>OY728138.1:835301179-840101179 GCA_963277665.1 Viscum album
GAGTTATTACGTCGGTTATTTAATAACCGACGTAAAAAACGCGGTTTTTGAAGGCCTTTTTACGTCGGTTATAAAATAACCGACGTAAAAAAAGAATCCGCAGATGTTTTTGACGTCGGTTATGGAATAACCGACGTAAAAAACGCGGATTTTGAGCCCTTTATAACGTCGGTTATAAAATAACCGACGTAAAAAAATAATCGGAGGAAGTTTTTCACGTCGGTTATTGAATAACCGACGTTATAAATGTTTTTAAAAAACTTATAACGTCGGTTATTGAATAACCGACGTGATAACTCATTTAAAAATTTACCCAGACCCGTGTATTGTCATTCGCGAGTTTACCTTCGACAGTCGCGACTCGTCTCTCTCGCGCGTAAACCCGAATCGGCTCGTCCATTTCATTGGTTTAGATTCGTTTTGCGATCATCGTTTCTCATATTTAATCTCCTCAGATCAATCATCTAAACTCGCAGCACTCACGTAATCCTCCCACTCGTTCGTTTTTTTTCGCGGATAGTATATATATATGTGTTGTGATGTTTTTGTTGAAACTAGCTAAGATTCTTCGATTGCGAATCCTTTTACCTCATTTTTGGCACCATAATCTTATTTATCATCCCTATATCTATTAGTTCGACTTGCAATATTGACTAATTTTATGATTTCACTAATTTTTCATCGTTTTCTATAAATCCCCGAGAGGGTTGGGGCGTGTCCATTTGGGGGTGGTGTTTAGGAGGGGTGGGGGGGCTGTCCAGAGGGTTGGGGGTGTCCAGGGGGGTTTCCAAGCAGGTCGGGGGTGGGGGGTTGTGTCCAGGAGGGGTGGGGGTGCTTTCTAGAGGGGTCGGGGGCTGTCCAGAGGGGTCGGGGGGGTGTCTAGGGTGGTGTCCAAGGGGATGGGTGGGTGTGGGGGGCTGTCCAAGGGGGTGGCGGCCTGTCCAGAGGGGTCGGTGGGGTGTCCAGGGGGGTGTCCAAGGGGTTGGATGGGTTTGGGGGGCTGTCCAAGTGGGTGGCGGCCTCTCCAGAGGGTATTTGGGGTTGTCCGGGTGGGTGGGGGGCTGTCCAGAGGGTTGGGGGATGTCCAGGGGGGTGTCCAAGGGGGTGGGGGGTGGGGGGTGGTGTCCAGGAGGGGCGGGGGGCTGTCCAGAGGGGTCGGGGGGGTGTCCAGGGGGGTTTACAAGGGGGTGGGTGGGTGTGGGGGGTTGTCCAAGGGTGTGGGTGGGTGTTGGGGGGTGTCCAGGGGGGTGTCCAAGGGGGTACGGGGTGGGGGTGGTGTTTAGGAGGGGTGGGGGGGCTGTCCAGAGGGTTGGGGTGTGTCCAGGGGGGTGTCCAAGCAGGTCGGGGGTGGGGGGTTGTGTCCAGGAGGGGTGGGGTGCTTTCTAGAGGGGTCGGGGGCTGTCCAGAGGGGTCGAGGGGGTGTCCAGGGTGGTGTCCAAGGGGATGGGTGGGTGTGGGGGCTGTCCAAGGGGGTGGCGGCCTGTCCAGAGGGGTTGATGGGGTGTCCAGGGGGGTGTCCAAGGGGTTGGATGGGTGTGGGGGGCTGTCCAAGTGGGTGGCGGCCTCTCCAGAGGGTATTTGGAGTTGTCCGGGTCGGTGGGGGGGGGGGGCTGTCCAGAGGGTTGGGGGATGTCCAGGGGGGTGTCCAAGGGGGTAGGGGGTGGGGGGTGGTGTCCAGGAGGGGCGGGGGGCTGTCCAGAGGGGTCGGGGGGTGTCCAGGGGGGTGTCCAAGGGGGTAGGGGGTGGGGGTTGTGTTTAGGAGGAGTGGGGGGCTGTCCAGAGGGTTGGGGGTGTCCAGGGGGGTGTCCAAGCAGGTCGGGGGTGGGGGTTCTGTCCAGGAGGGGTGGGGGTGCTTTCTAGAGGGGTCGGGGGCTGTCTATAGGGGTCGGGGGGGTGTCCAGGGTGGTGTCCAAGGGGATGGGTGGGTGTGGGGGGCTGTCCAAGGGGGTGGCGGCATGTCCAGAGGGGTCGGTGGGGTGTCCAGGGGGGTGTCCAAGGGGGTGGATGGGTGTGGGGGGCTGTCCAAGTTGGTGGCGGCCTCTCCAGAGGGTATTTGGGGTTGTTCGGGTGGGTGGGGGTGCTGTCCAGAGGGTTGGGGGATGTCCAGGGGGGTGTCCAAGGGGGTAGGGGTGGGGGTGGTGTCCAGGAGGGGCGGGGGCTGTCCAGAGGGGTCGGGGGGTGTCCAGGGGGTTTTACAAGGGGGTGGGTGGGTGTGGGGGGCTATCCAAGGGTGTGGGTGGGTGTCCAGGGTGGTGTCTAAGGGGATGGGTGGGTGTGGGGGTTGTCCAAGGGGGTGGCGGCCTGTCCAGAGGGGTCGGTGGGGTGTCCAGGGGGGGTGTCCAAGGGGTTGGATGGGTGTGGGGGGCTGTCCAAGTGGGTGGCGGCCTCTCCAGAGGGTATTTGGGGTTGTCCGGGTGGGTGGGGGGGGGGGGATGTCCAGAGGGTTGGGGGATGTCCAGGGGGTGTCCAAGGGGGTAGGGGTGGGGGTGGTGTCCTGGAGGGGCGGGGGGCTGTCAAGAGGGGTCGGGGGTGTCCAGGGGGGTTTACAAGGGGGTGGGTGGGTGTGGGGGGTTGTCCAAGGGTGTGGGTGGGTGTTGGGGGGGTGTCCAAGGGGGTGTCCAAGGGGGTAGGGGGTGGGGGTGGTGTTTAGGAGGGGTGGGGGGGCTGTCCAGAGGGTTGAGGGGTGTCCAGGGGGGTGTCCAAGCAAGTCGGGGTGGGGGGTTGTGTCCAGGAGGGGTGGGGGTGCTTTCTAGAGGGGTCGGGGGCTGTCTAGAGGGGTCGGGGGGTGTCCAGGGTGGTGTCCAAGGGGATGGGTGGGTGTGGGGGGTTGTCCAAGGGGGTGGTGGCCTGTCCAGAGGGGTCGGTGGGGTGTCATGGGGGGTGTCCAAGGGGGTGGATGGGTGTGGGGGGCTGTCCAAGTGGGTGGCGGCCTCTCCAGAGGGTATTTGGGGTTGTCCGGGTGGGTGGGGGGGCTGTCCAGAGGGTTGGGGGATGTCCAGGGGGTGTCTAAGGGGGTAGGGGGTGGGGGGTGGTGTCCAGGAGGGACGGGGGGCTGTCCAGAGGGGTCGGGGGGTGTCCAGGGGGGGTGTTATATCTTACTATATTTTGTTTAAAAAATAATATTCAAGCATATTTTTTTAAATACACATCGATTTGTTTTATATTTGAAAATTGTTTACATTCAAATAATGATTTTTTTCATATAAACATATATTTGTCTTATCTAAAATATATATATATTTTTGCTATTTGTTATAGGTAATAATGAGTCAAAGTTGGATTACGGCACATCGAATGAGCAATGAATATGAGGAAGGTGTTGATGCCTTTTTGGAATTTGCTACACGAAATGTTCAAAGTAGTGACATTTTTTTCTGTCCATGCCTGAAATGTCTGAATATGAAGAAGTTGAAAAGTAGTGAGATAAAAGATCATCTGATTTGTCATGGTTTCAATCCGATTTACAACCCTTGGATATGGCATGGAAAAACTGGACAGAATGTCACTGATGATAATGAATCGCAAGTTGGTAACTCCGATGGAATTGAAGAAATGATTCGCGATATTGTAGCACAACAAATTGAGATAGAACCGACAGTTTCACGTCTATATGGTGATGCCGAAAAACCATTATATCCTGGTTGTACAGATTTTACGGTTTTGTCTGAAGTGTTAAGATTGATTAACCTGAAGGCGAAACATGGATGGAGTGACAGATGTTTTACAGAGCTGCTACAAATGATGAAAGACATGCTTCCAAAAGATAACGATCTTCCAGATTCACATTATAAGGCCAAAAAAATATTATGCCCGATGGGATTGGGATACAGGAAAATACATGCCTGTCCGAATGACTGCATTATATATAGGAAGGAATATGAATGTCTGAAAGAGTGTCCTAAATGTGGGACATCACGGTATAAGGTGAAAGAAAAATCACAAGCTGATGTAGAGATTACAAAGCTCCCTTCAAAGGTATTTTGGTATCTTTCTATAATTCCTCATTTCAAACGATTATTTGCTAATTCACATGATGCAAAAAGTTTAAGATGGCAAGCTGATGAGCGGGTATGTGATGGAAAAATACGTCATCCAGCTGATTGTCCACAATGGAAGAAAATTGATGCCCAGTACCCTACATTTGGAAATGAAATTAGAAATCTGAGACAAGGCTTGTGCACAGATGGAATGAATCCATACCGAACCCTCAGTAGCACACATAGTTCATGGCATGTTTTATTGGTAATTTACAACCTCTCTCCTGAAGTTTGTATGAAGCGCAAATATGTCATGTTGAGTATCATGATCTCTGGTCCAAAGCAACCCGACAATGATATTGATGTATACTTGTCACCGCTGATTGATGATTTGAAACTGTTATGGGCTGATGGTATTAGGGTGTATACTTGTCACAGAGAGGAAGGCTCTCTATCTGGTCCACCGGCCGGCCGGTGGTGATCCAGCGGCCGGCCGGTGGTCTAGACAGAGGAAGGCTGTCTGGTCCACCGGCCGGCCGGTGGTGACCCAACGGCCGGCCGGTGACACCAGGCAGTGGGCAAGTCTGCTTCCTGGGTCCTCCGGCTGGCCGGTGAGCTCACACCGGCTGACCGGTGGACTCAGTGAGTCCACTTTTCAGCTTTCTTGGGCCAACTCCTTGGAAACCTTTTGCCTATCAACAAAAACACTTGAAAACAAGTTAGAACATAATAAGAGTGATTGTGATCATTAAAATCCAAGAGAGAGGGGTACAACAGACTGTGTTTACCATGTTTATCATTTTTTAACATGCTTACCATACTACCAATGTTTACTATTATGTAATTTAGTACATTTTTCTATTTTCTGATTAAGTAGTATTACAATATTTGAATTTGTATATTTGTGAACTAATGTTTGTTTTTTTGATTTGAAGGAAAATGACAGATCAATCAGTTGATCAGCCACATGATTCTGGAGATGAGCATATTGGTCATACATCTGGGGAGGAACATTCACATGCTCCTATTACGAAAAAGAGTTAAAAGGTTGGTAAGCGTGGGTGCACACGTTTACCAAAATTATCACTTGCCCGTACGAAGGAGGAGAGGATAGTTGTGGAGTTTGATGATAATGATCTTCCTAGAGGTCCAAATGCTAAAGATTTTAAGGGTTTTGTAGCAAATCAGGCTAAGAGAAACGTAAGCATTCTCTATGATGATTGGAGAAGTGTGGATAAGGCGATAATTTCTCAGCTGTGGGAGACCATTTTGGTAAGATCGTTTGCTATTGTTTGACTGTTCTTTAAATGTTTCTAGTATATATAATATTTTTAACCTCTTTTTTATCAGATGACATTTGATATTCCGGACACTGGAGGAGTCAGGAATAAATGCTTATCGTTGGATGCTAGGAGATGGAGGGATTTCAAATCAACCCTCTCATCAGATTTCATTTATGGTCATATGAGTCGTGATAATCCATGTCATATATATCCTTTTATAGATAAAGACACATGGAGACAATTTTTTGAAAGTAGAAGAAAAGAATCATTTTTGGTAAGGGCAATGTAAACTTTTATAAGCTTTCTAATATAAATGATCTTATTATTGTTTTGTTAATGATTACTTATTCTTAATTTACAGCAAACAAGGAAAGCTCATTAAGAGATCCAATCTAAAAATGTATACCCTCATAGTTTATCTCGGGGAGGGTATGCATTATTGGAAGAAAAAATGATGGCAGAAAAATTTCAACAACTAAGAGCTGAGTCTTCAAGCTCTGGAGAGGTGGCCCCTCCATCCCCTCCATCTAGACATGAGAAATGGAAAAGAGCTCGGAAGGGCAAAAAAGGACAATATCTTTCGGAATAATCGAGACTCGTAGTTGAGAGCATTGTAAGATATCTATTTTATTTATTTAAGTTTACTATTTTCGTCATATATTTCCAATCATTATAGAAATGTTCAATTATTTATTACAGGACTCTCTTGAGGAGCAAAGTTCACAGGGGACATTTACACCATCTGGGAGGGAAGATATTTTATCTGTGGCATTAGGAAAGCCCGAACATCCTGGCCGTGTAAGAGGATATCCGGCAGGTGTATTGGTAAGAAAAGTGTTTCCACGTTCCTCAACTTCTAACGTTGAGGGAGTTTATAAAAAAAATGGAATCCTAGGAGGCTGAAGTCCATAATATTAATGCGACAATGGAGGACAAGATTAGAGCATCAGTGCAGTTTATGTTTGCATACTTGCAAAGACAATTTCAGGGTACAGCTCCCACTCCACCTCTCCCAGTAGCTCCCACTCCCCCACCTCAGCCTGCGGACCCCATTTTTGATCCTCCTCCCCCGCCGCAGCTACCTACTTATTGTGAGTTGTATGTTGATGATCCTAAACATCATATAGTTGCATATGGGATGGTATATTGTATAGGAGATACAGTTCATCATCAACAGTTAGAGGTAGAGAATCAGAGGGTCACTGTACAGGATATTATAGATAGATCAGCTCGGATACCATTACCTACAGATGAGGTGACGACAGTTGGACATAGTATCGGCCATTTTTTACTTTGGCCATCCAGACTTCTTCGACTCATTACCATAGAGGTATGGATGTTATATCTTTTATTTTACATTTTTATTAATGTTTTATCATTTGAAAACTAATATATTTTTCAATTTATTTTTACAGTAATACTTCAAAGGTAAAGAAATACTGTATAGACAACAACAAAGACAGATAGCTATGATATCAGATGCAGATACTAGCAGTCTTGACAAATTGTCAAGATATTCAAATTTGTTGGCGGATAATTACGACTTTACAATGGAAGCTCATGTCTGTGGACGTGAACTATGTGTGGGGATTATGAAAACTGATATCATGGATTTTTTCATTGGAGATAAGTTGGGCATCAACGTGGTGAAACTTTTTATCATGTAAGTCTTAACACCTTTTCCTTGCGTTATATTTATTAAAAATGTATACTTATGTCTGCTTTGTATTAGGTATCTGTATAAAATTTTTCAGAGGAATGAGCTGACAGATGTATATGGATTCGTGGACCCACAATTGATTTCCCCTGAAGCATGTGCATTGGATGAGGAACAAAGAATGATTTATATTGCTGATAGATTTGAAAAGAATGTAATCACACAATGTTGGATGATGCCTTTTTGTGAGAGGTATGAAACACATCCCTCTCAAAGAGTTAATTATCTTTTAACATAAAAAACCACTAACGTTAAATTTCCTTTTATCAGGGATCATTGGATGTTAGGGGTTTTTTGCCCAAGAGAGAATGCACTTTATTGGATATGCTCTCTCCAAGATAATGTGCGAGAAAGTTTTAAGAATATATTGGAAATGTAAGTTTCAAATTCACAATAGTTTTATATATTATAATGAATTTTAAATTTACCCCATTCGTATTATTTTCTAACAAGGCATGGGTCCACTTTCGAAAAAGCGCAAAGAAAAGGAATTTCAAGATCAAATATGTACATGCGAAGGTAAATATCCATTTATAATTTGTACATTTTGATTTATTACATAAAAATAATATATTTAATTTACACTCATTCAAACAGAAATTTCATGAGCAACAAGGCATCATCGAATGCGGATATTACATGTTAAGATTTATGTATGAAATAATAACAACTGGGATAGTTCTGAGTTTTGACCTAGTAAGATTTCCTCTTTCTCATAATATTTCAATTTGATTTATTCATTATAAACGTTGACTACTATCCTTTTCCTTTGTAGCTTTTTGATAACCCTCAACCCTTTACTGCTGAAGATATCAAACAGTTACAAGTGGAGTGGTCAAATTATTTTACAGGTTTGATTGACTTTTAGTTGTTTGTAATGTAAAATGTAATTTTGAATGTTGTCAATGTAATTGTGTATTTCGTAGTCGTTTAGGTTGGATTTAGTTTTTTTTTGATGTTGACAGTGTAAGTATTGAATGTTATATAATTGAATGTTTAATTTTTCTCTACTTCTTGTTTTGGTCTACTGTTGATGGTTTTTCTGGTCTAGATTTTGGTATGGGGGGAGAGGTTCCACGTGGGTGGGTGGGTGTTTGGGGGGTGTCCAAGGGATATGGGAGGGGTTTCCAAGGTGTGTTTGGGGCTTTCCTAGTGGTCGGGGGGTGTAAATGAGGGTGGGGGTGTCCAAGGGATATGGGAGGGGTGTCCAAGGTGTGTTTGGGGCTGTCCAAGGGGATGGGGGGGTTTCAAAGGGGTCGGGGGGGGGGGGGGGGTTTCCAAGGGGTGGGGGGTGTCCAAGGGGTGGGGGGTGTCCAAGGGATATGGGAGGGGTGTCCAAGGGGTGTTTGGGGCTGTCCTAGTGTTTGGGGGGTGTAAATGAGGGTGGGGGGCTGTCGAAGGGGTGGGGGGTGTCCAAGGGTTGGGGGGTGTCCAAGGGATATGGGAGTGGTGTCCAAGGTGTCTGGGAGTTCTGTCCAAGGGGCCGGTTGGGTGTAAATGAGGGTGGGGGGGGGGCTGTCCAAGGGGTGGGGGTGTCCAAGGGGTGGTGGGTGTCCAAGGGATATGGGAGGGGTGTCCAAGGGGTGTTTGGGGCTGTCCAAGGGCTCAGGGGTGTCCAGGGGTCGGGGGTGTCCAAGGGGTCTGGGAGGGCTGTCAAGGTGTGGGGGGTGTCCAATGGGTGTTTGAGGCTGTACTAGGGGTCTTGGGGGTGTAAATGAGGGTGGGGGGGGGGGGGGGGGGGCTATCCAAGGGGTGGGGTGTCCAAGGGATATGGTAGGGGTGTCTAATGGGTGTATGAGGCTGTACTAGGGGTCGTGGGGGGTGTAAATGAGGGTGGGGGGCCGTCCAAGTGGTGGGGGGGTGTCCAACGGTTGTGGTGGGGCTCCAATGTGGTGGGGGAGGGCTAGCCAGGTTGTTAGGTGGGTATAGATGAGGGTGGGGTTCAGTTGGGGCTTGGGGGAGGGCTGGCATGATTTTTTTTGTTGTTTGGTTTCTGGTTGCTTTTTGGTGAGAACAGTGCAATTATTTAAAAAAAATCGCTTTCAGGTCGGTTATTTTATAACCGACGTGGTAAATAAATCGGTAGGGGTTTATCACGTCGGTTTTTTCGAGAACCGACGTGATAAACCGTTCCCGGGCCTTTTATCACGTCAGTTCTTAATATAACAGACGTGCTAAATGGCCTGGGAATCGATTTACCACGTCGGTTATTGGATAACTGATGTGCTAAAACATTTCCCAGGCCTTTTTATCACGTTGGTTATTTAAGAAACCGACGTGATAATAGGCCCGGGGAAGGTTTAATCACGTCGGTTATGTCATAACCGACGTGATAAACGATATCCCAGGCGTTTTATCATGTCGGTTTAGAAATAACTGACGTGATAAACCCCCCCGCGCATATTTAGAACGTCGGTTATTATATAACCGACGTGCTAAACCCCACCCATCCGCGGTTTATCACGGCGGTTATTATATAACCGCCGTTATAAATCCCCATCCCCATCATTTTTCAGGTCGGTTATTAATGAACCGACGTGATAAACACCGTGATGTTAGGGATGTTACGTCGAGTTTTAAATAACCGACGTAAAAAACGTTATTTATAACGTCGTCCATATTAACGTCGCCTAAAAACCGACGTAAATAATGAAAAATAACCGACGTAAAAAATGTTTTCTGCACTAGTGATGAATGCTTATATTCATTCGAAAAATGAAGATGTTCATTGGAATACTTGAATGGATTCTCAACCACTTTCTCATATACACACATCATAATAATTATATAATCATATTCCAGTAGTCATCATATATGTGGCTCATATTCCTACACAATCATAAGTGATTGATCATAATATTCCAACCATGACACAGAATGATTCCCATATACCTAATAAACAATATAACATTTTCGTTGTGGTTGTTTGAGACACATTATCAACTTGATAAGGTTATGTCAACAATTCATTTGATGTAATAGAAGATAATTACAAATGATTGCACTTCTCATGAGATTATGGTGATGGATCAAAGAGATTGTAGACAAGAAATATGTTGTTTTCTACCTCTACATAGTGATATATCTCTTAAAAAAGGATTTTACTTCATTTAAAAGACACCACAATATAGATGGGATTTCAACACTCAGAAGACATTTTATAGAGAGTGTCTCAAAAAACATGGGTCAATAATATACATTTCACTATCAACATTCATCAATACTCATCTCCAGCAACAATTCACCCACAATAAGCAACACATGTAGTCTTACTAGATAGTCGATTGTAAATCTGAGGAAGAGGAAGCCTACATTGACATATAGATATAGTTATAAGAAACAAACTTCCTCAATTTATTGTCCCTTACCACATATTACTATGAGAGACGTGATGAGCTGGTGAAAAAGTTCAAGCCATATATCTGACAAGAAATGATGGAAACTAACAAAATATTTATGGATATAAATTTCCCTTTTCCATGATATAATGGTCACCATTAGACCATCAGGATTATTTTTATCAGAAATACCCACCCACTATCTCCGTGGATCATAACCCAAATCAAGAAAATCATACTGTAAATCATCAACATTTTTATTCAATTGCTTTAGGAACCATAGAAAATAGACCAATGAACTCTCACCATGTATCTGTAGAAGAGAATATCTATTGAATGAAATGTTTCACTTTACTTAACTCAATGAATAGTGTAACTCCATAGACATGATGACCTATAATTTCACAGTGTCTGTCACAATCTAGAGATTTGATAATTTTAAATCTAGTTGGTAAATATAGTGGAATACCCCTACAATTACAATACCAAAATAGCATGAAAAGAGTGATAGGACCACCCATTGATCATTAATGTGTGCTCAATGAAGCAATGATATTTCGTTTCAATCATGGTAGATAATTTTCCTTTCTACAAGACCCATAGAATAAGAAATAAATAATGTTACAAGAATCCATTACACCCATGTCCAACCTGAAAAAATTGGGCCAAATGAAATAGGGAAAATTAGTAGGTAATACAATAGCCTTCAAGAAGAGAAACCTACCCATTCTTCTTGGATATTATCAACTCCCCACTCCACCCCTCAATTTATCAATTTCAATGATTATTCAATACATAATGAAAAAAATAAAATCCAGCCCCATCCCATTGGTTTGGGGAAATTTTTTATCAATTTCCATCACTAGGTTCATTATACTCAGCGATGGAACTAAATATATTAGCATAACATCCAAAATAAAGCCTTGAAAATTGGGTTGGGGGAATTTATGTCTCAATTATCATTAATTGAGACAAAAAATCATGTACTATAATCATGAAAACCTCAACGATGGATTCAAAAAATTCCAATTTAGACCCTGAATAGTCCGAAAACCACAAGGATAAAGGCACATTCATTATTATCCTGGCCATAAACGGAATTAATCCTCTTGATATTGTGTGGTAAGTATCGATATTTGACATCAAATCTATTCCCCAAACTATAACAAAACCCTCTACTATTCAAGTAATGCTTTTCAGTAATGACATAAAATTTCTACAAGGTTATTATTCAAAATATAATATGAGAGGAATGTATGGAGATTATAATCAAACCCAATATGGGTCATAATAAATAATGACATGATATGTCCATGGGATCAAAAAAATGAACCTAATGTCGGATGTGTAGAATCATCCTTTTGTAGTGATAGTAATGGGATAAAAACAATTTCCTTATACATATTCATGAATGTCATCACAATCAACACAACAGATAATATGGATTAATATTTTAATAAAGTGATAAACAATACAGATTTTATATCATGATAAGTGGTGATATGTACTCACCAACTAAGAATGCATATAAATGGAACAAAAATAAAAATAAAAAAATATGGAACACACGAATGATGAGTGTCCACCCCTATGGTAAAAAAATCAAAATATAAATGGAATGTAGTGGTCATAAACCACTCATCACACATAAAAAGTGAAATTCTATCCATAGAGTAGTAGATTTCAAATAAATAGAATATGATACAATCACTCAGAAAATTGGACGATGATCTATTCATGGGCAATATTCCCAATACATATCATATACAATTTGAGATGAATATTCTACACCCATAAAATAAGAAAGATTCTATCCCCCCTATAAGAGAGATCTCTGAGCATTAGACATCATTTAGATCCATGTATATGATATATATAAATGACTATTTTCAAAATTATCATGGAAACGCTCTATCATGGGTAAAATATATCCCTCATTAGAGTGATCTTTCAATCAAACTATGATATGAGAATCATGAAAATTAGACTTCCCATAATATTATAAATGACCATGTACCATCTATCAATTCTAATCAAATACGTATCTTTCAATCATTAAAAACCAAAGAAAATAAAAGGAATAATTTATAAATAGTAAAAATACACACAATGGAACCTTCTTTCTATACAAGATGGAAAATTTTAGAATTGTTATAGTGGAATTTTATTTAGAATGTAACTTTTTAAAACATAAAAAACATCATTATTTATCCTAATAAATATAATTCCCCATAATGTAATGGTTTAAAAATAAAGGAGGAATTCACATCGAAATAATTAAACAAAACAACACAACCACTATATCCATATAATTATGCAATGATCTTTTTTTGATTCAATTGATTTTTCAACACACTTATTCAGAGTAAAATATATAGAAATTCATATTATATATCAAATTAGCACATGAATGATAACAAGTTAGATAAATTTGACATTAATGAATCTTGGGACCTGAAATTCCACATTGATGGAACACCATTGCCTTATTAACATAACAAACTAATTAATGCTAAAAAACTATCATAATTATTCAACCAAAAGTAAAAATAGACAAATAGTTCCACATATAATTATTGGAATTTCCTTCACAAATTCTATATAATTAATGAGAATATCAATCTTGAAAATACATATAGATATTACCCCAACAGAAATCGGTTTCGTTAGTACAGTGATAATAAAGTCTAGATTGAATTTTAACTCCCTCACCTAATGACCAAGGAAATTTCAATCCTCCATATTATGGGAATTTAATGAATTGATCTTATAAAATATAAGTAAATATTTAACTAATTCCAAAATATTATTGATGTATACCTTGAAAAACACATCACATCACTGATGGAAGATCATCTCAATCACATTATCAACCATCACATCCTCATTGAATTGTTGTTAAAATAACAAAACCTGGATGAATTCATTAATGATTTTGCCTTGAATATGGTCTCAAAAGAAATAATTCAACTAATAAAACATAAAACATTGGTCATATAGGTTGGGAACATAACATTCAATGAATTTGGAATCTTATGGAAACTAAAGTTCCTTGAAATCATTCACGTTCACTATTGTTCTTTAATATAATATTTTTGAATATAAATTGACTAGGGTAAAACATCTGAATCCTATAGATGAATTTATTAGCTTGATGAAATGACATATTCACAGATTTCAGTCCACCAAAAACAATACACTTAATTTCTATCAAAATAACAAGTGGTACATACACATAATAACAATGATGATAGAAAAAAACCAACTAATCAATGAAATCCCTTCACAGTTATTCATCAAACCCTAAAATAATACAACCCCCTAATTTCACATGAGTTATCATAAATATCGATAAATCCAAATTTGATATCCAAACTCAACTACACATATCAAGAAATTTAATTATTCTAAAATAAATTAATTTATCTCATGAAATATAACCCTTTAACAATTAAACTGCCATATCAATTTAAAAAAACCATGTCTAATCAATGATACATTGTTTAAAACAAAATTATGTAAAATTTCTATTTAATTGGATTCCATTACCAAATATTCTCTTTAAATAAACTACAAAAATTATTCAAATATTTTAATGACAATAAAAATAACTACATCATGTCTATGTATTCAAAATTTAAACCATATTTTTCAAAATAAAACAAAGTGAAGGAAATGATCAAAATAAATTACCAGATAGGAAAAACGACAATGGGTGACATAAAAATATGTTTGGTGTACATAAAACACTCAAAAAACATACAGAAAAAGTTATTCATGACCTCATTATTGGGATCCAATGCATTTCGGTGCCTTGTGAGCTCACAATAACCACTGATCAAACTCTAGATTCATACCCCATAAATAAAACAATTGAAAAAAAAGCATATCAATGTTAAATAAACAAATCTTCATCCCAAAATAAATAAAAATACTATAAATGAATATAAAACAATATAAAAATAAAAATTTCATAACACAACATCCCACGGTAACCCAAAGATTGACATAGAATGTGACCTCTGAAATCATTCCCATACCTACATCACGATTCCAAATAGATCAATATTTATAAAACGACAAACCAAATTATTAATGGTTCTCTTTAATCATTTGTTCTTAAAGAACCTAAGAATTAATACAATTATCTAATGAACCAATCCTATTGATAATATAACTCGACCCCTACGCTATCCCAGAATATTCTTGATATATATACTTGATCATCATTGGTTGGAAACACACATAGAGGAAGTCAACAAAAGGTAGTGGAAAGAATTTTTCCATATAGATATAAAAATATCATCCTAATGTAAAAGAATAATTTCTACATATGTATAAATTAGATGATGAATAAACTAAACATAAGATAAAATTTAATAAAAAATTGACCTGATTACCACTAAATATACATGTGACCTCATGGGGTCATCCTCCCATAATAAACCCAAAAAGTATTCTAGTAAAATGGAGTCCATGATGGAAGATTGAAGAAATATATAAAATATAATAAAATTATTACTGTGAGAATTACAAAATTATAGTTTTTCCCAATTAATCTATTCCCAATGAATTTCATATTAATTATTGAAATATAAATTACAAGATTGAATTAAAATAATTTGACATAGTCTTTTCATATCTTTCTTTTAAAAAATCCTTTCCTCAACCTGCTGTCTAATTAAATATGTTATTATAATAATTGAAGACATGGGGAAATTATAGAGTTAGGAGAAGTGAAATATTAAAATGAGAGTGAGGGATGTGTGAAAACATTTTTTCTAAAACATTGATCATAAATCATTTCAAAACATAAATATAACTTAATCAAATAAAAAACTCAAAAAAGGCAGAAAAAACTAATAGATAATGAGTGAAATGGGAATCCATATATATTTGACCAAATAGGATAAGAAAACTAGATTATCTGCCACAAATAAACAAGTGTTGTGGAACAATGGAATACAATGGATCCTAGGGATGAATGTATAACATACTCAATCCTAATTTATCATGTAGGTGTGACTGATGTAATCATCCCCCCCACATGGGAATACATTTCCTAGAATTACCAAGCTGCATAACCCCAATGTAAAAAAGTATCAATACAAAGGGAATATATGAATAGATTAATTCTAAAATAGGTCTATAAAATTTAAAGTATATTATTCTATCTATTTTATCATCTCATGTAGTATCTAAAATAAGGATTATCCAAAACAAAAAAAATAATCACAATATATATATATATATATATATATATCATAACCACCGCATGACTCACACATACTGACAACGCCTCTAAATCACCCCATGGAAAAGTCCATTTCAATTGATAAATCAATACATGATGTAAGTTCCATGTTGAGAATCCCCCCTTTATAAATTATCAATGAATACAGAACAACTTGAGTAGTGCTTTTCGAATGAAAAAAACATTCAAAATTTACTATTGGGCCTCACATATCCACTGAGTGAAAAAATATTCTAAAAAACATCCCACTTATAAAATTAATAATCTATTTAACCAAATTATTCAATAAAAATAGATAAATATTTAGAAACCAATGTAAATTTACAACGGCCAACACAATATTATTATAAGAACATGTAGTGTTATGTTAAACATAACAATTTTATACTATCTAATTCAACGAAAATAGAGTACATTTAATTCAAAATAATTATTACAATCAACACATAACAAAATATATTTTAGTATATTGTTATAATAATAAAACATTAACATTTTATATATTTAATGGCCATATTACGAGGTCAAACTACCACAAACATAATGATCAAACACAACGGTAGCACAAAATTACAATTAAGTTGTATTATGAGACAAGAACACACCAAAATTTCATTAACAAGATAAAACCCCAAATATAAATCATCTTAAACATCATTCCTAAATAGAGGAACCAATAAATAATAATAATTATGTGGAAAATGGAAAATGATGGAATATAAAAAAGAAAAGAGTGGATTAACTAAATAAATCACAACATAACTTGAACAAATCCACCTAGAATCACAATGGAATTATGAGTGAGGTTAAGTGGAAAATAGTGGATCATCTGTAGGGTCAAATCATCCTAATAGGGAAGAATGAGGTGTTTATGTGTTAAATGTAGTGGGTAAATATGATAGAATCGAAATTTAATTGTTATAGAAACTATTTATCAAATGTATTCACTATATTGAATCCAATTTCCCACCATGAATCCTTTACAAGACTCCCATGCCACCCACATGTTCTTATAACATGGTTTGAGAATTGTTTCCAAACCATTCCATTTGAATCTTTAAACAATCCCAACAACATCAACACATTTCTTATAATGTATGGTAAAACTATACTCAAGTCATGTTTCCAATTGTTAAGACACCCCCAATATCTGAAAACATATTCTTAGGATCCACATTTTTTGTATATAATGATGAAATACCAATGAAACCCTAATAATTCTAGAACAAAATGAATATAAATGGTTCACATTCTTGGTAGGTAACATTATTTCCCCTACATTGTTCCCACAAACCATAAAACTGATGATAAATTTTAAAAACTAGAAATATTCATAAAAAATATCCAAAATATAATATTGGAGAGAAATAAAAAAATTAAAATTAAAATAAAACAGAAGAAAAATTGTGGTGTGAAATAATTATTGATGAAATTTCTCATGTTACACCACACCATTCATCAGAAAAGCCAATTATCCTCAACAATTTATAAAATATGATCTTCAATATACATAGGAATCACATGATCAAGCAAAGTTATGATCACCAAAACATCAGTGGTAAGATCATATGAACGAAATTCCTCATACAGAATGAGCCATAGGTTCAAGGGAAACACATTTTCTTCGATCCCTTAACCAAAATTAGGGGCCCCAACCATTACCTATTTTGAACATGAGTAGGTTCATCCATGTCTACCGACTCGATATTCTCTGATGATTGCAGGATCTATGGTGCATTCATTGAGTCATATAACCAAATTTATACCAATGAAGACAAGCTCAATATGTTAATGTTCACTTGATCCTCATAAAACTATTTAGGTGTTGGTGTGTTGTTTTCCACCCCAATTAAGTCTCTAATCACTTTAGTCACCTCCTAGGATGGTCCTAATGTAATATCAACTACCAAAACCTCCACATCCGTACTCATTGAGGGTGTGAGGTAAAAAAACCCAAATCCACCACATCAAGATGAAAATGAATTTATAATAACCAGATAACCAATTAGACATGGGTTTAATTGTGTTGTGAGACCAGGTTAGGTCTTTCATCTCCAACAAATATTTCATCCCAATGTATATGGATAATGGGAATGACACATTCATTATAAATCCGTGTTACAAATATCCCATTAGTGATGAGATACCACGCCCCCCCCCCTAACGATTTATGATCCATTTGTAATTCACCCAAATATCCCAAAATCTGTGCAAATAATGTCACTAGTAATAACATGGTTAAATAGAAGCATCTAAGGCCCATGAAAATACAAAATTAGGATACCCCACTAGGTACTGCCTTTATCATTCCTCCTTAGTACAAGGAGTGTTGATCCTCTTTCCACTTCAATTGATTTGGATCCCACATATTAAGGGCTCAAAATTTCTGGATAAGTAGTCGCTTCTGTCTCCACCAAGCCAACTTTGTCTCTATTTTCATCCATACCATCCACTAACTCATTACCAAATGGTTTTATAGAACAACTTTACTCTATCGAATGGAATGTTCATTATAATAGATTTTCCATGGTATATGTTATAATCAAATCCTATACATATCGGTGTTAAATCCCATACGATGTATTTGGACGTTCTAGATCACTTTTATAATTCTTATATTCACAGTTGAATATGAACAAAATATTTCATTGGACAAAAGGGTTTTATTCTTAACTAATCATGGTATATATTTGCGTTCAACCACAAGATGTATCAAAATTGACTTTTGAAGTGTTATAGATTGCAACACTAATTGATGACACTTTAGTATACCCTGTGACACCAATTACCTACCTTAAAACTATAGGATGTATAACTACTACTCAATGATCATGACACTTTCATCAGACACTATCCCTATATGATGGTGGAATGGGTGAAACCAAATGTAGTCTATATACCAAATCATTTCTAGTGTCTCCATTATTCCCAAGATTAGAGGGTGACTCAAAGTGATATTAAAAATCAATAAAATTGATTTTTTATAGGGTGGGAAATAAGTTTTAGATTCATATACCCTTCTTTGTGTATAGTTATCCAACCATATAGAAAATTGATGGTCCCACACAAAGTGGATCCATCCCATAGTTGATATGGAGAAGAAACATATATAGGATTTATGGTATAATGATATCCAATTTGATGTGATTTTACATCACTAGTATCGTTTACATAATAAGGGTTCTAAAAATATTAATAATATCAAGATCCTACTTACATAAATTCAATACAAATATCAATGCAATGATGAACCTACTGTTCTGACCATATCCAACCATGGATTTTTGCGATAACCCCGCAACTCTAACTAAATTTCTTCCATGATTCTCGAATTCATGTATACCATTACTAGAAGGAATTATATATGGAACTAGAATGGAAACCCTAATATACATTCATCCAGTTTATTTATGATTTTTCGAATTTGCATCATCAAGTGGATATCCATTTTTTTCTCCCTAGACGAGGCATATTATATCCCTAACGAAGGCCGAAATTTTCTCTTGTTCCTCACAGACATTCATTATTGTACGTAATTTAGTGGATAATGATTATTTGATTAGGACAACAAAATTTTGGGAAGGATCACACAAGAAGATTCCAAAATAAACATGCTGTAGATGGAAATGATTTTTATATATTGACCACCTACTCAGAAACTATAGATTATTTCCAAATGACAGTATACAAGAAATAGGGAGGACCATGCCTCTACATAAATCCCTTACTGAATTATCTCAACCTCAAATGAAATGAAATAATAAAATTCCTATTATTCCAATGACCATAAATATGTGATGTTTCATCATTAGAATATATCCTCTATTTCCATCCTCTCACTAACCAAGCCCCCCAAACATGACATAATGATTAAATCATACTATTTTGTAGATTCCTAAACTTCAACAGTCTCCCAATTAACATTGTTAATTTGGTTCTATAGAGTGTGTGTGGTGGGGGTTTTATGAACCTTCAGAATTTGTACCCCAACATCTATGTCCCACTATAGTATTCTTATTGAGATCTTGATCAACTGTGTAAGCTCATTTATCTCTCTATAAGAGATGAAGACATTTTTCATCATTCCAAATTGATACAGTTGTAGCCTCTTGTTGAGTGGTTTTTTTCTACACATATTTCAGTGGTTCCGAGAGTTTAATGTAGCATGACAGGATATGAATACTCTATCAAAACATACATTTTACACATATCTCACATTATCTATTCACAAATGAATCAGAACCCTCAGTGATCAATTCATACTCAACATGGATTGTTTTTTATACAAGTTAATGCATGTCTATTTGTGGCGGTTAGGTCCTCATATGTTATATAGAACACAATGTACACTTTTTGTAAAAATGTTATTATAATGGTTGAGATTTACAAGAGGTGAAAATGAATTCCCCATGTTAATATAATGATCATTAGTTTCAAAATAATAAAAAAACATGAATATCTATCAAAAAATTTATTATGGTCCCTTAAAGGACCCTAAAACAAGTTAAAGTTATACTGCTTCACTAAACTCAATGAATACTCTTTTTAAAGGCAAATTTTAATCATTATTAATTTTGATATCTACGGAACAAGTAGAAATAAATCATGTAATTATGATAAGTACATCTTCAGAAACATTGTTTTCATTACATTAATTACATGTGTTATACATATCGATCATAATATAGATTCACTAAAAATGATTATATGTTTCAAGAGGAATGATTATAAGGAACATCAGTATTTACAGAAGATGTTGAGAATGAGTAATAGTTGTCAGTATGAAAATGAATACATTGAAAATTATCTAAAGAAGTATGGAATTATACATGTTTTCATTAACTATACACCCATAAAAAAATAGGACTTTTAAAAGGATGAATCTATGTTTTTTTTAAATTGGGGAAAATATATTACCTGAACATAGACTTTCTAATTACATTTGGTGGCTATCTATGAGTAAAATCACGTATATCCAAAAAACAATGTGCTTAAGGGGTGTGTTTGGATATGAATTCATAATAAATACATTATGATAAAAGTCCATGTTTGACGATCTTAAGATATTTTTGGGTTACATGCATCATAAATAAGAATAATGGAATCCATCATAAGTTCTATAATAACTATGAATATAATGTTTTGTTGTCTATTATCTATAATGAATAAGATAAATATTATTCAATAGATAAATAGAAATAATTTTTGATTATGTGTGTGTGACTATTATTGAAAATGACGTTGAAGATTCCCAATCTCAAAATGATACGATAGTTGACAAGGGTAGGGGAATTTTTTATAAAATTTTGGATAAAGATACAGATAATTGTAATCATACTCATGAAGAAGAACATTACTCAGCTATATCTATTGATGATTATGTTTTATCGAAATCATATCTGAGGATGAGGAAACATGTAGAAGATAAAAGAATTTGGTTATCAAATTCAAATGTATCAAACATGAATTATAAAAAAAATCGATTACATAGACTTCATTGTAATAAAATTTTTAGATGAATGATGTAAATGAAGGCATTAAGAATATAAAATAATTTCAGTCACTAAATGAATAGATATATTACATTCCATAGAATGTTACATGAGATCTTCTACCAAATATGGTTAACAAAAATTTTATAGGGACAATGTGCGTTTTCTAGAAAAATGTGAATGATGAAGGAGATGTGATTAAAAATAATAAAATATAAGTATGAAAATCATATTCTAAAATTATATTTCTTCATTTTGATTATACTATTCTAATTTTCAATGTGTTATAAACAATAATAATATATCATGTTATTAATGCACAATGATGTGAATATTTTTTTTCAAATGGATGTAATGCCTACTATTTTGAATGGGTGTATTGATGAAGAAGATTAAATTGAAGAATATTGTGGAATTATTTTATAGAATTATAATTGTAAAACTTTATTATGGAAGAAAGGATTTTATGGGATAAAACAAACATAGTGGTACATGTATTCCAAATTTTATACTCTAATTCCTTATATGAGTTTCAAGAATGTACTATTTTATTGGAATAATTATATCAATACATGACTTGAGTTTTCCCTCATCATATGTTTTTATGTAGGTATGATTATCTCTAATGGGAATAGTGAATTATTTTGTCAATGTTTTTGGATGAAATGAAAATGTGTTTTGAGATTCCAATCATTAGAGAAAGTATATACATTTTTATGTTACATTTTTTACAAAAGATGAAACATAATTTTATTATTTAGGAAATGTATGTTATGTAACATCTTATTAAGTATGGCATGACAACATCAATACTATTATCTACACGTATTTCAGTGGGAAATGAGATTTCAATAGACAAAGATGAAAATTATTTTGACCAAAAAGTGTTTCAAATTATTATTGGATGTTTTTTTTATTTGAAAACCTCAGGACCTTATATTGTTTATGAAATCACATCATGTGCACAATTTCAGAGTGCTATGAAACTGTAAAATATAATTTATGGAAAAATTGTTCTCATCTGTATAAAAGGAACATGAATTTTCAGAATCATGTATTATATCTCATTATGTGTTCAATTATTTTTGAATTTAGATGTTTATTGTGTAGGAAATGTAGATGACGAGGATCCACACCTGGTTGAATTTTTATTCCAGAGAAATTTTGTTTTTGTTGAGATATAGTGAATCAATATTCAGTTACTATTAGTATGGCTAAACCAGATTATGTTGTTTTCACTCAATATTCTACACATCATATGTGCATGAAGACTCTATATGAATATTTCATTGTTGAAGTGAATTTTCCATTTCATTTGGGATGTTATTATAATTTTAAAATCAACCTCCACAGGAATATAGTATAATAGTATCATTCAAAGTATAATGATAAAAAAATATCACATAATGAAATATAATTTAGAAAAGAATAAATAGAAGATATATTATGGTCATACATCAAAAAGGTTGCTGATATTGTCAGATAAACATTAGATAATGGTTTTATTTTTAAAATTTTGGTTTATAGTGGATATTTAACATCTTTATCCTTAAGGGTGAGGGATGTGTTTTTATACCATCCATAATATTTTATTGGTAATTATTTTTTCAAGGGGAGGAATTGTTTAATAAAAAGTCCCATTATAATGTGCTCACCATTATAATGATTTATGTAAATTGGGGGAGTTGTGGGTAAGCTGGGAATCGACCAATATAAATATTTGAAAAATATTAACAATTTGTTAGAGTTATTGTAGGAAAATCAATTTCATACATGAATACTGATTAGTTATAATAGAAATTTATTAGAAATATTAAAATAATGGATGAAGATGATTTCATCAAAACATTTTTTGACAACATGGCTTTGTGATCAATAATAATTATTTCTTAAAAAGTGTTAACTCACATATTCTTTAAATTGTTGATATGGAATCCATATCATGAGCGTACAATATTAAATGATTTATTAATAACTAATGGACATTAAAAATATAATTGTTGATATTTTTAGGGCTATGTTAAAAAAAGATTATCATATTCAATTATTGTATTTTTATTTCATGAAAATCGCATACAAGGTGAATTCAAATCATTTTATTATTGGTGGAAATATGATTGACCATATTATTTCTAAAATAATACTCAATTTAACTAATAAATTTAATCACTGTTGGAAGATGTTTTCTATATGAATATATTCACCAAACGCACCTTCAGTCCAGAAAAATTAAAATATCATAATTATGTGCATCTTTGGAGTCTTATAGACATAAATAAAAATAGAGGATATTTTTATGAATTTTATTTATAAAATATCAAAATTTGTCTGGAGAACTTGTGATGCAATCCTGATGAAAGAATATTGTATAAATTTTGTTGCCAATTTTATTCAAGATATTCATTTTTAGGGAAACCGTATTCTAGATGAGTACGAATAGAAGAAGTTATTGGAAGGAATGAATGTCAAAATACATTCATGTTAAGTCATATGATGTTAAATATAATCTTCTACCTAATGTAACTCTTAATAAAATTCACTCATACTAGAAATAGTTTGTAGAATAATGAATCATTTATTATAAAATAATTCTAATATCAGATCATCAGATTAAGATTTCATTGATGGATGGGATGTTGTGATTGATTGTAATGAGAGAAACATAATGTGTTGGTTTTCATTTAGTCCAATACCCAAATCATATAAATCTTCAGAGTATTAAGTTGATTAGTTTTTCTAATAAGAATAATGAAATATATGAAGTGTTCAATTATCTTTTGTATCGTATTTATAAATGAAATGATTTTTTAAAGCTGATGTTTTTTATACCAATATATCACATTTAATATACCATCAAAATAATTAGAAGTAAAATTTTATAGTTTATTCTGGATAGATGAAAAAAACAAGTTATTATTTTGAAGTTGATTCAAAAAGAGAAATCATAGACTAATCAATAATGAATTTAAAAATTTCCCATAAATATGATTTTATGATTGAGTTAAGTGAAATAGAATGATTAAAATTGTATTCATATTGGTCTAAGTGAATATAAAAAGTAATATTCAATTTTTTTTATTTGACTTCAATAAAATGAGACTTTAATTAATGATAATTATAATTCTATGTAGATGGAAATTTTTTCTTCAATGGTGCTGATGGAGATAAATGTTGTGTTATCATGGTAGATCATGAAGTTCAACAAATTTTATTTTTTGTTTTAGTTAGTTAGAATGAATTATCATATTAAATAAATTATATTTTGAATTTCATAATGGAAAATATGAATATGATTTCATATTACCATTGATGTCAATAGATATAAGAAGTTATAATAATATTTTAGAATATTTGAGAATAATTGAGTAGAGTTGATGAAGTAAAAAATTCATCTTTAATTGAAGGGAATGTTGGTTTAATTAATTTGGATTAGTGAAAACGTTTTAAAAATCCCACACAATCCAATTTTTTGGAGACTATTAAATTGGAGATATTTTTACATTCATGAAACACGTCTGGTAGAGAGAGTTTATTTGAATTTCTATAGAGAAAAGATTCCATATTTTTTTCATGACGGCTGTTTCTGAATAGAAGAAATAAATGGACAACAAATTATATCATATTTATCTAGTAATAGTATTATGTTGAATCATCTGGATGGTAAAATATTATTTTTATTTTTATACTATAGAATATATAGTCCATAATTGTTTTAGTGGTATACAGATAGATCTGTAAATTTTATGTATTGAGCAATTTGAATAGATAAACCAGACTAGAAAATATGGCAGAGTGTAATTATTATGACCTTGAAATTCATACAAGTTCCTAAGAATGTAAATGAAGAAATTCTCATAATGATTATCAATTTTAATGATGATCAAGAAGAACCATAACATGTTATTTACAATAAAATTCTTATAACATTTCATGGTAATTTATTCACATGCATTGATAAATTCATCATAGTGCTACATGAGTGTAAGGGAATATCCTACTCATTGTATTCCATAAAAAAAATATTACATCGTATTGTATTGTGTTGTATTGGATTATTTGAAAACAAAACAATATAAATAGACACTATTATTTAGTAGAAATCCTTGTAAATTTATTTGTTCATATGAATGTGTGTATGAAATTTTTTAGTATGGAAATTAAACACACATGGGGGGTGATGATCTTTTTTATATGATTATAAAGATTAATGAAAAATGATATCCTTTATTCACCCCTCCCAATGATACAAAATTCTTGAAATGGAAATTACAAAAAAAATATTAAAATATTATTTGGGTAAGATTTAAATACATCCAACCATGGTGTTCTGTAACCTTGTTATGTTATTTAAATGATATCATTATATTTTATAAACTTCATCAGACCAATTTTATACAAAACCCTGATAAATGATTTTTTACCATTATTATTATTCATTAAAACAAAAAAAAGTTAAAATTATTAAATAATATTAATTATTATTCTATTAAAATTTAAATGTACTTTATCAAATTTAATTCATATAATTTGAATAAATTTAGTTTACAATTAATCCCATAAATTTGAACAAAATAGGTTTCCAAAAGAAAAAATATTGTTACATATAAAAAGGCATTATAACCAAATTCAGTTCAAAATTGATTCAAATTATATAAAATGGAATAATAATAATATTATTGAAACAATATTAGAAAAAAATACTTTTTAAAACAAAAGTTCACTTTATAAAATCATTGAAGTAAATGCCATCTTTTTATTGTAATCTATATTTTCACTATTCTGTACAAAATTAATATTTTTAAAAATTTTAAAAATATCAATGAAAAGAAATTTAAATATATTGGCATAAAAAATAAATTTTTTTTTCAAATATTCTTTATGAAAATGGAAAAATATTTAATGACTTCTACAAACATAAAACAACATTTTTTTAATAAAAAATTTTTGTTCACAAAACTAGATTTATTCATATCATAATTTTAGTTACTAATAATATACATGTTATTAAATATTGGATTGAATATACAGAATAAAAGTTTCATTAAAATATTTCAAAAATAGTTAAAATTTTAATTTATTAATAAAAATAAGAATTCCCCATGATTTTTTTTTGAAAACTATCATTTTTATATTCAAGTGGGATTTTTTTAATTTTAAATTA
This sequence comes from Viscum album, assembly GCA_963277665.1. Lineage (NCBI taxonomy): Eukaryota > Viridiplantae > Streptophyta > Magnoliopsida > Santalales > Viscaceae > Viscum > Viscum album. The sequence goes on from OY728138.1 coordinate 835,327,402, forward strand.
ATTACCAAGAAATTAGTATTTACATAAGTATTACATATAATATTAATCATTTAGTTATTCAAATTCCAAAACCAAAAATATAATTGATTTTTTAGAATCATTAATTGTATTATGGTTTAGTTAGAAATTAGGTTGTGAGTATTAAAATATTTCAAAGAGGTAATATTTAAGTATGATTAAAAATATCATAAAATCATATATTCTTAAATCATTTTTTTGGAAAACTAATGTTCATTATATTAATAAAAATTATATATTGATTTTAATATATTTATTATTTATTAATAATATTATTTTTTATATTTAATATGAAATAATGTACATCATATTCATTCGATTAACATATAATTATGATCATTCGAATGAGTAGACATATTTTGTAGAGACCCGAAGCCTAACGTACATGGAAATTACATTACTTTTTCCGAATACTTAGTACATAACAAAAACACACACACAAGGATCGTAATAGTTTAGTGTGTTTGGAAACTCGGAATATAATCTTCTAATCGTGGTGAAATATCTTCAACTTCTCCCATAAAGATCTTCTTTTTTTACCTAAAACCTTTCTTTATATCCTGGGGAAAAGAAAACATAAAAGGGTGTGCTCAAATGCTCAGTAAGTGTAAACAAAAGAAATATCAAACACATCATAAGAACATAACATTTTGAAAATCTTAACCTACAAAAGAGAGCATAATTTCATAACATGGGATAAATCATAGTAGTGAAATAAAATCCCAATAATCATAAATTAAAACATGAAACTTTGTGTCACACACACATAATCATAGAGAATCATTTTTTATTAGTCAAGACACATTGCCAAGACTATCTTAGTGGACAAAGTCCATTTCTGAACCGAGTACACTCCTCGTTTCAGTCCTGTTTCACTGAACCGGTATAACCTACCATTTCAGCCATGTCTATCTCATGAGATATAAAATCTTTACCCAATGCATTTGAGGGAGATATAGGTCCCACCCATCTCATAATGATACCATTTTTATGTGTTCCACAATATCATAAATCATACATCATTGCATAACCCATGTAATACAAATGGGAATCTTAAAAATAATGACATCATAAAACAATTCATATTAGAAAAAGGAATTCATAAAAATAATTCCATCACAACATAATCAAATCAATGTAATAATAGGGATAAAACAGAACCCTTTATTATCTTAGATGGAAAATAATTTTGATAAAACACTTGAACTCCATTCTTGATAAAAATATCCTTTCTTCTTCAAAAACACTTTTCCTTTCTTAACATGTCATAAAATTCTAACTAAAAGAAGTTGATTAAAAATAAACTTGAAAACATGTAAAGGAAGCTTCTTGGAAGTAATGTTTTAAAAATCCATTCATGCCGTATAAGTTAAAAAAACATTTTTCTCGTACTTTTGTCGGAAAAGTCAAAAAAATACCTCGTACGAAAAACGACAAAATATTCCTTTCATATATTTTGCTAAAATCTCACCAAAGGGTAAAATTGGATTTAAAAAATTGTAGGTGGATAGAAATAATATTACATATTGAATAAACATGGATGTGGATGATAAAATACACCCCAGTAAATACCAAAGTATAAATAATCTCGGATATAAATAAGATTGTGATATTTCCCTTACCTTATGTCTGATATGCTTTGTACATATCCGAACCTCATTTATAATGATTTAAAAAATGTCATTAACTTATTACAGAATCATATTCATTGTTATGATATCATATATGGTTCACTTATGACTTTATATTACCCATTCTTTTGTAAATTCCATGATAAAGAAGCGTTTTGGGTAAAATCGTTTCATTTATCGTAGGTGTTTGGACTTGTTGTTCTTGACATTATTATTACTTATATCATGATTTACTTACATCCAGAATATAAAATATGATTTATATATCATATATATTCAGTATATATATATAATAGATAGATAAATGAAATGAAACACACCATTCATGGAGACGGTAGTCCGTACGTACGCATGAACACTGTTTTCCTTTCCTTATTGTCTTGAATGGAAGTAAGTATATGACATAAATATATACATAAATCCAGTAGATTTACAATGTCATATATTTCATTATTATTCATTATATATACTTTATAATCATTATGGAATGGTTAACATGGATATTGAATCTCATCGCGTTGTGGAGACGGTAGTCCGTACGTACGCACGAGCGATGATATCGTTCCCACGATCATAGAATTGTGTTGAAGTGTATGTATAATATTTCAGTATCAATATAAATTTATAATAATCATATATAGTTACTCATTACACCATTATACCCATCCAATTAAGGTGGTGGCGGAAAATAGATTACACCACGGCGTGGAGACGGTATTCCTTACGTACGCATGCGCGGTGATTTCCTTTTTCTGTAGGATGGATAAAAGGTTAATTAGAGTTGTTTCATATTTATAATAACATATCAGTATATAAGAAATACTGATGTTATTACTTTATCATTATACAAGTAAGGAAGAAGAAGTTGAAGAAGAAATAAATTGAAAAAGATCGGTAATGGATATTACCTCTTTTTGATGCTCCTTCACTTAACCTCCACTTAAAGAACTAAGTATGGTCTTTAAAGAAGACCAGGACCTCTAGGATGATACTAGGGATGTGGAGAAGAGATTTTGGCAGGGTTTTTCCGAGCTTTAATGCTCAAATTGGTGTGAGGAGGAGAGGGACGAGGTGCCCTTTTATACGGGAGGAGAGGGGCACCTTAGGAAAATCTCAAAATATTATTTTATATTAAGGTCAAATTTGGTTTAGAATGGTTCAAAAGGGTCTTATTTCGAAGATAAAGTGGGGATGTGTCAAAATACTCTCATCCAATAGGATTTAGACAAGTTTAGATTATTATTTTAACCTTATCAATTAGATTTAACTCTAAGTTAAATAATTTAACTTTTACCGTGTCTTTTTGTTTTCTTACAATATATGGTTAATAAACATACCATAACAAGCCAAAAGAACCCCAAGTTGTTTATTATTAATATATCTATCCTTATCTAAGTCATTTGGCCGAACCTTAGAATTTTAGGAATTAAATAAAAATTAATAATATAATATTTTTTTTAAAAACTAATTTAGGTCAATTTTGACAGTATTTGGTACATGATTTTTATGAAATTCATAATAGAATGATATGTTCGAAACAAGTTACTTATATCAACAATAACATGTAATATTAACCTAGAAAACTAATTTATGTAATAAAAATTCTCAAATTACATTTATTTGGGCATTTATAACATCAATTATGTCAATATTTTATTAATAAGACAATTACTGCATCATCTTTATGTCATAATAAATGATAATGATTTAATCAATAAAAATTATAAATAAATTCCTATGATGTAGATAATTATATTAGATTTCTGGAGATTATTCATGTTCGAAGTTTCATGAAGTTTATCACTAGATTAAAATTATTGTACTTATAAGATTTAAGAAAGTGACATGTTGTCACATTCTTTGGTTTTAATAATAATTAAATTATTTTCATTGACAAAATTTAATTAAATTAATTTAATCCGACCCTTAGGTGATATGGGTCGACATTTAGTCATCCAATAGGATTTTTACATTTGTTAGGGTAATTTTAAAATATTATAATTACCCTTAATTACCCAATTTACCTTTAACAGTGATAAATAAAATTTATCGTAGTTACTATTCAAAATTCCCAAAAATAAAAAAGTAGCATATTAACATAATTTGGATCCACTGATTCCAAATATGGAATCCATTTTTCCAAATTCAATACACAAAATTTGCAGAAAATAAATTAAAATTAATCCTGTTGTCGAAAGAAAACTGGTTTTTCTTTAAAACATTGCAAAAGATTGATTTGATTTAACCTATGAATTCAAGTTAAAATAAATGAAAATGACATACATTATCTGAAATGATAAAAATATATTCTATTTATACTTTAAAACCATTCAATATTATATTTTAACCACATAAGATATTACGATGAAAAAAGTTGTTTTTAATTAAAATATATCGTGTTTTTACTATTCATTAAAATATGAAAGTTATCGGAAAAATATCAAAACTTTATCAAATGTAAATTTTTATATCCTGATTCAAAAGAAGAATTTTATTTTGTCAAATTGAACTTATAAACATGTCAAAAACTATATTTAAAGTGGGTGCGCCATCAAAAGGCGGAAAAACTGTATTTTTTGAAAAATAATTATTTTACCTGAAAAATATATTTTGTTTTTATACCATGTTCTAGAAAATGTGTACGATGAATAATAATGTTATAAAATTCAAAATTTACATAATACTATTCATAACGGCTAGTTCATGACAATATTATAATAATATATTGTTGTTTATTAAAACCCGATATTGCGTACAACACACGCTATCGAGGAAGGTAGTGATTGCGTGTAATGCAAGCCAAGTCAGGGTTTCGTGTTGTGAAAGAATCCATCGTTGTTTCGTATAACAGAATCCAACCATATTTCATTTATACATTGAATATATATATATATATATACTCAATGTTGCATAGAATAACTATTATCAAAATTGTGTGTAACACGGTCCAAGAATAGTGTTGCATATACTGCAAGATAATACGGTGTTGCGTATAGCGCAAGGTAATCTTGGTGTAGCATACAACAGAAGAAATTAATTAAATGAATATTTTTCATAAAATCTTGGGGCGTTACATTCTACCCCCTTAAAATGAATTTCTCCCTCGAAATTCGTCGGGGTTATAAATGGGTTACTACTCAAATGTTTGTTTAATAGAAACCCACATCGTAAAAAGGAATACCAAAACATGGCTTTAAAAACAAAAGTATGAAGTGTAATGGTTACCCAAATTAACTCGTCGTTGGGTTTCCACGCAGGAGAACATAGGTGAAAATATGGATATGGAAGAAAAATCGAACCATCAGGTTCTGATGGAGAGTGGTAGAGAAAATGGCTATGAAAAATCCAACAATCACAAAGCCATAAATTTGTGATGATCTCGGGTACCATCTGCTTCATCGGATATAAGGGCACTAGGACAACATTTTTGGTTTTCAAGATCATTTCCCTAAAGTTGAAGAATTTGAATTAGAATAAATACTTACTTTATTTTGGTACAATCTCACTATTGTTCGTGCCTTGAACAATTTCCACTTAATCTCATAAAGAAATGAAGTTGAATTTGTTATTCATGAAGTGTTAGCAGATCATGTGATAGAATGACGGGTCATTCCATCTGTCTCAAACAAAAGTTTAGAAAAAGTTATTAAATATACATAACTCGATCTATAGTGAGATTAATCATATATGGTTCCTAAAATGGACTTATACTTCATATATCATACCTCTTAATAAAATAAAACTACTTTATACTAGCCAGGGACTTCCTGTAGGCCAGTGGTAGGCGATAAATGCCAGTCGCACTTCGGTTGTGGGTTCAATTCCCACAACCTTGTCCGACGCGATGGGTTGTGCCCGTCCTGCAGGTTGTCCTTTTTCTAAAACCATATTACTATAACATCCCATCAATAATATCGAACAAAAAAGTTTTATCCTAACTTATGTCCAACATAATCCATTCTGATCATTATGATTATAAAAAATACTTCAATCCAAGAACATAGTATAAAGAAAATGATTACTTGAAATGTCATCAACCAAGCATGTGAATACCATCATTTATCCCCCATATATATATATTGTTGGTCACATTCCAATCATGTGAATACCTTAATCATGTATTCTATTGAAACAAAATGAATACCCATTGAACCATAGTGAAAACATGAATGCAGTTAAAAGTTAACACTTTCCACATACCAAAATCCTCAAAATTCTATATACTCAAACCATGATATCACTTAATCCTTATATCAATCATGAGATCATGATTACTGTTAAACATGTCATTTTCCCATTTTCCCTTCATTATGTGCATATCATCTTATTTCCAAAAATATCTCAATCTCTTTGAATACCACATTATACCAATACATAAATATTCCAATACTCCATGATACAACATTATTTTGGAATCCCATTACATAAAAACTTAATCACTCCACCACATTGTTTTCATATTCAACATCGCCAATAGTGATCTCATGTGACTTCCCTTTTTCCTTTGCCTTAAGCGGTTGCTCATATCGATCATCACTAACCCATTGATTAGGGAATTTATTAGCATAATGCCCCATTTCCTTTCACTTGAAGCATTAAAGTGTAGTAGTTTCATTCTGTGTATCCCTTCCTTTGTTTGCATCATTAGACATCTTCTTCCCATCATTGCGGCATTCAAATGCCCGATGACCTTCCTTTCCACATTTGAAACATTAACTTTTCCCTTTAAGAAAATCTCCACCATGCTTCTTTCCACACTTTGAGCATAAGGAAACATTCATCTTCTTTTCAACATTATTCTGAGATTTCACCTTGAACTCCAACTTTCGTTTCTTGTCACAACTATGAGATGGATAAGTATCACCAACTTCCATTTCTACCTTGATATCACAATGCACAATTTCTTCATTGCTACTGAAGTCTCTTATAGCTAATGCCCTTCGAAGACTTGGTTTTAAGCCACTGAAAAATCGATCAACTTTACTTTCAGGTTGGATGATAATGCCAGATGCATACCGTGAAAGTCTTGTAAAATTTGCTTCGTATATACCAACAGATTCATCATCCTTCTGCTTCAGCTCAAGAAACTCATTTTCCAACCTTGTTCGAAGAATACGAGGGAAGTTCTTACTGAAAAACACGTTCTTGAACTCGTCCCATTCCATGGACTCAATTTCATCTCTTGGCATCGTATTCTCGATAAGATTCCACCATTGATCAGCTTCACCTTCCAAATGATATACTACTAAGATGACTTTATCATGTTCAGAACATTGAAGAACTAAAAATATCTTTTCAGTGGTACTGATCCATTGTTCAGTAACAAGTGGATCGGAAGACCCACTAAAAGAAGGTGGATGTTGCCTCATGAAGGACTCAATAGAAAATTGTTCCCTTCTCTGCTCATTTGGAAGTCCAGAATGATTCATAGCTTGTGTAAGTATAGCAATAAGATTATGCACTCCATCTCCCATAACACTTGTTAGTTCAAGAGGACAATCATTGCATTGTCCATTATAGTGATCAACATGGTTCCTTCGGGTTCCAGCCATCGTCTAAAACCCAAAAAGAATAGTGTGAGAGGAAAAATAATGCTAGGGAAAACAACATAGTAAAGGGGGAGTTCCCTTAATATCTATCATCTTAGGTTAAATTCTATGATCGTTACCGTAGTTCTAGGACCATATCTTATACATATACTTATGTTTAGGGACATCCCTAGACATACCTTAGAAATATCTCTAGATGTCTCACTAACATTATCACATCCTAGTTTCCAAAGTTTGACTAAACCTTTCTTCTGATACCAACTATAGAGACCCGAAGCCTAACGTACATGGAAATTACATTACTTTTGCGGAATACTTAGTACATAACAAAAACACACACACAAGGATCGTAATAGTTTAGTGTCTTTGGAAACTCAGAATATAATCTTCTAATCATGGTGAAAGATCTTCAACATCTCCCATAAAGATCTAATTTTTTTACCTAAAACCTTTCTTTATATCCTGGGGAAAAGAAAACATAAAAGGGTGAGCTCAAATGCTCAGTAAGGGTAATCAAAATAAATATCAATCACATCATAATAACATAACATTTTGAAAATATTAACCTGCAAAGGAGAGAATAATTAAATAACATGGGATAAATCATATTAGAGAAATGAAATCCCAATAATCATAACTTAAATCATGAAACTTTGTTTCATACGCACATAATCATAGAGAATCATTTCTTATTTGTGAAGACACATTGCAAAGACTATCTTAGTGGACAAAGTCCATTTCTAAACCGAGTTCACTCATCGTTTCAGTCTTGTTTCACTGAACCAGTATAACCTACCGTTCCAGCCATGTCTATCTCATGAGATATAAAATCTTTACCCAATGCATTGGAGGTAGATATAGGTCCCACCCATCTCATAATGATACCATTTTTATGTGTGCCACAAAATCATAAATCATACATCATTGCATAACCCATGAAATACAAATGGGAATCTTAAAAATCATGACATCATAAAACAATTCATATAAGATAAAGGAATTAATAAAAATAATTCCATCACAACATAATCAAATCAATGTAATAATAGGGATAAAACAGAACCCTTTATTATCTAAAATAGAAAATAATTTTGATAAAACACTTGAACTCCATTCTTGAGGAAAATATCCTTTCTTCTTTAAAAACACTTTTCCTTTCTTAACATGTCATAAAATTCTAACTAGAAGAAGTTGATTAAAAATAAACTTGGAAACTTGTAAAGGAATCTTCTTGGAAATAATGTTTTAAAAATCCATTCATGCCATATAATTTTAAAAAACATTCTTCTCGTACATTTTTCAGAAAAGTCCAAAAAGTACCTCGTACGAAAAACGACAAAAGATTCCTTTCATATCTTTTACTAAAATCTCACTGAAGGGTAAAATTGGATTTAAACAATTGTAGGTGGATGGAAATAATATTAAATATTGAAGAAACTTGTATGTGGATGATAAAATACACCCCATTAAATACCAACGTATAAACAATCTCGGATAAAAACGAGATTGTGATATTTCCTTTACCTTATGTTTGATATGCTTTGTATATATCTGAACCTCCTGTATAATGATTTAAATAATGTCATTATCTTATTAAAGAATCATATTCATTGTTATTATATCATATATGGTTCACTTATGAATTTATATTACACGTTCTTTTGAAAATTCCATGTTAAAGAAGCGTTTTGGGTAAAATCGTTTCATTTATCGTAGGTGTTTGGACTTGTTGTTCTTGACATTATTATTACATATATCATGATTTACTTACTTCCAGAATATAAAATATGATTTATATATCATATATATTCAGTATATATATATATATATATAATAGATAGATAAATTAAATGAAACACACCGTTCATGGAGACGGTAGTCCGTACGTACGCATGAACGTTGTTTTCCTTTCCTTATTGTCTTGAATGGAAGTAAGTAGATGACATATATATATACATAAATCCAGTAGATTTACCATTTCATATATTTCATTATTATTCAGTATATATAATTTATAATCATTCTGGAATGGTTAACATGGATAATGAATCTCATCGCATCGTGGAGACGGTAGTCCGTACGTACGCACGAGCGATGATATCGTTCCCATGATCGTGGAATTGTGTTGATGTGTATGTATACTATTTCAGTATCAATATCACGTTATAATAATCATATAGAGTTACTAATTACACATTTATACTAATCCAATTAATGTGGTGGTGGAAAATAGATTACACCACGTCGTGGAGACGGTATTCCGTACGTACGCACGCGCGGTGATTTCCTTTTTTCATAGGATGGATAGAAGGTTAATTAGAGTTGTTTCATATTGATAATAACATATCATTATATAATAAATACTGATGTTATTTCTTTATCATGAAACAACTAATGAAGAAGAATTTGAAGAATAAAGAAATTGAAAAAGATCGGTAATGGATATTACCTCTTTTTGGCGCGCCTTCACTTAACCTCTACCTAAAGAACAAAGGATTGTCTTTGAAGAATACCAGGACTTCTAGGATGATACTAGGGAAGTGGAGAAGAGATTTTTTCAGGGTTTGGCCGAGCTTGAATTCTCAAATTGGTGTGAGGAGGAGAGGGAGGAGGTTCCCTTTTATAAGGGAGGAGAGGGGCACCTTAGGAAAATCTCAAAATATTATTTTATATTAAGGTCAAATTCGGTTTATAATGGTTCCAAAGGGTCTTATTTCGAAGATAAAGTGGTTATGGATCGAAATACTCTAATAAAATAGAATTTAGACAAGTTTTGGTTATTACTTTAACCTTATCAATTAGTTTAACTCTAAGTTAAATAATTTAACTTTTACCGTGTCTTTTTGTTTTCTTAAACTATATGGTTAATAAACATACTATAACAAACCAAAAGAACCCGAAGTTGTTTATTATTAATATATATATTTTTATCTAAGTAATTTGGCTGAACCATAGATTTTTATTAATTATGTAACAATTAATAATATAATATTTGTTTTAAAAACTAATTTATGTCAATTTTGAAACTATTTGGTACATGATTTTTATGAAATTAATAACAGAATGATAAGTTCAAACCAATTTACTTATATAAACACAAAAATGTCATAGTAACCTATAAAATTAATGTAACTCATAAAAAGTCTCAAATTACATTTATTTGGGAATTTATAACATCAATTATGTCAATATTTCATTAATAAGACAATTACTACATCATCTTTGTGTCATAATAAATGATAATTATTTAATCCTTAAAAATTATAAATAAATTCATATGATGTAGATAATTGTATTATCTTTCTGGATACTATTCATGTTTGAAGTTTCATGAAGTTTATCACTAGATTAAAATTATTATACTTATAAGATTTAAGAAAGTGACATGTTGTCACATTCTTTGGTTTTAATAATAATTAAATTATTTTCATTGAAAAATTTAAATTAAATGAATCTAATCTGACACTTAGGTTATATGGGTCGACTTTTAGTCATCAAATAGGATTTTTGCATTTTTTAGAGTAATTTTAAAATATTATATTTACCCTTAATTACACGATTTATCTTTAACAGTGGTAAATAAAATTTACCGTATTTACTATTCATAATTCCCAAAAATAAAAGGTAGCTTATTAACATAATTTGGATCCACTGATTCCAAATATGGAATCCATTTTCCGAAATTCAATACCCAAAATTTTCAGAAATTAAATTAAAATTAATCCTGTTGTCGAAAGAAAATGGGTTTTTCTTTAAAACATTGCAAAAGATTGAATTGATTTAACCTACGAATTCAAGGTAAAATCAATGCTAATTACATAAATTATATTAAATGGTAAAAATATATTCTATTTATACTTTAAAACCAATCAATATTATATTTTAACCACATAAGATATGACGATGAAAAATGTTGTTTTTAATTAAAATATAGCGTGTTTTTACTATTAATTAAAATATGAAAGTTATCGGAAAAATATCAAAACTTTATCATATGTAAATTTTTATATCTTGATTCAAAAGAAGAATTTTATTTTGTCAAATTGAACTTATAAACATGTCAAAAACTAGATTTAAAGTGGGTGCGCCATCAAAAGGTGGCAAAACTGCATTTTTTTAAAAATACTTATTTTACAAGAAAATTTTATTTTTTTCTTATACCATGTTCTATAAAATGTGTAAGATGAATAATAATGTTATAAAATTCAAAATTTAGTTAATACTATTCATAACAGCTAGTTCATGACAATATTATAATAATATATCGTTGTTTATTAAAACCTGGTATTGTGTACAACACACGCTATCGAGGAAGGACGCGATTGCGTGTAATGCAAGCCAAGTCAGGGTTGCATGTTGTGAAAGAATCCTTCGTTGTTTCGTATAATAGAATAAAACCATATTTCATTTATACATTGAATATATATATATATATATAAACTCAATGTTGCGTAGAATAACTATTATCAAAATTGTGTGTAACACGATCCAAGAATAGTGTTGCATATACTATAAGCTAATACGGTGTTGCGTATAGCGCAAGGTAATCTTGGTGTAGCATACAACAAAGACATTAATTAAATGAATATTTTTCATAAAATCTTGGGGCGTTACATATTTCCAGTACCCTACGGTGATAAATAAAAATAACAATTTATTTTGGAAAAGTAAATAATAAATATTAAATAATAATAACTTTGAAACAAATATAATCACTAGCACATAAATTATAATTAAGACACTATTGAAATGTCTAAGAATCATTCCATTTGTTTTAAATAAAATTAATTTTCCAAAAAATATTCATGTTATAAATTAGAAAAAAGATGTTCCATAGATGCCTCAAAACATTTGAACTATTTGTGGAGTATGTGAACATATATACCAATCCATATTTTTTATTTTATTTCATGTATAAATTATCCCATTATATAATAACATATTCCTATAATGTATTAATATGGACATACACACATATCCTTTTCTAGAACATTTTTATTGTAGATGTTCATCGGGTTCGACTTCACCATATTCACAATATCTTGTTTTATAGACCAGTATTTTAAATAGGAAATAATTAAAAAAATAAATATAAAATATTAATTAAAAATTAAAAACCACATGATTCTAAATATATCATCACTTTTCTAAAATTCAAAATATATTTTCCTCAAAATAACATTGATTTTGTAGTTCATTGAATATTCATTCTTGAATTTGTCAAAATGTTTTAGTCATATCATATTAGTTAAAAGTAAAATATTATTAAAAAATTGATACATCTCATTCAAGATATGGAATTCATATTGAATTAATCAAATAAAAATATTTCCATGCATTTTTTATTTCAACCCCAAGTGATTTATCATAAAAATCTAGATATCTTTTTTTCAGAACTTTATGAATTAAATGGTTTTAGATTTTGGATAAATTTCTAGAAACATTAAGAAAATTATTATGTTGGTTACATTTTTTGTTATAATAATAATATAAATGTTCACGTATAAAAGTTTATTATTTTTATAAATAATTACACCCATTTTTATACTCGAGTTATTCTTTAGAGAAGAATGTATGATATTTTACTTCCTCCAATAATTAACATCATACTCCTTCTATTAAAATAACTACCATATCATTTTATTTTAATTAATTATTTAATATAGTACATTTATGTAAAATTATTAATCTATGAAATATTTTTAATTAAATACTTAATTATTAAATACAATGACAGTACTACACCCAATCGTTTACTAACCCAAAAAACTGTGAACACATTCTGTAGATTCAAAATCTCATTGTGGAAAAAATTGAATTATATTATTTCTAAAAAAATCCTTCTTGTAGGACTTAAAATTATCAGAATTTGTATTAGGAACAATTTTTCTTATTGAAAATAACTCATGATGTTAATCTAAGTCCATAAAAAATCATATATATATGAACGAGAACAAATAATTCCAATTTCATTGAGTGATATGTGAGATTAATATCACATAAAACTGATTTATAAAGTGAATACTTATACAGTATCATTTACATAGAATTCTAGGATTAAAAATATGCTATAATTGTTTTTCCATTAATAAGGTTTGATTCATATTATAAATAATAATAAAAAGTTTTCAATGGTATAAATGTTAGAAATTTTGTTTAAATTATATTTCAAAACAGTTGTGTCATTTTTACTGATTTCATTTAAGATATTATTTTCATAAATAGATATATTAATGAATATTTTTCTATGTATTTTTGAATTATTTTTCTATTTTAAAAGAATTAAAATATTACATCATGTATATTATTAAAGTGAAGGATAAATTAAATTTACATTGTCCAGGGATGATAGAGCACCATATGTAATAACAAACCATAATTTTCATTGTCCATGCATGAGTATAATAAACCTCAGATGAATGTATGATGAATATTCCAAACACATGTCAATTTAATCCAATTTGATAAATATTTATTCTAAATATTATAAATGTTCCGCAATAATATGTAAATGTCACGCAATGCATATATGATATATTTTGGGACTAATAATTGTATAATATTGTTTCAATATCATTTATTTCAATAATTTATAACTCAGAAATTGTTAAATACATAGATAAATTGTGATGATAAACTTAAATTAAACATTAATTACTAATTTCCATGGATGATTAATATTTTAAAATATTATTTATAGATGACATCAATGGAAATATTTATAGATAAAATAATGAGAAATATATAGTGATAATAAAATAATGTATTGGATGATTAAATAAATTTCTTATCTTATTTGGATTTTAATGACAAGAGATTTAAGGAAAATATTAAAGTTAAAATTCAATGTAATTAATTGTTTTTTATTTATAGCATTTAATTTTACTAAAATAACTATATTTCAAAGGAATATACAAATTTATTTAAGTATTTATATTGAATATATTATTTATTGATCATTTGAGAGAATATGGTCTAAAAACAGTTGCATTTTTATTAATAGGTAACAGAATTCGATGTAGGCAATTTTTTTAAAATAGTTCTTTTTATACTTTCATAAAATGTCATTCAATAATTTTATTAAATATAATGTGATATATTTTAGAGGTGTTTAAATTAGGTAAATACTTGTTAAATAAAGGTATATTAATACATGAATATAGAATGATTTCTTATTATTTTAGGACCATATTATACATGATATAAAATTTTCATTTTTATAATAAATTATTAAGGATCTATAGAAGCATAGGGAATCTACTAATAATATATTTCATATGATAAAACATATATTTAGTAGAATACTTTGTATTTAAGGGTCATGTAATTTTGAAATCTAAATATGTGGAATCATTATAATATCGTGGAATATATGGGATAAATTCATTGATTAGAATGGATAAATAAAACATAGAATTTTTTTAAGATATATTAAAATTTCCATGTGTTGTTATGAATGCTTGAATTAGTTTAAAGGAAATTTGAACAATCTGTTTGCATAAAAATGATATACATAGAAAAATATTTAGATATCAAATATGAGATAATATATCAATAAGGGAGCCAAACTGGAGCTACATAGATCACATCTATGTTTAAGGTTGAAAAATAAAAAATGAATATTAGTTTTACAGTATATATAATAATTTTTATGAAGAATATATATTATAGAAACATTATTACGATATAGAATATCTTTCATCTAGAAGAGTTTATTCAATTATTTGGTTATTATATTAAAAATAGTTTATTCTCATATAAATATTACTATTTTAATTTTAGTTTTAGTTGGTAAATAATGATATGATCATCATACCGATGAGATGATCTCAACTAAACATAAATGAACTCTAAGTGTAGTGGGTGGTTATTAAATTTTACTAAATTCAATTAATTATGATTAAATATCCCCTTAAATAAATATTGATTTATACTCATTCTTCATGTCTATAATCAATTGAATAATACCTTGTGTGTATATATAAATAGATCAATCCATGAATATGTTCATGTGTCAGTTGAATAAAGAGAGTCAAATGGATGAGGTGTAAACTATATCCTCCCCAGTCACCTTCTCATGTGGACAAATCAATTCAGTAGTTGGACCTCTTATTCACCTCCATATACTAAAGAGACTATAGAATAGTATGTGGGGTGTGTTGAATATAGAGGGATAATATTACCCATGTTTATAGTTATCAAATAGTGGAATAATTAGTTAATAATAATAAAATATTAATGAATAATTGAAGAAACAATATATTATATGACAAAAAAGTGATGGAGAAAGCTAGAAACTAGTAAAAATAAAGAATTATTTAATGATAGGATGAAATGTCTCTAAGAGTCTAAATAAAAAATATGAAAAATCAATTAGTAGACAAAATGTAATCCCAAAACACCTATATGTAAAACACAATTTTAGTCCCATATCCATACTCAAGCCTTCCTATAAAACAACATCATAATCAATAAGGTCTCATTCCCTTATCTAAGAATTAATCCATGAAATATTCTTAAGTAAAAAAAACGTGTTAATAGGGTGGGATGAAAAATCAATTAGTGAACACCACCATTGGTAATAATTCACAATTTGGTATTTAGAGTTTTAAATATGTAATAAATGGTATATTAAATGAATAATTAATACAATATAACAAAAAAAATTTTGTTCAACATGTTAGAATATCACTAAGAATACAGAAAAACCATGACAACTAATAAATATATACCAATAGAAAAAATCATTAAAATTTGGGATAAGAGTGATATATTCTAATTTATGTATGGGACTAGGTATAACCCACTCAATAAACCCCCTGAAACATAGGACTAGGAAGATAGCCCTTAATAAATGCATTATATTATAAGGCATGGAATATACTTCAAAATATTGGCATTATATCATTAGACTTGATAGGCCCCCCTCAATATTTTATATATATCATGATCATAGAAAATCCATCACAATATAATCCTTACAAAATGAGACTTGGAAGATCCTGCAAAATATAAGCATTACAAAAAGGACTGGGAATAGCCCTGTATGTATATGAATTATAAAACCATTTCAAAAATTCATAAAAGAATGGATTTCCATGAATCACAAAATAATCATCAATAGTTTATTATGAAAATTACTATTTTTCCTTTAATTAACACTTCCATTTATCAATATGGTCTTAATCAACTAACATGATAATAAATCCTATAAAAAATACACATAAAATATGAATATATATCATCAAATAACATGAATCCTATATATTTCTTCTCACACATAAATTCATTATCTGTATTCTCATTAATAAGGGATTTCTCACCCAAATGGAAGTAATAAATTATGTCCCAACAATAATTGAATAAAATCCATGATTTATTTTTAATACATGAAAAAATTAATTTCACAACATGTCACAACATTCCAATAAAAATATTGTGTATACATGAAAATTTAAAAGACGAAAGGTTTAGGTTTTAGACTCCATACCATTATATGATTATTTTGAATCTAATATAATGAGTAACACCAATTTTAACAAAGAAGATTTAGATCTATAAATAAGCCTAGATAAAAATGGATCAATAAGAAAATCGAAAATCAAAAAATGTCAACAGAGTTACCCTAAATATTGGATCCAAATGATGTAAGAGTGGGATACCTAATAAGAATAAATCACCAATAATCTAATGTGTATTCAAAATAACCAAAAATGAATTATAGGAATCAAAGTTTCATGTAATTTGTTGTAGGGTCAAGAGAAGAGATGTTACATTGAATGTATGAAATAATAATATGTGTATCACAATTAAAAAAAAATTGATCGAGGAATACATGATGTGTAATCCATTCAATCATTTATTAGTTCATTTTAATGATACATTGAAAAACCCATTACTACAGGTACATATTTATTCTAATCAATATTTATCTGACATGAATTATGATCAAAACAATTAACCAAATCATGTTATAAACCAGTCCAAGGAATTTTTCTTCTAGAAGTTACATGGTGTGTATCATGTACAAGGCATATATATGATCCGTATATAGATTACATCATAGTGTCTAAATAAGGATATGAACTACCTATAAATCCATGAAAATCATGAAAAATAAATTATAAAAAGTTATTAATTGTATAAACCCTATGTCCATTATTTCATACAATATGTATCCCATAGAATTAGGCCATTATCCCCAAAAATGTTTTCATATATGAAAATATCACTAACCCACCAATAAAAAATTAATAAATCAATGAGGTACATACCATAAAAAATAATCGATCTCATAACCTTCACAACATCTAACATCTCACCCACAAGCTAATTCAAGAGTCATATTAGTGTCTTTATGATCAATTTTTCATCTGTACTTATATATTAGACTCCCTCTACATGGTCTCCCCCTAAAAATGAAAATGATACCACTACACATGATCAATATGTATAACACAAACTCAGAGATACATATCATAATGTTCTATAATACATAGAATATTTTACTCATTGGATGAATTAGAAACCATTTCTAAACCCTTGATCTTTTCAACATGGCATGGGTCTAGATAATATCTATGAGGATGCGACATGTTAAACACATATTTCTTGGAACTGTAGTACCATTCCCAGGTTATTGTGAACTGCATTAGATAGAACATGTCCACTATATCAAATAGACCATCCATCCAATGATTAATATTACACTGTTTCCTGAGTCAGCATCAACAAAAACCCATCGAAACTTTAAAAAAAACACAATGACCTACACTAAAATCCATAAGTCATTTTAAAGTTCAGTATTAAATTATTTTCATCTATATCTAGTCAAAAACCTCCTCCTTATCAACTATAGAATATAATATGTCCCTAACATGATAATATGCCCCAAAAGTGTGGAATCATCTACATCATGAGAAAAAATGGAGAACTACAAGTCCAATGATATTAATCCACGAACATATCAAAATGGATTGATGCAATTATGATACAAATATTTGTAATCTTCATGAGATCCATATGATTCTTATTGGAGAGAACCAAAATTCAACAAATATTCCAATAACATATCCTCTATATCATATATAATCTAGTCAAATTTAACTTTTTCTAAGGATTATATATTATTATTGACAGACCCTATGATCCATGATCCTTTTAAATACCCTTCTAAAAACTCAATTTGAAATCAGATTCTTGGTATGAAATGACACATGAAACATTTCACCAAAATTCCAACTACCCTTTTCATTATTCTCATCCAGTAGTAATACCTTTGAGGATCATGAAATATCATTTTCAAACAAGGACTTAACTCCCATCTATAAGAATGAAAATCTCTCAATGGCATCTCAAGCATGCTCGTAACAATCTACAAAAACTATTGAAATGAAGATAAATATAGTTTCACATAAAAAGTATCACTAGTGCATCCCTTAAAAATATGATTTTTCATAGTATAAATCCATCAAGAATAGATATTATTTTGTTCACCATCCATTATATAAGAATGTTTAGATCAAATTTTCATTTTAATGCTACTTGACCCCGACACACCTTGACATCAAGATTGTTTTCTGTAAATACCGATATCATACACACATCATCAAATGACTCCCAAAAATCTTATATCATTATATTATAACTCAAAGCATCACCAACAATATTTCACATTCCTTATGTATAATCCATATTTAATTTTAAGTAAAAAATACTCCTAACTGTCTTCCTATACAATTGCAACATGTCCTAATGAGGAAATATGTACCTAAGGCTCTAGTGGTCCATATACACCAAAACAATATTCTATAATATCGTGTCTATATTACTATAGGGGATTTAACCTAGTATAAAACATTAGATCATGATTAGGGTAATAACCATTAGATGATCATACATATCTTGGACAATAGATTACCACTCGATCGTAATACATCTGATCTACTTTTTTTCCAACACTAGATTCATAATATTACAGAGTATAAGTTATAGCAATCAAATGTTATGGGATTTTCATTACTTTGATCATCCTTCATTCATGTCCTAAAAATATCACTTGAATTAAACTATCGAAACATACTTCACCCTTTATGGAAATCAGTGATTTTTGTGATACAAATTGGGTTAAGTCCAAGATAAGGATATTATAATCTCCTAATAAACGAAAAAAATATTCAAATTTCAAATGCATTATTTGGATGATCCCATTATACCATGGTTGAAACTTCCCGTAGGCCCACTCCCACTCCTACCTCTACGAGTACATGGCCAATGAATATCACATTATCATACATGAAACTATATGTGTGTATCATGGTGTACTGTTGATGCTCCCACATTATAGTCATGTTGTTGTTGAGATTTTTCAGTTGTTTTTCGTATATATAATAGTATGCAAAGATTTGATTCAGAAAATAACCAAAAACTAGTCCAAAAAATGACTAATGGTCAAATGAATAATGTAATAGTATATCACATGTGAATTATTCTATCCAAATGGAATCATTATGATCTCATAAAATTTATACATTCTCCTAAAAAAATATAAGTTATGAATGATTTCTTCACCATAAACCAGGGGTATCTAGATATTATATAAATGATTGATAATATATTAGTATATCTCAACTAGTCTATGTGATGACTGATGTGTCTAAGAGAATGATGGTTATTTACCATCATGAAGTCCATTCTCTAATAATCCACACATAAGAATAGAGTACCATTACTATGCTGGGAATAAATAAATAGAGAAACCCATAGATACATTCTAAGATGTATGAATCCTTTTCCCACACATATTCTTAATCTAAATCCAAATTGAGAATCATTTATTGTACCATCATTTTAAGTGGGATATAAATTATATTTCTTATCAAAAAAATTTGATCATGAACACAATCTACCTTATAGGTGGTAATATGTATAAACAGTCAATAAAGACATCCTGAAAATGGTCTTCCACTAAATAATATTAATCATATTTCATTCATCCATCATAGTGAACAATAGTTTTCATATGATCCATGTGGAAATCAAATCAATAATATATTTTTTATCAATAGTTATCATGAATATCACATTAATCCTATGTAGAATAGAAGCCTCCATAATAATATAGAAATTAAATCACCATTAATAAAATTCATTTCCATCCAAATAATAGACTAACCAACATATAAAAATAAAAAAATATAAACCTATCATATATATAATAAATAGTTTTTTGAAGAAACATTAACCTCTAATATCTATAAAAGTTTCATTGAAATGCTTGATATTCATTAACAAGACACTCAATATATGTTTGATGGTCAAAACACTATCTAATCATTAAACATCCAAGGCCAATCCATTTACCAAATCAGAAGAGAAAACGTTATATGAAGATCCAATATCATAAAAACATAGGAAAATTTAGATGATAAATTAATAAAACCTTTGACAATAATGAGTAATGCTACCACACTATCTAGAGTAGTATGTAAGGCTTGCAGCTGACTAGACCTTATCCCCTAGGGAAAATTTGAAAACCACCATGTAGTTCACTCTTCCTGTTACTATTTATCTGAATCTTGGGTAACACATACCATACCATGAACTGAATTTCCAACACAACTATATCTATTAGTATACTAAGGATTAAATTATTCATATACATACTCTGGAACCTTCCCATGACCACTTCCATTGATATATTACTTCATAAAAATAAAAAACTACAACAGTTATCCCATCCTAACACATGAAAACCAATCCAATTTGGTGTATATATGATGAAGCCTATTGTGGACAAAAAATACATAAATAAATAACTAAAATGGAAAATAGTCTTGATATGAATGATCACATCGATGTCTAATATTCATGTTTCTTCAATAGATATAACATTCATAACAACACATTTTTCTAATTGAATAATATTTCATGGTAATCCCTAGTAAAATAGATTTTCCCATTATTAGGTCCAATATTATATTCCCATTCATTATTATTTACTGATTCATCACATGTGAATGCATACTTAAAAAAATATCTTTCGCATGTGACCTGATCTCATATCAATTAATGTCATGAAAATTCATGACCTTGGAGAACTCAATAGAATAAAAATATGGACGAATGATCTTTATGTTGAGGAAATGGTTTGCATAGTCTATTAATTATTTTCCACCATGTTTGAAATTAGTAAACTCTTGATAATTATATTCCCTTAAAATCAAAATATTGGTGTTTATCAATTATGTATCAACACAGATCAATCAT
The DNA here is from genome assembly GCA_963277665.1 of Viscum album. Lineage (NCBI taxonomy): Eukaryota > Viridiplantae > Streptophyta > Magnoliopsida > Santalales > Viscaceae > Viscum > Viscum album. The sequence goes on from OY728138.1 coordinate 835,348,868, forward strand.
GATAACTCTTTTTTATATCCATTTTACTCTATAATATCCCACTAATGATTAAAAATTCCATAGAGGATATATTCAACAAGATTATCCCCACTATATTTTAGAGTCTCATGATTTATGAATATAATATAGACTAAATCAATATAGAATAGGGATGCATGAGGGTCATCCTCCCTAAATAATTTCATCATCATGATCTAAATGTGGATTCGATCCTGTTGAGTTATGAACATGGCGATTTCTACTCTCCAAATGCTCAAATTAGTGGTGACATGGAGTAATTTTCTCTGAAAGATAAAGAAACGACTTATAATAATGGATTTTAAAATAATGTCAACAACTATAAGAGACAAAACTAGAGAACCACTATTTATGGTCTTTCTAAACATGGAATAAAATTTTTTATCATGACATATCAATATATTTCATTAAATTTATCATATATAAAAAGTATCTATTATAATAGCTCATATAAGAAAGTGAATAATAAATTCAATAAATATGTACCTATGAATAACAATTTATTTCAATATATATAATTATGTTCCTGTGAAGATAAATTCATATTCATTTCAAGAAAAATATGGAGACCAGTATAAATATAAAAAATATAAAAAAATTGTAAATCAATCAAGGTGAAATAACATCATATGTAACAAGAGAAAATCATAATAGAAAATACCAACCATGTAAAAAATATATTCCCCCATGTGCATGGTTTAGCTACTTTCATGAACATGATTATTACCAAGTCACAAAAAATCTTAGTCTACATTTTACCATTTCCCAAATTGTAATGCAATATAAAATAAGAAATTTTTTTTATAATTTTTTTAACATACCCCAATCTTTCACCCTTTCACAGTGCCAAATTTTATTGGTTCAAGACATCAAACATATCCCAATTGGCCAATGGATACCAATTAGCATTGAATGTTTTTTGAATATATTGAGGATAATATATCTCCTAGTTCAGATTTAAAACAAAAAAGAAGAATGAAAAAAATATCAAGGTAATCAAGACAATAGGAAACCAAATATCTTATTAATTTAAAGTAAAGGAGAACTAATTATAAACTAATTTTAATGAATAATTTTATGATAGGTTGAAAAATATCTAAATGTCCAAAAAATAATAATGAATCAATAGACATAATATAATCACATATGTACCTAATCATGAACCCCATGTTAGTACCATATATGAACCCCAAAACCTTCAGTAAACAATAATATCAAAAATATGATCCCTTATTGATTTCAAAACAAACGGACATGTAATCTGTTCGGCTACAAAATAGTGTTCGAATAGGGTGTGAGTAAAACTCAGTTGGTCGAAAACAACATGTATAGTAGAAAACAATAAGATAATATGTTTATGAAATAATATATAAAATGATTATTTATTAATTAATTAATTAATTATTATAATCATCATTCTTTGGAACCATACCAAAATTTCTATGTTCATGTATCAGAACAATGCCAACCAGTAACCATATATCCATTGAAAAAATAATTACTGAGCCTGTGATATAATCAATTCATCGTGGTATTGGGAAGAGCCATTATAATATAAGAATTACATCATATGATTGTTCATATCCCATATAATAAAATCATTATTGCATAATAAAGGAGACATTCCACTCTATAAATTATTTATAGAATGTGACGTGGAAGATGTAGCGCAATATAAGAATTATACCATTTATTGGAAAAAGTCAACTGAACATAAGTATTACAGTATGGTACTAGGTATAATATGTCAAAATAAAAATTATAACATGAAATTCATTTATATCTCTATACATAAGAATGAATATATCAAATGAACATGTAATAACTATATGAATATCACAAATATCACATCTTATGCCACAATTAAAACTATAAAAATTACAATATTTCTATCAATTAAATAGTTCATTTATCTTGATGGTCATAAACCATTGTTAAGACATCCATTTTAATATAATATTCACTTTCCATTATGAATGTAAATTAACCGATCTTTTGAATGTCATGTAATTTTAAAATCACATCCTTCATTTTCAACATTGTAATTTATCAAGGGTTTTGTTCACCCAACCAGTTGATATATGTAAGGCCACATCAGTAGTTGATTTCAATCATTGAGTAACAAATAATTATTGAATTAAAAAATTATATATCATCTTTCATAGCTTAAATCATAAAGTTATATATACATCATAATTAAATATTCTATAACGTTAAATTTTTGACACCCTACACTTATTAGTGATTTATAAAACCATTATAGTTTAATTCCGTTGGAAATGTAGGTGTTGGATATCATTAAAATATTATATCACATCAAAGAGTGATCAAAACCCAAAAATTTATTCATTATATTTACATTGCAATGATATAATTTAATGGTAGAGGAGAGGGAATCATCTGAAGAACGACTCTCTATGTATTAATTCAGTATTTGAGACATCATAATTAAAGGATAGGGCACTAAATCCACCAGGAATTTATCATATGAATGAGAGAGGAGTCGATGCTATTTATTTTTAAAATAATCATATATTTATCACAATTTATACAACATGGTATAAGGAATACATGAAAATAAATCCATTTATATTGTTTATTTTTTCATATTTTATATTATGCCCAAATACCCATCATCTCCTGTTAATAATACTCTCTGTAGACATTTAAATGATTTGAATTTGGTACATGATATCTAACAACTTCTAATCTAGAAATAGTTTATGAAATGTTTTTGGCATCAGTAACATGTCGTGTAACATTTAATTGTAATATAAATTGTACGAACATAGTATTTCCAATCAGATTCAACCAAAGGACCTAAACCACCTCCAAATCCATCGAAACCAAGGAAAACCCTATTGAACAATTTAAGAACAATTATAAAAATAATTAATTAATTCAATTAGTATACATTCTTGATCATTATTCCATTTCCATAACAATGTCCCTCCATCATTGAATAAGACTCAGTCATTAAAGACTAAATAAATACAAAAAAGAAGGAAAAACATAGAAAAATAAATCATCATGCACAATCATGACAATATTTGATTAATTAAAATTAGTATTATAATTTAATGGAAATGAAATGAATTTTAATCCTAAAATGGTTATATTACATGATTTTATCACATCAAAAAGTCACTAATTTTTTTTAATTAGATATAAATCATTATGTTGAACAACGCAAACTATTTATTTTCTTTTTATGATTTAATTTCTATATTATTATATTACTAAATATTAGTGAGACCAATAGATAGAGGTTTTATTATTTTATTCCAATAAGAGAGTTATATTCCTTATTGGGTAAAATGAAAAAAATTGAAATGATTTATTGACAACAACCAGATTCCCTCCTCCCCTATAAAGTGTTACATATTTGACATCATCTAAACTAGTTGTCTTTGAGACATAATGTTAATTTTTTGATTGAATATCTAAATTTATATTACAATTTTTTTAAAAGATGGTTTTTTTGAATAAAATCCTATTTTTATTAAAACCATTTATGATAATTATAAAGACTATTTTTCTAATTAGGATTTTGGGGATGATTTCATATATTATATACATTGATAAAATAATTTTATAATATTATATATTTTAATAGTGATTAATGTATAGTTGATATTTTTTTTGGATTGTTTTCGAGTGAACTATATTATAAACCCACTAATCTAGAAATAACCTTTGAAATATGGGAATCTTTGGAAATTATTTTTGTTAAAAATGTAAAAGGTAAAATCATTATAATATAATGAAAATTTATAAATGAGTACATACCTAGTCAAATTCTATAATTATGGAAAATTGGAAAAATATTCAAAACATATCAAATTGTTGAAATATGTTAAAAAAAATTGAATTTTGTTACAATTTGTATTCCCACATTATTTAAGAATATTTTTTGGAAAATTTTAATTTCCTATTTCTTAAATGTTGTTATAGAGAATAATTTATTCATATTATAAGATATAGTGAAATAAAGTTATCCATATAATGGATGTCTATATTGTGATCAATATAAAATAAAATTAATATATAATTATTTTAAAAACTATTATTCATTAAAAACATGGACATTTAAATAATATTATAATTGGTTTCAAATAATAGATGATAGATGTTGGGTGTCTTAAAATTCAATAAATCCATCAAACATTTATTGATAGTATGAAATAAAAATTTCAACTACATATAGAACCATCATATCAGTAAGAAGATCATATTTTCTGGGAAATAGTAATAAAATAAAGTAATATTCTACATAAAATTCTAGTTTTGGATAAAATTAAATATTGAAATTAATTTGGGTCCAAATTAAGAGATAGATTGCAAAATTAATGGGATTTATGTGAAATCCATGGATCATAAGAAAAAATTTATGTTATTGACATGAAATTGAAATATTGAAGTACAATAATGGACATGGAAATAAGAAATCTAAATATAAATTGGAATATGTTATTAATGGAAAACTCAAAAGATCAATAAAATTTCCGGATATATAACTGAAAATGGAATGTGTCTATAAATGGTAATTTTTATAAAATCATGTTACAAAATAAAAAAAAATCATTAATATCTCAATGTGTAAATGTTTGATGAAAATATAGAAAAAATGGACAGTTTATTAAATTAAATGAGTTGTATGTTTTGAATAACATTGATTTTTTAACCCTAATCATATTTTATAAAATGATAACCCCATAAAATAAAAATTTTCATTGAGAAGAAACCAAACACATATATTAAGTGGGATGACAAAATAATAATATTTATAATCTAAAAATTTGAAAAAATGATTCACATTGGTGGATAAAAAGGGACATTGATTTCAATATATGGTGAATTATGGAATTTCTATGATGTTTTCCTATCAATACTCATGAAATATGTGAAATATAATATAGATAAAGAATCATAATTCAGTTGATAAAAGAATGAAAATATGAAATTAATAATTATGTCTCTATTGAACAAAAAATATAATGAAATTTTAATGAATTTAATTTTGTATAAAGATAAAAAATTAATATGTGTTTTCTAATAATTTAAAATAATGTACGTGTTAATTTATTATGGATTAGACATTATATGATAGATAAATCAATATAATGGAAAAAATATATGAAGCATCTCAGTAAGATACATTCAAAAATGTACATAGTCTAACAATATGGATTAATCCCATTCTCAAATAAATAATGAAACAATAATAATTTAACTAGAATACTACATGTATATATGATTCTAATAAAATAACCATTTATAAGGCATGTAATCATGATGAAATAAAATGGATGGATTGCAATAAAAATAATAATTTTACAAAATAAGTATTTTTTGGAACCTCACCCAACCTCAACTATATTATAATTTATCATTATTTACATAGTGGGGAACGATTATGGTTGAATTATAACCAGTCGAGAATATATGATGAAATAATGTCATGGAATATGGGTGTCAAACCATTTAACATTTGTAAAAAATAAAAAATTTATATTAATGTGATGAAAAATTTAAACATTATGCATATTAAGTAATAATTAGAAAATAGATAGTTTGATAAATTATTAGAAGACCTATCTTACATTAATGTGGCCTCTATGTTTATATTTTGTGGTAAAATTAGAATCATTGATTTGGTGTACAATATATATACTTTTTGTTGTAAGGATTGTTTTTTTATGATCATGTTTATGTATTACTGTGGAATAGTAGATTAATATCCTAATATGAAATTGTTCTCATTTTAATTTCTTTTTGAATTTAAGGTATTGATTATGAAAATTGTAATTTTATACATAGAAACTGTAATTTAAAACATGAAATTCCAAATCAGTTAGCTAAGTTGATTTTTCATTGAACAATTATAATGTTGTAAAGTTATTTTCTTGAATAATTTATAAAATATAATTATTATTTGATTAATTTGAAGAAATAAATATGATCTAAAATATTATTCAATAATTATTTAAATAAAATAAATAAACAATGTTACATAATCATGAAAGGTTATAAATTCATAGAATATATGAGATAAATTGATAAAAAATTAATTCATAGAAAAATATTCAGTATTTTTTAGTATTAAATGGTTATGAAATAATTCAAACTCCTCGAATATGTTATTTATGTTTTTATTTTTGGAACGATTTTGTATAATTCCTAATGTTAATTTCAAAATTGAGATTATTATCTTAAAACAATGTTCATGATTTTTGAAAAAAAAATCCTTCATAATGATATCCCATTAAATCAATAAAAAAATATTTTGAGAGAATAAATTCAATAATTATAATTATTTTTGTTAGGAAACGTTTATATATTATAAAAATTTAGTGGGTAAAGAGTACACCATTATTCCATGTATGTCATTAGAAGGGTATCATGAATATGGGTTTATGGAATCATAAATATTAACATCCCATGTGATCATATTACTACCAAGAAGAGTTTTTTTAGTTATTCTTATGTATTTTTTTGATAAATATTGTTTCCAAATATTTAATTGATGTTTGATGTTGTATATGTGATAATATTGGAGAAATAAATTGAGATTATTTGGTTACAAAGGCCTAAATTGAATCAAAATTCATTATTATAAGAGTACAAATATGTGTTGTGATATTTTGTTTCAATTAGTGAATAGAAAAAATTTATTGTTAATTATAATGTATATTCCATATTTAGTTGTGTTTTGAGGTTGTTTGAAAACATTACAAGAAGACTAAAATGTATTTGTTCTAATGATTGAAATATGTGAAATATTTCTCTAATTTTTTAGGATAAATTTTAATTATCTTAATAATCATTATTATATATATGTAAATTGTATTTTTGATGGAAACATAAAATTTAAAACCTAAAAATACTGTTACATAATAGGAGAAGTAAATTTTTCATAATTTTTTAATAAAAAAAATTTTAAGTGGAGTTAAATATCAATAAATTTTGAAACAATGTATAAATAACATAAATTTTTTAATAATGTATAGATGATATATAATTTTTATGGGGATTGAAATGTAAAAACGAATTTATGCATGATTTATACAATTATGTTTCATATTTAAAAGTAAATATTTTTTCTTAATGTTCAAGATGATTTACATCAAATATGTTTTAATTTTTTTTGATGTTTTCTTACTCAAATAAAATTAAATTAAAGCCATATGAGATAAAAATAAAAAAGTAAAAAAGTAAAATAATGTTAAATAGAATAGATCTAAAATGAATATGTGATATGTGAGGTTGTGTAATTGTATATTGATTCTCAATTAACATTAAATATAACTATCTATAATCCTCAAATGATTAAAGACAAACATTGCGTGTGCTATGAGGATTAAATGGGGTATACATTATCTAGATTATTAGATTATTTAAATGTATATTTATTAAAAAAAATTAATGTAATATTGAAATTTATATTTTATTAGGGAAAATAGTTAATATTAAGCGGGATACAAGAAAACTATTTTTATGTTCATTAAATTGAAATAAGGTTCTTTATTGAAAGAATTGTATTTTTTTTATTTAACGATTAATATTTTTTGTTGAATTAAGATTCAAATAAATCAAAATATTATTTAAATTTTACATAAAAAAATTGTAGAAGGATTATGAGAAATTGGGTAATGAGTTAGCTATATTTTTTGAAGAGTAAATATACAAAAATATTGAGTTTTTAGATTGATATTCATTTTTATAGTGATTAAGCATCATTGAAAAATAAAATATGAAATTTTTTAATGCATATTATAATGAAGGATATCATGGATATTTATAGAGGTATATAGTTATAAATCTATAAAAAATTTATTAGAATATTACTTCTATATTATGTGTGATACAATGTCTGTTTTCATTCCATGAAACATTGCTGATTTTGAAAAATAATTTTATTCTCTATGAAATAAAATATATAATATTTAGTGATATTTGAGGTAATAATTTAATTTTAATGATAATTTTTAAATTAATTAACAAAATTTTAACATGGTATGATCATAAAAATAACAGTAAAATGAAAATTTTCTCAATTGTTATAACAGAATTATAATTTTTTTTAGACATAAAAAGAATACATTCATTTGTTCTAAAAATAAGAGTTTCCTATAATAAAACATCAAAAATAATAAAAAATAAAAAAAAATGGTTGGAAACATATCTATTTCATTTTCTAGAAAATTTAATAATAAGAGTGACATAATATACATCACCAAATCACATCTGGCATGGTGAATGAAGGATTGAGGATGAATATAGATTTCAATTGACATATCATAATATTAAATAGAATGATAGACTGTAAAATAATTATTAGAGTGTGGAGTAATAAAATATATAATTGGTTAGTCAAATAAGTAATCTTTACAAAAATAATTCTTCAATCCTTTCATTAATAGGTCACCAGAAACATATATTGATTTATTTATAGTGTAGACAATGATTATTAATATTGGTTCTTTTTTATATAGTTTACAATGTAATGTCAATCTAACTCATGTCATAATAATAAAATTTATTTTATTTGTTTTAACTTGTAAAAAATATATTCTAAGATGGTATTAAATATTCAAAATTTCATTGAATAATTAAATAAAAATAATATTTTTAAATCAATCCCTATAAAATAACAAATTATTGAAATTGTATGAATTTTTTAAATTAAATTTATATAAATATAGAATAATATACAAATAATAAATGATAAATATAGTATTATTGTACATAGTTAAGGATGTAACAAATGAAATAATAATTTATAATAATATATAATAATATAAATATAATATAATGTTTATATATACAATAACACTATCATTTCATTTTTAATATTAAAACATTCAATAAAAAATTAAATTGATGAACTAAATTTAAATAATGATTTTGAAAAATTATCAACAAACTAGGTATATATAACATAGATTATTCCTATCATTATATTAGGAAACATCAAGAAAATACATTTTAAAAAACACTTCATTAACCAATATATATTCAATGATTTGAAAATCAAATTGATAAGTAATAATGATTCATAATAAATTGTAATTCATTAATTATCATACTAGAAATTATATCGTACAAAAACACTCAGAAAAAAACTATACCCATATAACTATTCCATGTGGAGAATTAAAATTATATATTTGATTAGATTTTCATTTTTAAAAACGATCTATTAATTAATGATACTTTTCAAAACTGTCAACTTTTTAATGCATATAATATACATTCCATAACATTATACTTACTAATTAGTGGTTGTTCATCCAAAATATAGATTTTAATATGATAAGATGTACGAACTAATATTAAATGTTAAAAAATTATAAAATTCATGAAATATAGAATCATTCATCTCCAATATGATAGTAATTTTCTCCTTCATTCCACAATGTGTGAGGAATCGTAATTTTATGTTGTCTCTTATTCCTAAAAACTCAGAACATCAAATTTTGGATGATATAAAAATATATAATTTGATTGAATGTTTAATTGATATTCAATATTATTGAGATAAAAATGAATCCCATATATAATTGATAAATTCTAACATTTTTGAGATACATCTTCAGGTCTCTCTATATCACACAACTACCTTTTTGGTGGATATTTAAATTAACAATCCATTAATCCTTTCACTGAAGATTTTTTATGTTGGAAATATAATTTAAAATTATTTTTAATGTAAATAATGTTAAATAAGAAATTGAAAATTGAAATAATTTTTTTTATAATTAACCTACATGGAAATGACAAACATCAATAGAAATATATATATTTCTAAAACTACTATCTCCGATGAATAATTACTACAAATCATTATTATATAATGATGTAAATAAATATGTTCTATTAATGAAATCTAGTAATAATCTAGAAACATATGTTCATATAAATATTATTTATAAATTCATCTAGAAGAAGTATGATATGAAGTATAAGGGCCTTTAATCTGTTGATTCTTTCTATACGAAATTTCTTTACATTTTTAGTATTCTACTTATATACATATATATATTTATAATAAATATAGTTTTCAAAAAATAATAAAATGGATATAATCGATGAATATTTCAATACAAAGTATTTCTAAATGTTTTTATAGAAAAACTGAAAATGGTTAATAGTCATCTGAACATTGGAATCCTCATCATTGAAGTATTTTACTTTTTCCTATTCATTTTTGAATCATTAAATAATATATTATACAATTCCATCTATATATAATTATTATTCAATGTAACCCATTATAATTCATGCTCACAACTATTAAGAAGAACCTTTAACAATGATGCCAATTTTTACCACTAGAATTAAGCATTAATAATGGTAACCCTCTATCTCTGCTTAATGTTTCCCATTGATAAAGGGTGAAATTTAATAGTGCTTGAGTTTTTTGCTGATAATATACACCATTTTCAGTGTTTTTTATCATTAATAAAGGTCCCTAATATTTATCCATCTTTTTAATAAAATAATTATTGAAACAATAAATAAAATTATTAAACATATATATAAATTATTATTAATAATAGAAATTATATAAAAAATATATAGATATTAAGAATGAATAAAATGAAATCAATAAGGAAATAAAAATTAAAAAAGATTAAATTATGAATAATATTTAACATTTTATTAGATAAATAATTATTTGTATAAATTAATAAATTTGACATATCTATATATATTATAAATATTATAAATAGTAATATATATATATAATGAATTAATTTTATTAATTAAATAATTAAAATTGTAAAATGAATGAATTGAAATTACTGGACAGAAAATTAAAATTCGACAAGTTACAAAATTATTTACAACATTATGATGATGCCATTATTAGTCAAAAATAAAAAGTATAACATATATATATATTAATTATAAATATTAATAAATTATTTATATAAAATAATTATTTATGAATTATATTTAATAATTATAAACATGCATATTAATTGCTTATTCATTTTAATGGGATTTATATTTATTTTTTCATTAATACATTTTATATTGTTATATAGTCATATATATATATATATAACAATTTATTTAAAATTTCTAAAATAATGATTTATATAATACATAATATCTATTATTACATTATAATATATATATTGAAATATTATTTATAATAGAAAAATAATATTAATTAAAAATAGTAATTATAATTTCTTTGAGTGCTAGAAATAATAGAATATTTTTGGATTTTTTAATACATAAAATATATCATACAAATATTATATTTATTTCCTATATATATACATAATTTAAATTTTTTTATATAAAAACCACACACTCATGAATTTATTATATGAAATATTATATAGAAACATGATGACCTAATTTTTATTTTATATATTATTATTTTATTATGAATTTCATAATTTCATCATAACATGATATATTTACAATATCATGTTATTAATATTAATAGATATTGGTGTTATTTATTCATTTTTAATATTTATATATTTAGTTTATTCATTTTCATTTATATATATATATATATATATTCTATGTTTTACTATTTTATATATGTATTCATGTTTACATCAATATATTTCCATATTTTTTAAATAATTTATATTTAATTAAAAACTAATATAATTTTCAATATGTTTAATCTGATCCCATATTAAATTATTATACCTTAGTAAGTTCACTAATGCATGCACATAAGATAATATGTTCATCAATACTGATAAAAATATATCTATTTTTAAATATTTAAATATATATATATATAATTGTATATTGGGTATATTTATAAAATTATATATTTATAATTAATAATACATAAAAAATATTTTTTACCAAATATTTATATTATTATAAAAAAATTATACATATTTAAATAATTATAAAATTATGATAAACATGTATAATTTATAATGATATAAATATAAATAAATTTTGAAATTTTTTATATATTTATTTTAGTAATTAATATAATTACAATATTAATATTTGTATAATCTTATTGAAAATATATAAATAATTATCTAAAATTATAATGATATAATTATAATTATGTTAGTAAATTAAAAATAATAATTATATTTATAATGATAGAGCATTGTGAGTGCACATATTGCGATAGTAATGATCAATATTTATGAGTAATAAAAAACATTCATAAAGGGCACCCCTACTAATTTAAATGAACTACAACCATGCCTGATTCAGTCATAATTCTCAAGATTTCATAGAACTCCCAAGGTACTGGTACTCCATCTATACATTCCTTAAGAGCAATCATGGATTGAATCCATGGAATGATATTTTAATTAGTCATCTCTAGTTGATTTCATTTTTGGGTATCGTGGTTTGTGTTATTTTAGGGTTCTTCGCCATGATGTACCCTAGTTCTCTTCTCCCATGGATTTATTCAGTATTGGTATATCTTATTGTTCTTCATTATTGTCATTCTTATATCCATCATTACAGAGGGATCATTCCATTAACAACACTATTTGTGTTAGCATGACCATTGTAAACATTAAAATACCATTTTCATCTTCCTGTACCCCTACATATATATGATATTTCATCATGGTTTTTAACCATAATTAATCTTTATTCACAAATTCATGGTCTATTTTTTGATAAATTTTGTTTTGGGCAAATGGTTTTCTTATATTATTAATTTATTGATAGGTGTTCTAAATCAAATTTATTTTTTTATTAATGGGTTTTTATGGTTTGTTATGTATAAATTACCTTGGGATCAATGAATACTAAATAAGTTTCATGACAACAATTGTATGTTAAAATTTCATTAATTATTATTTCACTTGAGATATATTTTATGAATTACTTATTTAAGAGTGAGTGTCCTTGAAATCCTATAATACCTTTTCACGAAATTCAATGTCTGATTAATTTACATATTATTATTTATACATCATGTATGTTATGTATAATGTACCAATTGAGCGTTTGGATTATTAATTGAATAATATATTCTTACATTGTAAATCATTGATTCGAAGCTATACTGGTTTGTGAAGTTTTAATATGGTCTATTGATAACATATATTTAATTCATAGTCCATGGAATATTTTTATTGTGTTGATTGTGTAATTTTTCTACAATTAAATAAATATTAATATTCATTTTTAATAAATCAAAATAAAGTATGAGTTTCAAGAGATATCCCCCATTTATTTTCTATTATATAATAATTATTTATATAATATACCTCTAAGAATCATATAAAATATCCCTATCATGTACTACTACTATTTTATCAAATTAAGTCATCACATCCATAATGTTTCTTTCTACACCATCATTATTCACACAGTACACTAATATAGATCATTATAAAATGATATGTTATAGAGGGAAAGAATACAATAAATTTATATTAGAAGTAGATATAAATATAAAAGTCACCCCCTATTAAATAATTCTCATTGTATATATATATTTTTTTTAATACATGAAGTAACATTCCCATTTTCAATATAATTTATGAAATTATGTTCCTTCTTTTGGGTCATTATCAATATCAATATTTCATTCATCACAAAAATATTATTCATAATGTTATTTTAAAACCTAAGTTTGTTTAGAAATTATTAAAATATGAATTATCCTGTTATAATAAAAATTATAGAAAAGTTGTGTTATATTTGTGGTTGACATTTTAAAATCAATGATAATTTTTTTGGGGATTCCATCGAAATGGATTATAAATGAATAAATATTATGTGTATGATTTTTTGAAGAAAGCTTCTATTGTTTTGTTTGTGAAATAAAATTCATTAATTTGATTTTATTTTCATTTATAAAGGTATGTTTAAATTTAATTTTTAAAAAACAATTATATTTATTAGATGTCATAATGAATCATAGTTTGATTACATAACTATGAAATCGTTATGAATATGTGGAAGGGGTCGATGATTTTATTAAATTTTGAAGACAAAATGATTAAAAAATTCCATTCATTCCATATTTTCTTGACATTTTTACATAAAAAATAGACAAAATGTTGTGAAATTAAATATTATGAACTCTTTCATACATTTAATAAATATTATTGTCCATGGACATAGCACGGTTAAATTGAGTAGAATCCAATATATTTTAATTTTGATGATTATTAGGTTGATATAAATGATAAAATTGATGAAATTATGTATCATATGAAATTAATGTAAATTCACAACATAAAAATGACCACTCAAATATATGTTGATAATAAAAAATAATTATACTAAAGTTATAGAAAATATGTAATTATTTTAATTAATCTATATATAAGAACACTGTAATTTATTTATCAATGGTGCTATGTTTTTTTAGTAAATCATACCTAATTACATTGAATGGTATGAGCTATGAGACATCACATGATGGAACCTGATATAATTGGAATATAGAGAACTAGGATAAACAATTTTATACTTGTCCCAATTTTAATTTTTCACATATTTTGTCAAGACATGAAACCACATATAGACTAATGAGTTGTTATCAGTCTATATTTATCCAATTTTACGGACCAAATATATGATAGACATATTCCATTATGTTTCACAAAATTATTGAGATCCTATAGAGTTTCTATATATCATGTGATATAAATGATAGAATTTATGAATACTTGTCTAATGATTCATATCATAGAACAAAAAATTTTAAAATATGTAAAATTATTTAACCAACATTACACAATTATCCATGCATAAACATATATGAGATATGGTTTTATAGTATTATATATTATAATATTATTTGTATTATGTAACAGAATGTTATCGTTTGTTAGAATTTGAATTACTATAGACATGTTACTGATTTATTTAAGACTAGGGTGATGTTTATGTGATATTTTTGTTAATTTTTTTCTTTCTTTATGAGTTTCTAGATGTTACGTATTAACAATTGTAATATTGAAGACATTTTTTTGTTCATTCCTATGAGAACTAATTATATAAATACATTAAGAAATTTCAAATTCCCTTATTAATAAAATTCATTGTTGTATACATTTAATGATATGGATTCATAAAATAAATGTGATGGATAAACATGGGGGATATACATGGATGTTTGGGGTATAATGTGATGACCCAAACATTGCATTTATTTTTTAAATTACATGGAACTATATTGAAGCTGGAAAATGTTATGGCATTTGATTTAGATTCTCGGTGTGCACGGAGAGGAAATTCAATCATTCATTATGATATGTTCAGAAATAGTGTAAGTTGTAAATCTTAAAATTTGAACCGCTGCATTGAATAATATACTGAGGGCACTGTTTAACTCTTAGCGCCAGGATTCACTTAATTGAGGTTTAACCTCGACCGCAGTGGTTCGTGGTGGAATATGGTTTTTTCATTTAACATGGATGAAGAAATAAATAAAAATAATTTTATTTTATGTTTAAAACAACCTTCCATCTAAAATTTATGTTTTGATAATAGGGACCACAAGGGTGGTCAGAAATTTAATAAATGACATTAAATGGGCAGTTACTCAATGGTTGTGTAACAACCCTACATGTGATTAATGAGGATCCTTAATTAAATCAATTAATGAACCTCCTAATCACATGATATCCAGTAAAATCGTAACAAGGGCTTTTGGAAAATCATTGGAACTTGATGGATATTTGGTGGATTCTTGACAAAGAATGAATCCCCCCACCAATGAAAAACCGAAGAATGACGATTCTGGGGTGTCGTTGGTGGATTTTTGTGGGAACAACAAATAATGATTCTTCCTTAAACGTGGCTGTTATCGAATGATTATCAGGTAGGTTTTTATTTGGTTTAGTTATAAATTAATTGGAAAATATTATTCTTGCCTCATGCTATCAAGCTATCATGGCGGGAGAAGGCCAAACGAACAAGGCCTGAACCCCTAGATACTTTGTTCATCTATGCATTCTATGTGGACTTCATTTTTTGGAGTGGATGGAACTTGTAATGGAGGGTCATGAAATGAAGAAGGAATCTCGAAGTGGCCACCGATACATTCGAATAAAAAAACTGGTCCCTGGAGCTATCATAGTGACCCAAGGAAGTCCTATTTCATGTCACCGACACGGTAGTGATGTCAACTAGTCCAAGTGGTGGCGATGGAGGTGGCTGGCACCGGTTGTCCGAGAATGAGGGTGAGGTGTGCCATCATGCATTGCTGTTTATGTGGGCAATGACATATAGCCATGGAGGAAAGCGTTGGCCGACACTGGCCATCTGCAGGATGAAGAGAATGGCATGTTTTCA
Source organism: Viscum album (assembly GCA_963277665.1). Taxonomy (NCBI): domain Eukaryota; kingdom Viridiplantae; phylum Streptophyta; class Magnoliopsida; order Santalales; family Viscaceae; genus Viscum; species Viscum album. Next base: position 835,365,164 of record OY728138.1, read on the forward strand.
TGCACCACTGAATATGTCCATGTCTCGAAAGCCACGATAGAGGGCTAGGAACCAATTCATGTGCATCTTGTGGGTGAAATGGTGGCACCATGTGATGCCACCTCCCTTCCTTCTGAATGGAGAGTGTTCCCCCCCCCCCCCCCCCCCGTGCGTGCCCAGCTGACTGGCCCTTCTGTGTGTTGGGCTGGGCTGCGCCAGTGGGCTGGGCCGGTCCACTGCCTAGTGGGCCCAACCTGCCTTGGCCCAACCATAGGTGGTTTGATCTAGCCCAACTCAACCCGAACTAGGTCGGGTTGGCTCAGATGGGTTTTTACGGGGTTGGTCCAACCGGGTCGGACCAGACCTGAACCCATCAATGTAATGTTTCGCTTAAAGTCCCTTATCTCCTAAATCAGACTTCTGTTTGACAAACTGTCGGGGGCGTAGGAATCCCTTAAATTAGATGGAGCTTTTGGAATAATCCACATGAATTTTGTAAAAGTTTTGTTTATAGTCTGTTTGGATCGAACTCAACTACAACTAGTCCCTCAGTACTAGAAATACTTATATGTCATGGACCGGGCATCCGATTTTCATGTCGTCTATTATGTTATAACCCATAAAACATGTCAGTACATTGGGATACAACTTCATGGAACTATGTTAATGTAGATGAATGACTAATGACTTAAGGATTGGATCCCCCCAGAATAATGTGTTCTTAGTGTGGTAATCTAGTGGTTGGTTGTAACATGATGAATGAACATCGATCTTATGTGGTTCCGCATATATGGATCAAATGTGGGTCAGTTCTCAGCGATCCTGAGTGGGTATGTGATTAATGATACTATATTCATGGAAATCTACCAGTCTTCTGTGGTTCATCAGTAGAGGCTCTCGACCAAATGAGATGATATATTGTTACGTCAAAAAATATATACTTTTATAATTAAGTTATACCTACTGTGAGCTGAGTCATTACCTTTTTTGTACTTTTACCTTCATGGTGTATCCTTTTTGTTTTTACCTTTTTGGTATTCTTCCATCATGGATCAATGGCGATTTTTTTAAATGTTAGAGACCTATGATTTCCCATGTACGAGACAATTATATTTTGACATCTCAGTTATATGTATGGGCATATTTCTATGTTTAGTTCATAACAGCTTCATGCTTTTTGATTGAGTTACTTCTTTTTGGATTTTCTATGTGGAACTATGGGAGACCATCAGGGGTCTCAAGGTTTTTAATGAATATTTTTATACTCACCCCTGTACGGGATACACCCACACATTGTTGTGACTTGTGCAGATGATGAGCATAATTTATCATGGCTGAGGGAGCCAGGACATGATGGAGCTTAGTGGTGGACCATTGGATGTGATGTGCCATAGTGACAACTGGTCATGAGTTTTACATACCCATTAGTATGGATCATTGGTAGATAAACAAATGACAATCCTCTCTGTTTTCGTTGTACTTTCTCAATTGGGCTTGTATTCTAGCCCACATTAACTATAGTACTCACACATTTACTAAACATTATTACTTCATGGGTTGCTTCATGCTGTGTGCATGGACTTTGTGTTTGCAGATTTAAAGGAAATGCCTTCTCGTAAAAATGAATACGCCTTTTTGGTTTTATTCTCCATCCCTTGGCATATGAATGGTTAGCTTGGGGTTGTCACAACATAGGCCTTGGGGGAAAATTCCTAACAAAGTTGAATCAAAGGTTTCAGATCTACCAAAGAACAAGTAATGTTAGTTTTTCAATTGGAAAATATTGTTAACTGTTATGAGTCTGATTTTTAATTTCGGGAATCCAGTGTTGGTGCGGCGAATGATGAATCCATACACCAAGACCCTAAATTATGATTTCTATCTTAGTGCACGAAAATAGTGATTGCGTGTGTTTTGGAATTTATTTCTTATTATCACTATGAGTATTATCACAAGGTATATATTATTGATCATGGTGCATCTATTTTCATTCAGGTTTCCACCCCATAGACACCCATATAGAGATCCCGAGATAGAACACGATGATGGACCAATGAGTGATGAGGCCTCGGTGTAGAGACCTCTTACGATGGTAGCATCTATGGGTGTTGTACCAGTATCACCACTACCCATTGGGCAGTTGTTTCCACAAGACACACAAGTAGATGGTGCAGGATGACTGAGCGTGTTGCACGAGATTCAGCAGCAGAGGCCTCTGATGATTTGAGGAAAGAACAATCTATAGGTGGTTGATGTCTAGCTAGAGGTTGTGGGTAGGGTTTTTCACTTAGTTGGTACACTAGACAACAAAATTGTGATCGTAGCTTCCAACTTTTTCCAATGAGCAGTACGAAGATGGTGGAGCTTGACACTCTAGAAACATGATGATGGGTCCCTCACCTGGGTGGACATTGAGGGCCTTTTCAAGGTATATTTAGTCCCAATAACTCTATACTTAGTGCATATATTATTTCTTCTACACATAAAGCAAGGTTTCTTGACTGTCGAACAGTATTCAGTGAGGTTCACTGATCCCTCCCTCTCCTCCATCGACAAGGTACGAGACCCTTTTGTCAGGGCCCATACAATTCAGGAGGGTCTCCGATTGGAGATCAGAGCATCAAATATATCACTCAAAATTGCAGTAGAGGTTGTGGTGCTAGAGAGAGAAATTTCAGTGGGGATCTCTATAGCTGAGAAGACACCAACAATGAGATCCACCACCGAAGGTCAGGTAGCAGAGTTACCATAGTAGGCAGTAGATGGAAGAAGTAGTGTCCCAAGGGGCCGATACCATATGTTGGATGACCTCATCATACATGTTCCGTGGTGTGGGGATCACAGGACAGAGGAGGACAAATTAGGAGGAGGAAATTCTACTCGTGTGGAGAGTAGTCTCACATGGCTCACGACTACCCGACCATCTGTATGGACGACCAGAAAATGGAGGAGGGGATGCCGAGGTAATGAAAAATATTTTATCAGGGATGTATGTGGGTAGTATGAGGATGTGGTAGAGGAGATATCCATGCAACATGATGTGGGTGATGATTTGATGTTCTCCCGCCACCACCTACAGTTGGTCCACCTCGATTACATGCAGTATGAGGACAAGGATGAGTCAACTCTATGAAGGTGAGGCCTATGGCCAGAACAATTCATATACGATTACACAATAGTGTCGGTTGTCTGAGAATACTATAGGAGGTGAAATATTCAGTTGGGATATTCTAGTTGGGTGTTGAGTCCTTACTATGTCATCATGGGTATGGATTGGTTATCTACATTCATTGTCATATTGACTAACTTAGGGGAAATGTATGATGTGTCTGCGAGGTTGGGAAAATGTTTTCATTCACCTGAGAGATATAATATTTTGATACAGAGGAAATACTTATCTAAATGAGGGTGAAACCAATCACTCATGGGTTGGATAGCCTTTCACTCAGAGTAGATGATGTTGATATTCCGAGATATCCTGTAGTGGTAGACCAGTATGCTGATGTCTTTCCTGATTATGTTTTGTTACTACATCCTCGCAGATACGTTGACATCTTACATCGACTTGTACACCGGGAAAACATAGATATCTACACCAGTAGATTAGATGGATCCCCCAATGTATCATGATTTATGGGTATAGTTAGAGGGCTTGAAAAAAAGGGGTTCATAAGGCCCAGTGGATTTCCATGGGCATCCCCGATATTGTTTTCCAAGAAGGAAGATGTGCTTTTGAGTCTCTTTATGGACTATCACCACCTAAACTTGGTGACCATGAATAAAATGTTTCCACTTCTGGGGATTTATGTTATTTTTTATTATCTAAAGGGAGATAATTGGTTTTCAATGATAGACCACAGATCAAGTTATCACCAGCTCAGGGTACGAGATGAGGATGTGCAGAAAACGACCTTCAGATGTCATTATTGACAATATGAGTTCTTGTTCATAGCATTCAGGGTGACCAACACCCTTATAGTGTTCCTGGGACTCGTGAACAGGATTATTCATCCATACCTATATAAAATTGTTGTGGCCTTCAAAGAATATATCTTGATATACTCGGAGGAGTAGGAGGAGCATACCTATCATTTGTAGTTATTTTTTTATACAATCCAATAGCACCAGCATTATAGTAAGCACTCAAAGAGCCAGTTTTGGATATTGGAGTTCCCCATTATGGTACACGTTATCTAGGAGGTTAGAGTTGCAGTGGATCCAGTGAAGATAGAGGTTGTGATTTCTTGGGATCCACATAATACTGTAACAGAGTTGTAGAGATTCATGGGGATGGATGGGTACTACCGGATATTTGTAACTTCCTTTTTATGGTGTTCTGACACCCTTTTAAGAATTTGCTATGAAGGGACATCCCTTCATATGAAAGGATAGTTTATTGTATAGTTTTCAAGATTGAGGTAGATATTGAGAAAGGACACCATCACAAGGAAACAAGTATAATGAATGGGTATGTAGTTTACGATGACACATTAGGGACCGAACATGGATGAGTCCTGAGGCAGAAGCGAGGAGTGATCACTTGTGATTCATGAAAGATGAGATAACATGACCAGAACTATGCTACCAATGATTTGTTGATAGCAGTAGAACACTTCCCCTTGAAGATGCGGAGACACTACATGAGTGGTGAATGATTAACTTCTTACTATGATCAAAATATTATCATTGATATCATCTCACAGAACTACCTGAACCGGAGACAATAGTGATGACTGGAGTTGTTCCAGGACTCTGACTTCAATATACTCTACACTCCTGAGATGGGGAATTTATTGGTAGATGTGCATTCCGGGAGGAATGGTTTATAGGTGCTGAGTGACGTGACATAACATCTAGAAGCGTTGCAGATAACCTTTGTAAATAAAGATGAAGCATATTTCATCTAGTCTATGACTATCACTCCCACACATCATTAGTGAGTTGAGGACACACAACTTGGGGATATTGAATATGAGATTGGAGGTGCCCAGATATCTTCCAGACATGCACCTGATTTATTTTATAATGGTTTGGAGCACATCATCCTCTTTAGAGGATGCATAATGATACTAGTGGTTCTACATGAGTATGTTTTTTGGTATATCCATACGTTCCCAATGGAGGTACATCCTGGTGAGGTGACGAGTGACTTGGATGTCCAGCATCAGTAATAATGGCAATGTATTTAGAAGGGAGTGGCCGAACATGATTGATTATGCCTCACTTGTCAGCATGTGATGGATGAGAATCAGGATCCAGTATTCAATGAACATTCACTAGATTTTCCAGAGTAGATGTTGGATGGTATCTCCATGGAATTTTTGATAGAGAATCCATGTATGTATAATGGACACGATTCCATGCGGGTGATAGTTGATAAACTCATCAAGTCGGTCAACTTCCTACCCATTTGAGAGCAGGGATCATTAGAGGGAATGGGACACCTATATGAACAAGAGATTGTATGACTTCATGGTGGACATAGATGGTCATCTCTGATAATGATGCATGTTTTACATCCCGCTTGTGTATGGGATTACATGAGGCCTTCAAGACTCCGCTACTTATGAGCACCACCATTCATCTGTAAACGGATGGTCAGACATAAAAAACCATTCATACCCTGGAGGACTTGATTCAATCTTGAGTACTGGATTTTGGGAAAAGTTGGGATGATCACTTTCCCTGGGTAGGGTTCGCATACAACAAGAGGTATCACTTCTCCATCAGTATGGAACAATTTGAAGAAATGCACGATCAACAATGTTGATCACCTCTATGATGTACAAACACAGGGGAGTCATCACTTGTGGGTCTAGAGTTGGTACAGGCTACCACTGAGAATATGCAGATCATCCAAGAGCAGTTGAATACTGCACAGAGAAGCCATAAGTCATATGCTGACAGGATATAGATACCTTTGTATTTTGGGGAGAGAGACCATATCTTCCTACATGTCTAATCTCGATGAGGTTTTAAGTGATTTGGATAGAGAAACAATCAATCATTGAGGTTTATAGAACCCTTTCAGTTTCTGAGTTGAGATTGTGAGTTGGTATATCACCTGAAGCTTCCCCCACAAATGCATCTGGTGCTTTTTTTTTCACATGTCGTAGCTAAGGAAGTACATGTAGAATCCATCGATGAATGGTGTTAATAGTATTAATACATGTGCATATTTTTATTTTAAATTGAAATTAATATTGGTAAAAAAGAACAGACAACATAAAAATTGAAGACATAAATTATATTTTATACATAAATTATGTTAATGATACATATGTTATTTTATGGGTAGGAATATTTCAATCCACAATCTTACACATGGTGCATCCTGAATGACCCCATTTGTTCCTATTTAATAAAAAAAATTAATTTATTTTAAAAAAACACACAACCTACAAACTCAAAATATATAAAAACCACATATATTTTTTGGTACTTTGGAAAAATGATCTATACGATTTTTTTAATGAATAGAAGCCATTATACCCCAATATATATACATGATCTACCTATAATGACTCATAGTGTACATTTTTAGTTTAAAATTGACATTACCGTTCATAAAGAGTCAATCAAATAGAATATAAAAAACTGAACTCATATTTTAATGATAATTTAGGAAAATTATTCATAAACCATTTTTATTTTTTATGAATGAGTCTCACAACAGACATGAAAATGGTGTGAAAAAAATGACTCAATGTGAGTGTTTCCATATTGGAATTACAATTTTAAATGAACATATATTTTGTACCCAAGACCATATAATTACATTCATATTTTTTTAATAATTTTGTTAAATTATCCTGAAGACATTTGGGAAATTTTGGAATCATTTATAACTCAATATAATGCACAATGTGACAGTTATAACTCCAATTTCATCTTTTTATTTAGAATTGACATTAATTTAACTATAAAATATAACAAATATACTCAAAATTGAGAAAAATAGTTATATTTTTTTATTATTTATGATAATGATACATATTTAATTTCATATATATTGGAATTATACTCAAATATATCTGATACATTATGTTCTTGACAAGAACTATATTTCTTCAATGCCATTTTAAAAATGAAATTTGTGTTTCAATGTTTCACTCACAAAAAAATAAAAAATGTGCTTGAATTTTCATTATAATTTATGAAAAAAATCATTTTTCATTTGTGAAATGTTATGAATCAGTCTCCCATCAAAATAACAGATGATATGACTTGTATTACCCAAAGATCCTGTTACGAGTTTTGGATTACATTTTAGGAAAATCATATATGACGTTCTCAAAACTAGGAAAACACATTCTTATATGTTTTTTATTAATTTGTAAAATAATCTAAATGTCGTTTGGTATAGATATGGATCATCATCACTTAAATACAACACATGTTATGACTAATATGATTTCATGTTCAACTTGTCAATATATAATTTTCATAATAGTTTATTACACACAACACATTCAAAAAACTGAGAAAATGATCTTCGATTGTTTATTAATCATTATAACTTCTATTACATAAAAAATTCATTATCATTTTTGTTTTATAGTTATTTAATTAATTTTTTTAAAAAAAATATTTTAATACTAACAAGAAATGGTTTGATGTTTATGTATCAACTACTATTATTTCTGATACTTATTCTCCCTATAATTGATTAAAGAAGAAATTAAAATTGATTTATTTGGATTAACATATTTGATAATATTAGTAATAATAGAATTTTTTTATTATATACTTTAATTATTTTTTTTCAATAAGGGGTGGAACATTATTTAATATATTTGTGTTATTTTTTATTTATTTACTATTTTTATTTGTATTATCAATGTAAATATAATTTCAAATAAATTTATGAATTTGTATCTGGTTTATTTAATATTTTCTACTATTTTTTGTGTATTTTCCTATTCATTAGTGCACTATAAGAAAAATAATTTCTACCCTATTAATCGTTTATCAGTATGATGTTACATATAATTATATTATATCAATTTATCATGGCATCTACAAGAAATTATTAATTATCCATTTATTAGTGTATGCATGATATCTATTGAAAGTCCCCATTTATCCTAACTTTTATTTTCCACTAACAAATGGGACATTTATCATCAACAATAAATTAATTTATTAGATATTTCATTACCGAATCTAAATAATAGTTATCATAAATGGGGTTTTTCAATACTGCAATTTTTTATCTAAAAAAATCATTTGGATTTGAATCTCAATTTATTAGTCTTTTCATATGTATAACTGATAGCGATCGTTTTTAGTATTATTAATTGAAAAATATTTTGTGTTGTATCATTTATGGTATAATTTTATTCTAAAAGTAAAAATAAAAATAACTATAGTAAATATGAACTTGTGGATGAGGCAGTGGAATAGTTTCACATGTTTGATAAAAATATTCTACTCTAATATACAAATGAAATCAATATAGAAGTAATAATCCTATCCTATATCATGTTTCCTATTAACAACATCCATTAATGTAAATAGATTAAAATCCCCATACATAATTCATCACCCATTCTATTTTCATGATTATCAAATATATTTTTCATTAACAGAAAATCCTTCAAGTAACGTTCCTGACATGGATGCAACTAAACCAGTGCTCTGAGATAGGTCATCACATGACATCAAGCTTCCCCTATCCTGACTTGTAACTATGGAATCTCTTGGGTACCCAACAGCGGCCCGAGTAGGGTGTGTGCACAAACCTCAGTAGGCCACTACCAGTGGTGTCTACAAAATATCTAGAATAATAGATAGTGCACGCTAGTACAAATTAATGGTCAGTAAATAAGGGACAGTTTAGGTGCCATTATTTTACATGTTTCATTATGTTTGTAACTAGTGTTTATCCCAAATCTATTTCATATACCATTTTCACAAATAATCAATTTCAATTTATTATCGTTGGGTTAGGCATATATGTCATCTATACATTGGGTGAAGTCAATCGATCAAAATGCATCAGGGAAATCAATCCAGTCATATCTCACTAGGAACACACGTGTAACATTAAATGTTATCCTCATCTTGATTCCTTAGTATTGGTGGAGTGAAACCATTAATTGAATAGAGCCTCAGTCCCCTACCCGCAACCATGTATGTTTTGGTTGAGTTTAGAGCCTCGGTCAATAACTTCTCGTAGGCATAGAACCTCAAGTCAATACCCCACACTACAAAGCAATGTACAATTGCTTATTTATTAATCACTGAATCCATACAATAACACAACATGAAATAACCATTTCCCTTGTAAATAATAAATCAAAATTCATATCAAACAACATGGAAATTAATACATTTTCTTAAACCATTAAGACATTTTCCTATTAAAAATCATATAAATTTATCCAAATTCACGTACCTTTTTCTTAACACAGTATGTTTATTCAAAAACTCAAATTCCATAGCCAAAATCAATATGTACTATTCATTAACACTTTTACCCATTTATCAATTCACAATAATTTACCCAATTATGCATTTAATGTATAATTCTCATATCACAGAACAAAATCCCTTTATTTCATTCAACCATTTAGTTTCACCACTTAATAATTATGTATTAACCAATTCCACAAATTCATCAATTCATTAATTAAAAATCAATAAACAATATACCCTTCTTCATTCCATTGTCAAATTACATGATTATATTTTAATATTCAATATCCCACTTATGAATTTCTATCCACAATATGTTAAAAAATTATCATAATACCATTTGACCCAAAATTTTTATTTCTATGTCATTCCAAACAACCCCTTATGCCTTATACCCCTAGGAATCACTTTTATAATTTAATTTACACTTAATCAATCATTAAAACATTTTCTACATGGGTTCCACATTATCACTACTAAACTCTTCATTTAACCCTACCATTTTAAAAATCCAAAAAATCAGGCACACCTCATGGGTGGACCTTAAATGATCAGCCCATAATCAATACATCCCAAAGGGATCATGTTTTTTTAATTGGTCATTTAGACAACCATTTTTATCAAATGCCACAAGTAGAAGAATGAACAGAAAACGGAAAAACAATAATAAAAACAACCATGCACATACCAAGCATAAAACTTTGGGACAATACATGTATAATACATTCCCCGAATCTGAAGATGAGCACACTCTTAATCAACACCATATATCTGGATCCACACCCAATATGAATCCCCAACATTATTTCCACTAAAAAAAAGGGGTTAAGTTCTTTTTAAGAAAATGAGAGAAACCATAAGCCCAAATACAATAAAGAACAGGGAGGATAAGATTAGACTTACCCGAGGATTCGATGCGCAACCAATGATGCTCCAAATGGACAACAATTGAATGATAACCGCCGTTTGGATGATATGATCATACAAGATCTTTACTAGGTATCCATGGGTTGATATTTAGGAGAAACCTAATTTGGGGTTTAAAATCCTTTTGTGGGAAAATTGTAAATTTCATAACTTTTTTGGGTTTAAGGGTTTACCGACACAGTTGGAAAAACAATGCACAAACTATGCGTAAGATGTTGCCCAAAATGACCGCCTTTTGTACGGTTTCATGTGAATTACACTTGGATTTCTTAACAACGTGAAAATATTGTTTAAGCCTTTATCCATGGACTCATGATTACCTATGATGCTTTTCATGGTTTTCCATAACCATTCCCAAACCATGCAACATGTCCGAGAACCACCTATTCTTTCCCTTTCATGTCCCAACCCCCCTTAACACACCCGACCCATCTCATGGACTTTGGGAAACACATATTTAGTCAAAAATGGAGAGGTCACATGAAAACATAAACAAAAACATGCATTAAGATGATTTGGGTTCTTAAAACCACCCAACCTTATAACTAATGGACCTCGACCTACTCTTCTAAGAATCACAAATGTTTTGTTAAAATAGATCATTCCATGGGTTCTACATATCCCTTACCAGCTTGTAGTTTTTGGGTGCACATCAGAAGGCCCAAAATATATGTATCAATGTAAGACACTTATCCCTCCTGTCCCAACAACAACACGAACCGACAACTCCTAAAGGATTCTTCAAGTACAACAAAAAACAACAACTAAAATTTCACATAGAAAACATATTCAATAGTTCTTGAATCCCAATATATAGAATCTGAAACCACAACATCACATCAGCATGGAGGAACTAATCAACACCTCATCATCATGATCCTCTATATAGCTCATAACCAAAATCACATGGAGTCATTTCCCTCAGTTTTTTTAAATAGAAATAGTGACACAAACATGATATCACATGATGAAAAATGCATGATCATTCCATCCATGTTTTAGGAAGATTCACTCAGCATCTATACATCCAGATGAAACTCAGGACTCTTAGCTACATCATCAGTTAAACCATTCCAGAACACTCTATTAGGGACAACTCACCCAAACAGTGACCACATGATCCCTTCCACCATGAAACACCAATCATGTCATCCACCAACAATTTATTCTTTATTGTACTCTCTAAAATTTCATGTCACATGAAACCGCCTCCATCGAAAAAGGACCACTAGAACACAACCTAGATTTACCATCACCTAGCATGTTTTAACTCACTATGCCCAGGGAACCATACAACATTACCCAACATTGGAATCTTGACACAATGTCAAAACTATTCTGAATGACATTCTTACACCATACCATCATTTATTTAGTTCAAAATATCCTTCAATAGGTATAAATTCATTTACAAAAGTCACTTCTTTCCAGAACATGAACCAAGAGGTGGTCACAACCACCACACACTTTCATGTTTATCATTTCAGGTCGGTCCATTCCCGACAGTCTTGTCCTCGAGCGCCCACTAACTAATGATGGTACGCTATCCCTTCTCTCTTTCCCGTGTTGATTAATGATTTGTATCCTATCATCATTTCCCCACTCAACCAACTGAGGTCGTTTCCTAAATTCTAATAGAACTCCCTCATCAAGGCACTACTGCCCTCTAGACCATCATCAGGCTTCACCCAAGGCATTTTACCAAATCTAATTCCCACGTAGCATTTCAGAGGGACCTACAAGACTCCATATAATTCCTCATTTTCTGCTTGGGGCCCCCTCATTAGCTCAATTTTCACATCACCACATCTTAGACTGACTCATCAGTCCCCAACATAGGTGTTTTGTAACCATTGCTCTCAAGAGGGTTCCCAACCACCAAATCTAATACATGATCACAAACCAAATCCCAATCATCGACAACTCTATCTATCAATTTCACAATTCATGAAAACAAACATCATCAAGTGCCCATTCTTAGATTTCATGAATGACACCAATGACATTATTCAACATCTTGTCTATCCCAAGGACCTCACCCAAAACCATTGTGGGTGTGAATTCCATCATTAAGTTCAACATATAACATTTAAATAAGTAATAACTCCATAGTTTCCATCATTGATCCAAACACCTTCATCTCTCATGGTGTGAGCCAGATCTTCTCATTATACATGTGATGATGTCAATATGTTGGTCATGCATGTCACTAGCTGTGGTGCACAATGAAATTCTCGAAAAACACCACCACCAACAAATCCATTTCTAATGTTATGCTACGGGACTCCAGGGCCTGGTGATGATTCATGGGCTGCCATAATGAACACATCTTATGAACATTTAAACACCATTACATTGGTGTGATTTCAAACCATGTTTAAAAATCAATCCATGACCAAATACCCAAGTAGCTGTCACCCAAAATTGGTTTTGGCATTACATCCACCATACCACTCAAGTTCCTCTGATACATCCCTTAAATATCACTTCCAAAACACAATAGTCTACCGCACCAATAAAACCAATGGTCTCTCACAAATCAGCCTTATCTCTTTTATGGACCATCACCTAATTATATACCTGAAAATATCTATTTGTGAATTATTCTCATTAGTCTTGAGGCTACATTTGAATCTCACACAAAAACCAAAAAAATCCCTCATATATGTTCATTCATGTGACCACTCTAACCTTGTGTGTAACTATTGAGAAAAACCATATTACAAACAGCCAAAAAATGAAAGAGAACCGCATTTGGGAATCGTTGTTCCACCAATCTCATCACTAGGGTTGCTGGGGTTGAAATTGAAGATACACCCAAGTTGGGGTTTGAAATCCATGAGTTGAAATTTTGTAAATTTTTCATCTTTTCTTGGTATGAAACAATACCCTCACATTTTTCCCAAACATGTGAAAAAAATGTGGAAGATACCTCCTGAAATACCTCACTTTAGCATGGTTTCCTAGGATATCTACATGGTTTTCCAAACTAGGCACAAACCATGCATAAGACTCTGTCCATGACTATGCAGTTACCCACGATGATCCACACAGTTTTCCCGAAACGAGCGAAAACCATAGAACATGCCCTGGAAAACCATTTTCTCTTTCTATCATGTATTAAACCCCCTGAACACTCACAAGCATTCACAAGAAAATTGGGAAACATATATTTATCACCATATGGTGTTGTAAAAAAACCTAAACAAAAACACAACATAAGAAGATATGTTTTCTTACATCCTCCCAACTCTATAATGGCTCATCCATTAGATACTATAGTGAGCATCACCAAACATCAGTAATAAGAGATCATGTAACATATTACACATAACACTTCCCATCTTACAGTTCTTGGATTCATATCACAAGGCCCACCAAAATTGAGTCATGGGTAGTGACTTATCCCACATGTAATCACCATAAAATGAACCAAAACTCCCCAAGGAATATTCTATTCCAACCAGACCCAACAACTATAATTTCATAGGAATAACTTATTCAATAGTTACTAACTCCCTATATATGGAAAATTCACACAAAACATCACATCTTCAAGAAGGAACCAATAAGATCTTCATCGGTCTGATACTCTATAAATGTCATGACCAATATCATATAGTGCCATTTCCCACATTTTTTTTTCAAACTCTAACAGTGAAACAAACTCGATATCACCTGAAAAAAAGCACATGTTCCTTCCAACCACGTTTCCTGAAGATTAATTACACATAAATACATCATGATACAACTCAAGACTCTTTGATACTCGACCAGTAAAACTATGACAATGCTCTCTACTATAGCCAACTCATCCAAAAAGTGACCACTCGAGTCCTTCGAACCTGAATCTCTGATCATGTCATCCAGTAATAATTTATTTGATGTAGATCTTTCCAGCATTTCTAGTTACAGAGGACATCCTCCATCGACGAAGGACCAACATAACCCAACCCAACATTCCCATAAACTATAATGTTCCAATTCACCACAACCAGGAATCCATAGGACATTACGATACATTGAAATCTAGTCACACCGTCAAAACCATTCTAAACGAAATTCATACACAGTCCCATCAAGGACTATGATCAACACAACCTCACTTTGGTACTACATCATTTCAAAAAGGAACATTCATCCAAAAAATTAACCATGACATGGTCCACTCCCACCACAAACATTCCTGTCTATTATCTCAGTTCGTTCCACACCAAACTAGATTTACCCCGATTGCCCACTATCCACTGATGCAATTCTACACCCTTCTCACCTTCCCATGGTTCTTAAAGACTGGATGCATATAATTATAATCCCATGAACTCATCTAATGTCATTCACTGAATTCTAGTACAAATCCCACATCATGGAACTACCGCCCTCGAGACTGTCCTCGGGATTCACCCGAGGCATGTCACCACATCCAAGTCCCACATTTCCTCTCTGAGAGACCTTATAAAAACCTTATATGTTCTTCATTGGAATCATGGTGCCACCACATCATCTTGATGTTCCCTGATCCACATCTAGGACCGAAATATCACTCACCGCCTTATAAGTGATGTTACCACTACTCTAGGGAAGGATCACAACCACCACATAATATTCCTTATCAAAAAATTAATCCCAAACATACACATGGACTACCATATATTCAGAAAAACTTAAAAAAACTTCTATTTCCCACTCCCAGCATCCTTGAACAACACCAATGACATATTTCATCATCGAGTCAATCCTGAGGACCTCACCCAAAACCATATATGGTGTGCATTCCATCATCAAGATACACCTATACTGCTTCCATGAGTGAAAACACCTTGGTGTATATCATCCATCCAAACCCCTTCATGTGTCAGAGAATGATCCAATCATTCACATTATACATGGGATGATTTCAAGATGATGATGATGCTCTTCACTAGACGATGTACACGAAGATGTTTTCATTGAACACCATCTCCAAGTTATCCATATCTAATGTTAACATATGTGACACCTTGACCTAGATAGGATTCTCAGTCTCCCATACTAAACATATATTATCAGCACAAAACCAATGCTGCCAAGGTTTGATTTCCACCCATGATTATCAATGGACCCATAACCAAACCGCCAAGCAACAATGAACTAGAATTTCATGTAGAACAACATTTAACACACCTATAGAGTTATTCTGATGCATCTTTGATGGATAAAAACCAATAAACCATAGTCTACCACACCAATTAAACCAATTTACTATAACAAAAAAACCATAACTCAGTTATGGAACATCACCTGCTTACATACCTAACCGTTTATATTTTTAAGGAAGCACCATCAGTCATAAGGGGGACTCTTTATATCTCCCAACAACACAAAACATTCTTTCAAATACTTTCATCCACATGATCACTCTCACCTCGAGTGTTGACATCATGAAAAATCATTTAACCACAATTTATCAGCCCGTGTCTCTTTCACTCGACAACAACTTTGAGTACACCATTAATAATCATCCAACATTAGAGTAAAGAATATATATAGTAATCCCCTTTAAAACAATCCTTAAATCCAATCACATGCACTAGGGTTATCTTATTGTTGAACCAGACATACTTTACCATCCTCAAAACTTGCATTAACACCACCTCTATAGCATCTCTCACACATTATAATCACATGCACCAACATCACGGGGTAATCATTCCACGAAGTCACTATTGATTTCTAAAACTATCATCATGTGACCACCACTCGAGTCCCACCAACAACCACCATCCTTCCAAAATTTCCATTTAGTCCAATCACACACCATGGGGCACTCATAGTCCCACTATTATATCCCAAGACATCTACATGTATGACACACTCCAAAAAATTACTTCAATCCATGATCGACCTCTCCCACAGGACACATTAGTGGTTGATCTATTCCAACTCCCTAGACTGTAGTAATAATTGGGAAAAATCACTGGTCCTCTCTACAATATATACATGTCAGGACATGAACAAAGCAATGTGCATGAATGGACCACTCACTCCAATTCTAATATAAACTATGCTTAGAGTACCAAACTACAATCTAATATGTCTTCCACACCATAGGTGTACTCATTGGTCTACAATATGAGGAAAACATTCTCTCTATGATTTAATAAAATACAAACATGGTATATACTCCTTAGGGCACCAATACTCGGACACCTTCTTTAGGGTCTAGTATTCTCTCTATACGGGAACGAACAATGAGAGTTTCCACACATGAATGACAGAACAATACCTTGCAACACAACCGCTACAAGCCAACAAAGGGTTTCCAGAACTCACCACCATAGTCCATATCATACCAAGTAAGGCCTCACAATTCATATCTGGTGTCTCAAAATAAAGCACTCTCACTGCCCCAACCCACACACACAAGGGCTAATCTAACAGCACAATGGTTCCCAGATTTGAACACAACAATTCTCGACTTAAACAAATTGTTCACCCATTGATTTGAAGAATGAACAATATGATTTAACAAAAGAAGGAAAATATATCATGCTATCAACCTTAAACAAACCTTTCATCATACTCTATCTAAATAATCATCATCACTCATTGAATAGTACCCTATACCATACCAACCACAAGCCATGTTCAACAAGGGGTAACTAGATTACTTAATCATATATCTTTCATCAACTCCACTAGAAACCAATTCTTAATTTAGACACAAAGAATTCCTCTAAGGATCATTTATCATTTAAAAATTTGTTAAAATCATTATTTTTAATCATTTACAAATTTATTTGGGCACAAATCATTATCAATTATACAGTCATTAGGAATCCTTTTTCATTTAGTCTCAAATACACCATTTACAATTTATCACATCCCAAAATTATATCACTATCAGAAAATTTATTTTTACATGATATTCCATATCTTTTAATTTTTATTCATTTTATTCACTTGCTTTCATTAAAATTATTAGGAATCATATTCTTAATATTTATTCAAGTATTATAAATGCATTATACTCTCTATTACCCCGAACACATTTCTAATATGTGTGCATATAATGATTAATTCCACCTATATCCTTAGGTTCCTAAAAGGATGCATGAATTCACACACTCATGTTATTCCAAAAAATAGAATAATATTATAAAATTTTCAAGTCACATGACATTTTCATCACACAACGGTGAAATATGGCTAAAATCTAACAACACACATTAAAAACAATAATTCTCACAAGGGGTGACATCATTTTTCCATAGTACATGGGTTAGATACTCATAAGAATGAGCTCATTACCAAGGCCCGACACATCCTAATCTATTGTCTACTATCCCAAAACAATATGAAAGAAAAAATGAACTCCCCTGATACCAATATTTAACATCCATGACTTGGAAGTCTCTAAGTTGATTCTTCGATTTGGGTCATCTCATGACCTCAATCCCGCATCCTCATAAACTAGAGATTCCGGAATAGAGAAGAGGGTTTAATGAGTCATGTGGGGAGACTATACCCTCTTTAATAGAGTAATAAACAACAGACAAATATTTCAATAATAGAATGAAAAGATAACAAAAACAAACATGCATAAATGACACATTACCCAAACTTTTTAAAATCATATAGAACTGTAAATATGACATTTCATTCTATAGTTCAAGCTAAAGAACCCAAAATAAAAAAACAAAAAAAACTCACAATGTGTCCATACTCTATGTCTGGATCCTTCTCTTAGAACATCTGGAGCCCAACTCTACATCTTAGTGTAGGGCCTTTTCCCATGTCCTAGACTGCATCCTAGAAGTCCTTCCCGGCACCGAATAGTGGCCGAAGTAGTGTGTGAGAAGGAAAATCATAAGGCCAACAATAGTGATTTCTACAAAATAATTAGTATAATGGATAGGGCATGCAAGTAAAAATGAAAGGTAACTAAAAAAGATACTTTAAGTTCCATTAGTTAACATGGATTATTTAGTTCGTCACTAAAGTTCACCCCGAATCCATTTCTTATTCAATTTTCACACAAAATACATTTCAATTTAATCTCTTTAGGTTGAGCATATATATCATCTATACCTGAGTCTTTGGAAATAAATCAAAATTCATTGGGGAAATCCTTTCATTCCCTATCTCACTAGGGACACAGATATCACATCAAATCAGTATCCTCTCCTTGAAGCCTTAGTCCTGGTAGAATGATACCATTAGGGTAACAGAGCCTCTTTCCCCTTCCCAAACCCATTCATTTTGGGGTGGAGTTTTAGATCCTTAGACTATAACACGTCCCATGGGAGTAGCACCACTATTCAATAGCCCACACTACAAAGCCATGTGCACATGCTTATTTATAAATCACCACAACCATACCATAACAAAAAATGACACAACTAATGCCATTAGAAATCATCATTCATAATGCATATCAAACAAAATGGGTATTAATACTATTCCATGACCCATTAACACATTTTCCAATTAAAAATCACATCCATTAAGCCAAATTTTCCATTTCATTGTATTAACCCGTTAGATGTATTCAACATCCACTATGCCATATCCAAATTCATCTGGTAATATTTATTATCCCATTTAGCTCATATATCATTTTACAATCATTTACCCTAATTTGAATTTCAAGTAAAATTCTCATATCACATAACACTATAACGTTATTTCATTCATCCATTTAGGTGTACCAATAAATTATCTTTTATTGACCCATTACAAAGATTTATCCATTGCTATAATACATCTCATTAACATATCTCCCTTTATTTATTCCATATTAAAATTACATGTTTGCAATTTAATATGCACATACCCACTTATGCATTTATATCCACTATTCATTAAACTATTGTCAAAATCCCATTAGACCCAAATTGCATGTTTTCATGACAAGCCAAACAATCTCTTATGCCTTATCACCCTATGTATCTCTATTATCATTCCAATTACACTTAATCAACCATTAACAAATTTTTTTTATGGGTTCCACATTATCACTTAGAAACTAATTGTTTAACCATAACATTTTCTATGTCTGGAAAAGTCGGCACAACCCATGGGTGACCCTTAAATGGTCATGACATTATCTACACATCCCACACGGATCGTGAGGATTGAAATTGGTCACTTAGACACCAATTTTTATCAAATAACTCAATGGAACCATGAACACCAAAATAGAGAAAACAAGATCATAAAATTCCATGAATAAACACAAGATTAATCTATGGGACAATACTTATAGACCACCTACCTCCAATCTGATGATTAACATAATCATGATTGTAGACATAGATGTGGATTCAAAAAACCTTGAATCCCCAAACATGGTTCCATAATAAAACAATGGAGTTTAGAGATTCAGAAAAAATGGGATAAACCATAATCCCTAATCTAAAAAAGGGAAGGGAGGAGAGGATTAGACATACCATGGGATTTGATTCGCACCCAATGATGCTCCAAATAGCCCGAAAACAAAAGAGATCCACCATTGAGAATCTTGGTTCATCGATGCTCAACACTAAGGCTGCAGTGGGGAATTGGTGGAGTAACCCGGGTCAGGGATTAAAATCTCTGTGTGGAAATTTTGTAAATATCAATCTTTTCGGGGCCACATGGTTTACCAACACATTTTTTCAAACCATGTGCAAATTTTATAGAATCTACTGCTTGAAATCACCCATATTCTCATGGTTTCCTAGGAATTCCACAAGGTTTTCAAAAACGTACACATAACTAGAATATGCCTCAGTCTGTTGTTGTATAGTTACTCGAGATGATCTGCATAGTTTTCCCTATCTGTGCCCAAACTATACAACATGCCCAGGAACCCCCATTTCTTCCTATTTCGTGTCTTGAACCCTCATAACAAGGTAGATACATTCATGAACATTGATAAACACATATTTAGACTCAAAAATAAAGGTGAATCCAAAAAAATAATAAAAAATACCTCAAAAAGATATGGTTTCTTACACTTCCATCCTAAAACGTGACAGTAATTTTCAGATTTTACTATCATAATGATAAAAATATCATTCATACCCCTAAGAATAAATTTCCCCTTTATTTTATTCAAAATAATTTATTTTGGAACGGTATATCTAATTTTTTTTATTACTTTAGAAAATAGAACTATTTTTAAAATAACATAAAATTGACCATTAAATGTACTCAACTATAACCTTTAACTAAATTTTATTATATTTATTATTTTCATCATACAAACCACATTAATTTATCCTTTCAAGAACATTTTCAAATGGTTGGTACCATCAAGAGGGAATGTGGATTTAACATTAAATAAAAATATTACTTCCTCTAAATTATCAATGTAAAACAGTGAGAATATATTTTTTTAAATATATCAGAGCTTAATAAAAAAACAGAAACAACATCAATTAAATAACATGAATACTGATAACTAAAAGAGATAAAATACCAATAATAAAGCTAGTTAGAAAAATTGAAATAAAATAAAATATTTTTTATTACGAAAGAACAATAAATCATTTATAATAGAATATAAATATATTAAACTTATATATTCCAATAAAACCTTTATTTTTAAACAATGTAATAAGTATATTAGTAAATATGTAGAACAGATACTTATTCCAAACCAACTAAAATCGTTGATCTTCTTGATAAAATGTAATGTGTTAAATACTACACTTCATCGTATAATATTCAATGTTGATGATCAGTCAATAAGATCCTATTTGATCAGCATGATATTGGGTAAATAGTATGCATTGACTCTATTGAATTAATGACTCAAAATATATATATATTAAATCCAAAAAACTCATTGATCAAAACTATTTGAGAAAATTAATAATTATAACCCAAATTTATTTTAGAGGAATGATACCGAACCAAAAAATTGTATGTTTTCACGAAAATATGATACAAACTGATTCAATAAAACCTAAGGTAGAATTATAGTTGAATATAATCAATTTATCAATATCAAATTAAATTAGCATCATATTCATTCATTAAATGATTTAGTGTCCTCTATTAATAATTTATTTCATAAAAACCCAAAAATATCTTATCCAATTTCCTAAATAATGGGTTGATAAAGCATAATTTATATTATTTGTCTTTTTCTAATCATCATTCTGGTGAAATCAAAACTTACTAAAATTTAATTGAATTAAAATTATCCAACATATAATATGTTAACATAAATTTATATCTTTAAAATTAATATATGAAATGAAATATATAAAATTATATAATAATAAATATCAAATGTATTCATATTTTTTAAAAAAATGTTATAAAGGGATATATTTAAAAAAATGAATACAAAATGTTTTTATTGTAGGATGGAAAATTTCTTCAAAGACTGAAGGCATATATCAATACATTTAAAAAAAATTATCCATTATATTCACTTCAAGTATCAAATTAACTCCATTATAAAATTATAAGGTTATATTTTCCACATCTGGATCTCATAATGAGAAATCCATTGTAGATGGTAACAATGGTCGAATAAATAAATAAGTTGATTATTTTTAATCATTTACAAATATTTATTTATATAAATTATTACTTAATATTCAAAAAATGATTACTTCTACCAACATTATATAAAAATCAACATTTTATATTTAACAAAAACCCAATAGAGTTTACATGTATTTTAATTATTCCATTAACTATAAATGAATTGTTATGATTGTGATGTCCTAAATCTATATGTAATATTTTAATAAAATATTATTTTGTCATTATAATTTAATTTGTATCATGTAAATCATATTCTATGTAAAAATTATCGGAAACAAAGTTTACTATATTAACAATATATGCTCATCAAAGTAAGTCAATAATATATTACCTAACAAAACTAATATCTCATAGATGATAAGAATTCACTGAGACTAAACAACTATAATCCAATATCAGAATGATTATTTTTTTATCCATATTTAAAATGTAAAAGTATTTAAAATTACTTTTAGTTTTCTTAATTATTATTTTCATTATAATAAAACAAGATATTTATCATATTCTTCTTACACGAGAAAGGTATAACTATGATAAATAGGTTCTACAACAATTAAAAAACTAAAAACCCTTCAATTTCATTATGGATATAATAGGCACCAGTATTGAGGAGTATGGATGAAACTAAGAAGAAGTAATTAGAGGGTTCTTCATATTTAATCATTATGGCCATTATTCTTGATCATTAATTTTATAAAAAAATATATTAAATTAAATTAATAAATGTTCATAAAAATTTATCATTTGAAAAATAAACTGAATTGAATTTTAAAAATTATTAAAAAAAGAAACCAAATTTAAGATGGCTTTTATAGAATTTATTAAATTATTTAAATAAAATCATAAAAAGCAGTATTAATTTCTTTACATGAAATGATAAACACATTAGAAGAAAACTGTAACAGCCCGAGATTTTATGAAAAATATTATTTTTTATTTCACTAATGTATTGTGTTGTACGCTACACCAAAAGGAGCTAGCACAACATGCATCCTTGACTTGCCTTGCATTACACGCAATCGCGACCTTCCTCGATAACTTGCGTCGTACGCAATACCGAGTTTCACTAAACAACGATATGCTATTAAAATATTATTAAAACTAGCCGTTATGAATAATAATAACCACTTTTTGAAATTTTATATATTTTATTTTTCAAAATGGACTTCATTTTTGGATTCAGAATACCGAAATTAGCCTAGGGTGAAATTTTGGTATTTTCTGAAAACTTTCAAATTTTGATGAATAGTGAAACCACTAAGTGGTAGGTTAAAAACTGAATTTTGCATAAAACTTAATTTTACTGCTTCTGTGAATGGAATTTCGAAAATCCGACAGACACAGTTGATATCAGTAAGTAAAATGTGGTTCAATGAGATAAAAATAATTTTTTGGTGAATAGTAACCTTTTACTTTTTTTACCGCGGTTAATAGTAAATAGGGTAACTAAGGGTAAAAATGATATTACTATTACCCTAACACATGTCCTAATTCTATTGGATAAGTTTAATTCGACCAAAAACAATCTTAAGAATAAAATATGACCATTTAGGCCCACTTGGGTTAGATTAGGACATTTATTATTAATTTATTTAAAGAAGGGTTAAAATAGTTATAATCAAAGTTTAATAAGTAAATAATTTTTAATATTGGGTTATACATAAGATAAATTCGACTATAAATATTCATTAGAAAGCTAAAAAGCTTTTCTAAATAATGATATTTTATTTATAATATTTAGACTCTAAATAAATTAATTTACTTATGACACAACGATGATGCAATAATTACCCTTTTAAGGAAATATTAACATAATTGATGTTATAAATGCTCAAATGAATGTAATTTGAGACTTTTAATGAATTAAACTAATTTTCTAGGTTACTATGATATATTAGTGTTGATTTAATCAACTTGGTTCGAACATATTATTCTGTTATGACTTTCACAAAAATCATATATCAAATAGTGTCAAAATTGACACAAAATAGTTTTTAAATCAAATATTATATTATTAATTGTTATTTTATTCTTAAAAATCTAAGGATAGGCCAAATGACTTAGATAAGGATATATATATTAATAATAAACAATTTGGGGTAGGTTTGGGATGTTATTGAAAGTGTATTAACCATATAATGAAGAAAACAAAAAGACACGGTAAAAGTTAAATTATTTAACTTAGAGTTAAATCTAATTAATAAGGTTAAAATAATACCCTAAACTTGTATAAATCCTATTGGTTGATTGGATTTCGACCCATCCCCACTTTAGCTTCGAAATAAGACCCTTTGGAACCATTATAAACCGATTTTGACATTAATATAAAATAATATTTTGAGGTATTCCTAAGGTGCCCCTCTCCTCCCTTATAAAAGGGCACCTCTCCTCCTCCTCCTAAAACCAATTTGAGCACTCAAGCTCGGCCAACCTCTGCAAAAATCTCTTCTCCACTTCCCTAGAAACATCCTAGAGGTTCTGTTCTTCCTCAAAGACCAATTTTAGTTCCCTAAGAGGAGGTCTCCAAAAGGCGCTTCAAAGAAGAGGTAATTACCATTACCAATTCTTTCATCTTTATTTCTTCTTCCACTTCTTCTTCTTAGGTTGTTTCATTATGAAGTAATAACATCAGTATCACTAATATACTGATAAGTTATTATAAGTATTAAACAACCCTATTTCACTATCTATCCATCCTACGGGAAAAGAAATCATCGCGCGTGTGTACGTACGGAATACCGTCTCCACGCCGTGGTGTAATCTATTTTCCACCACCACGTTACATAGATAGGTATAATGGTGTAAAGAATAACTATACATAGTTATTACAACATCATATTGATTCTGATATATTGTATAATCCACTCCAATTCAATTCAATATTTATCGAAATGATATCATCGCTCGTGCGTACGTACGGACTACCGTCTCCACGACACGATGAGATTCATTCTCCATGTTAACCATTTAAGAATGATTATAAAGTACATATAAGAAATAATAATGAAATATATGAAATTATAAATCTACTGGATTTATGTATATATATATATATATATATGTATTTCATCTACTTACTTCCATTCAAGACAATAAGGAAAGGAAAACAGCGTTCATGCGTACGTACGGACTACCGTCTCCATGAACGGTGTTTTTCATTTCATTTATCTATCTATTATATATATATATATATATATACTTAATATATATGATATATAAATCATATTTTATATTCTGGAATTAAGTAAATCATGATATAAGTAATAATAATGTCAAGAACAACAAGTCAAAACACCTACGATAAATGAAACGATTTTACCCAAAACGGTACTTTAACATGAATTTACAAAAGAACGGGTAATATAAAGTTATAAGTGGACCATATATGATATAATAACAATGAATATTATTCTGTAATAAGTCAATAACATGATTTAAATCATATACAGGAGTTTCGGATACGTACAAAGCAAGTTGGACCTAAGCTAAGGGAAATATCACAATCTCATTTTTATCCGAGATTGTTTATTCGTAAGTATTTACTGGGGTGTATTTTATCATCCACATCCATGTTTCATCAAAATGTAATATTATTTCCATCCACCTACAATTTTTTAAATCCATTTTTACCCTTCAGTGAGTTTTTAGTAATATGTATGAAAGGAATCTTTTGTCGTACGAGGTACTTTTTGACTTTTCCGACAAAAGTACGAAGAATGTTTTTTTAACTTATACGACCTGAATGGATTTTTAAAACATTATTTCCAAGAAGCTTCCTTTACAAGTTTTCTAGTTTATTTTTAATCAACTTCTTTTAGTTTATAATTTTATGACATGTTAAGAAAGGAAAAGTGATTTTAAAGTAGAAAGGATATTTTCCTCAAGAATGGAGTTCAAGTGTTTTATCAAAATTATTTTCCATCTAAGATAATAAAGGGTTCTGTTTTTATCCCTATTATTACATGGATTAGATTATGTTGTGATGGAAATATTTTTATGAATTCCTTTTTCTTATATGAATTGTTTTATGATGTCATGTTGTTTAAGAATTCCATTTTTATAACATGGGTTACGCTATGATGTATGGTTTATGATTATGTGGCACACATAAGAAATGATTCATTATAAGATGGGTGGGACCTATATATCCCTCCAATGCATTGGGTAAAGATTTTATATCTCATGAGATAGACATGGCTGGAATGGTAGGTTATACCAGTTTAGTGAAATAGGACTGAAACGAGGGTTACTCGATTCAGAAAGGGAGTTTGTCCACTAAGATAGTCTTGAAAATGAGTCTTGACTAACAAGAAATGATTCTCTATGATTATGTGTGAATGCCACAAAGTTTCATGTTTTAAGTTATGATTATTATGATTACATTTCACTACCATGATTTATCCCATGTTATGAAATTATGCTATCTTTTGCAGGTTATGATTTCCAAAATGTTGTGTTCTTATGAATACGATGTGATCGATATTTGTTTTGTTTACCCTTACTGAGAATTTGAGCTCACCCTTTTATGTTTTCTTTTCCCCAGGATATAAAGAAAGGTTTTAGGTAAAAAAAGGAAGATCTTTATGGGAGATGTTGAAGATCTTTCCCCACGATTAGAAGATTTTATTCTGAGTTTCCAAAGACACTAAACTATTTCGATCCTTGTCTTTGTGTTTTTGTTTTGTACTAAGTATTCCGCAAAAGTAATGTAATGTCAATGTACGTCAGGCTTTGGGTCTCTACAGTTGGTATCAGAGGAAAGGTTTTGTCAGCCTTTGGAAACTAGGATGCGAAAACGTTAGTGAGATCCCTAGAGATATTTCTACTGTATGTCTAGGGATGTCCCTAAGGTTAAGTATACGTATAGGTTATAGTACTAGAAGTACGCTAACGATCTTAGAATTAAACCTAAGATGTTAGATATTGAAGTTACTCCCCCTTTATTATGTTATTTTCCCTAGCATGATTTTTGCCTCTCACACTATTGTTTTTTGGGTTTTAGAAAATGGCTGGAAACAAGATGATTCACGATAATGGAGGATATGATGGACAATGGAATGATATTCTTCATAATGAAATGGGATTTGGAAGTCCAAACATCATTATTATGCCGAATCAGCAATCTCATAATATGATCAATAAAGTAAAATTTGGTAAGTTTCCTGACTCGGCTAATAAGAGAAAGATGGAGTTTCATGATGATCATAGAGGAAAGAAAGTTCAATTTCCCCTATGTAAATCATGTGGGAAGAGGCATCAAGGAGAATGTTTCAAAGGAACTGGAAGATGCTTTGTGTGTGGAAAAGAAGGACACAAAGCAAGTAAATGCAAAGGAAAAGGTTCAGTTAACAACATGGATGGGGATAATGGTATTGCTACGACATCAATAATGGTTAAATGTTTTAAATGTGGAATGTGCGGGCATTATGAAAACCAATGCCCTAAGGGAAAGTCTCATGAAGATAATCAGTATGGTCATATGGGAAGTATTTATGTGGATGATGATGAAGAGACTACAAATGATATGTGAGATGAAAGAATTGTTGAAGCTCGGTCAATGGTTTAAGAATGTAGTGGAATGATTACATGTTTATCATGTGTAATGTTGTATAAGTAATCTCATGGTACTATAGAATAAAGAGACATGTAACTATTGTTACACTATTTTCTGATTAATGTTACCAGTATCCATGAAAGGTTATTCAGATATTTTTGGAATGTAGATGATATGCGCATAATGAAGGGATAAGGAGAAAATTAAATGTTTGATAGTATTCATGAGCTCATGATTGATATAAGGACTAAGTGATATCATGGTTTGATTATATATAATTTTGAGGATTTTTGTATGTGGAAAGAGTTAACTTTTAATAGAATTCATGTTTTCAATAAGGTTCAATGGGTATTCAAGAGAGTACAAGATTAAGTTCTTTGAATGTTTGGAATGTGACCAACAAGATATATCTTATTATATGTGGGGATCAACGATGGTATTAAATCTCTGGTAATCGTTTTCACTGTGTTATGAGAGTGAACTGCAGTATTATGGATAAGCCTAAAGATTGGAATGGATTATGTTGGACATAAGTTAGTATTGTTTAAGGATAGAAGTTTTTTCGATATTATTGATGGGATGTTATAGTAATATAGTTTTAGAAAAAGGACAACCTGCAGGACGGGCGACAGCCCATCGCTTCGGACAAGGCTGTGGGAATCGAACCCACAACCAAAGTGCGACTGGCCTTTATCGCCTACCACTGGCCTATAGGAAGTCCCTGTTTAGTAGAAACCAGTTTTATTATATTAAGCAGTATGATATATGAAGTATTAGTCCATTTTAGGAACCATATGTGATTAATCTCACTATAGATCGACTTATGTATATAATTTTTGCTAACCTTTTGTTTGAGACAGATGGAATGACCTGTCATACTAACACTTCACGAATAACAAATTCAACTTCATTTATTTAAGAGATGAAGTGGAAATTGTTCAAGGCATGAACAATAGTGAGATTGTACCAAAATAAAGAAAGTATTTATTCTGATTCAAATTTTCAACTTTAGGGAAATGATCTTGAAAACCAAAAATGTTGTCCTAGTGATCTTATACCTGATGAATCAGATGGTACCTTAGATCGTCACAAATTTATGGATTTGTGATCACTGGATTTTCCATAGCCATGTTCTCTACCACTCTCCATCAGAACATGATGGTTAGATTTCTCTTCCATATCAATATTTTTACCTATGTCGAAACCCATTGATTAGTTTATTTGGGTAATCGTTACATTTCATACTCTAGTTTTTAAAGCCAAGTTTTGGTATTCCTTTTTACGATGTGGGTTTCTATTAAAGAAACTTTCGAATAGTAAACAATTTATAACCCCGACGAATTTCGAGGGCGAAATTCATTTTAAGGGGGGTGGAATGTAACAGCCCGAGATTTGATGAAAAATATTATTTTTTATTTCACTAATGTCTTGTGTTGTACGCTACACCAAAAGGAGCTTGCACAACACGCATCCTTGACTTGCCTTGCATTACACGCAATCGCGACCTTCCTCGATAGCTTGCGTCGTACGCAATACCGAGTTCCACTAAACAATGATATGCTATTAAAATATTATTAAAACTAGCCGTTATGAATAATAATAACCACTTTTTGAAATTTTATAAATTTTATTTTTCAAAATGGACTTCATTTTTGGATTCGGAATACCGAAATTTGCCTAGGGTGAAATTTTGTATTTTTCTGAAAACTTTCAATTTTTGATGAATAGTGAAACCACTAAGTGGTAGGTTAAAAACTGAATTTTGCATAAAACATAATTTTACTGCTTCTGTGAATGGAATTTCGAAAATCCGACAGACACGGTTGATATCAGTAAGTAAAATGTGGTTCATTGAGATAAAAATAATTTTTTGGTGAATAGTAACTTTTTACTTTTTTTACCGTGGTTAATAGTAAATAGGGTAACTAAGGGTAAAAATGATATTACTATTACCCTAACACATGTCCTAATTCTATTGGATAAGTTTAATTCGACCACAAACAAACTTATGAATAAAAAATGACCATTTAGGCCCACTTGGGTTAGATTAGAACATTTATTATTAATTTATTTAAAGAAGGGTTAAAACAGTTAAAATCAAAGTTTAATAATTAAATCATTTTTAATATTGGGTTATACATAAGATAAATTCGACTATAAATATTCATTAGAAAGATAAAAAGATTTCCTACATAATGATATTTTATTTTAAAATTTTTAGAATTTAAATAAATTAATTTATTTATGACACAACGATGATGCAGTAATTACCCTTTTAAGGAAATATTAACATAATTGATTTTATAAATTCTCAAATGAATGTAATTTGAGACTTTTTATGAATTCCACTAATTTTCTAGGTTACTATGATATATTAGTGTTGATTTAATCAACTTGGTTAGAACATATAATTCTGTTATGACTTTCACAAAAATCATATATCAAATAGTGTCAAAATTGACACAAAATAGTTTTTAAATCAAATATTATATTATTAATTGTTATTTTATTCCTAAAAATCTAAGGTTCGGCCAAATTACTTAGATAAAGATATATATATTAATAATGAACAATTTGGGGTTCTTTTGGCATGTTATAGTAAGTGTATTAACCATATAGTGAAAGAAAACAAAAAGACACGGTAAAAGTTAAATTATTTAACTTAGAGTTAAATCTAATTGATAAGGTTAATATAATACCCTAAACTTGTCTAAATACTGTTGGTTGATAGGATTTCGACCCATCCCCACTTTAGATTCGAAATAAGACCCTTTGGAACCATTATAAACCGATTTTGACATTAATATAAAATAATATTTTGAGCTATTCCTAAGGTGCCCCTCTCCTCCCTTATAAAAGGACACCTCCTCCTCCTCCTCCTCACACCAATTTGAGCACTCATGCTCGTCCAAACTCTGCCAAAATCTCTTCTCCACTTCCCTAGAAACATCCTAGAGGTTCTGGTCTTCCTCAAAGACCAATTTTAGTTCCCTAAGAGGAGGTCTCCAAAAGGCGCTTCAAAGAAGAGGTAATTACTGTTACCAATTCTTTCATCTTTATTTCTTCGTCCACTTCTTCTTCTTAGGTTGTTTCATTTTGAAGTAATAACATCAGTATCACTCATAAACTGATATGTTATTATAAGTATTAAAGAACCCTATTTCACCATCTATCCATCCTACGGGAAAAGAAATCATCGCGCGTGCGTACGTACGGAATACCGTCTCCACGCCGTGGTGTAATCTATTTTCCACCACCACGTTACATAGATAGGTATAATGGTGTAAAGAATAACTATAAATAGTTATTACAACATCATATTGATTCTGATATATTGTATATTCCACTCCAATTCAATTCAATATTTATCGAAATGATATCATCGCTCGTGCGTACGTACGGACTACCGTCTCCACGACACGATGAGATTCATTCTCCATGTTAACCATTTACGAATGATTATAAAGTATATATAAGAAATAATAATGAAATATATGACATTATAAAGCTACTGGATTTATGTATATATATATATATGTATGTCATCTACTTACTTCCATTCAAGACAATAAGGAAAGGAAAACAGCGTTCATGTGTACGTACGGACTACCGTCTCCATGAACGGTGTTTTTCATTTCATTTATCTATCTATTATATATATATATATATACTGAATATATATGATATATAAATCATATTTTATATTATGGAAGTAAGTAAATCATGATATAAGTAATAATAATGTCAAGAACAACAAGTCAAATCACCTACGATAAATGAAACGATTTTACCCAAAACGCTACTTTAACATGAATTTACAAAAGAACGGGTAATATAAAGTTATAAGTGGACCATATATGATATAATAACAATGAATATGATTCTGGAATAATTCAATAACATGATTTAAATAATATACAGGAGTTTCGGATACGTACAAAGCAAGTCGTACCTAAGGTAAGGGAAATATCACAATCTCATTTTTATCCGAGATTGTTTATTCGTAAGTATTTACTGGGGTGTATTTTATCATCCACATCCATGTTTCATCAAAATGTAATATTATTTCCATCCACCTAAAATTGTTTAAATCCATTTTTACCCTTCAGTGAGTTTTTAGTAATATGTATGAAAAGAATCTTTTGTCGTACGAGGTACTTTTTGACTTTTCCGACAAAAGTACGAAGAATGTTTTTTTTAACTTATACGACATGAATGGATTTTTAAAACATTATTTCCAAGAAGATTCCTTTAAAATTTTTCAAGTTTATTTTTAATCAAATTCTTTTAGTTTATAATTTTATGACATGTTAAGAAAGGAAAAGTGATTTTAAAGTAGAAAGGATATTTTCATCAAGAATGGAGTTCAAGTGTTTGATCAAAATTATTTTCCATCTAAGATAATAAAGGGTTCTGTTTTTATCCCTATTATTACATGGATTAGATTATGTTGTGATGGAAATATTTTTATGAATTCCTTTATCTTATATGAATTGTTTTATGATGTCATGTTGTTTAAGAATTCCATTTTTATTACATGGGTTACGCTATGATGTATGGTTTATGATTATGTGGCACACATAAGAAATGATTCATTATAAGATGGGTGGGACCTATATCTCCCTCCAATGCATTGGGTAAAGATTTTATATCTCATGAGATAGACATGGCTGTAATGGTAGGTTATACCGGTTCAGTGAAACAGGACTGAAACGTGGGTTACTCGATTCAGAAAGGGACTTTGTCCACTAAGATAGTCTTGGCAATGAGTCTTGACTAACAAGAAATGATTCTCTATGATTATGTGTGAATGCCAAAAAGTTTCATGTTTTAAGTTATGATTATTGTGATTACATTTCACTACCATGATTTATCCCATGTTATGAAATTTTGCTCTCTTTTGCAGGTTATGATTTCCAAAATGTTATGTTCTTATGAATACGATGTGATTGATATTTTTTTTGTGTACCCTTACTGAGCATTTGAGCTCACCCTTTTATGTTTTCTTTTCCCCATGATATAAGGAATGGTTTTAGGTAAAAAAGGAAGATCTTTATGGGAGATGTTGAAGATCTTTCCCCATGATTAGAAGATTTTATTCCGAGTTTCCAAAGACACTAAACTATTACGATCCTTGTGTGTGTGTTTTTGTTTTTTACTAAGTATTCCGCAAAAGTAATGTAATGTCAATGTACGTCAGGCTTCGGGTCTCTACAAAAACTATAAAATATATAAAAATAATAATTTTTTAATTTTATAAGTATTATCGTATAACATAATAAATTTATTGTTTTTATTAAAAATTATAAATTTAAAACAAAATATTGGTAGACATAATATATATAATATTTTTAAAATTTTATAATGATAAATAATAAAAAATAGTATTAACTATAATATTGAACTATTATGAAAGGAAACATATCTCATATCTATATATTTTGATTGCTCTATACGAAATTAACTAGATATATGTTGTTTTCAACAATATCCTCTAAAAATGTTTTCATGAATATAATGAAATTTAATTATTAATCATTAAATTAATAATTTTCTATAATAATATCTTGTTTTATTACTTATAAATAAAAACACCACTAAACGTTTTATGGTTCAATGAAATATTTACAAAAATAAAGCTTTTTGAGGTTAAATGTCACACCATTATATCGTAATATATTTTGATCTAATGGATTAATTATGAGTTCATAATTTTTATCGATTCTATAAGATAAAACCTATTTATTGTTAAGAAAAATAACTCAAACAATAATTTACTCAATAACCCATTTACCTTCAACAACTCTATAATAATCACATAATATAGAAATATTACTATTTTCATTTGGAATATAACAATCCTTTTCCTCGAAAATCCGAAATACAGATCTATTTTCAACTACAAAATTCTCTTCTAGATTTTGGTATTAATTATATCTCCATTACTAGAATTATATCACAATAATACCAGATTCAATATTTAGACACACATTTATAATATCTCTTTTTAATTATTGAAATCAATAATATATATTCATTTTATATCCTATGAAATATTATTTCTATGCACATTTTGTAGAGACATATATTTATTCAATGTATATAATTATACAGAAATAAAATTTCATGTTATATTTTATATTACTTAGTGTTATCTCTATTATTGAAGATATATAGATGTTCTTTTATTTCTTCCTCAACATTCATTTATAATATATTTATACAATATACCCCCTCAAAATTGTATCATTAATTGTGATATATAAGTTAATTATAATGCTCAACTACATAAATCTAATCATATAATAATTATACCACTGCCACTATAATATATTTCTCAACAATGAAGGTTTATATGTGATATATATTCTTGACATTCTAATACAACTTCTATATATATCATTATAAAAGATAAATCCAATATATGTATATGGGATTAAAAATTATTATTTATCTCACTATATAAACAATTATATGTAATATTATATGGGAATATGATTTTGGAAATTACATTCTACGTTGAAAATGCATATCACTTACATCGTTATGTAAATAAATCAATGAGTTTTGATCCATTATATTATTAAAAATATAAAAAAATAAATGTACATGATGATAGTAAATATGGCCTATATTTTAAATATTAAATAATAATAAATAGTTTGTGGGTTTTCATTAGAAGATGAAAAGATTAGATTTCACAAAATTTATGTTAAAATTAATTTTTAATATCAATATTTTACTTGTTATGATTAATATTGTGGAAACATGATTCTACATTACCATTAAAAAAGAAATTTTCTCCAACTTGGGAAATGTATGGATTCCAATAGGCATAAATATTAATTTATATTAATGATTTAGAGAAAAATATAAACATTTTCTGACCAATAGTTTGTATATAATTATATTAAATAAATTAAATTATCGCCATTGATATGTAAAAAAAATCTAAAATATATAAACATTGTATTCTCAAGATCCATCACATCAGTTTTATCGTTTTTCTCAATGTAACTGAATTTTTGATTCTCAAAAAATATTTATCATTTATTCCCTATATTTTTATTGTTTTCATATAATTATTCTTTTCAAAATATAAAATCAATAATATTCACCCTGAAAATATAATTTTTAAGGGAAATTTATTTGTATAAATATACAATTTTGGATAACCATTTGTTTAACAATCCAATCATCAAAAATATTAATCAATAACAAAATTTCAATTAACATTAACAATGATGATTCTACTATATTGTAGTTGATAACATAATTTCCCTTCCAAATTCTTATATTACCTCTATTCCACATTACACTATAACAAAAAACATTATATTGGGAAATAAATAATATAGAATAAAATCATTTTCATTAGTTGAAATATTTACATTTATAATAATTTTTCAAATTGATTCAATCATCAATAAAGAGTTTCTAATAATCATTTATATTCTAAAAGTAAAAAACGATAATTTTACTTGATATTTTTCTCGAGATATAAAAATGATCAATATAATTAATTTTCATTTCTATCAAATCAAGATATATGATGAAAATTAGAAAAATAATATGACATGAATTGTGGTTACAACTAAGGATTGAATCTGTATTAATTCAATCAACATGAAACATAAGTATTATATGTATAAATATGATATAATAATATTTATTTTCATGATTTATTTTCATCAATTTTTTAAATTCACTAATATGAAATAATTTTTCTTCAGATAATTTATGATTATAAATTTATATTAACCATTTTGCATCATTTTAATTTCTAAATTAACATTTCAATTTTTTAATTATATATTTATAACAAAATAATTATGTATGAGTCTTAGTTATTCATATAATTGATAAATCAACCACTTATTGGTATATCGACATAACCCATGATTTCCAATTTCATGGGCACAATGGAATACCTTTACATTATTTCATATAAGACACACAATCACTGTAGAAGTCATTAATTTTCATGTATAACAATAAAAAGTAATATATTTTTCATATTATATTTGGAATTTTGTAGGCCATTATCATCATTATGTTATTTTTTTCATTAATTGTATACATTCAATAGTACTATCCGTACTCTACATAATAATGTTTTTTGTATTAACTACAAATAACACAATTGATAAAACAATAAATTCAGATTATTTTGGATATTATGGTTCTATAACATTAGTATATTGGCATTAGATCAACTTTATTCTCTTCATTACTTCCGTATATGTTTTAAGAATAATTTGTCCAATTTGACCTATATTTTCATCATGGAAAACACAATCTTCAATAGATATTATATTTTATATAATTTCCATATTATATTTCATATGGTTGTAAAAAGGATAATAACATTGGCCATTAAAAGTTATTTAATTAACCTACATCATATATTTTTTATATTTAATGATTTTTTGAGTGAATAGAAAAACAAGTTAATATTTGAAACATTTCATATAGAAAATTCAAAATAATTGTTTACCACACCCTCTTGATCATTACATGTTAATAATTTAGTAATTGTAAATTTCATTGAATGTATCCTAATAATTATTAATTATAGAATATAACTTATTATATATATAAAATTATAAATCAAAATTTAAAAAATGAAAAAAATTAAATTTTTTACAAAATGAGAAATGATACTAAAAATACTATTTTAATTATCGCTAATAATAATATTAATCATATTAAATGTTTTATAGATATTATTGACTATATTTTAAATAGACCTACTAAATATTAATATTTATTATATTAATATTTATATTAATATTAAAAATAATAACATTAATATTAATATGAATTACATTAAACTAATAGTAATAGTAACATTATTACCGAGGGTAGTTATATAATTTAATTAAATGGTTTATATCATATATTTGTTTCTATTATTAACATTTGTAATAATGGTTATAATATTAAAATTAATATCAATTGTTTTAGTATAGTTAGTAATATGAGTAATTATAATATTTTAAAAATTATTGTTATCATTTTTAATAATATTATTAATATTATTAAAAGTATTATACAAAATTTATGGTAATTATAATCATTAAAAGGATATTAACCCCAATACACCAAATAAGGAAGCACATTTATGAGTTATGAAATCCTTGGATGATATCGATGGATCTAAAAGTTTT
Source organism: Viscum album (assembly GCA_963277665.1). NCBI lineage: Eukaryota > Viridiplantae > Streptophyta > Magnoliopsida > Santalales > Viscaceae > Viscum > Viscum album. Next base: position 835,401,740 of record OY728138.1, read on the forward strand.
CTTCTAAGGAATTAATATATTGCAAAGACAAATCATAAATGTAATCAACTAATAATGCAAGACAAAAATGGACATTGAGTTATAATTATGAATCAATAGATGATTATGATTATTTCATTGAGCTATTTTAGTATGACTACAGAGTTAAATCTATAATTTTTTCATTCATTTTTTAATTTTTTAGATTGAGCATAATTATGAATTTAGTTTATACTATATATGATTTATTGACTTATTTTCATTAATATTTAGGTTTGGATCTATGTGCCATCTCATAGTTTTTATTAATAATTGTAATATTAATAATAGTATTAATAATAATATTATTAAAACCAATATTGATATTAATTATACATATACACTATTTTATACAATTTTCCCAAAATTTAATAATATTTTCATCACACATAATAATATTATCTCAAAAGACAATAATATTAAAAGGAATATTTTATTCATATAAATATTTAATTAAAGTAAAAAAATACGTGTTTTGTATCATTTATGTACTAATATTCCTAAAAATTTAAATTAAAATAGAAAATATATGTTATAAATTACTATATATATACATATTTCATATATATATTAGATATTAATATTAATATTTGGTTTGAAAATTAATAATTTATATATAACAATATGGTTATAATTAATATTAATTAAAATAAATAATTATTTGTATAATTTAATCGAAGAATAAACAACTCATTAAATTTTAAATTTAAAATAATTTGAATTACGTGCACAATAAATTTATAATAAAATGAAAAAAATTATAAGAAATTGTATTTAATAAATCACGAAAGAGTACAGAAATTCTGATTCAATGTTTAAAGAGTCTAAAAAGACAATAATAACATGTAATTAAAAAAATTCATTTTCAATCATTATAAATTGAAATATAATGTTTTCTTTCTAGAATATCCCATGTTGAATTAAAATGTTATATAAAGTCATAATTTCTACTACACAATAGTTGTTCTATGAGGGAACATCAATTTAAATGTAATACTCTCACAATAATCCAGTCAGAAACCTTTCGTCAATAATAAAAATAATTTAATCAATTGAAATAGATTAAAATTTAATATAAAAAATGATAAATAAAGTAAAACATGTTTCATTATGTTGCATAAAACACTAAAAACATTTAATTATACACATATTAGATCAATATTAAAATTTAATCTAGTTTAAAAATCAATATTAAAAACATCAATAAAATTATTCAATTATATTGGTTGAAATACAATTCTCTAATATATGTGAAACCATACTGTATGTTAAGTGTAAACTTGTAGAAAAATAATTTAATGATTTTTTGTACAGTTATGACTGATAAATAAAAGAAAAAAAATAATGAAAAATTCATCAAAGATACATATATTTTGTATTTAAAAAATAATTATTTCATCATGGTTGTAACAACAGAACACTATTTTGATTGGATAATGATTTATATCCTCTTCCGTGATTAAATACATAATAATAGTGAAAAGATTTTTTGATCCACTCATCTTATGCTAAGGGAGGATTATAATTCCACATATATATACAGAACAAAAAAATAGTTCTTATAAATCAAAATCATAAGAATGTTAAAATGAAGATCCATTATAGTTGTAATCACCATTTAGCAAACTCTTAAAACCTATAGAAATTATTTAAATGAGTTTGAAGAATTAATACTATGAAAAAGATCAAGAAATATAAAAACAAGACTCCATGTTATTATTTTCATTTAAAATATGTTTCAGAAAATAAAAAATAAAAAATATGCAAAACTGATTTTATAATACAAAAAATTCAAAACATTCCTATATTAAAATAAACCTTAAATAATTATATTTTGTAAATAATTCTATTCATCATATAAAGACATATATATTTTTAATTAATTCCATCCTCTAACATATTATAATTATTTTTCCCTTTATTCTCATATTATTTATAAAATTATCTAGAAATCTCATCCTGGAACTGGAGAGAATAGAGTAGTTATAATTTTAAGAATATTGATAGTTTTTTTGGGGAGAAATTAAGTTTTTTGATTAATATATCATTTAATTTATTAAAATATAATTCAAAATTTTTGTATATTATTTTCCACATCTTGGGAGTGAAATCCACACCATAACCTAGTGAATCAAGAATGTATTATCATTTGTATGTTTTGGAAATCTAGTTTGGGTATTTCATTCCATGGATGAAAATTGAAATATCTTCCAATATCTAGAACCTACGTAAAATATTTTTCACTGGAATTATATTATTATTCCACATTATAATTAAAATTATATTGGTTTCACATGAGTGACTCAACATTAAAATCCACCAATCATCAAATAATTCGTAATGTCCATATATTCATGGTCATTTACCAGAGTTATTTGATTATTTTAAATTTTTAGAAAATCAACATCATTATTCATGAGATTATGTAATTTAATCAAGTAATATGAATTTAAATAATAAATTTAATACTTTCATTATAATGTAAAATAAAATTAGTTTATTGATATTTTTTTTCAAGTATTCATTTAACACATAATTAAAAAAATATGATACATTATTCATTCTACTTTGTTTTAATTTTGAATGGGTTGAACATATATCCCAAACTATTGGGATAAACACATCTTGGTTCCATGTTCTGTGGGAAGAATAAATACCTTTCATTACTATATATAACTCTAGTGTTTCTTAAGGGCATTAATGGAAATACAAAATATCGAAGCAACATTAATTTTAGATCCAATTTCAGTACAACCAATTTTAAGGATTTCAAGATTCATCATGATATTGAAGAAAAATTTTATCATAATTTATATGAACAAAATTTTCCTCCATCTATAAATATCTAAAAGAACACAAACCCTATAAAATAAAAATATATATCCAACTACTATCCATCAAGAAATATTGTGTAATGTATATTAGTTTCACATTTTTGAAATCATTGTTTGTAATCTATTATAGACATATTATATATATTTATTTATTAGGTTCATAACAGTGAAATTACATTAAAAACAAACACACACACACACCATGCACATAGGTTGGAAAGGTAGATCGTATGTAGTACCCCCATTTCTAGTATGAAACCCATACATGATGGTTTTCATTTTTTTAATGTGAAGGGTAATTAATTGGAGAGTTAGGAGAATTTTGAATGAAGTTTTGGGTCAAAGGGGAAGATTCACGGGTGGCACACAATTGGTCTAAACGAAGCGCAAAACTGTGCGTATTTGGTCTTGGAGGTTGTAGGTTCCACACATGTTGTGAACGGTTTGTCTAACTTTATAGACAAACTGTGAGTGGAGGGTTTGCCAAGGAAGTGTCTAACGCACGGTTAGCACACAGTTTGTCTAACCCTGCGAGCAAACCATGCATCCACTTAAATAAGATCCTATAAAGGTATATCTCCCTAGTTTTACCTCTATGTGGCTTTTTTTTTGTTTATAATAGAACCTAACTTGGTATTTTTCTTCTCCTAATGCCAAAAAATCTTCTCCCATCATTTCACAGGCGATCTAAAAGCTTCTCTTGGAAAATCGAAGATGGATTCTTGAGGTATGTGATCGTTTATCGTCGTTATTTTTCGGTTTGTTATATCTAAATAGATATTCTTCTCCTCTTCTCTTGGTTTCTCAGATCTACACACATTATGGGTATATCAATGTCTATGGATTCTATATATGATGAAATTTGGTCTTGGTATTGCTAGGAGAAGAGATCTATGGCGGTTTTTTGAAGAAGCAACCTTGTTTTCTAATGTGTTCTTTGTTTTTTGTGGTTTCTGTCAAAACCCTAAAGGTAAGTGGCGTCACACTCGACTCCTCTTGTTATAATTGATTTACATAGTATCAAATCAGGTTATTTTAATAGAATTTATTGTTAAATCTGTAGAATAAATCATCTTTTGTAGTGATGTATGGTTTTAGTGGAATTGGGAAATCATAGTGAATTGTTGTATAAGTTATTTGGCTTCTTGAATTTAAAATGTTTATTTTAAATTTTTTATTTTCAGAAATTGTAAATGTTTTGATGAAAAACGTGTTTTCAATAAAAAGGGCATTTAATTTAAATGGTTAGATATTGAAATGATCTTGATGGAATTGGTTTTCAATAAAAAGGTATTTTTATTGAAATGGTTTGGAATTGGAATGGTTTGGCATTGAAATGGATTTGAAGGAAATGGACTTCAATAAAAAGGGAGTTTTATTGAAATGGTTTGAAATTGATATGGTTTAGAATTGATATGGTTTTTATGGAAATGGTGTTCAAGAAAAAAGGTGTATTTATTGAAAGGGTGTTTTGGCAAGATTGATGGGAATATGTGTTGTGTGTTCATGTTTCTTGTACTATGCTTGGTTGAAATATGTCCTTATGCTGGGTTCCAATTGTGTAATGTAACATGGTAACTATATATAAGAGGATTAGTTTAAATGTGACCATATTCATTATTCCAAATGTTTAATGGAACTTAGTAACTATTTGTATGATGCATGGTTGAAATATGACCTTCTGCTTGGTGCGAAAGGTATAATGGACCATGGGAAACAATTACCTTGTGAAGACTTGTAGATCGATGAGAAACTGCTCATGAGTTTGGAACTATCAAAACTAAACTTTCATGGTTTGTTTCAGGGGTTGGGAAATGTTTGGGTATGCCAAAATGGGTTGTTTGTAGAATGGTTCTCAAGCTGGTTTAGTTATTTCTCTGGAAAATATGTCGCGGGAAAATTTGTTTCATTTGTATTTGAATGCATTTGGTTATATGTGATTTTGTAAAAATGTTTATTATAATGGCCTGGACCTCTCCGACCGATTTCTTTTTCAAAAAATAAGGCCATGAAGTGTTCTGGAGCGTAAAATGGACTTTTCCAACACTTTCCAGAATTTTGTAAGTACACGCCGTGTAGTTTGAGTACACTTCGTGTACCACTTTTCCGGGTATACACCGTGTTGGAGCCGTGTGTTTGCCATGTGAAGTAAATGGCTACACGCCGTGTAGTCCCTCCCTGCGTACGTGTTACCAGTCATTGGCTGTGTGCCATGTTGGAGTCGTGTCATTTCCATGTGAAATAAATGGCTACACGCCGTGTGTCCAAACTACATGTCGTGTAGTCCTTCCCCGCATATGTGTTAACCTCAAACCGTGTGTTGACCAGTCAACGACCACAGAGACGTGTTGGAAGCCGCATGGATACTGTGTGAAACGGCCGAGTACACACTGTGTAGCATAAAGTACACTTCGGTTACTTTTTCTTTTCACGCCTATAAAAGAAGGGGTCCCCTCCTCCTTTTCAACACACCCTCTCCTCCCCTCTCCACTGATCAGAGTTCTCCCAAGAGACTCGAAGGATCTTTATTCCATAACTTCTTCGTCCGAGCTCTGATTTACGATCCGTCAGTGTCCACGGGATTGTAACGACGAGGCGGAACTTACGACCTTGGATCTGCTATCTTTCCGTCGGCCTTTCCTTTCTGACATCCACCCGAGGAGGTTTTCCTGGGACCCGACAGAAGTGACGGACACCGACGAACGTCTTCTAAGGTTGATCTGGGGGAGCGTTGCGATCAGAACATATTTAGGTAGGGATCTTACCTTCATCTCTCTAATTTTGTGCATCATGTGGGGTGGGTATCCTCTTGTTTTCATGAGAAACAGTTGAACAAATAAATGAAGATAATAGCTGGTTAAAGAATAGGGATGGGGAAGGCGTTATGTTTATCATTATATCATGTGATATTATGTTGTGAATTGTATAGTCTTATGCCTACTGATAATCACAATCGTTGGGGGCCTTTGATTGCGTAATTAAATGTTGCTCTATCTTCTAGGACGTTTTTGTGAATGGAACTTTGTTGAATGTGGAATTTGGTTAATCACGTAAAGTTGGCTAATTAAAATTTGTAACCCTTGTGTGATCACCCCGGTCGAACAAAATGGAATAATGAATATATGGGTGTTGGTTTGGATAGGTGGCATGTGATGGGGGTGTTTTGTGGGTTGTTGTGGATTGGGTGAGCAGCAGGGCTGTGGTTGACTTGGTTGTGGGTTGGTGTGAATTCTATGATGGTGATGGGCAGCGGGGCTGCGATAAATGGTATTAAATGGATAATGATGTACGAGTTTTGGTGTGTTTTTGGTTATCGTGGTTGGCAGCAGAGCTGCATGGATGGGTTTAAATGTGAACAGACAATGGGTTTTGAAAAATAAATAAAAGTGGGAGAGTTAATGAATGGTGGGTCATGGTAGTGGAACGAGATAAATAGTCAATGAGTTGGTTGGTCAATAAGAAGGGTTTTGTTGTTTTTTCCTAACTTGATTTGTGGATGGCAGGGATATGCTTTACGAACGATCGATTTTGATTGTTGTGGATAGTTTCCCAGTAGTTAATGAACTAATAAACTAATTCTGTTGAAACGTGAAAACCTAAATGGGGTTTGGGTTGTTTGTTGTATGAATGCTTCGTGGTAGCAGTGTCGAGGCACGTGCTTAGTTTCTCTATTTAGAAGACATAGGTTGGGATAAGTGGTTGATATATATATATATATATATATATATATATCTGTATCTTTTGTGTTTTATCGCACCCCACCCATGTTGATCACTTAGTGTCGAGAACTCCCATTTCATGGGAGAGGTTTTTTTCCCCTTAGTTACTAGCTCCTTCCTTCTCCTTCTTCCCTAGGCTGTGATGGCTTGAGGTGACCTTACACCTATGATGCTTCGGGTTGGTTTCGATTGGGGTGGATTGGCACAAGACTCTTCGGGTAGGCTTACTATTTCCCAAGAACCTTCGCGATGAGACCCAGGTGTGTGTGTGTGGGATACGTGGTTGTGAGTCCCAGGTGTGTGTGGGAGAGATATGCGGTGGTGAGGCCTGGGTGTGTGTAGGATGGATACGTGGTGGTGAGGCCCAGGTGTGTGCGGGCAGGATATGTGGTTGTGAGGCCCAGGTGTGTGCATGCGGGATACGTGGTGGTGAGACCTAGGTGTGTGCGGGTGAGATACATGGTTGTGAGGCCCAAGTGTGTGCAGGTGGGGAGAGTGCGGCAGCGTCAGGGCGTTCGCCATTATGAAGAGAAGCTAAATAATGGGGAATGGTGTGGGGTACCAAATACTCTTGTTCTTATATACTAATACCTGTTTTGATTTTGTTTTTCTTGAGTGTGGCTGGTGATGTTAGGTGGATAGAATTCCTTGCAAGGTTTCATCTGTTTTTCTCATGGGGCATTAGGATATCTCCCCACTTGTGCATGAGAGATTTAGGTTTCCCTACTGAGTATACATGTATGCTCACCCTACGTTTTCTTTCAGGTTTCCAGGAGGACTACTAGGGCCATGTGGGACCCTACTAGTCGGACAGTTGGTGTTGTTGCAGTTGATTTACTCTTGTTTTCTTTTGGTATTGTAGTTTTGAACTTTCTAAACATGTACCTTTTTTAAAAAAAATGTTTAAACATGCATGTGGGATTGGTTTGGGTTTATTTCTATACACTTGTTCATTACCCTTTTTTGTGGTCGACATGTCCTATTTCCCGATCTTAAAATAATAAAAAGCATAATGCCTCCCATATTTGTGAAAAATCAGACCCTTGGTGCTAGTAACTATCCTCGGGCATACTGGAGACGGGACTCGGGGGTCATTATCTCCTTTTCACTGTTGCCAGCTCAGGAGGGGCATCTTTGGTGGGAGGGGGTCATGACAGAATGGAATCAGAGGTGATGGTTGAGAGATAGGATGAAGTCTGGTTTTAGGCATAGTTAGGATTGCATAGGATGGTAGGGCATTAATGTTGATTAATTTTGGTTCGTGACATAGGCCAGGGAAGACCTACTAGGAAACATGATTTTAGGGGCCCCCGTGATCCAATGCAAGGTCTCTTAGCCTATAAACGACCATGTGAGACTACATTGATTGTAGGGTAGAGACCCTAGGGAAGGTACATGCATCATCATGATTGTGTTTTGCATGATTTCGGTGTTCTGGGAAATAAATTGATTAAAATGATAAAACGAAACCCTTGATAATTCCTTGCTACTTGGGCTTAGTTGATCCCTGTTTACCGTACAGCTATGGCACCTAGACGTCATCCCTGGGTGGCTCAGACGGCCGAGGCCTAGCAGATCCGGGCGGTCGATCAATTGTAGATTGACCGAGAGGAGGAAGATAGCTGGTGGAAGAAGCCTCTCTGTTCTTTTCAGTGTAAGACCCTCAAGAAGTATGAGGGTAGTACTTCGGATATGGAGACGGAGGGGTGGCTTGAAGAGAGAGGTATTGATTTTACCTTGATATGTGCTCTGAGGGAATACTGGGTTCCCCTAGAAGTTAGTCAGCTGAGTGGTGTGGTGCGACAGTGGTGGAGGCTCTACCTCAGAGAGAGGATAGAGGTAGAGGTTCAGTGGGATGACTTTGATAAGGAATTCTAAGAGTAATTCCTTTTATCCATGATCAAGGAGGAGAAGTGGAAAGAGTTACCCTCCCTTCATCAGGGGAGTATGTCAGTACGAGAGTTGGGGGTCATGTTCAAGGATCTCCTATGCTTTCCTCCAGATCTCTTTCCGGATGAGGAGTCTCGGGCAAGATGTTCGTAGGAGGCACTTTGTCCTTCGCTCCAGTATGTTTTCACCCGCTTCACCCTTCCGACGAACTTGGAGTTACCGAAGAATGAAAAGGTTGTAGAGAGGATGCACTCGCTGGGAGTTTCACCTCATGAGGTGTTCCAGCTCGGCTCGTTGAAGGGGAAGGAAGTCAGCAGCAGGTCTCTTGAGATGGTACCTTCCAGGTACAGGCCAGTGGGGAGCAGGCCCCAGCAGTTCCAGTTCAGATCTTCGGGTCCTCGTCCATTTTTCAAGAGCCCAGGACCGAAGTATTTTTCATGTGGATGATTCAGACACGTTCAGAGTCGGTGCCCGACCCGAGATCAGTACGGTGGAGGTGGTCAGGTTCACGACCCACCTAAGCAGAACCAGTTTCCGGCGAGGCCCTTCCAACTGAAGCAGGACCATGATCCTCTGAGGGCATACTTTGCAGGAGGATGCCGACCTCAGGGTGCTCCTCATGGACCTCGACCAGGGTGTGGTAGGGGAGGTGGATGACATCAGAGAGGCATAGGATCTGGGCATGGATAGTTGCACACAATAGAGTTGACAGCTCCAGTAGGACCAGATGTGGTGCAAGGTACGATTTGTTTGTTCAGTGCTCTTGTTTCTTCTTTGTTTCATTCGAAAGCTTCACACTACTTTGTTTTACTTGGTCTAACCCATGCATTGGGACTATATATAGAGATAATTTCTGTACCACTAGTGTTGAGTACGCCGGTCGGAGGCCATAACAACATATCTTGTGTTTGCCAGGGATATGGGCTGACGTTGGGACCATATCGATCTAGTGGGGATCTTCTTCTATTACAGATGCATCCATACGATGTCATCCTAGGCATCGACTGGTTGTTTTCTGTTAGTGATGTTATCGACTACTTCTGGAGAAGAGTCGTGTTCTCCAACGTGGATGGGCATCACATATCATTTGATGGAGAGAGAAGCTATCAGGCGGGAAGCCGGTGTGTGGAGCCTCTCCATTCCTTGTTAGGAGGGTTATCAGTGGTTCCAGCTGATATAGAGATGGTGGATGTCCTATAGGTTGTTGGGGAGTTCCTCGATGTTTTTCCTGAGGAGGTTATGACTCTACCCCCACCCCCCCACCCAACGTGATGTTGAGTTCGTGATAGACTTACAGCTTGGTGCCCGTATGATTTTTATGGACCCTTACCGGATGTCACCATTGGAGTTGCAGGAGTTGCGGATTCAGATTGATGATTTGATGGAGAAGGGGTTTGTTCAACCCAGCGTATCGCCATGGGGTGTTCCAGTTTTGTTTGTGAAGAAGGCAGATGGTGGTCTCAGGTTATGCATAGACTACCGAAGGATGAACCATGTAACAGTCAATAATGGTTACCCTTTACAAGGATAGATGATCTCTTCGACCAACTGAGGGTAGCAGGTTGGTTTTCTATGATTGATCTACAATCGGGATATCATCAGATGAGGTTAAAGGACAGTGACATCTCGAAGATGGATTTCAGGTGCAGATATGGGCACTTCAATTTTGTAGTGATGCTGTTTGGAGTTACGAATGCACCAGTTTTGTTCGTGGGACTTGTGATCTTTGTCTTCTGAGAGTTTCTAGACCGGTTTTTCATTGTGTTTATCGATGATATCCTGATCTACTCAAGATCAGAGAAGGATCACGTTGAGCATCTCAGGGTAGTCATGGATGTTCTTCGACACCCCCGGCTTTATGGGAAATTATCAAAGTTTAAGTTATTGACATAAGATGTACACTTCCTTGGGCACGTGGTGTCTCAGCATGGAGTGTTAGTTGACCCGTCGATGGTGGAGGCAGTTTATTCTTGGGCAACACCCAAGAGCGTGGAAGAAGTTCGTAGTTTCCTGGGGTTAGCAGGTTACTATCGGAGGTTTGTTTAAGACTTCTCTCAAGTTTTTTCTCCATTGACATCTTTGACTAGGAAGAACCAGGTCTTATTATGGAGCGAGCAGTACCAGGAGGCTTTCGACTCCTGAAGGAGAAGTTGGTCAATGCTCCCATACTCAGGTTTCCAGAAGTAGGGTTGTTGTATGATGTGTTTTTTGATGCTTTTGGCCTTGGTCTGGGGTGTGTGCTGATGCATAAGAATGGAGTGATCTCTTATGGGTCTACGTAGTTGCGCCCTCACGAGCGTAACTATGCCACCCAGGACCTGGAGCTTGCATCAGTAGTGTTCACATTGATGTTTTGGTGACATTAACTCTGTGGGGAGCTCTTTGTGGTCTTCTCAGATCACAAGAGCTTACGTTATATCTTCTCCTAGCGTGACCTGAACATATGGCAGTGGAGATGGGTCGAGTTTCTCCAAGACTATGACTTTGATATCTCTTACACTGATGGTAAGGGCAACATTGTGGCGGATTCCCGGAGTAGGAAGTCACATAAGGATGTTGTTTGGGAATCCCCTGATTCTTGGAAAGTGATGGGAGAGTTGGCCGCCTTGCACTTGGATGCAAGTGTAGAAGGTGTTAGAGACTGTTTGTTTTAGATGACGGTGCAGTCCTCCATGTCGCAGCAGGTGGAAGAGTCTCTGTGGGGGGACTCTATGGCAGAAGTGATGTGGGATCGTGTCGATTAGGGAAATGCTCTAGAGGGATGGTCAAAGGACAACAGACATCAGATTATTTTCCATGGAAGGTTGTTTGTTCCGGAGGCGATGCGTGAGGGAGATCTCCATGAGTTCCATATCTTAGCCTTGGCGGTACATCCAGGAGTTTCAAAAATGTACTGAGTCCTTAGGGAACAGTTTTGGTGTCCCAGGGTGAAACGGGCAGTGGCAGAGTTTGTTGCTAAATACCTATTGTGTCAGCAAGTGAAGGCTGAACACCGTGTTCCCAGTGGATTGTTGCATCCCTTAGATGTCCCCGAGTGGAAGTGGGATGAAATCTCAATGGAATTCATCACAAGACTACCCAGAGCTCAGGGTGTTTATGACGCTATCTGGGTAGTGGTGGATCGACTAACGAAATCATCTCACTTATTATAAATTAAGGATTCGGGCTCGGTGAGTACATTAGCACAGAGGTATGTAGACGCGTTGGTGCGGTTGCATGGAGTTACAAATACTGTCATCTCAGACTGGGATACTTGGATTATCTCATGAATCTGGATGGGGTTACAACATGCTTTTGGCACCTAGCTACTCCTTATCACTGCTTTATACCCCCAGAATGACAGGCCGATAGAGCGGAATATCTAGACGTTGGAGGACATGCTGCGAGCATGCGTTATGGATTTTGGAGGGTCATGGGTATGACACATTCCTTTTGTAGAGTTTTCCTACAACAATAGATTCCACTATACTATTTTCATGGCACCATTTGAGGCCATGTATGGAAGACCATGTCGTTCACCCATTTGCTGGGCAGAGGTTGGTGAGAGAGGTGCTCTTGGGCCAGAGGCAGTACAGAGAACCACAGAGAAAGTCCAGCTTGTACATGAATGAATGAAAGTGGGTCAGGACCAACATAATTATTTTTCGGATCGTCGCCAGAGGCCCTTGGAGTTTGAGGTGGGATATCATGTGTTCTTGAAGGTTTCCCCTCGACGGGGGCAGCAGAGGTTTGGGAAAGGGATCAAGCTCTCACCTAGGTTCATCGGACCTTTTAAGGTGTGGGGGCGAGTCGGTGAGGTGGCATATCAGCTATCCCTACCACATAAGTCGGATAAGGTTCATGAAGTCTTCCAGGACTCCTAGATCCGTCGGTATTTACACGATGACTCTCACGTTATCGTCTAGGAAGAGTTAGATATAGGGGACAACGTGATCTTCGAGGAATGACCAGTCAGAATTGATGATCATAAAGAGAAGGTGCTTCATGGACCAACCATTCCATTGGGTCGTGTGTTATGGAGGCATGGCGGCCTCAGGGAGAGCACGTGGAAGCGGGAGACCCAGATTCGCACTATGTACCTGGAGTTGTGTTTGACTTGTGAGCTTTTTTTTATGTTATACTTTGTACCTTTTATGTATGGAATTCTTTGCTTGTCAGTTATGAGACATTTTTTTCCTTGTTCTCTGGGAGTGTGTAACATGTCCGGGCGTGCGGGGAAGGAAAAAAATGATCATTAATTGAGACTCATTAATGCGGATGTGATTGAACCCATGTAGGCAAGTTAGTTCTTCCTAAAGCGGATAATATCTCGACATAGGAGAAGGAATTCCTAACACCTATAATTAGGGTTGGTGGTTGTGTTCCTGTTATAAAAAGACCCCGAAGAGGTATTTTTTTGGGTCCCTCTGGGATGGTTTAGAATTCTTGGGAATGTGAGTGTTTTAAGAGGTATCTGATGTAATTCCCAGACCTCTCTGGCCCATTCCTTCGTCAAAAAAGATGGCCATGATGTGTTATGGAGGGTAAAATGGACTTTTCCCAAACATTCCAGAATTTTGTAACTCCACGCCGTGTAGTGTGAGTACATGCCATGTAAAACCTTGCAGGGTATATCCCGTGTTGGAGCTATGTCTTTGCCATGTGATGTAAATGGGTCCATGTCGTGTTACCTAAACTACATGCTATGTAGTCCCTCCTCGCGTACGTGTTACAATTCAATAGCCTTGTGCCGTGTTGGAGTTGTGTCTTTGCCATGTGAAATAAATGGGTACATGTCGTGTGTCCAAAATAGACACTGTGTAGTCCTTCCCCGTGTATGTGTTACCCTCAAACGGTGTGTTGACCAGTCAACGGCTGCAGAGCCGTATTGGAATCCGCGTGGAGACCGTGTGAAACAGCCGATTACACGCCATGTACCATAAAGTACACTCCGTGTAATTTTGATTTTCTCGCCTATAAAAGGAGGGGTCCTCTCCTCTATTTCAACACACCCCTCTCCTCCACTCTCCCCTGAGCAGAGTTCTCCCAAGAGACTTGAAGGCTCTTTATTTCATAAAATCTTCATCCGAACTCCAATTTACGATCCGTCAGTGGACAAAGGATCATAACGAAGAGGCGGAACTTCCGAGCTTAGATCTGTTGTCTTTCCTTCGGCCTTTCCTTTCCGACTTCCACCCAAGGAGGTTTTTTCAGGACATGACAGAAGTGACGGATGCCGACATACGTCTTCTAAGGTAGATCCGGGGGAGCGTTGCGATTAGAACCTATTGAGGTAGGGATCTTACCTTCGTCTCTATAATTTTTTGCATCATGTGGGGTTGGTATCCTCTTGATTTCATGAGAAATGGTTGAACCAACAAATATAGATAATAACAGGTTAAAGAAAATGGATGGGTAAGTTTTTATGTTTAATTTCTATATTGTGATATTATGTTGTGAATTGAATAGGCTTATGTCTACTGAAAATCACAGTCATTGGAGGCCTTTACTTGCACAATTAAATGTTTCCCTATCCTCTAGACCGTTTTTTTGAATGGAACATTGTTGAATGTGGAATTTGATTAATCTCGTAATGTTGGATAATTAAAATCTTGAACCCTTGCGTGATCACCCCAGTTGAACAAAATGGAATAATGAACATGTGGGTGTTGGTTTGGATACGTGGCATGTGATGGGGGTGTTTTGTGGGTTGTTTTGGATCGGGTGAGTAGCGGGGATGTGTTAGACTTTGTTGTGGGTTGGTGGGAATGCTATGATGGTGATGGGTAGCGGGGCTATGATAAATGGTATTAAAGGGACAATGATGTATGTGTTTCGGTGTGTTTTTTGTTATGGTGGTTGGAAGTGGAGCTGCAGGGATGGGTTTAAATGAGAAAGGACAATGGGTTGTGAAAAACAAATAAATGTGGGTGAGTTAATGAATGGTGGGTAACGTTAGTGGAACAGGATAAATAATCAATGAGTTGGTTTGTTAAAAATAAGGGTTTTGTTGTGTTTTCCTAACATGATTTGTGGATGACAGGGATATTCTTTATGAAATATTGATGTGGTTGGTTGTGGATAGTTTCCTAGTAGTTAAGGAACTAATAAACTAATTCTGCTGAATCATAAAAACCTAAATGGGGTTGGGGTTGTTTGTTGTATGCATGCGTCGTGGTAGCAGTGCTAAGGCATGTGCTCAGTTTCACTATTTAGAAGCAATAGGTTGGGATGAGTGGTTGCTATATATATATATATATATATATATATATTTGTATCTTTTGAGTTTTATCACACCCCACCCATGTTGGGCACTTAGTGCCAAACACTCCCATTTCATGGGAGAGGGTGTTCTCCCCTTAGTTACCAACTCCTTCCTGCTCCTTCTTCCCTAGGATGTGATGACTTAAGGTGACCTTACATGTAAGACTCTTCAGAGAGGTTTTGATTGGGGTGGATTGGCCCAAGGCTCTTCGGATAGGCTTACTATTTCCCAAGAACATTCGGGATGAGGCCCAGGTGTGTGCGGGCAGGATACGTGGTTGTGAGGCCCAGGTGTGTGCGGGTGGGATACGTGGTGGTGAGTCCTAGGTGTGTGCTGGAGGGATATGTGGTGGTGAGGCCCATGTGTGGGCGAGTGGGATACGTGGTTGTGAGGCCCAGGTGTGTGAGGGAGGGATACATGGTGGTGAGGCCCAGGTGTGTGCGGGCGGGATACATGGTTTTGAGGACCAGGTGTGTGCGGGCGGGGAGAGTGTGGCAGCATCAGGACGTTTACCATTAGGAAGAGCAACTAACTAATGGGGAATAGTGTGGGGTACCCAATACTTTTGTTCTTTTATAGTACTACCGGTTGTGATTTTGTTATTGGTGAGTGCGGCTAGTGAGGATGGGTGGATTGAATTTCTTTCTAGGTTTCTTCTGTTGTTCTCACGGGACATTAGGATGTCCCCCCCCCCCACTTTTTCACAGATATCATTAGGTTTCCCTACTGAGTATACATGTATGCTCAGACTATGTTTACTTTCAGGTTTCCATGAGGACTACCAGGGCCATGCGGGACCACACTAGTCAGATATTTGGAGTTGTTTCAGTTGTTGTATTGTTGTTTTCTTTTCATATTGTTATTTTGATCTTTCTGTACTTGTACCATGTTATAAAATTGTTTAAACATGCATGTGGGATTGGTTTGGGTTTATTTCAATACATTTGTTCATTTCCCTTTTTGGTGGTTGACTTGTCCTATTTCCTGATCTTAAAATAATAAAAAGGGTAATGCCTCCCATATTTGTGAAAACTCATACCCTTGGTGCTAGTCTCTAACCCGGGGCCCACTGGAGGTGGGACTCGGGGGTCATTATCTCCCTTTCACCATTTCCCCCTCAGGAGGGGCATCTTTGGTTAGAGGGGGTCGTGAAATTTATATTTAGTTATAAACTGCTTTTGGGATATTTTTATTTATAAATTGTTTTTATATAAATGTTTCTAACTCTTCTTTCCTAGTTGCGTGAATACGGAACTCATTGGGGAAACCTACTAGGTTTTATACTCACCCATGCGATGGCACTTCGGTGCTTTTACAGATGCTGTGTTTTGGGATACAGGTAAAGGTAAATCATGTTATTATTAGTGGGATGTGGATTAAGGATAAGTAATGACTCATTGTACTCTCAAGAAAATTAATATTGGCGGGTCATTACAAATAGTGTCTGGATGTTCGGTCCCTACCTAACAATCATTTATCGAAGTTCCTAGTCTTGGAGTTGAAATTTTTTCTTGTTTATTCCTTGGGTTGAAATTGTAGAATAGATTAGGATTGTCAAAACATGAAATGTATAGCATAAAAGGACGTAGGTAAACGGTTTAGGCTGAACATAAAGTTACCAGAGTGTTTGGGTACATTAGTGTTTTGGATACACTTTTAGAATGTTTGACATCTCATTGTCATGAGTTTAGTTAATTAGATTAGCATGGTATGCATTGTAGAGGATTGAATTCCCACTTGGATTTCATATCTCAATTTGAAAAATGAATTATGTTTTTTTCAAGGTGAAAACTTTTGAAAAGAAAAAAAAGAAAAAATTGTTATAAGTGAATGATTTGGAAAACATGATATTTGGTTTATTTTGAAAATGGGTTGATTTTGAAAAAGTATGTTTAATGTTTTATAAAATATTTGGAAATGGGAAAAAGATTTTTTGGATAACAAATATGTGATAGTTGATGTGATATAATTTTTAATTCTTAGCTATCAGTGACTAGAGAGTGAGATTGAAGGAGGATATGGTTTGTTTAGAAAATGGCACCCAGTAGGAATCATCCAAATCAACCCGACGAATATGCGAAATAAATGTGGTTGCACCTGATCCACGGTTGAATGAAGAGATAGTTAGGAGAATTGTCTAGGATTTTCATTTTGTGGATACGGGGAACCAAAGGGATGAACCAAGGCATGTGGTTCATGAAATAAAGTTCATGATGCATAATTTACCAAACATTAGGCAGGATACTGAACCAGAAAAGGTGGAGGTGTGGCTAAGTAGGATGAATCGTATATTCGATTTTAATCGGTGCACCATCTGATCTCAAGGTCATGTTGGAGACGTATATTCTTGACTATCGTGCATGTTAATGGTGGGATTTATTAGTGCATGCTAAATTGGATGAAGGCATTACATGGGATGATTTTGAAGATTTGTTTAACAAACAATTCTGTCCTCACACGTTCAAAATCCCGAAAACAACAGACTTTTTCAGCCTAAAATAGGAGAGCCTCTATATCACTTAGTATCTGGCTATGTACATGAATTTAGTCCATTATTTCACTAGAGTTTGAGGTAAATGTGTCTTTGAAGGCACACATCTTCAAATCTGGGCTAAGCTAGGGGATTCGATCGATGATTGTGATGCTCTGTAATATGAATTATGTAGAAATGGTAAAAAATAGTGACTACTGCTGAGTGTGATATCTCGAGATTGGTAAGAGGATGAATGATGATACCTACATGAAACATTGGGAACTTTACCACTGCGAACAAGAGGAAAAGGGACACCTACTTCCACGGTGCAAGTTGAAATCAAAACCACACGACAGGGTTAGCGAACCATCCTCCATGACCCCAGAGCAAAGCAGCTTTTTTTTAATGTGGTTCGCATGACCACATAATGTGGGAAAATACAACACAACCTCGATCATGTCACACTTACATGAAAATTGGGAATCTACATCTCTATTGTTGGAATCCTCCGAGGTTGGGTACACATGAAACTTTCCAAGCATCACAAGCATCGTATGCTTCGACAGGACAAGGACAATCGAGTTAGTCTTCTCATCATAACAGAGCTATCCATGGTGATTTGCAAAATACCATGACTTCTCAACCAAGGAAACATCAACAAGGATATAAGGTGGTTATTATAGTGAAGAATCAATTTTATAGTGTTGAGCAGATTATTGTTTATGATCATGATGGACCATCTAAAGTAAGTGGTACAATTTTTTTGAATTATACCATTGTTCAAATGTTGTTTGATACTAGTGAATCACATTACCCATTGTTTCCCATGCTGTTGACATGTGATGTTTAAAACTGGAATTGATGCCTTCTGTTTGGAAACTGCAAACTCCTCTTTGTGAAATAGAATGTCAAGACTTTGGTTGTAGAGAATGTGCTATAACTATTGATGGAGCTGAGTTAAGATAGGACTTCTCCATGTTGGAGATGGATTTGTATGGTTTAATTCTTGGTAAGGATTGGTTGACAATGTTTAAAGATCACATCGACTATTATAGAAGAACATTTAGTTTCACAACTGAGGACGACACAGACGATCTATTTAGAGGAGAGTGGATTGTAAAGAATGATGCAAAGAGCATGTTGGAACCAATGGTCAGAACGATATCTTACCAATTCGCATCTTTTAATTTGGTATCAATTGAAGAGATTTAAGAACATAGTTTTTCATCTATTCTGGATTAATTTCCTGATGTCTTTCCCAATAATATCCCAGGGTTTCCACCTATAAGAGAAGTGGAGTTTACAATTGATATCCTTTCGGGGAAAAGTATAATTTCCCTCCTGTCTTATAGGATGGGACCAATAGAGTATTAGGAATTGAATGTTTAGTTTGAAGAGTTGGAAAGAAAAGGGTTTATTTGACCATGTACTTCTCCATGGGCAGCACCAGTTCTGTTTGTGAAGAATGCATATGGAACTCTTTGACTGTGTGTTGATTATCATAAGCTTAACTACGTTATGATAAAGAATAATTATCCACTTCCAAACATTGATGATCTGTTCGATTTATTAAGGGGAGCTCAGTGGTTCTCTAAGATTGACTTGAGATCAGGATATCACCAATTGCGAGTTCAAAAAAGGATATTCCAAATATAGCTTTCAGAAGTAGATATGGCCACAATGAATATATAGTCATGCCTTTTGGTCTAAAAAATGCACCAGTAGTCTTCATGGTATTGTTGAATCAGATATATCAACAATATCTGGATTATTTTGGTGTGTTCTTTGTGGATGAAATTCTGGTCTATTCAAAAACAAGGTATGATCATGAGGTGCACATGGAAATAGTGTTAAAAATCATGAGAGATCATCTCTTGTATGCCAAATTATCAAAGTCTGATTTTTGGATACAAGAAGTACGTTACCTTGGCCATTTAATTTCTGATAAAGGAATTTCTGTAGATCCTAAAAAGATAGAATCTGTTATCTCATATCAACCACAGATGAATGTGTTCGAGATACGATGATTTCTTGGTCTAGCTGTTTACTATCGACGCTTTGTGAATGATTTATAATGAAAAGCTTCACTAATGATAGCTCTGAAAAATATGAATGCTCCATTCCTATTGATAGAAGAATGTCAGAAGTATTTCTAGGAACTGAATTTTTGGCTTACATTAGCACCTATTTTGATTATACCAGAATCAGGACAGGGGTATGTGGTGTAATATGATGCTTTGGGATTAGGGTTGGGTTGTGTTATCCAGCAAGGAGACCATGTGGTAGCTTATTGTTCATCTAAATTGTGGGTGCATGAGATGAATTACCCAACACATGATTTGGACTTATCTAAAGTCCTTTATGATTTGAAAACATGGAGACATTATCTCATCGGTGAGAAAGTAACTATGCTTATGGATCAAAAAAGTTTAAAACACATTTTCTCATAGTAATATTTGAATCTGAGGCAAAGGAGGTGGATGGAGTATCTCCAATTGTTTGAATTTGATTTTATGTAAACATCCAAGAAAGTAAATTCGGTTGCGGATGCATTTTGTAGAATTTCATATGCTTAGTTGGAGAAAGAAGACTCAGATGAATAGCACTTGATGCCAGTCTTAGCCGAAATTCATGGGAATGTGAATATTGAGGTGAAGTAGAATTTTTTTTTCAACTACGCTTGTTCCTGGTCTAGTAAAAAATATCAAAGAATCACAAACATAGGATGTATAATGATTGGTTGTATGATCAAAACTCAATGGTGGGGAGACCATTTATGGATGAAAATTTTTATGGGGGTTCAGTTTTGTTTTTCATAGATCAGATGGTTGTACATATATTTTTTCAAGAAAAAATCCTTCATGATTACCACCATTCAAGATGGGATATACATCCAGGTACACAAAATATGTATAAGGTTTTGAAGGGTAGTTTTAGTGGATTGGCATGAAAAGGAAGGTGGATGATTCTATCTCGCGGTGCATAACATGTCCACAGTTTAAAGTAGAGCATCAAAGAACACCTGGTATGTTAAAATCTTTATCCACCTATTATGTTACAATATTCTCATGAATTGTCTAGAATCATGATGCCATTTGGTTGAGAGTGGATCATCTAATAAAGTTGACCCATTTCATCACTATTCATGAAACCAATATAGTAGAGGATCATTCAAAAATTTATATCTGAGAAATGGTAATGTGGCATGGTGTACCCATTTCTACAGTCTCATATATAGATCGGAGGTTCATATATCGTTTTTGGAAATCATTTCAACAAGCCCTAGGAACTCAGTTGAATATGAGCATGGTGTATCATTTTCAGACAGATGGGCAATCCGAGAAGACAAAATAAACATTGGAAGAAATTTTTCAGGCTTTTGTAATGGATTTCTGTGGCTCATGGGGGGAGCATATACCGTTACTTTAGTTCTCAAACAATAACATCTATCAATCCTTGATACGCATTGCTCTGTTTGAAGCATCGTATGGGTTTTCTTGACATTATCCACTATGCTGAGTGGAAACGTGTGAATCTACAATAGTCATGCCACACATTGTACAAGAAACAATAGAGATGATCCAGTTGATTAGAAAAAGGTGGGAGATAGCTCAGTGTCATCAGAAATCTTATGCATATCAGAGTCGAAGACCGTTTTCGTTCGTTGTGGGTGATCGTGTATTCTAGAGGATCTCTACAAGGTTGGGTCCTCGTCGTTTCAAGAAGCAGGGCATGAAATCTCCTAGATATGTTGGCCCTATTGAAATAATATAATAGGGTGGAGAGGGGAATATCGGTTGGCCTTGCCACATCGGTTTAGTTCGGTCCATAATGTGTTCCAAGTATCTAAGTTGAAAATGTATCTGCCCAAACCTGAACATGTGATCAGATGGGAACACATTGACCTAGAGATGGATGCTTCATTGATACATATCCCAATATAGTTTTTGGATTGGAAAGATAATGTCTTTCATGGTAAAATCATCATTCTAGTGTTGGTTATATGGAAGCATGGTCAGATTCAGGAAGAGAATTGGGAACGTGAAAAGGAAATGAAAGAGTAGTTACCAAAACTCTTCATACTTTTCAGGGACAGAAAGACCAATGGTGTGGAGAATGTAGTACCCCTGGTTTATGGAATGTAACCATTACATGATGATTTTCATGTTTTTAATGTTATGTTTAATCAATGGGAGAGTGGGGAGAACATTGAATGATGTTTTGAGGCAATGAGGAAGTCACAAGGACGACGCACGATTTGTCTAAATTTTGAGGAAAACCCGTTCGTAGTTGGTCTTGGAGGTAGTAGAATCTACAGGTGAGGTCCATGATTTGTCTAACCATGCAGCCAAACTATGTGTGGATGGTCTGATGAGGTAGTGGCTAATGCACAGTTAGCTCACGGTTTGTCCAACCATGTGAGTTAACCGTTCGACCACTTAAATGAGATCCTATAATGGTGGATCTCACTTGTTTTTTCAAGTGAGTGACTCGTTCTTACATATAAGTGGCCCTATCTGGGGATTTTTCTTCTCATAAGGTCATGGAGGGTTCTCCCATTGATCTAGAGGTGATCTGATTGCTTCTCTTGGTGAATTGAAGGTGGATTCATGAGGTATGTGATCATTCTCCCTCATTATTGTTCGGTTTCTTAGATCTAGTTAGATATGCTTCTCCTCTACACTCGATTTGATCGATACACACCTTTTATGGGTAGATCTAAGTGTGTGAATGCAAAATATTATGAGATTTGGACTTGGTCTTGCTAAGAGAAGAGGTCTAAGGTGGGTTTTTGAATAATAAACCCAGTTTTCTTGTGCGTTCTTCATTTGTTGTCTTTCCATCAAAACTCTAAAGGTATGAGACTTCACTATAGACTCCTTTTATTAGATTTGATTGTCTTGGTTTCAAATTGAGCTATTTTAATGGAATTGATTGTGAAATGCATAGAATAAATCTTCATTATTGATGATTTATTGTTTTAGTGAAATTGTGAGATCATGGTGAATTGTGGTTAAAGTGATTAGGATTTTTGAATTTAATATAATGATTTTAAATTAAGGATTTTCATAAATTCTAAATTCTTTGATAGAAATTGGGTTTTCAAAAAAAATGTAATTGTGTTGAAATGTATTGATATTTAAATGATATTGATGGAATTAGTTTTCAATAAAATGGGAGTTTTATTGAAATGGTTTGGAATTTGAATGATTTGGAATTGAAATGGTTTTAATGGAAATGTTTTTCAATTAAAAGGGAGTTTTATTAAAATAGTTTTGCATTAAAATGGTTTTTATGGAAATGGTTTTCAATAAAATTGATTTTTTAATGAAATTGTTTTTTCGCATGATTGATTGGAATATGTGGTGTGTGTTCATGATGCATGTACACGGCTTGGTTGAAATATGACCTTGTGATCAGTGCCAATGGTGTAATGGATCATGGTAACTATATGTACGAGGCATGGTTGAAATATATCCTTGTTTTTGGTGAAAAACGTTTAATGGAACATGGTAACTATATGTACGAGGCATGGTTGAAACATGACGTTGTGCATGGTGCCAAAGGTGTAATGCCACATGGGAATCAATTACCTTATGATGACTTGGTCAACTTACAGGAAGCAAATCATGAGTATAGAATTGTAATAATGAAGCATGCATGATTTGTTTCACGGGTTGGGATATGTTTGGGTATGAAAAAATGGGTTTTTTTTTAATATTTCTAAAGCTTGTTTAGTTATTTTTATAGAAAATAACTTTCTGGAAAATTGGTTTCATTTTCCTTTGAATGCTTTTGGTTTTAATAGGTTTTGGGAAACTTGTTTATATTTAGTTATAAACTAATTTTGTGAAAATGTTTTATATAAACTATTTTTATATAAATGTTTCTAATTCTTCTATAATAGTTGTGTGAGTAGGGAAGTCATTGGGGAATCCTACTTATTTTTATACTCATCCATGCATTGGCACTTTGGTTCTTTTGAAAATGTCGTGTTCCGGGATACAGGTAAAGGTAAAAAATATTATTGATAGTGCCTCGTGGTGATGCTTTGGAGATTTTGTGGTGCTTGGAGCTTGTGGAGCATAAAGTCATGTTTTATTTTGAGAGACTTGATTTGTTCATCCACTATGTACTTTGTTGCTTTTTTTGGTCTTCCACTATTGTGTACTTGATTTGGTTTTATATAAATGAAGTTTTTTAGTTGTCATTCATTTTTTCATGCATCATATAGTGAAGGTTTGGTTATTCATGGTTGGTTTAGGGGTTATTTCTTAAATGGTATATCATCCCCAACTTGTATTTGAAACCCTTTGGAATTTATTTCCATCCTTTGGCATCTTTAGGATGTCGCTTAAGGCCAATTAATGACTTGTTGTACTCTCAAGCCAATGAGAATTGGCAGGTCATCCCAACATATCCCCCCCTAAGTGATAGAACACCCCATGACACTTATTTATATATAAATAATAAAATATATAAATCAGAAATAATAGAACCAGTGTATTCTATATAGATGTAAATAATGTAAATTTACGAAGTCTCTTGACGTGGGATTCTTCTAGAAGCGGGGTGTAATGGATTGCCGACATGGAGTATAGAAGATGATATATAAGGTTTATGGAAGACAGATAATGATAAATAATAAATAAAAAAACATGAGTGGATTCTTAATTGAAGAGGGGTCTAGGGTTTAGATTTGAAATCTATTTTATGATGTTTTTTTATTTGATTAATGACCTAATGTTTAAAAGATTCAAATTCGTAAAATATAATTCTATTGATTTTTTGAATTAGTTGTTTTTATAATCGATAATGAAAAAAAATCATTTTGGAAATTCAATATGAAATTTAAATAACCTTAACCAATTATCTTTTCAGATTGGTTCAATTATATGCATTTTGAGAACAATAAATTTAACTAAAAATATCAAATGTTTAAAATCTGTCATTTTAGTGACATTTTACATTGGGGTAAAAAATAAATATCCAAACCTCTTATCGAAGAGTTTAGCTCATCCAACTTTTGAATTATTGAATGTGTGGTTATGTGAATAATAATTGTTAATATGTTCCAAAATATGATGATTAGTAGTGTATTAACCACATATAATGATCTACAAATATTACTATTTTTATATAAACTATTATGTTTACCTTTATGCCTATTAGATGAGGGATTCTTCCACGAAGTTGTGCACGGTGTGGAATAATAAGTTATTATCATTGGGGTAGGATTTCTCAAATGGTAACTTTTGAAAATGAATTAATTACTTAAAGACAATGTCCTCCAATGGGAATTTAGTCCACTAAAACAATATATTGAGAATTTTTTATCATCAACCAATTATTAGTGTCTGATATAAGTCACATCCTTATTAACCTATATTATTTCATTACAATATCTGTGTATGTTATAATGAGTGGAATATAAAGTGTGAAAGATAAAATGATTTCCATAGAATGAGAGGCTAATTTATGAGAATGGGATACCAAAATCCAACCAAAGGGTTCACATTTTAAATATGGACCCAACAACTAAAGGTGACTAAAAAATCTCTCATAGAA
This sequence comes from Viscum album, assembly GCA_963277665.1. NCBI lineage: Eukaryota > Viridiplantae > Streptophyta > Magnoliopsida > Santalales > Viscaceae > Viscum > Viscum album. The sequence goes on from OY728138.1 coordinate 835,426,487, forward strand.
ACCTTGTCAGGACTACAATTATAACAATGTGATCATAAAATACTAATGAATTTGTGGGTGTAAAATATAATGTTAATATAGTGATACACTTTTGTATTGTCCACAAAGGCTACAATGTTGTCCATTTTAGTATTGTTCCCAAAAATGTCAATAGTGAATATATATAGGAGCCCCTATTTATAAATTACATCAGAAGAGGGATATCATAAAACATTCCCCCTCTATTTTAGATTCCCCCAACACAAATCATCTAACATAAAACATGTTACTATTATTTTAATATTCATATCACTTTGTATAATCACCAATATCCATAAGTTGGAAGAGGATTCGAGGAAAACATAACTACAAATTTCAAAGACCTCTAATATTCTAAGATATCAACATAAAACAATATATTCCATCATTAATTTTAGATTACCATAAACTATTAAAAATGTAATTTGAGTTGTTTTCATGCACAAAATTTAAAGAAAATGTGGATAATTGGAATCATTTTCTATAAAACAATACAAAATTTTCATTTTTTTAAAATGTTGTTCATTTGGAAATGTTTTCTGAAAACATAACTAATATTTCTACATTTAAAAAATATAAATATATATATATATATTGAAATCAATAATTTCAAATAATACCCACGAATATATAAAATTTATAATTCAAAAAATGTAATCAAATTAAAATTTAAAATTCATTTAAAACATAAATATTATTTATTATTATACCTAATATATATATTTATATATTAGAATTTGTTTTCATAGTGATTATATATTACAAAAATTCACATATATAATTTGTAATATATAAAATCATAATAAAAATATATTTAAATATATAATAAGTTATTATTCGCTTACATATACATATATCCATGTAATATTTATATAGAAACATAAAAATATATTTATCTGTAAATAAAAAAAATTATTATATATTAAAATATATATAATTATAAAATAAAATTATTGTCTTTAAATTATATGGAAATTGATATATATATATATATATACATATTGAAAATTAATCAATAAACATTTATATTTAAAAATGAAAACTATATATATATAGTTTCATATGAAATATTATTATATGATTGATGAATAAATATTTAATATTCATAATTTATAATATTTTAAAAAAATTAATATAAATAAATATAAACAATATATTCAGATGTATGTGGTGTACATATTTATATATATATTTAATTTATAAATAAAATAATAATATTATATAGTTATTAAATTTTTTATTATATATTAAGAAAATATAAGATATAAATATATATATTATAATATAAAAAATAATATTTATAATATTTATTTATTATATTATATTATTTATTTATTTAATATCTAAAATATTAATAATACAAATAATTACATTTTAGTAATCATTGAAAATATTTATTTATATATATTTCATATAAATTCATTTTTGAAAATGAAAAATATATTTATTTGGTTACATGTATATACTTGTTATTTATTTCTTTCAATTTTCTATTATCACATAACACCGGTGCATTGGTGGGAACATGTTAACATGCCCTAACAGAACTCTATATACTACACATCAAAATGAAGTGAATGAGAGGCTAGATTATCGAATATAAGTGGTTTTTCATATATCAATAGACTCATAATTATTTTAGATTTAGGGGTGATGATTTTAAGGTTTAGGGGAGACATATTTAGGGTTTGGGGAGATATTTCCAGGAAAAAATATTTGTTACACTAGTTATGGAATTAATAATTTGAATCCAAACAATTTTATGAATATTATATGTATGATAGTTGTCGATATTTCCCCACAATAGTTTATTATTCTACATAAAAATATACATAAATTTCACTCTATAATTTATCAATATGAAATGAAAAACTGGGGTTCATTGAATTATTATCAAGGATATGAATTAGGATTCCAAATATCCTTGGTAATGTGACCCAGATAAAATATAATTGGTTTCCATTTAATTTGACAGGTCACAACATTTAAACTCATGTGATAGGAATAAACTCGTTACCAAATATTTTTATAGGATCATGACCAAGGAGGTTATTTTTTGGTTCATGTATCTCTGTCTGATTATGTGACTATTAAAAAAGAACATTTATGGAAGGTGATATAACATTGGGGGTCATATTTCCGTGGTCATATCTATGAAATTTAATATCATTTTGAATATTAAAATATGTAAAATGTTTATTGAAATGAATTGGTGTTGGACATATCATTTAGTGCCCCATTATAGATGGGATATACTCAATTTTGAACATCTATTTGTGGGATACACCATTACTATTGTTTTATAAGCAAATTTGGAAGGATTAATAAATCCATTGTTGTTGAGAATCAATCGAAATATGGTTCATGATTATACTAGATATACTACCCACAGTTCCCCTATTTCATATTGTTGACCTAAGGATAATAAATGGATTGTTGTGAGAAATGAAGACTCTTTTAGATCGACCAAAATTAGTGAATTCTCTATGTATTGATCCAAGTGGTTCATAAATAAGTATAATATTTATTATCAAGGAGATACAGATTTGTTTTTTCATAAAGGACCTTTCTTTTTTCAGAGAAACCCCAACGATTAACCTCTTGCAATCAAAACAAATGATTAAATCTATTCATGGAATTGTGAATGATAAACCATTCATGTGTAAATATGGTCCATACGGGAAAAAATGAATCTATATTTTTAGGTCTATATTATTGAGTGTGTTTATTTCATTCCACCATGGGAGAAATAGAAAATATGCATCCTAGGAGTATCATTGAGGGCATTGTGTAGCTACACTTGAGGATAATTTAGATATGTTTTTTAGAACATAATAATGTTTCATTAATTATGTGTTTTAACATATAAAAAATACAAGAAGAGGATAAAACATATTTTATATTTAAACAAAATCTAAATGAAATTCTTATATAATATATTATTTAGGGTTTATGTATGTTGTATGGTCTATAATGGGGTTTAGATGTTCATGACTACCCATAGATTTAGTTTAACATGATGTAATGCCTTAATAAATTACCACTGAAATAACAATTATATATATTTAATATGGAGTGAGGCATATTTATTTTTATTTTAGAGATACATACATATTTTTTTAATGTCTTTATTCTATTCAATGTTTACAAATTGAATTTATGCATACCTAGTCAATATCTTCCGTAATGACTATATAACCCCAGAGATGGTTTCAATGTTTCTAATTTATTAAAAAATGTTCTTCTAAAATATTATGTTATATTTGGAGTTCATTTTTTATAGATAATTAAAAAAACAATTTCCTTTTAGTATATAAAATTTTGGGATTCAAGCCACAACAAAAATTTATTTTTACCAAATAAATTATCATCCACCATCCATATATTATATTTCATTAGAATAAACTATATGTAAATATATATTTTTACCACTACTAGGACATAAATGATATGAATATTTAATAGATTGATAAGATGAAAATAATGTTCACGGTAAAAATATTCAACATAACAAGGTTTTATCTAAATAATAATATAAATATTCATCGGAAGTATCAAAAAAATCTTATTGAAAAAAATGTTTTCCGACCCACAATAATTTGATTCACTTGGGATAAAAAATATTGAACTATGAATAAAGTCCATATACCGCTATTCGATATCATTTGTTTGAGGGGAACTAAAAAATTATTGATTACCTCTAAATATAGAAATAATGAGGGGTGCCAGTATCCAACCAAATAGTATATAAAAATTTATCTTTTCAATAAAAACAATTTATCAGGGAAAAGTCCAAATAAATAAATTAAATTGGAAAATGAATCATGTAGTTGAATCATTGATTTGGTTGCTATATTAATCATACCATTGTTACCTTCATTTTAAAAAAATTAAATGGATAATATATGGTTACATGTATCTTTTAAATGGTTTCCTCAATAAATTTTTAAATAAAATTTATATATCATCATTTTTCCATGGTATACTTCTACATAAAACTATTTTTAAACTAACTCATCTATTAAATTTCATAATTCATTTTTTCATTTAAATGTTTCAATTATGTGATTTTAAATAAAAAAAATTTATATAGATAGATATTAAAAATGTAATCAATGTGAATATTACACACATGTTAAAATGAATAAATGAATTCTCTCAAACCACAAGGGGGAAAATGATCATATGTACCTTACTACAAGGAATACATCTTCCTTGATTTGGGTTATTTTGAAATAATACCATCCTAAGTCATGTTCAGTCCTCTACCAATCCCAACATTAGATTACTGACCATTTAATCCTTCTCATATCCAATATATCATTTAATAGTTATTTCATAATATAGGTAATTATATGAGTACAATATTATAATTTATTTATTCTATTGAAATTTCTTAAAATACCCATGGAATAAGAATAAATAATTATCAAATACCCATAAATTTTTCATATATTCATCCAAAATTGGTATATAGAGACCAAATTAAACATTGATATCATATTTAGTGTTATCGATGGGATGACGTAGTTGTGGACTGGAATTTTCCATTAGAAATGTGGATAGTTTGAGAGTCATATAATGTTATTTTGAACATTTGACTTATTAGGGAACTAATAATTAATCACCCATACCATAATGGATTTTATCCCAAATAAGATCTTCAAATGAATACTATACAAAAAAATTAATAGTAACATTTATTGGTTAGAATCATCTTTTCAGAGGCCTTTGGAATAAGAAGTGATCTATTATTTGGAATCCCATATGAAGGATTTCACAACAAATTTATGTATATGGAATGATATGGGGAGGAGTCCTCCAACATCCATTATAAAAACCAAATTTGTAATGATCATTGCAGAGATGGAAATTTGATAATACTTATAAAAAATTCATTCTAACAAGTATAATATTTTTTATCATGTATAATTGCCAAAAAATAATGATCATAATCTCAAATAACTACATTTCATGTACAAATAAAAGACATTAGACTCATTATTTATAGTTATGGGTGGAAGATACACAAACTAGGGTGTGGAAAATATTCCATGATTTTATTGGTTGATCCATCTATAAATTATCTTTATAATATTCAAAAGTAATTATTTTCTTTAAATATGTAAATCAAATAATGTAGTACAAACAAAAATAATAATTATGAATTTCTATTTTGAAACTGTTTATAAAATCAAATATGTAGTCCTGATGACTTATATTTAGTTTTCATATTTATAGAATTCCATATTGCTGAAATCCTCATTTAATTTTTTCAACAAATTTAAAGATTGTTGGTGCTAGTTAACAATGATCCTAGTGGGATATAAGGTTATAAACATAATTTTTATTCTATGTTATTGATTATTTATTAATCAATAGAGAATCACTATATTCATCCACTAACCCAAATCCAGACAATGGATGTGCCGACTTCTATCATCATAGATTTTACACACTAAAAAAAGGGGGCCATTATCAGAATTATCTAAATGCACTCATATATCTAAAATTTAAATAGTTCTATTATTAGCACTAATAAAAGTTAGTTTGAAAAATTATAATAAAATTTAAATATAATAATTATTTTTATATTCAAACTAAATGTTTATTTGTATACATTATATATGTAATACAAGTTTATAATTAATATATAATTTTTTAATAATTCCAATATATAAATATATATATCCTAACTAATTTATTTCTATAATTATAATTAAATTAATATATAAATAAGTAATTATAATATTATAATAATTTTAATTAAATTATAAATATATTTTTAATATTTTTTAAATTTATTATATTTAAAATTAATTAAAAATTATTTTAAAATATATATTATTATAATTATAAATATATTAATATATAAATATATATATGTTTCTTGTGATTGTGGTAAACAAATAAATTGAATCATACCTATAATTAGCATGGATATATGTTTTGTATTGATCATGAATAATCATTTATACATTATACCCTTCTTATTATTTTTATTCTACATAAGTGATGACTCAAATATAAATTTATATACTTTATGAGTAATTTGATTCATTCAAGAGATAACCATGAAACTATTATCATCCCAAAAAACTTATTAAATTATAATAAATATATTTAAATAAAAAAATATATTTACAATTTTTGAAATTATGAAATTTTTATTGTATATAAATACCCTTAAAATATATTTATTTGTAATTATGATTATGAAAATATATGTATCATTAAATAATTAGAAAATAATAATAAATACATATATTATAATTATACATATATATATATATATATATTTATAAATATATACAAATATTTCTAAATATATATATATTTATAGTTATAATTTCATATATATCTATGTATATAATTAGAAAATAATAATAAATATATTTATGATATCTATAATGTTGTATATATATATACAAAATTAAATAAATTTATTTCTAAATACAAACAAATATTTACAAATAGATAAAAATAGTAATAATTACAATTCTATACATATATCGATATATTTAAATATTTATAAAATTATAGTTAATAATTTAATTATATTAAATATATATATTTATATAAAAATAAAAACATTTATAATTATTATTCTTAATAAATATTAATATATATATATATAAATATATTTAAAATAATTATATTAAATAAATATATATATATATATAATTATACATATGTTTATTATAATTATATATTTATATAAATAAATATTTCTATATATTAATCATTATAATTTAAATAAAAATATATTTATTGTAATTTTAAATTACAAATAAATATACAGTTTTTATAGTTATAATTACAATTATAAATTTACTTATATAAATAACTCTAAATTTACAGAAATTAAAATTTTTATTATTTTAATATAATATAAGATTAAATAAATATATTTATACATATAAAAAATTATTTATAAAAAAATAAAAAAATTTATAACTATAATTATAAATAAATATAGATATATTTAAATAATTATATATTTATAATTAATATGTTAATTTCATATATTAATAATATCATTAATATAATAAATATATTTATTATAATTTTCTAATTATTTTAATAAATACATATACATTTTATTTTATAATTATAAATATAAATAAATATTTAAATTTATTTATATATTAATAAAAATTTCTGAAATATATTTATTATATCTAAAATCGTATTAATATATAAATAAATATATTTATTATATATATTACAATGATTATAAATATAATAAGTATATGTCTTATAATGTGGTATTTATTTATGTAAATAATAAAATTATTATTAGAAATATAGTTTATATATTTATAATCATTGAATTATTTTTAATACACATATATGAATTATATATATTTATATGGTTACTGATATAGTAAATATATTTTTATATTTTTATAAATATGTAAATGAATATATATATTTACTAATAATTATAACTATTAATAAATACTTAAAATATTTATTTAAGTAATTATAAAATGATATGAAATATATTTATTATAGTTATAAATTTATTAATATATATAATAAATATATTCACATCAATTTTATAAATATAATTAAATATTTGATTATTTATAATTATAATTATATAATATATAATTTTATAAATATACATAATAATATAAATAAATTGTTAACAATATATCATTATCAGTGCTAAAAACCCGCTAATAAATGATGTATCTATCAGCTATATAATTTAAAAGATGATAGAGACGCTATTTATCATCACTAAAAATGTGCTGATAAGGGACCGATTTATCAGTGCTTTGTATTTAAATGTTGATTAAACATCCCATTATTATAGTTTTTTTATTAGAACTAATAAAATATTTAGCTGATTTTAAAAATAAACCCCAACATTAGGTATCTTATCTCACACACCTCTTTCTCCCATGGAAGTTGAGCTCTACGACATTGTCCCCTCCTCTGCCCTGACCAATCCTCTACCATCATCGAACCCTACTCTACTACTGACCCCTCTTCTATTTCAATGAATCCCTCAACAGCTAATTTGATCCCCTAATCAGTAATGAACAAACCTTCTCCGTGATGATATATCTTCCACGAACCCACATCTACCTCACACCAAACCCCACCTTCTATGGAGAATCCACCCTCCACCACGAACCCACCTCTGCCAAAAACTCCACCTCCGTTGTGATTTCCAACTCTGTTGTGAACCCCTATATTCCCTCCCTCAACACCACCTACCACGACTTCACCGCCACCATAACCTATTCATAGCCACCAGAGGGGTATGCCATTTTTTCCACATTTTTATAAATTTATAAATTATAGACAGATTTTGTCTTTTTTTTCTATTCTTCTATTACTTTTAATATGAATAAATTCATTTGAATTCCCACTAATGGGGTGTAATTGACTCATCAACCATAGTAGTCTTCTAAAAATCCACAGAAACATCTAATACATTAAATATTTTCCACAACAACATTGTTGGAATTCTTAATAATATATGATATATAAAATGGTCATTCTACATTCTAAACAGAGAAAGCCCAAAAAATTAACATTCCCATCATTTTTGAAAAGGAACTATCATTTTAACTTCCCATACAACTATTTTTATCTTGTGGAATTTCAATATTGTATTTCATTTTAGTTTCAATGACTATCATCTGTTATTTATTTGACTTCATTGATGGTGAAAAATACTCAATACACTATAAAAAAATTAAATACATGATAACACTACAAATAATGATTGTTTTATTCAGCTAATCATTTATATCATTATTCTAAATCAACTATTTAATTTTATTCCATATGCTCCAGAAACTCAAATTTTTCAATATTTATTTATGGTAAAAGACCATGTACTTAGCCATATAAGGACCAAAAAAATTACTTAACTTGTAAAAAGATAGAATATTTTCATTTAACGTTGTTAAAGAATGGTATTGGAATAAATATTATTAGACCTAGAACTATATATGTAATTGATATTTTAAATTCAAATTCTAAAATATGTATATATATTTATATCACATACTGATTATTATTCTGTTTAAAAATAATTTTTTAATGTCCTTGGAAAATAATTCACATTAATAGGTTATACTAGTTTTCCACTATAAGGAGAACATAGATATTCCACATATATTTTCCAAAATAAATATTTTATATAGTCTAGATGCCTCTATATTACTGGACATAGATGATGGTTGATTATCGGGTGATGGAGTCTCATATGAAAATGATGCATCATCTCATGAAGTACATAGTAGGTGATATATAAGAAGAAAATTCCCATGGTAAGACCCAGTAACTTGAATTCCAATTTTTTTTGATCCATTGGATACTAGTATATGAAAAAAAATGTTTACTTTACAAAAAACTAATTTTTTTAGTTTGTATTCTAAAATAAATTGTATAATTTTTTTTACTAAATACTATTATTCCATTTTCTCAGACCATTAATTTACACAAATGATGCATATATAGAATTAGTTGTCATTTGTACATGTAATATAAAGGTGTAAGACATTAATAATTGTTTTTCTTAGTAAAATTTTAAATAGGTAATGATAATGGGATGTAGAGTTCAACATATGGCATAAAAAGACTATATTCATTTAGTTGTATTTTTATATATTTATTATTAACTAAATATTTTATAAATATATTTTTTGGTTTTCCATTAAATTTTTGATCATGAGTAAACAATTTATTGATTTACATTTTTTAATGTGTTGGATATTTTTTATTCATGTAACATTTATAATGTTCCTCTCTAGATATATATATTTTTTAAATTACTGATTTTCATTTTTAAAATTATATATCTTTTTGAAAATTATTATAAAAAATTATATGGGTTCAATATACACATTTTTTGATGTAATTAACTTTAAAATGATTTAAAAACATGGAATTGACCTAGGTTTAATTCCATGTGTTTTCCAACACACATGATTGGATTTTATAATGGGATGTGTATATTTTGAACCCATATATAATGTCTATTTCATCTAAATGAGGTTTGTGTAAATTTTTCAATTTATATTTGTAAAATATATGGGGTTGTGACTCATTTTAAAGATAAAGTTTATTGGGTCAGGTTGTTTCCTTGAATTCTATATAAAAGGAATTTTAGTTATGTAAAAGAGTTCTTGGAATGGATTGGATTATTTTAAAATGTTTTTGTTATTCTAAAGGGGAATTTCTATAAATGCTTTATATTTTAATGGGATTTTAAATGAGATTTTGTAAATAGTTTTGAAAATTCATCTGAAATGTTGTTTTACGTAATCTTTTATGTTTATATTTTTATAGAATTAGGAAAAACAAGACATTATATGGAGAAGGAAAGTGGATTGATTATAACACCATGGAAATGGAATGTAAATAACCATATCCATAATATTGGAGATCTATCATTAACTCACTATATAAAAGGTGAATTATTGTTTATCCTCATATCAAATCCTAATCATAATTTGCATCCAACATCTCCTACATTAATAAATATAGTGATACCCTTGTTTGATAATCCAATTTAGGGATTTTCACTTAGAGGAATGTGATTGATTATTATTATTATTAGATGCGTAATGATTATTCATGGATATAAAAATGGTCCCTTTAATATGATGGACTTAGAGTCAACTTGTGATTTAATACATATTTATTCATGTGATGATCATTTTCTTGTTGTTTCTCACTTCCACTTTTTTTTATTCAAGGGAACCCTATGAATTAATATATAGGTCCAAATGAATACTACAATAGTTAGATTAGAACTTATCTAGTTTCCCCAATTGTTTTGGTTTTCTTATTCTATATGAGTTTCCCTAATGAGGATTGTGTGGGTATGTTCGGGGGAATTTTTATTTGGATTCAACATAGTGGAATTATTGGCCTCATTATAACGAGAATACAAAATAATGGAATTATATAACGGAATCTATGATTTGGATACGTATATCCATTAGAAATTTTCAAGCTTAATGTAATATAAAGTCCAGTTCTCATCTCAAATAGTGTTTTTCGGAATATATTGGTCCCAGTACAGTGTATCTTGAATTTCAATGCTTTCATGGGATAATATATGTACATGTAGTTTAATGTAAATAATTTCTAATGTATTAAGTTGTATTATGACGGGAGTTTTATCATTTCACTTATTTATGTAGATTAATTTATCTTTATTGGACAAATTAAGGAATTTGTGTAAGAGCTAATAATTTATTTTTCTAGAAGATATCAAATCAAGGACATTGGTTCATGAAAGTTGATATTAGCATAGAATATTAAATGAGACACAATTTCTGTGAATCATTTTTATCCTTTGATTATTTTTATATCCATATTTTTTGTTTTATTTTGTTAAAAATAATTATTACAAAATCATGTAAGATTTTTTTGAATAAAGGGACGAATGTCAATCATATGAGAAAATATTATGAATAGGGTGAGAATGTGTTCATTATATTTTGAAATGATAATGTGTATGGCCCATCAAAAATTTATTGTCCATGTTTATGCTACTTTTATTCAAGGAAAAATAGTTCATATGAGTTGGAAGAAAACATGATTTGTCATGGAATAGATCAAATATATAAAAGTTTGAAACCCGAGGGGGATATAGAATAGAGTTATTGGTTAGGATAACACTATGTTTTATTGATCATCTGATATGATTAAAATTGTGGCAAACAAGAATACCCTTTCGAGAATGTGATTACATATTTGAATTATAATGAATATTGAATTGAGGAAATGATAAAGACAATTTATGAATAACAAAATGATTGAAAAAAATATTTGAGATGTTAAATAGTTGTGAAAATATTCCAATGTATAATTTTTGTACTAAATATATATCATTTCCAATCATACTAAAGTTGTATAATTTTAAAGAAGATAATAGATGTAATACATGTAGTTTTATTGAACTACTTACTATCTTAAAGGACATGCTCCTAGAATGATAATGAGATCCTGAGATGAACATAAGACACCGACTGAATTATTAGCTCTATAGGTATTAAATTTGAAAGAATACATGCTTTCTAGAATGATTTTCTACTTTATATCATGGACCACTAATCACATACATAATGCCCACAGTGGTGCTACTCAATATAAGAAATATTAATTTAGTCCTCAAAAGTTTATATGGAACTTTCCAATCATTCAATTGATTAGGTGGTTATATGGAACAGTGCAGACATCAGGAAAATTCATTTGGGTTGTTGATAAAATAATTAAAAATGGAAACTATGTCACCCAATTAAATCTTCACAATAGAATAGAATTGATCATTAGCATATTGAATATAGAAATGAGTTGAGAAACCATAAATTTGTATTATTTCTATATATTGTGAATCCTTTTGATATTAAATGAAGCACTACTAGTATATACATAGTTATGTTGATAAATTATATCATGCCACCATTATTATTCATAAAAAAGGCATAATGTTATCGAGTATTATATTCATACCCAAAAAAACAATGTAAAGATATTGCTTTTTGTTTGGATACATTGTTCATGGATTAGATATTTCTGTGGGATTCAACTATTACGTTGTATGATACATATAAAAAATGAATATTTAACATTGAAATCAATGTTTTATGGGATAATAAATTACTTCCCATCATATGTGAAATTTTAATGATATAACATTAAAAGAAATCAAGGGCATACCATTTGAAAATAAGGTAGACAATCATTTAGTTTGAATCATTCATAAAAATTCAAGTTTCTACCAAATAATAGATTCATTCACCAATGGAATATGCACTTATCTTGGATGACATAATTTGTTAGATGGTCTGAAGAACATACAACACCATTTACACAAATATATAATAAACTTTTGGAATAAGTTAATTATGTTGACACAACTTTTGGTAATCCATTTTTAAAAAACCTAATAAAACATAATTTAAAAATTTGTTAAATTTATTGTTTAATTAAAATATTTGAATTTCTTATACATCAAAAAATTTATTGATGTTATTTTTGTTGAAATATATATATGATATTGTCCTCAGATAATTAATAAATTCACCAAGAAAATTAAATCATGGAATTAAGGATATGTCATGACTTCTAGGTTTTGTTGCAATATCTAATGCATATAGAAAGGTATTTAATTTTTTACAATAATTATGGTTATACATTAACCATTACCTTTTTTTCTACAATGATATATGTAGAAACGTTGTTGTCCTGGTGAAATTACCGACTATGGAACGTGAAATAATTATAATATTATATGAATTAAAATTGTTATTCTCGCCAATATCCTTTGATATAATGGTTCATTTTGTGGTCCAAATGGTGATAGAGATTCATTTATGTGGTCCTATACACTATTGAAGTATGTACCCCAACGAAGGGTCTGTGGAGATTTTCAAAAGGTATGCCAAAAATCAATGAAAGTCAAAGGTTTGTACTTAAGAGAGATATATCATGCATGATTCCATTGAATTATATATAGAATACATATTATTTGTGGAAAGCATTGGACAACTGAAATCCTGTCACACTTGGTGGATTGAGGTTTGTGTAATTTGAAGATATTATGTTGTCAAAATCAAAATAACATATCGAGAGTAGTCCCACATTTATGATTTTCATTAAATATTATAATTTTCCCCATATGTTGAAACCCAAATATAAATTATTGGACATTTTAATAAATTAAGGGATGATATATAGGTCTAATAAACATAATAAACACTTTATAGGATATGATCATCTCTTTATTATTATGGAGTTAAGAGAAAATCTGGATTCAATTTCATAATTACATTGATTTCTAGTTGAATTTCCAAGTTTATATGTCTTATCGTAAAATTGTTATTTAATTAATTGTTTTACATTCTATAAAATTGAACATGATGATTAAAATAACGTAAAAATTATTTGAGTTACACTTGTTGATGATGTGATGCATGTTTCTAGTACTAATGAATGAAATATAATTTATGAAAATATTTCATAGTTTAACACCATCAAACATATATGGGAGCTAGATTATTCAACATTCTATGTGATTATTATTCAAAGATAGCGTGTGGATAAAACAAGTGATATTAAAAATAATGAATTTGGATTAGTGAATGTTGATTTCATAAATGAAGGGTTCAATGAAAAATATTTTTTAATTGATTTATATGTAGTACATGTATTTTATAATAGAGATCCCACAAACAATAAGTTGTTAGTTTTTCTATTATCAATCAAAACCAAAGAAGGTTCAGATAAAAATTCCACAAAGAATGACCATTTTATTGTGATATCACAAAAATTTATGTGATCCAAATAGGTATTGTGTTTTTATGTTAGATGAGACAACAATATTTTTATTCAGATACTTTATGGGTGTGTCAAATTGGACAAATATTTGAAAATGAAAAATAGATTTCAATAATCAGGTTATATTTTTTTAATATACATTTCGTTACCTCCTGTAACATTCTATCTGATGCTACATTTATGTTGTTTAAATTAAATTTTAAACTAGTTATGGAGAATATGAAATCTTCAAATATTGATCCTTCCAATCATGAGGGACAATAGTTCTCTCAACTTAACATTGATTTCATTTCGGAGAAACAACAAAATTATTCAAATTTTGGTGATCACAATCCCGAGGAACAACATGTTTCTCAACATGTTCTTTCATTTACTGTTAAGGTGTAATTTCCACCTACACATGTTGATGCTACCGTTTAATAGGTACCTATTAAAAATTCTAAATATGCTGATATGGTATGTTAGGAATGCTCGGTGATATAGAAAAAACGTGAGTATCGTAGTTTGATGGCGTTAAAAAATATTTTAGAAGAAAATCATAGAAATCAAATACAATGTAGGATATAATGTTTATGGCTAACATGTTTATCACAATAAGTCTATGTTTTGTAATGACATAATAATAGTCACTTTGAAACACAAGATAATTTTTCTTTGTTCACGAACCTTGTTATACCCACACTTAGGACACTAATGTTATAAGATATTGTGGAAACATTATGAAATAATTTCATTATTTTACTAAAAAAATAATTAAATGATTCATTGACCTAATATACACCATCCATTTAATATTGAATTTATAATGGATGGATCAAAAATATATATATATATTATTTCTTTATAGATGGATTAACAGTGGATTTCAGACAATTTATCTACAGTCATCTTAATGATGTTAAACGAAATTAAACCCATAATGACTGCTTCTCCATGTACACCTATTAACACTAAAATCATGGTATGGATTTCCGAGATGTCATGAGGATGTGTATTTTTATATATATTATTGGTGGTAATATGTTGTTTTATTATACATGTATTAATCTCACTGCTTAAAAATTTATACATTTTGAAATTGCTACCATGGTTTGGAAATACAGAGTTAGAAGCAATACCAGTATACCCCTACCATAATTAATATATGGTATATTATTTACTTGGTAAAATTGGTATGTTTTTTAAATAAAACATATTAATTTTATGTGATTGGAAACAACACCATAATTATGTTCTCCTATTTATATGGTAATTGATGACTTATAATAAAATTATACTTATATCCCACTCCATGTTCGATGGAAGGAGGAAAATGAAAATAAGTATGGGATACTAATATATTGAAAAAACAAACAATTTTGGGAAACATGTGTAATTTTTAAATAATAAAATATTGTTTTTCAGTAAATCACTATTTCATTACAATTATCACTTATTTTTCTATGTTTTCTCTTTAACATAGTTACAAGATCTAGAAAAATCTATAACATATGAAAATAATTATTTTGTGGCATTAAAGAAACAAGAATAGTGGGGTTGTGTCATTTGTGTGGGATTTGGGGTGATACCAAAAACATGATTTAAAAAAAACTGTATGATCAAAGTGAATAAATGAAATGGACGAGAGTAATACAAGTTACACTGGGTAAATAATTACAATATAAGATAGAGATGAAGAATTTTTTTTGTGTAAGTAATAAATAAAATAAACTCTATAACAACCATAATGTAGGGATCCATCTCTAGCCCTCACCAGCTATGATGTGAGCCATTCCCCTAAAATAGATATCTTGGTTGAGGTAATCAATGTTCAATAAATTTTTCTTTGAAATGTGAATCAAATAGGAAAAAATACCTTGTATATGTTAATATTCTATAGGGGGATCTTGAAAAATACTTATATCTATCTACACCCTCCAATAACATTATAGTGAGGGATACATTGTTCTATATTAAAAATGACATTCTCTATAGTAGTCCACTTCCAAAAAGTCATGTTAGACTATCAATTAGCATAGCGCAAGATCTAATGAGTGAGATATCTATTTCTATTAATAAGGAGGATATTATTATGGTCAAAAGGATATTGGAACATTTATCTCATCTCAATCACATCTTTTAAAAAACATTTTGATGAAGAGGTATTCATTTCAAATTTATTTTTACTACTAAATCAAAATCTATTTATGTAATATTGTATGAAATGAATAATGTTATTACTGTCATACAATTTCATGTGAATGAAAAAAAGAACAACACAAAACAATTTAATGGATCTACCATCTGATCTTGATGTTATAAAAAACCACCATTACCATCCATTTATATACCCTCATTTACTAGAATTGAATATTCATGTAGAAAAAATATAATATGATTTCTGAAGTCATAATGATGATTATTAAGAAAATATGTCCAAATATGATGTTCATGTCTTCAATAATTTTCTGAATTTATGTGAGTTCTTTGACAATGATTTTCTAGGTTTATCAGTTGTAAATATATTTGTGAGGTATATTTTTATTATTTGGTTTCACAAATGATGGTATTATATGATAATTATGATGAAAAAAATTATATATTTTTGGTAGGAAGATATATAAATGATAGGGGAAGATATTTTTCCATGAATAAAATTTGGACTTATTAGTATTCACATCACCTCTAGAAAATAACCAAAATAAGATAAAAAACTATGAAATAGATGAAGCTTTTATCAAATCATTTGAAAGAAAAATTTTAAATGATAGACTCCATTTAATATCAAAGATAAATGTGTTAAACACTCCACATTAGTCATGTGATATAAATTTATGTTTCATTTCATTAATTATTAATTCTATTGTATTTAGGCAGTATTTTATGGTTGTTACAGTAAATTTTTATACTCTATTTATTTATTTCCTAGATTTAATGAATTGATATTTAACAATCCACCACACATGATGGAATTTAACAATTTGTAATACAATAAATCCAACTTTGTAGAAGTAATAAAAAATTTATATAATTTATATTATCTATTATGGGGGGTTCAATTATGATAAATAATTGCATGAATATTATATAAAACAGAAAATGAAACTACGGGATAAGATTGAGTGCCAATATATGTTCTACAACCCGATATTTACCAGGGTATATTTAATATGATTTCAATATCAAAATATATCTAAAAGATTACATATTCTATAAAGTGTTTCTGTAGAATCATAATCAAATGAATGGAAAAGATTATTTTTATTATTTTTGTAAACAAATGTGAGAAATCATATTTCATGAAAAAACTAGCATCATAATATAGATATTCTTTAAAATTATTACACTTAATTTAGAATGTTCTTAAATCCTTTATGTATTCATATTTTTCTGGTAATAATATTCCTTTCAAAAAGACTCATATTCATAATATGATATAGACGTTCTTAAAAATTAATGGTTAATATACCTAATTCATGAATTTACATGACTATCATGAAGATTAATCTTCCATATATGTAGGGGATTATATCATATTTATGTGTAATTTAATTCTTTTAAGTATTACTAACATATGAATTTTTTCAATATACTGATGGAAAACATTATTTTAATTAGGGTGGTTTAATCAAATATTCTTATGGTCATGAGTGATAGGATTTTGATGTTGAAACCTTGATAATGAAAACAAATATATTGGCCCGGAATTTATAAAATAGAATTCCTTCTACATTTGTAATTAATAATATTTTTCATCAATTTATCTATTATTTTTATGTAAATTTTCATTTTATTTTTTAACAAATATATATTTAATATTTTAATAGATATTTTGGGAATACATTTCTATAAAATATCCAAAATAATCTAGTAAAGATATAACATTATCTTTTAGAGTAGAAGAGGAAACCCCATGTTTTATGAAATATGAAATGATTCATAAGGATGCATCAAAAAGAAATTTCCTAGTAGTTGAATTAAATGTATGACTTCCAAAAAGGGAATTCATATAAATTTTCCCGAATAATGTAGTAATCATCCACCTATCAATCTGTTATACGTAAATTTGATACAATGAGTTCATGGAATGACAAGAACATTATGTTTTTAGTTTTTCATATTCATTAATACATTAAGATTCATGTTTTAAAAACTACCATTCTGGATCCATTACAAATGATTATGATATATGATTTGTTGGTTAAAAATTTCCGTTGTCAATATCAAATTCTAATATCTATAATCTCATGTGATCTTTATATTATAATTGATGCCTCTTTTTTTAAATTTATTGATATTCTATGATCATAAATTCTTATGTTTCTTATCATTAGTTTATTATGAATTGTTTTAGAAATGATATGTCTATGAAGGATAATAGTAAAAAATAACATAATGAGAAAGTCTTATGAAATGGTTCATTATGATTGAAAGTATATAAAAGTAGTAGACCTAAAATAGTATCGAAAGGAGAATTTTTTAATGTATGTAATATTAATTTAAGAAGTGTTTATATATATGATTAAATGATATGGGTCAATTTTGATGGTATTAGAGTAATAGAACTACTAAAAACAAATCTAAATAAATAGGTAACTAGTATCCCTCAATGGGTGTCTTCTTATTTAAAATTGATATTAATTTTACTAAAAATTCATGTTTCATAATAAAATATGTGAAATGAATTCATATTGTTTATATAATATATTATAATTATCCATAAATCATTTTTATATGTTGGAATCAACCACAAGTCAATATGATACACAATGTGGCTGATATAACTTTATGTGCATATTTTTTTAAAAATAAATTAATATTAAATTTAATAAAAAGATCAAGTGACATAATGAAATATGAGAAAATGAATTCTAATTAAATTGATAATATTGGAAAACAATCTATGAGTCATTTATTGCATTTATGAATCAACCACACCTCAAACTGAGGCACCGTGGGACTAATATGATAAAAAGTGTTCATTATCAGTTTAAAATTGACATTTTAATTCATAATATGTCACTCCATCTCAACAAATACAATCCACACTGATTGTATTCATTATTTAAGAAATATATTAATAATTCATCTTTCAAGTTTATGGTGCATTCTCATATCAAACCATCCCATGATGAGATATATATGACTCAAAATGCTACTTTCTAGTGCAAAATTTTATTTTAGTAAAAACACAGAACTAACATAATAAAAACTGACCAAACACATTTATATTGTCATTATACATTTGAAAAATGTTATAAATGTCATTTTTGATTATTATGAATCATTCTCGCCTCAATATGATGCATGTTGTGGCAGGTATATATAAAATTGTCTCTCCTTAATTAAATATGATAATAATTAAAGAATAAAAAACAACTAACATACAAAAATCAAATGAAATTATTTTATATTGTATTGATATTTTATTAAAGTGATACATGAGTCATTTGTGACATGTAGGAGTCAACCTCACCTAAATTAATTGCACAATGATATTGGTATGACTTCAAGTGTGACTTTTTATATATAATTTACATTAGTTGATTTTTAAAAGAACAACTTACATACTAAAAATAGAGAAAAACACATTTGGGATGTTTCTATATTATAATATAATTATACTTGTCATATTTGATGTTTATGATTCAACGTCAACTCAATAAAACTTATTGTGTGACCAGTTTGACACCATGTGTGTATTTTTATTTAAAATGAACATCAATTTATGAATAGAAAATAAGTGACATACAGAAAATCAATAAAAATCATTCTGATTGAATTTTTAGTTTATGAAAATTTTCCAGTAGATATGTTTATCATGAAGTAATCAAATCCACCTCAATACAAAACATTTTTTGTTCGGTTTGACTAAAATTTTCTATTATCAGTTTAAAATAACATATTTTTTCAAAATGTGTCACTCCCAGAAAATAATGAAACCACATTTCAATATTCCTGATTATTATGGAAAGTGAATTATAATTCATTTTATATGTGAATGAATAATTTTCAAAAAAAATTGTTGAATAATGAAACTAGTATGATTTGTAATGTGTGTTTCATGTTCGACAAGACATTTTAGTAAAAAACACATCTGATATACTTAAAAAAATGAAAATGAATTATTTTTCTATAGTTTATTAAAATCATATAAATGTAATTTTTTTAAGCAAAAAAAACCTCAATATAAAACACAATGTGACTGGTATGACTTAAGGAATGTCATGTTATTTAAAATTGACATTAATATTAAGTAAAAACATCATGTGACCTACTAAAAACCATGAAAACGAATTCATATTATATTGAATTTTGCGTAAAATTATACATGAGTACATTTCAATTTATAGGAGATAAACAAACCTCAATACGACGCACAAAATGACTAGTATTACTCCAAGTGTGTCTTTTTATTTGAAATTGATGTCATTTTATGATAAAAAGAACATGTGGCATAATGAAAATTGAGAATAAACCATTCTTATTATTTTGATATTTTTTGACAATGATTCATGTCTACTTATTAATTTGTTGAAGTAAACCAAACATCAATATGATATACAGTGTGACCTGTATGAAAAAATCTGTGCCTTTTTATTAAAAATAGATATTAATTTATCTAAAATAGAACACCTGACATACTAAAAATTGAGAATAAAATTATGATTGTTTTGATACTTTATAAAAATTTTCCACAAGATTTTTTGTTGTTTATGAATCAACCACACCTCAATCATTTTCAAGGTCTGACATTTATGACTAAAATTGTTTGTTATAGGTTTCAAATTTCCATTTTTGTTAAAAAATTTTCACTGACAGAAAACATTGATAACATGATCTGATTGTCTTAATAATTAAGGAAAATGACTTATAATCCATTTATTTATGTGTATGAAGTATTATCATGTCAAATCTAGACATGATGTGACCAGTATGACTCATAATTCATATTTCAAGTATGAAATGATAATTTCATAAATAAATAACATACAAAAATATAGAAAACCAAGAAAATGCATTCAGATTGTTTTTATACATTTTGAGAATGATCTATTAGTAATTTTTTATAGGTGGGAATCATCCACAACTCATTCTAACAAATGATGTGACTGATTTAACTAAAACTGTGTCATTAAATTAAATTGGTATTAAATATAATTAAATAAAAAGTATAATACAGAAAACATATAAAACGCATTCAAAATGTTTTGATATTTAAGGAAAAAAAATCCATCACTCATTTATGATTGATTTGATCAATATAACCTTAATTGGAAGCACAGTGCGATCGATATAACTCCAATACCTATTTTTACTAAATTATTACATTTTATTAATATATTTTTTCATATTAATGTTTAATTAATTTACTAATAGTATTAATAACATAATATTTTTTTCTTATATATAGGAATATTTTTATTGAAATTAAGAAGATTGGATAAAAAACTGAAACCATCAGAATTCCTCTTTGAGAGGAGATCCCAAGTGTCAAAAGATCAAATATTAATGTTGTAAAATTTTTATTGGATAACAGTAACTCTTATTATAATTTTTTTTAATTGTAAATATTTTTGTTTTTGATATACCATGGATGGACATTTTTGAATTAATGATATCAATTAAATTTGTATAGTATTATTTTAAATTATTTCTTGTATAGTATTGTTTGAAATTACATCTCATAGATGTGTGTGTTGTTATATTAACAACACATCGCATCAAGCCAATGTTTTATCAGCACTTTCTTAGCACTGATAATGGGGGCCCTTTTTCATCGCTTTGATTAACAGTTCTTTTTTAGCACTGTTTAAATCCAATTTTTATGGTGTTAAAGATAATATGGGTAGTAGTGAACCAATTTCATTGGGGAATTTGGATTTTATTTACAATGCTGAATTTTCACATAGTGTCTGTATTCCTATAATAATTATTCCTAATTAGCATTCACAATGGAAATTATACATAATCATATGATGTATAATCATTCTTCATGGAACTATTAGAGTTAATTTTGGAATTCATGATTACTAGAGTTATTATATGTGACGTATGTAATCCATTAATGATTCCTTTGTTGATTTTATGATATAATTAAAATATCAGGTATAATTTCACACTAAATTATGGCATCACTAGGTTTTGGTAATTTATAATTTAAAATTGATTGAGTATTACCACCATGGAAAAATTAATGATATTTAGATTATTGTGAGAGGTTCAAAACACTTTAAATTTATTTAAGAGGATTATCTACATTTATTGATTACACAATTGAATTGATTTTGAAGAATAATCCCTCAATCAATAGATGAAATAGAGGCGACTCATGTATTTTATTCCTCCACCCAACACTGCTCTAGTATATACCTAACCAATTATCCATAAGAATTAATAACTTTTGAACACACCAATGGAGTGAAATTCTCAGATTGGTATTCTATATTTTAAGGGTATGTGTTTTTCTCTAGATGGATGAGATATTTTTATAATAATTAATTATAATTACATCAGCATTGAACATTTCATTGAACAATTAACAATGAATATTCATGAATGTTATTAAATAATTTTAGGTAATTTTATATTTTAATAATTATTTTGATTAATATTTAAATTGAGTACTCATATTGATAATTATTAAAAATTTAAGTGAGAAGATGATGAAGATTATGATGATGATGATGATGATGATGATAGTGATGATGATGATAAAACCCTAAAGGCATATGCCTTAACATTGGAAGTACATGCTATAAATGAATATTCATAATTAGAGGTAACTTCTATTATATTCAAATTAAAATTCATTAATTAATTATATAATCAAATATTACGTTTTTATGAATTTAAATAAGAATCATTAATTTTTAAATATAATGAATATTGTCTTCTATGTATATTGATATTCTAGAAGCAAATGCAGTTTACATGGATAAAGAGGAAACCTGACATACTCATGTCGAATTTTGTGGGATATAACAATAGATCCATTAAAATTTATCCTAATTTCTAAATAGGTGATTCCCCCATCATGTTAATTATTCATTGGGATGAATTACATAAGTATAAAATGTTAATTTTCATCCACCATCATTCAATGTCGTTAGGTATTTTTTTATTGACATATGATTAATAGTATCTTATTATCTCTTATATAAATAAAATTTAAATAAAATATTGAACTAATCCATTCAATATTCCATTCTATGACTTCCAATTATTATATAATTCATAGGAAAATATAATTACAATATATATAAATTAATTATTTTCAAGATACTTTGAGATTTAAATGTTTTCAGGATTTTTTATTTAAGATGAAAACTTAATGATTATAGGAAGACAATATCATGATAGATGTTAGATATCTATTTTATATTCAGATATATTCTAATGAATTAATCACAACATTAGGGGATAGAATTTTTCTTTAAGATAACTTATAGAAGGAATTAACTGATTTTCTAATTATACGTATAAAAACCAATTTAAATAAATTTGGAAAATTTAATTCAACAATAATAAAAATATACTAATGATATGACTAGGTACTTGATATTTGGGTACATAAATGAAATCATTGATCACATGGGAACAATATGTCTATTGATGATGCAATGTCATGAATTCTTTTAATAATACCATCCATCTATACAATCTGATAATACAATAGTTTTTTTAGAAATCTATGTTATAAATATTGTAGTTAAATTTGTTCAATATAATACAAATAATATTGCATATTTATTGCACTCTTCTTTAACATTCTAAAAATACTAATTTGAACATAAAACAACATTGAATATCGAGAGGAGATACATATGTAATAGGTGAGATGTAAATAATATTAAGGTAATAAACTAGGAATATGAGATTTGTCACAACCCGATCTTGGGGCCCATGACGTGACTACCTCAAGCACGCATTCCATAGGTGAAGGGCTGGCGACTAGCACCAAAGGAAAAAACCCAATAAAAAGGGAAGGCATTGAATTTAAACCTATAACACACACATTCTGAACAGAATAAGTAAAAGAAACAATTAATAATAATGTAAAGAAAGGTGTGGTGAATGTAAGTGGGCCAGTATACAAACTCAACTGAACAACAGGTACAAGTACAAGTAAAAAGGGTAAAAAGATCCTAGATCATCCACTAGGGAATCCTACATGATGGGTAGGTATAGAACTCAAAAAAATCATCTCTGAGGAAGGCCCTGTCTAGTCTAGCTCTGAGCAGCCTCCCGTCATTCACCCTCAGCCTCGATCACTGCTGACTGCCATTTGCACAGAATGCAACAATGTGCGGGTGAAGCCCGTGTAGGGGTGAGTATACCAATGCTCAGTAGGGGAACCCGAGACCCCCCGAAGGTCTCCCATAATCCACTAAGGATAAAACATAAAAGTCAAATGCAATCACAAAGTATCAACCAAACCTACATAGATATATGTCCATACATATAACTATGTTACTGATCACAGTCCATCTCCAACACTAGAGCCCAAGCACAACTCATTCCACAATGGATGTAATGTCAGTCATTTTGATGATAACAACTGAGAGTTAATACTCAGCTCACACAGGTATACAACTCATGTAGAGTGGTAGAGATTTTTTTATGTAGCCACTAAATCATCTCCTATGTCGAACCCGTGTAGGATCCTAGAACAGTATCAGCGCTGTCGAACCCGCAGAGGATCCTGATATAGATGTCATCCCTATGGAACCCAAAGAGGTTCCTGGTATAGGAGTCATTATTGTCGAACCCACAGAAGATTCTGGTGCTGTATCTTCGCTATCGAACCCACGAAGGATCCTGGTACAGTAGTAGTTCCATGTAGGATCCTATCATCTCAGCCACAACCAGTCATAAGGTTCCCGCACATAGCATGCTCAATTCTGGGAGGGTCCCCTCCTTGATCCAAGTGACGATAAATAAACTACCATGAAATATTGATTTTATGTATCCCATAGATCCGTCTAATAATAAGTGACTAAATGTGATATATGGTTTGTCAATCGGACGCCCGGTCTGTGAGTTATTAGCATTTCCGTTCTAGGGGCCCTATTGGTTTTTAGCTTCTAACCAACCCGACCATGCCCCAAATGCGTCCAAACCTCGAGTGGGGTATGCCAAAAGAACCGTTTCACTCCAAGCCTTCCATCTCCATAGGAGGTTATTCATTCGGAAACATGTAGACCATGATAGGGATGAAAAGGAGTAAACTGGCCAAACAGGTCCTGGTTCGGTCTGACCCTGCCAGACTGACTCGGCCTGACCCAGACCGTGGATCCCACCCGGTCCAAGGCAGCAGCGTATCCTGAGGGGGCATCTCAACCCAAAGGGGCGGCACAGCTTGAGGGAGGCCCGACCATGGGTGGCCCGGTTGAGGGCGGGTCGGCCGGCTGGCTATCCCGCGTGGTTAGCCGGTTGGCCCGCGTGGTCGGTTGGCCACACATAGGGGGTTACACCCCCTCGCTTCTAAACAGAACTAGCGGTATGTGCTATTTCCAATTTCCGTAGTACCTAGTGGTCCCACCTTGTCCTGCTGACCGAGCAGCGAGTCAGTTTTTCTCCACCGGCGCAGCGTGGTGGTGCCTCGCCCCTCCGTCGCAGCCCGCCATGGATGTGGTTCTGCACCATCGGTGCTGCGCCATGGCGCTGTGCCCCTCCGCCATGGCCAATCTTTCTATGGCCCTCTGTTGGCCTCCGCATGGCGTAACAGCACCACGTGCCTCCGCCACGGCCCGTCATGGTCGTGACTCTCCTTCCGTGTGGCACGATGGTGTCGCCCCCTCTCTTCGACCAACCATCCTTGTGCCACCTGTTTTCTTTGCGTTACGCCTCCGTCTTCAACAAAAAGATCAAACAAAGGGAAAGGGTCTAGTCGTGTTGGTGTGGTCTGAGTCATCCTCTTCATGGTGATAACATTTGGGAAATCACATTCCAAAATTAGAATGATGAAGTACGGGTACAAAAACAACACCATTCCCCTTCCATGATTTCGGTGATCAACAATGATGTCACGGAATACAGACGTCGCGGAAGACGAACATCATTCCGTCAATGTCATAGGAGTAAGAGCTCTGAGAAGACGAGTCAAGATGACATCGTCGGTGTTATTCATGGGTGGTAATGCTTCCCTTTCTTTCCCATGTTGAAGAAGTAAGACGATGTTGTTCATCATTCGTCTATAGTGCAAGAGACGTTCTTCCCATTCTTCATTTGGAGAATTATGTTCTCCATGTTTCATATAGGCTCCACCAAAAGATAGAGTTTCCAACCCAATATAAAATAATAGATTTGTCTATTATTTTTATTCTAAATTGAATTACCAAGATTTTGAATGATTTAAAAAATTAATTAATTGTAGACCTTAATTATTTTTTATGTGAATTGGCACCATAATGGGGATGTTCAAGAGTTTCCCCCATTTATGGGGAGTTCAAGGGGTTTAAATGGGGGTTAGAGTAGTTAATGGGCTCGGTTGGGACCCACCTAATAACAACCTCCCAAGGGAGGTTAGGGTGTGGGGAGCCCCACATCTAACCTCCACTTAGTGGTTTTAACCAACAAACAAATAAAAATATGTGACAATTATTTTTATTTAGTTTTATTTGGAAACCCCAAATATTTACTTCCATTCTCGTTAGAACGCAACTGTGGTGATGGTCTCAGTATGCAATCATCAACACTACGAGTTCAACTATGCCCTCATATTTCAATTCTGAGCACCAGTTAAAATGTTATAAAATTATGTACGTATGTTTACTGAACGTTCCTAAACAAAACCTCAGAATATGATTTCGGGCACACCATGGCTCGGAATCAATCACCGTCAAAAATCGCAGACTCGTAAAATTCCCATGAATTTAAGAAAAAAAATCCACATAATTTTATGGTCTTTAAATTCTCTCCACCTCAGGGCATTACGTTCTCGTAAGCTACAACTCACATAAGGAATCAAAATGGGGTACTAATCATGCATCCAATTCTTCCACTCCCATGTTCTCTCTTGGAGGTTATCATGCTTCCATCGAACACGCACCAGAGTTATCGATCATCTAGGAAGGACCCGCTCATGTCGATCCTCGATATCTACTAGATCCTCTGTGAAGGTTGCCATGTGATCGATGTCCAGCTCTCAATGGTCGATAATGTGAGAAGGTTCATGCATGTATCTCCTCAACTGAGATATGTGGAAGACGTCTTGCACCCAGTGCTACTGAGGAGAAAGAGAAAAACGGTAAGCCACCTCGCCTAATCTTTGAGGACCCGGAATGGTCTGATGAATCGCAGAGAAAACTTGTCGCCTCGGCCAAATCTATGTAGACCACATCGAGGTGAGACCCGTAGAAAGATGTGTTTTCCATCCTCGAACTCCAGTGGTCTCTGTCTCCTATCAGCATAGGACTTCTTCTTACTCTATGTAGTCTTTATCCACTCCCGGATGATCTACACCTTCTCCATCGTAGCTTGTACCATCTTTGGTCCCATAAGGGCTGATTCCCCTAGGTCAGTCCAGCACAGAGGCAATCTGAAGGTTGACCGTAAAGTGCCTGAAAAGGTGTCATCCCGATGGTGGAGTGGTAGTTGTTGTTATATAAAATCAATACCAAGGGTAATTTATCCTCCTAGTTGTAACCACAGTTGTGGACGCATGCACGAGGCATGTCCTCGAGTATTTGAATGGCCCTCTCTATCTGTCCATCTATCTGAGGATGGAAGGTGGTGCTCAAGTGAAGTTGCTTCCTAAAACCCTCATATAACCCCTTCCATTGTCGGGATGTGAAACGACCATCTTGATCAAAGATGATCATCGATGACACACCATGAAGCCGTATGATCTCCCATACATAAAGGCGTCTGAGGAACTTTACTAAACCTTCCTCTATGATAGGTAGGTTGTGGTCCCACTTGTTGATTCTGTCAACGATCTCCCATATAGAGTCATGTCCTCTGGATGTATGTGGACATCCCATTAGGAAATCCATGGATATCTCATTCCACTTCCACTCTGGGACCTCTAAGGGCTGAACTAAACTTGCTGAAACCTGGTGCCCCGCCGTCACCTGCTGACAAGTGAGGCATCTTGAGAGAAACTCTACTACTGCCTTGTTCATACCTGGCCACAAGTGATGTAGTCGTAGGTCCTGATACATCTTCACCACAACTGGATGTACCGCCAGAGGAGATGTATGGAACTCCCTCAATACATCCTCCTGATGTGATAATGGTACAATAGTATGTCTTTTGATGAGAATGACATGATCCCCACCTACATGAAAATCTATCAGGTGCATGACCTGTGGATATCTGTGCACATCGAGTCTAGCAATTAACATCCCCAAGTTTCGCCTCCCTGACTCTATGAAGAAGTGTAGGAGTGAATGTAAGAGACTGTAGATAGGCTGCTCCATCTCTATACACAATGTATATCTTCAATGCGTCCATCTGCTCTGTCGCCTCTCCTAGCAACTGAATGTCTGATCTCTTACTAAGAAAATCTGCTAAAATATTCCCCTTCCCAGGATTATATAATATCTCAAAGTAATAGTACTAGAGGAACTCAAGCCATCATTGTTGTCTCAGGTTTAGGTCCTTCTGCGAGAATATGTACATAAGACACTAGTGGGTATAGTATAATGTAAAATGGCCACCCATCTAATAGTTCTTCCACAACGTCAAGGAAAAGACAGATTCTCCTAACTCTAGGTCATGGGTACCATAGTTCTGATCGTGTTGGATCAGGTGCTGAGAACCATTTGCAATCACTGCTCGCTCCTATATCAGGGCACACTATAGTCTGGTCCCTGATTCATCGCAGTATACTAAGTACCCCACTCCCACATCTGGATGCCTCAGAATGGGGGCACTAGTCAAACTCTGCTTCAGCTCATGAAATCTCCGATGGAATCACTCTGACCATAAAAAGGGTTTCCCAATATTTGTCAACACTGAAAGTGATTTTTAAACTCTGGAGAAGTCTGGCACGATTATCCGATAGTACCCAGCTAGACCTAGAAATCTTCATACCTTCAAGACACTCCTAGGAGGATCCTAATCAAGTACTACCTTGATCATCACTGGATACACTGCAACTCCAGCTTCTAATATGACATGTCCCAGAAAGTGTACCTCTCACATCCAGAACTGGCAATTCAAGAGCTTACTGTAAAGCTGGTGCCCTCGGATTTTTTCTAGTACTACCTGCAAATGGTAGGCGTGGTCCTCCCCTATAGCTGAGTAGGTCAGAATGTCATCGATGAAGAATACCACAAAGCGATCAACATATGGCTGAAATATCCTGTTCATGAGTCACATGAACAATTATGGTGCATTGGTTATAAAGAATGGCTTAACCACGAACTCGTAGTAGCCATACCAGCATTTGAATGCCATCTTCTTCACATCCTCATCCTATACTATAAGCTGCTGATATCCCATCTGAAGATCAATTTTGAGAACCAACGCACTCCCTTCAACTTATCAAAGAAGTTGTAAATCCTTAATATTTGTTAATTTTTCTTCACGGTCACCTGGTTCAGGCGCCGATAATCAACACATAGTCACTAGATCTCATTTTCCTTCATGGTGATAAAAATTGGTGATGCCTAGGGTGAAACACAGGGTCTGTTAAATCCCTTCACCTGCAAGTCCTCCAGCTATTCCCACAGCTCAGAAACCCCGGTGGGAGCCTTCCGATATGATGGAGTAGATATTAGTGTCATCCCGGAGTACATGTAAATGTAGAAGTTGACCTCTCTACGATAAGGTAGTCCTAGAACATTTTTAGGGAAAAAATCTACATACTAATCCACCACAATAGGAAAACTCGGACTCCGCGCATCAACCACTCCAAGGATGATACTGGCCAACTGATGTGTGATAGGCTGCCCCCTCCTCTGTTTAAGTCCATCTTGTGATGAAAAGGCTCCCTTCTCGCAAGTGATGGTTAACCAGGTCACATCCATGTGGACACACCACACATTTCACCTAATACATTCAATATGAGCATGAATAGTGGATAACAAGTTCATACCCAATATTACGTTGTATGGACTCAACACCGCTAATATGAGATCCCAACCGGAGCTCTGACCTCCTAGAGTAAGGTCACACAACCGGCACTAGTGCCTAATCATCGAGTCTGATCCCGTAGGATTATCTAGCCGTACTGATCGAGCTAATGACTCTGTCACAATATCTGAGCTCCGAGAGAGGGGAGAATCAATAAAATAATGACTCACACTTGTGTCTATAAGAACTATAGCAAGGGTGTAGTAGACACAGCTAGTAACTTGAATTATATCAGGTGAACCATGTTCATAGGCCTCTACTTCATAAAGTCGATCCCACCTCTGTCCGCCAGCTCCCTGTGGTCGGGGGGGGACCTTTTGGTCCTGGTGGTGGTAGGACCTCAAAACCTCGTCCAACACCTACTACTAAGCCAGCTCCTCTGCCTCCTCCTCCTGCTCCCGGCAGACCACCACTGTTGAACCTTTGCCTTTTCCTAGAGGTTCCCTATACTATCTGTTGCTCATCTGCATGTTGGGTCGGGCAATCACGAGCCATGTGACCCTGCCCACTGCATGCATAGAACTGTCTGCTCCTCGTATGTCTAGCTCTGTCTCGTGTGCCCCGCACAACCGAACATGTATCCTTGGGTCGCCCACCTGATGGCCTAGTCCACTTGGACCTCTGACACATATGTCTATATCCGACTGCAGAAAACTCCACTGCATGTCGCCCTGTGGTGGGTCAGGCTGCTGGTGACTGCTCACCTAGAAAACTCTCCACAATATGGGCTCGCTCCAGCACCCATCCTGCATGACAATGTAGAGAGAGATCAACGAATCCCTGATATCATGACTGAGACCCTTATAAAAGGCACATGCTCTGAAAAATGGGTCCCATATCATATATGTGGAGTACCGAGAGAGGTCGGTGAACCTTGCTGAGTATAGAGCTACTATCATGCAACCATACAGTAGATGCAGTAACTCTTGTATTCACACAACAAGAAGGGTGGCTAGAACAAACTCTGACCGGAATAGACTCTCAATGTTTTCCTAGAGTAGTGATGCCTTGTCATGAAACATAAGAATCAGGCTCCACTATCTGGCTACGGCTGCATGCAAGAAACACGTTGAAAAGATCCCCATGAGGTCAACTAATGTCCCTACTAATCTAAAAACTATCACAACAGCCTCCAGCCAATCCTTAGCTTCTTGTGGGTTTTTCTGTCCCTGTAACCTAGGTGGCCTATGGAGATGGAACTCATGAAACACATTCAGATGGTGTGCACTCTCTGCTGGTAGGGTCGGTGTTATCGGTGGCCCAATGGGTAGTGGTACCGCTGGTACCTCCACTGTGATGGGGCCCTGTACCGAGGCCTCGTTGCTCGGTGGACTACCATCTCCTACAAAACATGGAACACTGGCTGGCTACCTATGTGTGGCCATAATGAAAATAAACAGGTCCGCCATGGTCAAAAAAATATTCCTGGTGGGATGACACAAAGTAATCACAAAGAAAACATTTTAATGGGATAACACATGCAATCAGTGTTTTTGTTATTTGAGTCAGAAATCATAAGTTAGAGTCCTAGTGTATGGATACATTGGCTGTCGTACCAACACCAATTTCCCTAAACTGATAACCACACCCAAAACACTAATCACTATTTCCATTAAAAGAATCAGAGTCCATGTTCTGCGTTTGAACTGACTCCTCTAAATCCAATTTGTCACACCCCTTCTTAGGGCCCGTGAAGTGATTACCCCAAGCCCTTTTGGCCCGAGGTGGGAGACTAGCACGAAAGGCGAAACCCCAATAAAAAGGGAAGGCATTGCCTTTAAACCTTTGACACACACAGTCTAAACACAAGAAGTGAAAACAACAATAACTAATATAGAAAAGAAAGGTGTGATGAATGTAAGTGGGCCAGTATACAAACCTAATTGATCAACAAGTACAAGTACAAGTAAAAAAAGGAAAACAGATCTTGGATCATCTACAGGGGAATC
Source organism: Viscum album (assembly GCA_963277665.1). Classification (NCBI taxonomy): domain Eukaryota; kingdom Viridiplantae; phylum Streptophyta; class Magnoliopsida; order Santalales; family Viscaceae; genus Viscum; species Viscum album. The sequence continues at coordinate 835,458,838 of OY728138.1, forward strand.
CTACCTATAGGGAATGTAAAGAACTCGAACGACTCATCTCTGAGGTACGTCCCGTCTAGTCCTACTCTGAGAAGCCTTCCGTCCGTCATACTCAGCCTCGATCACTACTGACTGTTGTCTGCATAGAACACCATAGGGTGCGGGCGATGCCCGTGCATGGGTGAGTATAACAATACTCAGTAGTGGACTCGAAGACCCCATATGTTTATATGTAGCCACTAAATCATCTCCTCTGTTGAACTGACATCAGATCCTAGAAAAGTATCACCGCTGTCGAACCCCTAGAGGATCTCCGTATCGAAGTCTTTATTGTCGATCCAATAGAGGATACCAGTAAAAAAGACATTGTTGTTGAAACATTGTAGGATCCTGGTACTGTATCATTATTATCAAACCCACGGAGGTTCCTGGTATAGTAGTAGGTCCACATAGGAACCTATCATCTTGGTCGCATCCAGTCAAAGGGTTCCCGTACACTATATGCTCGATTCCGGGAGGGTCTGCTCCTCGATCCATGTGTCGATAAATCAACTACCATGATGTCTTAAGTTGATGTATCCCATAGATCTGTCTCATCATAAGGAACTCAACGCGGCAGATGGTACGTCAATCAGACACTCAGTCTGTGAGATATTGGAAATACCGTTCAAGGTGCCCTGTTTGTTTTTAGGTTCAAACCAACCTGGTCATGGCCCAAATGCATGAAAACCTCATGTAGGGTATTCAAAAAGAACCTTAATGCTCCAATACTTCCATATCTGTAAGTGGTTCGTCAATGGGACACCCGTAGAGGAGAAAAGGTTTAAACTAGACAAACGAGTCCGGGTCCGGGTCCGGTCTGATCCCGTCAGACCGACCCGATCCGCAGATTCGATCCGGCCTGAAGAAGCGCCCTTAGACGAGGGGGAGGCCTGGCCTGACGGGTGTTCCCTTTTGACAGTGGCCTGGTTGTGGGCGGCCCGGCTGAGGGCAGCCCGGCAGAGGGCATCTTGGCCGATGGTGCCCCAGCCGAGGGTTCCCCAGCCGGCCTGTAGGCCTACATGGCTGGCCGGCCATGCATGGGGGGTTACACCCTCCTTGATTCCCAGCCGAACCAACGCTAGGAACTGGTTCGGTTTTATGTGGGACTTTGTGGTCCCGCCTTGTCCGGCTGGGTGAGCCGCCAGGCGGTTTCACTCCACTGACGAGGTGCAGCATCACTGATCTCCTCTATTGTGGCCCACCCTGGACACAGTTCTACACCATCGGTGCGACGCGATGGTGTCGCGCGGCTCCTCCACTGCCCGGATGGCCGCAACCCCTTGCTGGCCTCTATGCGGTGTGACGACGCTGTTCTTCTTTGCCGCAGCCCGTCATGGTTGCAGCTCTCCTTTCATGTAGCACCACGTTGTCCCGCCCTCTCGGCAACCTAGCATCCTTGCGCCACCGGGTTTCTTCACGGTATGCCTCCATCATCAACAAAATGATCAACCAATGGGGGAGGGTCAGACCATGTTCGTGTGTAACAGCCCGAGATTTTATGAAAAATATTCTTTTTAATTTTATTAATGTCTTGTGTTATACTCTACACCAAAAGGATCTTTCACAATACACTTCTCTGACCTGGCTTGAATTACACGCAATCACAACCTTTCTCGATAGCGTGTGTTGTACGCAACACCGAGTTTCGCTAAACAACGATATGCTATTAAGATATTATTAAAACTAGCCGTTATGAATAGTAATAACCACTTTTTGAAATTTAGTAAATTTTATTTTTCAAAATGGAATTCATTTTTGGATTCGTAATATCGAAATTAGCTTAGGGTGAAATTTTGGTACTTTTCGGATAACTTTCATATTCTGATGAATAGTGAAAATTACTAAATTTTAATTAAAAACAACTTTTTTAATCGAAATAATTAATAGTGATAAATTATTAATTTGAGTGGTTTTAAAGTATATTTAGAATATATTTTTACAATTCAATACAATGTTGGTCATTGTATGTAATTTTACATTTAAACCAGACATAAACAAGTGTCAATCTTTTGATAGATATTGTTTCTTAAAAACACGCTATTTGTTTTAACAACGGGATTTAATTATAAAATTAATTAATGCAACATCTATGTAATGAATATGGTAAAATAGACTTCATTTTTGAATTCGGAATATGAAATATAGCTTAGGATGAAATTTTAGCATTGTTCTGAAAAACATCAATTTTTGATGAATAGTGAAACTACTAAGTGGTAGGTTAAAAACTGAATTTTGCATAAAACTTAATTTTACCACTTCTGTGAATGGAATTTCGAAAATCCGACAGACACGGTTAATATCAAGGACTAAAATGTGGTTCAATGAGATGAAAATAATTTTTGGTGAATAGTAACTTTTTACTTTTTTTTACCACAGTTAATAGTAAATAGGGTAACTAAGGGTAAATATGATATTACTATTACCCTAACACATGTTCTAATTCTATTGGATAAGTGTAATTCGGACAAAAACAACCTTATGAATATAATATGACCATTTAGGCCCACTTGGATTAGATTGGGACATTTATTATGATTTAATTCAAAGAAGAGTTAAAAGAGTTAAAATCAATGTTTATTTACTAAAACATTTTTAATATGGGGTTATACATAAGATAAATTCGACTATAAATATTCATTAGAAAGCTAAAACGATTTCCTACATAATGATATTTTATTTGTAATTTTTAGACTTTAAATAATTCAATTTATTTATGACACAATGATGATGCAGTAATTATCTTATTAATGAAATATTGACATAATTGATGTTATAAACACCAAAATAAATGTAATTTGAGACTTTTTATGAATTCAACTAATTTTCTAGGTTACTATGATATATTAGTGTTGATGTAATCATCTTGGTTCGAACATATAATTCTGTTATGACTTTCACAAAAATCATATATCAAATAGTGTCAAAATTGACACAAAATAGTTTTTAAGTCAAATATTATATTATTAATTGTTATTATATTCCTAAAAATCTAAGGTTCGGCCAAATGACTTAGATAAGGATATATATTTTAATAATAAACAATTTGGGGTTCGTTTGGCATGTTATAGTATGTGTATTAACCATATAGTGAAAGAAAACAAAAAGACACGGTAAAAGTAAAATTATTTAACTTAGAGTTAAATCTAATTGATAAGGTTAAAATAATACCCTAAACTTGTCTAAATCTTATTGGTTGATAGGATTTCGACCCATCCCCACTTTAGCTTCGAAATAAGACCATTTGGAACCATTATAAACCGATTTTGACTTTAATGTAAAATAATATTTTGAGATATTCCTAAGGTGCCCCTCTCATCCCCTATAAAAGGACACCTCCTCCCCCTCCTCCTCACACCAATTTGAGCACTCAAGCACGGCAAACCCCTGCCAAAATCCCTTCTCCACTTCCCTAGCAACATCCTAGAGGTTCTGTTCTTCCTCAAAGACCAATTCTAGTGCCCTAAGAGGAGGTCTCAAAGAGGCACTTCAAAGAAGAGGTAATTACCGTTACCAATTCTTTCATCTTTATTTGTTCTTCCACTTCTTCTTCTTAGGTTTTTTCATTATGAAGTAATAACATCAGTATCACTCATATACTGATATGTTCTTATAAGTATGAAACAACCCTATTTCACCATCTATCCATCCTACGGAAAAGGAAATCACCGCGCGTGCGTACGTACGGAATACCGTCTCCACGCCGTGGTGTAATCTATTTTCCACCACCACCTTACATGGATGGGTATAATGGTGTAAAGAATAACTATACATAGATATTACAACATCATATTGATTATGATATATTGTATAATCCACTCCAATTCAATTCAATATTTATAGAAATGATATCATCGCTCGTGCGTACGTACGGACTACCGTCTCCACGACGCGATGAGATTCATTCTCCATGTTAACCATTTAAGAATGATTATAAAGTATATATAAGAAATAATAATGAAATATATGACATTATAAAGCTACTGGATTTATGTATACATATGTATGTCATCTACTTACTTCCATTTCAAGACAATAAGGAAAGGAAAACAGCGTTAATGCATACGTACGGACTACCGTCTCCATGAACGGTGTTTTTCATTTTATTTATCTACCTATTATATATATATATATACTGAATATATATGATATATAAATCATATTTTATATTTTGGAAATAAGTAAATAATGATATAAGTAATAATGATGTCAAGAACAACAAGTCAAAACACCTACGATAAATGAAACGATTTTACCCAAAACGCTTCTTTAACATGGAATTTACAAAAGAACGGGTAATATAATGTCATAAGTGAACCATATATGATATCATAACAATGAATATGATTCTGTAATAAGTCAATAACATGATTTAAATCATTATACAGGAGGTTCGGACACTTACAAAGCAAGTCGGACCTAAGGTAAGGGAAATATCACAATCTCACTTTTATCCGAGATTGTTTATTCGTAAGTATTTACTGGGGTGTATTTTATCATCCACATCCATGTTTCATCAATATGTAATATTATTTACATCCACCTAAAATTGTTTAAATCCATTTTTACCCTTCGGTGAGTTTTTAGTAATACGTATGAAAGGAATCTTTTGTCGTACGAGGTACTTTTTGACTTTTCCGACAAAAGTACGAAGAATGTTTTTTTAACTTATACGGTATGAATGGATTTTTAAAACATTATTTCAAAGAAGCTTCCTTTACAAGTATTCAAGTTTATTTTTAATCAACTTCTTTTATTTTAAAGTTTTATGACATGTTATGAAAGTAAAAATGTTTTTAAAGAAGAAAGGATATTTTCCTCAAGAATGGAGTTCAAGTATTTTATCAAAATTATTTTCCATCTAAGATAATAAAAGGGTTCTGTTTCTATCCCTATTATTACATGGATTTGATTATGTTGTGATGGAAACATTTTTATGAATTCCTTTATCTTATATGAATTGTTTTATGATGTCATGTTGTTTAAGAATTCCATTTTTATTACATGGGTTATGTGATGATGTATGATTTATGCTTATGTGGCACACATAAGAAAGGATTCATTATAAGATGGGTGGGACCTATATCTCCCTCCAATGCATTGGGTAATGATTTTATATCTCATGAGATAGACATGGCTGGAATGGTAGGTTATACCGGTTCAGTGAAACAGGACTGAAACGAGGGTTACTCGATTCAGAAAGGGACTTTGTCCACTAAGATAGTCTTGGCAATGAGTCATTACTAACAAGAAATGATTTTCCATGATTATGTGTACATGCCACAAATTTTCAAGTTTCATGTTATGATTATGGTGATCTCATTTTCACTTCTATGATTTGTTCCATGTTAAGATATTATGATCTCTTTTGCAGGATATGATTTTCAAAAAGATATGATATGTTTTTTATTTCTTTTGTATACCCTTACTGAGAATTTGAGCTCACCCTTTTATGTTTTCTTTTCCCCAGGATATAAAGAAAGGTTTTAGGTAAAAAAAATGGAAGATCTTTATGGGAGAGATTGAAGATCTTTCACCAGGATTAGAATATTATGTTCCGAGTTTCCAAAGACACTAATCTATTACGATCCTTGTGTGTGTGTTTTTGTTATGTACTAAGTATTCCGCAAAAGTAATGTAATGTCCATGTACGATAAGCTTCGGGTCTCTACAGTTGGTATCAGAGGAAAGGTTTAGTCAACCTTTGGAAACTAGGATGCGAAAACGTTAGTGAGATCCCTAGAGATATTTCTAAGGTATGTCTAGGGATGTCTCTAAGGTTAAGTATACGTATAGGTTATAGTCCTAGAATTTCTCTAACGATCTTAGAATTTAACCTAAGATATTAGATATTGAGGGTACTACCCCTTTATTATGTTGTTTTCCCTAGCAATATTTTTGCCTCTCACACTATTCTTTTGGGGTTTTAGACGATGGATGGAACCCGAAGGAACCGTGTTGATCAATGCAATGGACAATGCAATGATTGTCCCCCTGAGCAACCAAACGATATGGGAGCTGGAATTCAAAATCTTGTAGCCATGCTCACACAACTTTCTCAAGCTATGAATCATGCAGGACTTCCAAACGAGCAAAGGAAGGAGCAACATTCTGTTGAATCCTTCATGAGGCAGTGTCCGCCTTCTTTCAGTGGGTCTACTGATCCATTAGTTGCTGAACAATGGATTAGTACTATTGAAAAGATATTTTCAGTTATTCAATGTTCTGAACATGATAAAGTCATCTTAGCAGTATATCATTTGGAAGGTGAAGCTGATCAATGGTGGAATCTTATCAAGAATACAAGGCCAAGAGATGAAATTGAGTCCATGGAATGGGACGAGTTCAAGAACTTGTTTTTCAGTAAGTACTTCCCTCGTATTCTTCGAACAAAGATGGAAAAGGAGTTTATTGAGATGAAGCATAAAGATGATGAATCTGTTGGTATATACGAAGCGAATTTTACAAGACTTGCAAGGTATGCATCTGGCATTATCATCCAACCTAAAAGTAAAGTTGATCGATTTTTCAGTGGCTTAAAACCAAGTCTTCGAAGGGCATTAGCTATAAGAGACTTCAGTAGCTATGAAGAAATTGTGCGTTGTGCTATCAAGGTAGAAATGGAAGTTGGTGTTACATATCCATCTCATGGTTTTGACAAGAAACGAAAGATGGAGTTCAAGGAGAAATCTCAGAATAATGGTGAAAAGAAGATGAATGTTTCCTTATGCACAAAGTGTGGAAAGAAGCATGGTGGAGATTGTCTTAAAGGGACTAGAAAATGTTTTAAGTGTGGAAAAGAAGGTCATCGAGCAGCTGAGTGTCGAAGTAATGGAAAAAGGGATTCTAATGAAGTGAATAAAGAAAACACTGCAGAGAACGCACAACCAACACTTCAATGCTTCAAGTGCAAGGAGATGGGACATTATGCCAATAAATGCCCTAATCCAAGGGTTAGTGATGATCGACATGAGCAACTGCTTAAGGCAAAGGACAAAGGGAAGTCACATGCGATCACTATTGGCAATGTTGAATATGACAACGATGTGGTGGAATGATTATGTTTTTATGTAATGGGATTCCAAAATAATGTTGTATCATGGAATATTGGAATATTTATGTATTGGTCTAATGTGGTATTCAAAGTGATTGAGATATTATGCGCATAATGAAGGGAAAACGAGAAAATGAAATGTTTAACAGTATTCATGAGCTCATGATTGATATAAGGACTAAGTGATATCATGGTTTGAGTATATAGAATTTTGAGGATTTTGGTATGTGGAAAGTGTTAAATTTTAACTGCATTCATGTTTTCACTAAGGTATTCATGATTAAGGACTTTGAATGTTTGGAATGTGACCGACAAAACATATCTTATGATATATGGGGATCGACGATGTTGTTAAATCTCTGGTAATTGTTTTCACTATATTATGAGAGTGGACTGCAGTATTATGGATAAGCCAAAAGATTAAAATGGATTATGTTGGACATAAGTTAGTATTGTTTAAGGATAGAAGATTTTCGATATTATTGATGGGATGTTATAGTAATATAGTTTTAGAAAAAGGACAACCTGCAGGACGGGCGACAGCCCATCGCTTCAGACAAAGCTGTGGGAATCGAACCCACAACCGAAGTGCGACTGGCCTTTATCGCCTACCACTGACCTACAGGAAGTCCCTGTTTAGTAGAAACTAGTTTTATTTTATTAAGCGGTATGATATATGAAGTATAAGTTCATTTTTGGAACCATATACAATTAATCTAGCCATAAGATGAACTTAAAACTTTTCAAACCTTTTGTTTGAGACAGATGGAATGACCCGTCATTCTATCACATGATCTGCTAACACTTCACGAATAACAAATTCAACTTCATTTATTTAAGAGATGAAGTGGAAATTGTTCAAGGCACGAACAATAGTGCGACTGTACCAAAATAAAGTAAGTATTTATTCTAATTCAAATTTTTAACTTTAGGGAAATGATCTTGAAAACCAAAAATGTTGTCCTAGTGATCTTATACCTGATGAATCAGATGGTACCATAGATCGTCACAAATTTATGGATTTGTGATTACTGGATTTTTCATAGCCATGTTCTCTACCACTCTCCATCAGAACATGATGGTTAGATTTCCCTTCCATATCCATATTTTCACCTATGTGGAAACCCAGTGATTAGTTTATTTGGGTAATCATTACATTTCATACTTTAGTTTTTTAAGACAAGTTTTGGTATTCCTTTTTACGACTTTTTAATTTTATTAATGTCTTGTGTTATACTCTACACCAAAAGGATCTTTCACAATACACTTCTCTGACCTGGCTTGAATTACACGCAATCACAACCTTCCTCGATAGCGTGTGTTGTACGCAACACCGAGTTTCGCTAAACAACGATATGCTATTAAGATATTATTAAAACTAGCCGTTATGAATAGTAATAACCACTTTTTGAAATTTATTAAATTTTATTTTTCAAAATGGAATTCATTTTTGGATTCGTAATATCGAAATTAGCTTAGGGTGAAATTTTGGTACTTTTCGGATAACTTTCATATTCTGATGAATAGTGAAAATTACTAAATTTTAATTAAAAACAACGTTTTTAATCGAAATAATTAATAGTGATAAATTATTAATTTGAGTGGTTTTAAAGTATATTTAGAATATATTTTTACAATTCAATACAATGTTGGTCATTTTATGTAATTTTACATTTAAACCAGACATAAACAAGTGTCAATCTTTTGATAGATATTGTTTCTTAAAAACACGCTATTTGTTTTAACAGCGGGATTTAATTATAAAATTAATTAATGCAACATCTATGTTATGAATATGGTAAAATAGACTTCATTTTTGAATTCGGAATATGAAATATAGCTTAGGATGAAATTTTAGCATTGTTCTGAAAAACATCAATTTTTGATGAATAGTGAAACTACTAAGTGGTAGGTTAAAAACTGAATTTTGCATAAAACTTAATTTTACCACTTCTGTGAATGGAATTTCGAAAATCCGACAGACACGGTTAATATCAAGGACTAAAATGTGGTTCAATGAGATGAAAATAATTTTTGGTGAATAGTAACTTTTTACTTTTTTTTACCACGGTTAATAGTAAATAGGGTAACTAAGGGTAAATATGATATTACTATTACCCTAACACATGTCCTAATTCTATTGGATAAGTGTAATTCGGCCAAAAACAACCTTATGAATATAATATGACCATTTAGGCTCACATGGATTAGATTAGGACATTTATTATGATTTAATTCAAAGAAGAGTTAAAAGAGTTAAAATCAATGTTTATTTACTAAAACATTTTTAATATGGGGTTATACATAAGATAAATTCGACTATAAATATTCATTAGAAAGCTAAAAATATTTCCTACATAATGATATTTTATTTGTAATTTTTAGACTTTAAATAATTCAATTTATTTATGACACAATGATGATGCAGTAATTATCTTATTAATGAAATATTGACATAATTGATGTTATAAACACCAAAATAAATGTAATATGAGACTTTTTATGAATTCAACTAATTTTATAGGTTACTATGATATATTAGTGTTGATGTAATCAACTTGGTTCGAACATATAATTCTGTTATGACTTTCACAAAAATCATATATCAAATAGTGTCAAAATTGACACAAAATAGTTTTTAAATCAAATATTATATTATTAATTGTTATTGTATTCCTAAAAATCTAAGGTTCGGCCAAATGACTTAGATAAGGATATATATTTTAATAATAAACAATTTGGGGTTCGTTTGGCATGTTATAGTAAGTGTATTAACCATATAGTGAAAGAAAACAAAAAGACACGGTAAAAGTAAAATTATTTAACTTAGAGTTAAATCTAATTGATAAGGTTAAAATAATACCCTAATCTTGTCTAAATCTTATTGGTTGATAGGATTTCGACCCATCCCCACTTTAGCTTCGAAATAAGACCATTTGGAACCATTATAAACCGATTTTGACTTTAATGTAAAATAATATTTTGAGATATTCCTAAGGTGCCCCTCTCCTCCCCTATAAAAGGACACCTCCTCCCCCTCCTCCTCACACCAATTTGAGCACTCAAACTCGGCCAACCCCTGCCAAAATCCCTTCTCCACTTCCCTAGCAACATCCTAGAGGTTCTGGTCTTCCTCAAAGACCAATTCTAGTGCCCTAAGAGGAGGTCTCAAAGAGGCACTTCAAAGAAGAGGTAATTACCGTTACCAATTCTTTCATCTTTATTTCTTCTTCCACTTCTTCTTCTTAGATTGTTTCATTATGAAGTAATAACATCAGTATCACTAATATACTGATATGTTATTATAAGTATGAAACAACCCTATTTCACCATCTATCCATCCTACGGAAAAGGAAATCACCGCGCGTGCGTACGTACGGAATACCGTCTCCACGCCGTGGTGTAATATATTTTCCACCACCACCTTACATGGATGGGTATAATGGTGTAAAGAATAACTATACATAGTTATTACAACATCATATTGATTCTTATATATTGTATAATCCACTCCAATTCAATTAAATATTTATAGAAATGATATCATCGCTCGTGCGTACGTACGGACTACCGTCTCCACGACGCGATGAGATTCATTCTCCATGTTAACCATTTAAGAATGATTATAAAGTATATATAAGAAATAATAATGAAATATATGACATTATAAAGCTACTGGATTTATGTATACATATGTATGTCATCTACTTACTTCCATTTCAAGACAATAAGGAAAGGAAAACAGCGTTCATGCATACGTACGGACTACCGTCTCCATGAACGGTGTTTTTCATTTTATTTATCTACCTATTATATATATATATACTGAATATATATGATATATAAATCATATTTTATATTCTGGAAATACGTAAATCATGATATAAGTAATAATGATGTCAAGAACAACAAGTCAAAACACCTACGATAAATGAAACGATTTTACCCAAAACGCTTCTTTAACATGGAATTTACAAAAGAACGGGTAATATAATGTCATAAGTGAACCATATATGATATCATAAAAATGAATATGATTCTGTAATAAGTCAATAACATGATTTAAATCATTATACAGGAGGTTCGGACACTTACAAAGCAAGTCGGACCTAAGGTAAGGGAAATATCACAATCTCACTTTTATCCGAGATTGTTTATTCGTAAGTACTTACTGGGGTGTATTTTATCATCCACATCCATGTTTCATCAATATGTAATATTATTTCCATCCACCTAAAATTGTTTAAATCCATTTTTACCCTTCGGTGAGTTTTTAGTAATACGTATGAAAGGAATCTTTTGTCGTACGAGGTACTTTTTGACTTTTCCGACAAAAGTACGAAGAATGTTTTTTTAACTTATACGGCATGAATGGATTTTTAAAACATTATTTCAAAGAAGCTTCCTTTACAAGTATTCAAGTTTATTTTTAATCAACTTCTTTTATTTTAATGTTTTATGACAAGTTATGAAAGTAAAAAAAATTTTGAAGAAGAAAGGATATTTTCCTCAAGAATGGAGTTCAAGTATTTTATCAAAATTATTTTCCATCTAAGATAATAAAAGGGTTCTGTTTCTATCCCTATTATTACATGGATTTGATTATGTTGTGATGGAAAAATTTTTATGAATTCTTTTATCTTATATGAATTGTTTTATGATGTCATGTTGTTTAAGAATTCCATTTTTATTACATGGGTTATGTGATGATGTATGATTTATGATTATGTGGCACACATAAGAAAGGATTCATTATAAGATGGGTGAGACCTATATCTCCCTCCAATGCATTGGGTAAAGATTTTATATCTCATGAGATAGACATGGCTGGAATGGTAGGTTATACCGGTTCAGTGAAACAGGACTGAAACGAGGGTTACTTGATTCAGAAAGGGACTTTGTCCACTAAGATAGTCTTGGCAATGAGTCATGACTAACAAGAAATGATTTTCCATGATTATGTGTGCATGCCACAAATTTTCAAGTTTCATGTTATGATTATGGTGATCTCATTTTCACTTCTATGATTTGTTCCATGTTAAGATATTATGATCTCTTTTGTAGGTTATGATTTTCAAAAAGATATGATATGATTTTTATTTCTTTTGTATACCCTTACTGAGCATTTGATCTCACCCTTTTATGTTTTCTTTTCCCCAGGATATCAAGAAAGGTTTTAGGTAAAAAAATGGAAGATCTTTATGGGAGAGATTGAAGATCTTTCACCAGGATTAGAAGATTATGTTCCGAGTTTCCAAAGACACTAAACTATTACGATCCTTGTGTGTGTGTTTTTGTTATGTACTAAGTATTCCGCAAAAGTAATGTAATGTCCATGTACGATAAGCTTCGGGTCTCTACATCGTGTGCTCTGATCCCTCCTCGTCATGGTGATAAAAATTGGAAAATCCCATTCCAAAATTAGAACAATGAAGTACAGGTACAATAACAACACAAACCTCGTACCTCGATTTCAATGATCAACGATGGAGTTGCAGAAGATGGGCATCGCAGAAGAGGGATGTCATTCCGTCAATGTCAGAGGAGGAAGAGCTCAGAGAAGACAAGTTGAGATGACATCATCGGCATTATTTGTGGGTGGTGACACTTCCCATTCACTCCAAGGTTATAGAAGGAAGAGGATGGTGTTCGTCGTTCTTCAATGGCAGAATAGAGATTATTCATGTTCTTCGTAAGGATAATGAATTTCTCCCATGTTTATTCAAGGCTCCACCAAAAGAGAGCACTTCCATCCCAAAATAAAATAATATCATTGTATATTATTTTATTGTTGACATGAATTCAAAATAATTCAAAAGATTTCGAAAAATAATTAATTGTAGCCATTAATTAATTTTTAGGTGAATTTGCATCATTATCGGGATGTTCAAGAGTTTCCCCCATTTATGGGGATTTCAATGGGTTTAATGGTGGGTTAGATAAGTTAAAGGGCTCGGGTGGCCCCCACCAAATAAGATTCTCCCAAGGGAGGTTAGGGTGTGGTGGGACCCACCTATAACCTATACATGGAGGTTTTAACCACCAAACAAATAAAAATAAGTTACACTTATTTTTATTTACTTTTATTTAGAAACCCAAAAAAATAAGATCCATTCTCGTTAGAACGCAACTGCAGTGAAGGTCTCACCTAGCAATCACCGATGCTGCGAGTTCAACGATCCCCTCAGATTTCAATTCCAAGCGACGGTTCAAATGTTATAGAATACCGTACGTATGTTTACTAAATGTACCTGAACAAAACATCAGAATTTGATTCGGGGCCCACCAGGCCTCGGAATCAAGCATCGTCAAGAGACTACGGACTCGTAAAATTCCCATGAATTTAAGAAATTAAATTTCCATGGAATTTTATGAACAATTAAAGATTCATGTTGGAATATAATCAAATCCATGTGGAAAATAATAAAATGAAAAATAGGGAATAAAATAGTATGATAATCATAACATGGGAATAGTGGAATAAACAGAAAACATTTAATAATAGACATAGGTTGAATCTAAACCTAACAAGAAACAGTGGTATTCATAGTCCCATAAAAGAATATGGTTCACTCTATGTCTAAATGCGATGTATCATGATACCAAACATTACCCAATATATCATTGGGCTATATGAGTTCACACATATTATTCATCCAATTCTCTTGCATATGTTTTCCACATAGATCATACATATTGGATTCAAAAATCCTATTAATTTATTCATAAATTATGTAATTTTCAATGAAAAGATTCTGGTCCTGAATAAATATTAATACGTTCATTTTTTTGTTAACCCTAGATCGAAAAATTTTTATGGTATTCACTGCAACATTGTTTTGTCCTTGAAAATCACAGTGAAATATAGGTAGCATAATTGCGTTACAAATAATTCATAAAAATGGTTGATAATAGATGATGTGGTCTATCACAAATTTAATGAAAATATATTTTATTAGGGACACGAAAATACATTTCCAATCATCAGAAAAATAAAATATAATGAATAAGTTCGCAATGAAACATGAATAAATAATTAAATGTTAAGGTCCCTTATAAAATTATGTCATATAAATGGCTTAATTATGGGTCTAAATGAGGGAGGATAAATGTTATTTTATTAAAATAACACCAATTGGATAATAAATAAATTATTATAAAGTAATCAAAATTTAAAAAATTGTAATTATAAGAACTAATTTCAAATAAGATGCTTGAGTTTTAATAGAGGTGAGGACGGTGAGGATCCCTTACACGAGTTTGTGACTTGAAAATCCTAGTAGAGGAATTTTGGTAGATCAGTTGATCCTGAGTTTGAATCTATATAGTATAAAGTTTAATATATTCGTTCTATAAATATTAATAGTGGTGATAAATTGGATCATTGGGGGGTTGTATTTGAAAATAATATGAATTTAATATTTTTTAGTTTTTTAAATTAAAAAATAAAAAATCCAAATCCACAAACCGAATATCATATATTACCAAAGGTGAGTTCTATGAATTATTTTATAATTACAAGCATTGACCTTATTTAAATAAATCTAATTCATATGTAAAGGTGAGTCCCACAATTAATGAATGGGTTTTAAAACCATAAAATATATTATATGTTTTGGGGGATTCATAATAATTATTTTAAAAAATATATAACAAATATAAAATCACATTATTATAAGGAGAATGAATTTCTATTATATTGTATCCAATTTATAATAATTAGTAAATCACTTTTGAGCATTATGATGTCATAAAAAACAAATTATACATTAATGATCTATTAATTTTTCCTAAATATTCGATTGTCTCAGAAAATATTGATAAAATAACAACCGTATATTAATAAAATTATTATTTAAAAAATAATATTCATTCTATATAAATAATATTTCAATATTTTTAAATTTACCTTTTATTATAAAAATTACCTTTATTATGATGTTTTGTGTCTTATGACAATTATATTTTTTGATCTAAAACAAAAATAACATATTATGTAATAAAATTATATGATAAATATATTTGTTAAAATGTATTTAAAATATTCTTTATTTCAAAAAAAATTAATTCCAAAATTCAATATATTATTTTAATATTAACAAAAAATACATTTTGTTCTTCATTGTATTGAAATAAAAATAATTTACAATGTAACAATAATAGGATGAAGAAATATTATTTATTATTTAAAAAATATTACTTATTAATATTTATGGGTTCATGAAACATTCCCCTTTAATACACAAGAATACTCCATAATAGTAAATTGTGCGGTGGTGGGACATTCAAGGGATGATTCTGCCATCACAGTTTTCGTCATGATCGTGATGATCATGAACATGCCCCATAAAGGATTTCACATATGATTATGTTGTGGATCTCATATTTTTCATGGTTGATGTTAAATCTATAAAATTATATCGTTTATTAATGAAACAACAAATGGGATTCCTATGTTATAATTTTATTGTTTGAGGTTGTCACTTGTTTTTTTGTTAGAATTTTACGAAATAAAAGGCTATATTTATACAAATAATGTGATCACTTTTCATTCAGTATATTATCAATGAATATTAGACTTAACTGTGAATTAAATTTAATAACATATAATAAAATAAATTAATATCTATCATTTTATATAACCATAATAAATAATAAGATATTCAAATAAATAAAATGGAAAATTTTTATTCAAAATAGTTCGGGTCATTACAATCTTCCACTATTTTGATATTTTGTTATTGAAATTTTCTTTTCCCACAGTAAAACAGATAAGGGTAACTCTATTTCATTACCTCATTTTGTTCCCAAATTTCTTCATTTATCATGTGGTTTAACCAAAAAAATTTGACAAGTTTTATTTGAATATTTCGTAGAACTTTTTCCCAAAAATCAAAGATCATATGTGGATAATATTCATGGGATATATCAATATCTGATGGAAATAACTATATATTTACTACTTGTGAGGGATCTAGTATTTACTTCCCAAAACTGGATATATAGAACACATTTTATACATGAGATATGTTTTTGGGTGTGCTAGTTTATAGGCCAGTTTTCTTATTCAAATAAGGATATCGAAAGAGATGATGTGACAGGGAATAAACATTCACTTTCTTCTCAAATCTCCCGACTTTATAACATATAGATGTATGGAGGAATACCCTGTATGCAACATCAAACATTATGTGTCATAAATTTTTTTAGCATAACTATTTTGCAGAATTTAATCATTCTTGATGTGATGCTAGATGATTTTAACCATTTTTACCATTTAATCGATCATTTCAGAACCATGGGGTTTTCATTTCCCAACATCGTCCCAACATGTATTTGTTCAACATCTCATCCCATAATGTTATTCATATGGATACATTTGGTATCTTGAGTGAAAATTTTATATGTATTATAACTCAACCAGAGGATGATGTTGGTCCCATCATTTTTTTATATTCCATATAACATTATCACAATATTTCTTCCATTTTTTGAATAAAATCCCCTAAATTGACATTTGTTTGAGTACGATAGTCTGTACTGATGTTAAAATTAATTTTTAGGGCATGTTGTATGCATTTGAATAACATGGATGAGAATATCGAATCTTGATCATATACAATAGATAGTGGTACTTTTTATAAAATTACCAATTATATAATGTAAATCATTGTAATTTTATCCAGTGAAAATTCATCTCATATTGTAATAAAAGGTAGATGTATTTTTAATATTATCCATGATAAGCCATATTTAATTATTTCTCCTGGATTTATTTGAAATTATAGTGACATTGTCAATAGTGACATTCTCTCATTTATATGTTTTCATGGGTAATGATTGCATCATCCCTTTATTCTTCTACCATTCATCATTGACTTGATGGAATACCTGGAAGATTGATGTATATTCAGTGATATCCTTTTTCATACTGACACACCAAAACCGATATGGGATATACATATACATCATGGTTCATAATAATTCAATAGTGAATGTTTACCATTTATAATTAGCCAATAGTTCCTCACATATCTCCAGATTTGATTAAACATGTAGTATTGATGAAAATATCTGAATTCATTCTTTATCAAACATAAAATTTGGGTTCTACCCCTTTCTTATGTATTCCACCTTCTTCTAAATTTCCACATCAATTATTTGATAAAAAATTAACCATCCCATAATAGAGGGTTTAGAAATAGTATATTGAATGATTGATGATGTTTCTTCCTTTATGATTCCCATTCCAAACCATTGGAGGTCCAAAAAGATTGGATCATTCAACATTCTAATCATTGATAATGATTCATGATCAGTTCTACTTCAAGAATCATCATAATTATTCACATTACCATTACGGTATTGAATTGATCTATATTATTCCGTGATCATATCTAACCATATTCGTATGTGAAAATCCATCTCCTTCTATGTAAATATATACTGGAGTCTTTTGTGATCAGTGTATATCTCATTATTATCCCTATAGTGATAATGCCCTTCGATTTTTTATTCCAATATCATAACATCGAACTCCTGATCATGCATTAGATAGTTTTTCTCATGAAATATAGACTTTATTGAACCATGGGATATGACATTTTAATTTCTCAATAACACAATCCCAATCACTTTTTTAAAGAATAACTAAACACAACAAAATACTGCCCACTTTTGGGTAGTGTGATAACTGGTTCAGTGATAATACTTTTTTAAAACTCCATGAATATCTCTTTATATTCATAAATTCAATAAATCTAATTTCTCATTATAGTTTGATATATATGAGTGTTTTTCAATCGTGATAAATTTCTCACAAATCGGTGATAATACCCACTATCCCATGGAAACTACAAAAAACATTTATCGATTTCAGCATCCTCTATAGTTTAATTTCATCCATCATTGTAGTGTCAATAGTTATCACATTTATTTTGACGATTTACATGATAATTTAACTTAATTCAAACAAAAATCACAATTGATTTGCGCTGAATAATGCGTCTCCTTTCATAGGGTCTTTAGAATAGTTCTGAGATTATGCTCATGATCATCCTTTGTAATGGAATATATTATAATATCATCTATAAAAACAACCAATATATTTTAAAATTTATATCCAAATAAAATATTAATCAATTCCACGAATATTTATAGATAAATATTTATTCTCAATTGAAATAGTAAGAACTCATATTGAACATTCCTTGTACGAAAAGAAGAATGAGGATATCTCCCTTCATCAACATTACCTAATAATATTATGACTGAAGATACACCATAGAGAAATATTGGGATCAAAATTTCTGTACAAAAAATTCATAAATATGTGGAAGTGGATTATTTTACATCATCATGATCTTATTGAGCACAATATAATCAATGCAATGGTGCATTGACCTATCCTTCTTCTTGACAAAGAGGATTGGGCACCCCTTACATGACCACATGGGTGTATAAACTCATTATCTAAATTCAACATTAGTTTTTTATCCAAATCATCATGTTCTAAAAAACCATTTTTTTAGAGATTAGTATATAATAATAATTTTTCAGGCATGAGCTCGATTAAAAAACATACCTCTGGTCTCAGAGGAATACCAAAAAATTCCTCGAGAAACCCATCATCGCATTACCTCTGAAAATAAATTACTTCAAGTATTTTTCATTACATAGAATCTATAATTTGATCTAAATACAATTCCTCAATGATAAATAATATACATTTATTATATGATGTTGTTAATGAAGATTGAACCTCCTCATTGCAATTGTATACAATTGATGTCCAATTTTCAATAAAAATTTTGGCCTCATTCTCTTTTAAATTTATGTTGTCTCTATAAAGGTAATGTGTATCAATGAATATAAATTAATCCAATTATACCATTGAATGTATGAAAATGTATTTTAGGATGTTCATACCAAAAAATTAGATAGGTGATGAGTTATATACCTGAGATACAATAATTTATACTTTTTCCATTTTCACTGATATATCTACATCCATTGTTTATGGTGGTGTTTGAATATTTCTACTATTATTTCATGATATAAATTTTAGTTTGAATAATGAAAAATAATTTAATTTGATATTATTTATTATATATCTACCATACTTATCTCAACTATGTTTTTGGGATCCACATCGGCTATAGTGATGGAAAAATCTCACCCGTAGAGTCTTAGAGGTTGATGGTTGTCTCTAAAAACCCTTTTCTATGGTAATTTGATGATAATGTTTCCTAGGTTCTTGATGTTGAAATGATGAACAATTTTTGGAGGTTTGAATGGAGCATTTTGTTCTTCTATCAGATTATAGGGGTTCTCCTATCTGTAATTTCATTCTCAATGTCATACTTTCCCACACATAAATCATTTCTTCATTCTAATTAGTAAAATTCAATGGTTCTCCTTCCTGCACATTTGACAGGTTGAATGATGAAATTTCATTGAACTAAAAAATTTATCTATAAAACAACATGAATTATATTCAACTTTAATTTTTTATCCTCATGATACAACTGATATATAATGATATCCATTTCAAATTTTAGGGAACATCGATCAATTTTATCATAGATATCAATGTCTTGGATTATATGTGCAGATGAAATAGTTGGTTTAATCCCATTAAAGATGTAGTCAACCATTTATTCAAGGGTAACAACAATTACAAAGTCATATTAGGGTAGTATTGTGAATTTCACATGATACACCATTATGGAATTGATATCTTTATTCATTATAGACTCAAAATCACATTCCATTTAATATTGGAGCATATGAAGAAAATATTTAATTAAAACATTTTATGGGAATTTTTATACTTAATTACATTGATCTCTTCCTCATACATTTAAGTATTGATCAATTTCCACCACTGATTATATTCTCCATCCATGTGTTAAATATTTATATGAACATTCTCTGTTTCATAACAATGATGGATTGATAATATCTTCTCAATGGAGTTGTTCCACTTTTCATTGATTAAGGGATAAAATGATACATTGAATGTATGTGTCCTTTGACGCATGAAGATATCTATTGCATCTTGTTTTATTTAAGGAGGGTTTTTGGGATCATCTTGATCTAGGATTCTATTAATAACATGTTTATCAGACTGAGTATCTCCCTAATGTTCTCAATTACTAATCTTATTGGGTTTACCATCTTGTTTGGATAGTAATTTAATTTCTTGTCACATCGATTTTTTACCATATTCCTCTTATTTCTCTTCATTATCTTGGATAAATGAAGAATTAGATATCATAATTTTCAATCTATTCAAAACTTGAAGGTTCTCTAATGACATTAATGGGGAAACAAATAATTTTTTTTCATTCCAAAACATATTAATCTAATGTCTTCAATCTATGTAATATGTGATATACTTCCTAACATATATTAATATATAAAAAAATTTATCCCATAAAAAGGGTTACTAAAAATCCCACAATTTTACCAAAGCATATCACTCATGAGAATAAACCCAGGTGCATAGTAAGACACAATGAAGAAGTTGCAATCGAGATCTTTTTAAGATAATGGACATCAAATTTCAATTCACCTTCTGATCTATCAATTGTAAAAAAATGGATCATCTCCATTGAAATGATCATCTAGATCCTTCAATTAACCAAAAAAAGATGATAATTTTTTCTACATAACATATTGAGGAAGAAGATGATCAATGAAGAAAACTGATAAAAATATATGAAGCCCGAGGTGAAGATCAAGGAGTTGAATTTGAAGGATTTTCAAAAAAAACCTTTGGAAAAATTATTTCCTTGCACCCTTTGACTGATAATTGAATGAGACTTCTATGTCCTAAATAACCGTTGAATTCATTAGAGCGTATGAGGAATACATCACTAAGATTTCTCGATATGCCTCCAGCATTGTTTTTACCCCTGAATGCAATGTTTATCACCTCTTTGTAGGGATAAAACCAAGCCTATGGGAATCCATATGGATATGTGAGTTCGGGAGTTATGTAGAAATTTTATGTTTTCCTAAAAAATTAAAAATGGAGACAAGTGAATCTCAAGGGTATCATGAGGATAAGAAGCATAATGTGGAATTCAATATTGGTTGTCTGATGGATAAATCCAATGGTTCAATGAATATCCCAAACCCTATATGCCAATGGTGCAGAGAGAGGCACACTAGAAATTTCCTAATGGGGAGGAGGAAATGCTTTCGTTTTGGAAGAGAAGGACACAAAGACAATATATATAGATAATAATATCTTGTGACTATGACAGAGGATTGAAATGCTTCATTAGTCCCTCAACACAGTTTTCATTGTTTCAACTGCAAATTTCCTGGGATCTTTGAAACTAGTTCCCTAGAAGGATTTTCAGAGGAAACTAAAAATCACTTAGGCATCAAGGGATTGTTTTTTCCATCAGTAGCATCGTAGTGAACCACAACAATGATGTTCTGAAAGATTTTCTTGTTATTTATTCAATAATAGAGAACAAACCTTTTTATTTTGGTTCTATGATTTCATAAATATCCCGAATGTTTAGTTGAACAATCCCAACAACAAAACAAATCATGGATGTAATTATGTTGGTGATAACAAAAAAAGGGGAAATCACTGCATCTATTGAATATAACTACTCTCGTATAAAAATTTGTTTATTGATCTTCCCATAAATCTTTTTCATACTCTCTCTTGTGTAATTTTATTCAATTCATAGAATGGATTGGCCTTACTTATATAGATCCAACATATATTGTCGTGAGATGGAAATCACTCTCCATATGAAGAATCAACCACTTATTTTTTACAAGTGCAAGTAGGAGGATGAATTATCATTAACATCATCATTACATGAGTAGATATTACTACCCTATAAACATTTGTATCATGATCAGTTAATTGATTCTAAGGAAGAAACCATCCTTGATGTCATGCCTATTTTGAGAGAATTGACTGAAGTGTTATTCGATTAATTGTCTGGTCTTCCTCCTAGAACAAATGTTAAATTATCGATTGATCATATACCAATGGAGTAACCAATATCCATGAATCCATATAAAATGGATGTTGTAGAGATTTATGTGGTAATGAAACAACTACAAGAGAATTTATATAATGGATTAATATGAACAATTTCTTCACCATTGGGTGCACTAGTCCTCTTCGTCAAGATGAAGGAGGGGCCAATGCACCTTTGGATCGATTATGTTGAGCTCAAAAAAATCATGACAAAGAAAAAATATCCTTCACCACTAATTTATGACGTGTTCGATAAGATATATATAGAACATTACTTATCCAAGGTGGATTTTTAGTTGGTATATTAACATGAAAGGGTTAATAACGAGGGTGTACCCAAGGTTTTTTTCATACAATATAATGTCCCTAAGAATTCCAATAAATTCATTTTATACTCATTAATTCTGTAGTAATCTTTTTGGACATGATGAATAGTGTATTTATAAAATTCCTCGAAAAATTTGTGGAAGACATTATTGATGATATTAAAATATACTCCAAAACCATGTATTAACATGAGAAGCATCTAACCATTAAACCAGAGTCCTTTCGAAAGAAGAAGCTCAATCCATTGTATAACTAGTTCATGTTCTAGTTGAATGAAGTAAGATTAATGGGTCCAATCATCACAAGAAATGGGATATCATTGGATCCCTACACAATAGCTGAAATTGACCGATGGACGGGGTCAAAATCGGTAACAGATATCCATAGATTCTAGGGTTAAGCTGGATATTATTGTTGATTAGTGAGAAAATTCTTCCCATTTTCCAAACCTCTTATCAGAATAACTCAGAAGGTATTAAGGTTTTCCTTGAATGACTAATAATAATATAGCTTCATGGAGATGAAATGAATTCATGTAATTGCAAATGTGATCAGAATACCCATAAGTGGATAATTTTTTGTGGTATTTAGTGATTCTACAAATAATAGCCTTGTATGTGTTTTGATGAAAAATTAAAAAGTAATTTCATATGCTTTAAGGAATTTGAATTTTCATGAGAAAAACAATCCAACACATGCTCTAAAGATGGATGCAAAAATATTTTCTTTGAAAATTTGGAAATATTATCTATTTGGGATGAATTGTGAAATATACATAGATCAAAAAAGCCTAAAGTATATATTCACATATAATTAGATGAATATAGTCCATCGAAGATTTTTAGATCTGATCAAAGACTATGAATGATTAATCCATTACAATAGTAGTGAAGAGAAAATGAAGGATGATGCTCTTATTAGAAAGGACCTTGTGATTCTATCATTGATGATAATTGAAAAGGAACCAATAATATTAGATTTGATGAAGATGGACATGGACATTAGAATCATAAATAAGGGAACATTATCAATCCATTCACAAAGGATTTTTCGTCCTTATATTTTTGAAAGGGTAATGTTTGCTCAAAATAATAATGTGGGAATTAAGATGAAAGTGGTAATTATCAGAAAAGGGAAATCCTCAGAGTTTAATGAAGAAGGGATTAGAATATTTGGGTCAGGACATTGTTTTAAAAAATTCAATAGAAAATGAATGAACTTTCCAATAATGAATATATTTAAAATTTCACTTTTCATCCAATAAACACAATGATGTATCGATATCCATGATAGATGTATTGGTGGGATAAAATGAATAAGGAGATCACTGAGTATACATCCATTTATATGGTATGTCAGCCATTGATGGATGAGAGGCATAAGTCCCAGGGGACGATGAGACCATTACCCAAACTCGCTAAGAAAATGGAGAACATCGTAATGGAATTTTTCATCATACTTTTGAAGTCATCCAAATGAAACAATTATATATGGGTTGTTATGGATCATCTTATACGCACATCAAACTTCTTTGAAAATCATGATGATTTCTCATCAGATCAACTCGAAGAGATATATATCAAATAACGGTTAAGGAATAATTAATATTCACTATCTATTATATCTCATCGGGTTCCAAGATTCACCTTTAAGTTCTATAAGAGACATTAACATGATCTAAATACTAAACTGAACATTACTACGACTTATCATCCTCAAATTGATTCCCTATATTAGAGGAAGATTCAAACACTTGAGGATGTGATGATAACATGGTCAACGTACATCAAAATAGGTTGGGATCAACATCTTCTTCTTGTTTAGTTATCTTAAAATAACAACATCCACTCAAGAATTCAAATGGCTTCTTATAAAGCCCTTTATGGGAAGAGGTGCAGAACACCAACATGTTGGGATTATGTTGGGGAGAGAGGACTCTTAGTTCTAGAAATGGTCAAAGGAATGGGGGATAAGGATAAAACTATGTATTATTACATTTCAGGTTATTAGAATTGACAAAAGAGAAATGCTGATAATCCTAAATGATACAAATAGTTTAATGATAAAAATATGTTATTCCTCCATAATTCAATGTGGAAGAGTGTTATAAGATTTTGGAAGAAGGGAACAATTTTTCACAAGTACATCAGACATTTTAATTTCATTTATCGCACTGGATTAGTGGCATATCGACTTACACTCCCACTGAACCTATCTCAAGTACATGATGTATTCCATGTATCACTCTTGATGATCAACATTCCCAATCCATTTTATTTACTCAATCCAGAAGAGGAACGAATGGAGAATGGCATCTCCTATGAAGAGAATCTGGTGAAGATCATATATCATAAGGACAAAAATCTATGAAATAGGACATTGCACCTTGTCATGTTTTTATGGGGAAACTGAATGATTGAAGAGGTAATATGGTAATCATATTAATTGATGGTGCAATGATACATGTATCTGTTTAATTTGGGAAAATGAAATTTCAAGGGTAAAAGTTCACAAGGGGGAAAGATTGTAATGACCCAAATATATATTAATGAAAAGACTTTCTGATCTAATTAATTTTCATACTATGAAAATTGTTATGTTAAATTAGAAATTCCTTGGTTTTATGTTGTTTGATTTTAAAATATGATTATAAATTGTTATCGTGGATAATATAGTCATTCAAAATTTATCACATGATTAGTATAAATACATTTCTTTAACAAATCCAATTTACTTAGATAATGGAAGTGAAGGGCTCATCAAGTATAATTTCTCCAAATGAAGCCCATTTTTGGAGCTCAGAATGGATGAAGTTTCGATATGGTTCACTCTTGAACAATTCCAAGCCATGCTTCATCATGTTAGGCTTGAATGGAACCTCCTACACAAGAAGTGAAAATAAATATGGATTACCACCCGAACGATGTTATCTGTGCCACCCCTTGGGTATGTCCCTATATCACACCTCACACTTAGGTCATATGTGGGTGTTATAAGTTGTTATGTAACAAGACCCTAGAACTATGATTATATGAATTATTGTTTTATATATATATTTAATATAAATTTATTTTATTATTGTTACTTTGTAAATATTTTTTAAGAAAAAATTGTATTTTCAGTTAATATTCAATTAATAAATATATTATGATGAATTAATGTATTATTTAATTAAATAAAATTTTATTTAAATATTATTAATAAATTAAATTTTATGAAATATAAGTGATCATATAATTTTTATGAATACAATTGTAATTTTTATTAATGATTCAAAGCCATATTTTGTCATAACCCATGAATAATGGATAAAAATCAATTTTAAAATTTTCAAACAACGAATTCAAATATTTAAATAATAATAAAGATTAAATGAATTCAATTTTTATAATCAAGATGTCTAAATTTTATAATGGTTCATTTTTCATTATTTTTTCAGAATGTGAAATGTTTTGGAAAAAATAAAATACCATTAAAATATATAATGTGTTTTATGACATCATAATGACCCGTTAGTGATTTAATAAAATTCTAAAAATGAGTTTTTCGACCAATGTATTTTATATCGATAAAATAATTTAATTATATAATTTTTTCATAATTAAATTGTGTCTCTTTGTACCATCATATACTTATAAAACAATTTATCTTTTTAAAATGATTTACTTGAGAGTGTGACTAACATCCACTTAAGTAAGAAAAATATATTAAGAATATATACAATTTACCATATAAAAAAAAATTTCCACTCCCCTTTAGAACAAAATCTTTGAAATGACAATGGGTTGGTTTTTGGTATGGATTAGTTTAATGTGTGTTGTCAAAAACCTAATGAATAAATAATTACCTCTCTTTTCCAATATATACACATTGATGCTCTAACTTCTCATCATTCATAACACTAGGAGAACATACATACTCTTACATCATTTATCTATAATCCCCCAAAGGTTCGTTAATATCCCATGAAGCCTCTCTAAATCCCCTATCAAGCCTTTGGGAACAAACATACAAGTAATAGATTTCATCATTTCTCATTTTCTTATGAATTTCATTATATTTTTAAACCATTTTCATTCATATTAAAATTTTAGGGTATGATTTGAAACATCCCCCATACTATCCAAATTTTTATTTAACGAAGTTCTTCATATTTATCTGTAATTAATTTCTCCCATATACACTCGTTACCATGCCAAAATTCTGTAAGGATTTTCTATCTCTCATCATTTACATTGAAGAAATTCTTTTATATTATGAATCCAAATTCCATTAAATATGTTGGGATATTATCTTACATAACCCCTGACTATTAATTACATTTAAAAATTGATGATTAACCCCTTTTTCACTATTGATCCCATTTAATGATTTCTATTTCATGTCTTTATGCTGCGAACTTACACCAATATTTCCATGCTAATGTCATTGTGTATGTGAATACCAAACCCATTTATCTATCACAAGTATTCAATGTAATACACATGTTATTTTAATTATGAATGACATTTATATATCACACAACTCTTTTTTGGTATTTTTGTCACCAAAATTCTATACAAATAGAAGGCCATTTGACGGCC
This sequence comes from Viscum album, assembly GCA_963277665.1. NCBI lineage: Eukaryota > Viridiplantae > Streptophyta > Magnoliopsida > Santalales > Viscaceae > Viscum > Viscum album. The sequence goes on from OY728138.1 coordinate 835,485,836, forward strand.
CCACAGACTGCCTCATGAATCCCCTTTGCGGAGTCCCACAACATCGAAGCCGCTGTGAAGCAAAGAAGGCGGGAGGCTCTGCAAAATAATTTGACTTTCACAAGCCCGATGGGAAGAATATGAGGTTGGACACTCCTTGAACGCAATTGACGTTCGCGATGCCGCAACGAAGAAATGTGGCGAGACGCTCTGTGACCCAATTTGACGTTCGTGACCTGCCACAAATCCACCAAGCCCCTCTTCATGCTACGTGATCTCCGATTTGTGGTGCCTCTTTCCTATATATATTGGGCTCTTCCTGAGCTCTCGGGATGAACAATCTAACCTTTTGACTTCCCAGCTCCCGAATCGCAAAGCAGTTTTCCGCTCGGTGAACAATCAGTTACGCGAAGTACTTTTGATTCGCGAAGTGCCTCCCCATTGTATTGTTTTTATCCCCAATTCTGATAGGGATTCCCTTCATGAATCCTAAGGTCTTACGTGAAATAATGGGATCCCCAAGGGGACCCGGGTCATTATGGAGCATTTATGCTTCAGGAAACACCCTTTATGTTCTCATGATTCATATGCTAAGGCAGGGTCACTGTACTTTGTGAAGCACATTACTTCCTGAAACCTTGCTTCACGAGGCACCTTTGTGTCGCGAGGTTGTGCTCCACAGATTCCCTTCCACATTTCAATGCATCTCCCATTTTCACCTCTGCCCCATGATAAGGCTAAGGCACCCCACTTCGTGAAGAACACCCCTTCACAAGTTCCCTCTACCAAGCGGAGAAACAGAGCTCCTAAAGGCCCCTCCCTATGGACCACTCTGCTTGGAAAATCCTTTTCCGATGCGACCCTAAAGATTTTCTTGATGTGACTTCAATGTCCCATGGATGATACTACCCATTTCATTGCTTCGCCTAATTATTCTTCTCATAGGCATGCTAATGGCTATTTCTTTTTCGCTTAGCCACTCTAACGTGGACCCCTCGATGGTTCACCCCAGAACACCAACTCACTACTTCCTTATTGATTCCTTCTCTCCCACAAGGAGAAGTGGTTACCAGTTATTTATTCCCTAGGGGTGAGAAGCAAACCAACTTCATCCGAGCTCCAGGATGTTAAACTGCCAAGCACCATCATCCTCAGCACATGACGTTAAACTGTGACCTGGGCCTGTGCCTCCCATGCAAGGACCCCCCGCCTTGGGCATTCTCCACTCCCCCTGGTCTCCACATAGGATGATATCCTCCTTCCTGGAGTGGTTTTTGTCCACGGGGAAGGGTAGCCACCATGGTGAAATCCCCTAGCTTTTCTTGCAGGAGGCAGCACCCCTTATCCTCCTCAGTTCCATGGTGCTATGGCCAGCGGAGGGCATGATATGGAATGATGATACTCCTTTATTCAGTCCCAAGTCCCCATCTTGTTGCGCTTTGTCACCCTCGAGCCTCCAACCTGGATTATGTCCCAATCTCTCTCTCCCCGGGCTGCTCCACGCCTAAGCCCCACTCCAAATCCCTCAGACGCACCTCTCACGATGTGATCATCAGGTCTCTGTCGCTTCTTGTTTTTCACACCTAGCACGACTCACATGGTCTTAGAGTAATCATCGACCATGAAAACACCCTCGCCCCACATGGAGTTAAACTGTACACCCGAACTATGATGACATTGATCAATGTCAAGGCATGGTACGTAGGAATCCTCCAGGAGGTTCTTGCCAAACAACCACTGGCCCCGACCATCTCTGTGTCGGTTTTCCATGCCCCATTAACACCACTGGCCGCCAAGGGTATAAGACCCACACCATCCTGAAATATGGGGACATTGATCCATGTCAAATCATGGTACATAGGAAGCCTCACGAGGTTCAATCCCACCACACGGTGGTTCCAACCATCAGTTCACCAACACATTGGGCAGCCTAGAGTGTATACCCCACACCATCCCGAACTATGGGGACATTGATACAAGTAAATTCATGATACGCTGGAGGCCTCGTGAGGTTCATGCCCACCACCCAGTTGTTCTGAACATTGGTTCACCAACACCTTGGGAAACCTAGAGTGGTATCCCCACACCATCCCATACTATGGGGAATTTGATCTGTGTCAAAGCATGTTATGTATAAAGCCTCATGAGGTTCAAGCCCACCATCTGGTCGTTCTGACCATCGATTCACCAACACCTTGGGAAGCCTAGAGTGTATTCCCCACACCAACCTGACTTATGAGTACATTGATCCATGTCAGGGCCTGGTACGTAGGAATCCTTCCTGAGGTTCATTCCCACCATCCACCGGGACAAAGGTCCTTATTTATGTCAGTTCTCCGACACCCCAACCTGAATAATGGGTGCATTGATCCATATCAAGGCATGGAATGTAAAAAAGCCTCCTTGAGGTTCAATCCCACCACCACCTGGTGTTTCGACCCCCCTTCATGTCGGTTCACCCCTATCCAACATGATGTTAAAATGCATTCCCTTTCCATCCTAAACTAAGGGGTCTTTGATCCATGTCAAGGCATGGTATATAGGAATCCTCACGAGGTTCATGCACAACACCAATCTATCCCCCAGTACATCTTCATGTAGGTTGGACGACACACCCTATTCCGAACTGTGAGGACTTTGATCCATGTCATGGCATTGTATATAGGATGTCTCTTCGAGGCTCAAGCCTAAAACCATCATTCATCCTGATTCTTACCAGGGTCGGCACACCCCGGTGAGAACATGCCACCCCATTCCCTCCCACAGTTTTTGAGAATCTTCACACGTGCTGGCCCCAATATCTCTTTTCCCTTTGGGGGATTCCTCCGTCTTATCTACTCTAATCAATGTTCTGATCAGTCTGATCCATCATTTCTGGACGTTAAACATGAGGCATACCCCGTGTTAAAGACAATATGCTAAGGAAAACTTCAAATACATTCCAACATTATATGATTCCTCTCATTCGATGAGGGATGCCTCGGACATATGTTTCTTCAAGAAGCCCAATAATAAGGAAAATAAGAGGGAAAAACCAATCCCCAACATCCCGAGAAGCCAGTGATGCCCTGGGTGACAACTCCCCTAACCGAAGGTTACTGTCCTGACCGGACCCCTTGAATGTCCTGACAGAAGCAGCATAATTAACTGTTGTCCATGAAGATATGGAACCAGGAAGAGTTTCATAATCAATGTATTAAATCTATGAGGGATACCCGGACTAGTTAACGAGTTACAAGGAGGAATCCATGGAAGGAAAAACCGACATCCCATCATCCGATTTTGATCAAGGATCAGACGTCCCTAAATAAAGAGGGAATGCCGCCCACCATTGGAAACCAGGAATGCGGGGTAACAAAAGTCGCGCAAGTCGCACTCAATTAGATATACGCGTGCGCCCCGATGAAAGCGTCGAAAATAGAAATGGTAAACCGGATGTGAATTTATTCTCCTCAATATGGATATTAGTAACGCTCAAGGAATCTGTGGATTGACATGTCACCAGATATAGCTATCTGGTGGCAAGTCCTGCAAATAAAATAACACTCCTGGAATGAAACCTACCAGATGATGGGGTAGTAGAATGTTGGGCATCCTGTTTTGTGATAGTGTCAGCGTGGATTCCTCTTACCAGCCATGAAAGATGGAATTGTGCTGGGGCACTAGTTGTTGATTTATTTTCCTAGAAATTTTAATGAGTTAATCTCCTTGCTTGTATGAATCAGGTTGCTATGGCAGGAATGCGATCACCGCCTGCCTGCCTATACAGGGGTAGGGGAAACGCCAGCATAGGCGCTCTGCGTGGACTCACCACTTCTTCAACGGCGTCTGCATCAATGACCGTGGGGCACCCATTCCCTTATCCCCATCAGAAGTCATCCAACGAAGGATAATTAATGACCTCTTAAATAATTATGAGGATGAGTGAATAATCCCAACCCAGGATATGGACCACCTAGAACTAGGGGAATCCATGCCCCTTCATCAAAGCCACCCCTGTGTGCTACAAAGGGAGTCGATTGTCCCCACCACAACATTCAATCATTTAAAGAGCATGTCCCCAGAGTGCTTCGACAACTCCCTACCTTACGATGATGTGGTGGGAGATGTCCACCCCAGCCTGGCCAGAGTCTCACTCTAGGGGCTCCCAGCGAGGCCCCCCACCCAGCCGCATCAACACAACTGCCCGACCTTGCTAGAGGAGCAGGAAAGCTATGCACCTGTGACACTAGCACCAGCTCACCTGACCTGACACCAGAGTTAGGCACGAGCTGAGGACACCTTCCATTGGGTGTCAACGTCGATGGCTACTATGGCCCGATCTACCGCCGAAACATATCATCAAGTCCATGAACACACTGATCAAGATCACACATATGCCCAACTAGGATCGTGGCCCCAACTGCCCCACGATCTGGCTAGGTCGACTTTCCTGGTTGGAGGCAGGGGCGGTGGACATCATAAACCAACCCATGTCGATGGAACCCCATACGAAGGTCCTCCCCGTACCACCACCACCATGACCATGGGTCTACCCTGCCTCAAGGCTTAACATGGAGTTCTTCCCCATGCTACCTCAAATCCTAATGAAGGTCTGTCATGCGACAATGATGTTTGGTACGGAGGCATCTCCCATGCCGATCACACCAGGTATGGAGCCCTTCCTCCTTCCCTTGACAGTCATCATGAAGACATTACCCATCATGTCTCTCTACAATGTGGGGATTCTCCTTACGTCCTCTATGCAACTAAAGATGTTCCTCTTTGCCTCGATAACCAGAATGGTAAAGGCCAGCCTCATCCACCCACAACAAACATGGAGGTCCTCCCCTTGCTCTCACCAGTTTTGGTGCAGTTTTTTCCTGCTTTAGTGCTGATCATGGAGTTCCACCACATGACCCCTGCAACATTTTCCTTAGTGCTCCTCGAACCTCGTCTGTCTCAAGGGAAAACCCTCTTTGCCCTAGCACCAGTGCGGCCAAATGACTGCTTGTCAGAAATTAGCCTTGTCCTGATCAACCACCAAGGGGAAGAAGGGCGGGTCATCGCTACAACACGAAGATTCATAGGAAGGCTCAGACAAAGATCAAATCGGTCCACTTCTCATACTATGATGAAGATTTTGACTCAGTTCAGGAACCCAAACCTCGCTCATCCATGTCAAGGGACGGGGCAGGGACGAGGCACATCAGCCTGGTACTCCCAGAATGTGAGGTCCACCTGATTCATGCCTCCCTTCGTAGTTTTATCTAGGACGATGAAAATCTGGCGAACCCGCATGTTACGTTCATCCAGTCCCCACCATTATCACAAGAAGTGCTTTATACCTCCACAAGAGATCATAGAGAGCTATTATGGGGACCAATAGCGGGAGGGAAGCATCATGACCCACCACCAATAGTCATGGCCCTCGAGCCATGAATGATGACAGCCAGCCTGTCCTATCATGTCATAGCGGCCAGGTCACTACACTCTTCGGAGAACAGCCCGAGAATCAGGTGCCTGTCAGCATGTTCGCCATATTCCGCACCAGAAAAGTTGTCATCCGAGCAGTCTGCCTTAGTACCACTATATGTTCCTCAACAACCCCTAGATGGTTAGTGGGGAATTCAAGTTCCGGACCCTAAATTTGATTTGAGGAGATCCAGGAGCATTCATGCAATAGACCACATCCACAAGAAGTTCTTTCCAGGAGCAGCATGAGTTTTCTACACACCAGAAACTCTCACCCTATAGGAAGTTCAGTGATCTGGTTGCAACCATTGGGAGATGCATTTTAGTCTCCTTCATTCGTGTGTGGTTTATTGAATTAGCCAAGCACATTTTAAAGACATCAGCGAGAGGTGTCGTCTAGTCGATATGTATGCACTCCCTGGGGCCCTACGCCCTGAGTAACCAGGCCGTCATGAGGCACTCCAACAGCAATGAGTTTAGTGTATTAAGGTAATCTAAAAATTTATCAGGGTGGCTACCGCCCACATCCATGTCTGTGGCTGGGGGCAGTATGATGCCATCCTCTTCATCCCTATCTGAAGGCTGCCCAACTCTCTATGAGATATTGAGGACATCCCCCTGAGAATGGTCACAATCCACATGGCTGACGTCGTGGACAAGGAGGACGAGTTAGAGTTTCTTGATTGAGATTTACCCTTGAAGGTGTACGAACACTATTAGTCCCATCAGGGATGATTACTCGTTAGCAGAAAAACCTCATAGGTCTCTATATTTCCAAAGAGGCATTGGTACTCATCTGGAATGCTGGTAAGGGAAATGAGCATGTCTGAGCTGTCAAGCACTCCGACCCATCCGCATTAGTGCAGAATATGGAGGAGGACCCCCCTTGCTTTGAAAAATAGGTTGGTCGATGAACTCCTGGATTAATGTGTGATAGAGTGACGACCTGACTATGGTGGTCCATGATTGGGGTAGTAGGGGTAGGAACAAATTCCCCTCAGTGAGATGCCTCCGGGAAACCCTGATCATACTACTCTCGCAGACAGGGATGAAGCCAGAACTCATAGAAAGTTGTCATTGAATGTCTCATCAAACCCTCCTTAGTGCACGACAATCAAAAAAATCCAGCTCTAGTTCCCCCAGATGACCCACATGCCATCCCACCATTCGTTCCATGAGATGCTGAACTGGTCTACCATGTCGAAGAGCTTAACAACACACTCGTTATTAGGGATCCCCGTCAAGACAGGTACCCCACCTGTATGATCCTATGGCGGCACTCATTTCCCACCTTGAGGCATTGGAGACATGGTATGTGGAAATCCCACCTAATGGAAAGCCATACTCGGCCTGGGTTGATGATATGTCTTTGCCTTTGGGTTTCTGGAATCCCACATTCTCCTCCTTTAATGGGACAAGGGAATTGTCTCAACATCTGGATCACTTTTACTCGTGGTGTGGGCCTATTTTAGGGAAACCCGTGTTGTAGGACGATGCCAAGATATGTTGTTTCCTTTAGACAGTGGAGGGGTCGGTGTTCTTCCGGTACAACAAGCACCCTGTCAGATCTGTGACCACCTAGGAGGACCTTCTCATGAAGTTCCTCTACCAGTTCAGCTCTACCACCCAGAAGACCAATATAACAGACCTCTTAATTGCACAAAAGGCCTGATGAGCAAGTCGCAGACTACATCTCCTGGTGGACTGGGCTTACATACTCCCGTGACATGCTGCTGACTCAGTAGCACTTACTGACGATCTGTGTTGGAAATGTCAAGATGGAACGAGATCCCTCTCTGATTACTCATAATTACTCTAGAGGGTTTCGAGACTTATCGGATAAGGCCCAACACCTTGGGGAAGCCCTGCAATAGGCCATATAGGCACACCTGCTGCCCCCTGTGATCCCAAAAAGGAACAATGCTAGAGCAGATCCCATTATGGTGGCCTAGATATAACCCCCTAGGCATCTAAAATTTCTACCAGTAGCACCAGCCCCGCAGCCTCGCAGTAGTCTTCCACCCTAGGCATAGCCTCTGGCTCTACAACATCCTCAGAATCGACAGGTGCTCCTACATAATGTGCCACCACTGCCCATGCGAGAGAATTAGTGTCTACATCCTCGACAGGCTCCTCCGGATCCTCATCAAGGACTGGATCAATGGTCTCAATATCCAGAAAGAAGACATCAGTCATAATCGTTCAGTTACAATTAGGTCCTTGATTACAACCTTAGTTCCCTATATCAGGGGATTGTAGGATTTTATGAGTGTAGAAGGTCGGCAGAGGTGAATCACAACGATTGCCGCAAATACTGCCCCTATCATTGGATTCTGGGGCACACCCTCAAGTATTGGTATGTGATTAAAGACTGGCTCCAAGTCCAGGTCGATAACAATATAGTTAGGCTGGGCCCGACCCCGGTATAAGTCGTGGGTGTCATTGTGAGGGCAGATAGAGGTAGCGACGGTGAAGGTGAGTGGCAACATGTACCCAACTGCGGATTGCAAAAGTATGATGGATGGATGGATCATAAAATGATTTCTCGCACCCATAAAATCATTTAGGAAATCTTGAATCAGCTGAAGCCTTTAGACGCTGCGACCACCACCTCTACATAATCATCTCAGTCGACCTCTTCCTAGAAGATCAAGCATCAGCTACACAATAATAAACAACGTGCCCCACCAATGCCATCGTCGTTTGGCACTCTTAGCGACATCATACCCCCGAATATGGGGATCCCTCCGAAAATCCACCCAATTGTGGATGATTTGTCATGTTATAGTCTAGGGTATGTTTTAGTTAATACCGTCGAGTTGGTAATCCTCTATATGACTCCCAACGAGGGGGAACACCTGGAGAACCTCCCCAATGTCCCCAGCCGACACCAACGTCGGCGAATCCACGACTATATGGGAAATCTTGGTGCATGAGTAGGAACCTATAGACAAGATGCGCATGCCACCGATACTAGATAGTAGGCATAGAGTAGAGCTTAGTACACACAACCTTTTCATCTGATGTCGTTAGGACCGCCCCTGCCACCATTTGTGCTACTAGATCAGGCAGAGCCACTTCAGTCGTATCGAGACCAGCTTCGCCCCACTACAGGACAACCTAAAGCTTACGGACCTCATCCAACAGCTACTCTTCTGGCTTTAACTAGTGAACCGCGGAACGTTCCCAACACCAGCATGGCACCGATCTAGCCGACATGGCCTGCCATGCGTCCAATCGCAGAGAGGCCTCCTGTATGCATAAGTTCACACCTATCACGAAAGTATGATGTTCTATAGAATCTCATAGGCATCCCAGTGAGTCTTTCCATCCTATAATCCCTCCACCTGTCGTCAGATATGCGTGAGGCCCTCAGTGAGGATTTACGGAGCCTCGAATAGTTTGAGACGGAGGTAGAAGATGCAGAATCCTTTCATGCTGAAGCATTTGAGACTTCTGAATGCCAAGCCATCATTTTGTTCTCTAGATAGGATGGAGGCTCTCACATATAGGGGCACATCTTCCCACTTTATATCACTAGACAATTCAACGGAATTGAGATTCACCGATGTCTCATTGACACTGGCTCCGGGATCAACCTTATCCCGACACAAACGCTGAAAAAGGTGGGGTTATCCAATGATGACCAGACTCCTTTCTATTTAAGGATCCATGGAGTTTATAGGAAGGAGAAGACCTCTTTCAGCATGATACATTTGAAGACCCAGTTCAATGGCCTAGTTTCCAGTAATGAATTTTTGGTCGTCTACTAGGACACTGAGTATAATGCATTGATGGGAAGACCATGGCTCCATCTGCACATGGCATTCCCCTAGTCGTATCACCAATGCCTCAAGTACTACCTTAATGTTCGAGTAGAAGTAATCTCAGGTGATGCGTCTCCTTTCGCCTCTTATGAAACCCTTTTTTGGATGTTGACTATTACAATAACAAAGATAAGTTGATTTTGGAAAGGGAGGTTGAGCCTGACTCGGTCACAAGTGACCCCTGGGTTGGTCTGGATGACACCTATGTCTTCCCAATCCATCGATTGGAGGTTATGACCCACGTACATGGGGAAATGATTTTTTGTCTCTAGTACAATAGGAAGGCATATTCCCAAGTCCATGCGACTGTGGAAAATCACCTCGTACTCCTACACAAACCTGGCTCAGGTGATCGTAGAACCTCCTACTCCCGTATGGTATCAGGACGTCTGCCCTATGGAAATGGCAGTATGTTATATGTTTCAAATCCGTCGTGCTGGAATTAATCGTATCACGAAGACACACCACTATTTAATTGATGCCATCAAGTGTGGCCCCATGGGAAAAAGGCAAGATTGAATTGGATCGACGTCCTTCATCGCTATGGTCTCAGTGGCGCATGAATCTCCTGATGTGCTGTACACTGCTGTCCAGGCTAGTACCAACCTCCCGTCAGGTTCCTCCAACCAAGGGGAAGCCTCATCCGCTAGGAATCTGTCCTCCGCAACGAAAGAAGAGGATTTGGAGGATGCTCTCCCACCATTGAAGAAGACATCTCTTCCACAATCGATGAACTGGTATAGATGAAACTTGGTAGCAGGGAAGATCTGAGACCCACACTGATCAATGCTGTCGTGTCCCTTGAGTATTAGTAGTAGTACATGGACATCCTTAAACAGCACCTTGACGTGTTTGCATGGAGTTACGATAGGATTCTAGGAATAGATCTTCATGTAGCCTTCCACTGCCTCGGCCTCCTGACAAGCCATCGTGGGTTCAAGCAGCCTACCAGAAAGATGCACCCTTCTCATGGTGCCATGGTTGAGGCCGAAGATGACAGGCTCATCCGAGCCATCATTAACAAGGAGGTCTAGTACACCAAGTGGATTTCCAACATTGTGCTTGTCAGAAATAAGAACAGATAGATCATAGTCTGTATCGACTTCCAAGATCTCAATCATCATTGTCCGAAGGATGATTTTCCCCTTGTGGTGACAGAATTGTTGATCGATTCTATAGCTGGGTTCCAAGCCCTCTCCTTCATAGTTGGTTACCTTGGATATAGTCATGTCCAGATGGCCCCGATGGATGAAGAGTCCATGGCTCTTAGGGAGCCCCATGGTACTTTCTGTTACCAGGTTATGCCCTTTGGCCTGACGAATGCAGGTTCCACCTATCAGTAGTCCATGCATTGCATATTCAAGCACGTCCTCATGACATCGGTGGAGTTCTATGTGGATGATCTGGTGGTCAAATATCTCTTGCGCCAGGACCATCTCAAGGAGCTTGATATTGTCTTTGGCTTCCTCCGCTCCCACCCCTTGAATATGAACCCATTGATGTGTGCCTTCGGGGTCACTTCCGAGAAGTTTCTTAGCTTTGTTGTCAGGTGTCGGGGCATTGAGATCGACCCAGAGAAGATCAAGGCAATTAGTCGGATGTCTCCTCCAAGAAATAGTAGACAACTTTGATGTTTTCAAGGCCACATAACCTACATACACCAATTCATTGTGAATCTAGCTGGAATGTGTAATCCATTTTATCATCAAATGATGAAAGGCTCCGCCTACGAATGGGGAGAAGTGTGTCAAACCGTGTTCGAGGAAATTAAGAAGTATCTTCCCTAGGCTCCGGTCATGATGCCACCCATCTGCGGGAAGCTGCTAATCCTATACATGACTGACCTGGAATGATCACGTTTTTCCCAACTCACCTAGAATAACATCAAGGGGACAGAGAATAGTCTCTACTACCTCAGGCACATGCTTCCCAGAATGGAGACTGGAAACTCTCTCCTCGAGAAGAGTTGCCTTGTGATTGTATTTGAGGTGTAAAAGTTGAGACATTACCTGCAGCACCATGATGTACATCTAGTCTCTCAGGTAGACCCTCTAAAGTACATTCTGAATCACCCCATGTTGATTGTCCGTCTAGCGTGGTGGTCGGTGATCCTCTAGCAGTTCGAAATCAGGTTCATGCCTTAGAAGGGTATTAAGGTGTAGTAATTGACGAGCATTCTAGTTGTCCATCTTACCTCCGTGGATCAGTTCCTGATCTTGTATTTTCCCGATGAGGAAATCCTATTGGTAGATCATGATGTCCCATGTTAGAAGATAAATTTTGATGGTGCCTCCTAGATCCCTACTGGTGGGAGGCTAAATGATCATTGCCTCAACAGAGTAGGTTTGGGTAATGTCTTTATCACCCCGGTGTAAGCCATCCTACTGTACTCATTCCTATTGTCAGAAGGCTGCACCAACAACGAGACAGAGTATTAGGCTCTGATTACTGTTCTTAAGCTTGCCCTTTAGAATGATGTTCCACATTTGCATGTGAAAGTGGATTCCGAGCTATTAATAAAAGATGTCAACAATGATTATGTTGATATAAAACTAGAGCTCACACCATTGTTGGAGCGCACCGTCCATCTAATGGCCTAGTTCCATTCTCGGCCGAAGGATACCAATGTATATCGGTCACAGAATGGTCAAGTGGATGGTTTGGCCAGCTTACATGCATCACATGCAGAGCCCAAGAAGGATTATTTGATTATACATGTGGCCCATAAGAGAGACATTGCCCCCGTCACCCAAGAGGATGAAGATGACCTATGAGTAAGACATATTCCCACCAGATACTCCACGATAGGACCACTAGGATCTTCCGATGCAGTGGCTGAATAGACTTCCGACTAGAGAGCCCCTTTTTTCAAGAATCTCCAAAATGGTTGCCTCCCGGATGATCGGGCCAAGCGCAAGTGAATCCGACGCCACGCGCTGCATTTGTTCCTCCAGAATGGTCACGGTCTTTAGTAGATCCTCTAAAAGAACGACTTAGTTGGTGTTATCATCTGTTGCATCCTAGGTGTTGAGATTCCATAGGTCATGTAATAGGTTCATGCCGGTTCTTGTGGATCCCACCAGGCTACGCCGAAGCTATCCCATCAAATACAGAGACTGGGGTACTTTTGTCCCTATATGATCCATAATTGTGTCGATTTTTCCACGAGATGTCACATGTTCCATGTTCATTCTAATTTCCTGCATCGTCCACCAGAACCTCCCCAATCCACTAAGTACTCTTGGCCATTTTCGTTGTGGGGGATCCATGTTGTGGGACCATACCCACCAGCCACTGCTCGCCAAGGCATGTTCATCCTGACCGCCACAGATTTCTTTTCCAAGTGGCCAGAAGCAGTTCCACTCAAGGAGGGAAATGTCCGATCAATCGTTGACTTCATGAGTTCCAAAATCATCCACCATTTTGTAGTCCATCATGTTGTCCTCACCTATAATGATAATAACTTCTGAGTAGGCGAGCAGAATAAATTGTACGCCAAGTATAATATCTTTTTGAACTATACCTCCTACTATCACGAGCAGTAAAATAGGAAGATCAAGGCATTAAAAAAAATCTTTAACATTTTGTAGAAAATGGTTGGTCAAAACAATAAGAGTTGGCCAGACAAGCTCCCCAATGCCCTCTGGGCCTATCAGACAATGGCTCATAATTCCACACAGGGGACCTCATATACCCTGGTGTACAGAGCTGAGGCCATCCTACCCATCGAGATCCAGCTGCCTTCGTTAAGCACTGCGGTCTATGACTGGAAGATGCCCTATATGGTAGCCAAAATCCGTCTAGATGAATTGAATGCACATAACAAGAATATGCTATGTTCCCTGCACAATCGGGAAAGGCATCAGTATAAGATGGATAGAACCTTCAATAAAAATGTTTGCCTCTCCTCTTTTCTACAAGGCAACCTGGTATTGGCACTCCGAGCGTCAATGATCCATGGTTGAAAACCACCCATGTTTGATCCCAAATGGGAATTAAATTACATAATACACATCGTTTACACCAATAGATCATACTCCTTGGTGACCATGGATGGTTAACGCATAACTCCTCCACCAATTCCAGATTCCTCAAGCAATACTTTGGCTGATACATTTTGTCTTGCACGCCCTTCAACCGGATGGTCCTGCACGACCTGAAACTGGATGGTACTGCATGAACTTAAACCAGATGGTACTACATGACCTTAAACTGGATGGTCATGAAAGACCTTAAACAGGACTGTCCCGCATGTCCCTAAACTACATGACAGTCACACAAGACCATAAACGGATCGGTCATACATGACTTTAAACTGTGAATCGTCTGGAATGATATCAAAATACATATTGGGAACTTTGAATGGGATGATTCCCATCTGAATGGGATATGTAGGAACGCTCAGACACCTCGTCTTGAGACCATCCCAATCTCTTCTCTTTGACTATCCTCCATGGGTATAGCTTTCTCGAAGGATCCTCGCATGATATGGGGTAGGCTCCCTCAGCCCCAATCATATAAGGATAATAACAGTCGCACTGTGTTGCCACTCCCATTATTCTATCCTCCCACATCCTCACCACATGAAGTTAAACTACATGGCCTTAAAGAAGTACGTATGGCTTGATTCCCCTCCTCACATGATATGCAGGAACACCCGGACATTTCTTCTGTTGGCCCAGCCAAATGATAGAATTTTCCCCCGGGGTCAAGATGTATGGCAAGGGTGAAATTTGTTTCCCCAATTAACATCTATTAATCTCTATCCACCCGTACGTCTTGCTCCATGGAGAAATTTTCCAATTTATGATATGGTTACAACTATACTTCACCCACTCCTTGACTGGGATTCAATCACCTTCCCAGTTCGAAAGGGCCCTTGAATGGTATGGATTCTAGGCACAAGGGCTCTCTTACCACTTTGAGCCTATGAACTCAAGGATGTCGAGCAACAAACCGATACAATTCCAATGTTTAGAATATGTTTAGCGATCAACACTCATTTGATGCTCCCATTTCAGGTCCTTATAGGGACGCTGTGTTTCGAACATGGTCAACAATTGTCCTGGATCATTAGGGCCACACCAAGATGTACGGAACATTGAGTGTAGTGGTTAATTATACCTCATTGTATCTAAAAGAGATGAACTCCCTCTGGGCGATTCCAACTATCATTCCCCTTAGCCTTTTCAGGCCCCAACCCAGGTTTTCTTATTGGAGTGTATGGTGAGGTGTGTGATTATGTCCTCTTTCACGTCGGGGTATTCTCCATGTCGTACAACTCCCTTGTCAGGGGTATCTTACTCACCTACTCATCCTCACTATATAATGTTAATCTGAATACTAGTCAGACCTTCCTGACTGAGGCCCAGCCTTAGGCCCCTTGGCCTTCTCGAGCCCCCCAACCCTCATCCTCAGTATAAGACGTCAAACTGAAAACAACTCTGGCCTTCCTGACCGAGGGAAAGCCACAAGCTCCATTGCATTTTCAGGCCCCATCCCAGGTCATATCTTATGGGAGTGTGTGGTGTGTTGTAGGATTATTTCCTCATTCATGTCGGGTTATTCGGCATGTCGTACACCCCCATCATTGGGGTATCTTACCCCTGATTTCCATTACGAACTATGTGTGCCTTGATTCCCATCCTTATTGGATCCGTATAAACACCATAATGTCTAAGATTTGGGTCCTTCCCCATCTCCATGAAATCTACATCTCACCTTGGACCCTTGTCCTACCCTCTCATTCCTAAACACCCTCGTCACCCCTTTTTTGTGATTCATCAATGTGCCTAAGGTTACTCTGGTTTAGAACGTGGGATATCGGACTCTACTCGGACATGCTACCAACCACCATTCAGGCTTTGTGTTCCCCTTCATTAGGGCATCAATAACCTTTCACACCCGAAGGGACCCCCAAGTGGCATAGATTCTAGGCCTAATGAATATCCAACCACCTTGTGCCAATGACCCCAAGGGTCGCGGACAACAAGCCGATACAAATCCTCCATTGCGGATATGGTCAGCGGTTGATGCTTAATTGTTGTCCCACATCAGGATAATGAGTCATGGATACAATGATTTAAACATGGTCAAAAATTATCCTCCATCGCCACGCCAACCCCATTAAGCCAAAAATGTTGGTTACATGATTCACATCCTTCTCCACCTTCTCATGTCCATGTAGAACTTCAAAACTCTTGGCATTATTCATCAGTGTGAATCTCTTTGTTAGGGGGACCAATGACGAGATAAGGGCTTCATTCAGGGCTCCGCACCGATTTCCCTTTGGCAGGTATCCCATGTATTTCTAAAGAAATCTATCTCCCTTATTACCCACACCGAGATTATCCCAGGTGGGATTAGGGGTCGGGTTGAGGTCTGCACTTACTTGGAGGTTTTTCACTCCATTTATGGTCCGAGCTCTAAGACCATAAACTAAGATCTCGCCTAAAACTATGTATGGATTGATTACCATTAATATGTGATACATAGGACCACCCAGACGTCTCATTTTCGGGTCCACCTCCTTTTGGAGCTAGTTTCTCCACCCCCTTTCCCTCTTGCCTCTATGTAGGCCCAATGGCATGAGGTTACCCTCTCGGAATTGCATTCAGTGTGATACGAGACCATGTCCCCCTTCAAATCGGGTATTTTTATTACACCGTACACATTACCTTCCTAGCATCATCTCTTCTAAGTCTATGTTTCACGAAGTTAAAAAGCTTGTTTGGTCCCATTACACGACCGTAAACAGTGATATTATCTTCCTGGACACATGACGAAAAACGAAATTTCATTGTGATGACCTCATCATATAGGACATCACGTTGGGTATCAGTCATTTACCATACCATTTTTCAACAACTGTATATGGCTTGAATCTTGTGGTGACTCCAGTTCCTACTACCCTAGGACACTCTCTTCACAAAAAAAGCACTCACCTTAAAGGACAAACAAGATTTATCAAATACCGCTTCTCTTGGTGCGAGGGCTACACCCGCACTCCCTTTATCTTCGCACTAGAACCCTACCATGCCACCTCATTAACTACGTGCAGCTTGATCCCCATCCTCATGGGATTTGTAGGAATGCTTGTGCACATTGCCTCAGGCCTAGATCAACTCTCGTTTTTAGCCCCAGACATAAAACCACTTCGAGAAACATTTGGTGGTTGAAACCCCTGGTTCACATTCCTGTTTGGTATTTGTAGTTACCCCACCACATGCGCCCCGTGATTCCTACCATCTATGGTCCGAGTTCTATGACCCTAAACTAAGATCTTCATATGGGAAGGGGATTGACCCCCTCTATCAAATACGTCTCATTGTCGTTTTTAGATTCATTTGACAAAGACCCGAATTGTAGAATTTTCATGGGTACATTCCCCTCATTCCCTGACCAAGCTTCTTGAGATCGATATTTGGATCCTCATCTTCTTCCACATCCGAAGGGACCACCTAACGGCCTGGTCCCATGCCGAATCGAGTCATATACCCTCGTGGGCCAATGCCCCTAAGGATCTCTGAAGACATTTTCGACAGGTCCCATTTCTCGAACAGGGTCAATGGTGAAACCTCATTTTTATGTCCCTATTAAAGGATAATGTGATATGGAGGCTTCGTTTCCACCACTGTCAATAGTTATCCTCCATTGTCACACTGCCATCATTGTGGTCCAAATTTCAAGCATCATGATTCACACATTTTCACATCCACGTGTTCAAGTGTATTTCCGACATACACGGCTTTATTTCTTCACACGTCTAGGAGTGCTACATGGATGTGTTAGCATCACTGGGATGGAATTCACCGTGCGTCCTTCTCCCTAACATGACCTTTAAATTGTCGGGAAAGTCCCTCCACTACTTCTTGTTTCCCACATCGATCACGACTCACGTGGGATTAGTAGTTTTGGTAGGATGTACACCAGATTAGCCATGTATCTCATTTTCCCACATGACGTTAAATCGTGCTTATATAACTAGGTATGTAATGATTCCCATCATTATGGGATACATAGAGACACCCCAGTATTTTGTCTACGGTCTATCCCCAGGAATCGTAAATTTATGTTCCTCCCCATTTCCAGCCTCCTGGCCTTACCCCTTGTGGGGAACCATGTAACTGCAAATTTTCCCCGAACTAGTTTTGGATGCCCCACGATGGCATTGGGAAGTAACAGCCCCCCTCTCCAGAGAGGCCCTTTCTAAAATAATGAATGAACAATGATCAAACTGATGCGTCCATCCACTGTGCTTCTGCCACGGTGGCGTAATTTCAAGAGTCTTGAATTCTGTTCGAAAAAACCCTCACTCCATATTCCATGATTTGTGAACCCCTTATTTG
Source organism: Viscum album (assembly GCA_963277665.1). Classification (NCBI taxonomy): domain Eukaryota; kingdom Viridiplantae; phylum Streptophyta; class Magnoliopsida; order Santalales; family Viscaceae; genus Viscum; species Viscum album. The sequence goes on from OY728138.1 coordinate 835,503,444, forward strand.
GACCCCTGTCCTCATTCATGTCTGGAAGAACCCCCTAACAATATGGATACCCATCCTATGGCCCACCTACTTTCCTGGGACAATGATCTGGAAGACTAACAGATGGTATTTGCAATAGGTCCCATGTTTTGAACATAGTCAATAGTCGACCCTCATTTTTTATCCCCACTCCATGATAATATAATCAGAATACGATTTTTAGAATGTAGTCAACAACCAATTTTTATTGTCACGTCACCCCCCAAAAAGTTCTGAAACCTGTGTATCGTGATTCACATCTCTCATTCCCATCTGTTCGGATCGATTCCAGTGCACCTAGCATTACCATGTTTGTGCAAAATATCACACTAGGAAAACGGTAATTATGATGTTATGAGAGCTTCATTCTCCAACCATGTCTCTCCCATTTCCTCATAGAAATCTGGGCCATTTGTTCAAACCCCAAATGCCAGAATCTTGGTTTGCACTCTTATGTTTGGATTAGGCGATAAGGTGTCAATCCATTGTTTCTCATATCGGGTCCGACCCACATTAGCATATGGAATGGTCGCTGGATGATCTGCGAACATCGTAAGGATGCAATAAATCAATGTAAACAATGGAACTTGTTCATGTTATGAAATTAAAACAATCAAATAATGAAAGAATGTTTATGGGTTTGTAATCATTACACTACCCAGGGTTTGACTCCCCCATGGAAAGATTGACCTCGTCGAAGGAACGTTGCAGCTCCTCCACCATCTGGCTGGTGGCATGCAAGAGATGTTGCCGCTTGTTCACCTCCCTCTCATCTTCGGTAGTGAGAGGTCGCAATTTGTTGGCTGCAATCTGGGCATGCTCCGTGTCAGCCCGTATAGAGATCATATCCCCAATAGATCGTCTCAGAACCTCTTCTCCTTATGTCAGCAAGGCCTTCAATCATGATATTAGCTCAGATTGAAAATTGAGGGAGGTAAAGTGCTCGTCCTCCCGATTCTACAGTCACTGGACCTCGTCTTCTGCCTTCTGGAGCCTTTTGATGTTTATCACCTTCTTCCACTGCCAACCCATTCCAAGGCCATAGTCGTACTCCCAAATCATTTCTGCCATAAGATCTCGGATGAGCATGTGAGGACGTCGGGCATCTACACCCCAAGGCATATTTCGCGCAGTCGTGAGCGATGTCTGTCCATCTCATTCAACTATAGTGCTTGTGGGTGTCATTGATGAAGCGCGTGATCAGATTCCATGTTCGGTGATGTACTATTTTGTCGTCCTCCTCGTCAGAGGCCGTCTCATCCCATTCGGTATGATTGGAGGGCTTGAATACAGGTAATGCCGCCATGAACTCCTTTGCCGTGTCCACGTCTGGTGTCAGATCAGTCATGGAGGGAACTGAATCATCTGGTTGATCATCTTCATTGGATACCAACTTGATAATCTCAATAATAGTCCCATTGGTTCCCCCTTAGGTGATCGAGCGTGTTGTAGTTTCGCCAGGATGGATGTTCACCTCCATGACCATTTGAATTCCCCTTGGAATGGAACTACATGAAGCCTCGATAAACTTCGCCAATGTAGCCCAGTCCAATAGAAGGACTGTACGCACAAATAAAATGATTTGAATGTCATTTAACATGGTCAGGGGATGATAGTTGTGGATTCAGTAGAGAAGACTTACAGTGGTCAAATAACTGGTCTCGCTCTTGGGATGATGTCGTCAGAACCCCGAGACGAGGCCCCCTGTATATAGTTGGTAGGTCTGGTGACTCTGGGGGAGCCGTCCTGACTTTCCCAGCCCCGCCAGACATGGATGTTGATGCAGCCACATGCTTGGTTCCTGAAGGTCCCATGTCTACACCCACAGAGGGGCGATAACGAGGTCTATGCACAAGTTCCTCCTACATAGAACATACATTGATAAGGAATCCAATGTAACCTAAGGGAAGAATCTGAAGAAGGATCCTAGGATTTTACCTCGAGAGCCTCTGTGAAATCATCATGATCTGAGGACTAGTCGCCAACATCACCTTCCTCCAGTGGAATCTCCCTACCAGCCTCATCTCCCCAGGAGGACTCATCCGATTTGTCCTGTAGGTGGAAGCGCTCCCTCAGACCAGCGGCTGACTGTTGCGGAGGGACCATGCGATCCAACACCACCTTGACTTGGTCTGTCATTAGGTGCAAGGGACGCTGGGATTAGATGAAGTATTCCATCTCAGCTATGTATTACTCTGCCTCTTCCTAGGATACTACTAAACCAGCCATAATAGGGCCAATTCCCTATAAGTCCATCCCGAGGTGGTTAAGGTGCGACCATAACTCATTTGGGACGAGGAATTTCCAATTGAATTCCCAGATGTCTCAGGCCTCTAGGAAGACAACATTATCCAACATGTCAATGTATCATAGCCATTTCCTTGTGTCCTTCATAGAAATCTTGAGAAATCCCCTCAATGGCCTCCCCTATAGAGGATTCTTTTCTTTTGGGACCACCGGCTCCGCTGTCGCTGTCAGATCCGCTATCGTTGTTCCCTCCTAAACTAGTGCGGGCATCGCTACTACAACATCCCGGAAACCATGAGACACCATTGCTACCTTCCATACATAGCCCCGAGATCGAGGAAGCTCAACCTCACCGACCAAGATGGTTGGCCGCTTCAGTATCTCCCCTGGATTGGGTGCCTCCTAGCTCCGGGCATATTATTTTATCAGCCCAAGGACGACGGTCGGTGGAGATAACACATTCCACATCTTCTCATATTCCGTGTGAACATAGGCCTCATCTTCCTCATCACACACGTGTTATCTTCGTAGTGAACCTCTAGATAGACCTACGAGGTCACCAGCTGCAGGCACCATAATTGAATTACAATCCGGTGTGGGGTGTATGGCTCATAGAGACGCTCGCGGTCCACCCTAGCCACCAAGACCCCACCTCAAAAGGCCATGAGGAATGCTCGGTGCTCATATGATCTTTAGTCTTCGTCATTGAAGGCCCCCATCGGTAATGGTAATGGTTGGAAATAAAATTCCTCCACCCTCAACACCCAGTTTAGAACTGATGGTGCGGTCAGATTGGTTGGAATTCTCGATGAGGATTTCAAGATCGATGGACAAATGTTCAACACCAGAGGTGAGATGGGGTTCACATACTCGATGACCCACCCTATTGTGCACCGCCATCCACCCATACAAGAGGTGGAACATACCGCATACCCTCTGTGTCCTTTTACCTACACTGATGTGCCACAACATTTAGTACAACATGGTCATCATAGAGATACCCATGTTGACCATCCCTCATGTCGCCAATGTGGATTCCATGACGATTGTGATTGGCCTCAATACAATGTTTCTATCCCTCATCGGCAGGATCCAACAAAAGATGAGGTCTCTGATGAATGCTGCTCGTCTGACTATTGGCTGTTGTTCAGTGCTAATACTAAACCCCCAGTTCTTGAACTGGATATCCTCTAGTAGCCGCAAGTATGGGTTTTCCTTACTCCGGGAACCCTTCGAGAATGTTCAAGTCCTCACTGGGAACTGTCTGTTTTCTGGGAAGTTCAAGAACATAATGAACTAGTTCTTGAAGAGGACATTACTCACCACTGGGAGGAATTTATAATACATAACCCCAGTATCAGGACATCGAATATCTGAGGCACATTCCATATGCTGATGCCGACCTCCTCATGATGAAGGTGAATGGTATTGGTCCCCAGTGTCCACCGACCCAACAGCTCCAGCATTAACTTCTTCGGCTGTTATATAGGGAACTGGGATGCCCAAGATGCCTCATACTAGACCCCCCCCTCAGCTCTACCCAAAACACCTCGCACGAGGCGCCTACCCATTATTCCCAAGCCCAAAAATTTGTAATTTTGACTCCATGGTGGAGGTATGATTCCTCAGACCTCCACATTTTGGGTTCCCCAGAAACACCTTAATGATGATTCGGTATAGTGGAAGGGACATATTTGGCTGTAATTCCCACTCGTCGCCATTGTTCAGATCATTTTATAGGCAGTTGGCAATGACAGGTGTGAAATCCTCTCGGGCATGACCATCGGTAGCCTTGAACCATCAGTGCTGACACAGCGTGCTCCAGAACCAGAAAGCTGGCTCATCCCTACCTGCTTTAGGAATGAAGATATCATCCCTCAGCCCGAAGCCATATAGAGGCAACCTCAAACATAGAGGATAGTTCTTCTGGATGTCTGATGGAAACTCCACCAATGAAATATGGTCTGAGTAACTCTGGACTTGCTCTCCTAGTCCCAGACTGTTTGCCATTTCGTTTCTCCAGGCGGCAACCGCAAGGACCCCCTGGGAAGATTCTTGACGGGCCATTCATTCTAGATCTGTTATGTTTCTTTGGATACTTTTCGAAGATCATTAAAAATTCACGTTCATAAAGTATGATCGTGAAGACTGTTCATAGGGCGTTGTCTCGGCATTCACATCCGGATCACATAGTGCTAATGCAGAGTCGGGGACTCAATGTGCGCCGCGAAGACCCAATTCGCAGAGATCACTCACGGGGTACGTAGAGCTTCATGAATCAAGAGCGCAAGAAGACAAGATCGCAGAGAATGGAAAGGACAAAAGAGATGATAGGTCCCCAATTTATAGGCGACGACCATCGGAGATTTGCGGCACGTCCAGTCCGTGTGGAGCTTTGTGGCATGCCCGGCCCGCGCGACACCTATCCGCCTCGCGACCACTCCTCACTAGTCAACACCGCGAATGATCGAGTATTTTTTGCGATTTCCCTCAGACTTCAACAATTGATCTCTCTAAGGATCCATGTCTGAAGGGGGGGGGTCATTTGTTGGAACCAAAATTTGGGTCAAAGAGAAGGCCCTAAGACGGCCCAACAGACTTCCTCAAGACGCCCCTTCGCGGAGTCACCCAACACCACTGCCGTTGTGAAGCAATGAATGTGGGAGGCTCTGAAAACACATTTGATGTTCGCAAGCCCACTACGATGAAAAGGAGGAAGGATGTTCTGATAATGGATTTGACATTCGCTATGCCGCCATGAAGAAATGAGGTGGGATGCTCAGTGACCCCATTTGACGTTCCTGACCCTCCGCGAAGCCACCAAGATCCTTTTCTTGTCGTGTCAGCTCCGCTCCGCGACGCCTCTTTCCTATAAATACACGGGCACCCCGTGAGTTCTCGGGATGGAAAATCGGACCTTTCGGCTTCCCAGCTCCCGAATCACGAAGAAGCCATCCTCTTAGTGAACCATGAGCTGTGAGAGGTACTTCTTCTTCATGAAGTGCCTCCCCATTTCCTTTTTTATCCCCTATACCTAGAGGGATTCCCTTCGCAAAGCCTAAGGGCTTTCGCGAAGGATGGGGATCCCCATGGGGACCCGGGATGTCGTTGATAGTTTTTTCTTCACAAAACACCATTCATGTGCACATGATCCATCTACTATGCCATGGTCACTGTACTTCACAAATCACATTGCTTCCTGAAACCTTACTTCACAAGGCACCTTTTCTCTGTGAGGATTTGCTTCGTGGACACCCTCCCACATCGCGAAGCACCTCTAATTTGCACCTCCACCCCATGCTGAGGACAAGGAACCACGCTTCGTGAAGCACACCCCTTCACATGTGCCCTCAACCACGTTGAGAAACAGAGCTCCATAAGGCCACTTCCTATGGACCTCTCTTCTTGCCAAATCCTTTTCCCGTGTGACCCTCCAGGTTTGCACGATGTGACTTCAATGTCCCCAAGATGATATCCCCTATTGTGTTGCATCGCCTAATGCTTCATCTAATAGGCATCCTAATGGAAATTTTTTCTTCTTATAGACACGCTAACGTGGACCTCTTGATGGTTCTACCCTGAACACCCCCTCACTATGGCCTTGTAGATGCCTTCTCTCCCACATGGAGCAGAAGGTACCAGTTATGTAAGCCCAAGAGGTGAGGATAAAACCCATTTCACCTGAACTGTAGGATGTTAAACTACCAAGCAACATCTTCCTCATCACATGACATTAAAGTGTGACCTGTCCATATGCCTCGCACGCAGGGACCCCCCACCTTGGGAATTTTGCTACACCCCCTGGTCTCCACCAGGGATGATATCCTCTTTATTGGACTGGCATTTGTCAGCGGCGATGGTTAGCCACCTTTGTGTAAGCCACTAGATTTTATTACAGGAGGCAACACCTCTACTTCTCCTGACATACTTGGTGCCAAGGCCAGTGGAGTGCATGATTGGGAACGGGTATCCTCCTTTCATTGGTCCCGAGTCCCCCTCCTCTAGTGCTTTGTCACCCTTGGGCCTCTATTTTGGAGTAAGTCCAAATCTCTCTCTTCCTGGGCCACTCGACGTGTAATCCCCACTCCACATCCCACAGTCACACCTTTCGCAACGTGATAATCAGGTCTCTGCCACCACTTGTTTCTCACACTGATCATGACTCGCATGGTCTTAGAATAAGCATCGACCATGACAACACCCCCATCCCGCATGATGATAAACTATACACCTGAACAACAAGAACTTTGATCCATGTCAAGGAATGGTATGTAGGAAGAATCCATGAGGTTCAAGCCCAACAACCATTGGCCCCTACATTATCTGGGATGGTGCGCGAAGCCCCATTGAGACCTTGAGAAGCCTAGAGTGTAAGGCTCACATCATCCCGAACTATGGGGACTTTGATTCATGTCACGGCATGGTACGTAGGATGTCTCATGAGGGTTAAGGCCACCACTCTGTTGTTCCAACCATCGGTTCACAAAAACCTTGGGCAGCATAGAGTGTAATTCCCACACCATCCCGAACTATGGAGAATTTGATCCATGTCATGAGATGGTACGTAGGAAGCCTCACAAGGTACAAGCCCACCACTCGGTCGTTCTGACCATCGGTTCACCAACACATTGAGTAGCCATGAGTGTAAGCCCCACACCATCCTGATCTATAGAGACTTTGTTCCATGTCAAGGCATGGTACATAGGAAGACTCACATGGTTCAAGCCCACCACTTGGTCGTTCCGACCAACGGTTCACCAACACCTTGGGGAGCCTAGAGTGTAAGCCCTACACTTACCCAAACTACGAGGACATTGATCCATGAAAAAGAATGGTACATAGAAGGACTCCCTAAGGTTCAAGCACGCCATCCACCTGGACCATGGTTTTTTTTACGTTGGTTCTCTGACACCCCAACCTGAACTATGGGGACTTTGAACCATGTCATGGCATGGTATGTGGGAAGCCTCCCTGAGGTTAAATCCCCCCACTACCTAGTCGTTACGACCCCCCTTCAAATCGGTTCATCCATGTCCCGCATGACGTTAAAATGTATTCCCTTTCCATCACGAACTACAGGGACAGTAAACCATGTCAAGGCATGGTACATAGGAAGCCTCACGAGGTTCAATCCCAAAACCCATCAGACCCCCAGTCCATCTTCACGTCGGTTTTCCAACAGACCACATCCCAAACTATGGGGACATTGATCCGTGTCAAGGCATGGTACGTAGGAAGCTTCTTCATGGCTCAAGCCCAAAAACATCATCCATCCTGATTCATACCTAGGATGCCACATCCCGATGAGACCATTCCACCCCAATCCCTCCCACATCATTCGGGAATCCACCCATGTACAGGACCGAATATTGGTGTTCCCTCTAGGGGATTCCTCCGTCTGATCCCCTCTAATCAGTCTTCCAATAAATTCGATCTGTATCCACTAGAGGTTAAGCATGCTGCATACCCCGGGTTCATCATGGGGAGCTAAGGAAAACCTCAGATACATGGATATGGAATATGATTCCCCATGTTCGATGTGGGATGTCTTGGGATTCCGCGCCCCTGAGAAGCCCTATAATAATGGAATAAAGAGAAACACACCAATCCCCAACATCCAGACATGCCAGTGATTCCTAATATGACTACTCCCCTTACTGAAGGTTGCATCTCTGACTAGACCCCTAGGAATGTCCTAAAAGAAGTAGCATAATTAAATGGTGTCCATAAATATATGGCACAAGTAAGAGTTTCACAAAAAAATGTCTTAAATCTATGAGGGATACTCGAACTAGGTAACGAGATACGAGGAGGAATCCATGGAAGGAAGAACCGACATCCCATCATCCTATTTTGATCAGGGAGAAGACATCCCTGAATGAGTAGTGAATGCCGCCCACCTTTAGAAAGCGGTAGTGCAGGGTAAAAAAAGCCGTTCTAGATGCACTCTAGAAGACAGATGCACGTGCCTCGAAGAAATCATCAGAAACATGTATAAATTATGATGTATATTGAATCTATGATGTATAATCTATGTGGAACACTTATGCACGAGAAGAAATGATTAAGATGGGTGTGCCATGATAGAGATTTAATGCAATGGGTAAAGATTATTATCATGAAACTTAAAGTTACATGAGGATTTAATCATGATAATTAAAGTGAAATTTTGTTTTAATCATGATTCATATGTAATGTGCCTTGTGTCATTATAATATCATGATAATTGTGGATGCGCCATATCCAAGTTATGATAATCAAGCTATATTTTTCCCTTATGTCCATTTTTTTCTTGTTATCCATTAATATTACTATTTCCAAACATGTATTATCTTTTCTATGTTATGAATAATTTACTCTCTTACTAGGATTTATCGTTTACCATTTTCATATAAATTCTCTTTGGTTATCACATGCAATGAGAAGTACGAATGAAGGATGTGGTCATATAAAAGATGTTTTCATTAATTATGTTGACTTTTTATATTCTATGTTTTATGTCATGTTTTTATACCACTAGTACAGTAGACCTATAGACCATCTATAGTGTATCAATCGAATATTTTCTGAAATAAATTTTGTTTAAGTGTGGAATAAAGAGAAGGGTTATAATAAATCTTTTCCTCTAAAACAAACTATAATTATTTTTCTCTTTATTTCACATTAATACATAATTAATTACATTAAACTACACAAAATAAAACCCAGATTATCGAGAATTCTAGTGACATTGAGAGTTAGGTATATTACATAACAACACAAAATATGGAATATAAAATCATTATCAAAAACATGTTAAACAAGTTCGAAATACTCATTCCAATGTAAAACTGCATGAGAAAACCTGATGATATACAAAAGAAAGGGGTGAGAAATAAATCTCAGATAAGGAGAAAACATATAATAAGTTACAAATATTTGAAAAATTCTATATCAATGCGGAATAAAATAAAAATTTACAATAAAAGATGATATAGAATTATAATAATAACATGAGAAATGTCGAAATGCGTGCAACCAATGAATCATAAACAGATTCAAGGATTAAACATCCAAGAAATCATGGTGGGAAAAAACTAATAAAGGAATAAACATCAGTACCTACATCATTGTGATGTATAACTATACTAATCATTACAAAATATATTAGAGTGGTATTTTGCTGCACCCATCATATTAATTTCATTACCATTCTTCTGTGTGCCACATAGATCAAACAACATGTATTAATTCGTCATCATAATTTATTCAGTGATCCAAGAATATGGAATAAATAAATATAAGTCCACACTAAATAAATATATGTTCATAAATATGAATTAGTATGATAGAAAAATAGGAATGGTATTCAATACATTATTTTTTGACACGAAAAATCATGGTGAAATTTCAACAGCAAAATGAAAGTAAAAAAATATTCAAAAATGGATAATGTGGGAGAAAGATATCTATCACAATTATTAAATATAATTGAATTTAATATTGACATGAAAATAAATTTATAGACATAATAAAAAAGTTATTGAATAGATAACTTTAAAATGAAACTCAAATAATGAATATAAGGGGATGATCCCTTATGAAATTTTTCCATTGTAAGGATTTAGGTAAAGAGAAAATGGTAAGCGATAAATGATCCCACATTAAAATAACATCAATTGGACATTAGGGGACCAATTAAAAATAAATAAAAATATAACCACCTGAAATTTATATAATTAATTTCAAGGATGTTTCTTGTATTTCAACAGTGGATAGGAATTTAGGGGCAACTTTCATGAGTGTGTGACTTAAGAAGCATGATAGGGGATTCATGGGAGCTTGAATTCACCTTTGTTGGACTATGGATAGTGAAGATCAGATTATTGAAATTCTAAAACGATTTAGATTTAATGGAAACGGTATCTGGGTGAGATTATATTGTAAATGTGTGCGAATTCATTATTATCTTATTTCTCCATTATAAATAATAAAATATCAAAAACCATAAACCATACAATGGTTTTTTCCAAATATTTCTATAAAAAGGGAGTGTTTATAATTGTTTTACAATTCGAATTTATGATAACTTTATAATAAATATTTCTTATATGTTTCGGTGAGTCACACTATTAATGAAATGAGTTTAAAACATTAAAATATATTAGAAGGTTTAGATTTTTCATAATGTATTTACAAAACCAATAATATAATATTAAAACCACAATATAATAATGTAAAAAATTTATCAGGTCATGGATCCCATTTGTAATAATTATTAAATGAAATTCTGGTCATTATTATAGCATGAAATATAAGGTTTATTTATATGATATTTAATTTTCACCAGAAAAATGGGCCATCTCAGGAAATTACGAAAAATTAACTGTTTGATAATTATGTCATTCTTAATCAAAGATAATAATAATTTTTCATAAAAATTTATTAAATAATGAATCTTTTCATTTCATAAAAAATCAACATTTATTATGAAATGTTGGTGTTCATTTAAAATAATGGGGTTTGAACAATTATAAAAGTGACATTCAACATAATAAAAATTATATGTCCATTAATGTTTGATAAATAATATATAAAATAATATTTACTTCAAATATAAATTAATTTATTTATTCATTATTTTGATCTTAATAATAACTAAAAATACAATTGGTTCTTCATCATATCAAAATAAAAATCACGTATAATGTATCAATAATAGGAAGAAAATATAATCATTATTCTATACAAAAAGTACATATTCAGATTTTTAGGGTCCTAATACATATCAATTTAATATATCAGAATACTCAATAAATGTAAGGTGTGTGATAGTGAGAACCTCATGGGGTGATTTAGCAAAAAAGGATTGTCTTGTGATCCAAATGAGCATGAACATATCTCATATATGTTTTCCCTCATGCTAATGTTATGGGATCACATAATGGAATTATTCAATGGAAAAGACATGAAATTAAGTCTCCATTGGAATCTCTTAAAAAGGGATTTTAGGGTAATATCCTAATGGTTGAGGGCATCACCTCCATTTTTTGTCAATTGGATTTTCAAGTAATCTATAATAATACCAATCATGTGATCACTATTCAATGACTATATAATATATGATAGTCAATGATAGTGGATAATAAAAACTATTTGGATATAATAGAAGAAAATAAGTTCATGTGTATTCTATACCAATATTTTATAATAAGATATTTAAATAAATCAAACAGAATATTATTATTTATAAAATTTTAGGTGCTTACAAATATTGTTTGGTATCTGTGAGGGTTACTAATAATATGGTTTCCATTGGGGTTATAATATAATATATGTAATTCATCAATTTACCTTGATGGTTTAATTTATTTTTTTAGTTTTTAATATAAAAAACACGACTTCACATAGTCACATTAGTATAAGTGAGTTAGAATTAGATCCTTATGAAATATATTTCAAATTTTTATAAGTAGTCATATACTAGCCGTTTCTTTTATCATTTTATATTCCATACTGATTTCTTGGTTGCATCACATGTTTTAATATTTTTTCATAGCATTTTAAGGATGAATGAGAGAAAAGGATATGTGAAGATGTATGTTTTGAATAATTATCATAAAAAGAAATAATTTATTAATAAAAAATTATGTATTATGGAAAAAATGAATATTAATTTTGTTTTACCCAAATTAAATTCTTTTGGGTTGATATATTATAATTATTTCTTAATTACTAAAAACTACAAATGAAAAATATATTTGGGAATGTAAGGATGATAATTCTTATGGAATTGTTTATATTATGTAATGCTACATGCATGGGAATGTATAGTTAAAAATTAATTACAATGATGAAAATAAATATTTCATCTTTCAAAATACTAAACATCATCTACATTGCCTATGGAGGACTATATATTTAAAATGATACAAATATTAAAAAATTAGAGTGAAATGAATCACATTTCATCCAAAAAATACATTATGGGACTTAATGTCCAAAAAATAAGTACAATAGGTTATATATTAGACCCATTTATTATTTTATTTTTTGAAAACTCAACTAATTATTATGGGAAACGTTTTAGCATAATATTATAAACCATATGATACTATTTTTACCCCTAATTACATAATATATCATTATATATGGTAATTAAATTTACAAAATTTGTTGTTTAAATATTCCCAAAATATAAGCCACATATTTTGTAACATAGGAGATATGAATCCAAATTTGGAAAAAAAAAATTCAGAATTCATAACCATATGTCTTATATTTTATATAATATTTAATCGAATAATGATTTTTTTTAAATACATTATTTAATATTAAATATTTCAATTCTAAATTATTGTAATAAACCCTTAGAAAATTCCATATATATATATATATATAAATTAATGTGAAAACATTAGTTGTTAAAATTATTAAAGATAATAAAATTTACTTTTAAATAGAATACATCTTTTATTAGAAAGCATTATTTTAAAAAATTCTATAAAAACTCAATATTTTCTAAAAATTATCGAAAATTCAACCTATGATAATTATTACATGAAGTATTCAGAAATTAAATTATAATTATTTAATTTTTAAATTATTATTTTATATAAAACCATATAAAATTTGTTTAAAAAACCTATTTATAATTAATTTAACTATAAAATTCAACAATAATTATAAATAAGATAACAGAATTTTCTATATGTACATCAGTTATGAAAATATAGGAGATTTAGATCATAAAACATAATAGTGCCAGACTAAAAATTTTAGGATGTTGAAAAAGCGTTCCAATGATTTATTCGATTTATCTCCCAACACAAACTACACCATATCATTGGATTAACTATTCATCACAATACTATAATCTCTATTACAATCATAACTTTATGAAACATTTAAATCACACTTTCAAAATATACTTTTTTTACCATTAACTAATTTATGAATTTGAATAATTTATTATTTTTCCATTATAATTAAATGAATTAATCACCATGAATATAATAATTCTTCTAAAATTATTGAATATTTTTATGTTAATTTTGATGTTTACTTAGAAAATGATTTAAATTATGAAATATATTACTAATTTTTTTCGATGATGATTTTTTCAGTCTTATGATTAGTAATTGTTGATTATTATATAAAAAAATTAAAAAAAAATATTAATATAAATTTTGAATTATATATATATATTTAATATGTGAACGAAAATAAATTTGTAGCTAGTTAATAAAAATAACTACTCGGATGAACATGGTTGTTAAATATATCATGGAATGCCATAATGAATTTATGAATGAGTATAGTTGAAGTAGAAATTTGTTATAGTACAACTTTCTAACTATCTATAAAATCATAAATTGAATGTGGAATATATACTCCATTATAACTATAAATTTTTTAAGGACCCATTATATTATTTTAGGTTATATGGAACCAACTTCTATATATAATATAATAATAATTTTAAAATGTTAACGGGATATGTAAATGATATTTTATACTCAAAATGATATAAAATATGTTTATAGGTGGTATAAAATGTTCCATAGAATATATATGGGTATATTTATAGTTTCACACATAGAAACAATCATTCAATCAATGCATGTAAGACTAATATTCTTATAGGAAGAATTTAAAATTAGTAATATAGTCAAAATTAATGGTTTTATTCATGCAAATGATATTATTTGACCAATGCATATGAAAACTAGCCACTAGAAATTGTTAGAAAATAACCTTATATTGATTGGGAATATTTATATTAGTTAAATATTGATAATGAGATTCACAAATATTAATTTAATTTTACTTTGAATATAATAACAATTACAAATATATATCGTAAATTTATTATGAAAAAAATGAATTTTATATCTGTTTTTAGGGGAAAGAAAATTAATCTTGGGTGATATTTGAAATTATAACCCAATATAAAAGTATATTTTGATGAATATATAAACTAGGATTACATTAAAAATACTTATATTGAACAATATACATAATAATTAAACTCCAAAATGGATGCATCCCATGAAAATTGTAGTTTATAATTTGAATTTTTTATAAATTGCATTGTAATAAGTTTGAAACCATCTCCTCACATCATGTGAAACTAATAGGTTTATTTTTATTATTATAGTCAATAATTATATTATTTTAATTAATATATTTTTTCAATAATCTTCCTCACTTGTCTCTCATTGTTCATTACATTCCATTGTATGCCTTGGTTTCTCTGAGTAGTTAGTAGATTATCAATGGGGAGGCCCTAGAAAATGTATTAATGGTTTTCATCAATTAATATTAATTATTCATGGATATACCAACTAATTTTAATTTATTATTTTTTTAAACTTATTTATGAAGAAAATTATTTCTATTCGATGACATATTATGTGGTATAATTCTATTTACATCCACCAATTTCTTTAATATGTTCTCCCTGCCAAATATTCATTCAGTGGAGTTTTGTTAGTCACAGTATGAAAAATTAAATAACAGGTCTTTTTTTATGCTTTTCATGACAACTGGATTAGGATTTGAGTTCCATTATTCTATTATAGGAGATAATAAATTTTTCTTTAAATAAATACCCATAATTAACTAATATTTAGACATATATAGGATATGGTAACACATATTTTATTTTTTGATTTGTAATATTAATTATAAATATATAAAATGGGAAATATATGAACTCATATAACCATTCCTAGTATCTATATAATTTAATTATAACTATTTTCATATATTTTCTATGTTTTTTTAAAGGTATTGTTCTAGTCCAAGACCAGAACCCAAAATTTATTATATAATACAAAGGGGCTTCATGAGTCGAAAGGAAGGAATTTTGTTTACACCCCGAACATAAAGTGGAAGAAGCTCATTGGGAAGATCATCTCTCTAGGTAGTTCCCGTATCTACGCCTATGTTGGCAAGGAGATCGACAATTCTATTTGATTCCTGGTAAGCGTGTATAGAAATGAAGCTATGAGAGGGATTTTAGTTTATATTCACTTTGTCTGAGAAAATATATTCTTAATTTATTCATTTTGTTAGTTAGATCAAGATTACTAATAAAATATTGAATTTGAGCTTAATATTAATTGAGCATAAACATGATCATTTATAAGAATCCTTGTTTTTTGACTATCCATACATAGGAGTGTTGTAAATTTAATTTTTTAAATCTCAATGAGAGAAGTGTAAAAAATATTTCATAATTTTTATGGAGTCGTGTTCAATTTTTTTTTTAAAATTAAATAAATAAAAAATAATTTATGGTTTCCTTTACATTTAATTTTTTCAAATATATAGATGGTGTATTTTCATTATGAACCATATTATTCACGGTCTAAATAATCATAGGATACAAAATAAGAATTTTATTAGCATAGTGAATCTGAATTTAAATATGATCGCAGAGTGATATAGTACATGAGACAAAAAAGGAGATGGATAAAATAACTACACTAATAAGAAAATGAGTTAATTTTGGATAAACTAGAAACCTAACATTAATATGAATTTATAACCTAATAGATAATTCTTATTAATGTCCTTAAGGTGTCAATGAAGAAATAATTTGAATATCCATAACAAAAAAATTCCGAACAATTTCTTGTAGAGGTCCCTGAAACAAACATCATAATGGACAAACATGTCAAATATCAATTTAATTTGGATTCATATAGGGGACACATTTTAGAAATAACATCCAATATCATCCTATATTATTCAAATAATTTAATGAAATGATACCCTATCAATGTTATCAATTCAATAAAAGGCACCACATAGGATTTAAAATATATTGAAGGACATGATAATATTAATTACAAAACTCTATCACAAACCAGATGCCGATTAGAATTTATAATTCAATATAAATGGATTTAAGATTACCTAATGATGGGATATAGAATATTTTCAATTGTATTCCATCAAATTTTAATTAAAATTAACGGTTCACTAATAAAAACTACATAGAAATTTCATATCCATTCATTTAATGGACTACCATAGAGATTAATAATAATGAAAACGAACCAACTATAGAAGAACATATAAAAATAAATAAATTAAATGAATAATTATTTTAGGGATTAAATATGAATTCATTAATATCAATTCAGGAAGAGATAGATTTATTGTCCTTGGAACATAATGAGGAAATTTGTATTTTAAATATTTCGTGTCTTAATTTATATTATTTTTATTCAATAAAGAATCTTAATTTTATGATTCTTATTACGAGAAACTATTGAATTACTTTATGTTTTTAAAAATGTAATCCATAATATTAAATGAAACCTTTTCATTATATCACATTCTTCCTCTCTTATAAATATTAATAAAATTTCACAGCAAAATTAGCGGAACCAAATATCTCCCTCAATGAAGTCAACTATATCTATAAAATTGGGAAAGTCACTATATTTTATAATGAATGTACTGATTCAAATCATATTATTCATACAATTAAGTTTCATGGGGATATTAATAATTCTCCCTATCTTTATATTATTAAAACATAACACTTATCATGGGGATACACATGTTTTTAATTATTGGTAATCAATTTTTACATTTTATAATCTTCAAATGAATAACACATACATGATATTTAAATATATATATATTAGGTGGTCTATATTATATTAAAAAATTTCACTAATGTATAATAAAAAAAGAACATATTTTATAAACATAGGTGATTATTTAATAAAACCTAAAATTCATCACATTATGGATTGGTAGAAACATTTAATAATGGGAGAGTGTTAACCTAATTTTTTTATAATTTTTTTGTATTGGTGATTAAATTAATATACATATTTATTTTCTATTATTCATTTGATTATGGAACATTTTATGCGATATTTGAAAAAATGATTATTTTAATTTATTTTTTATATTGAAGCTTCATCATGACATGGATTTAATAATAATAATAATTTTAACTAATTATTGAAATACTTGTATGTGATCAATTTATAAATTTATATATAATTTCATGAGGTGTTTTAGAAACAATTTTGTAGTAATATAGTCAATACCAACTTTTTATAGAGGGAATCATTGTAATTATAAGAGAATTGTAACTCATTATTATTTCATTCAGAAGGATTTTTCCTTCATTAAATGTTTTTAGAATGAAGGAGGTAATTATTAATCTATAAAAATATTTTCCTACTGACCAATTTTTTATATAAAAAATTATTTAGTTCATTAAATACCGTGTATTTTCATTTTGGTAATTCCATGAACCCAGTTACCCAGAGTCTGTGTATTATTTTAATACATTTTAATGATTTCAAGGAATCATTTCCCAAAGGACCAATCAGTTTTCTAGTCTTGGATAATATATCACATACATGATTGTTACATTATACATTCATACATACAACACAATATAAGAAATAATTTTAAAACACTATTAATACCTAATATTAACCCTACATATCAATCATAATTGTAATGGATCTCAAAATGAATCATTAAGGAGTTTGACAATAACTCGGTTCCGTAAAACGGTTAAATCAAAACGGTGGCACTGGTCACAGATGCACAACAAAATGGTGGAACTGCTAATAGTGTCCCACCATGACGGTGGCACCATAACAGTAACTCCATCAGAGTTACAAACCAAAATTTTTTCACCACTTACGGTGGCACCGTGACGGTAGAACCGTGAACATGTCACCGCTTAGGGCGTCTCACCAAACATACTCCCACCCTTGTTTCATTTTCATGTTCTTCTCTCGCAATGTATAATTTGATGTAAATGTGTTTCATTACACCTTTAAGCAATTTAGAATCCCATATATGATATCTAAAATTTATACAAGAGCTGGGAGAACATTGACTTACCCAAACGTGTGGCTTTTTCCTTAGTGTCGCACCCTTTTCCCATACTTTCTAGTTATTCCCTTGTTCTGTTTTTTTCATTATTTAAAGAAATATTTTAACGCACTACTGTTATGACCACCTCTCTAATGAGAATTGTTAAATAATAATTGATTCCATCATGTGTATCCATCTAACTATGCGGTGAAATCGTGATTCGCTTTTTAGGTCGTTCAATATTCATATCCCATAACATCAGGGTTTTGTATTTTTATCACATGAAAATTATTTATTTATTTATTTCTTATTCTTATTCTTGGATCGTATATTTTCAATTACATGGTGTGTTTGGATTCCCGCTTCCTGATGCTAGTGGTTAAGCTTTATTTAAAGATGTCATCCTCACACTTTGAGTCCCCAGATTTCTTCCCCTGTAAGTCGCACATCCATAGATAATAGCACGTGGAAAAAACATTGATCGTTGATCATCTAGGTAGGGTTTATCCATCATCCCTCATTATTGATTATTATGATGGGTTGGTATGATAACGTTTCTACATGGTTGGATGAAACGAATCCTTAACGAAGATAATAAACCGACTTTTAAGGAATTAATGGATTTGTTTTATGATGTTTTTGTACTCTTTTACCATTTCATACATGTTGTGAATCGTATGGGCTTATGTAGATAGAAAATCATGGTCTTTGGTGGTCTTTCCGTTGGAACTATTGGACCCATGTCTTCT
The DNA here is from genome assembly GCA_963277665.1 of Viscum album. Taxonomy (NCBI): domain Eukaryota; kingdom Viridiplantae; phylum Streptophyta; class Magnoliopsida; order Santalales; family Viscaceae; genus Viscum; species Viscum album. The sequence goes on from OY728138.1 coordinate 835,522,304, forward strand.
ATGATAATTTAATGGGTGTAACATGAAAATTACATAATCATGCAAACTTAGTTGATTAAATGGATTTCTGGTGAACAAGAATCTTTTTTTGATCACCCTGGTTAACCAAAATGAATAAAGGAACTCACTGAATGGTGTGATTGAATTTTTAATCTCCCATACTCTGTCCTGGTAATATGTGTGGTTATTTTGATTTATTTTTTGTGGGGTTACATGGATGGGGATGGGATCCTCAGTTGTGGTGAAGTTGTTAGTTTTTGGACCTGAGGCCGTGTGGGGCCATATGGTAGGTCTTGGTTTGGATCATATACATAAAGGGATCTCACAAATTCCTTTTATTATAGTGACATTACAAGTGAACTGGATGTGAATGCTTAAACATATGCATGATTTTCTATCATTCCATTACTTGTGGCTATGCCTGTTAGTTGCACAATATGGAAGAATTATTTTATTGGAATCAGTTTAATTAGAAAACAAGAGTTTGTTTAACGGGGAATTACATTCTGGGGATGATTTGTGACTAGGTTGTGGCTGTAGTGCTTCTTATGAATGAATAGTAACAAGGATTTTTGTGTATAAGAGAGTTTTTGATCCCCTAGGGTGGGATGAGATCTTGTTTACATATAATTATTATTTAGTTCTTATGTTTCTTTTTTGATCCCCACCCAAGATGAGAACATTATGCCAAACACCCACATTTCAAAGGGGAGTGTGTGTTTTCTAACACAACTATGAGATGTTGGTTATTATCTCTTTTTTATCCATTTACTGTGTTTCCCAATACTGTTTGGGAAGGCTATAATGACATGTGGTGCATTATTTCCCATGAATCATCAGAAATTGAAACTGTGGTGGTTTTCCTAGGTTTGTGTGGGTAGTTTGTTTATCAAGTTTCTTCGGGATGAGGCACAAATGTCTTCGGGCATGACAGTTGTTGGTTTGGCCTATGTGTCATTGGGTAGCGTTGTAGTATTTCTGGCCTAGGTGTTTGTAGGCACAGTTATGTGTGGTTGTTGTGGCACAGGTGTGTCTGAGATATATGTGTGGTTGGGGTATCCCAGGTGTTTGTGGGTAGGGTATTGCAGTGGGACTACGGTGAGAATGGCACGTGAGGTCTGACATGTAGGATGTCATCAATAACCAATGGGAATGTGGTGCGGGGTACCCAAACATTAATGTGTTTTTATTAATTATTTACATGACATTAAAAATTTATGGAGTTTTCCTAAGGGAGGTTTGGCTGGATAGATCCCTTACTAGGTGCATTGGTTATCACATTTTCTCATTGGGAATTAGAATACCACCCAACTTGTGCATGAGATGTTTTGGTTTTCACTACTGAGATTACCGGTATTCTCACCCTATGTATATAAAACAACATTCAGGTATCTGGGAGGTCTTAGAGGATCATGCAAGACCATACTAGTTCAGTTGTTGGGTCCTTTGATGTTGCAACATTTCATTTATTTTGGTACGTTCCTTTGAGTTTTATTGTGTTTTATTATCACTTAATATTGGAACATGGATATGGGGACATATTGTTTTGGTTTTTCTTTTACTTACAGTCTTGGTGCTGTTTGGTATTTTCTATCTTATATCCTAATCCTACTAAATAAAAAGGTTAATGACTTTCATTTTGTGCATGACTATATACCCTTGGTGCTTGTCGCTGATTCGATACCAATTGAAGGAGGGTCTTGGGGGTTATTATCTTCTCATAAACTAGAAGAACAACGGGTCTAGAAGTATTTTTTCCCATCCATCACCTTTGTAATGGTGGGTTGTGAAAAAATGGTATCAAAGGTAGGTTGAGAGATATAATGGTGTTCAGATCTAGGAACAATGAGGATTGCATGGAATGGTCGTGATATAGTGTTAGGGTGTCAAGGTGCATGAAATAGGCCCAGGAAAACCAACTCAGACACACCATTTTTGCCCCCCCCCCCACGTGATCTAATGCAAGGAATCTAGACCTACCAAATGACCAACATAGGATACACTGATTACAATATTGAAGGAAAATGTAAGGTATGTGCATTATAATAACTTGAGTTCATATCTGTCTTTGGTATTTTGGTAATTTAAAATAAATAAAAATTATAAGAAAATTTTAAATTCAATATTATACAAAACTCGGGTATAGGCATTAATTATTTGCCTTGCAAATATGGAACCCAGATAACATCCATGGGTAGTGCCGATGATGAAGGGCTACGATGATGAACTTTATGATTGACATATGGCTGATTGAGAAGAGGAGGACAACCAGTGGCAGAGGACAGTTCATGCATTTCAGCGGCATCCCCTCAGGATGTAAGGGGAAAGAGTCTCAGAAATGGAGACAGTGAGCTGGATCAATGATCTAGTGATAGAATTTTGCTGGATTTGGGCTCTAATGGAGTTCTGGGTTCCTCTGGCTAAACGCCAAATGTGGGGAGCGACGCATCAGTGGTGGAATCACATTCATGGGGAAAATTTAGAGCTTGAGGATTCATGGACTGATTTTAAGAGGGATTTAATCTTGAATTCCTTTCATCCGCGGTGAAGGAAGAGAAGTGGTAGAACATTGCTACCTTTATTAGGGGAGCATGTCAGTGAGATAGTTGTGCATCTTGTTCAATGATCTCCTTCACATTGCTCCAGACCACTTTCTGGATGAGGAGTATCAGTCGAGACGTTTAGAGGAGGCACTCCAACATTCTCCTTAGTATGTTGTTACTCCCTTCCCTAAACCAACCTACATGAAGGTCTAGAAGAAGGATGAAGTGTTTTAGTGGATGAAGACACTCGTAGGTGTGCTCTGAGAGGGTTTCCAGTTTGGCTCGTCAAAGGGTAATGTTTTCAAGAGTATGACTCCAGTGTTATGTTCTTCTATGTTTCGTCCAGTGGGGAACCGGTACCAGACGTTCCTGGTTTGATCTCCCAATCCTCATCACTTACATATGGGACCAAGATAGAGATTATTCAACATGTTAAATATTGAAAAAAAATCAGAATCAGTGCCCGAATAGAGTGTTGTAATGTGGGGGTGGGATGGCTCAGCATCCAACTCTGTAGCAGCTATTTCTAGCGAGGATCATATAAAAGCAGTTGCAGGGACAGCAAGCTCCCGCTCAACTGAGAGAAGACGTTTTAAGAGGAGGCATACAATTGGTCACTCCTCAGGGACCTCATCCAGGGCATGGTCAGGGAAGCGGCCGACAGACAAGGGGTAGTGGAGTTGGGCATTTGAAGTTGCACACCGTAGAGGTAGCAACAATAGTAGTGATAGAAGTTGTCTGAGGTAAGATCATCTTTTTTAGCACTATTTCATGTTCAATGACAGATTTAATGATTCAAATTACTTTTTTTAAACCCATTCTAGACCATGCATTGTGTCTAGACACTATGAGACATTTTTTGCCACTAGTTTTGAGTACATCGGTCAGAGGTCAAACTAGTTTGTATCATTTTTTCGAGGATGTTGATTGATACAGGGACTGTATTAGTCTAGTGGGGATGAACATTTACTTTATATTCATCCATATGAAGCCATTTTAGGGATCTATTGGCTATTCTATTTGTGTTCCATTATCGTCCTCTACTGAATATGTGTTTTGTTTTCATAAATTGGCGGCTGACCAGATAATTTAGTATGTGAGAGGGGTTTCCAGGAGGGAAGCCGGCAAGTGCATCCCCTTCATTCCTTGTTATCATAGATATAAATGGATTCAACATACATAGAGTTGGTGTATGTCTCAGGGGTCTTCCACAAATTCATGGATGTATTTCTGGAATTTGTGGTGACTATACCCCCTCAATGTAATGTGGATTTCTTGATCGACTTCCAACCTGGTGCCCATATAATTTCGATGGATCAATATCAGATGGAACCTTCTATATTGTGGGAGTTTTAGATTCATATTGAGTTTTATATTAAGAAGGGTTTGGTCTGACCATGAACATCACAATGCGGTGTTCCAATCTTGTTCGCAAATTAGGTAGATGGTGGTCTCAGGCTATGCAAATACTACCGGAGGCTAAATTAGGTAATATTTAGGATCCATTACCTACTCCCGAGGATATATGACCATTTTATATAGTTTAACGGGTAATTATGGTTCTCCATGATTGAATTGTGGTTAGGATATCACCAGTTGAGGGTGAATGATGGTGACTTCTTGATTACTACCTTCAGGTATAGGTATGGGATCCTTGAGGTCGTGGCCATGTCGTTCTCTGTTATGAACACAACAACCCTATTCATGGGATTCATGAACATCATCTTCTATGAATATCAGGACCTGTTCGTATTTGTGTTTACAGACAACCTTATGATATTCTCAAGATCAAAGGTTGATCACACCAAGTATCTGAGGATGGGTTTATAGGACCTTCGATTTCACCAGCTCTACCGAATGTTATCTAAGTTTATGTTCTTCACATGATAAGTTCACTTCCAAGGACACGTGACGTCCGAGCAGAGGATAATAGAGTTCCATAAAAGGTCTACTTGGTTGTTTCATGGGTATCCCCCAAAAACATGACATAGGTTGATAATTTCTTGGGTTTATCAGGGTATTATTAGAGATTCGTGAACAATTTATCTCGAGTTATAGGTCCCTTGGTAGCATTGACCAGAAAGAATGAGGCCTTCATGCAGAGTGAACAGTGTGAGGAAGGCTTCAATTATCTAAAGGGGAAGATAGTTAGTTCCCCAATACTGAGGATTCCAGCTGAAGGAGTGGCGTTTGAGGTGTTCTGTGATGCCAAAAGACAAGGCTTGGGGTGTGTAATGATTCAATTACAGCGGTGATAAATTATGGGTCAAGGCAGTTACGTTACAATGAGCATAACAATTCCACCCACGATCTGGAGCTTGCAGTAGTCATGTTATCCCTAATGTTTTGCCAGCACTACCTCATCGTGGAGTGAATTGTGATAATCACAGATCCTAATGGATTTAGGTAAATCTTCTCTTAGCGAGACCAGATCATCCTATAGTAGATGATGAGGGAGTTTATTTTGGACAATGACAACAAATGTTTTTGCACCTAATGAAATGGTAATGTGGTGGTATATTCCTTGAGCAGGATGTCGCAAAAGGATGTGGATCAAGGTTTGGAAAATTCTAGTATGGTGATGATGGATTTTCCTACCCTAAACCATGATGGAATGGTAGAGTATGGCAGAGGATACCTGTTCTAGATGATAGTTCATTCCACTCGGTTTCGGTAGGTATCGGAGTCTTAGTGGTGGGGGGGCATATAGGATAAAGTGATGTGTGATCATTTTATCTAGGATGATGCCCTAAGAGGATGATCAAGATATGGGTAAAATCAGATGAAAATTCTTGGAAAATTATTCTTCATGGTGGAAATACTCAAAGGATTTCATTGTGAGATCCCCAACTCACCCCTACCGATGCATATAGTTGTTTTCATGATGTTCCAGGGCTTGCAGGGTCAATTTTGGTGTCTATGGGTGAAGTAGGAAGTATAGAGTTTCTGGATTAGTACATTGTGTTTTAGTAGGTGAAGGATGAACACCATATCACATGAGGTATGTAACAACCATTAGATTTCCCCATGTAAATTTTAGATGACATATTGATGGATATCATCGTAGGACTACCTAGGAGTTAACGAGGCTATGATTCTATATTGGTAGTTGTAGACCGACTGAAAAAATCAGCTCCCATATTATAAATCATGTAGTCGAGTGCAGTGGATTCATTAGAAGATACGTATGTGGACGAATTATTGTGGTTTTAGTGGGTTTTGTGGTCCATAGTCTTCGATCGAGACACCTAGTTTACATCACATGTTTTTATGGGATTAAAACATTCTCTTTTACCCAAAAATGCCTCAGCACTACTTTCCGCCCCCAAACATATCAGCAGACAAAGCACACCATCAAGTAATCGAAGGATATGCTACATGACTGTATTTTGGACTTTTGAGGATCATGGGTATGAAACTTTCCCTTGGATTAGATTTCCAACAACAATAGATATCCCTCTACCAGTGGAAAGGAATTGTGTTGAAGCCTTGTATGGGAGGCCATGTCTCTCAACCATGTGCTGGATAGAGGTCGAGGAACCAGGTGTTCTTGTCCCACTGGTAGAGTAGAGACCAACTAGGAAGGTTCAGTTTATATAGGAGAGAATGAAGGATGCTTAGGACCGGTACATGATATATTCCAATCATCGAATTAGAATATTGTAGTTTGATGTCGAGGAAAATGTATTATTGAAGGTCTCCAATCAGAGTGGACAATGGAGGTTCGATAGGGGGAGTAACCTTTTTCTCACCTTAGTTGGACTCTTCGAGGTGTTGTATTGGATCAGTGAAGTGTCTTATCGGCAGCCACTACCACAACCACTACTAAGTGAACAGGATGTCTTACATGTGTCTCAACTCCATCTGTATCTACAGGATGATTCGAACATACTCAATTGGGGGAAGCTAGATTGTTAGGATAATGCGACGTTTATAGAATGGACAATGTAGATAATCGATCGTGAGTAGAAGGTTTTCATGGATGAACTACTCTCTTAGTTCGTGAGTTATGGAGGAATGGTGGGCTAGATGAGAGTACCTGGGAATATGAGGCACAGATGAACGCTCAGTAGAAATAGATGTTTTTATATTTGTTCTGTTATGTTCTGTACTTGTTTGAGATGTAGTGTTTGACCTTGATTAACTCTAAAATGGACTATTTTACCTGATATATAGATGTGTGTGGAGTGTCCTGACTGCAGGGAGGTGATTACCTGATCCCTAATCAAGATGCATTAAAGTGGAAGTGATTATACCTTTGCAAATGATTCAGTGCCACACAAAGCGAATAGTATCATGACTTGGAGGAAGGGAATCTCTAATCCATATGTTCAGGATCATTGGAATACACAAAGATGATGTCGTTCAGATAGTTGGTTCGTTCATTTCTGAGATGCTTCATGGTTTTCCTAGTTCCTCCCTCACTGGTCCCCCCCGGGAATCTAGGGGATCATGTTTTCAGATTGGGGGTTGGGTGGATTGGCGGTTAGACCTCCTGTGATTGTTTGGATGGTGGGTTCCGAATCTCGGGGGGATCTATCTCTAGAAAGTTCATCAGGCTCTCTAATGTAATTATTCCCGTGGTATCTGGATTCTTGAGGTGGAATGGTCCCTATGGCTCTGCTAACAATAAAGTTAAGGATATCACGATACTTGGTGTTTCAGTTCAGGGGTTATGTAAGAGGGATAATGGAAGTCCCTCTTTGCTATCATCTGGTTCCTTAATTTTATCCACTAGTGGATCTTCCACAAGCCCAAGTGTATACATGAGGATGATCTTGAAGAGGATATATTTGAGGGAGTGGTATCAATATCCTATTAGAATGACCGCTTTGCCTGTGGCTAAAGCCAGACATGATATCGTTAAAATGTTTCCCATTTTGATATGGAACGCGCATGGGATCAAGGCTAGTGTGAAGACTGATTTTATTTCCTTGGAGTCCAAGAATCAAAAATTCATGTTGCTAGTGATTTTCGAGCATATGAAAAAAAATTATAAGTTGCAAAAGGTCACTGAGAAAATTGGAATGCATGCAGCCATGCATGGGGCCCTGAAGAATAACCAAATATGGATATTCTGGATGTGGGGTGTCTCGGTGATTAAGGTGTATGTTGGGGACCAAAATTAAACGACGAAGGTATCGGCGAATTTTGTAGAGTGTTATATACCATTTATATAAGGAAGTTGTGAATCTAAGTGTAGGGAGGTTCTTTGGTCGGAGTTGAATGTGTTCGACCCATGGGATCTTCCATGGATGGTGTGCGAGGATTTTAACAATGTATCAAGGCTTGAGGAGAGGAAGAGATGCGGTGATTTTCCAAGGAAGGAGTGTTTTTCCTTCATTCAGTGCATGGAGTGTATTGATCTCATTGATGTGGGGATATCTGATGAACCTTTCACATGGTGCAACAATCGTAGGGGGGATAGGCGTAGCTAGAGCAGGCGTGACCAGTGCATTGATAACCTGCATGCCATCGACAAGTTTCAAGACGTGGAGGTTAGGCATTTGACACAAAGCATCTCTGATAACACTCCAATTCATCTCTATCTTGGTAGGTTGGAGGCCCCAAAGGAGTGTTTCATGTTTTCCAGTCAGTGGGAGGGAACCTGGCATTCCACCTTGTGGTGTCGCAGACCTACAGTGAACCATCACAGGGTTTTTTGTGGGTGGATTTCCACCATAAACTGAGGCAGTTGAAGCAGTCCCTCTTGATATGGGCTATCTCTCTCCCCCCATGGGATAGGAATATTGATATCCTTAAACAAGTCGTTGAGAATCTAGAATCCAGTTTAGATGGTTGTTGTGATGATGCACTGTTTGAGGATCTTTTGGGGAGAAAGGTTGATTTGTCAAAGTTGTTGTTGGCCTATGAACGTATGGTGTAGGATCATTTTTGGATCAAGTTTCTCTTGGAAGGGGACTAGAATACATACAACATCCATGAATGTAATAAGGATAAGCGGCGCATTGTGAAGCCCAACCTGGCACTAGAGGACGACTCATTTTTGGATTACAAAGATGTGGTTGGGGGTTTGGATTTGATGTTTTTTAAGACATTCTAGAAGGCCTGATCATAGGAATGCCTTGGGGGTATCCATTTGGAATGGATTTGTTATGGGATATGATTCCGAATATTTTCTCTAAATAGGAGAATGAGATGCTTGATAGAATCTCTGAGGAGGAGAAGGAGAAGGAATCCATGTGGAGTCTAAATCTAGATAGTGTAGCTGGTCATGATGGGTTTTTAGGATCTTTCTACCGGGGTAAATGGGCGGTGGATAAAGGGGATCTGGTTCGGTCAATAGAGGATTTCTTTCGTAGAGGGATCATCCAATGGAATGAGGATTTCACTTCTTTGATTCTCTTGCTGAAGACTAAAGCCCCCTATTCTCTCAATCATTACCGTCCGATTGGTATGTGAAACATCTCATATAATGTTTTGGCCTGTGTGATCAATCAGAGTCTGTCATATTGTCAACCTCAGTGGGTCTCCACGTAGCAACACAGTTTTTTGCACGATCAATCAATACATGGGGGCATGACGATGGCTCAAGAGATTATAAGGGATCTGAACACGAAATATCATGGTTATAACATGGTGATCAAGCATGATATAAACAAGGCATATACTATGCCGGAATTGGGATTTATAAATAGGGTTCTCTCCACTATGGGTTTCTCAATGTGGAAATACTATATAGTATTCAGGTGTGTTTTCTCCCCATCGATGTTGGTGTCCTTCATGGGGAGAACACATGATTTATTTAAATCTATGAGGGGTCTTTGGCAAGGTGATCCTTTATCGCTGAGTACTTTTATAACGACGCAGGGAACCCTTAATAGGATGTTAAATAAATGTGTTGGTAATGGGGAGATTCACCCTTTCAGGAGGAAATATGGATGTCCTTATATCTCACACACAATTTATACAGATTATACTATCATTTTATTGAATACTGGAAGGAGGTGTATTCGAGAGTTTAACAAAATATTGGTGTAGTATTGCCGATGGAGTGGGTAGATTGTTAATATGGAGAAGATTAGTTTTTATATTGCTTGTTATTGTGGTTTAGGAAGGGTGAACAAGTTGAGCAGTGAGATGGGAATGGGGAAGGTTTCTTTCCCTATGGAATAGGTGGGAACACCGATTTCATATAGTTGGATGTGAACCAGGGACTTCGACAAAGTGGTGGATATGATGGTGGCTCGCATTTTGGACTAGAATTTTTTCTATCTATAGGGTGGCACATCACCTTGGTGAATAGTGTGTTGTCTGCAGTACCGGTGCAAGCTATGGCTTCTTCCAATGTGCCAAATGGGGTCATCAGGTCCATGGATAGAATCATGGATCGGTTTCTATGAGATTCCTTGTGGGAAAATAAAATGTGGGGGGTTGCGTGGGGGAAGATGACTCCACCGTTTGGGGAAGGAGGAGTAAATTTCAGGAGTGTCGCCGAGGTAGTGTATGGGGTACGTATGAAGCATGCATGGGAAATTGTTGTTGAAGGTACACTATGGGGGAAAAGCATGGATCAGAGATACACACCAGGCATGGCTCTTCCTTTGGGCGGAGGGTCGTCTATGTGGGATGTGGTGTGTAATATTGTTCCAATGCACATTCATCATTCTCAATGGATTTTCGGGTTGAGGGGGGGGCTTTTTTTGGCAGTAGAACTGGTTGGAAAAGGTGGTGAGTTATCTGGGGTACTGGCTTCATTTATCACCTTTGGAGAGGCGAGTTTGCACCCTTTGTTTTTCAGATAGATACTACATTCCTCTCAACTGATTGTTTTTTACTCTATCATGCTTATCTCTAAGAAGGATAGTTGTTTGTATACCCCCTCATGTTCAAGAAGTTTCAATGTCAATGTTTTTCAAAGAAGCACCGTTTTTTGAGGTCCTCAGGAGAGCAAGAGCTGGAACAGAGGGGTATGGAGGAAGAATATTCATGCAAAGCATAACTTTCTTACTTGGATGTTATAGTACAATGTTATTCAATTGGATGATAACATCAAAAAGGATGGGTATTAGAATTGTCTCATATTACCATTACTGTGAGTTCAGTTATGAGGAGACCATGAATCATATTTTCTTTGAGGCAGATTGGGCCCGTGTGGTGTGGAGCTTCTTTGGGGGGATTGTAGGGTTTTCCGTTCATGCTGGAATCTATGAGAGTTTCATGGTGCAATGGTTCCAAGGAAGCAGTGATAATATGAGAGAGACTGGGTCACGGTCCGTTGCTTTCAATGCGGGTTTCTGGATGATATAGAATGCTAGAAATCATGCTAGGTAAATATGGAAGACATCTACTGGGAGGGAGGTGGTTTCTAGAACCAGATGCATGTTGTTTGACTTGGTTGGCGCTGTAGGTATTGGGAAGGAGGCGTTTGTGTATATTTGTTTGCAGTCTCTGATTTCTGATGCTAGGAAGAATGGTTCCAGGGTATATGGGAGATGGATCCGTTGGGATCTTCCTGATGATATTTTTATGCTAAATAATGATGGATCCTGCATCATAGAGGTCATGTGTGGTGGTTGGTTATTAGGTGATCACATTAGAAGTGTGGTCTTGGATTTTTCGTGTGATTATGGAAGTGGTAGTTTAGTCCGGTCAGAGGTCCTTGAACTGCTCATAAAGATTTCCTTGTGTAATTAGAGGAACCTCAGCGTCACACCCATTGAATCAAATTCAATGATTGTCCAGGATTCCTTTCTTGGAAGGGGTAGCGCTCTATGGTCGGTCACATATACTATCAAAAAATGAATGGCTATCCTCTAGTACATGGATAGGGTCACTCATACATGGAGTGAAGGGAAAAAAGTGTCGGATTATATGTCCTCCTTTGTGGTCACAGACGATCATGTGAATTGTTATTCTAATGTCTTTGTTTTTAAACTGAAGGGGGTGAACCTGATTAGGGGTGTTGCTCTGGGGATTAATTATTTTCATCCTTCCTATATGAAGACACATGTATTGTACATAATTCATGTATATTTTTAAATAAAAATTGTAATTTTGGATAGACGGATGGATGTAGAGAATAGTATTAGAGATAGCAGATATAATGGAACAGACAATGACTCATTAAGATGATTCCCAAAAACTCAGTTCCATCAAATTGTTTCACTAAAACGGTGGCACCAGTCATGGTCACACAAAAAAAATGGTGGCACTGGTGATGGTTTTCCTTCGTGACGGTGGCACAACTTACGGTGATCTACTCTGATGGTGGAATAGTGACGGAGGAATCATAGCGTTCAAACTGTCATGGTCGCACACTGAAACAGTGGCACTGTGACAGAGGAACCCTAATGGTGGCATCATAATGCTTTCACTGTCACGAATGCACAACAAAATGGTGGAACCCCTGATGGTGGAACCGTGAATGTGTCCCCTTATACGGTTTCTCACCAAACGGTTTCCCACCGTTGAATCTTTTTCCAGTTTTTCAACATCAACATATATTTTGATGTAAAATTGTTTTAATACCCCTTTCAAAGCCAGTTAAAATCCCATAAATGATATAAAAAATTCCTTAGGAGCCTGGAGAACCATGACATACCAAAACGCGTGTCTTTTTCTTTAGTGTCACACCCTTTTACCATACTTAACAGTTCTTCCCCTTTTATTTATTTTCCTCTAATTAAATGTAATCCTTTAATGAATAGTTCTTATGGCCACCTCTCCTATTAGAATTATTAAATAAAAATTTATTCCATTGTCTGTAATCATCCGACCACATTGTGAAATAATTATCCACCTTTTAAGCCATTTTATATTCATATCACATAACTCTATGATCTTACTTCTTTATCATAGGAGAAGTATTTATGTATTCATTATCTTCTTCTTATATGATGGTATCTTTTCCTTTCCTTGGTGAATTTGGATCCCCCTTTCCCAACACTAGTGGTGCGCCTGTAATGGTGCCTTTACAGATCTTATTTGGAGTCCCTGGAGTTCGTCCCCCACTAGTCGTACATCCTCAATTCTTACCACGTGGAGAAAAACATCAATCGTTTATCATCCATGTAGGGTTCTTCCTTTGTCCCTCTATACTATGTATCATATAGGGTGGGTATGATAATGATTCTATGGGGACGAATGAAACAATACCTTAACGAAGATAATAAAATGACTTTTAACGAATGAAGTGGTGTGTCTGATGATGTAGATGTACTGATTTAACTTTGCATACATGTTTGGAATCGTATGGGGTCTTTTGAATTAAAAATAATTCTTATTGGTGGTCCTTACTTGCACACTAATGTACCCTTGTCTTCTTTGTTTATTGAATAGTTGTAACAAGAATATTGGATAATCACTTTAACTCAGTTTAATAAATGTATGTCCATTTAACAAGAATCCATGTGTGATTTATTTTCATAACAAAATGGAAAGAAGGAACTAAATGAATATTATGATTGAATCTTGAATCTCCCTTTAACTATCAATGTAATATGAACAGATGTTCTTCTAGATTTCTATTCTGGTGACATGGATGGGGATGATATCCTCTACTGTGGTGAAGTAGTTGGTTTGTGGATCTAAGGTCGTGTGGGGATGTATGGTGGGGATTGGTTTGGTTTCAGTACTAAGACGGATCTCATGGATCCCTTTTGTTGTTGTGACATAACATGTGAACCTGGTGTGAATGCTTAAACTGCGGCATGATTGTCCTTCCATCCTTGTCTGGTGGCTATGCATGTTTTTTTCATTGTAGTGACGATTATTTAAATTGAATCTCTTGAATATGAATACAATAATAGGTTTAATGGTGAATTACTACACAAGAATGAGTTTTGCCTTGTTTATGGCTATCGTGTATCTTATGAATGAATAGTAATGAGGGAGTTCATGTATGGGCCTGTTTTGGAAACCCTAGGTTGGGATTAGATATTTTTTACATATATTTATAATTTAGTTATTATGTTTCTTATTCTCTCCCCACCAAAGATTATCTCTTCATGCTGAACACCCCCGTTTCATGGGTGAGGGTGTATTTCCCAACACTTTTACGAGTGGCTGGTGATCAGCTCCTTTTCTACTCCCTTTATCTTGCAGACCAATACTCATCGGGTTGGTTGTGATGGAATGAGGTCTATTTCAAACCAAGACTCATAGGGCATGGTTGCTTTGGTGATTTTACTAGGTGTGTGGACCAGGTATGTTTGAGTGGGATGCGTGGTTGTGGTATCCTAGGTGTTTGCAGACAGGGTACAACATTGGGAATATGGTGAGAATGGTGGGGGAGGAATGACGTGTCAGATGTCTAAAATAACTAGTTGAAAGTAGTGCGTGGTACCCAAACATAGATGGGCTTTTACAATAAGCAGTTGTGTATGTTTTTGATCAATTGTTTAATTTATTTTTATAATTCTAATATTTATATAAATTTTATGTTCTCTGTATCATGACATTATATTTACATTTTTATTGACATAAATGTACTAATTTGTATTATAAAATGTTATTTCAAAGATGATTCCCCATCCACTAAAAGGTTATATAAATTTTAATTATAAAAGAATTTTTTGGATAATAAGTTCGAGTTGAGATTTGATGTAAACCAAACATGTGACATGCACTAGTTCATGAGTAATACAATGATTCTCAGATATGGAGATAATAAATTCCCCTAGGGGCTCAGTTAAGCAATTTTTTTCATGACAGATTAACATATATTTGATGAAGCTTTATAACATCATTATGTATATATTATATCATGTTTATGATTTATATATTTATCAATGTGTATCTATTAAATGTGATTACATGGCATTATAATAAAAATCATGAAAATATAAAATGAAGATGTGTGGTTAATGATCTATATTTAATTAATGGTTAATTTGGTAGTGATATCACATAGAAAATAATTTACAATAGAGAAGGAGTTGAATTTTTTGAGAATAAATTTCAGCATATCTCAAAGAAAATATCAATTCTTCAAATGTATTCAATTTCATGAATTTTGACACAACTGATTGTTCGAGTTTCTCATCATACAATGTTTTTAGATCCTAATACAACCATGGGTTATTCTGAGAGTGGTGGGATGACATACATAATGTTAATAGAAATGGATTATACATACATATATGTTTTTTTAAATTTGTACTAAAATAATTTAGAAATGAAATGGAACTTATTACATGATATGAGAAACCACTTAGTAGATCAATAATACCATACTATATGTCATCTTCCAGTCATATTCCATATATAGACTGTTATATTCATTTTGATTCATTATCTATAGATACAAATATGGGTTTAAGGATTATTTTGACTTGAATAATCATGTGATTTTGTATTCTTGATCTAGTAGTTGAGGGATACTATGATTTGATAAAATAGTGGGGGACATTTAACATTGTTAATTTAAAAATTTCTATTACTAATGAATATACAATAAAAGCTAAGCTAGTTTTTTATAAATAAATGGAATCTAATAAAAGATATATATTTTTATTATCATTAGTCTAGAAAATGTTATCACTATAGAAAATATTTATGTTTTTTACATGAAATTTTTTCAGGTACTATGATTTTATTAATTACGTGTTCTAGTGTCGACATGACATGTTGAGCCATATATCATCAATATAGTCATAAAACTTCTTATAGGAGAAACATGAATATAAAATTTTATTTTATCAAAAATAATGTTATCATTAATGTATAATGGACTGTCGATAATTCATGAGGACCCAAATTGTTTCACATATTGCTCCATCATTGAGAATCCTATGGGGATAATGAGATGCATGATTTGTATGGGTGATAATTATAGTGAATACATGTACATTGAATAATTTAACATTTTATTTAAATAAAAACCATTCTAAAATCACTATTATAAAAATTATACATACTTCATTATGAACATAAAACCCACATAAAATGGATCTATCATTTCATAAACATTTGGGTGAGGTTCACTACGATGACATGATCTTATGGAATAATTAATCATTATTTCCAATATTTCTTATTTTGAGAAAAGCTAAAAAATTCATATCCAATGTGTGACCTCAATGGTCCTTAAGAAAAATTAATGAATAAAGGTTGATCATTTTTAATGGGGTTATTTTCATTACATGTAACGTGTCACGGCCCGTCCTCAGGGCCCGTGCCGTGACTACCCAAAGCCCGCCTTCCATAGGCCAGGGGCTGGCGACTTGCACCAAAGGCATAAATCCTGATAACTAGGAAGGCATTGCCTTTATAAAAGTAAAAAATACACCACAGAGTACAAGTGGATGCAAAACACTAAGTATAAAAAAATGTGCTGAAATGTTAATGGGCCAGAATACAAATCCAAATGAAAGTACAACTACAACTTAACAAGTACAATAGGAAAAGACAACAGTTGGAAGAATGGAAGTGGCTCCTGGGTCGTCCTCCTCAGATCCTACCTAAAGGATCGGTACAGACAGTGTAGCTCCTGGATCGTCTGCCACAGATCCTACCTGAAGGATAGGTAAAGATAGCGCAACTCCTCAACGCTCTCTCCCGTCGACCTCTTCCGTATACTGACTCGTCGTGTAGTCCACCTCCGGGTATCGACTCGTCGTGTAGTCCACCTCTGGGTATCGTCCATTCCTCGAACACTCGGCCTCAGTCAGCACTGTCTGTCGTCTTCAACCAACACAACGATTTGCGGGCATAGCCCGTGCAGGGGTGAGTATAATGATACTCAGTAGGGACCCCAAGACCCTCAAGGTCTCACTAAAACCAACAAGAATAACCACAAAGAAGATATCAACAGATAAAATCTACTTAGATATATGTCCATACAAATAACTAAGTTATCATGTAACCCATCTCAATCATGAGGTAACACAAAGGTCAAAAGTCTCAGCTCAAACCAGGATTTTCATTATCGAGACCATAACTGCTGAAGAGCCCCATCTCTAGAGTATACAATGGTCCTATCACGACTCTGAGGTACTTCTCACTAACCTAAGACTGCTGAGGTACTCCTCCAGTCATGTACCACATGTCAGCCACCGAAACACAGTAGTGCTTCCCGCTAGGGTATGTCACCCAAACATAGTAGTGCAAACCCCCTAGTAGCCTGCTGAGGTACTCTCCGGACGAGTACCGCGGGTCTGCACTGTCACATAGGTAGTTCTCTGTCCGCCATGGGTCTACACCCAAACAATGTAGTGGTCCGTCAACTGGGCTAGTCGACTCACTCCAAGTCGAGTCGATCAAGCAGTCATCAGGTCTCAGTCGAATACACTGTCTCCATACTCCGCATGCTCGTCTATGAGAGGGTTTGCTCCATGAGCTATAGGTAGATACTCCAAGTATATCAAAGTCCCACTATGAAGTATCTCAATGGACCGCCTCGTCATAGGGGTCTCAACGCTACAGACGACGCGTCAATCAGGCACCCGATCTGTGAGTGATTAGACTTTTCGTCCTAGGGGCCCGGTTGGTTTCGTGAGCGAACCAACCCGGATGTATCTCAACTATACCCTGAACTCTCATAGGGTATACTCATAGGGACTGTTTCTCAACGTGATCACCAACGCCACTAACGGTTCGTCAAACAGATGTCCAGTCTGAAAGATAACAGCTTTTATGTTCCAAGGGCCCGGTTGGATTTCGGGTACAATCCAACCCAGCCACTATCCAACAGAAACCAAAACACGGGCGAAGTATGCCAAAAGTTCCATCGCATCAAGAGGAATTCAACGAGACAGACGGTGCGTCAATCAGATGCCTGGTCTGTGAGTTATTTGCCTTTTCGTTCCAGGGGCCCGGTTGGTTTCGTGAGCGAAAACCCGGCTGAACTCCAACGGCATCCAAACCTAAAGCAGAGTAAGCCCAAAGATCCATCTCACTTATAGGAACCATCAAAGTCAACATCACATCAATCGGACGTCCGGAGTTCAATTTATGAGTGTTTCCGCTCCGAGGGCCCGGTTGGTTCCGTGCACGAACCAACTCAGCCAAACCCATAGTATTCTGAAACATTGAGTTCGATATGTCAAAATGACCGTCTCGGTCCAAGGATCACATCGCCACTGACTGTGGGTCGATCGGAGGTCTGTCGCCCATGTTGTGGGTGTTCGATCAGAAACAAACCGAAATGGGGGATCTGGGCCCGACCCGACCCGGCCCAATCCCCCCTGGGTAGGCTTGAACCGGGTCGACCCACCCCGGGTCTGGGTCCGGCCCATCCGGATCGACCCGCCCCGGGTCCCGACCAGGACCAATACCCACCTGGGTCGGCCTGAACCGGGTCGACCAGCCGCGACTCGGCCAGCGTGGCCGAGCGGAAGCCGCGGAGCGGGGGGGTGCGCGGCCCCCCTCGCCGTTGATTGAAGCCGGCGGCGGTCTGTGCCACCGCGAATCTTCCGGGATCCTGCGCGGCAGCGGGATCCCCCATGACGCACCACCACGGGAAGCTTCAGCGGTTGATTCTTCTGGCGGCGCGCTCGGGCGCCGCCGCCTCCTAGCGGCCGAACGGCTCGGGACGCCGCCCCTGGTCGCCGGCGACGCCGCGCCGGCGACCCGCGCGTCCTGGTTTTCCGCGGGCCACCGATGTTGCTCCGGTGGTCCGTTTTCAAAACCTTCTGTGCCGGCATTCATCTCGGGTATCGAACATTATTTCGGAAGCATCAAAATAACCTTGCGGCCACGTTTTTTTCGTCCATCAATCTGCACGTTAATCGACACATCAATCAACAAATCGTGTTGTCCTCATGGTTCTCTGGCGCGGTGCGATGGCGCCGCGCCCCTTCACCGTGGCCCGACTCCATCCGCGGATGTCTTCGGGTTTATCTGACGTGGCGCGACGACATCGCATCCTTGTTTGTTTTCATGGCGCGGCGCGATGATGCCGCACAATCCTTGGCGCACGATTCCGCACGATGCGACAGCACCGCGCTATTCCCGTTTCAATCCACAAAAGAAACCAACATGGATAAGGAGGAGGGTCGGCCGTGTTTGTGTGGTCCGGCCCCCTCTCATTAATTGATAGCAATTGGTCATATTTCATGAAGAACGTCAAGGTAATAATAACGATAAATTAACTAAATAAACCCCTACAGTTTTCCAGAAACAAGAATTCCAAACCCGCAACATATTCTTCGCGGATCAACATGATGTTTAGTTGATCCGCTTTCTTTGATTTAGAAGGAAGTAACATGGGGTTTATTAATATTCACAACCAATTCCCTACCTCGACATTGCTTGAACGGAGGTTCATCTAACGAGGATTCGTCGCGGAAAGAGACATCACGAAAGAAGACGTCGTTGGAGTCGCGGTAAGAGGTGTCGCGGAAGGAGACATCGACCTCCGAGGAATCTGGCATTCTACATGTTCTACGCGTTCTTCGTGTTCTTCGACGAAGGAGATGAAGAAACTCTTCAATCCTTAGCCTTTTTCTCCATAATACTCCACCACAAGAAAGTAACCCAAAATAAAATAAGCTCACCTCTTATTTTATTAACATAACATGACATTGAATTTCAAGAGTTTGAAATTTAAAAAGCCACACTTAACTCACATAATTAATAACATAAGTTATTAATGTTTATGTTATCAAGAGATAATGGTGAGTTGATAGGGGTTGAATAATATGAAGGGGTGGGGTTCGTGTGGGCCCCACCACCCTCATAACATCTCTTGGGAAGTTGGGTAGTTACCCAACTTCCACCCAAAGACATAAACCACTAAAAGAAAATAAAAATTTTAGTTAATTTATAAATTAAACTTCCACAATTTTTCTCATCTTCTCTCGTGAAAACGCAACTCTGGAAATGGCGTTACTAAGCAATTACCGGTGCTACGGTTCCATCGGTGCCCTCAGAATTCTATTCCGAGCATCGGTTCAAAAGTTAGAAAAACCCGTTCGTCTGTTCACTGAATGTACCTGATCCAAACTTTGGAAAATCATTCCGGGCACACCGGGCCTCGGAATCAGGCATCGTCAGAAACTACGTTCCTATAAAATTTCAAAAAAAATTAAGAAAAAAATGTTCCTTGAGATTTCCAGGTCTTTACATTACTCCCACCTCAGGGCTTTACGTACTCGTAAAGCATTAACCCAAACTAGGGTTACAAAAACGATACTGAGCACGCATCTGAACCATCCGCTCCCATGTGCGTACCTGAAGGTTTCCGTACTACTAGAGGAAGTGCACCTAAGGAATCGACCATCCACAAAGTATCCTCTCTTGTCGATCCACGATTCCTATTGGATCCTCCATGAATGTCACCCCATCTCCATCGTCCAGCTCCCCATGGTCAATGGTATGCGAAGGGTCGAGCACATATCTCCTCAGTTGAGATACGTGGAAGTCGTCGTGTACCTGGTGCAACTGAGGTGGATGGGTTAAGCGGTAAACCACCCCACCTACCCAGCTGAGGACCTAAGAAGGTCCGCTGAACCTCGGAGATAACTTTCCGCCTTGGCCACATCTCCGTAAACCTCATCGAGGTGAGACTCGTATAAGGACGTGATCTTTATCCTCGAACTCCAGAGGTCTCCAATTCCTGTTTAGAACTGGAACTCAAAACGACTGCTGCCACGAGGTTAAGGTTGACCGACTCAAGAGTGATCGGTCGCACCCTCCTGTGCATGAGTTACCCTGTGCTGCCTGGGGTTTCCTTTTTTACCGACCAAAGAAAACCCATTCCGACATCGTAGCTAAACCACAACCTTTTTGCCTAATACTGACAATTTGTGTATGAACGATGATTGCCCAGTCCATACTCAAACCAACATCGTAAGGCCTCATCGCTGCCACCAAGAGATTCTAACCAAAACTCTCTCCTCGAGGGTCTGACCACACTGTCGGCGTAAGTGTGATTATCGAGTCTTCTCCCAAGGTTTCTCCAGACGTGAGGGTCAACTCCACGGCTTACCGAAAACTCTAGGTCTGGAAAAAGATTTGTGAAAGCAAGGAATGATTCATATCAACGTCCGTTACTACATCAGCTAGTAGTGGACATAGTTTTTCCCTTGAATAATTTTTAGAGCCATTGGGTCACACTCCTTGACCGCATGCAGCCGCACTCTTCCTCCGCCCTCCAGATCCCTGAGCCTGGCGGGGATAACTAAGGTGGGTGGTTGTAGCATGTTAAGATGTACACCACCTCATGATTCTCTCCTAGATCTTCCTCTACTTCTGCTGCTCCGCAGACTCATCTATCCTTAAAGCTTCCTCTTCTTTAAACATTTACATGCCCGAGTCTCTAAGACTGGTGCTAGATTCCCGTTTCATACTGCACTGTGTAGTCTTCATCCGCTCCTGGATGATCACCAACATCCTTACCTACGATTTGAAAGAGCTCCTAAAATTTCTCCTTTACCGAAAAGAGAAACTCAGTCTCATCCCCTAGATGAACCATGCCCATTTCCTAATACAGTCAATCATGACATGAATGATGTATTCATGCCATGGATGACATTGTATGGCCTCAAAGTTACTACAAAGAGATCCAACTGCCACTATCGCCTCCAAGGGTCGAGTCACATTGTCGGCATCAGTGTGAGGTCTCTAGGTCTCCTCCAGTTGAAAACTCTAATGTGAGGGTCAAGTCAACACTCTTAACCGGGACCACTCAGTATAAACCAAAAAAAGGATAGGAAATAAAACATCTCAAAGATAAGTGTCTTTTTATTTTTGCAGCTCATAGTACAAAGACAAGAATACAATAGAAACATGGTAGATAGAAGTAAAAGGGATGTATCCACTATTTCCGCTCCTGTCCACCTGCTCTCGGAGCTCTACTGCCTTGTCCACTGCTTGGCTATTGCTCAAGCACCCACCACTACTTCTTCCTCAGTGGCTCCTCCAAAGCCTGCGGATCAACTGTGCGGTGGTCGGATAGTCATGTGCCATGTGACTGTTCTTACCGCATTCATAACACTTCCAACTCCTCGTAATTTTGGCTCTAGTCCTCTTGGACCTCTGCATCATCTGTCTACTGCCCACAGATGACTTGGATAATGATTGAAAACCCTGCGGAAAAAGCAGATGCTCCTGTACACGCTCGGCGTGTAGAGATACTGACATAAACTCAACCCTGAAGAAGTTCTCGAAGTCTTCCCAAGTGAAGGCCATCCCATCGCAAAACTAGAACAAGTGGCTCCACCACCTGCCTGCTGCTGCCTGAAGGAGGCTGGCAGCAAAGATCACCAAGATGTCTGTCGGCGTCCCTACTAGCCTGAAGACTCTCACCACAGCCTTCTGCCAAATCTCAGCCGCCTGCGGGTCTGTCTCTCCCCGTAACCTGGGTGGCCTATGTCGCTGTAACTCGTGCAGCGCAGTCAAGTGGCGTGCATCGCCTACTACTGGGGATGGTGGCATCGGTGGACCAACATATGGTAGTACTACTGGTGCCTCCGCTGGTGCCTCAACTATAAGAGGGTCCTGTACCGAAGCTTCGTCGCTCGAAAGGCTGTCAGTACGCACATCCCTCTGGGCTCTAGCTGGTCGTCCGAGAAAAGGCATCCTGAAAGAAACAACGCCACACGGTCAAACGATTATAACTGGTGAGCTGACCTAGTTTGAGCTGATATTTAAATAAAACTTCTGGAAACACACACGCAATCAGTGTTTTTGTGCACAATGTCGGAAATTAGTAGTTAGGGTCCTGGTGTATTGATACGTCTGCCACCCGCACCAACACTGGACTCCCTGAACTGAAAACCACACTCGGTACTCTTAACACTATTGCTTCACAGAAAGAAAATATCAGAGTTATATGTTCTGCGGTAGAACCAACTCCTCTGATACGAATTTGTCACGACCCGTCCTCGGGGCCCGTGCCGTGACTACCCCATGTCGGCCTTCCATAGGCCAGGGGCTGGCGACTAGCACCAAAGGCATAAATACCGATAACTGGGAAGGCATTGCCTTTATAAAAATAAACAAAACACCACAGATTATAAGTGGAAGCAAAACACTAAGTACAAAAGAAAGTTCATAAAAGTAAATGGGCCAGAATACAAACCCAAATGAAAGTACAACTACAACTAAACAAGTACAACATGAAAATACAACAGCTAGAAGTATGGAAGTGGCTCCTGGGTCATCCTCCTCAGATCCTACCTGAAGGGTAGGTACAGACAGTGTAGCTCCTGGATTGTCCACCAAGGATCATACCTGAAGGGTAGGTACAGATAGCGCAGCTCCTCA
This sequence comes from Viscum album, assembly GCA_963277665.1. Classification (NCBI taxonomy): domain Eukaryota; kingdom Viridiplantae; phylum Streptophyta; class Magnoliopsida; order Santalales; family Viscaceae; genus Viscum; species Viscum album. Next base: position 835,545,019 of record OY728138.1, read on the forward strand.
ACGCTCTTGCCCGTTGACCTCCTCTGGATACCGACTCATCTTGTATTCCACCTATGGTTACTTAATCGTCATGTAGTCCACCTCCGGGTACCGTCCATTCCTCGAACACTCGGCCTCTGTCAGCAATGGACGTCATCTGCAACCAACACAACGAGGTGAGGGCATAGCCCGTGCAGGGGTAAGTATAACGATACATAGTAGGGACCCCGAGACCCTCATGGTCTCACTAAAACCAACAAGAATAACCAAAAATAATATCTCAATAGATAAACTCTACTTAGGTATATGCCCATACATATACCTAAGTTATCATGTAACCCATATCAATCATGAGGTAACACAAAGGTCAAAAGTCTCAGCTCAAACCAGGATTTTCATTATCGAAACCATATCTACTGAAGAGCCCTGTATCTGGAGTGTACAGTGGTCCTGTCACGACTACGAGGTACTGCTCACTAACCAAAGACTGCTGAGGTTCTCCTCCTGTCGAGTACCACTGGTCAGCCACCCAAACACAGTAGTGCTTCCCACCGGGGTATGTCACCCAAACACAGTAGTGCACACCTCCTAGTAGCCTGCTGAGGTACTCTCCGGACGAGTACCGTGGGTCTGCACTGTCACATAGGTAGTGCTAAGCCCTCCATGGGTCTGCACCCAAACAAAGTAGTACTCCATCCACTGGGCTAGTCGACTCACTCCAAGTCGAGTCGGTCAAGCAGTTGTCAGGTCTCAGTCGGCTACACGGTCTCCGTAGTCTGCACACTCGTCTCTGGGAGGGTCTGATACATGAGCTATAGGTCGATACTCCATGTATCTCAATGTCCCACAAATAAGTATCTCAATGGACCTCCTCATCATAGGGGTCTCAACGCAACAGACGACGCGTCAATCGGACGCCCGGTCTGTGAGTTATTAGCCTTTTCGTCCCAGGGCCCGGTTGGTTTCGTGAGCGAACCAACCCGGCCGTATCTCAACTGTACCCCGAACTCTCATAGGGTATACTCATAGGGACCGTTTCTCAATGTGATCACCAACGCCGCGGATGGTTCGTCAAATGGACGTCCAGTCTGAAAGATAACAGCTTTTTCGTTCCAAGGGCCCAGTTGGATTTCAGGTACAATCCCACCCAGCCACTATCCAACAACAACGAAAACTCGGGCGAAGTATGTCAAAAGTTCCGTCTCATCAGGAGGAATTCAACGATATAGAAGACACGTCAATCAGACGCCCAGTCTGTGAGTTATTGGCCTTTTCATTCTAGGGGCCCAGTTGGTTTCATGAGCGAACCAACCCGACCGCACTCCGACGACATCCAAACCTCGAGCGGAGTAAGAGAAAAGATCCGTCTCACTTTGAGGAACCATAAAAGTCGACGGCACGTCAATCGGACGTCCGGAGTTCATGTTATAAGCGTTTCCGCTCCGAGGGCCTGGTTGGTTCCGTGCACGAACCAACCCGGCCGAACCCAAAGTATTCTAAAACCTTGAGTGCGATATGTCAAAATGACCCTCTCTGTCCAAGGATCGCATCGCCGCTGACAGTGCATCGATCAGAGGTCCGTAGCCCATGATATGGGTGTTCGATCGGAAACAAACCGAAATGGGGGATCTGGGCCCAGCCCGGCCCGGCCCAATCCCCCCTGGGTCAGCCCGAACCGGGTTGACCCGCCCCGGGTCCGGGTCCGGCCCATCCGGGCGTGCCCCGGCCCGACCGGCATGGTCCGGCCGGACCTGCCAGCCGCGGCTCGGCCAGCGTGGTCGAGCAGAAGCCACAGAGCGGGGGGGGGGGGGGGGGGGGGTGCGCGGCCCCCCTAGCCGTTGATTGAAGCCGGCGGCGGTCTGTGCCGTTGCCAATCCTACGGGATCCCGCGCAGCTGTGGGATCCCCCGTGCCGCACCGCCATTGCAATCCGGGGCGGTTGAATCTTCCGGCGGCGCGCTCGGGCGCCGCCCCCTCCTGGCGGCCGGACGGCTCCGGCCGCCGCCCCCGGTCGTCGGCGGCGCCGCGCTGGCAACCCGTGCCTCCTCGTTTTCTGCGGGCCACCGGAGTTGCTCTGGTGGTCTGTTTTCAAAACCGTCTGTGCCGAAGTTCATCTCGGGTCTCGAAATTTACTGCGGAAGATTCAAAATATCCTTGCGGACCCGTTTGTCATTTCCCGTCAATCCACACATCAATCAAGAAATCGCGTCGTCCTCGTGGTTCTCCGGCGGGACGTGATGGCGTCCCGCCCCTTCGTCGTGGCCCGACATTGTCCGCGTATGTCATCAGGTTTTTCCGACGTGGCGCGACGGCAGCACGTCCTTGTTCGTTTTCACGGCGTGGTGTGACGACGCCGCACATTCCTTGCCACACGATTCCGTGCGATGTGACGACACCGTGCTATTCCTATTTCAATCCACAAAAAAAACCAACATGGATAAGGAGGAGGGTCGGCCGTGTTTGTGCGGTCTGTCCGCCTCTCGTTAATTGATAGAAATTGGTCATATTTCATGAAGATAGTCAAGGTAATAATCATGAAAAAATTAAATAAATAAACCCCTACAGTTTTTGCGCAAACAAGAATTCCAAACCCGCATCATATTCTTCGTGGATCAACTTGATGTTTAGTTGATCCGCATTTTTTTATTTAGAAGGAAGTAACATGGGGTTTATTAGTATTCACAAACAATTCCCTACCTCGATGTTGCTTGAACAGAGGTTCGTCGAACGAGGATTCGTCGCAGAAAGAGACGTCGCGAAAGAAGATGTCGTCGGAGTCGCGGTAAGAGGCGTCGTGGAAGGAGACGTCGACCTCCGAGGAATCCGGCATTCTTCACGTTCTTCACGTTCTCTGTGTTCTTCAACAAAGGAGATAAAGAAACTCTTCAATCCTTAGCCTTTTTCTCCCCAAGACTCCACCACAAGAAACTAACCCAAAATAAAATAAGGTCACCTCTTATTTTATTAACATAACTTTTCTTTGATTTTCAAGAGTTTGATATTTAAAAATCCACACAGAACTCACATAATTAATAAAATAAGTTATTAATGTTTAAGTTATCAAGAGTTAATGGTGAGTTGAGGGGGTTTGATGAATATGAAGGGGTGGGGTTCGTGTGGGCCCAACCACCCTCATAATCTCTCTTGGGAAGTTGGGTAGTTACCCAACTTCCACCAAAAGCCATAAACCACAAAAAGAAAAAAAAATTGTAGTTAATTTATAAATTAAACTTCCACAATTTTATCATCTTCTCTCATGAAAACGCAACTCCAGAAATGGCGTTCCTAAGCAATTACCGGCGCTACGGTTCCATCGGTGCCCTCAGAATTCGATTCCGAGCACCGGTTAAAAAGTTAGAAAAACCCGCTCGTCCGTTTACTGAACGTACCTGAGCCAAACTTCGGAAAATGATTCCGAGCACATCGGGCCTCGGAATCAGGCACCGTTAGAAACTGCGTTCTTGTAAAATTTCAAAGAAAATTACGAAAAAATTTTCCTTGAAATTTCCTTGTATTTACATAATGAACTAATTAAATGAAAATTAAAATACAATGAATTTAATACATGAAGAAAGTAGGCTCTTCTACATTATCTCTATTTATTATTTTATATATTTATATTTTTTTATGAAAAATCTTAATTAGATCATATATTTTTTACATTATTAGTTTTTTTAAATAGTTACATTGTTTTATAGTATACATGATACACCACGTCTAGGATAAAAAACAACTAAATATTATAATTTGATTATAGAATTATAATCTAGTTGTTATAATGATGGGAATGAACATGATTACGTTAATTTGTAAAAAAAAATTTACAAATGTATATATATATATATATATTTGTAAAATTAAATATAAATTAATATAAACCACATCTAAAAAGGAATGTTTTTTATGAAAATTAATTTTAATGTTCACATGTGCATTTTAAACTAATAAATTATAAATTAAATATTGTTTTTTTATTAGTGTTATATGTTTATATACTACTAAATATAATATTTTATTTTAATAATATGTGTTTTTATTATATGATATAATAAAAAAAATGTACGCGCAAAAGAAGTATTGTTTTAAAAAGTATATTTTGTCACCATTTGATGGTGTTGTTAATATAAATATATATTTTTGAAATTTTATATATTCTAAATTATAGAACAAGAATATTACATAAATTTTGGATATTTAATTTTACTTTGGATTATGTATTTCTAATTTACTGATTAGTTTAACTTATTAATCAATAGTGAAAAATAATCCATTTTAATTAAATATATGATTTATTCATCAAATCATTTTACAATGTTTTTTTAATGTTATGAATGGATAAAAATTATAATAATGCTAATTTATTATCATTTAATTCAGTTTATATAATTTGAATCAACTTCAATTGAATTTGTTTTTAAAAACATTTAATCTTTTATAGGTTTTCAATTTTAAAATATGTTTTCTCATTTTGTCATTAAGATTAATTATTAAATAACATATAAAATTAATGTCTTTCAGAATTTTTAAAAAGGATTAGATATTTTTAATTATATGGTCCACATTTTTTATATATATCCATTTTATTTTTAGGAATTATGAATAGTAACATTAATATTATTTTATTAACAAGATTAAATTTAAGTCTTGTAATTAAGAATAAAAATAATATTATAAATATTTTAAAAAACCTAAAACATTTTAAAATTACATTGGATGAGTGGGTGTTAACCATAAAGATATTTGGTCTAGAATTTTAGCCTTTTCAATACACATGGCTTATTGTATGACATTTTTTTTGAAAATCCAATGATTTCATAATTATGTTTTTCAAAACTATGTCATTGTTGATATGTTGCTATATATGGGACATGTTCTAATATAAGTATTAATTTTAAATACAAAATTATCAATAATAGTAAGAATAATCTATTTTTAATATTATTAAAATAAATATATAAATTATGTCCTTTCTTAATGATGATGTATTAATTTTTTAGTTTATGGATTTGTCATATAATTGATTTAAAAAATATTAAAATAAATATCTATTTATTTCAGTAATTCCACACATGAAATTAATAAAATTATTTGATCAGTTATTGATGTTTTAAATGATTTTGTTTGAAGATATTATTTAATTATGATATTTTTAAAATGTCAAGTAAAGAATATTGTTAAAATGGTCATTAAGGATATTTTAAAATAAAAAATATTTCATAAAGGGATATGAAATTCATTAAAATCTAAAATATGGAAAAAAAATTTAATACTTAATATTATATAAATAAATGTATTATTTAATCTTTTTTATTTTATAGTAATTATATTAAAATAATAAGTTTTAATTAAATGATATCACTTTATGAGTTAGAAGGGTAAAACAATTGTTCAAACAAAAATGTATGGATTAATAGAATAATAAAAACACATATATATGTATATATATATATTTTCCTGGAAGAATTTATTATGAATAGCCAAAATAATATTTTCTATATAAGGTAGTTTTGAAGCATTTTTAATATTAAATAATGTAATATTAATTTAATATTTTGAATACTACCAAGATTATCACTCATTTTTTTCATAATGCCAACCTCTTCTTCATTATTCATATCACAAAAAAATTCATTTTCAATTATTCAATTTCATAATAAATTCATTCATAGAATCCCTAAACATATTAAATATTTCATATCTTGTACATAACACTCACCTTATAGGTGATCAAATTTTAATCAAAGGATATTATCTAAAGAAAAATAATCGTTTATAATTAAGTGTTTTCATTTTTTTTCTTCCATGTACATAAATAATTATTCCACAATCATATATTTATAAATCAAGGGTAATCATTATAATAATATTTATTATGTCTAATTCATTAAATAAACCCATCAATTCTTCCATAAAATGGGAAAAAAATTAATCAATCATGTATAAACAAACTACCACATCAAGAACTTATATAAATCATTTGTTATCACAGTCTCTCAAGATTGGTTATATAGTATAATTAATGTGTTTATATGATATTAATGAAATTTTATTCATTATTAATGTATAATATATCATTTCTTTATTACATTTCTTGGCACATAATAATTATATCCTAGTTTGTGAGTATATGTAAACAATTATCTCTAAGAAACGATGTGATTCGTTTATATCATCATATCACGTAGGAAATATATATACATATATATATATATGTGAAATATATTATTTTAATTGTAGTATTAACATTCTATAATGATGAAATAGTACATAACATCTTTTCTGTAATGTTCATTGCAAAACGGACATGCTACTCTGGAATATATATGATTAACCATCTCTATAATTACAATGTATATCATTATTTAAATCCAAACATAATGGTTGGATTTAAATGTAAAATTTATGTGTAATAATTAGAATAAATTCTTGAATTTTATTTTCTAGATGATAAAATAATGACCACATTGAATATTGACTTAATACCAAATTCATTTTGGACTCATGTATAGAATATCGAAATAAATATAGACATTAACTTAAATAATAAATAAAATGTTATAACATTGTATTATATTATATAAATGGAATTATTAAAATATAAATTACCTAATAATATTTAATAATAATTCTTGTTTATTATTCAATAATATTAGGGATATATGTGTTGAATAAAATATACGGCAATGGAATTTTTCTCTATTTTTATTCATTTGGTCATAATTAAATGATATGAACAAAAATTATTTTATTTTGTGAAAATAATATTATATTGACATGTAATAATGATTATTAATTTATTATCATGATATTAAATTTTTTAAATATCTTTCACTCATATTCTATATGAGTAGACAAATTATACTGTAGTATGGTAATTCTTATCCTAATTATTATTAATTGTGGTAAACATCTAAATCATGATTTTTACATGATTTGACTTTTTTTGAAATAATATTTTTATATATTATTCTATATTTCCACTTTTTTAGGTTTATTTATGGAATATTGACATAATCACTTCATTTTATTGATGATAACTGCAATGTTATGATATTATTAAGGGATTCATTCACAAATGGATCATTTTAAGTGAGTAAATTAATTATTATTATAAATAATTATCTCTTATATTCATGTTGTCAAAATGGTTTTCCTGAATCTGTTTATACGGACATTAATCATTTAAATGTTAATTTTAGAATTTATCTCCAATATTTCAATATGGTATCAAATACTTTGATATGAAAAAACCATTTTAAATGTTATTAATGGGTTTTGAAAATGGATTGGTCATTTCAATAACATCTAATAATTTATAATCTAAGAAAATGAATATTGACAACTGAAATATATATATTGTAATGTTTTATGTTTTATGATTATATAATGGCAAATTGAAATTCCTACTTTAGTTAGATGATAAATTATTGACAAGTTGTTTAATGAAAATCCAAGTATAGATGGTAACAATATATCCTCCAATGCATTGGGTATGGATGATGGATATATGCTTATTCCATTTTTAAGATTGATGTGAATGGAAATTGATCATATGGTTATACCATTTATAATATTGTCATGTCTGGATATTGATCACATGGTTATTGTATTATTAAATAATTATTTCAAAATATAATATTATTTTTTATCTATTAATTCATAGGTTTTTCTGGTAATCTCATTTTTACAGAAAATAAATGAAATAAGGGAATTTTTTAAGAAATCATTTACTACATTTTTCGAGAGAAAATTATGCTTTTTTGTTATTGATTTTAATAATTTTCATGTATTTATAAGAATAACCATTTTTTCCCTTTGTGTATCCCTTAATAATCAATTTTTTCTTATCCCAATATTTACAATTTTCCCAACAATGTTCATGTGGTAATAGTGACATGGATGATATCAATTTTAAATATTGAATATTTTTCATACGAAAAAATCAGGTTTTATTATAAGGTGTTTAATACTGAGAAAAAATAGATATTGGGTATAAGTGGTCACTTACAATATATGTGTTTACATTATAATTTTTTTCCTAATTAACTACAAATATATAATGAAATGATCCTAAAATGTGATTTCTAGTTCAAACACACTAGTATATTTAAATTATAAGTTTGAGTTCATATAGATTGTATCGAATGATGGATTAAAAAACAGTAGATATTTGTATGTTTACTTATGGGTTATAGACATCATGATAGGTTTATAATTCTCAATTAAATAATATATTTATTATTTTAGAATACACTTTTGAGAATATATGTCATGAAATTTCATGTGGACAAATAGTATATTTGGAATCATAAATTTATGTGGAAATTATGTGTTATCAAATTTTGTTATTCCAAATAAAAGGTTTGAGATAACCGTTTGGGTTAATACATATTAAATTAATTTTCATCATTTTTATCATATTTCAATAATTTTTTAATGATTACATTCTAAAAGTTATAAGAAATGATAAACTCGTAGGATGAGTGAAAACTCATAATACCCAGTAAGGTCGTCGGAATATTACCCACATCTGAAGGGTGATAATGTTGAATGTATGACCACTGAACTACACAAATCCACAATTAGTATAACTATTACTGATTATTAAAATTAATTTATGGGTGAATAATAATATTATTTTTGGGATATATCAATTATTAAAAAGGTAAACATGGGATTGAAAATTGATTCTGTGATTAAGTGAGTAATGTTATTTCGAAATAGGTTCAATATTTTGGGAACCCTATCTCATAATGGTAAAAAACAACTTTTCCATTTTATTAGAAAGGAAATGTCTGAAATATATTATGCTTGAATTTAGGATTTTATTTTGTGCTAAAGGTGAAATATGTTATTTATTAAAATAATATGCTTATTCGTTGTGATTATGTGATTTATGAAACTATTGCTTTGTTATGAGAAATTAATGGTGATTATTATTATTTTGATAGAAGGTTTAAAATAGTATTTTAAGGAATTTTTTTCAATTCCTTCAGAATTTTTGGTTTCAACATTATTTGATATTATTTTGATGAATTTTGTGGTAAATTATTATTTCTAGTTTCTATGATGATCATTGGTTTATACAATAGATTTTTGGAGAGTAGTGTAGTTTTTAATTATATAATTGTTTTTTATTTTTATGCAATGAACTTATCATATCCAAGAAATTATTTTTGGGTAATGTTTAATTATAGGATAAGTAGAATGTTTTTCATTTTTTTGTTATGTGATTCTATAGAATTTCATTCTAGTGAATGAGGATGGAAATTTCTCCATTAATAGTCATAATTTTGATAAAAAGATGTGTTTTTGGAGGAAGGTAATTAAAGGATGAAACTCAAATATTCAAGCAGGTATATATCCATATGTCCTTATTCTAGGTAGTAAAATATTTCATCATCACTATGAAAATAATCTTGAGAAAAATATGTTTTTATTTTATTATATATTTAATAAATTCATTAATAATATAATGATTTCAATTTTTTTATTATTTATCGTATCATTACCATAATCTATATCACACTACATCTTAAAATTATATTTATATTTAGATTTCATACACATATTTTCAATCATGGAACCCAAATATGTGTTATATCAGGTGATATCCATACATACCTTTCTTTATATTAATGTGGAAGTAACATTAATAAATCTTCTAATGTGGGAATTGAATAAATGAATTTTGAAAAGTAAAACCACTGATAAAGATACTGATATTAAAATTACATGGAAACACTTTCCAATAGTGTAGAAATTTTTAAATCAATTTTTTAGAAAAATAAATACTATATTTGATTCCATATATGATACAACACATCATCATTAAATGAAATACTAAATATTATTATTTGAATGATAGAACTATAATAAAATTAATAAAATTAAGGATATGAATAATATTAAATAATGTTTGAAAATATAGTTTTCATATATATATATATATAATTAGTTTTCCAAATAATCAAAAATGAATGTAAAATAAATTTTAAAATAAAAAAATGTTTTGAAAGAACCTAAATAAGAGTGCACAACTATGTTATATTCCTAAAAATTTGATAAGAACACTTTATTTATTATATTAATGAAATATATCAAATATTCAAAAATTTTCATTTGAATCAATTTTATTTTTAATTGGGATATCAAATCATTTCAATATTTATAAGGATTTTACTATAAAAACATGTTTTCACATTCCATCAATGATATTAATTTATAATAATTTATCAAATTTCTCCATTATGTAATTTTAAAAATGGTTTCTATATTTTTATTAATAAGTTAAAATATTAGTATATAATTTTCTTTTATTTTCAAACATTATGCATAGTTACATCCATAAAAATTATTAACATAGATAAAAAGTAATTCAATTAATTAATGGTATAAATAATATTACATGTATATTAAAAATTCTAGAAAACATATAAAAATATAATTTCATTAATGGGTATCCGAATAATGATTCAATGGGATGAAATTATATCCTTTGGAAGCCAATTGAATGAATGTATGACATATATAATATTTTATTTAATAAAAAGCCAAAGTTGTTATACTCTTGGTTTTAATAATAATAAAATGACTGATATGGTAATATGTAGGCAATATGATCAATTATAAATACTAATTTTATAAAATTAATTATATTAGTAATTTAATTTTAATTTAAAATTTTATGAAATAAATACTTTATTTTAAGGAATTACTCAATGTTGACACATTAATTGATTAATGGAAATATAAAATAAATTATACTGAAAATATTAAATTAAATATATTTAGAAATATATAATACCAATAAATAATTTCTATATTATTTTTATATTTTATTGATGACTTAAAACAGTTTTATTGATGATATCACATTGTTAGGATATATTTAAAAAGTAATGTATGAATACTGTTAGGATTAACATTAATGATATTTAAATTTAATAAATATTTTATTAAATGATATAAAATTCATACAAATATAAAATTATACCATATTATTGTAATATGTTGTAAAATTTAATCAAATACACATTTATTAATATTTTTTAATTTTTTAAAATATATTTAGACTCAAATATGTAAATTGCATGCGATCATGTTAACATTTAAAATTTCTAAATAAGTTTTAAAACAAAATTATAGTTGTTAAAAATTAATCAAAAAAATTATTATCCGTATATTTCATTAAATTGACCCATAATCAGCATGAATTCATCAAATTTCATTTTGGACTCGTTTTTGAATATAAAAATATTTATATTAGTTTATTATATTGATGAATTCAAAAGTTCCCCCTCTATTCTGTTATAAATAGTAACCTACAATTAAAATTTACCCACAATTAAAAAAATGGATTTTCTAGTTTGTTCATAAATTACATAATAAAATCCATAGAGTTTGTCCGAATAAATGGTATCATTTTTAATTACGATTTTTATATCAATGTAAAAATACTTAAAATCATATAACATTATAATGAAATTATAATTCCAGAATACTCAATATAAATTACTGTTATAATGTTAAAGTAATCACCTTAATCCTTCTACACATCCATAAAATAGGAAAAAAAATAACCATTCGGGGAAATATTGGACTACCACCTAATGAACAGATATAATTAGTTTTTCAATACTTTCTTTCATGATTTTTTGTATTTATTTAATTATTGATAATATATTATATTTAATACATATTTATAAATATTAAATAACAGTAGCTAATTTTTTTTATAATTCCCTGAACATACAAATAATAATGTTATTCACGCGTACGTGTGAAATATCACTAACATGGACCAATGTTATTTATTTTTTCGACCATATCACATAGAAAACATATTTAATTTAATTTATATGAATAATATAATGGTAATTACATAATTATAAATTATGTACGATAAAATAATGCCTAGAATCATTCTATAATGATCATTGAAAAATGGAAGCATTACTCTAACATATGTATGACTTACCGACTATATGATTATACTATAGTTAATTTTTCATTACCAAGAGTAATATTTTATATGAATGTATAATTTATGTATAAATATTTTAATAATTATAATAATAATAGTCTATATAATATGTATTAATGTCCACTTTTACTATTGACATCATATGAATGTCATTTTGGACTCATGTACAAAATATTGACAAATATTTTTAAATATCTTAAATAATTTATAAAAATTATAATAAGATAATAATTTATATAAATGGAATAATAAAAAATCAAATTTACCAAGATTTTTTCTTCATCGTGATAATGGTCATAAATGTTGAAAAAGACTAAGGTATATGACTTTTTGTCGATATTGTTTCATTGAGTCATATTAGGAATCTATGACCATATAATCATTTAAGAGGATAATATATCATCACATTGACGTGTTATATCAAGAAATTATTTTATTATCATAATAAATAATGTTTTCTAAATGTTACTCTTTCATGTGGATTATAATTTCAATGATTACAATGAATTAAGGGAATTCACATCCCAATTTCCATTATTTCGATATAACAAATACTTCTCTATTTTTTCATTATAATATTGTGTATGAAATGAATTTTTAGTGTATTGGTTTTTATTTTCACTATTTTTTATAAGAATTTATATAGGATACTACAAATTAATTCATTTGATTAACGATGACATCAATTATATGATATTGGTATGTGACTCTTTATCCAAATCATCGTTATAAGTGTTTTATCGAAATATTTTTATAAATTAATCTATTTCTAGTAATTTTTTGAAATAAAATTTATTAAGGTATTCAAATGAAAATGGATGTTTTATAATATTAAATACATAATTTCACTAAAATAATTCAATTTTTTATGAGTTACTTTGAGTATAAAATCGATTTTTTAATAATTGAATTTTTTTAAAAGGGTTATAAAAATGGATTGTTTATTTCAATAACATGAAAGGTTTTATTATGTGTGAAAATGGAATTTTATGAGTTACATTTTGAAAATAGAATTATATTATAAGCAATAGTTAAATAATGGTACTTGGAAATTTAATTGGTGGTTACATTATAAACTTATTATGGGTGGTTCTGTGATAATCCAAGGATGGCTGGTTGCATTATAACAAAAAAAGCATTGGATTTGGAAGATGACAAAATGTTTATTTCATATTTTATTGTGAAATTTATAATTGTTAATCATATCATTATTCCTTTTTATAGAGATATATATACAGATGTTGAAAATAATGTTATTTCAATTTTCTATTATTATTAGCCAATAAATATTTCTGTGTGATCTATTATTTATAGGGGGTTTCAACTAATATCATGTTAAAAAAGACAAAAAGGGATATTATTTTAAAATTAAAATATTTAATAATATCTAAGAGTGAAAATTAATTATTTGTGCTAATGTTTTCGTTGGTTTTAGGCTTCTGTAGGACTTATCGTTTACCCTATTGGTCTATCTGTTAGTGAGATTTTTTTTGATAAAATGTTTTAAAATTTCTTTTATAGGGTTTGTGGGGAAATATATAAATTTTTGAGACCAAGGGGATAATATTGATTAAATTTATTAATAATAAATCATATAATTTTAAATATTTTTTTATTGTTTATAAATGATACATAGTATATTTGCCCGCTTGAAATGTATTGGTTTAATTTCTATGTTTTTTTTCAAATTATTTAAATAACTGAACTGAAAAGACCCTATAATGTTAAATCTAGTTCAATAATACTATAATTTGTAATGATTATATCCAGGAATATAAAATTTTCCTATCACATGTGTGTTTATAAAAACTATAACAAGTATCTATACAAACAATATAATATGTAAGGTGAGTTATCATAGAAACTGAATAATACCAATTCATATGTTAGTGTTAAATAGCTCACAACTCATATACAACATCAGTAATGGTTCTTGTTGAAATGTTTTTTGATATAAGAAAAAATGTTATATCACATTTCCTTTTCAAACCTGGAGATGTTATTCCAGTTTTAAAATGAATATTTTTTGTGTTGTCTAATAAACAACAAATAGTTTAGTAGTATTTGAATAATTAGCATAACTTGATGAATATAAAATATAATAATAAACAATATAGAATTGTGAAAAGATAATTATTTCTTTAGATAACTATAATAATTTTTCATTGATATATGTAGTACATTACTACATATATTTATTGATATTGACCATAGGTATTATTGATGAATTTATGTATATTTTTTGGTAAAATGGTATTTTTTAATAGTAGAGGTACAGCATAAATCATTAAAAATAAATTTAAATAGAGAGAATTAACTTTTATGAGGATAAGATAGATGAAAATATACATAATAATATACCTTTATGTGTTATTGAATATATAAATATTTTGTGATATATGAATGTAAAGAATATATCATTTTCATTGGGCCCATGTGATGAGGAATATATTGACCAAGAATTAGTAGAACATAAGATGTATAATAGATGTTTTTCAAAACTCACATTCCTATATAAATATTAATGATATCATGTTACTAAGTAAGATAATAGATGATTCTTAAATGAAATTACTAATCAATAAATTGTATACATGATTAATTATGAAAATCACAATACATTACACAACATAGAGTAATAATTTAATTAAATTCGGAATCATGCATTAAAATATTTTCTATTATAGAAATATTACATTTTTATACATGTTATTAAGTAATATTATTGCCCCTATTCATCTTCTATATCTATGGTAATTTAATAGAATACGTTACTTTAGCTGCAGTGTTTTGTTATGATCATAAAAATCATGCATTATGAAGTAAGCAATTTGATCCTATAGTAATTATATAAATCAATTATAAGGATATTTCATAAATACCACAGATGTAATAAAAAATTTCATATAATAAATATTTTTTATAAAATGTTTCAATTATATATTTGTGATATTTTAAAGAAGATTGACTTTAATTTACTCAATTCATCAATTTCACAAAAAGTTCTTATATGAACATGTTATGGTGGATTATGCAGAAAAATAAATCCTTCAGTGATCCATACTGTGTATAACATATAATAGAATCATGATGGTTCATTTTTCATTGTGTAGTATGTCATAACATTCATCGAGAATAATCAATTCTAAAAGTATGTAGCTTGTTTGTATAAGATATGGTTTCCAATTTCTATTAAAATTATTTATTGTTTTTTATGTATCATGTTAAAAGGACATATTATTTGAATGATTGAAATATATTTATTTTGGAGGTATTTAAGAGAAACATTAAATGATTGGTAAATGGGTGGTACATATATTGAAATAAAAATTATATAATGTTGTGATGCCTAAATATATTAGAATTTTACAAACTATAAAAACATCATTTGAACATTTCATATTAGTTATTGGTTATCAATAACATCAATCTAGTAAAGATTATATATGATGAAACATGAAAATGTGGGTTACAACATATAATAATGATATGGTATTCATGTTTTTAAAATAAAATTTATGATTTATGTTACTAATATTATAATATCAAATTTATTTGGATGTAATTTTATAAATCGTTATATAAGAAGGAACTGTAAATGCCATAGTTTTCCATGTAAATGGTTTTTTGGAAACATATAGAAAACAACCGTTATTTGATCTTTTAAATAGGTCAGAAATTTATGTATTTATCCCAAAATTCACCATAAGAAGAAACTAAAGATTGATAGGAAAATATCTACCATGTTTTTTCAAAATTGTTTCATGAACAATGTCTAGGTAAAAATATTAATGGGTATTTATTAATTAACGTTGGAAATTTTGATAAATAATTTTTACCACTATTCCATGGAATTAATCTCTCAATGAATACATGTATTGGACATAGATGTAGAGTAATATGATATGCATAATCTCATAATGTTATTCAATTTCCCAATCATAATGTAATTTTATGTACTTGTTTTGATATTTCCAATATATATTTTGTAGTGTTAAAGTATCATTTGAATCTCATGGAACTATGTCAGAAAAAGTCATAACTATTCAATTGATCTTGAGAATGTCCACGCGGTATTTAACCGGTACATAAAGTGGAATGATATCTAGTTCCAAGGGTACAAAAAATAACAAACCTTTAGATCAATGTGATCTAGTATGACATTTAGGATAAAGAAATTATCATTTAAAACCTTGGGTGGCTATATTTTTTAAATTTTGATTATATTAAATCTTATTAAGTAGATGTTAAATTAGTATAAGAATGAAAATATTTATTAATGTTTATGTAATTTTTCCTTACGCATATAGTTTGAACATAATTAGGATTTTCCTTTTTCTTGTAATATCCAAGATGAATTTTTTTTGAAATTGTACGAATTCGATATACACAAGGATATCTTTTCATAAGGAATCATACTAAGAGAATTTCAGTCACAAATAATATTGTATACATAGTGGAAAATGTGATAGACCCCCAACCAAATATATATCTAAAAATAAGAATGAAACTCATGTGAGAGATAACAATTTGATAATTATTATTTGTCAACTCTAGACCATGTCTCATATTTTAAGGGTCTTCCCTAGACCCTAATTTATTATTTAAATCTTTTAACATTACATGTATATAGTTATTTATATATATATTTTTGTGTGTTTTTTTATTGTTACCAAAATATTATTTACACATATACATCCACTTTTTAAATGGCAATTACCATAGATTTCCTGTCATTACAAAAGGATATAATAGTTCAAAAAATTGATTAGAACCATAAGATACTTCGATGGTAATAAAAAAGATGTGTCATATGGTATACATAAATCATATATAGGGAACAAATATTATGTCTTGTTATCAAGAGTTGGGGGGTCCAAATCAAGGAAATTTCTTCATAGGATGTCCATAAATTGTGATGTTTAGAATATATGATCATGAGGATTGACCCAACAGTAGTTACACAATATGTTTCTGGTGTCATTGTTGGTTCCAATATATAATAATCATTTTATTATTCTCTTTAATTGAGATCATTATCAATGTATAAAATTGATTCACATACATTAATCAATGTAAAGACTATACAATTGATGTCTTGGTGATCCATCCTGTATCATTATTATCATTAGTGTAATAATATTGTTTAAATAATAAAAATAATGTTTCTTCTCTCCATTGCAAGGAAGAGATATATCATGGGCCTAGGTAAACCACTATGGTAATACATTCATAAAATTCATGTCCATTCTATAATAATTTATGTTCATCAATTAGTATAAAAAAAGTATAATACATTAAAATGAAGATTACATAATTGTGAATCCTCATTTAAGATATATTAGAGTAAAAATATATTGTATTAGATAGAATGTTTTCATAAAAGGTTATAAATATCGACAATATTATTATTCTATATTGGACCCAGGATAGGTTGATATAAACCTCTCTTGGTATATGGTATAGACTCATTATTAACAAAATATGGTCATATGGGTTTGAACACTATATAAACAAAAAAATACCCATATTAAGATGAATAATAGTTTAAAAAGATGTCAACCCCATGTGTTGGGGACGTATAATATAAAAGAGTGATAAATCTCATAGAAATATTATTAAATTATAATATTTAATTTTATCATAAGGATTATTGAAAATATTTTTCCTGGTATTTATACTTTTTTTCTTTTACAAGTGAATATGAAAAAAATCAAATGAAGGTATAATTTTCAATGTTCATTATATTTTATGGGATCCTATGGGATTATTTATCGGTTCATATTTTAACATTAATTATGGTACGGTGTTATAAGTGGGTGATAAAATATTTTATAAATTTATATCATTTTCTATTATATAACTATACACAAATAAATAAAATTATCACAATTACATTCTAGGGAAAATTGTGAACCTTCTCAAGTATATCCAATGATTAAAAACACAATTTATCTTCCTGAATAGATATCTCAATAATTTTTATAAACGTAGTTAGTAAATCTCCTTTATATTTTCCTATCAAGCTAATATATATAGAATAAAACATAAAAACATAATTGGATTAATCCATATTTATCAATTGAATCCATGTTAATATGATAATTATATGTAATATTCATATAATGGAGCCATTAGTCAATGACATTCCAACAACGAGCGAACCAAAACAAAATTGTCCATCAAAAAATGTATTTTTTTTGGTTTCACTCTATTATTATTCTTACATAAATATATTTGTAAATGTTACATTAAAATATACTAAAAATAATTTTGTTCATTTTATTCATTGAACATTAATAAAAACCTAAAATTTTAATTTGTGCATATTTTACTCTTTCATTATTCCCCATGTTTCATTACTCCACACATCCCTAAAAAACTATCTGAACTATAAAAAATCCAAACCTTGTCCTATAAAATCTCCAAATAATAAAAATAATTTGTACTAATGATTTAGAAAAAATACAAAAAATATTAAACAAATATATTTATCACAACATAAAAAATTGATCATAAATAGTCACTATAAAATATCATTAAGAAATTTCAAAAATAAATTTAGCAATTCTATTAATGAAATTTGTAAGTAAAAAAGTATTTGGGATTTTCACTCCTCAATTATCAAATTTACTCGAATATTTCTTCAAACCTAACACACTAATAAGGTTTTGTAGAAATTTAAAAGCAAATATTTTCAATTTAAAATATCAACGGATTACTCATAAAATGTTACATCGTCAGTCTTATTTAACTCATTGAAATCACTCAAACAATAAGAATAAAAAATATATATAATCATTATTGTAAAATGAATCACATAAGTAATTATTTCAATCATAAAATGAAAATATATCATATAAATTTTATCTATAATGTAATTTATCTAATTAAATGTAAAAAAATTTGGTAATTATTTATAAAACATAAATAATATTTACAACACCATGGAGATAATACCAAAAATAAATTATCATATACAAAAAACTAAAATTAAAGAAACATATGATATGTTTATGAATTATGAATTCTATATTTTATCCTTATATTCTAATACAATCAATCCTGATAGATCAAAAATCATTTTATTTATATAAATACCAGCGATAATTTGTTTCATCCTTATTATCCATTGAAATTTTTTATTAAAAAGATAAAACCTAAAATATATGAACTGTTTCCATAAAAATTGATGAATAGATTTTTTTATTTGATAATATAAACTTTTCAACATGTTTTATACTATATATGTATCTATTTTATTCTATTTATATTAATAAAATTTAATTTAAATCATTATTTCTTTGTTTCTCATATATCATTGTTGAAGAATGTATTATCAAATTGATTTAAATATTTATTATTTTATGAAATAAATAATTCATTGATCAATATTTTCTACATTGAAATTTTTTTAGGTGTATATAATGATATAAAAATAAATTATTATTTTTTATTTTCAATGACGATATATTCATTATTGAGAAATCTATTTAAGTATTATTGATTTTTTATTATTTTAAATATTTTTTAATTTTTATATATTCATTTATTTAAAAATATTGAATATAATTATTTAACAATCTATGAAAAAATAATTATGTTACCAAATTTTACATCATTGTTCTTAATATGTATATTTAATCTGAGAATTCATTTAGATATGTATTTTGTTTTTGTGTTAGGTGAAAGCAATTTTTTTTGCGATGAAGATAATCATGGGGAATTATATGGTTTTATTCATATATATGATAATTTTAATATACAAATTTATAAAATGTCTTTTTTAATAAATATGAAAATTTATTTTACCCATTTTGAAATTTTATTACTTGTATGAAATGAATTTGATCAGCCTTAATTGGAAAATATAGCATTAAATCATTTTAAAATTGGCACATACAAATTAAATTTTGTGATAAATCTAAATTTCAATTATATTGTGGGGGTTCTGAGAATATAGTTAAAATAACATTTGAACATTGGTTCATTCTATTTTTTTTCACCATTCAATTTTTTCTTCCCTTTTGATGTTTTAACATGCAGAGATAGCATAACCAGAAGAATGATCTACCGATCAATGCAATAATAATGTTGATGAAACAAATCATGTTCGATAAATTTTATAAAATTAATGAACTAGTGATGATATATTATGAATAATTAGTTATATTTTATGATGATGACTAAATAATATATATTATGCATGTTATTTAGTGCAAACAATATGTTTAATTATTTCTCATTTATCTAGAAAATTTATTATTTATCATTATATATGGAATAATATAGATCGTCATAATTGAATGTTATTATTTTTATAGAGTAATTTTTTATCTCATACGATTTGTTAAAAAATATTTTTCTTGAAATATTATAGTTAATAATTAATGGACATGATCATATGGTTATTTTTATATTAAATGAAAAAAATTCAAATTATAGCACTATTTATGGATAGTTGGTTGATTGAATGGAGTTTATTCTTACACATGGGGTTTAATATCATAAATAGTGGAGGTTATAAAGATATAAATGAACAAAATCCACCTTATTATATCATTAGTAAATTATTAACACCCATAAAGTTAAACATTTAATATTGAAGTTTTGATATATTTATCTGAGGGATATGAATCGAGGGAAACAATTCAACATGCTATGAAATAAATGATTGTGGAATGTTGTGTAAATTGAAAATAATGTTTCCAGGTTGGAGAATACCCTTAGTAATTTTCATCATCGGTTAACCACATGTGAATTGGATGAAAGTGAATATTTTGAAACATAACTATTGTTGAAGAATTGATTATTATTTATTAAATTTATTATAATTTTTATTGATGATTGAAAACATAGAATTTTTTATATAATATGACCTGGGATATTAAATCATTCTTAAAAAACAATAGGCGGTATAAATAAGAAAATCATGTGGAATAATTATTTAATTGTTTGTGAACATTAAAATTAGAATAACTAATTATTTTAGATTTCATTATTCATATATATTTTAAAAAAATTCATAATCGTGAATAAAGATATTGAGTTATTTTAATGAAAAGTAAATCCAAATAATATATATAGAGAGATTGATCTTTTTTTCAACAGTGAATATTTAATTTAATATTAATTTTATTTTCATTTTGTTTATGAAAATTCACTAATAATTCTCTAATATAATGTTTTCATCATTATTGGATAAACATATCACATATAATATATTTAAATGAAATGATTTTATTTGTGATGACCCAGACCCCCCTTGGTCCCTTCCTTTGCCAAAATCCGGATCCGTAAGGTGTACGGATCGGTGAGGCCGATCGGTGCGACCGATCGGTGAGACCGATTGGTGCGACCGATCGGTGGGACCGATCGGTGCGACCATTCGGTGGTACCGATCTGTGCAACCGATCGGCGGAACCGGCCGACGTCACCCGACATTGCCAAGTTGTTCCAGTAACGCTCCTTTTTCGCAAATAGGGTTTTAAACCTTATTCTGCCTCGTTTAAAAAAATGTCTTAAAGACCTGAAACACGCACAAAAGTTTTAATTAAATACTGAATCAACTCATTAGTCGGTTTAAACCACCCAGCACCTTTAATGATGAGTCAAGCTGCGTGGTCAACCCACGACTTTCTCTCGTCTCTCACTTTTGTGTATCATGCAGGGTGGGCATTATTTTTGTTCATATGTAATTGGTTGAACCGAACCTTAATGAAGATAATAAACGAAGTACTAAAGAAAGAAGGGGAAGGGGTTGTGATCGCTGTTTATGATTTATCTTGTGATTATCCTTTTTAGTTGTGCTGGTTTATGTTTTTCTAAAAATTGAGGCCGTTGGTGGTCGTTATATGTGCACTGATGAATCCCCTCATGATGTTTTAAATGGGTTGTTGAAATTGTGAACTCCTGCTGTGAAATTGGTTAATCACGTATACCCGGCTGAATAAGTTGGAAGCACCAGGATAAACCCTAATATGTTAACTCTAGGTTAGAACACACAGGTTTGAAATGATGGAGTTTGTTAAGTCTTTTAAATCTGAAATTAACAGGTGGTTGTGTGAATTTGGGGATGGGATTCCCTGTTGGTATGGTTTCAGTGGTTGTGTGAATTTGGGGATGGGATTCCCTGTTGGTATGGTTTCGGTGGTTGTGAGTTTGAGATCGGGTGGGCACTCGTTTATATCACAAATTGGGGATAAATCCTCTGTTGACAGAACCAGGTGTGAGTGTTTTGGTAGATCCTTGTTTTTGATGCTTTCCTTGGTTATGCTTATGGTAGTTTCCCAGTAGTGCTTAAAATTAATTGAACATTTTGACTGAACGTGAAACAAGAATGGGACAAATGGTTTTTGTGGGCAAGGGTCATGAACTGTGACTCGGACGCAGTGGTGTTGTGTTCTGTAGGTTGGCTAGGAAAACATAAGCATTGGGTGAGTGTTTGTTACCTATATCTATACTTGTAGCTTTGTGTTTCTTTTTCATACCCCAACCAAGTTGAGCACTCAGTGCCAAACACCCCCATATATGGGGGAAGGGTGTTTTTCCCAACACTATTCTTAGTGGCTGGTTATTAGCTCCTTTTATTCTCCCTTTCACGGATAGCCCAAGTATCTTTGGGCAAGCTATGATGGCCTGAGGTCCATTATTAGCCCAAGAACCTTCGTGCAGGGTAGTACTGTGGTTGTCCAGGTGTGTGCGGTAGGTGTTTTCCCAAGTGTCTTCGGGATGAGGCCCAGGTATCTTCGGGTGTGACAGTTGATCTTCTAGCCCAGGTGTCTTCTGGCGTGGTTACGTGAGACAGTTGAGGCCCAGGTGTGTGCAGGTGGGATTTCAGCAGTGGGACTGCGTGCGGTTGAGGCCCAGGTGTGTGCGGGCGGGATTTCGGCAGTGGGACTACGTGTGGTTGTGGCCCAGGTGTGTGCGGGCGGGTGTGGCAGTGGGACTGCGGTGAGAATGGCGGGTTTGGTCTGATGCGTAGGATGTCTCAATAACTAGTGGGAAAGTGGAGCGGGGTACCCAAACATCGATGCGCTCTAATTATATATATTACTTGACTTGCGTTACTTGGGGAGCGTGCCTTGGTGAGGCCTGGGGTGGTTAGTTTACCTTGAATAGGCGTTTGGTTTGCTCCTTTCTCATGGGACTTTAGCACGTTTCCCCCACTTGTGCATGAGAGTCTTGGTTTTCCCTACTGAGTGTACTTGTATGCTCACCCTACGTTTACTTTCAGGTTTCCATGAGGACTACCAGGGCTGTGCGGGACCCTACTAGTCGGACAGTTGGAGTTGTTGCTGTTGTCGTACCTTTGTTTTCTTTTGGTATTGTACTTTGAGCTTTTTTTGTACTTTCACCTTGTTGTAAACTGTTTAAACATGCATGGGGGCTTTGTTTGGGTTTATTTATATACACTTGTTTCTTTTCCTTTTTGGGTGGTTGACTTGTCCTATTTCCCGATCCTAAATAATAAAAAGGGTAATGCCTCCCATATTTGTGAAAACTCATACCCTTGGTGCTAGTCGCCACCCTGGGGCCTACTGGAGGCGGGACTCGGGGGTCATTATCTCTCCTACAACTTAAAGAAGGACGGGACTGGCAATCTGCTGACCCTTCCTTCATTTTGGTGAAGGCGTGTCGTGATAGAATGGTATCAGAGTGGAAGGTTTGAGAGGTAGGATGGAGTCTGGAGTCAGGCATAGTGAGGATTGCATGGGATGGTAAGGCAACAGCGTTGGGTGACCATGGTGCGTGAATTAGTCCAGGGAAGACCGGATAGGACACGGGATTTTAGGCCCCCCCGTGATCCGATGCATGGACTCTGGACCTACCGAACGACCAAGTGAGACCACACTGATTTCAGGGTAGAGACCCTAGGAAAGGTACATGCATCATAAATGACTTGTGTTCTTATGTTTCTTGGATATTTTGGGAATTAAGAATAAATTTAAAATTTTAAGAAGTTTTTCTTTTTATTATGCACTACTTGGGATTAGGCATTCCTTGTTTACATTGTAGCTATGGCACTTGGGAGGCGACCACGTGTGGTACAAGCGATCGAGGCCCCAGAGACTACTTTAGCCGATCAGCAGAGAGCTGATCGAGAGGAAGATGGCGACCAGTGGCAGAAGACTCTTCGGGCCTTCCAGCAACAGGCCCTCGAGAAGTATGAGGGAAGCACCTCCGATATGAAGACAGAAGGCTGGCTGGAGGAGCTAGTTATAGCCTTCGGCCTGATTCGGGCCCCAACTGAGTACTGGGTTCCTCTGGCTGTTAGCCAGATGCGTGGAGCGGCACGTCAGTGGTGGATGCTTCACATGGGGAATAGGAAAGAGTCTGAGGTTGCTTGGGAGGATTTCGAGAAGGAGTTCCGGGCGGAATTCCTCTCCTCGACAATGAAGGCGGGGAAGAAAAAGGAGCTACTCTCCCTCCAGCAGGGGAGTATGTCCGTGAGGGAACTTGGAATCAAGTTCATAGACCTCCCACGTTTTGCTCCGGACCTCTTTCCCGATGAGGAGTCTCGAGCAAGACGTTTGGAGGAGGCGCTCCGACCCTCCCTCCAGTATGTTGTTACCCCTTTACCCTTCCGACATACATAGTGGTCCAGAAGAAGGCCGAAGTGGTGGAAAGGATGCATGCTCTGGGCGGAGTGTCGCGAGAAGGGATCCAGCTGGGACCATCGAAGGGGATGGCCGTCAGCACCAGACCTCCAGCATCGGGACCCTCCAGGTTCTGAACCACAGGGAGCAGACCGCAACAGTTTCAGTTTCGATCCACTGGCCCACGTTCTTTTCCTTCGGGATCGGGACCACGGTGCTTCATCTGCGGGAGCCCTGGACATCTCCGGAGTCAGTTCCCCGATCGGGTGTAGTACAGCAGTGGCAGTCATCCCCAGCATCCACCGCAACATCAGATTCCAGCCAGACCCTTCCAGTAGCAGCAGCAGGGACAGCGAGCTCCCGCTCCTTCGCAGGCAGACATAGGAGGAGGAGGCCGACCTCAGGGCGCTCCCTAGGGACCTCAACCAGGGCATGGTTGGGGAGGTGGCTGACAGCCGAGGGGCAGGGGAGCTGGGCGTGGACAGTTACACGCCGTAGATGCAACAGTTCCAGCAGGTCCAGAGGTTGTTCGATGTACGATCAATGTGTTTAGCACTCTTGCTTTTGCTTTGTTCAATACCGGAGCTTCGCACTCCTTTGTTGCACCCAGTCTAGCCCGTGCCTTGGGTCTAGATGTTGAGAGACTTCCAGTGCCCCTGGTGTTGAGCACACCAGTTGGAGGTTAGGCCGACTTGTTGTTCCTTTGCCGGGGATGTAGACCGATGTTAGGGCCACATCAGTCGGTTAGGGATCTCCCTCTACTACAGATTCAGCCATACGATGTCATCCTAGGCATCGACTGGCTATTTTCTGTGTGCGCCGTCATCGACTGTTTCTGAAGGAGGGTGGTGTTCTCAAGTTTGGACGGCTAGCGTGTTACCTTCACCGGCGAGCGGAGCAGTCCGAAGGGAAACAGGAGGGAGGAACCTCTCCTCTCCTTGTTGACCGAGCTGACAGTGGAATCAGTAGATGCTGAGATGGTGGAAGTGCCAGAGATAGTCTGTGAGTTTATGGACATCATTCCTGAGGAGGTGAAGACTCTACCCCCTCGACGCGATATCGAGTTCGGGATAGACCTATAACCCGACGCTCGTTTGATCTCGATGGATCCTTATCGGATGGCACCTTCGGAGCTACGAGAGTTGCGGACACAGATTGACGATCTGATGAAGAGGGGTTATGTCCATCCGAGTGCGTCACCATGGGGCGCTCCAGTCTTGTTCTCAAGGATGGCGGATGGTGGCCTCAGGTTGTGCATCAACTACAGGAGGCTAAATTAGGTAACGATCAAGAATCGCTACCCTCTTTCGAGGATAGATGATCTTTTTGACCAGCTGAAGGGGGCAGGATGGTTCTCGAAGATCGACCTGTGGTCCGGGTACCACCAGCTGAGGGTGAAGGATAGCGTCGTCCCGAAGACGGCGTTCAGGTGCAGGTATGGTCACTTCGAGTTCGTGGTCAATCCCTTTGGTGTTACGAACGCCCCGGCCGTGTTCATGGGGCTTATGAACTCCATCTTCCGGGAGTACCTGGATCAGTTTGTGGTGGTATTCATCGACGATATCCTGATCTATTCAAGGTCAGAAGAGGACCATGTAGAGCACCTGAGGACAGTTTAGGAAGTCCTCCGATTGCACCAGCTATATGGGAAGTTGGCAAAGTGCAATTTCTGGACACGAGAAGTGCACTTCCTCAGGCACGTAGTGTCTGAGCAGGGGGTAGCAGTCGACCCATCAATGGTTGAGGCAGTTGTTTCTTGGGCAGCACCCAAGAATGCGGCGGAAGTCCAGAGTTTCCTCGGACTGGAAGGTTACTACCGAAGATTCGTACCCAACTTCTCCCGAGTAGCAGCCCATTTGACAGATTTGACCAAGAAGGACCATGTTTTCGTGTGGAGCGAGTAGTGCGAGTCATCCTTCAGCTACCTAAAAGAAAAGCTGGTTAGTGCCCTAGTGTTGAGATTACCAGCAGAAGGGATGGATTATGAGGTATTTTGTGATGCTTCAGGACAGGGCCTGGGATGCGTGTTGATGCAGCAACAATGGATCTCTTACGGGTCCAGGCAGTTACACCCCAATGAGTGTAACTATGCCACCCATGACCTGGAGATTGCAGCCGTCATTTTTGCGCTAAAGTTATGGCGGCACTACCTCATCGGGGAATGCTTTGTGGTCTTCACTGATCACAAAAGCTTAAAGTATATCTTCTCCTGCCGGGACTTGAACTTGCGACAGCGGAGATGGGTGGAGTTCCTCCAGGACAATGACTTTGAAATCTATTATACTGAGGGCAAGGGCAATTTGGTGGCCGATGCCTTGAGAAGGAGGACGCAGAAGGATGCGGTCCGAGAGTCGGTGAGTGCCTGGAAGGCAATGGAGGAGTTGGCTGCCTTACACCTGGATGTGAAGATGGATAGTGGCAGAGGCTGCCTATATCAGATGATAGTGCAGTCATCTCTGTTTCGACAAGTGGAGGAGTCTCAGTGGGGAGACCCCGAGTGCGAAGTGATGCATGATCGGGTTGACCAGGGCGATGCTCCAAGAGAATGGACAGAGGATAGTCAGCACCAGATTCTTTTCCAGAAAAGGTTGTTTGTTCCATGAGTGATGCGTGGCAAGGTTCTCAATGAGTTCCATCACTCCCCCCTGGCGGTGCACCCAGGAGTTACCAAGATGTACCAGGGGCTGAAAAGGCAGTTCTGGTGGCCCGTAGTTAAGTGAGTAGTGGCAGAATTTGGGGCTAAATGCTTAGTATGTCAGCAAGTGAAGGCTGAACACCGGGTTCCAGGCGGCCTACTGCAGCCTTTAGCTGTTCCCAAATGGAAGTGGGACGACATCTCGATGGATTTCGTCATGGGACTACCCAAGGTCCAAGGAGGGTGCGACACCATCTGGGTGGTGGTGGACAGGTTGATGAAATCGGCTCACTTTCTGGCAATCAGGGAGTCAAGTACTATGGTTGCTTTGGCACGAAAGTACGTGAATGAGTTGGTGCGGTTGCATGGAGTTCTGAGGTCTATAGTCTCGGATAGGGATGCACGGTTCACCTCGCGAATCTAGAGAGGATTTCATCATGCGTTTGGCACCCAGTTACGCCTTAGCACTGCTTTCCATCCCCAGACAGATGGACAAACGGAGCGCACCATCCAGACCTTGGGGGATATGCTACGGGCATGTGTTCTGGACTCAAGAGAGTCATGGATGTGATACTTACCTCTAGTAGAGTTTTCCTACAATAATAGCTACCACTCTACCATCGGTATGGCCCCGTTTGAGGCTTTGTACGGGAGGCCATTCCATTCACCTGTGTGTTGGACTGAAGTAGGAGAGGCAGGCATCCTTGGCCCGGAGGTGGTACAGAACACGACAGAGAAGATTCAGCTCATACGGGAAAGGATGAAGGCGGCCCAGGACAGACAGAAGTCGTATGCTGATACCAGGAGAAGGCCCTTGGAGTTTGAGGTTGGGTACCACGTGTTCTTGAAGGTCTCCCCACGGCATGGGCAACGGAGGTTCGACAAGGGGGGTAAGCTTTCCCCCAGATTCGTCGGACCCTTCGAAGTGTTGCGGTGGGTCGGCGAAGTGGCTTATCATCTAGCGTTACCTCCGCCGTTGCTAAGGATACATGATGTATTTCATGTATCCCAGCACAGTCGTTATCTGCACGATGATTTACACGTCCTTGATTGGGGTGAACTGGACGTCGAGGATGACACAACCTTTGTGGAAAACCCAGTGATGATCGAGGATCGCAAGGAGAAGGTGCTTCGTGGGCGAGCCATTCCCTTGGTTCGTGTGTTGTGGAGACATGGCGGGCTCGAAGAGAGTACATGGGAGAGGGAAGCACGGATGCGTGCCCAATACCCCGGGTTGTTTTGAGCTTTGTTCCTTTTGTACCTATTGTGGTAGAACGTTTGACTTTTTGCTATGAAATGTACTAGTTTATTTCCTCTGTTGTGTGTGAAATGCCCCGGCTATAGGGAAGAGGGAACCCGACCCCTAATCAAGGCGAATTAAGGTGGATGCAATTAAACCTGTGCGGGCGAGTCAGTGTCGCCCAATGCGGATAATATCATGACATGGGGGAGGGGAACTCCCCAAACCCACATGAACGGGCAGTTTGGCATGGTATATTGCTTGGTTCTTGACAGGGGAGTGTTTTTAGTTCGCAGGGGTTCAACCCACGACTTCCACGTATTACGCAGTTCAGCATTTTTATCTCAACCGTCCTCGGCTCTTATAAATTAAGGGTTAGGCCATGGTTTCTCCCTTCCACGATCGTGGCTCTTCTGGTGCATCGGGCGCGCCGCGTCATTATCCGTGAAGTTCCGCCTCCCCCCTGACCTAAGCGTTGATCGTCTATCAGCAAGTAGGGAATTTCTCTCGTCTCTCACTTTTGTGTATCATGCGGGGTGGGCGTTATTTTTGTTCCTATGGAATTGGTTGAACCGAACCTTAATGAAGATAATAAACGAAGTTCTAAAGAACGAAGGGGAAGGGGTTGTGATCGTTGTTTATGCTTTATCTCGTGATTGTCCATTCTAGTTGTGCTGGTTTATGTTTTTATAAAAATTGAGGCCGTTGGTGGTCGTTGTATGTGCACTGATGAATCCCCTCGTGATTTTTTAAATGGGTTGTTGAAATTGTGAACTCCTGCTGTGAAATTGGTTAATCACGTATACCCGGCTGAATATGTTGGAAGCACCAGGATAAACCCTACTATGTTAACTCTAGGTTAGAACACACAGGTTTGAAATGATGGAGTGTGTTAATTCTTTTAAATATGAAATTACCCAGTGGTTGTGTGAATTTGGGGATGCGATTCCCTGTTGGTATGGTTTCAGTGGTTGTGTGAATTTGGGGATGGGATTCCCTGTTTGTATGGATTCAGTGGTTGTGAGTTTGAGACTGGGTGGGAACTCGTTTATATCACAAATTGGGGAGAGATCCTCTGTTGACAGAACCGAGTGTGAGTGTTTTGGTTGATCCTTGTTTTTGATGCTTTCCATGGCTATGATTATGGTAGTTGCCCAGTAGTGCTTAAAATTAATTGAACATTTTTACTGAACGTGAAACAAGAATGGGACAAATGGTTTTTGTGGGAAAGGGTCGTGAACTGTGACTCGGACACAGTGGTGTTGTGTTCTGTAGGTTGGCTAGGAAAACCTATGCTTTGGGTGATTGTTTGTTACCTATATCTATACTTGTAGCTTTGTGTTTTTTTTCACGCCCCACCCGTGTTGAGCACTCAGTGCCGAACACCCCCATTTATGGGGGAATGGTGTTTTTCCCAACACTATTCTTAGTGTCTGGTCATTAGCTCCTTTTCTGCTCCCTTTCCCGGATAGCCCAAGTATCTTCGGGCAGGCTATGATGGCCTGAGGTCCATTATTAGCCCAAGAACCTTCGGGCAGGGTAGTACTGTGGTTGTCCAGGTGTGTGCGGTAGGTGGTTTCCCAAGTGTCTTCGGGATGAGGCCCAGGTTTCTTCGGGCGTGATAGTTGATCTTCTAGCCTAGTTGTCTTCGGGGGTGGTTACGTGAGACAGTTGAAGCCCAGGTGTGTGCGGGCGGGATTTCCGCAGTGGGAATGTGTGCGGTTGAGGCCCATGTGTGTGCGGGCGGGATTTCGGCAGTGGGACTGTGTGTGGTTGTGGCCCATGTGTGTGCGGGCGGGTGTGGTAGTGGGACTGCGGTGAGAATGGCGGGATTGGTCCGATGCGTAGGATGTCTCAATAACTAGTGGGAATGTGGCACGGGGTACCCAAACATCGATGTACTCTGATTATATATATTACTTGACTTGCGTTATTTGGGGAGCGTGCCTTGGTGAGGCCTGGGTTGGTTAGTTTACCTTGAATAGGCGTTTGGTTTGCTACTTTCTCACGGGACTTTAGCACGTTTCCCCCACTTGTGAACGAGAGTCTTGGTTTTCCCTACTGAGTGTACTTGTATGCTCACCCTACATTTACTTTCAGGTTTCCAGGAGGACTACCAGGGCTGTGTGTGACCCTACTAGTAAGACAGTTGGAGTTGTTGCTGTTGTCGTACCTTTGTTTTCTTTTGGTATTGTACTTTGAGCTTTTTTTGTACATGCACCTTGTTGTAAACTGTTTAAACATGCATGGGGGCTTTGTTTGAGTTTATTTATATACACTTGTTTCTTTTCCTTTTTGGGTGGTTGACTTGTCCTATTTCCCGACCCTAAATAATAAAAAGGGTAATGCCTCCCATATTTGTGAAAACTCGTACTCTTGGTGCTAGTCGCCACCCCGGGGACTACTGGAGGCGGGACTCGGGGGTCATTATCTCTCCTACAACTTAAAGAAGGAAGGGTCTGGCAATCTGCTGACCCTTCCCTCCTTTTGGTGAAGGCGGGTCGTGACATTATTAACTTTTAAGATGTTATTTTTTTGAAAATATCATTATAGTTTAATATAATTGTCCTAATAAATTTTACATTCATTGTACACTATATAAATTATTTGAAAAGTTAATATTAATGATAAAATTATAATTTATTACCATATTAATTAATTTATTAATGGTGGAAAAATACATTTTTGTTATTGAATAAATATAAATTAAAAATATATGAAATCATTCAATTAATTATTAATTTTTATGTGATAATTTATATTAAACTCTTCCAAATGTTTAATGTATTTGAAGTAAGAAAATTTTATTGAACTATGATATCTAATGTAATTAAAATTTAGAAGGGATAAAAAAACTTATCAATCAAATAATAAATTATTATTATAAATATTTTCTATTGATTATTTTTTAGTGAATGATAAATGAATAATTTTGATATTGAAAACCACATTATGGTTTAACTAATTTATTTTCAACAAAACTCACTTATATACATGGTATAAATAATTGAGGGAATAAAATTCATATATGGATCAAAATCTGTTTAATCTCACATATTTCATAATTTTATAACTATATTTACTCATATTTTATTTTCTTCAACCCATAAACTATTTCTATTAGTCATATTAACATTATCAACACATTGTTTTCTATCAAAGACTATTTCTCAATAGATAATTATTTGATAATACATTTAAAAACCTAAAAATAGACATTCATCATTTTTGGAACAACAATTCACCACATTATGAAATTTAAGAAGGTGATAATCAATTTTGTTCATTTACAATTGAAACATTGAAAATTATGATACCATTTCCAGATAACAAAACACTATTAGGGATTAAAAAATATCAAAATATATGAAAACACACTAAATAATAAACAAATATTAATAAAACCAAAATATTCCAACATTATTAATTAAATAAAAAATATACATATTTATTATCATGATAAGATAACATATAGATATTTAATTCAATTAACAATTTAATGAATACTTTTTATTATACTTGTTTTATATATGTAAATTTTTGTATTCCCCAACTTATATTGGACATTATAACCCCTATTTTTTCTATATTTCATAATCAATTATACACTATAATTTTAAATACTTATGAACTAGACTATATATACATTAAAAATTTATTCATTTATAATTTATTGTACATTAAAATTATGATAAATATTAATGAGAATATCAAAAATTATAAAAACTATGAAAAATTGAGGTTTTATGGGAGGAACATATTGAAAATACAAATGATTTTACAATCCAATAATATGAGAGGCCTAGATATAGAGATTATCATAATCAAAAAATTTATGTATTTTTTTTATAATATATAATGTTTCATGGAATTATGATCTCATTGAATCTTTTACATTTTCATTTTTAAAATATTTATAGGTTTTTTAATAAATATATATTTTATTTTATAAAAGAATCAATATAGTGGATTAGGTGTTCCCTCTTAATTTTTTTGTGATGATGGTTTGAGAATGAGAGCACATCTATTACTTACTAAAAATGGTTCTATATAAATTTTTATTAGGTGTGATAAAAATATATGTCACACTTGGTATCATCTCATTTAGGTAATGTCATGAATCTAATTACCAAAAGAACATGAAAAATAATATATAATGACAGTTTTTGTTTTTGAACATCAAGGTGGTTTTAACCACATGCGTTTAGCATAAAATTTGATTTTAAATCCATTTAGAATATTAAGTGTATGTTATTTTTCATGGTGGTTTAGTTTTCAGCGATGGACTCGGTGTGTAGTACTGGGATTTTTTAAATTGTTCGGTATTTTTATCAATGACCATGTTATTGGATGGTGTAAAATTTATTAAATGTTTTTATAACGAATAAATATATTTATGGTAAAAAAAACTAATAGATTTAAAATATTACCTCGGGTTGTTGTGTTTTTTGGGTCATTATTTTATTAATGATCGTTTACAATTTCTATGAAAAAATTTATCTATTTTAAACAACTTTTTATTAATTTATTTATAAAAAACACTAAATATAATTCTATTCCCACCAAAAACAAATATATGAAGAATAAATAGATAATAAATTTAATTATTAAAATTTATAAAAAACAATAACATCCATTCCTCAAAAAAATTACATTTCATACAATATTAAAACATTATATTTCATTCAATATAATAAAATTACTACATAGTATTCAGAATTTACTACTTCTTAAAATACCAACTGAAACATTACTGATGGATACTCTACCAAGATGTGTTCCTCAGAACCTCCATTACATGGTCATATTACTACCCATGACAACCTTCTGAACATACAACCTCAGTTGGCTTCATTTATAGTACAATACCACACATCATTAATTAGAGTATTTGATGAATAATAAATGAAATAAAATTCAAATGGTATATGATAAAATCTAGTTTATGTTTAATTACTGGTACAACAATGAAATTAGTATGTTATATATATGCTTATGCCCATAATTATTCTAACATATGATAGCCCCAGTAGACATAGATGATAAACATCATTATATCATTTGAAATAATTTTATGATATTATCATTCAATATATTGATTTTTAAATGATATAAAAATAATGAATATGAATATATTCTATTATGATTTGATCTCAAATATCATCAAAAACCAATTAAATATTTCCACATCAGATTTATGATATTGTAACCAACTGAACCTATAATTATTTCCATACATATAATTATATAAATGATTAAACTAAATTCCTAAAAATTAAATTAATTGAAAGAAATAATAATTTAAATATAATTATAAAATTTTAATTTCAAATTACCAACTCTCCATCAATTATCTGGAAACTAAGCATAGATGACATCATGAACATCCTATTAATTTTATTTATTATATCATACATGATTTAATGTATAAAATGAAATTTTTAGTTGATTTAGAACATATAGGAATATTCTTTAACAAAATTTATTTCATATACTTTTAAAATATTTTTAATTTTTTATACAATGAAAAATAATATAATGTATTTAATAATCATCACACATATAATATTTCAATATTGGATGCAAGTATAATTTTTTTTAATAGAACCAATATATATTGTACCCATTGATTTGTTCCCTATAGTTATTTATAAACTAGAATTTATGAATTACTAAAAAAGTAAAATGTGTAATATTTAATTATTTGAATACATAATTTTATGATATATACTAGTCAAAAAATAAAATTAAATTGACATAGAAATTTATTGAAAAAAATATAAATAAGTTTTACTAATTATGAGATTTACTGATAAATTAGAATCATGTCTCATTTCTCGACAACATTAGTAAAAGTAATATGTTATGTTGAAGTATCATTTTGACAAAAATAAATGGTGTCCATAAATTTTTAAAGGTATGTGATGAATATTACCTATTTTATAGATGAAAATTGATAACCATTTTACATAAAGAAGATACTGATGAGAATGTTCTTCTTGCATATAATACCTACAAAAAATTACTCCTTTAATAATTTAGAATAAATTAAAATTAATGTTTTATTATATTCCTACATTCTTGACAATCCCAAAGGATAGAGTTTTTACTTATTTTTGATAATAAATATATTATATGATGAAGTGGAACCCTTATTATTCCTGTATTCTTCGTGACATTATAGGACATGGTGGAATTTATGGACTTCATCCATACTATGACTACATGTAATTACCCCTCAACAGAATTTGCATCATGATTGTCTCTCGACCATTTCATAGTTGATCTGCTAGTCATCAGGTGCAGGGATACATATTCCTATTACCGATAGAAAAATACATAAAATATCATTCATTAAAATAAAATAGATTTTCATTGGTCAATGTTCATGCTCTGAATCATATTATTTAAATGTTTACTTATAGAAATTAACTTTTTCCATCTGAAAAGTATGTGTCTCAAAATCCATGCGGTGGATCAAATATATTAAGGGTACCTAAAATCATTAATGTCCCGAAGGCATGGGATTCTGATGGGATTAAATACTCCCATCCCAAACTGGTGACCCAAAGGTGAATAGCTATGGATGCTATAGTACGTACCACAATACCTTCACAATACGTGTTATAGTCACTACTATTATACTAATACAATAACACCCCACAATTTTCCTCTTCCTTGATTTGAACATTGTTCACGTGGATTCATATAAAGAGTCCTCACACGCTGAACTACGGTTAATGTGAAAAACATGAGTTCATTAATAAAAAAATTCATTTAATATTTTAATATAAAAAAAGATGAAAATTAATTTCTTGTTCAATAATGAATATATGAAGTTCCAATCCTATAATTATTTGTTCTTATTCTGTATGATTTTATTCTTTTTCTTAATTTATCTCCCTCTCATGAATTAAATTTTCTATTTAATCAATTTTATAAAATTATCATTATTATTCTTGATGGGGTCCACTGTAATAGATTACTCCACCTTAATTACCCATTTTATACATGACTTTTAGTTTCATGTGGAATAAAATACTCAAAACATCATACAGTATATGATAAACATAATAAACCATTTCTTATATGGGTTGTATAATATAGTATTTGGTACATACTTGTCACATGTATTGATAATTTATGAGAAATTGACATATCTAAATTGTAATTCACCATTATTTATTCCCATATTAATATTCACGTGTCACATATAAAAAAACAGAAAAATTACCTTGATAATTTGAATTCATTAATACTAAAAAAATTCCACAGTATCTGTTTTCATCAACTATGGATACTCCACATTTTATATTTTCCACTCTTCCTCTTGAACAATAGTATGATACATGAAACCACCAATATTATACAAAAAAAATACTTCAGTATTTTCAAAATACAAAAAAGATAAAAATCATATTATTTGATAGTTTTGGTCATTATCCATAATTATTTACATAAAAAAATTATTTATGAAATTTTCACACAATGTAGACAAATTTCAACATTCAAACAACATATTCAAATAAAAACTTACCAATGTTAAATTCAGGAAACAACATAATTTCTAATAATAGATTGTTTATCTCACAAATTAAGAGTTCATCTAAAATGGAACATTCAAGTATGTGTTCATAATTATTCATCAGTTGGATACAAGATATTAGTATTGAAAAGAACATATTAATTTTCTTGTTTTAACTATAAACATGTCAATGAAAATGAAGATATTTTTAAAAATTATCAACTTAACGATGAAATAATAGATTATTCATTAATATTTTATATTTTAAATGTATTATAATTAATATTCTAATCATCATTGAATCATGTGACAACTAAACACATATATCACAAAAAATTGATAAAAAATCATCTCCTATGATCCCATATCCAACAGATTCATTTGGATGATAATTATTTTTCACATTATCCATAAAATGAAAAAAACACATAATTTTAAAATATATAAATTTATTAATTATTTTTATTAATTTTTAAATTGGAAAATAATAAATTTAATAATCGCAAAAAAATTACGTAAACTACCTATCAATTTGATACATCCAATGATAATGTATGAGACCTTCAATTATAGCTTATTTGGTCAAAGGAACAATTAGATGATTCAACACCAATGTAGGGGATAATAACTAATAACTAAATATAATCCATATATATTGTTCTATATACTGTAAAATTCATTGGTGTTTAATGACTTATCAATATTTTTTGTAAAGAATGTGAAAAATCCAATTAAAATTATATTTATTTTATCATGCAATAAATGATTTATTTCTAAGGGTAAAAATTCATCATCAATACATAAGATTAATTTACTTTTAGTTAGTTTATATTATAGTGATTCAAATCATAACATAATGTAATATTAATAGAATATCCAATAGAAACATTTATATTTTTAAATAATCAATTAAAAATATAATTTAGATGGGTTTTCAATGGAAATTTTGGTCAAGAAACTCTCCACTATCTTTTAGGAATTAAAAATATTTGATATTTATTTATTCTTAATTATTATATTCATTTAAAATACCCTATAATTTTCTCAATGCAATGAAAAATATAAAAATTCAATTTCACAAACATTGTTATTAATCTCTCTACTTCATTACTATAGGCAAAAAATTAAAATCACAGTATAGAATTTTTAAAAATGTCATATCATTCATTCACTATTATTCTCAACATATAATAGATGAGGTTCTTGAACTATTTCTACTTTCATTCATCTGAATATAAATTCCAAAAATTATTTTTACATTTGATAATTTTTTTTGTGATCAATGATCCAGATCCAAATTATAGTGGAACCCCCAAATAAGTTTATCTCATGAAACATGTCTTGTTGGAAAAAAATCTATGTTATGTATCACATAAGTTATGATGAAACATGAAAGAAAAATTTCTATTATTACATAATTATTTATAATCAAGTTAAAAGTTAAAAAATTGATAATCAAAACATGTGTGTGTGTTTCAAATGGAAAAATTTCATGTTATTGGATTTTCATTATTTGTCCACATAAGTGAAAATTTTATTTTGAAATTTTTTTCAATATATACAACCTATTTATTGGCACTATTATTCCATAAAATATCATCTTATTTTACTAGTGGATACAAGTCTACATTAATTTCATTTTATATAATGTTTCATCTATGATAAATCATTGATGATATGAATTAATGTTGTACAATACTTAGCAAGGGATGGAGATTATAAAGGATCAAAACAATGGGACAAATTTTTTAACTAAAAAATAGATTTCAAACATCATTGAATCAATTAGATGCCAATTCCAATTATAAATTTTTAGGATTAGTTTATAAATTAGGATATAATAAATTAAATTTGTTCTATGATATCGAATACATTGGATTTGAAGGGATCTCATAATAATAATTATTTAAATCATTCCACTTCATATTTTTAGTGGTTTTAGATGATTTTTTTTTCAAATTTTTTAATTGGAAGTAATGTAAAAATTTAGTAGCAATTTTTATTTATATTTTTCATTTTGGTAGTACTCATATTAAATCCATAATCACAATTTGTTTATTTCTAAGTAAAAAATACTAATATTTTTACTTTAATCAATTCAATTCGCCTTCCTAGTAATACATAAAATAATTTGGATTTCATCATACATTCTTATAATTGTGTCCATGATTTTTAACAATATTATTAGTCACATAAATGTTATAAGGATCATAGATTCATCAAATTCATTAAAAAATATAATATCATGAAAATTACATTATTTTTCATGACACATAGATATTTTATGTTGTAAAACATCACCATAAAATTAAATTTGGAATATTTGAAACACAATTAATTAGAATTATTTATTTATTACCTACAACAGTTTAGAAAAACTTTTTTTCTCATTTATGTTTTCCATTGTATTAGTTTACATATCATTATTCATTTAGTTGTTATAATCATAATCTAGTTGTCCTGTATTTTTTAAAATGTATTAAATGTTATATAAATAAAAACATGAAATAATTTATCAGTAATATAATTTAGGGTATTATTTTACAATGTTAAAATCTTAATTTCAAATATATATCATTGGATTATTAATTATTAGAGATTTTACTTAATTATTTTCTCTTTATACAAAACTGTATGATTTTTCAATAACATCTTAGTAACAATTTTAATTTTAACACATATAATATGAATGATTTTTTTCACCCATCATGTGAATTTTCAATTAGAACATAAAAATTTAATTATTTTATAAGTTAATTTATTTTTAATTACAAAATCAAAAAAATTTGGTCAAACCAATATCATACTATGATGTGATTTGAGGTAATGTAATCCAACATTTATAAAAAAGTAATAGTCATTCTAGAGAAAAAAATTAATAATTATATTATTATATTAAAAAATATATTCATTTTCAAGAAGGAATAAAAAACTTCTAAATACACTAAATATATTCATTTAAATAATATATACAAAACTATATGATTTGAATGATAATTACAGTATGTAAAATTTTATAACAAATTAAATTCTATTATTCTTATAGAAAATAGATCATATTATCGTCAATATATGATAAAGAAAAAAATACGAAAAACCTCACTACCAATCATAGAGAGGTTCACGTATTATAGATGAAGAGAGGGAATCAGAGAGAGAGATATGGAATTGAGTAAGAGTGGGTAGTCAGATTGACATTGAGTGAAATTGAGTGGCTAGGTTGACGAGAGGTAGACTTACATTAAGAAACTCTTTGGGAAAATATTAGTGTAGTACAATGTTATGGAGAAAGGATGGGGAGTTTTCATTCAATAAAAAACTGAAATGTTAATTCAGGATGAATATATCCATTAAAAAATATTTAGGTTGAGGATTACCATGTTATGTAATGTTAGTGTGGTGGTGATGGATGCGTAAAGGGATAATGCAGGGAGTTAAAATATGGTTGAATG
This sequence comes from Viscum album, assembly GCA_963277665.1. Taxonomy (NCBI): domain Eukaryota; kingdom Viridiplantae; phylum Streptophyta; class Magnoliopsida; order Santalales; family Viscaceae; genus Viscum; species Viscum album. Next base: position 835,584,434 of record OY728138.1, read on the forward strand.
ATTTTTAAATCAAATAGATGTTTTATTTTTAAATATATATAGTTGTGGGTTTCTAAAAGGATGGAAAACATACAAAAACCATTATAATAAATATTTGACAAATTGAGGAATATAATTTAGGAATATTTTTAAAGGACACCACTAAATACCACTACTATTTTATATGTTTCATGTAATGTAATATGTTCATGTGAGAGTTGATAATTAATATCACTAGCCCCCTTCAAGAAGATGGTGAGTTGTTTCATAAGAAAAGCGACATGATTTTATATCTCTTAGGAAATATGTATATCATAATAATCCCTCTTATATGATTCTTAAGGAATTGTAGAAGATATAATTTCTCTATTCCAAAAATCATATTAACCATTCAACAATGAAAAATTGTACTATAAATTCCATTAATGATTTGATTCATATTAACCACACAATTTCTCAACATAGAAAGAATAAATTATATTCTAGAAGAATGTTTAAAATTTCTTTTTGAAGTACTGTTGTAGCCAATATAATAAAATCACATTTCTTGGTATAACGAATCATGGTCAGTATATTAATAATTAATGACCTCAAAATGATTCTATTCAAAACCAAAAGCTTTCATTGAGTGACCAATGTTGATTTTATTGGAATAATTATGAATTTAAACTCTTTTTTCATAAATTTATGGAATCTTTTAATAATACCACTATGTAAAAATATCATGATTAGTTTAGTGAAAAAACTAGGAAAATTATTTACATTCATAAAAATAATAAATTTTATATAAACACCATAGAATCATGGGAAACAGTGACCATAGGAGGAAATGAAATTTAAAAAAATTATATTTAATAATAATAATAATATGTTGTAAAATATTGATGAATAAACTTATTTCTAATGGAAATTGATTTCTATATTACATCATTTAATTAGTAACAATGATTCCTAAAGGGAATAAGATGATTCAGAAAAGGTGATAATGAATCTTAAATACATGATCCTGATAATAATATGTTTTAAATATATTGATACTTATATGGTAGTGGAATAGGTTAAATTTTACAAACAATGGAAATTAATTCTCAAGAATGATTCCTTGATGTCACTATTCGATGTTGATTGAACATTCCATCGAATTATAGGGAATAACCAAGGAACTATTATTTATATATTTTTTGGTATCACATTCCTTAAGATTTCAAAAAATTTAATTAATAAAATAGGACGATAAGGAATAATCTAAATTAGAAAATGATTTTCCACAATTATATTGTTATGATTTTTTTTAAAATTGAATATAATCAATGATGGAAATAATAGTGATGGGGATTGGGGAATGAAAACTATTATATTTTATATAAATATTACCGCCCATTCTATAAACTCAAATAGTAAATCAAAAAAATTATGAGTAATGTTATCTCATGTTACATGATATGAATAATTTTTTTAACAAAAATATCTTTTTTAATATCTTTGTTTAAAATTCAATATTATGTGTAATTTATAACATGATTTTTTTGATAATATAAACATTGTGAGATTATAAAAATAAAACTAATTTATTACTCTAGTAATTTTTTTACAAAGTAAAATTCCTAAAAGATAGCATAACAATAGGGATTTTTCATGTAATTATGAATAGATGACAATGTTAAGAATACTTTATTTTTTCAATATATTAATGGTTTAATCCCCATTCCTTACACTATATTTTAAAAATTGGATTTCAGTGAATTAAATGTGAATTAATTTTCATATTATCTAGGTGTTATGTCCATTACTCAACCCTTATAATGATATGATGTTAGTTTGATAAATTTATTAAATATGAAACTTTTATTTATTTCTTACTAATTAGGATGGAATGGGAGTAGGAATTATAAATCTTTAGGAATATTATTTCATGATAAAGAACTCATTATTATTAATGATTCCAGGCGTAAAATGATTTTATGGTTAGAGATCAAAAAGAATAGGTGGTTGTTTCTAAAAAATATATAATTGAAATAATGTTCATGTTAATTGACATGGAGAATGTTTTATATTTATCCATTATAATTACAATTACACATAAATATTTTGATAAAATAATTCATAACTCAACTGATGAATATATGAAGGTAATGTTTCTATTCAAATCCGTTAATGAGAATGAAAATAGTGAAATTCATAGAATAATTATGAAAATAATTTCTAAAAAATAATTCTTTTCCTATAGAAAATATATTTCAAAACTATATCTCAATAATAAATAAACATTCATAATATTATTTTTATAGGAAAATGTAACAATCAGAGCTTCCATGGTACGATTCCCTTTAAATAATGCAATAGCATGAATTGTACGCAACATCGAGATTCTAACACACTGCCACTAATAAAAAAAGTTGTTGTAAATAGTCATATCCACCTTTTGAAATTTTATAAATTTTATTATTAAAAATGGACTTTATTTCTAAATTTAGAATTTCGTAATTTGCTTCGTGTGAATTTTTTGTATTTTTCTGAATACATACAATTTTTTATGAATAGTGAAAAACATTGTTTTATTGGTTAAAACTGACATTTTATTTAAATAGTTTTTTATTTTACATAAATTTATTTAAGGATGAAAGAGATACATAATACCTATATATATTTAATTTAATTCATTTTAGTTGAATAATAATATGTTTAGATATATAAATATTTTATTGAACTTTTTAACATCTTTTGTCTACCTCTTATGAGAATTAAAATATTGTTATAAACATAGTTTTAATGCATATATGATTTGAATGTCATAAATGCAAGAGACATGGTAAATATCAGTAAGTAAAATGATGTTCAACAAGATGAAACTAATTTTTGGTGAATTGTAAAATCAGACTTTTATTTGCCACGTTTTGAAGTTAATAGAGTAATTAGGGGTAAAATTTATTCCATAACTACCCTTAAACATGTCCTAATTATATTGGATAAATATAATCATCCATAAACAAACTTAGGTATAAAATATGTCCCCCTTTTGGGCCACTTGTATTAGATTTGGACATTTATTATTATTTTATTTAATGAAGATTTAAAAGAGTTAAATTCAATGTTTAATTACTAAACCATTTTTCATATAAGGTTACACACAATATAAATTTGACTATAAATATTATTTATAAATATAAAAATATTTCCAACATAATGGTGTTTTATTTATAATATTTAGATATTACATAATTTATTTTATTTTTGACACAGTGAAGATGCAGTAGTAATATTATTAATTAAATATTAAGATAAATGATATTATAAATATCCAAATCAATGTAAATTGAAAATATTGATAAAATACACTAATTTTTTAGGATAATATGAAATATTATGGTTGGTTAAATAAATTTTATTCTATGTGAAAAATATTATATGGAAAAAATCAATTACTAAATAGTGTCAAAATTGACATAATTGAGTTTTTAAAACCAACACTATATAATAAACTGATATTATATTCAAAAAAATATAATGATTAGCCAAATGACATTGATGAGGATATTTATATTAATAATGAACCACTTGGGGTTATCTTGGTTTGTTATAGTATGTACATTAACCATATAATATAAAAATTCAATGATACATGGTAAAACCAAACTATTTTACTATGAATTAAATCTAAAAGATAATGTTAATATGGTGACCAAAACCTAATGGTTGGATTTTTTTGGACCTATACCCATATTATCCTTGAAATAAAACATTTTTAAGAAATTATAAACCAAAAATTATGTTATTATAAAATAATACATCATACGTTTTATAACATGTCCCTCACCTCTATTGTAAAAAGTTACTTTACCCTCTCTTAATTTCACACTTCCAAAGCCATTTTTCTCGACCATGCCCTTGAAAAATCTCCCCCCAACATTCCACCCTTCATCATGGAGGCCGTATTTTGGTAATAATTTTATCCTATGAATCCCTTTTGATCAAAATAACCTGAAGAACCTGATGTAGAGGTAAATATTTAATCACCTCTTTAAAGTACTTTTCTTCATACCCAATTTTTTTCTTTTCTATTTCCATTATAAAATAATAAATACAGTATCATATATATATTGTGATGTTATTATAAAAATGGTATAACCATATTCATTATTTTATCTATCATATGGATGAAAAAGTTACCATACATGTGTATGTACGACTTACCATCTCCATATCAGGGTGTAGTTTGTTATTCAAACACATCATTATTTGGATGGGTATAATTATGTGTATAACTAATGTAAATAATTAATGTATGTTAATGATTCTATATATTGGATATAGCATCCAATTACATAACATTTCACCATGAATATAATGATATTGCCGCTTGTGTGTATGTACAGATTCTTGTCTCCACGAACGTGATGAGATTCATTCCCCATCGTAATCATTCAAGAATAATTTTAATTTTATGATCAGAAATAATGTTTATGAATATAATATAATTCTATATATTAATCAAATAAATCTTATTCATAGAAAAAATGACTTACGTAACCAATAATAAAAAGGAAAACAAATCAGTTAACACCAGAAACGATGATACTACAAAAATATTATTAACAAAGAAATATTATAAGATAATATATGATATCTAATTTATGTATATATTTATCGTATAAGATAATAACAATTTTTTTACTATTATATAATAGTTTATCATAATCTAAATTAAGAAAAAGTACAAGGTAAGTGTTAATGTCACAATCTCTTTATTATCCATGGTTTTTTACTTGAGTATCTACTAGGACATCTTAATCATCCACTTCAATGTTTTCTTAAAAATGAATTTTAAAAAAAATACTATTTAATATATTATGGGTTAAAGTAATTTATACCCTTATTTTACATTACATGTTTTGAAATTAATCATTCCGTCATTTTTCAATCAACGTACAATATGAAATTTTTTACAAATTTAAGTTATGAATTTTTTTAACATATAAGGCGGGTGTGGATATTTTCCTCTGTTATAACATTATCAAAGATTCACTTGACATATTAATAGAATATTATCAAATTAAATGTTTTCATTTATAATTATATTAATCTTAAATAATTTCAAAATTGATAGAGATATTTCTCTCAAAATGTTTTGATTTATTCTATGTCAACATCCTTTGATAAAATTTACACTTTTTTTATGTTGATTCATTATGATACAAATATTCCATATTGTATTTAAGGATTTGTGATATTTTCGACTATGTATGTGTTATTTTTTATATCATTCAAGGATTATGGTCAATGTATTTACATTTCGTATGATATTTTTAATACGAATGTTTATGTTCTGTTTCAAAAATTTCATATGAGTACTGAATTGGACTTAGTATGTGATTGGTGGATCCCACTAAAGATCCTCAGTGCAACAGTATGTCACATAAGACAATTATAAGTGTAATTGGCTGAGGCCTTTCCCAATTTGATATATGGTTTTGGTTTTGGCCTAAATCATTTTTTGACATCTAGAACGAGGCTTTGAAAAGATGTTTTAGAATGTATGGCATTATAGATTCCCTTATTATGAAAATAATAATGATAGTTATTGTGGTTATGTGACTTTTAGAATACCCTTGGCTATGTTTTATTATGGAATTATTTACTCATCTCATATTCCTTCCCTAAATGGTTCATGTTTATTTTTTGTAAAGGAATGTGTTTTTAATTATTCACCATGCCTAATTTTTATGTTATCTTATGCTCTATTGCTTCTCCTTAATTTGGTTTTGAGCTCACCCATTTCATATGTTTCATTTTACGATGATATGAAGATGTTAGTTATGAGTGACTTGGAGGCATACTATTGGAGGATTGGATCATTCTATTAGAAAAAATTAGTGTTTTATTTCTTTTCAAGTTATAATTTTGAAGCTATGCATATAACATGATTCCAATAATACTAAACTGAACAGTCTTTCATGACATGATTCCATTTATCATGTCAATGTTATGTAATAAATCACCGACTCTATGTAACTAGGTTCACAGTGTTATAGTTTGTATCAGAGAATGTTTAGAAAAAACCGTGGAAAATATATTTAGATAAACATCGATTAGAGCACATTACCCTGATATGGACATTGAGGATTGGTATAGAATAACATATATTAATTTTGGTAATATAGAGATTTTGTGTATTTTTCGAACAATACATATCTATCTGGATGTGAGCATGTAGAGGATGCTTTGGCATAGATTGCCTTGGAGTGAAATCACTGACAAGGAGTTTCAGGCTTATCCCATGGAATCCTGGTACACCACAATTGGCCTTGTTGCACTCTTTTTTATGGAACTCCTGGGGGATATGCTTTGGATAATTATCATTTTCATTAAAAACCATAATAAAAAATATATTATTATATACATCCTTAATTTTTTTTATGATAATGGATTGCATCCACAAATTTCTAAATTTATATTAAGTGTAATACTTGTTTCTAATTATGTATTGTAATTCATATACTAATGTAGTGTATGTAATTATTTAATAATGGATCATAGTGGAAGGAATGGAAAATGTTTCAATGCACAAAATACATGTAGTGATTTACATCCATATCATGATAATTATGGTGGAGCTAGTGATACAACTGGTGTTAATCAACTTATCAGTATACCGAGACAATCCACTCAGGTTAAGAATAATAACCTTACCCATATAGAGTACACTAATCCACAATGTGGAGGATCAACGTTAGGCTGATTCATGAGGAAACAATCACCAAGGTTAAATTGGTCTACAAATCCATATGTAGCTGAGCAATTGATAAATTTCTTAGAAAAAATATTTCATTCTTTAGGGAGTTGAGAAATGGAAAATGTTGTCAAAGATGTTTACCAACTCATGGTTGATGAAGGTCAATTATGGACATTAATTCATAACAAAAATGTGGATGAGGAACTATCAATTATGGAATGGAGGGAGTTCGATGAACTTTTCATCGAAAAATACATTCCTCGTCACCATCGAGCGGATATGAAAAAGAAAATTTTGAGTCTAAGACAAAAGCAGGATGATAATGTAGAAAATTATGAAACTAACTTTACAACGATATCAAGGCATGATTCAGATTATATACGTAACCTAAGAAGTAATATTTATTGTTTCCTTGATGGTTTGAATCTATTTATATGTTGAGAATTAGTCTTGCAATCCTTTTTATCATATGAATATATTTTCTCATGTGATATCATTGTAGAAAAGGAATTATATGAGTCAAACAATTTTAAATCAAAGAAAAAAAAGAATAGAAAAATAGAACACTGTTGTAAAGGAAATAAGGAATCATGGAATAAGGGATGTGTTTAATTTCCACCCTGTGATAATTGTGGAAGGAAGCACCCAGGTTCCTGTCTTAAAAGAAAAGGGATTATGCAAAAAATTTGTTCAGAAAGGCCATCTTGCAGTGATTGTAAGGGGAAGAAAGAAGAAAACATTGTTCAATGATACAATTGTATAGATATGGGTCATTATTCATATGATTTTCCTATGTTTCAAAGAAAAATAGCTAAAAAATTCCATGAGATCAAGGACATGCTTATGTGATAACTAATGTTGATGATGAAGCTCCGAAAGACGTGGTGGTGGGTAATTTAATGGTTTCATCAAGATTAGACAATGATGTATTTGATTCTGGATCATCACATCATTTCATATCACCACCGTTTTTTAATTAATTTTTATATTTTTCATTTTAATTTAACAAGTGAGTTGTCAGTAAAAACTCCTATGAGAGGTATCATTGCAATAATTTTTTGTGAATCTGTCCCCATTAAGGCTTATAAACTATATTTATATGCTAATCTAATCATATAATCCTTGATTGAATATGATATAATCCTTTTTTGGATTGGATTTCAGACCATGATGAGAAAATTTATTGTATGAAGAATGAGGTTAAAATTCTTAATGATGATAAAGAGTACCTTATCTAAAGATCAGAAAGGTGACCATCTAATTTTTATGTAGACCCACCCCCAAAAGCTATTCTAAAATCAATAAATGGGGAGTATGAGAATGAAATAATTATTGGCGAGGAAAACAATTTTCGAATAGAGGATTTTCCTATTGTCCAAGAATATGTTGATGTGTTTCCATTGGATTTACCTAGACATCCTCTAGAAATAGAATTTGTGTTTTACTTTGATTTAATTCATGTTTCAAGGCCCTTATTGAAGACCCATAATATAATGGAAAGAGTGTAATTAGTGAAATTATAAAAACAACTAGATGAATTTAATAATAAGGGATTTATCCACACTAGTGTTTCTCCATGGGGATCACCTGTCATTTTTGTTAAGAAAAAATACAGATCTATGAGGTTTTTCATTGACAACAGGGTGATAAATACCATAACAATAAAGAACATGTATCACCTATCTCACATTGATTATTTATTAGAACAAATTAATGTTGTAACACACCAAGCTTCTATGGTATGCTTCTCTTTGAATAATGCAATAGCGTGTGTTGTACGCAACATCGAGTTCTAACACACACCACAACCAATCAAACTTGCCGTTATGAATAGTAATACGTACTATTTAAAATTTCATAAATTTTATCTCTCAAAATCGACATCATTTTTGGATTCATAGTATCTAATTTAGCCTAAGGCGAAATTTTGGTACTTTTCGAATAACTTTAATATTTTGATGTATAGTGAAGATTACTAAATTTTACTTAAAAACAGCTTTTTTAATCAAAATAATTAATAGTGATAAATTATGAATTTGAGAGGTTTTAAATTATATTTAGAATATATTTTTACCATTTAATACAATGTTGGTCATTGGACATAATTTTACAATTAAACTGGACATAAACAAATATAAGTCTTTTGATAGTTATTATATCTTAGAAACACGCTTTTTGTTTTGACAGCGGGAATTAATTTTAAATTAATTTCTGCCACTTCTATGTTTTTAATTTGGAAAAATGGATTCAATAATTGGAATCAGGATATCCAAATTTTGTAAATAGGTAACTTTTATTTTTAGTCATTTTGAATAATTACTTCTAGGAATATTTTATTTATCATGGTTAAAGGGTAAATCCGTTAAATAAGGGTTAAAATATAATATTATAATAATACTAAATTACACTAAAACGTGTTCTAACATTATTGGTGGATACATGTCTGACCATGGGCATCGTTGGGTCGATTTTCGGACCCCATGGAGCCACTTTTAGGTGATAGGGACACATTATTTTAATTAAGTTAAAATAAATACAAAAATGACATAAGCATATATCTTTTGGCAAAACAATTTTTACATAGGGTTATATATGTTGGACTTTATACTATAAATATTCATTATAAATAAAAAAAATATTTCCTACAAAATGGTATTTTATTAATAATTTTTAGACATTATATAATTTAATTTATTTATGACTCAATGGTGATGTAGTAATTACCTAATTAATGAAAAATTAGACTAATTTATATTATAAATACCCAAATAAATGTAATATGAGGATTTTTAGAAATAAAAATACTTTTCTAGGATAATATGACATGTTATGATTTATTTAATTAACTTTGTTCTATGTAATCATTCTGTTATGATTTTTACAAAAATCAATTATTGAATAGTGTCAAAATTAACATAAAAGAGTTTTTAAAATAAATATTATATTATTAATTGATATTAAATTCTAAAAAATGTAAGGATCGGCCAAGAGACTTATATCCAGATAGGAGTTTCATTAATGGACCACATGTGTGTCGCTTGGATGTATATAGTATGTTTATTAACCATATAATATAAAAATAAAAAGAGACATTGTAAAAGTTAAACTAATTAACTAAGAGTTAATACTTAAAGATAAGGTTAATATAGTAACAAAAAATGTCTAAATCCTATTGGTTGAGTTCATATCGACCTATCCCCACATTAACCTATAAATAATCCACTTTGTATCCATTAGAAACCAAATATGAATTTATTATAATATAGCATTTCTTGCTTTTCCAAAGTTTCCCCTCGCCCCTCTTATAAAAGGGAACACCCCCTTCTCATTAATTCAAACCATAAAAGCCTTTTGTTAGGCCAAAACCTGACCAAATACTCTCTAAACATACATAAAATTATCCTAGTGTCCTTCATTTAGTCATAATGCCAACCTATAGAGCCCTTTTGATCCAATCAAAAGTAAGAACCTGAAGAAGAGGTAAAGATTTCACCAACCTTTTTTCAAGTTCCTTTCTTCTTGCACTTCTTCATTCATTGTTATTACCATTCTAAAATAATATCTCCATTATATTATATATAAATTGATGTTATTATAAACATGGTACAACCATATTTCAGTATTCTATCCTTCCATTTAATGACATGTCACCATACGTGCATACGTATGACTTACCGTCTCCACATCGTGGTGTAATTGTTATTCAATATAATATTATTTATATTGGTATAACAATGATGTATAATTCATTTAAATAATAAATATAACATGACAATTATTATGTCTATTTTATATACTATTCAATTATATATTATTTTAAAATCAAAACAATGATATTGTCGCTCGTGCGTACGTACGGACTACCGTCTCCACGAACACGATGTGATTCATTCCCCATCGTATCCATTCAAGTCTAATTCTCATATGAAGATTAATAATAATGTTTAAGGACTTAATATAATTCTGGATATGAATAATATACAACCTATCCAAAACAAATATGGCTTACATAACAAAACATAAAAAATAAAATGAGTAAGTTAACACCCGAAACAACAATGATATTAAGATATTATTAACAATGCAATGCTAAAAGATCATATATGATATCATATTAATTTATATGATTCATGTATAATTTAATAACAATTATTTAACCATTATACAGGAGGTTAACATAACCCCAACCAAGGAAAATTACAAGGTAATGGATTTTCATCTCACTCTTTATTCCTGTGAGATTCATGCTATATTGTCACTATTACCTTTTGTGTGGTGTATGTACTGCCCATAATTGTATTCTTTGTGTAAAACACATTAATTAATGCATATTTACATATTTAATGTATGATACCTCTTTCAACTGGTGTATGTTTTGTATGTTACCAAATTGGTAAGAGTTAGTTTCACAATTTCTTTATTATCTGAGGTTGTTTTTACATAAGTATCTAATGGGACCTCATTATCATCGGCATCCATGTTTCTTAAAAATGTATTTCAAAACATTCTTACTATTTTACAGAATATGGTTTAAAGTCATTTATACCCTTTTTTGACTTTTTATGAGAAGTTTTTTAAGGAATCATTCTGTCATTTTCCAAATAAGGTTATTTTTAACCTTTTTGACAGAATTAAGGTAAGAATGTTTTTTTAACATATATGGCGGGTGCGGCTATTTTCCACTATTATAAAAACATCGAATATTCCCTTACAAGAATATAATAAAATTCAATGTTAATTTATTATTTTATAATTATGTGACTTTTAAAATATTTCAAAAAAGGTATATTTTTTCAAATAGTTTTGATTTCATCTATGTAAACATCTTTTGATGGATTTTCAGCTTATTGGAAGTTGATTTATTATGATACAAATCTTCCATATTGTATTGAAGGTTTTTTTGATTTGTTTCACTACAGATGTGTTATTTTTATACCATTCATGGTTTATGGAGAAATTATTGACATTTCGTATGCTAGTTTTAATGCGAATGATTATGTTATGTTTAAACCTGTTCATATGAGGAATGCATTGGACATAATATTTGACGGGTGGAGCCTCTTATAGCTCCTAGATGCATCAGTAGGTCTCATTAGACAAACTAGTTTCTTGGCACAAGGCCTTTGCAAAATCTTATTTGTAGTCTTGGCACAAGGCCTTGGCTATGTGGTTATGATAGTCTGGCATTATGCATTCCATCATTATGAAAGTGGTTATTGATATAGCATGTGATTATTCGATTAGTAGAATATCCATGTGAATAAGTAAATGGAATTATTTAATTTTATTTTTGCCATATTATGTTTATGTTTGTGTTTATATGGTTTTTCGGTTATACATTTCCTTAAATGTTTATTCTTATTTATGAATGTTTCCGCTATATTATTATCCATACTGGGCATTTGAACTCACACCTTTCTATGTTTTATTTTTTCCAAGTTGTGAAGAAGTATTTTATGAATGACCTGCAGAGATAGTATGAGGGGATACGAGTGCGGACTACGGAGACTATATTGTTTTAGTTTTCATTTTATGATGTAATGTAAACATTATGAATGTATCTAGTTATTCCAAGGATACTAATCTAATCAGTCTTTCGAGACTTAGTCTTTCTTGTGATCATGCCAATGTTCTGTAATAATTCACTGACTCTGGGTAACTAGGGTCGGGGGATTATAGTTGGTATCATGGGAAGTTTAGTAAAAACCTTGGATGCTAGATTTCGATAAACTCAGATTAGAGTAGATAGACCTTAGCTAGACATTGAGGATTAGTATAGAAGAACTTCTTAGAATTTTGGTATTGTAGAGTTTTTTGAATTTTTTGAGAAATACATCCCTATCTAGATACAAGAAGATAGAGGCGGCTCTGGCATAGATGTACCTAGGGGTAAAACACGAAAACACCACTTTGAGCTGGACTCGAACAGGAACTGGTGCATGACAACGGGCCCTGCTGCATTCTTGGTTACGACACTCCTGGGGGATATTCTTAAGATGACTGTCATTTTCTGAACAAATCATTTTGAAGGTTTTATGAGTATATAATTCCACAAATAAAACATTTTTATGATTATGGATTATATCCACAAATATTTCAATTTATTTTAAGTGTTTTATAAGTATGAAATTATGTATTTTGATCCATAAATTGATCTACTTTAGGCCGTTGTTTAGAAATGGTTCCTAGTGGAAGAAATGTAAACTGTATCAATTCATGCACTCCATGTAGGGATTTCCCTCCTACTCAAGATAATTATAGTGGAGCCGGTGATGCAACTGGTGCCGATTAGCTAATCATCATACTGGGACAACTCACTCAGGTTATGAATAATAACCTCACACATATGGAGCACCATGATCCGCAGTGTGGAGGATAAATGTTAGATCAATTCATGAGGAAATAACCACAAATTTTCAATGGGAGTGTAAATCCCTTAGTAGCAGAGAAATGGATAAATTCCCAAGAGAAAATATTTCAGGCTTTGGGGAGTAGTGAAAGGGAAAACATTATCATGGCAGTTTACCACATCACTAGAGATGTTGATCAATCGTGTTCATTGATTAAAAACATGAAGGAAGATAATGAAGAATCAAATATGGATGTAGCGAGTTCAATGATCTATTTTTATAAAAATACTTTCCTCGTGCCAATCGAGCATATATGGAAAGAAAATTTCTGAGTCTAAGACAAAAGGAAGATGAGAATGTCGCAAATTATGAGGCTAACTTTAAAAGGTTATCAAGGTATGTTGTAGATTATATACATAACCCAATAAGTAATATTGATCATTTCATTGATGTGTTAAAACAATTTCACCATCAAGCATTAGTATCACAAACCTTTTCTTCGTACGAAGACATTTTCTCATGTTCTATCAAGACAAAGAAATAATTCTCTAAGTCATATGACTTTAAATCCAAGAAAGAGAAGAATAGATCTTCTGATCAATATGGGAATGGAAATAAAGGGAAGAAGGGAAAAGTTGAATATGAATCCCGTAATAAATGTGGGAATAAACACCCTGATACTTTCTTAAAAGGAACGGGAGCCTGTTACAAGTGTGGTGAAAAAGGCCAACAAGCACGTGATTGCAAGGGGAAAAGGATGCTACCGATGTCCAATGCTACAATAGCAGGGAGATGGGACATTATTCAAATGAATGTTCTAAGCGTCAGGGGAACAGACCTTAGAAAAGTCCAAGGGATCAAGGACAAGCTTATGTTATCATTACTGGTGAGGTAGAAGCTCCAAAAGACATTGTTGCAGGGAATTTTATGGTTTTCTCATGTTTTGAAAATGCATTATTTGATTCTGGATCATCGCATTATTTCAAATCTTCCCAGTTTGTGAAGAAAATTTGATATTTCCAATTTTATTTAACAAGGGACTTGTATGTTAAAACTCCTATGGGAAGTATCATTGCAAAAATGTTTTGGGAATCGGTCCCCATTAAGTCACATAAATGTTCATTATCTTCAGATCTCATCATCATTCCTATGATTGAATTTGATAAAAACCTTTGTATGGATTGGATTTCGGACCACGATGCGAAGAATTATTGAAAGAAGAAAGAGGTTACAATTCTTGATGGTGATGATAAGGAACACCTTATCTTTACATCAGAATCGTTGCCACCTAATTCTTATATAGATCCACCCCCAATAGCTCATCTAAATTCAATTATTGGGGAGGAAGAGAATGAAATGACTGTGGGTGAGTAAAGCAATGCTCAACTAGAGGATGTACTTGTTGTGAAAGAATATGTAGATGTGTTTCTGGAAGATTTACATGGACATCCTCCAGAATGAGTAGTTGAGTTTTACATTGATTTAATTCATGGACCAAGGCCTATATCGAAGACCCCTTATAGAATGGCCACAGTAGAATAAGTTTAACTAAAGAAACCACTAGAGTAATTGAGTAATAAAGTATTTATTCTCCCTAGTGTTTCTCCATGGGGATCCCCAGTTCTTTTTGTTAAAAAGAAAGATGGATCTATGAGGTTATGTATTGACTACAGGAATACCAATGCCATAAAAATAAAGAACAAGTATCACCTACCTCACATTGATGATTTATTTGACCAAATGCATGGATCTCAATAATTTTCAATGATTGAACACTGATCTGGATACCATCAGTTGTGTGTGATGAAGGATGACATTCTGAAGACAGCATTTTGAACAAGGTACGAGCATTATGAGTTTACAGTAATACCTTCTCGATTGACTAATGCACCCTCTGTTTTTATGTATCTAATGAATAGAGATTTCAAGGAATATCTTGATGACTTTGTAGTGTTATTTATTGATGATATCTTTCTATACTCTAGAACCTAAAATGATCATAAAAATCACTTGCGCATTATATTTAAGACTCTGAGAAGTCATTAATTATATGGGACGATTAGAAAGTGTGAATTCTGACATCAACAGCTTTATTTTCTTGGACATATTGTCTCTAAGGATGGAATTTCCATTGATCATTCTATGACCAAGGCAATCCACAAATGTCCTGCACCGACTAGTATAACTGAGGTATCCAGTTTTATTGGTTTAGGAGGTTATTATTGCTTTTTATCCAGAATTTTTCCCGGTTGGATAACCTATTAACAAAGATCGCACATAAATGTGTTAAATTTGGTTGGAAAAAAGAGTGTGAAGAATGTTTCGATGAACTGAAGAGAAGATTAGCCAATTCTCTTATATTGACTCTACCATTATGGAATGATGTGTTCGTTATTTATAGTGATACTTCGAAGAAAGGACTTGGTTGTGTCCTTATACAGAATGATAGGGTTATTGACTATGCATCACGACAGTTGAAAATTCATGAACACAACTATCCTACTCATGATCTCAAGTTAACAGCTATAATCATTGCTTTGATGATATGGAGGCACTACCTCTATGGTGAAAAACTTGAGATTTATACTGATATAAAGTGTTTGAAGTATATTTTCTCACAAAAATAACTCGACATGAGGCACATGAGATGGCTTGAATTACTCAAGGACTATTATTGTACGATACACTACCACCCTGTGAAAGCAAACAAGGTGGAAGATGCTCTGAGAAGAAAAGATCATCGAGTTTTGAACAATATTAGAATTGAAAGGGATCCAATTATCATTGATCTAGTGAAGATGGACATGGGAATAACCAGGGAAGGGGAAACATCAATGCTTTTTTAAATGGTTGCCAAACCATCTTTTCTAGAAAGTATTAAGAGCACTCAAATAGATGATGAAGAATTTCGAAAGAATATTAAAGATGTGAATGATGGGAGATTGAGAGACTTTGTGTATGAAGAATGAATTTTGAAATTTAGGAAGAAAATTTTTGTTCTCGATATACCTTATCTAAAAATGGAATTGCTGGATGACTCTCATAGTTCCAATTTCTCTATACACCTTGAGAGAACGAAAATGTATAGAGATTTGAAGTAATATTTTTGGTGGGACAACATGAAGAGGGAGATTGCTGATATTGTGTCATGATGTATGGTTTTTCAAAAAGTGAAAGCTGGAAGTCATCAGTCTGCTAGAGTATTGAAACCTCTTTTTATTCCTAAGTGGAAATGGGATAATATCGCGATGGACTTTGTCATGGGACGACCAAAGACTCCTAGAAGGAACGGTGCAATATGGGTTATTGTTGGTAGTCTTACCAAGTCAACACATTATCTTGCTATAAGAGAAGATATACCACTGGAATGTCTAGAAAGACTATATGTTGATGAAGTTGTGAGACTTAATGGAGTACCACAATCGATTGTTTATGATCGAGATCCCCGTTTTACTGCAAGATTTTGGAAAAGTCTTCAGAAAGCCTTGGATATTGAACTTCATTTGAGCACTGCCTACCACCCTCAAATAGATGGACAATCAGAACGAACTATTCAAACCATAGAAGACATTTTGAGGTCATGCTCACTTGACTTTTATGGTATGTGGGATCAATATTTACCTCTAGTAGAATTTTCCTATAATAAAAGATTCAATTCAAGTATTCATATGGCACCATATGAAGCGTTATACAGAAAGAGATGTCACCCACCAACCTATTGGGATGACATTGGTGAAAAAAAACTTGTAGTCCCAAAACAGGTGGAGGAAACGATGGAAAAGGTGAAGGTAATCCAAAACCACCTCAAAGCAGCTCAATGTAGGCAGAAGAGATTTACCGATAATCGAAGGAAGGATTTGGAATTTCAATACGGTGATCATGTTTTCCTGAAGGTTTCTCCATGGAAGGGAGTCATAAGTTTTGGTAAGAATGGTAAATTGAGTCCCAGGTACATCCGACCATTTGAAATTATAGAACGAATTCGGGTTGTAGCATACTGATTGGCAGTGACGCGAAGTCACTCCAAAGTTCACGATGTGTTCCACATATCTCTGTTGAGAAATACATGCTTGACCCAACGCTTGTACTCACCTATGAAGAATTATAACTGGAACATGATTTGTCTTATTGAGAAGATCCCACCAGGATTCTTGATACGAGAGAACAAGTTTGAAGAAACCGGACGACACGTCTGGTAAAAGTTCTATGGAGAAACCATAAGATGGAAGAGGAAACGTGGGAACCCGAGGAACATATGATGAAGAACCACTAGAATCATTTCATGAAGTAGTATTCTAAAAAATTTGAGGACAAAATAATTTGAATGAGGTGAGAATGTAACTCCCCATGTTTCTACGTTAGGCTTCTCTTTAAATAATGCAATAGCGTGTGTTGTACACATCATCGAGTTCTAACACACAACACAACCAATCAAACTAGCCGTTATGAATAGTAATACCTACATTTTAAAATTTTATAAATTTTATCTCTCAAAATGGACTTCATATTTGGATTCAGAGTATCGAATTTATCCTACGGTGAAATTTTGGTACTTTTTTGATAACTTTAATATTTTTATGGATAGTGAAAATTACTAAATTTTAATTAAAAACAAATGTTTTAATAAAAATAATTAATAGCGATAAATTATGAATTTGAGTTGTTTTAAAGTATATTTAGAATACATTTTTACCATTTAATTCAACGTTGGTCATTGGACATAATTTCACAATTAAACCAGACATAAAAAATAACAATCTTCTGAATGTTATTATACCTTAAAAACATGATTTTGGTTTTGACATTGGGAATTAATTTTAAATTAATTTCACCCACTTATGTGTTTTGAATTTGGAAAAATGGATTCCATATTTTGAATCAGGATGTCCAAATTGTGTAAATAGGTAACATTTATTTTTAGACATTTTTAATAATTTCTTCGGTAAATATTTTATTTACCATGGTTAA
The DNA here is from genome assembly GCA_963277665.1 of Viscum album. Lineage (NCBI taxonomy): Eukaryota > Viridiplantae > Streptophyta > Magnoliopsida > Santalales > Viscaceae > Viscum > Viscum album. The sequence continues at coordinate 835,602,461 of OY728138.1, forward strand.
AGGGCTAATCTGGTAAATAAGGGTTAACAAATAATATTATAACAATACTAAATTACCATAAAACATGTCCTAACCTTATTGGTGGATACATGTAATACCATGGCCATCTTTGGGTAGATTTTGGGACCCCATGGAGCCACTTGTAGGTGATAGGGACACTTTATTTTAATTAAGTAAAAATTAATACAAAAATGATATAAGCATATATATTTTAGAAATTTTTTTTACATAGGGTTATGTATGTTGTATTTTTGATTATAAATATTATTTATAAAGATAAAAATATTTCCTACAAAATGGTATTTTATTTATAGTTTTTAGACATTATATAATTTAATTATTTATGTCACAATCGTGATGCAGTAATTATCTAATTGATGAAAAATAAGAATAATTGAGATTATAAATACCCAAATAAATGTAATTTTTGACTTTTTATAAATACCAATAATTTTATAGGATAATATAACATGGTATAATTGATTTTACTAACATTTTTGAAGTAATCATTCTGTTATGTTTTTTACAAAAATCAATTATTGAATAGTGAAAAAATTGACATAAAAGAGTTTTTTTAAAAAATATTATATTATTAATTGATATTAAAGTCATAAAAATCTGAGGGTCTAACAAGAGACTTATATAATGATATTTGTATCACTAATGGACCACATGGGGGTCGTTGGGATGTATATAGTATGTTTATTAACCATATAATAAAAAAATATAAAGAGACATTGTAAAAGTGAAACTAATTAACTAAGAATTATTACTTAAAAATAAGGTTAATATAGAAACCCAAACCTGTCTAAATCTTATTTTCTGACCGATTTTTGACCTATCACCACATTAAACTTTAAAAAATCGACTTTTGAGCCATTAGAAACCGAATATGAATTTATTATAGAATATCATTTCTAGCTTTTCCAAAGGTGCACCTCATGCCTCTTATAAAAGGGCACTCGCTCTTTTCATTAATTCACACCATAAATGCCTTTTGGATAGGGAAACAACTTCCAAAATACTCTCTAAATTTCCATCAATCCATCATAGAGGCCTTACTTCAGTCAAAAAGCCAGCCTAAGGACCCATTTTTATCAAATCAAAAAAAAAGAACTCGAAGAAGAGGTAATGATTTCACCACCCTTTTTCAAGTTCCTTTCTTCTTCCACTTCATCTTTCTTTGATATTACCATTCTAAAATAATAAATACAGTATATTATATATACTTTTATGTTATTATAAACATGGTACAACCATATTTCAGTATTCTATCCATCCTTTGAATGACATGTCACCATACATGCATACGTACGACCTACCGTCTCCACGTCGTGGTGTAATTGTTATTAAATATATTATTATTTAGATGTGTATAATAATGATGTATAATTAATTTAAATAATAAATATAACATTATACTTATTCTTTATATATGATATACCATCCAATTATATATTATTATAATATCAAAATAATGATATTGGCACTCGTGCGTATGCACGGACTACCGTCTCCACGAACGCGATGAGATTCATTCCCCATTGTATCCATTCAAGTCAAATTCTAATTTGAAGATTAATTATAATGTTTAAGGACTTAATATCATTATAGATATGAATATGATACAACCTATCCATAACAAACATGGCTTACATAACAAAACATATAAAAGAAAATGAGTAAGTTAACACCTCAAACGTCAATGATATTAAGTTATTATTAACAAAGCAATGTTAAAAGATCATATATGATATCATATTAATGTATATTAATCTTGTATAATTTAATAACAATTATACCACCATTATAAATATGGTAACCTACCCCCAACCAAGGAAAATTACAAGGTAATGGCTTTTCATCTCACTCTTTATTCCTGTGAGATTCATGCAATATTGCCACTATTACCTTCTGTATGGTGTATATAATGCCCAAAATTGTATTTTTTGTGTAATACACATTAATTAAAGCATATATACATATTAATTGTATGATACCTAATTCACGGGGTATATGTTTCAAATTTTACCAAATTTTTAATGGTTAATTTCACAATCTCTTTAGTATTCGAGGTTGTTTTTACGTAACTATCTACTGGGACCTTGTTATCATCCACATCCAAGTTTTTTTAAAAATGTATTTCAAAAAAGAGTTACTATTTTACAGAATGTAGGTTAAAGTCATTTATACCATTGCTTGAATTTTTATAAGAAGTTTATAAAGGAATATTTCTGTCGTTTTCAAAAGAAGGTGCTTTTTATCCTTTTAGACAGAATTAATGTAAGAATGTTTTTTAAACATATATGGAAGGTGCAACTATTTTCCACCGTTATAAAATTTTCGAAGCTTCCATTTTATTATTATAAGAACATATTCAAATTAAAAGTCTAATTTTATAATTATGTGACTTTGAAATGATTTCACAAAAAGGTATATTTCTCTCAAATAGTTTTGATTTCATCTATGTCAACATACTTTGATGGATTTTAAGATTATTTGATGTTGAATTATTATGATACAAAACTTCCATATTGTATTGAAGGTTTTGTGATTTTTTTTGACTATGGATGTGTTATTTTTATACCATTCATGGTTTATGGAGATATAATTGACATTTCGTATGATAGTTTTAATACGAATGTTTATGTTATGTTTAAGCAGGTTCATATGAGTAATTCATTGGACTTAATAAGTGATGGGTGGAGCCCGCTATATCTCCTCGATGCATCGGTAGGTCTAATGAGACAAACTAGTGTCTTGGAACATAGCCTTGACAAAATCTTATTTGTATTCTTGGAATGAGGCCTTGGATATGTGGTTATGATAGTATCACATTATGAATTCCATCATTATAAATGTGGTTATTGATATTTCATATGATTATTAGATTAGTAGAATATCCATGTGAATAATTAAATGGAATTATTTCATTTTATTTATTCCATATTATGTTGAATATCATGTTTAAAAGGCTTTTGTTTTAGTTATACATTGCCTTAAATGTTTATTCTTATTTATGAATGTTTCTGCTATATTGTTATCCTTACTGGGAATTTGATCTCACCCATTTCTAGGTTTTATTTTTCCCAGGATGTGAAGAATTATTTTATGAATGACCTGTAGGGATAGTATGAGGGGATAAGAGTGTGGACTATGGATACTATATTGTTGTAGTTTTCATAATATGATGTAATGTAATCTTTATGAATGTATTTAGTTATTCCAAGGCTACTAAACTAATCGGTCTTTCGAGACTTTATCTTTCTTGTGATCATGACAATTTCATGTAATAATGCACCGACTATGGGTAACTGGTGTCAGGGCGTTACACATGGAGTTCAATATTTTTCAAATATTGACCTTTGATCTGAATATCATTAGTTGAGTGTGAAAAATAAAGACATTCAAAAAATAGCATTTTGATATAGGTGCGTGCATTACGAGTTAATTGTAATGCATTTTGGATTGACCAACTATAGAGACCCGAAGCTTGACGTACATGGACATTACATTACTTTTTCGGAATACTTAATACATAAGAAAAATAGACACACAAGGACCGTAATAGTTTAGTGTCTTTGGAAACTTGGAATATAATCTTCTAATCATGGTGAAAGATCTTCAACATCTCCCATAAAGATCTTCTTTTTTAAACTAAATCCTTTCATTTATGTACTGGGGAAAAGAAAACATAAAAGGGTGATCTCAAATTCTCAGTAACGGTAAACAAAAAAATATCAATTACGTCATAATCATAAGAACATATCTTTTGGAAATCTTAACGTGCAAAAGAGATCATAATTTCATAACATGGGATAAATCATAGTAGTGAAATGTAATCCCAATAATCATAACATAAACCATGAAACTTTGTGGTATACACACATAATCATAGATAATCATATCTTATTAGTCAAGACTCATTGCCAAGACTATCTTAGTGGACAAAGTCTATTTCTGAACCGAGTCACCCTCGTTTCAGTCCTCTTTCACTGAACCGGCATAACCTACCGTTCCAGCCATGTCTATCTCATGAGATAGAAAATCTTTACCCAATGCATTGGAGGGAGATATAGGTCCCACACATCTCATAATGATTCCATTCTTATGTGTGCCACAAAATCATAAACCATACATCATAGGATAACCCATGTAGTAAAAATGGGATTTTTAAACAACATGACATCATAAAAAAATTCATATAAGATAAAGGAATTAATAAATACATTTCCATCACAACATAATGAAATCCATTTAATAATAGGGATAGAAATATAACCCTATATTATCTTATATGGAAAATAATTTTGATAAAACACTTGAACTCCATTCTTGAGGAAAATATCCTTTCTACTTCAAAATTTTTTTTCCTTTATTAACATGTCATACAATTCTAAACTAAGAGAAGTTGATTAAAAATATACTTGAAAACTTGCAAAGTAAGCTTCTTGGAAATAATTTTTTAAAAATCCATTCATGCCGTATAAGTTAAAAAAAACATTCTTCTCGTACTTTTGTCGGAAAAGTCAAAAAGTACCTCATACGAAAAATGACAAAAGATTCCTTTCATATCTTATACTAAAAACTCACAAATAGGTAAAATAGGTTTTAAAAAATTGTAGGTGGATGGAAACAATATTAAATATCTAGGAAACATGGATGTGGATGATAAAATACACCCCATTAAATACCAAAGTATAATCAATATCGGATAAAAATGAGATTGTGATATTTCTCTTACCTTATGTCTGATTTTCTTAGTAAGTGTCTAAACCTCTTGAATATTGATTTAAATATTGTAATTAACTTATTATAGAATCATATTCATTGTTATTATATCATATATGGTTCACTTGTGTCTTTATATTACCCGTTCTTTTGTAAATTCCATGTTAAAGAAGCGTTTTGGGTAAAATCGTTTCATTTATCGTAGGTGTTTGGACTTGTTGTTCTTGACATTATTATTACTTATATCATGATTTAATTACTTCCAAAATATAAAACATGATTTATATATCATATATATTCTGTATATATATATATAATAGATAGATAAATAAAATGAAACACATCGTTCATGGAGACGGTAGTCCGTACGTTCGCATGAACACTGTTTTTCTTTCCATATTGTCTTCAATGGAAGTATGTAGATGAAATACATATATACATAAATCCAGTAGCTTTATAATGTCATATAATTCATTATTATTTCTTATATATAGTTTATAATCATTCTTAAATGGTTAACATGGAGATTGAATCTCATCGCGTCGTGGAGACGGTAGTCCGTACGTACGCATGAGCGATGATATCGTTATCATGATCATGAACTTGTGTTTAAGTGTATATATACTATTTCAGTATCAATATCACATTATAATAATCATATATAGTTACTAATTACACCATTATTCCCATCCAATTATGTTGGTGGTGGAAAATAGATTACACAACGGCCTGGAGACCGTATTCCGTACGTACGCACGTGCGATGATTTCCTTTTTCCGTAGGATGGATATAAGGTCAATTAGAGTTGTTTCATATTTATAATAACACATCAGTATATAAGAAATACTGATGTTATTACTTTATCCTGAAACAACTAAAGAAGAAGAAGTTGAAGAAGAAAGAAATTGAAAAATATCGGTAATGGATATTACCTCTTTTTGACGCGCCTTTTCATAACCTCCACTTAAAGAACTATGTATGGTCTTTAAAGAAGACCAGAACCTCTAGGATTATACTAGGGAAGTTGAGAAGAGATTTTGGCAGGGGTTGGCCGAGCTTGAATTCTCAAATTGGTGTGAGGAGGAGAGGGAGGAGGTGCCCTTTTATAAGGGTGGAGAGGGGCACCTTAGGAAAATCTCAAAATATTATTTTATATTAAGGTCAAATTCGGTTTATAATGGTTCCAAGGGGTCTTATTTCGAAGCTAAAGTGAGTATGGGTTGCAATAATCTCATAAAATAGGATTTAGGCAAGTTTAAGTTATTATTTTAAAATTATCAATTAAATTTAACTCTAAGTTAAATAACTTAACTTTTACCGTGTCTTTTTGTTTTCTCACACTATATGGTTAATAAATATAATATAGAAAGCCAAACGAACCCCAAGTTGTTTATTATTAATATATATAACCCTATAGAAGTCATTGGGCCGAACCTTAGATTTTTAGGAATAAAATACCAATTAATAATATAATATTTGTTTTAAAAACTAATTTATGTCAATTTTGACCCTATTTGGTACATGATTATTATGAAATTCATAAAAGAATGATAAGTTCGAACCAAGTTACTTATATCAACAATAACATGTCATATTTACCCAGAAAATTAATGTAAGTCATAAAAAGTCTCAAATTACATTTATTTGGGCATTTATAACATCAATTATGTCAATATTTCATTAATAAGACAATTACTGCATCATCTTTGTGTCATAATAAATGATAATTATTTAATCCCTAAAAATTCTAAATAAATTTCTATGATGTAGATAATTGTATTCGATTACTGGAGACTATTCATGTTCGATGTTTCATAATGTTTATCACTAAATTAAAATTATTATACTGATAAGATTTAAGAAAGTGACATGTTGTCACATTCATTGGTTTTAATAATAATTAAATTATTTTCATGGACAAAAGTCCATAAAATGAATCTAATCTGACCCTTATGTTATATGGGTCTAATGTTAGCCATAAAATAGGATTTTTCAAGTGTTAGGGTAATTTTATAATCTTATTTTTACCCATAATTACCTGATTTACCTTTAACTACAGTAAATAAAATTTTACGTAGTTACTATTCACAATGCCCAAAAATAAAAAGTAGCTTATTAACATAGTTTGGACCCACTGTTTACAAATATGGAATCCATTTTTCCAAATTCAATACACAAAATATGTAGAAATTAAATTAAAATTAATCCCGTTGTCGAAAGAAAACGGGTTTTTCTTTAAAACATTGCAAAAGATTGAATTGTTTTTACCTACGAATTCAAGGTAAAATCAATGCTAATGACTTAAATTATATTAAATGGTAAAATTATATTCTATTTATAATTTAAAACCATTCAATATTATAATTTAACCAAATAAGATATTACGATGAAAAAAGCTGTTTTTAATTAAAATATAGCGTGTTTTTTCTATTCATTAAAATATGAAAGTTATCGGAAAAATATCAAAACATTATCTAATGTAAATTTTTATATCCTGATTTAAAAGAAGAATTATATTTTGTCAAATTGAACATATAAACATGTCATAAACTAGATTTAAAGTGGGTGTGCAATCAAAAGGCGGCAAAACTGCATTTTTTTAAAAATACTTATTTTACCCGAAAAATTTATTTTGTTCTTATATCATGTTCTAGAAAATGTGTAAGATGAATAATAATGTTATAAAATTACAATTTAGTTAATACTATTCATAACAGCTAGTGCATGACAATATTATAATAATATATCATTTTTTATTAAAACCCGGTATTGCGTACAACACACGCTATCGGGAAAGGTCGTGATTGCGTGTAATGCAAGCCAAGTCAGGGTTGCGTGTTGTGAAAGAATCCTTCGTTGTTTCATATAATATAATCCAACCATATTTCATTTATACATTGAATATATATATATATATACTCAATGTTGCGTAGAATAACTATTATCAAAATTGTGTGTAACACGATCCAAGAATAGTGTTGAGTATACTGCAAGATAATATGGTGTTGCATATAGCGCAAGGTAATCTTGGTGTAGAATACAACACAAGACATTAATGAAATAAAAAGAATATTTTTCATAAAATCTATGGGTGTTACATTCTACCCCCTTTAAAATGAATTTCGCCCTCGAAATTCGTTGGGGTTATAAATGGTTTACTACTCGAAAGTTTGTTTTGTAGAAACCCACATCGTAAAAAGGAATACCAAAATATGGCTTTAAAAACTAATGTATGAAATGTAATGGTTACCCAAATTAACTCATCACTGGGTTTCCACGTAGGTGAACATAGGTGAAAATATGAATATGGAATAAAAATCTAACCATCAAGTTCTAATAGAGAGTGGTAGAGAACGTGGCTATGAAAAAGCCACCAATCGCAAAGCCATAAATTTGTGATGATCTAGGGTACCATCTGATTCATCAGATATAAGATCACTAGGAAAACATTTTTGGTTTTCAATATCATTTCCTCAAATTTTATGAAATTCGAATTAGAAGAAATACTTTCATTATTTTGGTATAGTCTCACCTTTGGTCGTTCATTGGACAATTTCCACTTCATCTCTTAAATAAATGAAGTTGAATTTATCATTTGTGATGTGTTAACAGATCATGTGATAGAATGATGGGTCATTCAATCTGTTTCAAACAAAAGTTTAGCAATAGTTATCAAATATACACAAGTCCATCTTTGGTGAGGTTAATCGTATAAGAATGAAACTATACTTCATATATCATACTGCATAATAAAATAAAACTAGTTTCTACTAAACAGGGACTTCCTGTAGGCCAGTGGTAGGCGATAAAGGTCAGTCGCACTTCGGTTGTGGGTTCGGTTCCCACAGCCTTGTCCAACGTGATGGGCGGTCGCCCGTCCTGCAAGTTGTCCTTTTTCTAAAACTACATTATTATAACATCCCATCAACAATATCAAAAAAAAATATCCTTAAACAATACTAACTTATGTCTAACATAACCCATTCCAATCTTTAGGCTTATTGAAAATACTTCGGTCCAAGCTCATTGTATAGACAAAATGATCACGTGAATGCCATCATTTATCCCTCATATATCTTGTTCGTCACATTCCAATCATGTGAACACCATAATCATGTAATCTCTTGAAAAATGAATACCCATTGAATCTTTGTTAAAACATGAGTGCTGTCAAAATATAACTCTTTCCACATACCAAGATCCTCAAAATTATATATACATAGTCCTTATATCAATCATGAGCTCATGAATACAATTAAACATCTCATTATCTTCTTGTCCCTTCATTATGCACATATCATCAACTTTCCAAAAATATTTCAATCGCTTTTTTTTCCTGGTTACTAGTATCATATAATTATTGAAAACCAATACATAGACATTCCAAAATTCCACAATACCATAAATGAGATTCCATGATACTTTTTTGAAATCCCATTACATAAACACTTAATCATTCCACCACATCGTTGTCATATTCAACATTACCAATAGTGATCGCATGTGACTTCCCTTTGTCCTTTGCATTAAGCGGTTGCTCATGTCGATCATCACTAACCCTAGGATTAGGGAATTTATTAGAATAATGACCCATTTCCTTGAACTTGAAGCATTGAAGTGTTGGTCGTGCGTTCTCTGCAGTGTTTGCTTTATTCACATCATTAAAAATCCTTTTTCCATTACTTCGACACTTAGTTTCTCGATGACCTTCTTTTCCACACATAAATCATTTTCTAATCCCTTTAAGAAAATCTCCACCATGCTTTTTTCCACACTTTGTGCATAAGGAAACATTCATTTTCTTTTCACCATTATTCTGATATTTCTCATTGAACTCCATCTTTCGTTTCTTGTCAAAACCATGAGATGGATATGTAACACCAACTTCCATTTCTACCTTGATAGCACAATGCACAATTTCTTCATAGCTACTGAAGTCTCTTATAGCTAATGCCCTTTGAAGACTTGGTTTTAAGCCACTGAAAAATTGATCAACTTTAATTTCAGGTTGGATGATAATTCCAGATGCATACCTTGCAAGTATTGTAAGATTCACTTCGTATATACCAACAGATTCATCATCCTTCTGCTTCAGCTCAAGAAATTCCTTTTCCATATTTGTTTGAAGAATACGAGGGAAGTACTTACTGAAAAACAATTTCTTGAACTTGTCCCATTCCATGGACTCAATTTCATCTCTTGGCCTCGTATTCTTGATAAGATTCCACCATTGATCAGCTTCACCTTCCAAACGATATACTTCTAAGATGACTTTATCATGTTCAGAACATTGAAGAACTGAAAATATCTTTTTAGTGGTACTGATCCATTGTTCAACAACAAGTGGATCGGAAGACCCACTGAAAGAAGGTGGATGTTGCCTCATGAATGACTCAATATAATATTGTTCCCTTCTCTGCTCATTTGGAAGTCCAGAATGATTCATAGCTTGTGTAAGTATAGCAATATGATTTTGCACTCCATCTCCCATAACATTTGTTTATTTAGGAGGACAATCATTGCATTGTCCATTACAGTGATCAACACGGTTCCTTCGGGTTCTAGCCATCGTCTAAAACCCAAAAAGCATAGTGTGAGAGGAAAAAATCATGCTAGGTAAAAAAACATAGTAAAGGGGGAGGAGCCTAAATATCTAACATCTTAGGTTAAATTCTAAGATCGTTACCGTAGTTCTAGGACTATATCCTATATGTATACTTATCCTTAGGGACATCCCTAGACATACCTTAGAAATATCTCTAGGGATCTCACTAATGTTTTCGCATCCTAGTTTCCAAAGGTTGACTAAACGTTTGCTCTGATACCAACTGTATAGACCCGAAGCTTGACGTACATGGACATTACATTACTTTTGCGGAATACTTAATACATAAGAAAAATAGACACACAAAGACTGTAATAGTTTAGTATCTTTGAAAACATGGAATATAATCTTCTAATCATGGTGAAAGATCATCAAAATCTCCCATAAAGATATTCTTTTTTTAAATCCTAAATCCTTTCCTTTATGTCCTGGGGAAAAGAAAACATAAAAGGGTGAGCTCAAATGCTCAGTAAGGGTAAACAAAAGAAATATCAATTACATCATATTCATAAGAACATATCTTTTGGAAATCTTAACCTGCAAAAGAGATCAGAATTTCATAACATGGGATAAATCATAGTAGTGAAATTTAATCCCAATAATCATAACATAAAAAATGAAACTTTGTGGCATACACACATAATCATAGAGAATCATATATTATTAGTCAAAACTCATTGCCAAGACTATGTTAGTGGACAAAGTCCATTTCGGAACCGAGTCACCCTCGTTTCTGTCCCGTTTCACTGAACCACTATAACCTACCATTCCAGCCATGTCTATCTCATGAGATAAATAATATTTACCCAATTCATTGGAGGGAGATATAGGTCCCACTCATCTCATAATGATACCATTCTTATGTGTGCCAAAAAATCATAAACCATACATCATAGCATAACCCATGTAGTAAAAATGGGATTCTTAAACAACATGAAATCATAAAAAAAATTCATATAAGATAAAGGAATTCATAAAAATATTTCCATCACAACATAATCAAATCAATGTAATAATAGGGATATAAAAAGAACCCTATATAATCTTATATAGAAAATAATTTTGATAAAACACTTGAACTCCATTCTTGAGGAAAATATCCTTTCTACTTCAAAAATATTTTTCCTTTCATAACATGTCATACAATTCTAAACTAAGAAATGTTGATTAAAAACTAAACTTGAAAACTTGTAATGTATGATTCTTTGAAATAATGTTTTAATAATCCATTCATGCCGTATAGGTTAAAAAAACATTCTTCTTGTACTTTTGTCGGAAAAGTCAAAAAGTACCTCGTACGAAAAATGACAAAAGATTCCTTTCATATCTTTTACTAAAAACTCACAAAAGGGTAAAATAGGTTTAAAAAAATTTTAGGTGGATTGAAAAAATATTACATATTGAGGAAACATGGATGTGGATGATAAAATACACCCCAGTAAATAACAAGTATAAACAATCTCGGATAAAAATGAGATTGTGATATTTCCCTTACCTTTTGTCCGATTTGCTTCGTAAGTGTCCGAACCTCATTTATAATGATTTAAATAATGTCATTAACTTATTAATGAATCATATTCATTGTTATTATATCATATATGGTTCACTTATGACTTTATATTACCCGTTCTTTTGTAAATTCAATGTTAAAGAAGTGTTTTGGGTAAAATCGTTTCATTTATCGTAGGTGCTTGGACTTGTTGTTCTTGACATTATTATTACTTATATCATGATTTACTTACTTCCAGAATATAAAACATGATTTATATATCATATATATTCAGTATATATATATATAATAGATAGATAAATGAAATGAAACACACTATTAATGGAGACGGTAGTCCATACGTACGCATGAACATTGTATTTCTTTCCTTATTGTCTTGAATGGAAGTAAGTAGATGACATACATATATACATAAGTCTAGTAGCTTTATAATGTCATATATTTCATTATTATTGCTTATATATTCTTTATAATAATTCTTAAATGGTTAACATGGAGAATGAATCTCATCGCGTCGTGGAGATGGTAGTCCGTACGTACGCACGAGCGATGATATCGTTTTCATGATCGTGAACATGTATTTAAGTGTGTGTATACTATTTCAATATCAATATCACTTTATAATAATCATATATAGTTACTAATTACACCATTATACCCATCCAATTAAGGTGGTGGCAGAAAATATATTACACCACGGCGTGGAGACGGTATTCCGTACGTACACACGCGCGGTGATTTCCTTTTTCCGTAGGATGGATATAAGGTTAATTAGAGTTGTTTCATATTTATAATAACATATCAGTATATAATAAATACTAATGTTATTAATTTATCCAGAAACAACTACAGAATAATAATTTGAAGAAGAATGAAATTGAAAAATATCGATAGTGGATATTACCTCTTTTTGACGAGACTTTTCATAACCTCCACTTAAAGAACTAAGGATGGTCTTTGAAGAAGACCAGAACCTCTAGGATGATACTAGGGAAGTGGAGAAGTGATTTTGGCAGGGTTTGGCCGATCTTGAATGCTCAAATTGGTGTGAGGAGGAGAGGGAGGAGGTGCCCTTTTATAAGGGAGGAGAGGGGCACCTTAGGAAAATCTCAAAATATTATTTTATATTAAGGTCAAATTCGCTTAATAATGGTTCAAAAGGGTCTTATTTAGAAGATAAAGTGAGGATGGGTCGAAATACTCTCATAAAATAGGATTTAGACAAGTTTAGTTTGTTATTTTAACCTTATCAATTAGATTTAACTCTAAGTTAAATAATTTAACTTTTACCATGGATTTTTGTTTTCTTACACTATATGGTTAATAAACGTACTATATAAATCCAAATGAACCCCAAGTTGTTTATCATTAATATATATAACCTTATCTATTCATTTGGCCGATCCTTAGATTTTTAGGAATAAAATAACAATTAATAATATAATATTTGTTTTAAAAACTAATTTATGTCCATTTTGACACTATTTGGTACATGATGTTTATGAAATTCATAACAGAATGATAACTTCGAACCAAGTTACTTATATCAACAGTAACATGTCATATTAACCTAGAAAATTAATTTATGTCATAAAAAGTCTCAAATTACATTTATTTGGGCATTTATAACTTCAGTTATGTCAATATTTCATTAATAAGACAATTACTGCATCATCTTTCTGTCATAATAAATGATAATTATTTAATCCCTAAAAATTCTAAATAAATTTCTATGATGTAGAAAATTGTATTATATTTCTAAATAATAATCATGTTCTATGTTTCATGAAGTTTATCACTATATTAGAATTATTATACTTATAAGATTTAAGAAAGTGACATGTTGTCACATTCATTGGTTTTAATAATAATTAAATTATTTTCATGGAAAAAATTCCATAAAATGAATCTAATTCAACCCGTAGGTTATATGTGTCTACCTTTAGCCATCCAATAGGATTTTTCCAAGTGTTATGGTAATTTTATAATCTTAGATTTACCCTTAATCACCTGATTTACCTTTAACTATAGTAAATAAAATTTACCGTAGTTACTATTCACAATGACCAAAAATAAAAAGTAGCTTATTAACATAATTTGGACCCACTGTTTCCAAATATGGAATCCATTTTATCAAATTCAATACACAAAAGATGTAGAAATAAAATTAAAATTAATCCCGTTGTCGAAAGAAAATGGGTTTTTCTTTAAAACATTGCAAAAGATTGAATTGTTTTAACCTACGAATTCAAGGTAAAATCAATGCTAATGACATAAATTATATTAAATGGTAAAAATATATTATATTTATACTTTAAAACCATTCAATATTATCATTTAACCACATAATATATTACGATGAAATTTTTTTTAATTAAAATATAGCGTGTTTTTACTATTCATTAAAATATGAAAGTTATCGGAAAAATATAAAAACATTATCTAATATAAATTTTTATATACTGATTCAAAAGAAGAATTCTATTTTGTCAAATTGAACATATAAACATGTAAAAAACTAGATTTAATGTGGGTGCGCCATCAAAAGGCTGCAAAACTGCATTTTTTTTAAATACTTATTTTACCCGAAAAATTTATTTTGTTCTTATACCATGTTCTAGAAAATGTGTAAGATGAATAATAATGTTATAAAATTAAAATTTAGTTAATACTATTCATAACGGCTAGTTCATGACAATATTATAATAATATATCAGTGTTTATTAAATCCTGGTATTGCATACAACACACGCTATCGAGGAAAGTCGCGATTGCGTGTAATACAAGCCAAGTGAGGGTTGCGTGTTGTGAAAGAATCCTTCATTGTTTCATATAACAGAATCCAACCATATTTCATTTATACATTGAATATATATATATATACTCAATGTTGCGTAGAATAACTATTATCCAAATTTTGTGTAACACGATCCAAGAATTGTGTAGTGTATACTGCAAGCTAATACGGTGTTGCGTATTGCGCAAAGTAATCGTGGTATAGAATACAACACAAGACATTAATGAAATGAAAATAATATTTTTCATAAAATCTCGGGGTGTTACACTAATCCATCCTTGGATTCATGGATATAATCAATTTAGATTTCAAAGAATACAATGATGAATTTTTAGTGGTATTTATTTATGATATATTGGTATACTCAAAAACCTACAAATATCATTAAAATCACTTATGCACTATTTTGAAAACCCGCATAAGAAATGAATTATATGGGATGTTTATAAACTATGAATTCTAGCTTCAGGATATTACTTTTCTTCACTATATTTTCTATATTGATTGAATCTCTATTTTTCCTTCAATGCCCAATGCAATAATTCAATATCCATCACCGATGAGTGTAAATGAGGTTCACAGTTCTATTGGTTTAGCAATTTATTATCGACGTTTAACCTGGAATTTTTCCCGGTTGGATAACCCATTAATGAATCTCACGCGTAAAGTGGTTAAATTTGACTGGAAATAATAGTATGACATATGTTTTGAAGAAATGATAAAAATATTAGTCAACACTCATATAATGACCAAACCATCAGGGAATTATCAGTTTGTTATTTATAGTGATACTTCAAATAATAGAATTGGTAGTGTCCTTATGAAGAATGATAGAGTTATTTCCTATGAATCATGATATAAAAAATCAGTAGAAAAACTATCCCACTCATGATCTTGAGTTAGCATTTGTTTTCATTTCTTTGAAGATATGGATACACTGACTCTATGGTGAAAATGTGAGATTTAAACTAATCAATTGAGTATGATATATATTTTCTTACAAAACGAACTAAACATTTGTCAAAATATATGGCTTGAACTAATCAAGGATTATGATTTTACAATTTATTATAACTCAGGGAAGGCAAATAAGTTGGAAGATGCTTTGAGAAAAAAGGATCATGGAGTTTTGGACAATATGAGAGTTGAAAATGATAATATTTTAATGGATCTAGTAAAGCTTTGAATGATGGTATATTGAGTGACTTTGTATATAAAGGTGGAATTTATAAAATTGGGAAGAGGCGTTGTGTTCTCGATATAACTGATCTAGGTAGGGAATTGTTGGATGATTCTCAAATCTCCAAATTCTCTATATATCCTGGGATCACCAATATTTTTCGATATTTTTAGAACTATTTTTTGTGGGGCAACATGAAAAAATAAATTTCTGATTTTGTGTCAAGATGTATGGTTTATCAACAAGAGAAATACAGAATGAAACTTCCTAGAATAATCATGCAACCTCTTACCATACCTGAGTGGAAATGGGATAATATTATGATGTACGTTGTCATGGGGCTACCAAACTCTCCTAGAATGAATGATGAAATATGGGTCATTATTTATCTTCTTACCATGTCATCACATTTTCTTTATATAAGAGAAGATTTACTACGTGAACGTCTGTAATGAATTTATTTTAATGATATTTTAACACACTATGGTGTAACCCTATCGATTTTTTCTGATCCTGATCCCCATTTTAAATCCTGATTTTGGAAAAGTGTTCAAAAGGAGTTGGATACTGAACATTGTTTGAGAACTTCCAACCACCATCAAACCGATGGACAATCAGAACGGAATATTAAATCCTTATAAGACATGTTGAGATCTTGCTCACATGACATTCAAGGTTAGTGGGATCAATATTTACCTCATGTTGAATTTATCTATAACAATTGCTTCTATTCAAGTATTCAGATTGAACTATATAATGTTTTATATGGAATGAGATGTCTCACAGCAACTTTTTGGGATAATGTTGGTGAAAGAAAAATTATAGGCCCATAACATGTAGAGAATCAATGAAAAAGGGGAATATTATCCAAACCCACATCAAAACAGCTCAATGTAGGTAAAATAGCAATGCCGATAATTGGAGGAAGGATTTAGATTTTCTAGTAGGAGATCATTTTTTCTTGAAGGTACCTCCAGGGAAGGGTCTTATATGATTCAGAATGAATGGTAAATTGAGACACCGATACATTAGACTAGTCAAAATTCAATAACAAATTAGAGTTATGGATTATCATTTGGAAATGCCTCTAAGTCTCTTGATTTTTCATGATGTGTTCCACGTATCACTGTTGATAAAATATATACCTGATCCAACGCATGTACTCACTTATGAAGAAATTGAACTGGAACATAATCTTTCTTTTTTTGAAGTGCATGTCAAGATTTTTGATACAAGAGAACAAGTGCTATGAAACCAGACGACTTGTGTGGTAAAATATCTATGTAGAAATCAGATGATGGTAGAGGCAGCATGGGAACCAGAAGAACATATGATGAAGAACCACCCAAATCTTTTTGTGTGTTATTAATTTTAAAATATCGACAAAGAAATTATTTGAAGAAGGGAAAATTGTAACACCCCATGCATCTACGGTACATTTCCCTTTAAATAATGCAATAAATTAAATTGTACGCGTCTTCGATATTCTAACACACTGCGACCTATCAAACTAGCTGTTATGGATAGTAATACCATCTATTTTAAATTTTATAAATTTTAATTTTAAAATGGTTTTCATTTTTGAATTCTGAATGTCTAAATTATCTTAGGGTAAATTTTTGGTATTTTTTTGAAAGCATACTATTTTTGATGAATAATAAAAAAAAATTATGTTATTAGTTAAAACCAACATTTTATTTAAATAGTTATTTATTTTATTTTAATTTATTTATTTTAAAAATAGATAAATAATACCTTTATAAGTTCAATTTAATTCATTGGAGTCATTTTATTAAAATTTTAGATATATATATATATTATTTAACTTTTTACAGTCTTTTATCCACTCCTAGGGGAATTTGAAAATTTACATAAAACATAATTTTACAGCTTCTATGAGTTGAATTTCATAAATCATGGAGACACAATTAATATCATTATATAAAATGTGGTTCAATAAGATAAAAATAGTTTTTGGTGAAAAGTATCTTTTGACTTGTATTTACCAAGGTTAATAGTAAAAATGGTAAATAAGGGTAAAAATGATATCATAATTACCCTAACACATGTCAAAAGTCTATTGGATATGTATAATTCGACAAAAAAACAATTCTAATAAATTAAAAACACATTTTATCCCTAATGATTACATTGAAACATTTATTAGTATTTTATTTAAAGAATATTTAAAAGAGTTTAATTTAAAATTTATAATTACACCATTTTTAATATAGGGTAATGCACAATATAAATTCGATAATAAATATTCATTATAATGTAAAAAATATTTCAAATATAATTTTATTTTATTTATATATTTTATACATTAAATAATTTCATTTATTTATGACACAACGTTGATGCAATAATTTACATATTAATGAAATATTAAAATAATTGATATTATAAATATCTAAATATATGTAAACTGAGAATTTGGATAAAAAAATTCAAGGTTTATATAAAATTTTAGGGTTGGTTAAATAAATTTTATTCAATTTTATAATGTTTTAACGGCTTTAAAAAAATCAAATACTAAATAGTGTCAAAATTTCCATAATTGGTGTTTTAAAACAAATATTATTTTATTAATTGATATAATATTTATAAAAGTATTGGATCATCCAAAAGAAATTGATAAGGTTATATACATTAATAATGAACCACATGGGGTTCTATTTTTTGGTTATAGTATGTTTATTAACCATATAATTTAAAAATAAAAAGAGACATCGTAAATGTCAAACTATTTAACTAAGAGTTACAAATAATAGATAAGGTTAATATGGTGACATAGACCTGTAATAAACTTATTTCTTGAGTAGTATTGAACCCATAACCACCTTAGACTCGAAAGGAATCATTTTTTAGCCATTAGTAATCAAAAATGATTTTATTATAAAATAATATTTCAAGCTTTTCTAAAAGTGACCCTCACCTCTCTTATAAACGGGTACTTTCTCTTATCATAATTACACACTTAGAAAGCCATTTATCTCGACAAAAACCTTCCTAAATTTCCTTAAAAAATAATCCCTTCAACCTAGATGCCTTCCATTGGTCAAAAATCAAACCTAAGGATCCCTTTTTATCAAGTCAAAATAAATAACCCAAAGTAGAATTAAATATTTCATCACCTCTTTCAAGTTAATTACATCATCCACTTCCTCTTTCATTGGTGTTTCCATTATAAAATAATAATCCCATATATTAAATATACATTTATGGTATGATAGAAATTCTGAAACAATATCAATTATTCTATCCATCATATGAATGACAAAGTCACCAAACGTGCGTACGTACGGCTTACCGTCTCCACGTCGTGGTGTAGTTTGTTATTCTAACACCTCATTATAGGAATTGGTATGATAATGAGTATAAATAATGTAAAAAATAAATATAACATGTTAATTATTATTTATATATTATATACAATCCAATTAAATATGATTTCACAATCAATATAATGATATTTTCACTAATGTGTAATTATGGATTACAGTCTCCACGGACGCGATGAGATTCATTCCCCATCATAATCATTAAAGAATAATTTCCATTTTATGATTAGAATTAATGTATATGAATATAATATAATTTGTTATATGAATAATATACATCATATCCATAAAAAACATGACTTATGTAACCAAACATATAAAGGAAAATGAATCTATTAACACTCGAAACGATGTTACTACTAAAATATTGTTAACAAAGAAATATTATAAGAACATATATGATATCTTATTCATTTATATGATTTTTTGAAATTTAATACTTTTCTTAACAATTATACATGAGTTTGACATACCATCTACTATGGGAAAGTACAAGGTACGGTTTAATTTCACAACCGCTTTATTATCCAAGGTTGTTTTTACGTTAGTATCTACTATGCACTATTTATCATCCACATGAGTGTTTTATTAAAAAGGAATTTCAATAAATTTTTTCTATTTACTAGACTATGTGTTAAAGTCATTTACACAATTTTTTGCCCATACATGTTTTGAATGGGATCTTTCCGTCGTTTTCCAGACAAGGCACATTATGACCTATTCGTCCAAATTAAGGAAGATTGCTTTTTATCTTATTTGGCGGGTGCAGATATTTTCCACTGTTATTACATCATTGAATATTACCTTAAAATATTATTAGAATATATTCAAAATATTTGATTTGTTTTATAATTATATGATTCTTAATAGATTTCAAAATATAAAGAGATATTTCTCCCAAACGTTATGATTCCATTTATTTCAACATCCATTGATTAAAATTACACTTGTTTGAATTTGATTCATTATGATAAAAATATTCTAAATTGTGTTTAATGTTTTTTGATATGTTCAACTGTGGATGTGTTATTTTTTTATTCCATTCATGGTTTACGGTTAAAGTATTGTCATTTTGTATGCATGTTTTTATAAAAATGATTGTGTTTTGTTTCAACATTTTCATATAAGGAATGTACTGCACTTAGTATGTGATGGATGGAGCTCGTAGTAGCTCGTTGATGCATTAGTATGTCTCATGATACAATTAGACGTGGAATAGTATGAGGTGTTTTCCAATTTGATAAATGGTTATTGTCGAGGCTTAAACCATTTTTAGACGTCTTCGTTGAGGCCTTGAAAAGATGTTTCAGAATGTACAACATTAAACATTCTCTTGTTATGGAAATAATAATGATCATTCATGTGGTTATTTGACCAGTTGAAAACCCATGACTATGATTTATTATGAAATTATTTACTCAGCTCATATTTCTACAATAAAGTATTCATGTTTATTATTTGAAAAAAATATGTGTTTTTAATTATTCACCTTGCCTAATGTTTATGTTATCTTATGTTGTATTTCTTACCCATACTAAGAATTTGAACTCACCCCTTTATTATGTTTCATTTTCCTTGGATATGAATAAGTTAGTTATGTGGGAATTTTAGGTATATTCTAGGAATCATAGATCTTTTTAATTTTATAAAATAGTGTTGTATTTCTTTTCATGTTGTTATGTTAAACATATGTATGTATTTTGTTTCGAATAATACTAAAATGGTAAGTATATCGGGACATGATTACTTGTATCATGCCAATTTTATGTTATAAAGCATTGAATCTCGGAAACTATGGTTGGGGTGTTATAGAAAACCCGTTCCAATTAAACATATTAGGAATCAGAGTTACAAATCACTAATCCTATGTTCTGTGAGAATAGTATTGAAATATTATTAAATAAAATAGTGTGTTTCTATACATCAAATGTAAAAAAATTTAAATTAGAGTAATTATTTATCTATAGGGATACATTAAAAATATAACACCAATTTATGAATGTTTTGGGAGTAATAATATTGATATAAAATAAGATTTTTAATTCAATTTTAATTTATTTAATGTTTAAATCAACCAATTAATGTTTAGTTCATTTTTAAGAGTAAATATTTATAGATCTTTTGTAATAATAATAGTTATTCAAAAAACTAAAACAAATTTGAACATCTATTATCGTTTTCGCATATTTATGATTTTATCATTTAATTATGATTAGGGTATACATGGTTGTTCAAATGCTTAATTTTTTTATAAAATTCACAAAGGTGGTTGATCAATGTTATTATATTTATTCATTATTCACATATAATTTTTTTTGAGTAATAATCAATTCTTAGTATATTTTTAAAAATATAATAGAACACAACTCGGTTTGGAATGTTTTTAATATATGAATCATATAGAGGATCTCATGAAAATTTTTCTAGATGATGGTATTGGAAATATTTTATATGTAATAGTATTTTTCATAGAAAATAATTAACAAAATATAAAAATAAATATATTCTACACACTAAATATATTTATAAAATTAATGCACATGTTATACTAGTGAATTTATATTTTTCATTTCCAAAAAAGAAACACATTGTTTAATAAATCAATAGATTTTATTTTTCATTGAATTTAAAATATTGAACCATTAATTTTATGTTGTAATGAAACATTTCGATTTAAATACTATTTTATTATACTATATACCTCACAAAATTGAAACTGATAATATGTGGTTCACTAATAAAATACAAAACATCATTTATTTATCTCTTATTTATTTATTGACACATAAAATTTTATTTTACATTGATTAAAATCATTCTTTCTACTAGTTGAATTGAATCTATGACTTAATCATCTATTATATGTGATTTATGTGAAGAATCAAATAGTATATGTTAATTTGATAAATGGATAATAGTTATTTTTCAAATCGAAATTGATTTAAAATTAGTTATTGCCTATTCGAGATATCACAACGTCGCATCAAACTATATTTTTTAAAATATTTCCCAATTTTTGATATTTAAACTATAACTATTATAAGAAAATTTTTTATGTCATATAATTTTTTATTAGTAATAATAAAGATCGATTATTAATGATGATGTTGAATAATCCATTTTTTTAATGTAAAATAATGTACAAATTTTTCATAATTAGTATTTTTAAATCAATTCATTTCTGTTTATAATATTAAAATATTTACTATATTTTATAAAGAAACTAGATAAGTTTAATTAATTTTAATTTTAAATTTACATTAAAATCTATTTTTATTGAAGTAATTTTATACTGAGTGTGTTAGATGATTATTAATAGATTTCATTTATTATCATTATATGATTTCATTATTTTATTTTTCAACATTATAAATTGTTTTTTAAAAACCTACAAAAGTAGTGGAAAACAAATTCCAATTATTATTCAGACCATAGTTCTCATATAAATATACTATATTTTAAACTATTTCAAAACATAATATTTTAATTATATGTTTCTCATTATTATTAAACTAAAATATTTTTTTTATATTTATATATGTATTATGACTCATTATCTATGTTGGAAAATTTATCATTGATGGAAATTGACACCCTCTTAAATTTATTTTTAAATTTCATTTTTTATATAGTATAATTTTCTTGATAGTGTTTTTTTAATAATATCAATAAAATTTATAGCCTTATCCTTTTTTAGGTGAGTGAGGTGATTGGATGTTGATTGGAGGAGGAAGGAGGTGATTTTACATGAAAATGTTTATGCATATTTGTATTTTGGTTTCAAAATTTCTAGTGTCACAAACATTATATATAAGTTTTGGAATATTCATTGTCATGTAAAATAGAATTACACATCATAGTGGTTCATTTTCTATAAGGTACATTTCTGGATTTATATAATTTGTACTATGAAGACCCAATGTTTCTCAGATGTGGCATTGACTAGGAATTTTTTCTGGTGGCCTCCTTCCATTTTTTTTATAATTACTTCTGATAATCATTGATCCATAGTTTGAGTGATGTGTGGTGTTATTATAATGACTATTGTTATTAAAAATTCTCAAACATCCATCAAAAATTACATTATGTAATTTTTTTTATTTATAACCATATACACGAGGGATATATTTTTAAATGTCATTTTAAAACCATATTATCATATTTAACCTCAATAATTTATATATTGATCTACTGGGTTTGATTTTTGTTTTACTTATTATTCTAATGATTTTTCTTATCGTTGAGTTTTTATATTTCATAGACCATATTTCCATGATATATCGATACATATTCTTCATTTTCATTGAGTTATTTTTATTTTTTCGGTTTTTTCTTAATGTGGTAACTCTATATACCATAAAATCAGTTAAATATATGTGACAAGAGATATAAAAATTTTTTCAAATCATTTTCTAAGAAAATTTAATACCATAAATTTCGGTATTTCCTAAAAACATTGTTAGAATTCAAATTGTTATGTTTTGATGATTGACCAAATAATTTAATGGTATAATAATCCATCATAATTGATATGATGTAAGTAAATAGTTATCATATAAGGGGTTTTTTAGATCTCATTGTTTTTTGACATGCTTTAAATTACACATTTTATTTAGTAGAAAATGTGTCATTATTATTTTTCAATCAATTAGAATGTGAATTATTTGTAGAAATTTTACAATGAAATACATTATAGTAATTATTAATTATTAAATAATATGGTTCCATGTTTAATTGAATTTTGAATTCAATTTAATTTTTTAAAAGTATGATATGGAGAAGTATGTTTAAATTGTTTCGTATTTTTTCATAATTGTTGAAATTGATTTGAATTTTTTTAAGCAGTGTTAGATGAATTATTTAATTGATGAAAGTAATAAATTTATTTTTTATAATGATAATTTGACAAATTTTAGTTATTTTAGTTTCTTATGAAATATGAAGGTATTATTTTATTGTCCATGATTCCCTACATACTTTTTAATTGCATTATTTCCTTTTATTATAATCTAGATAAGAATCTATGAATTTGACATGAACTAAACATTTGGTAGATGATGGTTTGAAGAGAAATTGGAGGTGATGATTTTGAATATGGTTGCAGTTGCAACATGTGATCATGGGATCGATATGGTAAAAAAAGAGTATTACGGTTGAAATCATGATTTATGTAATGAAATGAAGAAAAAATTGTATGTTTTCTCTAACGATGATTTACAGTTTCAAAGATTTAATTAATCCATATTTAATGATAGGTGGTCGTATTTTTTGTTTCATAATTTCATTTTCAATCCTCTTAACATGGTGGTAATTCATGGTTTATGAGTTTTATAAAAACATTATTGGGTGATTCGTAGATTAAATTAGATTATTTACAGTTATTATCCAATAATATGAAACAAGTGGTATGATTATTCATTGAATTAAAAAAATATAATTTTTCTAAAAAATCATGGAAAAATATCGGCAATACATATTGGAAATGTGATTCATATGATAACTTTGTATTTTGATATTTTTATCTATATAATTTAGTATATTTCTCTAGAAAACAATTTTTTATTTTATGTTATCTAGTCATTAGAATTTTCTTTAAGGATTTTAACATGGTATATATGCAGTTGATGTTAAAGTAAAGTTATTTCCCAAAGTGTGGTGTCATTATATGTATATATAATCAATATGTTTGGTTATTTTATATAATTATATACCACATCGCATTGGAAGTTCAACGCTGGTTGACATTGGAGGGTGTTTCCCCCAATTGATAGGTTGTGATTGAAATATTTTTTGAAGGGTAGAATCTGACTAAATGATCATTCCTTGTTATTATTTTCACCTATAATTTAAATTGGTATACCATTATATGAAATTGAAAATTAATTATTGAAAATTTATTTTTTTTATTCTATTTTAATTAGTCCCCAACTGTTTATTAATTATCTAGTAATTAAAAAAGGTTAATCTTCTAATCAGTTTCATATTGAAAATGTAGAGCAGGATGTGACATAATATTACCACAAAGTTGTTGTCGATGATAAAAACAGATATAGGGGGAAATTTGAGAGATTATACAACAATATATATATAATTATGGGTTATACATTTCAGATCCAATAATATAGTATTTGTTAGAGTAGGTTGAGATAGACATTAGTTAGATCTGTTCATGAAGGGATCTCTTTTTTCCATTGGTGATGGTGATGTTTTCAAGGGACACAAAGATGTTCCTGACTTTTTTAATTTCATATCATTAGGATTCAAATGAATTAGGGGATATGTTTTGAGATCATTTCATAAAAATTTTTATAAATAATTTATTTAAAGCTATTGGTATATGGTTACCCTTTGACATGGAATTTCCCAAATGTAGGTGTTTGAAATGTTTTGAAGAAATTTTATAAAAAATAATTTTGACATACTTAAAAATGAAGAAGTTAGAGGTATACATTAAGAGGTGTATTAACTTCAACATATCTTTTGAGAAGTCACTCCATTTGTTACATAAAAATATCACAATGTTCCGGATAGGTTAGTGGTTATTGATAAGATTTTGTATAAGATTATATCAACTTAAATGTGGAAATTTCATGATTTTACACATAAAATTTATGTACCATGGGGATCCTTGTTTTCTATAAATAATATATATTACTTGTCTAATGGTATCTACCAACCCTAGTTAACTTGATTCAGTGGGGATGATTCCTCTCAGTTCCAAAAGAAATAGATTATATGTTTAATTATATTGTGTCAGTCACGGTTATAAGTGGTGGGATTAGGAATCAGTTTTTAGTATATTTTTTTGGTGGACTACTCGTGGTTCTTTCATTGAAAAATTGTAATTTGATGAAGTTACAATAGGATTCTCATTTTTACTATCATTATAAGGTAGAAAATAAAGATAGTGGATAGTCTATGTGATTCTTCTCATCCTTAAAGGGAATATCAAACAAATAGAGGTGGTCAGCATCATGGTTATAGAGGTCATAGGGAAGGCCATATTCAATGAAATTATATATAGTTCCAATATTAATATAATATAATTTTCATCATTGGTATTTTATCTAAAAGTTTAAATGGTTTCTTACATTTATTTATTTAAGTGATATTTAGTCTGTGTTTTCACTTATCTAGGTCCATTATTTTTGGATTTAGTGAAAGAGACATCAAATTTCATTAATATTGACTATTCTTATTAAAAAATTATATTATCTATAATAAATGGTTTATGAAATAGATATAGTACCTGTGAATAAACTATTCACATGGATATTATTGATTTATGTCAATGAATCCTATAGACATCATCATCTACATAGAATTTCTATAATTAGTTGGGATATCTTATATTTCATCTTGAGGTGGATCATGTTATTCAATTCTAATAAGTACACATCCATGTTTCTTATTGATATATACCTTTAGTTGGATCAGAGGCATCTTTAGTCATGATAATCAATGATTTTCCCATAACTATGAGTTCATCATAAGTTTATATTTTGTTGTTTCTCAGGGTTGTAGAAGTGTTCCCAATTATCTATCCAAAATAATTTTTTGCGACAACCCTTTGGATAAATCATCTAGTTTGAAATAGATATACACTTATAAAATTCAAAAATATTGATGTCTATATTTATGAAATCTTTATATCATATTTAGATTTTTTATATAAGACTACTGTCTCTTACATTATGTAATTATTCATTTTAGAATTTAACCATGGGGGATTCAAGTTATGTTAGGACTCATTCAAATTTTTGGGGAATTCTATACATCACCACCATATAAAAATGGGACAGGATAGAGCATCAGTATGTTATATTATAGATCAAAATGATCTACTGCTATTTCCTTCAGAGGATATTATAAAAGGTAGGTTTTTTTCTAGGTCATTTTTACTATGTAAAACTCGTCTACATTGTTATATTTCATTAAAGGGATGCATTTTGTAAATATTAATTACAAATTATTCAAAATTAGTTAAAATTTTTATGACATTTAACATATATAGGATTATATGAATTTAAATAAAACTTCACAAATAAACAAAATGTTTAGGAAGAATAACATGTAGATACTTCTAATATTTATTATTGATTACAAATATTATCACATGCTTTTTCATCATGGAATTATATCTATGAGTCTAGAATTATTTCCTATATATGTGAAATATTATATCCATTATGATTACTCCATGAAGATATAATGTATCTAGTTGATATTTAATAGCTCGACCTTAATATGGTGAAGTTTTTTCCATGTAAGAATATTTTAATTTGAATTTTTATTTCAGTATATAAAAAATTGTTAAAATTAACTAAATTAATTATTTTTAAATTGGGTATCTACAAATCCCTCTTCGAAAAAATGAAATTATAATAATTAACATTTTTATAGATCTAGAATTAATTTCCATTGAAGTGAATCATGTAAAGAATCATAATATAGATGCATATATATGTGAGAGATTGTGACATACAACCATTGTGTATTGGTTTCTTCCATTTGATGATATGTTTGAAGAGAATGCAATTTTTAAATAATGATCATTATAATTTCATTAATTGTGATATTCTTGTATTGTAGGGTGATGTGGATTTTAGGCATATTGTGCCTATGTGAATTAAACTTATATTGGAATTTCTATTAATTAGGATTTTTTCCTAAATTATTTTCCACCTTATTAGACATGTATGTTTGTTTTATTTATATAGGATCATTATGTTTAATTCAAATTAAATAGGCATGTATTTTTAGTTCATTTATATGAAAAATTAGTTCCTGAACATTTTTTAACAAAAATAGATGTCGATAAATATACCAAATAAAATAAAATATGTGGTAGTACATGTAATTAATATTTCATTATATTCTATTTTATTTTTTGTAATATATTGATATTTATTATCACTTTATTGTTTTATAACTATAGTATCATCTTCAAAAAAGAAATGATAACCGTAGTAATTATATTCCCTAATTCATGTATGAAATAATAACAAATATAAAAGATACTAAATTTGTATGTTGAGTTGTATTAATTATTTTATATATTTTCCATGTTGTTGTATTTTTCAATCTTATGTCATTCAATGTTATTGTAGTCATTTAAATATATGTAGACTTATTCGCAATCTAATCATACCCATATTGAATTTATTTTTGCAAACTATTTTTTATGTCCGAGTTGAAATTTAGGAATATATATTTTAATATTAATGAATAATATTAAAATTTGTATAAAAAACAATATCTTTTGATATAATTGTTATTTGAGCATACTGATAATAAAATTAATGCTTCAACAATATCAAAATATGGGCATGTTGTTAATTTCAGAATTATGTATTTTAATACTACTTAAAAATCATAATGTGTAGTTAATTGTTTGATTAAATAATTAAAATAATGTATGTTATATATTTTTAGTCAATGATAAATACTTTTTGATTTTGTTATATTGATTTTTTTTGTGTTTTTTAATATTTTGGAAGAGTAAGGGTTATATTTTCTTAAAACAAATTAACTTTCGACATCATTTTTTTAAACCAACTAAAAAAGTTTCAACAAAAAATATTTAGTTGTTGGTGTCTTTTTTAATAAAATAGACACTGAAATATACTCTGAGAGGGTATTCAGTGTCTATTATTATATAAACTATCATTGAAATCCTTAATTAAAATTATTTTCATCGTTATTTTTGGGTTTTAAAAATATCTAAGGGGTAACATATGGAATTTTTATATTTATGTTTAAAAAGAATGATGGATTTCATTATTTTTATGAATATCTATTGATGGATTGATGTCCAATATTCTTGTTACTATATTTACTATTCCTATTTATTAATATAGTTGTTTGGGGATGGTTCATGATTATTTTATAATACATCATGTTCATTCAAATAGACACATATATTATGGATTGCTGATGTCATAGATATTAAAATTTGGTGTTTGAGGGTTCATAAATGTATAAAATGATTACAATTCATGTAAATATATAGAGATGATAAATTATTCATGGAGGGGTTGTATTTTGAATATTAATTAATAAAATTTTACTTCTACCTAGGAATTAAATTAAATTTCCCCAAATATGGTTAGGTTCATATAGGTTATCTAGTATATAATATTTGATGTAGGGTTTCCAAGATGTGGTAGATGTAGTCGATGTTAATGGTAGGTAGATTCCATTAATGTGGATATGGAATATAAAAATAAAATGTAATATATTATATAATACACTACCGCTAATATATAAATATAAAATGAGGACTCATTTTTATTTGGGTTTGTTTTTTTGTCAAAATCCATTTTTCAGAAAACATAATTCAACATTCCCCCTTTACCTAATATTATTCCCCTATTTTTCCAGGTACTAGTATTCCTGGTGGTTAACATTAACATGTATTCATATTTAGGGATATTATGGAATGGTTTTATTTCACTCATATGTATATCAACAGATATTAGATTTTTGACTATAATAGAGATGTTGCCTATCTACTATGATGGATGTAGGTATAGTACACGATGTAATTATTGTGATGACCCCTATAACATATTTGGTTACTTTTTGGGGATGCTTCTCATAGTTATAGTATATGATTCATGTGGTGAAAGTTGTTATATTGTTTCAATTGTTAAATATTGACAAACATAGATATTTTAAAATAGGAACACCATATTTTATATCAAGGATGATATGAAACACAAAGAATATAAGATAATATAACTCACTTTGAATTTATTATGTATTTATTTTTAAATAAATAAATTATATTATATTTATTGTGATGGAAAAAACACTCAATTTAAATGAAAATCTTTTCTATAAAAACAATTATTATTTAATCAAGATAATTTTAACAGTGGCATTAATTTTCATGGTAAGAATAATAAAAAAATAATGAAAATTATATGGTTTATGTATTTTTTTTAAAAAATAAATTGTTATCTATAACACACTATTATTCTATTTCATGAACCATCTTAAATAAATCATGTTTATTCAATTGCTTATAGTGATCGTAATACACAGATTTAAAGAATTATTTTTATAACATATGTAATAAAATGCAAGGAATAAATAGTATTAACCTTAAAAATAATTATATATATTATAGGACAAATCAATATTTTTTATTCATAATATATATTTTATTGGATTAATTTAAGAATGAATCCAATTTTATGCATTAAAAGGATATATATTATTGAATGATATTTTATTACCTTTTATGTTCACAGTTATATTAGAACATAATTTATAATATTTTATAAATATAATTTGAAAAATTATTCTAAAATTTTTAAATCATATTTTATAAATTGATTAATTATAAATGTTTAAAATATTTCGGATATGTTTAGTTTTTTAATCAACAAAATATAATATATTCAAATAGAAATGGGAATTTTCATCTAATAAGGTAAATTGTTAAATTATATTTTATATTAGTTTAAATGTTTCATCGCATCAATAATACATGTATTAATTCAATTATAGTCATTATAGTCATTTTCATATTGAATATGGGTGGAAAAAACTTTCAATATTTATCATGATTTCTATTTAAAAATATGTTTTATCACCCCATTTGTAGGATTAATTTTAAAGTAATTATATCCATGTAATATTAGATAAAATTAGAAAAATGAAATCCAAATTTGGAATAATAATATAAATATTTATTAAAGAGGTATCTATTTGTGAAATAATATTAGTAATCATAGTTTTTTTATATAGCATGGTTATTGGTAAAATAGAAAACTATGAGTAAAACCAATATTATAAATATTAGAATATTACCCTAAAGTATTCCATAATATCATTAGATGAGTAATTTTCCTCCAAATACACACTTGTTATAGATTTTATGGCCTCTTTTACCTATTGGATGACATTAACCCTTTTATAGTGTTTTATTTTATGAAAATTTAAATATATCACACCCATGTTGCTAATAAGTATTTTTTTTTAATTTTTGATTATTTCACACATATCATCCACAATGAAAATAATTTGAATGATAAAATTTTTATATTCATCATGATATTATACTTTTACTTTATAAAAAAATTAATATGTTAATGTCTTACAATCTAATGAGGTAGTAATTGTTTAATTAATTGTAATATAAAATCAAGGATTATAATAATATTAAAAAAATGAGATAATTATTTATATCCCCAAATTTTATTGATAATATTTACTTGTTATTTATTAAATCTATTCATCCAACTATATCTTTTTTTTGGTTTTGTAAAATTCAATGTAATGAATAGTGTCAAAATTGTCATTAATGATTTATTAAAATAATTAATATTAATTTAATTGATATAATACATATGATAAAAATAACATCATCCAACCAACTGAGATAAGGTTGAAATAGTTTTCCATGACTCATTAATTTATTTTTATCATTTTATATTAAAAATATTGACTCTCAATGTGTAAAAATCCTAGTCACCACAATAATAGTTAAAGGGACTAAATAATGGTCAAATCATAAATATAAGGGTATGAATGTGGCAAACAAATTTCATAATTTTGATTACAACAGTATATATAAACATAATAATGTTAGATTATAAATTATTTACTTTATAGAAATTTATAATTGAACATTAATGTATATTAACATGATATTTTGTGTTTGAAAATGTCCTCATAACCTCAGTTATAAATGGATAAACCCACTCACAATTTTAAACTAGATCGAACCCATATAAATTTCAAAATACCATCCATTTTATTGTTAAATCCTACTTATCCATGTTCTAGATATCACGTTCTTCCATAGAGACCATCCCAAGATCCCTTAATATGTTATTTGAAGGAAGTCATCTGAAGAAGAGGTAATAATTTTTACCAACTCATTCATGTTCATTTTTAATTCTATATTAAATTCATGTATTGATTAGATTATAATTTAGTTAATAAAGTATCATATATTTTAATATATGTAATTATAGTAATGGTACAACCATATTATTCCCGATATCCATT
Source organism: Viscum album (assembly GCA_963277665.1). Taxonomy (NCBI): domain Eukaryota; kingdom Viridiplantae; phylum Streptophyta; class Magnoliopsida; order Santalales; family Viscaceae; genus Viscum; species Viscum album. Next base: position 835,634,651 of record OY728138.1, read on the forward strand.
ATATGAAATAATGACAATCGTATGTGTGTACAAACGGCTCACCATCTCTACGTCAAGGTGTAATATGTTTTTGACAACCATTTTTAATATATGGTTATAATGTGAGAAATAAGGGACATATATATATATAATAATAATTATGAAATGATATAAATTCTGTAAAATTTTAATATTATCCAATCACTTACAATTTCTACAATATCGAAATTATATCATCGCTCATGTGTATGTATGAATTAAAGTCTCCACAGTGTGATGAGATTCAACATGTTTGTTAAATGTTCAAGAGTACTTCAAGAAATGCATTAAAATATTGAATATGATATTTATGAAATTATAATTACTATGATGATTTTGGTTTTATGTGTTTTAATGATAACTATGATTTTCAAGACAATTAATGTTAGAGAAAACATGGTAATTTACACCTAAAATAGTAAAATGAATAACGAATTACTAATAAATGATAGGTTAAATGTTACAATAATATCATATATAACATCATGAATATTATTATTCATTCATAAGTTAATAATATGGTTAAAAACACTATACATGTGTTTCAGACATATATGGAGGAAATTGGACCGAATGTAAGGGTTTAATTCACAGTCTTCTAATTAATCAAGAATATTTTTTATGATGTCACCATTAGGTAATATTTATATTCTATTTCAATGTTTTATTAAAAAATCAATATGTTTTTTAATATTATCCTATAATTTTTTACAACCTTTTCTTTACCCATGTTTTTATTTTTATAAAATAGTTCAAATACATTATTTTTTGCTATTTCTGAATAATTTGATATATGACTTTTATAAAAAATTATATAAGGAATATATTTAACTTATATTATAATATAATTTATTCCCAAATTCAGGAATCATTAATTGGGATTCATATATTTTTATTAAAAATTAAATATTTTAGTGAATTATTTATATGCAGAATTTCTATTGATATGTTAATTTGAAAACATTAATTGTTTATTGATAATATATTCACATTATTTATTCTTGTTTTTTAATATATATTATTTTGTATTTTATGTTTGTCCACATGCATCTGAATAATGCATTGGATTTAAAATGGGATGTGGAAGGTCCCCAATATCTACTCAACACATATGTAATTCTCATAAGACATATTAGTTAGAGTATTGGAAGATGTGATACTTGTATATTATTAGTGACTTGGTCAACGATTTCATAGAATGTTTATGATTTCATACATGATTTATTCCTCCATTAGTGGTTTAGTTATTGATGTTACTAATGATTATTATATTAGTATAATACTATTTTATTATTTAGGTTGAATTATTTTGTTATCATTTATTATTTCCATATTATTATATATATAATGTTTCAAGGAAATTTTTTGTAGTTATTCAACTTGAAAAAAACGATTATTCATTTTTTTCATGAAAAAATCCAATATACGGTTACTCTTATAGAGAATCTGATATTATCGCATTCTTATGTTTTATATTCACTAGATTACAATTTATATATTATAATTTACATGAAAAGATAATCCATGAGAATAATGGTATTATTAAAAGTAACATTATATTGTATTTTAAAATTTAAAATTTAATTTATATTTCATATATTTACATTTTTTTTCAAAAAATGATAAACTTTTCATCCCTTTGGTACACAATAACATATAATGTATTCTAATGGAAGAATTATGTAATGACTCTCGGCTACTAGTGTTGGGTTTTTTTATAGTTTTTATAAGATAAAGTTAAGTAAAAACTCTACAGATGATATTTAAAAAAATATATATACATATATGTAATCCAATAAAAGATTATAATATTCCCTAAGTAACCATGATAATGATTTTGGGAATAGTTATACAGAACCATTCAATTTATGATATGTGATTATCTAGTTTTAAATTATTAATTATCAATCATAAACTAACATACTATATTTCATTTTTTATAAATTGATAATATTGTAAATAATGGTAACCCTAATAATGCATATAATTGAGGTAGGTATTTCCCTACTATTAATGATAAAGGAGTTAGAGATAGAGGTTAAAATTGTACCAAACATCATTTATCCTATAAAGAATATATAATCATGTAATCAAATATATCATTACATGTAAAAAAGCAATATAATCAAAAACATAGAGAAATAATTCGATAATCCTTCATGAGACAACAAACTTCATCAATAAATTTGACAAAAAATTTATTTTTAGGTGGGAAATGGAGTTGTTCTTCAGAGAAGATATTTGTCACATTGGGGAGTAAAGAAATGGAAATGGTTATCATATAAATTTTTTATCACTTGGTAGATGTGGATCTATGGTGGTCATTTATTAAAAAGATGACATGAATAAATATAAAACTAGGAATTTGATGATTTTATGAAAATTTACATGTAAAAATATTACCCTCATGAATAGAGAGTGAACAAGGGCTGAAATTCATAAATATAAAGAAAATGAAGGATTTAAATGTTGTTAAATATGAATCGTTCATTATAAGGGTAGAATGATATGGAAAAAATTACATATGTAATCCAATGTGCATGATTGATCAATTATTATAAGCGGTAATACAAATTCTTAAAGGGTAACTACTCTCCTAGACATTCTCATCATATAATGATATGGACACTCATTTTATCAAAATAGGGAATGGATTTTCCATATTGAATGTAATCAAAGGTAATTAAGATAAGAAGTTGGATGTTCTGTACTCTAGAAAATAAAATAAGGAAAATAGAAAAATGTAATTGATTAATTTACATCCTATAGTAAATGTAGAAATAAATATCAATGAAAGTGTATATTGAGAATTAGATATTCTTATAAGTGTTGAGAAAAGGCCACATTAGGAATGATTTCTTCAAAATAATACTTAAATGTGTAGAGATTCAGTTTTATGTAGATGAAAGATATTGGAAATTATTTTCCCAAATATCAAGAGAAAATTCCCTTGAAATGCTATTTTATAATGTACAATCATATGTGATCTCATAAGAAAATGTTGATGTTCCAAATGATGTGATGACATATACTATATTCATATTAGGAAATTTAGATTATTCTATATTTGATAATGGATCATCAAATACGTTTATATGTTCAAAATTATCAATGAAATTTTGAAATTTCCTTTTTTATTTAATAAGAGTGTTATAGTAAAAAGTCTAATAGGATGTATCATTCTAGATGGGTTGTTTCGATAAATCCCCATTATAAAACATAAAAATTATTTATTTAAAAATATTTTAACCATACCTATGAGATACATTGATCGAATCCTCACAAATATCATTATTTCAATATATGAATCAAATTAGTTTTTAGGGGATGTATGAAATTATTATTTTGGAGTGAGATAAAAGATTAATTTTCATTTAATTAAGGGTATCATCATATAAATATAATATAGATAAAAAAAGATAAACTAAATGAAATTATTTGGGTTTAAGAGAGGGATGAATAATTTGATCATCAAATTTATGATTCACATATTGAATATGAATAAATATATGGAATTATTGAGTAATTTCCTTTATATCCCCTTGAGTGTGAAGTTGATTTTTCTATTGATTTAATCTATATTTAAGACCAATATCAATGTCTCCATATATAATAGACTAACTATAATTAGATTAACATAAGAAATAAATTGAGGATTACTGTAAGTAGGATTTATTCGCCCAACAAATTCTACATGGGTGCCCCTTCCCTCATTTTTAATAATAAATATGGATCCATGAGGTTTTCTATTTATCATATCGTAATTAATAAAATTAAAAATATAGATCATATATCCTCTACCTCACATTGATGATTTATATGATCATATATCCTCTACCTCACATTGATGATTTACGTTGATGATTTACATGATTACATTGAACAATCATTATCCATGACGTTTCCTATTCAACCTATATTTTTCAATAATATAGTGAATATATTATTTATGAAATATGTTGATGATATTATTATGGTATTCACTAATGATATTCCTAGGTATTTAAAAAATGTTAAGGACCATGAGATTCAGTTTTGTATCATTCATGAGACTGTTTAAATGAAAATGATAATTAGTAAATGTTGGGTGTTTCATTTATAGATTCCAATAATGTAATATATCATCCAACATAATTGTAGTAAATAACTTCCTTAGTTTAGTAGGTAACAATCAGTGATTCATTCAATGTGTTACTTAATTTTCAAACCCATTAACCCTACTCCAATGTAAACAAGTTATGTTTTTGTGGAATAATGAATGTGATTAATGTTATTATGAATTTATGGAATGGCGGGTTAATGCCAAGATTTTGACTATCCCATCATGAAATAGTGGATTTATGTTTTAAAGTGATGAATGAATGAATGGACAAGGATGTTAATTTATTTTTGATGGTAGTTTATATTCATGTTCCTCAAGGTAGTTAAAGACAAATTAACAGAACTATTTAACTCATGATCTTGATTTATCAGTTGTAATATTTCCACTAATTATATGGAGATGAAATCTATATGGGAAACAATGTGAGCTATATTTATATTTCTATAGTTTCAAAAATATATTCCAACAAAAAGAAGGAAAAAATTGTCAAATGTTATGTATCGAGATACTCAAGGATAATGATTGCTCAATATAGTAAGACATGAAGAAGAAAAATAAGGTAGAAGATGAATTATGTGGCAAGGTTCAGAGTATATTAAACCAAATGAATATTGAAAAATATCCTTTACTCTTATATCTAATAAATATTGATATCATATTTATTATGGAATTATAAACATCACCCCTCTATCAAAAAATTTCAAAATTACTTTTTTGGATTTGATATTATTTTTTTTTTGCTGATGAAGATAATTTACAAAATAAAATAATAGAGGTGAAGGATGGAAAATTTTTAGTCATGGAATATTAAGATTATATAAAAAAATTCGGGATGAGACATTATATTACCAAAAAAAACTAACAAAAATGGTAATTACTAGATAATGATCACAACTACATTTTCTCAATACACACTAATATCTTTTATATGTATAATTATTTGACGTAACAATTTTTGTGGGATCATAGGATGTTTGATTTTTTTGAATATATGATATTTAATCCATTTTTTAAATATATAACGGATTAGAGGCAACATACATGAAGAATAATTAATCTTATACCAATTTATATTAGGAAATGGGATGGAAATAATATGAGATTTATGAGTAGATTACAAAATCAATCCATGAAATAATTACACAATATGGGTTATTGTTGATTTATTTCCCAAATCATCAAATTTATTCACTATAAGGTAATATTTTTTTAGAGAGTGAATTAAATGAATCCATATTATAAATTTTATATGATTTAATAATGCACCATATTTAATTGTGTCTGATTATGAATGAATAATTACATTTTTTGGAAATTTTTTCTAATGACCCTTGATACCAAACGTCATTTTACGGTTGATTATCAACCACAATGTGATGAACAATCATAAAAGACTAACCAAACATTAGATGACATGTTTATGTTTTATAATTTTTCCTTTAATGGTATGAGGAATCATTATTTTTATTGTTTAATATAACTTTTAGGATAAATTCTATTTATGTATTCAAATAGATCAGTATGATGTGTTATATAGATATAGATGTCATACACGAACATGTTGTGATGATGTATACAAAAGGTACATTTAGTCTTTGGAGAAGTTTAGGGAAAAATGAAAAATTATTGTATATTCATCCCCTATCAAAGAATTTCAATGTTTTCACTAGAAGAAATATCGACTTTAATATCGATGTAATGGAATCGTTTTTTTAAATCGACACCCATAGTATTGGAGAGAATTTTTTTTCTAAATTTTTAAGTATAACCAATGTAAAATGTTTTTAAAACAGTTTTTTGATGTCATGTCTAGTAAAAAATGATTCCAAAAAAACAAAATGAATTATTTATGGCTTCCCTTTATTCTAAAAACTAATGTTATAAATTTTAAAAACATTTTGTCTTTATATTCACCAAAACATACTCCATAAATTAGTAACTCTGGATATTTCAGCATCGGTGTTTATGAAAACCAATTCTATATGTAAAAAAACAGATATTTTGGCAATAGTCTAATGCAAAACTCATAGCCAAATTTTTTTTATGACTATTTGTCATCAATTTTTGTAAAAACTGATGCTAAATGTATTTTAAAAATATTATAGATCAGAATTCCCTCTTGTTTTTATATTTTCTAATTTTAAACCCACAACGAATCATCTTGAATCATGAAAACATTGATTGTGTATTTGTGATCTACAATGGCCATTTTTGTTGATTTTTTTCCATTTTCACGATCTCTGGTCAGCATTCTTTATTATCTACCCTAACTTCATCATCTAAATGTTATTTCATATCCAAATAACATATATTTGGCTATATTTAAGCATTTTATGATTTTAGTTTTTTAATTTTATTTTTCATTTGTACAATCTTTTTTTTGTATAGATAACTCAGTGTTCTATTTTGCAATGCATTCTAATGAGAAAAGTTCTTATTGGGATCTATATTCATGTTAAAACATGAATTATGTATGATTTTTTAAATTTTTATGATAAATTATTTATAATTTAATTATGTTTTTATTATATTAAATTATTAGATTATAGTATATTATAAATGTCTTGGTCAATGATAATAGTCATCCCTAATATTGATCGTCCCAAATATGTAGAAATGTCTATGTGTATTGAGATGTGACTGTTGATCCTATATAATTGTTTTTGATTTATTATGTTTTCACCGTGACTAATGTGAGAATATTCTTATTCTAATTTATTTTTTATATTTATTGTATTAACACAGGGCTCGGTACAAGAAGGATGTGTTATTACATTGATCCTTCTAAAAACATACATATTAACAAGTACATTATATGACATTCAATGAAGGTTACATTAATAAGTTATTTCAAATTTACTAATATAACTTGAATGATTCATTAGAATTACATTTACATTAAATGTTATGATTTTTATAAGAAAACATAATATTAATCTTTTTATGTAGTTGATATGAATGCTTGTATTCACAGAATACTTCTGTTATATAATTATCATCCATTTAATATGTTCAATGCTTTGGTGATTCAAACATATTTAGTCCATTTCAAGGCATATTAGTTATGCTGGTGCATCTATATCATGTCTACCTATACATAGTGCAGTGGGCATGATTATTATAGATTTATTAAAGGTTCCCATGTGCTTTACATATTTTGTTGAATTTATGTTTTTATTGGGTTTCCACTGTTAGTGTAAATATTCTCATTATTATTATTATTATTATTATTATAACAATATTTTTTTGATATAATAAAAACAACAATAATTAATCAAATGGATGGGAATATATTCCAATTTAGTAATGTTTTTAATTTTTTATATCATAATTTTGGGAGTATTATGATTTATATCACTTATAATATAATCATTTCATCTAAGTATTATTTCATATTACTAATAATAATGAAATTTTCACTAGTTAATTAATGCATAAATCATTACTTTTGACACATGAAACGAAAAAATTAAGAACAAACATTGTAAAATGAATTGATAAGTTTTAGAAGATTGATATTATAATTAAATTAAAAAATATATATAACACATGTACAAAATAAGAAAATAATAATGTTTACTATTTATAAATATGTTTCATATACGATGTATTCTATCTGATTATCAATAGTTTATATTAAATGTTTTTTCATTTAAAATTTATTTGTAATCATATATATATATATATATTTAAATTTAAATTTTTTACATGTTTTAATATGTTAATCAATTATATTGGGATATAAGTTATTGAATGAATCGTAATTTGATAAATTTATGAAGAACCACTATTGAATATGAAAAAGAAGATGATAAAATATTTTAATTTTTTAATAGACATATTATTATCATTAATTTGGTTCTTTTCAATGCATATGGTTTTTGAATATGGGAATGTTATATATAAGATAAATCGTTGATATTATGATTTGTTGTGGTTTTATAATTAATTATACACGATGGTACTAGAATTGTAAAAAATTAAAAAATTCAAAATCTAATATTAATGAAAAATTAATAATGGTGCAGAGGAACATATTGATGAATTAATTCCTGAATTAGGTGTTGAAACCCAAAAAAAACGTAAAATGATTTTATAAAGATTTTGGGAAACAATTATTTCCATGTGGATGAAAATATACAATGTTATCAGCAGTTTTGAGATTAGTTAACATAATAGAAAAACATTGGTGGAGTGATAAATGTTTTCCCAACTTACATGAATATTTAAAAGAGAATCATTTAGATAGAAATTGGCTTCTAGGTTCTAATTATAAGGGTAAAAAATATTATTCACAATTGTATTGGGGTATAAAAAGATACATGCATTCTCTAATAATTGTGTACTATATAGGAATGAATATGAATAATTATAAAGTTTTACTACATGTGGTAAATCATGAAATAATATAGATGTGAATGTGAACTCAAATTCATTCTCACGTACTATCATAAAACATCATGAAAAATCAATTTTTTACTTTTTAATGAGAACATACAATATTTTGTGCATTAAATTTTGATAATTTATCTATGATTCATTTAATGTTGAATAATCAAAAATATTGCTAAAGTTATTTGGAAATATCCAATAATTCCCCATTTTAATAGTCTATTTAAAAATTAAATAGATACAAAAAGGTCAACATAGAATTCAAACAGATGAATCTATGATTGCAACTTCAGTTACCTAGTCGATTAACCCTATGGGATAAGTTTTGATAAAAAAAATTAGATGTGACGTTTCAAATCCATTAATGGGATTGTGTATTAAAGGAATGAATAAATATCTGAGCCTCAGTGGAAACATTGTTCATGTAATGATTTGATGATTTTTTACAACTTTTTCCACATCTATGGATGATAAAAAAATATGTTATGATGAGATCGAGGACTTTTCGAATAAAAAACTGGGAAAAGATACAAATGTCTATCTTTAACCATTTATTAATGATTTGAACTTGCTCATGAAGTTAGGTCTTAATGTTTACAATGAATAAAATAAAGTGTATTTTCTTTTTCATGATATTATAATATTGAATATAAAATTCTTTCTTATATATGTATACATATTTATATATGGTGTTACGGGACATAAATCATGTCCAATTTAGGAAGAACAAACATCGTATTATTATTCGCAGAATGGATGAAGACAATGTAATTGGGACATTGAATATTTTGGGAATTGATTATCCTTATCCGGGATGGAAAAAATAATTTTAAAATATACAAGAATAAAACCAGCCCTATCCTCCAATGACAACTGATAAATATTATGGCAAGGTGAAATACATTTATTGGAAATTTAGAAAGAATGGAATTTGATGTCTTCAAAAAAATATCAGGATGAAAGAGTCAAACTTTTTAAATAAAATTATTTGTGTTTTATGGAGAAAAAACATAAAATTTATTTTTTGAATGTTGATAATAACATCTGTGACAGTTTGGGAGGATCATTGCGAGACATAAATGCAAAGAAAAAATAAGGATTGCAAGCTATATTTGACATGATAATAATGAGAATCATTTTTGTATCATCAGCCACTGTGAATGGAAACATAACATATTTACCTCTGGCTTGCCACACATTATTCAATAATGAAAATACGAATTTTTTTCAGTGTATTCATTGTATTAATGTACCATCTTTTTGTTCTTAAAAGGTGAATAATTTTGTATTATTGAAGGATTGTAAAATAATAGGTATGAAATATAATGATTTATATGAACTAATGAAATAACATCTATTATTAGCAATGCATGTTATGTTGTTGAAGGCTTCAGACAGACTATCATAAGGTTATGTATAATTTTCAAATCCACTTGTAGCATTGTCATTGATCAAAATTTGTTATATCTGTTGTACAATGAATCAAATATTATTCCTTTTCAACATAAAATGTATTTATCACATATGAATATTCATATAATGTTATATCTACTAATTCATTTGATGCATGAGATAAGAAAATGAGGGACTATATATTTACAATGGATGTATCCTTTTTAATGATATATGAAAATTTAGGAGAGATATGTTAAAAATCCTGATCGACCAGATGCTCCTATTTTATAAAAATATGTATTAGAATAGTTGATTGATTTCTATACTAATTATTTGTATGAGGTAGAGCATATTGGTACCTCTATATATCGATATATGATAGTTTATAGTGAAGGAAGAGGGGTTTTATTCATAATGCTAATGTTCATTCCAAGATATGAAGTGATTCACACATATTTATACATTTTGAATAACACAGATGAGATTCATTCATATATAACCTAAAATATTTTTTAATTAATGTTAATATATCAAAAAATAAATGAAATTTCGATGGATATTGATCATTAGATGAAATTTATTTGGTTGATTAGACAAAAAGTCACCATATTTATCAGAATCATTGATGTGGCTAGCAAGGGGACCATCTCATAAATTGATCATATGGTATGGTTTTGATATTAATATCTACAGATTTTAAACAAAATTTTAAATTACTTGAAAAACATTCATAATAGTAGTGTGGTAATTTTAATTGAAGAAGTTTATGTTTTTGCTAACAGTGATAAAAACCCAATTTCATCCTTAAAAATTATTTTGCAGTACTTGAATACATATAGGGGATTAATTATATTAAATTTTGAGGCACCATTTTTAATTGTAAATGTGTTGATAGTAATAGTGATGTAAAACATGACTAATATGGGTTTAAACTGGTTTATTTGAAATATTTAATAACAATAATGGTCCATATTTGATAAACACACATGAAAAATAAGAATTTTATGTCATTGATCAATTGAATGATTCATGGATTCTCATTTTTAAGGAAAATAATACCATTTGTGTGATTAGGAAGATACTAATGAAGTTATTGATATACATGAGTCTTATTTATATATTACACATTTTATGGATGATTACCACAAGTATATGACAACCATAGTGCATGAAATATGGAATGATCATGATGATGTCATGTGTGAAAACACTAAATTGGTATGGTAACTTATCTAGTAAATATTTGTATTTATTTTCTTTCAAACATATAAATGAATGTCTCATTTTTTACATACATATTTTTGTTCTTTATTGTTTATAAACATTTTTTTCTAATGATATGTTGGTACGCTATATTTCCTAACACATTCTAGTAATAATGTTAGATATAGATGGAGATGAGTATTTACCAAGGTATATATATTATTTAATATTATTTCCAATTCAATTATATATTTTTTTAATAAATTAACACTATGAATGTAGCTAATAAAATTCAAGGTAACTCTTTTTTACATTTTGTCAATTTTTCTATTTTATAAATTTTATAAACTTATAAACCATTTTCATTTTTCATTTTAGGATGAACATTAGGAGCCCGAGATACATGGCTATTTTTCCCCATGGGTATGTTGGGAATCCTAGCGTCTTCTTTATAAAAGTAAGAAAACCCTAAACATGTTAGACGTTATCAAGATGGTGTTAGCAATCATATGTTTTTTTTTCAGAGAAAGAAATCAAGAGACCCATAAATTGAATCCATAAAATGCAAGACAAATGATATAAAAAACTCTATGGGTGATGCAATTCAAGAAGTTTTGCATAAGGCTTTGTTGGAACACTTTTCAAGATAGTCACAGTCTACAAAACCATTATAGGCATATAATTTATGTGTCATCAATTTTTATATTTTATAAATTATAATCACTAATATAACTTTAACATCTTCTAATATATACCAGCATGCTCACACGGACTACCAAGCCCCATATACTTGCCATACCCCATATGCGCAGCCTTCCCAGGTATATTATTTATTTTTCATCAACTTTTCTAATTTATAAATTATTAACACTAATATAAAATTTTCAATTTTCATCCTTCCCAGGAGGCTCAACCGGACAACCATTCCCCATATTCCTACATTGACCGTCCACCTCCTCACTCAGACCAACCCATATATTATGTATTTGTCATCAATTTTTCTATTTTATAAATTATAAATACTAATATAATATTTGCATTTTTTATCCTTCCTCGCTTGCTCACTTGTACTAACCATTTCCATATACCAACTATGATCTACAATATTATCACTCGAACCAAACCAAACACTGTGGGTTGTTATCTGGAGAACCTTATATAAATATTATTGTGTTATTACTCGTGAATTTTTTGGGGGAATTTGTACATCACCAGGAAATAAATATAGATCAAGATAGAGTATCAGTACATGATATTAGAGATCTAAATTCCCTGCTTCCATTTCATATTGAAGAGATCAGCAATGTTGCAGATTGTCCATGAAATTTTTTACATTGGGAAACAGGTCATCATTGTTATATTTCTTATGAGATATCTGTTTTCAAAATATTAATTACAAATTATTCAAAAAAATTAATATTTTTTTCTTTCATTTAACATATATTAGATTATACTAATTTAAATGAAACTGCAAAAATGAATGAAAAAAAGTTTGAGAATCATCGCATGTAGATACATCTAATATTTCATATTAGATACAAATATTGTCTTTTACTTATTCTTCATTGATTTATATATGTGATTTTAAAATGATGACCTATATATTTGGGAGAGAATATAGATTGAGAATACTCCTTTACGATATCATTCATCTTGTTTATTATGAAGGGCTTGTCCTGGATGTGGTGTTGTTATTTTCCATGTAAATCAATTATTATTTGAATTTTTATTTCAGTAAATAAAATATAGATAAAATTCTATAAATATATTTTCATTTTAAATTATGTATCTAAAAATTATTCTACAACAAAATGAATGTATAAACATTTACAGTTTTATAGATCGATAATTAATTTCCATAGATGTGAAACATGTTAAGAATTATTATATAGTTGCATGTATATATATATATATGAGTGATTACCATATAATATGATTGAGTATTGGTTTATTCCATTTATTGATATGTATGAAGAGAAAGGTAATTTTGAACTAATTATCATTATAATTTCATTAATTGTGATTTTTTTTGTTGGGTGAATTGCATTTTACGTGTATTGTGCCAAAGAGAAATCATCTTATATTTTTATTTTTCCTTTATAACAGAATCTTTGTAAACTAATTACATCTTTATTAGGAATGTGTGATTTTTTATTTTTATAATAAAATTATGTTTAATTCACATTGATTAGTCTATTTTTATTAGTTCATATATATAAAATTGTACTTAATTTAAAAAAAGTAACAAGGAATACATGTCGATAAATTAATCAAATAAAATCAAATATGAGGAATTACACGTAATTAGTTTTTATTATATTTTATTATAATTATTTGTAAGAAATTTATTTTTATTTTTAGTATAATTTTTTATAACTATTGCATCAATATAAATAAAACATGTTAATTTTGGATATTATATTATCTGATTCATGTATGAGATAATCAAAACTAGGGAAGATAGTAAATTTGTAAGCTATGTTGTATTAATTATTTTATATTTTTTCCTTATAATTCTATTTTTAATCTCATATCCTTCAATGTTATTTTAGGAATTTAATTAATTATATTCTTATTTTAAATCTAATCATAACAATGATCAATCTATTTTTTTGAAATATTGGTTCTGTCCGAGTAGGATTTGATGTATGATTATTCTAATATTAATGAATAATATTAAATATGGGATAAAAAAAATATCTATTGATATTATAGGTTTTTGAACATAGGGATAAATAATTTAATTCTTCAACAATAAATGTGGTGTTAATTTTTTGATTAACTATATTAAATAATGTAAATTATATTTTTTTCCTTGATAAATCTGTTTGTTTGTTGTATATTTATTTTGTAGTGGTTTTTATTATTCTGGAAGTTTGATATTATGATTTTTTAATAAAAATTAACTTTTGGAATTCTTTTTAATCGACGATGAAATATTCAACAAAAAGTATTCATTTTTAGGTTTCAATTTTTAATGAAACTGGAGCTAAACCATATATTAAGAGGGTTTTTTGCGTCATTTTTTATAAAAACTAATGCTGAAAGAATTAAAAGAAAATATTTTGATCATTATTTTTGCGAAAACTAAAGCAAAAACCGTTATCGAAAATGATTTTCGTCATCAGATATTTTAGAAATAACACCAAATTGATTATGTCTTCTTTATAATCATCTATTATAATACAATAGACAAAAACCGATGTTATATCCAGTTTTTTCACTAGTGTAGAAAAGGGCATATAGTGATTACAAGAGGATGGATTTACAATTTATCGTAGAATATCATTTTCTTCATGAAGGTATCATCATGGATGAGTTTCGCATTATTCAGGAATAGATGGAAACTAATATTATTTTATATCAATAATTCATCTATTATTTCAGTTATGGTCATTGTATTCATTTTTATATTGAATGTGGATATATATACAATTCAAATGTTTTTACATTCTCACTATGAAAAGTTGTTCTCTCACATAGTCTACAGGAATAAATATAATTAAAATTAATCTAATTCAGTTTTTGAAATTTGAATAATTTATTCCAAAATTTGAATTAAAATGTAAAAATTTAGTATATAGTTAACTTTTAATTTTGGAAAATCTGAATAGTATGCATAGTAATTTTAATTTCTATAGTATATGAGATAATGAGTAATTAATAGTAAATATAATATTATTTTCACACCCATTTACTTCATTTGAGTTACATTTTTCTGTTATATTATTTTCATTATCCCCCTCCCTCTGAGTTACCGGTCGTCCACCATTGAATTTGAAGGAGTTAGGACACTTTTTATTGGATAAAAGGGGAGCACAATTTGGGTTCACAGTTTGCTTATCTGTAAAATACCCATAAAGCCTTATCGGGTTGACTAAAAATGTTTTTAATGTCCATTTTTTCATCCTAGGATTTGTCCAAAATCACCCCGTTCTTCCCCGATTCATCCCTTACATCCATTTGAACATCCTTACCCCCTGAATCCCTTCTTGGATCTCTATTTTGAAGCGGGATTTTGAGGAGTAACATCAAACATATTCAATTATGTGAATCTCTTCATTAGTTATCTATTTTTGGATGGGGTTTGTTTTTTTATTCTTGATGTTCTTATTGTCCAATATGTAGGGTTTCAAAGCGTGGGATTTATCTTTGTTATCATGGTCAATTCTTTGGTTTTATGCTTGATTTACGTCCCTTATGTTGTGGCGGTTGTGAGGATTTATTTTCACAAAACGATTTATGGGGTTTAACAATTTTTGGTGGTGATTCCATGGGCAATCGATTCTGTTGAGTTAGATTTTCTGAATTTCTATATTTATCACACTTATAATAAATTATTTTTTCAGTGATAAATTTTTTTGGTGACGTTTGTTGAGAGATGTTTTTGTAGTTACTAATTTGATGTTAAATTGGGTGTTCGAAATGTTTAGTTTATGTTATTCCAAATTGGATTGTTTTATAATGCTTGTAATGAGTTTTTATATATTTTTAGGGTGCTAATAATTTACATTTGGTGAATATGGGTTTGAATAAGGTGTTCAATGTGGAATTTTAAAAAAAAAATTTTATGTAAAAGATTGATATATTTTGTGATATTATTTGTTAATACTCTAAAGTTATTATCGAGTGGTGTATGTGGTGAATAACATGTGTCAGTAATATTTTGAGTAGATTTTTACAAGAACATTTGTGTTTATTTGATAATGGTTTTTGGTATCATGAGATAATGGTTTAGGAACAAATGGGGAAGCACAAGTACCTTGGAAGGTAGATATATACTAGAATGCTAGTGATCTGTATGGGTTTTTTCACAGTTTCACTAAAAAAATGGAAAAAATAACAATAAAAAATTTATATTGGTAATGATTTGGGTCCAATAGGTGATGGTTATGTTTTCTACTAGTGTCTCATTTACAATAATATATTTTTCTATGGTAACATTTCATTGATGAACAAGGTACATGGGGTCCTAGACTATCTAGGTCCTATGGGTCTTCCCGATATTGGTGTTCATTGAATCTTGATTATTTATTGGTAATGATTAAAGACCACTAGGTGATGGTTATGTTCTGTACTAGTGTCTCATTTACATAGGTAATAGAAAGGCTTTGGGTTATGGTGGTTCAGAGTGTTTTTTCACATCCATGGTGTGAAGTTGTAGAGACAACTTTTGGGTGATGACCCCTTGTCATGTGGAGACCATGGGGATTATTTTCAGCAGTTTTTATGTGTCTTTGGACCACTTGTACTATTATTAGAACTACGTATTCAGTTCTGGATTTTGTATAAACCTCAATTTGTATCAATTTTCTAGATTTTGTATAGTTAATGATTTTAATTTTTTATGTATCTATATTTAGGTAAAACATTCCCAATCCAAAATAAATGATACCCAGGCACTCGTGCTAGCCCGTGATGATAAAGAAAAACCATATAGCCATGTCACAATCCATGATTGGTGCTAGCCTTAATAGAAACTAGATTTGTATAGTGAAAAAATTGTTTCAAAGGATGTTACTATTTTTTTGTTATATCATAATATTGGGATGATATGTTCTTGAAAAGATCTAGGAATATCGTGTCATAGAATTTTGGTCATTACTAGGGTGTTTAATGAGAACCTATCTTGGAAGACCATGAGTCACCATAGAAAATTGGAATTTTTTGTTTGACCTCACTTCCAGGTGAGACATGTGGGCTGCATACTACACATGGACATCCAGTGTGGTGGGGTAGTTGTTTCTTTTATCATTGTAATGTGTATATATTACTTATATTTTATGTCATTGATTAAATTTTCATATTTTTTATATATCTTTCTCTTCTGATTGTTTTAATTTTTAGCAACAAGCCATCATGGAAAGCTCACATGCACTAATGGGAGGAATACAAAGAGTGTTCTCCAACACAACATAATCAGAGGCTAGAAGAGGTACTAGATTGGGTTGTCCAGGAAATAGTACATAGACTGAATCATGCTCTGTCATCTGTTAGATAAGATGAGACTGGTCCTAGGAAGGACAATGGCCATGAGTACATGAAAAATAATCCCCATACTTTCTGTGGTAGAATAGGTCTCTTGGATGAACAATAATGGTCCAGATGTTCAAGCGCATGTTTGAGTTACATGATACACCTAAGGAGGTCATAATAAATTTTTTCACATTTTTGTTGGAGGGACCCAACCATAGGTGGTGGGAATCGGTGCTTCAAACTGGGATGAATGAGCAAATTCCCTAGGGTGATTTAAAGGTTTTCATCAATGAATAGTAATGTTCTAATATCTTGGCATATTGTAGGTCCCAAGAGTTCATAGATGTTTTTCAGAGGGATCTTTCTGTGATGAATCACACCAACCATTTTGCGGATCTGGTTAGTTATGCTCATGAATTCATGTTTAATGAGAAACCGAAGGCCCATATGATTGATAATGGGTTATGACCATATGTAAACTCACATGTTTTCATGATTAATATGAGTACCTACACTAAGGCTGTCAACCAGGTGTTTATGGTGGATAATGAATGTCTAGGGTGGGATGGTTTCTCTATGTCAGTATTGGTAGTGGGTAGTGGAATTTCATCTGATAAGAAATGAAAGAAAGATGAATATGTGAAGAAGGTATGATCTGTTTCAGGCCATTCATCCAGGTAGTTTTCATATGTGGCTTCTTATACGAGATCGTTCATGTGCCACCAGTGTGGGAGACACGGTAACATTATACCAACATATGAAAATCCTCTGATGCACTATTATCAATGTGTAGGTTCGGGTCACATTCCGATCTTTTTTGTGGTTGCATGTCTACTTGAGAGTGGGGCAGGTTCAGTGGATTCATGAGGAGTGTCAGGTAAGTCTGAGATTTCATGGATGGGGGATCTCATTTTTGTGTCTGTGGTGGTAGGTCTATGTTATTTTCCAAGTAGATACAGTTTAGGGCACAAACGCAAACTAGTGGTCATCGTCAGTAATATACCATGCTTCTCTATGTGATGGATCATTCACCAGCAGGATCAGAGGCGTGACTATCGATAGTTCGAGGTACCAATTTGTTTTCATCTCCAATAGTTGATGTTCTTCTTGATAATGGAGAATTTGTTTCATTCATTTATTCCTTTTTGTGGACATGCATATGTTTCCAACAATGTTGTTGCCTTTTGCGACAGATTGGGTGATGCAGCTAGGAACGAAAAAGTAGTTTTGTCCTCAGTGTCTGTCATGTGCACTTTACGAATCAGGGGTCGAGATGATGTGGGAACTATTGGTATTTAATATGGAACTATTTAAAATAATACATTTCACAGATTGGTTAGTACACTGCTATTAACACATCGATTGCTATTGGTGGTTGTTCGGTTTCACGGCACATGTGGGATTCGTTAGGTTTTTTTGTGGGGTTTGGGATCCTCTTTTGAGTTCTGCATGATCTCCACAACTAGAGATGGGAGATAATTAATTTCAGTTATTTCCTCTAATTCTATAGGATGTTTTTCAATCCCACGATGATGGACTTCCTCCTTTATTTGATATGTTTCCATATTAATTTTAAGACGATTATTGAGGTATTTCCCCATAGCGGGATGTGGGGTTCTCGATTGATCTTGAACCGGAAATAATGATTACATCTCTTCCCTCATATAAAATGGCCCCTACTGAGATGATGGAAATTCATATAATTCTGGATGACTAAAAATCCAAAGGATTCATTCGTATGAGGATCTTTCCTAGTCAACTCCCATGTTTTTCATGAAAAAGGATAACAGATCCCTCGGGTTGTGTATTTTCTACAAGAAGGTGAATAGGGTAACAAACAAAAACATTAATAATTTTTGCTGAATCGATGACTTGTTCAATCAGTTAAAGGGGGAAATGTGGTATTTAAAATCTACTATTGTTAGGAATATAATCAACTTAGGGTGAAAGATGTAGATATCCCAAAAACAGCCTTCTGAAGTCGGTAAAACCACATCGAGTAGTTGTTCATGACCTTCAGATTGACCAATGCTCTAACGTTCATTATGGAACCTGTGAAAAGGGTGTTCAGTTAGTCGCTCTATTTTTTTCATAGTATATTAAGATGATATCTTATATTATTCAGGATTGAAAAAAAAACATGAGCATCACATGATGATCATTCAGGGAACCTTGCGAGAGTATAACATTTATGAAAACTTGACCAAATGCACATTCTGGATCAGGGATGTAAAATTTAGATGGAATGTGATCTCATAGCATGGGGATTCAGTGAAACTAGAGGAAATTAGTGATTTTATGTCATGGGAGCAGATAAAGGACATTCTAGAGATCAGGGGTTTCCTACTCCTGGCTGGTTATTAGAGGTAGTTTGTTCGAGATTTCTCTTGGCATGCTCCATTGATGACTGCCATCACCTAGAATTCAGTGAAGATTGTATGGGGACCAAAATGGCTAGCATCATTTGGTGAGATAAAGAGGCAGTTTATTTCCTCCCCCATTCTTATTTTCTATAGGATGGAAAGGGGTATGTGGGGTATTGTGATGCATCATGTATGGGTATTGGTTGCATGCTTATAGATGTTGATCATGTGGTGGTGTATGGATCTCGCCAACTCCAACCATCTAAAAAAATTACACGATCCACATCATGGAGTATGTAGCTATGATTCATTCTTTTAAGACATGGAATGACTAACTCATTGAGGAGATTATTGTGGTCAAATCTAATCACAAAAGCATATAATATATGTTCTCGCAGAAGGACCTCAACTTGTTGGAGCATCATTGGATCAAGTACATGCAGTGATTCAACATTGAAATTGTATGTACCCTAGGAAAGGGTAACATGGAGGCCGACACCATGAGCAAAAGATTCTCATTACAGGATATGAGGAAGTCTAGTGATGAGTGAAATTTGATGGCACTCTTTGATCAGATGCATGTGGATCTCTATGAGAAATATGAGTGTGCGTTCATGGAGGTATTTTAGCTAACCCCTGCTCTAGATTAAATATTTCATCAAGAGAAGCCCAGTGATGAGAATTTTAAGAGGTCTAATGAGTTTATTCATGGTAGGGAGACATCAAATTATTGTTTTTTGTCAAATGAGTTTGTCTAGAGATTCAATGTCTTTTCATTAGTGTCATTTTCTCCGTGAATGTTTCTGATACAGGAATGACACCACTCTCAGGGGGATGTCCAACCATGTGCCACCAAGGTGTATTATGCTATTCTTCAGTAGTTATGGAGTCCTAGTATGAGATGAGACTTCACGAATATCGTGTTGATATTCTACAGATGCCATCAAGTGAAGTAAAAGGATCAAAGGCCCTTCAGTTTTTTCTGTACATTACCAATTTCATCCTAAGATGGGAAGAGGATTCAATGGAAATTTTTGTTGGATTACCTCGTACACCATGGGGAGAGAATTCTATTTGGGTGGTGACTGATCGTCTAACCAAATAGGTCTACTTCATTCATATCAGAGATACTGCTAAAGTGGATGAGTTGGGACGTTTGTAAGATTTGGATGTGGTAAGTCTCCATGGTGTGTCCTCAGCATTTTTCTTGGTTAGAGACCCTCTATTCACATACAAATTTTGGGGAATCCATCATAATTCCTTGGGGTCAAATATTAAGATGATAACGGCATACCATCCTCAAATGGATGGTCAAATATAGTGGGAGAATCATATTTTTGAAGACATGCTACGTGCATGTGTTCTTGAATTTGGTGGTTCCATTGATTTCCATTTGGGATTAGAAGAGTTTTATTATAATAATTTTAACCAATACATTATTTGAATGAATTTTATTCAGGATCTCTATTGTTTGATTTTTTGACCCCACTGTGTTGTTCTAGGTTAGTAAGAACTCACTACTAGGGGTGAGTCTGGTATAAGAGTGTTTTGAGATGATGAAGCTGAGAAGGTAGTTAGTATTGATAGCTCAGAGTCTCCATAAATCAAATTTTTCCTAGGGGAATCATGAACTATATGTTTCTATGGGTGAAAAGGTACTATTCAATGTGGTCCCACGTTAGGTCCATCATCGATTGTGAAAACAAGGAAGCTGACGTCGCGGTATGTCGGACCTTTTGACTTCTCCATGATTTTTTGCAAGGTAGAATATTTGTTCACCTCACTTTCAAAGTTTAAATCCATCCTTTGCATCATCCTTGTCTCCAATTTGATTAATGAAACCCAGATCCATCACATGTACTGAATTGGTAAGAGTAGGATGTAGAGCCTGAATTGTCTGTTGTTGAGCGGCTGGTGTGAATAGTGGAAATCCACAAAAATGATCATTAGGGGATGTCTATTCCACTAGTCCAGGTTAGTTGGAATTATTTGAATGATACCCATGAGACATGAGAGTAAAAATCATGGGTTGAGTAACTATTTTTATTCCTGTTTCCCAATCAAGAATCAGGTCGACTTTCCGGGAAGAAATGTTTTCATGGTGGGAAGAATTTTCACACCCATGTTCTTAGGATGAGTTAATTTTTTATCTAATATTCCAGGGGTAACATTATCATTAATATTCCCTAAGTTCCCCATCAATTTTAATGATTTTGAACACTTTTTGAGTGGACCAAAGGGGATGCACAGTTTGGGTGCACAGTTTCCTAAACTGTGAAACCAAACCTTGCAACCTTGTCATTCTCATTAAAAAAAATTAATTTATATTTTTTCCCTCTTTAGATTTATCGAAACATGCCCCATTCTTCCACATTATACCCTTTCAACTATTATGTCATCCCAATCACCACAAACCCTCCATAGATCTCCTTTTTATAGGGTATTTTGGAGAAACATCAATCTTCTACATGTAGTTGAATATATTACGTAGTTCTCTTATTTTTAATGAGATTAATTCTCCTATTTATGATTTTTCATGGTTCAATCAAGTAGGGTTTTTATCCTTGGTATTTATCTATTGTTTCTCTTTCCATTCTTCTGGTTTTTGGCATGATCTATGTCCCTTGTGGTGTGGCGGTGGTGCAGATAGATTTTATAACAATGCTTCATGTGTTTCAAAAATTATGGGTTGTTATTCAATTGGTAATCAATTCTAGATGAGTTGAATTTTCTGAATTTATATTTTTATCAAACATATCATCCATTATCCTTGTTACGAAATCTAGTTTTTGTTAAGTTTCTTGAGAAAATAATTTTTAAGTGCCAATTTTGTGTTAAATTTGGTGTTTTACAACTCTATTTTATGTTATTCAAAATGTGTTGTTTTATAACTCATGTAATGGGTTTATAGAAATTTTTTTGATGATAAATATTTTATTTTGGGATATATTGGTATCTCCATGGTTATCAAAATTAAATTTAAGTGATATCTTTTTAGTAAAACATTAATAAATTTTGTGAAGTTGTTTTATTGAAATTCTAAAGGTTTTATTGAGTGGCGTAAGTGGTGAAAATAAATTAGCTAATGTTTTGAGTTTATTATGACCATAACATATTTTTTATAGGATATTGGATTTTGGTATCATGAGATAATTTTTTGGGCACCAAGTGGAAGCAAGGGTTCCTAAGTGCGATGATATGTACTAGAATGCTAGTGAACTGGATGGGTTTCGTACTTGTTTCACTAAAAAGGATATTGATGATGATTGGGGACCACTAGGTTATATTTATGTTCCCTACTAGGGGTTCTCACACGAGAATAGGTTTTTTTATGGTATCTTTACACAGTGATACGAGGTACATGTGGCCTGCGACTAACTAGTTCCTAAGTGTGTTCCCGATATTGGTGATCAATAAATATTGTGTATTTATTTTTTTAATATAGTTCTTCTAATGTAATATATTGTAGAATATATGTTATATTATAATTTGATCATTCATATAATTTTTCATTTGAAATCCATTTGCATTTAAAAGTTCCATTCTATAGAAATTATTTCCCCTAATTTCTGTTTATAAAAATTGACTGATTTTATCTTGTATTGTTTACTATATGTAATCTATAGGTGGTATCCAATTGGTATTTTCATCACAACTTATATACACCCATTGGTGAATGTAGAGTTGGACATCATTGATGTCTGAAAAGGAATGGAATTGGGTGATGGTGGTTCAATGTGTTGGTTCGCATACATGGTGCGGAGTTATGGAGATGGATTGTGGGAAATGACCCCTCTTCATGTGAAGACTTTGATGATTTATTGATGTAATTTTTATGTGTGTTTGTAACTCTTTTAATATTATTATACCTATGTATTCAGTATTTTATTTTGTATAAACCATGTTTGTTATCAATTATTCAGATTCTGTATATCAATTTTTTATTTTTTTTATATCCATATTCAAGTAAATTCTTCCCAATCTAAAATAAATGATACACATGAAATTTTTCAAGCTTGTGGGGAGATGAAAATCCCATTGGGCCTTATCGTGGGATTTTTTTTGCGCTGGCTTTCATGGTGACATATTTTGGTTTGTGACAAAATTGTATCAAAGTATGTTACTATTTTTGAGTAATATCGTAATTTTCAAATGATTCGGGGTAGAGAGGAGCTAGGACCCTCAAGAATCATATTTTTGGTCATGAGTACGTTAACTGGACCACACATATCTTGGTAGACCATCAGTCATCATAGGACATTTGAATTGTTTTTTGACATCACATCCAGGTGAAACATGTGGGCAGAAGACTACACATAAACATCAGGTGGGGTGGTGGAGTTATTTCATTTATCATTGTAATGTTTATGGATTAGTTATATTTTATGTCATTGATAAATTTTCATGAATTTCTCTACCTATTATTCTCATGAAATAATTTCCTTTCTGCGGAAACGTGCCTCCCTATAATGCTCCCATAACCCCACAGGATGAAGACATAGAGAGTTCTCCCACACTTCATGATCAGATGCTAGCAGAGATTGTGGTTCAAGCTGTCCCGAATATAGGAATTGACTGAATCCTGCTCTTGATCCTTATAGAGAATATTATAATAGACATAAAAAGGAAAAGTCCCATTAGTTCATGAAGAATAACCCTCTTGCCATTTGAGGTATCATATATCCCATGCAAACAGAGTAGTGGATTGGGATGATCGAGCACATGTTTGAGTTCTTGGATTCACTTGAAAAGGTCAGAGTGAAATGTGCCTCCTTTTTGTTGGAGGGTCATAGCTATAGAACATGGGAGTATTAACATCAAACTAGGAAGAATGGGAAGATTCACTGGGGAGATTTAAAGGATGTATTCAATAAACAGTAACTCCCTCCATACTTGGCATATACATAGTCCCAGTTGTTCATGGATATTATTCTTGGGGGATATTTAAATGATGCAGTACACAAGCCATTTGAATGATCTAAATTTTTTTCTCATTATATCATCTCTAATGAGTATGAAAAGACCATGAGGATTTAGAAAGGTTTACTACCAGATATATACTACCATATCTTCTTGTTTAAGTCGAGGACCTTCATCGTGGTGGTCGACCGAGTGTGTATTTTGGAGATTGACCGTAAAAGGAAGAATGGTTTCTCTTGGTCAGTATCAGTAGTAGGTAGTGAAAACTCATCAGATATGAAATAGAATATTGTGTAATAGGTGATGAAGATAGGTTGTAGTATTATCCACTCTTCTAGGAAGTTTTCATCTATTGCTTTTGATGCATGGTCGGTCATGTTCCACTAGTGTTAGAGACTAGGGATCATTCGACCTATATTTTGAAATCCTCTGAATTTCTATTATCAATGTGTATGTATGGGTTACATGCGGCGCTTTTTTTTGGGGTGGCACGTCTACTTTAAAGTGGGGTAGGTTCAGTGGTTTCAAGAGGAATTGCAGAACAGTTTGAGCCATCAAGGATAGGGGGATCACATATTGGTGTCTGTGGTGGTAGGGCTAGTCTATCATCTAGGAGGATCCCATTTAGGTTATATCCACAAACTAGAGATCATCCTCAGGAAGATACTAGACATACCCATGTAGTGGATTGAGTACCAGAAAGATCAAAGGTGAGACCGTCAATAGTTTGAGGTATGATTTTGTTTTAATCTTATATAGTTTTTGCACTTCTTGATACTGGTTCATCAATTTCATTAATTTTATCTTATTTTCAATACACATAGATTTTTCACAACTATGTTGTTCACTTTTGCGATGGATTTGGGGACACCACTGGGAATCATTTATTAGCAGGGTCTCAGGTGCCCTTCATGTGCAAATTCCTTGTCAGGGGTTGAGATATAGTGGGATCTCATGGACTTAGATATGGATCATATTGACATAATACATGGCGTGGTTTTGTTAGTACACATATAGGAACACATATATTCCTAATGGAGGTTGGTTAGTTTCACAACACCTAATAGACATCCTCTGGTTTTTTTGTGGGCTTTTGGATACTCAGTCGAGTTATGTGGGACCATCAATACTAAATATGGGAGGTCATTATTTTTAGTTATCTTCTCATGTGATGAAGGAAACTGTTCATTCCCTTGCTTTTTTTACCTCATGTAGTTGATGTGTTTCTGAAGTTATTTCCGTATGATTTTTCATCTCTTCCTCTAGAGCATGATGTGGAGTTCTTGATTGATATGATACTGGGAATAGAGCTGATATCTCTTCACTCATATCGAATGTCCCCTAAAGGGTTAATGGAATTTACGTTATTGTGGGATGACTTAGAATTCAAAGGATCTATTCGCGTGAGCATCTATCATGGGCAGCTTCTATGTTTTTCCGGAAAAGGTTTGACGGATCCCTTAGGTTGTGCATTGAATATCGGAATCTGAATAAACTAACAATCTAGAGAAAATATCATTTTCACTGAATCAATGACTTGTTTAATCAGTTTAAGGTGGAAATTTGTTTTTTGAAAATGAACTTGAATTCAGGATATAATCAACTCATGGAGAAAGTGAATATATCCCAGAGACTGCCTTTTAAAGAACGTATGTCAACTTCGAGTAATTGGCCATGACCTTCAAATTGAAAAATCCATTAGAGGACTTTATGGAACCCATGAACATGGTGTTCTATCAATATACTGATTCATTATTCGTTGTATTTTTTTTATGACTTCTTAGTTTATTTTGTATTTGATAAATAACATGAGCGTCTCATGTAGATCATTATGGGAACCTTATAGGAACGTCGACTTTAAGAATAGTTGACCAAATTAACCCTCTTGATTAGGGAAGTCAAATTTATATTGAATGTGATCTCAGAGAAGAGGGTTTAAGATGACCTTTTGAATATTAGTGCAGTTATGGCATGGGATAATCCAATGAATGTGTTCGAAGTCAAGAGTTTCTAGGATTGGATAATTATTACATGTTGTTTGTTCAGGATTTCTGTCAACAATCATCACTGAAGACCTTGTTCACCCAGAATGGGATGAAGATTGAATGGGTCCCCGAATGTCAGGAATATTTTGTGGAACAATAGAGGTGGTTTATTACCACCACCATTATGATTTTTTCAGAGGTTGGAAATGGGTATGTGGTGTATTATGATGCTTCAAGTACTGGTCATGGGTTCATTCATATAGAAGATGATCACGTGGTGGAATATGGCTCTCTCCAACTCCTACCACCTAAAAATAATTAGGTGAACCACAACAAGAATTTTTTAGCTGTGATGAATTATTCTAAGACCTGTATTCACTACCTCTTTGGGGAAAATATTGTGACCTACTCAAATCACAAAATTATGGAATATATCTTCTTACAGAAGGACCGCAAAATGAGGTGACATCATTGGATTGATTATATTAATGGATGCTACATTGAGAATGTATATGCCCTAGTAAAGGGTAATGTGGTGGCTGATGCCAAGATCAATTGAGTCTTAGTGTGGGATTTGAGTATGTCAAGTGATGAGTGAAATATGATGACACACTTTTCTCAGATACATGTGGAGACCAATTTAAAAAATATGGGTGCATTCATTGAGATATTTCAGTTGAATATATCTCTGGAGGAGCAATTTTAGTGGGAGAAGCGTAGTGGTGAAATTTTTCATGGGTCAAAGTATTTTCTTCATGGTTGGGAGACATCTTTTTTTGTTCGTATTCTCTCAATGGCCTCCTATGCATCATGTTCTGTTTAGTAGTTTCATTGTATCTATGGATGGTGGTGATGCATGATAGCCACCAATCTCAGTGGACTATCCCTTAGGGTTCCACAAATATGTATTATTTTGTTTTGCATTAGGAATGTTGTCTTGGTAGGAGATGATATAACATAGACTTCGTGTCTAGATGCTACGAATGCCATCAACTGAACAAAAAGCCACAAAGGCCCCCCGATTTTCACCAGCCATTACCCATTCTAACCAGGTAGTGGGACATAGATTCCATGGAAATCATTATTGGAATACCACATAATCCTTAGAAAGAGAAATTCATTTGGGTGTTTATTGACCATCTGAATAAATGATCCTACTTCATTCCTATAATAGTTACAACTATAGTGGATAAGATGAGCCGTTAGTATCATTAGGATGTTGTAAGGCTCCATGGTGTGCCGTCAGAAGTTTTCTTTGATAGAGACAATATTTTCAAATCTATGTATTTGGGAAGGGCTTCGGAAGGCCTTAGGGTCTCAGACTACGATGATCACGACATTCCATCCTAGAAAAGAAGGTCAGATAGAGTGGGGGGATAATATTTTGGAAGACTTGTGATGTGCATGTGTTATGGAAGTTTTATGTTCCTAGGGTAGACATTTTGGATAGTTTATATTTTATTATAATAATCATTACTAATACTTGATTTTAATGGCTACTTTTTAGTGTCTTTATGGTCGGCCTAGTCAGGCCCCCTTTTGTGGGGTTGAGGTAGGTGAGACCTCACTATTGGGGTCGAGTCTGGTGCAAGAGACATCTAATAAAGACATGTTGATCATGAAGTGTTTAATAAAAACATAGAATATCCATAAATAATATTCTATCCAGAAGAACCGTGACTTCGATTTTTCTATGGTTGAAATGGTATTCTTTAAATTGGGTCATCTTCAGGACCATCATCTATTGGGAAAGAAAGAAAATCTAACACCATGATATGTTAGAATTTTTTTATATCGCTGAGTATATAGGCAAGGTGAAATATAGTTTAGACTTACCTTCTTAGTTGATATTCATACATGATGTCTTCCATGTCTCGTAGTTGAATAAATACAACCCAGATCCATCCAATGTACTAAATTGTGAGGTGTTTGATGTAGATCCTAATTTGTTTGTTGATGAGTGGCCAGAGTGAACATATGAATTCAAAGAAAATGTGATTTGGGGGATGTCAGTTAAACTAGTCCAAGTTATTTGGATGCATATGAATCATACACAAGAGACATGGGATTATGATTCATAGTTCGAGGAAGTGTTCCAATTGCATTTTTCTAATCAAGCATCAGGTTGACTTTTCAGGAAATAAAGTTTTCATGGGGGGGATAATTGTAAAACCCATGTCTTTCATTTAAGTTAATTTTCTATAATATATTATAGGACTAAAAATACCCCATGATATTAACTAGGCCCCATTGAATTTTATTAATTTTTGACACATTTTTTTGTGGAAAAAATGGGGTGCATTATTTGGGTGCATGGTTTGTTTAATAGTGCAAAAAATCCAAGCAGCCTTGTCCAGCTAAATAAAAATGTTTTTAATTTCCATTTTTTCTCCTATTATTTATCCAAACTCATTGAAATCTTTCCTAATTATACCCTTTTATCCATTCATCCTCCACACACTTCATGTCGTCATTGAAACTTCATTTTGAATGGGGATTTGGTGGAGAAACGTCATGAATCACCATGTATGTGAATCTATTTCTTATTTCAACCATTTTTCATGGGCTTTAATCCAATATTATTGAGTTTACAAATGTTTAGAAAATATGTTTTATATCCTAGGGTTTGATCCGTTTTTTTTATTGTACATTATTCTGGTTTTAGGCTTGATCAATATCCCTTGTGGTGTGGGGGTGGTGTAGTTGGATTCCATACAATGAATCAAAGGGTTTTAACAATTGTGGTATGTTATTCCATTGGTAATGAATTATAAATGATTTATATTTTATGAATTTCTATTTTTATCACACTTCTCTTCTATTATCCTTTCTAAATAATCTTGTTTGGGTGAAGTTCAATGAGAAAATGATTTTTAGGTACCAAGTTGGTGTTAAATTGGATGTTTTACAAGTTTATTTTATGTTATTCCAAATGGGGTGGTTTTATGACTCATGTAAAGAGTTTATAGAAATGTTTGTGGTAATAAATATTCTTTTTTCAGGAATATGGTTATCCCCATGGTGTTTTATGTGTAATTCTAATAGGATTATGTGTGTAAAGCATTGATTAATTTTTTGAAAATGTTTAATTGAAATTCTAAAGGATTTATTGAGTTGTGTAAGTGGTGAAAAAGAAGTGTAGCTACTATTTAAAGTTGATTATGACCATAAAAGATGTTCTAAAGTGATATTGAATTTTGGAATCATGTGATAATGGTTTGATCACTAAGGGGGACTTCAGTTGCCTTTATGGAATATTAGTACTAGTACACTACAGATCCATATGGGTTTTGCCCGTATTTCACTAGGCAACACGGATAATGACAACAATAAAAATATATATTAACGATTATTGGGGACAAATAGGTTATGTTTATGTTCCATACTAGTGTATTGTGCCTGAGAACATTTTTTTCTGTGGATATATAACACCGAGGTACGACGTACAAGGGGATCGAGACTATCTAGTGCCAAGGGGTGTTCCCGAGATTTTTTCTCATAAACTCTTGTGTATTTATCATTGTAATATGTGGTTTTTCAAGAAAATTCAGTATACTAAATGTATTATTGTAATGTTATAATTCATGAAATGTTTCTTTTAGAAACTATTTTCATTTAAATTTTTCATTCATTATAAATTATATCCACTTCCACTTATTTATCGAAAAATGGCATTTTATTGTTGTTGTATTGTTTAGGGTATAGAATCACTTCGTTGTATCATATTAGGCTTTATATGACACCAAAACTACACCCATTAGGTTTTTGTAGACAAGTTCATGTTTGACATAAATTAATGAAAGGATTTGGGTGATGGAGTTTCAAGGTGTTAGATCTTGTCCATGGTGCAGACATGCAGAGAATGTTTGTGGGTGATGACCTCTTGTCGTGCAGAGTCCATAGGGTTGTTTTAAAACACTTTTTGTGTGTAATTGGACCAATTATACAATAAATATACCTATTTATTCTATTCTTGACAATGTATTAACCTTTTTGGTATGAATTATTCAGATTCAATTTATTGAATGTTTTTTATGTTTTATTTATCCCTATTCAGGTAAATTTTTTTCCAACAAAAATAAATGATACTCGGAAACTTTTTCCAAACCATGGGGATAAGGAATGGCTTTCAGTCGTATGAGGGGCCAGGCTTGGCACCAGCATTTATGGAGACCGAATTTGGTTTTTGACAATTATAAATTCTATAAAATTAACAAAACACATATTTTAATTTTATTGGATGACCTTGTGTCAACCCAAATCAATCTCAGATATAATTCATTGCCTCTTGGATCCAATTGGATTATTTTAATACTATTATATTATTTAACATTTTGAAAATCCAAATATGTGTAACTGATGTTTTAAAAATGTAATAAATTTCAAATATGTTGTTGTTCAAAATATATATTCGACTATAAATATCATCTAATAAATTAATTGTATATGTTATTAAATAAATTTTTTTATAGAATAAATAATTTACTTAAACTCGTAGAAAATAAGGATGAATTATTTTTTAATTAATGGGAATATCAAGTAAATGAATATAATATTATTAAACTAATATAATTTGAGAGATTTAATTCCATCAATGTATTATATATATATATATATATTTTTCAATGTATATTGATATATAAAGGTTTTCTTGAATATTTCTTTTTTATTGATTTTATTAAACATCAATACAATAAATAATTCTAAAATTGTAATGAATGTTATATTATAAGAAATAATTCTTTATTAAATGATATAAATTTTTAAAAAATATAATATTCATTAAAATGTATAATATATGATTAAAAATGATATACATAAATCACATATAGTTTGATTATTATTTTTAATTGACAATATTGAAACATGAATTGTAAAAATCCTTGTTTTCATGCATAGAGTTAAATAGATTAAATATGTTTTGAATAAAATAATATTAGGGAAACAATATGACATAAATGTATATAAAAATTATTGGTTGAGATGATTTCGAACCATACTAAATTTATATTTTAAATAACATACATTTGATCAATTATCAACTGATAATTAAATTATATAATTTAAATATTTTGAGTGTTTTGATAGGTACCCATAAAATAAAATATAAAATGGAACCCCTACCTTACTTCATCACATAACATTAAGACTTATATTGAAACCAATACAATCTCATTTCTCTTCAATGCATCATTATTCATTTTATGGAAATCCCCATCTTCCAAAATTATGAACCCAATATCTCATAAGTTGACATCTAATGGAATTCCATTCAAGAAGATGCTATCTTTTTTAATAACACATTGATGAAAATTTCTTATGCTACATTATTTTTATGTTTGGTTTCATATGTAAATAAATAAATATTGAATCATGTAAATTTTTAGATGATATTTTAAATTTTGTAACATTACAGTATACCATTAAACAGTCCATTAAAAAGTAGAAGTATTGTGTGTGAAAACGTACAAATTACTATCATTACATCATTGTGTAGTTTGTATTTCATAAAACATATACTATAATGCTTATAATTATTTAAATTATGGAAATATATATCTATATATTATTATAAAATAATAATTATTTAAAAAATTATTATAAAATACACATTTTTACACATTCAACTACATAGGATTGAAATCATCGCTTGTTAAAACATATGAATTATAATATCCTCGAACCAATGAGATTTATTGCTATTATTAAAAATTAATTAGTGGATAATGAAATTAGTTTAATGATTAAATATGAAAATTTTCACAATAATATTATTCTTAAAAATTTTAATCTACAAAATATTCAAGATAAATGAGACTTTAAAGACAAAAAAATCATGAACAAATGTGGAAGTTAATACCTGAAAAAATAAAATGAAAATACTATTATTAATAAATATGTGTTAATTTTTTAAAGGGGAAATTATAGTATATAATAAATAATATTATGATGTTGTTATGTTGTATTAATACTTTAAAAAACAATATAATTGTTTCATACATGTTCTGAGGAAATCAAACCTAAGGTAATAGTTTAATTTACAATCTCATCCCTACTCCATATTATTTATAATTATGTATAAAATAGGGAATATTTATTTAAAATGTTATATTTTTCTATAAAAATTCTAAAACGATTTTAATATTTTCATATGAATCTTTATTTTTATTTTGTACTGATGTTTTAATTTTTACCAAATGTTTTGGAAAGATATTTTTGTAGTTTTCAAAATGAGGTGCTTTACGTCATTTCCAACACAATTTTAAACTTGTGTTTTTATCTTATAAAACATGAGAAACATTTCCAAAAATCATGAAACCATAATTGAGGATGATCTACTATGAAACCATCTACCATATTTTATGTAATGATTTATGATTTTTTCCAATTTGGGTGTGCTATTTTTAAACAATTACAGGTTTATTTTTAATGTATGTATATTTTATATCATATTTTTTTAAAGTTTAATGATTATGTTATTTATCATTAAATAATTTCATATGATTAGTTCATTAGACATAGTTTTGATTGGTTGTATTGGTATAATCCAAATATTCATTGGAAGGTCTCATGAAACAATATTTTTTTGTGAATTGGTTGAGGCCATACACATTTCTGATTATTGTATTTATAGAATCTGTGATGGTATGATTTTGATTCCCCAAATTATTCATTAAAATGTTATTAGATTAATTATTGATAGTTAGTTTTATTTTTAAATTATTTGAATATAAATGTGATTAATTATATAAAATTATTGGATTTCCATTTATTCTTTTCGTATGTTGGTCAATATAAGGTTTAAAAGGATTGTGTATTAGTTATTATCTTTATCGTAATTAGTATAGTATTTATTTATTCTATATTTTATATTATGGCTATCCTTAATAGCATATGAGATAAAACGATCCCTGAGTTTTCATTTTACTAGTATTCCATGTTGTGTTCTATGATTTTCATGTAGAGATACTATAGGATAATAATATAGTTAATAAATGAATTATTTTGTTTTAATTTATAATTTCATGTGTACTGTAAGATTAAATTATTTATATTATTTTCAAAAACTAAAAAAACTGTTTAGATCATTACGATAATATTATTTACATAACAATACTATATACTAATAAATACAAAAACTATAATCTTCTGTAGTTCGGGTTTTCACATTATAAATTAATTAGAAATAAAATTGATATTATTTATAAAATATAAATATGTTTTATGAACATATTTTTTTAGTAAAAGACTGATTAGTCACATATTTCAAACATAATATAAAAACAATTTTTACCCCATTATGAAAATTTATTATTAAATAATAATCATTCATTTTGAATTATAATATTGAAATTTATATTTGGTTGATTTTTTAATAATATTTAGAAAACATATATTTTTGGATTAATTAGAATTAAAAAATTAAATTATTGAAACATACATTTTAATATAAATAATGTATAATGATAAATTATATTTTAAATTGGTTTTATATTAATATTATTAAATAGTGATACAATTTATAAAAATTATGTCATTGGAGTAAATATCATATTGAATTATGATATTTAAGAATTCTATGATTATGATAATTTCCTATTGGGAAAATCATTATTTAATGACATCTTCTGTTTGATTATCAATTTGTTTATGTTTCATTTCTTAATAAAATATTGAAATGTTGGATTTCAAATTTTGAATCGTCATAATTTATATTATCAAACATTGTCATCTTAATTATGGAACATTAATGAATAGTGAAAATAATAAAAATCATTTAATGAGGGAAAAGTTAAAAATTAGTTTACATGGAGGGGGTGATAAACATATAAAATAAGGGTTAAAATTGGCTTATCATGAAAAAATACCATATTATTAGATTATTTAAATCCTAAAATTACCATTTTGAAAAAATGACCCATTTGAGTCATTTAAAAAGAGGAAAATGTCGGTATCTCATTATATTTTAAATTTATTTTTGTGTCATACCCGAAACTAATAAATATCCACCACACACCTACATTTATCAGACATCCAAAAAAAAATTATTTCATACAATGCCTACCTAAATCCCATCCTTATATCCTGCCACAACCCAACATCATTATTTTATTTATTAATTCATTCTATGAATTTTTTTGATATAAATCTAAAGAGGCCATATGAAGAAGAGATAAAATTATTAAATGTAGGAAATTGTTTTATATTTTTTTCTACCGATTTCATGTATTATTGAAATATGATAATTGAAAAAACCCATTACCTAATATATAATAATATTTAATTATTTAAATTTAATAACCCAAACCCTTCTCCCCATCCTCCAAATGGGAATAAAATATATCGATCATGTGAATAGCGGTATACCGCCTCAAAAAAAAGTGTATTTCATTTTCAATATCATATATTAAAGGATTAATATAATATAAGATTTATAATATTTAAATATT
The DNA here is from genome assembly GCA_963277665.1 of Viscum album. NCBI lineage: Eukaryota > Viridiplantae > Streptophyta > Magnoliopsida > Santalales > Viscaceae > Viscum > Viscum album. The sequence goes on from OY728138.1 coordinate 835,669,455, forward strand.
AATTATTAAGTTATTATACATTTTTAATTATTATATAAAAAATACAATCATACCTTCCATTTTCGAAAATTCGATGGTTGTAGTAATATTGACAGAGGATGCACAATATTATTACTATTAACCATATTTCTATAAATGGTTTATGATTATATTTATTTGAAAGTGTTATGTATAAGAATATATAACACATATTTTTAAATATTAATTTTAGTTAATTATGTTTTACCACATTCATTTGTGGAATGAATTAGACAAGAAATGTGATTGGTGTGATCTTTTATAAATACCCCCTCCATGCATCGATCTATCAGATAATAAATATTTTTTAGATAATTTGTAGGATTTTATACCAATATATTTATTTTATCTTTTTAAATATCATCATAATAAGTTATATATATATATATATATATCGAATAATGAATTCTATCATTATTAGATCGGTTATATATTTCCATATGATTATACGATTAGATAGAATATCTATGGATTTGGTTACGATAATGTGATTAACTATATTGACTAATTTGGAAAAAAATATTTTTTCATATAATTATCTATTTATTGATAAAATTATCATCTATATGTTAGTTATCTTTTAATGTTTTTCATATTCATTCATGATATATTTTATTGTATTCATAGCACTATAGAGCAATAATCTCGCCCCTTTCAAATGAATTTTCCCCCTAGATAACATGTTATGTTATATGATTGATATGTTGGTATATAGTTGATATGTTGTGATACACAATGAAAAAAATGGAATTGTCATAAAAAACTCATTTGGTATTTTATGATAACAAATTTAAAACAAAATAAAATTAATTATCTATTTTAACAATACTAATATTCAATTTTGTCCTTTGGGACGTAATCCCTGCAATCTTATGCTAGTTTAATAATAGTACCAAGGTATATAGGCTACTAAGGTGAGGTGATTACTCATTTTATTAGAGAATAATTTAATTATCCTTGTGGTACTAGATTTTAGAATTCATTTAATAGAACATATATACCTATGAATTACATTGAGTATATGTCTATTTGTAGGGTGACATAATTTTTATAGAAATTTATATATAATGATGTTTTCATAGTAATAAATATTTTTATAGATACTATTAATGGAAATATTTCTAGAACAGATGTATGTATGGTTAACAATTCTGAAAATTGTGGATGATGATTTACATGAGTGATACCAAGTACAAGACAACATGATTTAATGTCCACATTTAATGACAATCCTAGAGAATATGCATTGGTTAATTTAAATTTTAATTACAATCCATTATTATGGACTAAAAAAATTCAGATATAAAAACATTACAAATGAAACAATATTTATTAGAAATGGTGCATACATCAATGATTGAAGAGAAACCACCTTTCATTGATATCGTTCTCATAATTTTACAAAATAATATAGTGTATTTCATTATTTATAAATGGTTACTACTATGATAAATGGAAATGATATGAAACAACATAACTCATGTATACATTTACCTCATATGATATATAATGATGTTTTACATGGAGGTGAATCATAATGTAATGAAATTATTACTATATTGGGGATACCAAATTTGGTTTTTAGAAATAACATTTCCTATATGAAGAGGAATACTGAACCATAATGAAATGTAACAATGTTAGACCAAACTATGAGTCTAAAACTTAAATCATTAAATCAGACTACTAATCCATTTTCATTATATAATTGATATGTTTTATGTAAAAGATATTACATTATTTGGGAAGTAATGATTAGTAGAATTTTTCTATTGATGTTTATCACATCTCAGACAATGTGGATCAACGGTTGTGATTGATTCAAAACACTAATGATGATGATGAACTATAAATCATCGAATGAAAAGGATATAATGTAATCTTTTTTGGAAAAATTTTATCCTCATGATAAATAAGTGGATATTGAGTGAGAATTCTCAAATAAAAGAAACAAGGAAGATTCAAATATAATAATATATGAACATGACATTACAATGTTTAAAAGGGATGATATTGGCAACATACATAATCTACTAAACATGATTGACCATTTCATGGATGGGAAGTAGCAAATTATTCCAAGGGAACTAATAAAAAATGGTTTTCATAAAATTATAAATATTATCATCTGATATAAATATATTTAAAAAGTTCTCCACATTTATTTGAATCAATGTGAAACAAGTAAAATGGGTCGAGGGAGAAAAAAATAAAAATAAACTGAATAATAGAAAACTATATTTTTTTCCTATATAATGATTATAGAAAGAATAATAATAGTATTCTAATGAAGGGAATAATATTTTAATATATGATAAAATAAAAAAGACATCATAATCATGATTTTAATGAAAAAAATATATGTTTTCAATTATCAATGATTCAACTATAATGAGATGTATCTGTATATAATTTAATGTCCCAATCATAATGTAATTATACATTAAATTGTTCGAAAAGATAATGTTCTGGATTATGTAATTACATCATTAAATGTTGATGATAAATCTTCTTGTGTTTATCTAAAAAAATTATGTAATAAGATAAATATTTTCAATGATATTATCCATATATAAATATTAAAATGATTATATAATGTATTATTTTAATTTTTTATTACAAATGTTTCAAATTATTTTGAATGGAATCAGTATATATGAAAAGTTATTTGTTGGAAGATTGAACATCATGGTAAATTTATTTTGATGGAAAAGTAATGTTATATATTCTCATGTATTGGAATGTAATTATTAATAGATATCTATTGACTAATATTTCTGAAATTTAAATATTTTTAGATATTTTATATATTATGATATCTTGTTTTTAGTTTTCTACATGTTTGGATTTATTCCATATAATAGAAAATATGATATTTTAATTTTGGAAGAATTAATGTTTTCATAATGGTTTTTGGGTGATTAGATAATTAACACATCATTAATGTGACATTATCATTAAAATAAAATTCACCTTGGAATATAATTTCAAGTTAGTGACCCTCCTAAATTTTTGGAAATAGAGACTTGTAATAAAATATATCAATGACTATTAATGTAAAAAATAATGGAATGGATAAAGTTGAAAATTGGGAGGTAATATTGTTGTAAATTTGAATAATTCATTATATTGGGTATCATTTTCATAACATTTTTTTATTTATAGGATCAATGCCTTGTTACACTTTTATAAATAATGTGATTCATCAAAACTTATTATTACTCTTTATGGAAGCAACATAATCATTGTTACTAAAATCAAGAGGTATGAATAAATTTAAAAAAAATAAAAAAATTATTATTAAAAAATATATAATAGGTATTTTTTTTATATTTTTTATCTTGTTAAAAAATAATTAATAATATTTCTGAAAAATGATCAAGTAAAAAATATTATCATATGAACATTAAATAAGATAAATAAAATGTAATTTTACGATATCTAATGTAATACCCTCGGTTTCGAGTACATAACACATTTGCTAACTTTTTTTAATTTGTTTTGTATAAAATAATGAGTTTCCATAAAATAGAGATTTTAAATAATATAGAGAGTCTCCATTAAATTGGGGTGTTTTTATAATGTGGGCTATTTCCATAAAGTGTGGTGTTTCCCTAAAGTGGATGTATCCATAAAATATGTGTTTCCATAAAAACGGTAAAGGTGAAGGATGGGAGAATTGGGGGGTTTTATAATGAGTGTCGGGACAGGAAGGAAGGTCACATGATCCATAAACAGTTGGCCCGAACCGTGTGGTCAATCCTTGTGCAGAGGTCAAATCTAGATCATATTTTCTAATAGCTTACTCTTTTTTTCTCTATATATTTCTATTTGGATAAAAAACACCCTTATTTAGATATTATTCTCCCTAGAAGGCAGTAAGACCCTCCCAACACTATTTGGAGCCATCATGAACCCTTAACATGATAATTTCATGTCTGATTCTTGAGGTATGTCACCATTCATTCCGGATTTGTCATGTTTTCTTAGATATTCTTATATCTACTTCTTCAGTCTTCATTTTTTCTCAGATATAATCCTATAGTGGGTAGAACTACGTTTTTGAATTCCATATAAATCAATGTTGATTCATGATCTTTCCAGTATAAGAGAATTATGCCCGTTCTTGGAGATTTAATCTATTTTCATGTGCGTTCTTTGTCAATTTTCAATGTTTCGTTTTTAGAATGGATGTATGTGGATTCAAACTTATATCCTCTTGATAGAATTCATTTTATTAGATCTAAATTTATTTATTTATGTGAAATGCATGGAAAAATTATCATTAGTGATGATTTATGGTTTTCATGAAATTGTGTGATCTTGGTGAATAGTTGTGCAAAGGGGGTTTAGTTTCATGAATAAAAAATGATGATTTGAAATTATAGATATTATAGAATTGATAAACTGATGATAAAAAAATGGTTTTTAATATATATGTTTTTCAATAAAAATGGAGTTTTGTTGAAATGGTTTGGAATTGAAGTCGTTTGGTATTGAAATGGTTTTGATAGAAATGGTTTTCAACAAAATGGTGTTTTTATTGAAAGGTTTGTTTTGGAATGATCATTTGGAATATATGGTGTGTGTTCATGTTTAATATATGTGTAATTAATGAAATATGACCTTGTGATTGGTTCCAAAGGTTGAATGACACATGGGAATATCATACCTGGGGCATGGTTGAAGTATGACCAATTTCTATGTGCCGAAGGGTTAATAGGACATGTGAAATAATTACCATTTGAAGACATGGATGATTGATGAGAAAACGCTCATGGGTATATAATGGTCATAACGTAGCATGCATGGTTGGTTTCACTGGTTTGAGTAATGGATCAGAATGCTGATAAAGGGATTTTGAGAAATGGTTTTAAGAATTGTTTAGTTATTTTCCTAGAAAAATAACTTGCTGCTAAAATTGGATTCAATAGCACTAGTATTATTTTGGTAATCAAAGGTTTTGGAATCATGTTTATATTTAGTTATAATTTTTTGGGGATTTTTTTATAAACTATATTATATAATTTTTACTAACATATTTATACAAGTGGCGTGAGTAGGGTATTCATTGGAGAAAACCTACTGAGTTTTATACTCACCCATAATTTGGATCATTGGTGTTTTTTCAGATGGAATCTTCTATGATAATGTAAAAGGAAATGCTTTAGACGTGTTTAGCACTACATCATGATGTATGGGCGGTTCAAATATCTCTGAGCTTGGTGTTGGTGGAGTAAGGAGTCATGAGTTCTCTGGAGAGTTCTGGGTGGTTTACCTACTATATACATTGATTCAGGGTAATTCTTCTTATATTTCTTACTTTGATGTGGTTCTGAGATACATGAAGTTGTTCAGTTGTCTTATGTTTTATCACACATTGTATAGTGAATGTTTGTTTAAGGATGTTAGGTTTATTGTTTTATTTCTTAATAGGTAAATCATCCCCAATAGTATTTGAAACCCTTCGGCATTTTTTTCCATCCATGGTCATCTTGGGGATGTCATATAAGGCCTAGTAATGACTCGTTTTACTCTAAAGCCAATGAGATTTGGTGGGTCATTAAAACTAGTATCAGCTTGTTCGGTCCTTGACTAACAATTAGTCATCGATGTTCATATTTTTAGAGATGAAATCCCTTCCTAAAAATTCCTATGGTTGGAATCATAGAAAGGGGTAGGATTTTCAGAACATGAAATGTATAGCATAAAAGGACCTAGATAACCTTTTTATGTTGAACTTCAATTTACCAGGGAGTAGGGTAAATAAGTGTTTGGGGACAATTCTAGATTTTATAAATCCCATTGTCATGGGTTTAGCCAAATAGATGATTATGATGTGTATTGAAGGGGAATTACTTGCCACTATGAGTGAAAACATCATTTCATGTAATGCTTAATGTTTTTTAAAAAAAGTGTTAAATTTGTTAAATGAATGGAATTGGATTTTAAATGAAATATTTTTAAAAATTTAATTCTTTTCGTATTTTGAAAACGGTTTAATTTTCAACATTGTGTGATGTGTTTTCAAAAATGGTTGAACATGAACAAATTATGTTTTAGTGAAAAATGTTAAAAAAGATCATGTAATATAATTTGAAATTCTAATCGAATAGTTGCTAGAATGTGATATTAACAGAGTTTTTTGTTAGGCGTAGAATAGGGAACATGGTATTCGTCATCAAAACTAACCCAAATAAGCTGCGGATAATGTCATTACACCTGAACCACATGTGAACCAAGAGCTGGGTCAATTTATAGTCCTAGTGATTCGAGCTGTGGACATGAGGAACTAGAGAAATGAGCTACGACATGTGGATCATACCATCTCGTTCATGAAACTTAATCCACCTAATTATTATGTGATTTTGAACCTTTGAAGGAATATTTTTGGCTCTATAGGATGAATTACATCTTCTACTTCATCGACACACCGATAGAGCTAATCGACCAACTGGAGACATATATGCTCTAGGATATTGCATGTCAGTGGTGGGATTTAGCGGTACAGGATAAATTGGTTGAAAGTGTTACATGGGAGGATTTTGAGGAATTTTTCAACAAACATTTCAATCCTCACACATTCATGATCTAGAAAATGAAAAACATCTTCATCCTCAAACAAAAGTCTCAATGTCAGAGAGTAATCAGCTACATTCATGAACTTAGTACTCTATGAAGCAGAAGTTGTGGAAATTTCCACATTGAAGGCACATCACTTCGAATCAGGGCTACAACAAGAGATTCGATTAATGATTTCAGTACATTCTATTACAGATTATAAAGAGATGGAGAACAGAGAGATTGTGGCTGAACGTCATATCTCAGTATCTATTAAAGGAGCAATGGTGATACCTACTGGAAATAGTGGGAACTCAACCGCTGGAAACAAGTGGAAAAGGGACAGATATTTCTAATGCGTAAGTGGAAATCCTGTCCATACTACTAGATTAGTAAAACTTACTCCATGAACATAGAGAATAGACGGTTGTTTAAAATTTGATTTTCCTAACCCCATAATGCGAGATTGTGTGCCGCAACGTAGATCATGTCATAATTTCAACAAGATAGGACATATTCAGTGTTACTGACACAATACTCCACATTCAGGTGCTCAAGACACTTCTCAGGTGTCAGAAGCATCATATGCTTCGACGAGATGAGGATTGTAGAATCATTCATGTCAATAGGTAAGAGCTATCTGTAGTGATTCTAGATATTCCATGTCTCCTTAACCAGGGAAACTATACCAAGGAAACAAGGAGAACAGAGTAGTGAAGAAACAATTATATGGAGTTGATTTGATGATTGTTGATGATCAGGCTGAACCATCTATAGTGAGAGGTATGATTCTTTTGAATTCTACTATTGTAAATGTGTGGTTTGATATTGGTTCATAATATAACTTTATTTTATCTGGTGTTGTTGACATGCTATGTTTTAAAATAAAAATGATACTTTTTTGAAACTGAAAACTCCTCTCAGTTAATCAAAATATCAAGACTTTGTGTGTAAAGAATGTGATATTAAATATTAATGGATTTGTGCTAAAATTTTACTTCATGATGATGAATATGTATTTTTATGATGTAATCCTTGGTATGGATTGGCTGACAACATATAAGGGTTAAATTGATTATTTTAGGAGAAAAGTTAGTTTCATAATTGAAAACTGAATCACGCTTCTCTTTTGAGGAGAGAGGATTGTAAATAAGGGTGAAAATATACTTTTGTCACCAGTGGTGGGAATGATCACTTACTAATTGGAATCATTGACTTTGGAATGAATGGAAGAGATCAATGAAAACATTTTTCCAGCTATTGTGGATAAATTTATAGATGTCATTCCCAAGAACATCTTAAGGTTACCACCTACATGGGTAGTGTATTTTATGATTGATATCCATCCATGAACCACTTATATTTCCCTTCCATATTATAGGATGGGACAAACAAAATTATGATAATTGAAAGTGAATTTAGAGGATCTAGAATGAAATGGTTTAATTCGACCATGTACGTCTCCATGGGATGCACAAGATTTGTTCGTGTAGAAGGAAGATGTAACTCTTTGGTTGTGTGATGATTATCATAAGCTTATCCATGTTACAACAAATAAAATATTCTCCCTTCTACGCATTGATGATCTGTTTGATCAATTAAAGGGAGATCAGTGGTTATCAAAGATTGACTTCGATCAGGATATCACCAATTGAGAGTTCTAAAAGAGGAAATTCCTAAGATAACATTCAAAAGTAGATATGGAAACTATGAATATATAGTAATTGATCTCGGTCTAAGGAATTCAACAGCGGACATCATGGAATTGATGTATTGAATATTTCAACAATATTTAGATGCTTTTGGTGTGGTGTTTGTGCATGGAAATTTGTTCTATTCAAAGATAAGGGTTGATCGTGAGGTGAACCTGGGAGCAGTGTTACAAATCATGAGAGATTATCATTTGTATTCCAAATTATGAAAGTGTGGTTTTTTGATATAAGATGTATGTTTTCTTGGCCTTCTCATTTTGAGAATGTGATTTCTATTGATCCTAAAAAGATATAAGCCTTTAACTCTTGGAAACCATCGAAGAATGTTGTTGAGATATGAATATTTCTTATTCTATCTAGTAACTACCGATTCATTGTGCATGATTTCTGACAACTAGAGTCAATAATGACAGCCCTAAAAAAATAATTCTCAATTAAAATGGATGAAGGAATGTCAGAAGTCTTTCAATGATCTGAATGTTCAGCCTACATAAGCACCTAACTTGATCTTACCAGAATCAGGACAGGGGTATGTGGTTTATTATGTCTCTTCAGGATCAGGGTAGGGATGTGTTCTTAGGAAAAGAGATCATGTGGTTGCTTATGCTTCATGGAAGTTGATGGTGCATTAGTAGAATTAACCAACACATGATTTTGAGTTTTCTGCAGTCGTCCATGATTTGAAAACATGTATACATTATCTCTGTGGAGAGAAATTTACTGTTTTTATGGATCCTAAAAGCATGAAACATATTTTATCATAGACACATTTAAATATGAGGCTAATAAGATGGATGGAGTACATTCAAATGATAGAAATTTACTTTATATACAAGACATGGAATGTAGATTTGGTGGAAGAATCATTGATTAGGAATTCATATGCTCAGTTATCTAATGAAGCTTCAGAAGAATTGCAGTTGATGTTGGTCTTAACCGACATGCATGTGGAATGAGAAGACTGAGATGATTTTTCAGTTTTCATTCCAGCTATTCTTTTTCAAGATTTAGTAAAAATGATCAAGGAGGAACAAACATTTGATGCATGATGTCTGGTTGAATGTTCAGAACTAAATGATGAGGTGACAATTGAAGGCTGGAATCTTGATGGAGGTAGTGTTTTGTGTTGTACAGATCAGATGGTTCTACGTATGGTTTATCAAGAACAAATCCATCATTCTTACCATTATTCTAGATGGGTTGTACATACATGTACACATAATATGAATAAGGGATTGATGGCATAGTTTTGGTGGAGCAGCATGAAAAGGAGGTGGTTGAGTTCGTCTTGCAATGCTTAACTTGTCATCAGTTTAAAGTAGAGAATCATAGAGCAATTGTTATGTTACAATCACTGCCCATCCCAGTGTGGAATTGGGATCAGATAGAAATTGATTTTGTTATAGGTCTTCAAGGAACGGTCCATAAACACAATTCCATTTGGGTTATTGTGGATCATCTAAAGACGTCAGCACATTTTATCCCAATTCGTGAAACTCATACGACGGATGAGATTTCAAAAATCTAAATCTGAGAAGTGGTAAAGAGTCATGGTGTAACAATTTAAACAGTCTCTTATAGAGATATGAGGTTCAAATCTCATTTCTGTAAATCCATTCAGTAATCCTTAGGGACTCAGTTGACTATGAGAACGGCGAATCATCCTCGATGGATAGGAAATCCGAGTGGACGATAAAAACATTAGAAATCATGTTGCAGGATCGTGTAATGGATTTTTGTGTCTCATGGTAGGATCATGTAGCCTTAATGGATTTCTCATACAATAACATTTATCAATCCTTGATACACATGGCTCTATATGAATCATTATATTGTCTTCCTTTTCCTTCTCCACTATTCTAGTTGGAAATGGGAGAAACATCCCTAGATGTGACAATCCTTGATCAAGAAACAACGGAGAAGATCCAGTTGATTAGAAAGAGGATGGAGACATATCAGAGTGTTCAGAAATCTTATGCAGATCACCATTGAAGACTGTTGTCATTTGTTGTGGGTGATCCTGTCTTATTAATGACTAGTCAATGTCTTGGACATTGTCTCTTTGGGATGGAGGTCAAGTTATATCCTAGATACATTGGCCCTTTTGAGATCCTAGAACAGGTTGGAGAGGTGGCATATCAGTTGGCATTACCATCATAGTTTAGATTGGTGAATAATTTTTTCCATGTAACCTAGTTTAAAATGTATCACACAGATCCAAACCATGTGTTATGATGGGATCACATTGAGCTAGAACAGGATGTATCACTGATACATATCCCATTGAGGATCATGGATAGACATTAAAAAGTCGGGCATGGGAAAATCATCGGCCAATTGTGGGCTCTATGTAAATATGGACAAATTCAAGAAGAGACATGGGAACGTGAGAAGGAAATAAAAGTACAATGGACAGAACCATTTTTAGCTAGTGAATATTTTCTACTTTATGAGGATGTAAATACCATTGGGGTGGAGAATGTATTACACCTAGTTTCAGGTACATATCCCCTTTCATCCCATTTTTTTCAATTTGGTGAGTATTAAATAATGAGTTTCCATAAAATAGAGTGTTTCCATAATATAGAGAGTTTCAATTAAATTAGATTGTTTCCAAACTTTGGGTTGTTTCCATAAAGTGGGGTGTTTCCATAAAGTAGGTTGTTTCCATAAAGTGGATGTTTCCATAAAAAATGTATTTCCATAAAAAGGGTAAGGCTGAAGGATCGGAGAATTTGGGGGTTTTATAAGGATTTTGAGAAAATAATGAAGTTCACATGATCCATTCAACGTTGGCCCAACCCGTGTTTCCAAACCTTTCCCCGAGTTCAAATCCAAATCCTATTTTCTTGGAGATTACCCATTTTTTCACTATATATTTTTTCATTGCTTCAAAACACACCTATAGATAACACTCCCCACATGATTGAGAGACATCCCATAACCTTACAATTGTGATTTTGAGTTTGATTCATGATGTATGTCCCCATTCATTCTAGATTTTTCAGGTTTTTAATGATTTCCTTAGATTTACTCCTCCGATCTCCATTATTTCTCAGATCTGAACCTATAGTGGGCAGATCTAATTTTTTTAAGCAAAATAACTCAATTTTGAGATGTGATATATCTAAGATAAGATAGCTAAGGTCGTTCATGGAGAATCGACCCTCTTTCTTAAGCATTCTTAATATATTGTCAAGTATTCCTCAAATCCTTTGAGGTAAGTGGCTTCAATCTCATCTCTTTTTTTGAGAATTTATTTTCTTAAATCCAAATTGGTTTATTGATATTGAAATTCATGGAAAAATATTCATTAGTGATGATTTATGATTTTTGTGAAATTTTGTGATCTTTGTTAATAGTTGTGCAATTGGGGTTTAGTTTCACGGATTTTAAATGATGATTTTAAATTATGGATTTTCTATAATTGAAAAAAAAATTATGAAAAAGGGGTTTGTAATAAAAAAAATTGAATAAAAAGGATTTTTATGTAAATGTTTTAGAATTTAAATGGATTGAAATTGAAATAGTTTTGATGAAAATGGGTTTCAATAAAAAGGTGTTTTTATTGATAGGGTTGTTTTGTAATGATCTTTGAGAATATGTGGTATGTGTTAATATTGAATATATGAGGCTTGGTTGAAATATGATCTTATGCTCAGTGTCAAAGGATTAATGGCCCATGAGAATATCATACAAGAGGATTGGATTAAATATGACCTTGTTCTTGGTGCCGATGGTTTAATGAAAAATGGGAAATAATTACCTTTGATGACTTGGTAGATCGATGAGAAACTTCTCATGAGTATGGAACTGTCATAACATAGAATGATTGGTTTGTTGCATTCGTTTTAGGAATCATTGGGTATACATATAAAGGGATATTGTGAATGGTTTTAATGAATGTTTAGTTATTTTTCTATAAAAAATCTTGCTGTGAAAATTCGTTCAAACTGCACTTGTATACTTTTGGTAATGAATGGTTTTGGAAACATGTTTATATTTAGTTATAAACTATTTTGAGACGTTTTTTTATAAAAAATCTATATATCATTTTGTAACTATTCTACCATAGTGGCGTGAGTTGGGATGTCATTGGGTAAAACCTAATGATTTTATACTCACCCCAATATTGGATCTTTGGTGCTTTTGCATATGAAATCATCCGGTACAAGGGAAAAAAGCAGTGTTTCACACGTGGTTAGCACTACCTCATGATGTATAGGGTGATCTGGGATTTTGGAGCTTCAAGCATGTAGAGCATGGTGTCTTGAGGTCTTTGGAAAGTCTTATGTGGTTTATCTATTTTGTACATTGATTCATGGTTTTTTTCATTTCTTCATACATTGATGTGGTTGTGAGATACATGATGTTGTTATGTTGTCTTCCATTTTCTCATGCATCATACAGTGAATGTTTGGGTAAGGTTGGTATGTTTTTTGACTTATTTCATAAATGGTAAATAATCCCCTACTTTTATTTTAAACCCTTCGGCATTTATTGCCAGCCTTGGGCCTCTTGGGGAGGTAACTTACGGTCTAGGAATGTCTCATTGAACTATCAATCCAATGATAATTGGCACGTCCAACATCTAATATTTATGGTTTAATTATTATGAAATTTCTATTAACACTCTATTTATTTTAACTAATCATCACTATAACTATATTTTTTTTTATTTTTTTTTTCATGTCTATATCATAAAATACAAAAAATAATATCCTAAAATGATACTTGATTATGTTTTACTATAGAAGACTATTGTAATTTCCTATAACTATTATAAAGATGATGTTTTATTGCTATTTTTTATAATTTCTTTAACGACCCAATGTTTTATAAATGGAAATTCCACAATTATAAATATTTCATATAAACACATTAAATTATAAAATGATGAACTATTTTGTTCTATGTCACATTTAAAACATATGTTTGTCACTTATGTGTCTAGAATATTTAAAATCTTATATACATGGTTGCGATCAGTTAGTTTTTTTGGAGTCTGATAAGTAAAACATAATTTTTTTTGGTGAATATTATCATACCCATTTTAATATTAACATAACCATATGAATAGAGATATACCCTACAGAATAGTAATTGTACATATGATAGTATAAAAATAGTATTCAAGTGAATGTATGAATTACCATTATATTAGAATAATTAAATAATTTTTTTAAAACTAGTTTCTTTACATTAAATTATGAGTTAAACTAAATATTAAAATAGTCATATTTAAAAAATTACTATTGAAATATGGATTTTATTTTTCTATTATAGAAGTCGATAAAGGGTTAGGGATAATTGTTTGTGATTTTTCTGAAATACGTGATTTTTTGTTGAAAAGTAAAATACGATAATTTGTGATAAATGTTAAATACATGAATTATGATATCATCACCTGATGTACTGATTATGTAACAACACTATCTCAAACTAACATGGGAAACTTACTATTTTTTTCATTGAATCATAAATATTTTTGGAATATAGGTATATTAATAAACTAATGATTACTAAATTATGAAAAGACCCATCTCCTCCACTAGAACACCACCCCCACTCCTTCTTATCTTCATTCCTATCAGGACTAGTTCCTTCCCAATATTTGGCCCCAATATATCCCCAACCACCTTACCCACCTCCAAAGGTCAGTAGATTCTTCAAAATACCAAAACCAATCCCTTTAAGGGTTTATGAAATGAAGTAGACTCAAGAAGTAAATTCCTTGTTCCAACTCATTCATTTCATTTATGTTGGTTTAATTTATTGTTTCATTCCTCACGTCCATTCACCCAAAATGTAATGATAAATACATTTACATACATATTATGGTATTACATTATGATAATTGGATAATTCATTATCTTATTTTCTTTCCCCACCTTTTATTTGAAAAAAATGAAAAAAATGTTTAAGATATGTTAATTAAGCTCATTTATGGACAATGGTTTATAAGTTTATATTATTATATATTATTCTAGTAATGACACCTTATATGTTATTATTGAACCGTTTTATTATATATTTATTATATCCATGATATGGTTTTTTAAACCATTTTAAAAATTGGTGTTATGTCATAATGAAAAACACGATCGTTGTAATCAAAACCCACCTATTAACAAAAGTGGTTATCACTAATGTTTTATATAATTAATAAACTTCACTCTAAGTAAACAAGTTAAATTTGAAACCATTTAATCTAATTTATGTTCACTAATATCATATAACATCAATTCTAGACAAACTCTTTCACTATAAATGTTTATCTATTCATAAGTAAATTGGTAATGAAAGATAAGGAAACAAACAGAAAAGAAATATAAAAAATTTCATCTTAACACATAAAAAAGAATTGGAATGAACATAAAAAGGTGATAATAAATTGATTTAATATATTCTAGGTTCAAGGTATATTATTTAACAAACCTAATTTCTTTATTCATGTCATTAATAAATGTTGGAGAACACCACCAAACTGAATGTAAGGAATCCTCTCCATTTCAATCTTAATCAAGATTTTCCTCTATGCTATGCATTTTATGTGTTATCCAAAATGATGAGGTATTATGTATATCCTTCCCCATAAGTCCTTCATTATTTATAATTAATGAGAAACCCCTTTTCTCACATCATTCCCACATAGGTACACATGATACGATGTTGTTAATCAGCAACAAATTCTACCCGAACAGATTTTGTTACTTCGAATTGCCTTATATTTCGTCATTACAATATATATTTATCTCATCTATTTATGTACATCTTATAAATGATGAATAATATTTAAAAATTCTAATTATTAAGTCCCATAGATCAATATTGTTTGAGGATATATATATTTTTTAATGATTCCCTCTTTAGAAATTATTGATAAGAAATCTTGTTCTATGGTAAATTCGAAAAATTTTACCCTATTTCAAGAGCACTATATACTCTATTTTAATTCACCATTGTATATATAAAATCATTTTTTATTATGAAATCATTCTTGGTTCCATTATGATTTTGTATAAAATATTTCCCCCTTTTCTATTTTAAAATTTCTATAGTGTTTTCCTTAAAACCACAGAAATATTTTTTTAATGGTAAAATTTATTACAATCATTTCCAAAATTTTATCATTTATGTCTAACACCCCATTACATGATACTTTTTTCCTAATGGTCTTCCATATATGTTCTAATCCCATCATTCATGGACACTTTCATAACAACTTCCATTGGTTATGTATTATGTAATGATTGTGGTTCCCAATACATTCCAAGGGTTACCCATTAATTTATGAAAGATTGAATATGTATTATTCTTTATAGAGAAAAAACATTCATGAAAAAAATCACAGTTTCACCCAGATAGTGCTCCAATTCATTAGGTATAGTTATGTCTCATGAGATACGAGGTGAAAAATGATTGGTGGTTAAGCTTGACATGTACTTCTATGGGAAATAGGATTGACGGTTAGCCTTAAAGCATACTACTATGGGAAAAGTTATTTTCGGTTTGTCTTCACTATTACTAAATACATTTTATATGTTTCTACCACATTTATATGATTCCATGTTTATATGATTCCACTGTTAAAATATATTAATTCATATGTTCTATATTTTTGATATCATTATGTCATGCCTCCCAAATCATGCTCTAATGTTGTATTATTATCTTCAATCCCTTACTATACTTTTTAGCACAACCCATTGTTCATATTTTCCAAAGGGTACTCTATGAAGACGTAAGGGCTCTAATAAAGTTAGGATGTTTTTATGTAGATTAAATAACAATGTGCTTTTAGCACTATGTTTTATGTTTAATGTACCTAGTCATCCAAGAATCTAGACTCAATTATCCCTGGCATATAATGTGCTGTATAATTATGCTTAAAATCAAATAATGTTAAAAAAATTCTTGGGTCACTATAGATGGTTTCATAGGATGGTCTAGTTATTTTAAGAGATTACTAATAGAAAACTATAGTGAGAAACTTATGGATGTGACTAGGTAATCTAAAATATCCCTACAGTTTGATAAGGATAATGTATATGTTTTTTAAATAAAATACATCATTGTTTGGATACAAAAAGGTAGAGGCGTCATAGGAATATATGTACCTATGAGTGAATATGCTGATAAAATGTTTCATGCTTGAGCTGAGGTATCCAGGTATATGACAACAGGAATTGCTGAACTCTTATTTCCGTCCCTCTAGGGGGTTATTATTTGGTAAATTCACGATCATAGTACATAAAATTACTGTGGGAATAAAAAACACATTATAATAGAAGATAAAAAATAGATCAAGGATAACCTAGATTTAATCCAATGGAATAACTAGTTATTATATACTTATTCATTCCATGATTATCATTTTATTTTATATGTATCCTTTATATGATAAAGGGATTTGTATTAATTCTCTTTAATTATATGTTCTTTTTTGTTAATAGCAGGAAATTGAAGAACATGTTCCCAAAATTAATGTGATAGGAAATCTGAATATTTCTGTAATGATATACCTAATATGACATGAACGGGTGTACAAAAAATTATTTCAATACTTTCTCATCTATCTTAAGTTATAAATAATAACATGAATCATGACGAACACCCTCCTATATAATGGAAGGATAAAGTTTCCATAAAATATTTCATGCCACCTAGGCCTCCCATGTTTAGTAGATCATCTGATCCACTCCTCAAGGAATAATTGATTGACTCTCTTGAAAAGATATTCTTCGTACTGTAGTGGTTGGAAGATGGCAGTGTTATTCTGACGGACATTCATTTTAAAAGGGATGATCATCAATTGTGGACTCTGATCCATAAAACAATTCCCCATAAGGAAATTGAATCCATGGATTATGAGGAATTATAGAGAACGTTTTTTGACAAATATTTTCCTCAAACCCTATGTCTCAATATTGAAAGTGTGTTCCTCATATTCAAGCAGAAGGAATATAAGTCCATTAATGGTATGAAGAAAACATTTCACGGATCTAAAGGTGTACCTCTAGCTTTTTAATGAACACTTCAAGCAAGGTGGATCACTTCTTTACCAATTTCAATCCAATTTTATAAAAATAATTGTGATTTGAGAGTTTGACTGTTATGAAGACAGTGTATATTGTTCCCTCAATGTTGAAATGGACATTGAAGATTCTAACTGGTCTTGTGGTACCAATGAAAAGAAGTGTAAAATGGAGAACAAAATGGTTGGATTATCAAAAAAATACCTTGATGGAAAAAATACTAACTTATCAACTTGTAAAAGATATGGGATGAATTATCCGGGGAACCCTCTGATGGGAACCAAGAATTGCATCAAATGTGGAATGTCTGGTCATCTCAATAAAAATTTCATCAGGATATGAATAATCCTACAAATTATGAATAATAATGGATGATTCATTTGAACACTCATCCAGTTGTGTAGAGTGAAAACATCAAGGAGCATGAGAATTATGAAAACAATTGTCTAAAGCTAATGGTTGTTAGAGGAAATCAGAAACATCCTCAAATGAAACATGGTTGGTCTTATGTAATCACTACTGGTAAGGTTGATCCGGACAATGATGTGGTGACACGAAAGATAATTATTAATTGAAGAATAGTGGATGTAGTATTTGATTTTGTTTCTATGTATTCATTCACATATTTCATGTTATGTATAACTCTTTAAAGTCCACCTCAAAATTTAGAGGAAATCTTCCTTGTGAGAATAGTAAATTTGAATATTAATGAATCCATAGTATATAAAACCTCCCCTATTAATGTTTGTGGAATTAATCTCACAAAAAATATCATCATTATTCCTTTATTAGATTTTGGTACTATCATGGGAATAGAATGGAAATCTTTGTAAAAGTCCAACATAAAATATTGGGAATGAGAGATCACTCTTCACAATCCAAAAAATCCTAAAATTCATTTAAATTGTATGTAAGAAGATTAATCTACTTTATAATAATTTTTTGATGTGTGGGTATTAATTCCTTATAAGAAATCTTATCTTTCTAAAATTAGTGAGACAAAATAGAGAATCATTCTTCAAGAAATTCCAATTTTGAGGGATTACAATATTGTATTCCCTGTATAGTTGTCTGGTCTTCCTCATGACCGAGAGGATCAGTTAATAATGGAAAATATCCCAGGATATCTACCTATATCAAAGACTCCTTACTGAATGTCGACCATAGATCCTGATAATATGATGAAGCAGTTTCAGGAGAATCTAGAGAAGGTTTGTATACACCTTATTACTTCAGAATAGGGTGCCCTTTTCCTCTTCGTCTAGTAGAATGATGGATCAATTCTACACTATATTGATTATCATGAAATCAAAAAAATAATGATAAGGAACATGTATCCCATTAAATGTATACATAACTTGTTCGATCATCTTTGTGGGGCCTCATATTTCTCTAAAGTGGACATTATGTCAGGATATTACCAATTAATGTTGAAGAAGGATGATATTCACAAGAGTTCTTTTCTAATGTTTTACGGAAACAATGAGTTCAGAGTGATCCCCTAAAGAATCACTAATCCTATAGAAATTTTCAATGATTTAACGAATAATTTATTTTTATATTAGCTCGACAAATTAATGGTAGTATTTATGGATGATATTATGATATACTCCATGATCAAGGAGGTATATGAGGAGTTTTTTACTAATGCGTTAATGACATTGATATTGTAGAGGCCATAAGGAATGTATAGTAAATGTGTGTAATGGATGGAAGAAGTATCATTCATAGGGAATGTTATCATTTGTAAAGGGATATCTATGTACCCTTCTAACACAATGGAAATTGATGAGTGGCACATAACTCCATATTTAACAAAGATCCACATCTTTTTGGGTCTAGCATGGTATTATCAATGATTTGTGTAAAAAGTTTCTACAATTTCAATCCCAATAATAATGTTGAAATGGAATGGAGTAATGTTTCTTATGTACTTGGGAATGTAAGGACTATTTCAAGGAGTTGAAAAATGGGCTTATCCCTGCACTAGTAATCACACTCCAAATATATGCAGAACTATTTATGGATTTCATTGATCCTTAAAAGATTTTCTTAGGTTGTGTGATAATTATAAATGAGACAGTTATAACCTACGCCTCAAGTCAGCTAAAAATCTAGGAGAAAAACTATACCACGCATGATCTGGAGTTGGCGCTTGTGATCGTTGCATTGAAAATCTTGCGTCATTATCTTTATGGAGAGAACTGTGAGATATATATTGACCACAAGAGTCTCAAATATATATTTACCAAAAAATATCTTAATATTCCCCAGTGAATATGGATAGAACCCATAATGGATTATGACTTCTCAATCGACAACCATCATAGTATGGAAAAAAAGGTGGAAGATTCTCTATGTATAATAGAACCATTATCTTTATCCATTATGAGAAATGAAAAGGATACAATCATAATAGATTTTTAGAGGATGTACAAGGGGATCATTAAGGGATAAATATCATCATTACATTTTAAAATTATTGCTCAACCATAACTCATGGAGAAAATAAAAGATTCTCAAAGAAAGGATGTGCTGATTTTGAAAATTGTGGAAGCAATAAGAAATGTGAAATCATCCATGTTCAAGATTGATGAGGAATGAGTTGTATGATTTGGGTGATTACTATTTGTACCAATTAGTCGAGTGGTAAGGATGGAGCTTCTGAATGATGTACATATCTCATCATTCCTTATCCACCCAGAGGGCATAGAGAAGGATCGATATCTCCAAGAAAACATTTGGTGGGACAATATGAAAATAGAAATTGTTGAATATACATCAAAGTCACTAGTATGTCAGCAAATTAATGATAATAGGAAAACTACTAATGTGATAATTAAACATCTACCCATAGAATCATGGATGTGGGGGAACATTACAATGGACATTTTTCAGTAGACATTCAAAGACTTCTAGGGGAAATAATGCTATATGTGTCATTGTGTCTTTTATATGATGAAAACTCACTTTATCTCAATTTGAGAGGTTATACCATTCGATAAACATGAATGAATTTACATCAACAACATGGTATGGTTGCATTGGGGGCCACAATATATTTTATCTGATCATGATCTGAGATTCACCTAGATATTCTGGAAATGTCTTTAAAATGATCTAAGTACCGTACTAAACATTAATACAACATATAATTCTCAAACTATGGGCTTGTTTGAGAGAACTATTCAGACCCTGGAAGATATATTCAGAGCATGTTCAATGGAATTCAAATGACTACATAACAAACATCTCCCACTGGTTGAATTCTCCTACAACAATAATTTCCACTCATGCATCTAAATGGAACCATATCAAGCCTTTATGGGAAAAGTGTAGAACACAAGCATGTTGGGATGAATTTGGTGACCGTATGATGTTAGAATGTGAAAGTGAAGAATAAAATGTTGAGAATGTGAAAACCATTAAACATCATGTTGAGGCATCCCAAAGCTGATAAAAGAGTTATGAAGATAACCATCTATGAGACATTGAGTTAAATGTTTGTGACATGGTATTTCTATGTATATCTCTGTGGAAGAAGGTTATGAGGATAAAAAATAAAGGGATGTCAAGTATTGGGTACATCGGCCTCTTTGAGATCCTTAATCGAGTCAGAGCTATAGCATATCCACTAAAACATCAACCTTCCATGGCCACCGTACATATCCCCTTTCATTTATCCCCATTAAATAAGTACAGAATAAACCCTCTACATGTCCTCTCTTCAGAGGTTGTACAATTATAGTATGATATTTCCAATGAGAATCACCCATTAAAGATATTGGATTATATAGATAATGTTATACGTAACAAGACTACTCACCTTGTCAACGTTCTGTAGTTAAACCAATAATTTGAAGTGGAAAACATGGGAACTAGAGGAGGAAACAATGAATATGTACATGCACCAATTTATGGAATAGAATGTAATACACAATTTATAGGGAGAAGTTTCCAAAGGTAGGAAGAATGTAACGAAATAATGTTTTATTAATGGAAATTCATCTATTCTATATATTTCAATTAAGAACATGAAATCACAAAATAATGAACTACTAAATAATTCATGACCATTAAAAAATAATTTTGTTACTTTTCTTTGTGGAAATTTGAAAATATGAAAAACATGGTTGCGATCAGTTAGTTATTTGGAGTCTGATAAAGAAAACAAATTTTTTTATGAATAGGTATATAACATTAGTATTAGTAAAAAAACCCTTTTGAATAATGATATAACCTAATGAATAGTAACCTTATATTTGATAGTAGAAATATTAAATTCAAGTGAAAGTACGTCGTACCTATATTTTAGAATAATTTATGGAACTTTTAAAAAATGGGTTTTTAATAATAAATTATTTGTTTAATTAAATATTAAAATAATCATATATAAAAAATTATTTTTGAAAAATATATTTCATTTTTGGATTCAACACATTGAAAAATAGTGAGTTTAAATTTTGGGCCATTTCTGAAATACTTGAATTTAGGGATAATAAAAAAATACTATAATTTGTGAAAAATGATAAATACAATAATTATGAATTCACCATCTGATGTATGGTGTGTGTAAGAAAATTATCTCGAATTCACATTCACAATATAATGATATTGGCCATGTAATAATTACTATTTCGGGTCTTGGGGGGGATTAATAAAATAATGATTAACAAATTATGAAAACCCTCCACTTCTCCTTTGTATACCCCTACCACTCCCTATTCTCTTCAGTCCTCTATTGCCTTGTGACATTCTAATTTTATTTCCCAATCTCTCACCAAGATCCTTCCCCACGTTCAATGGCTCATTGTCTCTTCAAAATAATAACACCTCTCTAATTAAGAGGATCTCAATAGAGGTAGGGTCAAGAGGCAATTTCCTCTTTCAAACTATTTCATTTCTTTTAAATACATTCATCTTATTATTTCGTTTCTCACCTCCCTTCACCCCTAATGATATGATAACTCCATTAATATACATGTAATATGATTATATTACAATAATGTGATAATTCATTATCTTCTCTCCTTTCTCCACATTTTTTTGAAATAAATGAAAACACCCTTTGAGATCTGTTAATTTATAACATTCAAGGAAAACAGTTTTTCGCCTCTATTATCATATATAAATATAGTCGTGAATCTATTTGTGTTTTTGTTTTTTCAGATTATTATATATTTAATACTTACTAGTTATGTTTTTGTAATCATTCTATACATATGGTAATAAGTTATAAAGAAAAATATGATTTTAGTACTCAAAACCTACCGATTAATAAAAATGGTTTTCACAATGGTTATATATAGTAATTCGACATCACTCTATGTAACAAAATTTATTTGGAAACCATCTAATTTCCATGATGTTCAATAATAACAAATAAAATAAATTCTAGACTTCAATTTTATCTTAAATGTTTATCTGTTCATAAGAAATCAACTAATTGATGTTAAAGAAACAAACGGACCCGATCAATAAAATTAAACATCATAACCCATCTAAAACGACAAGAATGAACTATAAAAGGTTATACAAAATCAATTAAATATAGATGTCATTCAAGAAATATTAATTAATAATCCTATTTTTTTATCCAGGTCATTATTAAAAATTGGGGAACACTACTGAACTTAAGGTAAGAGATCCTCTCTATTTCACTCATAATCAAGATTTTCCACTATGATATTACATTTTATGTGTATTACAAAATGAAGGGGTATAATTCCACTCCTTCCATATACTTCCTGCATAATTTATATGTGATGATAAACCCCCATTTAATATCATCATTCCCAATTAGGTACAGTAGTTACCATACCAATAATCCATAACAAAATCTATTGGATCCATATTGGTTCTTTGGGGATTCTAAATAATTCCATATATCAAAATTGTGTTATCATATCTATAAATGTAAATATTATAAATTATTGGTAGTTTTGAAAAATTCAATTATGAAGATCCTGTCATAAATCTATTTTATGGATATACTTGTTTATAAAATATTTCCTCCTGTGAACATTTAGATAAGAAATCCTATTTTATTGAACATCCCAAATTTTTACCCATTTGAAAGTGCACTTTATAAAAAATTTTTATCCACCATTGTCTTTATAAAATCAGTATTTTTATTATGAAAACCTACTTGGTTAAATTCTGGTTTTATATAAAATATTTTTCCATTTTTAATTTTAATAATATATATAGCGTTTTCCTTACAACAACAGAAAAATTGTATAATTCTAAAATTTATAAAATACATTTCTTAAAATTTGAAATTTCTGTTTAAAATCTCATTCCATTATATATACCTATTTTACATTAAGAACGTACATGTATGTTCTAATGAATTCTTGATTTCAAACTTTCTTAATACACCCATCGGATTTTATTTATGTCACGATTGTGGTACCAAAGTCAATCCATTGGTTACCATTTTATTTATGTAGTATTGATTATATATGATTATTTATGTGGTAAACATGTCCATGAAATCTAATATTGGTGATATTATGTAGAAAACCAATGCATTGGTTAATGTTATGTTTCATGAGATGTGATGTGAAATGGGATTGGAGGTAAGCCTTGACCCGTACAAAATTGGTTAATGGGATTGGCAGTTATCCATGAACAATACTACTATGAGAAATATGATTTAAGGATAGCCTTTTCTTATAAGAATTTTTTTTTATGTTTCTTCAACATTTATACGATTCCATTTTTATATTATCCCATGTTTATATGATATGATTTCATATATTCCATGCATTTGATATCATTATGCCAAGCCTCACAAATAATCTACATAAGTTGTATTCTCAAGTTCATTCCTTCACTGGGCATTTTAGCTCAGCCCATTATTCATCTGTTCCCCAGGGTACTATATAAAGATGTAAGGGCTCAAAGGAGGTTAGGAAAATTTTATTGTGACTAAAAAAAGAATTTGTTCCCCTTGTTTTTTGTTTTTTGTACCTAGTAATCCACAATACTAGACATAACAATAGTTGTATTGTACTATGATGTATAATAATGCTTAAAATCATGTAATGTTATGCGTAAATGTATTAGTTAAATATAATTTCAGTTTCTATCAATGGTATTTTAAATTATAAAAGACTTCATTTCTGAGATCATTATTAATTTGTGGTGGGTTAATTTTTTATGGTGGTAGAATCTAACTCTCGATGTTTTTAATATACAATAACTGTATTTGGAAACATTGACGAAATTAAAAACCATGAATTTAATTAATAAAATAAAAATACACTTAATTTTATATTAATTATTAAATAAATTAATTCCTTTTTATTTCTTATGATTCATGCAATATTAGGTTTAAACGGATTATGATACTCTATTAAACAAATTTTATTGTAACATTACCATTATATCATATTTATTATGTTAAAGATTATGATTATTAAAAAAATATTATAAAAAATATATGTTTTACACATGTGTAATATAAATTAATTTGTAATTCATTCATCATAAATAAAATATTCTACACTAGAAAGAGTAATTAATTATTTTTTGAAAAAAATTATATTAATAGAAATTCAAATAGTTGCACATTGCTATATAAATAAACAGTAAATTATACAAATGTTATAAAATAAAAATGAGAAAATAAAAATCAATTTTGAAAAAATTCAAAACTAAATTTTTGTGATTTTTATTGATTTTATGAACTGAATACTTTTTTAGAATAATTATGTAATCAAAATTTTCAAAACATTATTTTAGTTTAAATTATATACAATTTTATAATTATAATTAATTTATGTAAAATCATTTCAATTATTTTTAAATATTACTTATTGAATTTATTGGAATAAATTCCATATTGATTTTTTCATATTAAAAAATTCTATATTTATGAAAAAATTTCCCTTTTGAAAAATTTTCTTCATTCAGATTTACTGTTTAATTTTAAAATTTATTTTTTCACTTATACTTGTGGAATATAAGAAAATGGATTACATATTTTTTATGTGAATAATTTATATTATAAAATGACATGAAATTAATTTTTTCCCACAATTACTAATGAAAATATTTTAAATTAATTATCATTGTCATGGTATAATTACTTTGTTGTGTGTAAACAACGAAAAAACGTGTTACAATGACATAATGATTTCAAAAATATTTTTAAGTACATAATAAAATTTTATAATATCTAATATATGTTAAATAACCATTATGGGGTCTTTTTGAATGATGAAAACTTGTGTATCAAATTATCCTCTAGTAAATTGCATGTTTCTCCTCTACCCCACTTTTAAAAAGGATAACCACTCTCCTCCATTTTTTACACACCCAAACCCATTTTTAAAAAAAATACCTACACTAGTTGATTTCATAAGAACATATCATCATATTAATGTCCTTAATACAATTATGGATCCATCCTAATAATTATATAGGTATAAATGTAATGTGGATCTTTGATGATGATGTAAAATTATTAATACCAATTATTTGTTTATTTTCATCTTCAGCCTTCCTAATACTGCCTTATGGTATGATAATATAATAACATCAAATATAATAACATCAAATATAATATATAAATATATTTTATAAAATTATTTTATAACCCATATCTTTCTCCACAACCATAAAATGGGAAACAAAACTATTATAATTTGTATGGATGACCACTATCTCACAAATTGATGTAATTAATTTTCCATTTGAATCATTTATTGATGGGTATAATGATGGACTTAACATAATTATATTATATTGTTTAAATTATTATACATTATTAGTTTATATTTTATATTCCATATACCAATTAATTATTTTGGGGATTTGATAGAGTTTCACATGTGTAGTTCCTCTTCTACCTCACAATGTGAAGTCATTTTTTCTATTACCGTTTTCATGATAGGTGGAAAGGTAAATATATGTTATTATTTTTCATATTTATAATAAAAAAATACATTTTAAAATGTATTATCTCATATAACATGTTACCATCCAACCCTTTGGAAGAAAATAATGTTACTCATGAACACGTGCATACAATAACCTCCATGTAGTGATGTGATTTTTTTAAAGATATATGTTAATTAAGAATTATTAGATTAATTAGTATTATATATATGAATAAATAAATATTATATAAATATTAATTAATAGATATTTTTATTTTTTCCAATATTTCAAAAAATAGAAAAATTCTGCATGTGTACGTACCACCTACTATCTTTATGAACTGTGAAATCCATATTAGATCTCGAACATTAATATAGTATCACAAATACATATATTAAGAATATATAAAAACATAATATAATTAACAAATTTCTGGATAGAATGAAATTAATATAGTATTAAAATTACAAAAATTACAGAATGAAAACGAACATGAAGAAAAAATTAACTCTCGTCAATAATAGAGAATTTAATAAATAATTATTAAAAAATTGTTACAAATGGTTATTAGTAAAAATTATATGGTATTAGATACAATAGTATTATTATATAATATATTTATAATAAACCTATATTAATTTTAATGGAGTTTCAGACACATGAAAAAATTCAATCCCGAGGTAAGCAGTTCTCTCCCACATTCATTTCTATGTGTCTTATTACATATTGAAGAAATGAGTTCTTTTATTTGTTCAATATACATCTTATATGATATTTTAAATAATAATAACTTTTATATATATGTGGAATATAATTTCTCATTTCCTGTTATTTATTTTGTGGTGATTATGACTAATAATTTACTAATTTGTAAAATATTTCTCATCCTACATATATGACTGTGATAAATATTCCATATTCAACTCCTATTATGTCTTGTTGTGTAAATAGAATATATTTTGATATGTTATTTCAGGATCATTTTCAATTAATTTTATTTATAGTTACATTTTATTTTAATTCATTCATGGGTATTGTGGTTAATAGATAACAAGTTGTAATGAGTTTATTTCACAATCTAATCATTAATGTAGATTTTTTTAATTATGATTACCTACTAGGAATTATTTGACATATATTTTATACAATTAATATAATTTTCTTCACCTATAGTTATTCATGACCTTTCTCAATTAAAATTATTATTTTCATTTTATTAGTATATAATATTATTGAGAAAATATTTTTATTAATATTCTTATTTATTTCTCACTTTGGTCGAGATCCATTTTTCATGATAATTAATGTCATTAAAAATATATAACGTGTTTGTGAAATTTTAAATTGATTTATTAAATAAATATTTTTCGATGATGAATATTTTTTAAAAAAAATATATTAAATGAACCCACAATTAATTTTTTAAATAACGATTATTGGTATTTTAATGAAAATATAAAATAATTTTTTGTTTTAACATGTATGAAATTAATGAAATTTAAACCCATTTTCACCCTTAATTTTATTAAATATTCTTTTAATATTCCAAAAATATATATTAATATATTATATATTGAAAATTATTTTTAATAATTTTTTTAAAAGTATCTTTAATTTTAAGAGGTTATTTTACACAAATGTGATATTAATGCCATTTTAAGGGTACTTGATTCCCTTAATGAAATTTACCCTTCATTTAAACTATAATAAAATTTAGTTATGTTGAATTTATAACATTCATGTCTTTTAATTGGACGGAATATAGTTAGTTTGACAGAGGGTGCACAATTTTATAAATATTCAAAATAATACATGGAATGGTTTATGATGATGCTTAATATATTAGGTTGTGTATTAAAATTTCATATGGTAGTATTTACATAATATTTTTTATGGTGATTAAATTTATACTCTTTATATATGGAATGCATTGGAATTTGTCTATTATGGGTGGGGGACTGTTATAGGAAACCACATTTTGAATAGACAAGTCTCATCCTACAATTTTTTTTCCAATTTAGATGGGTTTATACTTACATATTTATTTTTTATTTTAAGGTTTCATGAAAGATTATTTTGGATTTATATCATTTTTCATTACATCATTATGAAATTAATTTATTAAGCCTATTATTTAATTTTATTAGTTATAATAATCATTGATATGTTTCAATATATTTGATTATTTAATAATATTTATGTGATTATTACAACCCACAATTAAGTCAATTGAAATCAATTTAATATAAATATTTGATTTAAAGTAATCAAAAAAAAGTAATAATAACATCACAAAAAACCTTATAAATGAATGATGAATAAAATTAGAGATATTTATAGAGGTTACGAAACCTATACAGGTGGAATAGTAACTCTACCATATGAACAATAATAATAACTATATAAATTGTCAACTATCTGAATGAATAGTAACCTTTGTAATGAAATTATGAAAAATATTTAGTCATCAGAAAAATGAAAATATTATATGATTGTATCATACTATTAGTAAATATACATTTTAAAAATTAGTAAATAAGTGTTGGTGTATTTATATGTTTTAAATTTTGAATTACAAAATTTTTATTAGTATAATAATTAAAAAATATTTTTTCAACAATGTGTATTAATATATTAATGTTTTGGTGACTTATGACTTTATGAATATTTTAATAGAAAATATTTAATTTTTCATTGTGATATAAAATTACTTATAAATATAAAATATGTATTATTCACGTAAATGGTGATTTTGATTAAAAAATTTATGTTTCAAGTACATTATAATCTATTTTTATAAAACTATGTGCATTTAATAATTCAAATTATTAAAAAATTGTAACGGTAATTATTTTTGTATTTCTCTAAAATAAATATTAATTTGGAATATTAAGGTAGGATAATTTATGATAAAGGATAAAATAATTTATTTCTAAGTCATTGTTCATGTAAAGATCTGGTAAGAACCATTACTAATAAATAAATATCAATATTAATAATATTTAGTTAAAAATCAACACTACTTCTTGTTTTCATCTCAAATACTAAATTAATTATTAAAATAATTAGAAAACAACCCTCTCTCCCACTATAAATACCACATATCAACACCTCTTATCCTCAGACCCTACTAGATTTTATCCTTGTCCATATTCATCTATATACACATCCCATAATCCTCCCCCATTATAAGAACATTATTATATCAGCAAAAGGACTAGATATATTCCCTAATGATGTTCTCAAAGAGGATAAATTGAAGAATAAAATTCACCATTCATTTATTTTAAATAAATTTATTTTCTTAATATACCCTATCCTAGCCAAATAAAACGGATTTATAACTCTAAAGACATACATATACTATAATATTATTACTCTATTGGAAGAATCCATCATTATACCCCTTTTACCCTCTATATTAATTTAAAAATGAATCTTTCAACCATGAGTTGTTGATTTATTCCCATCATGGACGAGAAGTATTCATTTTCATTTAATTACTAGAAATATAGAATTAAAATAGATATAATGGTTTAAATAGATTTTTTAATTTATACTTTACCATTTACCTTAGTCGATAACTAAAATATATTCATAATATTAATTTATAATGTGAAATTAGTGTGTTGTGATTGAAAAATCACTAAAATTTATGTAAATGATTATTATTGAATAGTTATATAACTTTTCATCCAAATATATTATATATATATACAATACCATTTAAATTTCTTTTTATTCATTAAATAATTATAATTTCAATTATGGTGAATTTAACCCATTCTACATGAATTATGTACTCATATACAAGAGAATTGATCGTGAAAACAAACAAAACATTCACTCTCAAATGTTAAAATTGAACACTATAACTCATTAAAAAGTAAATAAATGATAAAATTAAAATTATAATAAATAGATTTCATGTTGAAAAGGTTTTGGACTTATAAATTAATAATTCTAATTGGATTATTCTGGATATTATGATAAAGTGAAGATCTATTTTTGACATTTGTAAAGGGGTCCTTTATGAACCTACACATTTCATTAAGATCAAAATTTTATCTCTTTGTCCTGTATAACTTTTCATTAACATTAATTTCATCCATTAAATTATATTTATATGTTCTGAATTGTTATATCAATATCTTATCTTTTATTATGGTAAAGTACTTTTTTTTAAAAAAAGTTTCTTGTTTCAATTATTATAGGAAAACCAGCCCTATTCATTGTATTATCCTACTTTCATACATATATTAAAGTGAACTCCATAATAAATTTAAATCTAAAATTATTTTTATGAAAATCAATCATTGATCATGATAATATCACTTGATTCATTTATTGTTGTAATCAAACAATTATTCGTTTTATATTATAAAGAATCATTAATAATTCCCTTAAATTGCACTAAAATAAATAATTTATAAACATTAATAAACACTATTTATACATTTATTAATATTATTAAGACATAAATTATCATGATAAATGATTATTTTCACTTATAAATGTTCATTTATAATTTAAATTGTTTCATTCATGGACACCATTATGATGTTTCGTTATGTTGTGTATTTCGACATTATTATGATACCCATGTCATACCATGGGTAACCCATATGATTATATTTTATTCCTTATATATGATTCTTCATGTGGAACAAATATTAATGATTATGTTATTATGCGTGTTCCAAAATACCACTTCAAGGTATTTTAAAATCCATTGTCTCATTATACGTCTTGTGATATGGTCTTGGTGGTTTTCCTTGAGTTGTGCAAAATGATTAATGGTCATGGTTGTTATCCTGGACTCATTATCCATGGAAAATGAGACATGGATGATTCTTAATTGATGTTTAATGTTTTTTTTCAAATTACTATAATTCTATTTTCAATTATTTCATTTCATAATTCTTTTTCATGCTTATATTTAATCATTTACCTTTATTTATTCATTTCATCATGATATACTTTCTAAACTATGTGTCATGAATTTTTCATATTCCTATTAATTTTATGGTATTTTAATGTTATCCATTTTTCATTTATTCCCCAGTGTATCCTATATATATTTATGGGGTGAAATTAAGTTTTTATCTTCTTATTATTTTATACATAATATGTTTTAATTTTGTTTCATGTTATTTAATTATAAATCTAATCTTCAAAAGACACTAGAATTTACAATATGTGGTTATTATTTAATGATTATGTATTATTAAAATTATTGATTAATATGTGTAAAAAGACAGGGTCACTATATTTTGAATAATAATATGTTCTAGATTTGTTTTTGAGATTAATAATAGATCCAATTAGTATAAACCCTAGGGATACGACTATTTGTGAGAAATGATACCTAAATTTTTGTTTATATAGAGTTTTTTGTTTTTAAATATAATATATCAAAATATATATAATAAATGTAGTTGTGTTTATATAATATATGTACATAGGAGTTAAAAATATAACAAGGTGTTCCCGACAAAACATACAGTAACATAGTATACGACTGTGAGCCTTACTCAGCATAGTGTTGGACAATCCCAGTGGATATGATTTGGTAAATTTATATGTTCATTATAAAAAATTATTAATGGAATATATATACTCCCATAATAATATATTTTTGGAAATATATTATCGATAAACTAAATTGTGACCTTGGGAATAAAAATTTAGTATATAGTTTTCATTCACGTGATTATTCTATTATATTCAAATAATACTATTATTAAACTTATTAGTTATTTTTTCAAAAAAACTAATTAAATTTTTTTAATCTAATGGATTGGAAATTTATAACTCATTGAAAAATAAACATGACAGTCAATATGATAATTTTATTAATGATATAAAAAATATGATTAGCATCGGTGCTCAAAACCACATGAAATTACTTGATCAACTAGCTAATGTTATGAATAATAACATGAATTTCATGGAGTTCCCTCAATATCCTAAGAGATTGAATTTTTTTCATATCCTTTATGAATCAATGTCCTCCCATTTGTAGTGTAACTTCCAATACCCTACTCACAAAATAGTGGATTAACTCTATTCAAATTATATTATCCATCCTACAGTGAACAAAAGAATAAAAATTTATGATTGAGGTCTATCATTATGATGGGGAAGCTTATTAGTGGTGGAAACCTATAAAAAACATGGTTTACATTTTATAAATTGAATCCATGGAATGAGATATTTTCACGAAAATGTTTTTCAATAAATATTTCATCCAAACACAACATCTTTGGATCAAAAAGATTTTTTCGGAATCATGTAGAAGGATGGTTAGTCTATCAACAAAAATGAATAAATAATTAGAAGGAATGAAAGATACATCCCTCAATTTTTAATAAACTCTGAATGAAATGTGGATTCTTATTTATAGGACTAATGTCGAGTTTATGTAAAGTGTATTTGGTATGATTCATTGGTTTCTATGATGTGATTTTCTACAAAGCCCTGAAAAATTAAATAGATATTAGAGACACTCATTGGTGTCATGGGCTCTTGAAAAATTGGTAAAATAGAGCATATTGTGGTATGATTAAAAAATAAATCCTATGATGAAAAATAAATCCAATTATCTATCCATAAATTTGGGGATGAATTCTGTTGGGAACTATATAATGGAATCTAGGAAATGCAACAAATATTATTCAATGTGGCATCTAAAAAATAACCACTGGAGGCATATGAAGAGTCCTTATAATGTAGTTGATTAAGGAATGGTTTAGAACAACACTCAAAATGTATGTATGTTTCTCAACTACATGGATCATTGGAATTATGTGAACCATATTCTTAATAATGGGGTTGTGGTGGCCATCAATAAGAACAACAACCAATAAGGTACCATGTTAGAGAATATGATATCCATACTATTGAAGTGGATCCTAAAAATGATGTGGTTAATAGTATGTTTATTTTTTAATAAATAATAGATAATATACTATATAATTACGGTTCTATAATTTCATCAATATATTTTAATATTATTTGAATTATTATATCACCAACATTAAATTTTGATGTTCAGTTTTTATGAAAAAAAATAGGGAAATGATTTCATTAAAATATTATAACTAATCCATGTTGAATGTTTCTAAACTAAACCTCCCTGTAAAACTTCTCATAAATGTTTTGTTAGTGTTTTAATATATTATGGACATGTATTGCAAATATTTATACAATACCAACATTAATTGACATAGAACGTGATATTACACTTCACATCCTAAGGAATCGTCCAATTCGTAACATTTTTAAGAAAGTCGGTGAATCTCTATCAGAATATTTATCTCAATTATTTATATTATTTCATTATGAGGTTTCATATATATCTCAAATAGTTGATACAAATGAGAGAATATTTCTCAATGACATTCCCACTTGAGAGGGACTACACTAGTGTTTTCCCAATATACATTCTTAATCTATCTCCCTATTGAATTGTTGACATATCAATAAAACTTATTCTTTAATATTAATTTATATCAAATACACATTATATAATTACCACTAATGATTTATAAGTAATAAATGTGTGGTTATAGGTGAATCTGGACAGGGGGTTTATAGGCCTGATTTCGTAATCATGTGGTGCACCGGTACTATTTTTTATGATGTATTATAGATCAATGCACCTCTGTATTGATTATCATGAGATCAATATGATCGTGATATATAAAAATTATCCCATGAATTATATAAATGACATGATTGATCATCTATGGGGGGATTTTTATTTCCCTAAGGTGGACCTTCGGGTAGTATATCATCAATTAAATTTGAAGAAAGAAGATATTTCCTTTACTACCGTTCAAAAGAGATATCAACACTATGAGTTAACAATTATTCTCTTTGAACACAATAATGCTCTAGAAATATTAATATATTTAATGAATATTGTCTATAAATATTACATTGTGAAATTTTTTGTAGTCTTTATAAATTATACTCTAATATAATCCATGAGAACAATGGAGCATGAGTTATATAAGAATACAATTCGGAATACATTGTGATCGGTGAAAAATAATTTAAATTATAGTAAATGTGTGTTCTTGATAAACTGTGTACCATTATTTTGGAATTTAATTACTATCCAAAATATATGCACGGACCCTTCTATGATAATGGAAATCGATGTGTGTCCCATACCTAGATTAGTTAATGGTTATCCGTAGTTTCCTTTCTCATATGTTATTACACATGATTAGAGTTGAACATCCCATGATTTTAAAACCCTCATTCAAAGATGAATCTAAAGGGAGTGATGTTTTTTAGACGATTCAATATGAAGAACACTTCAACGGGTTAAAAAAGAGGATTATCACTACACTATTTATCACACTACCAAAAGTGGGAAGATCTTTGTAGTATTAAATGATTTTTTAAACATGGTATTATGATTTATACTAATGAAAATGTCCAATTGATATCCCATTCCTTAATAATGTTGTAAATCCATGAGAAATATTTTTATATTCATGATCTGGTGTTACTAGTAGTGATATATGCAGTTAAAAAGTTGAGGCACTATAACTATTGTGTGAATTGTGAGATATATACTGATAAAATTATTCATAAATTTATATTCTCACAGAAGAAGCTTAATATGAATATGTGATGATGGTTAGTCATCATCAATGATTATGGTTGGTCAATACTTTACCAACCTGGTATAGTAAATAATATGGATGATTCACTATGTAGAAAAGACCCTGCATCTTTAATAATTTGTACCATCTGATCTATATATAATGAAGTATATTCTTAATAACACCAATATATAAACACTTTATATTCAGTAAGAGAGAAAAAATATGTATCGAGATCATTATAAAAACTATTGGTGGGAAAATATTAAGATAGAAATGGCTGAATATAGATCATTGTTTCTATTTTTTTGGATAGTGAAGGATGAAAATCTATAGTCATATGTGATGTTGCAACTACTACCCATACCATTATTAATTTTCGAGAATATTACCATTTAAATATTCAATGGACGTCTATAAACATTCAGAGGAAAAATTTCTAATTTATATTTTGTGGATCATCTTACAAAGATGAATCACTTTTTCTTTCAATTTGATAGGACTTCTCAATGGATCATCTTGAATAGATATTCATCAATGAAATTGTAATACTACATTGATTACTACTATTTATTGTATGAAATCATGGTCATAGATTCACCTCCATGTTCATGAAAATCTTCCAAAATAATTTAATCACTATGACGAGAATCATTATGGCCTCTGATATTCAAAATGATGGCCAATATAAGAAAACTATCGAATCATAGGAAGACATGTTGATAGCATGTTCAATAGAAATAACATGTTTATGCGACCTACATCTACCACTTTCTATATTCACATATGATAGATGTATAAACTCAAGAAAACAAATGGATCTATATAAATCCCTTTAAGTGAACACAATCATAGAAAAAACTTGATGAAATGATTTTTTTTAATGTATGCTACTATGACCGTAAATTGTTTATTATATGGTAGAAAAGGTGGAAACCATTTAGTAGCACATCATGGTATCCAAATTTTCAAAAATATTTATGATCAAAACTGTTCATGAGGACATGCCATTATGGATGAAGACATGGAATTCCACTACATATCTCCATGGAAGAGGATCATGAGATTTTGGGTGAAAAGAAATCTATGGGTTAGGTACATCAACCCATTAACGATCTTCGATCGTATTGAATCTATGGCCTATTGAATAGAACATTCTCATACCATGTATCAAGTACATTATGTATTCTATATATCCCTCTGGGGGATTTACAAACTAGATCCCTCAAACGTATAGAATCCATATGTGTTACAAATAAAAAATGATATCACTTATGAGGAATAATTGGTGAGGATCATGGTCTATAGAGATAATGATATACACAATATGAATAATCAACAGGTCAAAATACTATGTACAAAAAGCCATCATGGGATACCATCTATCCTGACACCCAATATGATTATCCAATAACTCTAATAGAATTAATAAATTTCATGGGTTTGCCACTAGCACCTGGTCGATAATTTGATAAACGTTTGAAACTATTTCTCCTACTAATACAACAATAATAGAGTACACTGCAGAAACTTATATATATATATATCAATGAATACATACATTTCAAGAGAAAAGAGACACATGAAAATTAAATAAGAACATAACCACTAAAACTCATCCCCAGTTCTCCTCGTCTATTCGACATGTTCCATGTCACCCACCCTCAATGACTTGAGCATTGACTCATAGATGTAGGTGATAGATCAAACACATTATTAATGATATTAAATGAATAAAACACCAAAGGTACATGCATGGTGTGAGTTCATGATCCTTGTAATATTCCATCTATGAATCTATGTATTTAAATCATATGTCAATTTAGATATACTAAAATAGGAGTACAAATTAAAGAGTATTGGTATTTGTTTAAAAATATATTTTCAATCCTTTTTAATCATTTATTAATATAAACATGTTAAATGTACAATTTCACCTTTTAAAATATAAATATTCTCTTGAGATTCATTGGAATCCATTTCACAAGCTAATGTAAGGTAATTATGTTAATGATGAGAATATGGCCAAAATACATAATGATGAAGTGGCATTAATACAATTGAGTCATGGTTTATAATTAATATAAATGATTGAATCATGGTAACTCTAGTTTCATATAGTTTAGCAATAATGAAATGATATTTTTATTCTATAAAAATATGTTTTTCATTTCAAAATATTATTTAAAAAATAATTCTTTAAATTGAAAATGATGTAAATACTCTATGAAAAATCATTACCTTTCAATTAATGGAATATTTCAAAAAACAAACTGGCTGAATTAAACATTTCATAAAAAGTTGTTTATATAATTTCTGATGGAATGTAAAATATTTTACAATAGTATAATATGTATAAATTCCAAATAAAAACATGCAAGCAACAATCTCATGCACCACAGAGGTATTATAGACCATGCTATAGGGATCCAACAATGTGAATGGTAAAGAATGTACATACACCACTTTAGGCCTACTATAAACTAATCTTATTACTATTTACAAAGAAATTGGATGTGATAATATTATGTTATTTAATATAAAAGAATACTCAATTGAAAAATAATGTTTGTCACTAACCACAGAAGGAATTCATGAGCTCATGGCAAAAAAATCATTGATTTGAAATTCACAACATAATAATGATGCAATTCATCTCATTCGCCTTTTCAAATATGCCTATTTTCTATTTAAAACCCATAAGTGGTTTAAATGAAATACATGCCTTTTCAGGATTATAAGACCCTAAGGATTCCATCAAAACATTTTCAGTCATTTATTTAATAGGTATTTGAAAAATAGTTCATTAAATTTCATAATCCATTAAAAATTAATTTTAACAATGTAATTCTAAATAGAAGTTAACAATTTGTAAAATATAATTTTTTTACAACGGAATTTTAAATAGATCCAATGTTTGTATAATAATTAATATTTTTTTTAAATTAATATTTCATTTAAATGTTGTGTAGATTTAATTTATTGGGGACAATGAATGGTGAAATTCTAAGAGAATTTGATGTAGCCATATTTTTCACCTGTTTTACACATAATTGTTATGAATTTTCTATGTTTTTATTGTGGAATTGTAATCTAAATGGATAATAAATATTTATTGGTTATTTTATGCGGAAATAATTCTTATTTATAAATTTCTCAATATATTTATTATTTAACATAATTATACAACTATCCTGGGTATTATATTGGTTAAAAAATTATGAATGTTTGGTAACATATTCTTATTTTACATAATTAAAATTTTATTTATTTAAATTTTTGTATGTGATATTTTAATTGAAATATTTTTATGATTGTTTGACTTTATTAACTGTTTTATGAATTATTTAATTTCATATTTTAATCATTACTTTTTACGTAACATATTTATAATACATGTCGGGCAAATTATTTTTTCAGAATGTGATTGAAATAACATACACATGTGACAATAAAAATTAATGTTTTAGGGAATTTAATATATATTACATTATAATTTTGTGTCATATATAAGAATATTTTTTGAGGAAGTCAACTATTATAAAAATAAGTTTATATATGTATATATGTTGATATGTAGTATCATCATCATTAAAAATTCATATTTTTATATGGATCAATAAGAAAAAGTATCATAATCACATATGAATTTATATTAAATGTATTAGAAGAAATCAAGAATGATTAATATTGATATAATTTTATTAATCCTTCCACTATGATGCCTAAAAAATTAATATTCGGGATGAAAAGGGGTTTCACTAGGCTCATAGTTGTTCTATATTGTACTCATGTTGAATATTTTTGAACCCATTGATGTTATATAATTAAATATGTAATTATTAAATATCTAAAACAATTTTGAGTGAATTAGTGAAAATAATAATCTGATAATATCATTTACTTGATCAATGAGCATTTTGAGGATATTCAAGAAAATCTAATGATTTTGGATATTCAATTAACTATTGAGAATAAATAATGAGTCAAAAGGATTATCTATTTTGAGAAACTAAATAATTTTATATCTCATTGTTTGGTATTTAAAACTATAATGATTATGTGGATTCATTAGTTAGGGTGATAGAAATGTTCGTGTTTTGAATTATTACTAGTGTTGAATATTTCATCAAATTTTTTCATGTTTTTTACTGTGAAATATAATTTTTTATGAAATATCAAAATTTTAGGGATGTTTAATGTCACAGATATATTTATTTTAGCATCAGGTGGTTAATTTATTCTGATTCAAAATATTACAAATAATTATATATTATTAATATTCAATGTAAAAAATCAATGATTTCGGGCATTTACAAGAGGATTTAGGTGTTGATGTTGTGTGAATTTAATATAGTAGGAGGATTTTGAT
Source organism: Viscum album (assembly GCA_963277665.1). Classification (NCBI taxonomy): domain Eukaryota; kingdom Viridiplantae; phylum Streptophyta; class Magnoliopsida; order Santalales; family Viscaceae; genus Viscum; species Viscum album. The sequence goes on from OY728138.1 coordinate 835,708,666, forward strand.
ATTTTGGGGGAATTACCTTTTGAATTATCATAAATTCATTGTATATTGTAGATTATGGAAGGGACTAATATTTGAGAACTTGAATTCAACCTGAGTGATATGGTTTTCCATTCTATTGCTTATTTTTCAACCAATATCATGTAATTTCCTTGTATTCTCAAACACTTTGAAAAAATATATTGTTTATAGTTCTCTTTTGGGTCACGTGGCATCGTTCCCAAGAGTCTTCCAAAAACATTGTTCCATAAAACAGTTCCAACAAAAAATTGTCACCATGATGGTTGATGTTATTAATATTTTCTTAAATTTTTATATACTCCATTTACTAATTTTATATGAATTGTTCATAATTTGGGAGAAATATTAATTTTTAAAAATTAAATATAATTTTTGATAACTATTGTTATTCATCTTGATTCAAGACTATTTAATTTTTTCATAATAAATATCACCATACTAAACCAAATTTAATGTTTTTTGTTTTTGAGGATTCCACATTGAAAATACAACATTACATTCGAAGGGATCATGGTCCAATTCTTCCATTTGAATGGTCATATGAACCACACAAGACAACCCAAAGAATTTGTGATGAAACCGGACCAGCTATAAAGATTGAATTACTCAGCCCATTCCATAATTAAAAATTTCCATTATTCTCCTAAAATCTTTAGGGTACAGTCTATGGATTCATACATAAAACAATTAGGGACCAAATCCAATAAAAAGGGGGAAACTGATGAATTGAAGTCTATTAACCATGTCAATCTAGGAATTAAAATCCAAACACTATTCATGGAATTTATCACGATCTATTCATCAAATATATCGGAATATTTTTATTGTGAAAGTGAAAATATAGATATACATCTTTGTTTAAGAAAAAATCATAAGTGATGGAATCTTAATATTCAAAGATCCATTTACATTTTGGCTATTGAAAGAACATGGATTGAAATGGACTGTTTAAATTTTTTTTATGAAAACCGTCATACCATTTTCTCCATAAGTCTAAATGAATCCAAATTTTTATTTTATTCTAGAAATATCATTATCTACAACATTGGAGAATGAGATGTCATAAAATTTAGCTATCTAGATGTTCATACATTTGATCCCAATTGAGGGATTGTTTTGGAATGCAAACAGTCCACCAACATTGGCTATAAATACATCCCCTCCACTCCATTAAAAATTGTTGGCATTTAGATGAATGTAACAACAATTTCTATGACCAATGTCATTCCAAAGGCTTCGGAAAACCTCACATACTCATTTTTTCACACTGTAGTCCATTCATCCTCTCTTTGTTTTCATTTAATTTTTAGTTCTTCATTATAGTAATCATGTTATTCCTTCTTTTGTTATTCTATTTTTGCGCAATTTTATTATTCAATATTTCTTATTATGATCCAAATTATTTAGATTAATATTAATGTTTTTATAATGGTTTAAATCAAGTTAAAATCCATTCCTATATTTTTTTCTCATTCAATCTAAAGTCATTTTCAATTCCCTTCATCATTTGTGTATGTGTTCTACGCAACACTCTTTTATATTCCCTTTATTATTTTATCTTCTAAATTTATCGTCATAATAATTATAAAAATATTACTAATCAATTATATGGATGAGTAAATATCTAATTGGGGTGAGTTAGAATTTATTGATGTTAAGTGATTGATTGATTTTTGTTGATGAGTATTATTTGAATTATTATTTTATATGTTGTGCTTAATATGTCATAGATTAATGACTTGTTTTTATCAATGAGTGGTTATCATGGATTATTTGACCCAAAAATACAAAAAAATAAAAAATATAATATTATGATTAGAACACTCTGTTATGATAATGTTTAAATTAATTCCTTAACACTTGGTAATTCCAATCAATGTCAACTTGTAACATGAGTGTTAACTTAATTAAATATAATGCAAAGCTCAAAGATATCAAAATCTTCACTACCTAATGATGAACTCACCGCAGTATTTATAAAAGTATTAAACCAAAACTAATAAATCAAAATTTTCAATTTAACTCTACAAACAAACCCCCCAATCAAAATACAATAAACTAAAAACAATTGACTATTAAAATGTATCATAGGCAAGGATTCAACATTAGTGCTGCTATACACATTAGCATTTCACATGAACCATGAATAGTCAATTGGTGATAATCAATCACACATTCATATGGCATCGATTCAGGGTATGGTGCAATTAATTATTCGTTAGTTTTAGGTTATTAAAATTACAAAATTTAAACAAAATTGAAAAAAATAGAAAGAACACCCAGTCATCTTCTCTCTTCCAAAATCTCTTGAAATTCCCCATAGCATCCCAAACAATCCCTTAGATTTGTTTGACTCCAAAATTGAGCAATAATTCAGCCTAAATAGGAGAAAAATAATATATAATCAACTCATTCATGAAATTTCCTTGTACAACCTATTGAATTAGATATTTCCAATCCTAGGGAACAAAAACTAAAAGAACATGATTCCCATGATATGAGTTTCCAACTTCTTGGTTTTCAATATCCACACCTAAAAGATAACATAGAACTCAAATCAGGTTTGATTCATCTTCATCGTCATTTCCATGTGAAATCTAGTCATGATTCACATCTCCACCTTAATGAATTCCAAGTGGTGTTATCCACCATGAATCCTCATGGTGTTTCTGAGTAACAAATCAAACAATGATCATTCTGTTATTCCTTAGATGACTCTGTCATGTAATGTATTTATGACTTCCATCATCATTCCATAACCCCAAGGAATGACATGAAGTGACTCTTCATTTTGATATTCGTTCATGTTTCTCATTTTGCTTCTATCCGAAAAGAAATACGTGGCATTTTTCATTTCCCAAATTAATAACTCTATGAGTACCAGGAGAGGTTCATAGAGCTTGTGGAAAAATTCCCACACCACCATATTCATGACCAACTTGTGATCCAACTCTAGGGTTATTGTCTAAAGAATGGGCTCTCATTTATGCTGCAAGTGGCGATTCCCTTATTGATAAAACATCCTCGGCTATAAGATATCTCATGAAAAACTTGGCAAAAAACCCATCAATTGCATAATCAAGGACATGATCATGTCAAAAGTGACCATGAGAATAAATCTATAGTGCCAAACAAGATGACCGTGATGATGAGTGAACATTCATTTCTTGTGTGACAACTAGCTATGGCTTCGAAGTCCCCACCTCACCTTCTCAGCAAAAAATGTTTCCTAGACCTGTGAAAAACTGTGGAATCTGTAACTCACCAACTAATTCAAAACACACATTCCCTCAACTTCTAGATGACCCATATGATTCTTCTGGATCAATGGAGCTCAATGCAGCCTATTCCTAGCATAACACCAATCCTATACTATCGGGTCGTTTCATTAGAACCTCAACCCAACATCACATTGATCCATTATTTTCTTCTTACAACAAAGGCTCATAGTATGAAAACCATTCCCTTAAATACCCTAATCAAAACTGAAACCAATTCTAATATAGTACAAGTGCTGGTAACATACAATAATATTACCCTTTTATTCCTTAACCACAAAAGAACAATCCCCATTCGGGATTCCACTATCCTTTTGAGCCTTCCCAATTCCCAAACCTATACAATCCTTATCTCAGGAACAAATATCAATGTAATCAAAATTCGGGAAATGCCTCTTCTTTCATGAAACCATATGAATTTGATGTGAAAGATCATGATTCCTTCAATCATTCTATCCTTAAAAACATTGAATCACAAATTGGTCAAATTGCATCCCACCTGATCCATCAACTACCATAAAATTCTTCCAACTTATAACATAAACATTACACGAACCCCAAGTTTAATGTATGTGAAAATACACATAGTTCAAGAAATATATTTTCTATGACTCAAGATAATCACACAAACTCCCCTTTAAATGTTCACCTAGAAAATTAAAAGAAAAAGTATCTAGAAAAGGTATCTGAATCCATTACCTCACCTCCTTACATTCCACATAAGAACCAAATTCCTTTTCCTCAAGCCATTTGTAAGCCATTGAAGTCCTTTTAACCTGATCCTGAAATGCACAACATCTTTAGACATGTTGAAGTCTACATTATCCTCTTAGATTCAATAAAACAAATCTCTATCTAAACCATGTTTCATTTAAAATTGAACACCCACAAGAAGAAACATAGGACATTGGAGAATTTTTCTACCCAACCGTTTATTCCTATAATGAGTTAATAACCATGGAACATAACAATTCCATGCCAAATAGGTGTTTCTATCATCGATTATGAACTCATAGACCTAGGATCCTCATTTAAAGTCATTCTCAAATCCATCTTCTCCAACTATGGTCTATGATTCTTAAATAAAAAGGGTGTTGTCATTCAGTTAGCCAATCTATGCAAGGCTAGTCTGGATGGTATAATCATGGATTTCCTTATTTGTGTGAATGAGCATATCTTTCCTGATGATTTCTATAACCATGACATGGAAGGGGAGACAAAATCATCTAGATCTCTCTTAATTTTAGGAATACCATACCTAATGACAAGAAGAAAAAAGATTCGTGTCCATTCAGTCATCTTACCCATTGAATTTGGTGACCAACTGGCAAAGTTCATCATTTTCCAGGACACATATTACCCATCTGAGGATTACTAGCGATTCTCAGTCCATGCTTTTGAGGACACATATAAGAGTATTTTTAACTCCAATCTATCATGTTATTCATGATCTAATGAAAATTTTACATGTGAAATCGACACCATGATTAACCACGACATAAATGGTGAAGAGGAGGTGGAAATTTCATTTTTAGAGTCCATCAATCTATAGGAACATGAAAAATATCTAGATTCCCACATAAAATCTGATCCCAAATACACCACATGGGATAATGTCAAAGAAAATAAAGATGAAGCTACTCAAGTCCCTTCCTCCATACGTGAGTTGTCTAACCCACAAATGAATGATGAAATTCACAAGAAACCTCTTCCTGAACACCTGAAATTTGCATCCATTTTCCATGATAAATCTTATCCAATCATTATCTCCACATAACTTACCAAATTGAGGATTCCAAACATTTTCAAGTGTTATAGGAAAGTAATAATTTCTTAAGTTATAGCCCATATGACGTACTAGGACTCAACCCAACTCTTTGCATGCAACACATCCATCAATAATAATTATCCAAAATAATTAGACAACTATAAAAAGACTCAATACACTCATATATGTGGTAGTTAGGGAAGATATAACCAAGATTATTCAAGATGGTATTATCATATGAATTTCTGATTTTGAATGGGTTAGTCCAATTTATGTCTTACCTATGATGTTTTGGATAACTATTTTTAAAAATGAACATGGGGTTGTAGTTGCAACTTGTGTGGAGAATAAATTTCAGGTGTGTAATGATTAATGAAAACTTAATGTTGAAATAAGAAAATATCACTACCTGTTTCCATTCCTTGATCAAATTCTTGAATGACTAGCTAGAATGTCACACCATTGCATTATTTATGGATACAATTGATACATAAAATAATAATTGCACCATAGGTATAGGAAAAGACTACATTCACATGCCCCATTGGTTTATATTCATATTGGATAATTACTCTAGCCTTTGCAATTCTCCTACAACATTCTAGTGGTGTATGATAAGTGACTTTTCTGAATTCATTGACCCCTGATTGATAGTGTTCATGGATGACTTTACAATTTTTTGTGATTCATTTAAATCGTGCTTTCATTCACTCTCTATGGCCCTTCAAAAGTGTGTCAAGTGTAACATTCTATTATATTTTGAAAAATGAAACTTCGTGGTTGAAAATGGGATTCTTCTTGGGAACATAGATTCCAAAAATAGGTTTTATGTTGATCCTACCGAAATTGAAGTTATCCAATCACAACATGAACCAAATTCTGTTCTTGAAATCCTTTAATTCATTAGTAATGAAAAATTATACTGGAGATTCATTCATAACATTATTATGATTTCCTTCATACTCACTCAGTTTCTCCAAAATTATGTCACCTCCCATTTTGATGAGGTTTGCAAGAGAGCCTTTGTTGAAATGAAAAGAATGCTTACATATACCCTAATAATCAAACCCCCAAATTTTTACTTACATGTTGATTTAATGTGAAATTCTTCTGATAGATCCATTCAAGGTTTTCTTGGTCAAAGAAGAGAAAAAATTCCTCATGTCATCTATTAGGCGTCAAAAACATTGCATAAAACTCATTCTCTCTATAGTGTCACTAAAAAGGAATATTTAGTAGTGGTCATTGCTTTAGAAAAATTACGACCCAATCTCATAGATTTGAAAATCATCATCTTCAAAGACAATTCATCCATAAATTTATTAATAATGAAACGTGACTCCAAACCTAGTATAATATGATGGATCCAATTGATCCATGTTATTGATTGTAAAATCAAAGATATATAAGAAAAATATAACCTATTGTATGATCACTAGAGTATAATTACTAATTATTATATTTAAAAAAAATTATCCTGAATTCTTCACTAAGTGCCATTCATCTCTAACTCCAAAAATAACATGGTATGCCCCAATTGTAAATTACATGGTTTCTAGTGTTTTTCATGAAAATAATTCAAAACAACAAAAAATATTGTTTAAATTTAATTAAAAATACTATTTTTGGAATGAAAATAAAAATTTGAAAAATATGGAAGACATGGTAATTAGGAGATGTGTTGATGAAGATGAACAATCCTCCATCATATAATTATGTCACTCACTTCATGTATGTGGATACTTTTGACTACAAAGGAACTCCAAAAAGGTACTAGACAATGCATTTTTCTGTCCATCACTCATCAAGGACTCACCTGATATATTTCAATCATGTTCCACTTTCCAAAATATTAGCTCAATATCTAAAAGTAATGAAATTCCCCAAAATAATTTAATCTTAAGTGTGATATTCAATGTTGGGGGTATCAATTTCATGGTAATATTCCCCCCTTCCAATGGAATCTCATAAATTTTTCTTGTGGTTGATTATGTTTATTTTGTTGGACATGGGGATGCCCCCTAAAAATAATGATTCAAATACATTTAGTGTGTTTCTGAAGACACACATCTTCTACCGATTTGGAACACTTATTTCCTTGATAAGTTACATAGGAACCCATTATTGTTATAGAACCATAGATTGTTTTTGAAAAAATGGGGTTTTACATTAAAAATAAACTGGTTATCACCCCCTGTCAAATGGAATGGATGAACGTTCTAATACCGAAGTTCAATGAGTGATTTAAATAATTTTAAAAACCACCAGAAAAGACCATATTGAAAGACTTGGCGATGAAATTTGTGATTATTGGACATCCTATAAATCACCCATTGGGATATCACATCTTAGGATATTTTTTTTAAATCATGACTTTTTCTAGTTGAAATCCAACATAAGTCATTTTGTTCTATAAAAAATTGTAATTATGATTGTGAAAAATTGGGTGAAGAAAGATTCTAACAATTGGATGAACTGGAAGATCTTCGACTTGATACGTATTAGAATTCCATTTTGTTCAAACAAAATGCGGTGGTACTTAATTAAAGACACATCCTGAGTATGTTATTCCTTAAAGGTGAAAAGGTATTTCTTTTTAACTCTCAAAATCGACTTCACCCATGTAAGCTTAATTCTCATTGGGAAGGTACTTTTATTATTTCCCATGTATACCCATTCATTCCAGTGAAAGTAAAAAATCCATATTCAAAATGGACATTTGATGTTAATGGAAATCAGTTAAAATATCACCATGAGAGGACAAAAAATCCTCGAACAACATCGACTTCCATCGAATCTCTAACATATGCATTTTTCCCACCACTAGATGGAGATGGAAACCCACCAAATCCAAACCATGGTCACCTATTTACATTTTAATCCTCTTATCTCTCTCTCTCTCCATCTCTCCCTATCTTTCTTCTTATTCCTCCATCATTCTCATTCTATTTTTTCCAAGTTTCATCATAACATTATTTTTATTTAAATATCCTCTTTTGTGTGGTTGTGTCTTTATAAAAAACAAAAACAAATATAAAAATCAATAAAATAAACAATAATAATAATAATATGAAAAACCAATAGTAATGCATACTCACCTTCCAATTATCAAATGTTGCACAACAATTTTATGGAGTCAAAATACATGGGTTTATCTCAAAATTTTTGTGGTTTCATCATAAATTAGGATACAAAATTTTGTGTCAAAACCAACAAATTTTGAAAGCTCACATTTTAATTTATGAAAAGATTTTCCACAACCTTGAGGAGTAACATTAGTTTTCATGTAAAGGATACCTATGGCCATATTTTCTAAATGTGGGGGTTTCAACCCCATTTAGTGCGTCTTGATTTTTCAGGCCATCAAGCTGAATTTCTTAATTCTGTGTGCATTAATATAATAGAGGCATTTTATAAACCCTATAAGAATTATAATAGCCAAATAGAATCTTAATAAACATACAGTAATATAACTTTTGAAAGCCACTTAAAACATATGAAAAAAATCCCTTTTATAGCCACATTATAATTTCAATAACTTATCCCACCGATTATCAACATGGATTTTCATTGCATAAATTTTTGAAATTTATTTTTGAGGTGAATGGATGTCCTTTTATGCACTCTTTGGTTGATTTTAACCATGTCATCATATTAATCAGGACAAGAATCCATTTTAGTGTGGGGGAAATGTTTTCATTCAGGGAAATTTGTGGAATGTAGTTTCATTTAAGAAATATTTTAATTTTTATTGAAATGTGTTCGAAAATAAATTGAAAAATAAAAATAATTAAAAAAATGATTTTGTTATTTTATAGTGGGAAATAAATTACTATTCCTCAACATTTGATCTTGTTATATATATTATAATTAGGGTCATAAAGATATCAGTCACGGGTTGGGAGATGAGTGTGAGATCTATGTCATGTTCAACATTCGAAAATATTTTAAAAAACTAAAACATATTTCATTGGGAGAAGTTTTGTAGTTTTTAAATATATCATCTTCTCATCCACATCAAATTTATTTCCTATTTCATGCCTTATTTTACATATTCATTTCCTCATAAATATGTGTTTCCATTTCCTTTAATTCTCATATAAAAAATGTTCATTTCTTTTAACATGTTGGTGTTTTACCCCCATTTTCTATCTTTTGGTTGGCATCTTCCAATCATCTTATAGACTCAGAAAAACCACTAAAAAGTCCTCTAGATTTTTTGTAACTTTAGGATAGGTAGTGGAAGATGATATCTCCTATAAACATTAAGATTTAAATTCTGGTTGCTGAACCTGGAAAACTCCATAAATTAATTTTATCATATTGAGAAGAGTATGTTCTGTGTGCCACCATTTTCAATTTCTATATTTGAGCATGAAAAAATTAATTCTTTTTTGAAAATTGTTTCTATTACATGTTGTGATGGAATTCAATATAGATGAGTGAAATTGTAAAAACCTCTCCTGATTGGGGGAATAAAATATTAATATTTTTTAGTGATCAAATATGATTTTGTTGTTTTTTTATATTTATTATAGATGAAGACATGCACGAGACTATGTATGAGAATTTTTAGTTTTTATAATATTTTCATAACTTTTTTATATAATCCCTTAACTGATTTTAAATGAAATGTACATAATTTGTGTGAAAAATTAATGGTTAAATATTACATATAAAGTTTGAGAACTATTTGAATTCATCCAATTCAATTTTATTTAATGTGATCATAATAATTATCAGGATACTAATCCAAATTTAATAGTTCTTGTTTTTAGGATTCTTCATTCAATATAAAACATTTAATTATATGTGGTTATGGGCCAATTTTTCAATTTGAAGGGTCATATGGGCCACTTATTATAACCCAATGATTTTGTGAAAAATATAGACCAGTTATGGTGATAGAAATACTGATCTCAATATCGAAATCCACATTACATTATTTTTTTAAAAATGTTCAGTGGACAATGTAATGATTCAGGGAAAAAACATTTACGTCCCAACTCCAATAACAGGTGGGAAACTGATGCTTTTTGTCCAGCCCACCATTCTGGTTTGGAATTACAATCGGAACAATATTCAATATATTTATGGTTATCTTATAATTAAATCAAGATGAGCTTTTTCAGTGTGAAATAGGATATATATTATGAAATATTTTTTGCAGAAAGAATTGGTATTTGATGTATTCTTCATGTTAAAAGCTCCATTTATATTTTGGCCATTGAAAAAACATGGATAGAAATGGATAGTTTAAAATTGTTTATGAATACTTCCATAACATTGGAAACATATGTCAAAATTCCTCCAAATATTTATTATAGTTTCAAATAATTATTATTTTAAACAATGGAGAAGGATATTTCTCGATTTTCATGTTCCTAGATGTCCAAATAATCGAGCTAGGTGGATGGATTGTTTTAGAATTCATATAGTCCGCCACCGTTGGAAATAAATAAATATTGTCTTCTCCATTCATAAGAGTTTGAAATTTAGAAGAGAGGAGCATCAATTTTAATGAAAAATGACATTCCAACTGCCTGGAAGGACCATCCATACTCATGTTTTGATTTGAGAGTCCCTTCATCCTCTCTTTGTTTTCATTAACTTTTGTGTTCTTTATTGTGGTAATCTTGAAAGTCATTTTTTATATTAAATTGTTTTAATAAAATTTACTTCCTCAATATCTCTTGTTATCATCCAAATTATGTAGTTTAATATCAATGTTCTTAAAAATGTTTAGATCAACATAAAACCCATTCCCTTAATTTTCATTCCCATTCTATTTAGTGACATTTTTTAATTCCATTTATCATTTAAGTGTGTGTTTGACACACCAATATTTTCTTATCCATTTATTTCTCTTATCATCATAATTTATCATCTTAATCATTATAACCAGTTTACTAATCATTTCAATGGCTGAGTTAATCTCTCATTGGAGTCAGTTATAATTTAGGGATGTTAAGCGACTGATTTCTTTTTCTCTATGAGTACTCTTTGAAATGACATTGTGTATGTTGGTCATAACATGTCAGGGAATATTGACTTATTTTTCTTAACTAGTTGTTTTCATGGATTATTGGAACCATTAATACACTTCTAAAAACATGATAAGATTATTATTAGAAATCTATGTTAATTTAAGGCTTGGATTAAAGGCTTAACATTTGGGAATTCCAATAAATATCAAATTGTGTCATGGGTGTTAATTTAATGCAATATAATGAAAATATCCTAGGTATCACAAGAAAAACTACATAATGATGCACTCACCACAATGTTAATAATATTATTAAATAATTAATAATAAATCAATCATTCCTATTAATGTCTACAAACAACCGCACCCCCCCAATAGAAATAAAATAAACTAAAGACAATCAAATATGAAAATGTATCATTGTGGAGGATTCAACCCGAGTGATGCTATATACATTGGAAGAGCACTAGATCCATGAACAGTCAAGAGGAGACAATCAGCTCTGCTTTCCATTGTGGCATAATGACGGTGGCATTGTCGCGGTCGCACCATCAAATTTGCACACCGTTATGGTGGCCTTGTTATGGTGGAACCGTTATGGTGTCTCACTGAACAATTTCACACCCTTTTCCAAACATTTTTCAAACATTAATGAGTTATTTCAGTTCCTCCCTTGGTAACTTATCTTTTGACAAAAAGGGATTTAATACCCTTTTCCATGATATTTAAAAAAACATTAAAATTTGTTTTAAACAGCCATGAGTTATTCAACCCTTGAGTTACCAAAACGCGTGACCTTTTTCTTCAGTTCCATCTTGACCCAATATGTCCATCTTCGTCCTTGTTACGTGGTTTTTTATTCAATGATACCTATTAATTCATAACCATTATATCCACCATCTTAAATGAGAATTATTAAATATCAATTTATACCGACCTATGAAACATCCCAATAGAATGGTCACACCACGATCAAAATTCACGTACATTGAAATCATCTCCCTGATTTTAGAATCTGGGATTTTCTTCTGCCAAGATCTCTTCATCCTTTTTTCCTTCTAATTTATCAAATTATTCATTAATGACATACCCAAGACAGGAATCATTACTCATTTCTATAACTCTTCCCACTCATCCTATAAGCCCTAGATTTTTCCATAATGTTAAGTTGTGCATCCTCAATTCTTTATGTGAGGAAAAAAACATCGATCATTGATCATCCAGGTTGGGTTTTTCCTTCATCTCACTTTACTGCGCATCATGAAGGGTGTGTTTGATAATGTTTTTCATGGGATATGAATGAAAAAAAATATAATGAAGATAATAAACATAATTTTAAAGGATAAAGGGTTGTGGATGATGATGATGATGTTGTATTGTTTTATATTCTTTATTTTGTTGTGTTTTTAATTGTAAGTGACTATGCCCACTAAAAAATGGAAGTTTTTGGTGATCATTTCTTGTGCAATATTGAACCTCTAATTTGTAGATAATATTGTGTTTGAGTGGTCTTAACACAGAAACTAGTCAATCAATTAAACATGCATGATTAAATGTATTCTTGGAAAATATGAATTAGTATTTGTTCACCTCGTCTAACCAAACATAAATAATGGACATTTTAAATGGTGATGGATAAATATGAAAACATCCTTGCTCTATTCTGGTGGTATGCACAGTTTCTCTGGTTGCTTCATGTGGTGATACATAGGTGGGTATGGGTTCTCATGTTGTTAATTTGTTGGTTTGGATAACTGAGGCCATGTTGAGACGGTATCTTGGGGCTTGGTCGGGTTCCCATTCATCGAAGTATCTCATGGATCCATTTTTTGTGCCTGTACAATAGATTCGATTGTGAATGCTTAAATTGTTCCTTGTCTGTTTTCTTCTTCAATACAATGTTGTTTTGAATTTTTTTGTGTCAGTTAGTTTCCCAGTAGTGTAGAATTATTTTCAATATAATCAATTCAACATGAAAACAAGAATGTGTTCGATGGGGAGACTATTTTACTAGAATGGGTCGTGTTCTGGTTAAGGATTTGGGGAAATTGTTCATGTAGGGATATCAATAAGAGTTTTTTGTATAGTTTGTTAGTTTTCTTCAAGACACATAAAATGGGATGAGTTCTTGATTACTTATTTGTATAAAATTTTGTTATTTTGTTTCTCATATGCAACACACCCATGTGGATATCATTTTTTCAAACAACCCCATTTCAAGGGGAATGGTATTTTTCCAACATTCCTATGAGTGGATAGTTATTTTCCCCTTTCTTTATCCATCTCCAAAGTATCCCAATACACGTATGGATGTTTGTGATGGAATAGGGTTCATTATGGACGAAGACTCTTCATGCAGGGTGTGTGTGGGTGTTGGCCTAATTGTGAGCGTCCATCATTGTTTCCCATGTGTATGTGGGATGTAGATAGGTTTCATCAGGCATAGTAGTGGTTGTTTTGGCCCAGGTTTCTAAAAACATGGATGTGTGTTGTTATAGTGGCCACGGTGTCTGCATCCAGGATGCATGGTTATGATATCCCATAAGGTTGTTTTTTGGTGTGGAGGTGGGATAGTGGCGGACATGAGTGGGAGGTCTGCTGCGTACGATTTCCTAAATTAATAGTGGAAAATTAGTGTGGGTACCCAAATAACGATGTGCTATTAAAAGTACATTAACTAACTTATGTTGTCTATGAAGATTTCCTTCATGATTTTGGTTGGATATTTTCATTTATAGGTGCTTCAGTTATCCATATTTCTTACATGGAATTGGAATTCCTCCCCATTTGTGGGCAAGAGATTCTAGTTTTCCGTCTTGAGTTTACTTTTATACTCACCTGATGTATATAAAACAGCTTTCATGATTCTAGGAGAACCTTTAGAATCAGGCTGGACCATAGAATCTTGTGTATTACGAGTGTTGGTTGCAACTTTTTATTTCCTTTTGTTACATTCATTTGATGATTCTTGTACACTATATCAGCTTATTTTAGAAATGCATGTGGGATATGGTTGTTGGGATTACATATATTCAATACATTTGTAGTTTATTGATATTTACCATAATATATCCATATATTATTAAATAAATGTAGTAATTACTTTCATTTTACATGTGTTTTTATACACTTTCTGCTAGTCTCCACTATAGGGCTTATTGAAGGCATGATTTAGTGGTCATATTTTCTCCTTCAACATAACGAAGGAATGGTCTAGTAGTTTTTTGTCTTTTTCCTCGTCATGGTGAAGGTGGGTCATACAAGAATGGTATCAAAGGTGATTTTTGAGAGATTTGATGGTGTTATATGTTAGGCACAAGGAGGATTTCATCAGACATTTGTGAAAAAATGTTTGGAAAACATGGTGAGTGAAATAAGAAAGGGATGACTAGCTACGACATAAGATTTTAGGGGCCCTATGATCCGATTCATGTAATCTAGGCCTGCCAAGAATCGAGGTAACAATGCACTAATTATAGTCTAGAGACCATATGAATTGTACATGAATCAAAATGACTTTTGTTCATGTGTGTTCCGTGTGTTTTGGGAGTCTAAAATTAATAAAATGTTTATGAAAACAATAAAATATATCTTATACATCACCCATGATTAGGCATTTCATTGTTCACTTTGTAGCTATAGAACTCAGATGACGTCCATGAGTTGTGTGGGTGTTAGAGACTCAATTGGATGATTTGGTTGATCAGCAGAGGTATGATCGAGAAGAAGATGATCCCTGGGAGAATATGTTTCGTGCGATTCATCAGAAGACCCTTGGGATGTATGAGGGTAGTGTCTTAGAAATGGAGACCAAGAGATGGCCCGAGGATATGGTGATAGAATCTTGCTTGATCTAGCCCCTAATAGAGTACTGGGTTCTTCAGTTAGGAATCCACATGTGGGTAACGACACGTTAGTGGATGAAAATTTATCTTGGGGATATGAAGTAAGATGAGGTTTTGTGGACCGACTACGATAGTGACTTTCGGGAGTAATTCCATTCTTCATCAATGAAGGATGAGAAAAAGTAGGATTTTCTCTCCCTCATGAATGGGAGTATGTCAGTGATGGATTTGGGGATAATGTTCAAGGTTCAACTTCATTTCTCTATAGCCTTATTCCTTGACGAGAAGTTGTGGGAAAGATGATTAGAGGAGGTCTTATGACATTCCATTCAGTATGTTGTAACTCCCTTCACACTACCGATGAACTTGGATGTTCAAAATAAGAATGAGGTGGTTAAGAGGATGAGCATGATCAATGGTATTCCATGATAGGGGAACCAGTTGAGCTCATCGATGGGGAACATCATAAGAAGCTGGACTCTAGCATCAGGGACATACAAGTTTCTCCTATTGGGGTGGGGTCCCAAATAGTTCATATTTCGATATATTGGTCCTCACTATTTCATTGTGAGACTAGGACTAAAGAGATTTATCTGTGGAAGTCATGGGCTTCTCTAAATAAGAACCTGGATAGAGTGTATAATAATGGATGTGGGAAGGTTTACCACCCATCTAAGTAGTAGAAATTTCTAACTAGTCTTTTTTAGAAGCATTATCAGCAGAAGAAGAGGTAGAGAGATCTGGCTCTATAGAGGGTTGAAGGTTCCATAAGAGTATGTCCTTAGGGTGATCTTTAGTGATCATTACCAAGTAGTGGTTGGGGTGGTGGTCAACATCCCTAGATCACGAGAGATGGGTGTGGGAAGTTTCATGCTACAACATAAGCTGTTTCAATAGGGTCGAAGGACATTCAATGTATGATTAACTAGTTTAGTACTCTTTCCCATGCCTTGTCTAATTCTTTTGCGTCACACTCCTTTGATTCCACGCATATATCCCACTCCTTTGGCCGATACATTGAGAAACTATCCAATCCCCTATTGCTGTGTATGCCATTTGGACATTAGACCATCCTGTTAGAAATTTTTTAGGATGTATACTGATTTTAGGGCCACATAAGTAAGTGGGAATCTACATTTGGTGAAAAGTCAGCCATTCAATGTCATACAATAAATCTATTGATTTTTATTTCTATATGTTGTTATTGGATACTTTCGGAGAAGGGTCATGTTCATAGATATGAGTGGACAAAATGTAACTTTAAATGGTGACCGTGGTTGCTATGAGGGAATCCGATGAGTGGATCCCCTTCATTCCTTGTTAGATGAGTTTTCAGTGGAGTAGTGAGACACATAGATAGTGGAAAACTAGAGGATCATCATAGTGTTTCTGGACATATTCTCTATAGTGATGTTGACTCTACCCTCAAGACGAGATGTTGAGTTTGGTAATGACATCCAATCTAGTTCCCATCCAATTTCAATGGATATCTATCGAATGAAACCTTCAATGTAGCTAGAGTTGTGGATCTAGAATGATGTCCTAATGAAGAAGGGTTTTATCAGACCATGTGTGTCCCCATGGGATTCTCCAGTCTTGTTTGAAAATAATTAATATTGTAGTCACATGTTCTGTAGATACTACCTAAGACTGAATTAGGTGACAATAATGAAATGATACCCCCTCCCTAGGATTGATGACCTTTTTGACCAGTTAAAGGGATCAGGTTCGTTTTCAATGATCGAACTGCAGACGAGATATCAACATTTGAGGGTGAAGGAGGGTGACGTCTTGAATATTACTTTTAGGTGCAGCTATGGGCACATTGAGTTCGTGGTCATGACTTGCGGTGTTTCAAACACACCAACCATGTTCAGGGGTATCATGAACTCCATTTTCTCCCAATATTGTGACCAGTTTGTAGATGTGTTTGTTGAGGACATTCTGATCTACTCATGATCATGGGAGGATCACACTGAAATCATTGGACAGTGTTGGAATTCAACTGACACCACCATATCAATGTGATGATCCCCATGTGAAAGTTCTAAACACTGCAGATTCACATCCATGGACATGTGGTTTTCAAGAAAGTAATTGAAGTGTAACCCTAAAAGGTGAAATATATTTTTTTCATGGTGTAACCCAAGAATTTGGCAGTGGTTCATAGATTTCTAGGTAAGGTAGGTTAATAATAGAGATTTATACCAGAAATATCTTCTGTTGTTGTACCTTTGATAGCCAGGTCCAAGAATAACTAGGAATTTGTTTGTTTTGAGTAGTTCCAGGAAAACATTAGTTACCTAAAATGAATAATGGTCAGTACCCTAGTAAGGATGTTACTGGAGGAAGGGGTAGCATTTGAAGACTTTTTCGATTCTTTGGGTCTAGTATTGGGGTGCATATTAGTGTAGCAGAGAGGAGTTAGCTCTTATGGATCCATGAATTTATGTCTTCCCAAATATAATGATGCCTCCCTTGACCTAGATCTTGCAGCGGTTGTGTTGACCCTAAAGTTGTCGCAATATTACTTTATTGAGGACCACTTAGTGGTATTAACTAATCATAACAGATTGATGCATGTCTTCTCTAGTGAGACCTGATCTTGCTACCATGGTGGTTGATGAAAATTATTCACGAATAATACATTGATAACTCCAACACCTCGGGAGAGGGTATCATGGATTCCGATTACTAGAATAGGATTTAATAAAAGGATGTGGTTTGGGAGTTAGCAGATTCTTGGAAAAAAATGGAAGTGTTGGATTTTTTACATCTATTCATTAGAGTACAGGTTGGTAGAGGATGTCTATTCAAGATGATGGTGTAGTCTTCCTTTGTACATTGGGTGGAGGAGTATCTGATGGGGGACGTAGAGGCTAAATTTAGATTGGTTCACGTTAACTAATAAAATTCTCTAAAAGGATGGTAGAAATATGGTAATAATCAAATTTGTTACTATGGGATATTGTTTGTCACTAGGATGATGCATGGGATACTTCTAAATTACATTCAAAACTCCCCCTAGCTGTACACCCAAAATTTTCCAAGATGTACGAAGGCATGGGGGAATAGTTTTAGTGGCTTGGGGTTAAAATTTCATTTGTAGAGTTTGGGGAAAAGTTCCTAGTATGTTCGGAAGTGAAGGCTGAACACCGTTTCCCATGATGTTTAATGCAGCCATTAGATTTCCCAGAGTGTAAGTGGAATGAAATATAGATTGATTTCATCATGGGACTACCCATAGTTAAAGGATTTTTCAATTTTATCTAGGTAGGGTAGAACGACAGAAGAAATCTCCTCACTTCCTGGAAATCAAGGAGTAGAGTGTACTAGATTCCATATCATATAGGTACATTGATGAGGTGATATAGTTTCATGGGGTTTCGAGTACAATAGTCTCAGATCGTGATACATGGATTACCTCATGATTCTAGAAAGGATTGAAATGTGCTTTTGGAACATAGATATTCCTTAAAACTACATTCCACCCTTAGATAGATGGTCGAAAATAGTGGACTGTCCAGACATTGGAAGATATGTTAAATGAATGTGTTGTGGACATTGGGGGATCATGTGTATGACACATTGCAATAGTAGAACTTTCCTACAACAATAGATATTACTCTACCGATGTAATGGATCAACTATAAGCCTTTTATAAACTATTTTGTTTGTCATACATGTGCAATATCAAGGTTGGAGATGAAAATTTTCATGGCATAGAGGTGGTGCAGAGCATGATAGTGAAGGTTCGGCTTTTCCATGAGAGGATGATAGTAGCTCAGGACTGCAAGAAGTAATATGAAGATCATAGGATGAGACACATAGATTTCATTGTTGGGGGACCATGTGTTCTAAAAGGTGTCCCCTCTGTATGGGAATCAGAGGTCCAAAAGGGGGAATACTCTTTCTCTGAGGTTTTTCTGACCCATTGAGGTGTCGCAGTGAATTGTTGAAGTGGAATGTTAGATGGAACTACCGTCTCTTATAATAATGGTACAAGAAATTTTCAATGGTTCTCATCTCTATCAGTATCTAAAAGATAATTACAAATTTTTTGACTATAGATAGGTGGATATAGAGGACCCTTCAATGTTAGTGGAGAGACTAGTAAGGAACGCGGATCGTGAGAACAAGGTGATATGGGGACTATAGAGACCCGACGCTTGACGTACATGGACATTACATTACTTTAGCGGAATACTTAATACATAACAAACACAGACACACAAGGACTGTAATAGTTTAGTGTCTTTGGAAACTCAGAATATAAACTTCTAATCATATTTAATGATCTTCAACAATTCCCATAACAATATTACCCTTTTTGTTTCATTACCTAAAACTTTTCTTTAATTCATGTGGAAAATAAAACATAAAAAGGGTGAGCTCAAATGCTCAGTAAGGGAAAACATAGAGAACATAAAATAATCCATAAACATTTGAAAGCAGAAACTTGAACATGAAATTTAAACATCAAAATCTTGTGCAAAGACATAAATCTTGGAAGTACGTAAGGAATATATCCTAATGGAACATCAACCATGATAAAATATAATGTGAATAAAACATGTAATTTTCGTAACCATTCAGCACAGGTTATGATTTCTATAGTAGCAAAGTCATTGCTTCCAAGACTATCTTAGTGGACACAATCCATTTTTGAATCGAGTTCACTCCTCATTTCAGTCTTGTAACACTGAACCAGATTAACTTACCGTTCTATCCATGTCTTTCTCATGAGATATAAATCATTACCCAATGCATTGGAGGGAGATATAGGTCCCACCCATCTCTTAATGAAATAATTCTTACTTGTTCCACAACATAAACATTAATCATTCATCATAAACCACAGAATAAAATGGGTTTCATAAACATCATCCCATCATCATAGAATCCTCATAAAAGAAATGGATATCATTTCATAATAAGAAAAGTGAAACCATGTAAATCATAGGGAACTTATACTTGAAACAAACACATATTAATTAATGTCATATTAGATAAAAAATGGTTTTGATAAAACACTTGAAATGAATTATTGAGGAAAATATCCTTTCTTCTTCAAAATAATTTTATTTTCACAAAATGTCATTAAATTTTAAACTAAAAGGATTTTGTTAAAAATAGTTATGAAATATTTTGTAGGAAGCTTCATGAAAATAAGGCTTTATAAACCCTTAAAAATCCTTTCATGTCGTATACGTTAAAAAAACATTCTCCTCGTACTTTTATCCGAAAAGTCAAAAAGTACCTTGTAGGGTAAATAAAAGATAGATTTCTTCCATACCATGGGGTAAAACCCAAAATTGTTAAAAATTACTTTGAACATACATGAAAGCACTTTTATAAAACATGAACATGGAAGATTTCAATAACCCCTGTAAATACTTAAGAATAAGAAATCTCGGATAAAAATGAGATTTGCAAAATTATCCCTTACCTTAGGTTAGATATGCTTCGTACGTATCTGAACCTCCTGTATAAAGATTTAAATAATGTAATTGAATTATTAAATAATCATATTCATTGTTATGATATCATATATGTTTCACTTATGACTTCATATTACTCATTCATTTGTAAGTTCCATGTTAAAGTAGCGTTTTGGGTAAAATCGTTTTATTTATCGTACACGTTTGGAATTGTTCTTCTTGATATTATAAAATATATCCTGATTTACATAATTACAGAATGTAAAACATGATTTATATGTAATATATATTCAGCATATACATATACATATATATATGATAGATCGATAAATGGAATGAAATACACCGTTCTTGGAGACAGTAGGCCGTACGTATGCATGAACGCGGTTTTCATTTCCTTATTGAATTGAATGGAATTAAGTAGATGACAAAGATGTATATATACATAAATACATTATCATTATTATTTCATATTTTTCATGATTAATTATTATATATTTTTTATAATCATTCATGAATGGTTAACATGGAGAATGAATCTCATCGCGTCGTGGAGACGGTATTCCGTACGTACGCACAAGCGATGATATCATTCCCATGATGGTGGAATTGTATTGAAGTGTATTTATTATATATAAGAATCAATATCACTTTAAAATAATCATATATAGTCATTATTTACACCATTATACCCATCCAAGTAAGGTGGTGGTGGAAAATAGATTACACCACGTAATGGAGATGGTATTCCGTACGTACGCACGCGCGGTGATTTCGTTTTCTGTAGGATGGATAGATGGTGAAATAGGGTTGTTTCAAACATATAATAACATATCAGTATATTTGTGATACTGATGTTATTACTTCATAATGAAACAACTAAATAATAATAATTAGAAGAATAAATAAAATTGAAAGAATCGGTAACAGACATTACCTCTTCTTTGAAGCACCTCTTTGAGACCTCCTATAAGGGCACTAAAATAGATCTTTGAAGAAGACCAGGACCTCTACGATGTTTCTAGGGATGTGGGGAAGTGAAATGGTCAGGGTTTTTCCGAGTTTAATGGCTCAAATTTCTGTGAGGAGGAGAGGGTCACCATTGGAATAACTAAAAATATTAGTTTATAGTAAAGTCATATTCGGTTTTTAATAGCTCGAAATTGAGTTATTTCGAAGCTAAGGTGGGGATGGTTAGAAATACTATCATCCAATAGAATTTAGACAAGTTTAGGATTTTATTTTAACCATATCATTTAGATTTTACTTTAAGTTATATAATTTTTCTTTTACCATGTCTTCTTGTTTTCTTAAACTATAATGTTAATAAACATACTATATTAGGCCAAAATAATTCCATGTTGTTTATTATTAATATATATAACCTTATCTAAGTCATTTGGCTGAACCATATATTTTTAGGAATAAAATAACAATTAATAATAGAATATTTGTTTTAAAAACTATTATATGTCAATTTTGACACTATTAGGTAATTCATTTTTGTGAAAATTGTAACAGAATTATTAGTTCGAAAAAAGTAAACTAAATAAATAATAACTTGTCATATTAACCAATAAAATTAGTGTAATTCATAAAAAGTCTCAAATTACATTTATTTGGGTATTTATAACATCTATTATGTCAATATGTCATTAATAGGATAATTAATGTATCATCATTGTATCATAAATAAATTAAATTATATAATGTCTAAATTTATTAAATAAAACAAAATTATATAGGAAATATTTTTATCTTTATAATGAATATTGATAGTCTAATTTATCTTAGGTATACTCCTATATTAGAAATCATTTTTTTATTAAACTTTGATTTTAACTATTTTAACCCTTCTTTAAATAAATTTATAATAAATGTCCTAATCTAATCCAAGTGGGCCTAAATGGTCATATTTTATTAATAATGTTTTTTTGTCGAATTAAACTTATCCAATAGAATTAGGACATGTGTTAGAGTAATAATAATATCATTTTTACCCTTAATTACTTTATTTACTTTTAACCGTGGTAAAAAAATAAAAAGTTACTATTCACCAAAAAATATTTTCATCTCATTGAACCACATTATAGTCCTTGATATTAACCGTGTCTCTCAAATTTTAGAAATTCAATTCAAAGAAGTGGTAAAATTTCATTTAAATGAAAATGTCGGTTTTTTTATCTACCACTAATTGGTTTCACTATTCATCGAAAATTAAAGTTTTTCCGAAAATACCAAAAATTTAGCCGAAGCATTATTTGATATTCTGAATTCAAATTTTATGTCTATTTTTTCAAAATTCATAAAATATAAGTGGCATTAAATAATTTTAAAATTAATTCTGTTATCAAAAAAAATAGAATGTTTTTAAGAAACAATAACTATCAAAAGATTGATACTTATTTATATCCAATTTCAAAATGAAATTAATTCCAATAACCAACATTGGATTAAATTGTAAAATGATATTCTAATTAAACTTTAAAACCAATTAAAATTATAATATAACCATATAAATTATTCCAATGAATAAATTTGTTTTTAATTAAAATATAGCGTGTTTTTACTATTCATTAAAATAATAAAGTTATCAGAATAATATTAAAAATTTATCCAAAGTAAATATTTATAACCTGATTCAGAGAAGAATTTTATTTTGTCAAATTGATCTTATAGACATGTCAAAAACACGATTTAATGTCAGTGTTCCATTAAAAGGCGGCAAAACAACATTTTTTGAAAAATACTTATTTTACTCGAAAAATTGATTTTGTTCTCATACCATGTTCTAGAAAATGTGTAAAATGAATAATAATGTTATAAAATTCAAAATTTAGTTGATACTACTCATAACAGCTAGTTCATAAAAATATTATAACCATATATCGTTGTTTATTGAAACCTGGTATTGTGTACAACACACGCTATCGAGGAAGGTCACGATTGTGTGTAATGCATGCCAAGTCAGTAATGCGTATACTAAAATCTAATACGATGTTGCGAATAGCGCATGAAAATCCAGGGGTAGCGTACAACAAGAGACATCAATGAAATTAAAAAAAATATATTTTTCATAAAATCTCGGGGTGTTACATTCTACCCCACTTAAAATGAATTTCATCCTCGAAATTCGTCAGGGTTATAAATCGTTTACAATTCGTAGAAACCCACATCGTAAAAAAGAATACTAAAAATTAATTTTAAAATCTAAAGTATGAAATTTAACGATTACCCATGGTAACTCATCAATGGGTTTCCATATAGGAGAACATTGGTGAAAATATTGATATGGAAGAAAAATATAACCATCATGTTCTGATGGAGAGTGGTAGAGAACATGAATATGAAAAATTCTTCAGTCACAAAGCAATAGATTTTTGATGATTTATGTTACCATCTGAATCATCAAATATAAGAGCACTAGGACAACATTTTTAGTTTTCAATATCATTTCCCTAAAGTTGCAAATTTTGAATTAGATGAAAAACTTGCTTGATTTTGGTACACTCTCACTGTTGTTCGTGTTTTGAACAATTTCTACTTCATATCTTAAAGAAACAAAGTTAAATTCATTATTTGTGAAGTGTTAACAGATCATGTGATAGAATGATGGGTCATTCAATCTATTTCAAACAAAAGGTTAGAAAAAGTTATCAAATATACATAAGTCCATCTATGGTGAGGTTAATCGTATATGATTCCAAAAATTAACTTATACTTCATATATCATACCTATTTATGAAATAAAACTCTTTTCTACTAACTAGGGACTTCATATAGGCCAGTGGTTTGCGATAAAGGCCAGTCGCACTTCAGTTGTGGGTTCGATTCCCACAGCCTTGTCTGACGCGATGGGTTGTCACCCGTCCTGCAGGATGTCATTTTCCTAAAACTACATTACTATAACATCCCATCAATAATATTAAAAAAAGTTCTATCCTTAATCAATACTAACTTATGTCCAACATAATCCATTCTAATCTTTAGGCTTATCTAAAATACTTTGGTCCAAGCTCATAGTATAATGAATATGATTACTTGAAACGTCACATAACAATCACGTGAATGCCATCATTTATCCCCCATATAGCATAAGATATATCATGTTGGAAAAATTACAAACATGTATATACATTAATCATCTATTCTCTTGAAGAATTAATACCCATTGAACCTTAGTGAAAACATGAATGTTGTTAAATTTTAACACTTTCCACATACCAAAATCCGAGAAATACTATATATTCAAACCATGATATAACTATTTCCTTATATCAGTCATGAGCTCATGAATACGGCCAGACATTTCATTTTCTCCTTATCCATTCATTATGAGCATATCATATTCATTCCAAATAATATCTCAATCACATTCCATGGTTACCGGTACAAAAAAAATTATTGAAAACCACAATAGACCAATAAATATTCCAATATTCCATGATACTATATACAACATTATTTTGGAATCCCATTACATAAACATTTAATCATTACCCAAATTCATTTCATACTCAACATCACAAATAGTGATCGCATGTGACTTCCCTTTATCCTTCGCCTTAAATGGTTGCTCACGTTGACCACCATTAACCAGTGGATTAGGGCCTTTATTAGCATAATGCCACATTTCCTTGCACTTTAAGCATTGAGGTGTTGGTGGTGCGTTCTCTACAGTATTTTATTTAATCAAATCATTAGAAACCTTTTTCCCATTACTTTGACAATCAACTACTCAATGGCCTTCTTTTCCACACTTAAAACATTTTCTAGTACCTTTTAGGCAATCTCCACCATGCTTCTTTCCACACGTTGAGAATAAAGATACATTCATCTTCTTTTCACCATTGTTATGATATTTCTCCTTGAACTCCATCTTTATTTTCTTTTCAAAACCATGAGATGGATATGTTACACCAACATGCAGTTCTACCTTGATAGCACAACACACAATTTCTTCATAGCTACTGACATCTCTTATATCTAATGCCCTTCAAAGGCTTGGTTTTAAGCCACTAAAAAGTCGATCAACATTACTTTAAGGTTGAATGGTAATGCCAGATGCATACCTTGCAAGTCTTGTAAAATTTGATTCATATATACCAACAGATTAATCATCCTTCTACTTAAGCTCAAGAAACTCCTTTTCCATCTTTGTTCGAAGAATACGAGGGAAGTAATTACTGAAAAACAAGTTATTGTACTCGTCCCATTCCATGGTCTCAATTTCATCTCTTTGCCTCGTATTCATGATAAGATTCCACCATTGATTAGCATCACCTTCCAAATGATATACTGCTAAGATGACTTTATCATGCTAAGAACATTGAAGAACTGAAAATATCTTTTCATTGGTACTGATCCATTTTTCAGCAACAAGTAGATCAGAAGACCCACTGAATGACGGTGGACATTGCCTCATGAAGGACTCAATAGAATATCAATCCCTTCTCTGCTCATTGGGAAGTACAGAATGATTCATAGCTTGTTTAAGTATAGTAATAATATTTTGCACTCTATATCCCATAACATTTTTTTGTTCAGGAGTACAATCATTGTATTGTCCATTACATTTAACAACACGATTCCTTTGGGTTCCATCCATCATCTAAAA
Organism: Viscum album; assembly: GCA_963277665.1. Taxonomy (NCBI): domain Eukaryota; kingdom Viridiplantae; phylum Streptophyta; class Magnoliopsida; order Santalales; family Viscaceae; genus Viscum; species Viscum album. The sequence goes on from OY728138.1 coordinate 835,734,619, forward strand.
CCCAAAAAGAATTGTGTGAGAGGAAAAAATCATGCTAGGGAAAACAACATAATAAAGGGGTAGTACCTTCAATATCTAACATCTTAGGTTTAATTATAATATCATTACCGTAATTCTAGGACTATAACCTATACATTTACTTATCCATAGGGACATCCCTAGACATACCATAGAAATATATCTAGGGATCTCAGTAAATTTTTTGAATCCATGTTTCCAATGGTTAACTAAACCTTTCCTCTTATACAAACTGTAGAGACCCGAATATTGACGTACATGGACATTACAAAACTTTAACGGAATACTTAATACATAACAAACATAGACACACAAGGACCGTAATAGTTTAGTGTCTTTGGAAACTCGGAATATAAACATCTAATCATGTTGAAAGATCTTCAACAATTCCCATAACGGTCTTCACCTTTTTGTTTCCTTACCAAAAACTTTTCTTTATTTTCTAGGGAAAATAAAGCATAAAAAGGGTGAGATAAAATGCTCAGTAAGGGAAATCATAATGAACATAAAACAATCCATAAACATTTGAAAGAAAAAACTTGAACATGAATGTAAAACATCAAAATATTGAGCAAAGACATAAATCATGGAAGTATGTAAGGAATATATCGTAATGAAACATAAACCATGATAAAATATAATAGAGATAAAACATGTAATTTTCACAACCATTCAGAACATGTTATGAATTCCATTGTAGCAAAGGCATTGTTGTCAAGACCATCTTAGTGGACAATGTCCTTTTCTAAATCGAGTTCACTCCTCGTTTCAGTCCTGTAACCCTGAACCAGATTAACTTACCGTTCTAGCCATGTCTATCTCATTAGATATAAATCATTACCCAATGCATTGGAGGTAGATATAGGTATCACCCATCTCATAATGAAATCATTCTTACTTGGGCCACCACATAATCATAAATAATTCATCATAACCCAAAGAATAAAACGGGTTTCATAAACATCATCCCATCATCACATAATCCATATAAATGAAATGGATATAATTTCATAATAAGAAAAGTGAAACCTTGTCAATCATAGAGAACTGATACTTGATATATACACATATGAATTAATGTCCTCTTAGATGAAAAATGGTTTTTATAAAACACATGAAATTAATTCTTGAGGAAAATATCATTTCTTCTTCAAAATCATTTTCTTTTCACAAAATGTCATGTAATTTTTAAATAAAGGGATTTTGGTTTAAATAGTCATGAAATATTTTGGATGAAGCTTCATGAAAATAAGGCTTTATAAACTCGTAAAAATCCTTTCATTCTGTATACGTTAAAAAATAGTCTTCTCATATTTTTGTTGAAAAAGTAAAAAAGTACCTTGTAGGGTAAATAAAAGAAAGATTCCATCTGTACGATGGGGTAAAAGTCAAAATGGGTAAAAAAGACATTAAACATACGTGAATGATATTTTATAAAACCTGGAAATGGACTATTACAATAACCCCAGTAAATACTTACGAATAAGCAATCTCGTATAAAAATGTGATTTTCAAAATTATCCCTTACCTTAGGTCTGATATGCTTCATACATACCCAAAACTCCTGTATAATTATTTAAATAATACCTTTGACTTATTAAATTATCATTTTCATTGTTATTATATCATATATGTTTCACTTATGACTTTATATTACTCATTCTTTTGTATGTTCCATGTTAAAGTAGCGTTTTGGGTAAAATCATTTTATTTATCGTACATGGTTGGACTTGTTTTTCTTGATATTATAACTTATATCCTGATTTACATAATTACAAAATGTAAAACATGATTTATATGTAATATATATTCATCATATTCATATATATATGATAGATCAATAAATGTAATGAAAAACATCGTTCATGGAGACGGTAGGCCGTACGTGCGCATGAATGCTGTTTTCGTTTCCTTATTGAATTGAATGAAATTAAGTAGATGAAATAAATATATTTATACATAAATCCAGTATCGTTATTATGTCGTATATTTATTGATTACTTATTATATGTACAGTATAATCATTCTTGAATGGTTAACATAGAGAATGAATCTCATTGCGTCGTGGAGACGGTATTCCGTACGTACGCACGAGCGAAGATATCATTCCCATGATCATGGAATTGTATTGAAGTGTATGTATAATATTTCAGAATCAATATCTCATTACAATAATCATATATAGTCATTATTTACACCACTATACCCATCCAAGTAAGGTGGTTGTGGAGAATAGATTACACCACGGCGTGGAGACGATATTCCGTACGTATGCATGCGCGGTGATTTCGTTTTCCATAGGATGGATAGATGGTGAAATAGGGTTTTTTCATACTTATAATAACATATCAGTATATGAGTGATACTTATGTCTTTACTTAATACTGAAAAAACTAAATAAGAAGAAGTTGAATAAGAAATAAAGTTGAAAGAATCGGTAACGGACATTACCTCTTCATTGAAGAACCTCTTTAAGACCTCATCATAGGGCACTAAAATTGGTCATTGAAAAAGACCAGGAAATCTAGGATGTCTCTAGGGAAGTGGGGAAGTGAATTGGGCCAGGTTTTTTTGATCATGAAGGCTCAAATTGTTGTGAGGAGGAGAGGGAGGAGGTGCCCTTTTATAAGGGAGGAGAGGGGCACCATTAGAATAACTAACAATATTATTTTATTATACAGTCATATTCGGTTTTTAAAAGCTCCAATTTTTGTTATGTAGAATATAAGGTGGGTATGGGTCGAAATAATCTCATATAATAGAATTTTATACATGTTTAGGTTTCTATTTTAACCTTATCATTTAGATTTTACATTATGTTAAATAATTTTTCTTTTACCATGTCTTCTTGTTTTCTTACACTATAAGGTTAATAAACTTACTATAACAAGAAAAAAGAAGCCCAGGTTGTTAATTATTAATACATATAATCATATCTAAGTCATTTGGACGAAACTTATATTTTTAGGAATAAAATAACAATTAATAATATAAAATTTGTTTTAAAAACTATTTTATGTCAATTTTGACACTATTTGGAAATTGATTTTTTTGAAAATTATAACAGAAGGATTAGTTCAAAAAAAGTTCACTAAATCAATAAAAACATGTCATAATAACGTATAAAATTAGTGGAATTCATTAAAAGTCTCAAATTACGTTTATTTGGGTATTTATAACATCAATTATGTCAATATTTCATTAATAAGATAATTAATGTATCATCATTGTGTCATAAATAAATTAAATTATTTAATGTATAAAAATTATAAATAAAACACCATTATGTAGGAATTTTATTTTCTTTCTAATGAATATTTATATTCTAATTTATCTTTTGTATATCCCTATATTAAAAATGATTTAATTATTAAACATTGATTTTAACTATTTTAACCCTTTCGTTTAATAAATTAATAATAAATGTACTAATCTAATTCTAGTGGGCCTAAATGGTCATATTTTATTCCTATGGTTGTTTTTGGTCGAATTACAATTGTCCAATAAAATTTGGACATCTGTTAGGGTAATAATAATATCATTTTAACCTTAATTATCCTAATTACTTTTAACCGTGGTAAAAAAAGTAAACATGTACTATTCACCAAAAATTATTTTAATCTCATTGAACCACATTTTATTCCTTGATATTCACCGTGTTTATCGGATTTTCAAAATTCAATTCATAGAAGTGGTAAAATTTAATTTAAATTCAAAAGTCAGTTTTTTTATCTACCACTAAGTGGTATCACTATTCATCAAACATTGAAGTTTTTCAGAAAAATACCAAAAATTCTGCCTAATCATTATTTGATATTCAGAATTAAAAATTAAAGTCTATTTTTCTTAATTCAAAACATATAAGTGGCATTAATTAATTTGAAAATTAATTCCCATTATCAAAACAAATAGCTTGTTTTTAAGAAACAATAACTATCAAAAGATTGATTCTTGTTTATATCCAATTTCAAAGTGAAATTAATTACCATGACTAAAAATAGATTAAATGGTAAAAATATATTCTAATTAAACTATAAAACCAATAAAAAGATTATCTAACTATATAAATTATTGCGATGAAAAAAGTTGTTTTTTATTAAAATATACCGTGTTTTTACTATTCATTAAAATATGAAATTTATTAGAATAATATGTAAAATTAATCCAAAGTAAATTTTTATATCCTGATTCCAAATAATAATTTTATTATATCAAATTGAACTTATAGACATATCAAAAAAAATATTTAATGTGGGTGCACCATCAAAAGGTGGCAAAACTACATTTTTAAAAAAATATATATTTTACTCGAAAAATTTATTTTGTTCTCATATCATGTTATAGAAAATGTGTAAGATGAATAATAATGTTATAAAATTAGAAATTTAGTTGATATTATTCATAACGGGTAGTTCATAATAATATTATAACCATATATCTTTTTTTAGTGAAACCTGATATTGCGTACAACACACGCTATCGAGGAAGGTTGTGATTGCGTGTAATGCAATCCAAATCAGTGTTGCGTATAATGTAACCTAATACGATGTTGCAAATAGCACAATATAATCTTGGTGTAACATACAATAGAAGATATCAATGAAATTAAAAAGAATATTTTTCATGAAATCTCAGGGTGTTACAAGGACGAACCATTCCCTTGGTTCATGTGTTGTGGATGTAATGTGGCATCATGGAGAGTACCTCAGTATGGGAGGAATATATGCATGCTCAGTACTCAATGCGGTTTTTATTTTTTTTGTGGTTTGGTTTTATTTGAATATGATTTAGTTATGGACTGTGTTACCTATTAGATAGGTTGTTTTACATTCTTTGAATGTTTGTGAAAATTTTAGACTATGGGGAAGAGAAGACATGATCCCTAATCAATTCATGTTGTGGTGTATGCAGTTAAACCCATGCTTGTGGGTCAGTGCCACCCAAAGAAGATAATATCATAAACTGGTAAAATATACTCTCTAATCTTTGAGTTTCGATTGTGTGACCTTTATATTTTTGTGTAGTCATAAGGGGGAGAAAAGCGATATTGGTACCACATTTGGAAAACAGATAGAAGAGGGAGAGGTGCTTCTAAATATCATGATTTTTTCAAGATTTCCTACAACTCATATGTTGTATCTCACAGAGAAAAATATTTCATGGTGGTTTTTCAGACACCACTCTTTTTTTGGCTTACCCATGAATTCTCCATGATTAGAATAGTTTTAGAGTTATCTGATGTAATAAAATATTTTTCCTAAGCCATTACATTGAAAAAATATAATTTATTTAGTATTCTTATGGGTCACATGGATTCTTTCTATGGAGTTTGATGGATATTCGATTCCACCAAATGGTTCAATAGAAACTGCGGGTCTGTCATGTTCTCACATTTAATCCCTGTCTCAATAAACAGTGTCCCACTTTTTACCATTTTTCCTAGTTTCTCGAGTTATTCTAGTTCATCACCTAGAAATGATTCATTTAAAGTATAATTGTTTTAATACCATTTCAAATCCATTTAATGATATATAAGTATGTTCTAAATCGCCATGAGTTTTTTGGCCCCTTCAGTTACCAATATTTGTGTCCATATTCATCAATCTTACAGCCTTCCTCGTGCATTCCAACTTCTCCCATGCCATGTGGGATTTTCTCTGAATATACCTATTAACACACAATCATTATTTCAACCATCTCCAAATAGAATTATTAAATAAAAATTAGTCTTGAAATGTGAAACTGTCGAACGGTGTGGTCATGCCACGATCTTACTTCATATACATCGAAATTCTCTACTTAGTTTTAGGTTCGGGAATTTTATTATGCCACGATCCTCTCTTCCTTTTCACATCATGATTATCTACATACCAATGGAGACATACTCTAGAGGTGAATATTTTTCCTACACTAGAGCTCCTTCCACATTTCCTTAAAGCCCTTATGATTTTCATTCGTTCATGTCATGCATCCTTAGTTCTTGACTTGATGATAAAAACATAGATCTGTGATCATCCAACATTCATTTGAATAGTGGTTGCGAATAATATATTCCTGGTATTGTATAATTATTTAAAATAGATTCACTGAACATGATACCAAGAATGGATTCAACATGGAGATGGTTTTCTAGGAATGGGTTGTGTTCAGGTTGAGGTTATGGTGCAATTGTACACATATGAATAATAGAAAAAGTGGGTTTTAGGGGATGTTTTTCTGGTTCGGAACCCTTAAATTGGGATTAGTTCTTGATTACATACATGTATATAATTTAGTTCTTAGGTTTCTCATTTGTACACCACCCATGTTGATCACATTATTCCAGCCACACCCATTTCATGGGGGTGGGGGGATTTTCCCAAACATCCAATGAGTGGCTAGTTATTTTCACCTTTAAACTCCCCTCCCAGGAATCCTAAGAATCTCCAAGTGGAATTTGATTAACTAAGGTTCATTATGGCCTTACACTCTTCGGCCAGCAATTGTGTGGTGGTTGAAACATGTGTTTGCGAAATGTTATTTTTCCAATGTGTTATTACAATGATGCCCATGTGTCCTCAGGCCTGGGTGTGTTTTCTCAATACCTGATTACTATGGGTGACGATGGTTGTGGTTGTGGTGGCCAAGGAGTAATTAGGTTGGATGCATGGTTGTGGAATCCCATAATATTTTTGTTGGGTTTGCGGTGGGATTATAATGGAACTTGTGTGGGAGGTCTGATGTGTAGTATATCATAATTACTAGGGATAAAGTTGTGCGAGGTTACCAAATATCAATGTTCTATTACAAATACATTACCTAAATTGTGTTAATTGTGTAGTGTTCCTTGGTGAGCTTGGGTGGATTTTTTTCTTTTCTAGGTTCATTGGTTAAATCTAATTCTCATGATGCTATAGAATGCCACCCCACTTGTGCGTGAGAGCTTTTGGTTTTACATACTGAGTATACTGGTATATGAACCCTCTGTATATAGAAAATCTTTTAGAATTCTATGAGTCCTTCATGGACATTCCAGATCATAAAATCATGGGAGTTGGGAGTTGTTGTTACTGTATTAACATTCTTTTGGGTACATTACTTTAGAGTTACTGGTACTTTGTATAAGCTTATTTTATACATTCATGTGGGAATTTATTTTTGTGCTTTACATTTATTCTTGTATTTTGGAGTTGATTGGGATTTTCCATATTTTGTATCAATCATATCAAATATATAGTTTAATGAGTTCCATTTTACATTATACTCTATACCCTTGGTGCCAGTCGCAATTATGGGGCCTATTGATGGTGATTCTCGAGGGGTCATTATATATCTGTCAACATGAATATGGAAGGGTCTGTTAGTTTTCTGTCTTTTTCTTCATCTTCGTGAAGGCAGAACAGTACATAATTGTACCAAAAATGATTGTTGAGAATTAATATGGTGATTAGGGTTAGGCATATAGAAGATTTGAATGGATGGTAGGGCAGTAGTGTTAGACAAACTTGGTGCGTGAAATAGGCCAGTGAATACCTACTTAGAAATGAGATTTTAGGCCCCCATGAACCAATGAAAATACTCTGCGCCTACCAAGCTACCATTTGAGGCTATACTGACTATAGGCTATAATCCACAAGTATGGTACATGGATTACAATGACTTGTGTTCTTGTGTGTTGTGAGTGTTTTTTTGAGTTAAAAATGAATAACATGATTACGAAAAAATTAAAGTAGATCTTATAAACTATTAATTCTTAAGAATTTTTTTTACCATGGAGCTATTGAACCTGGATGATGTCCACAAGTTATATGGTAAATAGAGACCCGGGAGGCTGATTTGAAAGATCAATAGAGGGATGAGTGAGAGGTGGAGTTTGGTCATTGTTGGAATATTTTTCGTGCCATTCAGCGGTAGACCATTGGGAAGTTTGAGGGAAACATATCAGACATTGAGATAGAGATCTAGATCGAGGATCTGGTGATATAATTTTGGGTGGTCTAGTCTCTGATAGAGTACACGGTTCCTCCATCATGAGTGACAAGCATGGATCAGAGTGTTAGTGGTGGATTAATTATCTCGTGGAGAAGAAGGATGCTATGGTTTCGTGGAACGACATTGATAGGTGTTTCAATGTTGAATTCCATTCATCTGAAATGATGACTGAGAATAGGTATGAGTTACTCTCTCTTGATCATGTGAGTATTTTACTGATGGAGTTGTGGATCAATTTCAAGGATATTTTTTGTCTCGCTCTAGACCTCTTCTCAGATAAGGAGTCGCGGGGAAAATGAATTGTGGTGGAACTACAATCTTCTCTTTAGTTTGCTGTAACAATCTACACTCTACAAATTTACTTGTATGTACAGAAAACGGATTTTGTAGTGGAGAGGATGCACACATAGGGTTGTGTGTAGGGGGAGGGGTCCTGTTGGGATCGTAGAAGGGGAACATCATTAGAAGTAGACTTCCAGAATTAGGTCAATCCAGGTTTTAGACGACAGGGAGGAGACCCCAACAATTTATGTTTCAATCACCCATTCATTTCCCTTTCTCCACGAGACTAGGTCAGAGGTACCTTATCATTGGGTTTCATGGTAATCTTTGATATTAGACCCCATAATGAGTTTAGAAATGTAGATGAGGGATGGTTCAATGCCCACCATAACAACAATAGTTTCCAGCGAGACCATTTCAGTAGAAGCATATGCAGGGGCAGCGAGCTCCCACTAAACCGAGGGAAGAAAATGTCGTAGGATGTCGACCTTAGGTAAATCAACCATGTCATGGTCGGGTAGGCGGTCAATAGTCCAGGGGTAGGGGAGCTGGGCATTGGAATTTTTACATTAGATAAGAAGCAGTTGATGTAGGTCAGGAGGGTGTTCGAGTTATAATCATCTTGTTTATGACTATGGCATGTGCCATGATTGATTCAGGAACATCGAAATCCGTTCCCCCCCCCCCTTATATCCCATTTTTCGGCCATGTTGTATAGATACTCTCCACGACCCTAGTTTTTAGTACTCTATATAGAGATCAAACTAGACAATTTGACATTTTTTGAGGATGTAGACTAATGATAATGCAACATCAATTTAGTGGATATCTCTTCCTGCTAAAAATGCATCCATACGATGTCAACACAGACATCAAATGGATGTTCACTATAAAAGATGCTATCAAATGATTTTATAAAAGGGATGTCTTCTCAGATATGGAAGGCCATCATGTAACGTTCTTTGGCGAGTGGGGATTCATGGAGGGCAGTCTGTGAGTGGAGAACATTCATTCCATGTTAGATGTCATTTCAGTGGATTCAACATACACAGTGATGGTGGAAGCCCTAGTTATTTTCAATGAGTTTCTGGACATTTCCCAATAGATGTGATGACTCTACTCCTAGATGTTATGTTGAGTTCAAAATTGACTTGAAACCCCTATTCCCATATGATTTATATGGATCCCTATTGGATGGTGTCTTCTTAGATGGAGGAGTTGTATATCCAGGTTGATGACCTAATGAATATGGGTTTTATCTGACCAAACATTTCTCTAGGTTATTCTATAGTATTGGTTATAAAGAAGGAAGATGGTGGTCTTGGGATGTGTGTATACTACTGAAGGTTGAATCAGGTGATGGTCCAAAACCATTACCCCCATCTGAGGATCAATGAACTTTTTGACTAGATGAAGGGTTCATGTTTTTTCTCTAAGATCGATATATGGTCGGGATACCACTAGTTGAAGGTGAATGACGGATACTTCTCAAAGTCTCCATTAAGGTGTAGATATGAGAAAATTGATTTCCTTGTCATGCTGTTTAGCATTATGAACACACACAACATCTTTATGGGACTCATGAACTCTATTTTCTACATATATCTAGACTGGTTTGTAGTCCTATTTAATTGGACATACAAATCTACTGAAGATCATAGGAGGATCATTCTGAGAATCTGAGGATAGTTTTGGAGGTCCTCCAACACCACCAACTCTATGATAAGTTGACCAATTCCATGTTTTAGACACAAGTGGTGAACATCCTTAACATGTTGGGACCCAATAAAGAATAACAGTGGACCCGTTGAAGGTGGAAGGGCATTTTTCATGTGAAACAACCATGAATGTGTCATAGGTTTTTATTTTTATGCATCATGTAGGTTACTTCTGGAGGATCATTCCGGAAATATCTCTAGATATAGGGCCATGGACATCCTTGACAAATAAAGACCATGATTTAATTTGGAGTGAGAATTACCAGTAAAAAATCTGTTATCTGGAAGGGAAAAATCGTTAGTACCCTAGTACGAATGTTTCCAGATGAAGGGTTAGTGTTTGAAGATTAATGTTATAATTCCATTCTAGGCTTGGGGTGTATTCTGTCAAGGAAAAAGTTGTGATATCTTATGGTTACATGGAGTTACATCCTCATGAACATTACTATGCCACCAAAACCATGAGATTTTAGCGGTTTTATTGACACTGGTTTTTTAGCTTCATTTATTTATCTAGGAACACTTCATGGTCTTCACATATCAGAATAGATTGATGTATTTTGTCTCCCCGTAATATCTGAGCTTGAGGTGACAGAGTGGTATGGATATTCTTCAATACTACGACTTCTAGAAATCCTACACCTCTGGAATGATGAACATGGTGGCTGATGCATTGATCATAATTTCGTATAAGGATGTGATTTGGGAGTCAACATATGCATTGAATGAAATGGAATAGTTGATTACTTCACATCAGAGCATGATATTTGATAATGGTATAAGATGATTGTTCCAAATTACTGTGGAGTCTTCCTTGGTACAATATTTGGAGGGTTCTCTATGGGGGGACCAGGAGGTGGAAGTGATGTGTGATTATGTTAGCCAGGTCAATCCTCTGAAAGGACAGTCAGAAGATAGGTAAAATCAGATGTGTTTCCATGGGAATTTGTTTTTACTAGAGACGATGTTCAAGGTTATTATATGTATGTTCCATAACTTCCCCTAGAGGTACACCCCCTAAGTTTCCAAGAAGTATCATGGCCTAATGGAACAATTTTGGTGGTCGGAGTGGAAACTGGCAGGGGAAGAGTTTCGAGAAAGGTAACTAGTTTGTCAACAGTTGATGGTTGAAGACTGTTTCCGAGGAGATTTATTTCAGCCATTAGATATCTTGGAGTGGAATGACATATTGATGGATTTCATCATGGAACTAACCAGGGTTAATTGAAGTAGAGATATTATTTGGGTAGTGGTATAATGGACTATGAAATCTTCTCACTTCATGGATATCAAGGAGTCGAGTGCAGTGGATGGATCTATTCATTTTACATGTATATGATGGTGTGCTTTCATGGAGTTCTGAGGTCCATAGTCTCAAATCATGATCCAAGGATTAGCTGACACGTATGGAAAGTATTGCATTGCGATTTTGTAACCTACCTATGCCTTCCACTACTTTCCACCCCCATTCTAATGGGAAGACCGAGAAAACTATCTTGATGATGGAAGATATGTTATGGTAATGTGTTTTAGACTTTAGGTGATTATGGGAAGGACACTTTCCTCTGGTAGATAATTACTACAATAATAGATATCACTCTACCATTATCAGGGATCCATTCATATCCTTGTATGAAATGTTGTGTTGTTCGCCCAGGTGATGGAACGAGGGTGTGGATGCAAGTGTTCTGGGACCAGAGGTGGGGCAGTGCACGATAGAGAAGGTTCAGCTTTGTGAATGATATTGTAAAGGAAGTGCATGACTAGATTAAGTAATATTATGGTCGTAGGAGGTGACACATGGAGTTTGAGGTTTGGGGCCACAAGTTCATAGAGGTCTCCCCTCGGCGAGGAAAATGGTGGTTAGACAGGGAGATTAATCTTCCTCCTAGGTTCGTCAGACCCTTTGAGGTGATGCAGCGATTCAATGAGGTCACATATCAGCTGGAACTATAACCACTGCTACTGAGGTTTCATGAAATCATACATGTGTCTCACCTCCCTCAATATCTACCCAGTGATTCGCACGTCCTCGAATGGGGAGAGATGTATATTGATGAATACACGACTTTCATTGAGCGACCAGTGAGAATCCAAAATCATGAGGAAAATGTCCATCATGGATGAACCATTCCCTTGGTTAGTGTGACGTCGAGGAATGGTGTCCTTGATGAGAGTACCTAGGAAAGGGAGGAACATATTCATTCCTAGTACCCACACCTATTTTGAGTATTGATTTCTGTTTTCTATACTTGAATCTGATGTAGTAATTGAAATTATTCACTACGAGATGAATTGTTTTAACTCATCTAAATGGGTGTAAAAATATCAATCTATGGGATATGTAGGAACCAATACCTTACTAATACATGTTATGTTGGATGTGATTAAATCTATGAGGGCGAATAAGTGCCACCCAATGCAGATAGTATATTGTCATGGGAAAAATGATTCCCTAATCCTTGAGTGTGGATGTTGAGAAATTTATATGATTCTATTTTCCCATGGGGGAGAGGATCAGTACTGTAAAAAAATTTGTTCAAGAGATAGATGATGGAGAGGTGGTCTAAGATATCAAGTATTTTTGCGGGTTTCGAACAAATCTAGGTTGTTTTCATACTGAAGGAAATCTTATGGGGTAGTTGTATGGACTACCCTATTTTAACCTTGTTTACTGATGAATTATTTATGATTAGTATAGATTGAAAGGTATCTGATGTAATAACATGGTTTTACCAATACCGTCCTTTGTAAATACCTAGTTTTTTTAGTGTTCTTATGGGTCACTTTGATTATTTCCTGGGTGTCTCCCAAAAATTCAGTTCCACCAAACAGTGCAAAAATTATGATGGCAACATCATAGTCACACACCGAAAATATGTCTCACATAACGGTGTTCCACACATGACCAATTTTTTATTATTTCACGTGTAAATTCATTTCTTCTCGTAGTAACATATATTTTGTTCATAAAGTGTTTTAAAAACCTTTCAAAGACATTTAATTCTAGTAAATGAGGTTTTAAACACCAAATAGTCATTTGAACATTTAGTTACTAAAACACGAGGTATTTTTCCTTAGAGTAATATCCTACCCCATGCTTTCCAACTTCTCCCTTGTTATGTGGTTTTTACTCCAAAGATACATATTAATTAACAATCGTTATATCCACCATCTATGAGGATAATTATTATATAAAAATTAACCTTCATATGTGAACTACCAAACAAAATGGTCACGCCACGATATGACTTCAAGAACTTTGAAATTGTCTCTATGACATTAGGATCCGGACTTTCATTATCTTGAGATCATATCTCCCTTTTTCTATCTAATTTCACTATGTACAAATAGAGGTGTACTTAAGAGACGAATCATGCACCTATGATGGAGATCTTCCCACTCAGCTTTGAAGCACTCAAATTTTCGTTTCAATTAATACACACATCCTCAGATCTTCACGCGCAGAAAAAATTTTTATCCTTGATCATACAGTTAGGTTTTTTACTTCTTCTTTCATTAATACACATCATGCATGGTTGTGGGAAAAAATTTACCTTAGGTGGTAGATGAAACAAAACCATAACAAAGATAATAAATGTACTATTAATGGATAATGGTGTGAGGAGGATGATGATGAATCTATATTATTTTATTTTAAATAATTTTTTGGCTCATTGTATGTGCTTATGCCCAATGAAAATCATGGGTGTTAGTTGTCCATTCTTGTGCACTAATAAATCATCTTTTTTCTAGGAAATATTATGATAGAATGGTTGTAACACAGAAACTGCTTGATCACATAATAATTGTTGATAAAATGGATTCCCAATAATTATAAATCCCATTTTGATCAACCTGGATATGAAAATAGAATGAATGGACATAACAAACGGTGATGGATAAATATAAAAACATAATTTTTTTCTCGGGTGGTTTGAATGGTTCTTCTTATTTATTCTTGTGGGGTGATGTGGATGTGGATGGATTCTCATGTTGTTTATTTGTTGGTTTTTGGAACTAATTCTTTGCAGAGCCTATATAAAGGGGATTAGTTTGGTTTCAGTACATTGAGGGATCACATTGACCGCTTTAACTATCTTGAATTTACAAGAGAACCTAGTGTGAATGCTTAAATTGCATCTTGGTCGTTATCTTCTGGACTCCAGTGTGGTTTTGACTTGTGGTTCAGCATGTTAGTTTCACGGAATTGCATAATTATTTTTAACAGAATCACTAGAACAATATAATAAGAATGGGATCTATGGGGAGACTGTTTTCGAGGAATGGATTGTGTTTTGGTTGAGGTGGTGGTGAAATTGTGAATGTTGGGATAACAACAAAAGTGGTTGTGTATGATTTCTTCATCTTATCAGGACACTTATGTTTGGATGAGTGCATGATTACATAGATATATAAAATTTAGTTCTTGTTTTTCTAATACACACCACACCCATGTAGATAACATCATTCCGAACACCACTATATTAAGGGGGATTGAGTTTTTCACAAAATTCTAATGAGTGGATATTTATTAGCTCATATATTATCGCCCACCCAGGTATCACAAGAATCATAAGGAATTTTGTTATGGCCTAAGTTTCATTATGGCCTTAGAATCCTTGGTCCGGGTGTGATGTGGTGGTTGGACCAGGAGTGTGGAGGTAGGTTTGTTTACCAAGTGTTTTTTAGATAAGGCCTAACTGTCTTCTGATGTAGTGGAGGTTGTTGTGGCCTAGGTATGCGTGGGCGGGGATGTGTGTGGTTTTGGTGTCCAAGGAGTCATTGAGCGGTATGTGTTGTAGTGATAACCCAAATAGTTTTTATTGGGGTGGCAGTGGGACTACAGTGGAAGTTGTGGGGGAGGTGTGATGCATGTGATGTCCTAAATAACCAGTTGGAAAGCGTTTTGGGGTACCCAAATATCAATTTGTGATTACTAGTACCTTAAAAACATTTATTTTTGTGGGGATCATGGCTTAGTATGGAAGGGTCGATAGTTTCCTTGCTCGGTGCTTTGGTTTTCATTATATTGTCATGATATGTTAGAATGGCTCCCCACTTATGCACAAATGATTTTGGTTTTCCCAACTATGTATACATGTATACTCATCCTATATATATATAATTTCCTTCAAGTTACCAATAGGACCTTCAATATAGTTCTTGACATTACTTGCTTGGGTGTTGTGAGTTTTTTATGTTTTTTCTTTCCTTTCAGTATTTACCTTTGGAGCTAATTTCACATTTTGTTAGCAAATTTTATATATGAATGAGGGAATGATTTTTTGAAATTTACTTTTATTCCTGGCTTTTGGAGTTTTTTGGGATTTACTATCTTGTCCCCCATTTCTTATTAATTAAATATTATAATTCCTTCTATTTTACGTGAGATTCTACAGCCATGGTTCTGGTATGATAAATGATGAATAAAACTAAATATATATGATGGTAAAAATATTAATAAAATAAATTAATTTTTGTGGAATAAAAATATTTGAATCATCATGTTCCTTATATAACTAGTTATGGGAATGAATTAATTCAAAAGGACATTAAATGATTATTTTAATAGATTGTGGTAACAAAAATTTCATAATACAATTTTAATTTTTATATTTTTTAATATGAATTTAATATAGGAAATATTATGTTATTGAGGGGGGGGGGTCATAGATATATATTTTAGAAGGTTATAAATTCAACCTAGTGATATAGTTCCATGGTGGGTCTGTAATGTTTAAAATGAAAGGAATTGTGACTAAATTATTCTACAAATGTATGAAATGTTTTAATTAAAAATAATTCAACAACACGATTAATCCATAGATTTTAATTAATTCTATTTTACATAATTGCTCATTTTAGGACAAAAATTATGAAAATATTGGTTCCCAATTGATGGATTTCCATCAATATTGTTTCATTTATTCTTATTCCAATTTATTCGACAATACATTTCTATCATTAAATAAAACATTATATTTTATATTTTCGTTAATAGATTAACTAATGGGTTAATATTAATAAAATTTATTTAAATCATTTATATATGATCTCAATCATCTATGATGTGTTGAAATATTGATTTATTGAACCATAAAGAGAAAAAACTATTAATTATCATCACCCATTAGTGAAATTTGAAATTTAATAAGAATTTATTCAACATTATTTCAACAAAGATACATATGTGGGAAAAGGTAGATGCATATTTTTCTCAATAAAGAGATTATAAATTTACAAAATTCATATTAATGAATCATTATTTAAAGGAAAAAAATAAAGTAATTGTAGAAATTTACTATTTATAAAGAAAATAGTATGTCATTATCTTCGTGGGATTATAATTTTTAGGTTATTAATTGTCACAAGAAACAACAAATTATCAATCGAAATCAATCCGGAATATACTTTCTCATCATTTTCAGAATATTCGTAATTCTTTCATTATTTTTATAACTAAAAAATATTTAATATTCACATAAAAACCTTCACCATAAAATTCCATCATTATAATAATGTATTTTAATTTTCATTTTTTTATATTTTTTAAAACCCAAAAATGTTCCATCATCATCATATGATTGACCATACATTTTAACAAACTATTCATAATTATATATTATAAAATAATGTAGGAAAACTAATTACACTTCCAAGATTTTAGGTGATCATAAATTAGGTTAGAATATAGTATTTTACAAAATAAAAACACTTAAATAATGTTGTGTCTTTTCTACAAAATATTTAATCATTATGAATTTCATTCTCTATGTATTTTGATGAATTTAATTTCATAGAAACCACCATATTGAAAAATAATTTTTAAATATTCTCTAAATATGATATGTTTATATAGAAACATGATATACACAAAAAATGATACAAGATAGGAAATTTCACAACCTCTTAATCTTATAAATATACCACAAATTATAAAAATTTATAATCTATAAATGTATAGATAGCCATCAAACATTGAATTCCAGTACACAATCACTTATATAGTTTCACGAACAATATTTTCTTGTTGAAATATAATAAGGATAGAAACTGATATTTCTACCAATGTCCACTGTGGAATTGATCAATGTTATAAAAAATGGAAACCTGATGATTATACATTATCTAAAATTTTGAAATTTTACATTTAACCAATTATATCATATACCATATTAATAAATACCAAAAATCCAATTCAGTTGGATTGATATTTGAATATCTTATAATAATCAAATCACATGAATCAAATATTGCACCAGACATGAAATCATTAATTGGAATTTAATAATATCCTGAAATAGAATTCTCATATTCATAAAATAACTCCAGTTTAACAATGAATATTATTTATGTATCTTATAGAAGTAAATTAAATTTTAATAAGAAAATTATAGGACATGAAATAATATTCACTGTAAGATCGTAAAATATATAAAAGATATAAATAAAAAATAATAATGAAAAAAATCATTTAAAATATATTTTCCAGAATTCCAAAATAGGATTTATACTTAAATAAAAAATTTAGAAACAAATAGATGATTTAGGAATATAAAATCAAATTTTAAGTGATGTTTAGAATATTTTTAACCTAGTTATTATATGTTTTGGTGTTTCTATTATCTATTTTATATATGGTATAATTTTTAATGCTTGTATTATGAAATGATTATGACCAAATGATTTCCCAATATTAATAATAGGAATTATTAATATTGGAAATATTTTTTCTATTAAAATATGTGTATATTTTGGGAAATGATAAGATATAATAGATATTGAATGGTGAAATGACTACCTTTATAAGTATGATCATTCATTTTGAAGCACATTATTATAACATGATATGGACGTAGAATAAATTTTGTTCTTACATAACCAATACCATGATGTTATTCAAAATGAATATTTTAAGAAAAAAATTTTATTGTAGAAGTTCATGGTAGTATAGATCAGCACAAAATCAATGTTAATTGACGAACCCTTAAAAATTACCATATTCATAAATAATACAATTTCGGAGTAATATGATTAAATAAAAAGTTATTTTTCATGACATTAGCATTAGAAAATTTGTTTTTATTTTTCTATTAAAAATATTTCATTAATATGATTTTCATTGTTAGTTTTTTCAAGTGAATACACATGAAATGAAGAAGAATATGATAACTTTATTTAATGATGGAATTAGAAAAATTTTATTTTTAAAAAATATAAATTTTCAATTATGATTTAAATAAAATTAATTTTCATCATGTATTCTCATAAATAAATATTTACTTTTACATAAATTAAAATTTATATTTATAATATTATATGTAATCATTTTGAGGTTGTCAATATTGTTTCTGTTATAAAAATAAATATAATACAATAAACATGGTTTTTATATCAAAGTAGATATTATAATATAAAAAAAATTATTAAAAAAATAAATATTATATTTCATATAAAGCCATAAAAAATTTGGTTGGGTGAGCTTTTTACTATTTTATAAATTATAAAAATTTTCATAGAATAGAAAAAATATAGTTTTGTCTTTCAGCTTTCATTTAGGATTTCACAAAAATATGTCATTATTAAAATTCAAGAATTAAAGGTATAAAATAAAATATATATTTATATAACGAAATTTTATGAATTAAAATGTATTTTAAAAAACATAAATTACATTTAATAGACTAAAATGGGAATTATTATTATTTAAACAAAATACTGTGTGAAAATTAAATTTAATAATCAATGTGATTTATAATTTTTTTTCTACTAGAAAAATTTAATATGAAAACAATATTCCATGTATTTTTATAAAATATGATCCAAATTATTTTATATCCCATTAAATATCTGTTTTACAAAACCAATAAATCTACAGGCTATATGATAAAAATAATAATAAAGTATCATCAATTATATATTAATACCCACCTATAAAGCCCTTATCATTAACATTAACTCCTTTTATTATGAACATACCTATATATTACATCACATTTTACATTTAAATTATTTTTTCATGTTCCATGTATTTTTTATTAAGCATCGCGAATTGATGTCATAATATAAGTGATTTTTTTCCTCTCTTTGTAGTCAATGAACATAATTTTTTATGTTAATCATTGAATGTCAATTTTTTTATGTTCACATGAATTTATTGTTATTCAATTATTACACATATATTATTCAATCAATTAGATACTTATATTCATTATCCTAAACCATAATACATAATCCATGTTTTATTCCTTTTATGAAGTTAAATTATACTACATATTTCATATGATTGATGTTTATTATTATTTATACCCAGAACAATGTCTATTCAAGGATTTTTATATATGATTAATTATAATTAATTTATTTATTATTTAAATGTATCAATCCCATATTACCATTTAGTGGGTTAAAAATTATGAAGAGATATACACTTTTAATAATTATGTATATTATTTTTCCAGAGTTATTTATGAAATAATTATTTATGTTACACGAATAATATGTATAAAATGAATTAATATATGTATAAGTTGATCTATTATAGAACTTTTAATAATCATGATATTAATACCTATCTAGAGATGGAATTTCTTACGATACCTTGATGAACAAACTTGTTAATATATTGTATCACACCATATTATGGTGATATTCTTATGAATGAATCATTTTTACAGTATAGGAATATTTCAGTATTATTTATCATATATGTCTTATTATTATCTATTTATATACATGATGACATATCCATTTTTATTTCTATGTTCCATCTCACATATTATTCCACTACTAGGCATTATGCTCACCGCTTTTAAAATATTCCTATTTATAAGATATAATTTTAAAATAGATAAGAAATTTGGATTAATACTACTTAATTTATATATGTTAAATAATGTTTTTTTATTTTCATTTTGTACTTTATGTATAATGTAACTTTTCCGAAAACACTAAATCTAAAAATATCCATCTATTTTATCAATGTAATATATTATTATGTAAATATGTTAAAAATAATGAATGAAATTGGATGGTTTATATTTTAATTATCCATGTAATTCGTTATTAGAATATTAAAATTATTTATTGAATGAATTTGTTAAAACAAAATGTTTATGTATAATTATTGAAAATTATTCATTATTTATTGTAAAAAATTTATTTAGTGGATTCTATGAAATTAAATCATCTTATGTACTCAAAAAAAATTGAATTGGATTTGGAATATAGGTACATAAAGGTAATAAAATAGAATACAATACTTTTAAATGAACTTTACCTATACCTAGTTCATAATAAAAATATATTGTTGAACATATCAGTAATATTCATTGATTATTTGTGTTCAATTTATGAACCATTTTGAGTTATATGATGATAATTTATTTTTATGAATACATTTAAACATTACATCATCAATTAATTTTATTATTAAAATAAATTATTTGAAATCCCTTTATAATAACTTTCAGAATATTTAAAATAGTATATGTTTTCCCATTTCTGTTTTTTTCTTGTCAAAAAAGATTGGAAATAAATGTGGTCAAATGAATAATATATGCGTTATAGTGTATGGGAATGATATTCCCCTTATAGTGGAGATGAGATGAAAACAACATTATGATGTTGAATCACAAATCATTTATTATTAATTATAAAAATATACTATTTGGAGGTATTGAAACTATCATGGAAGGAACAACTACTAGTTTATTATCTTACACATGATTCAAAACTAGTTTTTTGCAGAACCACCAATTCATAGGTTATAGAAAAATTGACTGAAACTATATGAATTATATTTAAAATACTCACTTTTTTTAGAGTTTTATCACTAGTAGTATAAATATTTGATGCTGAATATAATTAATGGAATACATATATAAAAAAGAATATGATGGATCAATTTTAATAGTTATAATGTGATAATTTTGGAAAAGTATTTTTCAATGAATATTTTCCCACACACATAAATAGGAAATGGAAATTGAATTACAAGAATTAATGCAATATTAAGGTTAATTTATTTGATGTAATGATATGAAATTTAAAAATATGTAGGACATTATTCATTCTTTGTTAGTTATATTTAAAAAATTATTTATCGGATCTTATATTCAATGTGAAATCATTTACAAAAACCAGTTACAATTTGACATTTTGTGAATTATGAAATCTTATTTTATATTGATGTAAAAGTCGAAATTGAATTTGGATTTGTTTAGTATTATCATATAAAATAATTATAATATGTTGGGGATATGGATTAATTTCAAAAATAATTTCATCACTGAAAAATAATGGTGGACATATTACAAATATAAGTGAAACATGTGAGGGGGGGATCAAATATTAAATTATCTATATGGAAGTAGAATACTATAAAATTGGATAATTTATGTAAATATATTTAATCATGAATATTAAAATCATAAAAATTTAAAATTAAAAAGGTAACATAGTCCACGTATAACATATAATATAATATTTTATTTATGTGGAGTATTGAAATTTTGATAACCTCTATATGAATTACAAGGTAATTGAGGGAAACGAAAATCAACCCTATAAGATAACACAAGTGAAACTTCATTCTTCTAAAGACATTCTATATAATGTCGATGATATAAATGTTGTTGTAGATAGTAGGCATAGAGTGGATTGAAATATTTTAATTGTATTATTTGATTATAGTTGAATTCATTATTTCATTTCATTCGAGAAAGTAATGAATAATAAATTTATTCCCAAAACATATATAGTTAGATATATCAAATTAAATTTAAAGATAAGTTACTCAAGAATCATGTATAAATATTGATTATCCTTTAAAAATTAAAGAGTTAAATCTCTCTAAAACCCACGTTGTAAAAAATGGTGGAATTTTACATAATATAAGGGATGGACTGGACATCAATGCATAATTAAATGATAAACTATATATGAAAGGAAATATGAATTATCATGGTAAGACAAAATAAAATATTCTTAAAATGTGGTATATCCTAATATTATTTTTATCAAGAAACACCTTATATGTATTTTTAAGACAAATTACTATAGAAATGTATAGGAAGTAAAAGTATAAGGGTCAATGATGTACCAATTACATAACAATAAATTAATAAAATTAATAATGAATTAGTTTCTCTTCCCCTATAATCAGTGGTAGGGTAATTATAATATCCTTTCAGTCAAACTACTATATCTAGGTATGAAATGATTAAAATTTTCATTTTCTATTAGATACTAATTATGCTAATAAAATATTATCCATCCAAAACATAATAAATCAAATAGAAATTTTTATTCAAATATATACTCAATGAACTATTAGATAAAATGAAAAAAATAATTTGTAAGAATTATTACAAGAAAAATAGCCATCGTCTTTATGGTGAGTTTTCCAACAAATTCCATGTTTTCAATATTAAAACTATTTCATCATCATCATCCATATGAAACCATTACATAAATAATTAATTTAATATCATCCTAGATAAACATGTGTGAAGTCATTTAAATTGGGGTAATCTAAAATGATTGGTAAAGGTAACAATATTCATTAGTATTTTAATTTCATCATTGATAATAAAATGACTTTATGTATAGGATGAAATAATTAATGTTTTTTTTAAATAATAATTTTTATACACATAAATACCAAGATCTTCATAAATGAAAACAATGAAATATTCTTTATAAAATGATATAATAATTTAATTAAGAATCCATTTTTATTTGATATCAATCAAGATTAATGGATGTTTTTATAACCAATAGATAGTATAAAAATATTTGTCGGTATCGTGGAACATCTTCAAAAAAAATCACTTATAGAACACATAAAATTTTAATAAGCTTAAGAATGAAATCAAATATAATTATATAGTGGCCATGATCATTAGCAGATGTATATGAGTGATATTTTTCTGCACACACTATTTATGATATTTTATCCTCATACGATGTTGTATGGGTTCACCAATAATATAAAAGAATCCATGAGTAATAAATACATTACTCATATAATTTATTTAGTCTTAAAAACACTAAAAAATCATAGTTCAATTCATATTAATAATAATATATGGAAAATAAAAAGTTCCCAATATAATTTTATTGTATCCTCACAATCCCATTTTAAATAATTTAATTTAATTAAAATCCTCTTTCAAACTGGAACAATCTATGGAAAAAAATAGGCACCATAACAATTTCTTTGAAAACTCTTTAATATAAAAAAAGAAAGGGGTCACATAATAATTTATTTGAAAACATAATAAAGCTTCTAAAAAACTATTCATTACTGAATCTATACAAAATATCCCCCATAAAGAATATGTAACATCAATTTTGGTTGATTTTGATGAAACAAATATGATAAATTGGTCATTATAAGAAATTTTAAGAAACAAATTATTTCATTTATAAAATCACATTAATAAAAGAAAAATATATTGTGATGATGATTTTATTATTAATCAAACACTGAAACATATAATAGAGAATATAATGCAAATTTTTGACATGACGGTATGAAAATAGTTTCATGATAAATAGTTTTATGATTAAAATTCCTTTAAAAAAATCAACAAAGGAGAAAAAGGATACAATTGTGAAAGATGACCAGAAATTTTCATTGATCTCCATTAAAAAGAATGAAAAAATAAAATTTATATTTTATATTGGTAATCATTAATATTATAATATTATTTATTAATAAAATTACAATGTATGGAGATATATGTGAACACAAGTAAATATATGAAACATTAGATTATCACTATCATTTAAAAATGACTTTCATGATATTTTACCAAACAATATGAAAGGAAATAGAAATAAAGCATGTTAAACACATTCATAACCAGTGTAAAATAAATTAAATTTTTCATTAAAATAAAAACATACTATATATAAAATAACATTAACATTAACAATCTAAAAAATAAATACTTTGGTAATATAAAACATTTTCGATTTTATTAATCATTCCAATTGTAATCCCCATTAATGAATAAAATAAAATGAAAGAATAAATATAATTAATCTAAGATGTCATATGATATAAAATTTAAAAGGATATTATATATGGATTGTAAATGAGCAAAATCATATCATAATCATATGTTTTAAAGAAAATTAATTTGAGACAAATTACCATTACAAAAACCCGAACACTGAATTGGTTCAATAATAAATGAATAAACTATGATAATAATATGTATATTAACATATAAAATTCATAAATAAAACACAATATTAAAAATTATTAACATAAATAATATTAAAAAATAAAATATAATATGTACATTATATGACACAATTAAATGATATTTAGATATAAAATTCCATATCACAAGCTAAATTTAATTTCAATTCACCATGAATGTAATATTGAAAATAAAAATATAAAATAAAATGATTTAAGAAATATTCCTAATATTATATTTTAAATGGGATGTATATAATCTCCAAAATGAAAATATATAGTTTATATTTCATTTGACTCAAAATGATAACAATGTGAGAATAGAAAACCCTAAAATAAAGAAATTATATTCTCTATAGGTCCTTTAACTCCATTATAATAATATTACAATAATTATTCAATTTTATAATAACCAATTAATTTTTATAATATCAGAATAAGATAATTTATTTTTTATATATTTAAGGTGATATTTTTATATTTAACAAGTTCTTCCCATGTTGGGTTTTTTGAGGATGGTTAGACTATTGTTTCAAAATGGCATCAGTGTGTTGACAATAGACAAATATTTCCCTATTTAAAAATCACTAGATATATATATATATATTTATTTAATTTTTAGATAAATTATTATTTTTATAATTATCACAAATTATGGTTACTAAAATGGTCATATTTATTTTCATAGAGATGGTGGGATATACTTCTGCATGATTAAAGATTGAAGTTCTCCAATGGATAAAAGAAAAGTAATATTTAATCATTAAATAATTAAAATAATTTCTGAAATAAAATATTGTATATTAATATGTACATATATATATAATAAATATATTTTGGTGATGAAAAATATCACATCGTTTGATGGTTGTGGTTTTCCATACATGTGGACGAAATATGTTATCATTTTCAACATACAAAAAAATAATATATTATTTTATAGAGAAATTTAAAATCATTTTTTTCAAAATTATGTCATTTATATGACATAAATTCATTATTAGTTTCCTAATTACCTTTTATGTAATGTAATAGTGAAAAAAGAGTCAGACATTTTCAGGAGGAGGTAGTTTTCCACACTCATGCACAACATTACCATTTCCCCCTGTAGAATGAAATGTATATAGGTATATGTTATATTGCATTTTCATAAGTATATATTATTAAAAAATGTGATATATATAAAAATTACATCCATAATTATGTCAATCAGTGAGAGGCAAGGATGTAAAACAAATGATATCTGTTTATGAAGAAGTAGTTTGTTCTACATAGGAATAGTGATTTAACATGCCATTTTGTAAAATAAGATAATTATTTCGATTTCTCCATTAAAACTATTATATAATATTGTATTTTAATAATTGGGGTATTATATAATAACAATTTATGGATATATATAGGAGGTGGAAGAAAAAATAAAATAAAAATGATCTGTTAAGCATGATACTTTTTCATCATATTACCTCTCCTGGTTTTTAGTAAGAGACCTCATAGGATGCCATTATGATCAAAGAAATATTCTAGGATGTCGGTGGGGAATTATATGTGGAATTTGGGAAGGATATATACATATGTATTGGATAATATTTAGAGGATAAAAGATGAGTGCCCTAGAATATGAGAGGTGAGTGAGGTAATTCAAATTGTTCAAAATAAAACGTTATACCCATGATTATCAAAATAAAAAATGTTCAAAAATAGATATTTATTTATCCTTATTAATTATTATATAAAAATATTTCCTAAAAATAGTTTTTTACATATTTTTAGTCCATCTTATCAATTATCTCTTTATTTTTACAACCATATAAAAACATTTTTTTCACATAAATGTATAAATAATTTTACGTATTTTCATTATTTATTCCAGTTAAATAATAAAAATAACAAATTTTATAATAAAAATTATGATTATTTTAAATATTTATTATATTTTACTAAATAAACCAATACATCTGTAAACATATTTTAAATTTATTCTAATAAAACCAAAGAAAAATGGGATTAGTTGTCCCTTTTCAAACACATAATAATTAATCATAAAAACAAATATGAGGTTGATATAGATGAAATTAAGTGGATTAAACTAAAATAAATATTATAATTGTAACTTGAAATAGTATTCAAAACATAATGTGACATGTAAAATTTAATAATTTATGAAAAATATATGAAATTTTAACAAAAATTCCTATATTTGACTATTCATATAAAAATTAAATTTTTCAGAAAAATAGAAAATTTCATGAAAAGAAAATTTTTATATTTGGATTTAAAAAATTATTTTATTTTTATAAAAATAAATTTTATGAAATTTTTATAATGCAATTAATAATTTTTTTATGTAAAATAAATACATATCATTTTGTAAAATAGTTTTGTTGATGATTAAAACTATTATACTTATAATTTATTGACTAATTTGTAAAAATTATAAATATTTTATATGTATTCATATATATATATATATATCATAAATAATTTAGTATTAATCATACTTATATAATTAATAACTAGTTTATAATGGTTATATATTACAAGTGTCCCTTATATTGGTGTTGCATGTCAGATAGACAATATAATGTAGATTATTATTCTAAAATATCAAGGTGTTTAATCCTCAAACATTTAATAAATTTAATCCTATATATACTAAAATTATAAGACTAATAAGATTATTGATATTTGAAAATACTTTTTTTAGAAATGTATATCTTAAAACAGTTAATCATGAATCCTATCGATAATAGATAAACTGATATTTGAAGGTCCTATTGAATTCCCCATAATAGGATTCTATATAGGTTAACATAGGTTGGAATGTGATGTGTTGGATATGGGGATCAAAACAATTTCCATATAATTATTATGTGTTATATAGATCATTAATAACAATAAAATGAATGATCATGAGAGAATAAATATACTCATAACATTATATTAAATATGATTGGAGAAGGTGATTGATATCATCTGATGTAACATCACATTACATTTTCAGGTACTTTAGATGTTTCCAAGTACCACTTTTTTGTAGTAGTGACTTGGGGTGCGTTTGGGTGTACTTTTAAATAAAAAAAAAGGGCAATGGCTTGTGCACGGTTTGCGCATGGTTTGAAAAACGGTGTGACAAAACTGTGCCAACCATGCTACACTGGACAGAGAGGTTTGCACATTGTGCACACGGTTTGATAATCCATGCGACCAAACCATGCTGACCAAGCATCTCTAGACAATGAGGGCCGCATAGTGTGCGCACAGTTTGACAAACCGTGCTCCTCTACCATGGTAAACTGTCCGGGCAGTTTTTAATTTCAAAATTTTCTTTCAAAACCACCAAAACCCCCGATACTTCCATAATTTCGACCTTACCTCGAGCTTGACTCATATTAGCTATTTAAAAACCCTCCTAAAGAGAATCCAATGTGATCTGAACTTCTTTCATCGAGATTTAATGCTTGGATTGAAGATCTGCTCTTCTTCCAATATGTGTATTTCATCTCATTGGGTATCTTGTTTATTCGTATATAATTCCTTGATCTTTTCATCTGATATTTCCTTTTCATCCATGGATATAAACCTACATGTTGATTTATAGATGTAGTATTTTGAATCGAGATCTAGTTTTGCAAGATCTTGATTCCATTGATCATAATTTTGGTTTTAAAGTTTTAGATGCAGATTTTGATCGACGTCGTTGTGCCACTCGGTTTTGGGGTTTTTTTGGAATAACTAACGTCAATAAATCGAGGTAGGTGGTTCTGTCTCGTCTTTCCAAATTGACTATAATTGTATTTTCTTGATTTATTTCAATTATTTATTTAAATTCAATTTCTCCATTTTCTTTCAATTAAATTGATAAAAACTCAATTCCAATGAATTGAGATATTTGAAGTGGTTTTGGAAAAGAAATTTGGGAAAACCCAAATTCCATTGAATTGGGTGAGTTTATGTGAAGTTGGTCAAATTAAATTGTTTAATTTAAATTGTGGATTTGATGGAAATGTTTTCAATAGAATTGTTGAATTTAATTGTTGGAATGAAATGTGCACTGACGGATTTGGTTTTGAATGGATTACAAACTTATGAAAATGGCTTAAAATGATTTGATAGAAACCCATTGGTTTTATTTAGTGAAAAAGAAATGTTTTTAATAAAACCTATTTTGGTTTTAAATGGAATGAAATTGGAAATTTTGAAATAGAAGAATGGGAATGATAGAATTTTAAGCATTCTTAAAATATTTCACACATCATGTAATATCACATTCAAGCCTTAGGTAGTTAGTGAGATATTTGGAGACACTCTATTATACGACAATGTTCTAAAACATTCTTGTGGCGAGTTACATCTGTGATGGGTTGGTGACGAGTCTCCATTGGATAGGGTCATTGGGATGTGTTTATAAACATTTTGTTGTATTCACATAGATAGTGCAGAATCATATAACCATTAAATACTATCGTATCTTTTGTCAGATGACCATGTCACTCTCTTCTTTATTTATATGTGAGATATAAAGGTTTTCCAATGTTATTGAACTTCCTTACATGCTAGTGGAATTTATTTTAACTATATTATATAAATTTTTTTCTTAATCCATTGTATAGGAAATATTCCATCATTGTAAATCCTTTTTCTTAAATTAACTCTCCATCATTTGAAAATGTATAACATGTTTTGTTGAAATATTGTTTTTAATTTCCAAACCTATTTATATGAAAATTGAAAGCTTTTCTTTTTATATTCTATACATGGAATTTGTTATGAAATATTTTGTGGTATCCTACTGGGCTTAGGCTTACACCCTACTTTTTCCTTCGGGTGTTTTTAGAATTTCTTCTTCCAGGATCGAGCAATGGGAAGTGAAATCTTGGAGGGTTATCCACCTATTGATCTTTTTTGGATAGTTCTGTCCTTATGGACATTGGGGCAGTTTTTCCCTTTTTCTTCTCGTACTTGGGTTGTAGTACGTTGGGATTTTTACGCCTCTTTATATTCGGGTACTTTACTCATAGTGGAGTTTCCTTTTGTTATGAATATTGTCTTGTTTCTTTTGATTCCTCATTCTTGTGGAAAAATCTTTCCCACATGCATGTTGTGTGACGCCAGGTGCTTGTCGCTAACCCGTGTGGACCTGGAATTCCCTTCGGGCTATGTCAAGGTGGACTCGGATATCGGGTTACCAGGGTACCCGGGCTGGTTCATGAAAAAGTGATATAAGTGGAGGTTAAGCATCTTTTCTTGTTGACAGTATGCATTTGAGTATTCTTGTCGGGGCTTCGGAGGTAGTTGTGATATTGTGCCTTTCCATCTCTCACCAAAATGAACATTAAGTCTCCAGGGTTGGTTAAGGAAATATGATTTGTAGATTAGTTCTAGTATTTTCCTTATTTTTATTCGGATAGAGTGGAATCCAAATCTTGTCAATCCCTTCTATTAAGAATAGTTTTTCTTATTACTCTATTTGAGAATTAATCAAATGCCTTTTTGTGTTGGGTAGCAACAAGCCTCTGAGAAGAGGTGGAGATCAGATCCAAAAGTAGGCTGCTGCTGAACATCAACAAGAAAGACCAATTATGGATCTGAATCTGGTTGAGGTGATTGTTCGTATTGTCAAATCTCTTGGACTAGCACCACCTCTACTTCCAATTTAGACTCCGGCTATAGATCTTCATAGAGATATTCTCTGATGTCTTTCTCAAGAGTTCCTACGCCATAATACACATGTTTTCAAAGGCTCAACAGACCCTCAAAATGCTGAGGAATGGTTGAGTAAGATTGAACGTCTGTTTGGGTTCATGGAGACAACTGAGGTGATCGAGCTGAAGTGTGCGACCTTCATACAGGAGGGACTATTTAGGATTTGGTGGGACACAATGGTGATGGCTTGGAATCATGATGGTCTAGAGTGTAAAGACTTTAGGGTTCTTTTCACTAACTAGTTATATGCATAATCAATGCTGTTGGCCAAGGATTTGGAGTTTTTCAAGCATGAGCAGGCCAACAAATCCATGACTGAGTACTCAAAGAACTTTTTCTGAGCTACTATAGTTTTCTCATGAGATTGTATCTAATGAGAGAATGAAGTCTCGACGATTTGATTTTGGACTTCGATTAGATATTCGTTCTCATGTTTTCCTACTAAATCTACCCACTTCTCCAGATGTGGTGGATAGGGAGATGATGGTTGAGATGGTCATGGCAGGAAAGTCAGGGTTGAAGGAGGTTATTTTCCCTCTAAGTGGAAGTGTTGGTTCCTTCAAAGGAAAACGGAAGAATGACTTTTCGCATGGTAGTTATCAACTGCAGAGTCATTACAAACCTCCAATAGCTCCAAGAGGGGCTTCATTGACTTGCTATCAGTGTGGGAATCTAGGAAATTCTAAGAGGGATTTCACTGAGGTACCCAAGAACTATTTCTCATATGGATTTTTAGGGCACCTAACAAGATTTGGCCATCACTTCTCTACTCCACACGGTGGAACAAGATCATCCGCACCTCCAGAAACTGTGGGGCATTCAAATTCTTCACGTACAAAAGGGTTCCATCCACAGGAATCCGGAATGAAGCATCTTCACGCAGTGGAAGAGTCTCCATAAGTAGCTGATACAGGTCCTGAATCTTTGAGAGGTTCCATTACTATACCTTTGCCTTTAGTGACATCTCTTTTTGATACTGCTGAATCTCACTATTTTATGTCAACCCATCTTGTTAATCGACATAATATGCCTATGGAACTTTTATCTTATGTGATGGATATTACTACACCCCTTTGTACAATGAGATATAAGGGTCTCTATAGTCATGATTTTGTCTTCTCTCTATCAGATGTAGATCATGTTTGGAGTTCCACGGTTCTCGACAAGAAATCTTTTGACATCATATTTGGGATGGATTAACTCATTGCCAATAATTACCAGATTTATTGTTATTTTCAAGGGGTCTACCTCACTAAACCCATTGGTGTGCCTCTTATTTTTCAAGGAGAATGGGACTCAAGTTCAGGTATAGCTGGACCCTCTTATCTAGAGTTGGGTAAATTTATATCAGGGTTTTCTTTTGATATAGAGATAGATTCAATGTTTGGTGATCTTCTTCCAGTTGTTGATGAGTTTCTCAACGTGTTTCCTTCTGACATATCTGGTTTCCCACCAGTAAGGGATGTTTATTTCCCTATTGACATAATCTATGGTACTCAACCATTTTATATTCCCTCTTACCGAATGGATGCAGCTGAAATAAAAGTACTATTGTCTTAGTTAGATGATCTTCTTGAGAAAGTTTTTATACGCTCGACTGTGTCACCTTGGGTAGCACCTGTTCACTTTTCCAAGAAGGCTGATGGTTCTATTCGCGTATGTGTTGATTATCGAAAGGTCAATCTAGTTAAGATAAATAACAAACATATGTTTCCACGAATTGATGGTTTGTTTGATCAATTGAAATGGTCAATGTGGTTTTCAAAAGTTGATCTTCAATCTGGTTACCATTAGTTGAGGATAAAATAATCTGACATTCCTAAGACCACTTTTTGGAGTAGGTATGGCCATTATGAGTACCTTTTTATGCCCTTCGGCCTAAAAAATTCTTTTTAAGTGATAATGTCATTGATGAACATGGTTTTCCATGAGTATCTTGATACCTTCGAGGTGGTGTTTGTGGATGACATTCTTGTCTACTCCGTGTCTGAGGAGGATCATGTGCATCATCTGAGAATAGTTCTAAGTCATCTAAGGAATCACTGACATTATGCCAAGATTTCAACGTGAGATTTATTGATTCAGGATTGAATTTCTTGGGGCCTGGAATGTCAGAACAAGGAATATTATTTGATTCTAAAAGGTTGAAGGCTGTTATGACTTGGGAACAACCACACAATTTTTTCGAGATTTAGAGCTTCTTGGGCATAACAGGATATTATCGCTGGTTTGTTAAAGACTTCTCTAATTTTGCTTCTCCAATGACTTCTATGAACCGAAAGGGAGTGGAGATTTCATATAATGATAAATGTCATAGTTATTTTGATGAGTTAAAGTTTCTCATAACTACTATAATGCTGTTAACTCTTCCCGAGGATGGGATAGGATATGTGGTCTTTTGTGATGCATCGGGTTCAGTCTTGGGATGTGTACCAATGTAGGGTAAAAAATTTGTTGCCTATGGGTCTCGTCAGCTTCAGCCTCCGGAGAAGAACTATCCTACCAATGACCTTGAACATTCAGCTATAATGCACGTACTTCAGTGTAGGAGACATTACCTTTATATTGAAAGGTTTACTATGTATTCAGACCACAAAATCCTGAGTTATATCTTCTCTCAAAAGGATTTCAATCTTCGCAAAAGGCGTTGGGTGGAGTACCTGCAATATTTCGACATTGACTTTGATTATAGCACGGGGAAAGGGAATGCAGTTGCAGATGTGTTAAGCAGGAAGAATCCATCACAAGATATGAAAGAATCTTTAAAAGAGTGGAGTTTGATGGATATATTTTCTTAGTTGCATATTTGAGTTCAGAGGAAGGGGAATGATATTTCTTTAGCCAGTGTTCAGTTATCTTCTTCTCTCCTCGAGTTAATTATTCAGGAACAACAACTAGATAATGAATTCCATAGCGTTAGTGTCTCTCTTTATGGTGGGGAGACTGAAACATAGTGGTTGTTCTCAAAATAAGATGTTTTGTGTTATCGAGACCATTACGTTGTGCCGTTAGCGGCAAGGAAGGATGTGATGGTGGGTTTCCATAACACATAGTGGGTGGTACAGCCAGGAACCATGAATATGTTCTATGACATGTGATAATAGTTTTGGTGGCCAGTTTTGAGACGTTACATTGCTGAGTATTTATCTCATTGATATACATTCCATCAGGTGAATGTCGAGCACCAAAAACCTTCCAGATTTCTTTATCCACTTCTATTCCCTACATGGAAGTTGGATGAAATCTCTATGGTCATTGTGGTTGGTTTACCTCAAACCCAGAGGAAGAAGAACATGATATGGGATGTGATCGACAGGTTATCCATGTCATCTCATATTATAACTATTCAAGTTACAACCAATGTTGAGGAGTTGGGAAATATCTATGTGAAAGAAATTGTTCGTATGAACATAGTTCTTTATGCTATTGTCTCTGATAGTGATCCCCGGTTTACTTCTCTCTTTTGGAGAGGCCTTCCGGAGGTACTGGGATCTCAGGTCCTTTTGAGCACGGCCTACCATCCATATTCAGATGGCCAGATAGAGAGAGCTATTAAGATCCTTCAGGATATGCTCCGTGCTTGAGTTCTTGACTTTAGTGGGAGTTGGGACGATCATCTGGGGCTAGTTGAGTTTTTCTATAACCACAGTTATCAATTGGAAATAAAAATGGATCCTTTTGAGGCATTGTATGCCTTTCCTTGTAAATCTCGTTTATGTTGGTCAGAGATTGGTGAATTTTCTTTGGTAGGACCGAGTCTGATCCAAGAGATGATAGCTACGATCCAGTTGATTCATCAGAGAATGTTGACAGCACAGAGTCAGTACAAGTATTATGTTGATCGTCACCGTAGTCCTTTAAGGTTATCATTTGGTGACCATGTGTTCCTGAATATTTCCCCCAATTGGGCCATCGACGGCTAGAGATGCAAGGGAAGCATGCTCTTCATTTTGTGGGACCTTTTGAGGTAATTGGTTTTGTGGGGAATGTTTCATACCGTTTAGATCTACCAGCATAGCTGACGTCGATACATAACGTGTTCCATGTATCACAGATGCGAAAGTACCTCTCTGATCAATCTCATGTTGTGAGGTTGAGTGATCTTGAGATTGAACCAGATTTATCTATTATTGAATGACCAGTCAGGATTGTTGATTCTGAGACCAATGTACTTCATTGGAGAACGATAACTATGGTATGTGTACTATGCCATCATGGTTCTGATTCTCATGATATGTGGGAAAGGTAGGAACTAATGAGAGATCAGTGGCCTCACATTTTTCACATGGTGGCTTCTTCATAGGCTTTTTGGGGATAGAAAGATCTTATGGTGGGAAGTTTGTAACATCACATAACGTTTTAAGTTACATTAGATGTTTCCAAGTACATGTTTTTTGGAGTAGTGACTTGGGGGGTGCGTTTGGGTGAACATTTAAGTACAACAAAATGGAAATGGATTGGGCACAGTTTGTGCACGGTTTGACAAACCGTGCGACCAAACCGTGCCAACCAAGCTACACTGGATAAAGAGGTACACATAGTGTACACATGGTTTGAAAAATCGTGGGACCAAACTATGCAGGCTGACCATCTCTGGATAGTGAGGGCTGCACTATGTGTGTACGGTTTGGAAAATCATGCACCTCTACCAAGGTAAACCGTGCACAGGGTTTTTAATTCCAAAATTTTTTTAAGACCACCTGAAC
This sequence comes from Viscum album, assembly GCA_963277665.1. Classification (NCBI taxonomy): domain Eukaryota; kingdom Viridiplantae; phylum Streptophyta; class Magnoliopsida; order Santalales; family Viscaceae; genus Viscum; species Viscum album. The sequence goes on from OY728138.1 coordinate 835,769,238, forward strand.
CCCTTAGAATTCCATTATTTCGACCTTGGCTCGGGCTTGGATCATTTTTGGTATTTCCAAAGCCTCCATGAGAGATCCCAAGGCGATCTGAAAATCATTCTTCAAGAATGAATGCTTGGATTGAAGATCCACTCTCCTCTCGGTAAGTGGATTTCATCCCGTTGCATATATCATTTCTTTCTCTATCATTGCATGGTCATTTAATTGGAGATTTATTTTTCTTCCATGGATATAAAAATATGAGATGAGGTATAGATCTAGGATTATGAATCTAGAACAAGTTTTTCAAGATCATGATTCCTTTGATCTTAATTTTGGTTTTGAGGTTTTAGATCTATATTTTGATCAATGTTGTTGTGCCGCATAGTTTTTGGGGTTTCTCGTTGGGATAACTACCATCAATAAATCAAGGATGGTGGTTCCGTCCCGACATGCCAAATTGATTACAATTGTATTTGATTGATTTATTTCAATTATTGATTTAATTTCAATTGCTCAAGTTGCTAAAATAATTTGATAAAAACACTATTCCATTGAACTGATATATTTGAAATGGTTTTGGCATTGAAATTTGTGGAAACCCCAATTCCATTGAATTAGGTGTGTTTATTTGAAATTGGTCGATTTAAACTGTTTAATTTAAATTGTGGATTTGATTGAAATGTTTTCAATTAAATTATTGAATATAATTATGGAAATGAAATGTGTAATGATGTAATTGGTTTTGAATGAATTTCAAACTTATGACAATGTATTAAAATTAATTGATATAAACCCATTAGTTTTATCTTGTGAAAAAAGAATTTTTTGAATAAAACAATTTTTGGTTTTAAATAGAATGAAATTGGGACTTTTGAAATGGAAGAATAGGATTGATTGTATTTTAAGCATTCATAAAATAGTTCACCCATCGTGTAATAGCACATGCAAGACATATGTAGTTAGTGGGTTATTTGGATACACCCTACTCTATGAAAACGTTCTAAAACATACTTGCGGTGGGTCACATCCATGATGGCTTGGTGACGAGTCTCCCTTGGACTGTATCATTGGGACATGTGTGTACACATCTTGCTGAGTTCACATAGAGAGTGCAGAATCCAATAGGTGGTAAATACAATTGTACCATTTGGAAGATGACCATGTAGCTCACTTGTTTATTTATATGTGAGATATAAATGTATGCCAATGTTTTTGAACTATCATTCATTCCTGTGGAATTAATATAAACTGTTTTATATTACTGATTTTCATAATCAATTATTTTAGAAATATTCCATCTTTGTAAATCCTTTACTTAAATTATCTTTTTTATCAATTGGAAATGTATAGAATGTTTTGATAAAATATGCTTTTGAATTGGAAAAATTTTTTATTTGAAAATTGAAAGCTTTTATTTGGATAATATATACATTGTATCTATTATGGAATCGTTGTTGGTATCCTGCTGGGCTTAGGTTCACACCCTACTTTTACCTTTGGTGGTTTGTAGACATTCTTCTTCCAGTATCGAGCAACGGGAAGTGACATCTTAGAGGTGTATCCAGCTATTAATCTTTGGTTTTGGTGAGTTGTGTCCTTAGGGACCTTGGGGATGTTTTTTCCCATTTTTCTTCTTGTACTTGTGATGTATTACTTTGGGATTTTTATGCCTCTTTGTATACAGGTACATAACTCCCAGTGGAGTTTCCTTTTGTTATACATATTTTCTTATTTATTTCTCTTCTAAATTCTTATGGATAAATCATTCACACTTGCATGTTGTGCGGTGCCAGGTGCTAGTCACCGACCCGTGGGGATCAGGAACGCCCTTCATGCTATGTCAGGGATGGCTCGGTTATCTGGTTACCAGAGTACCCGGGCTAGATCGTGACATCCAATATAATTTTAATATTAAAATAATTTTACTCCAAACCAATTACTGTAGTTGAGAAATTCATTTGCCATATATATGTATATTGTGTCTAAATAAATTTAATTAATGTAAAGTATTTAAACAATTTTACAATTTCCACCACAATCTAATATCTTTTTTTCCAAATGATGGGTATTGAAGATATATATTTATCATGCATGAATCATGGAAAAATAATATTTAAAAGCATGATATAACTATTAAAGGGAAAAAATTAAATTCCCCCAATAATTAGAAATTAAAAAAAAATGTCATCACACAATAATATAACATTGAAAATGAATTATCATTAATATGATACATTAGACATAAAAAATATACAATAACAACCAAAGTAAAAACTAATACATTCCTTATATACATGACATTATATATCGTATTATATTAATATAATCAACATTAATTAGTGTTTTAATATAAAATATTATCACTCAAATTTAATTTTATAATAAAAAAATATAGTTCTCTTTATTTAAAGAAGCAATAATCACTTAGTCACCAAATCTCATATCAATATCATTTTCATCTATATAATAAAATTTATCTTCATATAATTATTAAAATATAAAATATCTTATAAAATATATATATTACCAATACCTCAATTCATATTTTATTAAAACATAAATTCTAACATCATGTTGAACCAACTCATTTTATAGATATTTTCCAAATAAAATGTCTCCTAAAATTTCATCACTCACATTATTATCTCATATCATTAAACAACCAATGGGTGTCCAGGATTATGAAATTATGATTATCCATAATCATTTTACATATTATCTTATCAATAAATATTAATAAAACACTTATGAATAAATATTAAAGTACAATTATATATAATCAATCATTTGATTCCAACAATAACATTCCATAACCAACACTCACAAATCAAATGTTGAAAGAAAAATGTTTTATGTTTATAAAAATGATAGTCATGAAGGTTAAACATATTTTTCCTTCCCAAACATAAAAAATTAAAATGGAAATATTTTATTCACATAAATTAACAATGAGATATTATGTTTAGTGTATTATATAAATATAAAACCCCATCACATAAACAATACCAATGTGTTTAAATAGTAATCTCTCCATGTTTTCCAAAATTATAATTATTTCACATTATTTTATCATAATAATCCATATGAAACCCATATATATATATATATCATTGAATGTAATTATTATTAACCTAGTTAAATTAAAAAAAAATAAATGCATTAAAAATTCCCTATAAGGGTAAAAATATAAATTAACAATTCAATTTCATCAATGAGAATATGATGATAAAATGGGAATGATGAAATAATAAATTTCAATGATAATAAAATTATAATGATTTTAAAATAATTACATGTATCATTAAACAAGAAAATGTGGAATTATAATTTTACAATAGGAACAACCATTAGAATAAGTAATAAAGAGAAATGTGATTCCAATCTTGATCAATAGAATCATTTTTAACCCACATAAATCTTAAAACCCATATTTTAATATTACAACATCATCATCATATAACCCTATCATAATCACTATAATTAGGATAAACACATGGTCCTATTAAAATATAATTTCACTATGATCGCAATCAATACCTATTTCATTATAATGTAATGTAGGTGCAATAGTGATGTAATCTATATAGATCTCACCTGATGTTATCTGGTGGAATCCATCAAATAAAAATATCCAATAACCACAAATAAATTACAAATAGATTTAATTTCATCACATAGATCATAAATACAATCTCTTCTCATTATATAAGATGAGTAACCCATGAAAAATAAATAGGTTCATTATGAATATATTTGAAACATTATTATACATTGAATAAAACAAGATCCATTACAAACTCATTGAAATATAATTATCTCATTGAAATGAAATGTGTTCAACCATAATCTATTGGAATCATTATTAACACATGGAAATCAAATGGGTTCCATAAAAATTAGTTTGACAAAATCATAATGGATCTAGAGAATGAATGGTGCTGGTATCAGTACAAAATACCCACATTATAGAATCAGTAGAAATATGAGGAGTTAGAGTAAATGAATTGGAATAAAATTAAAATATCAATATAATATTTATGAGGAAAATGGTTTACCAGATTTAAAATAAATTTTGAAAACTGAAATTCCCTAAATATATTGAAAATATATGTATTTGAAACAAATAATGGGAAATATATTAAGAATACATCTAGGAAAATAGTAGAAATTATAATCGAAAAATTCATTAATTTCATAAATGATAAAAATAAAAATTATTTTCGAATTAAAAATAAGAATTATAGTCAAAAGTGACTCATTTCGAAAACAGTAAAAATATTAATTTTCTATCAATTTAATTGTATATAGAATATAATCTAAACAATATTTAATAAGTAACATATTTTTATAAAATAATGGTTTATTAATCATTAATATTGAAAAGAATGATACAAATGATAAAATAAGAAACAAAGTAAATGTAACACAGACATGATTTTAAAAATATTTATTAAAGAAATAAAGGATTAAATGCAAATAAAACAATTTAAAAACATTCATAAATACTTTATAATTTATATATATTGTACAATAAAACATGGAAATATTATTTTCAAAAAAAATAACATTCTATATAAATAATCCCAAAATTATAAGATTTTAAACATGAAATGTATTATATAGTATTAATAAATTTGATCATAAACCTCATAAAATGATATATGTAAATAAAACATGAAATAACATAGAAATACGGTGTTTCTATTAAATAACTTGGAAATAACAAGTTTCTATTATATAAAATTTCTTATATAATTATGTAAACCACCTATATAAATATTTTATCATATCATAAATATGTGTCTCAATTAAAAAAATTTAATTTAAATAACCCTAAAAAAATTCAATAATATTTTCTAAGATAGTTATTGAATTCATCAATTATGTATATATAATATTTGAATAGATAAATAATTTTAAATAAAAATTAATATATTAAAAATTAATTTCATAAATAATGTTATAAATTGAGAAAAAATTAACTAATACAAAAAAATAGAAATAAATTTTGTTTTGAGTCTCTTTCCTATTGGTAGATTTCATATTAATTCTCTTGAGTTAATACATTAATTTATAAACATTATATATCATCATGTATTCATTATTCATGATTTTACTTTTCAGATGGGTAATATATTAAGAAACATTGTAAATATGTAATTAATAAAGAATATTCCCCATTGAAATGAAAATTTAGGTGATAGAACCATTATGTCGATTAAATAAATTCATTGCTTATCCAATAAGTATTAATCATTTATGTATAAATCAGGTGTTTTAAGGATATTCACTTAATTGTTTCTAAATATCCTTAATGTTTTGACTATGGTACACGAGGTAATTATATCAAAATATCCATAATACTAATCATGAATATTTATAAAATATTTACATCGATTAATCATTTAAATCCAATTATTTTTTATAGTTATGAAAAATGAAACTTGTTACGATCATGGAGATTATAGGCCATCTCAGCACAAAAGTAACATATAAATTTTTAATAATCAATATGGAAGTAAGGGTAATATTTTTTATCAATATAGAATGATAATAAATTCATTAATAAAAAATTATTCCCATTATATATATATATCATCCATGTGTTGTGTTGATGAAAAAATAATAACAGAACTTCATGGAGGTTGTAGTCAACGCATGTGCAAAAATGACATTATCATTTCTCAATTTATAAAAAAAAATCTATTATATCATATGAATGGTATGTTAATCATTAATATTATAATAACATAACATATATTTGATTTTATTATATAAAGTATCATTATTATAGTAAATGTAATGTGTTATTGAAAAATTAATCACATCTCATCATTAAGTGGTTGTTAGACATACACACGAGCGATGTTATCATATCAACCATAAAATGGAATGTTAAAAACCAATAAGTCGAATAATAATTTCAAAATTAGAAATAATTAACACAAATAATATATATATATATATATATTCATTTAATTAATCATTATATAATGTTGTCATTGGCATTGATTGAAAATGATTGATATCAAATCGTGAGGCGATAGTCCCTAAAACGCATGAAAAGGGATTTTGAATCTCATTTTAATGAAGTGAATATAGATTTAGTTTATAAAAAAATTACAATAACATATAAATATATGGTAGATACTACATGAGGTATTTAATTATAATTATTCAATATTTTAATGTGATGAAATAAGAAATAAAATAAAAAACGACATTTTTATCATGATATATATGGTTTAGAAAACCACAAAAGGTTATAAGAAAATAATAATGTGTATATTTTACTAATCAAAAATGGATTATATTATTTAAGAAGGTTATAATGGAATGAATTTTTGCATTTATTTTCTATGAAAAAGGGCTTTTATGTAGTGTATAAGAGAGGAGAGGTGGTAACCTTTTATAGTGGAGATGTGTGGAACACTATGAATGGATTCAAATAAGAATTTATTCAAAAATGTTTATCAAGAAAAAGAGGATAAAAATGTTCCTTTACAGAGGCCTATTTATTATATAGATAAAATATGACCAAAAAAATATTTTTTGACAGATTTATGTTATTTTTTTATCATTTTTGATCAACCCCTGGTAAAATGTCTTTTTATCTTAAACATGATAATTAATGAGTACAATTTTGACCATTCATTAGGGAAAAAAGGTATTTTGATCATATAATATTATTTTAATTATACTCATTATATATATGTATTCCATTATATCCAAAAAAATTAATATTAGTATAAATTGTAAATTTTAATTATACCTGAAGACACAACAAAAAATTATCATTTTCTTGAAGTATATATTCTAATAAAATTATGTTATTATATTTCGTGTATGAAATATAATAATAAAATAAATAATATATAAAAGTAATTTAATGACATAAAATATATAAATTTAAATAAATTATACCTCGATACATGTTATATAATTGATTGAAAAAGAGAAAGAAAAATTACATTACATAAGATTTCTTAAAAATATTATTTTTAATCACCAAAAAAGATATGTAAAAATAAAATATGTTTTTCAATAAAATTAACATTATTTTATTAGATATGTAAAAAGTAAAACTATGATAATTGAAATCATATTTAATATGTGGTGGGACATTTTATCATATTATTCCATTGAAATTTAAGGAAAATATTAAAAAATGAGTATATCCACTAATAAAAAAAATCAATAATTTTTCAAAAATCTAAAGGATTCACCAAATGTAAATTTTGACAATAAAATTAAAAAGCAATTTTAAATTAATTTAATAAATTTTTCAAAATTTTCATAAAATTAATATAATACTTTTCTTCAAATATATAAATAATAATAATTTCGGATGAAAGAATATTTTTTAAAATTATATTTACATAAATAAAAAATTTATTTACTATTTAATAACATTTTTTAAATAATTAATATTTATTAGTATATATATATCATAAATTTAAAATTTTTATTCATACCCAAAAATATAACAGCTATATGTTATGTGGGTTATATATTTCATTGGTCATTGAAGAATTTTGTTCCTTGTCATATATGTTATTGAAAGATTCATTATTTTCTAAAATATATACTTATTATATTTTCCAATTTATCTCATAACATGATTTAATAAAATATTAATGAAAATATGTAATGTGGAATATTTTCATTTAGTGCAAAAAATAAGCCACTTAATTATATTTTGAGGTTGTTATATTCGAATGAATGTGTATCCTTAAGGAAAATATGTTTTGTTTTTTTATATGAGGGATAGATTAATGTGGTTACTCCTTGATTATATAGAATCTAATGGGATCAGAATGATGATAAAATAGTTATCCCAATAGATTTTTTATCTTATCAACATTCTTTTATAAATCTCATTGATTATCCAAGAATTACCTATAATCAATGTATCATCTATAGAGGTCATATAAATGAAATATTCTTAATAAATTATTCTAATGAATTTATGGAAACTAAAACTAATTTTATGAACATTAAAAAACTAATAACACTTTTTTATTTATCAATTTGAACATTATGGTCTTTAAGGAGTAAGTGGATATCTATTTTATTATTTTCATTGAATATTTTTTATATATCCCAAAATTTGAATATGTATGAGGATTATATAAGGTTCATATTATAAACTATATAGAATGTTAAATATTTTAGTAAATTTAAAAAATTTGAGTACATGTTTCAAAAAAATTATAAATCAGGGGATGCACTATCATATGTGAAGGAATCATTTTTGATCAAGAAAAATCAGAAGAAATATAGGAGTGTATATATAATAAAACTGGTATTGATATTGTAGTTTACTTGGGATATAATGATATTATAGAAGGTTTGTAAAAAATATTTCATAGATATCTATACCACATAAAACATTATCTTGTAAAGTAGTAATGATTGTTTTGACATGACTGATATTATATACTTAATATTGATGTGTAATTAAATATGTATGGAACATTTTAAATCTTAAATCATATTATTTCCAAAATAATACATTGTGTGAGTACTAATAAAACTAAAATATGTAATCCAATGATAATAAAAGGATAGAATCTTTTAAAAAGGAAAATTTTTTAGTGTTAAATGTTAACCAACAATAATTACAACGGTTTAAAACCTGGATATGTATCTCATCTATTCTTGAGTCAGAGAATGATATGATAAATGAACCTCACAACACTACATTCTTTATTCATCATGAAGCACAAAAAAATTTTGACATCAGGAAGATCATTATCAATTGGGTAAAATATAATAAGATATTTAAAATTGTACTCCATAATTTTAGTTATCGTAGTATAAGGAACCTGTTATAAACATTACATATTCGTTAGTAAATTTAACAATTTTCCATAATTTTGAATTAAATATCTATTAATGGGTTGTGATTTTTAGAATTAAACAATTGTTCAAACATAACAACCTATATATTACAAAGTAGACACCTCTTACTCAAAATCTATTTTACAGGATAAAACATAAATTTTTAAATTAAGCAATGCTTTTTTCATGTTCAATTATCACAACATTTACCTTAACCACGTAATTGTCTCTAATACCCCTCAAATTCGGTGAAAATTTCATCGAAACATGAAATGAGTATAAAAATATTGACTATGGATGCATAAAGATGGAAATTTATTTACCCTTGCAAAAAAATTTAAACCATGAATACTTTATCAAAATGTAATATATTTCGACTTTATGAATTAGTTAAATCTATTAACTAAATATAATATCATTTTTTCACTTTTTGTAATCAAATGATTAAAATAAAATCCATTGAAAGAACATATATGATATAAAGGTAACTTGTGACATAATCGTACATAAATGGAAAAAACATGCTGTCAAAATCCACTACTCATAACCATATAAATTGAATATCTATAAGGAAAAATTCTATACCAAATGATTTGGATTTTATAATGTAACCACTCATTAGTGTCTTATCACAGAACCACAATTATTTGGTTTATCACGTAACCACCCGTTATAGGTCAAGGTGTTGTTATATAATCCTAACATATAAAATTTAGATGTATTAACAATTCACTTATAAAATATCATTTGAAATCATAAGAAATAATTTCAATGTAATGAAATAATCAATTAAATATCATGAAAATATTCAACATCAAAATACATATATAACGATTTTTTATACATTACTCATTGTAAAGGATGATAAATATAAAATAACGGTTACAAAAGTGGTGACGTTGTTATCTCCGTATTGATTAAAATTATTCCTTTTCAATTTTTAAATTTTATTCATATAAAACAATTATTTTCATGACTTTCGAATAATATTAAATATCAAATGAGTTGATTATAGACCTCATATAATATGGTGGTTTATAATATCAATATATGCATTAATAAAAAGAGATTGGGACAAAGTCGCTTACCTTGAATAAAAATAGTAACATATAATCATTATATTCCAGAATATTAAATATTGGTAAACTATTTACATTCTTATTAAACATTGTAAATTTTATTAATCATTTTATATGAAAATTATCATGTCATAATAATTATATAATTATTTATGTTTCCATCAGGAGTTTTGCCTATATTCATTAATCAAGTATGAAATGTACATTGTATGATGTCAATAGTCTATGTGGTCATAATTACATCATATATAGAATAATTTTACTGATATAATAATCAGATTTATATATCAATCTTATTTTTAAATACATTCAATGAATATAGATATGAATGATGGACTATTTAACAATCTTGGAGACAATATGACGTACATATGAATGTGTGACATTTTATTTTTTTAAATGATTATGTTTGAAATAAGATAATTTCATTTTTAAAATAATAATAATTATATCATTTATATCATATTTATCGGTTTAATATAGTTAAATATATTATCCATTTGGTGTGGTGATTACACAGGAATCACATCACATCGTCGAGGACATAGTTCACACGTACGTACGAACGACGTTATCAATTTTATGTTCAAGTAATGTAAAACATAATTAATATATGATTTTCTTATTTTGATAATTAATTCATTAATATCTCACATGAACATTAATTAAATTAGTACAACTAGTCTTGGGAGATAGTAATGGAAAATGAATTATATTTGTTTTTTTATGTGATAGATCTCATATACATATGAACACTAAATTATTTTTAAATTTTAATTGGTGTGGAGATATATTTAGATGATGAAATTAACAAAATCACATATTGATTAATTTACGATACTAGAGTTATAATTTAGTCATTGATCAGTAATATTTGAATGAATTGGATGATAAAATAAAATATTAACACTTAAATAAAATAATTTCCTTTCAGTCATTTGATCACATATATTAATAGTATAACACCTTTAAGAATTGATTTCATGGAAAAATAAAACCATTTAAATTTAGGGAGGTAATCTTTGAGTTTGTTTTTTGTATTTAATATCTTAAAAAATGTTGTTTCTAATGAATTGAGAATAATAGTGTCCAATTATAAGAAATGGGAGGGGAACTCTTAAAATTATTAAAAGATTTAAATTTATTAAATTTAATTATAAATACAAAATGGGACCATGTTTATTTATATTGAATTTGTTATTAACATGTGTTGAAATCTAGTTTTCCAATAAAAATTAGAGATTTTTTGGAAATTCATTTATCATTATCGTCACATTTTAACCCCTCTACCACTAACTATTTATTATGTTGTATAATATTTGTGTGTTAAAATTTTTACGCTATAATTTTAATCATCCAATGAATGATTAAATAATGAAATTTTTATACTAATATAATTTTTATTCTTAATATTATATTTTTAGATATTTTAAATCATTTAATAAAATATTTCAAATTTTAAGAAACGAGATATGTAAATTTTCTTACTATTTCGTAATGGACATTTTAGAAAACATGACAACATGATTCCTTGGAAAAAATAATTGAAAATATAAATAAAATGTCACATTTTTGAATTAAATTCATGGAAAGAATCAAATCTTTCAATTTTACTTATTTTAATATTAAAAATGTCATTTATTTAATTCTTCCTTTAATAAATCTATAACTACATCATCATTGGGGGATTATTTAATTTAATAATATAATGATTAAATTTATTTAATAAATAATCATGATTTATATCATCTTTATATTTTTCTATGAACTATTTATCTTTGAAGATATCACTTATATATACATAGATTAAAATTTCAATACATATTAAACATATGAATTTGTCGTTTTGAGCATATTTTTAAATAAAATATATTAAATATCATTTTCTTAACCATTCTCGATAATAATGTTATAATTTCTAAATTTAAAGATGATATTAGTCGAAAATCACAAATGAAAATAAATTAGAATAAGAGTTAGGGTAAATTTATAATATTATATTATTATTATTAACTTTAATTATCTGATATTTTTTAACAATGATAAGTAAAATAAAAAAGTTACTATACACTGAAACTTAATTTGATCTTATTGGACCACATTTTTCATACTGGTAACAACATTGCATGCCCAATTTTTGAATTTACATTAACAGAAGTGGTAAAATTATATTTAACAATATTTCCATAGGTGTGTTGAGAAGGCATGAAAAAGAAACGATCAAAATATCAATAAGAATTTTTATCTAAATTCAATTTAAAAAATAACACAACTTCCTTCATTGAATTATTACATGAAATATGTATCTATTATTACTTTAAAAAATAGTTAAATTTAAATTCATTATTTTAATATGATATTAGTTTTTTAACCCCAATGAAATATTTTTCACTAATCAGTAAAAGAATAAAGTTTTAAAAAAAATTCCAAAATTTTATCCAATGTTTAATTTAAAATATCACTTTTATATAAGATGAGAATTTTTTCAAATATAACATAATTTATTTGGGAATTCATATATTTAAAATTTTAAATCTATATACTAGCGGTATTACTATATTTTTATAAAAAATAAATTAACCATTAACTATATGTATCATATATGTTGTTTAACAAATTGTCCATTATAAATATTATCTAATTAATAAATGAAAAGGATATATTTTATCATTACCTCAATATTTACATTCTTTCCCATGTATGCAAATAAATTCCTCCTGATTTAATTCAATTATAAATCAATTTGGGTTATTTATTGTTCATGTAATTTTCAAATTTCTATTTTTACCCTTCAACTATATGATTTTTCAATAAAAACATAACCAAATGAATCACATTTTTCTGCAAACATTTATCTTTATGGTCAAAAACATGATCTAGCTATTCTTCTTAAGAAAGTTTATGTTCAAACTAAACTTCATCCAGTCTCATAACAATACATAGATCTATATCATAATCTCTTAACATATAATCTTATAAAACAAATTGTGCCAAGGATAAAATCAGAGGTAAATCTAAAATGTATTCAACTGATTAATGTTTCTCAAAGAATTCATAGTGTCTAATGATATTTGGACTCTACATAACTTTAATACCAAAAATACACACTATTCTAGGGTGAAACATTATGAAAACATGATCACATACCTAAAAATAATGGTCCATACTCCGGTTATCTACATAAATGTTTTCATGCTATGCAATATCCTCATGTGCCACTGAATAAAAATGAACATTCTATTACATTTATAGTACATATTTAGATCCAATATACATCATTTCACTTAATTCATCCCAAAATGTAAGAGTTTGATATGATATTCTATATAATGAATCAAATTCCTACACATATAAACTGAAGTACTAAATGTTATTGTATGAAAATTTAACCAAATAATGCTATTAATTCCAACTTCCCTAGTATTCAATTGAACACACATGTACAATATCCTCCAACATCTGAATTTTTAATTCCATATGATCATATTATAATGTATGAAAATTTGTACTAAAATTTAATTCAATACCCAAAAACAACATAAGGAATTTCCAAGTGTTAGAAGATATCAAGGAAACACAATAAAAGAATATGGATAGGGTAACGTCACATAACATGACTGTCTATTTAATATACAATCGATAATGTTGATCTAGAAATTTAGTATCTCTATTAAGAAAAAATGTGAATAATTACCGATTCGATCAGTAATTACCCATATCAATTTGTTTCATTGAGAATTTTTGGGTAATCCCTTAATTATTTCCATGGATATATTTTTCAATTTTCATTCTGATGTATAAAAAAGAGGAAGCATCCATTTTGATATATTCTGATTTAAATTAACCTATTTAAAAGTCAAACATCCTTGGGTAAAATTAGAAATGTCACTTTTCATTCCATCCCATGATTAATACTCCTGATTGTCTCTCTAAATCATAGAGTTCCCTAGATGAGCTGGAAATGGAGAATAATGAGATTCATGTATGAAATATTTCTTCAAAAAATGAATCATAATTAAAACATAATCTCTTACTAAATATCACAACTATTATAATCGTTCTTAAATTAAGGTATCTTACCCATCATAACATATTCTACATTTTCATACAATTTAATGCCTTTCCTTTGTGTATTCATAAGTAAGTCTAATATATGTGATTGAATTGACACCTAAAAATGATCGAATTTTTTGTACAAACTAAGCCCAAGCCAATATTAATGACATAATTACCCAAATGGTCACATTCCAAATTTATCATGGTAAATGTACCGTTACTATTCTAAATCATTTCATTAGTGAGTTTTCTTTCTTCTCTGGGATAGTTATGAATCATGCAATCATAATACATGATTATTTATTACCAGATCCTTTCCCTCATGTTCAATTATTTCATAGTTAATATATGTTTGTTACATTTTTATCAGTAAATATGTCACAGTTTAAATCATAATGATATTGATTCAAAACTTTTTGTGCAAAAACAACAGAATCTAATTCCAGTTCAATTTTTGTGTAATTTATCTCTTGTGATATCAAAAATATTTGAACCATAAAAAATTATTTGATCAATTTTCACTAAGAAACAACAGATTACTTTCAACGAATCATCACTATAAAAAATAAACATTTAAAGGAGGTAGGGAAAAAACTACATAATTTACCAATATACTTTTCAATTTTTACAGATAATGAAATTGTTATTTCAATGTTAATATAATTCCCATACATGATAACATTTTTAGTGGACTAGATAACATGGAAATGATTCCAAAAAATAGTTGGTAATAACTTATTAATACAAGAAATATATTTATATTTTTTATATTGGACGGTCTTTTCCACTCTTCATTAATTTGTTTTTTAAATGGTGAAATTGTTTTTCCGTCATTTGAATGACTAAAACCAACGAATAATTTTTTTTGAAACCAAAATTCACTTTTACTAAAAATTACATATAGATTCTTTTTTATGGTTCAAAAAATAATATGTAATTTCCATTAAGGTTTTTCATTGATATTCAAATATACCAAAATATCATATATAAACAGAAGAAAAATATGGTCCCAAAGTCAATGATGTACTCCATTCATGAGATTCAAAAATATAATTTGTTAATTAGGATACCCAATGGGAATAACTACTAACTCATAAGGAATATGTCATGTTTGGAATGATGTCTTTGGAATGTCATCCACTTTCACTTTTAACTGAAGGTTCCTATCTATTAATACAATTTTAGAAACTAACTTAGATTTACTGTAGCTTATGACTCAAATCATTAATATGAGTAAAATGATACTTTTTTTAATAGTGATTTTATTCGAGTTATTTTTATCAATACAAAGTCTCATAGAACATTCTTTCTTTATCACAAATATAACAAGTGGACCCCAAGGTGACGTGATTGGTCTAATTAAAACCAAATCAAGTATTTCATGAAACCATATTTTTATATTCCACCAATTCTTCTTCATCCATTTGATATACAGGTTTTGAAATAGGATTCATATCAAGCAATTATATATATTAATTTCCACCTACCAATTAGGAACAATATTAAGAAATTATTCTGGAGAAACATCCATGTATCAATTCACCACTAGGATGTAATTAATTAAAACAATTTATTTATTTTAAACAACATGATCTAGATAATATTTAATGAAATAATTAATCATTATATATTATTCTTGGTATGTTACCATGGTAATATATAATTGAATAAAACAACATAAAGGATTGTATCTGTATTTTATCATATTAAACTGAATTCCAATTCATACCAAAAATGATTTCAAACACCATGAGGGAATGTTAAGGATTATTTATAAAAAACACCATCCCAACCATGATAATTGTATTATTTCAATAAATATCGTTTTCATTAATACTTACACAAATATTTATTTTCAAATTATCTATATCACAATCATTATGTGAAATTTTATATTTATTTGAAGGATTATAAGATGTGGATGAACGTTGGGATATAGTGTCAAATAGGGTATTTTCGTGTTTTTAAAATACACATAACATATATTTTACCACTTAATATGATGGTTTGACATAAATTATAGTAGTATAAAATGAATTTTCCATTGCCAAAATCATCGGATCTTTTTAGAGTCCACATTGGGTAATAATATTTGGAAACTCAATGGCATAATTCCCAACCACATTGTAACTAAAAAATCATACTGATGGATTTTTCTTTCCTTCCCGATCATCTCACTTATAGTCACAACTAATATGAGTAGTCTTATAGCATCATCTGGACTTACATCAAATTGATAGGCATTATCTATAATTCTTTATTAGTATACACAAAAAATGTTGACATTTATTTTTTTGGCCTCCAATCCTCTTTGATGAATTAGTTCCCATTACCTACCAACTATAAAATATATTTTTCATTCCCTTATTAGATAAATAATATCATTATAAAAAATCAATTTCAACATTACTAGAATATTAGACAAGTTTATCATAGATTTTAACTCTTTAAATTATAATAACATTAAATATCTCTGCATTGATATGAATTAAAAAAATGATTTGTATTACTATCAATGTCCTGACTAAAATTTTGGGTGTACCAATCGAAATTGGTTATATTTTAGTGATTTAATTTCACTAAATATTCATCTATCTAATATTGAAGAATTTATTATCCATCCGGTGTCGAATATCCTTATGAAAATATTTATCATGGAAGATATTCATAAATTCATCCCATTCCATGTCATCAATATTTTCACTTCTATTGATATAATCATCCATATAACACCACTAATCAGATTTATTATCAAAATGATAAACAATAATACTATCGTTTTGATTGCATGAACACCACTTTAAATAAAAATAAATTTTATTTTGCATAAATCCATCCTTTAACTAGAATTCCATATATAATAATCCATTGGTTGGGGGATGTTTTCTTAGGAAATGATCCACTACCAACATGTTCATCTATGGTTTATCTAATTGATCTCATGCATGGTTACAGCAAAAATTTATCTCCACATCAACTGAGCCATCCCAGCAATAATTAGTCCACTTTTGATTCCTTTCGTCTCATAATGTCGTTGGAATGTTCTTTTCCTAGTTATTCAATCTAATCATAACTTCCTTGATTCCTCTATAGAAAACCATTCTGAATAGATATATATTAAATGAATATACATGGTAGTCATGAAATTATAAAACAATTATCATGATTAAACGTTAAACTAATTAAATGTATGTTATTAATATTAATCTATCTTCTAAAGATATTTAAATTTTCATCTAATAAATAATAAAAGGACCTAACAGTAAACATCACATACTCTTACCTTATGTAAAAAATTTGGATTTATTTCACATTGAGGATATTTTTAGGTTTAACATTTTAGATAATTAAACCCTATCATATATATAAAAACTCAAATTTAACAATTTAGCCACTTTTAATCATCATTAATTCTTTTCAAAAAAAGAAAAACTATTAAAATGAAACATGGTTAATTTTCATTTTGATTTATCACAACATTTACCTGGATCCAATCATTGTATATATTGACCATAAAATCCTTTAAAAATATTTTAAAACATGGTTTGACATAATAATATTATAAGGGATACACAAATAAGAAAAACATGTATCCAGGTGAATACATGAAAACCATGAATAATTTATAATAATGTAATAATGTTCACCTATATGACATAGTAAATACTATTCATTTATTATAATATCATTTATTAGAAAATTTTAATTCAAAATGTAACAATGCAATATTTATAATGCATATAAACATTATAATGGTATCTTGGTACATGATCATACTTGAATTGAATAACCATTTAGAAAACTTTCACACATGTAACACATATAAAAGGAATATACATATGACCAAAATAAATTCCTAATGCATTAGAGGTTATAACATAACTACCCAACCATTGTTAATCGCTGAACCACCTACCTTTGGGTTATCACGTTACTACTGGTCCAATGTCCATGTACTTAAAACACCTAAAAGGTAGCAATTGTCAATATTTTATTCCAAAAATTTTATATCCATCCAATGATATAACATTATGATATTTGATGAACCACTCCGTTATCAAAAAATATTTAAAGTCAAAATACACAAAAAAGATATTATGATAATTATTTCTCATTTAATCATTATTTCATGTGAAGGAAGATTAATATAATATAACTTTTATGGTGATGGAGATTTTTATGTCATCGTAAACAATAAAACCATCATTTTGTTCTTTTGAATAAATAATCAAATAAAAAGATTCCTTTTAAATATCATTTAATGAAATTAAATTTCAAAGTGGTTGATTTTACACCATATAAAAGATTGTGGTTATAACTTTAAAATATGCCCCCACTGAAATGATATTTAGAAAATTTCCCCTTCTATAACTCTGAATCGTCACATACAATTATTATCATCTTAAAAAATAAATATAGATTCATTTATTTACATTATAATGAACATTGTAAAATTATATTATTAATTTTATATAATTGTAATCTTATCATAATAATTACAGAATTATTTATTTTCACATTGAGCGTTTGTCGATATTCTAATCTCGAATCTAAAATAAACCCAGTATGAAGTAAATAGTCCATATATCTATAAGTCCATAATCAACAAAAGAATATTGATAACCTAATAATAAATTATATATAACAAATTTACTTTTTAATATATTCAATACATATGGATATGAAAAAATAAATATGTTAAAATAATTGAGATGGTAAGTCATACATACGCATGAGTCTCATTTTCATTTCTCATTAATCCATATAGAAAGAAGATAAATATTATTTTATCCCTAAAATTTATAATATTATCATTTATATAATATAAATTACTTATATTTATTTATATATATTATCCATGTGTCGTGGTGACTGAAAAAAATCACATCGCATGGTTGAGGATATAGTACACACATATGCAAAAACGATGTTATCAATTTTTTTGTGCCTATAATGAAAAAAAATTACATTTCATATTATTTTTATATAATAAAAAATATTTCATAAATGTCACATATTAACATTAATTATATCATTATAAATATTCAAGACATTCAATAATTGGAAAATAATTTACATATTATATCAGTTCGTGGATGTTATAGTTCCCAAATTAAGGCAAATGATTACTTCATTTCCCATTAAATGAATGTGGAGATGGGTTTATTTCTTGATATTAAAATAATTACACCTATGTATATTTAGGATTATGTTTATATTATTTTTTCATGGATGAATAATACTGAAATGAATTGGATGAAGAAATAAAATTGAATCACTTAAATAATATGTTTCCTTTCCTTCAGATGATATCCTTTTTTAACAACATAACAACTATAAGAAGGATGTTCTAGATAAAATAAGGCCCCAATATTTTATCTATTGAATATAGGAATGGATCTAGGAAGGAAATTTCCAATACAATTTTTTTTGAAGTGTATATTCTTGAGAATAAGAGTACATATTTATAGGAGAGGGGACGGGACCTCTTAGAATTATAAAATATATGAAATTAAAATAATTTCATTTTTTAAATGGGACAATGTTTATATAGAATTAATAAAAAATTATGATTATTCCAAATCCATTAATCTATTAAATTTTAGATAACATTTGTGAATTATTTAATCATCATCATTTGGTTTTGATCTTTTTAACTCTTACCATATTTTTATGTAGTAAAAAATTTGACAGAAAAAATAATTACCATAATATGTTAAACGTCCAATGAATAAGTCATTAATTAATGTTTTAGGCTTTTCATAATATTTTTTATGAATCATATATTTTTATTTTTTTAAATCATTTATATAATTATCTTATATGTTATGTTATGAATTATGAAAATCTTGACACTATTCATTTCATAACTTATAAAAACTTGATTAGATTAAAAAAACTAATTTAAAATTTCAACAACTTGTATATTTAATCCATAAAAATTTTGAATGTAAAAAAATATTACAATTTTTTTATTTTAAAACTATTAATATCATTTATTTTAGTCATTCATTAAAAATCTACAACTATGTCATCATTGTATTATAATTAAAAGTTATTACATAATTTATAGAAGTTATAATTAATTAATATTGATGTACATAATTTTTTTTATGATTATATGCATTATATATAGTTGACGATATAAATTATATAACCACATGTTATATTTTTTACATATAAAAAATATTAGTATGATGTTATTTACATATATTAAGTTAAAATATTTTAATTTCCATTTTATTACCTAGGTGGCCTAAAAATGTTTTAATTTCAGCCTAATAATAATTTTCATTGTAACTCACTCATCCAAATATGTTAGTACATGGGTTAGTAAAAAAATTTATTTTCCTAATAATATTTATACATTTAATTATCTAAATTAACTTTAAAATTAATAAATGAAATATAGAAGATGATATTAAATAAAAAAAATATTTTTATTGTATTAATAAAACATCCATACTAATAAAAATATTTTATTTCATATTTTAAAAAATCAATTCTAGAGGATTTAATATATTAATTGTTACCCTAATCTAGTAGGTGTGACGAGAAGGCGTGTAAAGGAGATGTTCGAAATATCAATAAGTTTAAATATTTAATTTGTATATTAAAATTATTACAATGACATATATTGGATAACTATGTGTTTTAATGAACTATTATTTCATTCAAAATTAGTATAATGTTGAATCATAATTTAAATTAATTATATTTAATTAAATAAAATATTTTATTTTTCCAAATTAATGAATAGATTCAACTTCTCTCAAAATTAAAAAAATCTTCAAATTAAATTTTGATATCTCGCATCCAAAAAAAGTATTTTTTTTCAAATAAAATTAATAAAAGTGAACAAAATTATATTTTAAAGTACTTCTCCATTAAAAGGTGGAAATTTTTAAGAAATATTTCTTTTAAACATGAACCAAATTTATCATATTTCTAACTGAACATATTGTTTCTTATAATTAATATATAATTTAAAAAATAAAATACATTTTTTAATCCATATTAGGATTGTTATTGTTAGTGAGTGGTGGGGGGTGAATACTAATCATGGTATGCTATCACCACTACCTATAACCATAAAAAAGTTGGGGAAAGACACTTTGCATATTTATACTACCATTTAGAAGAAATTAATGGGAATTAATTACATATGTGAAATGTGTAAGGGATTAGAAAATTACACTCATTATATTTCTATTCAACTATATTTACCATTTGATAACCTTTAAAATATATATATATATATATTTGAATTTTTGGATATTAATGTGGATTTTTGGGAATTATCATGGATCAAGTTCCATGATTTAATTCATTCCTCTATTGAAGCCTCAAAAGGGACATAAATAAAAATGTTAATAATATAATAAACTATATTAGTCAAATATATGGGTAGTATGAGTGGATTTTTCAAACATTTAATAAATGTTAAGGGACAACTCAAATAGTTTTGGAGATTTTTGGGACCAACATAATCCATTAATCGAATTATCCTATAATAATTTCTTTTAGGTTAGTATTCAAAATTATCAATATGAACTAATCTATAGGGATATATTTCTCATTGAATAATTGTGGGATGGGGTCTATAAATGAAAAATGTAGGGATCATACATTTTCAATGGCATAATAAATATGATACATGATATCCAGAAAATACATCATTGTTTCTCAGACATGAACAAATTATTAAAAAAACAATAATAAATTATATATAATTTAATTTTTTTGGATCATGTATTTTGCAAATTATCACCAGGTGAAAGCGACATGTGATTTTGAATGAGCATAAAACATGTTACATAGAATATTGGAAAAGATGATATTCTAGAACATGTTGTAGAACATTCATTCAGGTTAGTATTACCACCAAATATTTCTATTATCCATGATGCATTCTACGTTTCCCCATTAAGTGTATATATATTACACCCAAAAAAATATATTTTCTACAAATTGTGTGGAATTTTAACATTACATATATATATAAAACTAAGGAATATGACTTTTGAATAATGTAAATTTCTCCTTTTTATAAGAATAACCAAATCTTTAATGTCTTGTCGATAAATTACAACTTCTAAGAAGAAATATGGTCGATATTTTAAATATTGATGTAGAACTACACCCATTTATTTTAAGGAAGGAATAAATTTTTTGAGATGAAATATTATATAGTTTGTATAATTTGATAGTAAAATAGATATTCCTCTTATTAGTAATGTATTACATTATTCACAATGATTGTGTTAAATTGAATCCCATAGAGGAGACCTTATATTTTAAAATATATAACATATATGAACACGAAATACAAATATTATAATGAAATATAACACATTACCAAATATATATGAGTGATATATAATTTTGGATCATCCGACATGTCATAAAATATTCATAATTATGCATGCCACAAAAAATGATAATGTACGAAAATAATTTTTTTTTCATAAATCCATTGAATGTAATGGAATTCCTAAGGATTTATTATAGCATAATTGTTGGATTAAACTTGTGGGTCCCTAGATTAATATAGAAGATCATATCTTGGAATAATTTGTTTTCATTAATGTTGAAGAATCTCAATTGGAGTCAATTGGATGTTTTTTAAAAATACTTTTTTTATAAAAAATCACAATATTTTTCTTAGAAAACATTTGTATAGGTGAAATAATGTATATCCTCATAATGGAAAAATAAATTAATATTTAATTTTTGTTGTTAGGACATTAGAATTATATGGAAAACTAAAATTGTGTCAAAGATGAAATAACCCAAATTTAAATAGCTAGGTGGGAATTTATCTAACTATAGTCCCATATTTAATTCATTAATATTATACCTCTAATATAAAAAAATAAATCTATTAATGCATGGATCCTTATTTTAATTATGTTTTATTTTATCACTCATTATAAATTATAATGTTTGTATTATTTTTCATACTTCACATTGTTAAATTTTAAACCCTATTATATCAATTTTATAAAAAAAATATTTTATGGCAAGATGTTATGATAATATATTAATGATATTATTCATTATTAATATTAACTCCAATAGAATATGAATACATATATAAAAAAATTTATATTATGAATAATTACCTGAATTTATCCATATTCATTGTTATAATTAATGTGTGGATAATAGTATCAAGGGTGTTTAAACTACCGTTGATGGGACATTATCAAAAGTGGGAGAAATAGACTAATTAAATTAAATGAACCATAAAAATAACCATTATTTGAAAATTTAATCTATGAAATAATTTCCAAATATTACTAAATTAATTTGAATTATTTTGAGTATGAATGAAAAAGATAAAATTGGGATGATAGGAGTAAAGTGAGTGAATCATTGTTTGAAAATTACCATCTACTGAAACATTTCATCTTTTTTAGAAAACTAAAATCCTTGAATAAAAAAGGATGACTGAATTAAAAATATACATGTGGATTATAAGGTCATTAAAATTGGGAATTTGTATAAATATTTTTTTTGAACAGTTAATTTTAAGTTTTGTCCCATTGAAATAGAGGGTTGTTATTTATACAGGAGGAGGTCACAATTTTTAAGATAAAATATTGAATAAGAAATAGATTCCACAATATAACTTATAATATTAAATTTTTGGACATTATGAATCATATTATACTAAACCAAATTACTATAAAAGTCATTAAATATAGAATAATTTCTTTTATTAAAAAAATTAATGATAGTAATAAATGAGAAATAACCATTTAACTTAAATACATTATGAATTATAATTTTGAAAATATATAATGTTTTTTGGAAAATTAATTTTATAAGTTAATTAACTATTTAAAAAACTCCTTTTATTATAAAATACTATTATAAATTAAGTAATTATTATAAAATGGAGGATGTAAAAAAATTGAAACCATTTGTAAAAAATATTATTACAGTTATCAAAATAATGGGAGTTAATTTGAAAATTTCAAAACAAATCAGACCGAGACAATTTTGACATATTTATTTATAAATGTTTTTTTATAATTTAATTTTTCGATCATAATATTTTTTATGTTTCAATATAAAATAATATGATATTTATGAAATTCATTAAAATAAAATATATTTAAAAAAAATTATAATATCATTGAGTCATTAATCTTTTAATTTATATTATTAAATTAACATATATATTTTCTCTAACCTTAATAATGTTGATCATTTTCTATATAAAGTTATATAACTTTGTGGTCAAAATACTATTTCAATAGTCACACTATTATTCCAATGGTTATATTACCTCATATATATATATATATATATATCATTCCTTAATAAATTAGTAACTAAATTTGTTTCCAATTTAGTTAAATTATATTTTATAAAATATGTACTGGTTCAATATTATTATATCCATATTGTTTCATAATTCCATAAACTCAAGTTGAATGTTATGATCTAGGCTTTACAGGGATAGTTTTTTATTTACATTCTATTTTCATTCATAATTTTAAATTTATCATTTTTATACTTTTTTGGCTATTTTAATATTATTAATTAACAATATAATATGTTTTTGGGTTATATTTTTTTTATGATTGAAATACTATATTATATTGTTTAACTATCACATCACAAAAATTAACGTACACATATTTTAATGATTAATAATCTATTTTTTGGTTCGACGTGAATAATAATCATTTTAGAATTTTCTCAGGTTTATATGTATTGTAATTCCTACAACTGATATATATGCCACAAATATATCACTTATAATTAAAATATATCATACTGAAGATGTTGTAGAGAGTATTTTGAAAATTAATCCATTATGGTGGTAAAATAGTTTTCCACATTAAAAACATTCTTTTTCTGTAAAATGGTCACTCTATATAATTAATACTAAGGTGAATTTTTGTTACAAATATTTACGTTTTTTGTGTGTTTATGACATTAGACTGGTGTATATGACAAAAAAATCACATGTATAGTTTTTTTATGCTCATGAAACACCATATTCGTTTATCATGATACCATTCCCATTTAACATAAGAACAAATATAATTATTTTTGGATGTTTCATCCTCTTTATTGTTTATTAATTTAGTGTATTGTATCTTAATTGGATTCACTATATCTCTCTCTATAAGTGGACTTTCTTTCATAATTTTTCTTTGTTATAATAGTGGTATTGGGATGTATCTCTCAGATATGTTTACCGTATGTTAAGTCTTGATTTATTATTCTTTATCTGTTTATCTATAATCATCCACAAGATAAAAATCCTGTTATTTTTTGTGTGGTGTTTTAGTTTTTTGAGAAATGTGTGATATAACCTCTCTATTGGATCTTATTCTATTAGAATTCTATATATGATGTGATAATCATTGAAATGACCTTTATGTTTTTCTCTACGTTCCTTATAGTTTTGGTTGTTCCTGTTTAGGGTAGTGTTAAATCAATGTCTAGAGTCGGGAATTCTATCTCTAGCCTATTTTATGTGATCTTTATATTTATCATGTTTTTGTAAAATAAATTTATAATTTAATTTATTTTATTTACATTTTAATTTTCATGATATTATTTATTAGTTAAATATAATTTCACCTATTTTTGGTTAATGATTGATAATTTTTAAAGCTATGTGAAATGAATTGAGAAATGGGCTTTAAAGGAAGGTATTGATGAAAAATCGTTTTGTAAAATTGTGTAGTTAAATTTTTAATACGTTCAAAATTATTTGATATTATAAACTTGGGAGCGATGATAAAATGGGTGGTGAAGTATTTTTGGGGTCTACATTTGTAATTATTTGGATGGATCAAATTCAGGGGGGGTTTCTTATAATTTTATATTTAGAAGAAGTAGAATATTATACATAACATAAACATTTTAGACAGTGCGATTTATGTATTTTTCTAATATTCCTCTAATATTTATACATGGTTTATTTGGAGTTTTCTTGACCACTACATTAATGATATATGAGTGATCAAAAAAATAATACTCTAAGTAATACATTATGTTTTTACATTTATTGTATTTTTTAATCTACTGTGTATTTTAAAAATATATTTTGGGTATAGTTTAATGTTTTTATGGAAATAATTATTAAAATAGTATTTCCAGAATTTATATGCGATCTATGCCAATGAATAAATGTTTACCATTTATTTAGATTATTTCCTAACTACTTATCATGTACTATTTTATATAATATTTATTTTGTTGGATATTTTTACAATGACAATTTTTATAACTCTTTAGTGGGATCCTACTAAGTAAATTTTTCTAAAACCACCACAACTAAGAGGTGTTATGAACACAATATATTTCATTTTGATACATAAAATGGGATGGCAATGTAGGTGGGTGGTTTTATTACATTAATAGGTTTTTTTATCTGAGGGTGAGATTATGGGGGTGTTTCCCAAATTATCACATGGATATTTGGTTATAATATTATATTTTCTCTATTATCGATAATAAACATAATTATTCTTATGTTCTACAAATTATTAATTAATATATTTTTGGATTTAACTGATAATAGAATATAATGTATATTTTCTCATCCAATGGTACTTTACCCCGCGTTTGAATGCCCTGTATCATCTGATATGTTTGGAGAAATCAACCCCATAGCTTTTTATTATGACTCATGTGATAGTCTCTAGCTCGTGGATATGGGATGACACATCGTCTATGTTTTAGATCAGTTCGGGTTAATATTTATTAGGTTATCAAATGTAGTTTCATTAAAAAGTGGTATAAAATAGGGGGTTTCCTCAAATATACATCTATTGGGACATTTGATAGAATGAATATAGGCTTTCAAGACAAGCAATGTAGGTTTTAGTGAGTTTTAGGAAATATAATATCATTATGATACCCAATATACTATGTTATGTTGGGATGTGTTTCTGATGCATTTTTTTAACATTGAAACCATTTTAATTATTTTATATATTTTAATGCGATATTTTTAAATTTTCAAATCATTATATTATGTTTTTGGAGGGTTGAAATATGAATCAGAGATATCTTCCATTTCTTCCTTAGTAGGATGCAGTAATATATTGTTATTAATGGAATTCACCTACTAATAAAAATATTATAGATGTTGTGATATGATTTGTTCATTCAATGGAACATATTTCACCACAATTTTAGAACATAACTATTGTATCACATCCATGAGCTATTAAAGACATATAATAGTGATGATAGCAATTATATGAGACAAAATCAGACATTATTGGTATGAATGAACGTCAATATGATGAGGATTTTAAAAAATATACATATCATGTTTTAATATTCTCTGATACATATGATGATTTCATTGTGAGGTGTTACTGTTTTAGGATTGAGGGTCCCAACATGTAATGGTGCGATTATGTGGTGCGACCAAGCAAGCATGGGGGATAGTATTGGAATTATTTCATAGCCTATTTATTTATGTATTGCTATCTATAATATTTTTTTATTGAGAATTATCAAGATTTTATATAATTTCATCAATGATCTAATCAGTTTTCAGAGTATACCAATTAGTTTACATCACTTGTTTATTTTCCATATATTTTGTTGACTAATGACCGGTCTAAATATCTGAAATTATTAGAGGATTTTATACATATATTATTGTAGTTTTATATGATTAATCATTAAATATATGATCCTACTAAATGAAATACATTTATAGATGACCTGGTTGGGTTATATTAGTTATCCATCACCATCTCATCCACAAGCTGGAAGCTTCAATGACACACCGTGAAGTAGGTGACTGTTCATGACAATCATAGGGGTGGAAGAGGTTTTTCATAACCACAATAATCCATATGATAAATATTAGTCGAAATTTGTCTTAAACTATAGTCTTATAAATGTACTTAGTTAGGAAATTATTGATTCACATTCAATGCACAAACCATTTTTTTCAATTCATATGGCCACCAAGGTTATTTCAAGACGTTAATCATATTATCTTTACACCTAAATGTGTTCAAGGGTTTTCAATTCATCAATACATAGAAGTGATGTAATATGGTTAAATGACTGTAGGGATCATTCATTTGGAAACTTTTTTTATACACATCCATGAAACAGATTAATATCCCATAGTAGTGGATGTGGGATTGATGATTGTTAGAGGTATCATTTTTTATAACTTATTCTATAAAAAATCTATATTTGATACTAGTAACACACATTTGATTATATCATTGAAAAAAAAATTCATTATATATCAATGTAACTTTTTACCATCATTATAGATATAGTGAAACATAATTGAAATGTGATGGATGGGATTCTATGAATGTCTAGTTCACTATTGATAGACAATTAGAAGTAAGTCTAAATTTTCTCATCCTAAATCATGATCTTTTTATTTTAATCATTAGAATTAATTGTATAGTTTCAAATAATGTTTAAATTTATTTTTATCTCTTGTGAGTTTTATAATTTACTAATAGTTTGTGTTATTGGGTGTTTTATGGAATTTGAGATCAAACATTTGGTTATTCAGAAAATACCCACCCAAAAATTAGGAATTTATTATCTTAAATTTCTCTTGATCCAAATTTAATTTTCAATATTTTATATCTTATCGTGGATGATTAGTAATTTTTTGATGTCTTCCTTGAAGTCATATCTAGTATTCCTCTATATATGTAATTTGATTTTATGATTTATTTAGTTGTGGGAAATCATGAATCTCAAAAACCATATTATTTTATGGAACATTGAAACTAAATAATCTCTTGAATTATATGGATTATATGATAGATAATGGTTTTTTTCTCCCATTTTTTTCATTTGAATTTCCAAGGATATTTTCAATGATGATAATTTTTTCAAACTAATTTTATGTATAATATAAAATGATTAATTGGTAGATGGTTAGGAATAACATCCCATTTAATTACGAGGAAGAATTTTTTGATCAGTTATTTAGGTTGAGGTAGTGTTTGATGATCATTAATTGGTTATGTTATAAACATATCATGGTTCAACATTCTAGTATATAGATTATGGAATTGAAGTGTAGGTGTTACCATATTGAATATATGTTGATAAATTTATTATAAATATCATTCAAAAAGATTTTTTCTATTATTAACATAATATTTTATTAATATATTAATATATTATTCATGGTGTTTCCAGATTAAATCTATATTTATTCATGATGTGATCAAGGCCATGAAAAAAATCTTAATCATGTTTTCAAAATAATGAAAAACCACTGGACATATAGAATGCATTGGAAAATATTTTTCAAAAACCATAAAAGATGTTATTTGGACATATTATTTCTAAATTAGGGTTTTTAGTAAATCATATGAATGATATGTCCATTTTTATTTTGGTGGATCCACTAGATGTGCTTAAATTTTTAATATCTTTGGACATTTAGTATAATATTAAGTCTTAATCCCAAATTCCATAGATTTTGTGTCACCATTAATAGCTTCATCTAGTAAAGGAGAGAAATTTATAGTGAATTATAGTTGTCAAACATATTCTAATGATTTGAAATGAATTTTAGTGTCTATAATTATTTTGATCTTACCTTATCCCAATAATATATATGTGATGTTTTATGATACTTACTGTGTTGATTTGAATTTTTTTCTTATTCATAATGATCATGTGGTGGCTCGTTGATCATTATAGCCTTAGTTGTATGAGAGTATTTTAACACTAATGATTTGTTTCTTGTTTAAATTCTTCATGAACAAATTGGATGTGGTCTTTCTAACTTTTATGATATCATTACAATGTTTTCTAACCGTAGGAATAAAATTTATATATTTTCACATAATTAATTGAATATCAAAAGAGACGGTAATGAGAGTACATCTATACGCTCTATTTTAACATCATTATTACATTATGATGGGTAATGTTGTTGTAGAAACACTTATCATTTATTTAACAATGATTTCTATTTAAGTATCAAAGGAAGAGTAGAATCATTTGGGTATCTTTGCTCTTTTGAATCTAGAATATCATGAATTTTTTATATTCTATTTATGAAAATTGTTTATTTATTATCATTTTTTCCTGAAAATATTTTTTACTATTAGTACCATGAATACATATTCATATGAATAAAATAATCCCATTAGGATGTGGAGACCATCTACTTTTGGACACTCCTACTAGATGATATTCTCAACATTGGGAATCATTTTTTCATCACATCATATATGAGGATTTTATTTATATTTTATAATCATATTTCATCATTAGTATTTCTTCCCAACACTAACAAGATGTGTTATGACGTGATAGGATGTTTCAATTTTTCTATTATGAAGGTTTATATTACTGATTTTGATTCCCATTGCTGCACTTTCAAACTGATAATGGAATAGAATTTAAAACATTGAGTTTTAGTCCAGCATCATCCAATGATGGTCTGTTAAATGGATGATCTATTAAATAAATTATTTCATTGATTACCAAGGACTCCCAATGTGATTAATTCTATTTTGGTAGTAATTGATCAGTTGAAAAATCCATCCAATTTTTTTCTATCAAGGGACACCACTAAGGATAATTATATGGTTATGATTTATGTATAACTTTTAATAATTTTTCATGTAATTTATTATAAAATATTTTTGAATTGGGATCCTCGGTCTATATCTATATTCTACTGGATAATCCACGAGGTGATGGGGAATCAAGCATGGAAAGGTACATGTCATTATTTTGAGAACAATTGTTATATATAGCATATTTTTCAGATCATAGAGGATATTTTTTGATCCTATGTGTTTTATTTCAATGGATTCGGGATATCAATCTATTAATAAATGAGTTTACATGTAATTATATTTACAAATATTTTATAAAAATGAGGCCATCAATGTCTTATTATGATAATCAGTTTAGGTCACATATTTTATGAGAAGGGGTGCCAAGGGCCCCACTTATTGGTCCATTTCATTTTAATGATAAATAGTAGTTGATACAATATATACGACATTTTCTATTAAGAGTATAGATTTTCTATAAATCATATTAGTGTCGATGACGTTTTCCTTTATTGTTTTGTGTTGTTGGTAAGTATTTCATGAATGTTTCTCCGAGGTTGAGAGACCATATTTTTTTAGATATGGGGGAAGATGTATACAAAATACTTTGGACCATTTGACGTCCTTGACTAGATTGGGTTTTTTGATTATCAATTCTTCTTTTTAGGTATGTTTATGATTATAAATTATGTTTTCAAAATATAACAACTCATCATATATCATCCCAATCCCTCTCACATTATGGGATTGGAAGGGATATAGTTGTAACTAAAGTTTTTGTTGTGGGTTACACAATTTATATCGTTTACTCATAGTTATAATTATTTCATGGGATGCATATTCTATTGGTTTGCGTGGACAAGGGTTATAGATTAGATTCATATTGGATATTGGATCATGAATTAGGATGTTGGGAGCAATGGACTCAAGGAATTTTATAACATCATTCTTCCTCATGACATCCAAGAGACATTATGACATCCAATTAGTAGATTTGTACTTATTGTTTTTAGGGTATAGTATTTTCAAAGTATAAGTTAATTTTCTCAGGTATTGAGGGTAGAATAATGATTTTGGAGTTTTCGTTGGGGTATATGTTATGTGGTTCCTCTAGGAGGAACATTAACCATAAAAATTTGTGTTAAGACATAAATATATTTTGGGGAGAAATCCATGGAAATGATATATTCTATAATACAATTTAATCCATAAATTATTTTCATGATGCAATACTTATACATAAAACATCAAATCAATGATCAAGACAAATTAAAAAAAGTCATCATGATTTTCATTATACTTGAATTATGGTAGAATTGAAATATAAAATTGGGGTTTATGTGTAATCCCATCATGGTTAGTAGGTTTATTTCGAATCTCATGTTACTATACCTTCATTTTTAATGTATCTATTATTCTTAATTACTAGATCATTCATATATTTTATTGTAATTACCTCTTTTTGATTATCACTTTTTATGTGTTCGATATGAAAAATGGTTTCTCTATATTGATTTTGATTGTTGACTTTTTCAATTATTTGTTTGTCCTTTCTACAAATTTTTTTTATAAATTCATTGGATATATTGATTTTATGTTAATTCATGTTTAATTTATGTAGACATATTTGGTGATTTTTATCTGAATGAAGACCTCATGTGGTTAATGGTATAGAGTTTTTAATTGTTGAGGTATTTGTTGTGTAGTATATCTAATGGATATTTTCATTAAGATAATGATTATAATATATGATAATATTCATTATGGATAATTTTTATGTCTCATCATTCTATAATTTTTTGTCGAATCTTATTTAATGTAGTTATCTAATATATTATTAGGAGTGTTGTTATATCTCTTGAAAATGATATGTGAACCATTGAATTACCTTTTTTTTAAAAACAATTGTTTTTAATTAAATAGAATGGATAGCATCTTTGGGTTCTTGAAATTATTATTTGATAAAACATTCTTTTCCCATGATTTTAGAGTTATGTTTTATTTAAAAAAAATTGAGATGAATTTTGGAATCATTTTTCACTGAAGGTCTTGATAGAAAATGGTGTTTGAAATTATATTTAGAAAATTGTAATCCCATGTAAATTATTAGTAATTTCACACATGGGAGACTATAGTACATATGCATTATGTGTATTAATAGGGATTCCCTTTTTAAATTATATATAACATTCACATTATTAGTTTATTTTATATTTAAATAATGGTATGAACTTTTTTCATTTACATTATAAGTTAATTTATGAAAATTCACATTATAGTGTGTTCACCATTTCCTGGGACATGTATTCATGGGTTTTATGAACTTGTATTGACAAACTTGTCATTAATGATAAATGTTTGACATAGGGTAAAAAATAATGAATTATGTTTTATATTGTTATACATATTGTGTTAGATTTATAATTATTTTTCATTAATATATATGTTTTTATGAAATTTAATTTGTTTTAAAGAAATATTCCTTGAAACTAATTTAGAATATTTTTTATAAAAACTATTTGAAAAGGGAAACTATTTTTCATTATTTTGAAATAAAATGTGATTATAAGATATCTTGACATATTTCATTTTAAATTTATAATATATGATTTTAATGTAGATAAATTTTATTAAATACATTGGTGGGATCTTATTGCGCATTTTTTTGTACCACCAGTTGGAATTTTGTAGACCTTGTATATATTTTTCATGTAGGAAATGGTGAGGTTCCCCAGTGTGGTGGTGATGTTAATACCAGTAGGGTATAGGTATCTATTGGTGATATGTTGTGAATTTCCCAAATAATATCAAGGGTTAATTGGTCTTGGTTTTAGTTTTCATTAAATTTAGACATCTTCCTTGTAGTTTTTTTCAAAATACATTGTTTTTTATCAGTGCCATTGGATTTAAAAATTAATGCATTGTGTATTAGAATCCATTAATCCACTATTTCGTTCCACCTCACACATATTCAATATTTTCGATTATATATTTGGAGAAAACTATAATTTACTTTTTTTTGATTCACGATTGCAAGACAACATCCCATGAGGAATTAAAATACCCTTTAGTAATGTTATTATTCAATTTATGTGATACTTTTTTAGGGTAACTAATATTAATTTGTTACAATAAGACCAATTTTTTTAAGAAACAAATATAATTTAAAAAGCTAGTGTTATAAAAATAAACCCACCTTTATTAATGTGGTATTTAAAATTTATTCTCAATTTATTTCTTAGAATATATGAGGGTACTTTTTTTTAATTAATTCCCTAGGTACTCATGAATATTCATTGTATTTATGATCCAACCACACTACTTTTACATGTTGGGTTGTCCTTTCTACAAAAAATTATCCCTATGGAAAGAGATATTCACAAGATTCTAATCATTATAGATATCACGTTTTAGTTGCAAAACATGTGGATATAGTACATTTTATAGATCACATAAGTACATCTTCCAGAGTGAATCATGGAATACCTCATCAACACGATCCATTATTTCTATAAGTGAGATACGATAACCCAGTAATATTATGTTCTAAAAGATCTTAATGTGGGCAATGTTACATGTTATTAGCAATCCTTTTTTCAAAAACTACATTCTATATTCCATGATGATATTCAAAATAAAAAAATTTCCATTAATTTTATCTTTATATCCCTTTGAATAATGCATGTGATCATAAATTTATTACTCTGAGAAGATTTAATATTTTCCACAGCGGATTTATATTTTTAATCTTATACATCACATTATTTTCACTTTGTAGTTTTCATTCAGGAACTCCATTCCAACATTTTTGTGTTCTACATGAGATCCCATATAGATTATCATATATATTCATTTGAATACCTGTGTTGAAAAAACTTTTATATTTAAAAATTAATAATGGGATATTTTGAAACAATCATATTTTGAATACATTTGTGTTGTATAACCAAATATCCTTAAATTTTGGAATGATCATTTCATACATTCGATTTATTCAGGGTTGATAATTCATACAGTAATTCAATTTAGTATATACAGGATGTTGATGACTCTTTCATAATTTTGTACCCATCCTTTGATCATGATCAAAAATTATAGAAAATTTGTTCCCCATTATTCATCATAACATCATATATATATATATATATATTGTTCAAGAAAGATATCATCCCTAGAAGAAATGAAATGTGTACTCTAGTTGATTTGATCCACCACAACCAAATTTCCATTTCATTCATGGGTTATATATAATATATTAGTGAGAATGTATCACAAATGTTATCCCAAGAAATTTTGTGTATCATTATTTATTGTGTTGTCCCTTAGAACTTATGTCACATTTCATCAACATTATAAATTACATATAACAACGATGTGTTATCAAAAGTTACATTTAATACATTATCAGAACTAAAGTATTCACATAAATACCAGTACATATTTTCATATAAGTACTGGATGAAGAAATATTATATAAGAGATTTATAAAAACATGTATTTTTTAATATTAGGGTATTAAGGCATAAATATATAGTTGGGAAATAAATTAAATCCTCATCATCGATCTTGAATTCATGAATCATAGATTTGATTATGGATTCATATTTATTTAAACTATATAAATAATTATTTTGTGCATACATGAAATTTTTTTGTATAAGGATTGGAAATAAATTGGGTGGTGAATATTTTTGTTTATAATTCTATGATTTCCATATCAATCCTATAAATATTCATTATTAATGGGTATTTCTCAATATGTATCATGAATGGCAGTGTGGGTTCATTTTTTAGTAGAATAAATTATGCATTCCTCCTCTACATAATGTATATGATAGATGAATAATATTCATTTATATTCCTTAAAATTCTTCATTCATATATGTTGATCTTGGTATGTGTGATAATATATTTATGACTTCTATAATCTCTATATATTTCCAAAATCTCACTATAGAAGTAATTCCACCAAATAATCAATTTTATGGTCATGGATACTTTCCTCATATCAGGAATGAGGTATATTTAACTTGTATCATTTAAAATCATATTGAAAATTCCCCCACATTATTATATTGTGTTAGTCCTCGACCTATTATTTTTTTCTAAATCATCTATATGTATCAAAATAATATCACCACTTGAGTGTAGTGTAAGAATAGTAATAAAGAATAAAACCTTCTTCAGCTCTTCATATATTTCTTCAATATATCCAGTCTAGAAATTATTAACTCATTTCTTTGTTATTTTACATAAAGGTAGTGATAATTATTATATATATCTCAAAAATCATAAATTGTACCCTTCAATTATAAGAATAAAATAGAATAATTTGACACTTGAGGGTATGTAATATTACGCAAATACCTTTTTCATGGAATAATATATATAAAATAAATCACTTTTAAAAAGGATCCCAAATAATTTTATTTTTCTATATAAAATTAACACATGTTGAACATATCATATATCTATTCCTTTGATATTGATTCTTAAATAATCATTACAAACTCACAATGATTCTTTTTTTTTTGTCTTGGAGTATCTGGGATTTTTTTTTCAAAAACACAACCCTAAATATTCACGAGCGAATCTAATGAATATATTCATCTATGAAATAATGATTATTGGGGGATATTTATGTCCAAGGGGAATCTCAATAAAATCATTGTCTATATATCTTATACCAAATATTGACTCATAAATATATTAATTCTAAACCTTTAACTAATGATATCCAGAACAAGGATACTTATTTTAGTTATACTAATCTCTACATTGTATATTGAACAAGTAATTAATCCTTTGCAGTGGTTTATTATTCAATATAATGAATATATTGATTTCCCAGTAATCAATGTGAATCAATATTGATCCCTTATTTCTTGAAAAAATAACTAGTGGAATTCATGAAGATTAATTTCGGAATATAAATTTTTTCATATTCTCATATTGATTCTTCATTGATTACTATATTTAAATTGAAGCTATCCTATATTGGAATATGAGGATAGGACTATATCACTTCATATGATCTATTGATTTATATACCAAATGATCTTGGAGATTTAATAGATATAATTTAAAGAATGCAATAATATATTCCCTCACAACTAGAATTTCCACATAGTTAATACTTTTATTTTTCATATCCATTTGGGAGTAATACTTTAAATTAATGGGTATCATGTCACACAAAATTGAGGGTAATTATAAAATAGATTCATGATCTTCCAAAAAGTAGATTTGGGATCTATATAACAAGATCCAATACATTCCCATTATATAATCATATTCCACTATATGATGGATAACAAGATTGTCTGGAGGAATAATTAGGTATATGATAATATGAGATCATATTAATATGTAAAAACATATGGTCACATAACTAATTTATTTGAATATATGTACATCAAATTATCAGATGTCTAATAAAAATTTTCTAGACAAAAAGTAGGATATAATGAAATGTGTATGAAAATAATCAAATACATCTTTTTACATCATTCAGTGAATGTATGGTCAGTCCTTGGGGATTCATTTTCATGTTCCTCCTCTACCGTGGTGATGGAATAGTCATTCCCTTTACTCATCCTATTATTTGGTTACTGGATCTAATATACATTGTGTAGTGAACTAGAGTACATAGTGACCCTATTTATATGGATTAATCAATTATCCATTAGTGGTGCATTTGGTGGTGTATTCATTTCCTTTATCATGTTGGTCTTCATGATCATCTCATTTTCATTTATTTGTCTATTAAGCTTATTTCCCAGACATATTTTTTATCCTTATCCTTTTCATGAAATTTCTATTTGGATTCATTCATGATAATTTAAATATGGTTTCATGGATATTCATTAATATAATTTTTATTCAATACCCCATACTGAAAATTAATTGTTTTTGTCATATATGCATAACAACAGTTCCTTTATCTAAATACCACTTATTCATTGAGAGAAAAATGTCTATAGTCTTTATATCTAAAATATTATAATAAAGCTATATACATTCCATAATGATGTTTTAAACTAACAAATAATCAATCTATTTTTCCGTTTCATGATTAAACACGCACATTGTGTCCTAAAATACAATTTGAATTTTCCAAGAATGATATTATAAATTCATTATTCTTTTTCATAATATCTACAAATTCAGTTATTAAATTTTTGTATTAGGTTGATGGAATTACTTATTAAGAACTATATATATAGATTCATCATGCCTTTTTTTATCGATTACACCGTTTCATTCATTATTATTTATCGATTATCACAATTTATTAATATATATATATATATATTAGGTATAATTTAATATTATACTTTTTAGAAAAATGGACAATATAAATTTTTTTCCATTCAATTATATTACTGTTTCAGGAAATGTTAATTCGTAGATCCTTAAATATCATTGTTTGTCACATGATTATTGAATATATTGGAAATTTCTCATTAATTGATGGAGGAATATATTACACATGACTAAGATGTTTTTTCATGGACCTCTATATATGGGTAAGAATGACTGTTACATTTTTTTCTCTACATACCATTTTTTCTCACCCTGTTCCTCATGTCATTGTTTTTATGTGGTTCATTGGAAATCTGAATCCTTTCCATTTGTCTTCGGTGAGATTAATATTGAGTTTTGAATATTAATCTATATCTAATCATCCATATTTTTGTGCCTCAATTTTTTTATTATGGTGTTTTTATAGAGTGGGTTATTACGTCTTGATTTGGGACAAACTGTGAGAACATTTCCAGATTTAAAAACATATTTTTATCCTTTATAACTCCTTTATTTTTTAACATTTATTACTCATTACACATTCTAATTTTCCTACTCTGAAATATTCCAATATATATATCCTTTTTAATAATAAATAATAAATAAGCATGGGGAATATGAGTTATCTATTAAGGTATTAGGCAAGTTGTGGGCCCATTTGAACTTTAAAAAAAAATGTTTATTTTAAATCATTATCATTTTTGGATAGGATTTGTAGATTACACCTATTATTCAAATCCAAAATCCCTATAATTATCCACCATTA
This sequence comes from Viscum album, assembly GCA_963277665.1. Lineage (NCBI taxonomy): Eukaryota > Viridiplantae > Streptophyta > Magnoliopsida > Santalales > Viscaceae > Viscum > Viscum album. Next base: position 835,807,826 of record OY728138.1, read on the forward strand.
TCCATTTTACATCTTTTGAGTTCATTTGTGTATCATATTACAGTGATAGTGTTCAGGTTTCCTCAAATCATCTAGAATTGAGATGGTAAATTATTTCACACATAAATCATTATATTCAAATTATTTTTCCAAAATATATTCATTCTCATTTTCTTAAATACATTAGGATCATCTCCATGAACATCCAATCCATTCACCATTCTATAAGGGTGAACCTATTTGTATACAAAGAGTTTTCTAATTGAAAAGGTTGGATTTCTTCTCCATTCTCCTCATTCATCTTCCTCCATTCTTTATTTAATGGTTTTATAACAACCCCTAGTAATTATAAAACTAGGGTTCTGTTATCACAAGATTTTTTATGGGTTTTATATTTGTTTTTGGCTGGTCATCATAGGTTTAGGGGTTTTAAACCATCAGATGGTGATATTGGGAGTGCATTTTTATTATGCCAATGATTCGAGGTTGGATATCCATTGAAAATTAATTTATCATTAATGTTTCAAAATATTATTATTGGTTTCGTCTGATATATATGTTTATTAATATTTATCATCCTTCTTTATTTGTGTAAAAAACTAATTATTAGGACTTATTTTGTGAAATATATTGTTGTTTTTTCATTATTGTTCACAAAAACTATTTGATTAAATGTTATAATATCTTTCAGAACTATTTTTTGAGGCTTTGAACCTAGTTTATGTTATTTTTAATTTCATTTAGTATATTTCATAAAATATTTCTTTCAATTTGTGTTTTATTTCTTTTTGATGTACTCTTAAATAAATTGTTTTGATTAAAGGGGAATATCATTTGTTTGATAAATTGAACGGTTGGCTTTTATGTTCTATGCTTGATTAATTATTTTGGGATTTATAAAATAATTTGAAGAATTAAATATTGTATTTTTACGCCCTTCTATGGATTTCCATTTTGTATTCTCTTTTATAAAAAAATCAGATATGGTTTACAACATGTTTTTACCAGAGTATCTGAAAAATGAAATGTTTCACATCTTTAAAAATGGGTCCTGATTTGAAGATGTAACCATAGTGTTTTAAGGGGATTTTTGAATGTGGTTAGATTATTTAAATAATGTGTATAAACCTCAATAATAAATGTGAAATGCATACTAATTTCAATTTTTTGATTTCAGAAAGGCTTAATGCCCCATTTGGCATTTTTTGTTATAAACATGGATTTATTGTGTATTTAATGTTCTATATCTTGGGTCCATTTTATTGTTCATGAAAATGATTTATTAATTTTTTTTGGGGCTTCCAAATATTTTTTTATATGGAATTTATTGGGGTTTTTCCTTTAAAGATCATTTTGGAATAGATATTATTTGAATGGCCTCGTTATACATCATGAAATTGATTTAGAAAAAATGTTCGGGTTTATTAATCTGTAAAAAGAAATATGAGACATGTTTTTGGACTATATTACATGTGTGTGATTTTTAAATGGAAAATTTATAATAACATGGTATTTTTTAGACTATTAATTTGTATGATCACAAAAAGGGAAAACTCGGGTATCTAGTTGGGCGGGTGTGTACTAGTATGATTGTGATCACATAGGGTTTGACCCCTTTTTCACATATCTAGATTGAAGATGAAAACAATAACTAAACTATTATGATGATGTTGTTTGGGGGACCACTATGTCATGTGTATGATACATACTAGTATCTTATGTGCATTATAATTAATATTTTTTATGGTTATTTTTACTATGATATGAGGTACCTGGGGATCGTAATAAACTACTGCCAATGGGTTTTCTAGTTATTGAGCTCATTTGATATTTTTTACTCATAGTCGATATAAGGTCTTTTTGGTTAGTAAACTCAGAATTTTGTCTGATTTATTTAAATGTATACATTCTTTAATGCATCCCTCTAGAAAACTATTTTCATTTTGATGTTGTAGGTCTTTAAATTTTTTACTAGCATTCTTTTTTATAAAAAATTAATTTTTTTGTTTGGTAATTTTTTATAGCATGTGACCTAATTTGGAAAACATAACATTATATATTTTATTTTAAATTTTAAATTTCACCATTCTTTTATTTAAATGAATGTTTATTGGGAATAGAATTTTGGCTAACCTACTAAGTTTTAATACTCATGCCTAATGTCTTCTTTTGGTTTTAGACCTTGTGTCGGTTTCAGCATGAGTTCAATCACCTTGGGAAATGTGTGATCACTATGATGTAGATGTACTATAGGGGTCAATGGATTTATATGGTAAACATGTTTCTTCAGTTGAGTTGTTGGTTTAGATTTACTTTTACTTTACTATTCAAATAATGTTCAGTTCATTTTTTATGTTAATGTATTTTTTGATATCCATTTTTTTTCTTTTTTATTGATTTTTTATTTTTAGTTTCAATCATTACCTTGTGTACTCTATTGATGCCCTTGGATATTTTCACCTTCTCGGGAGGATCGAGAATGCCACTTGGGACTTGTAGCTATCATGACATGGTGACCGGTTCAGGGTCGACTCAGACTAGTTTGCGAAAAAATGGTATCAAAGGAGGTTAGATCTTAGAAGACCATTATTTTTAAAGACCCCTTTTTATTTGTGTTGTGTCAATGTAGATGGTGTATGATTGTTTGTACTGGATGGGTAAGTGTTGGAAGAGTATCGCGGACTCTTGCTCATTTTAATCCTCAAGTTTCCACTGGAAGTCCAGTTTTTTGATTGTCTTTTGTTCTTGTTGATTTTTTGGTGTTGGGATACGACACGTGGTGCCTGAATAGAGGCCTCTATGAGATAGTAGGGCCTGGTAATCCATGTGGATCCTGGGAATGGTCCTAATAAGTCTCTCTATTTTGATTAACAAAATTTGACAATTTTGAGGATTTTATTTCACTATATCAAAAAAACTAATGACGGGTTATGGTATTGTATATCTCTATGTATTATATTTTTTTGAGTTATTTAAGATTATATTTTAAATAACAATTTCATTAAAAATGATACCATCAGAATGTGTTGTATGGTGATAAAACTTATATATTGTGACTAATAATTTTATTCAATAATTTAGTTATATTGTTTTCATAACATTATATTATAAGCGAATTTTGTATTTTTAATTACATTATATTTACTTCTTATTAATGTTTCATTATTATTTCTTTAATTTATAATTTTTTAAACATACCTCATTTATAATATTTTATTTATGGATGTTGGAAAATCAGTTAATAATGAGTAGTCACTTAAGGGATGCTGTAATGGGAGATAGAGCCTGACATATTAAATTAAATGATTGAATTATCATGTGAATACAATTTTTTGGGTTAATATAGAATTGATACTAACCCAACCACATACTCATGTTTCAACGTTAAATTAATAAATATTAGGGGATGAAGCATAATGTGATTAATAAGAATTGGTTCTTAAGACAGAATCATAATTCCCCATTCTATTTTTTAGATAGAACATATTGTATCTAAGTATTAATTTTTTACCATTTAAATTTCTGTCTAATCACCATATTTTCTAATAATTTATATTTACCAATTTTAATTAATTTCCAAAAATGGTCTTGATGATATTTTATTAGGATATTTCATAATATGGTAAAATCATTACTTATAAGAAACATAATATATACTTCATCTATCATCACGACTAAGCACATATACCATCCATCAATCCATGTTCATTCCTATATTTTTAATCATATACTGTCATTCCTGGTCTACAATAATAATTATTATCTATTTTTACCCTTAATTCGCTAATGTAATAATCATGTTTGATTTATCATGTTAGTATCTCCATCATCCTAGTGGTTTTACCTCCAGATTCAAAATATCGATACAACACATGTGTAGACAGTGATTATGTTGTCAAATTTATAAATATTAATCTATTACTAATTATCATTGGTGATGATGATTCTTATGAATATATAACTATTTATGGTACAATTATAGGGGTACTACATGGAAATTCATTAAAAATTCATTTTTAATTAATTTTTCCATACTCTTCTCTTTTTTTGAAATTTATTTATTTTGGTCTACATTATATTAATGGGTGTTCATATTTTATATGAAAAAATTTATATTTCATAATCTATATTCCTTAATCATGGTTAAAGAGCATTTATTTTAAAGAACAAAAGGAATAGAACCTTGAACTTGAGGATTTTATTTTATGAAATAAGATAACATCATTGCATTACATTTAATCTCATGAAACATCAAGGGATATAGAAAATATAATATGTTCTATTCAAATAAAACCAATTAATATTATATTGAAATAATGTGGAGTACAATGGATCAACGGATAATTTCAATGGATCATTGGCCAAATTATATTGAGTTGATGTTGGTTGTTCATCAAATGATTTATAGTGTGGGATATTTTAGAGGAATCTAGAATGATGATCCACATAGTCACCTTTAATCGAATTTAGATATTTCATATTAATTCAAGATATAAAATGTCATCAAAGAAACTATTTGACATTGATCATTACCATCTTAATTGACTGGGTAATTATTGGAATGGTTTAACACAAATATATAAAGATCTTTTTTGACATTAAATTAACACACAAATATATTTATGGAAAATTATATTCACCAAATTATTATTCCATATATATTAAGTGACATATAATATCTAATAAAATTTTATTTATAATATACATACGAGTCTATTGAATTATTAAAATAGATGCATTAGAAATTCATCCATAATTGATATGTTCGTATGATGAGGTGGAAATCTATCTACAATCCATTATAAAATATTTCCAATGTCTTGGTCAACCATACCATTAGAGTATTATTATTAAAAAATAATTACACTAATTATTTTGAAATATTTGATGATCATATATTTAATATTTCTTAATATTACATATATGTATTCCCACATAAGATAATTATATAGTATGTGCAATTGGTAATAATTTTATGGTTATAAGGAAATGTTAAAAAAAATTAGTGACAATACTATCTATAAAATATCTAGGTGAATCATATGATCTCTATAAAGTGGTATTTTTTTATATGGTTGGAGATCCAAAACACTTTAAATAATACCAATTATGAATAAATATTCCCCAATGGGTGGTGAAACATCAATGGTTTATAACCAACCTCATCACATCGAAACAAATTCTGAAAATTAATAATATTTATTGTTAACAATAATGTAATTATATAAGGATTACAGTTGAAATATTTTCATTCACAAAGTTCTATATGGTTTCCAATTAGACCACAGTCACAAAATCCATCCAATATTCAATTTTTTTGTACAGATTCATAATTATCCATCATCTATATATGTAGTTTCATTCATATGTTTGATAAACTCGTCCCTTATTCATATAAAATTTGTGTAATTAAATAAAAACAACACATTGAATATAGATATATACATTCAAATAAAAGAGAATAATTCAGAAAATAACATATTGTTTCTTTGGTTTATTTAATCTTATATGCGATATGATTTGTAGAAGAAGATTTATGGACCAAATGGTTTTTTAGTAATGGAATATGTGATAGTTGAAAAAGTGAACACCATCAAATTAAATAGTAGAATAAAAATAAATGAAAAAATGAAATCCAAATTTAATCATAGAACATGTTGAGATAAAATAACCACTAGAAGAATTACCCAAGCTGTGAAAGGATGTGAATCACAAAAAAAATTGTAAAAAATTAAATGACCATATAATGGAAAATCTATGTAGAGGCTAAATGATTAGCCATACCAAAAAACCACAGAATTTTCATGAGAGTATTAACCATTAGATCCAATAAAGTAAAGATAATAATTTAATATAAATACACATACATAAACACTTTAACATTCTATTTACAAAGGACATTTCAGAAATTAAAATATATAAAAATATTCTGAAGGAATTACTATCAATTAATGTTATTCATTTAAAATTTGGTGTAGTATAATTGAGGGAATATTATTTCAATGTCCTATTATTGAAATAACTAAAATAGAATATATATATATGTGGTGGTTTAAATAAATTATTAAAAAATTTATTTTTAAAAATTTCGAATAACATTTTTATTTTGAGATATTGTGAAAATGATTTAATTGTGAATTTTCAAAAATATTTTTTGTTAGAATACAATTCCCATTATATTTTCATTAATATTATAAATGAAATAAGTTATATATCCTTGTTTAATTCTTTCTGATTTATTTTTAATGGATGGATTTGTTTTATGAATATATTAAAAATATTAATATATTGTAATATTGGGAGGTTTTAATCAATTTTTATCCCCCATTAATTAATTCATGAAAATATATCATTAAAATTAACTACGGAGGATTTATTATCTATGTTAGATAAGTGCGTCATCAATTTGATCAAATTAAATCTATAAAAACTATATAATCTAAAAAAATACTACCTTATCACTAATTGTCATATATTTCATCAATTTTTTTAGAAAAATGATGAGGAAGATGAATTATTTACCGAAGAAGTTATAGATCAAGTGGTGTATAAAAAAGAATATATGGTGTGAAAATAATGTTTCTAGACTTTAAATAATATTTGAGGAAGATATTTCAAGAACGACCAAAGTAAATTTAGAATTTTATTAATTGAGACATAATAAATCTATATTAAACTTGTATAAATATTATTATGAGAACATATGGAACCCCATGTTATCTTTTATGAATCCTTCTTAAAAGAGCACATAAATGACTGGTTTTAGTGGAGAAAAAAAATATAATAGGATATCAATTGGAGTATTTTTCACATTTTATGCATCTACCACTACATTTTCACAATTATATTAATTATGTTAAAAGGGAATAAGAAAACATGATATCCTTAAAAGAGTCAGTCTCATATAATTAATCATTTTATGAATTATAAGTTTCTGAAATTTCATTATTATGGAATCTACTAAACACTTTTAAAATAGAAAAGGGTTCTTCAATATAATATCCATACATATAAAAGAGTAATAACGATGATGAATATGGATGATGAGCTAATTTCGATACCTGAAATTTTTATTTCGATGGTTTTTATTGATGTAATTATCCATTATAAAACATCATATTATTTTTGATTAACTTTTATTTATATAATATTTAGTATACTTAATGTATTTATAAAGACTATTTTTCTAGAGATATTTTTTCAGGTGTAACAAAATTATCATGGAAACTATGCATTTAAAATGGAAAAAAAAACTATCAATTGTAAATACATAATATACTGATTGGGATCTTATGACATGTATAACCCACCTACCACTCATAAATGATTAACGTAATATATTTTTCATTAAATTACATGGAATTTCACTAATTATTTTATTTATTATTTTTCATTATATAATTAGTCATTTGAATATTGACTAATGAATATTGAATTAATTATTGAGTGGTATGAAGAGAAATACCTTTTGGAAAATTTTTAGAAATTACATTTAATTGTATTAGATGGAATTTTGTTTTTAAAAAAATCACATAATCAATAATTAAGGTTAATCATATATGAATTTAGATAATTTTTAATTTATACTAGAAAAAATGAATATAAAATATAAAACAAATTCATTTATATGAATATTTATAATATAGATTTATAAAATATTTCTCATAATTAGATTGTCTACTAGTACACATATTAAAAAATTTATATGGAAATCATGTTTGAGAAAAATATGGTGGCGCTATGTGAGTCCAAGTAATGGTTGATCACATCCCCAATAATTTTACCTCTAAATAAGGAATAACTATTTAAATTTTGTGAAATGTTGGATATTATGAAATGAGAGTAGTAATTTGATATAATAGGTATATAATGTTCAAACTAAATTACGATTTGATAATGAATTTGGATGAATCATACTTTAACTACAAACCAATGAATGAGTTACTTTTGGTAATATTTTCATTTAGCAATTCGTACCTAACCTCAAGCACCAAAACATGTAATTCTATAAAGACCATATATAATTAATTTTTTTCTGGAATATGTATTATTAACCTCACATAATAATATAGATTCTTTTATTATAAGAGTTTAAAATTGAGTTTCATGATATAATGTGTTTTGTTAATGATATTTCAATCATTCAAGCATGGAGAGAGAGATATAATTTTTGTTTGAGAGAGGATTTGTAAATCCAAGATGAATTATTTACTGTATATAATTTCATATTTTACCTCCTAGTTTTATTTTATTTCACAAATATAATTTTTTTTTGGAAACATGGACCCTATAATGATAATGTTTTACTTTTATGTGAAATTATTTATTTTCAAATTTGGATCATTAATTGGTGCATGATATATTGGTATTAAATTAGTATAAAAATAATAATATTGAATGATGTTTTCCATATAGATTTTTTATGTTTTGTTGTATGAATTTTTATACCAATAAAAAAATTTAGCACAGTATATACTCTATAAAACAATTGCTAAAAAATACAATTTTTTCCTTGTTATTACTAACTCGAGATGTAGAAAAGATTTTTCATAGCATGTCACCATTTCTATTGAATAATAATTTTTTTAAATTTGGATGAATTTTCACAACCCCTATGAATAGAATTTTGTGTTTTCATGTATAATGGAATTATATAATATTCCATTTCCCATAAAATTTAAATATAAAAATAACATTTCATGTATTTATTCATTATTCATGTTAGTTGAAGGTAAATATAGCGTGACCAACACTATGAAATTGGATTACATATTGTTTAATGAGATTCAATTTTCCATATTTTTAAATAATTATTTGTCATTGGAGATACAATATTTTTGAAATTAAGTAAGATATGTGATAATGAAACATGTGGGACGTCACTACACATTTACACTATATCATCTATCTAAATGTGGAGAATAATAACATAATGAAAAATTATTTTATTGATTTTTTTATTACTAAACTGGTATCATAATAACTAATGTACAATAGTATAAATCACATTCACAATAATCTTGGAACCAAAAACACTTTATCATTTATATTTGGAACATTACATGTAGTGAATAAATAAAGACAATAAAACATAATATATTAATTTGTGGAAACACAAAAAAAAAATTAATTTAAAAATTATATAGAAATTTGTGTCATATTGATCTCACATACTAATCACATTCATGAAAAATAAAATGAAAAAAAGAATTTAAATTTTATTTTCATTATTAAAATTTAAGAATATAAATTTATTGGAATTTATTTTATTGAGTAAATTTTAAATTTTTTGGTATATTTATAGACTATAAACATAATATAACTGTTACAAATATGACAATTATAATACCACCATTAGTTATATAAATTTTCAAGTGAAAATTGGATTAGTAAACTAATACATGGATTACTAATTGAATAAAACAATCCAAAATTTATATCATATGAAAATTATGTTACATGAATATTTAAAATGAAATTCATATTTCATAAAAGAAATGAAAATTTTCACTTTAAACAAATATTTTCATTGAGTTATTTGTATATGATTTTTTTAAAAAATTTAATTTTATAAAATTTTTATTATAATTTTTATTTATTATTTGTAAACAAATAAATAATAATATGAAATCAAAATAAATTTTTTTAATATAAGAATATTTATCATGTAATAAATTTCGTATCTTTTCAATAAATAATTATTTTAATTGATTTAATAATGGATTTGTTATTATTTTTGATCAGTTTTCATATATGAATGTGAATTATTGATGCTTTTGATATATATTTTCATTTTATGAATAATGTTTTTGATGTTTTGATAGAATATATGAGGTGAATTAATCATATTATGTGATTTCATGTAGATCTAGTTCATAATATTTTAAAAAAATTGATCTCAAAATACGAGTCATTTTCATGAATTTTAATGTTTTATTTTGTTATCCATGTCCCTAGTGATATTTTTTAATTAATTAATATTATAATTATATTTATATATTTTTAACTATGTAACAATCATTTATATAGACAACATGATTTATAATTATGAATCTCATGTGGTTTTTTGTTATATATACCTATATGTCTGGATCTATCTATACATCACATGAAATTACAAAACCATTAGTCAAACTATATTACAGCTATTCAATCTATGTAAGAATAAATACATATAAAATTTATTTGGCCACATCATGATGAAAAATGCAATTATTAAAATTATTATTTTTCTAATTATACTATTAATTATGAAGTTAATAATGATTATTTATGCATGAAATGCCTCTAAAAATGTGATTAGAGTTATTTCATGAAATATTTTGAAGTGAATGATCATTTCTAATATCAATTTTATCTTTTTAATATGATTTATCATTTAACGTAGTAATAAAATACTAAAATTAATGATTCAAAAAAATAGAATAATCCTTTTATTTAAATGAGACGATTATTTTCATGAATGCAGTTTATAAAATAACATTCGAATTTTAATCAAGTTATTTATGTTATAGCTTTGAGAATCAAAACTCTTGTGGTCGAATTGAACAATAAAATGTTTTTGTGGGAATTATAAATGAAATAATGACTAGTTATATTATTTATATGATATAATTAATATAGGAATCCATAGAATTCACACGTATAATGGTTATGAATTTTCATTTGGTTTTCTCTTTGAAATATTTTTACTTGATTTATTTTAGTCCAAAATAAATATATAGTATGAAATGAATTATATTTATTGATTTATAATAAATATAACATTTAAACAAAGGATAAAATATTAACGAGATCATAGATCTTGTTTGATTAAAGAAATTAATAAATACATAGATCAAATTATGGTGTATATTTACATTGGTAGTATAATGGTTAATGTTATAATAAAAAATATATTTTTATAATTTCATTTTATTTAAAAAAAATCAGTGTTCTCAATTATTATTATGTATAATGAAAATAGTAATACATAATATTTACTAATGATGAATATAGTTTAAGATGGTAGATAAGAAGCGAGTCTTCTATTGAATTTTAAGTAGTTGTCAAATTTATCATTATATGATTCTGAATTCAAAAAATATAATATTAGCTTGAGAATGAAGGAAAATATCATAATCTGATTTATCATTAAAAATTAAATGATTTATAAATATCTAATAATATCATTATATAATATTATAACATTTTATTATAGTATTGATTTGAACAACATTGAAGACACTTTCACTACTATTCAATTTTATTATATTTTTTGTGATAATTCACAAATGTGATAGAGGAATGGGATAATGTGATGCTAAAAATGAATACAACTTACAAATATTTGATTTAAATTTTTTGTTAAATGTTTTTACATTTATCCAATACGTTTTGGAGGATTAAATTGAGAACAAATACATTTTAATCATATAATTCTGTAATGTTTGTAAAATGTAGTCTTAACACCATTTTGTAGTTAAACATTTTTAGATATATATTTAAAAAAATTATATTTTTTTTTTACATAATAAAATTTTAATGTTATATAGGTTCATTACAAATAACATTGGATGAATTTTGTGTATTTTTCTAATAAAAATCATTTTTAATGAATATCGAAAAATAATACATTTTAATTCAAAACTAAATTTTCATATAATTTATTAATATAATATTATTATATATATTATTGGTTTTAAATTATAATTGAATTATTTTTCATAATTTAATCCAATTATGGTCATTGGATTTAATTTCCCATTTAAATTGAAAATATACACATGTTGATCTTCTTATAGTTTTTTCTTTTTAAAAATCTATATTCTAGTTGGACAACGTGAATTTATTTTTAAATTAATTAATGAAAATTACCTTTTAAAAATTTGGAATAAATGAATCAATATTTTCAATCATAATGTCTAAATTATATAAATATTTAGCTTTTATTTTTTTACAAAATGAATAGTAATTTCAGTAATTATTTTTATTTAAAACGATTATGTGGTAAATTATTTATGTAAGGGTAAAAATAATATAACAAAAATATGAAACTAAGAAAACATGAGTCCTAATATTGTTGGATAATTAATTAGTGACCAAGAAAACCCATAGTCCTAATGTTTCTCATTAGGGAGGAACATTATTGTGAAAATTTAATTTTATAATAAATAAATTAAAGTAATGTGAAATAAGTCATATACATATATCTTATTACACAATTAATTTTAATACATAGTTATATTACTAGTCTGTTTGACTATAAATATTATATTGAAATATAAAAATATTTATAAATTAATTATATTTTATTTATAATTTTGAATCAATAAATAAAAAAATTATTTATGACATAGTGATGATGTAGTGATTGCAATAGTAATGAATGATTCAATTAAATGATATTATAATTATTAAAATAAATATAATTTGAAACTTATGATTTCATATATATTTTTGGATGATTATTACATTTTATTTTTGATTTAATTTAATTTTTTTATAAATAAAAAAAATTATGAGTTTAATAAAAGTCAATTACAAAATAGTGTCAAATTTGACACAAATTAGATTTTAAGATGAATACATTTATATTAATTGATATAGTAGTCCTAAAAATATAAGATTCAAGAATATGACGTAGATAATGTTAAAAATGAATTTAATTATACAGTTGAGTTATGATTGGAATTTTATAAAACTATATTACCCATATAGTATGAAAGTTCATGAATACATGTCATAGTTATTTTATTTAATTAATGGTTAACACCATAATGATAAGGTAAAATTTATCATATAAACCTGTCTAAACAAAATTATTTTTGATTATTCTAATAGATAATAATATTATACTTGATATATATCACATATTAGATTTTATTATTCAAAAATATATTAATAATAAAATAATATTTCAAGGCCTCCATAAAGTTCCATCCTCTCTTTATTAAAGGCCACCACCTATACCCACATACTCACACCTCTCAAGCCACTTGTATCCTTACACTTATGCTACAAAAAATGAAAACATTCCCACCTTTATCTTGGATGGAATTTAATGGGAATACATAAATTCACAAAAGCCTTTAGGTGGAATCAAAAAAGAGTTACCCGATTTAGAGATAATGTCTTCTCTCAAGGTGCTTTATTTATTTTACGTCTATACATCATATATTCTTATTATTCTAATATTACGTAATAAACAAGTATCACAAACATAATAGGATATTATTAGGCTATCTTTTCAACCTAATCTTACAAAAATATTTATCTAATGGATATAGAACTTACTATTTCTTTGTACGATGAACAACTGTCTCACAAAAAGATGATTATTAAATTTTATTCTACCAAGTCTCATTATATAAATTATTTTATAATTGTATATATATATGATATATATGATATTTATATTTTATCTGTTCTATATTAGTATTTATTTTAAACATAATATTATTATTTTTGTAATGTGTATATACAATAATTTCATTTTAGGAAGTGTGGAACACCACACCCACAATGTGATGTGACTCGTTCATTCCATACGTGCAAACTACTAAGGATGGAGTTAATGAAATTTTGTAACATATATAACATTTATATTGTAATGTAATTTTAAAATATTTATTATTTTTATTTTTATTGATTTTAAAATGAAAAAGAAATTCATGTAACATTCATGCGTATGTATGACCTATCGTCGACATGAACGGTGTCACGACCCATCCTCAGGACCCATGTTGTGACTACCCCAAACCCTCCTTCAACTGGCCAGGGGTTGGAGACTAGCACCAAAGGCGTAAATCCCACATCTTGGAGGGCATTGTATTTATAAAAAGTAGACAATCATAAACATAATATATAATTGGAAGCAAAACACTGTGTAAAACTGAATACAAAGGTAGTGCTAAAAATAAAGGGGTTGGAAATACAAGCCCAACAGTAAGTAAAAGGAAAAGATAAAATAGGTACTACTAAATGACCAAAAACTGGATGGTGTCTATCATCTCATGGATTGATCACCATGTATCCTACATAAAAGGTAGGTACAGATAGCCTCCTTAGTGCTCCAAGTCCGTCTGTCTACTCTAGGTACCGAATCATCGTGAGGTCCACCTTCGGGTACTTTCCAGTCCTCATAAACTCCACCTCGATCAGCGTGATATTTCGTGATCATCCTACTTAAAGAGGTGGGGGAATATCCCATACAGGGGTTAGCCTAGTGATACTCATTCGGTACCCTGAGACCCTCAAGGTATCACAAAATTTAACAAGGATAATCCAAAAAATTTGAATCAATTGATAACCATAACTTAGGTATGTGCCAATACATATAACTAAGTTATCATGTAACCCCTCTCAATCATGAAGAAAATAGAAAGGTAATTGACTCATCTCAAACCGGGATTTTTATTATTGAAACCACGACTACTGGAGAACTCCTCCTCCTTCGAGAACAGTGGGCTTGTTGGGACACCAAGGCCCTTCTCACTATCCTTGGACTGCTGAGGTATTCCTCCTGTCAAGTACCATGGGTCTAACACCAAATACCAGACACTCCTCTATTGTAGGTCAACCACCAAATACCAGGCACTCCCCCTAATAGCCTGCATAGGTACTCCTCCCATCGAGTACCATGAGTCTGCCATCAAATACTAGTTGCTCCTCCCACATGGGATTGCCACCAAGTAGTAGGCACTCCCCAATGGGTTAGTGGAATCACTGTGAGTCAAATCGGTCAAGAAGTCGTCTGGTCTATCAGCTACTAGGTCATTGCACCCAGTCTGCTCATCACTAGAAGGATCCACTCCATGATATACTGAGAAAAAGACCATCTATCTCGATGTTCCATGGAGAAGTATCTCAATGGTCTGGCATGTCATCAGAGTCTCAACAAAACATGATGCGTATGAATCGAATGCCCAATCTGTGAGTTATTAGTCTTTTAGTCCTAGGGGCCCGGTTGGTTTCATGTACAAACCAACCTTTCCATTTCTCAAATATACCCAAAACTTCATTGGGGGATTCTCAATGATATTGTATCTCATTGAGATTACCAGCACCGCTGATGGTACGTCAAACAGACATCTGATGCCAATGATATGGCCAATGTAAGCAAAGGTTCGGTAATGGGCCTGGGTCCAGTCTGGCCAAGTCGGACTGACCCGAACCCACAAAATTATGAGCCTACCCGGTATGGGTCAACTCGTGCCGTCCAGATGGGTCTGACCCACCCCGTTGGTCCTGTTAGTCTGCTATGTTAGGCCTTGTCCGCTGGCCCCGACCCAGTAGATTACTTGGGCGGTTCAGCCCAAGATGCTACCCCACCGGCGACACGGCCTGAAGGTATAGGCCGGTTCGGCCAATGCCGTGAGTTGCGTGGCTCGGATGGTCAGCCGCCAGAATTCTTGTGGAAGGCCACGTGGGGTGCGGGCAGGTCGGCTGGACACTGGGCATGTAGCGGGTGCACCGAGTCGGGCATCGGGGTGCCGGGAAGCATGCTGGGGCAGTGCACTGGGGCGCGGGCAGCGCACCAGGGTGCCTGGAAGCCCACGGCAGGGGGTTGATGGGGTGTCGGGCAGGGCATCGAGGTGCATGTTAGGCCACTGGTAGGGCCCGAAAAGGTCGTCAGTAGGGCGCGGGGGCTCCGGTCATGCCGCTGGTGTTGCGGGCAGCGCGCCGGGGTGCCGGCGGGGTGCCTGTGAAGCCGGGCATTATGATGGGCACGCGGGTCGGGGTCGTAGGCAACGAGCCGTGGGATCACGCTAGGCCTCGGGCAATGCACTTGGGGAGTGCGCTAGGGCACGAGTAGAGCGTTGGGGAGCCGCTGGGGATGCACGGTTTGTGGAGACCACGGGTAGGGCGTCCTTTGTTCACCATCTTAATCTCGGTCACCCTGTGTACCGACTCCATCGACATCAATCAAGAACAAGCAAAGGGGAGAGGGTCGGGATGTGTTTGGGTGGCCCGAGCAAGCCTTATTATGGTGATAGAAATTGGTGGTTCTCAAACCATATATTTAATGACATAGAACGAGTATAGAAACAATTAAAATCCCCCTACCTCGAGTTCTGTGGTTATTAATGGATTTGTGGGAAGGAGGCTGCGTTTTGTTGACATGAGAAAGCATCCGGGGTTGGTGGCTGAGGAGAAAACATATTCAGAATTCCTCACAGCCAGATCCTCCTCCTTTGGCTCTGTTGAATTTTGATGAAGAGGTTCTTCGTTCATCGGTGGTGTGTGGTCTTCTATGTTGGAAGTATGAAGTTCTCCTCCTTTCCAAAGCTCCACCTAAATGACAACCAAAAATAATAGGTGAATCCTCTATTATTTGTAGGCACTACAACACAAATAATCATGTTTAATTAACTAAAACAACTAATTTAATTAATTATGGAATTGATTCAAATTCAAAAATGTGTTAATTAATTAAATGAGGCAACACTACAAATTAATGAGGGTGTTGAGGCTTAAAAATTTAATTGGGAAAGGTGAAGAGTTTCACCAGTTTAATTGGGAGTTCCAAGGAGTTTTAGGGGGTTAGAGGAGTTATGGAGCTCAGGTGGGCCCCACCATCAGAACATCCCATGGGCGATTAGGGTGTGGTGGCCCCCAAATCAAACCTACCCTTGGAGGTTTTAACCACAAAAAAAAAGTTAAGTCTTATTTTTATTTAATTTTATTTTAAAACCCCAAAAACTGTCTTCCACTCTCATTGAAATGCAACTGCGGTGAAGGTCTCACCAAGGAATCATTGACATTGTGAGTTCAACAGTGCCCTCAGATTTTAGTTCTGAGAACCGGTAGAAATGTTATAAAATCTCATATGTACTTTTAATGAAAGTACACAAACAAAACATCAGAAATTGATTCAGGGAACACAGGGCCTCAGAATCAAGCACCGTCAGAAACTGCAGACTTGTAAAATTCCGATGTATTTTAAAAACAATTACACAGAAATTCTGGGTCTTTACATTCTCCCCACATTACGGCTTTAAATTCCTATAAGCTGTAACTCGAACTAAGGGATCAAATGGGGGAACTGAGCACACATCTGAGCCTCCTGCACCCATGTGCTCTCCTGGAGGTTCCCATGCTACCAATGAACGTGCACCAGAGATATCGACCATCCACATAGGACCCGCTATTGTAGATCAACAATATCCACTTAAATATCCTTGAAATTAACCTCGTTATCGATGTCTATCTCACTGTGATCGATGATGTGGGATGGATCATGCACGTATCTCCTCAGCTATGATATGATGATGATGTCATGCACCTGGTGCAACTAGGGTGGAAGAGTAATGTGGTAAGCCACCTAGCCTACTCTGCTAAGGACCTGGAATGGTCCTATTAACCGTGGAGATAACATTCTACATCGGCCAAATATTTTCAATCCTCATTGATGTGAGACCCATAGAAATATATGGTCACCATCCTAGAACTCTTGAGGTCTCCGTCTCTTGTCAGCAAATGACTTATATCTTCTATGTCTAGTCTTCATCTGCTCCTAGATGATTGGTATCCTCTCCGTGGTAGCCTATACCATCTCTGGTATCACTAGTACTGACTCACCTTGGTCTGTCTAGCACAGTGGTGATCTTCAAGTCTGACCATACAAGACCTCAAAAGGTGCCATCCCTATAGTGGAGTGATATCTTCTGTTGTAGGAAAAATACACCAAAGGAAAGTGATCCTCTCAGCTGTGACCAAAGTCTAGGACACAATAACAAAGCATGTGCATGAGGGGTTGGATGGTCTCCTTGGTTGGACTATCAATCTGTGGATGAAAGGCAGTGCTCATACATAGCTGCATCGCGAAAGCCTCCTGGAACCTCTTCCATAGCTGGGAAGTAAACTGTGTGTCATGTTCGGATAAGATAGAAGAAGTTATTCTATGAAAACGCACAATCTCTTGCACATAGATTAATCCCAAGCTCTCTATATAACCCTTCCCTCTTATCTATAGAAAGTGGGCCGACATGGTGAGTCATTCAACGATCACCCATTTCGATTCGTGACTACTAGTTGTACGTGGAAGGTCCATCAAAAAGTCCATGGATATCCCATCCCACATTCACTCTGGTACCTCTAAAGGTTGAAATAATCCTACTGGTACCTAGTGCACCACCTTTACTTGCTAACAAGTGAGGCATCGTGAGACAAACTCAGCTACCACCTTCTTCATACCTGGCCGCCAGTGCTGTCGTGGAAGGTCCAGATACATCTTTGCCACTATTGGATGTACTTATAGAGGGGAAGTGTGGAACTCCCTCAAAACATCCTCTAGAAATGTAACTGGTAGCAGGGTACGTTCTCTGAAGAGGATGACATGATCTCCACCTTCCAAAAATCCATCGGGTGCATGTCCTGTGGAAATCGGACCACGTCACAGCACTTAGTCAGCTTCCACATGTTGCGCCGCCTTGACTCACTAAAGAAGGGTATGAGTGATTGTGAGAGACATTAGTAAGGATTCTCCATCTCTATCCACATGTTATATCCTTAAAGAAGCTAGAATCTCTTTCGCCTCTCCAAAAGGTTGAATACTAGTCGTCCAATTGATAGAATATCCAAAAATGTTCCCCTTCCCAAGAGTATAGACTATCACAAAGTCACAATCCTGGAGGAACTCAAGCCATCATTTTTCTCTCAGGTTCAGGTCCTTCTGTGAGAAGATATTCCTGAAACTCAAGTGATCAGTGTATACTGTAAATCTCTCTCCCAAAAGATAGTGCTTCCATGTCTTCAAGGTGAAGACCATCGCTGCTAACTCCAGGTCATTGGTATCATAGTTCTGCTCATGCTATCTCATCAACAAAGAACCATAAGTGATCACTGATCGCTCCTACATCAGTACACACCCAATTCGGATCCCTAATGAGTTGTAGTAAACAACTTACACTATGCCCTCCACTAGAAGCCTCAAGATGGGGGCTCTAGTCAGCCTCTTCCTATGCTCCTGAAAGCTCTGCTGGAAACTCTCTGACCACATGATGGGTTTCCCCTTTGTTTTCGAGGATGATAGTGGTGATGCAACTCTAGAGAAGTCTGGGATGAATCTCTGATCGTATCCATCCAAGGATAGTAAACTTCGTACCTACATCACACACCTGGGTGGATCTCAGGAAAGTACACCTCGATATTCTAAGGATCCAATGCATATCTAGCCTCTGAGATGATGTGCCCTAAAAAGTGAACCTCTCAATCCAAAACTGGCACTTCGAGAGCTTACCATAATGTTGGTTCTCTTATAGTGTGTCTAGTACTAACTGTAAATTGTATAAATGGTCCTCCTCGGTAGTCTAGTAGATTAGTATGTTGTCGATGATGACTATGACAAAGCGATTGACCTAATTCAGTAATATCATGTTCATGAGACTCATGAACACTGCTGGAGCATTGGATACACCGAAGGGAATTACCTTGAACTTGTAGTGGTCGTAATAACATCTGAAGGTCATCTTCTGCACATCCTCATATTGAACTCTGAGCTGGTGAGAACCTGATCTGAGGTCTATCTTTGAGAACCATCGTGCTCCCTTGAGTTGATCAAAAATGTCATCAATCCTAGGGATTGGGTACTTGTTCTTCATGGTCACCTGGTTCAGGCGATGGTAGTCGACAGAGGGCCTCATGCTCCCATCTTCCTTCTTGGAGAATAGAATCAGGTCTGCCTTGGGAGGAACACTGGGTCGGATGAATCCCTTCCCCATCAAGTCTTCAAGCTGTACACTCAGCTCAAGAAGATCAGCGGGAGCCATCTGATATGCTGGTGTAGATATCTGTGTCTTATCGGGGTACAAGTCAATGTAGAAGAACACCTCTCTTCAAGGAGGTAGTCCTGGAACATCAACAGGAAAAACAACTGCTTATTGGTCCACCACTACAGGATATGTTGGACTCCCCACATCAAAAGCTCTGATGGTAAGGCAAGCCAACTGGTGAGTGATCTATTTCACCCTCCATTCAGTAAGATCATCATGTGCTATAAAGGTTCCCTTTTTGCCAGAGAAGGTGAACCTAGTCCCAACTGTGCAGACACACTGCACTTTGCGCCTAATACTGTCAATCTGAGAATTGCGTGTAGATAAATACTCCATAATGAAGATGACGTCATAAGGCCTCGACACCGCTACGAGGAGATCCCATCTGAAGCTCTCACATCCTAGTGTATGTCCACACTGCTGTCACCAGTGTTTAATCATCATGTTTGCTCCCAAAGGAGTCTCAAGCCATAAGGATCGTGCTAATGACACTGTCAGAATCTCCGAGCTCCAAACGAGGGTTATTGCAATGAATGTGTGACTGACACCTGTGTGTATAACAATTGCAGCTTATGTGGAGTAGACACATATCATACCTCGAATCATCTCTGGAGCGCCATGGTCGTATGCTTCAGCTGTTTAATGCTGAGACCTCCCTTGTCTTCTAGCTCCCTATTTTCGGGGTGGTCCTCCTGGTGGTGGTGGAGTTATCACCTCGTAATGTCGAACTCTGTCAGCTACTTGACCAGCTCCTTTGCCACCTCTGCATGTGTCTTTCAAACCACCTCGATCGAACCTCTAACTCGGCCTGGGTGGTTCATCAACTTTCTGCTGATCGTCAAATCAGCGGTTTGGATAGTAATGATCCATGTGACCAAGCCCACTGCAAGTGTAACACTACCATATTTTGGCATGACTGGCTCTGTCTCCACTTTGAGTACCCCGCACAACCAATCCTAAGTCATACAGTCATCCACTAGTATGTCTGGACCTCTTGGACCTCAGCGACATCAGTCTACTTCCAGCTACAGAAGAATCTGTTATGTGTCTATTAGTGGAGGGTCACGCTACTGGAGATTGCTCAGCAAGGAAACTCTCCACTTCAAGGGCTCTCTATAGCACCCCCTCCTACATCAGGATGCTTCTTGAGATCATCGGTGAACTGATCTCTTACCTGAGCCCCTGCTCAAAGGTCTGGGCCCAAAATAATGGGTCATGTACTACATCAGTGGAGTAGAGCGACAGGTCGGTGAACCTCACTAAGTACTGCACTACTATCATACTACCCTATTGTAGATGATGTATCTCCTGTATCTGCACCGCTCGAATGGTGGCTGGTACAAACTCTGCCAGGAATAGGATCTCGATGTCTACCCAAAGAGGTGATTTCTCATCATGGACCTGGTGCATCAGGCTCCACCATCTGCCTGTTTCTACCTAACGGAGGCTGGTAGAAAGGATATCCATGTAGTCTACTGGAGTCAATAATATCTTTAAGACTCTCACTACAACCTCCATTAAATCCTCTACCACTTGTGGGTCCGTCTGTCCCCGCATCCTGGGTGGCCTCTGGCGTTAGAACTCATACAGCGTGCTCAAGTGGCATGCATCGTCTGCTGCTAGGGCTGGTGGCATTGGTGGCCCAACGAGTGGTGGTACTACTGGTGCCTCAACTGGAAAGGGGCCCTGTACTGAGACCCCGTCGCTCGACGGGCTATCAGTGCGTACAACTCCTGTGGCTCTAACTGGTCATCCATGGGGAGGCATCCTGAAAGAAACAAATGTGACAAATTCAAATGATTCTAACCAGTGAGTTAACCTGGTTGAGCTGACATAAAGAAAATATTTTGTAAACACACACATAATTAGTGTTTTTGTGCACTAAGGAAAAAATCAGTAGTGAGGGTCCTGGTGTATGGATACGTCGGCTGTCACACCAACAATGGACTCTCTAAACTGAAAACCACAATACTTACCCTTAAAACTATTTATTCATAGAAAATAAATATCAGAGTCCTAAGTTATGCAGCAGAACTGACTCCTCTGATACCAATTTATCACGACCCGTCCTCGGGACTCATACCGTGACAACCCCAAGCCCGCTTTCAATAGGGCATGGGCTAGCGACTAGCACCAAAGGCTCAAATCCATAAGCTGGGAAGGCATTGACTTTATAAAAAGTATACACAGACAAACAGAGTCCACAACTTGAAGAAAAACACTAATTAAAATTGAATACAAAGGTATTATTGAATGTAAAGGGTCCAGAAATACACGCTCAATAGTAATGTACAAGGAAAAGATAAAACATGTACAACTAAAAGACAAACAGCTGGAAGGTGTCTAGCAGCACCTCAATCGTCTACCACGGATCCAACCTGAAAGGTAAGTACAAAAAGCCTTCTCAGTGCTCCACATACATCCGTCTCCTCCGGGTACTGACTTGTCGTGAGGTCCAACTCCGGGTACTATCCATTCCTCTTACACTCCATCTTGGTCAGCAATGAACGTCGTCTGCATCCAACACGATGAGGTGCAGAGATAGTCCGTGCAGTGCCGAGTATAATAAAACTCAGTAAGGACCCCGAGACCCTCAATGTCTCACAGAATACATCAAGGATAAAACACAAAGTATGAATCAACAGACAACCATTACATAGGTATATTCCCATACATATACCTAAGTTATCTAGTAACCCATCTCAATCATAAAAAAATAAAAAGGTAATTGACTCAGATCAAACCATGATTTTCATTATCAAAACCACGACTGCTGAAAACCTCCCACTATATCGTGAACAATGGGCCTATCGTGACAGCAAGGTTCTTCACACTAACCTTGGACTGCTGAAGTACACCACCTGTCGAGTACCGCAGGGCTTCCACAAAACATCAGTTGCTCCTCCGCTTTGGGACTGCCGCCAAATACCAAACGCTCCCCCTAATAGCCTACAGAGGTACTCCTCCAGTTGAGTACCGCAGGTCTACCACCAAAATACCAGGTGATCCTCCGCCTCGGTTCTTCTTCCATGTACAATGAACTCCCCACTAGGCTAGTTGAATCACTCAGAGTCAAATCGGTCAAGCAGTCGCCAGGTCTGTCAGCTACTAGGTCTCCACACTTGGTCGCCTCGTCACTGAAATATCCACTACATGAGCTACTGGAAAAATCACTAACTATCTCAAAATGAAAATAATAAGTAGCACATTGGCCTGACACATCATAGGGGTCTCAACGTAATAGGTTCCACATCAATTGGAAGCCCGGTCTATGAGTTATTAGCCTTTTAGTTCAGGGGACCAGTTGGTTTCATGTACAAACCAACCTGACTGTATCTCAACTATATCTCAAACATCAGTGAGGTATTCTCAAAGAGAACGTCTCTCATCATTATTACTAGGTCCACTGACGGTTCGTCAAACAGACGTCTGGTGCCAAAGATATGGCCAATGTATGCAATGGGTCGGTAGTGGGCCTAGGTCCAGTTCGAACCAGTCAAACCGACTCAGCCCAACCCAAATCTGAGCTGACCCCATCTGGGTTAACTCGGACAGACCCAATGGGTATGACCCATCTCATTGGTGGGTCATCCCACTATGTTAGTTCCAGTCTGTTGGGCCCATCCCAGTGTATTACATGGGTGGTTCAGCCCGGATGCTACC
Organism: Viscum album; assembly: GCA_963277665.1. Lineage (NCBI taxonomy): Eukaryota > Viridiplantae > Streptophyta > Magnoliopsida > Santalales > Viscaceae > Viscum > Viscum album. The sequence continues at coordinate 835,831,222 of OY728138.1, forward strand.
ACACAAGAAGCTTGGCCCGAAAGTCGGGGCCAGTTCAACAAACGCTATGAGGGGAGCAGCTTGGGAGGTCGGATGCCAGAAGGACAACAGCAGGCCACGCGGGGCACATGCAGGTCGGCTGTACATCGATCAGGCCATAGGTGCACCTGTCAGGGCACCGAGCAGCGTGCCGAGGCAGCGCACTGGGGTACGTGCTGCACGCCAGGGCACTAGGGAGCCAGCGGCAGGGGGCCATGGGGGTGCCAGGCATGGCAACGAGGAACAGAGTAGGCCATCGAAAGGGGCTGGGCTAGTCGCTGGCAGGGCGCCAGGGGTGCGGGGAAGGCCACTGAGGGGGAATGAGGGGGCGTCGGGCATGCCGATAGTGGAGTGCGGTGGTGCCAGGAAGGCTACCTATAGGAAGAGGGGGCTCCATACAGGTTATATGCAGGGGCCTAGCAGGCCTTCGGGTGCATGGGAAGCATGCAAGGGTGCAGGTGGGGTGCCTGAGAAGCGTGGCAGCGCAATGGGTACACGGGCAGCGCGCCGGGGCACCGTGGGGGTGGCGCGGTTCACAGAAGCCGCGAGTAGTGTGAGTTTTGTTTTTCGTCTTCGTCAATGTCACCGTGTATACATCCTCCGTCGACATCAATAAAGAACATGAAAAGGAACGAGGGTCGGGATGTGTTCGTGCGGACCGAGTCTTCCTCGTTATGGTGATAGAAATGGGATATTCTCTAACCATAACTTCAACAATGTATAATTAGCAAAGAAACAATTTAGATCCCCCTACATTGAGTTCGGTGGTTGTCGACGGAGTCACGGAAAGGAAGCAGCGTTTCATTGATGCTGGGATGCATCAGGGGTTGGAGGACGAGGAGGAAACGTCGTCGGAATTCTTTACGGTCGACACCTACTCCTTTAGCTTGTTCAGAGATTATAGAAGAGGTTCGTCGTTCTTCGGTGGTGAACGACGTTCTTCGTTGGAAGGATTATGTTCTCCTCCTTTCCAATGATCCACCATAATGCCAACCAAAAATAGTAGTGGAATCATATATTATTTTTTGGCACAACCACACAAATAATCGTGTCTAATTAAATAAAACGACTCATTTAATTAATGGTGGAATTGATTCAAATTCAAAAATGTGATAATTAATTAGATGAGACAACCCAACAAGTTAATGAGGATGGTGAGGCTCAAATAATTAATGGTGGATGGTAAAGAGTTTCACCAATTTAATTGGGGGTTCCATGGAGTGTAAGGGGTTATAGGAGTTAAGGAGCTCCGGTGGTCCCCACCTAATAACATCCTCCCAAGGGAGGTTATGCTCAGGTGGGACCTACCACCATAACCTCCCATGGGAGGTTGGGGTGTGGTGGATCCCACCTCCAACCTCCCCTTGGAGGTCTCAACCCCCAACAAATAAAAATATGTTATTTCTTATTTTTATTTAATTTTATATAGAAACCCTAAAAACTATCTTCCACTCTCATTAAAATGCAACTGTGGTGAAGGTCTCACTATGCAATCACCGACGCAGCGAGTTCAACAGTGCTCTCAGATTTCTGTTCTGACCGCAGGTTCAAATTTTATAAAATCTCGTACATACATTTAATGATCGTACTGGAACAAAACATCATAAATTGATTCCGGGCACACCGGGTCTCGGAATCAAGCACCGTCAGAAATTGTGGACTCGTAAAATTCCTATGTATTTAAAACAATTTAATGAAAATTGCATCTCTTTACAAATGGTTCATTTAATTTAGTATCTCCAAATTTTATGGACTATTTAAAATAAATATATATTTAATATATATTAAATTTAAATCACAAATATAATTCTACATATAATGTACTTATGACCACATGGATAATTTGAATCAATTCAAGTTCATTGATGACTCAAGTACAAAACATTCACAAAATGTTTGATATGAACTTGAATAATAAATCAATATATATAATATAAAATTAAATGATATTAAAAGAATGAGATAAATAAAAAAATACTAAATAATGTATATTTAAACTATGATTATTATTTAGGAAATAAAAGAATGAATGAGACAATTTGAATTTAATGTATGGAATCTTCGTAACCCAATTTCAATTCGTCGGGATAAGTTTCTAATTATTGATTACTTCATTATAAGATTTTGTGAGATATAACTTTTCATATCATGTCTTCTATTTATACAGGATTTATTTTAATTTATTGTGAATAAAAATAATCAATACATTTTATATCGAAAATAATCTTTGTAAGGGAAATTATATCTTAAATTTTATTCATTGAGTTAAATATCTATGGTATTGGTTTAGTTCTTCTGAACATTTGTGTGTGTTACCAATTAATGTTTTACACTGATTATACACTTATATGCGGTTTATTTATATTTTTCACAAATTATTATTTCATTGAATTATTCGTTATCAAATGATATGATTTCTTTTAGGTACTTTGTCTCAATGTCGTTTCATTAAGGAATATCGTGAAATTTTTGAAGTTTAATATACTTTAAGGTGTATAAAAATTGAATTTTAATTTTTATATCATGAACATCTATAATATACTATATTTTACTATTATTTATTTTATTCATTAATGTTTCTTGTTCTAGTGTTTCTCATGGGATATGGGACTCATTAAATAAAACATCGTTTAAAATGTTTTAAAGATTTATTCTTCTAAATATTTATCATTACAGTCCATGATATCAAAAAATTTTAAGGATTTATTTATATGTAACTCAATGATATAAAATGATATTTACATTAAATGATTCAAAATGATATGGGACACATTCACTCAAAAAATAACTATTTTAAATTTTATAATTATTTTTTAAAATGGGATGAATTATTTTAAAATCATTGAATGTTTTTTGATATAATTTATGAATGAAATTTATCATATTAGTTCACTTTTATGTTATTATGTTTTCATTATAATTTTACCATTTTATTTTTAAATATATGTTATCATTTATGTGTTTGAATCTTGTAAATATGAAATGTGATTTGAAAGTGGAAATTATATATATATTTTTTCATGTTCGATGTGTTATAATTGTAAAGACCCGTAAAAATCAAGGGAAATTTTTTCTTAATTTTCTTTAGAATTTTACAAGAGCGCGGTTTCTGACGGAACCTGATTCTGAGGCCCGGAGTGCCCGGAATTAATTTCCGAAGTTTGGCTCGGGTACGTTCAGTGAACGAACGAGCGGGTTTTCCTAACTTTTGATCCGGTGCTCGGATTTGAAATCTGAGGGCACCGATGAAACCGCAGCACCGGTAATTGCTTAAGAGGACTTTTCCCGAAGGTGCGTTTGCTGAGGAGGAGTTGTTAAAAAAAAGGGGAGTTAAATGTGAAGTAATAAAATTGTGTTACAATTTTATTTCATATTCTAAGTTGTTAACCTATGTGTGGAAGTTGGGTGGGACCTACTTGTTGTTAACTACCCTTGAGAGAATAAAGGTGGGGTGGGGCCCACATGAGCCCAACCCCTCACCTTCCCTAACTCCTCTAAACCCCCCACTTAAGATGTGTAACTCATCTTAACCTTTAAACTTCCCATTAATTGGGTGACTTTCCCTCTCCTCACTTAATCTTGCCAACACACTAATCCAATTAATGGAATTAAGTTTTTTGAACTCATAGAATGACTTAATAAAATACGAATAGCTTATTTTATTTTTGGGGGTTAGATTGGTTGTGTTGAGGATTGGAGGAGAGAGCTCTAAGTCTCTTGAAGAACTTCATCTTCTCCGGCGAAGAACGTCTTCATCCTCAACGAAGAACGACAACACTTCGTCAAGGATCATCGACTCGGCGACCCGGTATCTTCGGACCTCTTCTTCCTCCTCGGACCTTCTTTGTCGGCAAACGAAGATCCACCAACGTCATGTCTCTTCGGGCATATCTCTTCTTCAACGGATTTGACGAACGACGACCGCGACGCCCGACCTCCGCGACGCCGTCTTCCGCGGAGCGTAGACGACTCTTCGAACCTTAACCAAGTAGGGGTTGTTGATTTCATTTTGGTTTCTTTATTCCATTTCTTGATCCTGGATTTCTCATGTCAAACATGAGACTTTCAAATGTTTTAAGTTGCGTTTTTATTTTAACGTGAGGGGGGCCGGACCGCACAAACACGGCCGAACCCCCTCCATTGTTCTTGTTTAATTATTTTGCGGAGGAAAGCAAGTGGCATGGTGCCGTCGCACCACGCGGATGAACGTGCAAATATCTTACGTGATGCCATCGTGCGCACCATGGAAGAGACAACAAGAACGCGACGCCGTCGCGCCGCGTTGAATGAATATCATGGCACGGCGAAAGGGGCGCGGTGCCGTCGCACCGCGCCGGACGACGAGACCGCGGCCGGTTCCGGGCCGCAGCGGGACGAGAAGACCGCGGCCGGTTCTGGGCCGCGGCGGAAGAGAAGGCCGGCGGCCGGGCCGCCGGCGTCGGAAGCCGAAGGGGGGACCAGAATTTCTGGTCCCATTTGAGAAAACCGGCCGACCAGCTGGCTGGCCAGAAAGCTTTAAAACCGGGGGAAATTAATCCCCCGGCCACCTAATTAAAAACCCCCCTCTTTAAGAGGGGGGCCGTTTTTTTTTTGAAGAAGGGGGGGGGGGCAGCCGGCCCCCCGGTTCCGTTCCAGCAAGCCCCCCCACGTGGCGCGGGGCGTTTCTTTTAAAAAACGGCGCGGCTAAGCCGCACCGCCAAAGGAAAACCGCGGGGCTTAGCCCCCGCGTGCGCCGCCGCGCCGCCCAGGGGGGGGTCGGGCCGGGTCGGCCCGGACCCGGACCCCCCCGTTTCGAACCAGATTTGGTTTTTCGCCCATAACTTGAGCCTCGGACCTCCGAATGACGAACCGTCTGCGGAAACACGATCCTTGGATCGAGACGGTCGTTTCGGTATATCGCACTCAAGGTTTCGGTTTACTTTGAGTTCGGCCGGGTTGGTTCGTTCACGAAACCAACCGGGCCTTCGGAGCGGAAACGCTCATATCTTGAGCTACGGACGTCCGAATGACGTGTCGTCAGTCGCGTAGTGTTCCTCTTAGTGAGACAGATCTTTTGGCATACTCTGCCCGAGGTTTGGACGCAGGTGGAGTACGGTCGGGTTGGTTTTGCCTTAAAAACCAACCGGGCCCCGGAGACGAAAATGCCAATAACTCTCAGACCGGGCGTCCGATCGACGCGCCGTCTGTTGTGTTGAGTTCCTGTTTACGATACGGAACTTTTGGATACATCAACTTCGGTCTTCGTGACAGTTGATGTATCAGCCTCTCGGCTCGTGGAGCGGACCCTCCGTACGAGCTTGCTGTGTGCGGGAACCCTAGTGCTGGCTGCGACTGTTCTACTGCTACGACTGCTACTGTGACTGCGACGACGACAGTACAGAGATCCTGTGTGGATTCGACGACGACAGTACAGAGATCCTGTGTGGATTCGACGACGACGACTACAGCACTCAGCGATCCTTCGAGGATCAGTGCTACAGGTCCTGTGTGGGCCCGATCCTGTGTGGGTCCTTGCGCTCAGCGGTTCTGTGTGAGCCAGCGCCTACAGGTTCTGTGTGAGCCCGATCCTGTGTGGGTCTTCTGCGGGGGTTAGTTACCTATCGATCCTTCGTGGGTCCGACGACTTAGATGGATCAGTGATCATCTTTATCGTCCTTGAAGAAGTATACCTGTGTGAGCTGAATCCTGTTGCTTTCCTGTGTGGATTGTGTTGTGCAATCCTGTGTGGGTTATGTTTTGCTTTCCTATGTGGAATACGTATACTTTCCTGCGTGGACTGAGTTGTACTTGGGCTCAGAGGATGGAGCGTATTTTAATTAATGACTTAGGTATATGTATGGGCATATACCTAAGCAGTGTCGGTTGTTACTTCGTGATTGTACTTTTCTTCGTGGTTTATCCTTTGTGGATTTGGGAGACCTTCAGGGGTCTCAGGGTCCCTACTGAGTAGCTTATACTCACCCCTGCACGGGCTTTTCCCGCACTACGTTGTGTTGGTTGCAGACGACGGACAGCGTTGACCTTAGCCGAGGCTTGCAGAGCGGGACGGTACCCGGAGGTGGACCACTAGGCGGGACGTGCATGGAGCGGACGGTGGGACCCGTGGAGCAGAGGAGCTATCTGTACCCACCCTTCACGTGGGATTTCCAGTGGACAGCTCGGAGTAGCGGCTTTTACTTTTCAGTTGCTGTTTTTCCCTTTTCGAGTTGTACTTTACTTTCAGTTTGGGTTTGTATTCTGGCCCATTTACTTTTCCGCACTTTCAGTCGTACTCTGTTTGTTTAGTGTTTACTTTCTGCTTGTTTACTCTGTGGTGTGTGTTTACTTTTCAAAGGCAATGCCTTCCCTTTTTACCGGGATTTACGCCTTGGTGCTAGTCGCCAGCCCCTGGCCTATGGAAGGCGGGCTTGGGGTAGTCACGGCACGGACCCCGAGGGCGGGTCATGACAAATTGGTATCAAAGGAGTTCGGTTCTACCGCGAACTCTGATCTTTTCTATGTGAAGCAATAATGTTTAGCGTATTGAGTGTGGATATCAGTCCAGGGAGTCCAGTGTTGGTGCGGCGGCCGACGTATCCGTACACCAGGACCCTGACTTCTGATTTCTGACTTAATGCACGAAAACATTGATTGCGTGTGTGTTTCAAGTTTTCTTTGTGATTACTTATATCAGCTCACCAGGTATAATGTTCTAACCGTGGCGCACCTGTTTACATTTCAGGATGGCCCCACGACGGCAGCCAGCTAGGGTTCCGAGAGTCGAGCGAGACGACAGCCCACCGAGCGACGAGGCCTCAGTGCATGGCCCTTTTCCAGTAGTGGCACCGGCGGTAGCTTTACCCTCCGATTCCCCGATGCTTCCAGCAGCAGCCGCTGACGATGCACATCGCCTCAGCGCACTGCATGAGTTTCAGCGCCAGCGTCCGCACAGGTTTCGCGGGGAGACGGATCCCCAGGCAGCAGAGGACTGGCTGGAGGCAGTAGTTCGAGTGTTTAGGCTAGTGAGGACACCAGCAGACCTCATGGTGATCCTCGCTGCGAGCCTACTACACGCAGCAGCAGGACGATGGTGGAGCTTGATGCTCCAGGTGCACGATGAGGCATCACTACTTTGGACGGACTTTGAGAGCCTTTTCCGCTCGGAGTTCGTCCCAGCCACCCTTCGTGCGGTGCGTATCCAGGAGCTTCTACAGCTGCGGCAGGGCAGCATGACGGTCGCACAGTACTCGGCGAGGTTTACCGATCTCTCGCGCTACTCGACCGACATGGTACGGGACCCATTCTTCCGGGCCCGGACCTTCGAGCAGGGTTTGAGACACGAGATCAGGGCATCGCTGATCTCCCTCCGCATACCGACTCAGACAGGAGTACTGGAGCACGCCCTTCTGATCGAGAGCTTCCTTGCTGAGTCTACACCAGCACAGAGACCCACCGCAGGGCGGCACGTGGCAGAGTCATCTGCAGCGGGCAGTCGACGGATGACTCAGGGGTCCAGACAGACCAGACCTTCGGGCAGACGATCTCAGGGCACTGGCTCAGCAGTGCGGGGCACACAGCGCGGAGCCAGTCTTACGAGAGACAGACAGTGCTACTCATGCGGCGGACAGGGCCGCATGGCTCGTGACTGCCCGACCCGCCGTGCCGAGGAGCAGCAGTCAGTTGATGGACCACCGAGGCAGAGGCAGAGGGTCGACCGTGGCGGTCCGCAGGGAGGAGGCGGACGAGGCAGAGGAGCTGGACGAGCAGCCGGTGGTGGCCGACGCTTTGAGGCTCTACCACCACCACCACCAGGAGGTCCACCCCGACCACAGGGAGCTGGCGGGCAGCGACAGGCACAACTCCAGGCAGCAGAGGCCTACGACCACGGCGCACCCGAGATGATTCGAGGTACTATCTGTGTCTATTCCACCCTTGCTGCAGTTCTTATAGACACAGGAGCGAGTCATTCTTTCATAGCCACTGCCCTTGTTCGGAGCTCGGAGATTCCGACAGAGCCGTTGGCTCGATCCTTACGGCTAGAGACTCCTACGGGAGCAGACTCGACGATTGCGCACTGGTGCCTGCAGTGTGAGCTTACTCTAGGAGGCGAGAGCTTCGGCTGGGATCTTCTTGTAGCAGCGTCGAGGCCTTACGACGTCATCTTGGGCATGGATTGGCTGTCTACGGTCCATGCACAGATTGACTATTTTAGGCGCAAGGTGTGATGTGTACGCACCGACGGAAGCAGGTTCACCTTCACCGGCGAGAAGGGAGCCTTAGCAGCACATGATGGACTTCCGCGGAGGAGAGGACAGCCCATCACTCATCAGTTGGCTAGCCTTATCCTTGGAGCAGTTGACGTGCGGAGTCCTGGTTTTCCTGCAGTGGTGGATCAGTTTGCGGATGTTTTTCCCGACGATGTTCCAGGGCTACCTCCTCGCAGAGAGGTAGACTTTTATATTGACTTGTACCCCGGGACAGCCCCGATATCCACTCCAGCATATCGGATGGCCCCCGCCGAGCTTCGTGAGCTACGTGTACAGTTGGAGGACTTGCAGGGCAAGGGGTTCATCCGACCCAGTGTTTCACCCTGGGCTTCCCCGATATTGTTCGCCAAGAAGGCGGACGGGAGCTTGCGACTTTGTGTTGACTATCGTCGCCTGAACCAGGTGACAGTGAGGAACAAGTATCCGCTACCGAGGATTGATGACCTCTTTGATCAGCTCAAGGGAGCACGGTGGTTCTCGAAGATAGACCTCAGGTCAGGCTATCATCAGCTCAGAGTCAGAGACGAGGATGTGCAGAAGACGGCCTTCAGATGTCGGTATGGCCACTATGAGTTCTTGGTTATGCCTTTCGGTGTAACCAATGCTCCAGCAGTGTTCATGGATCTCATGAACAGGATCTTTCAGCCATACCTCGATCGGTTTGTCGTGGTCTTCATCGACGACATTCTGATTTACTCTACGACAGAGGAGGAGCACGCCTATCACTTGCGAGTTGTTCTTGACACACTCCGAGAGCACCAGTTTTATGGTAAGCTCTCGAAGTGCCAGTTCTGGATACGTGAGGTCCACTTTTTGGGACACGTTATCTCTGAGGCGGGAGTTGCAGTGGATCCCGCGAAGATTGAGGCTGTGTTAGCATGGGAGCCACCCAGGAGCGTGACTGAGGTTCGGAGTTTCTTGGGACTAGCTGGATACTATCAGAGATTTGTGCCGAACTTCTCAAGAGTTGCGGCATCACTCACAGCTTTGACGAAGAAAGGGAAACCCTTCGTATGGACTGACAGATGTCAGCAGAGCTTCCAGGAGCTGAGACAGAGATTGACTAGCGCACCTATCTTGAGGTTGCCTGAAGAGGGAGTAGGGTACGTAGTCTACTGCGATGCATCAGGGACCGGACTCGGATGTGTTCTGATGCAGGAGCGGGCAGTGATCGCCTATGGATCACGACAGTTGAGACCGCATGAGCAGAACTACGCTACCCATGACCTGGAGTTAGCAGCAGTGGTCTTCGCTCTGAAGACATGGCGACACTATCTGATGGGCGAGCACTTTACAGTCTTTTCCGATCATCAGAGTCTCAAGTATATCTTCTCACAGAAGGACCTGAACCTGAGACAGCGACGATGGCTCGAGTTCCTCTAGGACTATGACATTGAGATAGTCTATACTCCTGGGAAGGGGAACGTAGTAGCCGATGCCCTCAGCAGGAGGACGGGCATTCAGCTACTCGAGGAGGCTACGGAGCAGCTAGCCTCTTTGCAGATATCCTTCATGGATAGAGATGGAGCAGCCTTTCTTCAGTATCTCACAGTCACTCCTCCACTACTGCAGCGAGTCAGGGAGGCACAGCATGGGGACGCTGACTGTGAGACACGGCGTGCACAGATATCCTCGGGACAGGCACCAGATGGTTTCTCCCTTGGAGCAGAGCACGACATCCTTTTCAGAGGACGTACCATGGTACCAGTAGCTTTGCGAGAGGTAGTGCTGAGAGAGTTTCACACTTCTCCTTTGGCGGTATATCCTGGAGTGGCGAAGATGTACCAGGACCTCAGACGACAGCATTGGTGGCCGGGCATGAAGAAGGCAGTAGCAGAGTTCGTTTCTCGATGCCTCACCTGCCAGCAGGTGAAGGCTGAGCATCAGGTACCAGCAGGCTTGGTACAACCCTTGGAGGTTCCGGAGTGGAAGTGGGACGGCATATCTATGGACTTCGTGACTGGACTTCCACGCACTTCCAGAGGTCACGACTCCATCTGGGTGATTGTTGACCGACTCACCAAGTCGGCACACTTCCTACCCATCAGAGAGCAGGGCTCGGTGGAGAGCTTGGGACGTCTCTACGTTCAGGAGATTGTGCGGCTCCACGGCGTGCCATCATCTATCGTTTCCGATCGAGATGCCCGCTTTACTTCCCGGCTTTGGAAGGGGTTACAGGAGGCGTTCGGTACGCAACTACGTCTTAGCACAGCTTTTCACCCTCAGACAGATGGTCAGACGGAGAGGACCATTCAGACTCTCGAGGACATGCTCCGCGCATGTGTCCTCGACTTTGGTCGTAGCTGGGAGGACCACCTACCCTTGGTGGAGTTCGCGTACAACAATAGCTACCACTCCACCATCGGGATGGCACCGTACGAGGCATTGTACGGCCGACCTTGTAGATCTCCTTTGTGCTGGACAGACCCCGGAGAGTCAGCACTGGTGGGACCGGAGATGGTCCAGGCCACGACAGAGAAGGTCCAGGTCATCCAGGAGCGGATGAGGACAGCTCAGAGCCGGCAGAAGTCATACGCTGACAGGAGGCGGAGGCCACTGGAGTTCGAGGATGGCGACCACATCTTCTTGCGGGTCTCACCTCGACGTGGTATTCGGAGATTTGGCCGAGGCGACAAGTTATCTCCGCGCTTCATCGGACCCTTCTATATTCTCAGCAGGATTGGCGAGGTGGATTATCGCCTGGCTCTACCACCTCAGTTGCACCGGGTGCACGACGTCTTCCACGTATCCCAGCTGAGGAGATACGTGCACGACCCGACGCACATCATTGACCATGGGGAGCTTGACGTTGACGATGGGGCGACTTTTACGGAGGTCCCGGTGGAGATAGAGGATCGATAGGAGCAGGTCCTGCGTGGGCGATCGATTCCTCTTGTGCGCATCAGATGGCAGCACGGGAATCTCAAGGAGAGCACATGGGAGCGGGAGGCTCAGATGCGTGCTCAGTACCCTCATTTGTTTCCCTAGTTTTTGTTGTATCTTTACGGGGACGTAAATCCCTGAGGTGGGAGTAATGTAAAGACCCGTAAAATTCAAGGGAAATTTTTTCTTAATTTTCTTTAGAATTTTACAAGAGCGCGGTTTCTGACGGCACCTGATTCCGAGGCCCGGAGTGCCCGGAATTAATTTCCGAAGTTTGGCTCGGGTACGTTCAGTGAACGAACGAGCGGGTTTTCCTATCTTTTGATCCGGTGCTCGGATTTTAAATATGAGGGCACCGATGAAACCGCAGCACCGGTAATTGCTTAAGAGGACTTTTCCCGAAGGTGCGTTTGCTGAGGAGGAGTTGTTAAAAAAAAGGGGAGTTAAATGTGAAGTAATAAAATTGTGTTACAATTTTATTTCATATTCTAAGTTGTTAACCTATGTGTGGAAGTTGGGTGGGACCTACTTGTTGTTAACTACCCTTGATAGAATAAAGGTGGGGTGGGGCCCACACGAGCCCAACCCCTCACCTTCCCTAACTCCTCTAAACCCCCCACTTAAGATGTGTAACTCATCTTAACCTTTAAACTTCCCATTAATTGGGTGACTTTCCCTCTCCCCACTTAATCATGCCAACACACTAATCCAATTAATGGAATTAAGTTTTTTGAACTCATAGAATGACTTAATAAAATAAGAATAGCTTATTTTATTTTTGGGGGTTAGATTGGTTGTGTTGAGGATTGGAGGAGAGAGCTCTAAGTCTCTTGAAGAACTTCATATTCTCCGGCGAAGAACGTCTTCATCCTCAACGAAGAACGACAACACTTCGTCAAGGATCATCGACTCGGCGACCCGGTATCTTCGGACCTCTTCTTCCTCCTCGGACCTTCTTCGTCGGCAAACGAAGATCTGCCAACGTCGTGTCTCTTCGGGCATATCTCTTCGTCAACGGATTTGACGAACGACGACCGCGACGCCCGACCTCCGCGACGCCGTCTTCCGCGGAGCGTAGACGAATCTTCGAACCTTAACCAAGTAGGGGTTGTTGATTTCATTTTGGTTTCTTTATTCCATTTCTTGATCCTGGATTTCGCATGTCAAACATGAGACTTTCAAATGTTTTATGTTGCGTTTTTATTTTAACCTGAGGGGGGCCGGACCGCACAAACACGGCCGAACCCCCTCCATTGTTCTTGTTTAATTATTTTGCGGAGGAAAGCAAGTGGTGTGGTGCCGTCGCACCACGCGGATGAACGTGCAAATATCTTACGCGATGCCATCGCGCGCACCATGGAAGAGACAACAAGAACGCGACGTCGTCGCGCCGCGTTGAATGAATATCATGGCACGGCGAAAGGGGCGCGGTGCCGTCGCACCGCGCCGGACGACGAGACCGCGGCCGGTTCCGGGCCTTAGCGGGACGAGAAGACCGCGGCCGGTTCCGGGCCGCGGCGGAAGAGAAGGCCGGCGGCCGGGCCGCCGGCGTCGGAAGCCGAAGGGGGGACCGGAAATTCCGGTCCCGTTTGAGAAAACCGGCCGGCCAGCTGGCCGGCCGAAAGGCTTTAAAACCGGGGGAAATTAATCCCCCGACCACCTAATTAAAAACCCCCCTCTTTAAGAGGGGGGCCATTTTTTTTTTGAAGAAGGGGGGGGGGGGGGCAGCCGGCCCCCCGGTTCCGTTCCAGCAAGCCCCCCAACGTGGCGGGGGGCGTTTCTTTTAAAAAACGGCGCGGCTAAGCCGCGCCGCCAAAGGAAAACCGCGGGACTTAGCCCCCGCGTGCGCCACCACCTCGCGGCGCCAGGCCGCCGCGGCCCGCCGCGCCGCCGCCGCCCGCCGCCGCCGGCCACCGCGCCGCCCGGGGGGGGGGGGGGGGGGGTCGGGCCGGGTCGGCCCGGACCCGGACCCCCCCGTTTCGAACCAGATTTGGTTTTTCGCCCATTACTTGAGCCTCGGACCTCCGAATGACGAACCGTCTGCGGCTACACGATCCTTGGATCGATACGGTCGTTTCGGTATATCGCACTCAAGGTTTCGGTTTACTTTGAGTTCGGCCGGGTTGGTTCGTTCACGAAACCAACCGGGCCTTCGGAGCGGAAACGCTCATATCTTGAGCTAGGGACGTCCGAATGACGTGCCGTCAGTCGCGTAGTGTTCCTCTTAGTGAGACGGATCTTTTGGCATACTCCTCCCGAGGTTTGGACGCAGGTGGAGTACGGTCGGGTTGGTTTTTCCTTAAAAACCAACCGGGCCCCGGAGACGAAAATGCCAATAACTCTCAGACCGGGCGTCCGATCGACGCGCCGTCTGTTGCGTTGAGTTCCTGTTTACGATACGGAACTTTTGGATACATCAACTTCGGTCTTCGTGACAGTTGATGTATCAGCCTCTCGACTCGTGGAGCGGACCCTCCGTACGAGCTTGTTGTGTGCGGGAACCCTAGTGCTGGCTGTGACTGTTCTACTGCTACGACTGCTACTGTGACTGCGACGACGACAGTACAGAGATCCTGTGTGGATTCGACGACGACAGTACAGAGATCCTGTGTGGATTCGACGACGACGACTACAGCACTCAGCGATCCTTCGAGGATCAATGCTACAGGTCCTGTGTAGGCCCGATCCTGTGTGGGTCCTTGCGCTCAGCGGTTCTGTGTGAGCCAGCGCCTACAGGTTCTGTGTGAGCCCGATCCTGTGTGGGTCTTCTGCGGGGGTTAGTTACCTATCGATCCTTCGTGGGTCCGACGACTTAGATGGATCAGTGATCATCTTTATCGTCCTTGAAGAAGTATACCTGTGTGAGCTGAATCCTGTTGCTTTCCTGTGTGGATTGTGTTGTGCAATCCTGTGTGGGTTATGTTTTTCTTTCCTATGTGGAATACGTATACTTTCCTGCGTGGACTGAGTTGTACTTGGGCTAAGAGGATGGAGCGTATTTTAATTAATGACTTAGGTATATGTATGGGAATATACCTAAGCAGTGTCGGTTGTTACTTCGTGATTGCACTTTTTTTCGTGGTTTATCCTTTGTGGATTTGGGAGACCTTCAGGGGTCTTGGGGTCCCTACTGAGTAGCTTATACTCACCCCTGCACGGGCTTTGCCCGCACTACGTTGTGTTGGTTGCAGACGACGGACAGCGTTGACCTTAGCCGAGGCTTACAGAGTGGGACGGTACCCGGAGGTGGACCACTGGGCGGGACGTGCATGGAGCGGACGGTGGGACCCGTGGAGCAGAGGAGCTATCTGTACCCACCCTTCAGTTGGGATTTCCAGTGGACAGCTCGGAGTAGCGGCTTTTACTTTTCAGTTGCTGTTTTTCCCTTTTCGAGTTGTACTTTACTTTCAGTTTGGGTTTGTATTCTGGCCCATTTACTTTTCCGCACTTTCAGTCGTACTCTGTTTGTTTAGTGTTCACTCGCCGCTTGTTTACTCTGTGGTGTGTGTTTACTTTTCAAAGGCAATGCCTTCCCTTTTTACCGGGATTTACGCCTTGGTGCTAGTCGCCAGCCCCTGGCCTATGGAAGGCGGGCTTGGGGTAGTCACGGCACGGACCCCGAGGGTGGGTCGTGACAATGATTTTCTTACGGTTTTTGGGAATTGCTTATGGATAGATGTTCATTCTTGATTAACTATGGGTTGGTTATCCCACGATAGTACTCTAATGAATAGGTTATCAAAATTGTGGTAAATGATAATATCCATCCAATGTGATTTAGGGAATATACTAATATTGGTATTCTAAATGTAACCATGATAACAACACCCTATGTAGTAGTGAAAGCTAAAATTTATATATGTTATAAATCCAACTAGCTACCTTTTTTATTATTGATTTCATTGATTTTTTTCATAAATCATAAGATTTCATGATGTATGTTAATGATCATATGTTTTACGAGTTAAATGTATGATTTCATTGGTTTTTATGTATTCATGGACTAACATTTTTATTCATTATTTTATATCCCTTACTACGAATTTTATTCTTATCCTGTGTTTTATAAATGTTATTCACAATGTATAATAATGTGTAAGAGAATGGAAGAACAAAAAATATTTTTGTCCCCAAAAAATATGCTATGTTTTAATAGATTTATTTTCTGAAAAAGAATGATAGTGAGTAGAGGAGTATATATTAAATATTTTGAGTTGTTATTTAATATTAATGTCGTAATTATATGAAAATATAAACCTGAAAAGATAGTCAATGTGAAAGTCCTAACAATACTCACAATTGTGTAATGTTGAAAGATGGGTCTTTATCATTGATATCAATGTATGGTTTATACCGTAATATAGATAAGGATGTATTATTAAGAGTTATTGTTATCATAATGTTTTTATAATTTAAGGCTTATCATTTGTTCAAAGTCATTGAAAAATCATCTTAGGAATTATATATTAAATTTCAATTTATTTAAATAATTTTTAAGGAAATTTATTTTTGAGGTAGTTACGTTTTAGAACTTTTCAGGAAAATATATTAATGGAAAATAAAAACCATTGTGTAAAAAATATTTCATGCTTATTTTTTATGATATTATCACAATATATTATTTTTATACGAAATTTTCATTTTTTAGTAAAGGGAATCACATAGGGTGTTTGACATCTCATCACGTCGGACAAGGAAATAAGGTGTTGAACCCACAATTGGAGTGTGATGGGCCTTTATCGCCTACCACTAGCCTATATGAAGTCCTTGGTTAGTTTTAAGTATTCATTTAATTAAATTATTTTATGAATTTTGAATAATTTGATATGGGAGACATATATTTTATCAAATTAATACCCTTAATATCAGAAAATGTTTTTGGGATTACATGAAAAATGATATTTTGGATAAAGTTCACTGTTTTAGGAACATTATCTGAATATGTTAAATATGACACTATGTGATATTAACAGATTTATGGTTGAATTATATTATAGAGTAATCTAAGAGTTTTAGTGTAGAATTATAGGGAATTAATGTATTTATGGAACGAATAACCTCATTTTGGTAATATGTGATTAGGTTAATTACCTTTTGTGTATGAAATTAAGAGTTTTTGTTGTTATATAGATCTAAAAGTTTAAATTTATCTTGGATGACTATGTTATAAAAATATTATTAGTTTTTCGTTTCAAAATTAGTTAGATTATTATGTGAAATATTAAGGT
The DNA here is from genome assembly GCA_963277665.1 of Viscum album. NCBI lineage: Eukaryota > Viridiplantae > Streptophyta > Magnoliopsida > Santalales > Viscaceae > Viscum > Viscum album. The sequence continues at coordinate 835,847,597 of OY728138.1, forward strand.
AATTGGTTTTCTGAATGTTCTATGTTGGACACTATGTATTACTATGGAATTTTTTATATTATAAGTTGTTTATCTCCATATTATGGACTATTAATGTAGAGACCCAAATATTGACATACCTGGAAATTACATTACTTTTTCGTAATACTTAATACATAACAAAAACAGACACCAACAGATCATAATAGTTTAGTGCCTTTGGAAACATGGAACATAATCCTCTAATCATGGTGAAAGTTCCTCAACATCTCCCATAAAGATATTCCCCTTTTTTCTTACCTAAATCCTTCCCTTATATCGTGGGGAAAAGAAAACATAAAAAGGGTGAGCTCAAATGATCAGAAAGGGAAAACATAGTGAACATAAAACAATCCATAAACATTTGAAAGCAAAAAACATCAACAAGAAATTTAAACATCAAAATCTTGAGCAAAGACATAAATCGTGGAAGTACATAAGGCATATATAATAATGGAATGTCAATCATGATAAAATATAAAGCAAATGAAACATGTAATTGTGGAAACCATTCAGAACATGACATGATTTCCATAGTGGCCAAGGCATTGCTGCCAAGACCAACTTAGTGGACGAAGTCCCTTTCTGAATCGAGTTCACTCCACGTTTCAGTCCTGTAACACTGAACCAGATTAACTTACTGTTCCATCCATGTCTATCTCATGATATATAAATATTTACCCAATTAATTGGAGGGATATATAGGTCCCACCCATTTCATAATGAAATCATTCTTACATGTGCCACAACATAAACATAAATCATTCATCATAAGCCAAAGAATAAAATGGGTTTCATAAACATCATTCCAGTATAACATTATCCATATAAAACAAATGGATATCATTTCATCATAAGAAAAGTGAAACCACGTAAATAATAGAGTCATTATACTTGAAACATACACATATGAAATAATTTCATCATAGATGGAAAATGGTTTTATTAAAACAGTAGAAACGAATTCTTGAGGAAAATATCCTTTCTTCTTCAAAATCATATTCTTTTCAAAAAATGTCAAGCAATTTTAATAGAAAAGGATTTTTTTGAAAAGTGTCATGAAATATTTAGGGGGAAGATTTATGAAAATATGGCTTTATAAAACCGTAAAAATCCTTTCATGTCGTATAAGTTAAAAATAACATTCTTCCTGTACTTTGGCCGGAAAAGTCAAAAAGTACCGCGTACGAAAAATCAAAAAAGATTACTTTCATATATTTTACTAGAAAATAACCGAAGGGTAAAATTGGATTTTAAAAATTTTAGGAGTATTGAAATAATATTACATATTGAAGAAACATGTATGTGGATGATAAAATACACCCCAGTAAATACTAAAGTATAAACAATCTCGGTTAAAAATGATATTGTGAGATTTTGCCTTAACTTAGGTCCGATAGGGTTCATATGTATCCAAACCACATTTAAAATGATTTAAATAATATCATTGACTTATTAAATAATCATATACATTGTTATGATGTCATATATTGTTCACTTATGACTATATATTACCCGTTCTTTTGAAAATTACATGTTAAAGAGAGTTTTGGGTAAAATCGTTTCATTTGTCGTCCGTGTTTTGACTTGTAATTATTCATATGATTACATAGATAATGTTTACTTAATTCCATAATATAAAACATTATTTATATATAATATATATTCAGAATATACATATATATAATAGATTGATAAATGGAAAGAAATACACCGTTCATGGAGACGGTAGGCCGTACGTACACATGAACGTTGTTTTTGTTTTCTCATTGAATTGAATCTAATTAATTGGATGACATACATATATTTATACATAAATCCAGTATAATTATTATGTCATATATTTCATTATTACTTAATATATACTTTATAATCAGTCATGAAGAGTTAATCATTGAGAAAGAATCATATCGCGTCGTGGAGACGGTAGTCCGTACGTACGCACGAGCTTTGATATTTTTCCCATAATTATTGAATAAAATTGGAGTGGATGATACAATATATAAGAATCAGTATGATGTTATAATAACAATGTATAGTTATTATTCACACTATTATACCCATCCAAGTAAGGTGGTGTTTGAAAAAAAGATTACACCACGGCTTGGAGACGGTATTCCGTACGTTCTCACGCTCGGTGATTTTGTTTTCCATAGGATGGATAGAAGGTGAAATGGGTTTTCTTCATATTTATAATAAAATATCAGTATATTAGTGATACTGATTTCAATACATTATAATTAAAAAACTAAAGAAGAAGAAGTTGATGAAGAAATATGCATGAAATAATCGGTAGTAGAGATTACATCTTTTTTGACGCACCTTCTTTAAACTACTTCTTAGGGCATTAGGGGTGGTCTTTTGAGAATTCCAGTACCATTATAAGGTTTCTAGGGATGTGGGGAAGTGAAATGGGCATAGGTTGGCCGAGATTCAAGGCTCAAAATGGTTTGAGGAAGAGAGGGAGGAGGTGCCCTTTTATAAGGGAGGAGAGGGGCACCTTTGGAATCCTCAAAAATATTAGTTTAATATAAATTTAAACCCCACATAAAAACCTCCAAAAATTACTCAAATAGATGATTAGATGAGATAGCATTGTAATATAATCAATAAATAAAATTTATACATGTAGGGAATTTATCTTAAACAATATCAACTTCATTTATCCTTATTTAATCTATTAAATTTTATTTGTGGTAATAAGATTCTAAATTTTATATTGTTATAAATAATTACTTATGTGCTGTGAATTATCCAAAATTAAATAAGTGATGACATTTTAAACTATATTAATTTCAATTTTTAAATTTTAAATATTTTTTATATTTTTAAACAATTTAATAATATGTTAATTTTATAAAATTACAATAGTGTCAATTTTGACACTATTCATTTATTTGAATTTAAATTAAATCCACACAAAAAATATATTCAAAATAAAATATTTAATAGGTTACTAACATGCCATATTAATCTATAAAATTAGTGTAGTACATTAAAGAGTTCATATAATATTTATTTTAATATTTTTAAAACCATTTATTTGATATATCTCTTAATAAAATAATTAGTACAAAATTTTTGTATAATTATTTAATATAATTATTTTTGCATAAAAATTAAAAATAAAGTCCTTTGATGAAGATAAATATCAATGATTTAATAATAATAATTTTACTCGAATTTATCCTCTTAAAATATCAACATGTAAATTATTATCTTTATTAAGTTATGAAGGTGACAACATTGAAATCATTTAATATAAAATATTATAAGTGTCATAATCACCATAATAAGGATCAAAATGGTCAAAAATTTGGCCAGTGGATGACTAGGGTTTATATATACACTATGGATATGTTTTGTGAAGATTTTTGGGGGCTTTTGATATGAATTACTATTTCAATAAAAACTCTATTATTGATTTTTCACTAAATAAATAATTTCTACATCATTAATGTATAAGATAATAATGTAATTAAATAACTCGTAAAAATTACAAATAAATTACCATGATAAAGAAAAACATTTTATATTTAAAATGATTATTTATAACCGATATTATATTCTGTATAAACTTATATGAAAAATACTTTAATTACTAATGTTGAGTGAGACATATTTCACTTTCCTTTAAATAAAACAAACTAAATGTCTTAATCACCTCCAAGTGGGTTATAATGGATTCCATTTCGACCCAAATATGACTAAGGACGAAATATAATAATCCAATTGTATTAAGACAATTATTAGGATAATTTTTTAATATTTTATTTACCCTTAATTATCCAATTTACCTTTTACTATGGAAAATAACATTTACCGTTGTTACTATTCATATAGCCCAAAAATAAAAAACATTCTATTAATATATTTTGGACACACTGATTCTAAATATGGAATCTATTTTTCCAAATTCAATACACAGAAGTTTCAGAAATTAAATTAAAATTAATCCTTTTTTCAAAAGAAAACGGGTTTTTTGTTTAAAACATTACAAAATATTGAATTTATTTAACTTACGAATTCAGTGTAAAATCAATGCTAATGAAATAAAATATATTAAATGGTAAAAATATATTCTATTTATACTTTAAACCCATTAAATATTATAATTTACCCACATAAGTTATTACGATGATAAAAGTTGTTTTTCATTAAAATATATTGTGTTTTTACTATTCATTAAAATATGAAAGTTATCAGAATAATATGAAATATTTATCCGATGTAAAATTTTATATCCTAATTCCAATGAATAATTTTATTTTGTAAAATTGAACTTATAAAAATGTCAAGAACTAGATTTAATGTGGGTGCGCCATTACAAGGCGGCAAAACTGCATTTTTTTAAAAAGACTTATTTTACATGAAATTTTTATTTTGATCATATACCATGTTCTAGAAAATGTGTAAGATGAATAATAATCTTATAAAATTCAAAATTTATTTGATACTATTCATAAAGACTAGTTCATAATAATATTATAATAATATATCGTTGTTTACTAAAACACGGTATTGCGTACAACACACGCTATTGAGGAAGGTCGTGATTGCGTGTAATGAAAGCCAAGTTAGGGTTGTGTGTAGTACATGACTCCTTTGTTGTTTTGTATAATAAAATACATTGAATATATATATATATATACTCAATGTTTCATAGAATAACTACAATCAAACAAACATGAAATTCTGTGTAACACGATCCAATATTAGTATTGCGTATACTACAAGCTAATACAGTGTTGCGTATAGTGCAAGATAAACGTGGTGTCACGTACAACAGAAGATATGAAAGAAATTAAAATGAATATATCTTATAAAATCTCGGGTTGTTACATTCTACCCCCCTTAAAATGAATTTCTCCCTCGAAATTCATCGGGGTTATAAATCGTTTACTATTCATAGAATCCCATATCATAAAAGGGAATAATAAAACTTAATTTTAAAAAATAAAGTATAAAACGTAACGATTACCCAAAATAACTCGTCATTGGGTTTCCATATAGGAGAACATAGGTGAAAATATGGATATGGAAGGTAAATCAAAACATCAAGTTCTGATGGAGGGTGGTAGAGAACATGGCTATGAAAAAGCCAACAATCACAAAGCCATATATTTGTGATGATCTAAGGTACGATATGATTAATCGGATATGAGGGAACAAGGACAACATTTTTGTTTCTGAAGATCATTTCCCTAAATTTTATGAATTAAAATAAATACTTACATGATTTATGTTCAATCTCAATATTGTTAGTGCCTTGAACAATTTCAACTTCATCTCTTAAAGAAATGAAGTTGAATTTGTTATTCGTGAAGTGTAAGCAGATCATGTGATAGAATAACGGGTCATTCCATCTGTCTCAAACCAAAGGATAGTAAAAGTTATTAAATATACATAACTCTATTAATCGTATACGGTTCCTAAAATGGACTTATACTTCATATCTCATAACACATAAAAAATTAAAACTAATTTATACTAACCAAGGACATCTTGTAGGCCGGTGGTAGGTGATAAAGGCATGTCGCACATCGGTTGTGGGTTCGATTTCCACAGCCTTGTCTGACGAGATGGGTTTTCACCCGTCCTTAAGGTTGTCCTTTTTCTAAAACTAAACTATTATAACATTTCAGAAATAATATCTAAAAAAATTTCTAGCCTTAAACAATACAATCTTATGTTCAACATAATCCATTTGAATCTTTAGGATTATCCAAAATACTTCATTCCAAACTCATAGTATAAAGTGAACAGTTACTAAAAAGGTCATATAACAAGCATGTGAATACCATAATTTATCCTTCATATATCTTGTTGGTCACATTACAATCATATTAATACCTTAATAATGTATTCTATTGAAAAAAATGAATACCCATTGAACCATATTGAAAACATAAATGCTGTCAAAAGTTAACTCTTTCCTCATACCAAATTCCAAAAATTATATATACTCAAACCATGATATAACTTTGTCCTTATATCAGTCATGAGCTTATGAATATTTTCAAACATTTCATTTTCTCCTAGTCCCTTCATTATGTGAATATCATCTTCTTTCAAGAAATATCTCAATCACTTTACATTGTTACTGATGCCATATTCATATGGAAAACCACAATAGACCAATATATAGGTATTTCAATATACCATAAAAGTACCTCATCAACATTATTCTTGAATACCAATACATAAACACTTCAAAACATCCTCTTCAATGATTGACATTGAATAAGTGATTCTTTGATTTATATTTAAACTCTTAGGTCAGGGCATTAAGTTGGGTAATTCCCATGTTCTCCACAGATAGGACATTGAACTACATAACATCCTGTCACTCTGTGACCCTTCTCTCCTCACAGATAACATATTCCCCACCATTTGATGTATTCATCAAGGTTCTTAATCGCTTCTTTAGAAATCTCAATCTTCCTTCATCTATGCTCCTCAACATGCGAACATGCATAATAGTCTATCTTCCTCTTATTTGATGAATTGGGAATGCCACTAAAGTTCACCTTTTTAATCATATATTGCGATGTATGATTCAGAATAATCATAATAACATTCTCTCTAGGAATTACTCAATTTCGCTACTCATGGTCACAAATTTGTCTATAACATTCAATGTCAACCCAATTCCTTCTGGTTCCATCCATTACCTAAAACTAGAAACCATTGTGTAAGAAACAATTAAAATAATGAGGAACCAAATAATCATAAAATGTCACTTATATGATGTATAATTTATAACACCTTCATTAACCTATGATAGATTAGGTTCACCATATGTTATTCATGATTGTCAACATAATTCTAGGACTATAACATATAGTTATACTAAACCATAGGGACATTACTAAACCATAGGGACATCCCTAGACATACCTTAGAAATATCTCTAGTGATCTCACAATAGTTTTCACATCCTAGTTTCCAAAGGATGACTAAACCTTCCCTCTGATACCAACTCTAGATACCCAAAGCTTGACGTACATGGACATCACATTACTTTTTCGGAATACTTAATACATAACCAAAACAGACAGCAAAGGATCGTAATAGTTTAATTCCTTTGGAAACTTGGAACATAATCTTCTAATCTTGGTGAAAGATCCTCAACATCTCTCAAAACAATATTCCGCTTTTTTCGTATCTAAAACCTTCCCTTATATCCTGGGGAAAAGAAAACATAAAAAGGGTGATCTCAAATTATAATTAAGGGAAAACATAGTGAACATAAAACAATCCATAAACATTTTAATGCAAAAACTTGAACATGAAAGATAAACATCAAAATCTTGAGCAAAGACAGAAATCATGGAAGTACGTAAGGAATATATAATAATGGAACATCAATCTTGATAACATATAATGGGAATATAACATGTAATTGTGGAAACAATTCATCACAGGTCATGATTTACATAGTATCCATGGCATTGCTGGAAAGACCATCTTAGTGGACAAAGTCCCTTTATGAATCGAGTTCACTCCTTGTTACAGTCCTGTAACACTGAAGTAGATTAACTTACTATTCCAGCCCTGTCTATATCATGAGATATAAATCTTTACCCAACGCATTGGATGGAGATATAGGTCCCACCCATCTCATAATGAAATCATTCTTACATGTGCCACAACATAAGCATAAATCGTTTAGCATAACCCAAAGAATAAAATAGGTTTCATAAACATCATTTCATCATAACATAATCCATATAAAATAAATGGATATCATTTCATCATAAGAAAAGTGAAACCATGTAAATATTAGTGACATTATACTTGAAACATACACATATGAAATAATGTCATCTTAGATGGAAAATGGTTTTAATAAAACAGTTGAAATGAATTCTTGAGGAAAATATCTTTTCTTCTTCAAAATCATTTTCTTTTAACAAACTGTCATGCAATTTTAACAGAAAAGTATTATTTTGAAAAGTGTCATGAAATATTTTGGGGGAAGCTTTATGAAAATAAGTCTTTGTATAACCGTAAAAATCCTTTCATGCCGTATAAGTTAAAAATAACATTCTTCTCGTACATTGGCCGAAAAAGTCAAAAAGTACCTCGTACGAAAAATGACAAAAGATTACTTTCATATAATTTACTAAAAACTGACCAAAGGGTAAAATTGGATTTAAACAATTGTATGAGGATAGAAATAATATTAAATATTGAAGAAAGAAGTATTTGGAAGATAATATACACCCCAGTAAATACCAAAGTATAAATAATCTCGGATAAAAATGAGATTGTGAGATTTTCCCTTACCTTAGGTCTGATATGCTTCATATGTATCCAATCCTCATTTATAAGTATTTAAATAATGTCATTTACTTATTACATAATTATATACATTGTTATTATATCATATATGGTTCATTTATGACTTTATATTACCCGTTCTTTTGTAAATTCCATGTTAAAGAGTGTTTTGGAGAAAATCGTTTCATTTGTCGTACGTGTTTTGACTTGTAATTATTCATATGATTACTTAGATCATGATTACTTAATTCCAGAATATAAAACATGAATTATATATAATATATATTCAGAATATACATATATATCATATATCGTTAAATGGAACGAAATACACCATTCATGGAGACGGTATGTCATATGTACGCAAGAACGTTGTTTTCATTTCCTCATTGAATTGAATGGAATTAATTAGATGAGATACATACATATATATATATATATACATAAACACAGTATCATTATTATGTCATATATTTCATTATTACTTATTATATATACATTATAATCATGCATGAATGGTTAATCATTGAGAATGAATCACATCGCGTCGTGGAGACGGTAGTCCGTACTTACCCACGAGCGATGATATCATTCCCAAAATTATTGAATTGAATTGGATTGGAGTGGATGATACAATATATCATAATCAGTATGATGTCATAATAACTTTATATAGTTATTCTTTACACCATTATACCCATCCAAGTAAGGTGTTGTTGGAAAAACAGATTACACCACGGTGTGGAGACGGTATTCAGTACGTACGCACACTCAGTGATTTCGTTTTCCATTGGATGGATAGAAGGTAAAATGTGGTTGTTTCATATTTATAATAACATATCAGTATATTATTGATACTGATTTTATTACTTTATAATTAAACAACTAAATAAGAAGAAGATGAAGAAAAAATATGCTTGAAATAATCGGTAGAAGAGATTATCTCTTCTTCGACGCACCTCCTTTAAAATTCTTCTTAGGGAACTTGGGTTGGACTTTTGAGAAGACTAGTAAGTCTATAAGGTTTCTAGGGATGTGGGGAAGTTAAATGGGCAGATTTTTTCTGAGCTTCAAGGATCAAAATGTTGTGAGGAAGAGAGGGGGGGTTCCCTTTTATAAGGGATGAGAGGGGCACCTTGGGAGTCCTAAAAAATATTAGTTTAATATAAATTTAAACCCCACATGAAAACCACCAAAATGACTCAATTCTAAGATTAGATGAGATAGGGTTTTAATATAATAAAAAAATAGAAATATTTACATGTAGGGAATTTATTTTAAACATTATCAACTTCATTTATCCTTATGTAATCTATTAAATTTTATTTGTGGTAATAAGATTCTAAATTTTAAATTGTTATAAATAATTACATATGTTCTGTGAATTATCCACAATTAGATAAATTATGACATTTTAGACTATATAAATTTCAATTTATAATTTTTAAACATTTTTTTGATTTTTAAACAATTTAATAATATGTTAATTTTTTAAAATAACAATAGTGTCAATTTTGACACTGTTCATTTATATGAATTTAAATTAAATCCACACATAGGATATATTCAAAATAAAATATTTAATAGGTTCCTAACATGTCATAGTAATTTGGAATATTTGTTGAGTTAATTAAATAGTTCATATAATATTTATTTTAATATTTTTAAAACCATTTATCTGGTATATCTCTAAATAAAATAATTAGTACAACATTTTTGTATATTTATTTAATATACTTATTATTACATAAAAATTAAAAATAAAATCCTTTTATGAAGATAAATATAATATATTTTATAATAATAATTTTACTCGAATTTATCATCTTAAAATAACAACATGTAAATTGTTATATTTATTAAATTATGAAGGTGACAACTTTGGAATCATTTAATATAAAATATTATAAGTGTCATAATAACCATAATAAGGATCCAAATGGTCAACAATTCGGCCAGTGGATGATTAGGGTTAATATATACCCTTATAATAATTTTTTTACAGATTTTTTTCTTTTTTGATATGAATTACTTTTTCAATAAAAACCATATTATTGATTTTTCACTAAATAAATAATTTCTGCATCATTAATGTATAAGATAATAATGTAATTAAATAACTTTTAAAAATTACAAATAAATTACCATGATAATGAAAAAGATTTTATCTTTCAAATTATTATTTATAACCGAATTTATATTATGTATATACTTATTTGAAAAATACTTTAATTACTAAAGTTGAGTGAGACATATTTCACTTTCCTTTAAATAAAATAAATTAAAGGTCTTAATCACCTCCAAGTGGGTTCTAATGGATACCATTTCGACCCAAATATGACTTAGGACGAAATATTATCATCCAATTGTATTAATACATGTATTAAGATAATTTTATAATATTATATTTACCCTTAATTACACAATTTACCTTTTACTATGGAAAATAAAATTTACCGTTGTTACTATTCATAAAGCCCAAAAATAAAAATTAGTCTATTAATATAATTTGGACCCACTGATTCTAAATATGGAATCTATTTTTACGAATTCAATACACAGAAGTTGAATAAATTAAATTAAAATTAATCCTATTGTCGAAATAAAACAGGTTTTTTGTTTAAAACATTGCAAAAGATTGAATTTATTTAACCTACGAATTCAGTGTAAAATCAATGAAAATTACATACATCATATTATATGGTAAAATTATATTCTATTTGTACTTTAAAACCATTCAATATTATAATTTTACCACATAAGTTATTACGTTGAAAAAAGTTGTTTTTAATTAAAATATATCATGTTTTTACTTTTCATTAAAATATTAATGTTATCAGAATTATATGAAAAATTTATCCAAGGTAAAATCATATAACCTGATTCCAAAAAAAAAATTATTTTGTAAAATTGAACTTATTAAAATTTCAAAAACTATATTTAATGTGGTGGTCCATCAAAAGGCGGCAAAATTGTATTTTTTTAAAAATACTTATTTTACCCGAAAAATTTATTTTATTTTTATACCATGTTCTAGAAAATATGTAAGATGAATAATAATGTTATAAAATTCAAAATTTATTTGATACTATTCATAAAATCTAGGTCATAATAATATTATAATGATATGTCGTTGTTTATTAAAACCTGGTATTGCGTACAACACACACTATTGAGGAAGGTTGTGATTACTTGTAATACATGCCAAGTTAGGGTTCTGTATAGTTCATGACTCCTTTGTTGTTGCTTATAAAAAAATACATTGAATATATATAAATATACTCAATGTTTAATAGAATAACTAATATCAAACAAACATGAAATTGTGTGTAACACGATCCATGATTAGTTTTGCGTATACTGCAGGCTAATACGATGTTGTGTATAGCACAAGATAATCTTGGTGTAGCGTACAACATAAGATATGAAAGAAATTAAAATGAATATATCTTATAAAATCTCGGGTTGTTACAATTAATTTGTGGGATTATATAATCATGTTGTGAAATATTTTAATTTGTTTGATTTTTCATGATTTGAGAAAAATATAGTTAATATTTTGTGGAATGATATGTCGATTCATCTGGAGTACTCATCATCAAAAGAAAAACAAGATTTTATTTTTGAATTTTATTAAAGTATAAAACACTACATTTCACGTTCCTATATTTTCTTATGTTATTATTCTATAAAGTAAAATAATTCCCCAACATAATGAAAATGAACTTTATAAAAAAAATCATTGTCTATTTACTTTTATTACTATGAATTCATAGAGTGTTTTACACATAAAATGTTTGTCATTTTCTGATAGATATAATCTACTTGAACATGTTTTCTACAAGTCTCCTTTAATAAGTTTGGTTATTTTTGCTTCCTAAACCATGATTCTAACGTATAATTCTAATATGGGTAATCTTGTGTGACCATTTAACTACCATTTCGTTCTATTACAGTTAAATTTTTGTTGACACTTTTTAAGATGTGTGATTTTGAAAGAAGTTACCAATCCCAAATTTCAAATCATGAGGATGAAATTTCAAAAATTGTGGAAGGATGGAACATCCCAACTAATTATATTTTATGACATTTTCATATTTAATAACATTTTCCAATTAAATATTATGTTTTCTTTAATGGGCATGTGAATCCCCACAGCGAACTTGACACTGAATAAAAGGTTTCTCAGAAATATTATGATGCAATAACTAGTGAGTTTTAAAGAAAGAGAACACAATAATATTATTATTATATTAAATTATTGTTTATTCCTAGAATTTGAATATGTAAATAATGATAATAAATAACTACAATATTATTAATAAATTTTGATAAATTTTTTTACATTTATCTAATATGTTTTAGAGGCATAAAATTAGAATAAATCGAAATTTAAGAATTAGATACTATAATGCTTTTCAATAGTGGATTTAATACCTTTTAATAGATAAAACATATTAAATATTGTATTTGACTATTTTATATGTTTTATTGGATATGAAAAAATAAATTATTTGGAATAGTTAAAATAAAATATAGTTCTTTTGAATATTTTTTATTTGTCTGATAAAAATATTCTTTTACTGTATAGTGAATAATATTTCTTTTTAATTTAGATAAATCAATCAAATTATTTTTTTTATATAGTTAGATTATGATTTCAATTGGATTTAAGGTATAATTTGATTATGATTGTATCACTATATCAAATTTCTGTCATTGTAATAAATTTCACATTTCAATTCTATATAAATACATGATAATATTTAGATAGTTTTTACTTCTTAAAAACATGATTTCTATTTTGACAGTGGGAATAAATATTAAATTAATTAATTAGTCTTCTATGTTTTTAATTTGAAAAAAATGATTTCATATTTTGAATCATATGTTCTGAATTATGTAAGTATTTTCCTATTATTTTTTGAAATTAGGAATAATAACACGAGTAATTAGTGTTATTTACAAAGGTTAAAGTGTAAATTATGTACATAAGGGTAAAAATAATATTAAAAAAAATTTAAAATTATCCTAACACGTATCATAATATAATTGGATGAGTCATGGGAGTCAAAATAAATCCATAGGCTGAATTTTTGGATTTTTAGCCACTTCAGTGTGATAATGACATGTTATAATAATCACTTTAAAATAAAGGGAAATATAACTTAAACATGTATCTTTTAACAAGAATAATTTTAAATGATATAGTTGTCCTAAAAATCTATGATTCCACCAAATGAAATAGATATTTTGGAAAATAACATTAATGATCCACTTAATGAATGGTTGGAATTTTATAGTAAATAGAACAATGATATATTATACATATACAAGATGACATAGTAATAGTCAGTTTATAAATCTAACGGTTAATTGCAAAAATGTGTGGTTAAATTTGTGGCCTAAACTTGCCTAAACCTTTTTTAACTCTATTAATACTTATCCAAATCACCTGTATAATTAATTAAAATTTATTATAAATCATTTATATAACCACATTTTTATATATAATACCATATATGGATATATTATAACTATATTTATCCTACATGTTATCCATCCTATGTTAAGGTTTCACTTCAGGTAATATTATATTTCGTTAACAAATGTATAATAATTTATTATATTGTTTGTCCTCATACATATATAATTATTCTAGAATTAAAAATTTTTATAAATATAATATATATATACAGTATAATTGTATTATAATGACCTATATAATATATGTGTGTGAAATGGAATACAACATTCTTAGAGACAATAGGCCATACGAATTCATTAACACTATTTTTGTTTGTTTATTGTGTTGATATAAATAATGTAAATCAATTATTTGTATATATATATATATGTTTATTTAATTATATTTATTATATCATATATATCATATATATTCATTAAAATCTTCCATATCAAAATCCAGGTATTTTATGATTGAATCGCATCGCTTTGAGGGGGTGGTAGTCCACACATCTTCAAACAAAATTATCATATTTACATAAGAAGGAAAGAATAAGAATATGTTATAAATAAAAATTAAATTAGAATAATGAAATTATAAATAAAATATATATCATATTGTATTATATTTTATTTCATAATGTCCTCTTTGAAGTGCATTAATGAAAAAAATGAATGATCAACATTTTGAGAGGCAGTAGTTCACCATACACAGAAACTGTATGTTTGTTACCTAGGAGATGGAGGTGTGTGTTAGTTTAGATTGAACCATTTTATAATATAATTATATAATTTTTAGGATAATTCTTTTTATATAAGGACAAAGAATGAAAATAAATAAGAACTTGAGAGAAGATATTACCTCTTAATAGGGTAACTCTTTTTTGTATATTCCAAAAGGATTCCTTACATTTTGTAATTAAAAATGTAAATACATTATTAGTAAGATATGTATGTTTTGATATATATATATATATATATTTATTTGAATTGAAAAAACAGGATTGATAGTTGTGTGGAAGTGGTCATGTTAGTGGCCTATTATGGGGAAGGAAAAGGACTCACTTGGAATTTTTTGAAACAAGTTAGGTTAAAACATTATATTTCATAAATGAAATTTATAAAGAACCAGAAAAATTAAAAAATTTAATGTTTATGGGAAATATATTTTTATTCAATTAGATTTTTAGATGTTTATTGGTCATTTGGGCCCTTAAATTTAAGGATTTTCCACTATTAAGATAAATGTGGCCTTATTTGCTCTGATTAATATTAATCACATTCACTAATCAATCTGGTCAAAAAGTATCATGGTCTTATTAGAATAAAAATTTAATTCTATATAAAATTATTTATATATAATTTTTTTTTTCAATACATAAAATTGAAAAAATTATGATTAATTCTAATACTAGAGACGGGATAAAATAATGAGTTTTTAATGTAGACAATTTTCTAAACATATGATATGATTTTGTATTAAATATAAAATTAAAATTTATTCTAATAAATTAATTTTTTAATATATGTATAATATATCTAATTTTACTTTAAAAATATTTATAATATAATTTATTTTGTAATTTTATTTAAATAATAGGCTTTTAAAAAAAATTAACAGGTATTACTATTCATTAAAAATTGATTTTTCTTATAATATTCCCAAAAATTCACACTTGGATATAATTAAAATTTTAATTTAATAAATATTGTTCATTTTATTGAATTAAATTTATAAATTAATGTAAAATTATTTTTAATATTTGTCCCAGAATGATATTATAAGTTGTTTAGTAAAGAAAAAAAATTTAAACATAATATGACTTTAACAAAAATAATATAATTATTTTTAACTATTATTTATTTTTATAAAATCGTTATGTAATTTTTTTTAATGTTGTTATTTTTATTAATATAACTAATTTATAATGTTATATTATATGTTACTCATTTTAAATAAATATAAAAACAAAATGATGTTTCAACGAAACTCTGTATTACATATAACATATGCCATGTCGATGTTCCTTATAAAATTTGTGTTTGATATAGTAAATTTAAATACATAAATTATAAATTTCTTAATTAGTGAAAATTGAATTTTAACCATTATAATATATATATTTGTATTGAGCCATTTTCAAATTATTTTATAATTAATTGGAAGCCCATGAATTATTTTAATTTAGTGTTAACCATATATTTTCATAAATTAGTTATTAATATTAAAAACATCTTGTATATCATTGATTTTCATATTATTATATTATACATTAAAATTTTAATAATATATTACTCTTCGGAAAACAATAGCCTTGCATGATATGCAAGTCGTAAAGTAAATTCATTATTATATATACCATAAGATATCAATGGTTTTCCGCATAGAGAAATACATATTCTATAGTTCATGTGTTGCACTATTAACATGGGGTTGCATATAACACAAGACAATATAGTACACTAATATATAATATATGTTTTCAATCTTCCATGAAATGAAATATATCAAATATGAATAATTATTTTTAAAAACGTATTTTAAATTATATCTATGTGTTAAATTTTACCCCCTTTAAAATAAATTTTGGCCACCAAATTAATTTGGGTTATCAAAGGATTAATACATTAATGTTTCCTTCATAAACCCCCATCTCATTATAATGAAAACTCAAACATCCCATAAAAATGGAAATATAGAACAATAATGGTTACCCAATATAATATATAATTAAATTTTGCCAATGGAGAAAAATGGATTGGAGGGATAATTGGACATCAATGAAAATTGTAAATATTTATAGGGAGTGATTCAAGACATCAATAAAAAATGAAATTATCATTGAAATTTTGAGGTAATAAATTTGTAAATAACTAATGATTTATAATTCAATCACTTCAATAAAATAAAGGTATTAGGAAAACATATTTTTTATATCATTATCTAATATATGAGTAATTATTTTTACTAGCCATGAATATATTTAATATGCATACTTTATATTTTGAACAATATGAACCTCTGGTTATTCCTTGATTGATTCCCACAAAATCTTTTACACTATAAAATAAATGACGATTTCATTTTTTTATGTATAAACAGATCATTGTTGAGTAAAAAGTCTTCTTTTGACATGTATATTATTTTTTGGAAATCACAAATGCATTCTATCATATTCTGGAAATTACAATTGTATTCTAACATGTTTATCGTATCACACAATGATGATCGTACTGACCATGCTGATCGTACTGATCATGCTGATCGTACTGATCATGCTGATCGTACTGATCATGCTGATCGTACTGACTATGCTGATCGTACTGATCATGCTGATCGTACTGCCTCTGTCAATCATATCGTACTGACTCTGCTATTCATATGTTCTTTACATGTTTTGGTACTTTGTCAATAGCACTAGTTTAATATGAATCGTACCATTGCTTGTCAATTTATATATCCTATTTTAACCAATACGATGTCATTGAGTTAGTTACAAACTAATCAAAACGATGTCATGCTTTCTGTTTCAATATGACCATTATGATGACAGGTGTCCAAGTCCCTCCGAGTTTTTCGGAGAAATATGACCGTTGGAGGCAACATGACCGTTGGAACCCGAAGCCTATAAATAGGAGGTCATTTGAAACTGAGAGAACGATGATTGATGATGAAATGAATGAAGAGACTTCGTGAACTATAAAGATTCTAGAGAGAAACATTGTGACTTATCTCATCTGCCTTGTGCGTCCAATCATCATATCGAGGGCTTTCAAGTGATTGAAAGAATGTGGTGTCGATTACCTATAAAATCGAGGGCTGCCAAGGATAGGCAGACAGATGTGCCGATCATCGTATCGAGGGCTGCCAGGGATAGGCAGGCAGACGTGCCGATCATCATATCGAGGGATGCCAGGGATAGGCAGACAGACGTGTCGATCATCGTATCGAGGGATACTGGGGATAGGCATACAGACGTGCCGATCATCGTATCGAGGGCTTACCAAGGTGTTGGTGAGACAGACCTTTTATCCTAGGTGAAAGGATAACCCTTCTCTTTTGGTTAAAAGAATTGTAATACTTTTACATCTCTGCTGTTACTTGTATTAAAAAGGAATTCATATTGTTTCCATTCTTCTTTACATATTCAATTGTAATTGTTTCAATTACAATCATTCTATTTCATTTTGTATTGATTGATTCTATACACTTTAATGTAGAATCATTCATATTTTTATTACTTTGATTATTGGTTTCACCTTGAATATAATTGTTTTACATTACATTAGTATTAAAATACGTCATACCTTTTTACTTTCAATACAATTGTGGGTGTTTGTATTTGTATTAGTTTAAGATCATTTAAACTAATCTCTTAGTTGCTAAAACTCAATGGTTTTTAAATCTACAATTCACCCCCCTCTTGTATTGTTCTATCTAATAAACATATATATCTACATATTCGATCCAACAATTGGTATCAAAGGAGGTTTTACACTTATTTGTATTACTAGCTTTATTTCTTTCATATTATTAACTTCAATACTTACTACACTAACGTATGGAGTGGAGAAGTTTTTTTTTGGTGTCTTAGATGGCAGGAATGAATTTTGGGTCAATAGAAAATCTGAATCCTTCTAGACCACCAATCTTTGATGGGAATGATTATGAGTATTGGAGAGATCGTATGAAGACATTCGTTATCAATACTGGTGTAGACAACTTTATAATGCTTACTGGATGTTACAAAATTCCTGATAAAGAAGTCAGTACTTTCACCAACCAGGAGAAGAAAGAATATCAACTAAATTACAAGGTACGCAATACTTTATTATTCTCTATGACCAGGAATATATATAGTCAGATATCTTCATGTGAAGCAACCAACTGTATTTGGATGAAATTAGAAGTTACTCATTTTGGTACATCCAAAGTTATAGAAACAAGGAGAGCAATGCTTCGAGTAGAGTATCGTGGATTTGTTTTTCCTTATGGATAGCCTGTATATAAAGTACAACAAAAGTTTATGAAAATTTTCAACAGCTTACAATCTATGGGAGAAAAAGGTCTTGATGATGAAGCTCTTGTTGATAAGATTATAGATATAATGCCAAATGAATGGGAGTCAAAAAGAACAGCTATTGATGAAAATAGAAAAGTTTCCCAGATTACTCTTGATGAACTTTTTGGAACTCATCTACAACACGAGACAAGAATGAAGAGAGATGATGATTTCAACAAGAAGATGAATGGGAATGGAAGTGTGGCCTTTGCATCTAAAGCTAAAACACCTGAGAGGATTACAAGGTCGAAATCCAAGAAAGTTGTCATATTGGTTTCAAGTGATTGTAATCATTCGGATAATGAGTTAGCTAATCTTTCTCGAAGGATGAACAAGATCGTGGGAACGAAATACTTTCAATATAGGTTCAAAAAGAAGGATAGGAAGGATAAATAAAATTCAGAGGTAACTTGTTATGAATTTAAGAAAGCAGGACATATAAGGTCTGATTGTCCTTTACTGAAGAGGAAATATAGAAAGGAGAAATTCTCTGAAAGAAACAAGAAAAGGTTTTATAAGACAAATAAAGTCTTGAAAGCAAATGATACGTGGAGTGAAAGTGGTAGTGATTCCTCATATGATTCTTCAGAATGTGAGACATCAGGACAAAGGAATATCAGAATCATAGCCATTTTACCTATTGAATATCATTGTCTCATGGCTAAGGTACATAATGTTGAATCTATTACAAATGTCTCTTTGAATGAAAATTATACTAATAATAGATATTATGAATCTTCAAATGATGAATCCTCATCATCAGAGGATGATACATTAACTTCTTTTGAAGAGGTCTCTAGATTTTCTAAGTTACTTGAAAATGAAAATTCTAAACTCAAGAAGAAACTTGAGAAAGCAAATTCTAGAATTTCAATCTTTACTAAAGAAGTATCAGATCTTTCTAAAGATATTTATGTGAAATCTTCTGATTTTGAAAATATTTTAAAAACCCTTGAGAAAGTTTAATCTGATAAGGATAAACTTTCTAAGGATCTTGAAACTGTAATTTCAAAGAAAATTTTTTTAGAGCCTAACTCTAGTTCAAATGTTTTGGAAAATAAGAATTTGGTTTTAAAAATAATGTCATAGATTTTATCTTTGAAGAAATGTTTTTCAAACTTTACTCATGGAAACGAAAACTTTGACAAGATGTATTCTCAAATTAGACCTTTGAGAAATCGTTCTGGCCTTGGTTTTACTGATTCCAAACCTGTTTTTAGCAATTACTATTTTGTTCCTCAAAAATCCATTTTCTATTCTGAGTGTCAATGTGGTGGACACTGGAGAAGAGATTGTTCTCTTAACAAAACTCAATCTTTAAGATTTCATAAAGCTCATTTTTTAAAACAAATGTGGATTCCTAAAATTCATTTATCTAACCCTTCTGGATCCCAAAAGTTTGGATTCCAAAAAACTAATTGTTTCTTTTTCAGGAAAATGAGAAGTGTACCAATAAGAATATTTGGTACATGGATAGTGTATTTTCTCGGCACATGACTGGAAACAAAGATCTCTTGGAAAAGGTTATCAAAACAAAAGGTGGAAAAGTTACCTTCGGAGATAATTCTCAAGGAAAGATTGTTGGTATAGGTAATATTGTTTTTCTTGGAAAAGTTCTTATCTCAAATGTTTTGTTTGTTAAAGGTCTTAGGAAAAATCTCATCAGCATAAGTCAATTATGTGATGAAGGTTACCTTATGAATTTTAGAAACGATAAGTGTCTTGTTCACAATTCTAATGATGAGTTCATTCTATCTGCCCTTAGGCAAGAGAATGTTTACACTATTAACCTAGAAGACCTTAGGAACCAAAACTTACCTTGCTTAAGTGTAATAAAAGACCAATCATGGCTATGGCATAGGAGACTAGGACACTGTAATATGAGAAACCTAAGTAAACTCTCAAAGAAAGGACTTGTAAAAGGGCTACCAGATCTTAGATATGATTCTTTAAAAGTATGTGATCCTTGTCAATTTGGAAAGCAATATAAAGCAAGCTTTAAATCAATTAATGAAGTTTCAACATCTAATGCATCACAGCTTGTGCATATGGATCTGTTTGGTCCTTCACAATCTGGAAGCATTGGAGGAAAATACTATGTATTTGTTTTAGTTGATGACTTTACGAGATTTACATGGTTTTACTTTCTCACAAAGAAATCTGAAGCCTTTTCCTATTTCAAAACTTTTAGAGCCCAAGTTAAAAATGAGAAAAACCTACCATTGGTAACTATTCATAGTGATCATGGTGGTGAATTTCAAAATTCATATTTTGAAACTTTTTGTAGTAAGAAAGGTATTACTCACAATTTCTCAGCTCAAAGAACTCCTCAGCAAAATGGTGTTGTTGAAAGAAGAAATCGTATTCTTCAGGAAATGACTCGAACCATGATGAGTGAATACTCAATTGCTAAGCACTTTGGGGCTGAAGTAGTCAGTACTCCCTGTTATACTATAAACAGTGTTTTAACTAGACCATTTCTTAATAAAACCCCTTATGAGTTATGGACTAGCCGAAAACCAAATGTATCATAATTCAAAGTTTTTGGATGCAAACTATTCATCCTGAATACAAAAGATAATCTACACAAATTCGCACAAAAATCTGATTAAGAAATCTTTCTAGGCTATTCTACAACTTCTAAGGCTTATAGAGTTTTCAATAAAAACACTTTTACTGTTGAAGAAATAGTGCATGTAAAATTCGATGAAACTAATCCTTTTATTTTCAACCAACCCAATCCTACATCCTCGGATGTGTTTTCTAAAAACGTTCATCAACCTTTATTAGAAGATCATTCTGATAAGGAAAATGTTCAAGAATGTTTTCCTGAAACATTTACCACAAAAGATTTTCTACCATATGTTGATGAACAAGTTTTACAAAACCCAAATCAATTGTTTCTTAGGAATCATCCCAGTGATAACATCATTGGTGATGTAAATCAACCTGTAAGAACCACAAATTCTTTATGAAATGAAATAGAACATCGTGCTTTTCATTCCCAATTTGAACATAAAAGTCCAAGTGAGGCCTTAGGTGATGATGATTGGATCAAATAAATGCAAGATGAACTAAATGAATTTCAATGGAATCATGTCTGGACTTTTGTTGAAAGACCAAATGAAACAACTGTAATTGGTGTAAAATGGGTCTTCAGAAACAAATGTGATGAAAATGGAATCATTGTAAGAAATAAAGCAAGACTTGTTGCTAAAGGATATAATCAACAAGAGGGAATATACTATGAAGAAACATATGATCTTGTAGCTAGACTTGAATCAATTCGTATTCTATTAGCCGTCACAGCATTTTTCAATTTCAAACTATTCCAAATGGATGTCAAATGTGCTTTTCTAAATGGTTTTGTTCAAGAAGAAGTTTTTGTTGAACACCCTCCTTGTTTTCAAGACTCAAAACATCCTGATCATGTTTTTAAACATACCAAGGATCTATACGGTCTTAAACAAGCCCCTAGAGCATGGTATGATAGACTTACAAGATTTCTTTTACAAAACAATTATACAAAAGGTACAACAGATCCAACTCATTTTATCAAAATGGAAAACAAAAATGTCTTGATTGTCCAAATCTATGTTGATGACATCATTTTGGATCAACTCAGAAATCTTTGACTGATTCTTTTGCAAATTTAATGAAATCTGAGTTTGAAATGAGTATGATGGGTGAGTTAACATTATTTTTAGGTTTTCAAATTTCTCAAAAACCAGAAGGAACTTATATATCTCAACATAAGTATATAAAATATTTACTCAAAAAGTATGGATTTGACAAAACTAAAAGTATTAGTACTCCAATTGGTACCTCAAATACACTTGACCTTGATGAAACTGGGAAACCAGTAGATCAACCAATCTTTAGAGGTATGATAGGAAGTTTGCTATACTTGACAGCTAGTCGACTCAACTTGATGTTTTTTGTATTCTTATGTGGAAGATATCAATCTAATCCAAAAGAGTCTCATTTAAAACCCGTAAAGAGAATTATTCGGTAGTTAAAAGACACTATGGATTTAGGTTTTTTTTACTCTTCTAGAAATGATTTTGTTTTAAAAAGTTTTTCAGATGTTGACTTTGGTGGCTGTAGAATGGATAGAAAAAGTACATCTGGAACATGTCAATTCTTAGGAGATTCCTTGGTTTCTGGGTCCTGCAATAAACAACACTCAGTAGCACTATCCACTACTGAAGCTGAATAAGTAGCAGCTAGAAGTTGCTGTGCTCAAGTATTGTGGATGCAGCACACACTCACTGACTATGGATTGAGTTTCTCCAAAACACAAATTCTTTGTGATAATACAAGTCCCATAGCTCTTAGTAAGAACCCAGCACATCACTCTCGTGCAAAACACATAGATGTTAGGCATCACTTTCTTAGATATCACACACAAAAAAGAGATATTGTTTTACAATTCATCAGAACGCAAGAACAACTTGCTGACATTTTTACAAAACATTTACCTTCCGATAGATTTGAATATATAAAACAGAAGCTAGGAATGATTAAATTAAAATAATCATTCATATCTAGTTCCTGTTTTACATCTCTCCTAATAGTAATAAACTCCTCGTAGAAAGTGGGAGAACATTTCTTTCTATGTTTCTCATTTTATTTCATTTTATCTTATGATTTTCATTCTTCCCTTGCTATGTCTTTTCTGTTTATCGTATTGAAAATTTTAGTTTTCTATATATCGTATTAATAATTTTAGTTTTCTATTTATCATATTGAATTTATTTTCCATCGTATCAATCAATCATGGTATTGAATCGACCGATGCTGGTATTGAATTTCTTTTCCATCGTATCAACCGATGATGGTATTGAATTTCTTTTCCATTGTGTCGACCGATGATGGTAATGACTTTCTTTTCCATCGTATCTACTGATGATGGTAATGATTTTCTTCTCCATCGTATCGACTGATGATGGTATTTTTTTCCATCGTATCAAACGATGATGGTAATAATTTTCTTTTCTATTGAATCGACCGATGATGGTAATGAGATTGTTTTCCATCGTACTGTCAGTTCATGGTAACGAGATTGTTTTCCATCGTATTGACAGTTCATGGTAACAAGATTGTTTTCCATCGTACGGTCAGTCCATGGTAACGACTTTGTTTTCCATCGGGATGATGTTTTTTTCCTTACGATTGTATTTTCTTTTGATTTATATCAAAACAAACAATTACCTTACATTCTCCAACATGTATTTTTTTCATTTTTTTAAAATATTTTTTTTTTGTTTTAATCCTAACCATTGATCTGGTTTTCTGTAATCTTGACCGTAGAAGATCAATGGTCACCCTTTTTCAACGGTAGAAGATCAACGATCACCCCTTGTTCGCCTATAAATAGCCCCCCCTCCCCTCCCCAAACCCACATTGGTTTTTTAGGATTTGAGGAGAAGCTCTACTCCACCAGCTATAAATCATCGTACGATCTTCTCATTGGCAGAACCTTTATGTCTCAATCGTCTTCTAACACTCCCGTCGAAATGTCTTCAAAGACTTTTACATAGAAAGACTTTAACAGAGAAAGGTTAGTATCTCGGGACTTTTTCGATACATATGATTCCACAATCAGGAGGATCATTTTGTTTCAAGGGTGGGAACATTTTTGTGTATAAAAGCCTGATTCTGAAGATCCGGTTCTTTTTAATGAAGTTTTTCAATTTTACAAAACTGTTTCTTTCAACAAAGACATGACTATAAACTTTGTTGTGTACGATAGAAAATTGTCTATATCTGTGAAACAAGCGGCACATTTTCTGAATGTTTTTGTAGAAGGGGATTCTTTCGGTCCATCGCACAAACTGCCAGAGGAAGTTGGTATGTTTAATAGAGAAAGTGCTGAAAAGACTTTGTTTGTTATTAGTTAAGAAAAGAGAAAAGTGTCTCATCATTCTCCGTACAATCGTTTTGTCACTTTATGGATGAAAGGTTTTCTTATCCCAAGGAAAGGGGATAGAGAAACTCTGAAAGATTCTGATATTTTCATGCTTGATTATCTTGTGAATATGAGAAAAGTGAATCACATGGGGTATGTTTTTGAAACCATTAAGAATGTCAAGACAGGAGGGATTAAGTCCCAAATGATTATGTATCCATCCATCCTTACGAAATTCATTTTTGAGAGTATGAAGTTTTGTAACATTCCTTTGAAAGGAAACCCCATAAAACTGAACCCTTCTTGGATTATCAAAAGTACGGTGAAAAAGTTGAATGTTTGTTTCGATCACAATTCAAAACTTTTTGTCAGATATATAGAAGTGGAATTGGCTCAGAATCAATCGGAACCTATGCCAGCCAAAGATTTTCAGTCTACTGGTGTAACTCAAAAGTCTGATCCTCAAACCAGTTCAAAGCCCAAGAAGAAGCCGAGGTATAGTAAGGAGGTTTTAGAAAAATGGAGAAAGGATAAGGAACAAAGAAATGAAGGTGATCCGTTGTTCGGTCTTGACCCTGCTGAGGCTTTTGCAGAAAGAGTAAGGGTAGAAGAAACTCTTCAGTTTGAAAAGAAGAAGAAGGTTCTTTTGAAAAGAAAGGCTCAGGACATTGATGTCTCTAAAGTCTTAAAAGCAGTAGAGCAAGCTAGTGCTCAACTAACAGAAGAAGTGCACCAAGATCCCATCGTACAGAGTCTCCCTGAGGAAGGAAAACAAAAACAAGTGATGGAAGAGATAGAAGAAGTGGAAGAAGAAGGAGACTTTCTTTTAGAATTTCTTCAACGTTCGAAGAAGTGTAGAGAAGAATCGGTTCAAAAGCTGAGTGAAGGTGTTCAAAAAACTCCTCATGCCGATCAAGCACGATCTCCGGATAGAATGTCATCTCAATAAAAGCAAGGTGATCAATCCTCTCATTTTGATAAAGTTGTTGAAGTGGAAAAAGAAAGAAAGCAGAAAGAAAAGGCAAAAGGAAAACAGCCAGTTGTTGACTCAAGTAGATCGTATGAACTAGCATTGTACGATGAAGATACTGATACAGAGCATACAATCTCTCTCAAGAAGAGTGATTACATTGTTCATGTTTTGAGAAGGGTTGAGATGACCATTCCTTATTTTCCGAGGCTGGAAGGGAAGATTGATTTTATTACTGATAATCAAAAGAAGAAGGTTGGCTCTGTAAAAGAATTGAGGAAGAATGTTTTGTCAGTTGAAGTTGATTTAAAAGTTCTTTCAGAAAGCTCGGTTGCTCATAAGAAGGCATACAATAAGATGACCAAGTGGTCGTACAAAATAGAGAGCTCAATCAATGATCATGAAATAGCAATTGAAGATATAAGATGGTTGTCAAATGAGCTTGCAGTTGCTTTCAATAAGCTTCATAGAGAAACAGTTGAAAGGTTGAATCTTTTGTCTTCTCAATGAGCCGATGTTCCTTCAGTAAAAGACTTGCAAGAGAGAATGAATGCTTTCCAATCTGAATTCTCAAAGGTTTCATCTTTCAAAGATGAAATGTTTTTGTTGAAGAATCAAAATTCTGTGTTATCCAAAGATAACAAGAATTTGAAAAACAGAATTGATACTCTTGAAGAAGTAATCAGAGTCCAGGAGGAGACTATCAGAAATCAAGATCAGATTTTTGAGGACCAACAAGAGCTTCTCAGAACTCTGGGTGAATCAATTTCTGAAGACAAGAGGGAGATCAAAAAGATGAAAGATATTATTCAGGAGATTATAAAGAAGGATAAGGAAAGAGAAAACACATGATTGTTGTATTTGTTTTCTTTTGGGACATGTCTATTTTGAAATGACTTTTATGATCCTTTTCTTTTATCCATTGTCTTGTGTTTATTTTCTAACTCCCTCAGACAATTCAAGATTACTCCTTTCTTTTTGTAAATAACAAAGGGGGAGAATGTTTACAAAGGGGAGAATGTTTTATAATGGGGGAGAATGCTTTACAACACTCTTAAGGAAAATCTACGAATACAATCCTATGGAAAGTCCATACCTAAAAGGTGGTTAGTTGTATTTGATTTCTTATTCATAAGAGCTTCCAATAACTCAGGGGGAGATAAGTATTTCTTGTTACATTTACTTTGTGTGTTGTGCTTTCCACAAAGGGGGAGATTGTTGAGTCAAAAGTCTTCTTTTGACATCTATATTATGTTTTGGAAATCACAAATGCATTCTATCATATTCTGTAAATTACAATTGTATTATATCATGTTTATCGTATCGTAAAATGTTGATCGTACTGACCATGCTGATCGTACTGATGATGCTGATTGTACTGACTCTGTCAGTCGTATCATAGTGACTCTGCTATTCAGATGTTCTTTACTTGTTTTGGTACTTTGTCAAAAGCACTTGTTTCATATGAATCATACCATTGCTTGTCAATTTATATATCATGTTTTAACCAATACGATGTCGTAGAGTTAGTTACAAACTAATCAAAACGATGTTGTGCTTTCTGTTTCAATATGACCGTTATGATGACAGGTGTCCAAGTCCCTCCGAGTTTTTTGGAGAAATATGACCGTTGGAGGCAACAAGACCGTTGGAACCCGAAGCCTATAAATAGGAGGTCATTTGAAACTGAGAGAACGACGATTGATGATGAAATGAATGAAGAGACTTCGTGAACTATAAAGATTCTAGAGAGAGACACTGTGACTTCTCTCATCTGCCTTGTGCGTCCGATCATCGTATCGAGGGCTTTCAAGTGATTGAAAGACAGAGGTGATGATTACCTATAAAATCGAGGGCTGCCGAGGATAGGCAGACAGACGTTCCGATCATCGTATCGAGGGCTGCCAGGTATAGGCAGACAGATGTTCCGATCATCGTATCGAGGGCTGCCAGGGATAGGCAGATAGACGTAATGTAGAGACCCAAATCCTGACGTACATTGACATTACATTACATTTGCGGAATACTTAGTACATAACAAAAACACACACACAAGGATCGTAATAGTTTAGTGTCTTTGGAAACTCGGAACGTAATCTTCTAATCGTGGTGAAAGATCTTCAACATCTCCTATAAAGATCTTCCTTTTTTTACCTAAAACCTTTCTTTATATCCTGGGGAAAAGAAAACATAAAAGGGTGAGCTCAAATGCTCAGTAAGGGTAAACAACAGAAATATCATTCACATCGTATTCATAATAACATAACATTTTGGAAATCTTAACCTGCAAAAGAGAGCATAATTTCATAACATGGGATAAATCATGGCAGTGAAATGTAATCACAATAATCATAACATAAAACATGAAACTTTGTGGCATTCACACATAATCATAGAGAATCATTTCTTGTTAGTCAAGACTCATTGCCAAGACTATCTTAGTGGACAAAGTCCCTTTCTGAATCGAGTAACCCTCGTTTCAGTCCTGTTTCACTGAACCGGTATAACCTACCATTCCAGCCATGTCTTTCTCATGAGATATAAAATCTTTACCCAATGCATTGGAGGGAGATATAGGTCCCACCCATCTCATAATTAATCCTTTCTTTTGTTTGCCACAAAATCATAAATCATACATCATTTCATAACCCATGTAATAAAAATGGGATTCTTAAACAACATGACATCATAAAACCATTCATATAAGATAAAGGAATTCATAAACATAATTCCATCACAACATAGTCAAATAAATGTAAAAATATGGATAGAAACAGAACCCTTTATTATCTTAGATGAAAAATAATTTTGATAAAACACTTGAATTGAATTCTTGAGGAAAATATACTTTTTTTCTTCAAAATCAATTTCTTTTCACAAAACATCATGCAATTTTAAAAGAAAGATATTTTATTGAAAATAGTCATGAAATCTTTTAGAGGAAGCTTCATGAAAATAAGGCTTCATAAAACAGTAGAAATCCGTTCGTGCCGTATAAGTTTAAAAAAAACATTCTTTTTTACTTTTGTCGAAAAAGTCAAAATGTACCTCGTACGAAAAACGACAAAAGATTCCGTTCATATCTTTTACTAAAAACTCACCAAAGGGTAAAATAGGTTTTAAACAATTGTAGGTGGATTAAAATAATATTACATGTTGAGGAAACATGGATGTGGATGATAAAATACACCCCAGCAAATTTCAAAGTATAAACAATCTCGAATAAAAATGAGATTGTGATATTTCCCTTACCTTAGGTCCGATTTGCTTCGTATGTGTCCGAACCTCCTGTATAATGATTTAAATAATGTCATTGACTTATTACAGAATCATATTCATTGTTATGATATCATATATGGTTCACTTATGACATTATTTTACCCGTTCTTTTGTAAATTCCATGTTAAAGTAGCGTTTTGGGTAAAATCGTTTCATTTATCGTAGGTGTTTTGACTTGTTGTTCTTGACATCATTATTACTTATATCATGATTTACTTACTTCCAGAATATAAAATATGATTTATATATCATATATATTCAGTATATATATATATATAATAGGTAGATAAATAAAATGAAAAACACCGTTCATGGAGACGGTAGTCCGTACGTACGCATGAACGCTGTTTTCATTTCCTTATTGTCTTGAAATGGAAGTAAGGAGATGACATAAATATATATATACATAAATCCAGTAGCTTTATAATGTCATATATTTCATTATTATTTCTTATATATACATTATAATCATTCTTAAATGGTTAACATGGAGAATGAATCTCATCGCGTCGTGGAGACGGTAGTCCGTACGTACGCACGAGCGATGATATCATTTCTATAAATATTGAATTGAATTGGAGTGGATTATACAATATATCAGAATCAATATGATGTTGTAATAACTATGTATAGTTATTCTTTACACCATTATACCCATCCATGTAAGGTGGTGGTGGAAAATAGATTACACCACGGCGTGGAGACGGTATTCCGTACGTACGCACGCGCGGTGATTTCTTTTTCCGTAGGATGGATAGATGGTGAAATACGGTTGTTTCATACTTATAATAACATATCAGTATATTAGTGATACTGATGTTATTACTTCATAATGAAACAACCTAAGAAGAAGAAGTGGAAGAAGAAATAAAGATGAAAGAATTGGTAACGGTAATTACCTCTTCTTTGAAGTGCCTCTTTGAGACCTCCTCTTAGGGCACTAGAATTGGTCTTTGAGGAAGACCAGAACCTCTAGGATGTTTCTAGGGAAGTGGAGAAGAGATTTTGTCAGGGGTTGGCCGAGCTTGAGTGCTCAAATTGGTGTGAGGAGGAGGGGGAGGAGGTGTCCTTTTATAAGGGAGGAGAGGGGCACCTTAGGAATATCTCAAAATATTATTTTATATTAAAGTCAAAATCGGTTTATAATGGTTCCAAAGGGTCTTATTTCTAAGATAAGGTGGGGAGGGGTCGAAATCCTATCAACCAATAGAATTTAGACAAGTTTAGGATATTATTTTAACCTTATCAATTAGATTTAACTCTAAGTTAAATAATTTATCTTTTACCATGTCTTTTTGTTTTCTTTCACTATATGGTTAATAAACTTACTATAACATGCCAAACGAACCCCAAATTGTTTATTATTAATATATATATCCTTATCTAAGTCATTTGGCCGAACCTTAGATTTTTAGGAATACAATAACAATTAATAATATAATATTTTATTTAAAAACTATTTTGTGTCAATTTTGACACTATTTGATATATGATTTTTGTGAAAGTCATAACAGAATTAAATGTTCGAACCAAGTTGATTAAATCAACATTAATATATCATAGTAACCTAGAAAATTAGTGGAATTCATAAAAAATCTCAAATTACATTTATTTTGGTGTTTATAACATCAATTATGTCAATATTTCATTAATAAGATAATTACTGCATCATCGTTGTGTCATAAATAAATTAAATTATTTTATGTCTAAAAATTACAAATAAAATACCATCATGTGGGAAATCTTTTTAGCTTTCTAATGAATATTTAAAATCGAATTTATCTTATGTATAACCCCATATTAAAAATTATTTACTTATTAAACTTTGATTTTAACTATTTTAACCTTTCTTTAAATAAATTAATAATAAATGTCCTAATCTAATCCAAGTGGGCCTAAATGGTCATATTTTATTCCTAAGTTTGTTTTTGGTCGAATTAAACTTGTCCAATAGAATTAGGACATGTGTTAGGGTAATAGTAATATCATATTTACCCTTAGTTACCCTATTTACTAATAACCGCGGTAAAAAAAAGTAAAAAGTTACTATTCACCAAAAAATTATTTTCATCTCATTGAACCACATTTTAGTCCTTGATATTAACCGTGTCTCTCGGATTTTCGAAATTCCATTCACAGAAGCGGCAAAATTATGTTTTATGAAAAATTCAGTTTTTTTAACTACCACTTAGTAGTTTCACTATTCATCAAAAATTGATGTTTTTCAGAACAATGCCAAAATTTCATCCTAAGCTATATTTCATATTC
Organism: Viscum album; assembly: GCA_963277665.1. NCBI lineage: Eukaryota > Viridiplantae > Streptophyta > Magnoliopsida > Santalales > Viscaceae > Viscum > Viscum album. Next base: position 835,878,858 of record OY728138.1, read on the forward strand.
CGAATTCAAAAATGAAATCTATTTTACCAAATTCATAACATAGAAGTTGCATTAATTAATTTTATAATTAAATCCCGCTGTTAAAATAAATAGCGTGTTTTTAGGAAACAATATATATCAAAAGATTGACACTTGATTATGTCTGGTTTAAATGTGAAATTACAACCAATGACCAACATTGTATTAAATTGTAAAAATATATTCTAAATATACTTTAAAACCACTCAAATTAATAATTTATCACTATTAATTATTTCGATTAAAAAAGTTGTTTTTAATTATAATTTAGTAATTTTTTACTATTCATCAGAATATGAAAGTTATCCGAAAAGTACCAAAATTTCACCTTAGGCTAAATTCGATACTCCGAATCCAAGAATGAAGTTCATTTTGAAAAATAAGATTTACAGAATTTTAAAATGTGGTTATTACTATTCATAACGGCTAGTTTTAATAATATATTAATAGCACATCGTTGTTTAGTGAAACTCGGTATTGCGTATTACACACGCTATCGAGGAAGGTCGCGATTGCGTGTAATGCAAGGCAAGACAAGGATGCGTGTTGTGCAAGCTCCTTTTGGTGTAGCGTACAACACAAGACATTAATAAAATTAAAAAGAATATTTTTTTATAAAATCTTGGGCTGTTACATTCTACCCCCCTTAAAATGAATTTCGCCCTCGAAATTCGTCGGGGTTATAAATGGTTTACTATTCGAAAGTTTCTTTAATAGAAACCCACATCGTAAAAAGGAATATCAAAACCAATATTTAAAAACAAAAGTATGAAACGTAACGGTTACCCAAATAAACTAATCATTGGGTTTCCACATAGGTGAAAATATGGATATGGAAGAGAAATCTAACCATCATGTTCTGATGGAGAGTGGTAGAGAACATGGCTATGGAAAAGCCAGTAATCACAAATCCATAGATTTGTGATGATATAAGGTACCATCTGATTCATCAGGTATAAGATCACTAGGACAACATTTTGGGTTTTCAAGATCATTTCCCCTAAAGTTGAAAATTTGAATTAGAATAAATACTTACTTTATTTTGGTACAATCTCACTGTTGTTCGTGCCTTGAACAATTTCCACTTCATCTCTTAAATAAATGAAGTTGAATTTGTTATTCGTGAAGTGTTAGCAGATCATGTGATAGAATGACGGGTCATTCCATCTGTCTCAAACAAAAGGTTAGCAAAAATTATATGCATAAATCGATCTATAGTGAGATTAATCATATATGGTTCCTAAAATGGACTTATACTTCATATATCATACTGCTTAATATAATAAAACTAGTTTCTACTAAACAGGGACTTCCTGTAGGCCAGTGGTAGGCGATAAAGGCCAGTCGCACTTCGGTTGTTGGTTCGATTCCTACAGCCTTGTCCGAAGCGATGGGCTATCGCCCGTCCTGCAGGTTGTCCTTTTTCCAAAACTATATTACTATAACATCCCATCAATAATATCGAAAAAAATTTCTATCCTTAAACAATACTAACTTACGTCCAACACAATCCATTCCAATCTTTAGGCTTATCCATAATACTGCAGTCCACTCTCATAACATAGTGAAAACAATTACCAGAGATTTAATATCATCGTAGATCCCCATATATCATAAGATATGTTTTGTTGGTCACATTCCAAACATTCAAAGTCCTTAATCATGTATACTGTTGAATACCCATTGAACCTTAGGGAAAACTTGAATGCAGTTAAAAGTTAACACTTTACACATACCAAAATCCTCAAAATTATTTATACTCAAACCATGATATCACTTAGTCCTTATATCAATCATGAGCTCATGAATACAATCAAACATCTCATTATCTTCTTATCCTTTCATTATGCACTTATCATCTAATTTCCAAAAGTATCTGAATAGCCTTTCATGGTTACTGGTAACATTAATCAGACAACAATGTAACAATCCTTACATGTCTCTTTATTCCATAGTACCATGAGATTACTTATACAACATTACACATGATAAACATGTAATCATTCCACTACATTCTTAAACCATTAACCGAGCTTCAACAATTCTTTCATCTCACATATCATTTGTAGTCTCTTCATCATCATCCACATAAATACTACCCATACGGCCATACTGATTCTCTTCATGAGTCTTTCCCTTAGGACATTGGTTTGCATAATGCCCATACATTCCACATTTAAAACACTTAACCATTTTTGATGTCGTAGCAATACCATTATCCTCATCCATGGTGTTAACCGACCCTTTTACTTTGCACTTACTTGCTTTGTGTCCTTCTTTTCCACACCCAAAGCATCTTCCAGTTCCCTTGAAACATTCTCCTTGATGCCTCTTCCCACATGATTTACATAGGGGAAATTGAACTTTCATTCCTCTATGATCATCATGGAACTCCATCTTTCTCTTATTAGTCGAGTCAGGAAACTTACCAAATTTTACTTTATTGGTCATATTGTGAGATTGCTGATTCGGCATAATAATGATGTTTGGACATCCAAATCCCATTTCATTTGGTTTCTCATGAAAAATATCATTCCATTGTCCATCATATCCTCCATTATTGTGAATCATCTTGTTTCCAACCATTTTCTAAAACCCAAACAGAATAGTGTTAGATGCAAAAATCGTAATAAAGGGGGAGTAACTTAAATATCTATCATCTTTGGTTTAATCTAATATCGTTACCATAGTTCTAGGACTATATCCTATACGTATACTTATCCTTAGGGGCATCCCTAGACATACCTTAGAAATATCTCTAGGGATCTCACTAACGTTTTCGCATCCTAGTTTCCAAAGGTTGACTAAACCTTTCCTCTGATACCAACTGTAGAGACCCAAAGCCTGACGTACATTGACATTACATTACATTTGCGGAATACTTAGTACATAACAAAAACACACACACAAGGATCGTAATAGTTTAGTGTCTTTGGAAACTCGGAACGTAATCTTCTAATCGTGGTGAAAGATCTTCAACATCTCTTATAAAGATCTTCCTTTTTTTTAAACCTAAAACCTTTCTTTATATCCTGGGGAAAAGAAAACATAAAAGGGTGAGCTCAAATGCTCAGTAAGGGTAAACAACAGAAATATCATTCACATCGTATTCATAATAACATAACATTTTGGAAATCATAACCTGCAAAAGAGAGCATAATTTCATAACATGGGATAAATCATGGCAGTGAAATGTAATCACAATAATCATAACATAAAACATGAAACTTTGTGGCATTCACACATAATCATAGAGAATCATTTCTTGTTAGTCAAGACTCATTGCCAAGACTATCTTAGTGGACAAAGTCCCTTTCTGAATCGAGTAACCCTCGTTTCAGTCCTATTTCACTGAACCGGTATAACCTACCATTCCAGCCATGTCTATCTCATGAGATATAAAATCTTTACCCAATGCATTGTAGGGAGATATAGGTCCCACCCATCTCATAATGAATCCTTTCTTATGTGTGCCACAAAATCATAAATCATACATCATTGCATAACCCATGTAATAAAAATGGGATTCTTAAACAACATGACATCATAAAACCATTCATATAAGATAAAGGAATTCATAAACATAATTCCATCACAACATAGTCAAATAAATGTAAAAATATGGATAGAAACAGAACCCTTTATTATCTTAGATGAAAAATAATTTTGATAAAACACTTGAATTGAATTCTTGAGGAAAATATACTTTTTTTCTTCAAAATCAATTTCTTTTCACAAAACATCATGCAATTTTAAAAGAAATATATTTTATTGAAAATAGTCATGAAATCTTTTAGAGGAAGCTTCATGAAAATAAGGCTTCATAAAACAGTAGAAATCCGTTCGTGCCGTATAAGTTTAAAAAATACATTCTTTTTTACTTTTGTCGAAAAAGTCAAAATGCACCTCGTACGAAAAACGACAAAAGATTCCTTTCATATCTTTTACTAAAAACTCACCAAAGGGTAAAATAGGTTTTAAACAATTGTAGGTGGATTAAAATAATATTACATGTTGAGGAAACATGGATGTGGATGATAAAATACACCCCAGTAAATTTCAAAGTATAAACAATCTCGAATAAAAATGAGATTGTGATATTTCCCTTACCTTAGGTCCGATTTGCTTCGTATGTGTCCGAACCTCCTGTATAATGATTTAAATAATGTCATTGACTTATTATAGAATCATATTCATTGTTATGATATCATATATGGTTCACTTATGACATTATTTTACCCGTTCTTTTGTAAATTCCATGTTAAAGAAGCGTTTTGGGTAAAATCGTTTAATTTATCGTAGGTGTTTTGACTTGTTGTTCTTGACATCATTATTACTTATATCATGATTTACTTACTTCCAGAATATAAAATATGATTTATATATCATATATATTCAGTATATATATATATATAATAGGTAGATAAATAAAATGAAAAACACCGTTCATGGAGACGGTAGTCCGTACGTACGCATGAACGCTGTTTTCCTTTCCTTATTGTCTTGAAATGGAAGTAAGGAGATGACATACATATATATATACATAAATCCAGTAGCTTTATAATGTCATATATTTCATTATTATTTCTTATATATACATTATAATCATTCTTAAATGGTTAACATGGAGAATGAATCTCATCGCGTCGTGGAGACGGTAGTCCGTACGTACGCACGAGCGATGATATCATTTCTATAAATATTGAATTGAATTGGAGTGGATTATACAATATATCAGAATCAATATGATGTTGTAATAACTATGTATAGTTATTCTTTACACCATTATACCCATCCATGTAAGGTGGTGGTGGAAAATAGATTACACCACGGCGTGGAGACGGTATTCCGTACGTACGCACGCACGGTGATTTCTTTTTCCGTAGGATGGGTAGATGGTGAAATAGGGTTGTTTCATACTTATAATAACATATCAGTATATGAGTGATACTGATGTTATTACTTCATAATGAAACAACCTAAGAAGAAGAAGTGGAAGAAGAAATAAAGATGAAAGAATTGGTAACGGTAATTACCTCTTCTTTGAAGTGCCTCTTTGAGACCTCCTCTTAGGGCACTAGAATTGGTCTTTGAGGAAGACCAGAACCTCTAGGATGTTGCTAGGGAAGTGGAGAAGAGATTTTGGCAGGGGTTGGCCGAGCTTGAGTCTCAAATTGGTGTGAGGAGGAGGGGGAGGAGGTGTCCTTTTATAAGGGAGGAGAGGGGCACCTTAGGAATATCTCAAAATATTATTTTATATTAAAGTCAAAATCGGTTTATAATGGTTCCAAAGGGTCTTATTTCGAAGATAAGGTGGGGAGGGGTCTAAATCCTATCAACCAATAGAATTTAGACAAGTTTAGGATATTATTTTAACCTTATCAATTAGATTTAACTCTAAGTTAAATAATTTAACTTTTACCATGTCTTTTTGTTTTCTTTCACTATATGGTTAATAAACTTACTATAACATGCCCAACGAACCCCAAATTGTTTATTATTAATATATATATCCTTATCTAAGTCATTTGGCCGATCCTTATATTTTTAGGAATACAATAACAATTAATAATATAATATTTTATTTAAAAACTATTTTGTGTCAATTTTGACACTATTTGATATTTGATTTTTGTGAAAGTCATAACAGAATTAAATGTTCGAACCAAGTTGATTAAATCAACATTAATATATCATAGTAACCTACAAAATTAGTGTAATTCATAAAAAATCTCAAATTACATTTATTTTGGTGTTTATAACATCAATTATGTCAATATTTCATTAATAAGATAATTACTGCATCATCGTTGTGTCGTAAATAAATTAAATTATTTTATGTTTAAAAATTACAAATAAAATACCATCATGTGGGAAATCTTTTTTGCTTTCTAATGAATATTTAAAATAGAATTTATCTTATGTATAACCCCATATTAAAAATGATTTACTTATTAAACGTTGATTTTAACTATTTTAACCTTTCTTTAAATAAATTAATAATAAATGTCCTAATCTAATCCAAGTGGGCCTAAATGGTCATATTTTATTCCTAAGTTTGTTTTGGGTCGAATTAAACGTGTCCAATAGAATTAGGACATGTGTTAGGGTAATAGTAATATCATATTTACTCTTAGTTACCCTATTTACTATTAACCGCGGTAAAAAAAAGTAAAAAGTTACTATTCACCAAAAAATTATTTTCATCTCATTGAACCACATTTTAGTCCTTGATATTAACCGTGTCTCTCGGATTTTCGAAATTCCATTCACAGAAGCGGAAAAATTATGTTTTATGAAAAATTCAGTTTTTTTAACTACCACTTAGTAGTTTCACTATTCATCAAAAATTGATGTTTTTCAGAACAATGCCAAAATTTCATCCTATGCTATATTTCATATTCCGAATTCAAAAATGAAATCTATTTTACCAAATTCATAACATAGAAGTTGCATTAATTAATTTTATAATTAAATCCCGCTGTTAAAATAAATAGCGTGTTTTTAGGAAACAATATATATCAAAAGATTGACACTTGATTATGTCTGGTTTAAATGTGAAATTACAACCAATGACCAACATTGTATTAAATTGTAAAAATATATTCTAAATATACTTTAAAACCACTCAAATTAATAATTTATCACTATTAATTATTTCGATTAAAAAAGTTGTTTTTAATTATAATTTAGTAATTTTTTACTATTCATCAGAATATGAAAGTTATCCGAAAAGTACCAAAATTTCACCTTAGGCTAAATTCGATACTACGAATCCAAGAATGAAGTTCATTTTGAAAAATAAGATTTACAGAATTTTAAAAAGTGGTTATTACTATTCATAACGGCTAGTTTTAATAATATTTTAATAGCACATCGTTGTTTAGTGAAAGTCGGTATTGCGTATTACACACGCTATCGAGGAAGGTCGCGATTGCGTGTAATGCAAGGCAAGACAAGGATGCGTGTTGTGCAAGCTCCTTTTGGTGTAGCGTACAACACAAGACATTAATAAAATTAAAAAGAATATTTTTTTATAAAATCTTGGGCTGTTACACGTAACGATCATTGTATCGAGGGCTGCTGGGGATAGGCAGGCAGACGTGCCGATCATCGTATCGAGGGCTCATCAAGGTGTTGGTGAGACATACCTTTTATCCTAGGTGAAAGGATAACCCTTCTCTTTGGATTAAAACAATTGTAATACTTTTACATCTCCGCTATTACTTGTATTAGAAAGGAATTCGTATTGTTTCCTTTCTTCTTTACATATTCAATTGTAATTGTTTCAATTACAATCATTCTATTTCATTTTGTATTGATTGATTCTATACTCTTTTATTTAGAATCATTCATCTTTGTATTACTCTGATTATTGTGTTCACCATGAATACAATTGTTTTACATTACATTAGTATTACAATACATCATACCTTTTTACATTCAATACAATTGTGGGTGTTTGTATTTGTATTAGTTTAAGATCATTTAAACTAATCTCTTAGTTTCTAAAACTCAAAGGTTTTTAAATCTACAATCCCCCCTCTTGTATTGTTCTATCTAATAAACATATATATCTATATATTCGATCCAACAATCCTGAGAACTAGGATAAGATAACCCATCTATATTTAGTAATAATTAACACAACTAGGTTATCCAGTAGACATATGTCCTCATGTTGTGATATAATATAGTAATCTTGTAACAATTAATTAAAAATTGTCAAAAAAATCAATGAATGGATAAACAAAAAACCATCCATATAGATGAAAGTTTAATGATTTAAAAAAAATTTCATGAAATAATTTTAACATTGATCCACCATATAACATAAAATACCACATAGTTTTCCCATCCCAAACATGTGAATACCCTCATCATATTTTACCATTATACATCATAATAACCTTAATTAAGATAAATAATTTTGGAAGAAATGAATTATTTCATTATTCCCATGATTACTGGATGTATTCCATAAATCAAAACATTTTTATACATCATCCATTATAACAGAAAACACTTTCTTCAATAATCAGTTCTAGGGTAATCGATGACATCCAATGTTATAAATCATATCTAATATATCATTATCCATACATAATTATCTTTATTTCTTGTTTAAATAAAGGGTAACTATCAATTAATAAAAATATCACTTTTCCATGATATCATGTTTCCTTATCATCATAAACATTTAACATGCCATTTTCAATCCTTACTAAAAAAATATATTGAAAATACTCATATAATTCAAGATCATTGAATTCTAATACATAAATACTTTATTAATCGAATTGTTTATTAAACTATCACTATCCATCAAAATATTAATTAATACCTCATCACACGAATATAAAACATGATTAATATATTATTTTTTCTCAACATAAATATAACATATTTTTTATTAATGTAAACAATACTGGAAGAGCATTGAATAAATTTGACATGTCAATTTCAGTTTCTTCTTCTGTACATATATATTTAACAAATACTTGTACCACCTGCCCAATTTTCATTATGATATTTACACATGGGAAATTGATTCATATATTTCACATGATTTCCAACTCTAAATAATTTAATGTTAAAAAAAATCATTCTATTTTCACCACTAATTTTTATAAGAAATTATAATGAATGAAACATTTATCTTAATGAGATACCATCTAATATTCGAAATATACTTATAGGATTCCTAAATTATGAATCCTATTTATTTAATCTATGAAACCCTATTTATAACCAATTTAATTCATCTTAGTCCTATATTTAAATCCTTCAATATGGTTCTTAATGTCATAGTGGATTCCCTACGCATATCCACCAAGAGTGTCAAACCAGGTGTGCCAAAAGGCTTATTGCCATGTACCATATTAACCTGAGTTAGGATCCAAAAATATTATCATTGTTTTTAATAATTGGTACATGTTTTCTCTAGACACTTCCACTTATATTATCTAGATATGGATGTTTTTCATGGGAACCAATCACTATATTCATTACCAATATTCAAGGACAATTTTCTAAACATAGAATCATCCTTATAATTATCCCTGCTGCATCCCTATACATATCCATAAATATATTATCCCAGTATCTCTCTAAATTTTCTCATTATATATTCCTATGGATTATTAATCCACTTATTTAATACCAATTATAGTGACCCTTGATTAACATACATCGATATTACATCACCTTTGATGAATATTTTGTACATTGACAAAACAGATGTATGAGGACCATAAATGTATAGTGTATTTTGAAACACGAAATAAAAATATTTTATCTTAGTGAATGATTATCATTATATATTATAAAGATATATACCTTTATTACTTTAACTTAATATCTTTCTATATAACTTGGAGAAAGGAAACATAAGAATGGAGTGAGCTCAAATTCATCATAAGGGTAAATATGGTATATATATATATACTCATGAGCATAAGGTTATGATAACATGATAATGAAAATGGAATATCATAATTTAATTATAAAAGATAGAATAAATTAGTAACTAAATAATGAAAAATCATTCATAATACATTAATAATAAGGAAATAAATATAATAAACCAAGAATGAATAACAGAGTAATAAAACATGGATTTGTTATTTACACATAATCATATAATTTTGAATATATATATATATAAACACGTTAACCCAATAGGATAACGATATAAGATCCAGAAGTCACATAAAAATATGGACATACATCCCGATCTATGCATAACATTGTGAATATGTAACCATGTTCATGAATAGTATTTATTTCATTGCTTCCAAAGCCATATTGGTAGTTTTGGTTCACACACCATACCATCTTAGTATACATGGATAAATCCCATTTCCATCATCAAAGAATGATTTCACTCCTAGTATAATAATTGTAGTCACGGTTTAATCCCATGGAAATTATAGTAGCACTTGTCCACTCATCATACCATCATGGTAGATATGGTTCACTACAATTGCCATATTATTCCCTATCGTGAGATATAGATCTTTATCCAGTTCCATGGAAAGAAATATAGGTCAAATCCAATATAAAATTAAATCATACATTAATATACCATAAAATTTTCATCATAACATGACCCATGAAAATAGATGTTTTCTATAAACATCAAATCATAACCCATGAAATGAAATGGGTTTTATTATTATTTTATCACATGATATTTTACAAAAAATATACAGGTTTTTTAATCATTTAATCAATGTATAACCCTTGAAAGTAATCAGGATTAAAAAGTATATAACCCAGTGAAAATAAAAGGATTTTATAAACATATACCCTATAGAAGACAAAAAAATTTCCTAAACATAAATACATAGATGAGAAACATATTTCAAAAACAGGTAACACATTTGAGGCAAACATGTTTCATAAATACCATTATATTAAAAAAACACATGCATAGAATTGTTATGAATCGAGTATTAAGATCATTCCGAATAATAGTATATTAAAATCCATAGATGATATCATTGATGAAACTAATTTCGGTATATCTTTCAAAAACATTAATTTATGAAAATCTTCCATCCCCTAGAAAAATAATTTGTTATTCAAAAAAAAATTAAAATCATTTTATTACAAAATTCATTGAAATCATATTACCAAATCTTTAAATAATTTGATAACCTTTTTGTTTGTATGCTTATAAAATAAGATTCAAATTTTCTTTTAAAGAAATTCATTGAAAAAATCGTGAAAATTTAAAAATATATCATGTTTTTTTTAAATCATTTCATTAAAAATAAATAATAAAATAATAAATATATTTTGAAAATGTTTTGAAAGAAATTTTCATAAAATACATATAAAATGAGTTTAAAAATTGTTTGAATCCCATTTTTAATCGAAATTTCATTAAAATAATTTAAATAACATTTGAAACATTAATTATGAAAATAATATTTCAATGGATTGACAGATCATAAATATGTACATGTTGTATGATGTAAAGAGAACATGCCATTTGTAAGATAAAAATCATCGAAAATTCACTTGTTCTGAATGTTAAAATAAGATTACATTGGAGACATTGGTTATATTATAAAATTAAAAAAATCATTTTAACAATAATAAGATATTAAAAGAATATTCTTCTAAACCCTTTTTAAAAAACATGATTTTGAAATAATGCATATATCAAACCAATGATAGGGTAAATTTGGGATTTCTTATAAAAAATACTTAATTATTTTATTTACCATGTAAAAAAATTTGTACCAAAATATAATTATAGAATTAATAACAAAATGAGAATAATATTGAATAACTTATTGAGAAGTGGAACCTGAGAACTCTTCACTTGAATCATAAATAAAAATAATCTCGATAAACAATGACATTGTCACAATAAACACTTATAAAGTTTTAACATGGGATTATATTCTCTATGGAATAAAATTAAATTACATGAATCTTAAAATGTCATTAAAATAAGGGAATTTAATACAGAACAAGTAAAATTTATGTAGATAAAATTTAATAAATAGTTTATCTGTATAACAAAACATGAGTCACAAGAAAAAGGGGAAAACATTTTTTCTGATTTGGTATCATTTTATTGTTAAAAAATAAAAAAATAAAAATTCATTGACATATACATTAATACATATATATTATTTAATATGATACTTAGAATAAAATCATTATATGTACATAAAACACATAAAAAATGTGTGGTGAAAATAGTATGTATCTAACATGTAAAAATATTCAGATTTAATATCCATACTGTGTGTCTTCATACTCTTCATACTAGTTCAAACCACCTATATAACAAAAATAAATTTATTATACATCTTTTACAAAAACATATTCATATATAAGGTACTATATATTGTTTCATTATGACATCAAATAATTAATTTATTAACCATCATATGTTATGATTTTACTCTAGGTAATATTTTCTTTTATTTTCGTTTATGTCAAAAAATTATATTGTTGGTAATTATATTAATACCATGATTCAAGAATGGGAAACAAAAATATGTATGAATGATGTTTTTGTTTTATTTATTCTTTAATTTTAATGAAATATATGAAATATATATATATATATATGTATATAACATTATTATAGTATAATTATGACATTATATATATCATATATATTCACTAAACCCACCATTACTACAATACATGTATATTATTAATGAATCATATCTCTTTGAGGGGGATGTAGTCTACACTTCATCAAAATAAATTATCATATCTATATAAGCTGAAATGAATAAAGGTATGATCTAAAAAAATATTATAGGATCATAATGACATTATAAATATAATATATATCATATATAAACAAATTTCTTTTAAAATTTTTATAATAATAGGTGGTAATGGAATAATAACAATAATATTTCCATGAATGATAGTTCACCGTACATCGAAACAATATGGTTTTTACACATTACGTATATGTGTCTGTTAGAGTATGTTAAACTATTTATAAAAAACAACCCTAATATACTGATGATAATTTTTTTATATAATAATATAATAATATTCATCATTGAACTCTATTTTCTTTGTGCCAAAACGATTACAAAGATAGAATTCATCAATAAGGAAGGATTATAAGAGTAATATACGAACTTTTTGAAGTTTATTTGACTTTTATTGTCCTTTAATAAGAGGTTTTAGATGTGTGAGGAAGTGGGAGTGGTAGATCCCATTTATTGGGAAGGAAAATAACCCCCCTTGGAATTTTTTGAAACAAATTAGGTGTACAAATGTTATTACATAAAAAATTTCAAGCTGAACCCAATAAGCTAAATAATATAATTATTATGTCTCAGATATCATCATACAATGTGTGTTGGACAAGTGTAAAGGTCATTTGGGGCCTTAATGTTAATGTATAGTCTCTAATAAAACAAAATTTTTACTTTATCACTCTTATTAAAATTAATCAATTTAACTAATAATTTTTGTATAACATTAAACGGTTTTTATTAGAATCTATATATCATATTGAAAAAAATGTTTTATGTATTATTTTAAACAATTAATCCAAATAATCAAGAAAATTATTATCAATTATAATCCCACAGAAGTGATAAAATGAAGAATTTTTAAGGAAATTTTTTTTATATTTATGTGTTATGGATTTATATTCATTTTTTGAGATGAATATATATTAATGAAAAACATTGTGATAATATTTTTATAATTTATCTAATTAGAATTTATAAAAAAATTTAAATATAGTTTAACATTAATAATTATTTTAAAAAACGTGTTTTTTAGGAAAAATTCCCGAGTTTTTTCTATTCATTAAAAATAACTGTTTCACAAAATATTGACTAAAATTCAGCATATGAAAGATTTAAAATTTCATTAAAAATTGATTTATATTTTATCAAATAAAATTTTGATATGACCCTAAAATTAATTATAATATTTATCAAATAAATACATCAAATCCGATTCATTCGATAAATATGTAGCTATATACATGACAAAACATCGCCCAAAAAAATATTTTTCATCAAAAAATTATTTTATTTACATAAAACCACTATAAAGAATATGATTTTTTATTACAATTCATATTACTAGGATAAAATGAATTGGGTATAACTAACTCATTTTAAATAATTATAACAATAAAATGATGTTTCGTCAAATATTTGAATTGGATGTAACATATTCCAAGTCGATGTTCCATGTGAAATTAATGGTTGACATAGTGAATTTTATAAACAAAAGAAAATTTTACTTTTTTAGGGAAATAAATAATTGTGAACATAATAATATTTCCTTTTATATTAAATACTTTCCATATTCATTAATAAATAATTCCAATCCTATGAATTCATATTATATTTTTTGAATCATATATATTTATTAATTAGGGGTTAAAATTAATAATCATTTATTTGAAGAAAATGTTTTATCAAATTATATTTAATAATAATATTTTTAATATTAAATTATTGTTGCATACAATTCAATACAAATATATTAATTTAATAAAAAATATATATAATCAGTATTTCATGAAATGAAAATAAAAATAAGAATAAATAATTAAAAAAAAGAATTCTCAAAATCTCACGGATTTTAATAGGATTCAATATTATAGATTTAAATATATTATCAACTATGGTGTAATGTATGAACAAAATAAATGAAATACCATCTCCTTTGTTCAATGAAATTTTCATCATTCACTATTTTTTATAATAACAAGTCACCCTTTAGATTCAACAATGTCTGAGGATTAGATAGTCCTGATAAATTATACATAAACAATCGATATTTACAAGTTAATCCATGATATCTATAGATCCAATTATTTGTGATTGGTCTAGGAAAACAATAAATATCCTACATTATATATATCTACAAAAAATCATCATTTTATAATGTTTGACCCATAAATGAAACATTTTTCATCTAAAATTCACATTTTTCAAATTTTTCATAAAAATATTCCTTTCATATGGTGATTATTAAAAAAAATTCGCCACCATTCACAAACATTATCCTTTAATTGATAATTATATTGACTATGAAGACATAAAAAAACTAGTCAAGCTATTATCTAATGACTATATTCATAAAATCCATTAATATTAAAGGATCATTTGTTGGATATAAGACATATGGATATATAAATATTGTATATACCATGTATGTAATGGTGTATTGTGTATGATATATTTCATGACCATCAATTGATGATAACATGAATTATAATCAATCATGGAATAGTATTGGACTACATGAAGTTGATCAAACACGTCATCAATATGTGGAAGATGATAATTTCAATTGATCATGGTCTTGTTTCTCACAAAATAATCAATTGATAGTCTCATTGATATGTCATTCTAACATACAACAAGATGATGTGAAACCCAAAGTGAACCATTTGTCCAAATGAATCTCTTATCAATGTTTATTAGAGTTTCATCATTCATTAATCAAGCTCAATCAGTCTCAATTTATTAGTTTTCATTGAAATTGATGTGGATCTAGGTATGAGTTATATCTAGAACTCGTATTACTATTTATTTAGAAGTGTACTAAAATATTTTGGAAACAATTTCAAAAAATACAAACCAATATTCATGTCATTATTTTTAATTTTCTCTTGAACCATTTTGGATAAACAGACCTTATAAACATGAATTAAGATCCATAAATTGGATGTAATTTTTGTTTGATGTTAAGAATTATTAAAAAATTTATATATGATGAAATGATAGTTTAGAATAAAAACACAAAGTCCATTCCTAAATAATTGAATCTGGATTTATGATGTGAAATCCATTCCATACATATGATGAAATCATATTTATCCAGAAGATTAATCAAATGATTTATAGGAATAATATTCCCAAAAATGATAACCGAAGAGGAATCATAAACCTCAAATAAAATCATAAAACCATTATAGGTTCCACTAATAATTATAAATCAATTCATTTTGGTGTAAAAATAAAACCATTATAAAAATATTTATATATGAAGTGTTGGTTAAATCTAGAATCAAATAAGACATTATATGCTCTACATTTGATTGTATGTGTAACATTAACCATGAGGTTATCACCTCTCTTATTAGAAATAGTGATTTCCAGAGATTTCCCATTGTACCTTGTTTTAAGAGGTTTCATACACCGTGCATCATCAATAACACTTAGTTTTTGGAATTGGTAATCATATTTCTCATTCTACATAAACTTATTCCAGTGAGCCTTGGGAGATTAATTCTATGAATATTTCTATCTATTCAAATTTTTAGTTGACGTCTTCCCATCACATAAATAATCAAATTCTCGATTTCATTCATATACGTAGTTAAGATATTTATTAGACCAACTAAGATAACATAGACCATCATTCTTTTAGAACATATATAATAATGTAAATCTCATCTACTTCACTTAATGGTTTTTAGATTTTCATTTGATTATCACCATCCTTCTTTATCTATGCAATGATATTAATATTTACCTCTATCATACATTTTAACCTTTATTTCAAATCAGAAAATCTCTTCATTTCTAATGGCATATTATATGGTTTAAATTATTATGATACTTAGAATAAATCCACTAATGGAATATCTTAGGGAAATCTTTGTATGAATAATTAGATGAAATTACATAATTGGAAATATGATCTTTAACATGTCCAAACCCATTGATTCAATTTCGTATTGTCGCCTCAGATTATTGGATAAAGTCCAACACTATTGAAATTATCATTATAGTTGATAAATAAATAGATGAATTTATATAGTTCCAACCACTAGAGAATTATAATAAAATTTCAGTGGAACTAGTTCATTTTTCTTCAATAAGTAGGTCTGATGACCTACTACATGAAGGTATGCATTGCCTTATAAAAAACTCCATAGAATATTATTCCATTTTTTTCACATTTGGATGTCAATCATGATTTATCACTTGATTATGTTTAGTGACTTAAGAAGGAGATATGAATTTCCAAATCCCATAGAATTATGATTAAAATAAAAAAACTCAATTGATTTTTTATCACACTCAACATTGATGTTGCTTTTTCGAGTTCTATCCATTGACTAAAAACAAAAAAAAACATAGAAACATTAATAATACATGGAATTCACTTAATAATGTATAACATAATATATTATATATAAATTCGGAAACATTCGTTAATCTATGAAAAGGTATGTTTATCATAGTTTATCCTTATCTAAATTCTATTAAAATCCATTATGTTTTTTCTTGATGAGTGTTGGAATTCACAATGAATATTCTCTAGTCGTATCAAAAAATGTGTGCAAAAATACCTAATGTTATCTATAGTTAAGAATCATATCTTTCTCAATGAATTATTTTTTTTGGTTCTTTCCCCAAAGTACATCTCTACCGGAAGAACGTATACTTGCAGTACCCTTACAAGGATGTATTTCAAGGAATCCACTTGCTCTATAATTTAACAAAATGGAATGAAATATTCTTATACTTTTACAAATCTGTAGAATTATTCATAGACATGTACATAGGGTTTTCAGTATGGATTTCACATAAATGGTCCTAAAGGGTAACTCCATTTTTTCTCTAATAAAAACTATATCAACTCTCAATTTTCAATCATTAATATTATATCACTGTTTTTGTATTCATAATTCATTAATGAAATAGACAGAAATATACTATGTTAGTTTACAGACATTGGAAACATTGAAACATAAAAACTAGTACATTGGTGAACTGTATTATATACCACTATATCCTTCATGACTATTAGCATTATTAAACACATCATACATTATAAATATCTTCGTATCATGGTGTATGAAAACATAAAAATGAGGGACCTTAGATGCTCAATAATTGTAAAAAATGGATATGTATAAGAATAATCTTATAAATAAGGTTACCATAATATGATAATAACATAAAAAATATCACACCCTAAATAAAAATGACAATATAAATTAGAATCAAGAGAATAATCCACAAAAGTGAAACACATGAATAAAAATTGAACTATGGAAGACAAATAAGAATATTAAATTACTCCAATAGTAGAAAAGGAATCTCTAACATTTCCAAAATATTACTATGGTTTCAATCCATATATCTTCTCATTAGTCACAGTTCACTCTCATGGCCATATTAATTTTCATCATTCACTCTGAAGACCATCATAGAATATTTTTTTTACTAATTCGATTTCACTCCCTATTCCATTCATGTCTATCTAACGAGTTATCAATTTATTATCGAATGAATTATATTTATAAACTTTCTCCAACAATATGAAAATGAAATCATACAAAAATGTCTAAAATGATCATAAACAATCATTTCATAACCCATGAAATGAAATGGGTGTTCTAAACAAAATATCATATTAATAACTATGGAAAATAGTAATATTTTATAATCATATAATATAAACATAACCACTGAAAATATGTGTGTTCTAAAATAAATAAACTCATTGAATATCAACATGTTTCATAAAACTATATCCCATGAATAAAAAAATTATTTTCATAAAAATTATTCTACCAATAATCAAACCATTAAGAAAAATAATATAAATTGAAATGGTGGACCATGAAATTAAAATTCAAGATTAAAACCAATAGATGAAAAATTAAATGGATAATAAATTTGTTAATTCCTTTAAAAAAAATTATTTCAAGAAAAAAATCATGTATTTGATGATTTTATTAAACTATATACATTTGGGAGAACGTTTTAAAAAAAACTGATTTTAAAACTTATAAAATATTATTTAGAAATTAGAAACAATTTTAATAAAATTTTCATAGTAACAATATATTAATATAAACATATAAAAATAATTTTGGAAATAGTTTTTGAATAATAATTTCTTGAATAAAAAAAATTCATTCTTAAATGAGAAATTATATTGAATTTGTAGAATTTTTTATTGTTAATTATTTTATCTAATAATGATTGAAAATTATACGACAAAACGAATAATTCCTAAAATCTATAGTATAATAATATTGATCAGTTTTATTGACATATGGATAATAATATTGCATAAATTATAGCATAATGATAAACAGTCTGTATTATTGATGGGATTGTGTAAGAAATCTTTTACCACGTGACAATTTTGAATCTTAATACCCTTGTCAGAAATGAAAATAACATTATTCATAAAATATCATGAAAATCATTATATACATTATATAACATAAAAAATAGAATTATAAACTTCTTTTTCAATGAATACATGTGCATAATAAAACTAATGTATCAAATGATCCAAATTGATACAAAACATCAATACTAATTTGCTAATATTTAAAATGTAAAGACACATGAATATGATATCAAAAAATTGGAGTTTAAATAACCATAAATTAAAGTAAAATACTCATAAAATATACTAATGGGTGTTATAAATTCAGCATACAACATACAAGTGGTGAATAAGTCATAAGCCACAGATTAATAAAAGTGATACTATAAATAACCTTACATTATGTTATGAAATTCATAATTATCAATAAAACATATATAATAATAAATATATGTTTTCTATAAATGTACCAAATAGCATTATTCATATATATGATAACATATTATCATTTATATTACCCGCTTATTAATATATTCCAAATTAATGTTACCCTTCATGTAACATCATCTTTTATCATTGTGTAATATTTGACTTGTTATTCATTAAACTTTTACTAAGTTCATGATTAAATTATTTTAAAACTATATGTAATTTTTTTAATAACATATATATCACGTATATATTTATTTATTACAATATATAAATTATAGAATTATGAAATGGAATACACCATTGATGGAGACAATAGGGCGTATGTATGAAGGAATGTTGATTCTATTTTATTTATAAATTGAATGATTGAAAGTAAAGGAAATATATGTGTGTATATATATATATAATTTTTCAAAATTAATTATATTTCTTATATCATATAATTTTACCATGAACATCCTAAATACGTTCAATGTAATGTGTGAACGAATCATATCACTTTGAGGAAGTGAAACACAGTATGTCCACTAATGATGTTTTCATATTTTAATAGAAATGAAAACATTAAATAATGAATATTAATATAATTAAAGAATCATTAATAAAAAATATATGTCAAATAAAATAGACATTCCATCATTATTCCCAACTAAGGGAAGTGATAAATCAATGACATATAGTATCATTTAATGAGGAAGTACCATATAGAAGAACAGTAACATCATTAACAATTAGATAGAAGTGTGTATAAGTGTGGGTAATACCCATATTAATAATAAAAAAAATTATGTTTATTATAATTAGGTAATTATATAGTTATTTATGAATAATAGTTGGTATGAGGAATAATGAAAAACCCTTAACGGTGATCGATGTAGGATGGTTCATCTTCATTGGGTAACTCATATTTATTTACACTAAAAGGGTTCTTTGGAAGGATTTCATCCAGAAAATATGATTATAGGGTGATGATGTTGTAAATTTTTGAAAAGGGAATTCAAAACATGTTATACCAATTATAATTAAATCCAATAATGATTCAAAACATATAAAATGGTTTATAAGGTATAAATATGAACATACAATTGAATTTTGACATGTTCTCTATAAATTTTGGATCTCCTGTTTAATATTTCATCATTTGTTAAGTATGTTTATCATTTTATCGCTATAAATATTTTTAATCACAATGAATAATAATTTTAAAAAAAAAGATTGACTTTATTAGTCCTTATGAAATATTATGAATAAAAATCTAGAATATAAATTTCCAAATTATTACAACATAAGTGTAAGAAATTAATTGTAAAATTAATCCCTCATAAGCATTGTAATAGTGGGGTATTTAAGATATTTTGGTAAGGATATGGATTATTCTACATGTAATTTTAATGTAATATTGGTTCTTATTACTCAAATTTTATAAATTTATGTATAACTAATTTAATTAAATTTAAAAAATAAATAAATTTTAATTTAACAATATACATAAATTATTTAAAATTGATATTTGGAAATAAAATACGGTATTTTTTAACAATTAATCAAAAAATGAGGTTTTCAAAAAAAAATTTCATAATTTCAACATAATATAATTTTTCCATTATGAATTTTTAAAAAAATTAATCAAATTCAATTTCTAAATTTTTAAAAAATTAATTTAGCATTATTATCCAGAGGATATAACAAGTGATTATTTTACTAAAATAATATTTTCGAACATATAAATAATATAATAAACATTATATGCATTATTATAAACAAGTTTTATTTATATAAAATCCTCATAAATAATATATTTAAATTATTTATTACAATTTATAATAATATTATTTTATCATCATTATAACTATATCACTAAAATAATTAGAATAATAAATTTTTTTTCATAGAAACATGGTTTTGGAAGTAATAATGGCCATTTATGTGTTATATGTTATCAAATATTATATCATTGTTTCATACATTGATTGATTAACATGATGTAGTGTGAAATTAATTACATCAATGCAATTTACATTATTTGAAAAATATAATTTTCTTAAAAAAATAGTGTTATTACATGTAAAATTATTATAATGGTGGGAATGTTCATTTATTACATATACATTACAATGAAAAATATCCTATTTACATTTTATTAAATTGTTACAAAGTACAATTTTCTAGAATTATTTTGAAATTATATCACTAAAACAGTGTAAAAAATCAATGATATTATTTTATGTAGATATTAAATTTAAATATTTATAAATATTTATTTTTTTAATAATTTAAAAAATATATATATATATATTGAAGTGAAATTTACATTATCCGAATTGAATATATGATCGTCTCTTATTTTATACAATCCTCTTGGTTGAATAACATTAATTCATTTATTAAAAATAATGTATTAATAAATATTCATTTTATTTAGCTAAATGGGTATTATATATAAAACCAAATTTAAATCGTGGGATTGTACAAATTATGTCTCAATGATTTGTAAATTTTGATGAAATCACTAAATTAAAATACATATAATCACTTATGTTCATTATCCTTATGAATATTAAAATTAATTTAAATATTTACATTATTATGAACATTTTTCATATTGATTATTCCTTTTTTACAATTTCATATTTTTTTACAAAATTGATTATGTTCAATTGTGGAATTTTCAAGATATTTTCTTCATTTAATTTAAACTAAATTAATTTGTTGAATATGATAAATGATTTTATAATTTCACAATATCCCAACTATTATTTATTTCATTATTTTCATTTTCATGAATAAATTATACTTTTAAAACCATCAATTAATAATGGTTATAAAACAGTTAATGATATTTCAATCATGAATACGGAAAAACATGGATATCGATAATTATAGATTCCTTTTTCCAATGGAAATGATATATTGTGGGTAATTATTATTTTATATTCTCATTGTCATAATTATATCAAAATGATATCATATTATTAAATTAAATTATATATGTTATCCAATCAATTTGGTTATGTATAACAAATCAAATCACGTCATGGAGGTCGTAGTCCACATTGACTCATAAAATATATTATCATTTATAAATGGATGATGAATTCAAAATTTGAGGATATTTTACTTTTTAATAATGAATAATTTTTAATTAATATCTTTTATTATCATATAATAATTATTTTTAAATATATATTAACGGTGGTGATAAAAAAAGTACATCAGTTCATGTAGTGTTAGTCTGTTACACAAACAACAGATGATTTATTTTAAAATTTTATGGAATATTATATGGATATATGGACGCAAAAATAACAAAAAAAACTTTTCCAATATTTTAATGATACATTTTTACATTTATTCAATACATTATGAACAAAAATTCAGATTACCATATTACTGTATATTTAATATGTTCATTTCGAAAATTGAATTAATTTTTAGAAATTAAATTAATTGAATTTCTATTATTTAATTTTATTTTAAAATTAAAAAATGTCATTAATATTTATTTCTCAAAATATCAATGAATTATAAAAAAAATATAATCCCTATTTCATGTATAATATTTCATCCAATCACCTAAATCATCTTTTTCATAATATGAATTATTTAATATTTCATTTAATCCATTTTTTAAAAAATGTATCTTTATAAATTATTGAATGAAAAAAATATATTTCAATATGAATTTTCATTTTACACTATTCAATGGAAACTCAAGCTTTTAAAAAAATACCAAAAATTCAATCTAACCTAATTTAGAAATTATGATATTAAAATTTATATTTTTTGTTAAAAATGAAATTTCTAAAAGATATAAACAATAAATATATTATTTTATGTTTATAAATTAATAATTTTTTAAAAAATTTCATATTTTTATATAATAAAATAACATAAAAATTAAATTTGTGTTTATTTCTAAAAAATAAATAAATAAAATTATATTTGGTATAATCATTATAAAAATTTCATAACATGTTCATTCATATTCATACTCTTCAATTATATGGATATGATATAAAAAGCATATAGAAATATTAATATTTTATATTGTGTTTAATGTTAGGGTTATGTGATATATATTTTATGGAACATAGTGTTCTATTAAAGTATCATAATATTACATTATTTCATCCTATAAAATCTTTCAGTTGAATATTATCAAGAATATTTCCTTTTAAATATTTTATGTTAGTTATTTTTCATAACACCATCGTGTCCCCCATGTTATTACATCTATTTTACAATTCCACAAAAGTAACATCACTTGTCGAGTTCTATAATTCTTCAACACTTAATATCTAGTTTCATGAATTTGGATAATCACTTAATGTTTTATAGAATATTTTATAATTTTTTTCATTATATTTGATAAATGTTTTTGGGGTAAGGCATATGTTTTCACAAAAAATAGATATGGAACTCATCATGTACTATATAGAGTACTATAATAATTTCTAATAAATAATATATATTTAAAATTCATAAATTAATTTCAAACGGTTTGATGTGCCTAGGGTTTAGTATTACCTTTTTTTAATTAACAATATAAAAAATTCAAAATGTGGTACTTTCATGAAAATGTAATATCCGAATTAAAATTTGAAAAAAATCATTATTTTCGATATAACAAAATTTTCTTCATAGAGATTCATTAAAATGTGAATTAAAATTATTTACTATTGAAATATTTTTGATTTTTTTGGGCCAATAAAATTCTATTCACCAAATTCATCACAAATACATAGACAGTTCAGTAATATTCTTTTTAATTCATTATAATATTCCATTTGAATTATACAATTGATGTTTTTTATACGAATAATATAACAATGTTAAATAATGATAAAAAATAACATTAATTTAATGTGATTATGACAAAAATATGTATTACATTGTTTATATTTTACTGTCAAACTTCACATTTTCATGAGGATGATATGAAGAGCTCCATGAAAACATGGTATCAAGATCATTCTGAAAACATTTCTCAAATATTTAATATATATCATTGATCACAATAAGACAAAATTGAAAAGGTTGCACTATGATGTATTAAAACCCATTTATAATGATATACATAGTGTTTTATTCTCTTATATAATTTCATATATCTTGAACTTTTGATGATCATGTTTTCTGATCAATAATAACCACCATTGTAACATTCTTTTTAGGATTCCATTGTAATCTAATGGCAATGTACAAGGTAATATAATCTCATTCCAAGATAATAATAGGTGTTATTTTTTATTTTCCCTATACGATGATATCACATTTACTTTACCAAATAAAAATACATTAATATTTTTACATATTCATCCATTTTCCACTTCATGATATCCAAAAAATGTTTCTTAAAATACATATATATCATGGATCTTGTTGCAGATACAAGGAAATTCAATTGAGGATAATCATATAATATATCCTTTTTAATCACTGGAGGAGATTGAACACAAAAACACTATCCATATTTTATAAATCATATTTATATAATATGTATTCAACTTTTACATCATTAATATATTTATTATTATTTTCAAAATTTACATCATTAGACTATGATCTTTCAATAATTTCTTATTATGATGTTTTTGAAATAATTATGAAAATGATTGATTTACAATTCATAATTAATTTTCATATCCATACACCAAAATAAATGAACATTTCATCCCTTTCAATCCTAATTTATTTCATAATTCTCTAATCATTCATTATCAATTTATCTTATACCTTTGTTTCCTTTCTAGGGTATTAGTTTATTAAGTAATAATATTCAATTAACAGATCATGCAATTTTTTGATACCTTATATTGTGATCCTTCAATGATTTTTTTGAGATTAATATTATATAATTATATCTCACGTCATTTTCAATATATAATTTATTTATATCACCAATTAAAATATAATAGTAGCTAACTCATGATCATGGGGTGAATTTTGTTGTTTAGATATTCTATAATTATTTATGTATATGAAAAAGAATTATTATTTTCTAGAAGGAGAAAAAAATTCTCGTCTTGGACACATAAAGATATATAATGAATCAATATGTCCTCACTACTTGGGTTAAAATCCTTGAATTGACCAACCAACTATTCATTTCAACAAAACATTATTCAAATTCCCTTTTCAATAATATCTTGAAACTGATTTGATTATTTTTTAAAACATGTTTATCATTTTTGTGTTTTTTTAAATAATCACTATTACCATGAAAATCCAATGAATATACGTAACCGATTTATGTTCATTTGGTTATGCCATTCTTTGACTCTTTTTTAATCCTTGTATCAACAGGGACTCCATCATTAGAGATAGTATTTACCAGATATTATTCCTTTAAATTCACAATTCACACAATATTAATTTATAGTATAACTAATTTCTTCTAATATTTTCATTAATGATTCACATATTCTTATCATGTTCCTAAAATATTTTGAAATATTCAAACATAATATTTATAAATTAAAATATCATCGCTATATTCCTTGAAATCACATTTATTTAGATCCATAAATAAATATGATGCATTATTACAAACAAATTCCATCACTATAAATGCGTGATGTATATATATCATTAGAAATGTTTTCATTAAAACATTATCCATCATTATTAGTAATTTATGGCTCCATGACCGATGTATAATTATTAAAATATATAGATATCAATGACGTTGATTGAATAATACATCATTTAGGGTATAATAATGTTATTTATTATTATAATTTTGTATAACAATCTATAATAAATATCTATCCTCATATTTCCATGTATATTATACATTAAATAAATAGGGTCACCCCATGTCGAAACATTAGAACATTTATTCCCCTTTCCACAAAAACATTGTCGATATTTCAAAAAATCCATTAATTACGGCTTTGAAATTATATATATTTTAATTGATATGGGTTTTCAATCATTGATTACAACAATAGAAAATCCAAATTCCTAATTTGTGTTGTGTGAAATTTTTCATTATGACTATTTTATTCCTTTTTTTGGAAATCACAAACTCATTCATAAACAATAATTTAATATCTTTATATTTCCAATGCATTATTATAATGTTTTTTGTTAATCATTCTTGTTTTACCATAATTATAATCTTTTATAAAGTATTCTTGATATTTATCTATATCAATCTATTATGATTATTTTAATTATTATGGTACCTACAAAAATAAGAATCACTATATTAGATTTTTATAAGTAATTTTGACATGTCTTTTATACTGACAGAATCAATATAATCGAACAGATAATCAGAACTAATAAAAATCTGATGCATACTTCACAAAGATCATCATAATGAATTATTTAATGAAACCCATCATGTTGACATAAGTTTGATTTCTAGATACTTACATTTTTTTATTCATTTAGATCATTTTTCATATACATTATGATGATGTGTTAAAAAAAATGGACATGAAGTTAGGATATGTACATTGATGTTCTATATATCACATTCATTGAAATAATCACGGGGAAAATGAGACCATTAGAGGAAATTAGACTACTTTAAGGGTTACAAATAAATACTTGGTTATATGAAGAGATTAAATCTATTAATTCAATTTATGCATCAATTATTATAATGTGTATAAAGTGTCAACAACTATTTCATAGTCTCCAGTATTTCTTTTGAGGTATTCCTTGTTAAGGTATCCTTGTATGGTTTTCCCTGTATAATTTTTTTAATTGGTTTGTGTATCTTGTTGTGTGAATTAGATTGTAGGACAGAGGGCCTGACAAGATTAAGTAGTTTTTCACTATATTCATTGAGGTATTGATGGTATATA
Source organism: Viscum album (assembly GCA_963277665.1). Taxonomy (NCBI): domain Eukaryota; kingdom Viridiplantae; phylum Streptophyta; class Magnoliopsida; order Santalales; family Viscaceae; genus Viscum; species Viscum album. The sequence continues at coordinate 835,905,734 of OY728138.1, forward strand.
TTGATAGATTTGATCCATCAGATGAAGGATTTTCAATGATAGGTATATATATATTGATCAACATATTGAGTAAGGAATTACATGGATATGAAGAATAATATATTCCATTGGATCAAGGACCTCATTGTATTGGCATATAGAAACACTAATAATTGTATTTATGCCCTTAAATGATTTTTAATGATAGAAATTTTTTTAAAATAAAAACATCAGATACCATTAGATATGGATTGTGTGTACCTTACTATTATGGTTAAAATATATTAAATCTTGTCATAGATAATTCATTATAATTAGTTATTATATATTACATGTTTCTAAAAATCAATTATTTTTCAACTATGTATGTATTTAATTGTTTTATAATAATGAATCAAATTAGAAAATAACAATTTTTATAACCTAATACGATCTACTATATATCCAGGTGATGTTAATAAAATTGCATCCATCTTAAATATGATATGTTTGTATTATATCTTTATTATTAAATTTTTCAAACCCTAAAATAATCATATCCAATATGTATATTATAAATTCATATAAATTATGATAAATTTTTATAAAATTAAATTATCATTATCGATATGATAATGATACATTAGTAACTAAAATATTTTCCACGTCTGAATCCAATAATTTTTTAAAGAAGATTTTATAATCGCATTTGTTTAATTCTTTTAAATAATTATTTTTGAAATAAAATTCTCCTCTCTTGAAATTAGCCCATATAGAGTACATTATATCAATGAAAATTAGCATTCTTCTTATATATTGTTACAATAATATGCTAGATTTACAAATAATTCTTTCATATATACATTATTGTATTGTTATATTATATTTACATTTGAAATTTTATGTTTAGATTCTCCATCTATGGGAGGTTTTACCATCTACTCCACTTGAATATCATTCCAAAGAGATATTGGAATAGATCTAGACATGAATAATCTTATGAATTTTAGTCATGTCTTATAAAATATTGATATTTCAACTAGGATATTTGGAAAAAAACAATCATCTAAATATTTTATGTAAATATCTAATTTTAAAGTTTAGGTGAGTTATAAAATATAGTGATTATATAATATTAAATAATGAATCATCTAAATTTTAATCAATGACTATGGTACCCCCAACGACAAAATTAGGAACATAATATCAAACTTTTTTTATCTTATATGCATTTTCTTATCCCACATGCCTCTTTTTTGGTACATTTTAATGACGCTCGCAATATTGGTTTGAATAGTTTACCATGTCTATATTGTTAATGAATTGGATAATAGTGGTACCATTATATTCCTTATATTATGATTCCACATGATACTTCTTCACATGCTTATAACAACCTACCACCCCCTTGATGTTTTATTAGGAACATTCATTTCACAATTTTCACCACATAGATGTTTTCGTGTTCCATTATTCTTATTTGATGTGTTCATTTCAATGGTACTCATCAGACAAATAATTCAACTGATATTCCATGATGATATAGAATATATTCAATTAATTTTCTTTATTATTGGATCATGATATTATATCACTTTAAGATGATGAAAATTTAGATGCTTGTTCCCTTATACAACTTATCTTAAGACCATTAATGAAATTGTCAATAACTATATCTAGATTATGTATATAGTATGTACCATTCTTGGATAATATTTTATCATTATACTTATACAATTTTTCACATTATTTATCCATTGTCATTAATTAGAGGAACATTCAATGAAATTTATGTCATTTAGCCATGGTAATTATTTCTCAATTAATATCCCATTAAAATTTCTCAATTTCATGTTTTCTATTCATTTATCCACTTTAGGTATTTTTATTAACTATCATACATGAACTCCAAATAAATTAAAATAATATAGAAATATATAATATTTTATAATTTATTTATATCCCTAATTGAATTATTTATCTATTAGAGACTTAATATGAAAATAATGGACTAATTAATTTTTTCTTTCTTTATAACAAGGAAAATTTTTTTCTATAAAGAGGTCCAACATAGGATATTCACATTGAAGAATAAGAGGATTCATGATTTTTGGAAATTTATAAATCATAGCCTAATTAAGACCCCCTTAATATGTCAATGATCAACTTAATTCTAATAACAACTATATTGGCTTCTTCAAAATAGAAATATATACATTATCTATAGTTGTTTGTTCCCATTAATTCCTCATGTTCCAACAATAAATGATTGAACATACTATGTTATCACATTATCATTATGAATATTGATCAATAATATAAAAACAACATATTTATGAATGATCTAAAATATTGTATGTGGATTTCATAATTCAGTTGTAAGATATATATATTTAATCACTAGTTACATTAATTTCTATTTAACAATCTGTAATAAAAAGTATTATAATTATATCTCCCACGAATAAGAGTTTGTGTCTAAATTATTATATTTTAAAATTTTATTAGGATTTATTCTTGTAAGTCTAATCAATTAATTAGTCATCATGAACCTGATAGATGTATTTTTGCCCTGTTAAATTTAAAATAAAAATATGTATTAAATAAATGAATTCATAAATCCAAAAAATTCATCATTATATCATTATTCAAACCATAGGAAGAAATAATTTCTGATATAATATACATAGTAGGAGTTATGGATTATGGGAATTATCATTTTTGATTATTGAATAAATAATATTGTAGGTAAATAAAAAAAATTCAATTCAATTTATCAATAACATCAGATAAAAATGAATCCATGGATAACATTTATAAAATAAAATAACGATTATTAGAAATGAAATTCATAATTATTAAACAGATATATTTTTTTTAATGATTTTAGACATCACGATATATATAACATCATGTAATTTATACATGATAATTTATTTGACCAGTAGGCATACACTAATTCAGTTTTTAATGAAGTCATCCATATTTTCCTCATGAGAAATACCAATGCATTGAGGGGAAATATATAAATTTTTCCACAACCTATTCTACATGTCCAACATGTTCCCCTTACACTTAGTGACCAATTAAAATCATTAAAAATTATTCCTTCTGAAAAAATATCTAAAATGATTAATGAATGTATATTTTTCATGATTTTCACTAGTAAAATAAGTACCACTACTAGTAAACCAAAACATGTTAAATGATATAAATTTTAATAAATAATATTATCCATTATAAAAATCATTATGATATTTATGTGAAATTAAATTTCTATTTATTCCATGAAAGTAATTATTTTAATAAAATGGTAGTGATAACAAAATTATTAAAGTTATATTAGATGAATATTATATGATTAGAATTTTTAGTAAAATTAATTATTTCAAATAATTTGATAAAATGTAACTTAATTACTACAAATAAATTCATAATGTATCCCATGAAAAATATTGAATTATAAAAGAGTAATATATTGGGATTAAGAACACTAAGATTTTGTGATGATATGTGATTAATGTATACATTATATATAAGTAATTTGTTTATATATATTATAAAAACAATGAATATAAAATAATTCGAAGAATAAAATTTTAAATATTACATTAAAAACATTTTTTAATTCAGAGATAACATAAAATTTCATTCATAAACAATATAGGTAATTAAAAGTGAATTTTAAAAATCTATTGAAAAAAAATGAATTAGAAAAAATATATACCAACTAAAAAGAGAAAATAGAGTAAATTTTATTTTAATAACTCCACTAGTAAAAGTAACAAGAATCAAATAATTAATAATAATTAATAATTTTATAATCACATATAAATACTCAAAGGTGTTTTATTTAGGCCAGAAAATGTAAATTGGTTTGTATGACTAAATATGTTTCAATTAAAATAAAAGTGAGATTAATTCGATTATATCATTTTCAAATATTAAAGTAAATTAAATATATTTTTATGTAATTAAAATAAAAAATTTATTTACGTGAAAAATAAACTTTTACATTAATTAATATTTGTATATAATGTATTAACAAGGAATTTTTATTTACATAAATAATGACGTTCATTTCCTGCGGTTTGATGATATTGGGCTCTTTTCTGAAAAATGACTTTAGTATGTTGACTATGGAAATTGGGTGACTATTATAAAATCAGTAATATAATAATATATAAAATAATAAATTAAAAATATAAATTTATATTTTAAATCAATCCATTAATTAATGATATATTTAATGATTGATGTGACAATCAGGGAGACGAAAACTAGTTTTTACACCTTAGATACATTTTCATTTATCAATGATCCAGATAGAAAGAAGGAAAGTATTATTTTATTTTTATATATTTATAATTACAAAAAAAATAGCATATTATATAATTAGGTAAATAAATATATTTAATCCATTTATGATGGATACGGTAAAGAAATCACATCAATTCATGTATAAGGAAGTCCACATGTTTTCATGAATAATGTTATAACTGATCTAATAAATGGAATGGTAATAAAATATATGATATATTAAATTTTTATAGTTATACATATTTCATTATGATCAAATATAAAAATTTAATTCATATTTATAAACTTTTTTGAGAGGATCAGGAAAAACAATCATATTTGTTCTCAAAGTGGAAATTGATCTTCCGTTAAATCATATATTTTTTTCCCATATGATGGATTTATTGTTAGATATTTTGTACTACAACTAAAAAATTATAATTATATGAAATATAATGGTTTTTTAATTTTACCTTTCATAATAATATTTGTATGTTGTTTAAATAGAAATTAAAAAAAATTAAAGGCTAAAAATTATACGTCTTTTTCAGAAAAACTCATTAGGTTAATGTGAATACCTCCATAGTCTTGATTACAAGTAAAAAAAGGTCATCTAGATCATGGTTAGGGATGTCAGTATTGAATTTGGTTAAGTATTGGTTAATGAATAATTCTCATCATTTATAGATAGAAGATGAGATGGTTTTTCTATTTATAATAGGGGAAGAGGACATAGTTGGAAGTTTTAAAAATAATAAAATATATAAATGTATTACATCGTAAAAATGGGACAAAAATAATGAATTTATATATTTAATATTATAAATCTTCAAAATAAATTTATATAATATAATTTTGATATGAATTTATGTAATTTGAACCCTTATCACATATGTCTAACCCCCGTTAAGTAGATATAAACATTAATGGTAAAAATATGTTTTTACTAATAATTATGAATAATATTTGGTATAATTTTTCCAAAAATTATTTAGGATTATTCCAAATAAGTAGTCCATTTTATATATTTCTATTCAGAGAATATAGTGAATTTATTTTGAAACTAAACAAACATAATGTGGTGAAAATGGTTTTTCAAAAAAACATTATAATTGTAAAAATGTTTTACCAAATTTAGATATCTGTTTTATTTGTAATAAAAAAATTATTCAATAAATAATATAAATGAAATTTTATTATTATGATACCATTTTAAAGAAAATGATAATTGGAAATTCTTGAAACAAAAACAGATATTTGGTTAAAAAATTATTTTTTAATAATCAATAGAAAATCAATTTCTCATAGACCAAAAAAATAATATATAAAATATAATTTTCCTAATATAATTTTGAAAAAAATATATTATTAATATTAAAAAATAATAAATTTTCAGAAAATAATTAATATTTCTATCTATTGAGAAATCTGTAATCAAAATTTTGGATCAAAATATATTTTTTAAAAATGATAATTTATTTAATTATTTTTGTATTTATTAAATATAGACAATTCAACAAATTTGAATTATATATGAAAATAATATACAATTCATAATGTGTTTCTTTATATTCGTACAATATAACTCAATGTGAAGTTTTAATGGTCTTATAAAAATAGTATAATTTCAATGTTCGTTTTTTCTTTCTATTGTGTATTTTATATGATATTGATCACTAAGTCCTTGTATTATATTTTGAACTTATATCCATCCATAGTATAGGGAAAAAAATTATTGTTTTCCTTTTATGTTAGAGGAAGTAATATGAAAATTACTAGGAAAACATTAATTAAATCCAATTAATTCAAAATATTGCATAGGCATTCAATTTATGATTATTCCATTATAGGTTTATAAATTTCTATTTTATATCATATTTAATTTGATTATTTTCATCCAGAAATTTACTTTGTTTTTATTAACTGGACATAAAAAGGTGAAACAAACACAATGTAAAATTTCTTATTCAATTAAATTACATACCAAATAAGTTACCTAGTATGATGGGTGAATGATATGATAATACTGCTATGGTTCATAATAAAATAACTCATGTGATAATTAATAAAATATAATTATGGTACTCTATAAATAATATAATATAGATCAAGTTAAATTTTAGTTTATTATCTGAGAATGAAATCCCTATTTTAGAGAATCTTCATTTCATGACCTAGCTCTTGCCAGGGATCAAGCCACAACTAACTAATTCATGAATCCATAAACTAGGTTGAATAGAACATTAAATAACGAATAACTTACATGATGATGCATTTTACTATGTACCATGATTCCCACACACAACCATCATCTTGTAAAAGTGTAGATGGAATGTGTAAAATATTCAACATGGGTAAAATTTTTGCATCGATTGTATATATTCTATGGTGTGCAAGAGTATGATTTTGAAAACTAAAAAATAAAGGGTAAAAATAAATTTTTATCTAGTAATATGTCTTATATTTACAAAAATTAATATAAAATAATAAGGGAATATATATCATAAATACCATGGTGTCATAATCATATGCAATCGAAAGTAGCAGTTATCTGTAAACTCCCCTTATGACATTACCAATATGTTTGTCATTTGTATAATACATGACATGTTTAGGAAAATCCCAATTAGGGTTGATTATATAATTACCCAATTGGACACTTCAATATAATAATTATGAGAACAAAAAGATACAAGTGGAATAAAAATATTTTAGATGTATGATACTCTCCCAGATAACATCCCAACCCAAACCAAAAGTGAAAATGACCTTGGAAAAGAGAAAGGGGATCCAAAAAGTGAGTAGATGAACTACACATCAAGACTTCAACTCCCACATTAGGATAATAGAATCGTCCCACCATGAGAAGATAATACCATAATCTACATGGAAAATCATATGTGCCTTCTGCTAACATTAAGGGAGAGTAATGAAGTAGAAAATGTGGATTCAAAAGAATATATATATATATATATTAATCAATAAAATATATAATGAGTGATTAAGGTAATATCTATCTAACAACTCATCCTAGAAATAAGAGTTACCAAGAGTAACAAATATCATCCAAGATGGACAACATCTCATGCATCATCCTAATATTAATTGTACGTGTATATCTATGTATCTTCTCTGTATTACATAATATAGTGGCCACAAACTCTATTTATGTATACTTGTACTTGATACAATAAAAGGGTCCAACAATTATATTAGTTAAAGAACTCCACTTCCTTATCCTTCTATATGTTACCTCCAAATAATCATCAATAAATACCACTTCCCAACTCTACTAATGGGTAAAACTTGTTAATTATCCCTATAAGACCTATTCCCATTCCAATAAGTTGTCTACTCTATTGAATATCGATGAATCAACAATTGAGCTCTATTGGAGGGTAAACAAAATATTTTTCTACATACTCCAACCTCTATCTTATATATAGAGTACCACATGGAATGATTTGAGGAACTCCACTGCATAACCCGACTAGAGAGTACTGCTCATAATGCTAATAGAGGAACTCCACTACCCAACCTTCAATAGGGCACCACTAAATAAGGTAATGGTGATCCTACTAGATCACTACCTTCATCAAGGATTTTCTAACTAGGATTCATTCAATGAATAGTTCACTACACATCCATAATAACATAGAGTATGGGACCATACCATTATACATATTAAAACACTTAGGATAGGATAGTCATGAGATGATATATTAGTTCAAATCATGATGATCTATATGATTGAATTTTCCAATAAATATGTCAATGGGTATATGTAATTTAAGGGAACCCTCAATCCAAGTGGTCCTTATCCACATCATGGTCATGTCCGTGATGGCTACATTTATCCCAAGCCATATAATAGTGAACCATGTGTAGTTGTACAACATGGTATAGGCAAAAAAACATGGATTGGGTCACGTACTTTTGGTGGTTTCCACATAGATGACCTCATATCTGTATACTTGGGTACACAACTATTTAATTCTATACCAGTGTAGGCCCTTGTGATATACAAAATGTGTTTCCCAATGAATAAATAGGTACATAGTGAGTGGGATCCTATATTCCATGTCATGCATAAATTTTTCAATACCCTAGACACTAACACTAAAGGGAAACATTTTTTGACGTCCTCCCTATACAAGCCATGTTGAATGATTTTCATAAGATTTTCTAAATCTTGTGATATCCATTATGAACATTGAATAAATCCATTATACTTCACATCTAGTTCTATCACTACCCAAAACTCATCAACCTAGCTGAAAATATGGGTCCACATATTTTGTTCATTATAAATAATCCTATGTTCATTCTTCAAGGTGTTCTCGCATAATTCTCAAGCCCCGTACCATCCACTACAATGGATTCATAATTTGATTGTCAATATTATCTTCCACAAATTACCAACATCACAGATACTGAAATACATTGTCAATACATTATTTTTTTCTCAATCTATGGTGGTTAGGAGGTTCTAATTAGGCTTGGTACTACTTTGAAATATCAAACTGGGACCACATATTACTAATAATGAAGAATATGTATAAAAAATTAGAGAAATCACCATAAAAATATTTATCAGATCAATAAAAAGTATTTCATGTCGAACAATAATTAATGATGATATTATTTTAGAAACAAATAAAAAAAATTAGGATTTCAATACACAGGGACATGAAATTGGACATTATTGATGCATGTCAATGAAAAAATATTGGTCTTATCAATCAATATAATACAAGTGAATAAATAACCAAATAAAGAGTCCAACATGGATTTTCGATCATTTTAAGATGAATAATTCACTATAAAATTTAAAAAAACAATTCTTTTTCATTCGATATGTCGTTATCTACTCTGATTTAGCATTGTTTTTAATGTCTGATGTGATTTGAAAATAGATATATGAAGTATTGAATCATTTCTAATTCAAATATTATAATGATAAACCTATGAAATTTTTGATACTGATATATTATTATGAACTTTTATATATTAACTCTTTTAATGTATTAATATTATAAATATAATAATCCAACTAAACATTAAACCAATGAGAAAGAAGTCCAAACAGTATGTGTCGACCAATTCTATTTCCAACCTAGGATAAACTCAATATTACAAATTCAACAATGGTTTGACATTTTTAATATTATAATATTATTGATATTTATAATATTTTCTGTAATAATTGTCATTTTAAATATTTATAAGGTATTTATTATTTTTATAAATATCTGTTTAGAGACATCGAGACTTGAAATCCCATGTCATCTCGACTTATTCCTCTAGAACTATATATTTAGATATTTCAATGTATTAAACTGAAAATATAAGGTTTCTACATAATTACATCGATCAATATATTCTTCATTCAATAGAAAAAACTAAACAATCAAAATGGGATACATGTCTGGCAGTTGGATATCCCACTATGATGAACAGTCATGCATGTTCTAGTGATTACACAACACCTAGACTAAACGGATGGTCTATCTATAGAGGGTCCTCTAATGTCAATCCATGATACCCATTGGTTCCCATAAATGTAAATTAATCCTTTATGACTAGTGTTCCCAAGAAAATAACTTCTGAAGTTCATGAATTTTTATCCCCTTCTATGAAACATGGAATACTTCCTACGCACCCTCTAGTCATCTGGGTATGGAGAGGTGGAATGAAATCTCACTAACCAAAATCACGATCATGAATATCCCAACAAACATTATGTATAGATTTTATTCCCGTATAGACTACCAATAACCTCTTCATAGGGATAATCTAAGGAAATAATTATATCCCTTATCAATATCCAAGCATATATGGTAGAGATATTGGTATGATTTATGTATTCTCTTGGCCTTCCTCATCCACTCATAGATGATCTGAACATTCTTCATCATCACGTGCACCATCTCAAGGAGCTAAAAGTTATGTCCCACTAATATCTAACCTTCATAATGGTGACAATAGTTGTTTCAATTACAAGGACTAAATTTTTTTCATGTCAATAATATAGTTATAATAATTGTTGTACTTAAAATTTGACAAGGATATTTGTAGTCCAATATAAAACTGATGTCAAACACATAAGACCTCATTATATCCTCCTACACCTAGTTAGTGTTATTTTTTCCCTATATGTCAGGGGTGATAGGTTCTATTCATAGTCATTTGATTTTTAATTCCTTTTGTAGGTCTCTCCATAACCATGACATAAACTGCACATCACAATCTGGGACTACCATTGAGGGAACCCAATGAATTAAAACGACATCCCATACGTACAACTACAAAAATATCTACATCAAACTCTATATGTTTATTTCATGTAAAAATTTCAACATAATGGGTCAATAAACTATCACCCAAATTGAATAATGTACCTTCACTATGAATCTAATCAAGATCACAATGTTCATAGATATTTCATCCCACTTCCCCTCTAAGATTGTAAGGGGATACAAAAGTCCTACTAGAAAATGGTGCTTGGACTTCACCTACAATAGGTGAGATATCAAGTAATAAAATCATCTATAATTCATCACATGATGGAATAAAAAATGCCACCAATGGGATTTTTACATCATACCTACAACAAAATTCATAGTTGTTGGATATGTTTGGAAGTCTCACATCACCGCCCAATGAATTGTTCCTAGGAATAGAATCCATCTGTTGAAAAATATGACATGATTTCAACCTTCATAATATATATCTTATATGACTCCTAATGTTATGTATTGTTGTATTAAGTAATAAAAAGGTTTCCCTACATGGAGTCTCTCACACTCCGATGAAAAATAAGAGTCCACAAAAATGAATGTAGAAAAGTTATACCCTCCTACTTCAGTACGGGTAGCTGTATATATTACCACTTATCAAATGCCTCCTACACATCAAAAACATTATAATAACTAAAAATTGAATCTTTTAATATGTTTCACATCCATGGGTTATATATTCCTTAAATTAAATTGTCATTTATAAACTCTAACTAGTGATAAAACATCAGGTCTTTATATCTATGTCTAAAGACGTACATTGGAATTTGATGGTTTGAGTAAACCTCAATGTACCCCCAAAATGTATTCTCTGAATGTAATTAGGTATAATACTACCTATTACGCATCACAGTAATGAGATTCATTATTCCCCACATGGGGTCTCATCTTCCATGACCCGTATGTAACTTCTTCATGTTGCTCTATACACACGAAGTTGAGCACAACAATTGAGGCATTCTAATAGACTACAAACTCCCTGAATTCCATTTGAGGTATCAACAATAGATCAGTCATCCATGGTAGCCTCAATACCAAAAAGGTCATATGGAATTTGACATACCAGGTAAAAAGTTACCCTATCTACATTATGGATGTTAAAGGGGATGTGATTATAGATATTACATCAACAAAAATCATTCAGTACCCTCCAATCATAGAAATATCTGAACAACATACATGATATTGGTTGGATCTCAAACAATAAATACATAAATATTCATAATGTAACATGGATTACACATTATCAGAAATAAAAAGCCTAAGACAGTGAACCCCATGTATCCTAAACAAAAACATCGAGAATTTCCAATAAAGCTGGTGAACATGAGGAAAATCAAGGGCCATCCACAAGTTATATCCATGCTCCATCTCTAATGATGAGTACATGAGTATTTATTAGATAAATATAACATAAAGATTTCTAATATGGATGTAATATCTGGTCTATATAATACATAATCACAAATAGGGTGTTTGTCAAACCAAAGAGAGTCACTAAGAACACATAGTTTATATAGATACATCATAATGTCAACTATGGAATTTCACCGTAAAAAATCTTCAACTAATGATATTTAGAATTGATATTGATATTAAATTGTGATATCATGGGTCATAGATCATCAATGAGGTATTACAACACCAGAAAGTGTTACTTTTACTTCGTCTTTGAATGTTCCATTAGATAATAATCATTACAAACATACATGATCATATAATCTTATTTCAGGAACAACATTGGAGATTCCCTAGTGGAAATGTGTGACCAAATGATACCATTCTCTCTAAGGTCATCCAACTACAACTGCAACTCTCAAATCCTAGTTGTGGCCATATGATATTTAGTATAATATATCAGAGTGGTATACCAATGTAATTTGATAAATGTCTCTATCTCCTACCTCAGATTTAGTCCTAAAACATCCATTTGACAGAATTAAAAATAATCATTTAAGTGTGAATGATCCCAGATTACTAAAGGTCCTCATACACTAATGTGTATACACAATAACTAAATGGTTATGTGATTCACCATAATTTTCTCCGAATCGATTTTCTCTACCATGAGAAAACTCAGTCCCTATAAGGATAATCTCAACACCTTAATATATAGAAATCTAACTTATTAGGGCTGAAAATCATTATGTGTTCAGAATCTGGATATCCAATCCATACATAACATGACATCATGGGGTTCTATATTGATGAAAAAAGAAAAATAATGAACATATATCCCAAATATTTTTTTTGAAAACATTTGTATAAAATATAAACCAAAATAATTACATGTATTAACCTCAAGATGAAGCTGTAAGAGTTGAACCTAAATTCGGAGCTCCATATCTCACACCATGATTTTTGATATAAGGGAATTAATAGAACTTATTTATACTAATATTTAATAAAGTGTATAAAACACACATATCATACATCTAATCTTATTGTGTGATTAAAGACCCTAAACATTCAAGTCCTATAATAATCTATGGTCGAGACCACTATCTTCATGTTCCTGACTTGGGCCGCATGGTCTTGTTTGTGGAAGGATATCATAACATCATCCTACAGACATTCCATCCCCTACTCCTCTTCTAGCTCCGCCTCCCTGGCGACCTCATTATCCTCACCGTTAAGTTCCCTGAACATCACGTCACCTCAACCATGGATGTCCATCACCGATCTCATACTTGTGATCATCATCCATGGTTAGTTTGTATCTCGTTAATAGAAATCTCCCATCTCAGTAGAAACAACACCAATATCCATTATTCCCATGTAATATGCGTTGTTTATTATCCATACAACCATGTGAATTTTTTTTCTCATGAATGTTATTTAGGTCTTGAGGGCCCTCCAATAATGGACTAAAAGTTTTCATAGATTACTCATTTCTATGATTCCCACTGAAATTCCCATATTTATAGAATACATCAGTCATAATTATATCTATCACATATTTCCTCTTCAGTAAACTAGAATAGGTGGGGATGCTCCAAAGAAATATTCATTCATGGATATATGTAATAATAACATTCTAAAACAACCATTATTTGTAGTATCCATTGTGGATCATGCCCAGGTAGTCTCTTTCACTATTGGTAAAACTCATTATATAATCATCCATTATAATCCCTTTATATTAAAAATATAGAAGCTCGTCATTTTGGAGTAAGAGAATGTAGTTTAGGTATTCATTCCCAAAAAACCACTACTGAAAGTCAAACTAGGAGACTGAGGACTCATCATAAATCTACATAATGAGTGTATACGAATTCCATGATACTATATAGATGAGGTTATTTTCCATTACAAGCAACTAATCTATGAGGGTTTGAAGGTGCCTGATCATATAGACATGCTACTCCATAAAATATTTTAATTAATAAGGATGTCACTCAATGATGAAACCTGACAGCACGTGGCACTAGAACTCAAAAAGTTTTCTAAGACAAGGAACACTCTCAACACGTTCTTCTAGAATGATCTACTACATGATAGTTGGAGGTGATTATTCAAGATGACATGGAGTAAGGTAGTTGTGAAATGGTACCACAACTAAGGCATCATGGGTCACAAGATCTTCTTCATGATCAAGAACTACTAGCATGGATTGATTTAATCATGAAGGAATATATATATTAATCTATAAGTACCATGATCCAATAGGGAAAAAATATATTGGTAATGAAGAGAAGACTCAGTATGTATAGTCAATGATTTAACACTATATGTTTCACATACCACTGATCCCTATAAACAATGTCTCAGAATGTCGATTGCACAATAAATTAGTCATCACCCTACTGAATAGATACATCATATTCCCATACCATCACTGGATTACCTAGAATGAACACCTAAATTGAGACACATTGACTGTATTTCCATAAACCCATCCAAATACATATAATTAATCTATTTTGAAATCTATTCAAAGGATATAACCACCTCTTATAGAAATTTGTCCTGACCAAACCAAAGTAGTGTCTCAAGGCAATACAAAACCAAGCCCTCCATCATAGGACATGGGATGGTGACTAGCACAAAAGGTACTACTTACCTGGGGAGGAAATTTCCTATGTACTTGTATACATAAACATATACATCTTGATTAAAAATAGAATAGGGGAAGAGTAGCAGATGAAATACCTCAGGAAAGTATACCAATAATGCAAACATTGAAGGTATATAATATTTTTATAGTGAAATTATAAATTTTTAGGGGAAAATACCCACTCAAATAAAATTTTACAACTACAAATTTTTTAAATAAAATTTATGTGAGATCCAACTCCTATATCCAATATTGTCAAAACCATACATGTTCTAAATTACTTGTTATTCCAAAGAAACCATGATATCACTGATGACCTATCTTTCATCTAAAAAAGTCATATGATGTGTATTAAAATTTTATGCATGGGGCGGGGAATATACATACCCATTAGGATTCAATGAAATTATATGGGTGAAAATTTATGGAAACAAAAATAATAAAAAGATAATTTTTGAATGGAACAAAAAGATAGATCCACTATAGTGATTACAAAAATAGAAGTTAACTCATCCAAGAAAATATTTCTCTACATGGTGAGTTGATGAAACTATAATTGATTCATTTCTATCAATAGAAGTATAATCGAAACATTCAAACATGAAAAGATAAACAAAAAATTCATATTACATACTTCAAATGTTTTATCCAATTATACAAATAGATTATCCAAATCCAAGGTGTGGATATATAATATATATATATATATTATTAGTCAAAATATATTGAAATCAAAGTGTTTGGGATATCTATCTCATATATTTTCAAAGTATGAAGAATGGTAAATCGTTCAAAAAGTTCATCCCCAATTTCTTCCATCTCATACATCTTCCTAGAAGTAACTATACATGTCCAAACATGCCTCGTCACTATTATACATATCTAATTGTATAGAAAATCCATTAAGGTACCCATGGATTTGTACAAGAGGAGAGTCCAACTATGATATTCATCGGGGAACAAAAATACCAAAAATGATGAAGTGTATCACTTGATAGTCATTGAGGAACACCGGTATCGAACTATACTATTTGGTACAACCTAGAATGTCTCCAAATAGGACAAACACACATTGGGATGGTTTCCCACTGAAGAAAAAATATGGGAATCCACTACCTAGATATATGAATGGTAAACTTGGAAATCATCATGGAATAAAACATGACCAACCCTACTAGTAAATACCACTTTGAAATCATTAAGGAACTCCACTACCCATCCCCAAGGAGGGAATCACTAAGAATTGTCATTGAAGAACTCCACTAGAAGCCCTACTATTGGATACCTCTTGGAAAGGTCATAGTAGTCATATGTTATTGTCGACATCATCAGACATTTCCAAAATATGAATCATTCCTAGATTAATAATATTAATTTCTCAGACATCACAACTTATAGACCCATTTTGTTATATGCAGAAAAATACATAGGATATTCTACTCACGGTTTGAAGACTATGTACGACGAAATATATACTGACAATTTAAGTTTCCTTAAAATATAACAAGTCATGCAAGGCATTAGAGGGGACTCACAGGTCATGTGGTCCTACTCCACCACGAGTTCATGTCTTTACGGATTACAAAACTCTTAATCCATGAAAATGTACATTATATATAGGTTGATAATATGGAGTGTCAATGTCATCCATGATAGGTACATGTCCTTCTCATTGTTTCTATGTTGTTAATACCATGTTTGTATACATCGATACATGTCCGTGAACTCCACATAGTTTCCCACCATTGTGATTTTCAACATGTTTTTCTATATAAGAGAAGGTGTACATTTTGTGTAAGATCGAAATACTTTATATCATCCTTAACATTTCCAAATCCTAATTAATTGGCATAGAAGGGATTCACGTTATGTGTTCATCCCTGTACACAACATGTATGGGAGATTTCATTAGATCTTCCATATCTGAAGATCCTCTTATAGAACTACAAATAAAAACCATATGCATTAGATATAGTGCTACCTATACTAAAGACTCATGGATCTGGAATAACATCACATTTTGTGTCCATCGCCCAATGGAAATTGACCTACGTTCATCTGTCATCGTTTTGTCGCACTAAAATCATACCATCGTGACATCCACACAATTTTATTTGTATTTATAACATCAAAAATATTTCCAATGAATAACCAATATCACATATTTGTCCATAATTCATTGATATTTTTTATCTCTATATTCCTTGGTTATGAGGGTCCAATCCTTTTTTATAACACCCATAATTATAAATATGGGACCGTAATGTCATACCATTGATGAAAAAAATAAGAAATGGCACATATAAACCATAATAAAGGGTTATAGAATATATGTACAAATTTTCTTTTAAAATGATCATGAATATTAAACCAGTGATGGAAACAAATAAAACATATTTCTATTTAAATACACTATCACAAGAAATTGTCCACAACTAGAAACGATCCAATAAAAATGATGGATATGCTCAGTAAATCTAAACCAAATTCATAAATAATGAATATAAAACTCATACCAAAATGTTGGATTTTTGTATAATGAAGAACATGCTTGAAAATAATTGAAATTATTCATATTGTTCAATGCATTCAGATCATTGTTGATCTTGTGTTTCATAGTCATCTAATGTGATCCAACAACAAAAATAAAAATGAGAACATCATTAAAGATTCGTGATTATTATGGTTATAATGTCCAATCATCCATGAAGGTTTTAATTTATGATTTTTTTTCAAATAATATTAGTTAATTAAATTAATAATTTTATTAATGCAAAGAAATATACAAAGAATTAGTGAGAAATTTGACATCCATGCACCAACCCATGTTATGGTGCACTAGGGGTAAAAAACATACAAGACTCAACATTGGTCTCTATTTTAAAGCTATGATCTTCCATTTATGATTTATACAATTTTATATTAGATTATACCTGTATAAAATATATAATTTCTATAATATTATGATAATATTAATTTCATTAATTCTAGTCCTTATAATCACATTCCATCTCACCACCTATATCTAGAAATATATAAAAATGATTCCATGACATATAAGGATAAAACTGGGAATCCACACTTCATATTAACTAATTATTTGATAATAAATTAGTTACAATGAAAATATATTATATTTCCTCTAATTATATAAGAAATAGAATGTTATATTTGTAAGAACCCAATTATTAATCTTGAGGTATTAGTTTTTTCGTTTACTTTTTCCATAAGTGTTTTTGAGAAAATAAGAGAAATGGGGAAAATCCCAAATATTGTGGGTACACGTCGTGTACTATTCCACACGTCATGTACTTTGGCCGTGTGGGATGAGTACGCATGGCGTGTAGGCCTGTCGATGACGAAGGATGTAAAAACCTACTACACGTTGTGTACTCAGTATTCACATGCCCTGTAATCAGTCGAGAGGTGAACAATAAGGTAGTGAAGGTATCTGCCAACATAGGGACCATACACACCGTTTAATCATAAATACACACTGTGTACTCATGATGACAGATGAACAATGTCATGGTGGAAAGAAGCCTATAGAGGAACAATTTAAAAAATGAAAGGTACATGCCACGTACTTGAGAGTATACGCTGTGAAGTTTTTTTTCATCACATAAAACAGGGAGTAGCCTCCTCATTCAAGAGAAGAGGCATAGCCGCCATTTGGAGCTCGAGAGGATGACCAAACCATATAGGATCACCCGATCATGCACAAGGATTCTGATTCTGCCTACGTCAATCATGTTGGGACAGTACGGGTAATCCCTACTATCTCCTTGCGCTGTTCTTACCAATTCTTACTCTTAGAGAGGTTATTTACATTTTAATGGGAATTATTTTTTCATATATCTACGTCATTCTTGGATGATTCAAGAGGCCTCATTCGAGTATATCGATCAGTGGAGATATAGGTAGGTATTATAGTGTTTATTTCCAACTATTGAGTTGAATTTGTGTACCATAGTGCTACGAACCCAGGTTTGGGTTGTCGTATGGTTGTGGCCTTTGTTGAATGTTATATATATTCATAAATCAACTTTGGATAATTTTAAACTGCTGTTTGGGATCATTTCATATATCCAAGACCACCCTAGGGGGTGTGTTCATTTGATTATCTGTTCTTCCAGGATACCTATTGGTATAACATGAATTTTAGCATTCATTAAATTGCCTTCACTAGAATTGTATATATTTACTTTCTTATATGTTGGGCATGGACCGATTACTTGTATAGCCTGAGGGAAGTATTTGTTTAGCCTGTGGGAAAACATTCTCATGCCTTTGGGCAGTAGCTCCTGTGCCCATGGGCAATAGATTCTGTGACTATGGGAGACACCTTATACGCCTGTGGGCAATATTCATTATTCCTGTGGGCAAACAGTTGTGGGTTTCGATTCTGAATACACGAGGGAAAGGATTGTATGTCTGAGGACAGTGTTGTCATGAATATTCACTATGGTGTTTTTCACATATTATACATACCAAGTTAAATCACATGCTTGGCATTGTTAAAAGAATATTTAAATGGCACTATAACTGGTATAGTTAGTTACATTGGAGTACTGCATAATTTATTGAATTTTACTATTGCACACTGCTGGTGCACAATTTCATGAATAGTTGGGCACAGGTCTTTTGTGACTGCCTACTAGGATTGATTTTCGACAACCTATTTGAGTCATGTATTCTAACCAATAGATTATATTGTTGAAGGTGTCGACAGGGGTAAGGGTCCCTTTACAGGTACACGATTGTAGCAGAGGAGTACGAGAACATGGGACCGAGCATAGGCTTTTGATGTTATTGTGTTTTATTTACTCTGATTTGTTTTGTTTGGTGGTACCTTGTACTTTGAGTTGTATTGTATTGTGTGTCATTGTATCATGTTAAGGATACTTTCATAGATGTAGTGACATAATTCATCTTTAGATATACATGATTGCGGGTTCTATTTTACTTATGTTGTCCATTTTAGTTGTATATTGTTTACTTCTTATGTTGTTATATGTTATTTATCCTTTCCACTACACTACACATTGAAAAATGAGGGAATTGTTTTCCCAGTATCAGACCTAGGCCCATGCTACTAGTCGGCAGCCTCTGGAGTTTGGGGAAATGCACTTGAGGTCATGTGACCAACCAGGTCCGGGGCATCCATTGAGAGGCTTCCAGATCTGGGACGTTACAAAGTGGTATCAATGGTGTTCTTTTTGATGAAATATTGTTTAGATCCATAGTAAAGGATATGATGGACATGGTAGTTGGAAATAAGTTGTTCCATGGAGTAACTAACTCATCTATAGGTAAAAGCCAGTCTACCTCATTTATTGAAATATTCATGATTTTTCAAATTTGACTGTTGACATTATCTTTCACCGTTTGGTGATTAATTTGTGATTTTGCTATTTATATGTCATACATGGGTTCTATTTAGTTGCAACGCGATGATATAAGGGTGTTCCATATCATACATCATTTGGGAACAAGCTAGAAATCACATGTCATGCATTCTTTCCATGACATGTAGGTGCAATAGAAATTTCATGTTGTTGTGATAGTTGTTGTGTTAGAAAATCATGTTGTTTTGACTTTTAATTGATAAATACCTTCTATTTGATAGGGTATTGTTGTGTGAGGTTGTTGATAGAATGAACGCCAATCATTGGATTTTTTGGAGTATGGGCCCTCAATAACCGGAATTTGGTGGTTCATTGACAGGTTTACTTTGTTATAACATTTATAAGATGTAAAGATTTTATTATCGGGTAGTATGGGCCCTCACGGATAAGAATTTTTCACATAGGTGTTTGTTTCGGGTTGTTCTGCTTTTCTGAGTAGTTTCTGAGGCTTACTATCTGGAAACCCCAGTATACATGCCCTGTAGTTCTATGGACACATGTCATGTGTTCTTCCGTTCGGGAAGAAATGAAAAATTTATAAGTACACATCGTGTACCCTTAATACACATTGTGTATTCTCTTCCCATGTCATTGACTGTGTGGGTGGGGTCAAGGGGTAGGGAATAGCTTGGGGGAAACCCACCGTGTACCGGTTCAACGTGCCGTATAGTGTTGACACGATGTTTGCCCGTGTAACTAATAACAGAAACAGTGAAAAACTTAAGACATACACATTGTGTCGACCTTGAACACTCCATGTATTCTGACCTAGGTACACGGCCGTGTCACAAACAACAAGGGTCAGTGTTATATTTCCTGGTACACGTCGTGTTCTCCTGGAACACGCCGTGTAGTTTCAGCCGTGTAGTTGTCCGTGTAGCGAGAAACACGGGTTGTTCCAGGGATATTTTGAACACGCCGTGTATTTGTGGAACTTGTTGTGTAGTGCGACCTGAGTATACAAAACATGTCACGAACAACACGGTTCAACGAAATATTATAGACTACACGCCATTTATACCACTGAACATGCCATGCAGTTTTTCTTCTGGAGAGTCGTGTGCCTTAGCCGTGTGGAAGGACACATGTAGGGAAGGATGATTCAAGTACACCCTGTGCATTCAGATGACACACAATGTGTTCGGGGTGTTACATGAATAGTTTAGTAGGAGTAAATTCCCATGTGGATGACATGTGATAACACTTCATGTATTATTTATACACTCCATGTAGTCAATTTTTGTAAATTGTGAATGCTTTATTTCTACTGTACCCCTCTTGGCCTCCTCATTATTTTTCATTGATAAATATGGGTCTATGGCTTTTGTTTGGCCCTGTAGATTCATACTGACGAGAAGACCACCAGTAGTTCTCCAAGACAATAGTGAAAATTATACTCCAGAAATGGTGGGCCATGGGCTACCAAGGGACCCTCCAGTAGTACCAGATGTGGTGCCATCCATTACACCGATCCTAGGCGTGGATGCACAGTTTCGTGAAATCTTCATATCGTTCATGCAGATCTTTCATGGAGCACCATCAGCTGCCACATCCATGGCCGAGCTGACTCATATATTCAAGCAGCAGCATCTGCCTACGTTTTCAAGGGATAGAGGACCATTGGCTACAGAGACATGGATGGATTCGATGAAGACGATATTCAATCATCTAGAGACTTATCTAGAGTGGAGGGTCAAGCTCGATACATAAATGCTACATCATTCCGCTTCGAGGTGGTGGGTTGTTACCAACCAGCTTGAGAATCACCATGACTTGTCTTGGGATGCTTTTTAGGAAGCCGTCTATGACTTATTCTTCCCAGAGACTTAGTGGGTAGATCAAGCATGAGAGTTCATGAATCTGCAGTAGGGTGCTATGTCAGTGATGGATTATTCTGATCGCTTCAAAGAGTTTCATCATTTGGCACCTATTCTGGAGGGTGTTAATGCGCTGAGGGCTAGAAGTATTGTAGATGGTATTTGATATGACGTCTGATCACTGGTGAATGTTTTTAGGTTACCTAATATTCATTCTATTTTGAACAAGACACTAATTATTGAGAGGAACTTGAGGGAAGCTAGTTTTGTGGGCCAGGGGGGTTAAACACCAGTTTCTTGTACTATTTCTACTAATAAGAGGAATAGGTAGATGAAAATCTCTCACGGTAGCTGTACTAGCCAAAATAATACTTCATGTGGCCATTTTATGTTTTACCACTGTGTTAGAGAGGGGAAAAATAGACCTCAGTGTCCATGTGACTTATTAGAGTGCTGAGGTTGCTGCAGGATGGTTTATCTTCAACGTTTTTGCATGGAGTTTCCACCAATGGCTGGTGAGAGGGTTTCTGTGCAGACTCCGCGTGGGGGTGCAGGACCAGCGGCTTCTTACAAGTCAAGAAATTGGGGTATTTCAAGGTGTTCAAGCAGAGATTGTGGTTGTGGAAATGGTATCCATACACCAAGATGTTAGAGGCAGATGGGTGGGTCAGCTCAGGGTAGCCAAGCTGTGTCGTAGGGCTGCTGCACTGGGTAGACATTTGTAATGAAGCAAACCCAAGAGGTGCAGGATCCCGGACCTTCTACTATTAGAGGTACTATTATAGTATCTTCTGTTTTATCTTCAGTACTTTTTTATACGGGTTCTACACATAACGTTATATCATTTCCTGTTCTGTAGTGTCGTGGGCTCTATGTTTCTTCTTCTTATTCTGATGTTATGATACTAAACACTTTGTTGGGAATGAGAACCAAAGGTGTGAATCAGTGAAGGGATTTCCACCTAGAGGTTAGTGGGTTTCACATTCTATGGGACGTCTATATCTTAGATATGAAATCTTATTATATCATTATCGGGACAGACTGGTTGGTACCCTTCTGGGCCTTTGTGGATTGTAATCATCACAGGGTGAGTTTCAAATCACTAGTGGGAGGAGAGTTTCTATACAAGGTTTAGTGGGATGTACATGAGAACTGAGCGGGACCTATGCATCGTGGGAGGGGTGGAGTGACATCCCAAATTGTGAGCTTATATCTGGATGATCCATGAACTTTTCAGAAATATTTTCCTATTGTAGTTGATTGTTTCATGGATGACTTCCCGGACGTCTTTTTTGTTCTTACTCCGGAGCAAGAGGTGGATTTCACTGTTGATATTGTACTAGGAGTGTCATTGGTGTCTATTTATCGTTATAGGATGGAAAAACTAGAGTTGCACAAGCACAAGAAGCAGTTGGAGGAGTTACAAGAAAAGGGTTTCATCAGACCCAGTACTTCTCTCTAGGGTCCACCTGTCCTATTTTCTATGAAGGCGGACGATACCCTCAGACTTTTTGTGGATTATTAGAAGCTGTACCAACTGACAGTCAATAAACTATATCCCTTACCAAGGAATGCTATTCTTTTTGATCAACATCGGGGAGCACAAGTGTTCTCGAATATATACTTGAGATCTGAATATCATTAGTTATGCATTAGACTATCAGACATACCACATACAACATTTCTGAGAAGATATGGACTATATGAGTAGTTGGTTATGCCATTAGGAATAACGAACACAACATTAGATTTCATGGCTCTGAAAAATCATGTGTTCCACCATTATATAGAATTTTTTGTGGTAGTCTTCATGGATGATATCATGGTGTACTCTCACACTCAAAAATATCATGCTACCTATCTTGAGATTGTATTGAGTACACTGAGAGAGCATCATCTAAATGATAATCTCTTAAAGTGCCACTTCTGGATAGACCTAATTCACTTTTGGGGTCATATTATATCAGAGTTAGGAGTTGTAGTAGATCTAGAGAAGGTGAGACCAGTAGTTTATTGGGAAATACTAATAATTTTTTTGATATACGGAGTTTCTTGGTGCTGGTTGGTTACTAAATGTGTTTTATATATTACTTCTCCCGCATAGAAGTGTCGTTGATGGGTTTTACTAATAACGGTATGAAATTCGTTTGGTAAAAAGCATTTGAGACAACCATTCAAGAGTTGAAGTGATGGTAGACATCAGCACCAATCCGGATTCTTCATGAGAAAGGGAAGAGATATACATTTTACCACGATGCATCAGGTATTGGGATGGGAGATGTGTTGATGCATGATGATCGAGTAGTTGTGTACGAGTCTCGGTAGTTGAGGCCACATGAGAGGAATTACTAGATGCATGACCTTCAGTTGCATGTAGTTGTTCAGGAATTGCACTGTTGCATACATTATCTCTTGGGAGAGCATTTTTTAGTTTTCACTGACATACAATGTCTCAAATACATCTTTACAGAGCGTTAATTGAACCTGATATATCGAAGGTGGTTTGAATACCTCCAGTCCTTCTAATTTGAGCTTACCTATACACTAGGTATGGTTAACACAGTGGCTAATGCACTAAGCAGGAGGACTCAGATACAGGTAGTGTAGGAGGCCATTGATGAGTTGAAGCTAATGGATTTGTTCTATGAGATGGATTTGGAGGTGCATGATACTCAAGGGAAAACCTATCTTTCATCATTAGTTGTGACTTCTAAACTCCTGGATAGAGTGTGGATGAGACATATATTGAATCTAGAAGGCCTAGTTCTTCGGGAGTCTGTGGCAAGTGAGGACCCCCTCCTTTTAGATGGATGATAGGCTATGATGAGGTACTATGTTTCCATGGACGAGTATGGGTTCCGGGGGAGATACATGAGGAGTTCATATGGGAGTTTCATGCTTCATCTTGGGATGTTCATCATGGGGTTATCAAGATATTTCATGAGTTGAGACGTCAGTATTGGTGGTCGGGTATAAAACGGGAGGTTGGTGTTTTTGTAAATAAATGTTCCACCTGTCAGTAGGTAAAGGCAGAGCATCAGAGGCCAACTGGACTGTTATAGTACTTACCCATTCCAGAATGGAAATTGGATGATGTCATGATAGACTTCATGACTGGGTTATCGAGGTCACTAGATGCAGTGACTCTATGTTGGTTGTTGTAGACAGAATTACGAAGGTAGCTTACTTTTTTCTTACCTATGATTCCTTCGGTGTTGATGATCTCAGGGATTTGTTTATCTATGAGGTTGTATTTCTTCATGGGGTCCCTCATTCTATTGTTTCGTATAGGTACACCCGCTTTATGTATCGTTTCTGGAATATTTTTCAAAGGACACTAGGTATACATGTGTTTCTTAGCACAACTTACCACCCTCAGATTGATCGTCAGACAGAGCGTACGATATAGTTTCTTGACAACATGCTATGTGCATGCGTCCTGGACTTTTGGGGATCTTGGGAAAACCACATACCCCTAGTAAAGTTTTCCTATAAAAAACGTTTTCATGGAAAATATTGATATAGAACATTACATGGCTTTATATGGTAGGCCATTCTGATTCACGTTGTGCTCGATGGATGCATGTGAGGTAGCTTTACTGAGAACACGTCTCGTGCAGTAGACTTCAAAGTAGGTACAGTTGATACAGAAGTGGATGGCTACTGCGCAGTCTCGTCATAAATCATATGATGATCGTCATAGATAACCCTTGGAGTTCGTGGTCAGGGATCATGTTTTCTTGCATGTTTCATCGAGGATGGGGCACATGATGATTAGTAGATAGGGTAAACATTCACCAAGGTATGTCGGTCCGTTTGAGATTCTGGAGAGAGTCAGGTCGGTTGCCTATAGGTTGCAGTTTCTACTGAGGTATCAGTACTTGCATGATGTCATAAATGTATCTCAGTTGCGTTGTTATCATTAAGAACCATATCACATATTTCAGCTAGAGGAGGTTGAGCTTCAGGTCGATGCATCCTTTGAGGAGCATCTGATAAATATTGTTGATATGAGAAAAAAGGTTCCCTAAGGATGGTCAGTTCCTCTCGTACGGGTGCTTGACAGCATGGCCAAGTGCAGGATAAATCTACGGAGCGGGAGTCTAATGTACGTCCTCAGTTGCTAGAGTTATTCACAACATTTTCTTCACCACCCTTGGAATGGTAATTCTCGAACAGATTTTGTTAAGGGGGGATGTTTGTAAGAACCCAGTTCTTATTCTTGAGGTATGTGTTTCTTATTTTGATTTTTCCTTGAGTGTTTTTAGGAAAATATGGGAAATGGGGAAAATCACAAATTTTTTGGGTACACGTCATGTATATTTCCACACGCCCTATACTTTGGCTGTGTGGGATGAGTATATAGGGATTTTAGGTCTTCAATTATGAAGTGTGTAAAAAATGACTACACACCATGTACGTGGTATTTACACAATGTGTAATCAGTCGGCAGGTGAACAATAAGGCAGTGGAGGCAGCCACCAGTGGAGCAACCCTACATGTCGTTAAATGAGATATACACGCCTTGAACTCATATCGATGGATGAACAATGCCGTAGTGGAATGAATATTCTAGATGAACAGTTTAAAAATGACAGGTACACAACATGTACTTGAGAGTACATGACATGTAGTTTGTCATTTTTCCTAAAATGGGCTGTAACATCCTCATGGAAGAGAGGAGGGAGAGCGTCCATTTGAATCTTGAGAGGATGACCGAACCTTGGTGGATCACGCACCGAGAATCAGATTCTGCCTCGGTCGATCACATTGGGACCTTTCGGGAATCCCTCCCATCTCCTTGAGCTGTTCTTACCAATTCTTCCTCTAAGCGATCTTTTTTTATGTTTGAGCATGAATTCCTTTATACAATGTCTACGTTGTTCTAGGATGACTTGGGAGGCATCGTTTGCGTATATCGATCAATGGAGATCAAGGTAGGTGGTCTGGTGTGTATTTCCAACTCGTCAATTGAATTCTTGTATCGCTGGGCTATGAACCCATGATTGTGGTGTCATATGGATGTGGCCTTTGCTGAATGTTATATATAATTTCATAAGTAATATTTTTATTAGTTAAAACTGCTATTTGGGATCATCTCTAGGATCCAGGACCACCCCGGTGGTGCGTTCCTCTGTTTATCCTTTTGGTCAGGATGTATATCATGAATTTTAGAATTATTTAAAATGCCTTTGGAGTAATAATATATAATTGATTGATTATATGTTGGGCATGACCCGGTTATTTGTATAGCCGGAGGGAATTGTTCTTTTAGCCTACAAGAAACCTTTTTCATTCCTATGGGAAGTAGCTCCTCTGCCTATGGACAGTAGATTATGGGCCTTTGGGTGACACCTCGTACGTCTATGGGAAAAATTCCTTATTACTGTGGGTTTCGATTGTAATTACCTAAGGGAAAGGATTTTATGTCTGAGGATAGTGTTATCATGAATATTCACCATGCTGTTTTTTATTTGATATACCTGCCAAGTTAAAGCACATGCTTGGAATGGTTAATAGAATATTTAAATGGAAATATAACTGGTAGAGTAAGTTACATTTGAGAACTTATTAGTTTATTTCATTTTACTATTTCACTCTATTGTTTCACATTTTCACTAACAGTAGGGCACATGCCTTTGGGGGTAACTAATATAATTTATTACTCACACCCTGTTTGGGTCACGTATTCGGACCAAACAGATTATTTTTTTGCTGGTGTTGACAGGGGTAAGGGTCTCTTTATAGGTACATGATTGTAACAGAGTAAGACATCATGAGACTGAGCTTACTCTTGCGGTGATACTGCATTCTGTTTAATCTTCATTATTTTGTTTGGTTGTACCTTGTACGTTGAGTTTTATTATATTATGTTGTATTGTATCAAGTTCTGGCTGCTTTCATATAAGTATTGACATACATCATATTTATATATTCATGACTGCTAGTTATAATTTACATAAGTTATCCATTTTAGTTGTATATTGTTTACTGGTTCCGCTATTATATGTTATTTTTATTTTCCAATGTGCTACACTTTGAAAAATGAGGGCATAGTTTCCCCACTACCAGACCTTGTCCCTCGCTGCTAGTCGCAGCCTCTGCCATTTGGGGAAATATACTTGAGGTCATGTGACAAACCGGGTCTAGGGAACCTGTTGAGACGCTTCCAGATTTGAGACATACTATATTTTCCATCTATAAAATAGTGGGGGGAGTATATTGGTAGGTAAATTGATATTAATTATTAAAATAAAGAAAAGATAACCAGTTTAGTGTGTTTAATTCAATTTAATAATTAACAGTAATAATTTTCCTCTCACATTCCATTTTAAAATATGGATATAACTCTTTATAATCTAGAATATTAAAGATGAATCGATTGGGTCATATGTAAAAAACATTACATAGCAAGAATGGTAAACCTATACATTTTGTATTGACACAAAATATGATGTTTTCTTTTTCATTTGTTAAATAATATTGACATTTTTTATACCGTTACTATTTCAATACATATATATTAATGTGGATATTGTCTAATCATTCATTAATGATGAGATGGATGTTAATTAATCCCAATGTTGTCAAGGGGAAGAATATATAATTGTTATAAATATACTTTAATCCTAGATGTACACTGTATAAATCCCAAATATGGATTACAACACAACTATTCATATGTTATATGTGTGTCAATGTGAATTTGGGAAACTAGCATAAAAGAATATAGAGTGGTTTCAAGTGTGTAATAGAGGGGAATCATGTTGACTAACATAGAAAATAGAAAAATAATACATATAATATGATTTAATAATGGTGAGTTCCAATCAATTCCTAAACTAATATCTATTTTTTCAACTTCTATTAACATATATAATATACATGTTTGTGAATTATGAAAAACATTTGTTGATTATAATCAAGTATAATAACCTAAAATTCCATGTGACCTAAGATATGATTCTGTTATCACTCGTTATTATGTTGATAAAAAAATAAAAAATTATTAGGAAAATTATTTATTCAGTGATGAATAGGAAATTACATATTATGTTTTGGATTTATTCATTCTTCAATATATTGTATTTTACGAAAATATTTTATACCACCACATTATTATAAGGAAGATAAGATTTTAATAGAATTTATTGGTGGTGTAATTATTCTATTTCGTGTATATTACAATTATCCAACAAAAATGTGTATAAATAATTTCGTAATAAACCATTTTGGTCATTTTTTAGTGTGATATTATTCTATTCACTAAATGGATTCAGTTTCATTATATAGGGAAACCATCAATTTTAAAGAGATGAATATCATAATCTATATAACAAATCAATCAATGATTCTACACAAGTGATGGGAAAATTATAAATCTCCCTTGATGAATCCTTATCATGTTTATATATTTATCATCATGAGAAACCATATGTATTGAAAATATTGATGCATAAATTTATATCATCGGTTATGATTTTTAAAATGTAATTGAAGATGTTGATGTCCCTCCTAGATAGTTGTTTAATATTTTTTCCGATTTAGTTGATGAGAATCTAATTGAACACATTCCAAATGTATTTAAATATCTTTGAGTCTCTATAAAATAGCCCAAATAAAAATATAATTATTATATAAGATACTATATGTTGGTAAAAATAATTTTATTGTAAAACTAGGATATTTTATGATACTGTTCTTTAAAAATATAATTTATTTATTCAATAGATTGAGATACTAGTACCCCCGAAACAAAATAAAACTTATTAATGTATAACATTTCATCCTAGATATTAAATTGGTAAAATTAACATAAAATCAAACATTTAAAAAAAATTACAAAATTTGATATGAAAAATATAATTTAGTAAGGTCATTATTTAGTCTAAAAACACATCCTTCATAAAATACTTTTGAATTATTTTTTCAAAGAAATAATATATATATTATAAAATAAATAAGATAAAATGAACATTATTTTTAAATTTTAATTTAATAAAACAATTATTTTGAATATTTATAATATTTTATAAATTTCTTGTCTAGTGAATAGTCAAAAATACTAGTTTTTATTAAAAAATATATTTTTATATCAGTATTTGGAAACATGAAGATTATTTTAAAATGGATTCAAATTAAAAAAATTTCAATTATATCATATAAAACCATGTTAAGATAATGTTAATAAATTACGTGGTATAATTTGGTATAAAAATATATTTATAATAAAATATCAAATTTTCAGGAAAAGGATTTGTTGTTTATAAATGTGGTTATCTCTTAAAATAATTTCCCACCATTTATATAAATAGAATCCTGAAAAAAAATATTCCATATTTAAAATAAGGAGGCTCATGTTTTTAAAATATATTCAATTTACATTGGGATAGCATGAATTGTAACATTGACAAATATTTCTAAAAGTTTTAATTGAAACTAGGTAAAAAGTGTTAAAACTTTGAAAAACGCACTCAATCATTTTTAACATTGGATTCTACCCTATTTAAATTGTTCAGTTCAGAACATTTCATAATGCAATCTTACATATGAAAAATATGTTCTATTTTTCATTAATTAAAACATTAATATTAATTTTTGAAATTAATAAATTAAAAATGACACTCTCATGATATAAATATAAGTGAAATGTTAAAAGAATAATAAAAATAGGAAATGTAAATATTTAGAATACTTCATGGAATAAAAATTAATTTATTTAATCAAGGTAATTTATTTAATTTTTTAAAGAGTATATAAGAACATTAAATTCTTATGCTATTCGGATATAATTTTTACTAAATTAATATAATATTTAATTTAATAATTTTAAATTTGTTGATAATGCTAATTTTTAAAAATTAATATGTTCTATGAAATTTGTATATAATATTTAAAAAATTTATATATTTTAAAGTTTATGATTCAGATTCAATTCTGATCATGTTGTTTTAAAAATAAATTAATGGTAATATTTCGTAAACTAACATTAAAAATATTTTATGATAAAATTAATTTATCAAATTATGTTAGAATTATAAAAAGATGAAATTGGATAATTATCATGTTAAATGGATTAAGTAACACCATTTTTCATTTTATTCCAAATTTTAATCATTTAAGTATTTTTAAAATCTTTAATTTTAAGAATAATTTAATGCGACAATGATTAAATTTTTTCAACCAAGTCGTTAGTCTAAAAAATAATCAAATGCAAACCCAAAGTGGTATAATTTATATTGCATGATTTTATTGTGACAGTATTTCAATTTTCATTGAGTATATATTCAATTAGAATAATTTACATTCAAAATGACATCCCTTATAAAATTATGTTTCATATAATTACATGGCCATCATTAACCTCCAATATAAAAGGAATCCCTTTCTCAATTTTACTAACACAATTTTGATCAATATAAATCATAAAGTAACTTCTCTAATATTTTAGTATCTTCCTTCAACTCATTTGTATCATCTTTTCATTCAATATTATCAACCATTTATAGATTAAAGTGTAATCGAAAAGTGTTTTCTCGATAAAGAAGTATACCAATTAATAGTGGAATTTGAATTTTAAATCCTCTTATGCCACATATAAATATAAGATTAATATTATAAAATAATAAATATTGTATCAATTATATAATGAGATATTGTTAGAAGTAATTTAAAAAGTATTTTTCAACTTTTCCATCCCAGGAAAAATTATAACAATGCTTTTGTGTATTTATGGATATCAATTTCCAATTAGAATTATTAATTTTTATTCACCACCTTCATTCGTGGA
Organism: Viscum album; assembly: GCA_963277665.1. NCBI lineage: Eukaryota > Viridiplantae > Streptophyta > Magnoliopsida > Santalales > Viscaceae > Viscum > Viscum album. The sequence continues at coordinate 835,937,362 of OY728138.1, forward strand.
TTTTTAAAATAATTGATATGAAATTAACATATTTAATTTATGAAAATAATATACTTATATTATTTTAATAACATAAATTAAATCATATATTTCATTATATTGGAAGAAAATATAATGTTGTTATTGAAAATGTTTAGACTGTCTCCTCCACAATAAGATATTATTAGTTTTTAAATTAATATTTAAAATGATGGTAATATGTATTTTTTAATTGAATATATGTGACATTCATGATATATTAATGATTCTATAATTTTTAATTAATATTTACCTTACTTTCATTCCATTCATCTATATGTTGAAACATCATTCATGCATTCTCATGACCTACCATCATAATGAATAATATAATACAACTCTATCTATACCTTTTATATATTATTGAATATATATATAATATATTTTTTTGATATTTACATCAAAATTAAATTTATTCATGGATGATATTGGGTTCAATTAACATTGATTAAGACTTCCAAACAAAAACATCGATACAAAATGAAGCACTTATCACTCAAAAAAGTTATGATAGAAAAATTTATAAAAAATATAAAATATATCATATGGAAATCATACATGATGTGTTAAATTTTATTATGGTTTTGTAGTCAATTTTTTCAAAAATAATTTATAATTAATATATTACATTTGACACAAATTAATAATGAATATACATGAGGTAATAGATTCATATATCAATCAAATTTTAGATATGATTAATAATTCATGAATTTACATTAACGAAATTATAAGATTATTATCATATAAATTGTATTAAATTTTTTATTTAATATCTATTTTTAGGGAATAAATGTCTAATTATCTCATTACTCACCATTCCATGTCAGGAAATAAAAATAATTTTTTTAGAGAAAGGGAATTTCTTTTACTTTTTGATAGATATTCATTTTAAATGTGTGATAATGTTATTCTAAAAATGATAAAGAATTTTTTTAATATTCTCCTATGAAGATTAAAAATCATATTATTATAGGGTATAATTATTATAAAATAATTAAGGTTATCATTATATCTATCTAAGAATAATGTAATTTTTTAGTTTTTTACAAAAATTTTAATGAGTTTTTTTTATTTTAAAATTTATTACATGAAATATTTTTTCATAATTAAGATTGATCAATTATTTGAATCTACATTATAATCTTCCATGTTTCCATTACATGGATATTTATTCAATAATATCTCGAAAATTTTGTGATTTTAAATATTTGATTTCAAAATGAAAATGATTGTATACTTCAAAAATATTTGAGATATTCCTTCAATGTAATTAATATATGTTGTTACATATTTTGATGTTAATTATGTTATAATGTGGATACGATCGAATAATATAATCCATATTCTTCAACTATATTGTTTATGATATTTATGATTGGATATTTACTATAACCAATATATTACAAATAGTAAATCTATGATGATAAAATAAAATGTTTATTATACCCATTTTCTATTCACATGTTAAGATTTTATTACATTATATATTATTAATATTATGGTGGATATAAAATATGTTGATTTCATTAGGTTATAGGTGCGATCATAATAATATATCCATCCATTTATTTGTGTTAATTTTTATATCACATTATTTAAGAATGTGAAATTTTTTGATGTGATAATTCCATTATAGAAAAAATTCTAATGTGCTTTATAGACTAAAAGAATGTAGTCAATGTAAATGATCCACTATGGGAAATTTAAAATGATTTATAATCCAATATGATATTATCATTAATTATATCATGGTCTCAATATTAATTTATTTAATATTACATTGATTATGTACCTACTATTTTAACAAAATATTATTACCTTATCATTAGGTTCATGAAGGATTTATGATTGTTTTATACACTTATTATTAAATTATTTGGAAATTAAAATGTTTAATTTCACACCCCATTTTTATAATCCATGATAGTTAGTGTATTCCCATTATATTTTTTTCGACGATCTCAACCTTTTATGGATATATTATGATTTAATAAGAACATTTATTGGAATCATATATGTTTACCCATTATATGAAAATATGTTGATAATTTCTTATTATTCCTTTTATTAAGATATGAGAAGCATTTTTCATTTGTTATACATGTAGAAAATATTATCTAATATGATACGTATATGTGATATTAAATATCATTAATTAAATAACATGTTTTTGAATATGGTCATCAATGTCACAAATCATCTATGTTATCGTAAACTATTTTTTCGAAATATATAGAATATTCAACTAATGATATATAATATTTTTTCAAAAAAATCATTGTCCTCTATATTTTGTTATAGAAGAAAGGATTGGTCATTATTTTGAGATTTGTGTTTGAATACATTATATAATAATACAGGGATAAGGCTAAGTATAAGACACCATATAATTTTTTTTATTGACCATGGGTAACATAGAATAAATTAAAGGGTCCAAATATTCAGAATAAGGTATCATGATTGAGAAATCACACGAATGATATTTCACAATCATTAAATATCTCAACATGATTATGTTATATTAATGATTAAAATATTATTTTTTTTTATTCAGCCATAAAAATCATGAAATATCATGAAAATAATGGCTGTGATGGAAAGTGAATTAATTGTCTACCAGACTAGCCAAATGTTACGCGAACTAGAATGAACAATCGTGCTTCTATTGATTTTTAACATTATCGGTACTTGAATATTGTTGAGAATATTGATGATAAATAATAGTTATAGTGTAATTTTTAGTCTTTTATGAGGAAATATATTTTTTTTGACACTCAGATCAACTAGTTGTCAAATGGTGGATCCCCCCCATTTAGAAATTAACATATGATCTACATTTATCATAACAAGAAAATTTTTATCCTTGTTATTTCTTGTTTATATTGAAATGATGATAAATGGGTGTAATATATTAATAATATAAGATAATATGACTAATATAATTCGATGGTATATTATGATTTTATGGGGATTTGATTCAGTAAATACCTCAAGTGTATTCTATGTTAATTGATGGAGATATAATAAATTGAGTTTTAGAAAACGGAGGATGAGTCCACTTGTACTGATGATAAAAATTTAATAAGACTAGTACGATTTTCTTTTACATTTGGAAAATTGATCAACTCTATAATGAAATGAAACAAATCTTCTTTAAGGTATTAGATATTAAATTATTTTTTATATAAGAAGAAATAATTGTATTTGAAATCAAGGATTTAATATAAATTATAGATTCCAACCATTCCCCATGTTTTGAAATGTAAATGAATATTGAGTTTCATGAAAATGAGATTAAATAACAAGTTGGAAAGACATTATAGTCATCATTATTTCGTAAATTATAGGAGAAACATCAATGGAAATTCATTAATATAATTAACATGTAATTTTATGGTGGATAAGTGGAACGTAAAGCATGTGAATATTGTATGGTGACTAATAGGATAGATGATACATTAGTGGATAATAACTCCCCAAATAACTCTCTCCCACAATACAATGATTCACATGTTTGGAATATGATAATTATTCCCACTAGTGAAAAAATAAGAAGGATTATGATGACGATTTTTGTCATAAATGAATTAACCTAAAAAAATAGAACCTCTTTTGATCATGATATATGAAGTCTCTGGTAACAATGTTGATGTGAAAATTACATTAATCATCAAATATTTGATACCAAATATCCAATTTGGTTTTGGAACATTCTGATATTTTATAATAAGGGAATATTCAAAGGGATTAAAATTAGATTCTTAATGATAATATAAAATTTGACAAAATGCACATCACAATTTACAATGTTTTCATATATAGTTTTTTATTTCACTCTTATAGATGTTTGTGAAAAAGATATTCTTTAAAATGTTTCAAAGGTAATTTCATTAAAATATGATTTGATTCTAGGAATTTAGTTTCATTAATTAGATATAAAACATATCATTTTTTAAGTAATGGGTATTAATTTTCATAATTAAAATTTTCATATAATCATTTATCTCTATAAGGATGAATAAGAAACATCAAATAAAAAATTAATCTATCATGTGCATTGAAATTTCTATAAAATAATTAAATTTATATCATATGGTTGGGAATAAATTCAACATTAATGAAATTACTACTGTATATGATTTTATTGATGTACTTCTAGAGTTGTATCTAATCCTTCCTCTGAATTATGTTGTTGGGTATTCAGTAGAACAAACACCAGATGGTATTCTTATTTAAAAATAAATTATTATATAATTACCACAATTAAGTAGTGTTAATTGATGAAACAACCTATTTATAATATTAAAAATGGATTTTTGTGCCCTCATCAATTACTATCAATAATAAGTATCATATATCCGGTATAAATTAGTTGTTTTATCAATAAAAAATATCATAATAATTTTTTAGGAATGAATATTTTTTGGATATCATCAATTGTGGGAAATAGAAGAGGATGTATCCATCACGGCCTTTAATATGAGGTATTTTAATTATAAATTTATAATTATTCCATTTGAATATACTAATGCCCCATCTGTATACAAGATTTTAATGAATATACAGATTAAGGGTTACCATGATAAATATTTTTAGTTATTATAGACTATATTGTTATATAATTTATGTGTATATACGAACATGAACAAAATTTTAGAATTGTGATTAACAATCTATGATGATGGATTTTTCTGAAAATTTTACCAAGTGTGAGTTTTTGATATAAAAATTTATAATTTAAATTCATATATTCTCAATACAGTGTATATATAGGGATTCCTCAATGATATAAGATTATCAACATTGACCTAAAACAAGCATAGATTCCATGATCAAGAGTGTTATTGGTTTTGGAAAATATTATTTATTCTTTGATGAATTTATCTCATAGATGTGAAATCCAATATCCATTATTACTCAGATGGAACCCAAATTCTATTGGATAGAATATTTATAGGAAACAATCATGGAAAAAAGGAGATGATTATTCATCAAAACCATGACTCAACTATGTAACATCCCCATCCATGTTATCCCTCATGTGATTGAGCCAGTTTTCTATGGGACCTCATGTTAGCCGCCCTATATTCTAGAGGCTTCCGACAAGTAGTGAGGATCTAGAGATTATGAAGATGAAACTTTATACTCAATTATATTGAAAAAATTGTGAATGTAAAAAATAGCACTGTGGATAAAATAAATGAAATAATATAAATAATTTTTATAAACATTAATTTCAAGAATATACCAACAAAATTAACCAAAACAATGAAAGAATAGTATAATGAAATGTTGAATTAAACTAAATTTCATGATGGAAGTAATTGAAATAAAATTCTATAATGATAATAATAAAACCAAAATAACATGTTCATTAACCCCATTTCATTCAAATGTCAATGCTCTAACCCATCCAGTAGAAACAACAAACAAAAATGTCCCTTTCACATGTTCAAACATGTGTATTTGTAATCTATATATGTACCAAATGGCTTCCTTAATTTATTGTGTGTAAAATATTGTAGGTCGAAACCATAATCCATAAAAATATACATTCATAGAAATATAATACCATGAATATATTGATAAACATAGTATTAATTTAATAAATTAATAATATGAAAAAATGTAAACTTAAAGATCCACCAAAATCCGAGTTGACAACCAGGGTCACCAAAACCTAATTTGTAACCCATAGATTATTTTTTTTATCAATTTGGATCTTCTTGAACTAGGTTGGAACAAATAATAAAGTATATAATTTTCCATAGAGGATTGAATCCCTTACAATATATCCTAATAAATAGTCACAACTATTAGTCTAACTAGAATATCTTCCCCATGAATACAAGAATCTCACCCTCAAGCATTTTATGAATCTATATATGGTCCCCATTCATCTGATATAATATTTTAATATTGACACATGAATCATGTAACTATGACCATATACATTTTTATATACTAAATCATTCACATTATCTATGTAATCAACATAATTTGTTGTTTATAATTACGTAAACACAACAATCCAATAATAATCCCACTATTAGTCCTGAACCACTTCCATATCATATTAGCTTAGTAGATGAAAAAAACATTCAAAAGGAAAAAAGAAATTTAAATTAATACAATAATTATCAATATTGGAAAATTTATAAATTTATAAAATATCCAGTATGTATATTTCATTAATTTACGTTCCAAACAATAATTGTAAGTATATAAAACCATTTTAATTTATTATTTTTCACATGGGTAATTAAAAACATTCTAAACCCAATTAATCCTTGGTGATTCAACAATGAAAAATCACATAATATAAATATTATTCAAATTCAAGATATTAATTGAAAAAATTGATTAATTTTTCCAATTTATTACTCGGCTAAAATGAAAATTTGTTTAAATAATAACATGGTCCATGAGTGGTAGAACAATTTGGAGTCCCCTAGTCTCCTGATCCATTCATATTGACCGTAAAAATCAAATGAGTTGGTTAAAATTTTAATTTTATAACATAATATATTTTATTTAATTTATTGGATAAGGTGATCATCATTATAGTGTGATCGTAAAAAATTCCCAAACTAGGGATTATCAAATTTGGCCCATCATATATGTTTTATACAACCCACATTTAGTTTGTTATCAACATAGTGATTCTGATGATAAAACCAATAATAATTAGGGAAAATAAGATTGAATGAAAAAAACCTAAAAACAATGATCACAGTCAATAACCTAACCAGCTAATGATAAAAAAATCCATGATCATACCAAGATAATAATAGAGGAGAATGTAATTATATGAAATATACTTTGGTGAATATATCAATGAATGAATCATAAATTTCTTGTCATATAGACACACAACTTTTAACCATCTCACACCTTAAATCATTTAAATGGATGTAACCTTTTCACAAAATTTTCATGTTTATTATTACATTTCATGTAATATATAAATGTTGTTTGAATCTGTGAAATAGGTAAAATTAATCCCAATATTCATCATGTGCTCATGAATCACCTATGAATATTTCTAAATCATATAAACACCTCGTAATCAAATTTAATTCATATAAACATAGACTAAAATAATTCAAAAAAAACATACATCCCAAAAAAATGTATCATATTCCTTATAAAATCATACAAATTTTCAAAAAACACACAAACATATATGTATAATGATATGTAAAACCAAACAAAATAGAATTCATGGAAAACTTTAAAAGGGATTTACTTGAACAAAGAGGTGATGTTAAAACATCCCCACCATAAAAAAGCTATTATCAATGCTTCTACTAGAATCATTGGGGAGTCTCAAAGAATAATAACAACCACTATTCCCACACCTTATCCTCCATCTCCCAGGTTTCCTCTATAAAATGGCCAATTTCCAACATCACCAGAACTAGAGTTATTGTGATATAACAAAAATTCTTCATTCAATGATCTAAAATCTATATTGGATTATCCACAATGGAATAATTTAATAAATTATAAATGAATATTATGTCAATGGAATTATAAGTGTTAGGATAATATCCCACAATATATTTAAAGCGAAACACATCGAAAATATAATTGTATCACTTTATAGGGGATAAATGATAAGCCATTGAACTGACTCATTCCACTAACTTTAAAATATTTCAATAGATTGGATCCGACATTCCGTGTTTCTTGATATTGTGTCTCCCCAACCAATGAATAATTTACATGAAAAATTGTTGAAAAATCTAAAACTCATGTTTTTGAGTAACACCCCAATATTTCATAGTACATTATTTCTTCAATATAATTCAAAAACTAGAACTATATGCAACACCGAGTTCAAGCACATCACGACATACCAAAGTAGCCATTCAAAAAAGGTTATGAATACTCTTAACTAAAATTTTAAAATTATATATTCCTTATAATTTCGGAATCCATATTATGAGATTCTTAGGCATAATGAGGAAACAAATTCATTTTTTATGATAAAAGAAGTATTTTTTAAAAAAATTCAATTTTACTGCCTTTTAATGGTGAACCCTTTTTAAATAAAATATTTGCAACTATTATTTATAAAATTTGAAAAAATAATCATCTACATTAGAATCATACATATTAATTTAGTTTCAATAAATTTTTGGTGCATTTCTGATAACTTTCATATTCAGGTGAATAGTTAAAATTAATATATTTTAACTAAAATGTACTTTTTTGATCAAAATAATTTGTATTGTTAAATTATACATTTTAATTGTTTGTTAGTATAAATAGAATATATTTTTACCATTTAATACAATGTTATTCAATGGATATAATTTTATATTGAAATTGAATAATAACAATTATCAATCTTTTGTTAGTTATTATTTCTTGAAAACCTGCTTTTTGGTTTTGACAATGGGATCTAATTTTAAATTAATAAATGGAACATATATGTTTTTATTTTTGTAAAATAGACTTAATTTTTTAATTCATAATATCATAATTATCTTATGGTGAAATTTTTTTATATTTCTGAAAACATTCAATTTTTGATGAATAGCGAAAAACACGGAGTTATAGTTTAAAACCAAATATTTATTTAAATAATAATTTTTGTATTTAATTGTTTTTAGGTCAAAATAGATTCATAATACCTATATAATTTAAATTCAATTCATTGGAGGTAGTTTATAATAATTTTTGATATATAAAACATTTATTGAACTTTTCACTGTCTTTTACACATCTCCTATGAGCATTAGAAAATTTACATAAAACATAATTTTACTGCATATTATAGTTAAATTTTAAAAATCTGAGAGATACTGTTGATATGAGTAAATAAAATGTGGTCCAATAAGATGAAAATAATTTTTGCTGAATAATAACTCTTTACTTTTATTTACCACGGTTAAAAGTAAATAGGGTAATTAAGGGTAAAATGATATTATTATTACACTTTGATATTTAATAATAATATTAGATAAGTATAATTCGTCCAAAAACAAACATATAATTAAAATATGAACCTTTTTGGTATAGTTGGTTTAGATAAGGACATTTATTATTATTTAATTCAAAGAAAAGTTAAAAGTGTAAAATTCAATGTTAAATTACTAAACCAATTTTAATATATGGTTAAACATAAGATAAATTTAACTATAAAAAGTAATTATGAATATAAAAAGATTTCCAATATAAAGGTATATTATTTATAATTTTTAGATATTATATAATTTAATTTATTTATGACACTATGAAGATACAATTATTAACTTATTAATGATATATTAACATAATTTAAATTATAAATTTAAAAATAAATGTAATTTGAGACTTTTTATTAATTAAACTAATTTTTTAGGTTAATATTACATGTTAGGGTTTGTTATATGATTATTGTTTGATGTATTAATGCTGTTATGAATGTAGAAAAAAATACCAAATATTGTCAAAATTGACACAAAAGTGTTTTTAAAACAAATATTACATTATTAATTAATATCATATTCCAAACAATATAAGGATTGGCCAAAGAAATTATTTAATGATTTATTTATCATTAATTAACAACTTGGGGTTCAATTGGAGGTGTATATTATGATTATTAAACATATAATATAAAAATACAAAGAGACATGGTAATGTAAAAATATTTAACTAAGAGTTAAATATAAAAGATAAAATTAATATAGTGACCCAAACATGTCTAAAACCTATTGGTTGTGTGGTTTTCTACCCATCCCCACCTTAGACTTTAAAAAATTAAATTTGTAACCATTATAAACTGAAAATTATTTAATTATAAAATAATATTTCTAGCTTTTCCTAAGGTAACCTCCGCCCTCTTATGAAAGGGAACTACTCCTTCCCTCAAATTTACTCTTTAAATTCCTTTTTCCCTCGGCCAAAACCTTCAAAAATAACCTCATAATTGTCCTTAATTCATCATAGAGGCCTTATATTAGTCATAAATTCATCCTATGGAGCCCTTTTGATCAAATCAAAAGGAATCACCCAAAGTAGAGGTAAATATGTCATCACCTCTTTCAAGTTCCTTTATTCTTCCACGACCTTTTTCATCTTTGTTTCCATTCTAAAATAATAACTCTAGTACCTTCTGCATACTGTCATGTTATTATAAATATGGTACAACCAAATTCATTATTCCATCCATCTATTGAATGACATGTCACCATACGTGCGTACGTACAGCTTATCGTCTCCACGTCGTGGTTTAATTTTTATTCAATACATTATTATTTGGATGGTAATAATAATGATGTGTAATTGATGTAAATAATAAATATAACATGATAATTATTTGGTATATATGATATACCATTGAATTGTATATTTTTTTAATATCAAAATAATGATATTGTCGCTCGTGCATAGGTACAGATTACCATCTCCACGAACGTGATAAGATTAATTCTCAATAGTATCCATTCAAGACTAATAATCATTAGATGATTGAAAATAATTTTTAAAGACAAAATATAATTATAATTATGAATATGATAAATCTTATCCATAACAAACATTATTTGTGTAGCAAATCATAAAATGGAAATCAAATCAATTAACACCCGAAACGACGATAATAATAAAATATTATTAACAGTGAAATACTAAAAGATCATATATGATATCATATAAATGTATTTGATTCTTGTATATTTAGTAAAAAATATTTCACCATTATTCAACAGATTAAGCTACCCTCGACCAAGGAAAAAAAGGGTAAGGGTAAATTTTACAATCTCTTCATTATTCGAGGTTGTTTGTACGTAATTATCTATGAACACCTCGTTATCATCCACATCCATGTTTCTTAAAATTTTATTTCAAAACATATTTAATATTTAATAGACTATGGGTTAATGTCATTTATACCATTGTTTGACTATTTATAAAATGGTATAATGGAATCTTTCTGTCTTTTTCCAAACAATATACTTTTAACATTATCAACAAAATTAATGTAAGAATGTTTTTTTAACTTATATGGTGGGTGTGGATATTTTGCCATTATAACATCGTCGAATCTTCCCTTGCAAGCATATAAAAATATTTTCAAAATAAATTGTTTCTTAAATTATTTCAAAATAGAAATAGATATTTCTCTAAAAAAGGTTTTGATTTCATCTATGTTAACATATTTTGAATGATTTTTAGCTTATTAGAAAATGATTTATTTTGATACAAAACATCTATATTGTATTAATGGTTTTGTGATATGTTTGAATATGGATGTGTTATTTTTAAACCATTCATGGTTTATGGATAAAGTATTTACATTTAATATTATAGTTTTAAAATGGATGTTTTTGTTATGTTTAATCATTTTAATATGTGGAATTCATTGGACTTAGTAAGAGAATTGTAGAGACCTCTATCGCTACTCAATGCATCAGTATATATCATGAGGAAAACTATTGTCTTGGCATAAGGCCTTGAAATAATCATATTTTTAGTCTTGATACATGGCCTGACTATATGGTTATGAAAGTATGGCATTATGCATTCCATTTGTATGAATGTGGAAAATGATTATTCATTTGATTATTAAAATAGAAAAATACCCATGTGAGTATGTAAATGGAATTATTTGGTTTTATTTTTTCCATATTATTCTAAAGGTCAAGTTTAAAATGGTTTTGTTTTAGTCTTATACATTGTCTTAAATGTTTATTCTTATTTATGAATTTTTCTACTATATTTTTATCCTTATTGAGAATCTAAGATCACCCATTGATATGTTTTATTTTTCCAAGGATGCGAAGAAGTATATTATGACCAACCTTCAAGGATATTTCATGGGATCTCAGGATTGTCTTTGGAAGAAACATTGTTTTAGTTTTCCATTTTATGATGTACTGTAAACCTTGTTAATGTATCTAGTACTTCCAAGGCTACTAAATTAATCGTTCATTCTAGATTTTATCAATAGTGATCATGAAAATGTTATGAAATAATGCACTGACTCTAGGTAAATAGGGTCTGGGAATTATATTTTGTATCAGATGACGTTTAGTACAAACCTTGAAATCTAGATTTAGATAAACTCTGATTAGATCACATTACACTAAGATAGACTTTGAGGATTAGTATAGATGAACTTACTAGAATTTTAGTATTATAGAGATTTTGTGAATTTTCGAATCAATACATCCATGTCTGGCTAGAAGCAGGTTGAGGCGGCTCTAGCACAGATGTGCCTAGGGGTAAAACGTGAAAACACATTTTTGAGCTAGACTCAAATGGGAACTTGTGCATGACAATGACCCTTGTTGCACTATTGGATACAACACTCCTATTAGATATACTTAGGTTAATTCTCAATTTATTTACAATTCATTATGAAGGTTTTATGAGTATATATATACTCAAAGAAATACTTTTTTTTACGATTATGGATTATATACATAAACTATTGAATTTATGTTATTTGTTTTACAATTTTGGAATTATGTATTACAAATAATAAACTAATCTAGTTTATTCCTTTGTTTAGAAATGGCACCTACTGAAAGGAATGTAAACTGTATCAATGCACACATTCCATGTTGGGATTGAACTCCTACTCATGATAATTATAGGGGAGGTGGTTATAAAACTGGTGCTTATCATCTTATCACTATACTGGGAAAACTTACTCAGGTTGTGAATAATAACCTTACCCGTATGGAGCACCCTGATCAATAATCTAGAAGATTAATGTTAGACCACTTAATGAGGAAACAACCACCAACATTCAATGGGATTACAATTCCATTAGTATTTAAGCAATGGATAAATTTATTAGATAAAATATTCCATGACATGGGGTGTTGTGAAAGGGAAAAGGTTGTCATGGCAGTTTACCACCTCACTAGAGATGTTGATCATTGGTGGTCATTGATTCAAAACACAATAGAATATGATAAAGTATAAAATATTTAATAGAGGCTGTTTTAGGATCTTTTCATAGAAAAGTACATTCCTTGTGACCATCAAGACTATATGGAAAGGCAATTTTTGAGAATGAGGCAAAAGGAGGATGAGAATGTCTCATAGTATGAAGCTAACATAACAAGGATAGAGTGTCATGTAGCTGATTATATTTATAAGCCAATAATTAGGATTTATTGTTTCTTTGATGGGTTAAAACAAATTCACCGTCGAGTATTAGTCTCACAATCCTTCTCGTTATATGATGATATTTTCTCGTGTGCTATCATGTTATAAAAATAACTATCCATGTATTACGACATTAATGAAATGCAAGAGAAGAAGAGATCTGCTGAACACTGTAGAAATGGATTTAAGGGAAGAAGGGAAATGTTGAATATCCATCCGGCATTAAATGTTGGAATAAACACCCTGGTACATTCTTGAAGGGAATTAGAGTCTGTTACAAGTATGGAGAAAAATGACTCCGAGTACGTGATGGAAAGGGAATGAAAAAAGTATAAAATGTACAATTCTTCATCTGCAAGGAGTTGGGACACTACACGAATCAATTTCCAAATCATCAGAGTATACCCCAAATGATGCTGTTAGATAATAATAATGTTATGATACTAATGAAGAAGAAGTTGAATGATTAGATTTATTATGTTGTTATTAATGTATTGTGTCATTTGAGTATTGTATTAATGATGTACATGTTATAAAAAGTATAGAGTATATAAGGATTGTACTGAAGTAAAATTTCATTAAGGACATGAGATTGTGTGGAACCAAGAAATGTGACTCAATAGAAGGTTAGTTTTTTGGAAGATATATAGTTGTGAGAAAGATAAATCATGATATGGTTTTGATTCATACGTAGGGATTTTGTAATAATACAAGATAGATTTGGATACATTATATGGGATATAATTGAATAACATGAAAATGATTAATGATTTTTATATTCCACCATTTTTGTAGATTATATCATTTTTGGATATAAGGGGAATATCCAGTATTCTACAAGGAATAACAGAGCATGAATGTAATCAATACTATTTTATGGTAATTCAGGATTATACATTTTATTAAAAGAATACATGATGAAGGTGTTCACATGTTATTATGTGGCAAAAAGGATCATCATTTTACTTAGCCAAAATGATAGAGAGACAGGCATAAACCTGCTCCAAACATAATTTTATAAAAAAAGTTTAAATAGTATATTACAACTCAGAAACCGGGGGCCTTACAAAGCCGTGTATACAAAACACCATCCCTATCATTTCTAACTAAACTGTCACAATAGGAGGGCTGAGCGAACAACCAACTGGAACCAAACTCTATAATGGCCCTATTGGAGAGATCATCAGCATCCTGGTTAGGTTCTCGAAATACATGGGAAATATCAAGGCATAAGCTTTCAGCAGGACTAAGACAGGAGGTACAAGAATCCACCATCCTCTAGGGACCATTCTGAGATCGATTTTTCAAAATCTGCACAGAAATAGATGAGTCCAACACTAACCAAACTCTACGCCAACCATTATGCACTACATACCCAATAACCTTGATCATATCCCACAGTTATGCTTCAATCGCATGATCATACCCAACATAATGGAAGAAACAACTTTTAACGAATCCCCGATGAGTTCTGAAGACTCCACCACACCCAGTAGGACCCGGTGCACCGGAGGCCACCACATCGACATACACTTTCAACCATTTTGAGATTGGTGGAAGCCACCAGATGTACTTGACCATTTTGGGCTTCCTTTTTATACCACTAACACTAAGAGTTTTCTAAGTACAATTTCTGATACATCATTGTTCATGGACCCAGTTTGATTCATTGAAGAAAGTTTAATAAATCGAGGCAACACTAGAACACCATCCCAGAAAGAAGGATTGAATCTTCATTTTGATTACCTTACTTATATGTTTTGGACTGTGAGTTTGGATATATGTATTTTGGATAATTCTAGTTTTAGATTATTTTTGGATTTCCATAAAAAGGATAACCCGAAGGTCGGGAGGCAACCCGTTGCGTCCTGCAAGGCCGCGAGACATGAACCCAGAAATGAAGGGAGACATGGGTGTATCGCCTACCACTGGCCCACATGATGTCCTTTATTTAATAATGTAGTTTTTTTATGGTCTAGTAGATGAATTATAAATTCATTATTTTTGGAACCCTATATGAATAAGAGAAATAGACTATTTTTTATGGAGATATTATCTTTTAGAGTGAAAGATAAGTTTGTGGTAGAAATTAGTTAAATTATGGAACTCTACATGTCAAGTATATATTTTTTCTTCTATTATTCTATGAGGAAATTAATTCGTATACATTAGGTAAGGTATCATAATATTAAAAATATCTTATCCGAATAAATTATGTTTTCTTGAACCAATGATATTTTAAATCATCATAGATTGATGGATTTGAGGCCCTCAATTCTAAATTTTTTTGTGATTGATGATCTCAATCACTCCCTATAAATATTTTCATTTTTCCTCTAATTATTTGTCCCTAATTTCGAACAATGTTCTCTAAATCGATATCATAATTTGGTGGCGGCTTTTTCATTCCCATTTTGCCTCTTTTTAAGACTAAATTTTATTAACACAATTTTTGGTGTGGGTTTTCCCACAAATGTATTTTCTATTTTCAAACCTTTTTTCAAAGAACAATATAAAATTGCAAGGACTCAATTTATTAAAGGAGGGAAAAATGTAACACCCCATGATTTCATAGTATGGTATTTCTTCAATGTAATTCAATATCTTGAACTACACACAACACCGAGTTCAAGCACACCACAACACACCAAAATAGCCATTCAAAAGAGGTTATGAAAATTATTAACTTAATTTTGAACTATATATAATCCTTCTAATTTTAGAATCCATATTATAGTTTTATTAGACACTATTAATAAACAAATTCATTTTTTATGATAAAAGATGTAGTTTTCAACAAATGAAATATTTCCACCATTTAATGGAAATCCTTTTTTAAATCCAATATTTGAAACTATTTTTTATTCAATTTGAAAAAATAAACTTCTACTTTAGAATCGATACATATGAATATATTTTCATTAAATTTTTTTGTGTTATTATGATAACATTCATATTTGGGTGAATAGTGAGAAATACTTTATTTTAACTAAAAACAACTTTTTTATTTAAAATATTTTGTTTTGTTAAATTATACATTTTAATGGTTTGTATGTATAAATAAATTATATTATTACTTTTTAAATCAACTTTATTCATTGGAAATAATTTCACTTTGTAATTGAACATAAACATATACCAATCTTTTGTTAGTTATTATTTCTTAGAATCGCGCTTTTTGGTTTGGACAATGGAATTTAATATTAAATTAATAAATGAAACTTATATATATTTAAATTGTTAAAATATAAATAATTTTTTAATTCATAATATCAAAATAATCTTCGGGTGAAATTTTTGTATTTTTTTGAAAACTATAAATTTTTGTTGAATAGTGAAAACACTATGTTATTGTTTAAAAACGAATTTTTATTTAAATAATTATTTATTTTATTCAGATTTATTTTACATCAAAATAGATACATAATAACTATATAATATCAATTTAAATCATTGGATTCAGTTTATAATAATTCTAGATTTATAAAACTATTATTGAACTTTTTAGAGTCTTTTACCCACCTCCTAGGAGAATTAAAAAGTTTACATAAAACATAATCATAGAACTTCTGTGAGTTGAATTTCAAAAATCTAAGATACACTATTTATATAAGTACGTATAATGTGGTTCAATAAGATTTAAATTATTATTGCTGAATAGTAACTTTTTACATTTATTTACCACAGTTAAAAGTAAATAGGGAAATTAAGGGTAAAATTGATAATATTATTACCCTAACACATGTACTAATTCTATTGGATAAGTATAATTAGACAAAATACAACCTTATAAATAAAATAAGAAGCTATTTGTCCACTTGAATCAAATTACGACTTTTATTATTTTATAATTCAAAGAAGAGTTAAGTGTTAAATTCAATGATTAATAACAAAAAAAATTTAATATAGGGTTACACATAAGTTAAATTCGACTATAAATATTAATTAGAAAGATAAAAATATATCCTACATAATGGTATTTTATTTATAATTTTTATACAATAAATAATTTAAATAATTTATGACCCCATGATGATGTAATAATTAACTAATTAATGATATATTAAAATATTTGTTATTATAAATATCCAAATAAATTTAATTTGATACATTTTATTAATTCCACAAATTTTATATGTTAATATTACATATTAGGGATGGATAGATGAATTTTGTTCGAAGTATTAATTTCTTAATGAGTTTAGAAAAAACCAAAAACCAAATAGTGTCAATATTGACATACAGGAGTTCTTAAAACAAATATTATATTATTAATTGATATTATAATCCTAAAAATTTTAAGAATGGAAAAAGGGATTATATAATTTTATCTGTATCATTAATTAAACACTTGGGTTATATTGGAAATATATTGTAATTTTATTAACCATATAATATAAAAATATAAAGAGACGTGGTAAATGTCAAACTATTTAACTTAAGTTAAATATAAAGATAAAGTTAATATATTGACCCAAACCTGTCTAAAACCTATTGGTTGAGTGGTTTTCGAACCATCCCGACGTTATACTTTAATTAATTAATTTTTGAGACATTATAAACCGAATATTATTATATAATAATATAATATTTATAACTTTATCTAAGGTTCCCCTAATTCCTCTTATAAAAAGGCACTCCCCTTCCTTCAAATTCTCACCTTCAAAGCCTTTTGGATCGTCCATGCCCTACACGAATAACCTCTAATCTATCCTACCATCATACTATAGGACATAATATAGTCATTATTCCAAACTACATGTCTATTTTGATCAAATCACAAGGGAAAACCCGAAGAAAGGGTAAATATTTCATCACTTCTTTCAAGTTCCTTTCTTCTTCCACTTACATTTTCTTTATTGTATCCATTATAAAATAATTATTCCTATATTTTCTCTATACTATGATGTTATTATAAATATGGTACAACCAAATTCATTATTATATCCATCCTTTCAATGACAGGTCACCATACGTGTGTACGTATGACTTATCGTCTCCACGTTGTGGGGTAATTGTTATTTAATACATTGTTATTTGGATGGGTATAATAATGATGTTTAATTGTTGTGAATAATAAATATATCATTATAATGATTCTGTATATATGATATAACAACCAATTGAATATTATTTGAATATCAAAAGACTGATATTTTCGCTCGTGCGTACTTACAGATTACCGTCTCCATGAACAAGATGTGATTCTTTCCCCATCACATCCATTCAAGACTAATTATGATTAAATGATTAAAAATAATGTTTAAAGACATAATATCATTATGAATATGAATAATAATCATCATATCCATAACAAAAATTACATATGTGACAAACCATATAATGGAAAACGAATCAGTTAACACACCAAACGATGTAAATACTAAAATATTATTAACAAAGAAATATTGAAAGATCATATATGATATCATATTAATGTATATGATTATTTTATAATTTAATAACAATTATTTCACCATTATATAAAAGGTTAACCTAACCTTGACCAAATTTAATTACAGGGTAAGTGTTAATTTCACAATCTCTTCATTATCTGAGGATGTTTATATGTAATTATCTACTAAGACCTCTTTATCATCCACATAAATTTCATCATACATATGTATTTACAAAATTTTTAATATTAACTACATTATGTGTTAATTTCATTTATACACCTTTTGACTCTTTAGAAAATGGTATAAAGTAATCCTTCCGTCGTTTTACAAACAAGGTACTTTTGACCTTTTCGACAAAATTATAGTAAGAATGTTTTATTAACTTATACGGCAGGTGCAACTATTTTTTGTCATTATATCATCAACGAAGCATCCAATACAAGCATATAATAATTTTTTTCAAAATAAATTTATTCTTAAATGATTTAAAAATAGAAAGATATATTTCTTTAAAAAATGATTTGATTTCATCTATGTCAACATCCTTTGATGGATTTTAAGATTATTTGATGTTGATTTATTATGATATAGAAATTGTATATTGTATTGAAGGTTTTGTGATATTTTTTACTATGGATTTTTTATTTTTTCACCATTCATGGTTTATGGATAAATTATTGACATTTTGTACTCTAGTTTTAATACCAATGTTTATTTTATTTTTAAACCTTTTAATATGTGGAATGCATTGGACATAGTATGTGATGAGTGGAGCCCGCTATAGCTCCTCAGTGCATCATTACATCTCATGAGAAAAACTAGTCTCTTGGAACAAGGCCTTAATAAAATGTTATTTATAGTTTTGGAACAAGGCCTTGACTATGTGGTTATGAAAGTTAGGCATTAGACATTCCATCATTATGAAAGTGTCTATTGATATTGGTAGTGATTATTTGACTAGTTGAATATCCATTTTAGTATATAAATGGAATTATTTGATTTTATCATTTCCATATTATTCTTAATTTCATGTTTAAAAGGATTTTGTTTTAGTCTTATATATTGAATTAAATATTCATTCTCATTTATGAAAGTTTCTGCTATATTGATATCATTACTGAGCATCTGAGCTCACCCTTTTCTATGTTTTATTTTTCCCAGGATGCAAAGAAGTACATTATGACTGACCTGAAGGGATAGTATATAGGATCCCATTGTTGTCTATGGAAAAATGTTGTTTTATTTTTCCATTTTATGATTTAATGTAAACCATATGAATTTATCTAGTACTTCCAAGGATACTAAACTAATCGGTCTTTCGAGACTATCTATTTTGTGATCATGCCAATTTTATGTAATAATGCACCAACTCGGGGTAACTAGGCTCTGGGCATTACATTTTATTCCTATTAGTTTGTATAATAAATCTTCATTATAAATTCAGTGACCAATTACCTATTAAAAAAATAATATACTAAGGTGTATCATACATGACACAAGTTCCAATAGGCATAGAATCAATTTCCTCTATCTATAAGAGGGCTTTATATAATTTCATTCTTTAAAAAGACACAACAAGATATATTTGAATTAGTTCATTGTATTATTTTTTTCTATTGGTGATCTTTATGATTTCCAAGTTTCACTCCCATGAAAAATATATATTCAATAATCATGCTCATAACATATCATATAGAATGAGACTATTCTACTCAGACATAATATCAGTCTGAGAATGAACAATTGTTCACAAATAAAACTGTGATTCCATAGAATTATGAAGATCCATCTTGAATTATGATGTGAAATGATGATACCTATTTTAAATCATAGTATATCAAACATTAGACAAGGAAAAAACACCCCACATGTAGACACTACCCATATAATCAATGGTTATGGTCATCCTAATAAGTAAGTTGTGTTATATGACCATTAATCATTCCATGATCCCAAAAAAAATAATTATTATTATGTGTCATAAGTAATATTATCTTAGTGTCCATTATGATATCATATAATTTCTTTTCTAGATTGTGATGAGGCTAAAAATCCTATATTGTATCTGATTATTTTATATCACTATCATTGTGGAAGAAAATCATTCCATGAAATCATTGATATTGTTCTTCATCCCTAGTCACCATTACTATATATAATGATAAGGGTACATATTTGTAAAACACTGATGCACATCCCATATGATATAAAAAAACTTCTTCATAATTACCTCCCACATCCACGTTGAAACCGATACAAAGAAATGGAAAAGAATAACATAAAATCATCAAATAGAATATCAAAATGGTGGATCCCCACCGTATAATTATTCCATTTTATCTAATTTCTTATGAAAATATAATTTCATCATCAAGATATATTAATTCATCAGGTGTATAGAATATGTTAAAATCTAAAATAACATTCCCTAGGACTCACGAACATAAATATATATGTTTGATAATATTTTTATCTGCCCAAATGTTTCGTAATATTTCACATTTCTAATGTCCAAATATTCTTAATTAAGGAATCATAAATCAAAATAACCACTCCCAATGTGACGAATATATTGAAGTCAAAATTCTATAGATACTCAATCCATTATCGATACAAAAGGATATCGTCTCTATTAAAATTAAATATACGATAATATTTAATATGATGTTCTCCACACACCTCTCTACAAAAATTTAGAGTCTCAATTACATCAGGGCATGTACCACCGTAGTTAACCCCAGATCATGAGTAGGACAATTCTTCTTAGGTGGTTACCACTATCTGGAACTATATGTAGTCACTCAGTCCTAAAATATCACAACTACTCTATGTCTATCAATTGATCATTAAAAATACAAGGTATATGATGTACCACAAATAGGTAAGGTATGTATAGGGTCAAATGTCGTCCTATGTTTTAGCTATATAAAGCCCTATCAATGGAATAAAACAAAATAAATATTATCCCATTATTGTTCAACCTAGAAATCTATGTAACCACATGGGACTATTCTTGGATGAAATGTTGTTAGTAAATTGATAAAAAAAATTCAATGAATCATGAAAAAATCATTTGTTATATCCCAAGATATAATTTCTACAACCATGTCTAGGATCAACAACACTCCAAACTCTGAAATAACATGATGTAATATGTACACTCGATCAATCTTGAATCAACATTTGGATAAGTATGATTTAAACTGATACATTTCATTATACTCAATACGATGAGAATAGATTACAAATTATAATCTCTATACTGAAGTTAAACAAATATTACCTAAAAATCAAAAAACAAGTCAAGGAAACAAAGAAATATTTGAATTATCAATTTAATGAATATCACAGATGCATTTATCAAGACAAAATACATCACAAAAAAATTCATATAATCCATATTTTATCCTAAAAATAATATTTGGGATAATTATGATCATCTCACACACAAATGGATGTACAATTATGTCTAATATACCTTGTTCAAAATCCTATAACCCCTATGCTCATAAAAGTGATCATTAATTTCAAGATGGGGATATTATATTGTGAATTTCATATGGTTTTTTATCTGATAATAAACACATATACACATTGTATCATCACCTTATTGGTGAAAATAAAAATATAATGGCTTTGAGTTGTACTATGTTATTTTAAAATAATTGAGTCTATTTCTATTTACCATTTTTTGAACTCATGAATCTATGTTTGTTCAATCCAATAATGTTGGATTAAAAATGAATCAAATATTGAAATAAATTCTATCATGAAATCAAAATCATGATAATGTGATCATATAGATAAATCAATATTAATGAAATTTAGAAACAATATACTATGATAAATTATGTATCATGTTGTATTTTTCACCATCTTTAACAAGGATTACTATCAAATCTATAAAACATTACAATCTATAATTAATTGGTATGGCATAACATTCTTGAATAACACAGTTACTGTAGATGGTATTGATTCAATATTTTTATGATATAATGGTAACACTCATATGATAATATACTATATGATCCCAGTATATAACAAACCAATCCATAAAAAGAATGAAATTGAATCATATCAGTTCCATAAAAAAATGTTTCCAAAATTAATGATATACAAAAATCAATGACAATACCTCATGATTCATGTTCATGATATTTCAAGCCTTATCATACTCTACCTTCATATGATTAAATTGGCTGAAATACATTTTCCTCATAGTACATACATTATAACTTTTCTTGTAAGTATTATTTTTCATAAATTTCCCAATAATGATTTGTATGTCAATGATGCATGTCATAATATAGAATTACCCATCTATATGTGGGTTTTATGAGGTTATTAATGATCATATGTACATACACAATATTGAACTCAATTTTCTATGTCCAAGCTCCATCCCACCGAAGTAAAAACAAGATGATGATATAGATGAGCCTCTTTAATCATCTCAGAACTTAACGAAACAATGTGAATAGTCTAACATTCCATGTGTCACATGACACTTGGGAATCTATTGTGAATATGACCATATATATGATTTATAGGAGCTATTGGAAAACATGGATTAATGATTTTTGGAGCCTGGATATTTCATCCTTCTTGATTATCAATTCAATCATGATGATGATTCATTTTCTCTATAATAATATAACAATAATATATACATAGGTTTACACTCACGTCAACATAAACATTTGAAAACAATTTAGAATATCCTAATAAGGGACTATTTAATTATGTCTTATCAAGTGATATGATTTAGTATAACCATTCAATGATTACGTTTTTCTAAAAAATAACAGGTATCTAATTTCAATTCTGATATGGGTATGTTTATAACATTCAATAAATATTTCACTACCACGAACCATTAATTTTATTATAAATCCCTACTTTAGTGTCATGATGTGTGAATATTCATCTAATTCCATGTGAGTCCACGAGAAAAAATCTATAGAAATTATGAAATCACACAACATGTGAATCAACCATCATAATATGTAAAAATTATTACATGAAAAAAATCATGAATAAAAATCCATCATTGGGAGACTAGATTTACACTCATAGATTGTTCAGCAACACTGATTGACATTCTCATTACTATATCCTAATACGTCAGAATGTCATTTATATCTATCCATAATAGTAAATCAAATGAAAAGAAATATGATTTTTTGACCCCACATTGTAACATGCCCAATATTGTGATACACCAATTGATCATGTGTGATGGATACATTATCTTTGGTATGCCTCCCCGTATGAAAGAGGCAACTGACTATAAGAAGTTTTACAAATACTGTAGTTGGAATAGTATAACCTTTTAAAATGGTGGTAATGTCTTAGAAGTTGAAACATATTAGGGTTATTGAAATAGTATAAAAATATTAATAAATAATTATACTTCCTTTATTGAGAAGAGACCAACTCAATAATAATAAAAATGAATGAATAATGTAATAAAATTAAAATTAAAATAAATTTGATACTATATTTCATTAAAATAAAGGACCCAGATGAAAATAAATTACTCAAAAGTACCCATTCTCAAACACCATGTAATTCCCATCACGAGGTTCATAAACATCATGCATGAAACTAACGACGTCATGGTTACATTCCCTATAAAAACTACACAATGTAAGAATTAGAGAAACCAAATGACAACCATAATGGGTTGTTAGTAAACCCTATAAGAATGACACTACTATTTAAAAAAATATTCATTCTAGAAAAAATTTATTAAGTATAGTATAAATAGATTATAGATTTAATAAATTAAAGATATGAATAATGTAATTTCACTACTTCCCATTCTTGGGGATGAAAAACTATGTCATCCAAATATGTTTTATTGAACTACCAGTATATCTATAAAAAAGGTGTATTCTTTTATATTAGAGTGGATCATATGACCAAATAGCATATTATCCTACTAATGATGAATCACTCAATATATATCATAAGAAAAGGCAAATTCCCTATGAATGACAAGAATATCATCCTTAAGGCATACCATAATCTCACCAGTAGAAATCATGCTATTTATTAGCTGGTCACCATACATCTTATATAAAAATATAGTCATCTATTAATAATCAAATATCGATGCACCTTTCCTTAGGTGCTATGAAATCACTCCCCATGCCATCACGTTTAAACATAATTCATGACTCATATCAAGAAATCCCCAATAATCTAACTAGAATCCCTCTCATATAAATCTACCAGATCAATGTAAAATAATATCAATATATAATAAATAGAAATCATATAGACTAAACAACACATATTAGATATATAATCATAAAAACTAACACTATTTATAAAAAAAATTCACCGACTATATTCCACTAATATGGTTCCCAACTATCATCATAATTATATAAAACGTATTTAATTTATCATTTTATCAAATATATGTTATTAAATAAGATATCCAAATTCATCCAATGTGATTAATCTATAACAAGTCAATCAATATAAATGTTATACAAATTAAAAATAATAATCCTACTATAAAACATTTTATAAATTTTTTATAGGACTATTATGTAAAATTGGATACGTCCAAATAATTTTCAAAGAGGGTACAAAAATAATGTGGATGGCAGTCTTAGTATCCATGAATATGGACCCAATAAAATCCAATAGATGATAAAAAATCCAAAAATTTATTTTAATAGGGTAAATCAAATTTATTTTTTAATTCATGTATCCTGCCTATATTACCCAACTTATTGAACATACTATGGATAATTAAATTCGACACAAGGGATATGTTTTAGGCCACCATCCATTAAATAGTCTCCAATTGAATCATCTTAGTAGTTTACTCAAATAAGAACAAATGAACTAATCTTAACAAGAAGAATCTAGATCAAACAATATCCATTTCAACTCCTAATGCATCTATATTCATAACAATCAACCACCAAAATTAGTGAAAAATTTTAGAGATGGTAAATAACAAAACAAACACATCGAGATTTGAATTCATGTATGGTATTCATGAAATAGAGGTGGGGACTCCAATATTACTGGGATATCATATGGGGATTGAGATAGGAAGGATGTAAATGATAAAAATTAATACAACATAGGCATTATAGAAATTAAAATACATATAAAAATTAATACACACCATGTAAACCCCATTCACATTGTGTATTGTTAATTTATGATATACATGGAAAATAAAAACCCCTCATGTGAATTTATCAACAATATAACATTACTCATCATTTGATATATATTTAAAAAGTGTAACCAAATCATTACAAGGAATATTTCATGTCTTATATCTCATTTATGGAAACATTTTAGAGATAAATTGAGATTTAGTAATATATATAAATGGCGTGTATTTTTTTTTCATGAGGTTTTATGTAAAAAATTCTGATGAATATCCAAAATCCCCTATGAATCAGTCTATCCAACAAAAAACCCTCAATATATTATTTTAAAATTTTATACCCAAAGTATATTAATTAAATAAACAACAGCACCTAAAAAATTGGTCATATTCCGCAACAAAGGCTATCTATATCCATATGAGACTCATTCAACATGTTTCATTCTAAATAAATCTCATCAAAATTTGTTTAACAAAAAACACACTGCATTATATACCTGGTATATGAAGTGATTGTAAACACTATCATAAATGAGATAAGTATTTATTAACAATATAGATGAATTAATGATAGGAAAAAATATGTGATATATAAACAAAATGATATTAATATATATTATTTCACATATAACATAATTTTTCATGAGATAAATTTATCAAATCATGAAGTGGAGTGAAATTTGGTAATTTATTCATTTATGATATGATTAAAAATTCATTATGGAGAATATTGTGACATCTATAATGAAAATAACTAAACAATAAATTCAATAAAAATACCTGAATATATGCTACTAAAGATGGTTATTAATTATTAATGATTATGAAATCTCAATACCTTACAACCATTGAAAGGAGAACAATGATATATATTATCTGAGAATAAATATCCATTTCCTCTTATATATGATGGGGATAAAATATATTATTTTTATATATTAGAAAAATATGTATCATGAAATCATAATATTAGTGGATAAATCTTATAATAAAGTAATTATTGTTCATATGTATATTCAAGTGGTGATTAAATAGGCCCAGATGGATTATATAGAGCTATAAAAACTATGGAAGAAATTAATGAGTTATACAGTTATTTTTATAGAATTATAAGAATCACTAACCATGTAAGGGTCTCATTAAACAATAATTGAATAGGTAACAATTAGATTAAACTGACAGTTCATCATTCTCTCTCCATCCGGGAAATAATAAAATGTATTGGGGTATTATAGAATATATATTGTGTAAAAACATGAAATGGGTTGTTGAAATGTATATTTCCTTGTGTTTTTTATGATATCATGTTATGTTTTAGATATGAAAGACTATGTGGATATTAAAACCATTACTCAGGCATTAACACAAAGAGGAAAACATCACCATTGATATTTCATTGGTCTTTCCAAAAAAATTTGAAGGCAATATTATTATTTAGGTTGAATTCAATCAGCCTAAATGTTTGAACATTTACTTGTCATTAGATATAATTTCCCACAATATCATATTTTTAGTCTATATAATAAGAATTTTGAATGGATTAATAGAGTACCATATTTTATTTAAAGTAAATGATATATGATATTTACCATGATGTTCAAGAGAAGTATTCAATAGACTCCCTATATAGTGATGTCTATTAATATTACATAACATTTATATATAGATGTTAATTTTGATAGAACAAATCCATCCCTATAGAATATATTGATTCAATTTTCAATGGAATTCATTAGAAGTTGGTTTCAAAACCTTCTCCTAGTGGAGTGTCCATAAAATAATATGATTCAATCATTAATTCTGATGTCTCCTAAATATTAAAACTACTGAAATATGTGCAAAACACAAACATCTTATATGATGTAATTGATGTGAAATTAAGATCCTTTCAATGTCACAAACGATCATCTCAATGTTTATATATGTGTTATACTAATAGTCATTAGTGATATATGGTGTTTTATGATTCCAAAAAATATATTCATATTAATCTATCCATGGTTTAATATGATGATATTTTTAATGAACGGAAATATTAGCCTTATTTAAATAGGAACCTTTGTAATTATTAACATTATAATGATGAAAGACTATCATTTTGAACCTGAAAAAAATATCTCTAAAGTATTATATGTGTTTCATGATTCTCTTCTAAAAAATTGAATTCATGATCCAGAAAATATATTGAAACCATAACACATACCCCTGGACTAAGATATCAATTATGAGTAATATGTATTTTAGATTTTGGTGTTATATATAATGTTCTAGAAAATTAGTATACTCATCAATGTTTTTAGGGAAAACATAAATTAAAACATTGTATAATGGAAACTATTGAAGTTATGAAATAAATATAACATCATTTTTTATTTATGTAATTTAATATCAATGGAGGCATTCATTTATCATGGGTATAATTTCACACCTCGTGATATAATGACATAATTCACCATAAATAAATTTAATTTTGTTGATAGCATGTGACACACTCAACGTCGAGACTACCTAGACAATAATATATTATAATATTATAAAATAGCCAATAAATTGGTAGGATTAATTAGATATACCCATTTCTAAATTAATATTTATAAAGGTGTTATATAAATTTAATAAATTTTACTTAAATTTTTATATTTTTTATGAATAAATGTTTTAACCATTTTCTTTTTGAAACAATTTTTTTTTTATTTTGAGAAAATTTAAAAAATATATTCAAAAAAATTTACAGATATTTGTAAATCTTATCATCTAAATTATCTTATTGATATCTTTTTAGAATAATATCAAATGATTTAAATTCTAGAGGATAACAAAAAATAATGTTTTTATGGAACATTTTATTTATATTTTAGAATTTTACAAGGTAATTTTTTTTATAATTTGTTCAGTATAACTATTTTTCAATTATTATATTTATATTTAAATTATTTTCATTCTAAGAAATTATATAGTTTAATTTATTATGAAAAAAATTCCAGTCATACAAATGAACATAACTGAAATTTATTTTTTAAATTTATTTATTCGTTTTCTGTTAAATAAATTTATACTAAATATATAAATTGAATCATAAAAGATTTATTTTATATGATTAATCATGATATCCATTTTTATAAATATCTCCCATTTATTGTATTAAAATTATAATAAAAAAATTGTAAAATATTTCTCACCTCGATATGAGTTAATGGGAAAAAGGGTACAAAAAGAAGGTTATTCATTTGAAAATTCTAGAAAACATTTAATTATATTATTTAATAGGTACATTTTAGAGATTTTAATATAGTTATAAAATATATAACAACGTTTGATAATCTTCTTTAACCTGGAACTCTATATTAATTTCAAAAATGAAGAAATAAAAATTCTCATTATTATGAAAAATAATACAGATATTTTTTATATAAAGATTAATAAAGAGTATTTTTTGTTAATTTTTTTATTATAATGATTAATTAAATTGTTATCATTTAAATTTTTTCTTATTTTTTGTGACCAAATAATTGAAATAAATAAATACATAATATTTCTATAATAGTTATTCATGTAAATAAATAATAAAATAAATGATCTAAAAATATTACAAGTAATTTAATATTGGTGTATTAATGTTATCCCTGGTTTTTTATATAATACTAAAAATTTAGAACTGTTTTAAAAAATGGTGTACAAATTATAGTGTTCTCATTATGTTTTCTAATTAAAATATTATTAGTAGTTCTTTATTTGAAATTAATAGTATTTTATGATAATGATATTGTATTAAATTAATTCAAAATAATTACAATATTTCAAGATGACACTTATGATCGTAAATGGTTGAAAACATCATCCCTTGGTCAATAATGTTTCCATTATTACTTAATAATTTAAATTATTAATCTTTAATACTAAATGATCAGTAATGTTATTATGATAACTATTACATAATCAAGGGGAAATATAAATGATAAATTATAAAATTAAAAAAAACATATATAAATATAATAATACTATTATATTTTTACAATATCCTCAATGTTTTCAAATTTATTTCCATTAGGGATCCGTATTATAATTAATTTCATAGTTATATTTTATTCTTTTTATTAATTCTATGTTTGATCCTTCCCTCTATAATATAATGACCCCTTTTACACAGAATGAAATGTATTCCATGCACTTATCTGCAAAATTTCATTATTAATGCTCGAAATATTCATGTAACAATTCTGTATTTCTCATGGACGTCAGTGACGGTAGCGAAGGCCATGGAACCAAAATAGAAATACCTTCCCACCACCATGTTGGATGTTATTGAAGTAATAATTTTGGCTACGTCCTCATGGTGTCGCACTACTCTACCCAAAACACCATTTTCGCACAAGGTACTTGCGCGCCACATTCTGGCCCGCAAGTCACTTGTGCGAGAAATTTCATTTCTCCCATGTTAATTTCTTTGGAAATAAATAGACCCATGGGGTCATCATTTGGATGGAAGAAATTTCCTAAAGCCGAATTGTTTCTCGGGTCACCGTAGTGCATCAACCATGTCTCCTTTAACTATCACGGTAGTTTTATAAATAATGAGCTGAGGATTTAAGGGAAGATCATTGGTCTTATGTTATTTAAGTGTTTTAAAACCATAACACATATCTTCCTATAAGTACCCAACCTCCAAAAATAAAAAATACTATTGCACCACCTATTCCATTCATAATAACATGACGCCCTAATTCTGGGATCACCTGGGAATACACCTGAAGGATTGATCTGAGTATCGATCATGTATTACCACTTGGGTTTTTTGTCTCTTAAGTGAACATCAAGTCACACAAGCCTACTTGAGTACCCATAAATGAACTCCATTCATTACTTGGGCTCCCCTCATTGAATCACTTACTCTCTTTAGTCTACAAACCATCAATCCTTCATAAATGTTATCCATGACAAGGATTCTTCTTATATAGAAACCTTGTCAGAAATAGATTGTGTTGAGACTACCTTCAAATCCTCCAAAATATCAATCCATTGGGTATGTCACATCATCGTGTCTCCAATTTGTATTGTCTCTAACTTTTATGACGTGAAAATTTTGTTCATGATTGATTTTGAATGATTTATCATATCTATAATTATTATTTTTTAAATAATGATGTATTACACCATTGGACAAGTTATTGATCAAGGATATATAGGGTTTAATCTTTGTAATATATATTAATGTTACCATACCTTTATGATTAACTTATTCATTTATATTATCATCGATTAGTATTTCCTAGTTTTTTCTTTACATGGAATCTGAACTCACTCATTATTATATTTTACAATGATGTTATGAATAATGGTTTATGTAGGGTATTTTTATATATGATATGATGTAATATCTTTATGGGATATGTTGGATAACATTCATTAAATAAGAAGACTATGTATCTAATATCTATTTATATTAAGCCATTATGGTCCTTCAATTTTTATATTTATAATGTAGTGAATATTCATAAAAAATTAAAATATTAATGTATGGATTCCCTCTTTCTATATAGGTTTCATACACCAATCAGCATCATGAGGGGGGTTCAAATTTTTTTATTAAAATTAATTATGGTTCATTGTATATCTGCATTTATTTTCATTATTACAATAACATATTATGAAGAATGAAAAGCATTTATAATAGATTTTAGACATGAATGAATAATTAGTTTATGTTAGTTAATTATCTAATGTGATTATATATTTAGGACATCACTATTATTTTTATTAAATCTGAAGAATAGTTTCATAAGGGAATATTGAAAATATTTTGTTTTATTTTATAAATTCTGTTATAAAACATGACATCCAATTATTATGGTTAATAAAAAAACACATTTTCTATTAACTATTTCACTTCATATTGTATTATTATTATAATATAAAATTTTCGTTAATATATATATAAGAAAAGTTTCAAAATTTTAAAATATGAATTGGGAATAAATTCATATAATCATTGTGTTAACAATCTTGAAATATAGTAGGATGAATTGTTTATATTTTTTTGAAATGTTTTACTTGTTGAATGGAGAAAATACTATGTCATACAAATAATACCACATTTATAAAAATATTTTTTATATAATAATGACTCTAAATATTTTGAAATATGTTTTTATTGGCAAAATATATATTTTAAAAGAAAAATAAATAAATAAAAAATATAATGATGGATTTAGACACATATATTGGACTGTTTTTATAGATGTAATTTTTTATTTAATGAGAGAATTATTTTATTCATTTTATTTTGTTATTAAATTATTTAATTACAAGGTAATATTATCATTTTGATTTTGTATTAATTCCAAATAAAAATAATTTATTTATTTATAGACCAATAATTGAAATAATTTTATTTTGATACAGTATTTTTCAATAAAATTTTTAAAATATAAAACGGACATTAATGTAAATACATGTATTTTTTGTGTAATTTTTTTAATTATATGAAATTATTTTGAGTGTGTCAAAATTTTCGGTGCATGATACCGAGGCCCGGTGTTCCCGGAACAAATTTTTATAAATTTTTTTAAGTATGTTCATTAAACCTATGAGGGGTGTTTTCTTACATTTGAATAGGTGCTTCGATTTAAAATACAAGGTCACCGTTGAATTCGTAGTATCTGGATTCTCTTAAAAAACACATCACATCGGCCGCAAAAGGTCAAGAGAAAATGATTGATTTTGGAATTTTTTAAAAATAATAATAAAATAACAATGCTATTTTATTTTATTTTATTCTTTTTCTTCCGACGGACAAGCTGCAGTGTGGTACCAACGGCTTGTTAAGCCATTAAATTGATTGACCATTCAATTCTGATATAACAACATCATTTTAATTTAAGATGTTTTATATTAAATGAACCCTCATAAATTCTATGCTCGTAACACACCCTCCCTCTCTCTTATTTTCAAGGATCTTGGGGAGAGGTAATGGCACGACATCACCAAGAAACGAAGTGCTGATAATGTTCCACAATGTCAACCTCTTAGAGGATAGATCTGGTTCCAATTGGAAGTGATGGGTGACACCAAACAATGAACTGAATGATGACCTTAGATCTGGGTAATTGGAATCTTGTTATGGGAAAGACAAACACCATCCTAATTATTCAATCACTGTTGTTCTATAATGTTCATCAGGTAGGGTTTACTTTTGTTTTTAATTTCAAGAGTTTGGGAAATATTTTCCTTCCATTGTTTTGTCTTCATGATAATTTGGAGGGAAGGATCCTAACAAACCCGACTCAGACCCTTCTATACCTTGCTACCCATTCGTTCTCCATGGAATACCACTACCGTGGTGGTACCGGCTACCCATGCCGGCAAGGACCGAGGTGGTAGTATGCAGCTGTCAGTGGTGAGGGAGGAGGCGGTGCACCCATAATGTCATTGCAACCTTCTATAGCTCCTCATCTTTGGTGGTCGGGAGAGGTTTCCAGCACAACTAATGGCCATAAATGAGGAGGGCGGTGTAACCAGTGAGCCGCCGGAAGACGCATGCATGTCGTGGCTTGACAATCACGACAGACCGAGGAAGGTGGCCCACACACCGACCAGCAATGGGTGGAGGACTTTCATTAAGTCTTATGCCTCTAGGGAGGGCAGCTGGCATCTTCGGGCTATCATGGAAGGCAGGACCAGCTCTGGCAGGTCCCAGATGGCTCCTGGTGGGGCCACGTTGTGCCGCCGCGGTGGAGGAAACCGAACGGCCCCCGCAGTCGTTCGAGAAAATCGGGGGTCACTCCCTTAGCTGGAAGCTAGGGATGACACTACTATACTAGACAACTCCACCAACCAGGTTAGGTCTTCCATGGCTGGGTGAGGTCAGGTCAGAATTAATGGGTCATACAAGACCTGAGCCCAACTAGACTGAGAAACTCTTAAAGGGAAATATCATGAAAATCGGACGTCCGTTTGATGAACCGTTTGTAGCGATGGGATCCTTGTATTGAGTGGATATATTAGGTATACTCTACTTTTGTTTTTTAAATAGATGGAGTATGACCTAGATTGATCAAACCTTTATACACTCGAACCCTCCAAACTAAAACTCTTATAACTCACAGACATGGTCTCCAATTGATGCGCCATCTGTCACATTTTAACTCTTATGACATGGATGTATTTTAGGTTATTCTGTTGTGGAGATTAGTGGTGGTTGAGGAATGAATTGTATCTCATGGGGAAGATTCTATGGAACATGTGCACACAGTGAGCAAGGAATACTACGGCATGAAGTAACATGAAGAAGGAACATCGATACTAACTGGTTCATCATCTATCGATCCTATGTGGTTCAGAATCTATTAGATCATGTGTGGGTCAGTTCATAGCCATCTTATGTGGGGTTGCGCACACCAGTCCTATGTGGGTCAGATCCTATGTTGGTCAGTGGGGGTTATTACCTATTGATCGTGTGTTGGTCAGAATTACTGCATCATAATAGTATAATATGATCTAGCTTACAACAATTCATATGTACTTATGAACATAAGTTATAACTAATTGTAACATGAGTCTTCTACCTTTGTGTTTTTATATTCATTGTTTTACATATGTGGAACTTATATCCTCGTGGTGTTACAGGTGTCGTACTTATATGTTCATTGTGTTGTCTTCATAGTGTTACTTGTGTGGTAATTCTACATTTTTTGTGTTATCTTCATGGTGTTACCTATGTGGTACTTATATCATTATGGTGTTACCTATGTGTTACTTCTACCTTCGTGGAGCTACCATTGTTGTATTCATTACTCATGTATGAGATGATTATGTCTTAATAACTTAGATATATGTATAGGAATATACCTAAGTAGATTATAATTTTATGAATCCATCTTGAGATGAAGGTCTGTATTTGAAGTTTTTTCCATTTTTTGTCATTGAGAGTCCTACAGGGGTCTCAGGGTCTCTACAACGTAGTGTTATACTCACCCATGCACGAGCTACATCTGCACCTTAATGTTTCTTCTGTAGACGACAGATAACATTGATCAAGGCTAAGGGAGCATGGATTTCACATTAATCAAAGGTGGATCATTTAGCCCGATGTAACACATGATCTGTTTTTCACTTTTCCTTTGTATATTTACATTCCATCCGTACTTCTACTTTTCAGTTGTGCATGTAATCCGACCCCTTTACTTTTTGCTCATTTTTTCTACAGTAGTATACTTTGTTTTTTCTTCTGGTTGTGTTCTTGGACTATGTGTCTGTACAGGTTAAAAGATAATGCGTTCCCATTTTAAGGATATATCATTCTAGGTCTAGTCGCATTCCCCTGGTATATGGATGGTGGGATTGGGGAAGTCATGGAATGGGTCTCGAGGGATGGGTCCAGAGAATCAAAAAATAGTTTTACTTGTTTTTTCATACTTATAATATAATTAATATAAAATAGTCTAGAAAGATTCTATTTTAATATTTATTCAATATTTTTAATTTTAATAATAAATATTATGTGACAATATACTCTAAATTAATTTTCATACGGAATGTTTAACATGGTAAATTATTATCACTATTGTTAAGTGTAAATGGTGTTCAAATAGGTTTTAAAATATCATGTATCTTATAAAATATCAATGAAACATTATATATTTTTCATCTTATGTATATTTTGACCTAACAATTTCCTATAAATGATATATCAAATTTTATTTCACTTTACCTAATAAATTAATATATTATATTTTATTGTTATTAATAATAAAAAGTATGAAACTCTTATTATTTATAAATGAAAACCATTTATAATCACTTCTCCATCAACCAATATCAATATAAATATATTTTAATCTATATATAGTCTTTCCAAAAACACATATCCATGACTTAGTGGTTGTTTTAATACTAGAATACCCATCCAGGAACTCATATATTTTTTAAACGTTATTTTATATTGATTATGTCATTGTTCGTACTTTCCTTTTCATTTTTATTTCATCGTAAAAATTATCCCCATATAATAAATCAATAATAAAATTTACTCTTAATGATTAATTAATATATTTAAAATATTTATGTTATTTTTAAATCTATTTCTCAACTTCTTCGCTTCAAATGAAAATTCCGAACGTCTGACATTCTTAAGTGCAGTCTACTACCTCCATAATGTGATATTCTTAATTATCAAACACTTCCACTAATTGGGAGTTCATTATTTAGATTTAATTAATATAAATGTAATCAATAATATTTTTCCTCCTTTTTAATATAAAATTCATTAATATTTCATTCCCTCACATTTGTTGGATAATGGAAATGCAACTCTTCTGTACATGAATATTACATACACCATGAAGACATGTAATATATTTTTCATAAAAAAATTACATAGAACGATAATAAAAACTATATATTTTATAATTAGAATATATTTTTTTAATATAAATATACTCTATTTGTTTATTAACGACCATTTTTAACAGACTAGAAGTGTTGAATCAAATATTTATTAGGAAACAAAACAACTTATAGCTAAAAAAGTTTTTATAAATAATAATTTTTTGAAAATGGGTTAAATATAAATTAATAATAAATTATTTATATAATTATGGATATAAATTTTTTATAGATAATTATTAATAATTATGGAATTTATGTTCTATTAGATGTTGTAATACAATTAATCAAGAGATAATCAATAGTAAGGATTACATCTATAATCTATTTTGTATTTAGTATTGTTTATATCTAAATATATTTAAAAAATAATATTATTACCTTTATCATTTAATCCCATAATATGTTATTTTCATTGGATTATTGTTTTGGTTAACATGTTATTTATTTATTTCATCCCCATTGAGTTAAAAAAATGAACTGAAATAATGATTATAAGAAAACAGAAATCTATTTTTTCTAAATAGTATGAAATGTTTTCCTTCTATGCCCTTATTTTAAAAAATATATTCATTGTTTTTATTATAGTAAATTAAATGGTTTTTATAGAGGTTTTAAATAAAATTTTAATATTATTATTGTTTAAAATAAATTTTAAAAATTATTTATTCATGTTTCATCATTTACTTTTTACAAAAAATTCAAATGATGATTTCATATAAAAAATAAGTATTTTAATAACATTTTCACTATCATGAAAATTATACATAATCAAAAAATTATTTAGAGTCCTCATAATGTTCAATGACAATAAGATTCCAATTTTCTAGTATTTTTTTAAAAAATATTAAAAAAAAATTCACATTATTTTCCAGGATAATACATATGTATTCATAAATATTATTTTCCATCAATGTCAATATGGTATAAATATTATTATTCATCACTAGGGATATGATATAGTAATTTTATCCATCTTAGTAATCAATGTTGGTTATATTCATGTTTTTCTATTTACTGACTATAAAATATGTTGATATTTTCTATGCAACTATTTGAATATAGAAGCTTATTCAGAAGGAATTTTGATTATTTACAATAATTATTATTATCAATATTAATATCATGAATTAATTTTAATAATGACAATCAAAAGAACTCATGAAAAAATATATTCGGTATTTTATATATGTCTAATCTATTTTTGATGGATATATTGGCATGTGTCCTTAATTGTAATATTATAAAGGCAAAAAAATTTCATTCACCATTATAAAAAAATTATTTATATCCATGTGATTAACTTCTTTTAATTTGTCCTATAATGATAAATAAATCTCTTATAATATTTTCCATATGTCATATTTTATTGTTAATTAACTGCACAACATTATTTGTGCCATTGTTTTTTTAAATATTATCTAATTAATGATATCTCTAAATAAGTAACAATGATATCAATTTTTTTATCCCTAGGTTACTTCATTGTCGATTTTTAATATTGTTCATTGATATATAATATGTAAAAATTA
Organism: Viscum album; assembly: GCA_963277665.1. NCBI lineage: Eukaryota > Viridiplantae > Streptophyta > Magnoliopsida > Santalales > Viscaceae > Viscum > Viscum album. Next base: position 835,974,954 of record OY728138.1, read on the forward strand.
TGTCCCCACTAGAATTTATGTTTTATTTCATATTTTTTAAATAATGAGATAATCATTTGTTTATGTAGTATATCCAGACTGCTAAGCTTTATTACAACATGAGATTATATCTCTTTTATATTCATAATGGGATATATTAACCATTGTATATGGATTAATATAGCTGATTTTGTTATATGTATTTCCATATATTCAAAATTAAATAAGACATTTGAGGATATTTTTTTTACTATGATAGAAAATTTACAAATGGAAAGCTATAAAATATTTTTCCAATATTTCATTTATTGAATTAGAATGTAACATCCTCTATGCATGTTATTAGAAGGTGGTATTTTTTTATTCTTAAGTATCCATGTTGATTGATGTGTAGCATTGAAAATTATATATAATCGAGATACATTGTTTACATCATTTAGTTTTCTATCATTAATAATTTTCATTAATTTATGAATATTTCTAAATCTATAAAAACATCGAACATAGGTGGGAAAAATTTGTTACTGATTGAATAATTATAATAAAACATTCATCTGTATAATAAATATATACTAAATTTACTAATACTCATAATAAACTTATATAAGGATTGATTTTTGCTTAATAGTGATATATAAATAAAGATATTATGTTTTTTACTATGGATAAAATATAATGTAAGAGCTAATTATTGACAAAATTGTATAGTGAATTGGAGGAATTATGCTATGAATGATCACGTATTTTTTATAGTTATATTAAAAATAATGTATTTGTAGAATTATCTCAATGGAGAGGAGCTTGAAACATATTAAATTCACAGGTGAAAAACCGTTGAGTAAAATAAAATATGATCAATTAGAACTATTAATGTTGATGATCGTAACATAATAAATGATCATGTAACATTTTCTATGCTAAATATATTGAAATATCCCATCATATTATACATGTAAATAATGATAGTGAAATCAATAGGTGAGGACCAACATACGACCGTACTCAAAATATTATTCATCCATTGATTATAAATAATACTAAGAAAATATATTTGTGAAAAATAAAACATAAATGAAGGCTGTCACAGGTGCAATGGTGGGTACTGTAGCGTTGGCATGTCACTATATAGGTGGCAGAGCACTATAGCAGCAGCGGGTACTGTGCAGTAATATAGAAGCGAGGGTACTGTAGCTGAACAATTCAAAGAATGGGCTTTTGACCAAAAAAATGGGCCTACGGGCCATGTAATGGGCTAAATGTACACTGGGCCTTCAGGCTAGGTAATGGGTCTCCCTATACCCAGTTAAATAGGTATTTTATTTGTTTAATAATAAATGAGGCTTTGGCCCCAGTCTTTTAAAAAAACATAAATTAAGGTTGGACTAATAAGAAAGGAAGATGCCTTATATATTATAATTTCTCTATATATAATTATGACTACTAGGATAAATTTATATTTTTCATCATCAATATAGTAGGAGAAATTTATATTATATGAATACCATGGAAATAATTTTTATCAACCTTTAGAGAACAATGATTTATAATGATCAATGAATAATATATGGTCGGATAATATAAAAATGTGGAATATAAAATATGAATCAATTTTCATTGTATGCCAATAAGTTAATGTATATAAGATAAAATCCATATGGATAATGCCACCATTACCCATTACTAAATTAAAATGTTGTAACATTGCCGTATATTTTTTATACTGACCTTCTGAAGACATCCATATGGAATAATATTATATGATTCATAAGGGAACATTGTATATATAGTGGTCATTTGATCTTCATTTATGTAGAAATTTCACTATACCAACATCTGATTTTATTCATAAAGGATGTGTTTAGGTTTTATGGAACATCATTTTAGATTTTATCTCATTTATATTAATGGTTCACCTTAATGTTATAAAAACCCTTACAACATACCATGAACGTAGTGTTTAACATTTACATGCAATATCATATAAGAGTAAATGGTAAATAATTAATGGAAATTAAAACTATATAATAAATTATCAAGGAGTTATATATGGAATTTATGTAGGTTAGGATCAAAATATTCCTTTTTATGTTCTTATACAATAATATCTTACACTCATCCATTCATATGGCTTCAAAAAAATCCCACTTTGGGATTAATTGAAAAAATATAACATGTTTGGTAGATGTTGGAGAAAAAAAGATTTGTGACCCAATTATATTGATAAAATGGACGACAACTATAAATCAATTCAATAATACATTAAGGAATAAAAAATTCAATAGAATATTTATAATAAAAATTATCAAACACCTTTGGAGAATGATGTTTCATATAAGCTGTTCTTTTTCATATCCTCGTGTAATATATTCATGACATTTGGGGAGTAGGGAAAGTTATGTATAATATACATTGTCCCCTTTGAGATTCTTGACCGTGTTAATTCTGTAACCTATTAACTACTAGTCCCACCAAACAATTTTTTTACGTAACATGATCTATGTATCCCTCTTTATGAAGTAAATACTAGATCCTTCAGATATAAAAAATATTTCGGTAGATTAGTTATAGTATAAGATCACTAATAAGGAGACTCAAATTAAAATATTAATCTATTGTAGAAATGTTATACTTAGAAAAAATCTCACAAAATAAATATATTTATGAAAAACCATAAGTTTTAATATTACAAAATTACACCTAAGGATGAAATGAAATATATATACACCAAAAATTCATCATCTGTTTGTGTGAAAAAATTAATTTTTATGGATACATTTAAAATTATGAGAATAATTATGTTACTCAAATGTTTTTATAATTTTTATCTTTAATGATCATGTGATATATTTTTTATTATAGTACATTATAAATCTCATATACCACATAAAATGAAGAAATACAACATTATTATATTTATATAAGAATTTAATTTCAATTTCAACGTAAAAAAATATACATGAAACTAGGTCTATGGGTTAATATATAAATTAAATTAATTACAAAAATTATAGTGAGGGGTAAATATATAGTAAATTACATGCATATGGAAATGTAATCGAGGAGACTCGAACTCAAGAGCTCTAAAATATCTCTTAGGGGAATATCCAAACCATCTACACCCTAGGGGAATAATAATCTTTAAACATTGTATCACAATAAAGAAATATAGATGATGTTTCAATCCATGAATACATATACTCATGAATAATAATGTAAAATAGGGAAAGGAAAGTATATATAATAAACAATATGAATGTGATGACTGTAGAACCTTGATAAGAATTGATGTGAATGATGATTGAAGTAATAATTTTGTGTATATAGGGAGTACAAAATTAATATAAATATTTGAAATACAACTATTTTAATAGTAAGATAACCATATACATATAGAAAAATGACAATTGAATTAGTATAAATATATATAATTTTTTGTAAAATCAATATATTTGAAATTAATATCCCAACACAGTTATATAATATTTATAGATATAATAAAAAGATGAAATTTTAAAAAAATGAAATTATTATTAATTGACAATAAATATTTTTTAATTTAAATAAACATATAATTTTGAAATTTTGTTAATTTTAAGAAGATTGTATCAAACATCCATATTCCTATATAATAATAATGAAAAATTGTGAAAGCCATATGTTCATTTAAAGGGTTATAAATATTAATATTTTATAATTATTGGTCAGACTCAGTCAATAATAATTATATAATAAAATCATATATACTTTTATTAAGAAATTATTTTCAAAATATGATTCTATTGTTCATTTCATAAAATTAATTTTTTGGGTAATGATTTAGTATTTTAGGTTTATTATAAAATATAAAAATATTAAATTAGTTTATGTTTACCATATTTATTTAAAATATATATATATTTTCCAAAAAATGTATTCAATATTTTAATATCACGTATATTATTTAACAAAATTTCCCTTATCATTAAATTGTTTTCCATGACAATATTTTAGGATAAAATATTTTATTATATAATTTATCCATCTTCTACTGATAGATTCCACCATATTTCCCTCATTTATCACCATATTAAAAAACTATACATAAATGTTCTATCCTTAAATACATTATCATATATTTTATTAAATTCCTAAACGTTATAGATTCACCAAAAGTAAAAACTATGAATGAATTGGTTGTAGTGTTAAGGATTGTTTTTAATGTTATTACATATGTTTTTTTAATTCAATCAAATTTCAAAATTTCCATATTTCATCGACATAATCAATATGATTATCATTAAATTGAATTTAATATTATCATATAGATTATAATTATACATTAATATGAATTATACAAGCATGTAACGTATTAAAACTATTTTAATATATTTTTATAACCCCTGCTTAAGCAAGGATGTTTCTAATCGCGTATATGGTTGATGTTAGAAAATTATAATTTCCACCTTCCTAGATATTTAAAACAAAACATATAATAGATAGTCATGGATTTTATAAGGATATAATTATATGATTAATATTCTAGAATGGATAAACAACGAATATATTTAAATATTAAAAATTATTATCATATTGATAAATAAAAAAACTATATAAAAGAAAAATAAAGGATACAATTTGAAAAAAATAAACCCTGATTTTTTCAATGCTCTTATAGATATTTAGAGTAATTGAAATTTATAAAATTATATGGGAAAAATAATAATATTTCTAGGAATATAAATCCATTTGTCAGTGACTTCCATTTAATCATACTATCTAATATGGCCTTTGATCCATGAAAGATCCCCTATTAGAATGTTGAAAATAAATACACATTTGAATAATGTGATTATTAGTTATCATAAAAAATATAAAAATTTAAATATAAAATAAAAAGTTTTTAAACAAGTATTTTATATACCTATTATGATCTTTCATGTGTTTATATTAATGCACCAATATATTAAGGAATCAAGTTAATTGAATTAAAAAAAACTGTTTTTTCTTGGTAGGTCAGATTTCACATTCATTTACACTCCATCAATCTCTACTATTCATGTTTTATTCTTTTTTATAATGTATATATACACATTATATATATATATTTCATGTTATTATTCCTATACATTATCTATGGTATGGTCTTATTTCATATTCCCTTCAAAATTGTACATATAAATTGAACCCTATTAAAGTAAATATTTTAAATTTATTTAATGCTATAATATAAAACAAAAATAATAAATTCAATATTAAATTTTATATAAAATTACAATTCTCTACACTAAAAATATTAAAATCCATTTTTTGTTTTTTGAATACCCTTTTCCCAATATTCCTTCAGTGTTTCTTTACCTAATCTTTAATAGAATGTTTAATAAGTTTAAATATATATAAAAATTTCCATCGTTATGGGTTTCTATTCACATGACCAATATCTTCATTAAATTTTACAATACACTAATTTTTTTAAATTTTTAAAAATATTAATCTGTTCTTTTATTTTGATTTATTTAGGATAGATAATTTAGTTATTCTTGTATATAATATGATGTAACATATTACATTATGATGATTTTGGAATTCATATATAATAAATGTTATTTAAATTTAGTATATAATACATATATAAATATAAGTATATAGATAGAAACTGTGGAAAGAAATATATAAAAATATAATGAAATAGGTATTATTTTTAAATCATGAGATACCTTGTATGGTGCACAATTATAGGGATTGGCTCACTGTTATATTTTCCTCGCCCAAATGATTGAAATAGGATTATGATTTCATTATTCATTTTATTAAAACATTATTATAATTTCATTATCTTATGATGTCAAACTATTTATGTGATTCTACTATTCTAACTCATATGATTATTTTTTATTATGATATCATCATATAGCACATGAAAAATAAGTACTATTTCATTCTAATTCATGATTCATTTCTGGGATTTATAGCATACAGTTTTAGTTATGTATATCCAAATGTCTTAAAATGTTATAATTAAAATATAAAACTATTTATGAACACATTATAGAGACTTATATAAATTTGTTGTAGTTTATTTTTATGTTGTTTATATGTGCCTAAACATCCAATGAAACTAGCCTCTATATTTATCATGTCACATTCCAATATATTATATTAAAAAATATATAATTATTCATGTATAATCCTTGTGTTGTATAAATATCATTTAAATTGTGATATAGAATATATTTCATAAAATTACATGAATTCAAATTGCATGGCATGGCCATGGAAATACAATGATTATTTGTGGGATTATTGAACAACCAAAAAATTCATTTCAGATGTAATCATTTTGGTTATTGTTTTTGAAACCATGCTTCAAACTAATAGATATTTCTTATATAATAATTTTAATAGTCATGTATTTAATTACAATTATGATAATTTCATAATGAATGTATTTCTTGATTTTTCTGATATTGAAGTTGTTTCGAGGGTTAATTTTACTAAAAATCCGCAATATAATTATATTTATTCTATATGGATTGATATATACATCAAGAGAAATGATATATATCTAACACACAGTGTAATATTATTTAGTTCATAAAACTAATTATTTTAAGGGAATCTATGGATATGATGTAACATTCCATTCATTATTAAACATGTTTTTCTATATGGATTGTTGGAGATTTTCAATTATTGAGAACCATCATTCAATGTCAATTGACATAATATGATGACATATATAGAAAATTCCCAAACATAGAGTGTCTATTTACCAATTTTTTAATGAGTATACTTGGAATATCTATTTATTCAATTTAATTAATAGAAGAAGGTGTTTAATGTTAGGTAATTATTATATTTTAATTGGGTAACTATTGGTTACAAAGAATAGTGAATATTCCATTTGGTTTTTTTATCCATTAAATGAGATTTATATGTCTTAATCATGGATCCCATTTTTTGTTATATATTTTCTATCAATATATCTCAATATGGGGTTAAGAACATGTTTATGAATGATTTGTGGGAAATCTAAGTTTATTAGGGAATAAATTATATACCCATGTAATTTTATAATCATTGAATTTTTTGGGAAGTGGGATTTCAGGATTCATATGAAAATGGAGTTCATATCCTTTGAAAAAAATTGGAATATTTTTTTGGTATAAAAAATAATTTTTACAATGTAATTGATTATGATAGTGATGTATAAAAATGAATAATATAATATTATGTATGTCATTGTTTTTTTAATCATTGGGTTGGTTATTTTTTATCATATAATAGAGTTTGTTAGAAAATAATAGTACCTTTTATTAATACTCAACAAGTTACCATCCATTCTTACACATTGGAACCCCAACAAGATGAAAAATTTTGATATATCATAAATGATGATTTTTGAATTATTTCAAGGGATATGGTTTCCATTTCCCTAGTATATAATGTATGTGGGCTTCTCGTGGATGATTCAAGGAATTTGTAGAGTTTAGCCTCTTCTAGTGATATGAGGCCATGTGAAAGATATAACACCCTTTTGGTCTTCATTAAAATACATTAGAGTCTATTATAATATAATGAAGATTCATTCTAAAATAATACTATATGTTTTACAATGTCCATGAAGTTAAATTTTTTACCTATTAAAAATGACATTTATTGAATAATTAATATATAATATAATGATATACACCATTATATCACAAAATGTACATCAAATTCATTTATCATTTTTGATTCTACCACAAATCAGAGTGATCAAGAACCTGGAGATAATGAATGTAACCACATAATTTGATAGTGGTCTTAAAATTAGGTTAATCCTCCATTGAGTGGAATAATGTACCATATAATTGAATCAACATCTTAATTCCTTAAGGTAGGACATGAATGAAGAGGAGTGACCATATTGTTCACATGATTGGTGTAGCTACAAAGACTAATATTATTCAATTATTAATTTATTCTGACCATTTAAAGAGACAATTGGAGTCTTTAGTTTCATTCTTGACCATATATACCATTTCACATCAATAAAAATGATATAAACATTAACGAAAAAAATATAGATAATGTAGAAAAATAAAATTTTAACAATAATATATGAACATAGATTAATATTTGATATGGAATTATATTTATGGTCAATTAAGTAAACATAAAATAATTTTACATGATTTTACTATTATGAAGAATAATTCATATATTGGGGCGGTGTTTGAAAAATAAAAATCCATGGATAAATTAGATTTAAATAATTGTGTAAAGGTAAGCTAGTGGATTCATTGATTACAAGAAGGTATATCCATAGTTCCATGTTCTTAGTAGATGTATCATGTAATATATTTAAAGGTAACCTTGATGATAAATATTTTACATCACATTAAATCCATCTCAATTGAAAAATAATCTTATAAAAAATATATATATATATATAAATGTATTTTAGTATCAATGGATGTGTATCTCAAATTATGGTTGCAATTTTAAATAGTGATGATCATGGTTTGGTTCACCAATAGTGGTTGAATTTGGATGATCATGATCCCTTGTGTTTATCTTATTCAATAAATTGAATTTCCATTATATAAATAGTTTGATTATTCTAAACATTAATTCATTGGTGGAATCACATCACCAACCATATTTAAATTCTAGAAAAATAACATGTTGGGAATAGTGTTTCATATTTTTATACATAAAAGGAAACAAAGGCATCACCCATCATGTCCTACTATAATAGATGTTCCCTTCTACTAAGGAATTATAAACATTATATTGGTATTCGCTTAGACATCATTTTTTTAGCCCCGCACAATCTGATCCTCTTGTTCATATATCATGACCCATCCTATTGGGGCCTGTGTGGTGACTCCCCATGCTCTTCTCCAATAGGCCAGGAGCTGGTGACTAGCATCGAGTAAGCATTTTACTACATGCGATGCATTTCCTATGAACCTGTACACATGCACACATCTCCAAGCCCACAAATTATGAAATATAAAAAACAATAAAGAACAAAATGTATGTATACAACTAAACCCAACCAACAGAGTACAACATAATGTGATGTAATGATATTGAACTGGGCCAAAATAAAAGGCCCCAAAAAACATTAGTCTGAAAACTACAAAGTCCAACCTATAAATACGAAGAGGTATTGGGACTGATTCTCATAGCCAAAGGAACACCTCGGTCTATATGGATCTCAGAATTCTTGGTCCTATCCTGGTCCACCCTGGACTCTATAAATATTCTTCTCGTCTGCACAATACATGACACATGCGGGCATAGCCCATGCATGGTTCAGTATAACAATACCCAATAGATGACTCCAAAATACACAAATCAAGAACACAAAGGAAAGGCACAAAAACACCTACACATAATATGTCTACTAAACATATAATAAGAGATCACAATCTAGATATACTAAAATCCCAGACCCATTGTCTAGAGACAAGTCACACAACTACATACCCCTGTTAGGGATTCATTTAGATTATTTCCATGAAGTACTTGTTCTTGGAGAACACACCCCATGAGTCTGGTAGCTCTGATGACGTCTGTTTGAGAAGTACTGTTCGTCGAGAAACATCAAGAGAGGTAGATATACTCATTACGGGATACAAATTCTTGAGTGGGAAGATCACGGTAGAAAGATTAACACATTACGAGAGACACAATCTTGAGTGGGAATGATCATGATACACATATGAGGATCACGGCTTGGGCCTTGGAGGATATCACTACTCATCCATATTCACCATCTAGGTTATTCTCCAGCTTGTTAGAGGATCAGCGCCCGATAGAGTTGGTCAAGTCAATCCCTAACTCTACTTAGGGTCTGGAAGGGATAGAGGATCTCTCTCTGGGCCTCAAGGAGGAATGTCGACTCTATCACAAAAAGTCCAGGTGAAGGGATCAAACTCTTGTAGATGGAAATGATGCCTGACCATTAGGGGAATGAGAATAAGGGGCACTAACCCTAACGAACGATTTCTAAGATATAGTTAACATGAGGTCCAGTTCATTTTCCGAAAAGTATGTGTCATGATGAAATGTTACACGACATGTTGTCTTACCCGGGGAACTTCCCATGTACAACTACTCGTGTCATAAGGCTGGTCATTTCTAAATGTTAGTACACGACCAATATTAAAGTGTACACACCGTGTCCAAGTGACTGGGGTTGGCTCCGTGTACACTGTCCATGTGCCCATACATGGTCATCAACCCACGTACTTCATCGCGTTTAATTAGTACATGGGGTGACCCATTTTACTGGCATCACATGGCCATGTGATGTAGTACATTCCGTGTACTCCATCCCTTGTACGTGTATCCCCTGGATACATGTCGATTCCCATGTAGCCGCCTCTGCCGTGATGTGTATAGAGTATACATCATGTCGTCTGAAGCCATGTAGTCAAACCTGTCTCTATGTACTTCTCAAAATATACTTCGAGCTTCTGGGAAAGTCCAACATGTCGTGTGATTCATCTATGACCCTGAAAACCCTAGCTGCAACTGCCAATACATCACGGTGTGTTCTTCAGAAGTACACACTGTGTATTTTGGATATTTCTTGAAACAAGATCCTTCAACATTGTGACTTCCATGATGCCATGATCATCGATCCAAAAATCTAATTTCCATGAAAATTTCAGGTTTTGGTCGCCCCGACATCATGAATCCAATTCCTTTATTTTCGGATCACTAATCGGCTCTGAAAACATGCAACGATCCACCCATGCAAAGAACACTCAATGAACGACCCTCCCTGATCCGTTCTGATTCATTATCTGTTATCATCGTCTCACCTCTGCAAGGTCATTGTGGGGTCGAATCATCAATTTGGGATTATTTTATCTCATAACAGATGTGCAATGATCCATTGTTCATCGCCCCACAAACAACATGATGAACGCGTGAAAGAAAAAGGGGTAAGAATATCCAATAAACAAATCTTGGAACGAACCTTCACCATCATTCGTCATGGATTTTTTCTTCTCCCATAAGTAGGATTAAATGAACCCGAATAGAAAAATAACAATTCAAGATGAAACAAATCCTCGAATCATGTCAATAAAATCCTACCACAAAATGTACGAATCCGCGGATAAAATTGTTCGTGGTTGATCTGTGTTAATCGTTTAAATCAAATGTGGGGAAAATTAATTAAATTATATCTCCTAACTCAGATGGGATCAATCGGTGAAAATGTGGTCGTGATACCATTTTTTTTTGAGATCCTCCATCCTCGTCGGTGCTTCGATTCACAGCTTGGATCCATCATCATTCGTCACCAAGAGTTTTCTCTAGGGTTTCCTCCCAATATTCTGCCAACGATTGACATTCGATTATCCCAATAAAATGGGAAACATGTTTTGGAATTCAAAATAAGCTGCAGAATTAATGAGTCCAACTTTCCATTTCTGAGTCATTATGTCATGGAATTTATTAAATAAACAGTTACCCCATCTCCACATTGTAGTGAATGTTTCCATAAAAAAGTTATTGAGATTTTTATTATTATTATACTAAAAATGTATGAAAATTAACATTTTACCCTGACCCACTCCTATCAAGGATTTACCATTTATTATGTAATGTTTTCATTCTCATGCAATGGTTCCCTCAGATTATAAATCTGGGCATCCGTTTGAAAACAGCCACAACCGTATAGAAGTACCGACTCACTTAACTTGAAAAATGTTCAAACCACCATCCCAGGATCACTGAGCCACATAATGATGTTCCATCTCTACACCTGGTCTCATATTAATTCCATATAATATTTTAAAATTATACAAGGGAAAACCCAAGAAACTACATTTCCCCACCTTGGAGCATTGCATCCCCGAATAGCCAAAACAAGACTACTGAAAAATATGTGAGTACTGGGTGTGGATCTAAGCTGCCCACTCACACATGATATCCTAAAGATTCACATGCTGACAATGAATGCACACCAAGGGAATGGATCTCCTACGAAAGATCCTATCCTTCCAATCCTTGATCTCCATCGGCTAATCAGCTAAGGTCACTCCGTCCTCAATGTCCATCTCCCCCCCCCAGTCGATGAAATGTGGTGGGTCATGCACGTACCTCCTCAGTTGTGACATGTGGAATAAATCATGTACCTGATGCAACTGTGGCGTTAGATCTTGGATGTACACCACCTCTCCAATTCTGCATAGTATCTAGAAAGGACCGATAAACCTCGGAGATAGCTTTCCTCCCTAGCCAAATCACTATAACCCTCATCGACGTGAGACCCAAATAATGATGTGCTATCCCTCTTCGAACTCCATTGGTCTATGTCATCTAGTAGAATATGACTTCTACCAGATATGTGTAGTATTCATCCATTCCCGGATGATCTGCACCTTCTCAGTGGTAGCCCACACCAACTCTGGACCCATGAGTGATGACTCTCTAGGGTCGGTCAAGCTAAGTTTTGAACGACAGTGTCTCCCAAACATGGCCTCAAACGGTGCCATAACAATGGTGGAGTGGTAGCTATTTTATTACACAAACTCCATCAATGGTATGTGGTCCTCCCAACTACGACCAAAGTCCATGATACAATCCCACAACATATCCCCAAAAACCTAAATAGTCCTCTCTGTCTGACCATCTTTCTAGGTATGAAACGCTGTGCTCAAGAATCGTTGAGTCCCAAAGGCCCCATGCATTGCCTTCCACATCCAGGATGTAATGTGGGTGTCTCAATCCGAGATGAAAGTTGATGTGACACCCTGAACTGAACTATCTCTTACATGTAGAGGCGTCCCAAGATATTCATGTAAATCTACTCCCTGATAGCTAGGAAGTGGACCGACTATGTAAGTTAGTCAACGATCACCCAGATGGAATCATGCCCCTTTGGAGTTGATGGTAAACATGTCACAAAATCCATCGATATTCCATCCCACTTCAACTTATGATCTTCCATGGGGTGAGCTAATCCCATTAGAACTTGGGGCTCATCCTTCACATGCTGGCATGTGATTCATCGAAAAACAAACTCTACTACTACCTTCTTTATGCCTAACCACCAGAACTATCGTGGAGATCCTGGTACATATTTCCCACTCTAGGTTGTATTGTCAATTTTGATGTATGAAACATCCTTAGGACCTCCCCTTTCAACGCTACTGGTAAAATAGTGTATCCTATGAAAAAATTACATGATCCTCACCTTGTGAATATCCATCAAGAGAATGTCCTGTGGATAACTGAGCACGTAATGTATCACAATCAACATCCACAAATTGTGCATCCCTAAATCATTGCAAGAGTGTAGATGTGGAAGCCATATACTGTAGGTAGGCTACATCCTCTCCATCCACAAAGGATAACTACATCATGGATAACAGCTCTGTCACCTCACTCAATAGCTGTGACTTTGACCTTCTGCTAAGAGCATCTGCCACCTTGTTCCCCTTACCAGGAGTATAGATGATCTCGAAAACATAGTCATTGATGAACTCTAGCCAAAGCCACTACCTTAGAATAATATCATTTTATGAAAAGACGAGCATGAGGCTGTTGTGGTCTGAGTAGATGATGAACTGCTCGACCATATGGTATTCTTGCCACTTCATCAATGCAAAGACTACCACAACCAACACAAGATCACGTGTTGAATAGTTTTTCTCATGTGGCTAATGTTGGCACGAACCATAATCAATAAATTCCTTCCATTGCATAAGGACACATCAAATCACTACCTTTAAACATTGTATCACATTAAAGAAATATAGATGGTGTTTCTTTCCATGAATACTTATACTCATGAATAATAATTTAAAATAGGGAAAGAAAAGTATATGTAATAAACAATATGAATATGATGATTATAGAACGTTGATAAGAATTTATGTGAATGATGATTGAAGTAATAATTTTTTGTACATAGAGAGTACAAAATTAATATAAATATTTGAAATACAACTATTTTAATAGTATGATAACCATCTACTGGTAGAAAAATGACATTTGAATTAGTATAAAAATATATAATTTTTTTTGTAAAATCAATATATTTGAAATTAATATCCCAACATAGTTATATAAAATTTCTAGATATAATAAATAAAATGATTTTTTAAAAAATGAAATTATAATTAATTGTCAATAATGATTTTTAAATTTAAATAAACATAAAATTTTAAAAAAATTTAAATTTTATGAAAATTGTATCAAACATTCATATACCTATATAACAATAATGAAAAATTGTGTAATCCATATGTTCATTTAAAGGGTTATAAATATTAATGTTTCATAATTATTGGTCATACTCAGTCAATAATAATTATATAATAAAATCACATATACTTTTAAGAAGAAATTATTTTCAAAATATGATTCTATTATTCAAATCATCAAATAATTTTTTTCAGTAATGATTTAGTATTTCAGGTTAATTATAAAATAAAAAAAATATTAAATTAGTTTAGGTTTACAATATTTATTTAATATATATATATATATTTTTTCCAAAAAATGTTTTGAATATTTTAATATCACGTATATTATTTAACAGAATTTCCCTTATCATTAAATCATTTTCCATGACAATATTTTAAGATAAAATATTTTATAATATAATTTATCTATCTTCTACTTATAGATTCCATCATCTTTCCCCTAGTTATCACCATACTAAAAAACTATACATAATTGTTCTATCCTTAAATACATTATCATATCTTTTATTAAATTCCTAAACTTTATAGTTTCACCAAAATAAAAAACTATGAACGAATTGGTTGTAGTGTTAAGGATTCTAGTCATTGATAATATATATGATTTTTTAATTCAATCAAATGTCAAAATTTCTATATTTCACCAACATTGTCAATATAATTATCATTAAATTGAATTGAATATTATCATATAGATTATAATTCTACTTTAATATGAATTATACAAGCATGTAATGTATTAAATCTATTTTATTATATTTTTATAACCCCTGCATAAGCAAGGATGTTTCTAATCCCATATATGGTTGACGTTAGAAAATTATAATTTCAACCTTCCTAGATATTTATAATATAACATATTATAGATAATAATGGATTTTATAATGATATCATTATATGATTAATATTCTAGAATGTATAAACAACGAATATATTTAATTATTAAAAATTATTATCATAATGTTAATTATAAAAAACTATATAAAAGAAAAATAAAGGATAAAATTTGAAAACAATAAACCCTGATTTTTTCAAAACTCTTATAGTTATTTAGAGTAATTAGAATTTATAAAATTAAATGGTAAAAATAATAATACTTCTAAGATTATAAATCCACTTGTCAGTGACTTTCATTAAATCATACTCTCTAATATGACCATTGATCCATGAAAGATCCCCTATTAGAATGTTGAAAATAAATACAATTTTGAATAAAGTGATTATAAATTATCATAAAAATTTTAAAAATAAAATATAAAATAAGACGTTTTTAAACAAGTATTTTATATACCTATTATGATTTTTCATGTGTTTAGATGAATGCACCAATATAGTAGGGAATCAAGTTAATTGAATTAAAAAATCTGTTTTTTCTTGGTAGGTCAGATTTCACATTCATTTACCCTCCATCAATATCTATTATTCATGTTTTGTTCTTTTTTATTATGTATATATACACATTATATATATATATATATATTTCATGTTATTATTCCTATACATTATCTATGGTATGGTCTTATTTCATATTCCCTTCAAAATCCTACATATAAATTGAACCTGAATAAAGTAAATATTTTTAATTTATTTAATGCTATAATATAAAATAAGAATAATAAATTCAATATTAAATTTTATATAAAATTACAATTCTCTACACTGAACATATTAAAATCCATTTTTTTGTTTTTTGAATACCCTTTTCCCAATATTCAATCAGTCTTTCCTTACCTAATCTTTAATAGAATGTTTAATAAGTTTAAATATATATAAAAATTTCCATCGTTATGGGTTTCTATTCACATGACCAATATCTTCATTAAATTTTACAATACACTAATTTTTTTAAATTTTTAAAAATATTTATCTGTTCTTTTATTTTGATTTATTTATGATAGATAATTTAGTTAATATTTTATATAAGATGATGTAACCTATTTCATTATCATGATTTTGGAATTCACATATAATAAATGTTATTTAAATTTAGGATTTAATACATATATAAATGTAAGTATTTAGATAGAAAGTGTGGAAAAAAATATATAAAAATATAATGAAATAGGTATTATTTATAAATCATGAGATACCATGAATGGTGCACAATTAAGGGGATTGGCTCACTATTATATATTCATCGCCAAAATGATTGAAATAGGTTTATGATTTCATGATTCATTTAATTAATGCATTTTTATAATTTCATTATCTTATGATGTCAAACTATTTATGTGATTCTACTATTTTAACTCATTTGATTATTTTTTATTATGATATCATCATACAACACATGAAAAATAAGTATTATTTCATTCTCATTCATGAATAATTTCTGGGATTTATAGCTTACATTTTTACTTATGTATATCCAAAGGTCTTAAAATGTTATAATTAAAATATAAAACTATTTATGACCACATTATAGAGACTTATATAAATATGTTGTAGTTTATTTTTAGGTTATTTATATGTGCCTATACATCCAATGAAACTAGACTCTTTATTTATATTGTCACATTTCAATATATTAAATTAAACAATATATAATTATTCATGTATAATTCTTGTGTTGTATAAATATCGTTTAAATTGTGATACAGAATATATTTCAAAAAATTAAATGAATTCAAATTGCATGGAATGGCCATGGAAATACAATGATTATTTGTGGGATTATTGAACAACCAAAAATTTCATTTCAGATGTAATCATTTTGGTTATTATTTTGGAAACCATGCTTCAAACTAATAGATATTTCTTATATTATAATTTTAATAGTCATGTATTTAATTACAATTATGATAATTTCATAATGAATGTATTTATTGATTTTTCTGATATTGAAGTTGTTTCGGGGGTTTCTTTTACTAAAAAACCACAATATAATTTAATTTATTCTATATGGATTGATATATACATGAGGAGAAATGATATATATCTAACACACTGTGTAATATTATTTAGTTCATGAAACTAATTATTTGAATGGAATCTATGGATATGATGTCACATTCTATTCATTATCAAACATGTTTTTCTATATGGACTGTTGGAGATTTTCAATTATTGAGAACCATCATTCAATTTAATTGAAATAATATGATGACATATATAGAAAATTCCCAAACGTAGAGTGTATATTTACCAATTTTTTAATGAGTATACCTGGAATATCTAGTTTTTCAATTTAATTAATAGAAGAAGGTGTGTAATGTTAGGTAGTTATTATAATTTAATTGGGTAACTATTGGTTACAAATAAGAGTGTATATTCCATTAGGTTTGTTTATCCATTAAATGAGATTTATAAGTCCTAATTATGGATCCCAATTTTGTTATATATTTTCTATCAATATATCTCAATATATGGTTATGAACAAGTGTATGAATGATTTGTGGGAAATCTATGTTTACTAGAGAATAAATTATATTCCCATGTATTTGTATAATCATTGAATTTGTTGGGAAGTGGGATTTCATGATTCATATGGAAATGGAGTTCATATCCTTTGAATGAAATTTGGAATATTTTTTTGGTATAAAAAATAATTTTTACAATGTAATTGATTGTGATAGTGATGTATAGAAATGAATAATATAATATTGTGTATGTCTTTGTTTTGTTAATCATTGGGTTGGTTATATTTTATAATATAATAGAGTTTGTTATAAAGTAATAGTACCTCTTATTAATACTCAACATGTTACCATCCATTCTTACACATTGTGACCCCAACAAGATGAAATATGTCGATCTAACATAAATGATGATTTATGAATTATTTCAAGGGATATGGTTTCCATTTCACTAGTATAGAATGTATGTGGGGTTCTCGTGGATGTTTCCTGGAATTTGTAGAGTTTAGCCTCTTCTAGTGATATGAGGCCTTGTGAAAGATATAACACCCTTTTGGTCTTCATTACAATACATTAGAGTCTATAATAATATAATGAAGATTGATTCTAAAATAATACTATATGTTGTACAATGTCCATGAAGTTAAATTTTTTACCAATTAAAACTGAAATTTATTTAATAATTAATATATAATATAATGATATACACCATTATATCACTAAATGTTCATCAAATTCAGTTTTAATTTTTGATTTTCCCACAAATCAGAGTGATCAAGAACCTGGAGATAATGAATGTAACCACATAATTTGTTAGTGGTCTTAAAATTAGGTTAATCATCCATAGAGTGGAATAATGTACCATATTATTGAATCAATATCTTAATTACTTATGGTAGGACATGAATAAAGAGGAGTGTCCATGTTTTCACATGATTGGTGTAGCTAAAAAGACTAATATTATTCAATTATTAATTTAATCCGACCATTTAAAGAGGCAATGGGGATCTGTAGTATCATTCATGACCATATATATCATTTCAAATCAATAAAAATGATATGAACCTTAAAGAAAAACAAATAATATAGATAATGTAGAAAAATAAAATTTTAACAATAAGATATGAACATAGATTAATATTTAATATGAAATTATATATATGATCAATTAAGTAAACATAAAATAATTTTTCATGATTTTACTATTATCAAGAATAATTCATATATTGGGGCAGTGTTTGAAAAATAAAAATCTAGGGATAAATTATATTTAAATAATTGTGTAAAGGTAAGCTAGTGGTTTCATTGATTATAAGAAGGTATATCCATTATTCCATGATCATTGTAGATGTATCTTGAAATATATTTAAAAGTGACCATGATATTAAACATTTTACATAATGTTAAATCCATCTCAAATGAAAAATAATGTTATAAAATAAATATATATATAATTGTATTTTAGAATCAATGGATGTGTATCTCAAATTATGGCTGTAATTTTAAATAGTGATGAACATGGTTTGGTTCACCAATAGTGGTTGAATTTGGATGATCATGATCCCTTGTGTTTATCTTAATCAATAAATTGAATTTCCATTATAGAAATAGTTTAATTATTCTAAACATTAATTCATTGGTGGAATCACATCACCAACCATATTTAAATTCTAGAAAAACAACATTTTGGGAATAGTGTTTCATATTTTCATACATAAAAGGAAACAAATGCATCACCCCTCATGTCCTACTATAATAGTTGTTCCCTTATACTAATGAATTATAAACATTATATTGGTATTCCATTAGACATCATTTTTTAGCCCCGCACAATCTGATCCTCTTGTTCATCTATCATGACCCATCCCAGCGGGGCCCGTGAGGTGACTCTCCATGCCCACCTCCAATAGCTCAGGAGCTGGTGACTAGCATCGAGTAAGCATTTTACTACATGGGAAGCATTTCCTATAAACCTGTACACATGCACACATCTCCAATCCCACAAATGCTGAAATATTAAAAACACTAAGGAACAAAATGTATGCATACAACTAAACCCAACCAACAGAGTACAATATAATTTTAAGGAATGATATTGAACTAGGACAAAATAAAAGGCCCCAAAAAACAAGAGTCTGAAAACTGCAAAGTCCAACCTGTAAACACGAAGAGGTACTGGGACTGATTCTTGTAGCCGATGGAACACCTCGGTGTGTAGGGATCTCATAAAGCTTGGTCCTATCCTGGTCCACCCTGGACTCTATCAAGAGTCTTCTCATCTGCACAAGACATGACACATGCGGGCATAGCCCTTGCAAGGTTGAGTATACCAATACCCAGTAGAGGACTCCAAAATACACAAATCAATAACACAAAGGAAAGGCATAAAAAGATATACACATAATATGTCTACTAAACATATAATAAGAGATCACAATCTAGATACACTAAAATACAAGACCCATAGTCTAGAGACAAGTCACACAACTACATACCCCTGTTAGGGATTCAGTTCGATGATTTCCATGATGTACTTGTTCTAGGAGAACACACCCTATGAGTTTGGTAGCTCTGATGACGTCCGTTTGAGAAGTACTGTTCGTCGAGAAAAATCAAGAGAGGTAGATATACTCATTACTTGATACACATTCTTGAGTGGGAAGATCACAGTAGATAGATTAACTCATTACGAGAGACACAAACTTGAGTGGGAATGATCATGATACACAGATGAAGAACACAGCTCGGGCCAAGGCGGATTTCGCTACCCATCCATATTCACCATCTAGGTTATTCTCCATCTTGGTATAGGATCAGAGCCCGATAGAGTTGTTCAAGTCAATGCCTGACTCTTCTTTGGGTCTGGAATGGATAGAGGATCTCTCTCTAGGCGTCACGGAGGGGTGTCGACTCTATCACAAAATGTCCAGGTGAACGGATCAAACTCTTGTAGATGGAAATGGTTCCTGACCTTTAGGGGAATGAGAATAAGTGGCACTAACCCAAATGAAAGATCTCCAAGATATAGTGAACATGAGGTCCAGGTCATTTACCGAAAAGTATGTGACGTGTTGAAATGTTACACGATGTGTTGTCTAACCTGGGGAACTTCCCGTGTACAACTACCCATGTCATAAGGCTGGTCATTTATAAATGTTAGTACATGACCTATATTACAGTGTACACACCATGTCCAAGTGACTGGGGTTGGATTCGTGTACACTGGCCATGTTCCTTTACATGGTCATTAACCCGCGTACTTCATCACGTTTAATTAGTACATGGGGTGACCCATGCTACTAGCCTCACATGGCCATGTGATGTAGTACATGTTGTGCACTCCATCCCTTGTACGTTTATCCTTTGGATACATGCCGAGTCCCATGTAGCCGCCCTTGCCATGTTGCGTATAGAGTATACATCATGTCCTCTGAAGTCGTGTAGTCAAACCTGTCACTGTGTACTTCTCAAAATATACGCCGATCTTCTGGGAAAGTCCAACATGTCGTGTGATTCCTCTATGACCCCAAAAACCGTAGCTACAACTGCCAATACTACATGGTGTGTTCTTCAGAAGTACACACCGTGTATTCTGGATATTTCTCGAAATAAGATCCTTCAACAACGCAACTTCTATGATGCCATGATCATCGATCCAACAATCTAATTTCCATGAAACTTTTAGGTTTTGGTCACCCCGACACCGTGAATTCAATTCCTTTGTTTTCGGAACACTAATCGGCTCTGAAAACGTTCAACGATCCACCCATGCAAGGAACACTCGATGAACAACCCTCCCTGATCCGGTCTGATTCATTATCTGTTATCGTCGTCACTCCTCCGCAAGGTCATTGTGGGGTCGAATCTTTAATTTGGGATCATTGCATTGCATAACAGATGTGCAATGATCCATTGTTCATCTCCCCACAATGAATGCGAAGAAGGCGTGAAAGAAAAAGGGGTAGGAATATCCAATAAACAAATCTAGGAACAAACCTTCACCATCATTCGTCATGGAGTTTTTCATCTCCTGTAAGTAGGATTAAATAAACTCGAATAGAAAAATTACAATTCAAGATGATTCAATTCTTCGAATCATGCCAATAAAATCCTCCCACAAAAACGTACGAATCCGTGTATAAAATTGATCGCGGTTGATCTGTGTTGATTGTTTAAATCAAAAGTGGGGAAATTATATAAAAGTATTATCTCCTACCTCAACAGGGATTGATCGGTGAAAAAGGGGTCATGCTACCATTTTTGTTGAGATCCTCCAACCTCGTTGGCGCTTCGATTCACAACTTAGATCCATCGTCGTTCGTCACCAAGAGTTTTCTCCAGGGTTTCCTCTCAATCTTCATCCAACGATCGACGTTCGATTATCCCAATAAAATGGGAAACATGTTTTGGCATTCAAAATAATTTGCGGTATTAATGAGTCCAACATTCCATTTCTGAGTCATTATGACATGGCATTTATTAAATAAACAGTTTCCCCATCTCCACAATGTAGTAAATGTTTCCATAAAAAAGATATACCGATTTTTATTATTATTATACTAAAAATGGATGAAAATTAACATTTTACCCCGACACACTCCTATCATGGATTGACCATTTATTATGTAATGTCTTCGTTCTCGATGCAACCGTTCCCTCAGATTTTAAATCTGGTCATCCTTTTGAAAACTACCACAACCTTATAGAAGTACCGAATAACTTAACTTGAAATTTTTTTGAACCACCATCCCAGGATCACCGGGCCACATAATGATGTTCCATATCTACACCTGGTCTCATATTAATTCCATATAATATTTAAAAATTATACAAGGAAAAACCTGAGAAACTATATTTCCCCACCTTGGAGCATTTCATCCCCGAATAGCCAATACAAGACTACTAAAAATGATGTGGGTACTGGGTATGGATCTAAGCCGCCCACTCACACATGATATCCTAAATATTCACATATTGCCAATGAACGTAGACCAATGGAATCGATCTCCTACGAGAGATCATATCCTTCTAATCCTTGATCTCCATCAGGTACTCAGAAAAGGTCACTCCATCCTCAATGTCCATCTCCCCCCAGTTGATGTCGTGTGTTGGGTCATGCACGTACCTCCTCAGCTGTGACACGTGGAATAAATCATGTACCCGATGCAACTGTGGCGGTAGATCTTGGATGTACTCCACCTCGCTAACTCTGCATTGTATCTCGAATGGTCCGATGAACCTCGGAGAAAGATTTCCTCCCTATCCAAATCACCATAACCCTCATCAATGTGAGACCCAAATAAAGATGTGGTCTCCCTCTTTGAACTCCATAGGTCTATGTCGTCTAACAGAATAAGACTTATAACAGATATGTATAGTCTTCATCCATTCCCGGATGATCTACACCTTCTTAGTGGTAGCCCACACTAACTCTGGACCCATGAGTGCTGACTCTCTAGGGTCGGTCCAGCTAAGTGTTGAATGACAGGGTCTCCCAAACATGGCCTTGAATGGTTCCATAACAGTGGTGGAGTGGTAGCTATTTTTGTACACAAACTCAAACAATGGTATGTGGTCCTCCCAACTATGACCAAAGTCAATGATAAAAACCCACAACAGATCCCCCAGAACCTAAATGGTCCTCTCCTTCTGACTATCTTTCTAGGTATGAAACACTGCTCTCAAGCTTCATTGAGTCCCTAAGACTCCATGAATTGCGTTCCATATCCTGGATGTAAAGTTGGTGTCTAAATCCAAGAAAATTGTTGATGTGACACCCTGAAGCTGAAATATCTCTTAAACATAGAGGAGTCCCAAGATCTCCATGGAAATATGCTCCCTGATATATAAGAAGTGGACCGACTAGGTGAGTTATTCAACGATCACCTAGATGGAATCATGACCATTTGGAGTCGATGGTAAACATGTCACAAAATCCATAGATATTCAATCCCACTTCAACTTATGTACTTCCATGGGGTGAGCTAATCCTGTTTGAACCTGGGGCTCATCCTTCACATGCTGGCATGTGATTCATCGAGAAACAAACTCTACTACTTCCTTCTTCAGGCCTAACCACCAGAACCATCATTGGAGATCATGGTACATCTTTCCCACTCTAGGTTGTACTGTCAAAGTCGATGTAAGAAACTTCCTTGAGACCTTCCCATGCAATGCTACTGGTACAATAGTGTATCCTATGAAAAGAATTACATGATCCCCACCTTGTGAATATCCATCAGGAGAATGTCCTGTGGATAACTGAGCATGTAATGTATCACAATCTATATCCACAAATTGTCCATCCCTAAATCATTGCATTAGTGTAGAGGTGGAATCCATCTACTGTAGGTATGCTACATCCTCTCCATCCACAATGGATAACTACATCATGGATAACTGCTCTATCGCCTAACTCAACAGCTGTGAGTTCGACCTTCTGCTAAGAGAATCTGCCACCTTGTTCCCTTTACCAGGAGTATAGATGATCTCGAAATCATAGTCCTAGATGAACTCTAGCCAAAGCCTCTACCTCAGAATCATATCCTTCTGTGAAAAGATGAACATGAGGCTGTTGTGGTCTTAGTAGATGATAAACCGCTCGATCATATGGTATTTTTTCTACTTCAACAATGCGAAGATTACCAAAACCAACTCATGAAAATGGGTTGAATAGTTTTTCTCATGTGGCCAATGATGGCACAAACCATAAGCAATCGCTACCTTTGATAACCACCATGCCCCTCTCAGCTAATCGTAGATGTTGTCAATTCTCGACATTGGATACATATTCTTCATCATTTCTTGGTTCAGGAGCTGGTAATCAATGCACAAAATAAAACGCCCATCTCCCTTGTCACGACCCCCTCCCCACAAAGTGTACCCCTCCTAGGCCGACAATGTGAGAAGAGAGATAATGACCCCCGAGTCCCGCCTCCAATAGGCCCCGGGTTGGCGACTAGTACCGAGGGTATAATAAACATTCAAATGGGAGGTATTACCCTCTAAGAGAACACATGCGGAAGAGAGAGATTGAATATACTCTAATCAACTCCAACTCAGAACTGAAATATAATAGGAAACAAAGTACATATATGAAATGCCATGCAAAATTACTACAACTAAAAGGGGAAACTAAAAGTACCCAAAAAAAGTAAAATGACAGCGACCACAAGCCCGAACAGCTTCTCCTCCAACTGCAAGCTAGTAGTAACCATCTTGATCTCCAACCTTCTCCAAGTGACCTGAAAAACAGTTTATATGTACATAGGGTGAGTATAACAGTATACTTAGTAGGATCCTCCAAAGCCTCTCGTGCAAAAGTAATGAATGCATGCTAAAGCCCAGGGAACAACAAGTGAAACTAACTCGTCACCTAAACGGGTATACTATGTTCCCAACCTCACCATGGCTACTCTCACCAAGTAACACATACAAGAAATTATCATATAGTAACGAATATCAAGGGTACCCAACTACTAATTCCCCACTGGTTTTCCGCTTTTCCCCAACGACATACGTCCTGTGCATCTCTCTCTAAAGGCTTGCCCGCAGACACCTGGGCTAAGCTCCACAATCTGCACCTCGTGCACCACAAAGTCTTACCCACAGACACCTGGGCGAAGCACCACACCGTCCTCACAACCAAAAGTAACAATGTAGTCTCTGGGAGCCACCACAACTCGCAAAACGTGTATCATACGTCGGGTATAATACCTCAAGCCATTACAGCCCATACACCGAGTAAGGATCCTCAAGCCATCATAGCCTATACACATTACACCTATAGTAGTCTGTATGATTCTATATCCAGAATATATGTTTGTGAATAACCACAAGCCATTACAGCCCTCTACACACATATATGGGGTAACTAACCGCTGTGCCTCATGGCACAAGTATCTACCAAGAGAAGAGAGTGGAGCCAAAGGGGTTAGTCAGCCATTCAACCACCCATCAGAATGTTGGGGAAAACACCCCCCCAGGGCTCAGAATCCTCGGGGTGTCAGTTGCCCTTACCGACAGGGTGGAGTAGCGTATAGAAACACAAAAAGTAAAGAATATATAAGTAACTCACATCCACACTATGGGCATTACCTAGTCTTAGATACAACTGCAGCTAACGTCTCTCAGACTCCAGGCTGCTACTTCTAAGACTAGGTTTCCTATAAGGACACAAACATTTGAAGAGATTTATTAGATTACTCCATTCTCATTTTATCATTTCCACTGTACATTAATTAATTCTTTAAACATTTATTAAGAATGAACAATTCCACATTAAACTGAATTGGCATCACTTTTAAAAACAACAGCTCCTTTTTAAGATTCACATCACCTTTAAATTCCCGCATCTCCATCCCCATTGATTTCCACCATTTAATCAAACATTCATTATAGAATTACTTTTCCACATTCCCAGGCATTCTAGAAAAACATCCTATGCTTCTAAACACAAAGGAGTCTCAACACGGTGAATAGATATACTACCCGTCGAGTTCTTGCTGCCTATAGAGAGAGCATATACCCATTCTACCTCGAGAGGCTAAACACGGAAAGCACGTGGCATACCCCGCATGTCTTTGCCTCCTTCGGAAGTAGGGTAGCAAGACTAGCTGCCTTGAGCAGTGGGGAAAAGAAAAGCAAATTAACATTCAAGAAAACTGTAAGCAACCAGCAACCACATCCATCCCATTCCATCACCCCTGGTGTCCTCCCTGACACCCACATGCATAACGGATGCATATCGCCACTCTAGGCGTCATCCACTGCCACAACCACAAGGCCTCCATGCCTACACATATCACAACAACCATCCAGGCTCACATCACAACACAAGCAGCAGGAAAAAAAACATCACATCATGGGCTCTTGACCCTTTAGAAAACAAGAAGGTAACTCAGAACCCTTTTAGAAATTTCCACATAATTTATTCTTTAATCCATATTGAATTGGAAGATTTGTTATTCGTAGGTTCCAATCATGGATACCTAATCAGTAAGCTATCACAATTAAATATCCATGCTTACTTCCCTAATTTGATTATCCTCAAATTAGAACAACTACAACAACAACAATAACCTGATTAATTTACATGCCTCTTTATCATTAGCCAATTAATTAACAATTAACTCTGTCTTTACATTCATTATCAATTTATATCATGAACGAACAAAAAATCAATGAAAACATAGATATCACTATATCTTGGAAAACATTAGGCAAACCGTTATCACGGTATAAAGAAACAACATGCGATCATCCAATTCTTTTAATCCGGTTCAAGTATTTAATTAGGTCAATTTCATTGTGATCCAAAAGGATAAATCATGCTAATTCTACGATTGCACATATACAATTAGAGAAGCCATGAATCCCCTACCTCAAAGAGTTCTTGACGTTCTTTATCCACACAACGGGTCACAATCCTCCTCTCGTGACAACTGCATCCACCAGAGGATGCTGCGGTATGACAGTACCAACCAACCCCAAGAAAACCCATTAGAATCTTGGAAATTACATGGTATAATTATGGAAAGGAGGATAGGAGAAGATGAACCCCAAAAGAATGATGATACAACATACCTTATATCGAAGATTGATAGACACAGCTTGGTTGCATCAAAACAAAGCGGAATCAATCCTATGAGTAAAGATTGATTGTGCAACTCCTACAGGAATGATTGAAAGGTTCTAGTGCCTCTTAATTGAGAACAAAGGAAAGAACACGAGAGAATGATATCTCGCCCCTTTTTGAAGATTTAATGGGGCGACAGTTTAAGATCCGGTTAATTCTCCATAAAAACAGATCGCATTAACCCACGCGATTTGACCAAGTAAAACATTCCAAGACTTAGGAATAATTAATATAGGATTTATGGCATTTGAAATGGCCTTAAGAGCCCTTAAAATAAGGATTTAAATGTATTTTACGTCAAAAGAAACTTTTAAAGGGGCAAAACTGTAAGAGTCTGGAAACACTATTCACCCACCGTTACTGTACATGAAACCGATCTGTGAAACGGATTGGTGAAACCGATCTGTGAAACCGATCTGTGAAACCGATCTGTGAAACCGATCTTTGAAACTGATCTGTGAAACCGATCTCTGAAACCGATCTGTTAAACCGATCTGTCACACCGATCTGTGAAACTGATCTGTCAGACCGATCTGTGAAACCGATCTGTCCGACCGATCTGTGAAACCGATCTGTCACACCGATCTGTGAAACCGATCTGTGAAACTGATCTGTGAAACCGATCTGTCACACCGATCTGTGAAACGGATCTGTCAGACCGATCTGTGAAACCGGTCTGTCAGACCGATCTGTGAAACCGCTCTGTCACACCGATCTGTGAAACCGATCTGTCACACCGATCTGTGAAACGGATCTTTCAGACCGATCTGTGAAACCGATCTGTCACACAGATCTGTGAAACTGATCTGTCACACCGATTTGTGAAACCCATCTGTCACACCGATCTGTGAAACAGATCTCTCACACCGATCTGTGAAACCCATCTGTCACACCGATCTGTGAAACTGATCTGTCACACTGATCTGTGAAACCGATCTGTCAGACCGATCTGTGAAACCGATCTCTCACACCGATCTGTGAAACCGATCTGTCAGACCGATCTGTGAAACCAATTTCTTAGACCAATCTGTGAAACTGATCTGTGAGACCGATCTGTCAGACCGATCGGTGAGACCGATCTGTCAGACCGATCTGTCAGACTGATCGGTGAGACCGATCTGTTACTATTCATAAAACGGGAAACATTGTTCACAGAACTGGAAAAATTGGGAAACTGTTGGGGATAAGTCCCCTTGACCTCCCGGAACACCTCCAACACCAAAATTTCACAATGTAATGGACCGGAGAGGTCTGGGCCATTACATTAGATACCTCGCAAAACATTTTCTTCCTCGAGAATTTAAAAACCAACCCAGAAGAAAAGAGGGGTCCGAACAACCACCCCATAAGATACCTCTCAGGGGAAAACCACCATGAGTTGTTCGAAAGCTGGAACAAAACTATGACATCCTGGAACGAAAAATCCATTCACAACATCACATCAAAGGTACATAAATAAAACATGAAAGGTCTAACCAGAGAGGAATCATCATTACATGAAAGGAGTTAAACATTAAATAACTCTAGGTACTGAGCACGTGTCTGTGACTCACGCTCCCAGGTACTCTCCTCCATGCCACCGTGTCACCACAAGACACGAACTAAGGGGATAGAATGCCCACGCAACACCTTCTCCTTGTGGTCTTGGATCTCCACAGGTCGCTCCTCGAAGGTTGCAGCATCATCAATATCGATCTCTCCCCAATCGATAACATGAGATACATAATGAAGATAACGACGGAGCTGTGATACATGGAAAACATCATGTATCGGACTCATGTGAGGGGGAAGTTCTACTCGATACGCCACAGCTCCAACACGATATAACACCTCGAAAGGCCCAACAAACCGGGGAGAAAGCTTACTCCCACAACCAAACCTTCGCTGCCCACGACGAGGAGTCACCTTTAGAAACACATGATCCCAAACATTAAACTCTAAGGGTCTCCTTATTTGATCAGCATATGATTTCTGACGATCTTGTGCTGTCTTCATCCTCTCACGAATCACCTGAACCATCTCTGTTGTATTCTGCACTAGTTCTGGTCCGAGAATTGCTGACTCTCCGACCCCAGTCCAGTACAACGGAGAACGGCATGGCCGGCCATACAAGGCTTCAAACGGCGCCATGCCGATGGTAGAGTGAAAACTATTATTGTAAAAGAACTCTACCAAGGGTAAGTGCTTTTTCCATGAACCTCCAAAATCAAGAACACAAGAGCACAACATTTCTTCAAGAGTCTGGATTGTTCGTTCTGTCTGACCATCCGTTTGAGGATGAAAAGTAGTGCTAAGGGATAATTGAGAACCAAAATCATGCTGGAGACCTCTCCACACCCTAGAGGTAAAACGAGGATCTCGATCAGAAATGATCGTCTTAGGAACTTCGTGAAGCCTCACCACCTCCTCCAGATACTGCCTCGAAAAAACCTCCACTAAGCTCGACTCCTTGATTGCTTTGAAGTGGGTTGATTTAGTTAAACGATCCACTACCACCCATATAGCATCATGTCCTCTCGGAGCTCGAGGTATACTTGTAACAATGTCTATTGAGATGTCCTCCCACTTCCACTGAGGAATCTATATGTGTTGGAGAAGACCACCAGGAACACGGTGTTCGGCCTTCAGCTTCTGGCAGACTAAACATCGAGACACACATTCTGCAACTATACGCTTCAGCCCAGGCCACCAAAACTAACTCCTCATGGATCGGTACATCTTCGTCACACCAGGATGAACCGCCAAGGGTGAAATATGGAACTCTCAGAGAACCGTCTCGCGCATCGCCAAGGGAACAAAAAGCCTTCCACGATACAACACTCGGTGTTGATCATCCTCCGACCAACCATCAGGGGCCTCCCCACAATCAACTCTGTCTCTCCAAACATCCACCTCTAGATCACCCAACTGAGACTCTTCCACCTTCTCCATCAGAGATGACTGCACCGTCATCTGGAAAAGACAACCTCTACCTCCAACCTCTTCCATATCAAGATGTACTGCTGATAATTCCTCCATTACTCTCTAAGAATCACCAGATTCACACACAACATCCTTACGTGACTTTCGGCTAAGTGCATCAGCAACAACATTTCCCTTCCCAGGTTTATACGATATTTTGAAGTCATATTCCTGCAAGAACGCCATCCCCCGATGCTACCGCAAGTTCATGTCCCGCTGAGAGAAAACATACCTAAAACTCTTATGATCGGTGAAAACCACAAAGCGCTCGCCAATGAGGTAATGTCTCCACAACTTCAACACAAACACCACGACTGCCAACTCAATATCATGGGTGGCATAGTTGCATTCATGGGGACACAATTTTTGGGACCCATAAGAAACAACTGACCTTTGATGCATAAGTACACAGCCCAGCCCCAGATGTGACGCATTGCAGAAGACGTCAAACTGGACTCCCTCAGCTAGAAGACAAAGAACATGAGCACTTACCAACATCTCCTTTAGATACTCGAATGCTGCCTGACGCTGATCAGTCCACATGAATGCTTGATCCTTCCTGGTCAAAGCTGTTAGAGGAGTCACAAACTGTGAGAAATTTTCTACGAACCTCCTATAATAGCCTGCAAGATCAAGGAAACATCGCACCTCTGACAATGTCTTGGGGGATGCCCAAGACACTACTGCTTCTATCTTCGATGGATCCACAGATACTCCCTGTTGAGACACAACATGCCCCAAGAAACTAACTTCTCGAGCCCAAAACTCACACTTGGACAACTTACCAAACAACTGATGTTGGCGAAGAACTCCCAAAACGGCTCGTAGATGTTCTGCATGCTCCACTACAGATGTGGTGTACACAAGGATGTCATCGATGAAAACCACAACAAAATTGTCCAGGAATTCATGAAACACAACATTCATCAACCCCGTGAAAACAACTGGAGCATTCGTCACGCCGAATGGCATTACAACAAACTCATAATGCACATGACGACAACGGAAAGCAGTTTTCGGGATATCCTCATCTTTTACACGCATTTGGTGATATCCTGACCGCAAGTCGATCTTTGAGAACCAACTTGCACCCTTTAGTTGATCGAATAGGTCATCAATCCGTGGAAGTGGATAGCGATTATTTATTGTCACATTGTTTAATCGATGATAATCGACACACAACCACAAATTGTCGTCAGCCTTTTTCACAAACTAAACTGGTGCACCCCACGGTGACACGCTTGGCCGAACAAAACCACACTGCAACAGACCATCAAGCTGAATACGTAGCTCTTGTAACTCAGAAGGGTCCATTCTATACAGATACATAGAGATAGGAGATGCTCGTGGTTGTAGCTCGTTCCCAAACTCGATCTCTCGTCAAGGGGGTAATGCTACAACCTCTTCGGGAAATACATCAGGGTACTCCTCCACAACCTTAGGAAACGCCAACTGCTCAACCTCTGAAAAACATAACATCATCCCAGCCATCATGGATGATAAGTAAGGAACTCATCTATGACTCATTCGAGGATCTCTCTCACCAACAAACACCACTTACTCTCCATATTCATCAAAGAAAATGACCTTCTTCCTTTAGAAATCCACAATAGCCTGCACCGAATACAACCAATCCATGCTGATTATGACATCATATGGTTGTATTTGTAAACATAGGAAATCTCCCCAAGAGCGGTGTTGCCCCAACACTAGCTCACAGTCTCTACATACTTCAAACAAGACAGCTCGACCTCCAACTAGCATAGTCAACGCCAAGGGCACTGGAACCTCTCTACCTCAAGTCCCAATGCATGGACAAGGTAAGGTGATATAAAGGAGTGTGTCACTCCTGAATCAATCAAGGCATACACCAAGGTAGAAAACATGCAAAGCGTACCTCAGACGACTTCTGGATCGCCTGGAGCTAGCAATGCTAGAGCATGAAGCTGACCACGACCTCCTCCACGGCCTCTCTGACCCTGATGACGACCACCACCACGGCCATGCTCTACTCACTGAGGACGGGGAGCGTTATGGGGTTGTGCTCTACCTGTTCCATCTACCCTCTGGTGATCTAAAGCTGGTGCAACCTACTACTGCTGCCTCGGCTGAAACTGCCTCAATGGAAGAACCTGGAGTGGAGCGCCCAGTGCACGATGACTGCTCTGAAAAGTCGGGCACTCCCACTACTGATGACCACGACCACCACAAGAAAAACAAGCGCCTGATACCTTAGCATAGGCCTAAGAGTTGCTGCCTCTGTAGAAACGAGATGGGAAGGGCTGGGACCTACCCCCAGGTGAATGGAAACTCTTCTGTCCTGAAAACAGGGAACCCTGGACCACATCTCTGCTTCGTGAGGAATCATTATGATTCCCCTCTCGTGACGATCCAGTCCTAGACAAAGTCCTATCAACAACCTCTTCCCTCACCAGAACCTCCAGATATGTCTTCAGCATAAATGGGGTGACCTGGCGCTAGATCTCTAAGGCAAAGCCTCCTCGAAATGCCTCGCCTTGGCCTCATCATCTGGTAACAGGTCTGAAGAATATCGTAGAAGGTTCCTGAAACGGATTCCAAACTCTCGAACACTGGAGCTCCCCTGTCGAAGGGTGAGAAGCTCCTGGCGACTGGACACCTTCGCAGTCAATGAAAGAAACTCAACTCTAAACCTGTCTCGAAACTCCTACCATGATATCGCTGACTCCTCACGATCACCGAGGAAAAAGAACCACCAATGCCTCGCTGCTCCACGCAGCATCGTCACAACCAAGGACACCCAATGTTCCTTCTGAGCACGAATCGAACTGAAGCCTATCTCGACCTCCTCCAACCAGTCTTATGTGACTGCATCTGAAACGGATCCCTCGTACTTCTGTAGACTCTGGCGCGGAAACTCTCGAAGTGTCTTCCTCCAAGTGTCATCTTCGTCAACCTCTACTCGACGGTGATCTGCTGGAACAGCCTGTTGGGCATCTTCTGTGCAAACCTGACGAGGACGTCGACCTGGAGCCATACCTGTAAAATAACAACTGTTAGAGCTCCTAATCCTGGAATATGGAAGACTCAACATTAATTAATTAATTGTTTTGTTTTTATTAATTTCAGGTTACCTATCCCAAGGTCTACCCATTCAAACACAGGCGCAAAGAATAATGATGCATGATCCTTTCCTAGGTCTCTACGCTGCAACCAGTATCACATTGTTTAGTAGCCATCATAAACTTAATGGTCCATGCAACAGATCATAGGGGTCCATGAACGCCTATGTCTCTTCCGGTCTCCAGTGTTTACCCCACTTGCTAAATACGAATGACACCATTGCCCTACCATCCCATGCATCCTCACCGGTTCCTAAATCCAAACTCCATCCTATCCCTCAACCAGACCTCTGATACCACTCTGTCACGACCCCATCCCCACAAAGTGTACCCCTCCTAGGCCGGCAATGTGAGAAGAGAGATAATGACCCCCGAGTCCCGCCTCCATTAGGCCCCGGGTTGGCGACTAGCACCGATGGTATAATAAACATACAAATGGGAGGCATTACCCTATAAGAGAACACATGCGAAAGAGAGAGATAGAATAGACTCCAATCAACTCCAACTCAGAACTGAAATATAAAAGGAAACCAAGTACATATATGAAATGTCATGAAAAAGTACTACAACTGAAAGGGGAAACTAAAAGTACCCAAAAGAAAGTAAAATGACAGCAACCACAAGCCCGAACAGCTCCTCCTCCAACCGAAAGCTAGTAGTAACCAGCTTGATCTCCAACCTGCTCCAAGTGACCTGAAAAACAGTTTATATGTACATAGGGTGAGTATAATAGTATACTCAGTAGGATCCTCCCCAAGCCTCTCGTGCAAAAGTAAAGAAAGCATGCTAAAGCCCAGTGAACAACAAGTGAAACTAACTCGCCGCCTAAATAGGTATACTATGTTCCCAACCTCACCATGGATACTCTCACCAAGTAACACATTCAAGAAAATAGCATATAGTAAAGAATATCAAGGGTACCCCGATACTACTTCCCCACTGGTTTGCTACTTTTCCCCAACGGCATACGTCCTGTGCATCTCTCTCCAAAGGCTTGCCCGCAGACACCTGGGCTAAGATCCATAATCTGCACCTCGTGCACCACAAAGGCTTGCCCGCAGACACCTGGACGAAGCACCACACCGTCCTCACAACCAAAAGTAAACAGGTAGTCTCCGGGAGCCACCACAGCTCACATAACATGTATCATACGTCGGGTATAATACCTCAAGCCATTACAGCCCATATGCCGAGTAAGCATCCTCAAGACATCACAACCTATACACGTTACACCTATAGTAGTCCGTAGGATACTATATCCAGAATATATGTGTGTGAATAACCACAAGACATTACAGCCCTCTACACACATATATGAGGTAACTAACCGATGTGCCTCATGGCACAAGTATCTACCAAGAGAAGAGGGCAGAGCCAAATGGGGTAGTCAGCCATTCAACCTCCCATCAGAATGTTGGGGAAAAGACCCCCCAGGGCTCAGAATCCCCGGGGTGTCATTTTCCCTTACCGACAGGGTGGAGTAGCGTATATAAACACAAAAAGTAAAGAATATATAAGTAACTCACATCCACACTATGGGCATTACCTAGTCTTAGATACAACTACAACTAACGTCTCTCAGACTCTAGGATACAACTTCTAAGACTACGTATCCTATAAGCACACAGACATTTAAAGAGATTTATTAGATTACTCTGTTCTCATTTTATCAGTTCCACTGTACATTAATTAATTCTTTAAACATTTATTAAGAATGAACAATTCCGCATTAAACTGAATTGGCATCACTTTTAAAAACAACTGCTCCTTTTTATGATTCACATCACCTTTAAATTACAGCATCTCCATCCCCGTGGATTTCCACCATTTAATCAAACAGTCATTATAGAATTACTTTTCCGCATTCCCAGACATTCTAGAAATACATCCTATGCTTCTAAACACAAAGGAGGCTCAACACGGTGAATAGATATACTACCCGTCGAGTTCTTGCCGCCTATAGAAAGAGCATATACCCATTCTCCCTTGAGAGGCTAAACACAGAAAGCACGTGGCATACCCCGCGCATCTTCGCCTCCTTTAGAACAAGGGTAGAAAGACCAGCTGCCTTGAGCAGTGGGGAAAAGAAAAGCAGATTAACATTCAAGAAAACTGTAAGCAACCAGCAACCACATCCATCCCATTCCATCACCCCCGGTGTCCTCCCTGACACCCACATGCAAAACTGATGCATATCGCCACTCTAGGCATCATCCACAACCACAACCACAAGGCCTCCACGCCTCCACATATCACAACAGCCATCTCGGCTCACATCACTGCTAAAGCAGCAGGAAAACAAACATCACATCATGGGGTCTTGACCCTTTAGCAAACAAGAAGGTAACTTAGAACCCTTTTAGAAATTTCCACATAATGTGTTCTTTAATCCATATTGAATTGGCAGATTTGTTATTCGTAGGTTCCAATCATGGATACCTAATCAGTAAGATATCACAATTAAATAACCATGCTTACTTCCCTAATTTGATTATCCTCAAATTAGAAAAACTACAACAACGACAATAACCAGATTAATTTGCATGCCTCTTTATCTTTAGCCAATTAATTAACAATTAATTCCGGCTTTATGTTCATTATCAATTTCTATCATGAACGAACAACAAATCAAAGAAAACATTGATATCACTATATATAGGAAAACATGAGGCAAACCGTTATCACGGTATAAAGCAACAACATTCGATCAACCAATTCTTTTAATCCGGTTCAAGTATTTAATTATGTCAATTTCATTGTGATCCAAAGGGATAAATCATGCTAATTCTACGATTGCATATATACAATTAGAGAATTCATGAATCCCCTACCTCGAGGAGTTCTTGACGTCTTTTATTCACACAACGGGTCACAATCCTCCTCTCATGACAACTGCATCCACCGGAGGATGCTGCGGTATGACAGTACCAACCAACCCCAAGAAAACCCATTAGAATACTGGAAATAACATGGTATAATTATGGAAGGAGGATAGGAGAATATTGAAACGCACGGCCGATTGTCGCCTGTCGACCGTTCAAGGTTCCGGTGCTCTGCTAATGTGTATAGCAGCACTCGGGTTGAATCCTCGGCGATGATACTTTGTAGTAGTCGTTTGTTTTTAGTTGATTGTATTTTGATTAGGGGGGTTTGTTTGCAGAGCTTAATTGAAATGATTTATGGATGATGTTTGATTTACCAAATTTATAAAGACTGGGGTGAGTTCATCATTAGGTTAGTTAAGCTTGTGATATCCTCGAGCTTTTCTTTATATTGCATTTAAATTAACACCCATGTCACAAGATGATGTTGATTAGAATTCTTAATTGTTAAGGCTTTAAACCAAGACTTAACATAACTTAAGGTTATAATCTCAATCAGATCTTATTTATGGTTGTGTATTTATGGTTCCAATAATCCTTGGAAACCACATGTTAAACAAAACAAGTCATTAATCCATGACATGTTAAGTCCAACATACACAATGTTAATTCAAAGAATATTCATCGAGCAGAAGCTCTCAATCACTTAACATACCTAAATTATTACTCACCCCAATGAGAGATTTACTCAGCCATTTGGGTGATTAATAATCTGGTTATAATGATTATGATTTTAAATTAATAAGAGAATAAAAAGAAAGGGATAAGAAAAGAGTGGTACGTCGACAAACACACACGAACAATGATGATAATTAAAAACGAACTTTCGATTCAATGAGGAAGCTATACAAGGGAAGGGGATTGAACTGAATTTAAACTATTTTAAGAACATTAATATTAAAATACAGAAGGTGGAAGAGAATAAGAGATATTGAAGAAGTAACTTGCATTAAAACAGAATTACAAAGAAAGAGAATTACAAGATTACAAAAATGAAGAACACAAAAGTAAGTGAAAAGAAAGAGAGGAGGAAAGGTCTCTCAAGTGAAAACTTGAGTTTGGCAGGTCCTCCCAAGCCTTTTTCAAAGCTTTGGTCGTGCCAATATGATCTCCTCTCTTCTGAAATGCCAACCCCTCTCAAGGAGAGAAGGGAAGAGTATTTATAGCCCAAGGAGTGGACTGTTTGCATTCTCAATCTGTCCCTCCACTTGCATCGCCAATTTGGCAATTCAGACAACCGAATATTCAAATATCTTCTTCTTCAAAGATGTAGGCAATAATGTTGGCCGACTAATCTCAAAATCTGGAGTCATTCGGACGTAAGGATAAACAGTTATGGTCGGTTGAATAAACAAACTTAAACTGTCCATTTCAATCCAGTCTTTTTGAAGTCCATAATGTGAAAGGGTTTTTGAATATTAAGATGCCTTCAAATACGAATGGTTTCTTCAAAAACGTCGGCCGCCTACATCTCCTCTTTCACACTGAAAAATCTCAGCTCGCTTGGATGATTACATCAGGAGATATGTCATGAATACTATACTGATTTTTATTCTCGGTCAGAATGGTGGGCTGGACTTCAAAGATTTATTTGGGCCCCTTGTACTTGGATTTGGGCCATAAAATTTTTATCAAAGATGACATGAAGTGTCCCCCGAATTATGGAGGAGATTTAAGGTTTTTGAACCTCTGGATTGAGCCCAGTAAATCATTCTTCATGAATAGTCCAGTTTCTTCACAGATTCTTTGGTTTTGTTTGTGAGGACCATATGACCCTTCAAATGGCAGAATTGGATCATGGTTCCTTCTAATGAAATGTTGTATATTTAAAGGAGAATCCTACAAAACACGAACTACACAATTTGGATCAGTATAGTGATAGTTATAATTAAAACATTAAACTGACTCAATTTGACTACTTCTAAAAATGCTCAAATATTATACTTAATATTAAAACATTAATATTTCACACAAATTATGCAAATTTCATATAAAATAAGTAAAGGGGGAATATAATAAGTCATGAAAATATTAATAAAATCAACTCCCCCACACTTAGATTTGTGCGTGTCCTCATGTGCAACAAATATAAAAACATGACAAAATCATTTTCACTCACCAACAAATATTAAAATTTTGTTTTCTCCAATCAGGGGAGGTTTAGACTATTTCACTCATCCATATTGAATTCCATCACAAATTTGGTTCACAATAATGCATCAGAAACAATTCATTTTTTCATGTTCAAGGTTTGAATTGGAAAATGTAGGCACTCAAAACTTACTCCTCTCAAGATGATAAAAATGTATTTTAGGAGGTTCACTCATTCACCAACAAAAAGTGAAAATCAAGAGTTTGTAAGAGCTCTCAGCTTCCATTCCCAAATATAATGTGTACAAAAATCAAGAGGTCTTTTAAGGGGTTTTTTAGTGGCTATGGGACGGTAGGTATATAATGTCCAAAGGAAAAGAGGTGTTAAAAACACCAACATGGAAAAATTAATGCACATTTTTTTTGAGGACTGGTTCTTGAATTATTTGAGTATCTCTTATGTTCCTCCTAAGTTGGTGAAGTGTTCGCTCAATGCGGCATATGCTCAGCGAAACTACAACCCTCAACAATCAGGTCAGTTTGTTAGAAACTTCAACCAACCCCACTCTGAGCCCTTCTCTTCTACCTTTAACCCACCTCTGAGGTATGGTAATCCCATTTCTCATCCTCCTCAATTCGCTCCTCAAAACCCAAACCAATTCCAATATGGTCAAGGTGGTGGTAACTTCCA
This sequence comes from Viscum album, assembly GCA_963277665.1. Lineage (NCBI taxonomy): Eukaryota > Viridiplantae > Streptophyta > Magnoliopsida > Santalales > Viscaceae > Viscum > Viscum album. Next base: position 836,013,847 of record OY728138.1, read on the forward strand.
TCAACCTTATCCTTTTGTTCCTCAACCTCAAAGGAACAATCCTCCTCCTGGATTCCACTATCCTAACGAGCCTTCCCAATTCCCCACCCAATACAATCGCTTTCCCATGAACCAAAATCAAGGCCAACCCAATTTGGGACAAGCCTCTTCTTCTAAACAACCATGGGAATGTGCTGTAGAGGATCTTGCATCCTTCACCCGTTCTAGCCTCAAGAACATTGAAACTCAAATAGGTCAACTTGCATCCCACCTTAGCCAGCAACAACCATCCAATTTATCCCAACTCCCAGCTCAACCATTACCCAACCCTAAGGGTAATGTAAGTGCAATTGCACTTAGATCGGGAAAGCAAATTGCTATGCCCCATGCTGATTGCTCTACCTCCCCTTTCGATGTTGATCTAGAAAATGAAAAGAACAAAAAGCTGGAAAAGGAACTTGAATCCACTCCTTCACCTCCTTCCATTCCTCTAAGGAACCCAATTCCTTTTCCTCAAGCCATCTCCAAGCCTAAGAAGTCCTTTGAACCTGATCCTGGAATGCTTGACATGTTTAGACGTGTTGAAGTGAACATCCCCCTCTTAGATGCCATCAAACAAATCCCTAAGTATGCCAAGATTCTTAAGGAATTGTGCACCCATAAGAGGCAACTTAGGAACATTGAAAATGTTTCAACCCAACAGTCCATTCCCATGAAGTGCAAAGATCCAGGGACCTTCACGGTTCCATGCCAAATTGGAAGTTCCAACTTTGATGATGCACTCATAGACCTAGGAGCCTCAATTAATGTAATGCCCAAATCCATATTCTCCAACCTTGGTCTAGGTCCCTTGCACCCAACGGGTATTGTCATTCAATTAGCCAATCGAAGCACTGCCAGTCCTGAGAGGATAATTGAGGATGTTCTTGTTCGGGTCAATGATCTTATCTTCCCAGCTGATTTCTATGTCCTTGACATGGAAGGTGAGACGACCTCTTCTCGATCTCCCCTAATTCTAGGAAGACCATTCCTCATGACTGCGAGAACCAAGATTGATGTCCATTCAGGCATCTTATCCATGGAATTCGGTGACCAACTGGTCAAGTTCAACATTTTCCAAGCCATGCGATACCCATCTGAGGATCACTCTGCATTCTCAATCCATGCTTTTGAGGACACTTCTAAGATTCAATCGAACCCCAATCCACCATGTTCTTCATGTTCTAATGATAAAGGATCTTGTGAAATCTGCACCATGATTAACAGAGTCATAAATGGTGAAGTTGATGTGGACCTCTCATTCATAGACTCCATCAATCTAGAGAAACTTGAAAACTCTCTTGAATCCCACATCAACTCTGATCTCTACTGCTCCACCTTGGAAAGTGTTGAGGAAAATGATCCAAACCCATCTGGAATCCCTTCTCCTACTCCTAACTTGTCTAGCTCTCCAATCAAGGCTGAAACTGATCTAAAACCACTTCCTTCACACCTCAAGTATGCATTCCTTTTCCATGATCCCTCCTACCCTGTCATTATCTCTACTTCACTTTCTGAAACTGAGGAGTCCCAACTTGTTCAAGTGTTAGAGGAAAACAAAAATGCCTTAGGTTGGACCCTAGAGGAAATTCCAGGAATCAACCCTTCCCTTTGCATGCATCACATCCATCTAGAGGAATAATCCAAACCAATTAGGCAACCTCAAAGAAGACTCAATCCACTCATACTTGAGGTAGTTAGGGAAGAGATTACCAAGCTTCTTCAAGCTGGTATTATCTACCCAATTTCTGATAGTGAATGGGTTAGTCCAATTCAAGTCGTTCCTAAGAAGGGAGGGTTAACAGTTGTCACAAATGAACATGGAGAAGTGGTCACAACTCGAGTGAAAAACAAATGGCGTGTGTGCATCGATTATCGCAAATTGAATGCTGAAACACGAAAAGATCACTACCCACTTCCTTTCCTTGACCAAATGCTTGAGAGATTGGCCGGAAAGTCACACTATTTCTTTCTTGATGGTTACACCGGCTACATCCAAATTCCAATCACACCTCAAGACCAAGAAAAGACCACATTCACTTGCCCCTTTGGAACCTATGCCTATAGGCGAATGCCTTTTGGCATTTGTAATGCTCCTGCAACATTCCAGCGGTGTATGATGAGTATCTTTTCTGAATTCATTGAGAATTGCAAGGAGGTATTCATGGATGACTTTACCATTTATGGCGAGTCATTTGAATCTTGCTTACATTCACTCTCTTTGGTCCTTCAAAAATGTGTCAAGTGCAACCTTGTGCTGAATTTTGAAAAATGTAATTTCATGGTTTCAAATGGGATTGTTCTAGGGCACATAATTTCTCAAGAGGGTATCCATGTTGATCCAGCCAAAATTGAGTTGATACAATCACTTCTTGAACCCAAATCAGTTCGAGAAATTCGGTCCTTCCTTGGTCATGCTGGTTTCTATCGGCGATTCATTCAGAACTTCAGCAAGATTTCCCTCCCACTCACTCGTTTACTTCAAAATGATGTCACATTCAATTTTGATGAGGCTTGCAAGAGAGCCTTCATTGAACTCAAATCTGCTCTCACATCTGCTCCAATAATCCAACCCCCAGAGTGGTCCTTACCATTTGAATTGATGTGTGATGCTTCTGATAGGGCCATTGGGGCTGTTCTTGGTCAAAGAAGAGAAAAAATTCCTCATGTCATCTTTTTTGCCTCAAAAACATTGGACGAAACTCAATCTCACTACATTGTGACTGAAAAAGAACTTTTTGCTGTGGTTTTTGCCTGGGATAAATTCCGTCCCTATCTCTTAGGTGCCAAAATCATCATCTTCACGGACCACTCATCATTAAAGTTCTTACTTAAGAAAAGTGATTCCAAACCAAGGCTAATAAGATGGATTTTAATGCTCCAAGAGTTTGACCTTGTGATAAAAGATAAACCTGGAAAAGAAAACCCTGTGGCTGACCACCTGAGTAGAATTTCTAATTCTTCTCATTCTGAAATAATTGATCCTGAATTTCCAACTGAACACCTCTCATCTCTCACTCCAAAGTTACCATGGTATGCCCCAATTGTCAATTACTTGGTTTCTGGTGTTTTCCCTGAATATTTTTCAAAAGAACAAAAAGAAAAGATGAAAAGTGATTCAAAGCATTATATTTGGGATGATAATAAACATTGGAAAACTGGGGCTGACATGGTAATTAGGAGATGTGTTGATGAAACTGAACAATCCTCCATCTTGGAATTCTGCCACTCAATGCCTGGAGGTGGCCACTTTGGACCACAAAGGACTTCTTGAAAGGTCCTAGATTCTGGATTCTTTTGGCCTTCACTCTTCAAGGACTCCCACGAGTTCTGCCAATCATGTCCCACTTGCCAAAAGTTTGGCACAATTTCCAAAAGAAACGAAATTCCTCAAAAGCCATTAATCTTCTGTGAGCTTTTCGATGTTTGGGGCATCGATTTCATGGGACCTTTTCCCCCTTCCAATGGATTATCCTACATTCTCCTTGCTGTTGACTATGTTTCTAGGTGGGTCGAGGCCAAACCCACTAGGAAAGATGATGCTCAAACTGTGAGTGAGTTCCTCAAAACCCATATCTTCCATCGATTCGGAACACCACATGCTTTGATAAGTGACTTAGGAACTCATTTCTGTAATAGAACCATGGAGTCACTTTTGAAAAAGAATGGGGTTGTACATAAAACATCCACTGCATATCACCCTCAAACAAATGGAATGGCTGAACTTTCTAATAGAGAAGTGAAAAGAGTGCTTGAAAGAATTGTTAAGCCCACAAGAAAAGACTGGCCTGATAGACTTGGTGAAGCACTTTGGGCCTATCGAACAGCCTATAAGACACCCATTGGGATGTCTCCATTTAGGCTAGTCTTTGGTAAAGCCTGTCATTTACCAGTTTAAATCCAACATAAGTCATTTTGGGCTGTCAAAACATGTAATTTTGATTGTGAAAAATCTGGTGAAGAAAGATTGTTGCAGTTGACTGAATTGGAGGAGCTTCGACTCGATTCATATGAGAACTCCATTCTCTACAAATAAAAGGCAAAGTCACTCCATGACAAGAACATTCTTCGAAAGGTATTTCATGAAGGTGAAAAGGTAATGCTCTTCAATTCTCGATTTCGACTTCACCCAGGTAAGCTCAATTCTCGTTGGGATGGACCTTTTATTATTACTAATGTTTACCCATTTGGTGCAGTGCAAGTCGAAGACCCTTCTTCAAAAAGAACATTCACGGTAAATGGACACCGGTTAAAGCATCACCATGAGAGTCCATTCACTTCAGGTTCCACATCGACTTCCATTGACCCACCACTAGATGGAAATGGCGACCCACCAAATCCAAACCAGGGGGCACCTCTTTCCCTTTAACTCTCTATCTATCTCTTCCTCTCTCTACCTCTTTCTTCTTCTTCCTCTCTCTTTCATTTTGTTACCACTTTATTCATCAAACCCTTTCTTTTTATCTTTCTTTTGTGGGTGTGTATTTTAAAAAAAAACCTTAAAAACTAAAAACAAAAAACAAAAAAACACAATTACTTAAAAAAATTACAAAAAAAGAGTCATGCTTACTCACCATCTAGTTTTGAAATTTTGTCCAACCATTTTGGGGAGTCAAAAGGCTTGTTTTAAACTCAAATATATTGAATTTTTATCTCAAACTTGGGTAAACAATTTTGTGTCAATAACAAACATTTTGAATGGACAATTTTTGGTGGAAAATGATTCTCCCCTACCGTGAGGAATAACATTAGCCTTCATGCCAAGGTCATCTATGGCCATCTTTTTCATTGTGTGTCTTCACCACTGATTGTGAGTCTTGAGTTTGTGGACCTTCGAGCTGAATTTCCATCTTTTGTGTACATTAATATGATAGAGGCATTTTCTAAGCCACATGAGAATCAGAATAGCCAAATAGCCTCCCATTACCCTTACATTGATCCTACTTTTGAAAGCCCCTTTGAGCCTATGAAAGCCTGTCTTTTGATAGCCACATTACAAGCCTAATACCTTGTCCCACCCAACATCTTCATGGATTTTCATTGTACACTTTATTGAAATTTATGTGTGGGGGGAATGGACTTCATTTTTGGGCGTACTTTCATTGATTTCCAATGTGTCATCATATGCTTGAGGGCAAGCATCCATTCAAGTGTGGGGGAGATGTTGTAATTCTGTGAGCTTTGGGGTGTATATGTGTAATTTTCATTTGTACAAAAGTCATTGAAAATTGTTCAAAAAAAATGAAAAAAAATTATATTAAAAAAATTGAAAAAAAAATTATATTAAAAAAAATGAAAAAAAAAGGAATGGGTTGTGTCTTGGGTGGGTCAAAAATCATTCATCATCAACCTTTGATCATGTTATAACTACTAAAATTAGTTCCATGAGGAGATCAAGCATGGGTTGGGAGATGACTGTGAGACTTGTTTCAAGCACAACTTTCGAAAAAAAAGAAAAAAGAAAAAGAAAAAAGAAGAACACTTGAATCATCTTGTATTGTGTCATTATTGAACGTTTTCCATGTTGTACATATTCCATCATCTCGATAGGTCCAGGGAATAGAGACTGTGGGGAAGATGAGGTTGGGGGTTTGGTATCCATCGCTAGTTGACGCACAAGACCTGTAAGTTCACTCATCCACTCAGTCATCTTGTTGGGCTCTATGGATTGATTCTCTTGGGCTTGTTTCACTTGAGCATGTACTCGAGTATGGAATTGCTGCGTGTTTGCAGCCATGTTACTTATGAGATCTCTTGCAGCTGTAGGATTTTTGTCAACAAGAGCACCGCCACTTGCGGCATCAATGAGAGTTCGCTCCATAGCCAATAACCCCTCATAGAAGTATTGGATCAGGAGTTGGCCAGGGATTTGATGGTGTGGACAAGTTGCCACATGCTTTTTGAACCTCTCCCAATACTCATGGAGTGATTCATTAGGGAATTGACGGATGCCGCTTATTTCCTTTCAGATAGAAGCTGTTCGGGAAGCGGGAAAGAACTTCTCAAGGAAAAGTCTCTTCATGTCAACCCATGAGTTTATGGAACCAGGTGGGAGGTAGTAGAGACAAGACTTGGCAGAATCCGCTAGGGAAAAGGGGAAAGCTCTAAGCTTGATTTGTTCTTCAGAAACCCCTTGAGGTTTCATGGTTGAGCAGACCACTTGGAACTCTTTGAGGTGAAGATGAGGATCCTCACCGGGTAGCCCGTGAAAAAGAGGTAGAAGATGAATCAAACCTGATTTGAGTTCGAAGTCAGCTTCCATTCCCAAATATAATGTGTACAAAAATCAAGAGGTCTTTTAAGGGGTTTTTCAGTGGCTATGGGATGGTAGGTATATAATGTCCAAAGGAAAAGAGGGGTTAAAAACACCAACATGGAAAAATCAATGCACATTTGTTTTGAAATTTGATTTGAAAGGAAATAGAAACACATATTTACAAGGGCATGAATGTGTGATGAATGAAAAGTGAGGGAGATAGAAAATGGAATAGGGTGAGATGATGGAATATGTACAACATGGAAAACTTCCAATAATGACACAATACAAGATGATTCAAGTGTTCTTCTTTTTTCTTTTTCTTTTTTCTTTTTTTTTCGAAAGTTGTGCTTGAAACAAGTCTCACAGTCATCTCCCAACCCATGCTTGATCTCCTCATGGAACTAATTTTAGTAGTTATAACATGATCAAAGGTTGATGATGAATGATTTTTGACCCACCCAAGACACAACACATTCTTTTTTTTTCATTTTTTTTTAATATAATTTTTTTTTCATTTTTTTTAATATAATTTTTTTTTTCATTTTTTTTTGAACAATTTTCAATGACTTTTGTACAAATGAAAATTACACATATACACCCCAAAGCTCACAGAATTACAACGTCTCCCCCACACTTGAATGGATGCTTTCCCTCAAGCATATGATGACACATTGGAAATCAACGAAAGTACGCCCAAAAATGAAGTCCATTCCCCCGACAATTAAATTTCAATAAAGTGTACAATGAAAATCCATGAAGATGTTGGGTGGGACAAGGTATTAGGCTTGTAATGTGGCTATCAAAAGAAAGGCTTTCATAGGCTCAAAGGGGATTTCAAAAGTAGGATCAATGTAAGGGTAATGGGAGGCTATTTGGCTATTCTGATTCTCATGTGGCTTAGAAAATGCCTCTATCATATTAATGCACACAAAAGACGGAAATTCAGCTCGAAGGTCCACAAACTCAAGACTCACAATCAGTGGTGAAGACACACAATGAAAAAGATGGCCATAGATGACCTTGGCATGAAGGCTAATGTTATTCCTCACGGTAGGGGAGAATCATTTTCCACCAAAAGTTGTCCATTCAAAATGTTTTTTATTGACACAAAATTGTTTACCCAAGTTTGAGATAAAAATTCAATATATTTGAGTTTAAAACAAGCCTTTTGACTCCCCAAAATGGTTGGACAAAATTTCAAAACTAGATGGTGAGTAAGCATGACTCTTTTTTTGTAATTTTTATAAGTAATTGTGTTTTTTTGTTTTTTTTTTTGTTTTTAAGGTTTTTTTTTAAAATACACACCCACACAAGAAAGATAAAAATAAATGGTTTGATGAATAAAGTGGTAACAAAATTAAAGAGAGAGGAAGAAGAAGAAAGAGGTAGAGAGAGGAAGAGATAGATAGAGAGTGAAAGGGAAAGAGGTGCCCCCTGGTTTGGATTTGGTGGGTCGCTATTTCCATCTAGTGGTGGCTCAATGGAAGTCGATGTGGAACCTGAAGTGAATGGACTCTCATGGTGATGATTTAAACGGTGTCCATTTACCGTGAATGTTCTTTTTGAAGAAGGGTCTTCGACTTGCAATGCACTAAATGGGTAAACATTAGTAATAATAAAAGGTCCATCCCAACGAGAATTGAGCTTACCTGGGTGAAGTCGAAATCGAGAATTGAAGAGCAGTACCTTTTCACCTTCACGAAATACCTTTCTAAAAATGTGCTTTTCATGGAGTGACTTTGCCTTTTCTTTGTAGAGAATGGAGTTCTCATACGAATCGAGTCGAATCTCCTCCAATTCAGTCAACTGCAACAATCTTTCTTCACCAGATTTTTCACAATCAAAATTACATGTTTTGACAGCCCAAAATGACTTATGTTGGATTTCAACTGGTAAATGACAGGCTTTACCAAAGACTAGCCTAAATGGAGACATCCCAATGGGTGTCTTATAGGCTGTTCTATAGGCCCAAAGTGCTTCACCAAGTCTATCGGGCCAGTCTTTTCTTGTGGGCTTAACAATTCTTTCAAGCACTCTTTTCACTTCTCTATTAGAAAGTTCAGCCATTCCATTTGTTTGAGGGTGATATGCAGTGAATGTTTTATGTACAACCCCATTCTTTTTCAAAAGTGACTCCATGGTTCTATTACAGAAATGAGTTCCTAAGTCACTTATCAAAGCACGCGGTGTTCCGAATCGATGGAAGATATGGGTTTTGAGGAACTCACTCACAGTTTTAGCATCATCTTTCCTAGTGGGTTTGGCCTCGACCCACCTAGAAACATAGTCAACAGCAAGTAGAATGTAGGATAATACATTGGAAGGGGGAAAAGGTCCCATTAAATCGATGCCCCAAACATCGAAAAGCTCACAGAAGATTAATGGATTTTGAGGCATTTCGTTTCTTTTGGAAATTGTGACAAACTTTTGGCAAGTGGGACATGATTGACAGAACTCGTGGGAGTCCTTGATGTGTGAAGGCCAAAAGAATCCAGAATCTAGGACCTTTCGAGAAGTCCTTTGTGGTCCAAAGTGGCCACCTCCAGGCATTGAGTGGCAGAATTCCAAGATGGAGGATTGTTCAGTTTCATCAACACATCTCCTAATTACCATGTCAGCCCCAGTTTTCCAAAGTTTATTATCTTCCCAAAAATAATGCTTTGAATCACATTTCATCTTTTCTTTTTGTTCTTTTGAAAAATATTCAGGGAAAACACCAGAAATCAAGTAATTGACAATTGGGGCATACCATGGTAACTTTGGAGTGAGAGATGAGATGTGTTCAGTTGGAAAATCAGGATCAATTATTTCAGAATGAGAAGAATTAGAAATTCTACTCAGGTGGTCAGCCACAGGGTTTTCTTTTCCAGGTTTATCATTTATCAGAAGGTCAAACTCTTGGCGCATTAAAATCCATCTTATTAGCCTTGGTTTGGAATCACTTTTCTTAAGTAAGAACTTTAATGCTGAGTGGTCCGTGAAGATGATGATTTTGGAACCTAAGAGATAGGGCCGGAATTTATCCAAGGCAAAAACCACAGCTAAAAGTTCTTTTTCAGTCACAGTGTAGTGTGATTGAGTTTCGTCCAATGTTTTTGAGGCATAAAAGATGACATGAGGAATGTTTTCTCTTCTTTGACCAAGAACAGCCCAAATGGCCCTATCAAAAGCATCACACATCAATTCAAATGGTAAGGACCAATCTGGGGGTTGGATTATTGGAGCAGATGTGAGAGGAGATTTGAGTCCAATGAAGGCTCTCTTGCAAGCCTCATCAAAATTGAATGTGACATCATTTTGAAGTAAACGAGTGAGTGGGAGGGAAATCTTGCTGATGTTCTGAATGAATCGCCGATAGAAACCAGCATGACCAAGGAAGGACCGAATTTCTCGAACTGATTTGGGTTCAGGAAGTGATTGGATCACCTCAATTTTGGCAGGATCAACTTGGATACCCTCTTGAGAAATTATGTGCCCTAGAAAAATCCCATTTGAAACCATGAAATGACATTTTTCAAAAATTCAGCACAAGGTTGCACTTGACACACTTTTGAAGGACCAAAGAGAGTGAATCTAAGCAAGATTCAAATGACTCGCCATAAATGGTAAAGTCATCCATGAATACCTCCATGCAATTCTCAATGAATTCAGAAAACATACTCATCATACACCGATGGAATGTTGCAGGAGCATTACAAAGGCCAAAAGGCATTCGCCTATAGGCATAGGTTCCAAAGGGGCATGTGAATGTGGTATTTTCTTGGTCATGAGGTGCGATTGGAATTTGGAAGTAGCCGGTGTAACCATCAAGAAAGAAATAGTGTGACTTTCCGGCCAATCTCTCAAGCATTTGGTCAAGGAAAGGAAGTGGGTAGTGATCTTTTCGTGTTTCAGCATTCAATTTGCGATAATCGATGCACACACGCCATTTTTCTTCACTCGAGTTGTGACCACTTCTCCATGTTCATTTGTGACAACTGTTAACCCTCCCTTCTTAGGAACGACTTGAATTGGACTAACCCATTCACTATCAGAAATTGGGTAGATAATACCAGCTTGAAGAAGCTTGGTAATCTCTTCCCTAACTACCTCAAGTATGAGTGGATTGAGTCTTCTTTGAAGTTGCCTAATTGGTTTGGATGATTCCTCTAGATGGATGTGATGCATGTAAAGGGAAGGGTTGATTCCTGGAATATCCTCTAGGGTCCAACCTAAGGCATTTTTGTTTTCCTCTAACACTTGAACAAGTTGGGACTCCTCAGTTTCAGAAAGTGAAGCAGAGATAATGACAGGGTAGGAGGGATCATGGAAAAGGAATGCATACTTGAGGTGTGAAGGAAGTGGTTTTAGATCAGTTTCAGTCTTGATTGGAGAGCTAGAAAAGTTAGGAGTAGGAGAAGGGATTCCAGATGGGTTTGGATCATTTTCATCAACACTGTCCAAGGTGGAGCAGTAGAGATCAGAGTTGATGTGGGATTCAAGAGAGTTTTCAAGTTTCTCTAGATTGATGGAGTCTATGAATGAGAGGTCCACATCAAATTCACCATTTATGACTTTGTTAATCATGGTGCGGATTTCACAAGATCCTTTATCATTAGAACATGAAGAACATGGTGGATTGGGGTTCGATTGAATCTTAGAAGTGTCCTCAAAAGCATGGATTGAGAATGCAGAGTGATCCTCAGATGGGTATCTCATGGCTTGGAAAATGTTGAACTTGACCAGTTGGTCACCGAATTCCATGGATAAGATGCCTGAATGGACATCAATCTTGGTTCTTGCAGTCATGAGGAATGGTCTTCCTAGAATTAGGGGAGATCGAGAAGAGGTCATCTCACCTTCCATGTCAAGGACATAGAAATCAGCTGGGAAGATAAGATCATTGACCCGAACAAGAACATCCTCAATTATCCCCTCAGGACTTGCAGTGCTTCGATTGGCTAATTGAATGACAATACCCGTTGGGTGCAAGGGACCTAGACCAAGGTTGGAGAATACGGATTTGGGCATTACATTAATTGAGGCTCCTAGGTCTATGAGTGCATCATCAAAGTTGGAACTTCCAATTTGGCATGGAACCGTGAAGGTCCCTGGATCTTTGCACTTCATGGGAATTGACTGTTGGGTTGAAAAATTTTCAATGTTCCTAAGTTGCCTCTTATGGGTGCACAATTACTTAAGAAACTTGGCATACATAGGGATTTGTTTGATGTCATCTAAGAGGGGGATGTTCACTTCAACACGTCTAAACATGTCAAGCATTTCAGGATCAGGTTCAAAGGACTTCTTAGGCTTGGAGATGGCTTGAGGAAAAGGAATTGGGTTCCTTAGAGGAATGGAAGGAGGTGAAGGAGTGTATTCAAGTTCCTTTTCCAGCTTTTTGTTCTTTTCATTTTCTAGATCAACATCGAAAGGGGAAGTAGAGAAATCAGCATGGGGCATAGCAATTTGCTTTCCCGATCTAAGTGCAATTGCACTTACATTACCCTTGGGGTTGGGTAATGGTTGAGCTGGGAGTTGGGATAAATTGGATGGTTGTTGCTGGCTAAGGTGGGATGCAAGTTGACCTATTTGAGTTTCAATGTTCTTGAGGCTAGAACGGGTGAAGGATGCAAGATCCTCTATAGCACCTTCCCATGGTTGTTTAGAAGAAGTGGCTTGTCCCAAATTGGGTTGGCCTTGAATTTGCTTCTTGGGAAAGCGATTGTATTGGGTGGGGAATTGGGAAGGCTCGTTAGGATAGTGGAATCCATGAGGAGGATTGTTCCTTTGAGGTTGAGGAACAAAAGGATAAGGTTGATGGAAGTTACCACCACCTTGACCATATTGGAATTGGTTTGGGTTTTGAGGAGGGAATTGAGGAGGATGAGAAATGGGATTACCATACCTCAGAGGTGGGTTAAAGGTAGAAGAGAAGGGCTCATAGTGGGGTTGGTTGAAGTTTCTAACAAACTGACCTGATTGTTGAGGGTTGTAGTTTCGCTGAGCATATGCCGCATTGAGCTGCATTGGACTAGATGAATCAGATGGATCATCTTGAAGTTGTGGATATGTGTCAGTCGGATGAGATGGAGAGTTGCAGATTCCACAATTCTTGATAGGTCCAGGGAATAGTGACTGTGGGGAAGATGAGGTTGGGGCTTTGGTAGCCACCGCTAGTTGACACACAAGACCTGTAAGTTCACTCATCCACTCAGTCATCTTGTTGGGCTCTATGGATTGATTCTCTCGGGCTTGTTTCACTTGAGCATGTACTCGAGTATGGAATTGCTGCGTGTTTGCAGCCATGTTACTTATGAGATCTCTTGCAGCTGCAGGAGTTTTGTCAACAAGAGCACCGCCACTTGTGGCATCAATGAGAGTTCGCTCCATAGCCAATAACCCCTCATAGAAGTATTGGATCGGGAGTTGGTCAGGGATTTGATGGTGTGGACAAGTTTCCACAAGCTTTTTGAACCTCTCCCAATACTCAAGGAGTGATTCATTAGGGAATTGACGGATGCCGCTTATTTCCTTTCAGATAGAAGCTATTCTGGAAGCGGGAAAGAACTTCTCAAGGAAAAGTCTCTTCATGTCAACCCATGAGTTTATGGAACCAGGTGGGAGGTAGTAGAGCCAAGACTTGGCAGAATCCGCTAGGGAAAAGGGGAAAGCTCTAAGCTTGATTTGTTCTTCAGAAACCCCTTGAGGTTTCATGGTTGAGCAGGCCACTTGGAACTCTTTGAGGTGAAGATGAGGATCCTCACCGGCTAGCCCGTGAAAATGAGGTAGAAGATGAATCAAACCCGATTTGAGTTCGAAGTCAGCTTCAATGTTTGGATATTGAATACCAAGAGGTTGGTAATTCATATCAGGGGCAGCGAGTTCTTTTGGGGTTTGTTCCCTAGGATTGGCCATTTCAATTTCAACTGGTTGGATGAGGACTGGTTCTTGAATTATTTGAGTATCTCTTATGTTCCTCCTATGTTGGCGAAGTGTTCGCTCAATTTCAGGGTCAAACAAATCCGAGGGATTGTTTGGAAGGCTACGGGGCATTCAGAGAGATTTTGGAAGAAAGAGGAAGATGGGTTTTTCTTTGTATTTTTTCAGTTTATGATTTTTAAGAGGAAGACGGGTTTTTCATTGTGTTTTTTTTTCAATGTTTTTTAAATTTGTGTTTTTTGTTGGTTTTTTTTTGACAATAACCAGAAACTAATGACTACTTAAAGCACCATCCCCGGCAACGACACCATTTGAAATTCACGGCCGATTGTCGCATGTCGACCGTTCAAGGTTCCGGTGCTCTGCTAATGTGTATAGCAGCACTCGGGTCGAATCCTGGGCGATGATACTTTGTAGTAGTCGTTTCTTTTTAGTTGATTGTATTTTGATTAGGGGGGTTTGTTTGCAGAGCTTAATTGAAATGATTTATGGATGATGTTTGATTTACCAAATTGATAAAGATTGGGGTGAGTTCATCATTAGGTTAGTTAAGCTTGTGATATCCTCGAGCTTTGCTTTATATTGCATTTAAATTAACACCCATGTCACAAGATGATGTTGATTAGAATTCTTAAGTGTTAAGGCATTAAACCAAGACTTAACTTAACTTAAGGTTATAATATCAATCAGATCTAATTTATGGTTGTGTATTTATGGTTCCAATAATCCATGGAAACCACATGTTATACAAAACAAGTCATTAATCCATGACATGTTAAGTCCAACATACACAATGTTAATTCAAAGAATATTCATCGAGCAGAAGCTCTCATTCACTTAACATACCTAAATTATAACTCACCCAAATGATAGATTTACTCAGCCATTTGGGTGATTAATAATCTGGTTATAATGATTATGATTATAAATTAATAAGAGAAGAAAAAGAAAGGGATAAGAAAAGAGTGGTACGTCGACACACACACACGAACAATGATGATAATTAAAAACGAACTTTCGATTGAATGAGGAAGCTAAACAAGGGAAGGGGATTGAACTGAATTTAAACTATTTTAAGAACATTAATATTAAAATACAGAAGGTGGAATAGAATAAGAGATATTGAAGAAGTAACTTGCATTAAAACAGAATTACAAAGAAAGAGAATTACAAGATTACAAAAATGAAGAACACAAAAGTAAGTGAAAAGAAAGAGAGGAGGAAAGGTCTATCAAGTGAAAACTTGAGTTTGGAAGGTCCTCCCAAGCCTTTGTCAAAGCATTGTTCGTGCCAATATGATCTCCTCTCTTCTGAAATGCCAACCCCTCTCAAGGAGAGAAGGGAAGAGTATTTATAGCCCAAGGAGTGGACTGTTTGCATTCCCAATCTGTCCCTCCACTTACATCGCCAATTTAGAAATTCAGACAGCCGAATATTCAACTATATTCTTCTTAAAAGTTGTAGGAAATAATGTTGTCCGACCACTCTCAAAATCTGGAGTCCTTTGGACGTAAGGATAAAAAGTTATGTCCGGTTGAATAAACAAACTTAAACTGTCCATTTCAATCCAGTCTTTTTGAAGTCCATAATGTGAAAGGGTTTTTGTATATTAAGATGCCTTCAAATACGAATGGTTTCTTCAACAAAGTCGGCCGCCTATATCCCCTCTTTCACCCTGAAAAATCTCAGCTCACTTGGATGATTACATCAGGAGATATGTCATGCATACTATACTGAGTTTAATTCTCGGTCAGAATGGTGGGCTGGACTTCAAAGATTCATTTGGGCCCCTTGTACTTGGATTTGGGCCATGAAATTTTTATCCAAGATGACATGAAGTGTCCCCAAAATTAGGGATGAGATTTAAGGTTTTTGAACTTCTGGATTGATCCCAGTAAATCATTCTTCATGAATAGTCCAGTTTCTTCACAGATTCTTTGGTTTTGTTTGTGAGAACCATATGACCCTTCAAATGGCAGAATTGGATCATGGTTCTTTCTAATGAAATGTTTTATATTGAAAGGAGAATCCTAAAAAACAAGAACCACACAATTTGGATCAGTATAGTGATAGTTATAATTAAAACATTAAACTGACTCAATTTGACTACTTCTAAAAATGCTCAAATATTATACTTAATATTAAAACATTAATATTTCACACAAATTATGCACATTTCATATAAAATAAGTAAAGGGGGAATATTAAAACATTAATATTTCACACAAATTATGCACATTTCATATAAAATAAGTAAAGGGGGAATATAATAAGTCATGAAAATATTAATAACATCAAAGATGAACCCCAAAATAATGACGATACAACATACCTTATATCGAAGATTGATCGACACAGCTTGGTTGCATCAAAACAAAGCAGAACCAATCCTTGGAGTAAAGATTAATTGAGAAACTCCTACGGGAATGATTGAAAGGTTCTAGTGCCTCTTAATTGAGAACAATGGAAAGAACAAGGGATAATGATATCTCTCCCCTTTTTGAAGATTTAATGGGGCGATGGTTTAATATCCAGTTAATCCTCCATTAAAAACGGATCGCATTAACCCACGCGGTTTGACCAAGTAAAACATTCCAAACCTTAGGAATAATTAATATAGGTTCTATGGCATTTAAAACAGCCTTAAGAGCCCTTAAAATAATTCTTTAAATGTATTTTACGTCAAAAGAAACGTTAAAAGGGGCAAAACTGTAGGAGTCTGGAAACACTGTTCCCCCACCGTTACTGTACATGAAACCGATCTGTGAAACCGATCTGTGAAACCGATCTCTGAAACCGATCTGTGAAACCGATCTGTGAAACCGATCTGTCACACCGATCTGTGAAACTGATATGTCAGACTGATCTGTGAAACCGATCTGTCCGACCGATTTGTGAAACCAATCTGTCACACCGATCTGTGAAACCGATCTGTGAAACCGATCTGTCACACCAATCTGTGACACCGATCTGCCAGACCGATCTGTGAAACCGATCTGTCACACCGATCTGTGAAACCGATCTGTCACACCGATCTGTGAAAACGATCTGTCACACCGATCTTTGAAACCGATCTGTCAGCCTGATCTGTGAAACCGATCTGTCACACTGATCTGTGAAACCGATCTGTCACACCAATCTGTGAAACCGATCTGTCACACAGATCTGTGAAACTAATCTGTCACACCGATATGTGAAACTGATCTGTCAGACCGATCTGTGAAACTGATCGGTCACACTGATCTTTGAAACCGATCTGTCAGACCGATCTGTGAAACCAATCTGTCACAACGATCTGTGAAACCGATCTGTCAGACCGATCTGTGAAACTAATCTGTCAGACCGATCTGTGAAACTGATCTGTGACACCGATCTGTCAGACCGATCGGTGAGACCGATCTGTCAGACCGATCTGTCAGACCGATCGGTGAGACCGATCTGTTATTGTTCATAAAACTGGAATCACTGTTCACAGAACTAGAAAAATTGGCAAAGTGTTGGGGATAAGTCCACTTGACCTCCTGGAACACCTCCAACACCATAATTTCACAAAGTAATGGACCGGAGAGGTTCAGGCCATTACATTTTGGGAAACAAGCTTGGGGATGCATAGGGTGAAACACTGGGTATTATGAAACCTTTTATCTTCAAATCCTCCAATTGCACCCTCAGCT
The DNA here is from genome assembly GCA_963277665.1 of Viscum album. Taxonomy (NCBI): domain Eukaryota; kingdom Viridiplantae; phylum Streptophyta; class Magnoliopsida; order Santalales; family Viscaceae; genus Viscum; species Viscum album. The sequence goes on from OY728138.1 coordinate 836,030,719, forward strand.
CACGAATCCTTGTGGGATAAATATGATATGATATTGATAAAATCAGTATCATCCTGGGGTGTAAGTCGATGCATAAGACGATTTCTCTACGTGGAGGTAATCGTGGATCATCTTTGAAAAATACTTCCTCATACTCTACCACAACTGCTTGGAACTGAGATCTCACAACATCTACTACTCTGAGGGTATGGCTAGCCATCTCATGAGTGATATGCTGAACCCTCCTATGCATGAGCCCATTATGTGCTGCATGTGACTCATTTTCTATGACAAAGGAAAACCTCATTCTATCACGGCCGATACACCGCACTCTGCGCCTAAAAATGTCAATCTGGGCATGAATCAAAGATAACCAATCCATACCAAAAATGACTTTGTAAGGCCTTGCTACTACCACCAAGTTGTTCCAACCGAAACTCTCACCTACAAGGGTAAGAACACACTATCTTCAAAGGTTTGTTATCATAGAGTCTCCACCCCCAGGTGTCTCCAAGCGTATGGATAGAGTCAATGGTTCTACTAGAATCTCAAGGTTTCACACAAGACATGTTGTGATGAAGGAATGACTGGCACCTATTTTTATAAGTACAGAATCTAAGGTAGATAAGTCACAGATCGTACCTCATATCATCAATGGAGTCCCTGGGTCATACGCCTTGACCACATCATGATGTCCCTGCCCATGTCCCCCTGCTCCAAAAGCCTGGTGCGGACCTCTTGGGGGTGCTAGTAGAAATAGATTGAAGTGTCTGCCACCACCTACAGCTCTCTCTAATCCTCTTCCACATTCGTCACCTGGAAGGACTGTCTACTCCAATATATACCTCTGCCTCGGTGGTCCATCCAGGGCTTCTGTATCAGCAGCACGACGGGTTGGAAAATCCATAGCGAGATGTCCCAAACCATCGAACATGTCGCACCACTTCTCCCTAGGTTGAATGGATCCAACCAGAGATCCCTAGACTATTGATCCCATTTCATTGGTCCTTCTCTGACATCTCTCACATCTTGATCCCTTCATCTGACGTCGGATCCCCGCTTCCGAGGTCTCCACACCTGTCTTCTGGCTGCTAACAGTCCTCGACTGTCTCTGCTCCGCCAATAAGCTCTCGATCACAAAATCTAGCTCTAGCACTCCTGCATAATTCGGAACGCATAGAGGAATGACACAAGCTTGGATGTCTCATCGAAGACCTCACTCGAAGGTCCGAGATCTGAATTACTGATCCCTGTCCATATCCGACGTGTACCTAGCAAGGTTGGTGAACCAGGGCAAATAGTCAGCTACCATCAAACAGCCCTTCTGGAGGTGAAGAAGCTACTACATGCATACGACTCTCAGTGTAACCAGAGAGAACTCATACATGATGATTATGTCGAACTCTATCCATGAATGAGTCTCCTCATCATGAGGCTGTGTGGTTAGGATCCACCATCAACCCACTGAACCCTGAAAAAGGCTCACTCCTAGGTTCACCATCTGGTCTGCTGGTGTCCTCACTAGACAGAAAACTACGGTCACCACCTCAAGCCAATCGTCATCTTCTTGAGGTTTGGGCTCGCCTGGGAACCATAGGGATCTCTATCTCTGAAACTCAAGGAGCACGCTCAGCCTATGCTCCTTGTCTGTCGGTATTGTGGGTACCACGGGCTGCTCCACTGTTGGTGGTATTTCATGTGCACCACCTAGTAGCAATGCCAGGAAAACTAGTCCTTATATAATATACTCTTCACTAAATGGGTCATCCTCATGATCATGTTGTAGAATTCTAGCGGGTATGCGTGGAGGAGGCATCTGGTAAGAAAACTTCATGTTCTGTTGACAATGAGTAAATCTTTATAGATGAAACATATGACATGGGAAACACAACCCATTCCTATATAATTAATGTACCATTCTTGTATTTCCCCACAACCAGTGTTATCATGTACCAAGTCAAAAAGAAGGTTATCAGAGTCCTGGTGTATAGATATGTCGGCCGCCACACCAACACTGGTGTCTCTGGCCTGATGATCGAGCTCGAAACACTGAACATTGTTTCTCCAAACTAATCCCACAGACTATTGGTCCTAAAGAATAACTAACATACTCTAACAAAACTCAATCATGACCTGTCTCATTGGGGCCCACATTGTGAATCCCCAAGCCCGCCCATAATAGGCCAGGGGCTAGTGACTAGCACCGATTAGGAATATTACTACATGGGATGAATTTCCAACGAACCTGCATGCACATAGAAATCTACATGCCCAAAAATAATGAAATATAAATACCACTATGGAAAAAAATGAATGCATACAACTAAACCCAACAAATAGAGTAAGACGTAATGTAATGTACGGAAATTGAACTGGGCCAGAATAAAAGCCGACCAAAAACATGAGTCTGAAAACTAAAAAGTCCAACCTGTAAACACGAAGAGGTATTGGGACTGCTGCTCGTAACCGAAGGAACGCCTAAGACTGTAGGGATCTCAGAAATCTTGGTCCTATCCTAGTCTTCCATAGACCCTATCAAGAGGAAGCTCGTCTACACAAGACACTACACATGCGGGAAAAGCCCGTGTAGGGGCGAGTATAACAATACTCAGTAAGGGACCCCGAAAAACACAAAGCAAGAAAGAAAAGGTAAGGCACAGTCATCCCTACACAATATATGTCTACTGAACATATAATAGGATATCACAGTCAAGATATACTAAAATACAAGACACATAGTCTAGAGACAAGTCACAAAACCGTATACCCACGCTAGGGATTCAGTTTGAAGATTTCAACAAATTACTCATTCTAGGAGAACACACTCCACGAGTCTGGTATCTCTGATGATGTCTATCTGAAATGTACTATTCATCAGGAATCATCAAGAGAGGTAGATACACTTATTATGGGAGACAGTCTCTTGAGTGTGATGATCTCGTTAGATAGAATCACTCATTACAGGAGATAGACTCATGAGTGGGAAAGATCATGATACACAAATAAGGATCACTACCAGGTCCATTGTGGATATTGTGACTCATCCGGATTCACCAACAATGTGATTCACTAGCTAGGTAGAGGATCATCTCCCGGTAGAGTTGGTCACGTCGTTGCCTGACTCTACTGAGGGTCAAGAATGGATAGAGGATCTCGCTGCGGGCCTCTCAGAAGGATGCCGACTATATCACAAAAAGTTCTTCTAAAGGGATCATACTCTTATAGAAGAAAACAATGACAGAAGTTCAAGGGAACGAGAAGAAGGGGAACTAACCCAAACAAAAGATGTCCAAGATATGTTGAAATAGAGGACCATGTAGTTTTCAAAAAAGTACATAGAGTGTAGAAATGTAACATGCCGTGTTGTCTGACCCCATGTAATTCCCAAGTACAACTGACTATGTTGTAAGGCTGGTCGAATAGTAATGTAAGTACATGAAGTGTAAAATGTTGTTTACTCCATTTTCGAGTGAGTGGGGTTGGCTCTGTGTACATTGTCCATGTGCCAGTACACGGTCATCAACACGTGTACTCCAACCCGTGCAATCGGTTCATGGGGTGACCCACATTATTGTCCTCGCATTTCCGTGTGATGGAGTACACATTGTGTAGTCCACCCTGTGTCCATGTATTCTTTGGATACACGCCATGTCCCACGTAGCCGCCTCTGCGATGCTCTGTAGAGAGTATATGATGTCTCGTCTGAAGCCGTGTATTCCAACCTGTGTCTATAAAATTCACAAAATACACGTCAAGCGTCGAGGAAAGTCCTACATGTTGTGTGACTAGGGTCACACGGTGTGTGATTCCTCTGTGACCTCTAAAACCCTATCTGCCACTGTCAGTACTACACGACGTGTTTTTCGGATGTACAAAACATGTATTCTGGAAATTTTTAAAAACCCAGACCTCCGCCATCGTGCCTTCCGTGATACCCTGATCATTGATCCAACCATTTGATTGCCACTAAACTCAAAGGTTTTGGTCGCCCCAATAATATGAATCCAATTCCATTATTTTCGGACCTCTGACCGGCTCTAAAAATGTGCAATGATCCATCCACCCGAAGATTACTCAAAGAATGAACCTCCTCGATCCATTCCAATTCTTCATCCACTGTTATGATCACATCTCCGTAAGGTCGTTCTAGTGTTGATTCTTCAATTTGGAATCGTTGCGTCGCAGAACGGATGCACAATGACCAGTTGTTCTTCACCACATGAAAACACGAAGAACGTGCGAAAGAAAAGGGGGAGGAAAATCCAATGAAAAATTCATGGAAGGAACTATTGTCTTCATTCGTCAATGTGCTGATCCGCTCCCGTTAATAGGATTAAATAGAGTATAATAGAACAATAACAATTAAACATGGATCTATTCCCCGAATAATACCAAAAAACCCATCCAACAAGAACGTATGAATCTACAGATCAACTTGTTCGTGGTTGATCAACGTTTAAATAAAAAGCGTGGTAAAAAAATAAAATAACAAACCCCAACCTCAATTGGGATCAATTTCTAATGAAGGTTCATGCTACCATTATCGCCACGATCCTCCTACCTGGTTGGTACAACGATTCGCTACTTCGATTCATTATTTTTCATCAACGAGAGTTCTCTTCATAGTTTCCCTTAAATCGTCCACCAATGATCGACATTTTATTATCCAAAGAAAAAGAAAAACATGTATTGGGATTCAAAGTACGTTGTGGTATTAATGAGTCCAGCTTGACATTTCTGAGTCATTATTTTGTGAAATTATTAATGAAACAGTTTCCCTTGTCACCGCGCTTCATCGGTTGTTTCCATAACAAAAATAAACATCACGATTTTTTTACAATAAACATCTGAAAATTATCTTTTTCCATCGTCTATTGTCAGTCGATGATAGACCCATTATTAGGTAAAGTCATCGTTCGGGATGCAACATTTGCGTCAGATTTTTAATCTGAGAAACCATTTGAAAAATGCAACAACCTTGCACTAACCCCGAATCACATAACATAAAAAAACATTGAACCACCATTCTGGGATCAACGGGACTCAGAATGATGTGATGTCTCTACGTCTGGTCTCGTAATAATTCCATATAATATTTAAAAATAATAAATGGAAAAATATGAGACACTAAATCATCCACCATCCCTCACTCATTAAAAAAATTATAGTTATTTTCTCTACATTATAAATTTGTAGTATAATTTAATAATTCATATAATCATTTATATATGATATAGGATAAGCCAATAAAAAACTATTACTTATAAGATATGATTAATGAATTTATGTTTATAATAACTACATTATTGAATAGTATTTTTTGATGAAATTAATTTTTTTATTATAATGTGGATTGTATTGTGAAGAAAATAGAGGCATATAATGTGTATGGGAAACAATTTATTTTGATATTTCTTATTGGTTCTTAATTAATGTTAATTATTAAATTCATAATGTAGTTATAGGATGTTATAAATATTATTGTAGTGGTATTGATGATATGTTAATTTAGGTTGATTATAATTACAAATAATAATATTTTTTAGTTAAATTAAAGAATAATAGGATATTATTGATGATATATATTATTATTATCTAAATATAATGACGTTGTTTTAGGATAATTTATGTAGAGTTTTTGGGAACTTTTATTCTAAAAGAATTATTTTTATTTGTGATAAATTAAAAGGAATATTTGAAACATTGTTTTTATCTAATAAAATATATGTGTGTTGATTAAAGTAGGTAAAATTTAATATCTAGTCTAGATAGTAAAACACTAATGTAAGGTAAAATGGGATGAATAGTGATGAATATGTATAATAATAAAAATTTGCTTTTGCCTTCATGTTTAGTAGATGAATATAAATCATCTGAAATAATGTTTTTAATGAAAAATTGGTACTAGTGAATTATTTGTTTTAATCTATATATAAAAAATATACTGGTGAGGGTGTGGTGAATACAAGAAAAAAAGAATCATGGTTTTGAGAAAGGGAAGAAAAATAAATAATATCCAAAATACAAAAAAAGAAAACATTAAAAATCATTAGTAGAATATATTATTGATTCCTCAATAATTTATTATACATGTATGATATGTACATGATTGTTGACTATACACCGTACCAATTTTGGTGACTATACTATAATACTCATCAGTATTTATAATATGGTTTTGTTATAATGTGTATAACTTTATAAAACATTGAATTTCCCTTCTCATATTATGTTGTGAATATTTGTAAATTAATATGACTCTTGTGTGTGTATCTTTTAATAATTGATTGGTTGTGTTTTGAGAAATAACTAAGTCAAGAAGAAAAAAACAACTCTTTATAATTATTCAATGATAAAAGTAATAATGGAGAAGAAAATTAATGACAATTTTCTTTAAAATTCATGAATAATAATTCCAAATTTCCATGTTTGGGTCATATCATAACATGTCCTCTTAATTAGTATCATTGACATATTCACAAATTAATTGATCCTCAAACATTGTGGACATTCTTAAAAGAAAATTTGATGTTTCTTTCCAGATTAAAAATAAAAATATGTTTTATTGAATAGTTATCTATTTTAGTTTATAATTAAATTTAAATTAAATCCATTACAGAAATTAGAAATTATGTAATTTTAAATATGAGGAGGGTACTCCTCTTATCAAAAGATATATTTATTTTCCCTTACAATTATTATATATATAACACATCCCAATAAATATTAGAAAACCCTCCCATCTAACTTACACACATGGTATTAGACATCCTTTCTACCTAAATAATATCAATTAAGTATAATATTTATATTTATGATACTTAAAAAACTACACATAATTTAATAATTGGGATTTTAGAATATATAAATTTAATATTTATGTTAATTCATTAAAGGATGTGATGTCTGAAATTCCTTAAAAAGTATTTTCTCTAATTTAGGTAATCCTCTAATGTATATTGGATGGTATCAACTATATTTAACACTCCATATATGGCATGTAAAAATATATAAAATAACTATTAATAACCAAAAAAATTTATATAAGATGGTATAATTGATTTAGGAAGAAAATTTGGAGATATATGTGAAGTGATCAAAATATAAAGAGGGGTGGAAATATGATTTTTTTGAGAATGATGTTGACACTAAATAACTATAATGGAAGTTACATGAATTATATGTGGATATAAAAAACATCATTGAAAGTAATAATTCACATGTAGATATTATATACATGATGTTAATACTAAATGAAATAATTATATAAGGAATTTTTTAATAAATGGTGTACATGATTAGTGGATAAAATAATATTTTTAAGAGAATAATACAATTATCGATGATAAAAGTTAAATTCAAAATATAATGATTTTTATAAAGGATACGAAATATTTAATCATGAAATAACACAAGCTAAGCCTTCATAGTATAAGGACAATTGTTTTCTAAGAGGAATATTTTTTTATGGGGTGTTTTGTAAAAATACCTATATAAAGTTAATATAAGATCAAAACATCATCTAGGGATCATAAATTAGTTGGAGAAATAGATATGGCACTATCCATACTCATTTAATTATTAATTTTATATATCAATTTATATATATTATTAAAGATGAAAAAATTTATAAAATATAATTAAGAACAAATGAATAAGATCAAACCACTATATCTATAGCATATATAATATTATGAATTGAATGAATTCTAATAATATGATTTAGATTTGGTACGAAATTTTGAAAAAGGAAAATAGGTGAGGTGAAAACCCCATCCTTTTCTAGAATTCAATGAATATAATGTGTATTTTCTAATATTGTTGAGAAACACCATATTATCAAGGGATATATTTCATCTATATCATTCAGTTTTTTGATTCAATTATACCAGTATAATCAAATCGCTGAATACGAAGGATGAAATCATTCCACATATTGATGGTATCTATAGAATGGATATTGAACATATTTTGGGATGATCATCTAGATAAAGGGATGAAAAAATACATGTCTTATAATATTCCTAGAATGAAGTGGGTGAGCATTTGTTTCACGTGGTAGGTGAAACTATCATGATTAGACAATTTCATGAATTAATTATTATTGACCACAAAAAGTGACAATGTGAATTCAAGATTATTATTGTTACCTTGGAATTAACTAAATATTGATTGAATATATGATGAACCTAGTCGATGATCAATGCATAAAGAGAAAAACAATAAGGAATTTTCATTGAATAATATGAATGAGGATAATGATGAGATTTGTAATCCATGTTATCCTAAATATTGTGATTTTAAATGATTTAATATAAATATATCGTGAAACTATTATCAATAATATTCTATAACGAAGCACAATTTGTATAAATCCCAATTCCTTGTCTATGTTATTGGAAAATTATGGTGTAAAGGAAAATGTTATGTTTATGTACATACAGAAAGGATAATTCATATTCCATATACTATATTTAAGTAACCTAAATTATATGTGAATGTAAAATTGACATTCCAATTGGTATTTAAGTAAAAATATTATATTTTTAGAGGATAAATAGAAATTTTGTACCTAAATTTTTTTATTTTAATCTATTTATAATGGCACCTCAATAGAGGTAATGAGTTAGAAACAATGATTCATACATTGTGGTGTAGTAATGGTATCAATTTTTTTAAGAAGAATATCTTGTAAGACAATACTTTTCAGAAAATTTAGAACTGATGATTAAATTAGGTATATGTAATAGTAAATTTAATTCTAGGTAAATTTGATAAATGAAATTATTGAGGATATATGAAAAATCCAATGGCAATAAATTAGGAAGAATGTAGGGTTATTTATGAGATTTTAATAAAGACACTACATATCAATCTACAATGTCCATTAATAAAAATATATACATGTAAATATAGGTAATTATTATGAAGTGGATTTCATGGTGAAGATATTAATATTGGATTTCATTGTTGGTATGAAGATAATATGATGGGGTAATTCCCTATTATTTATTTAATGTTGATTTTAAAAAAACTAAATGTAATTTTGAGCATTTATATTGATGCAACATTGGTAAATCATAAATTGATCATTCTTGGTAATTTGAATATGAAATGTTAATGAAATATTGAAAATATTTGTTGGATATGGAGATAACCCAATCTATTAAATGTTATTCCATATATATATATTAATTTATATTCATGAAAATTGATGAACATTATGTTGAGTTTGTTTTTTGATTAATTTTAAAAACTATTTTTCAATGCTTAGTTAGAAAAGAAGATTCACAGAAATGATATTATTGAAAATAATTTCTATGAATTTTTGAAATTGTAGAATATAGAAGTTGGAGTGGAAATTAGGTTCCACTGATGTTACATAAGAAAAAAATATCAGTGAATAAGGTTTTTATGTATAATCAATCAAGTTGGTCTTAGAGATCATCATAATATAAAGAGATATATTCAATCTTCTTAGCATATAAGAAGTAGAAAATCAATGTTGATGAATAGTTAGTATTGTAGTTATTTGTTACTATGAATAAATAATTAGTGATCTTATATGGGATTGTCAATTCAAACTGAAGAATTGAAATTCTATTGGGATTGAGAAGAAAAATAATAATGAAGAAGAATATAAAAAACAATATAACATTCAAAATTGGTGTCGATGTAAATTTGATTACCCCTTAATTTTCTAATGGTGTAGAATATAAAATATTATTGGATGAACACTATACACTATCATGATATTATAGTGTAACATCTTATGGAACATTAAATAAAGATAAAATAAGGAAAAAATTCTAATATACAAGATAAAAGATCACATCATATCCATTTTTATGCATCATAATCATCAAATAAATTGATAAATGAAAATGGAAAATTCCTTACGAGTGATAAAAATATTCTTAAATATCCTAACTAAACTATAAATAAATTATTTTGTAAAATAAGAAAATCTATCTAAGTTGTAACACAATATCCTTATCAATATGTAAATATATCCCATAGGATGGTGATTTATGGATTCCAAAATCAAGTATTTCCAACAAACAATATAACAGTTTAAAGAGGATAAATATAAGAATCATGATTTATTAGAACATGGTTGGTATAATGTAAAAATATAATATAATGTTGAAATATAAATACAATATATTAATCCCCAACATCTCCTTCTCTAATACCTTCTTTGATATGGTTCCGAATGATTTAAAAATTCCTCATTAAATATTTATTATTTTTGTATGATAACCAATAATTTCTATATATAATTCATTATCTCATATGACAAAAATGATACCTTCTATTACCATTAACATTTTCAAAAATCATCAACACATTCATAATTTTCCCCAATTATCCCACTATCTATAAATAACAAATTTATAGCCTTTATAAAACCCGTTATAAACAATTTCAACTTATTATGGACCACAAGGAATGATGTTACTTCTATTTTAACACTAAAAATACAATCCATCAAAACCATTATATATAGTCTAAATCATCAATACATATAAAAAAATTACTTATAAATTATCAATCACCAATATATAGAGGCAAAAAATAATATAAACCCACATAATATATGTCTTCCAAGTTTTAAATGATGTATAATATAGACACTTCAAATGATCCTACGCTCAAACCAATTTTCAATTCATCCAGTAATCATTATGAGTCCCATAACAAACATTATTTAAAAACCACTCATGAATAATAAGAAAAAATTATAAATTTCATGATATAAATTATTTCACAATGTTGGAATGGTTATATTAGAAACCACTATTATTAAAAAAACATTTGATTTTGTGGTTAAAATAATATAAGAAATAATTATAATGTCATGGTGACTGGTTAAGGAATTTATATTAATTCATTTAGGTCTGTAAGAAAGCTATTATAAAACATAAACTATATTTATTTAACAATTTTGATCATGTAGTAGATTTTAACACAGTAATTATAGACAAGAGTGAATAAATGATGTAAAATGATAATTTTATAATGAAAATCATAATTTGTAGAGCTTGGTACATTCTCATGTAATATAATAGAGAATTAAAAACCAATAATTATTAGAATAATATATAGTATATAAGGAATATCATAGTTTTAAATCCCAGTGTGTGTTACCAACATATTTTAATGAATATTTCATTTCAATTGTTATGTCAATAAGAATCCAATTGATATTCTATATTAGTCTTATTTTGAAGCTTAGAGCTCATTGGAATTCAATAGAAGAAAATTTTTATTAGTAATGGAAATCAATGAGATAAATGATCACATCATGACTTATGTTATTATAAAATTCAAAAAATTTATATATGAGTTTTTTATCAAGGATTCATAATTTTTCTTAATCATAATATTTCATAAATTATATATTAGGGTCAGTGAAATAAAATGTTACATATTTCAAATTTTCTCGATGATGAATAAATTTACTATGTCACGACCTATTGACGTTCCAATAATATAAATTGGAATATTTAATTTGTTCTTTATATTTATATATTTCTTATCACTAGATAATAATTATTTTATAACATTCAAGGGGAATCATAAGAAAAAATTCTGATATAACTATTAATTAATTTGATGGGAGAATGGGGTTGGCTAGGATATATATTTATTTTTATGACGTAATATGTAAAACAATAATTAGTTGGGAGATGAAATATCATTTTTGAGACATTATAAAATTATAAGAGTTTATGGAATGATGTTTGTTTGATTAAAATTTAGTGGTTTGGTCATTGGGTGTTGATATTGTTGTTTACTTGGTTAACATCATAATATATATCATTATGAAATAATATATGATTATGTTGTTATAATAATTCTAGAATGATGGAATTAAAAAAATATTATATTAAATCAATGATGTTATGAATGGATGAATCAATCATCAACTTAATGGATGTGGAGTTTACATGATTTTCGTAATTGGTTATTAATGGGTGGATTAAATACTCAATCTATGGGGAATGAGTGGAAAATAAATGGATAAAAAATTGTATAGAAGAATCCTGGATGTAATGGGGATGATATAACGATTTATTCATTAAATTAAATCATAATATCTAAAAACATGAGTGGACTAGATAATTTTGTTATAATTTACCATGAAAATAATGACTTTTATTAAGAATAGATGCCCAATTATTAGACACATTCTTGTATGATTTTTATCATTTGAAAAACATAATTACGAATGATCATTATGTAATATTTTATTGTTTTCCTTATTTAAAATAATTTTATCAAGATATAATAAGATTAATTTCATTTATGAATATATTAACAATGTTCTTGATCTTGTTTAACAGTTATAATTTTTTATATTTTCCAATTATGTGACAACACAATATTTGATTATGATATTTAGAATATCTATTGGTGGTGAAACATGTATAATATTTATGTACCGTTATTTATTTTCATTATTCATATATTATTAATTCATGATTATTTTTTATTTTAGGATGTTAGTTCGAATATGATAATAATTTATAGTATATGAATTGAATAATTGAACAACTCAATTCACCCCAACCATTTTGATGTATTGTACCAATAGTTTTGAAAATAGGTTCCTGATGAACATGGTTCTTCTATAAATAATTTTTCATTAAATTATTTCAAAATTTGAGAAAATGAATATAGAAAACTGTTCTGTTTTATTGATTGGTTATATTTTGAATATACAGAAGAATATTGTTAGTTATCAATATATATCTCTTGCAATTATTATTTTCTATTTTAATTCATTGAATAAATGTTCTTAGTGATAAAAATATTTGAATTATTGATGTTAAACAAAAATGAACAATTTTAATTAAAATTAACCAAATTTACTATTCAAAGACTTGTCCAAACAAATATATATAATGAGGAATAAAAATCATCAAAATGAAAAACATATTCGACAAAAATTCAATGACATGTATTATGAAAATGCGAAGGGAAACCTAAAATTTTTAAATATATGTATATAGAAGAAAATACTCATATGAATATGAGATAAATTGTAGATATTGATCGATTGAAGATGAAGCCTAATTTATTTATGAAATGGATAATTGTATGTGGAAATTTTAAAAAACCATAAAATTGATGAAGATCCATTCCTATATGAATGAATTTTCTTCATCATGAATAGTATACTTAAAATTAATAAAATCTTCTAAAAAAATATAATAATGTAAAAAATGTAGTAAATTTCTCAAATCACCAAGGTCTCATCAATAATAGTGAATAAACATCATGGATAAAAATATTTTGAGAAGAAGAAATGCTTAAATATTTCCCCCAATTAATGTTCATTTTTATTCTACATTTTCTATAAGAGTTAATATTTCTAGGATGTGGATAAGTAAATGAAATGAAAATTTTCTAGCTTTCAACACTAAAGGATGATAATTTATCCGAAAATTCAAAATAACAATTTTATAGTTTTAATTTCATCTTCTCTAACATTATTCAGAAATATGATGTTTATATGAAATGGAGGATTCAAAATAACTCCAATGGAAGAGTAATTTGTGTGTATATTATAAATTCAAATATATAAACTTGAAAAATATCTTTTTACCCTAGTGAAAGAATAATTATATATAATAATAAATATTATTGATAGTTAACAGTGACTGCATATCTCAACCCATTCTAGATTCTCTCCGATAGAAAATCTGATTAATTTAGACGATAAATTTATTTCAAAAAAAATCAAAATTCACCCAATAATTATAGATCATTGATTCAATGTGGTGGGTGTCCATCCCACATGATTAAAACCATGAATCTCATTCAAAAATAAAGTGGGATATTTTTATTTTAGAGTAATAAATGGTACTGATAATTCTCCAAAAATCAAGTGAAATTAAATGAAAATGTATGATATAATTAATATAATGAATAACAATGTAACTCTATATGTTAGTCCTCAAACTATCCTTTAGTGAATTTTATAAAACTTTGTCTTTAAATAAGAGATCACATTTAAATGGAAGAATATTTTTCTCCAAGGAAAATAGGAATAACATTAATAACATGATAGATAAATAATGGAAATCTAGATGATGTTAATAAATCATAGATATATATAAAATATGAAATATGTCCTTGATATTTCAAATATAGGAAAAATTATGATATGTCATATCACTATTATTTTCGAATAAAAACATTGAGAAATTCATATTAGACAATTTAAAATTATTCCGAAAATTTTATAAATCCAATTTGAAATAATATGTGTTTTCCCCATATGTTTTTTTTTGAATATATGTTGTGAAATAAATCGTCTTGTTTATTTATAATTATATTTTAATGATTTTAATAGTGTTTCTATATAAAAATATAAAAGTGAATGATTTTATTCTGTTGTTTTATAAAGTTGATAAAAATATTAGTTTATAATATCCTTGAATATCTAGTAGTATAATGGCATAGATTACACCTATCATGAGGAAGAATATTACATATAAATGTATAAAATTAATAATAATGGAAAATAATTAATAACAATATTACAATATATTTAGCTGTTATAAAAATATAAAAAGGTAAACATATATGGATGTAATTTTCATTAGAATGTAGAATATATGATAAAATTTGTATGAGGGGTTTGTTAGTTGTAGTTTATAAGAAAAATTGGGCTCTACGAATCATGGGTAAAAAAGGAATTATTATAAATGTTTCATAGAATAATTCCTAATGTATAAGAACCTTAAATTACGTTATAAAAACTATCATGTCTATAATATGGTATAAAATCAACATATATAAAGAGATTAAACTATTAAATTGATATTCATATGCTACACATTAACATGTATGAGTTATAGGTGTCAAAACTAGTTGTAGAAAATTTAACGTAAAAATATGGTGCGATGATTTTTAATATAAATCATAGAACATATTTAAACTACCATATTTATGCGATGGATATAATTTAATAGAATAAATTTTATCAAATAATTGAGTCGTGTATAATACAGGATGTAATGAAGTCTACAAGCGTAATTTTCATGATATTCATTATGTTGAAGGGAATTTTTTATTAACCCAATAGATAAACAGAAGAGAAATGATTTATTATTAAAAATATCATTACTAAATATTCTCTAAAATGAACTATTATAATGAGAAATAAAAATCTCTAAAACTAATTGTCTCAATAAGATCTATCTTCATTTAAAAACCCAATGCAATTAAACCCATCTATCCTGGCCATGCATGATAATTTACCATAGAGAAAGAAGATAAAAATACAAAGATTTAAATAGTACATAATATCTAAATTTAATGTTAATTATGTGGGTATTAATGAATAAATATTATGATAATGGAAAGGTGATAAAAAATTATTGATGGTGTTCAAGGTATATTCATAGTAATAAGATGTTAATATAGAAGTATTCTTTCCACTACCATATAGAATTGAGTTTTTAAGTACCCTTTTAGATGTGGAAATTCCGATTAAATTCAAAACCTAAAAAATGGTTGTCATGATGGAAAATTTAATTAAAATTTTCCAAATAGTAAATCAAGATTTAAAAATAAGTGTGAAATTTATTTGACAATGATGAATAAATGTTGTGAAATATGAATAAGACAACGTGTATACTGAAAAAATCAAAAGGAATTGTCGGTTATGTTACAAACATTACCATTGATGTAAAAATTCAATATAGTTATATTTAACAAATAAATTGATTTGAAATAAGTAATGTATTATTATTTCATTTTTCTTTTTTATGTAGTTGAAATCATTTTTTGAAATAAACTAATGTTATCATGTGGTTAAATGTATTTTTAATGAATATAATGTATACATATTGACTTAACCTTAAAAATACACGATAAAATAATTATATCAGTTTCAAAAATCATTGGGGACATGAAAAAAACCTTGATAAATTATCATATTCAATATATAAAATTATAAATAATTTATTTTAATAATGTTATATCAAAGAATAAATTTTTAATATAAATTCTAGATAAAAATAATTTATTTTATTTTATTTTAAAATATGGATGATAAAAATTTATTTGTTAACCAATATTTTGAGTAAGATATACACATCATGGATAAAAAATTCATCAATGGTTGTTTGTATTTAAGTGGATAAAAGTTAAATATAAATTATAGTATAAAGAATGTTATCTCTTCTACAAATACACCTTGAGTGGATTATTATTTAGAAAATAATAGTGTGAAGAAAAAAAGTATGGATAGAAAAATTATTTGTAATTTAGAGAATATATATGCTACAAATGGTTGATTATAATGTAAACTATAGAGTAGTTGAGCAAAAAAACAATTCATGCATTAAAAAATATATCATATAGATATAATGTATTATTTAATTATGATGAAGGTGGTCCAAGTTATTATTACACTAAAATATTTGTGTATAAATAGAATTGTAAAATACATATTCACAAAAAATATTAGTTACAATATTACTTTTGAAGAATCTGTTTCACCGTTATATTCAACCCCCTTTATTGTACTTAATGTGGATATTTGACTCCATGTTTAGTTTGAGGTGTTCATATTTTAAAGAGTGGTTGATGATTGGGATAAAAAATCAATGGGAAATCATAAATAGAAACAATAATTCGTCATAGATTATAAACAAAAATATAAAAATTGGCATCTTCTCTTACATAGAATAATAAGAATATACACACATTGGATATGAGAGTTTTAACAAATGATTTATTAATAAATAATAAAGATATATTAATACATTTTCATGATTATAGTAATTGAATCATATATTAAATTAGAGATACCATTTATATTTTATTTCCAAAAGGGAGAATGATTATAGTGCTCCATACATAAGTCTAGGATCATAGAAAAAACATTAAAAGGAAAATGGTGATTAAACCAGAAGTTATATTATTGGTTGTTTCTAATAGAAAGTTAATTAATTTTTTTAATAGTGGTAGAATAATGGTTACAATGCACTAGTGTGTGTGAGATAATTTTTTCGGTAATAAAACATGGTTTATTATTAAGGATAATTTAGTGAGTGGATGAGGTGTAGAAATATATAAATAATATTTTCATAAGGGATATACATGGTTTCCATACTTATAATTGTGTTTCCAGGAAATATAAGGTCTACCTAATTCATATATATGATTTACTATTTTTACTAAATTGAAGATCATTATCAATTCAAACTTATCAAACACGTAATGAAGATTTAATTTTTCATTAGAGTTGTATTGCAAATTTTTATATTCTCATTCTTTGGAATGTGGTAATGCTTAAACTATTCATGAGAAACATAAGATCACACAAAAATAAATGATTGTTCAATTTAAAGAGGTTTAAGTGTCAAATGTTGTGGGTGCGAATTTTTTGGTAGAACAAGCTTCGTGACATAACAAATAGGGCTACATGACAAATTTTTTATAGGATAATTACTAAGTAAATTGTGAGATATTTTTGGATTTTAACTATTATATTTCAATATTAATGTTTTTAATATGTAAGATTATGTATATCATGTTATGGTAAGGAACATTTATTCATAGTCTCTGATTTTGTCATTATAAACATGGTGTGTGGAAGAAAGAAAAATCACAATGAGGACAAATATAAAAAATTACATGATTTTTAATACATCTAGAATTTTTAATAAAATATATAAATATTAAACATAATTTCTATATTATGGAAAATTTGAAGACTTTATATGTAGGTGAAAAAATGTCCCGATATATTGAATTTATAAACTGAGAGTGTTAGTGTTTCAATATGAATATTTATAAAATATTATTATTTAAATTAATAGTCTATGATTGGTTAATATAAGATACAATTTTTAAGACTTATCAAAACCTCATAATGTTTTTATAAAATTAATAATGATGTATTAACCCCTAACATATCACATAGTTTATATTCAATGTGTGAACATTCTCATCACTATATTAGGTTATTATCCATTGATATATATTTTGAACAAATATCATGTAATCAATTATTGTTTTCGAGCCAATATTACCCAAAATTCATTCATATAAAAACTAAAAAACCATTCACATGTCTACTACCACATGATTGTTACACAATATAGAAATAGTTCCAGAAGATAAGGGTCTGTTTTTTACTGTATTTAGATTTAGAAGTCAAAATTTGTTGTTATAATTTAACATAGAACGATGATATAATGATATCATATCTCATATTCTTCAGGGAAAATAAAGAATTAATTTACAAAGTAAATAAACATTGATGATATTAGTTTTCTCATCTTATAGTATGTAGTATACTCTGTATATCACTTTCATTATGATCTCTTAAACTCATCATTGTATGTTATGGAAGAACAACACTCAATATCCATATCATCTTTTAAAAAAATTTAAAATATTGTTTCTCAAATTTTAATGATAAAAAATATTTATTTTTTGCGTATTCAACATTGACTTCCATAACACCATATTATTATTAATTTTTTATTGTAGTAAATCCCATGTGACTAATTTATCGTTATCGCAAATATTTTAAATTTTCAATAGCCATAATATTTATAGATGAATAAATTTATTTCATAATAAAATCACATTTCATTTATATCCCAACAATAAATATATCATGTGTATTTTATATATAAATATTTTAATAATATAAGATATAGTTACCCTATTTTAAATAGTTTTTTGGAAATACATCTATTTATTTCAAAAATGAAATTCAAAAAAATATCTCCAATGATATATAAGGAATTACCTCATGTGTTCTGATAATGTGTTCAAATATTTGATGTCTCATTCCTTAATAAATCACTTAATTGGATGCACAAAAACTTTTGAATTCTGTAAATCCAAAAAACATGACAAATCAAAAAAATAATTTATGATTTATAAAATAAGAATGTAAAATTTGTAAGTGTGAGCTACCCTCATTAATTATCTCCTCACCTGGTAATAAAATAGAACACATAATTATGTTACAAATATATTCTTTAAATTCATGAAGAGTACACTTATTAACAAATACTATATTTTTATTTCAGTCACTATCTTCATTTAGATCTTACATAATTCATTCTGAGTCAATCAACTGTATTACCACTTAATTGAAAATAAAGGATAATTCATTAATAAAAAATTAATTCTCATGCTAATTAAATCATTAACCAAAGGGATATCATAACAAATTATGATGTTTAACCTAGCATTATTTTTCCATATTATAGTATCATCTAGTTTTTTTCTTTCCATAAATTATAAATAGATTTTTTATCATCAACTCTTCATCATCATCAACATTTTATGATAAAATATAAACTTTAATGATTTATTATTTTAATATATTTCACACTAAAATTACTATAAACTATTTATCTAAAATTTAAAATATAACACTAAAAATTCTAGTTTATGTACATGTGTTGGATTATTTAACTCATGAGATTTTAAATTATTTCAATTAAAAGAAATTAACAAATCATTATGTAAAATAGTAGGTAGGAAACTTCTCAGTGAGATAATACTATAAATAAAAAATAAACCATTCTATATATAAAGGACATAACTATAGAAATTATAAATTTTCATTCTTCTTCATGTAGAAAACCATCACATACATTTATCCAGATGAACTGAAGTCTCTTTTGTCACAACCATGTTAGTTTTCATGGTAACCATAAAATCTTTTCAATCAACCGACTATAATAGAATACTAATAATATATAGAAATTATTTTCTATAAAGGGTTTTTTCTTTTACATTAACGAATTACATTGATTTTAGTGGGATTATTTATTATTCCAAATTTATTTACAATGAGTCAATTGAATGAAATATTCTATAATAAAAAATCACATTGTAAAAATTTTATTTATAAATTTTTTCATAAATTTTTTTTAGAAAAAATATTAATGGTATTCCATGATCCTCAATTTTTTTAATAAAACAGTCTATAAAAAACAATATTATTTTCCAAATATTCAAGGATGTCTTTATTCATAAGATCCATAAATAATACTAAGGAATTTTTCAACCAAATTGGAATAATAGAAAACAAAAAGATCTAATATCTTATATAAATATATTCTTAAATTTTTTCTTCCTCCTTCATATTCGACTCTTAATACTCATGGATTTGGTAAACCTTAGTGAATATTAATATTCATGTATATTATCAAAAATAATAATTTATATGAGGTAAAATATTCTTCTTTGTTTACATTAATGTTGTTCATGGATTTATAATCAATGAATATCCTCATGGAACATTTCTTGTTTTTGAAAAACAAAACAATAACTCCAAATTTTGATGTATTAGAAATAATTAAAACATTATTAAGAAACTCCCAAAACATAGTTTTAAATTATATAGTTTTTATATGATCAAATATATAAGGGTTATTTAAATTATACTATAAATAATTGATATTTCAATAAAGAAGTCAGCATCCAACTAGGATATAACAATGATAAATGCATTAGGAATATGCTTCCATGAATTATTATACTACATGATCATAATTAATCATAATGGTTAATATATTTTTAATAATTTACTCAAGATAACATTCATTTAAATATTTTAATTGTTTCCCATCATCTTAAAATGTTTAAAGTGTTATGGTTTCATTCTTGTATATTAAATAAAAATCCATCCCATGAATTCATTAATTATCACAATAATATATATTATTATAGTAGAATAAGTGTTAATCTATAATCAAGATAACATCATAAAATTCATTGGTAATGATAATATGGTTTATAGGTAAATGTTTCCCATAGACACAAATAGAAATATTCTTATGGCATATTTTTTGATTCATACATACCTCCATATATTATTCTCTTCTGATATGATTTCATTTTATGAGATTAAATTTCTTATTTAATAGAACAAATGAGAAATTTTATAATTTTTATACCCCAAATGTGAAAAACATTAATACAATAAGAATAAATAATTAATGTACATATTACAACTACATTTGATTTCCCATCATTTTTTAAGTTGTTTGAAATGAATTTAACAAACTTTTGTGCGTATTTTTTTGTTGCATAATATAAAGAATGTTAGTCTATAGACATGCATGTGAATAATGAAACATCTCAATAAATTTAAAACACATTACCATTCTTTTTTATTAAAAAATGTTCTTTTTAATAGAGATATATTTTTATTGTAATTATATGCCTTACACAGGTAATTAAATTATGGGAATCACTAAGAAGAATTTATAAGGTATTATATATTTTCAATTTTATAACAAATATTAGAAACATAAAACGTAATGTTCTAAAAATTAGATTTCATTGATTGATTCTTTCCTTTCAACAACTCAATTGACATATTTTTCTACTAGTTTTCGAAGTACAAATGATCTTCAGTGATTTCTATTTCAAAATTCAAAGAACATTTCAAATATTTATATAATCATTTTAATTAATGGGATGAAACCTCACATTGATAATATGTATTAAATATTGTGTAAAATAGATTAATTTTTTGATCAGAATCTTTGAAAAAATATTTTGTGCTCTTTGAAAATATGGTGAGATTTTATTCAAAGGATACCACTAAATATTATTTATTTTGTATCAATTCAAAGAATAGATTTTTAAAACTAAATTTAACCACCATAGAAAAATTATATTCATTTTTTTATATTTATCAAATAAAATTGAATAAATAAAATTTCTATTACTGGTAGTCATTACCATTTTCCACATCATGTATTCTTTAACTTCAAATTGTTAAATAGAATTAGTTTCATATTGATTGTAAAAATATCCCAAACATCAAATATATTCACTAGGGATTCTGTCATTCCATCAAAAACATCATGGTTAGAATATCCCCTAAATGGTTGTGGATTTGATTTTATAAAATGATCATTTATTATCAATTTTTTCTTTGGTATACCATGAATCTTTTTTTTAATATTTACCACTATAATCCATTACAATAATAAAATTATTAGGTCCAATTACAAGACATTGGCTTGTTTATTGGGAAATATATTGTCACATCTAATGACTCATACTTCTGCGACCATATTTTTTCAGTGGAAAAACTTTTTTAATAGACATAGTTCCAATAATTCAATGTGATAATAATCAATTTATATATCATGATAAACAGAAACTCAAAAAAAATTTAACTTACATACATTATATTAAACTCAAAACTTATCTAAACCCTTCTTACGATACAAATTATAAGGACCCAGTAGTAGATATCCATGAATCATGAGTTTTAATATTAAAATCTATGATCATATATTTTAGGAATTCTCAAGAATAGTGTTTTTGATATTTAGTTTTTAAATCATAAAATTTTAATCCATATTTTACAAGTGGAAATATTTGATTCATTTTTAAAACCAATGTATTTAAATTTATTTTTTTGGATGATTTTTTAAATTATTGAATATTTGACCTTAAATAATTTTTTAAAAAATATATGATTTTCATTAAATTATTAATAAAATATTATTTTTTATATTGAATATTTTAAGGAGGATGAACATTAAAAATGTGGTTTCGTATTTTATATAATATTAAATCATGAGCATGTGGTTATTATTTGTATAATTGTTATGGAACATGTAATTTTTTATGTTGAATTAATGATAATCTGTAACAATTATTTTTATTGTCAAAATTGATGGAATAGTATTGGTGGAAATTTTTTTAAACCTTTAATAATAATAATAATTGATGTTTTTAATTTTATCATTAATATGAGAAAAAATTTGTTATTATATATTTATGTGATATAAATATATATATGTGTGTTTATTTTTTAATGAATTAATATATTTAAATATATATATATATATTTATGTATATATGTGTGTGGAAATCACGAAAAAAGTATGTGAAATAAAATAAACACTATAAGAGGTTCACAAAAAAAATCAGCACACCCCACTATCCACTACTTATATCTCTATAATTTTGTTTTTATTTTCATTAATATACTTAAAACCCACTCATTAATATATTTTCGAATATTGATCAGATTGACATGATGTAGGTTTTATTACATTCCTCCAAATATAAGAATAGTGTGTAATGTTTAATTTTTTCTGTATATGATGTATTTTGAATATTATATTATAAAATTAATGTTCCATATTTATTTATATTTTAATTCGATTGTCATTGGAATAATGCATTGTCAGTTATATTCTATTCTTATTGATAATATGAAGATAATGTCTATTTTAATTTTCAACGAAGATGAATAATTTTATCTAAATTTAATTATATTAAAATACCAATGATTAATAACTAATTAAACGATTATTAATGAATTATTTTTGTAACTATTTATTATTTATTGTTAAAAAATCAGTTTTCATGAACATCATAATTATAGAAGGGAGCATAATTCAATTTACCATGTTATTGACAATATAATTAAAATGAGAAATTTCAAAAAAGTATGGTTCCATTATTGAAAAATAATAGTCAGCATACCGAAGCCTAAAAATGGGAGTGTTATCACAATTAATTTAAAGAAACGGATGATGATCATCAGTAACATGAGTATACAATGCAAAAACTACTCCATTATCGCCAATTATTTTCAAGAACTTCAGAAACCAAATTGGATTACTTATAAATGTGAGTGAAAATATTAATCATGTAAAATATAGTATTCAATCATTTGATCCAATGATTAGTCAGCTTCAATGAAAAGTAAGAATGACCCATCCTGATAGATGAGAAGACCACAATATAATCGATCTCAATACATAAATTATACCATATACGATTCAAGGCTTGTTCCACCTCAACAATGGTTCCATGAATTTCTGAATCATGTGACGATGCAAGTCCACAATAACCATGAACACATCATATGACATTCCCTTCATTAAATCTGAAAATAACACCATATCCATAACGACCATTATTACCTCTAGAATATCCATCATAATTAAAATTTCACTATTCAAAAAGAGGACCCTTTTATAAGACATCAAATGTTGTATACTAGGGAATGGTGTATCCCACTACACATATCAAGTTCAAGAAAGAAAACTCATGAACCAGGTTGAATAAAAAATGATTCCTCAGTATTCCTTCATTACATATAAAAACAAGAATTTATAATATAACCACAATGAATAATAATGAAAATCTATCATGAATCTCTTTATTTTGATAAAACCAAATAAAATGAATAATTTTTGAAGAAGATACCTAAAACCGATCTTTTAATTGTAGAGAAATCAATGTTAATTTCCAACCATGGAGAAATTTCTTGTTATAATAACCTCAATGAATAACGATTTCAAAAATATCATAAATAGTTATTCACATGGATGAGTAAGTGACAAAGATATGAAACGAATGATCAATGTCTTCCATATTTTTATGGGAAAGAACCCATGAAGATAAAAGTGACGTACCATAATTTTTTAAGGAAACATTCATTAAAAAGTGTTCAATGATACTGATCCAGAAAAATGATGTAATAGATTTCATGATATAGTTCATATGAAAATCCCCCATCCACTTATAAACAATGTTGCCTGATAAATAATGCATTTTAAATTTTTAGTGGAGAGAAAGCCATTGACCACAAGTTCTCATGCTCAAAATCTTCTCTATTCGAGAAACAATAGTTTTTTATAATATTGAAAATATTATTAGGGATACCCACCATATTATCAATATAGACCTTAATCATGGCGTCCAGATAAACATTAAATTCATCATTCATCACGTAATCAACAAGTGGACATCTTGTATTGTATTCCTTCTAATAAGATAAGGATTAGTTCTTGAAACAAACCAGTTATCATGAGAATCAATAAAAGAATAAAGGGACTTAAAAGAGGCCAAAACCGATGAATCCAAATGATTAAAAACCACATTCTTGAGTCTATCACATTATTTATTTAAGAAAAATTCATTATTCTCAGAATTAATAATTATAACACTCTATATGAATGATTCCTACAAATAATCAGCAATGAGTTCAGGATTTATTTTACAAATCAAATTGAATCATAAGGATTACAACAATAACTCCGTGAGACCATGGCTAATTTACTATCCAAAATTTTACCTCTCCATATTAAATTTTTAATAGATACATTAATACTAATGATAAGAGAGACCGACCACTTATATGCAATGAAATAATAATCAATCATAGAAATAATTATACCCTTGATCAGAAATACCTGACCAGACAAGCAGAGTGATTTTACCATCCATGCTGCAAGTTGAATTATGATTTTTCTAATAATAACTGAAAACTAACTTGTTTTACGACTCCCCAATAACATTGGAAATCCAAAATATGTAATGGGATGTACTCCCTCGTTAATAACAATTCTCAAAAAAACATTCATCATAGAAATGGGAAAATTCCTACAATAGTAGATGATGTATATACTCCAACCAATATCTTGAGATAAAACTATTAAATTATGAAAAAGGCCCTTCTTAATGTTTTTTTATGTTTCTCTTATCCCCTTTCGTGAATATAATGATATCATTTGCATATAGAAAATGAGTGGTAAAAATAATTCCTCTACCCGAACAAATAGACTTCAGTTTTCCAATTTCTATCCATAATAAAAAGTAATCATCTAATAAAATCCTCCACAAAAGAAAAAATTATTGCATTGAGAGGGACACCTTTAATGACAACTATAGAACATGAAATTTATCCCTCATTGGATCCATTAAGAATAAATGATATGTGAGATGACCAAAAATAATTTTGACACAGTTAATGGAAACATCATCACAACCAAAATAATACATAACAATATAAATGAATTTCCTATTTATATTATCAAAAGCCTTCTTGAATTCCTATTTGAGAGATATAGTAAAACCCCTTGGTGATTTCCTAATAAGGGTAACACATTATGAAAAATTAATGTCTCAATCATGATTATACCTACACATTATAAATATAAACTATATAGTGGAAACAATATTCCTATAAATATAGGATAACCTCATGGCCGTGATTTGGAAAACTATTTTAAAATTGTGTTAAACATTGCAACTAGACTGAACAAATGAACCTCATTATCATTCACTATTCATTAAATTACAGTATGGAACTAAGAATTCAAACCTCGAGGGAGAGATCCACCTTTTAACAAATATGTATCCAGCCAACAAACATCAACATGGATGACATCAATTGTCTTTGGAAGAAAAAACATCCAAAACCATTTAGACCATGGGAAATGTCATGATTTAGACTAAATGCCGCTTCCTTGATTTCAATTATGAAAAATATATATGTAAGGGTGCAATGATCTTATTGATTTACAAGACTCAGAAAACAAATATCCACTAGGTCAACAATAGTGACATGACCATTGAAGAGATCATTAATGAATTTAACAACATGCTCAGAGATATCTATTTTTTGTCAATGTTCTTATAACCATTTCATAGAAAACAAATAGTCCTTGAATGCTTTTAATGTATATGAATGATGTTGAAAAATTTATAGTTTATATAACCATATCTCAACCAATTAGACTTTAATTTTTCTCATTGCAATTAATCATTGAAATTCAAAAAATTATTATGCTCGAAAACTAGATGACTCTCACCAAGAACATCATTAGTGAAGTCATTAAATAATTCTTCAACTGTATGTGTTGAAGATATTCATCAAGAGAATTAAAATTTTGAATTATGATAGCTGAAAAATATTACTCTATAATTACATAGGTTATTTAATGTTTTTGAGCATGATGACACAATCATAGAAATTATCCAAACAATTACAAGAACTGGATCATTTCATCATTTTTTATTCACATAGGATGATTGAGACAAACAATATTCTTTATACAAGGCAAAAAGGTTTGTGATACATACCCACAAGGTCATTTAAATTGGGATGATGATCATAATTAATTTTATAAATAGTCTTACAAGACATAAATCTCTAATAATAATTGCAAGATTCCTTAAAAATTCCATGTCAATTTTTCTTTCATCAAATAAATACAAAACATTATTTTACTAACATTACATAGACAAAAAAGGTTATCTTCAATCAACCCATTATCATCAATGAATACATTTAAATTTCATCAAGATATAGAGTTATTTATGGATCCAATATTCTTATTAGAATTCATGATGGTTTTAGAATCTCCAATGAAGGACCATGGACCAGAGAGGGTAGAGTTAAGAGATTATATATTCATCCATAAATTCCTACGATCATGATAACCATTATGGGGATAAATAAAAGAGCATGAGTGTTAAATCCTAAGAATGTTGAATGAACGTGTGATATGATTATCACGGATTCCAATCAATGAAACATTAGTTAAGGTACAATTAGCAAAAATGTTAATCTTTTAACAATCGATGATCATCTATTAGATTCAACAAAATTGAATGCCCGACTTAACAAATTTAGAAATATTGGGATAAAATATAATTTTTGGGATCAGACAAACCAATGAGATGGGGAAAATAATTTTCAATTAATGGACTATGATAACTCATGGTGTCTTGATTAGCCAGCCACATTAAATTCCAAAATATATTCTTCATTTTAGTCTATGACCGGGAAAAAATCCTTTTTAGAACCCCCATAGTAACATTCTTGCATGAATTAGGAGGCCTGCAAACCATTCACAAAGTAATAGACCCCAATTTTATGGAATCACATATATAAAATGTATTGGTGGTTCCATTTAAAATTTTAACACCAATAGTAGGACTATTAAATAGACCTTATGAATAATCTAGAACCTCCACATCCTATAATGTATCCTCAATACCTGATAAAATATCATCCTCAGTGTCAGCAATATGTACTTGAGCAGTATCACTAATTTAAAGAGTATCCCCAATCACACCTTTTACTGTTGCAGAACATGCATTCCATAAAGCTAGAACCACAATTCGCACTCTATTTATAGAAGAATTTTCATTGGATTATGAAAATACCCAATCAGTCGATCCAATAAAATAAAATTAAACCTGGAAGAAACAACATCCACATGAACCAGAGAAGTAATAGGTGTAGTATAGATCAAAATAGAATTAGTAATAACCTGGGTAATATCAGCTGAGAGATGATTCTCACTATCATGTTAAGAATTCATAATATCAAAAATATTTTCCTTTAAATAATATATCAATAAAAATTCATCCATCTCCTTTTAATAAAAGAAAATCTATGTTATAAATCTCGTAGTAGATGTCGTCTCCAAAAATGTGACCCCCATGCACTTTGATCCACCATATTTACCCATTTACTGACCAATCTGGGAAAAAGGACTAGGAATATTTAGAATCATTCCATGGTCATAATCATCAGATATATCTTCACAGGATTTCATAGAGGTAAATGTAGCATTATAAGGACGAGGTGTATCCTTTCAAGGGACCACCATTAAGACAATTAACTTCTTATTTTTTGTCATTGGTTTACCTTTTTCAAATCCTTCTATTTTAAAAACTCATTAAAATTCGTTCGAATAATCAAACAATTCACAACAGAGTGACCAAATATCCGGAAAACATAACAAAAATGTTGATCACATTCATATTCAACGTTAAAATCAATCTTATTATCATTAGATATAAAATAAATACTATCAGGTATTTTGATTTAGAAATTAAAATTCACTGGAAATATTGAAAAGTATCCATGATCCACCCCCACCCCGTGTTTCATAATCCATCATTATAGAAGATCCAATGTATGAAGCAAGTTCATTAAGGATCTTAGGATGCCAACACATCCAATTCAACCCCAAAAGTTTGATCCCAATGTAGTAATTGGTTTTCATTAGATTAAATGGATTAAAATTAACATCTCATTTGTATAAAAAATTATAAAATTAATTATTATAATATTGAGTTTGATAATTTATTTGTTTAAGAAATTATATAATAAATTAGCTAGATGTTGTGTTTATGAAACTAATTTGGTTATTTTATTTTTAAATTAATAAATATATTGTCATAATTTTAGAATGGTGTTATCTAATTTTTGAACTAATTAATAGTTTTTTATGATTCATTACATGTATTAATTAAATTCATAATTAATTAATATATTGTATTTTTTATATAATTGACAAATTGGTATTATTAAATTATCTGAGTCAATTAATCATGCGTCATAATTATTAAATAGATTGATCGGAATTAATTAATTATCAAGTGAATTAATGAGATTACATGTATTATTAACTGATTGATTTTGATTTATTAATTATTAAATTAATTAATGAGATTTCATAATTGTGGAATTTATTTATTTGAATTAATAAACTTTTGAACTAATTATTGAGATGTTATGTTTGTGAAATTATTTATTTCAGGATCATTGAATTTGAATAATTAAATTTTAAAATAATTATTAGGGTATTAAGATTATTGAATTTAAATAATTAATTTTTGAAATAACAATACATATAATGGAATTATTAAATTGGATTAATTAATTAAATAATTAATTAATAGATTTTAATGATATTAATTAATTGTTGAATTAAATAATGGAATTGAAGGGATTAAATAATTGATGAATTATTTAATTTAATTGATGCTATTAATTATTTTTGTATTAATTAATTGAATATATGGGATTTATTAATTGTTGAATTATTTAATAGAATTGATTTGAAATATATATTTATGATTAAATCTTTGGAATATTGATCAGATAAATTAATACATGAAAAAATTAATGTAATGATGTGAAAAATCAATTGTAACATTAGATTAATTGTTTTGTCAGTTGATTAATGGGTTGATATAGTACATGTGATATTTTGATCTATGTGATATTATAATATATGTGATATTGTAATATTATGATATATGTTATCATTGTATTTGAGACATGGTATGGTATATCAAAATCTATAATTGATTATTTATATGATTATTACTAAAAATTAAATTCAGATATGAATTTAAAAGATTAATATTAATAATGGAATCCATATATCAATTGATATAATGAATTTTCAAAATGGAATTTCAATATGAAATGATATTTTGAGAGGTAAAATGGTATATAGATACGAATTGAGATGATAGATGGTAATAATAGAATTTATATATGAATTGAGATGATTATTGGAAAAAATGGAATTCATATATAAATTGTGACAATTAATATTAATAATAAAATTTGTATATATTATATCCCTTGGGGATATTTTAAAATCTGACATGTATCGACATAGGTTTTGAGAGTTCTGGTGTCCTCGGGATCCTAAATATTTAAGTTTCAAAATAAATATTACATTATAAAATTTAAAGTATTTACCTTAGTGTTTGTATTTATTATTTATACAAAAACATAAAACGATGTGATGGGATTTTATTATTGATTCAATTTTTGGTTTCTTTCTAATTATTAATCATACCCTACTCAGTATACCTGGTTATTTCCGGAATATATTTCATAAATATAAGATATGATATGGTAAAAGACCATGTTTTGGATGGATGAGATGGGATAATGCTAAGATGATGGAACTAAACATGGATTTAAGACATTCTTGGAGTTATTTAGTATCCTTATTTTAGAAGTATTTTCATAATTACAGTTGACACATATTGGAATAACATATAATCATTTTAGTTATGTATTTTTTATTTTACGTTTTTTTCATTATATGAGTCTGGTTTGGTTTGTTATTAGATATATCTTTGGTTATAATTTATAATTTATGATTTTCCATTAATTGAAAAACATAAAATAAATGCATGAGTTGGGTCGTGGTTATGATATCATCCATGGGAGTTACGTACCCTTATACGATGGTAAAATTTTTGAACCCGTGGTGGGATAGTTGTTATGTATGTGTGTTTTTACATTATATATTATTTTACCTTCCGCGATGCACATGATGTGTGATATAAAAATTATTTTTTATCATTTTTCTAGGAATTTACTGAAGTGCAAATTTACACGATATTTGAGTATGATTTCATTGATTTAGGCACTCATGATTTGTTTTTGTGACACGAATCATTTTAGGCACACATAAGATAATTGTTTTATGGTTATTTTAATGAAATTAAAATGTATATCCTTGTTTATTTGATTGAACTAAAAAAGGTTCTTTACATGGATTTACTATTATAATATCATTCATGATGTAAATAAGTGGGTTTCTAAGAAATATTGTGATGTGAGATTCTGTTTTCCCTTATTAATCATTTCCTATATGTATGATGGTAAAGGGTGGTGAAAATTCCTCGCCTTTGACCACCTTGTGGGAAACCAGTTAAAAGACGTATTATAAATAATTTAAATTGTAGTAAATAATAAAGGGATTAAAATAATATTATTTTATAACTAGGAAATATAACACTATCATGGAACTAATCTATGGTGTATGTGTTTCTTGAGGTATTTTATTGAACCAGATAATGATATTTGAGATAAAATCAACTTTTTACACTTATTTGAATCATTTGAATTTTATATAGCACTAAAGATTAATCAAATGTTTAAAAATAAAAACACATATGGTTGGGATTAGTGGATCCATTACATTAAATGATTGTCTTGGATGATAAGGATTATGGTTTGGATTTGATAATAACCCATGTGGTTAGTTTTCAAAATTTTGGATAATTGTTTTAAATATATAAATTTAATCTAGATTAATTTTATTAAATATTTATGCTTTTGTTAAAATAAATAACGAAATATTGTTTTTGGGTTTTCAATATATAATGTATGTTCATTATAAATAAAATTATTTTTTTTTTGTTTTATATAAATTCATGAGTATGTGGTTAGTGGTTTTCTAAATATTATGGTATGTGGTATTAATTGTGTTGAATAAATGATAATGTGTAATTAATAACAGTTCAATTACAATTTTTGGAATGGTAATTTTAAAAATTATATAAAATATTTAATAATAATAATAATAGTTATTGTTTTTATCATTATTATAGTGGGAAAAATTGGTGCATATATATGTATGTGTTTTATATACATATACACATATGAGAATATATTTCTGTGTAGGTGTAAACAAATTTAAATAAATATACACATTGAACTATATAAATATTTGAAACTCATAAATGTAGGGTATTAAAAACTAATTATATAGGTGCTGCACTAAAAAATATATCACAACCCTTTGTCATATCCATATCCTTCAATCATTTTATTTTTATTTTTATTAATATATTTAAATTTCAATCAGAAATATCATTGCAGATATTGATTGGATTGAATGAAGATAGTGACCTTGGGTTTTTCTTGATATTAGGATGCATTGTTATATTAATATATTCATGAATGATGGGGTATTTTGTAATGATATTTATTTAACCAATTTTTTTAATGAAATAAATAATCATTTGATAGTCATTATAGTAATTCACCTACATAGATGACTGATCTTTATTCCTGAAAGGATGAAACTCCGTGAGTTTATTTTCATAGGACATGTATAAATAAATTAAAATTTAATTAAATACAAATATTATGGTTAAATCACAAATATGGTAATTAACAATTATGTTTTTTAATATAATATATCATTAGTAGATCAATACACATTTCTTACGTTTTTATAGTTGAGGTTGGGGGTCGGATTCAATTTCCCATAGTCAAGATTTGAAATAACATTTTTGCATCATTTGAATTAAATTAACACTTTTATCAACATAATATTTGATTAAATCAACTAACTGACTAATTAATTTTTAGAAACATAGATTTTGGATTAATAAAGAGTTGAATTAATAGAATGTTTTTGTAAATCCAAAAATAATTGGAAATTCTGTTCTCAAAAATTAGTATAATTAGTATTTGAATTTAAATATATATTATTGAAATTGCTGAATTTTAATAGTTAATTATTTAATTAATTATTGAGATTTTATGTTTCTGAAAGTTGATAAATTAATTATTCCATAAAATAATTAATCATATTTTTAGTTTATGAAATTATATTGTTTAATTTATTGTTTTATTATTTAATTTATTATTTTTACCATATAATTTGTTAAAATAATATCTGAATTAATTAATAAAAATATTTTGGTTTTGGAATTAGATTAATTCATTTTATAATTAATTATATTGTTTGAAAATGTAATTGATTTATTCAGAATATA
This sequence comes from Viscum album, assembly GCA_963277665.1. Lineage (NCBI taxonomy): Eukaryota > Viridiplantae > Streptophyta > Magnoliopsida > Santalales > Viscaceae > Viscum > Viscum album. The sequence continues at coordinate 836,063,857 of OY728138.1, forward strand.
TAATCATTGAATTAATGAATGAGATTTTTTGATTGTCAATTTTTTTTTGATTAATTAATTACATAGTTATTTATTGTGATGTCGATGTTATGGAAATGATTGATTTGTACTGATTAATTGTTGTGATTGTTAATGAGTCATCATGATTGTTTAATTTATTGATTTGGAATAATAAGATACCAAATAAAAATATGGATTTCATTTTTGTAGTTTTTATTGATTTGGATTGATTAATTGTTCAATTAATGAATTGGAGTTACCATTTAGGGAAATGATTCATTTGAATTTATTATTTGTTTAAGTAATTAATGAGTTGTTATGATTGTGAAAATGGGGATATTGGGGCCATGGAATTGGAATAATTAATTGGTCGACTAATTATGAGGTTATTGAGATCGTTAATTTTAAATAAATAATTATTTATTTTATTATATTGATATTTGGAATATTGATTTGGATTAATTCATTTATTTTAATTAATTTAAATGAGTGTGTTAATTTATTATTGGTATAATTAAAGAATTAATTTGATTAATTAATATTGTATTTAATGGTATTAATTATTATAGATTTAATTAATAAAATTTCTCAGATTATTTAATTTTTAGATTAATTAACATATCTGACGTGATTTATTCTTTATTGAATTAATTATTCAGTATTGATTTGATAAAATAATTTTTCAATTTGTTAATGAAAATATGAGAATATTCAATTGTTAAATTTGAATAATTAATTGGTAAATTAATTAATGTTTTATTATAGTACAAGTGATATATTGTTGAATATGATTTTTTGATGTTGTGATATATGTGATATTATGATTTTTCAATATAGGTTATAATCATATGTGGGACATGGTCCACTATATCAAAAATCCATAGTGATAACTCCAATGATATATTTTAATAAAATAATTCAGATATGAATTAAATTGATTGTTGGTAAAAATTGATTTCATATATGAATATACACGATGGATGGTAAAACTAGAATTTAGATATAAATTTACATAATGATTGGTAATAATATAATTCCTATAATAATTATAATGATGTTAGGTAACAATGGAATTTAGATGTCAATTGAGATGAAGGGTGATAAAAATGGAATTCAAATATGAATTTAGATGATGAATACTAAAAATTTTATACTGATATTTTATATGACTTGGAGATAGTTCATAATCATTCTTTGTACAAAGTAGATATTGAGTGTTTGGGTATCCTTTAGTATCGGGTATTTAAGGGGTTAAATAAATAGTAATTGGAAAAATTAAATCTCCCTACATTATTGTAGTTATTTATTCCTTTTACAACTATATAAACTATTTCTATTTGATATTATTTTTTAATATGTTGTCGTTGGCCTACTGACTTATTCTCAATCCCTGCTTAGGTTGTCTGATAAGTACCAAAACATTTTTATTTGTATCAAGACAGGTTAGGGGAAATTTTCAATATTTAATGGTTGAGTGGGGATCAGGATTGACTATGGGATCTAAAACCTGAATTCGAGACCCACATGGGAGTTATTTTTATCCCTATTTTATTATATTTTTTAGATTTTCACCTAGTGTGTATTAGAATGAAAAACCCTATATTTATTTATGTATATTATTTTCAAATTTTTTTATTCATGTGATTATATTTTGGTTGGTTATTGGTTATTTATATTATTATCCATTATTATTTACATTGGTTTGTTACTCTAATAATGATCGTATAGTCTCCAAATGATTGATATTAGTCTCTCTTTGCTAGATGGCATCCTCTGTGGGATAGGGATATTCCCATGAGATCATTTGGTGAACATGATAGGGGCAGTAGTGTGGGGAACCCTAGTCGGTAGGTTACAATAGTACCCATTTATTCATTATATTGAAATTTCAAAATAATACATTTCCACTTTTCAGGAAAAAATATCATTACTTTTAGATTGATTTTTTTTTTTCAATTATGTATCCTCAAGATCTCTTAAAAAACAATTGATGTCAGGGGTTGAGAAAAAAAATCAGAACTGTAGAAAAATAAATAAAATGGAAATTTTAATTTCAATAATACATAAAAAAATTAATTTTCGAAAAATTATTCATAAATGGAATGTGCTCATGTGACTTTAGATCTAGAAGAACAATTTTTGATTAATGGAGGAGAAGAAGACTTCAGTGAGACTCTAGAGCATGCCAGTGGGACATTGGTAACACTATTTGAAGAAGTATAATGATCCTCAAGTGGGACTCATGAGAGATAATGTGGTTTTCTATATTGACTATTGTATTTGAGATAAGATTATATTAGAGAAATTGGGTTGGGGAAAATAAACAACACATAAAGGAGTATGTTTTTTCAAGAACCTTGAAAATACATTTTTGTGCATTTACATTTACGACATCATCCATGGTAAGGCTGAGTAACAGATGATGATCGGGTCAAGGCATTATCCATCCATAGAGGATTAATTGAAAATAATCAATTTTTTAGTATGTTTAAAATGATGAATAGTTCACCCCTGATCCTCTTAGTGATTCACATTTATCCAACCTCTTCAATTTGTATCAGAGGGAATGTCAACTCTAAAAGATCAGTGTGATTTGTTATGAAGGGAATATTTCATGGAATGAGTGAGAAACATCAAATAGAGATATCTTCCAAGACTCGGAAAAAGTGAAAGAAAAAACATTCAAGGAAGATGAAGAATAAACATACTTCAACATTGGAGAAACCTCTTACTAAAGGTATTATGATAGGTACAACACTTGATAATTCATTTTATTATTACTACTCTTCTTATTATGAATGTTCAAGCTGTAATGATGATATATTTGTTACTAATAGTCAGGGTGTACATAATGAACATCTAAATTATATCACTAGGTATGTGGAAAGGAATTTTTCAGAAGCTATCAATGTTCTTTAATATAAATAATTTGAGCAGGAAAAAGATTACAATTCAATTTAATATGCATTTTCTATAAGGCATGGGATACCCAACACTCTCATAACATCAGTGAAATGTTTGGGAGAATAAATTCTATTTGTAATGAATAATATTTTAATGTTACATAATAATTGAAATGAATTATTTATTAAAAATAATTCAATGAAATTGTATTTTTTGAAGATTTCCAGGCATTTTAAAAGATCATCATTATCTCCATGGTGACAAATATGCTCAAATAGAATACCAATACATTATGGAAAATGAGCTTTACATTTCTATTCAATAATAAAGAATTTTGTGTGATGAATAAATGAATATGTTGAATGAAAATTTAATGAATGATGAGATTAGTTTAGGAAGAGATGAACTCCCTTAACATGAAGAGTTTAGAGATGTAGGTGATATTGAAGAATAAACAATCACCCTAGGATAGAACGTCCCAAAAAACTAAATGAATATATGCTACCAGTCATGCTTGAATTAAGGAACATGACTACAAAAGCAATAGTAAAACATCTTTAAATACAAAGGAAATATCCTGTACGGAATAGGTATTATTCATACCATCTTGTATTCATGCATGTAAATGTGTTTTCACAAGCTAGACAAGTTAGAAGAAACATTGAAAAAAAAATATGGATGGGGAAATGTGATGAGAAACCTACCACCAGGTCTGTGGTGGATATGAAGAAGAATATAAAAAATGATCACACATATAGAACACCATAATTCATGATAAAATACCATTACCCTTATCTAGAAGATATTATGAATTCATTGTTTTGGGTAAATGTTGGTGCTGAAACCTTTTTGGGAACTGTGCGTTAGATTGTTGGAATAATCTTCAAAATGGAAAAGATAATGGTAAGTCATCTCAAGGGGGATCAATAGAGAATTGAATCAGTAACATCCAAATATCCATAATAATATGTATGTTGCAAATATATTTGGAATTCATGATAATATCTATGACATATGCAATGAATGTGGTCATAAGGTTTGTAAATGTGCACCTCAACATGCATCCAAATCTAATAAGAAAATAATATCATTGTAGATTTCTAAGACTGAAGACTCATCCTCAGGATTTATATAGAGTAAATTTCCCAATGTAAATGCTCCCAAACAGATTTCAAGGAGGATTAGTGACAAGACAATGGATTCAACATCCTTGAAGTTCAAGGGTGATTGTAATGACCCAAACCTCTCAGGACCATTCAATTCTCAAAAAGAAGGCTGCGAAGTGTTCTGGAGGGTAAAATGGACATTTCCCACACTTTCCAGAATATTGAAACTATACGCCGTGTAGTTTGAGTACACATCGTGTACTCCCTTACCGGGTATACCCCGTGTTGCAGTCCATGTCCTCGCCGTGTGAAGTAAATGTGTACACGCCGTGTGTCCTGTACTACACGCCGTGTGTCCAGTACTACACGACGTGTAGTCTTTCCCTACGTACGTGTTACCAGTCAATGGCCGTGTGCCATGTTGAAGTCGTGTCCTTGCCGTGTGAAATTAATGAGTACACGCCGTGTGTCCAGACTACACACCATGTTGTCCTTCCCCGCGTATGCATTACCCTTAAACCAGGTGTTGACTAGTCGATGGCCGCAGAGCCGTGTTGGAAGCCATGTGGAGACTGTGTGAAAGAACCAAGTACACACCGTGTACCATAAATTACATGCCGTGTACTATTTCTTTCCACACCTATAAAAGTAGGGGTCCGCTCCTCCTTTCAACTCACCCCTCTCCTCCCTTCTCCAATGAGTAGAGCTCTCTCAAGAGACTCGAAGGCTCTTCCTTCCAAAACATCTTCGTCCGAGCTCTGATTTATGATCCATCAGCGGCTACAAGATCATAACGATAAGGCGGAACGTCCGAGCTTGGATCCAATGTCTTTCCTTCATCCTTTCATTTCCGACTTCCACCTGAGGAGGTTTTTCTGGGACCCGACAGAAGTGATGGATGCCGACAAACATCTTCTAAGGTTGATCTGGGGGAGCGTTGCGATCAGGACCTGTTGAGGTAGGTATCTTACCTTCGTCTCTCTAATTTTTGTATCTTTTGGGGTGGGTATCCTCTTGTTTTAATGAGAAATAGTAGAACCATTAAATAAAGATAATAACTGGTTAAAGAACGGCGTTGGGAAGTTTGTGATTACTGTTATTTTACTTTTTATATCCTGTGATATTATGTTGTGAAGTGAATAGGCTTATGCCTACTGAAAATAACGGTCATTGGGGGCCTTTGCATGCATAATTAAATGTTTCCCTATCTTTCTAGATCGTTTATGTGAATGGAACTTTGTGGAATGTGGAAATTTGTTAATCTTGTAAAGATATATGGTTAAATGAAAATCTGGAGCCCTTGTGTGATCACCCCAGTTGAACAAAATGGAAAAATGAACATGTGGGTGTTGGATTGGTTATGTGGCTTGTGATGGAGGTGTTTTGTGGGTTGTTGTGGATTGAGTGAGCATCATGGCTACGGTTGACTTGGTTGTGGGTTGGTGTGAATGCTATGATGGTTATGGGCAGTAGGGCTCCGATAAATGGTATTAAATGGATAATGACGTACGGTCATTGATGTGGTTGTGGTTATGGTGGTTGGAAGCAGGGTTGCAGGGATGGGTTTAAATGAGAATGGGCTATGGGTTATTAATAATAAATAAAAAGTGGAAGAGTTAATGAATGGTGGGTCATGGTAATGGAACAAGATTAATAATAAATGGGGTTGGTTGGTCGATAAAAAGGGTTTTTGCTGTGCTTCTTGTGTTTTCTTAACTTGATTTGTTGATGGTAGGGATATGTTTTACGAATGATCATTATGGTTGGTTGTGGATAGTTTCCCAGTAGTTAAGGAACTAAATAAACTAATTCTACTGAAATGTAAGAAACCTAAATGGGGTTGTGCTTGTTTGTTGTATGCTCACTTTGTAGTAGCAGTGTCGAGGCACATGCTCAGTTTCTCTATTTAGAAGCCATAGGTTGGGCTTTGTGTTTGATATATATATATATATATATCTTTTTTGTTTTATCACACCCCACCTATGTTGAGCACTTTGTGTCGAACACTCCCATTTCATGGGAGAGGGTGTTTTACCTTAGTTACTAGCTCCTTCCTGCTCCTTCTTCCCAAGGCTGTGATGGCTTGAGGTGACCATACACCCAAGACTCTTCGGGTAGGTTTCGATAGGGATGGTTTTTTCCCAAGACTATTCGTGCATGTTTTACTGTTTCCCAAGAATATTCAGGATGAGGCCCAAGTGTGTTCGTGCGGGATGCGTGGTTGTGAGGCCCAGGTGTGTGCGGGCGAGATGCATGGTTGTGAGGCCCAGGTGTGTGCAGGTGGGATGCATGGTTTTGAGGCCCAGTTGTGTGTGGGAGGGGAGAGTGTGGCATTGTCAGGACGTTTGTTGTTAGGAAGAGCAGCTAACTCAAGGGAAATGGTGCGGGGGGGGGGGGTACCCACCACAAATGTTCTTATATACTACTAACTGTTGTGATTGTGTTTTGGGTGAGTGTGGCTGGTGAGGTTGGGTGGATAAAATTCCTTGCTACGTTCATCTGTTGTTCTCACGGGACATTAGGATTTCTCCCCACTTGTGCATGAGAGCATTAGGTTTCCCTACTGAGTATACATGTATGCTCACCCTACGTTTACTTTCAGGTTTCCAGGAGGACTACCAGGGCCGTGCAGGACCATACTAGTCGGACAGTTGGAGTTTTTTATGTTGTTGTACCTTTTTTTTTCTTTTGGTATTGTACTTTGATTTTTCTTGTACTTGTAATTTATTGTAATATTGTTTAAACATGCATGTGGGATTGGTTTGGTTTTTTTTGTACACTTGTTCTTTTCATTTTTGGTGGTTGATTCATCCTATTTCCCGATCCTAAATAATTAAAAGGGTAATGCCTCACATATTGTGAAAACTCATACCCTTGGTGCTAGTCGCCAACCCGGGGCCTACTGGAGGCGGGACTCGGGGGTCATTATCTCCCTTTACCCATTGCCAGCTCAGGAGGGTCATCTTTGGTGCGAGGGGTTCATGACAGAATGGTATCAGAGGCTGATGGTTGAGAGATAGGATGGAGTCTGGAGATATGCAAAGTAAGTATTTCATGGGATGGTAGGGAGACAATTTTAGTTAATCTTGGTGTGTGACATAGACCAGGGAATACCAGCCAGGACACCAGATTTTAGCCCTCCCCTCATGATCTGATGCAAGGACTCTGAGCCTACCGAAAGACCATGTGAGACTACATTGATTACAGGGTAGAGACCCTAGGGAAGGTACATGCATCATCATGACTGTTTTTTACTTTATTTGGGTGTTCTGGGAATGAAATTGAAATAAAATGATAAAATAAAACCTTGAATTTCCTTAATACTTGGGCTTAGGGGATCCTTGTTTACCATACAGCTATGGCAGCTAGACATCGTCCCCAGGTGGCTCAGACGGCCAAGCACCAGCAGATCCAGGCGGTCGATCAGATGAGGATTGAACGAGAGGAAGAAGATATCCAGTGGCAGAAGACTCTCCATTCCTTACAGCGGTAGAACCTCACAAAGTACGAGGGTAGTACTTCGAATACGGAGACGGAGGGTTGGATTGAGGAGCTAGGAATCTATTTTAACTTGATTCGTGCTCTGAGGGAGTACTGGGTTTCCCTATCAGTTAGTCAGCTGAGAGGTGTGGGGCGACAGTGGTGGATGCTCTACCTTGGAGAGAGGATAGAGGCAGAGGTTCCATGGGATGACTTCGATAAGGAATTCCGAGAAGAATTATTTTCTTCTATGATAAAGGGGAGAAGCGGCAGGAGTTACTCTCCCATCAGTAGGGGTTATGTCCTTATGAGAGTTGGGGATCAAGTTCAAGGATCTTCTGCGCTTTTCTCATGATCTTTTTCTGGATGAGGAGTCTCGGGCGAGACGTTTAGAGGAGGCACTTCATCCTTCACTCTAGTATGTTGTCACCCCCTTCACTCTTCCTACATAATTGGTGGTACAGAAGAAGGAAGAGGTTGTGGAGAGGATGCACTCACTATGAGGATCACCACGTGAGGGGTTTCAGCCAGGTTCATCGAAGGGGAAGGCAGTCAGCAGTAGGTCTCCTATGATGGGACCTTCCAGGATCAGGAAAGTCGGGAGCTGGCCCCAACAGTTCCAGTTCAGATCTTCAGGTCCTCGTCCCTTTTTCATAAGCCCATGACCGAATTTTTTTCTTGTGGAGGTTTCGGGCATGGTCCGAGTTGGTGCGCAACCCATGCACAGTACAGTGGAGGTGGGCAGGTTCAGCGCCCACCTCAGTAGCACCAGTTGTCGGTGAGACCCTTCCAGCAGCAGCAGGACCATGCTCCATTGAGGGAAGACTTGGCGGGAGGAGGCTGACCTCAAGGCGCACTTCAGGTCCCTCTACCAGGGCGTGGTCGGGGAGGTGGATGACATCAGAGAGGCAGAGGAGCTGAGCCTGTACAGTTGAACGCAGCAGAGTTGGAAGCTCCAGCAGGACCATGGGTGGTTCGAGGTACGATTTGTTTGATCAACACTCTTGTTTCTCCTTTGTTCGATTTGGGAGCTTCACACACCTTTGTTGCACCTGGTCTAGCCCATGCTTTGGTACTAGACATAGAGAGAATTTTTGAACCACATGTGCTGAGTACACCAGTTGGAGGCTAGACCAGTGTATCTTGTGTTTTCCGGGGATGTGGGCTGACATTGGGACCACATCGATCTAGTGGGGACCTTCTTCTATTACAGATGTAGCCATATGATGTCATCCTAGGAATCAACTGGTTGTTTTCTATTAGTTTTGTTATCGACTACTTCCATGGAAGAGTCATGTTCTCTGACGGGGATAAGAAACATGTAGCTTTTGTCGGTGAGAGGAGCTATCAGGTGGGAAGCTGGTGTGTGGAGCATTTCCTTTCATTGTTAGGTGGGTTATCAATGGTTACAGCTGATACAAAGATGATGGATATCCCAGAGGTTGTTGGGGGAGTTCCTCGAGGTTTTTCCCGAGGAGGTTGTGACTTTACCCCCCACCCCCCGATATGATGTTGAGTTTGGGATAGAATTACATCCTGGTGCCCATCCAATTTCAATGGCCCCTTATCGGATGGCACCTTCGGAGTTGCGGGAGTTGCATATTCAGATTGATGATCTGATGGAGAAAGGTTTTGTTCAACCCAGTGTGTCGCCATGGGGTGCTCAAGTTTTTTTCGTGAAGAAGGATGATGGTGGTCCCAGGCTATGCATAGACTAACGAAGGTTGAACCAGGTAACAGTCACATACCATTACCCCCTCCCAAGGTTAGATGATCTCTTCAACCAACTGAGGGGAGCAGGATGGTTCTCCAAGATTGAGCTACGATATGGATATCATTCGTTGAGGGTAAAAGACAGTGACATCTCGAAGATGGCTATCAGTTGTTGGTATAGGCACATAATGTTTGTAGTGATTTCGTTTGGATTTACGAATGCACCTGCAATGTTCATGGGACTTATGAACATTGTCTTCTGAGAGTTTCTGGACCAGTTCGTCATTGTGTTTATCGATGACATCCTGATCAACTCAAGATCAGAGGAGGAGCACGTTGATCATCTCAGGGTAGTCTTGGAGGTTCTTCGACACCACCAGCTTTATGGGAAATTTTCGAAGTGTAAGTTCTTGACGCAAGAATTACACTTCCTTGGGCACGTGGTATCTCAACATGGAGTGTCAGTGGACCTGTCGAAGGTGAAGGCGGTTGTTTCTTGGGCGGAACCCAAGAGTGTGGTAGAGGTTCGTAGTTTCCTGGTGTTATCAGGTTACTATTGGAGGTTTGTTTTGGACGTCTCTCGAGTTGTTGCTCCATTGACAGCTTTGACTAGGAAGAACCTGGTCTTCCTATGGAGCGCGCAGTGCCAGAAAGCATTCGATTACATGAAGTAGAAGTTGTTCAGTGCACCCGTATTCAGGTTGCCAGAGGAATGGTTGTTTTATGAAGTGTTTTGTGATGCTTTTGGCCTTGTTTTGGGGTGTGTGCTGATGCCGAAGAAGGGGGTGATCTCTTATGGGTCTAGGAAGTTACGCCCTCATGAGCGTAACTATCCAACTCATGACCAAGATCTTGCAGCAGTAGTGTTTGCACTGAGGTTGTGGAGACACTACCTCTTTGGGGTGTGCTTTGTGGTCTTCTCAGATCATATGAGCCTACGTTATATCTTCTCCCAGCATGACCTGAACTTGTGGCATCAGAGATGGGTCGAGTTTCTCCAAGACTATGACTTTGAGATCTCTTACACTGAAGGCAAGGGCAACGTTGTGTCTTATGCCCTGAGCATGAAGTCACACAAGGAAGTCATTCGAGAATCCACTGATTCTTGGAAAGCGATGGGAGAGTTGGCTACCTTGCACTTGGATGCAAGGCTAGAGGTTGTTAGAGGCTGTTTGTTTCATATGACGGTGCGGTCCTCCTTGTTGCTGCAGGTGGAAGAGTCTCAGTGGAGGAACTCTGAGGTGGAAGTGATGCAGGATCATGTCGATCAGGGGAACGCTCTAGAAGGATGGTCAAAGCATAGTCGACATCAGATGCTTTTCCATGGAAGGTTCTTTGTTCCAGAGGCGATGTGTGAGGGATTTCTCCATGAGTAACATTGATCAGCCATGGAAGTACATCCAAGAGTTTCAAAAATGTACCGAGGCGTGATGGAACAGTTTTGGTGGCCTGGGGTGAAACGGGCAGTGGTGGAGTTTGTGGCTAGATTCATAGTGTGTCACCAAGTGAAGGCTAAACATCGTGTTCCCAGTGGTTTGTTGCATCCTTTAGATTTCCCCGAGTGGAAGTGGGATGACATCTCAATGGACTTCATCACAGTACTACCCAGTGCTCAGTGTGGTTATGATGTTATCTGGTTGGTGTTGGATTTTCTGACAAAATCGGATCACTTCTTAGCAATTATAGAGTCAGGCCCGATGAGTACCTTAGCACAAAGGTACCTAGACAAGGTGGTGCGTTTGCATGGAGTTCCGAGGAATATCGTCTAAGACCAGGATACTCGGTTTACCTCACGAGTCTGGTGGGGGTTACATCATGATTTTGGCACCCAGCTACGCCATAGCACTGCTTTCCACCCCCAGACCAATGGGTAGACAGAGCGGACTATCTAGACGATGGAGGACATGCTGCGAGCATGCGTTCTAGACTTCAGAGGGTCATGGGTACGACAATTTTCTTTAGTCGAGTATGCCTACAACAACAGCTTACACTCTACTATTGGCATGACACCATTTGAGGAATTTCATTGAAGGTCATGTCATTCACCCTTTTGCTGGGCAGAGGTTTGCGAAACAAGTGCTCTTGAGCCAGAGGTTGTGCAGAGCACCACAGAGAATGTCTAGGTTGTACGTGAGAGGATAAAAGTGGGTCAGGACTGACAGAATTGGTATGCTGATCATTGGAGAAGGCCCATGGAGTTCTAGGTGGGAGGTCACGTGTTCTTGAATTTTTCTCCTCGACGGGGGCAGTGGAGGTTTGGGAAAGGGAGCAAGCTCTCACCTAGGTTCATCAGACCTTTTGAGGTGCTGAGGCGAGTCGGTGAGGTGGCATATCAGCTGGCCCTAACACCTCAATTGGAGAAAGTTCATAACGTCTTCCACGTCTCGCATCTTCGTCGGTACTTACATGACGAATCTTGGGTTATAGAATGGGGAGAGTTGGATATGGGAGATGTTGTGACCTTTGACGAACGACAAGTCAGAATCGAAGATCATAAGGAGAAGGTACACCATGGACGAACCATTCACTTGGTTCGTGTGTTATGGAGTGATGGCGGCCTCGAGGAGAGCACTTGGGAGCGGGAGACCCAAATGCATGCTCAGTACCCCGAGTTGTTTTGACTTGTGTTTTACCTTGTTCCTCTGAGCATGTTTTTGTACTTTGTTCCTTGTTATATGGAATGCATGGCTTGTCAGTTGTATAACATTTGCTTCCTTGTAATGTGTAATATTTTTAGATGTGTGGGGAATGGGAAAAACCTGACCCTTAATCAAGACACATTAATGCAAGTGCGATTGAATCTGTGCCGGCAAGTTAGTGTCGCCTAAAGTGGATAATATCTCGACATAAGAAAAGGAATTTTCCCCAAACCACGTGTTCGGGTAGTGTGTGGGTTGTGTGGTGTTGGGGGCAGTGTGAGTTGAAAAATCCTAATGTATGGATGTGGGAAGACATGAGTCTTAATCAAGACGGATTAAATATGATTCTATTAAAACCGTGAAGGCGAGTTAGTGCAACCTAAAGCGGAAAATATCGCAACATAGGAGAAGGAATTCCTAACACCTATAATTAGTGTTCTTGGTTGGGTTCCTGTTATAATGATAACCCTAAGAGGTATCTTGTTGGGTTCCTCTGGGTTGGTTTTTGAATTCTCGGGGATGATAATGCTTTAAGAGGTATCTGATGTAATGTCCCAGACCTCTCCGGCCCATTCCTTTTTCAAAAAGAAGGCTGCAAAGTGTTCCGAAGGGTAAAATAGACTTTTCCCACACATTCTAGAATTTTGAAACAACACGCCGTGTATTTTGAGTACATCCATGTACTCCCTTGATAGGTATACCCCGTGTTGCATGCCGTGTCCTAGCCATGTGAATTAAATGGGTACATGTCGTGTGTCCAGTACTACATGCCGTGTAGTTCTTCCCCGCGTACATGTTACCAGTCACCAGTCATGTTCTGGGTTGGATCCATGTCCCTACCTTGTGCAATGAATGTGTACATGTCGTGTGTCCAGACTCCACGTCGTGTGTCTCGACTACACACTGTGTAGTCCTTCCCTGCGTATGCATTACCCTCAAACCGTGTGTTGACCAGTCGACGATCGCAGAGACGTGTTGGAAGTCGTGTGGAGACCGTGTGAAAGAACCAAGTACATGTCGTGTACCATAAAGTACACGCCATGTACTATTTCTATTCACGCCTATAGAAGGAGGGGTCCCCTCCTCCTTTAAACTCACCCCTCTCCTCCCCTCTCCTCTGAGCAGAGCTCTCTTAAGAGACTCGACGGCTCTTCCTTCCATAACTTCTTCGTCCGAGCTCCGATTTACAATCCAACAGCAGCTACAAGATCGTAATGATAAGGAGGAACTTCCGAGCTTGGATCCAATGTTTTTCATTCGGCCTTTATTTTCTTACTTCCACCCGAGGTGGTTTTTCCTGGACCCAACAGATGTGAAGGACGCCAACAGACGTCTTCTAAGGTTGATCTGGTGGAGCGTTGCGATCAGAACCTATTGAGGTAGGGATCTTACCTTCATCTCTCTATTTTGTGATTCTTGTTGGGTAGGTATCCTCTTGTTTTCTTGAGAAATAGTTGAACCATTAAATAAAGATAATAACTGGTTAAATAACGGGGTTGGGAAGTTTGTGATTACTGTTGTTTTACTTTAATATCATATGATATTATGTTGTGAAATGAATAGGCTTATGCCTACTGAAAATAATGATCGTTGGGGGCCTTTGATTGCGCAATTATATGTTGCCCTATCTTTCTAGACCGTTTATGTGAATAGAACTTTGTGGAATGTTGAAATTGGTTAATCAGATAATGTTGGCTGGTTAAATGAAAATATGGAACCCTTCTGTGATCACCACGGTTGAACAAAATGGAAAAAAACATGTGGGTGTTGGCTTGGATACGTGGCTTGTGATGTGGGTGTTTTGTGGGTTTTTGTGGATCGGGTGAGCAGTGGGGTTGTGGTTGAATTGGTTGTGGGTTGGTGTGAATGCTATGATGGTGATGGGAAGCAGGGCTGCGATAAATTGTCATAAAGGGATAATGATGTACGGGCTTTGGTGTGGTTTTGGTTATGGTGGTTGGCAGTGGGGCTGCATGGATTGGTTTAAAGGAGAACAGGCTATGGGCTATGAATAATAAATAAAAAGTGGAAGAGTTAATGAATTGTGGGTCATGGTAATGGAACAAGATTAATAATCAATGGGGTTGGTTGGTTGATAAGATGGGTTTTAGTTTTGCTGCTTGTGTTTTCCTAACATTATTTGTGGATGGCAGGGATATGTTTTACGAATGATCGTTGTTGTTGGTTGTGGATAGTTGCCCCGTAGTTAATGAACTAAATAAACTAATACTGTTGAAAAGTAAAAAACCTAAATGGGTTCGGGGTTGTTTGTTGTTTGCATTCTTCGTAGTAGCAGTGCTGAGGCACATGCTCATTTTCTCTGTTTAGAAGCCATAAGTTGGGTTGTGTGTTTGGTATATATATATATATATATCTTTAGCTTTTGTGTTTTATCGCACCCCACCCATGTTCAGAACTTAGTACCGAACACTCACATTTTATGGGAGAGGGTGTTTTCCCTTAGTTACTATCTCATTCCTGCTCCTTCTTCCCTAGGCTGTGATGGCTTGAGGCGACCTTACTCCCAAGACTCTTCGGGTAGGTTTCGATTGGGATGGTTTTTGCCCAAGACTCGTTGGGCAGTTTCTACTGTTTCTCAAGAATCGTCAGGATGAGGCCCTGTTGTGTGGGGGCAGGATGCGTGGTTGTGAGGCCCAAGTGTGTGTGGGTGGGATGTGTGGTTGTGAGGCCCATGTGTGTGCAGGCGGGATGTGTGGTTGTGAGGCTTAGGTGTGTGCGGGTGGGATGCATGGTTGTGAGGCCCAAGTGTGTGCGGGCGGGATGCATGGTTGTAAGGATTAGGTGTGTGTGGGCAGGAATAGTGTGGCAGTGTCAAGACGTTCGTCATTAGGAAGAGCCGCTAACTCACGGGAAATGGAGAGGGGGGGTACCCAATTCAATTGTTCTTATATACTACTACCTATTGTGATTGTGTTTTTTGTGAGTGTGGATGGTGAGGTTGGGTGGATAGAATTCTTTGCAATGTTCTTATGTTATTCCCATGGGACATTAGGATGTCTCCCCACTTGCGCACGAGACCTTTAGGTTTCCCTGCTGAGTATACTTATATGCTCACCCTAAGTTTACTTTCAGGTTTCCAGGAGGACTACCAGGGCCATACGAGAACCTACTAGTCGGACAGTTGGATTTTTTTCTATTGTTATACCTTTGTTTTCTTTTGGTATTGTACTTTGAGCTTTCTTGTACTTGTACCTTATTATAAAATTGTTTAAACATGCATATGGGCTTGGTTTGGTTTATTTCTATACACTTGTTCTTTTACTTTTTGCTGGTTGACTCATCCTATTTATCAATCAGAAATAATAAAAAGGGTAATGCCTCCCATATTGTTAATACTCATACCGTTGGTGCTAGTCTCCACCATGGGGCCTACAGGAGGCGGGTCTCGGGGGTTCATTATCTCCCTTTCACCATTGCCCGCTCAGGATGGGCATCTTTGGTTGGAGGGGGTCGTGACAGTGATGGATCCAAAATCACTACCTAGAAAATATTCCTCTACTATGGAAAGAACAGTCATATTAAGTTTTCTAATTTCAAGCCATTAAAATAAATGGTTTCTAGCTAAACATAAAAAGGCAATAAATTTATGGGAATAATTCATTTATTAAAGATAATTATATTTATAAAGGTAACATTTAAACATTGATTAAGTAATTATGTATCTCCAAACCCAATTATTATATGAAGAATGGTTTAGTTATCTAGCTTAATCTATTGAAAATAGCTAGAGAACTAGAAATAGTTAAAGAATAATTAATATCTAATGAATATCTAAGGGGGGGAAACAAGTCATTCTACATGAATTAGATTAAAATTTCCTGAGAGTTAGTTGGCACATGACAACCAAAGTGTCACAAATTTACTATTTGGAAGGTTAATAAAGGAAGGACATTATTCATATAATTTTATAATTGTTCTACTAGGAAAAATAGAGTTTTTTAAAATTGAAAATCATGCACCAGTGGAAGCTTCTTTACTATTGGGAAATGTAAGGCTAAACAATACACCCAATCTTAATCTGACTATAGGTAATGAGTCCATGCTGACAATTAGAGTTAAAATTGTCAAATTGAGAGTATATAATTACATGAAGGGTAATAGACACATTAGAGATACAATGAATGTAATTCTTATCTTGATAGATGTTTTTAACATTGTTTCTCCGGTTAATGATCTCACATGTGTTCAATCTTATTCCATTATATTTTTGTTGTATATGTGTGCTTACATTGTAGGTTATTGAAGGTGAAGGACATTCTCAAAAAGAGAATTGTATGATCAATGTGTAAAACCACATGTTTTACTAATTATTCATGATTTGATAATGATATGAAGTGTTCCATAGTGGATGATTATCAATAGGAATATCTTGAAGATTATGTGATAAAATTTTTCATCATTATGAATCAATGGGATTTCTCCCCTCATGGGGGAGAAAATATTATGAAGATGATACCAATGTCTATGTGATGAAAAATATTGAAATTTTTATCATCTCAAGAAGCTGAAACATTAGTTATTCCAATCAAAATTGCATTCCTTGTTCTTAGTTGTACTTGTCATATCAATTAGGGGGTGGGGTGATTTATTAATGTCAATATGGGATAAAAGGGGGATAATATTAGTTCAATTTATCTTTTTTATATGGTAGGTATATTATTTGTTTGATTTAGAAATACATTGATAATTCATACAATTTTTAACACCTAGGATATGAGTTGATTCATTTTTAGTATTATTTCACAAATATGGATGTTTATGGAAAACATTGAAAACCTTGGTCATATCTATCGTGTTTTCTTCACCGGGTTAACTCATGTAGACATTGTGTTGACTAACTAATGTCACTTTTCTATGTGAACCATGTGACAGTATCCCTCTCTCATAAATAATCAAGAAGATATTCTTTAATGGGAAGAGATCCTACTTTTAAATAAACCCCCACTAAATCATTGAATTTGGTTTCCAATAAGGGGGAGAAAATATTGGCACACATATTGATCCATACAAATTCCTCTTAGGTGATATTAACAAAAAATAATAAGGGTTAGATTGTAAAGAATTGTTTTTATGTTGTTGTTAGTAAGGTGTCAATATGTGTATGGAAATGTCCTGATCGATGTTGTAATTATGATTGTAGTGTTAACGCTTAATTTGATGTAAGTGAGATAAGGAAAAGCCCACTTTCATTATAAATTGTATTAGTGGACATGTAAATTATATAGTTGTTGGTAGGAAATTGTGATCAATGAGATACGAATATATAATTTCTATAATTCTATTAAAGTTGTTATAAAAATAATGATTCCTACAAACTTGTTATAGATTAAAACCATTGGATTCCACACTTGGGAATTCTCCATATTGTCACAATTCAAATGATTGTTGAACAAGTACTATGTTCCAGGACATGTGACAATGAATGGAACATGGTTAAAATATTTGAAGAAGTCCATGCAATACATAATTACATTTTTAATTTTAATGATCCATCCAATACTTCATAACAGTTTCTCTCCTTGGTTGTTCTATTACAGGGCTAGATTCTCCATAGTAAATATTTTGGTGTACATGGCTTGGTGGTAAATCTGGGTCTCCTCTTTCCTCAACTGATGTCTCTTCCTCCTCAGTTTCAACCACATTATAACTGTAGATCGGTTCTGGCTCATCTGGTCCAAGACCATGATCCCTCACATCATTTTTTCTAGAAGGATGGTCCACAAGAGTGTACATGTCATATATTTTACCTTCATCATTAACCCATGATTTCTTCCAACGGTTTAGGTAACATTCATAAACATACACACAGTCCTGGTGATGCAAAAATTATCCTTAACCACAACAGTTTCATCTTGAGGTCCAGCTACCTCCTTTGCCTTTAACATAATAGATATCAACTTGGAAAAGAATAGTGAATTGGAAATAGACATCGGTCTAGTAATATCCTCAATCTGAATCATTAGAAATCTTCACAAATTCACATCTACTCCATGCTTTAATAGTTACAAAAAATAAATATCCTGAAATCTAAGGGTAGATAAATCTCCTCTCCTTGGAATAATTACATGCTGAATGAACATAAAAAGTAGATTATCCTCCCCTGCCATCTCTGCAGTAATGAACTTTCAAGGAGTTCCATTTCCTGTCAATTCTAACAAGGAATCCTAATAATTAAAAATGGAACTAGCAGTAGGTATGTATTTTGTATAAAATCCATAATCACCTCTATGTGAAACCCTAAGGTTCTCATCCCATCTAATATATGAAATTGAAAACTTTTGACCATTTACAAAGGAAATCATCCTATTCTCCTCTTCTAATGTCTCAAAACATACAAACTCAAAGAACTATTTTACCAGTACTGGATAATACGGTCCATTATTGTTCATGAATCATTCGAGCCATCCTTGCTCTTGTAAAATATTCAAAATCAAGGAATTACTTTCCAACAGCCATTCTTTATATAACTCCTTTTCCACTACAATTTCTTGCTTCGATAAATCCGGATTTACAAGATTCCATTGAGCAACACCTCTACTGCTTCCACTAGCACCAACATTAGTTACTTTCTGCTTCTTAGCTTGCGGCGCATCACTCCTTTAATCCGCTGAGGGTCGCTTCACATGGGCCATTTCAGATCTAGAGGCTTAGGGTTTTGCGAGCTTGAGAGGTTTAGGTAGGAAGGATTCGAACAAATGGGTTCATGGTGATTGAATGAATTCTAGAGTCGGGTTTAATATCATTAAGGATTCACATATTAAATAAATATCATATTAAAAATTGTTCGATGTCTCGGACTTAATACAAAAATTTAAAATAGAGCGAGAGATGTAACAGTGAGGTGTCCTTAAACGGTGAGGTCAATCCTAATGGTGAGGTTTATCCTAATGGTGAGGTTTATCCTAACAGTGACATTTATCATAAAGGTGAGTTTTATCCTAACGGTGAGTTTTATCCTAACAGTGAGGTTTATCCTAACGGTGATTTTTATCCTAACTGTGAGGTTTATCATAACGGTGAGGTTTATCCTAACGGTGAGGTTTATCCTAACGGTGAGGTTTATCCTAAGGGTTTAAGAGTAAGTTATCATTCCTAATTCGTGTCTAATGAAACTTAATCATTCTGAACATAATGTCTTAGTGAATATACCAGCTAATTGGAGTTTAGTGCCTATAAATTCAAGGGTTATATCGCCACTTTGATAACGATCTCTTAGAAAGTGGTGTCTAACATCAATGTGTTTGGTTCCAAAGTGTGGCACATGGTTCATAGAGATGTTGATCGCACTAGTGTTATCACAGTTAATTGAAACATGTTTAAAATTGATTCCATAGTCTAATAAAGTGTGTTTCATCCACAGAATCTATGCACAACAACTACCAATAGCTATATACTCTTCTTCAGCAGTAGATAATGCAACTGAGTTCTGTTTCTTACTACACCATGATACTAGGTACTTTACAGGTATATGACATGGTCCAGATGTGCTCTTTCTATCTAACATTCATCCATCAAATTCAGTATCTGAATAACTTATTAAATCCAATGATTGTCCTTTTCGGTAAAACTGTCCCAAATTAGCAGTATATTTAAGATATTGTAAAATCCTTTTAACAGCAAGTAAGTGTGACTCTTTAGGGTTAGCTTGAAATCTATCACACATACATAATCTAAACATAATATCAGGTCAACTAGTAGTAATATAAAGTAACTCCCAATCATACCTCTATAATTAGTTTGATCTACTGGTTTCCTAGTTTAGTCAATATCTAATTTACAGGTGGTGATCATATATGTATAACTTACCTTAATACTATCCAAACCAAAATGTTTTAATAAATCGTTAATATATTTACATTGATTTAAAATAATACCATCATTAGTTTGAAATATTTGAAATCCAAGAAAGTACATTAGATCTCCCATTAAGCTCATTTCAAACTCATTTTGCATAACCTTTGAAAATTCAATACATAGAGAATTTTTAGAAGATCCAAAAACAATATCATCAACATATATCTCTACTATTAAAACATTTTTTGAAATTAGTTTTATAAAAAGATTGGGACCAGAAATTCCTTTTTTAAAGCCTTTTTTAATAAGAGAATTTGTAAGTCTTTCATACCATGCTCTTGGAGCTTGTTTTAATCCATATAAATAATTAGAAAGTTTAAAACATGTTTTTTAAAGTGAGGATTTGAGATACTAGGTGGTTGTTCTACAAAATCATCTTCAACAATAAAACCATTTAGAAAAGCACTTTTCACATCGATTTGATATAACATGAAATTCAGATATGATGTAAAGGAACGTAAGATCCTAATTACTTCTAAAGTAGCTATAGGTCCAAAGGTTTCTTCATAGTCAATTCATTCTTCTTGATTGAAACCATGTGAAACAAGCCTAGATTTTTTCTAATGATGTTTCCAGATTCATCAACGTTATTTCTAAACACCCACTTTGTGCCTATTGTTAATGTTTCCTTAGGTCTTTCTACTAATTCCCATACATTATTTATTTCAAATTTATTTAGTTCTTCTTGCATAGCCATTACCCAAAATTCATCATTGGTAGCATCATTGATATTTTTAGGTTCTAACTATGAATGAAAGAATTGATGTTCAAACTGATTTCATAGATAAGCTCTAGTTTGTGTTCCTCTATCTAGATTACCTACAAAAACATCTAAAGGATGGTTCTTTAGAATCCTAGTTGGTCTCGAAAAGGTAGGGCTAAAGATTTCAGGTTCATCAATAGGTTTGGAATCCACAGAAGCAGCTTCGGGAAAATTTCCAGAACTGGAAGTTTTAACTATAGGTCCACTATCTTTTTCATTAAGGATCAAAACAAAGAGATCATATTCATGATTTTAAAAAGAGTTCTTAGGTTCATGTGGGTAATTTTCATCAAATTTGATGTGAACAGATTCCTCCACACATTTGGTTCTCTTATTGAAAACTCTATAGGCCTTACTAGAAATAGAGTAACCTAGGAAAATTCTTTCATCACTCTTGGACGCAAACTATTAAAGATTATCTTTGGTATTAAGAATAATTACTTTGAAACTAAAAAATCTTAATTAGTTAACCTTAGGTTTCCTATTGTTCTACAACTCATAAGGGGTCCTCTTATGAACATGTCTGATCAAGACTCAATGGATAATATAACAAGCTGTATTAACAGCTTCAGCCCAAAAATAAACAGGTAGGGCATACTCATTGATCATGGTTCTAGAAATTTCTTAAAGGGTTCTATTCCTCCTTTCTACTACACCATTTGATGAGGTGTCCAAGGGGCAGAGAAATTGTGACTATAGCAATTTTGTGAGAAGTAGGATTCAAACTTATGATTCTCAAACTCACAGCCTTGATCAATTATCAAGGTTTTATTCATAAGTCCACTAAGGTTCTCTATAGACTTGGACTATTTAACAAATTAAGAACAAGCATCAATTTTGTGAGCTAGAAAATATACCCAAGTATACCTGGAATATTCATCTACTAGAACATAGACATAGTGCTTCCCATTTAAACTAGAAACTCTAGAAGGTCCAAATAAATCCATGTGAACCAAATCGAGAGGTTGAAGAGATGACACTTCTTTCTTTGATTTAGAACAATATTTATGTTGCTTTCCCTTTAGCATGGATTACAAACTTTATCTCCTGGGAATTCACATTTTGGTAGGTCTCTATATAAGTTCTTCTTATTAAGTTTTCTAAGTCAATGTACATTGTAGTGTTCTAATCTTCTGTGCCAAAGCAAAGACTTTTATGAAAATCATTTAAACATGTAATATTTTCCATAGCTAAAGAATTTAATTCAACAACATAGAAATTTTAATTTCCCAAAGCATAAAATAGTAAATCCTTTTTACAATTAAAAACATTACAAGAATCAGTTTAAAATTTATCATTAAAACCATCATCACATCACTGCGAAATGATTACTAAATTATACTTAAGCCCATAAACAAATAGAACATTAGAAATTAATACTGAGTCAGTGTCACCAATGTAGCCTAAGCCGATGATTTTCCCTTTAGAATTATCACCAAAGGTGAAAAAACCTCCATCAAGTCTGACTACGCTTTTAAAACTTGAGAAGTCTCCTGACATATATCTTGAACATCCACTATGAAAGTACCAAGTCTTTCTACAGTAGCTTTTTATGTCAGTTCCCTACAAAACATATTTAGATAGGAAATGATTTTGTATCCTAGATTTTCTTGGATCTTGAAAGGTTATCCAATAAAACTTTAGGTACCCAAATTTTTCTTATGGGTCTCCTAAAATTTATAGAATCAACAGATTTTAAAAGATAAACCTTGTTTGATATGCAACTATGAATATAACTTGTTGAAGCATATGTACTTCCAGAACTATAACAATCTACATTCTGTCCAGATTTAGGAATAATATAGTTTTGGTAATTTTTCTTTGTCCAGGTTGGTGTCCTATACCAGTAGTATATCTAGGTTCAATATGCTTACCTAGTATTTGAGTAAGAGTATCTTTTCCATTTGTAAACTTTTATAAATCCTTTCTAAGTTTCTCATTTGACAATTTCAGTTCAGTTTTTTCTTTAAGAAACTAAGAATTCTATTCCATTTTTATGTCAAGATCAAATTTATGGTTAATTGTTAAAGCATACTATTTCTTTAAAAATTTGTATTTTTCTTTCAGCTCATTACAGGTTTCTTGCAACATATCACAATATTCAAATAGTGCAGATTGTGACATTTTTCAGAGTCGGAATCATCTCCAGAATAATATGTATTTAAAGCAGGAGTTTCAGATGTTACCTCAGAAGTGTTTGTCATAAAACAAATGTGTTCCTTATTTCTTTATTCAGTCTTAGAAGCTTCAGATTCACTGGAGCTATCCTCAGAATAAATCCACATAGCCTTCATGGCTTTATTATACTTATTATCCTTATACTCAAACTTCTTATTATATTTCAGCTTTGGACAGTCTGCTTTTATATGTCCTTTTATTTTTCATTCATAGCAGAAAACTTCATCAGATTTGTCATATTTCTTCCAGTCCTTTTTCCAGTGACCCTTATTGTCATACACACCTTTGTAATATGATTTTATGAAAAACTGATTCTTCCTATAAAACTTCTTAAATCTTCTGGCTATGTGAGCCATTTCTGCATCACTGTCAGATGCACTTTCATCACAACATGATCTATCACTCATGGTATGAAATTTCACATTATCCTTATTCTTTGAAGTGGATGTCTGGAAGGAAACTGACTTCCTTTTTTGTTCATCATCTTCCTCTTTGTTTAACTTAAGTTCTTCTTCATACATCATCAACGAACCAATAAGTTCCTTGACTGGCAGTTTACCAGTATCACAAGATTCTCTGATTGAACCAGAAGTGCCCCTCCATCTTTCAGGTATGCATCTCAAAATTCTCATGATCTTCTCCTTTAATGAAACGTCATTTCCTAGTAAGATCATTGTATTGAAAATTTCGTTAAACCTGAGATACATATTAGAAATGGGTTCATCAGGCTTCAACTTAAAATTATCATATTTAATAGTATAGTTATTTAATCTCATTTCCATAACATTAGATGATCCTTTATGAGAAACACTTAAAGTATCCCAAGTATCGTATATAGTCTTACAAGCAGATATTCTATTAAATTTCTCATCTCCTAAAGCACAATACAGAGCACTCATAGCATTGAAATTATTATTTTAAGCTATCTTAGTATCTTTATTCCATGTATATCTAACAATAGTGGGAATTTTAAATTCTGATTCTATGGTAGTCCAAATATCAAAAACCACGCTTTCATAATGAATTTTCATCTTAATCTTCCACCGAGCATAGTTATTTCCATAGAAAAATGGTGGTCTATTAGTAGAAACACCTTCAAGTCTGTTATCCATGATAACATTGTTGAAACAAAAAATTAAAAGAGATAAAAATTTAGAAATAATAGAAATTTTAAGAACATTAATATACAACTAAAATCACAGTTATGAAACAAAGTACTTCAGAAAATATTGTAATTCAGTGATACCAAATGTTGGTCGGAGTGGACACACAATATGGGGGTGAATTGAGATACAATTAAAATATATATTTAAAAACCTTTACTAAAATCCCCCAATTTGAAATACTAATTTAATTGTAGTGAATTTGAACTAAAGCAAACATTCAGTTAGGTTCTCAAAGGATTGATTGATTCCCAGTTAATATTATCAGAAGATTAGATTATCTTTTCAAACTAACCTAATAATTTACAAATAATGCAAACACCTGCTAATTCAATTACATGTGTAACTTTGAAAAACAGCTTAAATTTTAAAGAACTTAGCAGCGGAATAAATATGTTTTAGATAAAAATAAACAAATCACATCAGATATAAGCAAATGGTTTTGTCTCAAGCTGAGACATTGTCCTCTCAAAAATTTTTATAAATTGGATCCACACCATGGATCGGGGTTCACAACAGTTTACAATTGTCCATGTCAAAGACCTCTTCTACAGTTCTACGTGGGAAACAAAAACAGAAGCATATATAGCTCTCCAGTTCACACACGACCTCTACCACTATCCATAGTGGGATATAGAAGATGTAAGGAGTTTGTATGATGATTTACAGATCCTCCAGTTATGGTTCAAGAGACAGAGTATGTGTAAATTAAAACTGATTACACACACTGCTCATAATGTAAATAATAAATCATTGAGCAAGATATAGTGTTTAGAATGGATCTAGTGATTTTAGTGTAGCTCTGGACTCCTTCAGATTGATCAGAAATGGTTCTGAGTTCTCTTCTAGTTTTTTTCTGGAAAACAGAGTGTCGTTTACTTGACATCTAGGTTCAGAGACAGTGAAAATCTAGTTGATGATGTTCTTCAAAATCCTCGTGAAAGTACGCAGCTCTTCTTGAGTAAGCGTGAGTGTGTATGAGCTTCTGTGTCTTCTTGGACATGCATGTATATATGTATGAGCTCTTCTTATGTATGACACTTTTTGACCACTTGTGTATGTTTGTTGTATATTCTTCATATCATTTTCAGCAATATGGACTTCTTATATATATGGAACAAGATTTTGAAAAAGAAATGATTTCTTTTTGCAAGTACAAGGTACGGTTCCCTGACACCCAACAACCATCATCAAATAAATGAAAGAGCATTAAAATATACCTGATATGACCGTTGGTTAGATTAAATAAAGATAAATAAATTAAGGCACTGTCAGATTCTATGGAACGGTAGCTTTGGAGATTGGTAGCCTTGCGTATCGGTAACCTATTATGTAATAATAGCCTTTTTATTTGGTAGACTTCATGTCTGTCAGTTGACTTGATCGGTAGCGGTAGACTTAATGTACAGGTGACCATTCGTGTAATGTTGGCCTTCATGTACCGGTAGGATTTCACAACGGTGACTTGTCTGTATCGGTAGGCTTTCATAACAATGACTTGTTTGTATCGGTAGGCTTGCGTAATGGTGACTTGTTTGTATCATTAGGCTTGGTCTGTAATGGTGACCTTCACGTATCGGTATACTTGTTCTGTATCAGTAAACACTTGCCTGTTTAAGCATTCTATTGGCAGAATGGGTTAAGTAAGAATATATATCCATCCAGTAACAGAATTCTCTAAAGATAATATAAATATTGTAATATATGAATATGTGCATGGTGTACAAAAATACTAAAGTAAATAATTAATCATGAATCAATACAGGGATTATAAAACTATAATTGAACATAATTGGGATTATCAAAATATGAGTTCAACTAATTCTCCCAATGGGTTTAACACTTATTCATTCATCCATGAATATTTTATAACATTTATAAACCACTATCCATTTTCAAATCACATTTAAACCTTGTATTTTCAAATCACACTCGATGATCCTCTTCAAAATGAGGCATTTCACCCATTGTTATGATATACACAATGTCACTATCAATGTGTAAGTCATTCCTCAAAACAAGACAAAAATTCCTCAACGTTCCACAAAATGTGAATCCATGATAAATATAAACAATATTGAATTAAATCCATCCAAACAATATCTCTCAACTAAATATCGATATTATAAGCACTCACATTCCCCAAAAATCAATCCAAATAAATCTAAATGACAAACCATAAAAATACCATAGGTTAAAAACATCTGATTGGATACTAAGCCTGATAAAATTACTTTCCAACCATTTTAGACCTCACCAAGATGTCACAAGATCATATAATGCTTACACATATTACTTGGGCATCTACACATCACCCACACAATAGATAACATTTCTATAACAACAGATAACATAACTGTAATAAAAACATTCCACATCACTAGATGAAAATACCCACAATAGTTTGAGTATAATTAAATACATAATATATATAGAAGATAATCATAATAGTTATTGTTGAAACATTAAAAAATTGAAACCCCTATATTAGTGACACCATTCGAACACTATCATTAACATTTCACGTGAATCATATGTTCATAATATGATTCTTATATGTAATAATCATTCCAAAAATTCATGATCCAACCCCGTAAATCAGAAAAATAATTCTCAAATGTGTTATCAAAGTTGAAATCATGAAAAAAAAATAATTTCTACCCCAGAAAAAAAAATCATAGAACCCTTGTAAACAAAATGTCCCAATAGAATGGTGTTCTAAAAACACCAACATGAGGACATCCCCTGATATGAAAAATTCAAAAATTAATCTAATAAATTATACAAAATAATAATATACTAAAAAAGATTGTTCATTTATAATTATTTTTACAATCTATACGGGGATGACCTAATGCATTACCAAATATGGCTCACTAAAGGCTTCAAGAGAACCACCCAATAAGTCAAAGGATTACAATTATCTATGTGGTTCTAATGAGATTATGTTTATAGAGAATACCATCTTATAAAATAAAAATATAACTATAGATTAAAAAGAAAAATATCCATAAAAAACATATCACAAAAAATAAATATAAATATAACATGATATACTAAATGTTTTATATGATGAAAATATTGTAATATAAGTACCGATTCTTTAAGAAATCTAATATAATTCCACAAAATATAAATTACCTTCAGAATGGGTTACATTTTTATTTTTGGTAAAAATAATATAATTAATTAATTACACAATTTGAATATATATTAAGATACATGATATTCATTTTTAATTAATGTTAATATATTAATTCAATGGTTAATATATGATAATTTTTTAAAATTTATTTGTATTTCACTAAATAGTAAAAAAATTGGATTTTATTTTTGAAACAAATTATTTTCATTTAACGAAAATAAAACGATCTAATTTATTATAAAATTGATCTTAGTTTAAATTATGTTAAATTAAATTATTAATAATACAATTCTGTTCAATGAAATTTATTTTAAATAATATAATTGTTAAAAACCCTTTTATACATCAATAACTTATTTTTTCATGAAAACTGGTTTTCATCTTGTTTTGCGATTTTCCCATAAACCTAAAATATTCTACATACAAAAATTGAATATTTAAAAGATGGCAACTATGTTGGAATCATCATTATATGATTTGGTAAAGAGATATTATTTCTTTTTTTCACCACTAATATTTAATGTGATAAGTAATATTCCACTCGGTATTAGAGAAATAGGTCAAAGTGGGTTAAACCATGGATTTAGACATCAAAATGTTATAAAAAATAAAATATAACCTATTGTATGAGATTCTTTTGTCTATTTACATCCCTTTCAAAAATATATAGTCAGAAGGATCCATTTTTTTATTGCCTTTATATTTTTGTACAAATAATAAAAAAACATTCTTTTGCATATTATATAACTAAAGATTTTACATAACAATAAAAATAATGGCATCCAGTTCTAATTGATTAATTTTAATATGAATTAAGTTATTTTCATATAAATTTATATTTAATTTTTTTTTGATGTAATAATTATATAAAATGCGTATTTGACATTGATATTTTATTTATACAATTAAAACAAAAATAAAAATAATAGTTTTGGAAATATTAAATTTTTAAAAAAATTGGTGAATTATTAAGTTTAATGAATTTTTTAAACACTTATAAGATGTAAGTGGTTATTAAATGGTTTATATTCATTTTAAATTAAATTCATGAAGAATTTAATATCAATGTACTTGAATAATTTCATAAAAATATTTTTTTTTGTATTTTTCAGTAAAAACAAATTTACTAATTTTTTTAAAAATAATATTTATACTATTTAATCCATACATAAAGATAAATTATATTATATAAGAACTATTTTACCATTATTATTCAATTTTTATTATGGTATGATTGTTAAACATTGATTTAAAAAAAACCTAGATATTGTGGTAAATGCTGGAATGGGTTAATGGGGGTTATAACAGACACACACAGACACACACATATATATGGGTGAATATATAAAATAAATTATTCATAATTTTATTATATGTTATGATATATAATTATAATTATCATATATTAAATATATTTCAATTTAGGGATATTTTATGATAAAAATTATTTGTACTGATTTAATAATTTATGTTATTCAAAAAGTGCCCCTATCATCTCATATAAAATAAAACATCATATCATTCAATATTCACAATTTTATGTCATGTATATTCGAAAATACCTTCAATAATACCATCATATATTTCTTCACCATGACATAGATCTTATTTTCTTCATAAAATACCAACCAATCAATTCAAAAGTTGCAATAGAATGTATATTTTTGAAAGAATATGTATAACCACAAAACAATCATTTTAAATTTTATTTCTATTTATAAATCATATAAATTGATTTCAATCTTTTAAACATAGACAATTATGTCTCATTATTATACATAATTTTAATGATTATTATTTTATAACCATTATCGGCATTTATTCCATCACCTCAAATAAAAAACATTGTCTGGGAATACATTCATCATACCCTCTACATGTAGCGGTGTAAATTGTTTTTATTCACTAGTTTATCTATATTATTAAGATGATATATATTAAATATATTTATTCTATTTATTATAATTTATTAATTTTTTAATTTTTATTTATCTTTTAAATTTTATCAATCCAACCATAGAAAAATTAATGCAATTTTCATCAATATGTGCGACGTACCGTCTCTATGTATGAAGAATTTAATTATTATACTCAACCTTTTACTGAAGAATCCAAATATATAAATAGTATTATTATATAAAATATTTAAAATAATATAATTTTTTTTTATTATTTAATCAATGTAAATCTACAATTACATAAATTAACGAACTAAACATCCATGAAAAACACAAAAAATAACACCTAGAAATGATGAATTTATGAATGAATTAATAATAAGTTTCAATTGAAATTATTTAATAGAGGAATATATTATTTTATAAAAATTTAAATACTTTTTTATATAATTACAATAAATTTTAATTTATTATACTATAGGTTATATATCTTTTGAACATGTTTCAACATTATTTAAAGGAGTTGTAATAAAATCACATTGTTCTTCTATATTTATTTAGATTAATATTATGATGATGATATTTATGATATACCAATCCAAAGAATAATGAATCTTCTTATACTATAGTAATTTAAATAGAATGAATATTTTTCAATCATTTTAATCAATTAATATACTAATGATGGTCAAATGATTTTTATAAGGAAAAATATCATTATTTCTCTCATAATAAGGAAATTTTTTTCCTTTCGTATTTGTGTAAATATTAACTAATTTAATGACTTTTTCTATAATAAAATGATGTTTACATGTAATTTTTAAAAATATTTTAATTTTATCCAGATTTTCGAAAAATTTATTATTTTAATTTTTTAATGGGTTACTTTTAAATTTTTATCATAATTGTCGAAGGAGTATTAATTTTTATTTAAATTTTATTAATTGAATTTTAATGAACCATGACCAATAGATGATTTTAATAATAAATTACATTTTAATAATGATATTTATATTTAAAATAATATTTAATATTTTGAAAAAAAATTAATATTAATGTATATATTTAAAATAATAAATGATAGTTTAATAAAGAAACATTTCATGGGTTCTTTTATAGTGATTCTTCGTTTACGAGAGCATATATTTTTGTTAGTTAGTCACTAGTATTAATGTTATATGATGATAAAATCCGAAAAATTTCTCTAAATGGTTCAGGATTTCAATTACAATATTCTAATAAAATTCATTTTTTCAATATGTCGTGATGTGATAAAATATTGAAATATTTATAAAAACTGTTTCCTATCTATGGATTTTGAAATGATGAATGTTATATAATATTATATAATAAATATATATTAATATAATTATATGGTTGGTGGATATTTTATTATATAACTCTTATATTCATTATGTATTGATGTATATGTCATGATAAAATACTAACTATAACGGGGATATAAGCATATTATCTTTAGTACTTGGTCCACTATAATATTCATTAGAGTAAACGGTGACAATGTATATAATAGAATAGGGACTGAAATGAATCCCCTCTGAAAACTATGGATGTGTGCCATAACAAAATAGATTATTTTCCATGCTTATGTGTGGTATCCCAACCAGGTTAAATCCCCTGAGAGTAGGGGGAGAATTTAGGTATTAAATATTTAATCTACTTCCCGTTTGGTTCTTTCATCATAATTAAACAAATCACATTTTTTCCTTTTTCCCATAAAAACTTATGAGTAAAATAGAATGAATAATTATGAAACAAGCATTTTACATTTATCTTTTACACTGAGATACTTAAAATGAGCATAAAAGATAATGTTACTATATTATAAACACACAAAATAACACCATTGTTATAAATTTCCTAGTGTATTCAATGTCTGGACTAGTTTGAACGAATCATAATTTGATATATCAATACCTTTCAAATACATTATAATCATTTATACTTTAAAATTAAATTATTTTTATCACATGAATCTATATAATTAACACATTATTAAGAGAACCATTTAAATCCATGTTAATCCAATTTAATAATAACAATTTTCCATAGATTTACAATTCAATTATTTTTGGTTCCCAAAGCTCACTAACTTCATTAAACTTTCTAATTCATAATAATAATACCATTTTTCATGGTGAATCATCCTTTTATCATGATAAATACTTTTTTTATTCATATGTAACCTTTTGAAGGTCACATCATTCATAAATATCACTTTGACTTCAGGAAGATAAACACATTCCAAAAGCTCACGACATTAACAAATCATGTGTAGCCATTGTGAATAAAAATTATTTTTGATGAATATGATATTATGAAAGACATTGTAGAAGAATTAACCTTCACAAACCACTATCTTGAATTCGTTACCTAATTATTTTCATTATTGATTTTGTACTATAATAATTGGTATTAACCTATTTATAGGGCTTTCATCACATTCTCAAATCATCCAACATCCCCACCACAATTTTACTGAGAATTTCAATCTGTTTTGAGAATACCCCTATTTTTGATTTTTTTGATGAATATTTTCACATTCTTGAAACATCACATATTAGCATAGATACCATATTTCCATTTTTCATTTGATACATTCTATTCCTTCTCAAGAAAATATATTCCATTTTCATCGATCTTTATTAACATACAATATCAACAATCTCTCTGAAGATAAAAAATTGACATTGATAACCAATAGTCTCAACAAATACAATCATCCGATAAACAATATAATGTTTCATTGAGGGGATTTTTACTAACAATTATCCCTTATAATTTTATTTTGTAACTATTTAAATTTTGATACCATATAAAATATTCTTTAGTTATTAAAACCCTTCTTGGGTTTTTAATAGTGATAAATCATATTCCAACACACACTCTTTTACAATGTGATGCGTGCTCTGTTTGTGAAACTAGAGTAGCATGCAAATATCATCACAAAGACATTAATTTACATAATAGTCATATAATATAATGAAAACCCCTTTCATATGTGATATATAACAATTTATAAATTATTATTATAATTTTATGATTTAAAACACTACATGATATTTTAAACTCCCCCTACATAATTTCTCCACCTTTCAACATCTCTGGTGTTTTGATCAAGATAATTTCCCCTCCATTATCAATGAACCCAATGGTCACTCCAATGTGGAAGAAAAATTATAATGATCTCATATATAAAAATTATAGAAAACACACCATAACTCAGTGATATGGGATCCAAAATTGACAATTTTTTTTAACATTATGGATTTGTCTAAACTCTAAGATATAGTCTATTTAATTAAAATGAAATTTTATTATGAAATTTTTTAATGATTGAATCCTTTGGATATGTTGAAAAATAATCCAAATTTACATGAAAATTATTCATATTAATTATAATAAAATTATTATTGATTTTAATATTCATCCTATAGAATTGATGGATTGGAATTTTTTTAGGATTTATTACCCATGAATTATCACAATAGATTCTGATCAAATACTACACATCAACTCCATTTTAATTTATATAGTGATTAATAAATAATAATTGTATGGATGTCATATTAGAAAACATGTATTCAACTTCTATTTTATTGAATGAATTTTAGCCACATTTGTTTTATTACTAAAAAATACACAGTCATCCAAGATAGATTACACAACCAAAATATAATTTTTTTTAACCTTTGATATGGAAAAATATGAATCTGTATAAACCAATAAAACTTGTTGAGATTTTTCATTATATTGAAGAAAAACATATATATTACCATGTTAAATAGAAGTATTATTTTTATTAAAAATTGAGTTTTTTATATGGATTTCATTGACACCATGATTCTTGTCTTGTGGAAGAAACAACATTCGGTTGTGTCAGGGTTATGTATAATATACTAACAACAAAAATCATTTTTTAATTATAATTAACTAGTTTCCCTTCATACTCTCATGATTATTTCTTCATGGTGTCCACTAGAGTCTTTATCTTCATGGATTTTTATATCTTAAATCTCATCAAAACCTATTTTTCATGTTTTGATTGAGAAATGAATACTCTATTACACCATTGTTAGTCCTATAAAATAAGAAAAAGGTTAATTTCAGAAAATAAATTTTTTTTAGCTTTCATTTTGTGAATTCCTTGAATTCTTTTCATTGTTCGGAATTTGATCCACCAAATATTATTTCATCAAAATACAAAGGGTTCAACATAATTTGATTACTGTCATTGTTGAAATAGAGATTTTAATAAGCTAGAGTTGGTTGAAAATAGAGCTTATCGAAAATGATCAATCCATGAATACCATGCTCTTATTTTTTGGTTATACATATATATAACATTACTCATTAGAAACCCTAGGATAATTTATTCATGATTGAGAAAACCATCTAACAGATATATTTGAAATTATTTATTGAGAATTCAATTTTTAAAAATTGACATGAAATACTTCAAGAAAGCATTAAACTTTAACTGAAAAACTATAACAAAGAATATTACAAATTTTAAATACTATCAATATGTGAAACATTATCATCATCATTGATACCCCCTTTATGAGAGTAATCTTATTTCACTAATATTTCTTCATTTTTAATCATTTCACCATATTCAATTAATATATTATGAAAACCCCATTTTTTCCCCGCAAAATATTTAACTATTGGTTTAGAATAAATCACACATGTTTCAATACAACATCCCATACATAGGTTTTTTACATTAAACACAATAGTTCCCTATGGGATATATTGACTAACATTATATCTGATTCATTCTAGAAATGATTTGGTCGGGTCTTTTCAATAGGAATATTTTTTTCCATATTTTTTATTATATTATTTATCAACTAAAAAAGTATTTTTTTTCATGGTGTTTTCATTGAAATTTCATTATTAATTTTCCCATGTAACGTGAGATAATATTAACATTTTTTCTTAGGAATTTGGTACAATTATCAATAAGATGCTTTAGAATGTTTTGTCCAATCATCTGTTAAAATTTCAACCATTATCTTATTATGAAACTGAAAAAATGACCTTGTGGAAATGACAAATAAACATTCCATATTCCTTAAATAAACAATAAATTAAACATAATACCACATATCTTAAATCGATCATAGTGATATATCTCAAAAATCATATATATAAACTAATTAATGATCTATATCTTAATTAGTTTCCCTTACTATATAGGTCTTTGTAATAAAATTACATTATTTGGAAGCCTCAAACATTTAATAATGATCATGTGATTTCTTGGGTGGGTCTTAAGAAGAATCATATTAAACCATATGATAAAGGGATATTTATCTTTTTTTCAAAATCGATTTATACAAAATCTTAATTTTTTCCCGACTACATAATAATAATTTATCTTCCTCTCCACAAATAAGGTAGAGATTCCCCATCATGATATTTACATGTAGAACAATTGTATAATCATTTCCCATTAAAATAAACATCTTATTTCATAATACTATATAATGAAATGAGTCCCAAAATTAACTAAAACACATAATTATGTGAGAAAAACCATATTAAATCAAGATATCCATAGATCTCAGAACATTTCGTCAATATTTGAATTAAATTGAAACATTATATTTCATGTCATCATAAATTAAAAATTTAGAAACACCTACCTTGTAGTATTTGATTCATGTATCAATAACATTTTTTCATGTAATATAATATTTGTATCCATTTTCTAAGATCCATATAAATACATAATTTTGTTTTCTATCAGATTTTTTTGCCACTAATGTCTGATATGATCATTTATTTTATTTATCAATGTCTCCCTATACATACCTAATGTTAACTAAAATTACTGATATCAATAGAGTATGTTGTAAAACATTATATTCCATAGATAAAATCAAGTTTCACATTTTCAATTGAATTGATTATAAAATGAGTTGATTCATATGAATAATTTAGTTTTCTTCACCACATTAGTCTACATTATTCATGATAAATATTATTCCATTTTCCAAAATATTCACACTAGAAGATAAAAAAACGGAATCATTCATAGAATGTTGAACCTTTTATCTCCACCTTTTTCCCTTGATACCATCGGTACATTTTTCTATGAAACATATATTAAGATTAAATGTAATATTTTACCAAAAATTATAAAATATACTAAATTCATTTATATATATTGATTTTGGACCATTTTTTCATGGATTCTATAAGAATTATAAATGTTATTTATAATAAAATAAATTTTTAATCTCAGACATTTTAGCCTAACATGAAATACAAATGTTTTTAGAAGGATGAGATTATGAGGTTTTCATTCTATGATTACTGTTTCTCATATTATACTTTTTTTGTTACACATAGTTGATGGAATCTATGGTTATCATTTTAATGTTGAATGTTATGGGAACATTAATGATTTACCTCATGAGAAAACATGAGTTGTGGGATATGGAATTTAAATTTTTATTTCTATTTGTACACAACATCCCCAATAAATAAATTATATGTATCTTTTTAATGGCTAGGTAGATAATGAAATTTTTTTTATTACACGATGGGGAAATATCGACCTTCATACAATGGGTCTAAAGATCCCTATGTTTCATGCCACAAATTATTACCATTGAAAACAGATTTTCCATCATCGTGTATTTGGAATATTAAAATAATTTTTTATTTATATATCATTTAGAATGTTATTATTACCAATTGGGGAATATAATCCTGAATATGAGGAGGTGAGAATAAAATTGACTCCATGGATTGGGATGATATGATGATATTATTACAAAAATGGTCATTTGTCTTAATATTACTATTAAAATGGTTAGTTTGTTCCACGATATTATCTACATAGAGAAAGCATCCAATATTAATGGTGAGGAAAATTTTAGAAAGATTTTAACAGATACTGTATGTATATATATTTAACCTGAATGTTTAATAGACCGATTATTTCGTGTCTTAAAACATAGTCACTAAATGTAATTATTAATTGTGTACTTTATTAGATGTGTGGAAATAATTACATTTTCCATGGAGGTAGATAGTTATATTGTGTCCAATAATTAATAATATTGTTATGATAACAATATAATAGTTGAATTAAAAGATAATTCTGAAATATAACCAATCATTTACAATATATGTGTGGAAAGAAAAAATATGGAATTTTCTTATGGAAACTAGATAAAAAAATTTGTGTAGAAAGGATTTCCATCATGAAATTAGATTTCAATGGTATGGGAAGAAGAAAATAGAAATTCATAGTGTAAAGGCACCACCAAATGCACCCCACCCCCTAATTCAAATGTTATATATAATAGTAAAACATTATAATGAGTTCCAAAATATAATGGATATTCATAATTATCAATGTTAATAAAATATTAATCATGAGGATAATGGAAAACTCATTCCAGTCGTAGTTACAAATGTTTTTATGAAAATGTACTATTGAAATGATCACTTGGAATCAATAATATAACTAATAATACATCATTTAATTCAATATCTACCAAATTATTTATATACAAATAATTTAGAAAGATAATAAAAATTCCACTCAAATTATTAAATATTGAAATATAAATTAAAAATATTGATGTTATGATGATCTTATTTCTGTTCAATGATTCTTCTCTTTTTGAATTTTGGAGGAATATGCTTTCTGAAAATCTAAATGTTCTCTATAAAGGTAAATTTGCTGATATCATTGAAATGAATTAGAATTAATTACACAAATCCCACATCAATTTATGTGGTAGGGAACACAAGTTTTATATTTGGAACAAATATATGATCATATTTAAGTGAAATTATAAATAAAAACCTCCTATGAATTAACATAAAATATATGGTACATGATTCATATTCAAAAGTGATGGTTTTCTCAGATAATTTTGATGAAAATTAAAAATAATAATATTCTTATTGAATGATATATTGATGTGATTTTCCATATTAAATTTTTACTCTTCCTCCCAATAATTTATAACAGTTCTCAATAGAAATATTTTTTTTAAATCCTATTTAAAATAATCTTAATAGAACTTATCCAATTGAGATAAATGAATTAAAAAAGAAACTGTAGGGGAATATTGATAATAGAATCATTCTACAATGTGTTAAGACATAGTGTGCACATGTTCATTTTATAAGATGAATGATAGATGAATGTGACTCTGAATAGTAAATCGGAAATTAATAAGACAACACTTAACTATATGTATCTATTTCATTGTATTGATAAATTATTCAATCAATTATGAAGATCTCATTATTTTTGTACTATTTCCTTTGATTTGGATACAATTAGTTGAAATAAAAGTGTTAATATATACCATATACAAACTTGTGTATATATTTTGGACATTATGTGTTTATAGTGATTCCCTTTGTTCATACTAATTCCCCCCAATATCATAAAGTATTTAACTAATAGAGTCTGTAAAATAACGTGATGAGTTTCTATTAGTCTTTATTGATTATTTTATTATATATTCCATGTCTAAGGTAGAACATTGAGATCATGTGGTACCTATTTAGTATATATTTTTGAAAAAAATTAAAAATGTGTGAGTTTACACTATAGAATATTTCAGGGTTGGGGAATATATGCTCATGTGAGGGTATATCGGTGGAAAATTAAAAGAATACTATTTTTGAAATCTTTCATAGAAAAAAATTGTGATTGAGAGTAGTAGATTCTTTGGTTTTGATATATATGATTCAAATTTTTTATAAAATATCCCAAAATAATCATAGAACACTTACTATGTTTACTCGAATGGGATCAATTTTTTTTGTATTGAATAATGTGATGAATGATTCATGGAAATGAATGGAAGTTTAGGCTGCACAGATATTTTTATTCTAACCTATATTGCTAAACGTTTTGTGATCTATAAATATTTATTGATTAATGAATAAGGATGAATCCCTATTAAAAATGATATGGTGATTCAATAATCACCACAATAATTGAATGATTACTAGATAATGTTCCCAAATAATGATTGTGAGTTGTCAATAATAAATTTTTAATTAATGATGTTGGGGTATTATCCATATTAAGAATTTGTTTTATATCTAAAGTAATAATTAAAATTTAAAGAATACATTCACCCTAAATGATTTAAATAAGCACTAAAGAAGATACTTAGAGTTTATTGAAGACTCAGATATCTCAATACATTAATACCTGGGAAACTGACTATGGCGGAATATGTTATGAGATTAAATGATCATGATAGATTATCTTTTAGGAGGATAGAAAATTATCAAATATTTATTTATTTTAAAATGATTGATATAGAAATCAAAAAATAAATATAGAAATTATATCCTTCTAAAATTACTGTTCAAAAATCAATCCATGTGATGATTAGATAAGAACATAAATAAAATGTGGAGTGGTTGAAGAAGTCAAAAAATGATCATAAGATCAAAAATGATTATGAAGGTATTATGTATTATTTGAACATTTACATGTCATGTTCATATTAATTTTTTAGGAATTTATTGGATAAAGATAATATTAATCATTCATTATTCATCACAGAAGTAAAAAAGATGTGTAATGATTTTTATGTGTAAATTTATTTGGGGAAAATGAAGAGATATTTTATATGGAATTGATCCATGTTCTTATAAATTTATTAAGTTAAGGAAAAGAGATGAAATACTGAGGATACATCACATCTATTACCCACTCCACAATGAATGTGTAATAACATGACCATGGATATTTCCATTGGATCCCAAAAACATTTAATGTTCATAATAATAATAATTTGTTTTTAGTTGATCAATAATCATAGTTAGCACACATTATTACTATCAGAGATGTTTTATCACTTTATCATTTTCCAGAATACATATTAGGGGTGTGATAAAACTCTATAAAGTACCAATATATTTTTTTCTGATTATTATATGAGGTTTACCTGAAATATATTTTCAAGTATTCAGTAGGATTTAGATTCAATTTTTTTCAGTTATAATTATCATCTATAAAAATATTTCCATTCGATCAGATCCATTTAAAAATTATTTGATATTATAAGAATATTTTATGTGGATTTGGATGTCTTTTTAATAAAAAACACTTTTTTTATGTATTCATAAAAAAATATTTTTCATGAGATTATTTCGATGAATCCTTTTGAATCCCTCAATTTAAAAAAGTGTATAATAATAATTATTGGGATATATTTAGAGCTAATATATTATTTGAACCAATGGTAACTATGTAAATGGTAGTGACAATAAAATCAATTCCAAATCACATCATACAAGTGAAAAGTTTATATAAATATATTTTTGAAATTTATTTGTGGATTCTGATATTAGAAGTTATTTTTAAGGTACTCATGTGAATTTTTTTTTGGAAAAATGATAAGATATAATTAAATTAGGGAAATAAAATTCCAGGGAATGTTGTTCCTTAATATATACTTGAATGTGTAGGAAAGTTATATTATCACAATGTTATTCCACGGAATCTCAGTTTGGTTAATAATGTGTTTCATCTGTCACTGCAGCTAAAGTACATACCTTACTCTTATATGTTCTGAACTCTGAGTTTCTAACACTAGAGAATGATCTCTCTAATGTATAATAACATATATAAATATTCGCTGATAGAAATAATGTGTACTAGAATAATACTACTCACATTTTTAAACACATCAATAATTGTGAAACATTTAATGTTGATATATAGGAATATGATTTTGTGATGAAATAATGATATCGACAGTTTTATTATCAGAGAGAAGAAATTTAATAATAGAAATTAATTTTATGGGAGATAAAATCTAACACCCAGTTATTTTATGATATGGGTTTGCCTTAAATTAAATTTAATTCATTTCATATCTTGTGATACATTCTACCCTTAATATAAATGTATCAGAATATAATTTGGAGTTATAATTATGCCTTTAATTTTGATGTTTAAACATGAATTAAACATTTGTTTAATAAAATTAAAAAATATATTTATAAAGGTTTTTTAAAATTAAAATATATTAATAAACATTTATATAATTTTTAGGGAAGTTGTTGTATTCTTAAAAATTACATTGTTCCTGTTAAAAATGGAATTTTATATTTTTTTCATTAAAATAATATTAATTATTGTATAAAAATTAATAAAATATATTTAAAAAAAGTAATTTCATTTTAAAAATATTCACGTAATAAAAATCTAGTAATGGATTTTATATATGTTTCCAAAAATACCGAGTTTTCAATGAAAAAAGAAAAAAAATATTTCTAAACAAAAATATTTGTTGATCAAGGAAAAAATAATTTTAATTATTTAGTTGAAATTGTAGTAAAATATAAACAAAATATTTATATTTTATTAATAATACAACAAATGTAATTCGGATTACATTATTTAATTTTTTAATATTATTAATTTATACATTGGAGAACATTTTTTCAAAAAAAAATAATTTTTAAATATTTATGTAGAACTAATTTTAAATAAGTATGAACAAATTATATTAATAAAAATTTCATTCAGTGATTACATATTTTGAATCAATAGAATAATATTTGTTACCAATATTTCTTTTCTATTTTTCTTTTATGAATAACAATGAAAATGTGTAAATAAAAAATGTTATCTTATTTTTACATTATTTGATTATGAGATATATTTTTTTAGAGAATAAATGTTATCTTATTTTTTCTGTTATTTGATTACGAGAGAAAAATTAGTTTAAGAAAACTATAAATAAAAAATTTCACTAAACATACTTTAATAACAAGAATAGTTTTAATATGATAAAATTAGGATAAAATTAATTTTAAATTCTTATTTGAAATATGTCAAAAAATCGTACAGTAATGTTATTAAAGGATTAATTATTATGTTATGTTCATATGACACATCAACAAAATATTAATTCAATTTACCTAAAAATATAATAAATTTTTTGAAAACAATTAATAGTGACACAATTTTGATGATGTATTGGATTCTATTAAATTTTAAAAAAATTATAAATTTTATAGTTGAGATTAATGTATATATTTAAATTCAATAAATATATTAATTACCTTAATGACATGTTAAATTAATATTTTTGTAATGTTCAACAATAATATTTTATAATAAAAAATATTTTTATAAATGATTTAAAAAAAATTCTCAAATAATTAAATAGTGAATTGATGAACATATGCAACATTGTATATTTATGGGTTAATTTTAATTTTCATTATAATAGTGTTAAAAATTAATTATTGTGAAACAATCATATTATGGAAATTAGAAATATGTGAATTTTTTCTGTTATTTAAAAAATTAATTTATATCAATTTAATAAATTATATACGTCTAAAATTTACCCTCCCCTGACATATAAAAAATGGAATCTCATCCCATTCATTATTTTTAATGTTTGAGATATGTTCTGAATCTTTATTATAAAATAATAACTTATTACATTAATTAATCAAATCGAAGATCTTCGATTTTTTTCCAATATAAAATCCATTGAAGGACTATGGTGTAAAAAAAGAAGTTTCCCAAGAAAGATATTTTTACTCTTAACCAAGCATATTTAATTTTATTTAATCTTCCATTAGTATTATATATATCCTATATAATATAAAAAATTATTTTATAATTTTAAATTCACATAATGGTTATTATTATGATTAAAACCCCTTTATCCAAATAAATTCCATTTAATAGAATGTGAAAAAATCAATCATTTTTATCTATAACATACCATCTCCATAGAGATATGTACTTTTAATTTCATCACCAATATACATGGATGATAATTAAAAGAGAATAAATATTCATATATAAATTATATATCATATTTTATTGTTTTTATGGTATGAGAAATATTTTCCATTATTTTGTTCAATCCATCAAAAAAAGTGAAACAACATTACTACAAGAATATGACATAACACCATCATGAATGTTGTAATTCATTTTTATACTCTATATTTTTTTAAAATAATATATATATATATTATTGTATATTGTATTTATATAATTATTTACATTTTTTCCTTGATTGAACCAAAATCAAAATAAAATGTTGTGAACTGATGAACCAAAACCTCAATGTTAAATTTAACAGTGAAAATGAGGAAACAATGATTTCAATAATGAGTCATTAATAAATGGGTTTTTAAATGTAATAAGTTAATAATATAGGATATTATAAGTATGAAAATTTTTCTGGTATAGAAATTTTATAATTTTAAATTTATTCTATATGATCATGGACTGTGTAGAAATCATGTAGAATATTTGGTTAGTGATTTTCTGTACAATCTCATTTTTTAGGCGATTACATCATATTTTTCTTCCACTGGTGAATTTTTTTATCTATTTCTCAAAAAATAATAAATTTTATTTGAATTTAGTAATTTTTTAAAATGTTTTATTTTCAATTTCTTTTTCGTTTTCTATAAATTAAAGACACTGAATTTATTTTTTGTTCAAGAAAATGGGCTTTCATTTTCTCTTTTCTCAATTAAAAATTATCTCCCAAAAACATGTATTCTGAAAAAAAAATCAAAAATTATTTCCCAATTATATTATTATTGTTAAATTTTATCATTTATCATTTTTTATTTTACATAAAATATTTTAATAATGTTCTTATTTTCAATTTCATAGTGACGTAACTGTGTTTAAAGAACCTATGTGTTTATTATATAAATATTTCATCATATTTAAGCTAATCTACATATTAGCGAAACAAATCCCTAATCCAAAGGAATATATTCTATGAAAAATTATTAATATACATAACATAAACAACATAAAACATAACATCTTATTTAGATCGTTCTTCATTGTCATTCCAAATTCACAAATTATCCTTAGTTCAAGTAATCACGTGAGGATATATATTGATGAATTGGTGAGCTACAAGACCATTAGGTGGAGGAATAGGAAACATGAATAAAAATTACATGGGTTTCAATAATCAACATCAGTATATCATAGGAATATTATAATAATAAAAATCATTAGGGAATCATTTGATAAATAAAATAAATATAAAATATACAGAAAAATTAAACATCATAACATTGATTGTTAATTACCCCAAATAACTGTGATCCATGAAATCATTTGGTGAAGACATAATAATTGTCCATAAGTTATAAAATAAATATCTATGAACATATATAAAAAAACCTTCATATCTATTACCTAT
Source organism: Viscum album (assembly GCA_963277665.1). NCBI lineage: Eukaryota > Viridiplantae > Streptophyta > Magnoliopsida > Santalales > Viscaceae > Viscum > Viscum album. The sequence continues at coordinate 836,106,955 of OY728138.1, forward strand.
AATATCATTTAATATATCACAATATCGATTGAATTGGATGGATATAAAATCAAGGGCCATCATATCTTATTATTTATTCACATATACATCTATAAAACATATAATGTATAATAATTTTGTCATAAAATAACACATACAAATACATGAGTTTCATTAATATTTAATTAATCATTTATTTTGTTAATAAACATTTCCGTTCAAAAATATATATATATATATTTATGCAAAAGATAATTTTTATTTGGAAAAAAAATACACGAGGTTCCATTTATTTATTACATAAATAATATTATTCTTTAAAATTTACATATTTGGATAATGAAAAATGGGGGACACATGTCTATCCCTGAATAAGATAGAATAATTTTGATTCAAAATTTAATATATGTTAAAAAATATACATATATTTGTGGTCATGAGTCATGGATGACCTAATAAAAATCACTTGTGTTCATGAATCCCCTTACCATAAATCTCTTGTTATATAGTCTGTTTTAAATATATTGATAAGACAAATAATAAATATTATAAAATAATCACGAATTTATTTTTTGTTTTTTAACAATATTTATAAATTGTTTTCATTAAATTTAATTTATTAATTTCCTTGGTTAATGTAATTACATTGTTATTTCATGTTATCATAACAAAATTTACAATTTTGATTCAATTTCACTATTTATGTTCAATATGATTTATATATACGTATAATTATTTCTAGACACTCAAGATAAATATATCATTGATATATATATTATTGATAATTTATTATAACCATACATAAATGTGGTGATGTGAAATATGTTTAAAACATCTGTGTTAGTGGTTAACTGACTGTTATTGGGAATGTATTCCGAATGAGGAAAATGAAAGGCATAATGTATAAAAATATCAAAAATATATATCTTCTATTTTGTAACATCTGTAATATAATTTTTAAATATAGTATTAGTATTCATTTATATTTTATTTTGATATTGATAGATAAATAGATGATTAGAAGATGAAAACACAATGAAGTGTTTATAGAATCATGTACTCTTCTCGATGTTTCTTATCTATTATAAAGATAAACATGCTTCATAGTTTGTTTTTGATTATGGAAAACAATCCAATGTATTATAACAGGCTATATAGAGATGATATTTATAAATAATTTGGTTTGGTTATTGTGGGAAAATGGTTTTCCAAGAGGAGTGTGGGGGTAAATTATACATTAGTATTGGGGAATATTAAGAATTAAATATTGTATAAAATAATATTTATAATGTCATCATTTTAATAGTAATTTTTATTACAATCAAAATATATATATCTAATTTAAATAAAAATATTTTAAGGATTTTATTCACATTATAATTTGAATAAATTTTTCTAATCAAAACTAAATTTAGAAAAAATGAATAAATATTGTTTTAAAATAATCATTTAGATTTTAGATGTTTAGAAGTAATTTTTAAGATTGGATGTCATTTTTATTAAATTACATAGATTTGATGAAAAGTTTTTAATATTTTTTTGTTCGATGCTCATGTTTGTAGAAATTAAATTTCTATTATTATATCATGGATGATGTCGTTTTTGATACACAATTTTATAAAAAATATATAATTTTAAAATTCATTGTAATATTATTGTATTTATTAATATAACTAAAAATTATCCATAGTCAATTAATTTTCCTATATTTAAAAGATGAAAATAATTTTATCCGAGAAAATTTTGAAAAATGTTTTCATTTAAATTTTTCTAATTAATGTGTTGAATTTTATTATCTTTCTTAATATATAATTTATTAAAAATATACCTATGTTTTATATGACTTTTTACTCTGGATATTTATTTATTTGTATTATTATGTTAATATTAATTGAAATTATCAATTATTAATATTATTTATTTTAAATATTATTATTTGGTTTTAAAATTACTATTCCAATGGTCAGGTTACAATTCTAAACAATTAGTATATTATTCCTAATAGTTTGATAAATAATTCAATTCACACATTACTAATCCCATTGTAACATTACTATCTTTAAATTATTTTATTAATTATTCAAATCAATTCTACTCATGATTCTAAATTTATATTTTCAATAAAGAGGATTTCTTAATAACTATTTTTATTTTCCATTTATCTATTAATTGGAGAAATTATTCTAAATTATCAGGGCTTTCAAAAAATTTCCATTATAGTATTCATCATATAAATTTTTTAACATAAAATATTTCAATGATTAATGTATTAGTCACTTAGTAGTGTAAAATTTTTTATTAATGAAATATCATTTTTCGGTTTCTCTATGCATTGAATGTGCACATTACTATATAATATATTACAATCCACATTAATAGAAAAAATACTTGTATTATTTAGGAACTTTCGGTTGTTTCATTCTTCCCCACATTAGAAATGTCTACCCTAAAATTTCAAATCATATTCAATATTGTGAATATGTAATGTTAAATTAGTTTCATTATTTCTCCTAATTCCCATACTCCCCTATTATAATTATGTTTCCTTATAAAATTAACAATATGAGATGATTATTTATATAGAAATGTGTCTATATATTTTAATATATCCACTAGATTCTTCTCATAGATGTGGTAATTATCTAGTTGTAACACATCCTAATTTAATAAATAAGAGGGTCTAGGTATGAACTTACTTAAGATAGATATATTGAATACAACACGATTATGATAAATGTATGGTGGAAATACTCACATGTTTTCAAATGCTCATATGGGTTATTGGATCTTCGTGAAAAAAATACACCATTTTATAATCATACCATTCATTCTAGACAACTTTACTATACTGTATGGTTATATTAAATGGAAATAAATGTCTCTAACATGATAATCAATGTCCAATCATCAGTTGTTTGTATAACTCATTTAATAAATTTATATAGAATTTAAAAATTGTAAGGATTAAACCATCGATGTAATATCCTTAATAATATATGTTCTATGTAGCATTATCTTTCATTATTCATCTCTACAATTTGATATTATATATCTATTCTAATATAGAAGATTATAGTGAATCATTTGAATAAATGAGTAGAATTTTTTCTCATGTGAGAATATATCTAATGGGTGATGTTAATATCATCAACCTTTTAATTCCATTGAGAAGTATACCGTCATTGATTCATGAATTTGTATGTTCCTATTGTATTTTCCATCATTTTGGTTGTTATAATCAATGATGAAATTCAATTTATTATTCAAAAAATGTTTACGAGTTATCATGAAATTATAAGTGAACTATATATCACAATAAGAGACGATTTAAAGTGGAATCCTCAGAATCCTCACCACTTCATTCCCATATATCATATAATGTTTTTCTAGAAAAAAAATATTCCAAAATAATCATTATGTGGTTTCTATTTGTTTTGTGTTCCACTAGTAACCAAATTAGATTATTATCTTTTTGGATGACTTTTGGGACTACTAACAATGTACATGGTGATGTACTCTAATTTCCATATGGCTATATCTAATGGTATTAGAATCCCCATTGGAATTATAACCTTCTACATTGAAAAAAAAATATACAAATAACCATGATATATACTCTACACTCTCCTTTATGTTTTCCAACAAAAAGTTATCTTGATGACCACTATATATCATATTACATTTAGTATTGATTGTGAATGATGAGCTATGTTCATTATCTAATAGCCCAGTCTGTATATTAGTTGATTTAGGAACAAAAATCCTTATTCACAACCAAATCGCACCAACATCATTGATATATAATGCTTGAAGATTCTCTTCCTAAACTACGTTCTCCATCTTATAATGCTCTAAATAATCCATTTATCTTCCTTGATCTTCTATACGATAGTTGGATGAACAATAATCAAGGAATGATATGATGTATTTTCTAGAATTAGAATTTACAAATATATATATTGCATATCAATAAGGATAGGAAATTTTATAATTGTCATCATGGATACCATAGATGGTCTATTTTTAATAAGAGTAAAGCTACCATGTTCTTCAATCCCAGATGAATTTGTAGAGTTAAATCATATTTCTTTAGTATATGTAACTATATTCTATGACACATTCTGAACTTATTCTTTTTGAAAATATTAATTATACAAATTTGATATATATAAATATGAAAGTTATCACTCTATAGATATTTAAGCCAAATATTAATTGAAATGATCAGATAATCTAACTCTGTATCCTGATTCATTTTGTTTTTCTAATGGAGAATAAATAATCATGAGGCATAAGGCATAAAATTATTAATATACATTAGTACACAACCAATTTCATTTATTGACACATCACTATATTTCACCAAATGTGATACGAAAACTGATAGAGTGAGTACAAAGGGTAGTGATTATCTTCTTCATTAGGTACTCAATGGTTTTATAACATTCTTCTATCCAGATACACATTACAAATTTCTTTTTTAATGTAGATTTTTGGCAAGAAAATCATTATTAATTACTATAAAAATTGAAACATTACCCTTCTAAACAAATAAAAAGAATCAAATACAATATTATATTAGTGGAATCAGTATGTAATAAGGGAATAACTATGAAATCATAGTTTGTAATCCCTGTACAAAAAGAAATTTTTTAAATATTCTCCTTATTTAGCATCAATTAATGATATCCAGAATGAATAAAAACCATTGAAAAGAAATTATATCCTCATAATTGATTGATCATGTCATCAATTATTCTCATGTGAAGCTGGTTGTATGCATTGATCATTATTATCTAATTAGAATTGATACATATAGTCATATATCACACTATTTTCATGAAAAATATATTAGATATCCCAAAGAAATTCACTCTAGAGTATAACCCCCTTTTAAAAATTCACATGAAATTTATCTTTAACTCCTCTAGGTCAATTTTAGATATCCTATAGTTGTAATTTTATATATAAGTGTCTTTAGTTATAGATATATTAATAACAACACCTCATAAACATGTTCAAATAAGGACAACTATTTAGAAAATACATCATTTAATTACGTCAACAACATCAATATTATTGGATTTTACAATTAATATTCATAATAATACTTTAATTTGTAAAGGGATAAAGGGAGGGTTTTTAATTTGAAATGAAATTTAAATTTTCATTTAGTTGATGTGTGATCTACATAATGAGTGATATTCAACATCCATTATATAGTAAAATTGCATAAATGGAAGTATCTCATGATTAAATTGAAATGTCTTCCCACATGCCATAATAGGAGAATAGTCAAACACTTCGGTTTGAATGATCACACCACAAGGTTTTAGTATAAAAATATATAATTCAATAAAAATATAGATTCAATAAAAAAGTTCAATCATAAAAAACAATATAATGTAATGCATAGAACTATATTAAATATTTCCATTCATTCTAATATTTCAATCACTACACTGTAGGATGTTCATTAGAATCCCCATTCCATTACATCATCATTTTCAATTTATTCTTCTAGTCTCTTTAACATTTTTGAGTTTTGTGTCTCTCTATCCAATACATAAATCATTATACCATAACTTTGATCAATTTATCATGATTATTCTTCCAACATTTTTGATAAGTGTGTTGTTTTATCTACAATCATCCATTTTCATATGACCATGAATCCTGAAACTCTATTCTTCTATACATAAACCAATGTCTATATGACAAATAACATAACTATATATCAACTTTGAAATCACATTTTCTACTTCTGCTGAAACAATAATGTATTGAATATATATATTTCAAAATATTTTTTATTTAAAAAAATAATCTATATTCATTCTATAATTTTTGATAACATATCATGATCCCTGTAATTCCATCTTTTTTACCCTCTATAGTTATGCAGTTTTATCATTAATATTCATTCATGACATTGATTATTGTCTCTGTATTTTTTCATAATGTAGGAGGGATATACATGTAATGAAATGTTTTATAAAATTATTCACATTCCATGTCATCCACTTCTACAATAAGAATATTTTTATTTACTAACTCCCCAATATCATCAATATATATATATATATATATAAATAATAGATGAATAGAAACATTCTAATTTGTAGAACTGTGGAGAAAAAGATGGATCTCCTCCCTTGGGTTAACCTGCTGTACGATGAAAAGTGGATCAGATAATACAATAATTATATGTGTTAATTTCATAATAATGGGATTAATGGATCGATGAAAATTCTCTGAGGAATGTAAAGATTCAATAACATTCGGGAAATTATTCATATCTAATGATATGTGTGTAAGCATCACCATAATGTTTTGACCTCTAACTCCCATGGAATTAGGTATATTGTTTTGATGATCATTGCATTTTATAGCAAATTGATTGTTTGTTTGTATTATCATGCCTCACAGCATTTTCTATTATATAATTTGTTTGAAAAAAATAATTAAAAATTGAGTTAATACATTTATTATTATATTGTGGAATTAAATCTAATTGAATATCTAATGGTATCCTTATGTTATTAATTATTATTTAATGATTTTTCAAGGACGTTTTACCTATACATGGACTTATAAATTTGGTTTTAACCAAAATTTTCCCATACAAATAACAATATTTACTATATAATGAATCTAATACCATATATAATTACCCTATGATTTCATATTGTACAAGTATGCAATTTCTGTAAAAAGACATGATAACCATACTAATCTTGTTTTTAATGGTTTAGTGTACTTTGAAATTTTTTCTCATAAATAGTTTTTACATAATAAAAAATAATTTATTTTGATCATCTATTATAAACACTTTTAAAATATCATGATCCCTTTAATATATTTGATTACCCATAGATATACACAAATAAAAGTGATGTAAAATGTTCCTAGTAAGATGAGGAATAATGGATATGAATGAGTAGTAGATGACTAAGAATAATAAACATTATCCAATCATAATAATATGATCTTAGTAAATATCTTGAGTGAAAATATTTGAAAAATTCAAGGAATGTGGAAACTGGATATAAATGAAACATCATGTCACATATTCGAAATATCATAAATTACTGGGAACAAAGCTAGCATCATGTACACAATAACACATGTCCAAAAATCATAACAGAATCAATATGGACATAATTATAATCATTTTATTGAATAATATATATAATATAATGTGATACATAACATTACCTAGTATTTCATAGGACTGTATAATTTCAATAACACAAATCAGAACATAAAATTTCTTAATCATGTATGCCACATAGAGTGCATCAAAATCAAAATCATGATATAACACCGAGAAATGATTTGGATTTCTACAGTTTTAAAAAATCATTCATATATGAATAATCAATGAATTTACAAAATAAAATTGGTAGATAATACATCAGAATAAAATATCATGTTTCTTTAGATAAGATACAACTTATTATCCATAATAATTTGGTTATAAATGAGATTTATTTTTTGAAAATATTTATATATTGTATAAAAATAATGTGGGAAACATGAATTCCCCTCAAAATAATATTGAATAATATTGAAATTATATTTTATGAATATTTTATTGATATCAAAATCATATATGTCATGAAAATGTGATAAAACAAATAAAAGGTGTTGGGTTCGAGAATCCCAATACATTACATCCCTCTTTATTTGGCACTTTTCCACTTCTAGGATAACAAAATTTGGATCATTAAATTGTGGATCTAGATTTGGTTTTTTTATTTTTACCACTATTTAAAAATTATGACAAATTAATTATATTTTTTAGTTTTATTGGTTAAAATGATGACAATTTATATCTTTTTTCTTTAAAAAATACTCAATTTCATTTGATTTCAATATTTTTTCAGTGGATTTTATATACTATTATAATTAATTAATGAATATTTAAATACATGTATTCATCAATTTAATTATTAAAAATAATTTATTATTACAATAATAATAGTTAATGATATAAAATAAGATGTAAATTATATGGCCAGAGGTTAACTAATTGTTTTCTGGAATGTTTTCAAATGGGGGACAAATACAAGTAGAAAATATAAAGTGTAAAAAAAAATTTAATTGAAATTCAAAATCAAAATTATAATTTTTTAATAATATAAAATTATTTTAACATGATTTTGAATTTAATGAGATAGAAAAATAGACGACGATAAGATGATAAAACAAAAAAACATAATGATGTCATGACAAATTATTGGTGTTTCATTCCTGGTATGAAACTAGACACCCTAGATGATTGGATTTCGATAACTCAATAACATCCTTATGAATTTTAAGAATCAGTAGATTGAGGATTTGGGTAGATATTTGGATTTTTCATGTATAGGAGGAATAATTTACTCAAATGTTGGGAGATATGTTATTTACATTTTATGAGGGGGATTATTTTTATAAAAAAATATTCAAAAATAATATATCTCATGTAAGCATTTTAATAGTTATTTTATTGGAATTATGAACCATATTTTAATTTAAAAATAATATTAATTTTTTTGAATAACATTATAATTCAAAATCATTATTTTAATAAATTGTAAATATGGGTTGAAATAATGAAATATTATTTTAATATACATAATTAGTTTTTAGAATTTGGAAAGAAATTATAATTTTTTGAAATATTTTTTATTTTATTATAATAAATAAATTTCCAAATAAAATATTTTTTATTAAATCCCCATGATCTAGAAATGATTCGATCATTATTACATCATTAACAATGTTATTTAAGATACCAATATTACAAAATAATTTTATTTTATCAATTCACCTGAATAGATTATTATTTATGAAATTTACCTTACAATCACCATTGTGAGATTTTGATGTGATGTTTAATAAAATAAAATTTATTTTACATTATTTTTCTTAAAAAATATGTAATCTTAATTTCCTATGCTAATATTTTGTCTTTATGAAATTCATTATGATACAATTTATTAAAAATGAGCCTATATATTATTTTAGTTTAATATTATGGTATTCATTTTTTGATTTTAAAATATTTGTATTTAATAATATTATTAATGATAAATATTATGTATATTTCAATTTAATAATTTTTTGGTATAACTACTATTCCTATGGTGAGGTTACAATTCACACTGGTTAGGTTACTACTCCGAGAAGTAATGATACAATTATTATCGTCACATTAACTCATATAAATTCCATTATACATTATTGACCCATTTTCATCATAATATTCAACATTTTTAATTTTTATAATGTTAATTGATTTAATAACATTTTTTCCCATTCTATAGTGATGTTTGTTTGAAGGATGTTTTTTACTAATTTGGGTGATCCTAAATTTTCCTATATATTATTTTTATTTTTTATTTTTTGATCCTGAATAATATTTTTCATTTTAATGGATTTAAATATAGATTTTTGATCTGATATTCATTAAATTTATATTTTTTTGGGTTCTTTAAAGCATTGAATTTGTATATTACATTATTATTTAAAATAATTTAATTTAATTTTTAAAAATAACCATTATTTACATTTTAGGTTTTAACATTTTATGTTTTAATTAAATTTGTGAATTGATTTATTATATTAACATAGATAACTTGAATTTTATTTCCCACTATCATGGCTAATAAATTCAAAAAAATTACATTATATTTTGTAGTGGTTCTTTTCTTAGAACATTATGACCTTAATATTTTTTAATTTTTAGAATTTAAATAATTTATTTCTATGTAATATGGTTATTTACCTAATGAAATGTTTTAAGTGATATTTTTAATGAATTCATTATCTACAATTACCCCTTGATATAGAACATAATCTTTATCATGGATAATAAAAATGATATCATAGTTATTGTATCTCTTGATATTTTACTATTAAGATGATAGGATTTTTTTGATACCATTATATTATTTAGGGGTTATGTGATGATGAAATAATGAAATAATTATGAAACATGTTTCCACTATGTAGGTTAAGATATACTGAATGTTTTATGTTTTATTTCACATATATAAATTATTTTCATTCTGTGACGGGTGGTCCAAGAATAATATATAAATTTAATTTATTCGGTAAATATGGATATCACGTGATATAATAAATACTTGAATTGTGAGAAAACATTGTTTTGTAAGGAGATTTTTACAAAATAATATTATTGCTAGAAAACCATGTCTATAGATATCATGAAATGGATATTGAACTCAATACATTATGATAATCATGATATAGTTCCGTGAAAAAAAAATTAAAATAATTTTTTGTATGCCAAAAATGTAGGTCGTTTTACATTTTCATACACTCATGGATCATGTAATTTTTTCATTATGATTCATTTCTATTGAAGGATAAATATTTAGGTAAATATATTTTATTATTACATGTTACATTTAATCATGGTTTTCTAATTTAATTTCATGTTATTATACAATTATGCTCATTTCATGCTTAATTATCAATTAATATTTCCTTATATTCACTTATTGATCATCTCATGTCACCCTATATTACTTTCTTCATTTCTTGTGATATGAATAAATATATTAAATTTGATATGGGTAAGATATGTTCTATTTTCAATATAATTTAATTGTGACATTGTAGATCTTCAATGAAAATGTTGTTTATTTGTCCATGTTTCCAATAAAACAATAACTATATTATTATGTTCGTTTCATAAAGTTATATATCAAATATTCATTTAATATGTTTTTATTTTTATTTATGAAATTTCTTATTTTTATATAAATCCACATATCTATCATTAGTTGTGATATACTAGGCTAAAATTTAAAATCCACCTACGTAATATTATCGATAATGAAACATCGATCCTATGAACAGTATTCTTTAAAAAAATTTAACAATAATAATGAATATATAGGGGTCTCCAAATAAACCAAGGATCCATTTAATGGGTGAAAAAATAAAGCACATGATGTTCACCACCAAATGGTATACTTATAACCTCCTTTAATTATCCAACTGAAAGTAAACATTTCTTGACCATACTAGTAGAATAAATAAATAAAGGAAATATAAATAGTAGAAATAAATATATAAAAAAACCATGATTTGAGTTATAATTTTCCACACAAGTACAAACATCCTCACTCTTCCTATAGTTATAATACTGATAAAACATGGATTTTAATACATATGGAACACAACATTTCTAATATATCCAATGAAAATAATCAAATGTATAAGATGAAAACATTCATGAAATGTGTATCCTTGTATCATGATCAATGTATATAATAAAAAATACACAATGATAACATGTATTATGACTCCAATTAAATTATCTAAACTACTCATTATAAATCTATGTTGAAACAAAACTATCTTTTAATATACTGGTACTCATGATGAAATATTTGGACAAAATAATCAATCCTAATAGAAATCAGGTTACCATGGGTCACAGTCCATATGGGAGTACACTAAATCCAGGTCCAATATGAATTAGCTAGATCTTTATGTAATATAACGATTTACACAGATTTATATTATCATCCATCTCCCTAGAAAAAATCAAAAATCATCTAATAGAGGAGGAGATGTTGAAAAAAATTTGTACAATGACTCTGTCAATGAAATCTAAAAATATATCCTCATCAAACACCCCAATTATGAATATTAAATATCAACCAAACCATATATACTAAATAATGGTCTGAACCAAACCTGCACCCATCATCAACAATGCTGACTCTAAATCATAGACCCTGTTAGAGACTACACATTTAGGGGATTATTCAAATGTAGAAATAGAATACAGAGATCCCTAAATTATTTCTTTTTCATATAATAAAAAGGATATCCCCATGGATCCATTAGTAATTAATTTATCCTCAGTTCATGTTTAGTATATTAAATACCATCTATCCTCAACGTAAACCACAAACTAACATCAAAATCACTTTCCAACTATGGTAACTCTAAAACATCATAGCTCTATCAAGGAACCCCTTAATGGTCCTTCAACCCCATCTCAACCACTACATAAGGTCACTCATCTATGAATGACACAAGAGGGTGTCCTCATGGCTTTATGGATCCTAATTGACTATAAACTGTCTAATTTTCCCCATAATCATAGGGATGTCAAAAAATAATACATCCCTCATTATAGTAATTTTTCAACTACACCCAAACAAATTTACATTGATTCACTAAAAAAATATCAAACAAGGAAAAATCCATTACATACTCCAAACACCACGTATCTTTTTAAAAGACTCAAAAATCTAAAACCTAAATATCACAATCCCTTGATTCGATTCCGAACTGAAAACACCTAACTAATTGATTATTTTTCCAATGAGTTCCTCGACAGAGCATCTTACATATAATTTTTTCTAATGGACAGGAGACAAGTCCAATTATTTACTCCATGGTGAAATAAAAATTAAATATATATATGAGGAATGTTTAATGTAGGTACGTGAATACTTCTACATCCCACAGAACACATCATCAAAAAAAATGTTGTCTATCCATGAATTCTACACCTATAAATACAATTTCTAAGAAAAACCCCTTGTTATCCCCCAAAAAAAGTCCCTACAAAGACACTCTATAGAATCATAACATTATTAAATTAAAAAAACTATAGGAAAATAGTGAATAGAAGGGAAAAAACAAAATATCCCGCCAATTAAATTTTAGAATCTTTTCACATGTATCTATACAACATTGATATCTTAGAAACCTTTCATACACCACACAATTTTAATAAATACTTATAACCATTAATAATTAATTTTAGAAATAAATTTATATGTACTAAATTCATAAAAACAATTATGAAACCATTCTTCATACAAACTAATCATATTAGATTCCAATCATCATCTAAGTAACTCATCTAGCTGTGATGGACTCAATTCTCACCATACCCACATGATTCGAAATTGAATCCGCAAAATCGATACCACAAAAAACATCATATATATGATAAAATGTGTGATCTATAGGGATCAAGAATAAATTATGATGTAACATACGAACTCTACTTATATGATTTTCAAATGACATGAAAAATCACAAAAAGATATGTTGGATTCATAGAAGAACTGGGAAGGGGTTATCTAAAATAAAATCATCCCATTTCATGTTTCGCCACTAATTAAAAATATGTCATGATGTGTATATTAACATTCAAACCCCATATATAAAATTTTGTTCAGAAATTTAAGAATACATCAATATAGATCATTACCACACACCTCATTATGTATCCATATTATTGATATCTCCCTATTGTGTAGTCATAATGATTTTTGGGAGATGGTTTCCCCAATATATCACATTGAAGTGTGGCATTCATTATGTGGAATATCATTCCCTTAAAATTTAATGATGAACTATTGTACACATATAATTTATACAAAATTACATCATTGATATGTCTTGGTGTTCATTAACCAAGACAAGGTAATTAATTAGTGATGCCCCTAAGCTACATTGTAGATTACCCCAAGAGAAATGTCTTACCCCATAACCTTATTAACATCCATTATGGTGTATCCATGTTAGGTATGATGTGGTCTCTTTAACTCACATCCAAATTCACACATACATAGTTACACTACGGGTGTAGGCTCTTTTGGTTAAAGAATGGTTTACAAAGTCATTGAAAATTATGTTGCAACCATAATGTTGTGATTTTATGGATTCAATTATTAAAAAATATCACATAAGAGAAACCCCTACCTTAATCAACCCACACATGAGATCCTTGAAAATCTAAATAAGTAACTTTAAATATATATATAAATTAGTTAAGGTGTTGTAAACACTTGAAATCCAAATTCGAGTAACAACTCTCAAAAAGATAGATATTCTCGATCATAGGATAATTTTTATCATATTTATCTGAAAATAAAAATACATGGTCCATTATATGTATGATGACTATAAGAAATATATATATATATATATATATTATTTCTTGAAATATGGTTTAAACTACCACAATGAATATCCCGATTAATTGACTATGATGGTTTATGATATATGTAAATCATAATATTATGGATAACATCCTTTAAAAACAATTTTTCATCTCTGATCATTATTTAAGGAATTCATCAATAAATTTTTTTTGAATTAATATTATCATTAATTTGACTCCAATTCCAATTTCAATATTATAACTCTAACTTTTTCAACTAATTCATTAAAATAAAATATTGGAATTATTTGTTATGTTAATATCCTTGTGTTCATGACGGGTCAACCTTATGACCTAAAATTCCAATAATACATATTTGAATATAGTCATATAGGTGTTATATAAATAAATTATAAGAACTAAATGATTCCTTCATGAAGTGATGACACTTGTAGAATTATCAAATCAGTATTCCCAGGTTCCACTTCAATAACATGATAATAAGATTTCTTTATTCCAAGACATAATTGAAAATGAATTTTCAATGTAAATCTTCATATAAAAATTCACTCAGATCATTAAATATATTAATAAGTTAATTAAAAAAGGAAATATTTGATCTCTTTAGATAAAGTTTTCAACATTGGTATTGATAATAATACTATAAAAAAACAAGAAAATGGATGAACTCAATTAAAAGTATACTGAAAAATAATCCAAATAAAGTGTTCTAATTTAATATCTGATATTAGTTCCTCAAAGACATAAAATTTATTTCTATGTATCGAAATAAAAAATATAAAATTATATAAAATTATGTACAATGTGAACTGATAACTCATCTTACAAAAACATGTTTATTAATAGTAACATTTGGTAGATGTGAGTTCAGTGACATCATGATACTTCATGGTTTATTGGAATTATCTTATCCAAATCATTTTATTTTTATTCCAATCCATAAAAATATACATCTATATAAACATCTATTATTTACATGTATGAAATAATATATTTTTATTCCATAAAATAATATATTTTTTGAAATTAATTTATTGAATATAAATTAAAATTCATTCTATTTGGAACACTAAAAAAACACATGAACCTACTCTTCAGAATATAATGATAATTAATTTTATAAATCCATGGTCGAAAATTCCCTTAATCCAAAATAATAGAAAATAAAAATTATTTTTTCTAATATGCTATATTGAACCATTAATTTGTAAACCAAACATTATAATTTCATTAATTAAAAACAAATTAAACCACATAACCCACTCCTATAGTATGTATGGTATAAAAAATAATCTGGATGGAACTAAATAAATCACTTCAAACACAATTTTAAATGATTAAAAAAATAAAATATATAATAAATTACTATATCATCTTGATAATCCATAAAAATATTACAATGTAAATATTTCATTTAAAACATCCATTCAGAAAACAAAAATGTATAAATCATGGTTATCAATTAAAATCCATCAATGAAAAAATATATTAAACCATATTATATAATGTCATAGTAGCGAATAAATACACAACATAAAACATATTATTCTCTTTTAAAATAAATAATAAAAGAAACTCCCACCTATGGAATCAAGAAAACATGTTCCTAGTCAACATCAATTTTTGATAATACATGTTTTTTGAACAAACAATTTTTATAAAAAAGTTATGGCCATCAACATATATTGTTGATAAAGGGGTTATTATCTAAGAAATATATAACTAACCACATATAATAATATTTCAATTGATAATATGTAATAAACAAAAAATTAAGAATTAACTACCACAATACCTTTTTAAAATTCATTGTATAAACTATAACAACATTATATTAGATAAAATGTCTATCAAAATTCTTTTGAAACATTGAAAATAGATCACTTTAATAACATCTTATATATATAACTCTCATATAAAATAAAAAAAAGTCAAATGGAATATATACTCATCCTATGATATTGAATATCCAAATATATCATCAATAAGAACCATCACTAAATCTTCCATTGTAGACAAACATATCATTTAAATTGACCATTTTAACACCTTATTCATATTCATTATACCATGGCAAATTAATACATATTCATAATGGACATACCTTCAATGAAATCAAAAAAATAGAATAATTTTCCCCTAAATGATAATTTAATGTTATCTAAAACATAAAACATCCAACAGGAATGCTCACACAACATAATGTTAGTTAAAATTTTAATCAATTCATGGTATAGGATAGTGATTGTAAAACCATAACCAGATTCAATGAATGATCATATATAACAATAACCAAAATACAACCATATTTCAATGAAAATAGATCTAATATACCCCATTCTATTATAATATATTTTAGAATCCCAATTAAAATTAAATATTTATTATGATCAATCATATGATTATATCATCTGGAGATTTCATAAAATAATTTATACAATATTGATCTGTATTATGATGTGATTACATATTAAATAAAAATACACTACATGAATGAAAAATAATAATATTCATCGAAAAAATATCCAAAAAACATATTCCCTAGGAATTAAACCATTAACATTCTACTCTGTTTCACACAACACAATACTCGACAACTTAACTGAAAATGGATGAAAAAATAACGTCGAGATATGGGTAGAGAACAAGTATACAATTATATGAATAGATTAATCCAAAATAAAACTATTATAATAATCCCAAGGATGTTGTTTTCCACATATTTAATGTCACATTGGAAAATATTATTTTTAACAAATAGATTATTATGTTTAGATAGAATTTACAGTCATATATATGATTTTCTATTGGAGTTTATTGTGTTATATGGATATGATGAACATCGATAAAATACATAATTTATTTAATAAGAATAAATATTCTCCACAACCAATGAAAAAAATCATTTTTTGTGTTCATGGAATATTGAATTATGAATAGTTACCCTGAAATATTTATAACCCTTTTTATTTTTAGTTTTTTGATTCAAACTTTTGGAGATAATCATCTTATTCTCTACTTACATCATTATGATGATTATGAATCTATTGTATTATTTTAACCATTTTCCCTTTATTTTACAAGGAAAATATACATTTTATTAAAGGATTTTTTTATGTCTTTCCAAAAAAATATATTAACATTCTTTTTTATCACCTTCTTTATTCCTTACACATCCTTTTGCATGTTTATCCTTAGCCCTGATAGCATGTGTTTCTTCCACGTATGTATTCTTAGTGGTTTTTTACATTCATTTTGATTAAATCTTCAATAATTTACTATTATTACACTTTTGTATTGATAAAAATTGGTTTTCAATGGAATCATAATATTTTTAAACATTATATATATTTCCAATATTTATGATACAATGTGTCATCAATCATTCTAATTACATATTTATTATTAATCAGATGTTATAATAATTATATATATAGAAAAATTGATTTTTTATTGTTTCTCATAAGTTTTTTTTTAGACTAATGATGATATATCTTAAATTAATATTCAATAATATAATCTATGTAGCAATAACCACATTTTTATTCTTATAATTTCATAAATCATTTTTCATAAATCAATTAAATAAAATATTGTGTGTTGTTTTTTCATAAATTATTAATAATTATTTTATAAATATGTGATAAAATATTCAATGGTTTTTGGATAATTTAGTTCTATTCTATTTTTCATATTCTATAAGATGATGTAAATTGTTAATACTTTTTTCAACTGTATTTTAAGGTATAAATTAGGTTATTAAATTATTATTTCACCCTCAGTGCCATTATTTCCAGGATGGACAGACACTTATCATGTTTTTATGTTTATATTAAATTATATTTTTTGTTATATAATTATATCCATTAAAATATGTGTTAATTATTTAATTATAGTTTACATTATGAAATATATTAGAGATAATGTATTAATATTTTTAGTTCATCGATAGTATTATAATGGTTTCATTATTTTTTGGTGTTAGGTAGTGAGGGTGAATTAATGATGATGAGCTAATTTAATTATTTTTTTAATTATTGTCATAACCTGCCGTCGCCGAGACGAGTGACGGGAGAACAAACTGCCAGACCCTTCCTTCCTCAAGTTGAAGGAGAGAAATTTACCCCACCAGTCCTTCCATAAATTGGCCCTAGAAGGGTGAATACCACCAAAGGTATAGAATCACACTTTAAATGGAAGGAAATACTTGTTTTATTTAGTACTACTGGGAGATACAATGTTATAAACCCAAATACAACCGTAACATAATGTAAATGTAATGCCAAAAACCATTCCCCTAAGCATGTTCCATGAAAAACCCATACAATTACAAGAATGAAATTATTGGGAAAATAAAAAAAGATATAAAATTGAAACAAAAACATTCCCGACGTCTGAGATAGTATGGTCTTGCATGTCCCTTGATGTCCTCCTAGAATACTTTAAGTAGTTTTAATTACGTAGAGTGTGTATACCGATATACTAAGTACAGAAAACCAAAATCAATTGTGCACATGTGGGGAGGAATTCTAATGCCCCATGAGAATGTAGAGGTAACTCTAACACACATCAATTAAACTATTCATACAGCCTCACCAAAGAAAAACTCCCCAAAAAATGCAAGTCATGTATGTAATAATATAAGTATATCAATATTTGGGTACCCCACAATGCTTTCCCATTAGTTATTGAAGACATTATACACATCAGACATCACACTCCATTTTCAAAGCAGTCCCACTACATCCTCAACAACAACCTTATGGGCCTCTAAAAGCACATAAGTAACCACAAACATACGCAGATAGCTAGTCCACAACCTTATGCTCCACAACCTTATGATTCTACTCGCATATATCTAGTCCTCCACAACTATACAAAACCATGCCCGTAGAAACCTTGTCCCGAACCACTACTCCCACGCTCCAAGACACCTATGAATCATTCTAAAGACACTTTGGAACCAACTTTCCAACAAAAACCTAGGCCAACTACCATAACATAGCATTCTTGAAGAGTCATGGTCTACTCTGAAGTGAAAAATTAATGGATTTAATATCCATACAGCCAATAAGATTTTGGAAAAATCAACGTCCTCCATAAAATGGGGGTTTTCGGCATGATGTCCTCAGCTTTGGTGGGGTGAGAATAAGAAACAAAAAACTAAATTTATATGTATAGGTAAAAAAACACTCATCCAAACCTAAGGGTTTCATTACCAGCCAATACAAAAACACCCACTATTCTATTCATTCATAAAAAAGCACAATATACACAACTAGAACGCATATCATTCCACGAAAAAATTCCCATTAAACCCATTTTTTCTAACTTATATATGTTATTAGGTGTATATAATTCTTCATTATCGGGAAACTAACACGAATAACCACATACTATGGAATAAAAAATATCCAAGAATTAATTTTAGCATTCACACTCAGTTCTCATGTAGTGTCGCAAAAACAAAAGGGATATGTGAGATCCCTCAAAGTAATGTAACCAAACCCAACCCCATAATATGGCAACCACACGGCCTCAGGACCAAAACCAAAAACTCAACAATAGGGATCCCATCCCTATCCATGAAACCCCACTCGACATCTTGCAGATCTGTCATATATATCACCATTACAGAGCAAGGATGTTATTTTAGATTAAACCACCCCATTAATTATGTATCATCATTCTACTTGGTTAGTCAAAATGATCACAAAATAATTATTGTACATGTTTCATGCATGTAATGAACTTTGTTTACGTGATTAACCATTTTCAATGTTACATCCATTCAATAATAAGATTATCTCAAAAAATAGTTGATCGTTAATCCCCAAGGGTGGACCACCAATGGCCATTATTTTCAGGTGGAAAAATACCTTTGAATTCATAATATAAATATAGTGATATAGAAAAACAACATCATCATCATTCACACAACGTCATTCATTAAAGATTCGTTTAATATTTTTGTTAAATTTTGTTTCATCTACATTGCATAGGAACAATATTGTTCACACCATATAGGATACACAGTAAATAGAGACGATGGTAAAACCTACATAGATGATCAACAATAAATTTTTTCATCCTCGTGACATGTTCTGTGGTTACGCCACATGTTGGGTAGGGACACCCAGTATTACCAGAGTGAGTAGGAAAGGCCCTACATTAGGTACACAACTAGACTCAGCAAGAGGGAGTCCTAACACACCAACTAATGGAAATGAGACCAATCATGAATAATATGATACTACATGTGATTTAAGACGACATCCAACTGTTTTGGGATATGAAAACATAAATAGAATTAAAAAGAAATCATGGTTTCTTCATGCAGTTGGGTGGTTAAATATGATGGAATTAATTTTTATTTTATAATTATCCTTTGAGAGGTGGAAACAACTATTGTGAGCGAACGAGTTTCCTTTAAATGGGGAAAACCACAAAACATGGGTGAAGCTGAAACGTATGGGAAAAAAGGTGACACTGAAGAAAAAGCCACAATTTTCGGTAATTCAACAAAATCCTGGATCTTGTGGTATTTAGATATCATTTATGGGATTTAAAAATTTCCTTGAACCACATTAAATGGTGAAGAAGACATTAAAGTGGTGTTCCAGTTAAACTAGGCAAGGAAACCCGACACCACTCTATGGCTGATTGGTGAAACCGATTGGTGTAACATGTCGATGGAGTTGATCAGGTCAAGTGGTTTAGGTTAAGATGATTAGGTGAAGTAGGTCATTAAAACTTATCAGGTCAAACTTAAAGGGTGAAGTAGATATTTGAAGATAATCTATAAAATGATATGTGAAGTTGATTAGTGAAGGTGATATGTGAAGATGATCAGTGAAGCAGACCTGTAAAGATGGTTATTGAATCTAATCTATGAAACTGATATGTAGAACTAATCGGTGAAACCGATCAGTAGAACTGATAATTGACACCATGGTGACACATTTCCACGGACATTGACAGCATCATGACTCATTGATAGTGTCCATGACACTCGAACACATTGAAATTTCTCAATGTAATGGTCCATGAGGGTTTGTTCCATTAAATAAGATACCTCTCAAAATATTATCGACCATGAGAATAAATGAGTAACCTGAACACCATTCTATAATATTCCTATCAGGAAAAAACCATCCCAAATAGCCATTCGAACTCCAAGGATCATATTTTCTAGACACATAACTCAGGGAGTTCATTCATTCATGTCATTAAACAATCCGTTTTGGGGGCACTAACTAACTCACAGTAGTTAAAACGCATTAGTAAAGATGCATCTTGATTAGGAATCAAGTTCTCCCAACACCACATATTCAAGTCCTCATAAAACATTCACTATATAAGAAAACAACTCATCTCATAACCCAACAAGGTCTACATTACCTAATATCAGGTCAAAAAAACATATCCATCAATGAATGCTCGAAACATCAACTCAAAATTTCTCTAGGAACTGAGTGTGAATTTGAGCTTCTCTCTCACAATTACTCTTATCGGGGCCACAATGCCTCCACAACACATGAACCAAAATGATGGTTCATCCACGATTCGCCTTCTATTTTCGATCCTCATTACTTCATTGTCACTCAACAAACTTATCATCATCCCCAATATCATACACTCCTCTGTCAATGACATGGGAGTCATCATGTTGGTATCGACGAAGCTAGGAGGCATGAATATCATTGTGGATCCTTTCAACATAGCTGGAAATGCCAGCTAATATGAATCCTCACCGACTCACCCCAACACTTCAAAAGCCATGATGAACCGATGAGATTGCTTCCTCCCCTTGTTGAACCTTCACGACCCATATCAAGGGGAATCTATCAGGAACACACGGTCTCCATCCTAGAAATTGAAGGGGCTCCTCCTAAAATCTCCATATGACTCATGTCCATCCTAGGTCGTCGTCATCCTTGAACTCACAAGATGTACCTTCTCCATTGTGTTCTACATTACCTCTAGGTCAAGAACACCTTCCTCCCCAAAATTAGTCCAGCACACGGGCGAACAACATGACCACCCGTACAAGGCATCAAACGGTTCTATGACAATTGTAATGTTATATCTATTATTTTAGGATTACTATACTAATGGAAAATGTTGTTCCCATGATCCCCATAGCACCAAAATGCAAGTCCGTTGTATATCCTCCACGCTCTGGATGGTTCTCAATATCTTCCCATCTGTCTGGGTGTGGAATACTGTGCTAAGGTTTAGTTGGGTTCCAAAATCATATTTTAATCCCCTAGAGACTTGTTAGGAAAACTACTCATCCCTGTACAAGACTATGGATATAATAAATCCATGAATCTACACCACCTCATCCCATACCTCCGTGATAAGGAATCCACTGCACTTGACTCCTTCATTGCTAGTATGTGATCTGATATTGTTAGTAAGTTTACCACTAACCCGATAGCAACAGATCCTCTTTAAACCCAGGGTAGTCCTGTGAAAATATACACTGATATGTCATCCCATAACCACTATGGGATATATAAAGGGTGCAAAAATCATATTAGGATGTGATATTCAGACTTAATCAGCTGACACAATAGGCAACTTGCCACAAACTCTGCCCCTACTCGTTTCACCCTAGGATACAAACATTTTTTCCTCAGGCCTCAGTACAACTTCAAAACTCATAGTTGTACATCTCAGAGTGAGTTATGGAACTCATAGATAACTACCCCAAATATCATCATTACGACATAAAACATCCCATGTAAAATCATTCAATTTTTACCATCCTCTGACCACAATTCCAGATCAATTCCTTCTTCCTACTTATAACGCATCACTTCACTCTTTATGTCTCCACAATGATACTTATCAACCTACTATAACAAAGAAAAACGCACGGTCATCTAGAATATACATCCTCTACCACCCTAAACCCTTGCATATAAATGTAAATATGTAACACCATGAACCTATTTACCTAGAGTTGGTGCATTTTTAAATAAAATCAGCATGATCACAAGAGGTTATATCTTGAAACACTGATAAATTTAGTATCTATGGATGAAATATATACATGCATATGTTTTTCATTACATTATTAATAAAAAAAATTTCCATTTTAAACAAACTCATATACCATAGCCTATCCCTACAGGTCAATCATAATATACTTTTGAAAATCCTATGAAAAACCATAAAAAGGGGTGAGAGAATATGCTCAGTAATGATAACTATATAGCAGAAACAATCATCAATAATCATATACACTTATGTTAGTGTATAAGACTATATCGAAATCGTTTTACAAATAATATTAGATAGAATATGGTAAATATATCTCAAATAAATACATTTACTTATTCACATTGATATTCTACATATCAAATAATAACATGTAATATCATTAGATAATTTTAAAATGATGAAATGCATAATGCTAGACATTAACCACATAGTCAAGGCCCGCTGCCAAGAATTCAGATAATATTTTTTCATAGACTTGTGCTAAGGCTCTATTTTGTCTCATGATACCTATTGATTCATTAAGGGGATGTAACAGGCCCCACCCATCATTAATAAGTCCAATGTATTCCTCATATGAAAAGGGTGAATCATAACATAAACATTCGTATAAAATCAAGGAAAATAAATGTTAATAATTCAAACGCAAATCATGAATTGTATAAAAAGAAAGATCATACAGAGTCATACATATTACAAAATCTTTAATAGAATAAGGATGATTGTATAATAATAAACGAATATAAAAAAACATAAAATCCAATGAAGGATGTTAACATAGATGAAATCAACCAAAAATCTATTTGTGTGAAATATTTATTTCTATTATGAAATAATTAAAAAATAAAAAACAATTATTTTGAAAATATTAATATTATCTTGTATGGGAATCATATATGGTGTTATAATGGATAAAAATAGTCGCACCCTCCATATTTGATAAAATAAATAATATTTATAGTCTTTAAAAAAGGAAATAAAGTACCTTGTTTTGAAAAAAACTTAATTACTTCATTATAATAATTTTAGAAAAAGTTAAACATGTTTATAAATATATTAAACACATATTCTAGGAGATGGTAAAAATGTTTTGAAATATATTTTTATGAAACACCTATGTTGATGATAAAAAGTCCCAGTACATACATTAATAAAATCAACTTCAGATAATATACAAAAATGAATAAATTCACCATTAAATTGTAAAATTCCATATATGAGGGTTATTTATCCACCTGTATAAATGATAAATATTATTTATTAAATAATATGTGAAAAAAATACATAAATATGATAACATAAATGATCTTCTAATACTACTTTGTTAATAATATTTCAGTTGTATCATTATTTTGGGTGTTAAATGATTCATTTTACATTATATTTTTGGTAATATAAGTCATGATTGTTAGGGAATGGATTTATTGGAATCATATTTTTAATTATATCAAGATCTTAAACATTATTATTAATCATAAAATTAAATTATTTTTGAATGGCTATGATGGAGAATGAATATCAACGAGTTCATGGAGACAGTAATTTGTACGTACATACGAGAGACAATATCATTCAATAATTAGTGAAATGTTTGGTATTTGGATGATATATTAAATATACTAAAACATTAAAATTTTATATTTATTATTAACATTAATTATACACCTCATTATACCCATCCAAATAATGAATTGTAGAAGGAAAAAAAACACCACGACGTGGAGACGGTAAGGTGTACATATGAATGCATGGTGACTTTTTCATTCATAGTATGGATATAATAATTAATATTGGTGTAACATATTTATAATAACATCATTTTGGTATATAAAAAATAACGTTTTGTAATTTGTAAGAATAAATGATCATTTAAAAAGGTGATGAAATTATTACCTCTTATTTAAGTGCTTCCTTTTTGATATTATTAAAAGGTATCCATAGGATGGATATACAATCAATGTATGGAATCTTGGTTAAAATATGGGTGGTTTAGAATATATTTTAGTAGGGGTTGGACAAGTTAAACGGCATTGGAGGTGTGATTTAGAGATAATGGAATATACCCTTTTATTAGATAGGTGATGTTAACTTTTGGAAAGTCTTAAAATATTTTTTTATTATAAAATAATTTTTAGAATCCAATGGCTCAAAATGAATTTATTTAAATTATTATGTACATATTAGTAGAAATCATATCAATAAATATGTTTTAAGAAAATTTAGGACACCATATTATCCTTATCTTTTATATTAAACTATTTGTTTAATAGTTTAACTATTACCATGTTTTCTTGTATTTTTTTATTAAATGGTATACAAAAATTCTATAAAAATCCAGATGATCCTAATGTGGTTCATTAATTAAATATCCATCATTATATAATTTCATTTCCAAATCCTTATATATTTATGACTATTATATAATTTAAAAAAATAGTATTTTTTTAAAAAATAATTTTTGCCAAATTTGACACTATATTGTATTTGGGTTTTGTGAAAGTCATAACATTTTGATTACATTGATAATAACTTATAGAATAAACCCTAAAATTTCATAATATCCTATAAAATTAGTTTATGAAAACAAAATTTTGTAATTATATTTATTTTAACAGTTATAATATCATGTATTTGAATCATTCACTAATATGAAAAATACTGCCCAATCATTGTGTCATAAATAAATTTGATTATATAAAGCATAAATATTAGAACTAAAATTTAATTATGCATAAAATATTTATATCTTTCTAATGAATATTTATTTTTGAATTTATATAATGTATAACCCTATATTAAAAATATCCTATTTTTTCAGGACAGAGCATCTTACATATAATGTTTTTGTAATGGACAAGTGACATGTCCAATTATTTCTCCATGTTGAAATAAAAATGAAATATATATAAGAGGAATGTATAATATGTGTACTTGAAAGCCTCTCCATCCCATATAATACACCATCAATGAAAACATGTCGTGTTTCCATGAATTCTAAACCTTTAAATATTATTTATAAGAAAAAACTCGTTGCTATCCCCCAAAAAAAATCCCAAAATAGACACTCAACAGAATAATAATAATATTAAATTATAAAATAAATTAGTCAAATAGTGAATACAAAGGAAAACTCAAAACAATCTACATCCCATTAAATCAATGAATCATTTCACATGTATATATACACCAATGACATCTCAAGAACCATTCTTTCACAACATAATGTTAATAAATAATTATAACCATTTACAATAAATTTTAGAAATAAATTTACATGTAGAAAAATAATAAAAAAATTTGCATCCCTTTTTAATAAAAAATAATCATATTAGTTTCATATCATCATCTTAGTATCTCATCGAGCTGTGATGGAAACAATTATCACCATACCCTCATGATTCAAAATTGAATCTGAAAAATCGTACCATATGCAACATCAAATATATGATAATATAGGTGATCTATATTGAGGGAGAATAAATTATCAGGTAACATACAATCTCTTATGATGTCATTTTCAAATGACATAAAAAATCACAAAAAGAAAAGATAGATTCAGTGAAGAAGTGGGGAGGGGTTATCTAAATTAAAATCCACCCCTTTGAAGCATCACCACTAATTAATAATAGTTTATGATAAATAAATTTACAGTCTACCCCAATATAAAAACTAATGTTTGGAAATTTAAGAACACTTCAGTATATATCAATACACACACCTCATCATGTTTCCATATGATTGATATCTCCCAATTGTGTAGTCATAATGATTGGTGGGATATGGTTGCCCCACTATATCAAATTGATCTGTGGCCTCCATTTTGATGCATATCATTCCCTTAAAATTTATAGAAGAACTATTATAAAACTAAAATTTGTAAAAAATAACATCATTGATATGTAAGGGTGTTCATCAACCAAGACATGGGAGTTCATTAGGGATGCCCCTAGGATACATTTGAGATGGCCCCAAGATAAATGTTTAACCCCATAACCTACTTAACAACCATTATGGTGTATCCTTGTTGGCTGTGATGTGGTCTCTCTAACTCACATCAAAATTCACACACACCGAGTTCAACTACGGTGTAGACTCTTTTGGGTAGACAATGGATTACATTGACAATGAAAATTATATTGCAACCACAATTTTGTGATTTTATGGATTCATTTATTAGAAATTTTCAAATAAGGGAAAATGGTACCTTAATCAACCCACACATGAGTTCCCAAAAATCCTAATAGGTCACATTAAATATTTAAATAAATTATTTAAGGTGTTATAAAAACATGGAATCCTAATTCGAGAAAAAAATCTAAAAAAGAGCCATATTCTTGATCATAGGACAATTTATATCATATTTATATGAAAATAAAATTACATGGTCCATTAGATATACATTGACCATAAGAATCATATTTTTTTTATTTCATGAAATCTAGTATAAACTTCCTCATGGAATACCCGATTAAGTGGCTGGGATGATTCATGATATATGTAAATCATAATATTTTGGAAAACTTCCTTTAAAAACAATTTTTCCTATCTGTTCATTATTTATTTCCATCATCAATACAATTTTTTCTTTATATAAATTGTATCTATAATTTGCCTCCAAATTCAAATTTCTATATTATAATTCATAATTTTTCATCAAACTAATTTAATTGAAAAATTGGAATTATTTGTTATGTTATGATCCTTATGTTCCTGATGGGTCAACCTTATGACCTAAAATTCCAATAATAAACTTCTAAAGCTACTCATATATGTGTTATATATATAAATTATAAGAACAAACAAATTTTTTCATGATGTGATGACACTTATAGGACTACCAAATCAATATTCGCAGGATCAGATTCAATAACAAGATAATATGAGTGCTTTATTCAAAGACATAATTGAAATTGAATTTTCTACGTAAGTATTCATTTACAAAAATTCAATTTTATCGTTCAATATCATAATAAGTTAATTATAAAATGAAATATTTTATCTTTTTAAATAAATATCTCAACATTGGAATTGATAAGAATACTCTAAAAAATTCATGAAAATTGAAGAAATCAAATATAAAGAAACAAAAAAATTCTCAAAGAAAGTGTTCTAATTTAATATCCAACAATAGTTCCTCAAATACATAAAATTTATTTGTAGGACTCAAAATAAAAAATGAATATATTTAAAAACATTTTTACGATGAGAATATATATCTCCTCTTACAAAAACAAATTTATTAATTGTATCGTTTTCTATATTTGATTCTAGTGACTTTATGATACTCCATTTTTAATTGGAATTATCTTACCAAGATCATTTAGTTTTATTCCAATCCATCAAAATATACATCTATAGAAACATATATTATTAACATGTATGAAATAATTTATTTTTATTCTTTAAAATAATTGATTTGTTGAAATGAATTTATTTAAAATAAATAAAAAACCTTTCAATTTGATCACCAAAAAAACTCGAGAACATACTCTTCCGAATTAAAGTATATGTAATTTTATAAAGTCATGGTTGACTATATCCATCATCCACAATAAGATAAAATGAAAATTAACTTTTCTAATATGCTATATTCAACCACTAATTCACAAACCATGCATTATAATATCATTAATTAAATACAAATTCAAGAACATTACCCACTCATATAGTAAGTATGGTTTAAAAGATATTCTATATGAATCTCATTACATCACATAAATCACAATTTAAATTAATTAAAAAAGTAACATATATAATAAATTAGCATATTATCTAAGAAAACCATAAAAACATTACAATGTAAATAATTCATTTACATCATCCATTATGAAAACAAAAAATTATAAATTTTGTTTATGAATTTAATTTCAACAATGAATAAATATATTAAACCATATTCTATAATTTCATAGTAGAGAACTAATGCAAAACATAAAAAATATTATTATATTTTAAAATACACAATAAACAAAAACTCCTTACAATGGAATCCATAAAACATGTGCCTAGTCAACGACATTTTTTGATAATAAAATTGTTTTTGAATAGAATTTTTTCTTCAAAAAGGTATAGCCATCCATACTTTTTGTTAATAAATGGGTTATTATTTATGAATAATATATAACTAACCACATATAATAATATTTAAATAGATAATAATAAACAAACAAAAAAAATATGAATTAACTAACATACTACTATGTTAAAATTCATTGTATCAACTATAAAAACACTGTATTAAAACAAATGTCATGCAAAATTCTCTTGTAACAACAAAAATAGTTCAATTGAATTACATCTTATATATCTATCTCAATAATAATATAAAATAATACTCAAATATAAAACATACTTATCCTCATATATTTGTTCAAAATTTACTTTTATATTTTCAAAAACTTTTAAGGGGAATGTGAAATCCCTCCCATTTAAAATAGAGGAAGTAGAAAAAGTGATAAATGACTTGATAAAGACAAGTATAAGGAAGATGGAATCACATTCCCTAATCAATTTCCAAGGAAATGAATTTACCTTGCTCATTGGATCATCCATTAAGATATCTTCACAATTATATGCTAGATAGTGCAAAGCTTGTATGTACTCTTATTTTCTAAAATTCCCCATGTGGAAGCCTCTAACCAATATGCAATATTGCTTGTCAATCAACTCACATTGCTCCCCAGTAGTATCCAATTGGGGTAATATTCCCAAAATTTGATCAACATATTCCTTCGTCGCCTTAATCGACAGATAACCTCCACCATTTCTCCACCAAAGTGCATGAGTAGATCCATCTTATGTTCTCGATCTACGGTCTTCTATCTCTGCGAGATGTTGAGATTCCCTACCTCACACTATTGTTTACATAAGAGAGATGCCTCATTCACCATCATCACACCCTAGAGTCGTAGATGTATCTCTCCTTTCTTATCCTCCATCATCTTGTTGGAATCCCCATGAGGGGTCACCCAAGCTAATGAGGTACCTTCTGCCTTTAGATCCTCATTGTCGTTCTCTTAAGACCCGATGAATCCAACATGAATAATCATCTTATTCATCATATCATGAAAAATAAATTTATATTCATAATGGTCAATCCATAAATGAATAAAACATTTAGAATAATTTTTCCCCTAAATGATAATTTAATTTTATCAAAAACATAAATCATCTTATAGGACTGGTCACCCAACATAATGTTGGTTAAAACATTTATCAATTCATGGAATAGGGTAGTGATTGTAAAACCATCACCAGATTCAATGAATGGTCATATATACCAATAACCAAAATTTCACCATATTTCTGTCAAAATATATCCAATATACCCAATTCTATTATAATATATTTGATAAACCCATTTTAAAATAAATCATTAATATGATCACTCATATGATTATATCATCTGGAGATTTCATAAAATAAAATATAAAATATTCATCTGTATTATGATGTGTATAAATAATGTATAAAAATAAACTACATGACTGAAATATAATTATATGCTGAGTAAAAATATCCAAAAAAACATATTCCATAAGAATTAATCCTTGTATATAATAATATGTTTTACACAACACCATGATCGAAATCTTAAATTAAAATGGTTGAAGAAAATAACTTGTAGATCTAGGTAGAAAATAATTATAAAATTAGAGAAATGGATTAATAAAATATAATACAATATTAATATACCCGGTGATGTTGATTTTTACATATTTAATGTCACTTCTTAATATTTTTTTTACCAATTGATTATTATTTTTAGATAGAATTTTCTGTAAAAAATTTGAGATTTTGTTGGAGTTTATTGTGTTATATGGATAGGATGAACATCGATGAAATACACAATGTAATTAAGAATAAAAAGTATTCTCTACAACCAATGATAAAAAAATCATTTTTCTGTGTTCTTTGGAACTTGACTTATGATTACTTACCCTGATATGTTTATATCGAATTTTTTATATTTTTGAATCAAAATTTATGGAGATAATCCTCTTATTATCTACTCAAAAAATAATGATAATTATGAATCTATTGTAATATTTTAACCATTTTTTCATTAATTTAAATGGAAAATATACATTGTGGTAATGGAATTTTTCATGTCTTTCCATAAAAACATATCCATATACTTTTTTATCACAATCTTATTCATTAGATATCCCTATTCATGTTTATCACTAGCCATGATTGAGTGTTTTTCATACATGTATGGTTTGTTAGTGGTGTTTTAGATTCATTTTGATTAAATCTTCAATAATTTACTGTTATTACACTTTTTTATTTATAATAAATTTTTTTTAATGGATTCATCATTTTTTAAACATATTCTATATATTTCCATTATTTATGAGAAAATGCCTCTTTTATGTTTCCAAGTATCTATTTATTATAAATTAGATGTTATAATAATTATATATGAGGACAAAATTGATTTTTAAATGTTTCTCATAAGTTATTTTTAAACTAATGATTATATATATTTTCTAAATATTCAATAATTTAATCTCTGTATCTACATAAAAAATTTTATTGTTATAATTTCATAAATCATTTTTCATATATCAATTAAATAAAATCTCATGGGTTAATTTTTTGTAAATTGTTAATAATTTTTTATGAATTTGTGATAAAATATTAAATGGTATTTTGAGAATTTGGTTCTATTGAATTTTTCTTATTCAGTAAGACGAAGCACGATAATTATACTTTTTTCAATTGTTTTGTAAGGTATAAATTTTGTTATAAAAGGATTATTTGACCCTCATTACCATTTATTCATGGATGCACAGACAATTATCATGTTTTTAAATTTATATTCAATTATATTATTCCTAATATGATTATATCCATTAAAATTACTGTTACTTATTTAATTATACATTACATTATGAAATATAATAGAGATAAATTATTATTGTTATTAATTAATTTATAGTATTATAATGGGTTGATTCTTGGTGGGTGTTAGTTAGTGAGGGTGAATTTATGATGATGAACTAATGTAATTATTATTTTTATTATTGTCACGACCTGCCTTCGTAGAGATGCTGGAATTGAGACCAAAAAACCAGACCCTTCCTTCCTCAAGTCGATGGACAGAAATTGACCCATGAGTCCAGCCATCAATAGGCCCCGGAGTGGCGACTCCCAATAAAGGTATATAATCTCACATAATATAGAATGTAACAAAAGATAGAATATTGCAACAAAAACATTTCAGACATCCGAGATAGTATTTTCTTGCACGGTACCTGATGTCCTCCTGTTGACCACAATGTAGTTTTAAGTACATTGAGTGTGTATTCCAGTATACTCAGTTGGGAAAACCAAAATTTCCTGTGCACATGTGGGGATGAATTCAAATTCCCCATGAGAAAGTATAGGTAACCCTAACTTATAGCAAATAATCTATTCATGTAGCCGAACCATATAAAAACACCCCACATTATTCAAGTCATGTACGTCAAAATAATATTATATCAATATTTTGGTACCCCAGACCGCATTACCACTGGTTATTGAAGACATCATACACATCAAATGTCACACACCATTTTCAATGTAGTCCCACTCCCATAGACACCTTGTCCTGAACCACTACTCCCACACCCCAAGACACCAGGGAATCATACTGAAGACAATTTGGAA
This sequence comes from Viscum album, assembly GCA_963277665.1. NCBI lineage: Eukaryota > Viridiplantae > Streptophyta > Magnoliopsida > Santalales > Viscaceae > Viscum > Viscum album. Next base: position 836,139,554 of record OY728138.1, read on the forward strand.
CCAACATTCCCAAAAACACCTAGGAAAACTACTACAAAATACCATGCCGGAAGTGTCATGGTCTACTCAAAAGAGGGAAATAAAATGATCTAATATCCATACACCCAATAGGATGTTGGAAAAATAATCCTCCCCATGAAATGTGGGTGTTCATCATATTGTGCTTAAATTTGGTGGGGTGAGAATAAGAAACAGTAATCTAAATTTATACGTATATGTAAAAAAACTCTCATCCAAACCTAAGGGATTCAATACCCGCTAATACAAAAACACCCACTTTACTATTCATTCATACAAAATCACAACAACCACAACTAGAACACATCTCATTAGTAGAAAAAATCCCATTAAACCCATTCTTGATAACATATTCATGTTATTACATTTAAATAATTCTTCACTACTGAGAAACGAACAGGAATAACCACACCCCAAGGAAAGGAAAATATCATATCATTAATTTAATCATTCACACTCAGTTCTCATACAGTCTCACAAAAACAAAAGGGATATGGGGGATAACTCAATGAAATGTATCCAAAAAACCCCCATAATATGGCCCACATTGCCTCATTTCCGTAACCAATAACTAAACAATATGGATCCCATCCCTATCCATGCATCCCCACTGACATCAAGCATATCCAACATACATATCACTATAATAAAGCTGGGATGTTTTTTTATATTTAACCACACCATTTATTATGTTTTTTTTCTATTTGGTTAATCAAGGTGGTCAAACAATAATTACTATTTATTAGGCATCCAAGTAATCAACTGAGCTTACGTGATTAACCATTTTCAATGTTAAATCCATTAAATCAAAAGATTATCAACAAAAATAGTTGATCATTAATTCACAAGTGCAGACATCCAATGACCATAATTTTTAGTGGACAAAATCCCTTTGAATTAATAATAAAAATAAAATGATATAGAAAAAAACAACATCATCTTTCACACCACCTCATTATTTAATTGTTTATTTATTATTTTTGTTCAATTTTGAATCATATAAATTTTGAGGGAACATTATTGTACACACCCTATAGGATAAAAAGTTAATAGAGATGATGGAAAACCCTACCTAGATGATCAACAATAAAATTTTTCAACCTCGAGCCATGTTCTGGGGATGCTCCACATGTAAGGGAGGAACACCAAGGATTACTAGAGTGAGTAGGAAAGGATCTAGAATAGGCACACAACTATCCTCGGGAACAGGGAGTCCCAATGCACCAAGGAAAGGAAATGAGACCAACTAAGAAGGATAATGAAACTCGGTGCGATTTAAGATGAGATCCTACTGTTTTGGGATATAAAAACTGGAATAGCTTTAAACACTCATAGTGGTTTCTTCAGGTAGTTGGGTGGTTAAATATTGTGGAATTTATTTTTATTTTACAATTCTCCTAGGAGAGGTGAAAAAAATATGAGTTAAAGGTTTTCCTTTAAATGGGGAAAAACCATAAAACATTGGTAAAGGTGAAATGTAATGGAAAAAACCATGACACTGCTAAAAATCTCACATATTTCGGTAATTCAAGTGAACCCTGACTCTTGTGGGATTTTAGATATCATATATGGGATTTAAAATTTTTTTGAACCACATTTAATTGTTATGAAGACATTAATGTGGGGTTATAGGAAAAATAGAGAAGGAAACCCGACACCCCTTTATGGATGATTGGTGTCACCGATTAGTGAAACGAGACGATGGGGTTGATCGGGTCTAGTGGATCGGGTGAAGCTGATTAGGTGATGTAGATCAGTGAAACTGATTAAGTGAAACTAATAGGCTGAAACTGATCTATAAGGTGAATCTATGAAGATGATGTGTAAAGGTGATTAGTGAAGGAGATATGTCAAGAAGATCAGAGAAGATGGCATGTGAAGATGATTATTGAATCTAATCTATGAGACTAATAAGTGGAACTGATCGATGAGACCATTCAGTGGATCTGATTGATGACACCACAGTGACACACTGCCATAGACACCAACATCTTCCTGACTTGCCGATGGTGTCCAGGCCACCCGAACACATTGAAATTTTCAATGTAACAGACCATGAGGGTTTTTCCCATTGCATCAGATACCTCTCAAACCATTATCAACCTTGATAATACAGGAGTAACCTGAAAACCACTCTATAAGATACCTATCAGTAAAAAACCTTCCCAAACAGCCATACGAACCCCAATGATCATATTATCCTTACACAGAACACATAGAGTTCTTTCATCCATGTCATGATACTAACCGATTTTTGGGCACTAACTAACTCACAATGGTTTAAACGCATTTGCGATGATGTGTATTGATTAAGAAACAATTTATCCCTCAATACATATATAGTCCTCCAATAAAAAATCAAAATGTAAGAAAACAACACATCCTTTATCACAACAATGTCTTCATTACATCACATTAGGTCACTAAAACATAAACATCAAAGAAATCTCGAATCAACAACTAAAAATTTCTCTTGTTACAGAGTGTGCATTTGAGCTTCTCACTCCCAATTACTCTTCTCGCAGAAACAGTGCCACCACAAAACCTGAACCAAAAGGAAGGTTCATCCACAAATGACCTTCTATTATTGATCCTCAATACTCCATGTTCTCTCCATGAACTTATCGTCTTCTCCAATATCAAACACTCCCCAGTCAAGGACATGGGAGTCCTCGTGTTGATATCAATGATGCTGGGAGGTGTAGGAAACATTATAGGTCCTTTCCAACTGAGTTGGAAATGCCAGATAATATGCCACCTCACCGACTCACCCGAATGCTTCAAAAGGCACGATGAACCAATGAGTGTTCTCCCTCCCTTTGTTTAACCATCACTAACCATGTCGAGGGTAATCCATCAGGAACACATTGTATCCATACTAGAAATTGAAGGGCCTCCTCCTAAAATCTGCATATGACTCTTGTCCATCCTTGGTTGTTTTCATCTCCGCATGCACAAAATGTACATTATCCATTATGATTAGCATTACCTTTGGGTCAAGAACAGCTACCTCCCCAACATCAGTCCAGCACATGGGAGAACAACACCACCACAAATTCAAGGCATCAAACGGTGCCACGCTAATTTCAATTTTATATCTATTATTGTAGGAATACTATACAAAGGTAAAATTTTGTTCCCATAAACAATTTGACCAAAATACAGGTCTGTAGTATAACATATAATTTCTGGATTGTCCACTCTATCCTCCTATCTGTTTGGGGTGGACTGAATTTCTAAGGCGTAGTTCGGTACCAAAATCATATTGAAATACCCCCAGACTCATTAGAAAAAATGTGCATCCCTATCCGAGAATATGGAAATCATTACTCCATGCAACTTCACCACCTCATCCACATATCTCCATTCTAAGGAATCCACTGCACTCGGATCCTTGATTTCTAAGATGTTATCTGATATTGTCAGTATGTTTACCACTAATCTGATAGCATCAGAGCCTCTTTAAACCCTAGATAGTCCTGTAACAAAATCCATCAATATGACATCCCCTATCAACAATGGGATATCTAAAAGATCAAAAAAACCTCCTAGGATGTGATCTTCAGCCTTAACCAGCGGACACAATAGGCACCTTTCCACAAGCTATGTCATAACTTTTTTCACCCTGGGATACCAAAATTTTTCCCTCAGGCCTTAGTACATATTGGAAAATACTAGGTGTATAACCAATGGTGAGTAATGGAACTTACAGAGAACTACCCCACACATCATCTCTATGACAAAAAACTTCCCATGTAAAATAATTCAATTATTACTATCCTCCAACCACCCTTCTAGATGATTTCCTTCATCCTCCTAATCGTGCAACACTTCAGTCTTTATGTCTCTACAATGATACTCCTCAAACTACTACAACAGAGAGGATTGTAATGTCATCAAAAATAGAAAACATCTACCACCCTTTACCCTTGAATCTACATGAAAATATGTAACAACAGAACCAATGTTATCCAGAATTGGTTCATTATTAAATTAAATTAGCATGATAAAAAGAGATCAAATCTTGAATCACATATTAGATTAGTAGAAATGGATTCACTATAAACATACATATGTTTTTATTAAATTATGAATAAAAAATCTAAATTTTCCCCTTTGAACATACTCATAACCCTTATCCTATCCGTGCAGGTCAATCATAATATACTTTTGATAATCTTGGGAAAAGAAACCATAAGAAAGGGCTGAGCGCAAATTCATAGTAAGGATAGCAATATAGCGGAAAAAATCATAAATAAGAATATACATTTAAGTTAGTGTATAAGACTAAACCAACAACCTTTTAAACTTAATTACAGGTATGATATAGAAAAGAAAAATAAAATAATTCCATTTACTTATTCACATTAAAAATCTTCTAGTCAAATAATTACATGTAATACCATTAGCTAATTTAAATGTTATGGAATGCATAATGATGGACATTAACCACATAGTCAATGCCTAGTGCCAAGAATCCAAATAATATTTTTTTCATAGACTGGTCCTAAGACACTAATTTGTCTCATTAGACCTACAAATGCATCAAGGGGATATAACAGGCCCCACCCATCATTACTAAGTCCAATGAAGTCTTTATATGAAAGGGTGAAACACAACATAAACAATCGTATTAAATCGAGCATAAGAAATGTTAATAATTCAACTGCGACCCATGTATGGAATAAAAAAATAAGAAACATAGTAATACATATAATAGAACAATTAATACAATATGAATGATTGTATAATAATAATTCAACATCAAAAAAACTTAAAATCCTATTAAAGATGTTGACATAGATGAAGTAAACGAAAAATCTATTTGAGTGAAATATATATTTATATTTTTAAATAATTAAAAAATCAAAAAAACTTATTATGGAAATATTCATATTATATTGTATAGATGTCATAGATGGTGTTATAATGGAGAAAAATAGTCGCACCAGCCGTATTTGATAAAATAAATTCTAATTTTAATTTGTCAAAAAGTAAATAAATTACATTGTTTCGAAAACAACTGAATGATTGCATTCTTAAAATTTTATAAAAAATTAAATAGGTTTATAAATATCTTTAACCAATATTCTAGTAAATGGTTAAAATGTTTTGTAATACATTTTTATGAAACAACTTTGTTGATGATAAGGAATTACCAGTATTTAATTTCGTAAAAACAACTTCTAATAATAAGAAAGAATGTAAAATTTAACATTACCTTGTACATTTCCATATATGAGGATAATTTATCCTCCTGTAAAATAGAAAAATCTTATTTATTAAAAAAGACATGAAAAACATACATAAATATGATTCCTTTTGGATATTATTAAAAGGGCTCCTTAAGATAGATATAAAATCAAAGTAAGGCCTCGAGGTTGAATTATGGGTAGTTTATAATATATTTGGTCAGAGGATGGCTGAGTGAAATGGCATTGGAGATGTGATTTTAGAATAAGGAAAGGTACCCTTTTATAAGATATGTGAGGTTTACTTTAGGAAAATCATAAAATATTATTTTATTATAAAATAATTTTCGGATTCCAATGGCTCAAATTTCATTTATTTAAATGATAATATAGGTATATGTAGAAATAATATCACCTAAATGGTTTTATTAAAATTTAGGACACCATATTAACCTTCTCTTTTAGAATAAACTCATTATTTAATAGTTTAGCAATTACCATGTCTTCTTTTAATTTTATATTACATGGTTAATAAACATACTTCAAAAAGCCAATTTTAACTAAAGGGGTTAATCAATGACATATCCATCATTATATAAGTTCATTTCCCAATAATTTTATTTTTACGATTATTATAAAATTTAATAAAATAGTATTTGTTTTAAAAATACATTTTTGTCAAATTTTGACACTATTTTTTATTTGGGTTTTGTGAAAGTCATAACATTTTTATTACTTCTATCAAAACTTATTGAATAAACCCTAACATTTCATATTCACCAAAAAACTAGTGGATGGAATTTAATTTTTGTAATTATATTTATTTTAATATTTATAATATCATTTATTTGTATCATTAATTAATAAGTAAAATACACCACCATCATTGTTTCATAAATAAATTGAATTATATATTTCCTAAAAATTAGAAATTAAATACCATGATGTATAAAATATTTATATATTTCTAAGGAATATTTATTTTTTAATTTATCTTCAGTATAAACCTATATTATTAATTTTTTATTTATTAATATTTGAATTTATCTTATGATTTCAGTCATTTCTCTCAGATTTTTGAAATAAAATTCAATGATGTGGTAAAACTATTTTTTATGAAAATTTGCAATAGTGCATATAATGTGGGTAAAAATAGTTTGATAGTTCTATATAATTTTAAATATCAATTCATATTATAAAATGACTCCAATAAATTACATTTAACTAATATAGGTATTATGTTTCTAATTAAACTAAAATTAAATTTAAATAAAAGAAATATTTATTTAAAAAATAGTATTTCTTAAACAATAACGTAGTGTTTTTCACCATTCATAAAAAATTTAATGTATCCAAAAAAATACCAAAAAATATATATAGTCTAATTTTTATATTCTGAATAAAAAATTATGTCTATTTTATGAAATACATTTATAAGAGTGACTAATATTTATTTTATTATTGTTAACAAAATGACACAAAATGTATTTCTTTTATGAAAGTAGTTTTGATAAATATATAACTATTTTAAAAAGACATATAAATTTTATTCTAATTATTTTTCATTTATCTGAAAACATTATAAATTACTATAAAAATTTACTTTTTAATATTCATATATGAATATTTAAATGAAAAATTAATACACCGTTTAAATAATTATAATACTATTGTGTTGTTATGCAGAAACTCAATCTTGTGTATAATGAAAGTCTAGTCATTTTTGTGTGTTGTATAATAAATTTATGTACGATAATGATATAAATTACTATTAAATCATCGGGTGTTACATTCTCCTCTCCTTACAAAAATTACATCCTCACAATTTGAAATTCTTCTTAGAAAATAAAAGTTTAAAAATTGAAAATAAATATCTGAAAAAACCCACATTAGAAATTGGGTTATTAAAATATTGTCATAATAAGAAGAAAATGGAATTGAATGATTCACCACCAAATTAAGATTTTGAAAATGTGAATTTTTTTCAAAATTTGTCCACATAATTTGAGAAAAATTGTAATTATTTATTGGGATTTATTGAGGTAATCAATCCCAAACAAGCCAAAAATAAATAAAAAATTGGGTTCCTCAATGCTATAAATCATTGATGAATTAAAATATCAATGGTTCATCAAATCAGAAGTTATTAGGATAAAACCCTTTTAGAACTATGATTTTTACCTAATGTATAAGAATTAATTTCATCATAAAATAAGGGAAAAAAGCATTACATGAATAGTTCCACCCTTCAAAAAATTTCTACCACAAACTAATATAGAACACCATTAGATAATAGAAACCCAAAATATTATATTTATTATCAATGAATAGGGTTTTAAAGATATAATTTAAAATTTATCTATCAGATAATTTTAAAAAAACTACATTATACAAACTGGGACATCACGTAGGCCATTGGTAAGTGATGCACCCTTGTCACACATCAGTTGTGGGTTCATATGTCACAGCCTTGCTAGACGCGACATTTTGTCTCCCGACATTAGGGTTGTCCTTTTTAAAAAAAAACCTAAAATAAAATTTGGAAATGTATAAACATTATTCCATAGTATCCAATGACAAAAATAATTTATTACAACATTTACACATATCTAAAATTCTTGTTTCCAAACTCATAGTCCCATAATTTAAAAAGATAGTCAACATAAAATAATGAAGATCTCATTTTTCCACATAATAAAATTTGATTACCTTCGTCATGTATTCTATTAAAACATGGTAACACCATGCATTGACATAAATCCTTATTGAATACGCTCATTCTCCCTTATTCATTATATAATACTACATATATTCGTTATATCAAAAACATTTGAATACTCCAACAATTATGGAATAAAAAACCCATTTATCACTTCCAATTTAGTCAAGAATATCCTATATAATTTATCAAAATCAACCATCACATAATCTGAAATCAATACCTCTGTATTCAGTCGATATTAAGGTTTATCATTCCCTCAACCAAGTATTTTACAAAATGTTTAACATGTTGTTGATTCACATTTTTTAGTACCATATAATCTCAAATCCTCAATGAAATAGTAGTACAATACAATCATTATTTATTTCCAGAATTAATATAACTCATACATCATTGATAAAGCAGTAAAATGACATAACTCATTATTAAAAATATAATTTCACTAATTATTCCTCTTCATTTGTCGTAGTTTCATTACATTATTATTATGAAATAGCATCATTTGGGGTATACTCTAATGATTGATTTCTATATTCATGCAGTGTCCCAACTCCATTCAAATGAAGCATTGTATATTTGAAACCTTTTTCTACCCGTTCAATCACGTACATGGTGTCCTTTTTCTCCACACATATAATAAAATACCACTCCTGTTTAACATTTAACAAGATGATTATTCCAACAGCTATCACACATGGTAAAATATTACATTAACTTCTTCCCTTTATCCATCATTCTCTCTACCACCCTTTGATTCTCTGGATTCTCCTCAAATCCATTGTAATCAGATTTTTCATTACATATATGATTATTACATGATCTTATTTCCTCATATGATGAGAATATGTGGGGGATTATTTCCCATCTAAATTAATGCATAATTCCATGAAAGATATTATTCTTCGTACTATTTGGATCATGCATATTAATGGAGTTATCCTTCCTTCAACAATGCACCATTTCTATATAATGGAATATAATAGAATAGTAAATTAATCATAATGAAAAATTCCAAACTTGTAAAATACCTAACGCAAATTAGGATGTTTATCCATATAATCTATAATCATAAATTTATTTTCTTTGAAAATTATTTACTCATAAATCCTTTGTAATTTTTTATAAATAAAATGTTATTTTTCCAATGAATATCTCGCAAGAGCGTCAATACCAAGAGTGCATCAAGGCATGTTGTCCTATACCAAGATATCCCAGTTCAAGCCTGAAACTCCATTTATGAGTTTTCACTCCTAGATACATCTGTGCTAGAGCCACTTCAACCTATTTGTATCAATACATGGATTTATTATCATGGAAAACACACATAATAATTACACTACAAAATTCTTGTATGATCTTCTATACTGATCCCCAAATTCTATTTTAAGTTAATGTTCTATAATCAAATATTTTCTAAATCTAGTTTCCAAGGATTGTACTAAACTACCTAATATACCAAATGCAATGCCATGACCCAAGTTACCTAATGTTGGAGAATTATTAAAAAATAATGTCATTATCATAAGAGATTATGTACCAAAATAAAGAGTAGTTTTGTTGCCTTGGTAGTATTATATACGTACATAAATTTTACATTACATTATGTAAAAAAATAATGGGTCGCCATTGAACACACAAATATACCATATCCTATCCTTATAGGTAAATCATAAAAAACTTTTTCACATCCTGGGAAAAGAAAACATAAGAAAAGGTTGATCTCAGATGCTATGTAAGGATAACAATATAGTAGAAACAATCTTAAATAAGCATAAACATTATAAGAAATTTGTAAAACATAAATACAATACTTTTAAACTTAAACATATGCATAATATGGAAAAGATAAATCAAATAATTATATTTAATTATTCACATGGATATTTTACTAGTAAGATAATCCCATGTAATATCCAAAGATAATTTCATAATAAATGAATGAATAATGTCAGACATCAAAATGACCTAGTCAAGACCTCATTCCAATACCAAAAATATGATTTTGTCAAGTCCTTATGCCAAGAAACTAGTTTGTCTCATGATACCTACATATGCATTGAGGGCTTACAGCAGTCCGCAACTGTCAGTTACTATGTCCAATGAATTCCTCATATGAAAAGATTGAACCATAACATAAACATTTATTTTAAAAAATGAATAAGAAATTTCAATACATCAACTATAAATCGTGAATTGTATTAAAAATTAACATCTATAGTCAAAAATATCAAAAAAATTAAATAAAATATTGAATAATGTATCATAATAAATCAACATTAAACAAACGTAATATACAACGAAGGATATTGTCATATATGAAGTCAATGAAAAAACTATTTGAGTGAAATATCAGTTTATGTTTAAAAATCATTTAAAAGTAACAAAAACAATTATTTTGGATGTATTCTTATAAGCTTGTAAGTTATGTTTAAAATGTGGTACAATTGCAGAAAATATCCCCCCTTATCGTATATGTTAATAACATACTTTCCTTAATTTGTCGAAAAATTATTAATGTATACTTATTTAAAAAATGATAGAAATATTCCATTAAAAAATTTTATTAATATGTAAAAAAACGTGTATAAATGAATTTATACCATGTTCAATGAAATTTAGGAAAAAATTTATATACATTTTTAAAAAACACAGATGTGGAAGATAAATAATCCCCATTAGATACATTCGTAAAAACAACCTCAGATAATAAATATATTGTAAAATTAACCCTTACCCTATACATTTCATTAGTATAGGGTATGTTAAACTCATGTATAATAGTTAAGTCATTATAATTAAATTACAAAAGAACCACATAAATAAATACTATATCATATATGATCCTCTAATATTTCTTGGTCAAAAATATTTCTATAGTATCATTGTTTCTGGTGTTAACTAATTATTTTTTTATTGTATGTTTTGTTATGTTAGTAATGTATTGGATGTATGTTATTAATATCTATAATTACATTAAGATAATAAACATTATTTATAATCATAAAATATAATTTATTCTCGAATTGTTATGATGGGGAATGAATCTCATCGCGTTCATGGATACAGTAATCCATACGTATACATGGGAGTAAATATTATCATTCTATTTTTGGAAAAAATCTATGTAATTGGATGTTATATTACATATAAAGAATCATTAATATGATATATTTATTATTTAAATCAATTATAAATATTATTATACACATCCAAATAATGATGTGTAAAATAACAAACTACACCACGATGTGAAGATGGTAATCCATACGTATAAACGTTTGGGGACATTTTCATTCATAAGATGGATGAAATAATGAATATTGTTGTACCATATTTATAATAACATCATAGTATGTAGTAGTTTCTAGATTTATTATTTTGGTATAGAATAAATGATGAATGAGTATGTATAAAAAAGAACATTGAAAGCGGTGGTGAAATTTTTACCTCTTCTTCTGGTGCTTACTTTTTGATTTGACCAAAAGGGATCCATTGGCCTAATTTATGATCCTAGAAAGGCCTATAATATTATTTTAGGGTATTTGGAATTATTTTGTAGTAGGGGATGTCCAATCCAAATGCCATTTGAGGTGTGATTTTGAGAGAAGAGGAAGTACCCTTTTATAAGAGATGATAGAGTCACATTAAGAAAAATCTTGAAATATTATTTTACTATAAAATCTTTTTTGGTTTTTAATGGGTCCAAATTAATTTTTTTCGAGTATAAGGTGTGTAAGGGTAAAAATATTCAAATTCAATACGTTTTTTACTTTATTATTTCACCATATGAAACATATATTTTAGATTTTACTATGAGATAAATAGTTTAGCATCGACCATGTCTTCATGTATTTATATATTTCAATGTAATATTCAAACTATATAATTCCAATAGAATAAAAAATGGTTAATTAATGACATATAAATAATTAAATATTTCCTTTTTTTGATACTTATATTTATAATTCTATTATATAATTAAATAAAATAGTATTTGTTTTAAAAACACTTTTATATCAATTTAGACATTGTTTTGTATTTGGTTTTTATAAAAGTTATAACAACATGATTAATTAGAACAATATATGGTTAATCATCCCTATAATTTAATATTTACCTATAAAATTCGTGGATTGAATCAAAAAAATTGAAATACATTAACATTAAAGGACCAGACTCTTCACTAGACAATATAGTTCGCCAATAAAATCCACAAGTTATCAATCCCCTTTAAAGAACACGGCTTTTCACCTGACGAAGTCCATAAAAACACGAACAAAAAATATCTAGTATATGCCTAGGATGATATTGTATGGATGAATTTGTAGTTAAAGGAGGTCCCCACAAGACTAATGCGGCCCCAATATTAGTTTGTATCCTTGATAAACATCAAATAGTTGGGTATGACCCACAACTGCCATACTCAACACCAGGTGCATGGAGAGTCTCTCTACATCTGTGCCTATAGGATGTGTTGGACCGGCTATAAGAAAGGTGTTTGGATCTCCTAAATAAAAAATAGAAAATGGAAGAGTGAAAAACAAGTTGATCATACATCAATCAACATTAGGCCATTCTGGAATAGCTACCTCTACATCTTCCAACTGCCCACACCCAATACCTCTCCCCCTTGGCTGATGGTCGCCTCGACGACCACTCCATGGTCAAGGTCTCTGACGAGAAATATGAGTTTGTACACCTCATGCAGCATCTTCTCTCGTAGGAGGGGGAGCATGATGTCCATGCTCAAGCCATAGAAACAGACTGGTGAAAAACTACTGCAATTGTGGTGAGAGCTGATCCTGATCCGCACCACTATACTGCACATTGTTTAGGCACTGATTTTGAAGGCTTCTATGGATTCCACATATGAATAACCATACTAATGGGCTGGGAAAAAATGACATGGAATTGGAGATCAAAACTTGAACTGATGGGGCCTGTACCCCACTCACTGAAACCTAGATGTCCCTAATTATGGAGGCTTGTTGGTGACATCATTCCCCTTTGATGAGTCCACTCATCTCACCACTCATGGAACACCTCCATGTATATTCATTCTCCCCATCACTTAAGACTTATTTTGGACCCCCAATTATGTCTGTAGGATGAATGGTGTAACTACACACTACAGAGAAGGTTTGACTACCTTCTCTAAACATCTCTCTCGATACTCATTGCCTGGAAAAACGTTCAGAGAAAAACTAATGAGAACATTGAACTTGATCCATTGATCCCTCACTAACATACACCCCTTATAATGGGAGAGTAGCTCCTGCCTCTTCTCAACCATCTTTACAAAATAATGATATTCTTCTCGGATCTACATCTCGAAGTCAGTCCAAAAAATCTCACTCTGTATCCTCTCTTCGAGTTAGACCATCCACCAAAGACAAACTTCTCCCCTCATATAACTCACGGCCAAGGGAACCCATTACTCAGTCTGTGCCTGGATAATGATGAAAGCTATCACCAAATCATCGATCCTACTTTCAGTCTCTATGTCTGAGAAGCTGCACTCTTATGTCCTAAGGGTTTACTAATGAACATTATGATGTGGATTCGGCCACTAGTTGACCACCTCCCCTCAATCTGCCCACCACTGATCATCCAGATCATCTTCTTAGGCTTTGATACCCGCTATACTAGTGTTCATCGTATGGGTTCTAATACTGAATGGTAAATAATGAATTCTTAAGCCTGAGTAGTGAAAAAGATGTATTATAAATTTTCTTTAAAATTGTTATTTTTTCAATTCCTAGTACACCTAGATTAAAAAATAACACATTTCATAATAATGCATGTACCTTTCCTAGGGTATCTACATTGTAATCAGTGTAGCATCACTTGGACATTCAGTTGGTCCAGAGTCCTTGCATCAGATCAGAGGGGCCTGAAAATATAGTGTTCCAGGTGGTCTTTCCTAGCCCATTTCATTCATCAAGATTTCCTAACACTATGTGCCTAATATCCCACAAAATACTTTTTTTTCAAACCCCTAGATACATACTATATATCAAACATCACCTTTGAAATCATTCTTTCATGACCCTCCTTCACCGATATAAGATAAGAAACATCAAACAGTCAGACCCTTCCTTTTTATAGTTAAAGGAGAGATAATGACCCTTTGACCCAACTTCAATAGGCCCCCAAGTAGCATCTAGACCCAAGGGAATAGAAGAACAATTTATATAAGAGGTATTTCACTTTTTATTTAGTAGTATCGGGAGATACGATGGTGAAAAACCAAACAACCCCAAAACAGAAGGTAAATGTAAATCCTAACCCCATTTCCCTATTCATGTTCAATGATAAAACCATACAAGTAAAACAAAAAAATCCAAAGGGAAAGTACCAAAATAAATAAAAAAGCAAGAGAAATTGTCCCAACGTCTGAGGTAGTATGGTCCCGCTTAGTCCTTAATTTACTCATGGAATCCTGAAAGCAGTTTTATATAATTATTGTGAGTATACAAGTATACTCAGCATGAAAACACAAAAAAATTTCATGCACAAGGGGGGAGGAATCTAATGCCACATTAGAATGTATTGGTAACCAAAACAACCATAACTGAAACTATTTACCCCGCCTCACCAAGGCACACTACCCAAATAATCCATGTCAGGTAAGTAAAAGTAATACAACATCAATATTTTGGTACCTCTCACTGCTTTCCCACTTGTTATTGAAAACATTTTACACATCATTCCCCCACCACCACCATTTTCATTGTAGTCCCACAACCTTAACATCAAAAACCTTATTGGACACCACAACGAAATATCATGCCTAGGGACACTTGGTTAACCATAACCATACATAACCATGCCCGCAGACACCTGGGCTAGAACAACTACTCCCACATCCAAACACTCCTGGGAATTATCCCGAAGATTCTTGGGAAACAAACCATCATGCACACACCTAGTCCAACCACCATAACATACCCTGCTAGAATAGTCATTAGCTACTTGGAAGATTGAGAAGAAAGGAGATAATATCTATTATCCTAATAGGATGATGGAAAAAACACCCTCTCCCATGAAATGTGAGTGTTTGGCACGAAGTGATAAACATTTGTGGGGTGCGATGGAGAAACACAAAACCAAGTCTATGTGTTTAGGTAAACAACCACTCATCCAAACCTACGGGTTGAAAAACTAGCCCATACCCAAATACCCACATTACTATTCATTAATAAAAAATTACAACATCCACAACCTGTGTAGATCTCATTCTTGGAAAAAAATTACCCATTAAACACATTCTACTTATCAAATTCAAGTGATTCAATTTAAATAATTCTTCACTATCGGAAAAATAATTCCCAAAGCTACAAGCGAAGGAATGAAAAAAAAGTCAAGTTGTAAATTAAGCATTCAATCCCAGTTCCCTTTCAATGTCAAAAGAAAAAAATGGATCCCTGAGATCACTAGATGTTAATGATACAAACCAAGACCCATCATATAGAATCACATTGCCACAAGTATACAAATAAAATATAAACAATCGGGGATCCCATCCCCATCCATGTAGCCCCACACTGGATCAAGCAGAGCCACTACACATATCACAAAAAAAAATAAAGGATGTTTTTTATTTCATATTATACCACACCATTAATTATGATCCATATTTCCATTTGGATAAATGACGTGATCACCCAAGGATTATTATGTATTATGAATTCATTTCATCAACTGATTTTACATGATTAACCATTTTCCATGTTATAACCATAAAATCACATGATTAATCAGAAAAATTATGGATCATCATTTCGCAAGAGAGGACCACCAATGGCCATGATTTTAAGTGGACAAAAGCCTATACAATTCTTAATATAACAACAGTGGTTTACAAAATAAAAATTAACATCATTACCATCCCTTCACTCTTTAATGGATCATTTATTATCTTTATTAAATTAGATTTCATCTATTTCATGAGGGAACATTATCGTACCCACCCCACATGATACAAAGTAATGTGAGATGAAGTAAAACCCTAGCTAGATGATCAACGGTCAAATTTTTCTTTCACGTGCCAATAAAATGGGTAGCATGACGTGTAGTGGAAGAACTCCAACAAATCCAATAGTGAGTAGGAAAGGCTGTAGTAGGATAACACATATCTCAAGAAGATGAACTCCAAATGCACTAAGGAAATGAAAAGTGTCTAGGCATGATGTAGGCAGAAGCATCGTGCGATAAAGGCCCAGATCATGGAGTTGAAATATATAAATAAATGAATATTATTAAAGAAGGATCATGTATTCTGTTATAGAAATGGAGGTTACACATGAAGAAATTAATAGTTATTTAATAAATATGCAAGGAGATTTTGTGATAACGGATGTGAATTAAAGGGTTTCATTTAATCTATGAAAAAACCAAGTAACATGGTCGGAGTAAAAATATATGGGTAAAAAGGGAGGCATTGGAGAAAAACCAACACATTTTAGAAATTCATGGGTCAACTAGATATTGGGGGATTTTATATATCATTTATGTGAATTAAAATTATACTTGAACAACTTTTGAATGATAAAAACACATAAAAGTGGAATTCTGGTAATATTGTGGAAAGAATCCCCAACACACCTTTGTGGACGATCAGTGACAAATATCAGTGAAACTGATCATTGGGGATGATAGGTTGAAGCTAATAATGTAAATATGATCAAGATAAGATGATAAGTGAATGTGAATTGTTGAAGCAGATCAGATGAAGAAAATTAGTGAAACTGGTCAGATGAAACTAATCAGGTGAATCTAATCAGTAATATTGATCAGTGAAGCTGATATGTTAAGCTGATCAGTGAAGACGATATATGATGTAGATCAGTGAAGATGATGCATGAAGCTAATTAGTGATGCAGATCAGTGAAACTGATCAGTGAAGAATACCAGTGTAGATGATCTGTGAAGGTAATCTATGATACTGATTGGTGGAACTAATTGATGTCACTGATCAGTGGAATTGATAGGTGGCACCATAGGGATATGTTTCCAATTACACCAACATACTCATGACACACCTATGGTGTTCCAGACAACCCAACACTTATAATATTGCATTGTAATGGGCCAGGATGGACCAAGTAGTTAAAATTATATTTATTTGTGATATACTATATTTATTACCACTAGTAATGGGAATAAATTTAAATCTTGGTTGGTTTTTTATGATAAGTACCCCACTAATGTACTTTCATGGTTATTAAAGATTTAATAACATAATAATTTAATCATCTAATTGATATTATCATTATGTAAAATATATTTTTTTGAAAATTATATCACACCAAGTAATCTAATCAATCAGATTCTATTAATGCATTGTCTATTCTTGGAACATGGGTTTGTAATTGTTTCAAGTATGGTTATTTATAAAGTATATATATGATTTCCTTGTTTATTTTATTTAAAATTATGTTCCATTTAATTTAAAGTATAAATTATATATTAAATAATTTCATTATAGAAAGTTAATTTTGTCACATTTGTTAAAAGTAATGACATTAAATTGGTTGTTCCTGCATTAAAATAGACATCCATCATTTTAATATTTTCCATGGAGCCAATTAGTCACTCTATTAGAAAATATATATGTTTAATGTAAAGGATTAATAATTTAATATCTATGATTCCTTAAAATGATATATTTCTATACATTATAATAATTCAAAACCCCTTTTTGTACCTCTATATTTTCATTCGATAAAATTAATGTTTTCACAGGTTTTCATGATTTAAATGATGTTAAATATAAATGAAGTTTTTTCATCTGAAATTATCTTTATACACATTTTCAACTATATATTAATTATTTACTGGACAATATTATTTTCAAATATATTATAAAATGAGTACTAAATTCCCACTAAAAATTATGTAAAATCAATATTTTATAGTTGTTTTATTTATATTATAATATTAGAAATTATCTACATCTATTCCAAATAATGTATTAATGGGAGTTATTTTTAATAGTAATATTTTGGATCATATTTTGATAATTTCACCACATCTAATTTTTTTTTATTTGTTGTCATCGTTGTTTGTTTAATATAGGTGGATGTATGGATTAATTTCATATTATATATGGTATTTATCAATGGATCAGGTACATTGATTGTGAGAGGAATATATTATTTATATTTTACATGAGTATATCTTCTGTTTAGTTTGGTTTAGAATGTTTTTATGAATCTGGTTGTGCTTTTGATATGAAGCCACAACATTTTTCTAATTAATATTTTTTTTGTCGTTTATTTAATTTCAGATAGTTAATAAATCATGTTTGTATAGTATGTCTATATAATAAATATATTTATCGATATATTTCATAATAATTATTTTATTTTATTTTTCATTCATAATTATTTTTAGACTGTATTTTAATTTTATTCTATCGATTTCATAAGGGATACTTATTGGAATCAAAATGAATTTATATGATTATTAATTAAAGTAGTAAATTTATTTTTTTCATTATAAAAATTCAAAAACATAATATCATATTGATTCCCTTAAAACATTTTTCTAGAATGTGGAAATCCAGAACACAATTTTTTCATTGTGGCAATATCTATTGAAAAATTGAATGAGATACAACAGGTATGTCTAGGTTATTTGGGAAGGACTTATTTTTATGAGATAATACAACTTATATTCCGTGGGTAGGTTTGGAATAGGTACATGCTCAACACTTTTAATGATGAAGCATATGCTTCAATGCAGTTTTGTGATGTGAATAATAATTTCAGAATTTAGTTTTATTGAATCTATATCATTTTATGATCTGACTGAATTGATGGAAGAACATGCGTCAAAATTATATAATACCATATAATAAATTTTAGTTTTATTTGTTTCAAATTGTTTTCAATAATTATTTTATTATACATTATATAATCATTGTGAAATATTACTTATTTTATGATTTTATTTTTCATTATATAATTAAATGTGTTCGAAAATGTTCCAAAATTCATTTCATTCTACAAAAATAATTATTATTTTAATGTTTTATTTATTAAAAATTGATAAATTTTTTAAAACAATTGTTACTTACTGTAAAAAATACTTATTATTATATAATTATGTTTTGATTGATCTTCTCAATAAGTCATATGAATGTTTTTTCCATCATAATGTATACAAAAATTCAAATTTGGAAATCTTTGATCTAGAAGATGCTTCCAAACAATTCACCAAATACATCCATGTATGATATCATAGCATATATTATTTCAATGTATTTGATTTGTTTGGTATTAGTTCCCAAATGTAGTTACTTATAGATTTAATGGTTGTTGGAATTTATTAGGAAAAAGTATTTATTGGTTCCCATTCTAATATCTCCTTATATGGCCTTGTGAATGTTTATGCAACACGACATTCATTTTCATTGAGGATATATTGTGAGCGTCGAACTTCGTGGATCCCACGTGTGAATAGTATTACTTATAAATTATTTATAATAATTGAACTTTCCTTAATACATGAAAAACAAATAATGCCACTAGTTCAGAAAAATAGAATCTCTATTCCCGCAATCATATGATTCTAATAGTCCTCATTACATTAATTAAATCTGTAGAATACCCTATCATCCATGCATAGTGCGCATTATTCATTATGAATATTATTCCATCAAGGTGTGACAGGAAATAGAAATTATGGGTTTCTCTTTTAATAATCCGTAAACAACATGTACATTATCATTTCACAAAACTAAATCCTTTCACCTTTCAATGTACAATGTATCTATCATGGCTTGAAATGATGATGGAATTACTTTTATATTCCACGAATAAGCCACTCAAATCGTTTCTGATCAATATAATCACATGGGATGCATCCATGACTATTCCCCAACAACCAATGCTGCTCTTTAGAAGCACATGGGAATTATTCACATTTAAGCCCCATCCCCCAATTCCACTCATCAGCAGCACTATAGATGATTCTATGAATAATCTCCATCCACAAATTCCTTCCCATAAATGTACCTAGGAATACATTGTTCATAATCCCCATCCACCATTACTGCTCCAAAACATCACCCATCCAACCTTCATTCATAACATGCATCCACCTTTGTTTCTCTTTAACAACACTTGGGTTGTGTGATCTTGAATTTCCCATCCACTGTTGATGCAGCTTTGGAAAAACTGACTACCTTCCATGCAGAATCCAAATACACCATTTTCCCTCTTTGGGGCACCCGAGGATCTTCAATGAGTAAGCCCCATTGACCCTAACCACTCCATAGGGTCACCCAGGTTTCTTCGACATGTATCCACCACTACATCTCTCATGTGCGCACATTTTATGGAATGATCATTGGGTATGAATTAACTATTATTTCCCACACTGATCATGACTCATGTGTGAATAGAGTAAACAACTACCAAGCAATCCCCCATGGGCCTCTAACTATGTGTAATCCACATCACATACTCTTTCAGCCATTAACCATGTGTATTTTGTATTCTCCTCACCCTACGTGGATTTAAATTGTATTCCCCACTAAACTATTAGAAATATTTTTCATTTTCAAGCTAAATGATATGTGTTATGCCTCCCTATGGTTCAGTCCAATCCCTCCACACAATTCATTTTCTGAAAATACATAATGTTTATTCATCCTTCCTTCATGATATTAATCATAAATTACTGATCTACATGGGTTTTGGTCAATTTGGGGTATATAGTATGCCTCTTTGAGTTTCGATCACATGAAATTGTAATCTTATGTTCTCCCTTCTTAGGATGTCCCCACATGATGTGACAACCTCTCTTTTGGGGATGCATCTTGCGATGTCACCTCTTTGGGGTGTTCTGATCCTCATGGGCCACTAAGCATGCATAATCCTCAGCATGTCAATGGTTTGTGGTACTCTGTCTACAACCCAACCATATGAATCATTATAATGGTTTTATAACAATTCATAACCCCACACTTCCATATACTCCATCAATAGAGAGTTCAACTCTTCTGATGGGATTCAAACCATGAATACGCCCATGTATGTCTTTAGGTCACTATCTACTGTGTGAACCCTGATTCTATGACCCATCTGAAACTATGTGGACATTGATTCCCCCCTATTGGGATATTTTGGAAGCCTCCATGACATTTAATCCCATCATCCATTCCCCATGTTGATATTTCCATCGATCCATTGAGTCTCGGGGATGATCATGACCTATTTCAAACATTCTACTTCCATTAGGTCATCATTCATGCTCTCAACCTCACATGATGTATCTTTAGGTGTCACATCCCATAATAAAACATCATGGACATCGATTACCATCAACTAGGATACATAAGAAGCCTCCCTAATGATCAAGACCAACAACACCATCATCTTCAAAATAAATCCAACACATTTAACATTCACATCATTAATCACTCCATTCTCATTCCTAATTTTTACTTGGGGTAGAACAACCTAACAGAATCACACCATTCACTTAGCCCACATACCATACATAATCCATGTTAATCCCATTTCTCATAGGGTCTTCTTGGGTGTCTCAATTCGTATTCCCCAATCAATATGAAAAAGACTGTTCCTCTTACGACAAGCAGCTAGACATTTGTATGACCCGAACACCATTATTGAACTACATGGGTTTTGATCCATGACCTCTATGGAGGATATAAAGGAAGCCTCCAAGAGGATCAATTCAATAAAATGGTAATCCATGGTATCCTCCTCATTAAGGGAATCCTTCTCTTATCTTCCCTAAGTTACTTCTAGTTTAGCAGTCATGTTGTAAAACCCTCCTTTTTTGAGACACACAATACCTGATCCATCCTCATTTTTTGTTCTAATCCATCCATCAATTAACTAATCTAAGGGCTACCTCATAGGTATATATCTATATGACCCGCTATTTTTACTGTTTTGATCTATCTGATCCATCGTCGGTAGACATTAAAATTGTGGAATACCATTTGTTATACATGGTATGTCTAGGAAAGACTCAAAGACATGTCTCTCACATAATATTCCCCATCATAGTTGTTAGAGGCCTCCAATTTTTGTTCCCATGATAATCACATATATGAGGAAGAATTATAGTGTTTTAATTTTCCCGTATTCCTTGATTTCGTGACATGATTGATGATACCAAATACATCGACGTAAGGTTTCTACCATGTCATGACAACATTAAATTTATTGAATAGAGTATGATAATTTACTAGTTCCCATAACGATTTGGCACTGCGAGTGGGTTTTATTAACCATAACACAATTCTATAAGGGAGACCAAACTAGGTGACAAATTTTGAGAAGTAATACAAGGATGGAAGGACCTATATCACATTATAAATTATTAATCAATATATAAAACATCTTGGAGGATGTGATGGGTGTCTCCCACCTTTGGAAAGTGGGAACAAATGGACACAATCAGTGTATCCCTATAGATAGTGCACACCCTAACGGACAGTGTCGAAAACAAAAATATAATGGAAATGTGTTTAAAAAATAATTATTTTCAATGATGTATTTAAAAAAAATTTATCCAAAACATTCTTATAGAATACAATTATGAAAAAAATTCCATATGAATTTTATAAGAATAAAAAGTCATAGATTTTTTTGATAAATTATTATTATAATGGTTTGTGTTTAATTATAATGAATTATGATATATAAATAGGTATGTTATTGACTTATTAATTTTTTTGTATCTCTATAATATAATGTTTATTCATTGACATAGTAAGATAGTATGTACATGTATTCACTTCATTTAATTGATTCATCCTATGAAATAAGATATTAAAAGGGGGATACACTAACTATAAATTGGATTAATATCGAGTTTATTAGTAACTGATATCTGAGTGATATCATTTTTATTACCCACGTAATATGATAAAATATTATGTGAATTTAAATGCACATAAAGTTTTTTTGGTATGATTAAATCAATTTAATTAGTGTTAACCAAATTGTTAAATATTTATAATATAATTTTATGAATAGTGTATTCAATTTATAGATATAATTAATGTAATATGATTGAAATAAAAAATTGATAACAATTTTTAAATATTTTTTCATGTATTTCAACAATGAATTATGAATTTAATGTTTTGTGTGTCACATGAATAAAATATATTATTTATATAGAGACATGACCTAAACTAACCTCCTACAATTCTTAAGGTGCATGATGTTAGAAATCTAAAAGGTCCACATTCGGGAATGGGGAGGATTAGTTTCAAATCCTAATACTGATATGTTCTTCACATTATTTTGATACCAATATTTTAGATGGTGTAAGATTCCCAGGGAATATAAAATAGTGTTTGTGGGATTTGTAGAAATCACAATTTCATGGAACATGCATAGGAGGGTTTTTTTACTTTCAGTTATTTTATTACGATCCATAGTGACCATACACACATAAAATAAATCAATGTGGATAGGAATATATTGTTGATGAGTTCATGTTCTGAGTCGGACACTATAGAACCATGTAATGTAAATTCATGTAAGAACCAGGTTCTTTGTATTGAGGTTCGGGCTTCTTCTTTTCTCCTTTCCTTAAGTGTTTTCCAGAAAATAAGGAAAATGGGGGGAAATCATTAATTTTATAAGTACACACCATGTACTTTTCCACATGTTGTGTACTTTTGGCCGTGTGGGATGAGTACATGGGTTTTGTGGTAATGTCAGCGATGAAGGTTTTAGGAACCAACTACACGTCGTGTAGTGGTCCTTTACATGTCGTGTAGTTAGTCGGCATGCAAATAGAAAGGTGGTGGCCAAATGTGTGATAGCACATGCTGTGTACTAAAGCATACACATTGTGTAGTCATGTCCACAGGTGAATAGTGCCACACTGGTGGGAAGCCGCCAGTGGAATAGCTAAAAAATGGGAAGTACACGCCGTGTACTTGGAAATACACACTGTGTACATTGTTATATTTGCTTAAAATGGGTAGTAGCCTCCCCTGTTCATAGGGAAGGCTTAGAACGGGAAGAAGGAATGGGAGAGGGAGGTCGGAGCTTTTTATATCTGGCGAGCGCATGTTTGAAATCTCTTTTATGCACTGTTGATATCCCTGGAACCGAACTGGTGATTTTTCCCTTCTCCTGGTGTAGTTCATACCAATTCCTTCCCATAGAGAAGTTATTTAAGTTTATGCGTGTTTTCTTCTTTTCAGATCTACATCGTTCTTGGGTGTTTCTGGAATCAACGTTCATGTATACCTTTCGTTTGTGTCTAACGTAGGTGGCTTGGTGTTGATTCTCCAATTGTAGTGTGTTTTGTGTGTTTTGGAGCTACAAAACCATATTTGGTGTGTCGTGTGGCTGAGTCCATGGATATTTTAACTACACAAAATTTTATAGGTAATGAAGTAAAATTGTGAAATTGTTGTTTGGGATCTGTGAATGGATCTAGAAGTACCCCGGGGGTGTGTTCCTCTGTTTGGCCATTTGGCCAGGACACCTGAGGGTATGCCATGTTTAAATTATGCATTACATTTTCCTTTAGTGGAATTGTATATAACTTTCTAGTTTATATGTTGGGCATGGCCCAATTACTATAGCCTAAGGGCGTGACTGTATTAGCTTGAGGGCGGTGTTTTACTATAGCCTAAGGGTGTGATTGTATTAGCCTGAGGGAAATGTTCAATTCCACCTGAGGGCAACCTATCGTGCCTGAGGGATTGAATTCTTTTCCTGAGGGTGACACTTTATATGCCTGAGGGTGAGATTCTGATATGCCTGAGGGAAATTCTAGTGGGCGAGATTCTATATTGCCTGAGGGAAAGCCTGAGAGAGTGGTTTTACTATATTCTCCTAAGGGGAAGGTTCTGGTTGGCATGAGGGATTGGTGCTGTTGAGAATAAAATGATACTAAATTAAACAGTTAAATGAATAATTAATATAGAAATATAAATGGTTATGTTAGTTACTTTTGAGTACTTCTTAGTTTATTTAATTTACTACTCCACATTGTTATTGCATGTTTACACACAGTTGAGCACATTCCTTAGGGGGTGCCTACTGTGGATTATTTCTCACACCCTATTTGGGTCATTCTTTTCATCCCAAACATATTACATTTCTGCAGGTGTAGATAAGGGCAAGGGGCCTTATGAAGGTACATGATTGTTGCTGAGGAGTAGGGGTGCATGGGACCGAGCTCAGGCTAGCGATGCTACCAGCTATTTTGTTCTATTTTACATTCTTGTATTTGTACTGTACACTACTGATGAGTAACATTTTCTGGATATTTTCTTAGAACATGGGTCATGTTGCACCATTATTTATATAGTAGATGGTTATATCTACTGCAGTTTTCATTTCAGTTATGTGTGGTTTTCTACTTCCGTTTTTGATGTATGTTTTGTTAAATTATGTTTCACTATACTTCGATAAATAAGGGCATAGTTTCCCCACTATCAGAACTAGGCCCTCGATGCTAGTCTGAAGCCTTTGGCGTTTGAGGAAATGTGCTTGATGTCACGTGGAAAACCGGGTTCAGGGCACCCGTTGAGTGGCACTTGGAACCTGGACGTTACAAAGTGGTATCAGAGGGTTTCTTTTCTTTGACATACTATTTGGAGCCGTAGTCAAAGATATAAAGAAAGTGGTAGTTGGTAATAAGTTGTTCCTAGAAGTAGCTAACCCATGTATAGGGAATATACAGTCTAACATGGTTATTGCAATTTTACTGATTTTCCACCTTTTATAGTTTATTTGATTTCACCGTTTGGTGACGCACTTTCATTGTATAGTTTATCTTTTATTTGTGGGTTCTATTTAGTTGCAACCTGATGAGATGAGGGTATGAAATCTCATGCATCATTATGCGCATTATATAAATCACATGCCATGCATTGTTCCATGCCATGTAGGTGCATTAAAAATTGCATGCGGTTGTGATAGATTTGGTGCTAGAGAAGCATGCTGTGGTGATAGCTTCTTGATAAATACCTGTAATGTGATAGGGTATTTTCTTGGGAGCCGATTTATAGAATGGATTCCAAACATTGGTTTTTGGGGAGTATGGGACCCCATTTACCAGAATTTGGTGAATCGTTGACTATTTATTTTGTTATAACACAAATAAGATATCAAACTTTGATTCGTGGGGAGTATGGGCCCTCACGGATCAGAATTTTACACTTAGGTGTTGTTTTTCAGTATTTTCTGGGTTCTGAGGATGTTTTTGAGGCATACTATCTGGAAACCCAGTATACACACCGTGTAGTACCTTAAACAAGCAATGTATGATCCTCTGTTCAGGAAGAAAAGGAAACAATTTGAGTACACGCCGTGTACCCTAAGTACATGGCGTGTAGTCTCTTCTCATGTCATAGACCGTGTAGGCGAGGACATGGGGAAGGGAAATTATTGGGGAATTTACGTCATGTACTGGATGTCCATGTCATGTAGTGTTGACCCAGATTCATCCCGTGTAACTAACAACATAGACGGTGGAGACCATAAGCCATACATTCCATGTCGACTATGGAACAATCCGTGTAGTCTGACCTGGGATCCGTCCGTGTAACTAATAACACGAGTTTGGGAAATCCTTTTGTGTAAATGTTGTGTGTATTATGAAAACAGTGTGTAGTTGTAGATGTGTATCCGACCGTGTAACTAACAAAATAGGTCGGTGGACTGAGTTTAGTACACAATGTGTGCCTTTGGGACATGCCTTGTAGTCTTGTCCGAGGATAGACCTTGTGGAGTTAGCCGTGTGGCTGGGAAACGGGGTGGTGTACACATCGTGTTCGGGTGTAACACGATGTGTAGTGTCAAGTCGAGTAGCTGGCTATGTCAGAAACGACATGAGCAGTTTGAAAATTACACCATACAAGCCATGTAGATTATATACACTCCATGTAGTTTTGTTCAATGGGAGTCGTGTGGAATATGCATGTAGAAGGACCTGGGCAGGGAAAGAGAGGTCAGGTACATGACCTGTAGTCAGTATACATGTCGTGTAGTCTTTTTTTGAAAATTTTTTATACCTTCTTCCTCATGTTTAATTTTAGGGTCCCTTCACTTTAGTCTTTGATAAATCTTGATCTAAAGTGTGCATTTGACCTTATAGAGTCATGTCACCAAGAAAACCACACGTTGTTTTCCAGGAGAGCGGCAATTATTATACTCTAGAGATGATGGGCCATGTGCTACCGGTGGACCCCCTAGAAGAGCCAGATGTAGTGCCCGCTGTTATACCGAACACATGCATAGAGGCGTAGTTCCGTGATGGATTTATGTGGTTCATCCAGACTTTTCAGGGAGCACCGCAGGCTGCCACATCTATGGTCGAGCTAACACATATCTTCTAGCTGCAGCATCCGCCTACATTTTCAGGGGATGGAGGACCATAGGCTGCAGAGTCTTGGCTAGGATCGATGCAGACTATTTTCAAGCATCATGAGAAGCCTCCAGGGTGGAGTGCCAAGATCATGACTTATATGCTACATGATTCCCCCAAGAGGTGGTGGGAGGTTACCACCCAGTTAGAGCATTACATGGACATGGCGTGGAAATATTTTCGGGTATCCTTCTATGTCTTCTTCTTTACAGAGACGCTGAGTGCAAATAGAGCATGAGATTTCATGAATCTGCAATATGTCTCTATGTCGATGATGGATTGTTCTTCTCGTTTCACCAAGATTCATCATTTTCCAACCGTACTAGTGGGTGATGAGACGTTGGGAGCCAGACGTCTTGAGTATGGTCTTCATTATGACGTCTGAGAGCTGGTGAATGTTTTCAGATTACCATTAGTACATAATATTATGAACTAGGGGCTGATTTCATAGAGGAACCTGTGGGAAGCCAGTGGTGTTGGACAGGGCGGTTTATCACTAGTTACTGGTACTATTTCTACAGGCAAGAGGAAGAGACAGATTAATTTATCTCAGGGTGGAAGTACCAGCCAGACAGTCTCTTCAGGTGGCCCAATCAGGTGCTACCATTCTGGTAAAGAGGGGCCAATAGACCGCAGAGTCCATGTAATCCATTGGAGTGCCTATATTGCAACAATCCGGGGAATCTGCAGCGTTTTTTCAGGTATTTTTTACCAGTGGCTATTGAGAGGGGTTCTATGCAGACACTGTGAGTGGGAACAGGACCAGTAGCTACTCACTAGTCGAGAAACTGGAATACGTCAGGGCGTGTAGGTAGAGATGATGGTCGTGGCCGTGGTAGCCAGACAACAGGATCTTAGAGGTAGCAGAGTGGGACAACTCAGGGTAGTCAGGTTGTGTCGTAGGGTCGCAGCACTTGGCATAAATATTCAGTGCAACTGACCCCAAAAAAGATGGATCTCAGACCTTCAAGAGTCAGAGGTACTATTCTAGTATCATCTTTCTTGTCTTCTGTACTTTTCAATACTGGTGCTACACATAGTTTCATATCTGTTCTCGTTTTGGAGAGCCTTGGGATCTTTTTTTCTTCTTCTTCTGATATTATAATGCTAGAAATTCCATTGGTAATGAGAACGACATATGTGCATCGGTACATGGAGTGACCCCTAGTGGTAGGTGGGTGCCATTTTCTTTGGGACCTCTATGTCTTAAATATGACAACTTATGACGTCATCTCGGTATGGATTGGTTGGTTCCCATTCAAGCCTTTGTAGACTGCTATCATCGCAGGGTGATTTTAACATCACCATAGGGCAGAGAGTTTCTATACAAGGGAGAATGGGATGTTTAGGAGAGTCGAATTGGAACAGAGCATCATGGGTGAGGTGGAGTCACAACCCATATTGCGAATTTATATCTGGATGATCAGGAGACTTTTCAGACTGATTTCCCTCTATTGGTTGATCGTTTCAAGGATGTCTTCTCGGACGACATTTCATGTCTACCTCCAGAGTGGGAGGTGGATTTCTCTATTGAGCTTCTTCCAGGAGTAGCACCGGGGTCCATTCCTCCTTATAGGATGGCTACACCTAAGTTTCATGATCTAAAAAGGTAGTTGGAGGATATACAGACAAAGGGATTTATACAACCAAGTACTTATCCTTGGGATTCTATGGTCCTTTTGCGAAGAAGGTGGATGGTACCCACATACATTGTGTGGATTAACGGAAGTTGAACCAGTTGACGTTCAAGAATCAATATCCTTTTCCATGGATAGATGATATTTTTGATCAACATCGAGGAGCAGAAGTGTTCTCGTAGATTGACTCTAGATCAAGATATCAGCAGCTGCACATGAGACCATCGGATATAACGTTTACATCATTCAGGAGTAGGTAGGGTATATATGAGTACTTGGTTATGCCGTTCGAACTCACGAACATGCCAGCAGTTTTCATGGCACTCATGAATCGTGTGTTCCATATGTATCTTGATTATTTTGTGGTAGTATTCATGGACGACATCTTGGTTCACTCTCACACTTGACATGACCATTCCACCAATCTTCAGATTGTATTTAGTACAATGATAGAGCATCATCTATATGTTATGATCTCAATGTGCCACTTTTGGACGGACCAGATTCACTTCCTGGGTCATATCATCTCAGAGGATGGATTTGAAGTAGACCCAGAGAAGGTAAGAGCAGTAGTTTCCTGGGAGCAAACTAATAACATGTTTGAGATACAATATATCTTGGGGATGGCTGATTTCCACAGATTCTTCATCCAGGACATCTCCCGCTTAGCAGCGCCATTGACGGGTTTGACTAAGAAGGGTGTGAAGTTCTTTTAGTTGGAAGCTTTTGTGGCATCCTTTCAAGACCTGAAAGGGAAGTTGACATCAGCACCTGTCCTGATACTCCCAGAGCAGGGGAAGAGCTATACTATTTACTATGATGCATCATGTATTGGGCTAGGATAAGTGTTGATGCAGGGCGATTGAGTTGTTGCGTACGGGTCACAACAGTTGAGGCCACATGAGAGGAATTACCCGACGCATGATCTCAACTTTGCTGTGGTTGTTCAGGTGTTACGTTGTTCGAGACATTATCTATTGGGAGAGCATTTTGTGTCTTTCACCAACAAAAAGAGCTTCAATTATATCTTTACTCAGTGTCACTTGAACCTGAGGCAGTGAAGGTGGGTCGAGTACCTACAGTCCTTCCATTTTGAGCTTACCAATACACCTGGTAAAGGTAATGCAGTAGCAGATGCACTAAGCAAGAAGACTCAGATACATGCAGTGCAAGAGACCAGTGGTGAGTGGCATCTTATGGATTTGTTCTCTGAGATGCATTTGGAGGTTTACAAAAGTTAGGGGAAGAACAATCATTCATCTTTAGCTATGACTTATACTCTCCTATATATAATGATGATGACACAACTATCTGATTTTTATGGCCTAGTTCTATGGGTGTCGGTGGAAAGGGAGGGCCCTCCTTCTGGTTGGAAAATAGGTGATGATGAGGTACTACATTTCTATGGAAGATTCTGGGTTCCAGGCGATATTTTCGAGGAGATGATGTGGGAGTTTCATGCTTCATCTTGGGCAGTTCATCCTGGGGTTACCAAGATGTACCTTGACTTGAGACGTCAGTACAGGAGGCTGGGTATGAAGAGAGAGATGGTTGGGTTTGTTACGAGGTGTTCCACCTATCAGCAGGTGAAGGTGGAGTATCAGAGACCAGCTAGACTATTACATCAGTTACCCATCCCGAAGTGTAAATGGGATGATGTTGTGATGGACTTCGTGACCGGGTTTCCGAGGTCACCTCAAGGCAATGATGTTTTTTGGGTTGTTGTGGATAGACTCATGAAGGTAGCTCACTTTTTTCCGATCAAGGACACCTTCGGGGTTGATGATCTCAAAAAGTTGTATATCTGAGAGATTTTACGTCTTCATGGGGTCCCCCGTTCTATCATTTCAGATAGGGACACATGTTTTTCGTCTTGTTTTTGGAAGAGTTTGCAGAGGGAACTGGGTACATAGGTGCTTCTTAGCACAACATACCACCCTCAGACAGATGGCAAGCTAGATCATACGATACAAGTGCCATAGGACATGCTGGGTGCAAGCGTCCTAGACTTTGGGGGCACTTGGGAGAAGCATATACCCCTAGTCGAGTTTTCCTACAATAATAGTTTTTAAGAAACTATCATGATGGCACCTTACGAGGATTTATATTGTAGGCCATGCCGACCACCCTTGTGCTGGTCAGAGGCAGGTGAGGAAGCATTGCTGGGACCACGTCTCGTATAGGAGACACTTGAGTAGGTCCAGTTGATTCAGAAGCAGATGGCTACTGCACATTCTCGTCAAAAATCATACGCTGATCACCGCAGATGACCATTGGAGTTCATGGTTGGGGATCATGTTTTCATGAATGTTTTGCCGAGGTTGGGACACAAACGGATCAGTAGACAGGGTAAACTTCCACCGATGTATGTGGGGATGTTTGAGATTATGGAGATAGTCAGGCTGGTTTCCTATCAGTTGCATTTAACATAGAGGTAGCGGTCCATGCATGATGTCTTCCATGTATATCAGTTGCGCTGTTATCATTCAGAACCATCTCACATCTTTCAGCCATAGGAGGTTGAGCTTGAGGTTGATGCGTCCTTTGAGGAGCATCTGATTTGTATAATTGATCGAAGCATGAAGGTTCTCTAAGGCCGGTCATTTCCTCTCGTACGGGTGCTATGGAAGCATGGCTGACTACAGGACGAAACCTGTGATCAGGAGACCAATGTACATGCTAAGTGGCCAGATTTATTCACGTTTATGTCATCACCGCCCTTGGATGGGAAATTCGGGGATGAATTGCTTTAAGGAGGGACATTTGTAAAATCACGGTTCTTAGTTTTGAGGTACGGGCTTCTTCATTTCCCTTTTCCTTAATATTTTTTCAAAAAATAAGGAAAATGAGAAAAAATCATTAATTTAAGAAGTCCACGCCATGTACTTTTCCACAAGTTTTGTACTTCTGGCCTTGTGGGATGAGAACACGGTTCGTGTGGAAATGTTGGCGATGAAGGGTGTAGGAACCAACTACACGCCGTATAATGGTCTTTTAAACGCCATGTAGTCAGTCAGCATGCGAATAGAAATGTGATGGCTAGCTCTACGATATCACATGCCATGTACTCATGCATACATGTCGTGTAGTCATGATGGTAGGTGAACAGTTCCACGCTAGCAGAAAGCCGCCAGAGGAACAATTAATAAAATGGGAAGTACAGGTCATGTACTTGGAAATACATGCCATGTACTTTGTTTTTTTTCATAAAATGGGAAGTAGCCTCCCCTGTTCAAAAGGAAGGCATAGAATGGGAATATGGAATGGGAGAGGGAGGCTGGAGTTTTGGAGATCCGTCGATCGGACGTTTGGAATCTGTTTTCTGCACCGTCGATATCTCTAGAACCACACGGTTGAGTTCTCCCTTCTCCTGGTGTAGTTCTTACCAATTCATTCTCATAGAGAAGTTATTTATGTTTATGCATGTTTTCATCTACATCAGATCTACATAGTTCTTGGGAATTTCTGGATTCGACATTCATGTATATCGTTCGTTGGCATTTATGTTAGGTGGCTTGGTGTTTATTTTCCAACTGTTGTTCATTTTGTTTGTTTTTGGGGTATGAACCCATATTTAGGGTGTTGTGTGGGTGAGGCCATGGATATTTTAACTACCTATAATTGTATAGATAATTATTTAAAATTGTAGAATTTTTGTCTCGGATCAGTGCTTGGATCCAGGACCACCCCGGGGATGTGTTCCTCTGTTTGGCCGTTTGGCCAGGATACCCGATGGTATTACATTATTAACTTATGCATTAATTTTTCCTTGAGAGGAACTATTTTTAAATTGCATGTTTATATGTTGGTCATGGGCCGATTAATATAGCATGAGGGCGTGACTATATTACCCCAAGGGCGGTGTTTTACTATAGCCTGAGGGCGTGACTGTAGTAGCCTGGTGGAAAAGTTCTATTTTCGCATGAGGGAAACCTCTTGTTCATGAAGACTTGACTTTTGTGCTTGAGGGAGACACTTCATTTTCCTGAGGGCGATATTATGAAACAGTTGAGGGAAATTCATGAGGGAGAGATTCTGTATAGCCTATGGGAAAGACTGATGACGTGGTTTTACTATATTTTCCTGAGGGCAAGGTTCTGGTTGGCCTGAGGGCGTGGTGTTGTTCAGCACAGAATGTTACTAAATTGAACAGATAATTGAATAATTAAAATTGAAATATAACTGGTTATGTTTTTTACTTTTTAGTAATACATAGTTTATTGAATTTACTATTGAACACTATTGTTGCATGTTTACACAAAGTTTGAGCACAATCCTTAGGTGGGTGCCTACTGGGAATTATTTCTCACACCCTGTTTGGGTCATGCTTTTCATCCCAAAAATATTGTGTTACTACAAGTGTAGATAAGCTCAAGGGTCCTTATACATGTACATGATTATTGTTGAGGTGTAGGAGAGAAAGGGACAGAGCTCAGGCTCGCGATGCTACTGGATGTTTTGTTCTGTTTTGTTATCCTGTACTTTTACTGTACTGTACTAATGAGTAACATGTTCTGGATGTTTTCATAGAACATGTGGCATATTTCACCATTATTTATATTATGGTTGGTTATATATACTACATTTGTCATTTCAGTTGTGTATGGTTTACTTCTTCCTCTATTGATGTATGTTTTATTAAATTCCGCTGCACTATACTTTGACAAATGAGGGCATAGTTTCCCCACTATCCGACCATGGCCATCGCTGCTAATCTGCAGCCTCTGGTATTTGGGGAAATTACCTAGAGGTCAGGTGGTGAACCGGGTTCAAGGCACCCATTGAGTGGCACCCAGAACCGGGACGTTAAAATTTGGTACATAGACAATTAAATGTCCTTACTCATCAATCTTTTTTGCCTAGGGTAATTATTCAAGCATTCCCCAGGTCCAACATAGGACTGTGGGAAGGATCGGTTACCCATGATAATATGGTTGAGGTCCTCCGCTAATAATATATTATTTTTATCATTTATGTTCTTTGAGGTACATGGAATTAAAATTGGTGTAGGTGGGATGTTGACAGGAGGAACTTTTAGGGAACAATCACTAGTTGTATGTTATACTATATACAATTACAATATCGGTGACATTGAAATAAAATCATATTTCCTATATCATGTTATTTTTACCAATAATATTGTGCAATATAAATATATCTAAAATTATATCATATCATAATCATTGTAACATGAAAAAAACTAATTAAAGACACATAAATGGAATAATGGTTTATATGTACTGCCATTAATAAAATGAAACACCGATATGTAGTTTGAAGAGGTAAACTATATAACAATGCTATATAGTTGTAGAATATTATAATTCACTCTGAATAAGGAAAAATATAAACCAATCAGTTTCACATCCATAGAAAATGATTTATATCATCAAACATACATTTTCTTTCCACACTATTATAATCAAATAATGGTGTAAAAACTTATGTATCTTTCCAAAATTAGAAATCTTCTAGTTATCAATGTGATACCATGATCTTCTTTTTTATCTCTTACAATCATTTCCATATCTGATCACATATTCTACAAAAAATTTGGTGATGTATTATAATTTTGACTTATTGTATAAAAGGTTATCATCACAACACATTAATCTATTTTATAATAGAAATATATATACTGATGCTTTTAATTATTCTACTAACTATGAATATATGGAATATGAAAAAACCCTTATATTATTTTTATTCATTCATCTACATCCTCAGGTTCTTTCATCAGTGAAAATGAATTACTCCTGAACATCTATCATTGTTTATTATTTCATAGTAAAAAATAATACACAATGTTCTTCTTCCTTTCATCACATAATTTTTAAAATTATCACATAATTTTCATTCTATAATTATCACATTATATTTCTCCAATATGCAGTTATTTTTAGACATATTAATTTTGTCTTGATATAATTGATTTTCTTATAAACTGTTTTTCATTTAATCCATTCTAGAACATTGTAAACATGGATATATATATTATAATTCATATATGTGTGGTTTTTTTACTTTTTCAAAACAAATAACACATAAAGATTCTTTCAAATTGAATTAAAAATATTTTTTATTATTAAAACATCTAGAATTATTACACAAAAACAATGTTCTATCCAAATTTCATTGTTTCATTGGTCCTCCATATAAAATATCTTATAAAAAAAATTCTATATATTGTATCCATATATGCATGCAATGATCATGAATATTACAATCACATACAAAAATAATTTGTTACTATATTAAATGATCATATTTCATCTTACTTTGTTTAAGGTGATTTCATTTAAATATTTTCTTATACAGACACAAAAATTATATAATTTCAAATGAAAACATTATGTCATGTTTTATCCATTATTTATAAAAAAACCTCAATTATTATTCCATATATATCCTTGTAATTATTAAAATTAGCTCAAAAATAATTATTATACATTTAAAAATGAATATAATATTAATTCTATAATGGAATGTATTGAAATTTTCAAATATTTTCTATTTGTGGTATAAATGCGTACAAAAATTATTCTTCAAATATATAAATAATTTTTCAATATTCATGAGTAAATATCTTGATATGTGTTCTCTTTAGAGAATAAAAATTTATTAAATGTATTATGTTATATTAATTCAACTACAATATTTCATTAGTTATCATGTAATAATTTTTTTTATTAAAGTTGTATATGAATTATCTTTATAGTTTCGCATGACTTTATTGGAATTAAAAAATCCATCATTAAATTTGTAAGAAATTTTTTTGTATTTCCCTAATAGAAGTCTTATAATTTTCAATTGTCTAACAATATGAAATATAATTATATATTATCTTTCATGAAATGAGATCAATTTAATCATAAAAATTAATTAATTCCCCTAAAATATTTTTTGTGTTGTAGTATTTTATTCCTAACATTCCATTAAATTTTAGTAGATCATTATTAACCTTAATTTAAATTGAATGAGAGTTGATAATTTTTTATGTATTTTATAGAGTTCATTTATGATGTTCCATGAAAACCCCTATGTATCCTACATAACATAATTGTGAACATTAAAAATCCTTCCAAATATAAGACATATATTTATAAAACTCCAATGATTTCAACGTTATATTGTCATGCTCCTTATAAACCCCAGATTAAATTTTTATACATAATTATGTTTCTATATTATGACTATATGTAATACATTTTTACCTATATATAATTCTGAACTGGATAACTATATTTTCATTGGATTAATATGTATCATTACATATTTAATAAAAGAAATTTCATACCATTAAAACGGTAATGAAATGAATACATTACCATTATGTGGGCTGTGAAACAATATAATAACCTTATTCACATAAAAAAATAAATTTTCAAACACCTCTAATTATATTTGAGGAAAAATATAAGGTTTAATGATTCCAAATTAATTTTTCCTTCTTTGTTATTTTTTTCAAAACATCATCCATTAAATTTATATAAAATATATTTAATTGGCATATTCATATTTATATATAGAATTTAATATAATTTTTTTAATAAACATATAACGACACACATTGTTTTCCATTATATAATGTAAATGTGTTTCTTAATTGTTTTAATTGAATGATCTCATCCTTTATTAATATTAATTTTAAAAATAAATACCAGAAAAATTTTAATCATGTGTCATCAAATATCATTTACAAAATTTAAATTAAATAATTATTGGGGTAATATTCTTATTCAATGTAATTGGTTTCAAAATAAATTATAAAAATAATATATTATTCACTTATTTCACATAATATTTATAATAATCATTATTTATAAATCATAATCATTGGAATCCATTGAAAATAACACAACACACAAGTCATGTGATAAATATTACATCCTGTTACTTTTTTCAATAAACATATAATATGATATATCAATATTTCTTCTCTCAAAAAATTACATATCTCCCCATTTATAAACCTTTTTAATTTAGATATACATCTCTTTTCAATAAATGAAATAAAATTTCATGAGATAGTGTTAATAATTCATTATTGAGAATATTTCCCTCAATTTTACAGCTATATGTCTTCTTAATCCATGATCTATGCAGAAAAAATGGTGTTAGATTTATGCAAAAACATTTTCATTATAAAAAATTATAAAAAGTAAAATAAGACACTCATTTCTATTTTCAAAGGTTATCATATAATTTAAGGTAGATAAAATGCACGATACAAGTAGAGATACAGATTTTTATTAAAAAATGTCTTCATAAATTTCCAAAATCAACTTTAACATGAAAATTAAAAAACAAAAAATTTTAAAATTGATATATTTATATCTTCTAGAAACATCATAAATCATTAATATTGGTCAAATTTGATTAGTTTATCCCATAATATTAGAATCATATTTTATTTTTGACTCTTATTATAATAAAAAATTATTTGTTAAATATAACCTTTTCTATTATCTTCTAAAAACATAGGTATTCCTAATATCGATAATTTTAGAGTCTTGTGAACAAAATATACTTCATTACCAATAAAAAAAGTAGTCAAAATGTTACTTAGAATAATGGATCTATTCCGTAAATATATTCCAATAATTTTCATATTGATAATGAACCAAGATTGAACTCGTCGAAAGACAATATAATTTTGATTGTATCCACATTAAAATTGTCATGTATGATTTTTTCATTATATTTCAATTTGAAATTCCAATGCAACAAGGATTTTATTTTCCATATTTTAATATTAAACTCTCATTTTTAGGATTGATCCTTAAATTATATTTTTCCATTATTGAAAAACATTGAATGAAATATATAAAAACATTATAAATGATATTATGGTGAATCTTATTGATCCAAAATATGAATATTATGGTTGATATGTATTTCACAACCTATTTTTCCTATTCATTTAATGATTCATTATTTCACATCTAAATTTCAAATATAATATTGTCTTAGGAATTATAGATCTCATCTTTTTATTGATAACTTCACCTGTAAAAATTATTATAAATATCCTTAAATAACTTGTCTCCCATTCAAAAAAATATTCTTCTTGAAGAACAATTATTTTTATTGTATTTATGAAAATTTATATATATAGTAGTATATATAATATTTTTTACAATACAAAATGTTAATTTAAAAAATGGTTTCATATTTTATACATCTACTCATAGAATTCAGTTTTATCCAATAGAACATGTTATTCCTTTAGATAAAAATTTAACTTGTGATTGATTAATTTTCTTATATTCCTCTAAATTAGTTTTGAAAATAACATTAAAATGGTAATTTATTTTGTAACATATATGGATATTTCACATGGATTGTTTATATTATTTCATCCAACATCATCCTTAATAAATGTAGAACTCCTAGTAAATGTCATTTCCCATATTTACCCAAATATTCATTCTTTTAATAATCTATGGATGATATGTTGGACATTATTTGATTTAGAATAGAAATTTTATGATTTGAAACTAACTTGATAATATTTATATTGGATAAATATTATTTTTTTCTAAAATTATTTGGTCTTATTTTTTATTAAATTTTTTTATGTGATTATATGAACACCCAACATGTTTATTACAACACTTATAAAATTTAACATGGAAATAATCTGAAAAAAAAATATATTTAATGCATATTGACTTCTCCTTTTCATTTATTGTTTTTTCTTTATATTATAATTTCGCCACCCCAAAATGGGATTCATTTATGATTGGATAGTTTACAGAATTATAAAAAAATTACCAAAAATTAAAAAATTATTATGTCCCCAAAAGTAACAAAGAACTGTATTTCATTCCATTAATAATTTTGATATCATAATGATATAGATTTGTAAGAAAGTTGTCATGGGTCTTGTCCACTATTAATGGGCCTTGGGGAACAATCAATCATATAAATTATTATATCTACTATATATATTAATGTATGATTATTATATTTTCATCATCAATACAAGTGATGATTTTGAATTTAAACCTACATCATTTAAGTTATTATATTTAGAGAAAAAAAAAGATTTAGAAATTGATGGTACAGTATTCAATATATATTCTTAATAATTATTGTCAGTTGATTAAAAAATATTATTTGAACATTAAATATGTCTTTTTCAAATGAATCCCCAAATGAATATATAATGTAATCCACAGATTTTTTTTCAAGTTATGATAGTTTAATATCATTCATATAAAGATTGGTCATTTCATTCTATTTCGATTTATCTCATACTGATATTTTATATCTAATACAATACAAAATTAAACATCATTTTCCAACATATTATAACCTTATAAACCAATTAATTATATATTTATTTCCCTTTTTAATAATGAATCAAGATTAATAATCCTGTTAGATTAGATATTTAGTAGAAAATTATTGAAAATAATTTTATTTTTCTGATTAACCTCATATTCAAGAATATAATTTCAAATTTATTAGTAGAATTATCCTTATCATGGATTGTGTTAATCATATAATATTCTAAAATGGATCAAATTTTGTAAATTTAAAAATTTCATTCTTCAAATCAATATATTATAGTGGAATTATTTTACAGAAAATAACTCATCATTCAAGAATTTTACAATATTATCCAATTCTTCCTCAAGATAGGATACTTTTTAATTCATTATTTCTGTGAAAAAAAAAATTATAGAATCTATTTATTTCCCAAAAAATTATTTATATACATTAATGAAACAGTAAAATGATATTATAAAATATGATCAATCCATCATGGTTTTATTCCTTGTGCACAGTTTTCACAAACAAATCCATGTTCTAATAATCACTAGAATATATTGAATCATTTGAGGAATTGAAATGTACTATTATCATGGTATATATCTCAAACACCAATTATTTACAATAAAATCCATATCTACCATCATTAGTGTTCTAGAATGATTTAATTTTTTTTCTTTTAGAAAAAAATGATCACTTCTTTATCTTTTTGTTCTTTTTCATTTTATTATTTAATATTATATTTTTATAAACATTATAACAATAATAAATATATTATTCTTCATATATCAATACATATTTATAAAAATAAAAATGATAGATAAATATTCAAGTGAAAATTAAATTAAATATAGTGAATCTTATCAATGGTGAACCTAAAATTGATTGAAATGGAGTTGACTAGTTAGGATGATCTCAATGGGTAGGGGTGATGAATTAGTTTTGGTAAGATTTATTAAATTATATTATTCATGCCCTTTTTCCTTTTTTACCCCCATTGTATATTATGAGAAATGTTCCTAATGTATGTTCTTCTTTTACTCTTCATCACATGAAACACACCGAATAACCCACATAAAATTAGAATAATGATATATAATGATTCAAATAATGGACAAAAGGATGTTACTTAATATATATATAATAAAAAACATGATCCCCCTATCTATTACTAAATTCTTATACATCATAATTAGTAATCTACATACTTATATCTTATGTTTTTAAATTTTATGATTTTGTATAAGTGATTCATAAACATAGGTCCATCCAAAAAATTTATAATGATATATAAGTGAAATAAATGAAAATTATATCTCTAATTAGAACTATACTAGTCAGAATAAAATTTATTTTACAATATTACTTATCACATATATTAAAAAATAGTACAAGAACTTATAATACATTGATTTGGATATTTAATTCTCTATTCTTTATCTTGAATAAAATGCTCTGAATAATATTCCATTGTCAACTTCATAATTGAAAATATTAATGTCGCTTGTTTTTCTTATAAATTTATACCATTGTTTGGAAGTTTCATCATCTATCTATAAATAATATTTAATGCACACCACCCTTATTTATTTACAATCCATCTAATTTTTATCATGTTCATCTTCATCATCAACATCACATTCATAATGATTTTTTTGTCAAAAATAATTGTAGATGGTCACTAATATATTGTCATCATAAATTCTAAGACATCTAATGTGGATTATCTTACACCTTTGTTATTCATATGTTATAAATATAATTTCATAATCTTAATTTCATAGAAAATAATAATAATATTTCTTTCATAAAGAATCAATATCTGATCTATTACTTCTATCATTCATAAAATTAGTTTACTATATAATGTTGTAATAGTTCTCTCAAACTCATGCTCTGACAACATAAATATATGTATATAATTCATTAAATTTGGTTTATTCTTCATCCTTTTAAATATTCAAAATAAAAGAAATATATCAAATTTCGAATTAACAAAATAATTAATAATTTCAAAAATCATTATATTACCACACTAGCTTTATAAAAATCCACATTTCTTGGTATCCCATATCAACTATAAAAATAATCTTATGTTAGAAAATTTCTTTATATTGTGTTATCATATTGTAAAATCACCATGTATATTACCTTTCTAGTGAAAAAGTACACTATATTATGTTTAATTCCTGGATTTTATCTTCCCTTGTTCAAAATAAGATCAATTAAATCATAATATACAAGAATTTAAAATACCTACAGTTTCCTTAAAATATATGAACTCCTGGAGACCACATTCATGGAGAAAACCTCATGATTTCTTTTCTATAAATAAATTGTTCAATTTTTTAACATCCATATAAAATAATTTCTGTCTATTTAAACCAAAATAAATATAAATTAATTCTGTTAATACAATCATTAAAAATATTTGGATGCTCATATTTTGGAATTCACAACTGCTATATATTATTTGTCCATTTATTACATCGTATAGAAAAATAAAAAAACAAATCAAGATATTTTATTTCATTAATGAAAAAAATCAAATTTTATGAATTAATTTAACTCGATTTTGCACATATATTCTTCGTCATCCTGATAAATATCATACTAAGGATTTCCTATGAATACACAACTAAATTTTATAATCGATTTGATTTATTATTAATATCTCATCCTTAGCATACTAAAAACCTCATATGCTTTAAAATGATTTATTTTGATACATCAAAGCATTAAAATTTCTAATTGAATGTCATATGATTTAAAATTAATTACAGCATTATCATTTTAAAAAATAATCATAAAAACAACTATAACAATCGATATAACGTATTCCTTATTTTTATAGTTATATTTCCCTTCCATTATAATTAAAATCAAATCTATTCATATGGAATTAAATTTATTTTAAAACAATGAATTTGTTGGAGTAAATTTAAATGATTCATAGAATACACATACAAATTTCATATGATATTATTTTAACAATTAAAAATCATTATTTATTGTTAAATTACCCTTACACAATTCCTATAAAATATGGGATATAATTAAATATTCATTATATTTTCTAGTCCTTCTTTATGTAATAAATTATTTTTATAGATCTCTTGCATGCATAAAGTGTAGTAACATTTATGTAGCTCCAAATAGGAGTCATATCATTACATATAAGTGCATAATAATTTTATATATTCATCAATAAAAATGAGTTAACATTAAGTGAGTATAGAAATTTATAGATTACTATTATGTTTGATATGAAACATTTGAATACCCTCATGTAAATTATAATTGTTTCCATTTTCATTCTATTTTAATTAAATTAAAAGATAACTCCATTGTATTTTAATTCCATAATTATACAACTATTAAAAATTATTTCCTTTAAAATTTTCATCCAACCCAAATGGATGGAATTCCTTCATTTTAATTTTTAATAAAGGTAAACGAATATAAATTATATATCTTATATCGAACACATAATATTATAACACCTCCATTGAATTTATATAATTTAAACGAATTCCAAAATTCATCTAAATAAATGAACTAATTCATTCAAAATAGTTATTATGAAAAGAAAACTAGTTAATATTTCAAAAAAAATATCTTCCAATTTCATTCATATGACATAAATAACATAATTCATGGGAGCCAAGTTTTCATCCTAAATAATGGTTTCATAATAAAAACATACAACAACTTATTCTTAAAAAATCTTCATCTCTTCATCTTCAATTTAATAGTATCAATCATTAATGATAATCTATATTCATTGAAATCCATTTAATTTTAAAATAAAATAGAAAACTTTGTGTCAATAATGGAAATATTGTATTTTATTAATAGATTATATGAATAGATACATTAAAGATTGATTTTTAGAATCAAATTTAAATTATTTTAAAAAAAAATTAATACGTAATTATGTTTAATTGTTATTTTAATTTTATATAAAAACTCATCTCTTCAAAATTTTAATTCATTTATTTACATATGAAAAAGGGGGAATTTGAACATGGATTTATTATTATTAATATAAAAGCAATGGAATGACACTAAATTATAATTTAGATTAACTATTATATTCAGGAAATTATTTTGATTCTTATTATTACTTATTTTAAAGATATATATTTATATTATGATATGCTTAATTTCGTTATCTTCTATTTTCTAGAAGTATTTTATGGGTTGGGATAGTTATGAATGATGATGACGTGATGATATTTATATTTATTTAATTTTTTATTAAATATGTGTTGTAAAATATTTCATTGTTTTGACTAAAATAATTATTAAAGTGCTTTTCAAAATTCTCAATATTTTATTTAAATAAATATTACAAAATTGGGGGTTATTTTTAAATTTTTTTAATATTTTTTCATATAATAAATTATTTTACTCCTCCAATATGATATGGTTATTGTATATATTGATGAAATTAAAATGACATTTAAACATTATACATTTTACTAGAAGATATTTATTATTTTTTAAAAAATCAATTATATCGTGGTTAAATTTTGTTATTTAAAAGTGTATACATTTTTTTGGTGTACGAACACATATTACCCAATAAATAATTTCTTGAATTTCAACAGTTATTCAAATTTTTATGGCTCTAATGTTATTTAATTAAGTATGGAGATATATTCATGTCTATATCTAGTTTATAATTATTATAGGTAATATCAATTTGAATTTTTGTTTTCATTTTCATGTATTCATTTTCCCTTTATGTATTTATTAAAATATTTTATTATATGTTTCAGTTTTTTAATTTATTTGTAATTGAGATATTTAAAAGTGATTATGACTTTTTCAATGTTTAGATGTTTAAATTGTGAAGTTTTTTATTAGTTTTGAGATCTCCATGGTTGATTTTGTTAATTACACTATGTTTGGATATCAAATTAATAAACCATTTAATTTAAAAATATTGTTCTTTCTTATAATGGAACAAGATTCAAGGCAAATAATTTTATTAGTTTTAAATGTATTTGGGGAAATTTATCTGTTCGATTTGATTTACGTTTTCAATAGAGGGTTAATTCATATACTGTGTTTGGTTCATTTAATATTGTTTTTGTTGAGTAATTTTTTATTTTTATGGTAAATATTTAATGATATATCATTATTATTATTTATTTATTTAATTATTTACTTG
The DNA here is from genome assembly GCA_963277665.1 of Viscum album. Taxonomy (NCBI): domain Eukaryota; kingdom Viridiplantae; phylum Streptophyta; class Magnoliopsida; order Santalales; family Viscaceae; genus Viscum; species Viscum album. Next base: position 836,183,972 of record OY728138.1, read on the forward strand.
TCTAATTGATAATGATTCATTTCTTTTAACGATACAGATAAATGTGGGGGATAAAAATTTCATTTTATTATACATAAATGAATGTCAAAATTGTTATACATTTTTTAATTTTCTACTCATTAATTGATATTTTATTAAATTTTTTTTCCTTCTCTAGGATATACATTATATTTTCAAAAAATAAATGTGATATGATGTGATAAATTATAAAAACCATACTGTTTTTGGGTATTTAATTTGATATCTACTAATTATGAAATTTCCAATGTGTTAAGCTAAAAATTTTATATATTGGGGTAGTTTTTTATATTTCCTCATAACAATGCACACTGTTGTAGGATTACATTATGTAAACATTATAAATGGATTTCTAACACTATAGATGTCACGACCCGTCCCCCGGGGCCCGCATTGAGACTACCCCAAGCCCGCGTTCTATAGGCCAGGGGCTGGAGACCAGCACCAATGAAGTAATTTCCTAAAACTGGGAAGGCGTTTCCTTTATAAAAAATAAACACAAAAAACTAGATTACAAGAGGAAGAAAATAGAAATAAAAAATGTATCCAAAAGAAGTGATGGAAAGTAAAATGGGCCGGAAATGAAATCCCAATAGTAAAGTAAAAATACAACTAAAAGCAAGAAAAACTAAAAAGGGACAAACAACTGAAAGGTGAAAGAACTATTGGATCGTCCTCTACGGTTCCTACCTGAAGGGTAGGTACAGATGACCTCCCTAGCACTCCACATCTGTTAGACTCTGGTGTGTACCGATATGTCGTAAGGTCCTGCTCTGGGTACCATCCCATCCTGGCGCTCTTGGCCTCTGTCAACATTGTCTGTCGTCTGCATCCAACTCAACGAGGTGCGGGCATAGCCCGTGTAGGGGTGAGTATATTTATACTCAGTAGGGACCCTGAGACCCTCAAGGTCTCACAAAATCCACCAAGGATAAACCACAATGAATTATTGCAACGAATAACCATTACATAGGTATATTCCAATACATATATATAAATTATCGAGTAACCCATCTCAATCATGAGGAAAACACAAAGGTAATTGACTCAGCTCAAACCCATATTTTCATTAACGAAACCATAGATGCTGGAGAAATACTCATTTTTCAAGTATAGTGTCTCTATCAGGACATCGAGATGATATTAACTACCCTTATACTGGTGAGGTACTCCTCCAGTCGAGTACCGTGGGATAGCTACATCCCACAGAGATGCTTCCCACCAAGGGTCAGCGGCCTCACACAGTTGTGCTCCTCTGCCATGGTTTTTCCCCCTCACAAAGTACCGCTCCCCACCGGGCTAGTGGAGTCACTATGAAATGAATCGGTCAAGCAGTCGTCTAGTCTCATCCAACTACTAGGTCTCTGCACTTTGCTTTCTCGTCTCCGAGGGGGTCTGCTCCATGAGTTACATGACAATACTCCAAGTGTCACGAAGACTCACGAAGAAGAATCTAAATGTTCTTCCAAATCATAAGGGTCTCAAAGAAATAGATGATGCATCAATCAGACGCTCGTTCTGTTAGTTATTAGCATTTTAGTCCCGGGGTCCCAATTGGATTCGTGTACGAACCAAAAACACTATGACTCAACTATAACATAAACTCTAGTGGGGTATACTCAAAGTTATGGCTAGGCTCCAATAATACCAGCACTGCTAAAGGTTCTTCAATCGGACGTCTAGTGCCAATGGTATGGACCATGAACGTAATGGAAATTTCTATGGGCCTGGGTCTGGTCTGACCCGGTTAGAATGACTCAGCCCAACCCAATCTGGGTCAACCTAGTCTAGGTCGACCTGGACCAACTTGCTGGGTCTGACCCAGCCTATTGGGTGGTTCAGTCAGCTATGTTCAGCCTAGTCCGCTGGGCCCGACCCAGGGGACTGCATGGACAATTCGGGACGGTGTCGCCACGTGGGTGACTCCTCTCAAAGGCCAGTTGGAGGTTCAGCTGGAGCCGCGAGAGGCGCAACATGGGTGGATCAGCTCGTGAGGCCAAAGTTAGGCTGTGTGGGGTGTGGTAACGCCGCAGGTCTGACGTAAAGGGTGTGATAGGGTGCGGGAGCTCCGGGCAGGGCACTGGGGAGGGCGGGCAGGGCGCCGGGGCGCGCGAACAGGGCACCAGGATGCACTAGGTAGGGCGTCCTGGGCACGAGGATGTTGGGAATGGCACCGGGGGGAACTGAGCGGGCGGCCTGGGCATTGGGGATGGGGGCGTCAAACATGCGGCCTGGGCACCGTGCAGGGCGAGGGGGGGGGGCAGGCGGATGGGGCGGCAAGGGGCACCGGGAAGGGCACCGGGGGAGGGGGGCTCCGGGTAGGCAGCCTGGGCGTCAGGGGGCATCAGGAAGGCCCGGGGCATGCTGTCAGTGAGAGGGGCACACAGGTAGGGTGCCGGCGGGCCGGCCAGACCGCGGTTTCGGCCGGGGCGAGCACCGTGCATCGCGTGTGTAGGCTGTTCGGGCGCCGCTCTGCCGGTGGTAAGGTTCACAGAAACCACAAGTAGCACATCCTTTATTATCCATCTTCGTCGTCATCATCTCATTGTCGTGTGTTCATTAATTTTCCCTCGAGTAAAGGTTTGGAAACCATAAAGGTTGTGGAGGGGTCGGGCCGTGTTCATTCGGCCTGAACCCTCCGCATTAGAACGATAGAAAGCGGCTAATGAAGTTGATTCAATAAGAGATGATAAATCATTAAACAACTTAAAACACACCACAACCTTTTTAATTTTTGGGCTTTTTTCATCATGGGGGAAGATGATGTTGTCACCGTTCGGCATACGCTTCCACTTCCATGTTCATTGGTCGGTCCATTGAAGATGAAGAGGAAGGAAGAACGGTCGTTGAAGAGATCCCACATCAAAATGGGGGTTCTGGGGAAGAAGCGTCGTCGCCGACTTCTTCGCGTTCTTCATTGGAGGATTCTATTCTCCCAAGCTCTCCACTAAAGAGAGAATAAACATTCCTAAATAATATATTTTAATCTATTATGACTTTTGTCATGAATTAATTATGTGGGCCTCACATAATTAAGTTCATGATGTTGGAACAATTATTAAAATTCAAAAAACAAAAGTGGAGAGGCTCCACCAAATTAATTGCATGAGATATTGGCATATTAAATTTGGGGTGTTTCGAGGGGGTTAGAGGCCTAGGGGGTATCCACCTAATAAAACATTAAGAGGGTCAAGGGGGTTTCCATCAATTAATTGGGGGTTTTGGGGAGTTTTTATCCTCCTCCATTAAGAGGGGAGTTAGAGACCAAGAGGTCCTCCCTCATTAATTAGTGAGAGTTGAGAGGTTTCCTCCCCTCACATTAAATGGGGACTTAAGGCCTATGTGGACCCCCCATCATAACCACTCGTGGGAGGTTATGCTGCTCTGGTGGTCCCCACCCAAATTATCACCCCATAGTTGGTTAGGGTATGGAGGTCCCACCACCAACTCCCAAGTAGAGATTTTAACCAAATTTACCACATGGTGTTGGTTCATCAAAAATAAAATAAGTATTCACTTATTTTATTTTATTAATCCATATGAAACCCAAAAACCAAATCTCAAACCCAATAATCTACTGTCGAGGTTAATGTTTTATTAAGATAAAATAAGCGCCGTGAGTTCTACGGTGCCCTCAAATCTCAATTTTGATCACCCGTTCAAAAGTTATAAAAACTAGCTCGTACGTTTAATGAATGTACATGAAAAAAACTTCATAAATTGATCTTGGGAACAACAGACGCCAGAATCAAGTGCCATAAAAATTCTCAGACACATAAAATTCCAATGTAATTAAAAAAATTCCATGGGAATTCTGGGTCTTTATATTCTCCCCACCTTAGGGATTTACATCCCTATAAGTTCCAAATAACAGTAAGGGAACAAATGGGGGTACTAAGCATGCATATGAGCCCCCTTCTACCATGTGCTCTCATGGAGGATTCTGTGATGCCAGAAAACGCACACCAGAAGAATCGACCATCCAAGCAGGACCCACTCTAGTCGATCCTCAATCTCTACTGGATCCTCCGTGAAAGTCGCCGAGTCATAGATGTCCATCTCCCTGTGGTCGATGATGTGGTAAGGGTCGTGCACATATCTCTTCAGCTGGGATACGTGGAATACATCGTTCACCTGGTGCAACTGACGGGGAAGAGCTAGGTGGTAGGCCACCTCGCCTACTCTACTGAGAACCCAGAATGGTCTGATGATTCTCAGAGACAACATGCCACCTCAGCCAAATCTATGTAGACCTCATTGATGTGAGACCCGTAAAATGAATTTTTCATCATCCTTGAACTCCAGAGGTCATTGTCCCCTATCATAATATGACTTATTTCTGCTTTGTTTTGTATTTATCTACTCAGGGATGATCTACAACTTCTCTTTGGTAGCCCGAACCATCTCTAGTCCTACTAGGGTTGACTCCCCTAGGTTTGTCCAACACAGTGGTGATCTGAAAGGCCTTATATACAAGGCTAAAAAGGTGTCAACCCTATGGTAGAGTGATATCTGTTGTTGTAGGAAAAATCCACCAAGGTCATGTGGTCCTCCCAACTACGACTAAAGTCGAGCATGCATTCGTGGATCATGTCCTCGAGGCTCTGGATGGTCCTCTTGGTCTGCCAATCTATCTGAGGATGGAATGCAGTGCTCAATCAAAGTAGTGTCCCGAAAGAATCCTACAACCCCTTCTATAGCCAGGAAGTGAAGCATGCATCATGGTAAGAGAAAATAGAAGAAGGTACTCCATTGAAACGCACAATCTCTTGCATGTAGAGGCATCCCATGCTCTCAACTGAGCGCTTCTCTCTTGTCGGTAAGAAGTGGGGAGACTTGGTGAGTCGTTCAATGATCACCCATATCGAGTCATGACTCCTGGATGTACATGGAAGACCAGTCAAAATGTCCATGTATATCCCATCACACTTCCACTCTAGGACCACCAACAGAATATACAAGCCTGCTGGTACTTGGAGCTCCGCCTATACTTACTGAAAAGTGATGTGCTGAGAGAAAAACTCTACTATAGCCTTCTTCATACATGGCCACCAGTGCTGTCATTGAAGGTCCCGGTAAATCATCGCCACTACTTGATGTACCTCTAGAGGGTAATTGTGGAACTCCCTCAACACCTCATCCTAAAGTGAAACTAGTACCATGGTACATCCTTTGAAGTGGATGACATGCTCCCCACCTTCAGAAAATCCATCAGGTGCCTTCCTGTTGGATATCTGAGCACGTCGCATCACGTAGTCAGCATCCCCAGGTTGTGCCTCCCAGACTCGCTGAAGAAGAGGGGGAGTGACTGTAAGAGACTGTAGATAGACTGCTCTATCCCTATCCACAAATGATATCTGAAATTCGGCCAACTGCACTATCGGCTCACCTAGCATCTCAATTCTTGATCTCGTGATGAGTTCATCTTCTATTGTGTTCCCCTTCCTAGGAGTATAGACTATATCGATGCCATAGTCCTGGGGGAACTCAATCCATCATCGTTGTCTCATGTTCAGGGTAGTCTGAGTGAAGATAAACATGAGACTCTTGTGATCAGAGTACACGGTAAAACGTTCGCCCATAAGATAGTGCCGCCACATCTTCAATGAGAAGACCATTGCTGCTAACTCCAGGTCATGGGTATCAAAGTTATTCACATGCTATTTCAACTATAGAGAACCATGTGGAATCACTACTTGATCCTTCATCAGGGCACACCATAGTTTCGTCCCGGATGCATGACATAAGACTACGTACCCTACGCCTTCCTTTGGAAGCCTCAATATGGGTTCACTATTCAGCCTCTACCTCATCTCTAGAATGCTCTTCTGGAATCTCTCCGACCACATGATTGTATTCCCCTTATTAGTCAAGGCTAAAAGTGGCACTGCAACTCTGGATAAGTCTGGAACAAATCTCTGGTAGTACACAAACAAGCCCAGAAATCTTCGTTCCTCGGTCACACTCATGGGTGGCTCCCAAACAAGTATATCCTCAATCTTTTCTGGATCCACTGCAACTCCAGCCTCCGAGAAGATGTGTCCCAAGAATTGAACCTCTCGAATCCAAAACTGGTAATTAGAGAGATTACCATAAATCTGGTGCTCTTAGTGTGTGACTAGTACTAAATGTTAGCTATGCTTCTACTCTGTAGCCTACTAGATCTGTATGTCTTCGATGAAGACTACAACAAAGCAATTGACGGTATAACTAGAATGTCATGTTCATGAAATTTATGAACAATTTTGGAGAAATGGTTATGCCGGAGTGAATAACCATGAACTTGTAGTGGTCGTACCGACACCTGAAGGCCATCTTCTACACTTCCTCATCTCGAACTATGAGCTAGTGATAGCCAGATATGAGTTCTCTCTTAGAGAACCATCGTGCTCCCTTGAGCAGATCAATGTGGTTGTCAATCCTCGGGAGTGGGTACATATTCTTCATAGTCACCTGATTCAGTCGACGGTAGTCGACACAGAGCCTCAATCTCCAATCCGGCTTCATGGCGAATAGAATGAGGGCTATCCAGGGAGAAATACTGGGTCGAATGAATCCCATCTCCTGCAAGTCTTCTAATTGTACCTGCAGCTCATGATGCTAAACGGGATCCATCCGATATGCTCATGTAGATATCAGTTTCGTCCAGAGGTACTAACAATGTACAATTCAACCACTCTACGAGGAGGTAGTCCTCGAAAATCGTGAGAGAATACCTCCATGTACTGGTCCACTACTACATGATAAGTCAGACTCTCCACATCTACTGCACCGAGGGTAAGGAAATCCAACTACTGAGTGATCGGTTGTAACCTCCTTCAAGTTAGTCCGTCCTGTGCTACGAAGACCCCTATCCCGCCAGTGAAGGTAATTCTGGTCCCATCAGTCCTGACACAGCACACATTTCACCTAATACAGTCGATCTGAGCATGGAATTTAGAAAACTTGTCCATACCCAATATGACATCATAAGGCCTGGATGCCGCTAATAGGAGATCCCAACTGAAGCTCTCTCCTACTAAAGTAAGATGGCACTGCCGGCACCAGTGTGTGATCATCGAATTAGATCCCGTAGGAGTCTCTAGCCATAAGGATTGAACAAACAGCTCTTTCAAAATCATTGAGCTCCGGACGAGGGTAGTAGTTATGAAAGAGTGACTGGAACCTATGTCTATAAGAACTGCAGCTATGGTGGAGTAGACGTAGATCATACCTCGAATCATCTCTAGAGCGTCGTGATTATAGTCCTCAGCTTCCTGAAGTTGTTATGTGTCGTGTACACCCACTCTCTGAGGTTAGGGTAGACCTCCTAGAGTTTGTGGTGGAAACACCTCATAACGTCATCCACTGCCAGCTGCATGACCAGCTCCTCTTCCATGTCAGCCACTACCCTACAGACCGTCTTGATCGAACCTCTACCTATGCCAGGTAGGTCCCTCAACTGACTGATAATAGTCTGTGTGGTGATTCGGATAGTCACGAGCCATGTGACCATGTCCACCGCATGAGTAACACTACTTAACAGTTCTGGATCTGTCTCCACTCTAGGAGCCCCGCACAACTGATCTTGAGTCATGCAGTTGACCACATATAGGTCTGGTCTTCATGGACCTCTGTGTCATCTGTCTACTACCAGCTGTATAAGACTCCACTGCTTGTCGACTAGTGATGGGTCTTGCTGCTGGTGACTACTCATCAAGGGAAATATCCACTAAAAGGGCTCACTCCAACACCCCCGTCTGCGTCGGGATGTTGTGAGAGATAACTGAAGCTCTGATCTCTCGATTGAGTCCCTGCTCAAATGTCTGGGCCCTGAAGAAAGGGTCTCGTACCATATCTGTGGAGTAGCACGGGAGGTCGGTGAACCTCGCTGAGTACTACTCCACTATAATGCTAACCTACTATAGATGTAGTATCTCCTATATCTACACCGTTCGAAGGGTGGCTGGGACACACTCCGCCTGAAACAGGCTCTCGAAGTCTGCCTAGAGTAGCGTCGCCTCATCGTGTACCTAAATTAATAGGCTCCACAATCTTCTGCTACTGCCTGAAGGAGGCTGGCAGAAAGGATCACCGTGAAGTCTACTGGTGTCCCTACTAGCCTGAAGACTCTCACCACGGCCTCCAGCCAATCCTCAGCCGCCTGTGGGTCCGTCTCTTCCCAGAACATGGTTGGCCTCTGGCGCTGGAACTCTTCCAACATGCCCAAGTGGCGTACATCATCTGCTGATGGGGCTGGTGACATTAGTGGCCCAATGGGAAGTAGTACAACTGGTTCCTTCATTGGTGCCTCAACTGGAATATGGAACTGTACTAAGGCCTCATCTCTTGGCAGGTTGTCAGTTCATACAGCTTTTGGGGCTCTAGCTGGCCATCCACGGGGAGGCTTCCTGGAAGAAACAGATGCGACATAGTAAAAATAATATACCTCACTACTGGAAATCCTAGTTTTACCAACGTTTATATCACCAACGGTTCTCAGAAACCATTGGTATATATGGTTTTATAGACACTTTTACCAATGGTTGTAATGAACTGTTGGTATAGAGGAGTTTTTACCAACGGTTCAATGAGTACCGTTGGTAAAAGTTGGATTTCAGTGACCTTTACCAACGGTTCTCATTGAACCGTTGGTAATGGTTTGGGCTGAATGTATATAACAACGGTTTTTAAAAACCGTTGGTAAAAATTTCCCCCAAATTGGCAGTAGCCCGTCCTCTCCCCCATTCGCGATCCAGAGCCCTAAACAGGAGCTATCAACGATTTTGGAGGTGCTTCCAGTTCTCTTCCTCCATCCCATCCAATGTGAGTTCTTTTCTTTAACTTTCAGTTTTTATTTTCGATTTTGATGTGTATATGTATCTCTTTAGGATGAGACCAATTTCTATTCTCATATTCCCACCCAATTTATGTTCCAGCCCTATTTATGTTTCGGTTCTTTATTAAATTCCATGCATATTCCAGCCTATATAGATTGCATTAGACGGTTGTCTAATTTTTTGATGTTCCTTTCATGTTTCATTACCAAGAAATTTTTATTATATGTTATAAAATTCAATCACATGTTTAGTTTTAACATTCATAGTTACTTTATTATCTTGTTTCAATAATTTATATTAATAATCTTTTCATATATTCCATCGTTGAGTGTTTTCACTTCTGCAATAGAATTCCAAGCTCATGTTACATCATGGTGATTATTTAGATTTCAAAGTGTTTTATTTTTCAGGTTAAATTTATTAAAAAGTTTTGGGGACTAATTAAAGTTATTAGATTCCAATTTCCATGCTTCTATGCTTGTTAATAATTAAATGAAATATGATGGTTGTAATTAAATGAAATTCAATGTTCAATTTTTATCATGTATGGGTGATTAATAAATTGGAATGTGATGAACCATATAATTGAACCATTGTTGATGCAAATTATATACCAAAAGATTATTGAATAAATGTTATTCTTGTGAATTTCGTTACATCATAGATAAAATTGTTGTGGTTAAATAAGAGATACCTCTGATGGTTCATTGATGATTGTTTTATGGAGAATGAATGGTTCAGGTCCGGTATTAATAGTAGCTTCCAGTGAGACCATTTTAGTATAAGGGGAAACGAGATTATGATCTACAAGGGGATGATTGAGTTGGTAGAGACCAAAAATTGTTTGTTCCTTATGTTCAAGAGCAATTAATAGAGTGTTCCAATTAGGTGGTCATTAGTAAAGTCGTAGGTATGATTTCCAAGTCATGTTTCATGAAGTTGAATATGTGGTGCTATAGTGGTTTTAGATTGTTTGAGGTACTCTAAGTGTATTATAAACCCTCATTTGTTCCATATTCATTTAAATTGTTTTAATATCATTTTACCAAACACACCATTATATCCTCTCAAACTATATTTAGAGTGTATTTTCATTCGTATGGTGTTAAATATTTTACTAAATGTCCATACTAGTTTCTTTTATGTTTTCTAGGGGTTTAGACTAATGACAGGGCTGCATGAATATTGTGGGGGTATTCTTTTCATATAAATATACCTATACACCCCGACCCCCTTGGACAACCTGACCACCCCCACGGACAGCCCGCCCACCTAGACACCCCGACCCCCTAGACCGCCCCCACCCCCTATACACCTCCGATGTAACGACCCAATCATTTTGAGTATTATATTAACTTACTCTTAATGATTTAATAAGACATTAATGGTTAATGCAGAAAGGGGAGTTGATGGCTTCATCCAGTAGACTCAACCCTTACGAAGCCCACTTATCAGAGCTTGGGAAGGAGGTAGCATCTGTGGGATTCGCTTTGGACCTAGCCCAAGCCGAGCTCCAGCGTGTCAAGCTTGAACGAAAACGCTTGCAGGAGAAGTTCAAGTTAGTGGAGATTGCTACTAGGGCAATGTTATCTGAGCCTCCCTCAGATTCTCTCACCATAGCACACCTTACACTTAGGTCTTATGCTAGTGTTATAAGGGGCTATGTGATGAGACCCTAGTTTCCTTGTGTAATCCTTTCGGGTGAATAAATTGAGATTTCTTTCTTTAGTGATGTTTGTGAAATTTCAAATGTCCGGATACTTTTAGAATGTATTTTATTGATGAATTTCAAAAAAAGGATATTTTAAAATATTTTTGTAAACCCTAAATAACTAATGATGTGTAATGATTTTCAAAAAATGGTCTTCTACAAAAGTTTTCAGTAAAGAATTTGGAGTCTAATAAGATCAACTTAATTTTTGATGAATAGTAAATAGTGAATAGTGATTTTACGCTTAGGATTAGTAATGTGACCAAATGGATTAGTAATCTCACTTAAAGAAAGTTTTAAAAAAATCTAGGCACCTTGATTAAGTAATGTGATTCAATAAAATGGGTAAATAACAGTTTCATAAATTATTATTCAAGTATTAGTTTTTTCGGATGAATAGTGTTTTTTAATTACAAATTTAATTAAAAATAATTAGAAAATTATTTTTATAAAAATGACTTTATTTTTGAACTCAGAGCATCGATATTATGTTATGGTAATTTTTGGGGATTTTTCTGAAAAAATGAATTTCCGATGAATAGTGTTTTTATTTAAAAATAAAATTAAAAATATTTAGAAAATTATTTTTTATAAAATGGAGTTCATTTTTGAAATCATAGCATTGATATTTGGTTAAGGTGAAATTTTGGGATTATTCTGAGAAAGTTGAATTTTCGGTGAATAGTGAAAGTATAGTTTTTAAGTTATGGGTGTTTAATGGCATCATTAAATGATGTATTAAGTATATATTCAATATGGTCGAATTAAGAATAGTAAGATAAGGTGTGAGGTGTCCCAAGTGGCCAATACCATGGGCAAATACCATGGGCAAACCCATGGTTTTGCCAAAACCACTAGTGAGGTGTCCCTTGGCCATTAATGCTTTGTCCCCTCACTTTCCCTATAAATACCCACCCTTTCCTCCTTTAGTTTTCACTCCCAACTATCCCCCAACGAAGTTCTGGTCTTCTTAAATTCCAAGGAGTCCTCCCAAGGTGCCCCCAAGCCCTCAAGGTCCAATCCTTTGAGTTTCAAGAGTCACGTTTTAAGGTAAGGGATCTGACCCCTCTCTTTCTTTTCATGTAATCTCTTTTTTGTCATTCCTTTTCTGCTCCATGTTTTTATGTGAGAGGATGTTCTTTTACATTCCTCTTACTACCCTTTCATGTTTATATGATGAGAGATCCCATCTTACTCTGATCATTTCGTTTTATGAATGTTTAAGTGACGCCGTTAGGCTGCCGAATTTTTAAGGGATTCTTTCACCCTTCTCATTTTTCAAGTTCGATTTTCATGTCAAGTCTTTCAAGTTCCTTTTTATTATGTTGGGGTATGATCTCTATATCTATCATACTTATCTCTTATGATCATATGATGAGGGACCCTATTTTATCTTGTCAAATCATTTTCTTTTGAAGTTAAGTGACGTCGTAAGGCTGCCGAATTTTCATAAGAGAAATCTAATCTTTTTTCCTTCCATGTTTTTCATTTCAAATGGTATGTCCCTAAAATTTCATTACCATGTCCATATGTCCTTCTTATTCTTTAACCCTACTGTTTTATGGATAATTTATGAGTGGGTGACCCATGTCCCCTCTCATTTCAATGTTTTCTAAAACCACGAAACTTAGCCGTTATGCTACAGAATTTTCCCCTCAAAATGTCTCTCTCTTTTCTCAAAAATTATTTTATGTTATAAATTGAATACTCAAAGCTCTTATCTCTACAAGGGTATTAACATATATATCAAAATGTTCCATTTTCAATTCTGGGATTTACATACATGAGACCGGCTTTCCCTTTCCGTGGGTTTAAAGTGACGTAAAGATCATGTCTTTAAAGCAGTTTTTAAAACGTTATGATTATGAAATGAAACCCATTTATTTTATGCTATGTGGGTTATTTATGAAATGTTTGATGATGATATATGTGGATCACATGATAATAAAGGAAAATTTACGGGTGTGCCCTGATAGCGCTCCAATGCATTGGGTAATGATGTAACCACTAGAGATTACAATTTTCACGATACCTCAGTGAATAACCTTGGTAATTTTCAAATGACACCTTGGGGATGGACCTTGGTGATATGTTCATGATTGTCTATGTTAAATGATGTAGCCACATATTCAAGTTATGAAAAATGTTATTTTTATTATGAAATGCCTCATGATTTCTTTCTCATGCCTTAAAGTTCTTTTCATGTCCTTATTGAAGTATCTCAAGTTCACATGTAAAATGTTCCTCTTGTTTCCCTTACTGGGCCTTCTGCTCACCCTTTCTTTTGATGTATATCCCCAGGTTATGAGATGCAGTAATGAACCTAGAATGAACATAAGGAGACGCCTTTCATGTGTTTAAGAAGAATGTTTTATGTTGTTTTCATGTATTATGTTCCTGGTTTCCAAGACACTAGACCTTAAAGATCCTCAGTTTTGTGTAATGTAATGAAAGTTTATGTTATAAAATGGTGAGATGATATAGTTGGTATCAAAGTATGGTTTAGTTATTTGTGGAAATTAGGATATAAAAACTCTAGGAATAACCCTATAGTAAAGTTTAAATATAGGAAAACTTCCTGGTATTTTGGTAAGTATTGAGTAAGTGGTATATCAAAAAAATACATCCCTGTCTGGATACGAGCAGGTAGAGGCGGCTCTGGCACAGATGTACATAGGGGTAAAACCCGAAAACACCGCTTTGAGCTAGACTCGAACGGGAATTGGTGCACGATAACGGGCCTTGCTGCACTCTTGGTTACGACACTCCCGGGGGATATGTTTGGTCAATCACATGCTTTTTATGAATCATTATGAAGGAATTATAGAGAACTATAATTGTCTAAGCACGAAGTCTTAGTTAAAAGATTCATAAATGAAATGAGTTTCTCACTAAGGTTTTATTCTTTTAGAAAATGGCGGGCAATAGGAGAAACTGTGCTGATGGTGACCGCAATGCACCATGTGCTGACGGCCCTCCGATGGAAGCCGGAATGGAAACATTCATGCGAATGATGAACCAACTGACTCATGTTATGAGTAATAACTTGAATCAAGCTGAGAGGCTGACCTCACCACGAAGGGAACAACTTTCTGTTGAGTCCTTCATGCGTCAAAGACCGCCAAAATTCAGTGGATCTACTGACCCATTGGTTGCAGAACAATGGATAAGCTCCATTGAAAAGATCTTTTCTGTACTTCATTGTTCGGAATAAGAAAAAGTCAACCTTGCTGTTTACCGCCATGAGGGAGAAGCTGATCAGTGGTGGTCACTGATCAAAAACACGAAGCCATGAAGAGAGATGGAAGCTATGGAGTGGGAAGAATTTTGGGGGATTTTCTTTAACAAGTATTTCCCTCGTTCCATGAGAACGAAAATGGAGAAAGAGTTTCTCGAGATGAAGCAGAAGGAGAACGAATCTGTCGGAATCTATGAGATGAACTTCACAAGGCTTTCCTGTTATACCTCAAGCTTTTTCATGGACCCTAATGGTAAGGTTGATAGATTCTTTGGCGGACTATGACCACATCTGCGGAAGAATCTAGCCAACACGGACTACGATAGCTATGAAGAAATAGTTCAAAGTGCTATGAAAGTTGAACTAGAGTTTGGGGAGACACAATGGTCTCACAAATCTAATGAGAATAAGAGAACTCTATAACCAAGCCTGGGAAGAAGTTTTGATCCAGAAAGAGGTGGAAAGCATATGCAACATGCCACATGCAATAAATGTGGGAAGAAGCATCCGGGGAACTGCTTGATCGGAAGTGGCAAGTGCTATAGGTGTGGAAAAGAAGTCCATATTTATCGGAATTGTCGTGGTGATGTGAAGCCTCAACTTCCCAACTCTAACGACAGAGGAAGGATGGTTCTGGCCCTACCCGAAGTCACATGCTTCAAGTGTGGACAGCTTGGGCACTTTGCTAATCAATTTCCAAATCTGTGGGCGGTGGAGGGGAATCACCATCAACCTCAGCAGAGGCCAAGGGAGCAAGGTCGTGCTTTCGCTATCACAACAACTGAAGTTGAAGTTCCGAACGATGTGGTAGCAGGTACTCTTGTTGTCCTCTCAAAACTAGCAAGTGCTTTATTTGATTCTGGTTCTACGCATTCCTTTATTTCTTCCAAGTTTGCAAAGAATATAGAATCAATCCCCGAATTGCTTGAGGTAGAGTTGTCAGTCAAGACTCCAAGTGGGATTATCCATGCATCAACAGTGTTTAGAGACTCTAGTGTTTACTTTGGTGAGCACAATCTTATCACAAATCTAGTAGTCATTCCCATGATGGAATTCGACGTTATACTAGGGATGGACTGGATCTCAAAGTATAATGCTAAGATCAAATGCAGAAGTAAGGAAATCTCAGTGGTCTTGAATGAACGACCTACAGTTATCTTCCGAGGAGAGATATCCCGAACTGATCCCTATCTATAAGCACCTCCCTTAGCTTTCTTTATGGAGTTAATCGGTGATGATGAAAAAGGGAAAGGGAGCATACAAATTGAAGATGTTCTGATTGTTCAGGAATACATGGATGTATTTCCTGAGGAGTTACCTGGACCTCCCCCAGAAAGAGAGGTAGAGTTCTCCATTGAACTCGTACCTGGGTCTCAACCGATATCAAAGACTCAGTATAGAATGGAAAATGTGGAGCTAGAGGAGCTAAAGAAACAACTCCAAGACTTGTTGGAGAAGGGGTTTATCCGACCGAGTGTGTCTCCTTGGGGAGCACCAGTTCTCTTTGTGAAGAAGAAGGATGGATCAATGCGGCTATGCATTGATTATAGAGAACTGAACAAGATTACAGTGAAGAACAGATACCCTCTTCCTAGAATTGATGATTTATTTGACCAACTTCGTGGGGCTCAATTCTTCTCTAATATTGACCTTCGATCTGGTTATCATCAACTGAGGGTGAAGAAGGAAGATATTCCAAAGAATGCCTTCCGATCAAGATATGGGCATTATGAGTTTATTGTTATGCCCTTCGTCTTGACTAATGCTCCTGCTATTTTCATGGATTTGATGAATAGAGTCTTTAAGGACTACCTTGATAACTTTGTGGTAGTTTTTATTGATGATATTCTGATATATTCAAAAAGTCGTGAGGAGCATGAAGATCATCTAAGGGTTATATTGAAAACTCTGCAGAAGGAGAGGATCTTTGGGAAGTTCACCAAGTGTGAGTTTTGGTTACAACAGGTGGCTTTCTTGGGGCACATCGTAACCAATGAAGGAATCTCGGTTGACCCTGCAAAGACAATGGTTGTGGAGGAGTGGCCTCAACCCACAACAGTAACTGAGATTCGTAGTTTCCTTGGTTTAGCAGGATATTATAGGAGGTTTGTGAAAAACTTTTCACGGCATTCTAATCCACTAACCAAGTTGACTCGAAAAGGGGTTAAGTTCATCTGGACAAAGGAATGCGAGGAAAGTTTCCAAGAGCTGAAGAAGAGATTGGTTACTGCATCTGTGTTAACACTACCCTCTATCGGGGAAGGATTCGTTATTTTTAGCGATGCATCTCTGAAAGGGCTTGGGTGCGTCCTCATGCAAAATGACAAAGTAATTGCTTATTCATCTCGACAGTTGAAGATTCATGAGTAGAATTATCCTACGCATGATCTAGAGCTGGCGGCAGTTGTTTTTGCTCTAAAGATATGGAGGCACTATCTTTATGGGGAGAAATGTGATATATACACTGACCACCAAAGTCTAAAGTATATTTTCACACAGAAAGAATTGAACATGAGACAAAGGAGATGGTTGGAGCTTATTAAAGACTATGATTGTTCAATACACTATCACCCTGGAAGAGAAAACAAAGTCGCGGATGCATTAAGCAGGAAAGATCCTGTTGTCCTGGCAACAATGAGGATCTTAGGGGATCCCTTGATTAAAGATCTAGTAAAACTGGACATGGGAATTATAAGGAAAGGGACATCATCAACCCTATCCCAAATGATTTCCCAACCTTCATTACTAGAGAAGATCAAGAAGGCTCAAAAAGAAGATCCTTTGCTGGAGGAGAAGTTCGAGGCTGTAAAGGATGAGAAGATCCCTGATTTCAATATTGATCAAGAAGGTGTATTGAAATTTTGTACAAGACTATGTGTTCCATCTATTCCGGAGATAAAGAAAGAACTGATGGATGAAGCTCATAGCTCTACTTTCTCTATACATCCTGGAAGCACTAAGATGTATAGAGACCTTCGTGATCATTATTGGTGGGATAACATGAAGAGGGAGATTGCTGATTATACTACAAGGTGCCTGGTGTGTCAGCAAGTAAAGTCAGAACAACAACTTCCTAAGGGGGTATTACAACCGCTACCCATAACAGTATTGAAGTGGGATAATATCACTATGGACTTTGTAACTGGTCTCCCGAAAACATCCAAAGGAAACAATGCGATATGGGTTATTGTGGACCGTCTCACCAAGACAGCCCATTTTATCTCTATTCGGGAAGATTTCTCTCTGGATCATCTTGCAAAGATATACGTGAAGGAAGTGGAAAGGCTGCATGGGGTACCACTATCCATCGTATCTGATCGTGACCCAAGATTCACATTAAAATTCTGGAGAAGTCTTCAACATGTTCGGAATACTGAATTGAATTTTAGTACGGCCTATCATCCTCAAACTGATAGCCAATCTGAAAGGACTATTCAAACACTCGAAGACATGTTGAGATTATGCTCAATGGAATTTAAAGGTGGTTGGGATCAACACCTCCCAATAGTGGAGTTCTCCTATAACAATAGCTTCCATGCGAGTATTCAGATGGCACCCTATGAAGCTCTGTATGGAAAGCGGTGTAGAACTCCTACTTGTTGGGATGAAACTGGTGAGAGGAAGCTTCTTGGGCCTGATCTCATGCAAGAGATGACAGAACAGGTTCATGCCATCCAACAACACATAAAGGCTGCTCAGAGTCGGCAGAAGAGCTATGCTGACAATCGTCGAAGGGACTTGGAGTTTGGTGTTGGTGACAAAGTCTTCTTTCGAATTTCTCCATGGAAGAGAGTCATGCGGTTTGGGAAGAAAGGGAAGCTCAGCCCTAGGTACATTGGCCCCTATGAAATCCTTGATCGCATAGGAGCAGTGGCCTATCGTCTAGAACTTCCACCGAATCTAGCTCAAGTTCACAATGTCTTCCATGTATCTCTCTTGAGGAAGTACATACCCGACCCTTCGCATGTACTGAACCCAGAGGTGGTACAACTTGAACATGACCTCTCTTATGAAGAGCAGCCAGTGGAGATCTTAGACCGTAGAGACAAGGTTCTACAAAACAAGACTACCCACCTTGTGAAAGTGTTGTGGAGGAATCATAAATATGAAGAAGCGACTTGGGAGCCTGAGGAAACGATGAAGCAAAAGTACCGTCACCTTTTCGGCTAGGCCTCAATTATAAATTTCGGGGACGAAATTTCTTAAGGGGGGAAGAATGTAATGACCCAATCGTTTTGAGTATTATATTAACTTACTCTTAATGATTTAATAAGACGTTAATGGTTAATGCAGAAAGGGGAGTTGATGGCTTCATCCAGTAGACTCAACCCTTACGAAGCCCACTTATCAGAGCTTGGGAAGGAGGTATCATCTGTGGGTTTCGCGTTGGACCTAGCCCAAGCCGAGCTCCAGCGTGTCAAGCTTGAACGAAAACGCTTGCAGGAGAAGTTCAAGTTAGTGGAGATTGCTACTAGGGCAATGTTATCTGAGCCTCCCTCAGATTCTCTCACCATAGCACACCTTACACATAGGTCTTATGCCAGTGTTATAAGGGGCTATGTGATGAGACCCTAGTTTCCTTGTGTAATCCTTTCGGGTGAATAAATTGAGATTTCTTCCTTTAGTGATGTTTGTTAAATTTCAAATGTCCGGATACTTTTAGAATGTATTTTATTGATGAATTTCAAAAAAAGGATATTTTAAAATATTTTTGTAAACCCTAAATAACTAATGATGTGTAATGATTTTCAAAAAATGGTCTTCTACAAAAGTGTTCAGTAAGGAATTTGGAGTCTAATAAGATCAACTTAATTTTTGATGAATAGTAAATAGTGAATAGTGATTTTACGCTTAGGATTAGTAATGTGACCAAATGGATTAGTAATCTCACTTAAAGAAAGTTTTAAAATAATCTAGGCACCTTGATTAAGTAATGTGATTCAATAAAATGGGTAAATAACAGTTTCATAAATTATTATTCAAGTATTAGTTTTTTCGGATGAATAGTGTTTTTTAATTAAAAATATAATTAAAAATAATTAGAAATTTTTTTTTATAAAAATGACTTTATTTTTGAACTCAGAGCATCGATATTATGTTATGGTAATTTTTGGGGATTTTTCTGAAAAAATGAATTTTCGATGAATAGTGTATTTATTTAAAAATAAAATTAAAAATATTTAGAAAATTATTTTTATAAAATGGAGTTCATTTTTGAAATCATAGCATTGATATTTGGTTAAGGTGAAATTTTGGGATTATTCTGAGAAAGTTGTATTTTCGGTGAATAGTGAAAGTATAGTTTTTAAGTTACGGGTGTTTAATGACATCATTAAATGATGTATTATGTATATATTCAATATGGTCGAATTATGAATAGTAAGATAAGGTGTGAGGTGTTCCATGTGGCCAATACCATGGGCAAATACCATGGGCAAACCCATGGTTTTGCCAATACCACTAGTAAGGTGTCCATTGGCCATTAATGCTTTGTCCCCTCACTTTCCCTATAAATACCCACCCTTTACTCCTTTAGTTTTCACTCCCAACTCTCCCCCAACGAAGTTCTGGTCTTCTTACCTTCCAAGGAGTCCTCCCAAGGTGCCCCCAAGCCCTCAAGGTCCAATCCTTTGAGTTTCAGGAGTCGCGTTTTAAGGTAAGGGATCCGACCCCTCTCTTTCTTTTCATGTAATCTCTTTTTTGTCATTCATTTTCTGCTCCATGTTTTTATGTGAGAGGATGTTCTTTTAAATTCCTCTTACTGCCCTTTCATGTTTATATGATGAGATATCCCATCTTACTCTGATCATTTCGTTTTATGAATGTTTAAGTGATGCTGTTAGGCTGCCGAATTCATAAGGGATTCTTTCACCTTTCTCATTTTTCAAGTTCGATTTTCATGTCAAGTATTTCAAGTTCCTTTTTATTATGTTGGGGTATGATCTCTATATCTATCATACTTATATCTTATGATCATATGATGAGGGACCCTATTTGATCTTGTCAAATCATTTTCTTTTGAAGTTAAGTGACGGCGTTAGGCTGCCGAATTTTCATAAGAGAAATCTAATCTTTTTTCCTTCCATGTTTTTCATTTCAAATGGTATGTCCCTAAAATTTCATTACCATGTCCATATGTCCTTCTTATTCTTTCACCCTACTATTTTATGGATCATTTATGATTGGGTGACCCATGTCCCCTCTCATTTCAATGTTTTCTAAAACCCCGAAACATAGCCGTTATGCTGCAGAATTTTCCCCCCAAAATGCGTCTCTCTTTTCACAAAAATTATTTTATGTTATAAATTGAATAATCAAAGCTCTTATTTCTACAAGGGTATTCACATATATATCAAAATGTTCCATTTTCAATTCTGGTATTTACATACATGAGACCCGCTTTCCCTTTCCGTGGGTTTAAAGTGACGTAAAGATCAGTTCTTTAAAGCAGTTTTTAAAACGTTATGATTATGAAATGAAACCCATTTATTTTATGCTATGTGGGTTATTTATGAAATGTTTGATGATGATATATGTGTCTCACATGATAATAAAGGCAAATTTAAGGGTGCGCCCTGATAGCGCTCCAATGCATTGGGTAATGATGTAACCATTAGAGATTACAATTTTCACGATACCTCGGTGAATAACCTTGGTAATTTTCAAATGACACCTTGGGGATGGACCTTGGTGATATGTTCATGATTGTCTATGTTAAATGATGTAGCCACATATTCAAGTTATGAAAAATGTTATTTTTATTATGAAATGCCTCATGATTTCTTTCTCATGCCTTAAAGTTCTTTTCATGTCCTTATTGAAGTATCTCAAGTTCACATGTAAAATGTTCCTCTTGTTTCCCTTACTGGGTCTTCTGCTCACCCTTTCTTTTGATGTATGTCCCCAGGTTATGAGATGCAGTAATGAACCTAGAATGAACTTAAGGAGACACCTTTCAAGTGTTAAGAAGAATGTTTTATGTTGTTTTCATGTATTATGTTCCTGGTTTCCAAGACACTAGACCTTAAAGATCCTCAGTTTTGTGTAATGTAATGAAAGTTTATGTTATAAAATGGCGAGATTCTATATCCGACCCCCCGGACGGCCCCACCACCCCCTAGACACCCCTCACCCCCTAGACACGCCACACCCCCCTTGCACAGTCCTTCCACTCCCATGATCCTCATCCTACTCCTCATCCTGATCTACTTGAAGAAGTTAAAGTATAAAATGCATATACTCCCAACAGGACCCTTAAGGATTATGTATTTCTTGATCCACTTCCAATATCTTACTGGTCAATCCATGAATATAGGCATTAGAAATTTTGTATCTTATTTTCTTAAATACAGTGTATTTTGTTGTATTTCTTAATATGATTCTCATATAGAGTAATGTGTCAGTTATTCTTTTATATAGAGTAAAAAATTGTCATTTACGTAAATATTTTTTTGATTAAACTTTAATATTATTGAATTTCATTGAAATGACTTATTGCAATTTTTTTACAGAATGGATAGAAGTTGTATGTATGAATCTGATCGGATTTCAACCAATTGTCAAAATAATTTGAAAAGCTTTCGAGATTTTTCATTTGACAAGGCTTCAAATAGTGGTCGCATACACTACCCATGTTTTAATTGTGTTGGAAGACCTTGGTTGAGCCATTAAGCAGTTAGCTATCATATAACCAAATATGGTTTCCAAACAAACTATTATGTGTGGTATCACAATGGAGAGAAAATGGAATCTCAAAATGTTGATGATCCAAATGACAGGACTGAATTGGAGAGTTTGATATATGATCGGTTTCCATTTATTTGACATCATGAGAAGGAAAGTATGTCCAGCCAACAAGATTTCGATACAAGCACGCATGATGCGTCCAATGAAAATGATGATGTGGATAGGGTGAAAAAATTGAATGATGCTGCGACGACTCCAGTATATCGGCAATGTGATAAAATGAAAAATTTGGAATTTTTAATCCGATTGAATCATGGGAAAACTATGTATGGGATTTCAAATACTGCAATTGATTACATTCTTACCTTCTTGAAGGACTTTCATCTAGATGATGCAGATATTCCCTCAAACCACTATATGGGATGGAAGTTGGTTGATGAACTTGGATTCTCAAAAAAATCATGTTTGACCGAATTATTGCATCTTATTTTGGGAGGAAACTACTGAAAGAAATGATTGTATAAAATGCAGAACCTCCCGATGGATGCCAAAAGATGATGGAACACCATCTCGTGTGCCACAAAAAGTAATGTGGAACTTTCCATTGATCCCCAGATTACAGAACCATTTCATGTCTGATGAAATATCTGTAAAAATGCGATGGCATGACATGGAGAGAAAAAAGAATAATGAAGAGTTAGTTCACCCTGCAGATGGATTTGCATGTCATAGATTTGATGCATGATATCATGAATTTGCATCCGACGTGCGTAATGTGAGACTGGGTCTTTCATGTGATGATTTTAATCCATTTGGGCAGATGCTTACTTCGCACAGAACATGGCCGGTTTTCATAGACATTTATAACCTTCCCCCTTGGTTGTGTATGAAAAATCCTTACACTTTCTTGAGTATAATGATATCTGGACCTTCTGATCCCAGCAATGATATTGATGTATACATGCAAAAATTAATAAAAGAGTTGAAACTTCATTGGGATGTGGGTGTGCCCACATACGATGCATGTTCGAAAGACATATTTCAGATGCGTGCTACACTTATGTGGACTATCAATGATTTTCCTACTTATGCAATGATGTCTGGTTGGAGCACAACATGAAAATCGTCATGTCCTGTTTTTATGAAGAATACTCGATCGAGAAGACTGAAATATCATCGTAGTTTTAGTTTAATGGGACATCGACGATTCTTGCCAATGAACCACCCATATAGAAACAATCGTCGAAGATTTGAAAATACCATGGAGAATGACAATCCACCTCAGCGTATGTCTGGAACTGATGTGCTTAATTAATTGAAAGATTTCAGTTATTCATTTGGGAAGAGTGTAATGAAATATAGAAAGTGGAAAAATGTTTCCAATGATACCTGTTACAATTGGAAGAAGAAGAGTATATTCTTTGAGTTGTCATATTGGTCAACCAACTTGTTACGTCATTTCTTACACGTAATGCACATTGAAAAGAATATATTTGAAATGTTACTTTCGATTCTTCTATATGTCAAGGGGAAGACAAAATATGATTTACAATCTCGACGTGACTTGGTAGATTGGGGGATCAGACCTGAATTGCATCATGTCCGTATCAGTGAAAATAAATGTCAAGTTCCATGTGCTTCTTATGTGATGACTCCTGTTGAAAAAAATCAATTTCGGGAAGTGCTAGAGACTATTAAAGTTCCTGATGGATATTCAAGCAATATATCAAAACGGGTAAACAGAAAATAGTTGAAGTTGAAATCTTCAAAGACTCATGATTATCACGTCCTTTTGCATGAGTTGATTCCAATAGAAATCTAGTATCTCTTGTCCAATAATGATAGAGTCTCAGTTATTCGGTTGTGCTATTTGTTTAGAGATCTTTATGCTAAGAGGTTGTCCAAATCCCTCGTGCAAAAATTGTTTGCAGAGAAACCATTAATTTTGTGTGAGTTAGAGAAAATATTCATTCCATCATTTTTAACATGCATGTTGCATCTGACTGTCCATCTTCCGACCAAAATACTTCTTGGAGGACCCGTTGCTTTCCGTTGGATGTATCCAACTAAAAGAAACATGTGCACAATGAAATCATATGTTCAGAACAGGAATTATCCCAAAGGTTCTATTGTGAACGGTTACTTGGCTCAAGAATGTATGGATTTCTGCTCAATGTATTTGATTGATCATTCTACGAGAATAAACAGACCATTGAGAAATGAAGAAGAACAATATTGGAAAATTGAAGTAAATCCCAGACATGTTTTTGATGATGGCGATGATGAAGTTGACACTATCCCTACTGAAATTGGAAGCAATCCATTTATTACTTATGATGACCCCAACAGCTCAATTGTCAGAGTTGATTGTGAACCCGAAGTTGTGGTGGGAAATATATAGATTCATACATTCTTGTTCTCACCTAAATGTTTCACCTACATCATTCAGAGTGTGTATCCTAGTACATACCTTCATAACACCATAAATCATCTATTTCATTATGTTCTTTTTATCATAATGGTTTTTCTATTTTTTTTGGGTTACACATTAGTTATTTGTTTCAAATTACTTTCATATTTGTTTTCATTGCAGGAAATGACACCCATTGAAGAGAGGCGGCAGAAAAAAATGACAGATTCTAATCGTCGCATGGTACAAAGGGGTGTTCCTCCAATCATCCCTGTTGTGAGTATTTTATTTCAAATATAAATATTTCAATAACTTATAATATCATGTGATTACTTTTCTGTCAAAATTTTTCTCAGGATCCACCCCCTAGACGACAGATATCTGACGAGGAACCAGATATTTCTCCCAGTAGAGAGGTTTGTGGTAGGAGTGGGGGTGGTGTCAGAGATAGATGATCATCTAGTGGTCTAGGTACTGAAGCTGGTGGTACGAGGGCTCGTGGGGAGAGAGTTAGATGACCCACTACCACAGACGTATCTTCTACACCCTATTTTGATCCTGGAGTTTCTTAAGGGACATATGAGATATTTAGACCTCCGATGTTTACACTACCAGCTGGCCAGACGTCTATGCCATCATCTTTTTCTTCTGGTTCATTATCTCCGGGCTATTATATTCCACCTTCTTCGACTCCTGCTGCGACACAGTATGTGGCTGAGGAGCACACACTGAGGGACAGTCCACCTGTACAGGATATTCCTTCAGCTTCTGCACCCATTGATCCGACTACCACAATTATATTTATATAACTCTATCAAATTTTTATACCAAAATTTATTTTTATTATAACTTGTATTGATATTATTTTTCCTTAATAATAGATTCATTTACAGATAGGAGGTGGGGGAGGGGGCATACTGGATTGCGTGTGGTATGGAACCGCCAGACACAGTTGATGGTTGAATATAATGTTGATGGACAAATGATTGAGAATTCTGGGCAGCAATGTCGGGGTTTTTTGGCGATGCTAGCCAAATACTCTGATATCATTCCGGTCAGCCCTCTCTTTTGGAGACATCTGCCACCCGAAGTCAAGGATAACGCGTGGGCACAAATATGGGTAAAAAATCTATTGGATTTAATGTAGTATATTTTTGTATTTAAATGAACTAATCAATTTGGTTTCCGCTTCTGTTTAACTTCCCTGATGGCGAAGGTGCACAACCAGCGCGTTTAAAAGAGCTAGGAGATCATTGGAGAGCTTATAAGCATGAGTTGTATGTTGGCTGGTGCGATAGAGTGGGCATGGAGTTAGAGACATTACCTATCATGGATGACTGCCCAAGAGAGAAATATCGCCAAATGATTACCCATTGGGCGACTACCAAATTTAAGGTATTAATCTTATATGAGTTATTTAAATGAGAGTTTTCATATTTTGCATTAATATAATCTTATTAATTATTAATCATTATTTAGGAATCTTCTGAAAAAAAACACAAAAAACATTGATTCAAAGCAATACCTCCACAGTTTGGGGCACACAACTATGTTAGATGATGAGAGGCAGCAGGTATGATATAGTTGTTTATAATTTTTCTTTAGGACATTCCCTTTTTAGTGGATCCTACATAAACTATGTGATTTATTGAATAATTAATAGATGATTATAATTTCCCTTTATATTGTTTCAATGTCATTACAGAAGCACAAAATGAATATTGAAGGACGTATCCCTCGAGAAAAATTGTTTTTCTAGAGTAGAAGAAAAAAAGATGGAACTGCGGTAAATTAACCGACCCAAGAGATGATTGTAAGTTTTAATTTGTTTATTTCAATGTTTAATATCTAATTTGAAATTTAATAATCTATTAATATTTTTTACAGGCTGCTTTAGTGGCTCTTGATTCCCAGGAGCCTGACAATTTTGGGCCACATGATCATTTATATCAGGTTTTGGGAGATGAGCACTCTGGTCGAGTACACTGCCGACCTGGTAAGAATATAGTCCCGAAGAGCTATTGGTCGTCACCAGGTATCAATTCTAGTACCACCGAGTTGGAACAGGTCAGGGATCATGCAAGACAGTCTGATAAAAGGGTCACAGAGTTGGAAGTTCAAGTTCAAACAAGAGATAGAGAATTTATGAAACTGATGAAAGTATTATCTTCATCACTTCCACCAGAGGCTGGTGTAGCTTGTCAGACATTTATGTCGTCGATGGGTGCATTATCCAATGCACCAGGCGACAGCTCAGGTGGTGATCGAGGTGATGAAGTTCCTGGTGATGACGAGGATGCTGAAGAGGAAGAGGGAGAGGATGAGGATGTGGACGAGGGAGAGGATGGGGCCGAGGGCGAGGATGGGGCCGAGGGAGAGGATGATGCTGAGGAAGAGGATGAGGTCGACGATGAGTATGGGGATGATGACGAGGATGATGACGAGGACAAAGATGGCGGAGAGGATGAGCCTGATGATGACAGTGGTGATGGTGATGGTGATCAGAGGCATATTGATCCATTACATTTTTGAATTCTGTATAAATCTTTATTTTTGAACATGGTTTTCCACTTTGGGGTCTTCCTCTGCTTCATAGGGATGTTGCATTCAGATTCTGTTTTTTGCACTTGATTCTTATTGTATGATTAGTCTACTACCTAGACCTTTAGTATTCCTTGGTATTGTGATACTCATTTTTCTATTTTTTTACTTAGCTTTATTAGTTATCCATGTATTTCATGTTTATGCATGTGGAAAATGATATGGAAAATGTTCATTGATGTAGTGGCCGACCCCACTCAAAGTTTCTAGCTTTTATTTGAAATGGACATGATTTTAAGTGAAAACAAAAACTGGCATACGGAAAATAGAACAAATGCATTCGGATTCTGTTTAAACTATACGACAACGATCCATGGGTCATATGTGACGTGTAAGAGTGAACCCTGCCTCAATCAAAGGGCTGGTGTGGTCGGTACCACTCAAAGTGTCTTTCTTTTGTTTAAAATGGATGCGCTTTTAAGAAAAAAAACCACATACGGAAAATGGACCAAACTCACTCGGATACTGTTGATACATTAGGACATGTATCCATGGGTCATATGTAACGTGTACGAGTCAACCCCGCCTCAATCCGAGGCGCGGTGTGGCCAGCACCACTCAAAGTGTCTAACTTTAATTTGAAATGAACAGGATTTTAAGTGAAAACAAAAACTGGCATACAGAATATATACCAAATGCATTTGGATTCTGTTTAAACTATAGGAAAAAGATCCATGGGTCATATGTGACGTGTACGAGTCAACCCCGCCTCAATCTGAGGGCCGGTGTGGCCGGTACCACTCAAAGTGTCTTTCTTTTGTTTAAAATGGATGCGCTTTTATGTAAAAAAACCACATACGGAAAACGGACCAAAGGAATTCAGATACTGTTGATACTTTAGGACATGTATCCATGGGTCATTTGTGGCATGTAAGGGTCAACCCTGCCTCAATCTGAGGCACGGTGTGGCCGGAACAACTCAAAGTGTCTAACCTTTATTTGAAATGGACATGATTTTAAGTGAAAACAACAAATGGCATACAGAAAATAGACCAACGCATTCAGATTCTATTTAAACTATAGGAAAACGATCCATGGGTCATATGTGACGTGTACGAGTCTACCCCGCCTCAATCCGAGTGCTGGTGTGGCTGGTACCACTCAAAGTGTCTTTATTTTGTTTAAAATGGATGCACTTTTAGGATAAAAAACCACATACGGAAAATGATCCAGATGCATTCAGATACTGTTGATACTTTAGGACATTTATCCATGGGTCATTTTTGGCGTGTAGAAGTCAACCCCACCTAAATCAGAGGCGCGGTGTGGCCGACACCACTCAAAGTGTCTAACTTTTATTTGAAGTGGACAAGATTTTAAGTGAAAACAACAACTGGCATACATAAAATAGATCAAACGCATTCGGATTTTGTTTAAACTATAGGATAAGGATCCATGGGTCATATGTGACGTGTACGAGTCAACCCTGCCTCAATCTGAGGGCCTGTGTTGCTGGTTCCACTCAAAGTGTCTATTTTTTAAAATGGATGCACTTTAAAGTAAAAAAGCACATACAGAAATTGGACCAAAGGCATTCGGATACTATTGATACATTAGGACATGTATCCATGGGTCATTTGTGACGTGTACGAGTCAACTCCACCTCATTCTGAGGCACAGTGTGGCTGACACCACTCAAAGTGTCTAACTTTTCTTTGAAATGGACAACAGTTTAAGTAAAAACAACAACTGGCATACGGAAAACTGACCAAACCCATTCGGATTCTGTTGAAACTATAGGACAATGATCCATGTGTCATTTTTTACTTGTATGAGTCAACCCCGCCAAAATCCGAGGCGCGGTGTGGCCGAAACCACTCAAAGTGTCTAACTTTTCTTTGAAATGGACAACAGTTTAAGTAAAAACAACAACTAACATATGGAAAACCGAACAAAGGCATTCAGATTCTGTTGAAACTTAAGGAAAACGATCCATGTATCATATGTGACATGTACGAGTCAATCCTGCCTCAATCTGAGGGCCAGTGTGGCTGGCACCACTCAAAGTGTGTCACTTTTCTTTGAAATGGACAACAGTTTAAGTTAAAAATATAACTACCATACGGAAAACGGACCAAAAGCATTCAGATTCTGTAGATACTTAAGTACATGTATCAATGGGTCATTTTTTGACGTGTAGGAGTCAACCCCACCTCAATCCATGGGTCGGTGTGGCCGGTACCACTCAAAATGTCTTTATATTGTTTAAAATGGATGCGCTTTTAAGTAAAAAAAATCATATACGGAAAACCGACCAAACACATTCGGATTATGTTGAAAATTTAGGACAACGATCCATGGGTCATTTGTGACGTGTAGGAATCAACCCCGCCTCAATCCGAGGCGAGGTGTGGGTGGAACCACTCAATGTGTGTAACTATTTTTTGAAATGGACAACAGTGTAAGTAAAAACAACAACTGACATACGAAAAAAGGACCAAACACATTCAGATAATGTTGATACTTTAGGAAAAGGATCTATGGGTCATTTTTGACGTGTACGAGTCAACCCTGAATCAATCCAAGGCATGGTGTGTATGGTATCACTCAAAGTGTATTTATTTTGTTTAAAATGTATACGCTTTTATGTAAAAACAATCAGCATACTGGAAACCAACCAAATGAATTCGGATAGTGTTGATACATTAATAAAACGATCCATGGGTCATTTGTGACGTGTAAGAGTCAACCCTGCCTCAATCTGAGGGCCGGTGTGGCCGGTACTACTCAAAATGTCTTTCTTTTGTTTGAAATGGATGCGCTTTTAAGTAAAAAACCACATACGTAAAACTGACCAAATGCATTCCGATTCTGTTGAAACTATAGGACAACGATCCATGGGTCATTTGTGACGTGTAGGAATCAACCCCGCCTCAATCTGAGGCAAGGTGTGGGCGGCACCACTCATAGTGTCTAACTATTTTTTTTGAAATGGACAACAGTTTAAGTAAAAACACCAACTGACATATGGAAAATGGACCAAACACATTCAGATACTTTTGATACATTAGGACAAGGATCTATGGGTCTTTTGTGATGTGTACGAGTCAACCCTACCTCAATACGAGGCATGGTGTGGTCGATATCACTCAAAGTATATTTCATTTGTTTAAAATGGATACGCTTTTATGTAAAAACAATCGGCATACGGGAAACCAACCAAATGTATTCAGATTGTGTTGATACTTTAGGAAAACGATCCATGGGTCATTTGTGACGTGTACGAGTCAACTCCAACTCAATCTGAGGCGCGGTGTGGATAAAACCACTCAAAGTCTCTCTTTTATTTCAAAATGAAATCATTTTATGTGAATACAACTGAAATTTACACTCATCAATGATAGTCACAAACTATTTTTCCTGAGGTGGGTAGTTTCACTAAAGCTGTCATAAGTGACGAGAATCCGAAGAAAATACCTTTCCACCATATATTATAAACAATACAAGTTAAATGCAGAATTCATCACAAATCATTACATACCCAAACCTAGGATCACAAAAAAAAGGATTTTAGCCAATTTGAAATTATTATTCATCTCTAATAGATATTTATCAAACTATTCTGCCTATTAGAATTTGATGAGGAGGTGTGCTGGTTGGGGGGTTGTGCATGGGTGAGGTGAATTACCACCGGATGATTGTTGTCATATGTGTTTTTTGGGATATTATTGGTGTTTTTATACTGTTTGAAATATGTATGTGGTGTCTGTGATATTTTTTATACAGGTGTATAGTGGAGGGTATATTGAGGGCTGTTGTGCAATGTTTGTTTATGCAGGTGGATGGTAGGGATACTGGAGGGCTTCTGGGGGGCTGCTGTGAAGCAGCTCTGGCAAAGGTTATACCAGCGGTTCAGAACAATTGGTATATATTTTTCCAAAATTCTGGAAAAGGCTATACCAATGGTTCTGAACCGTTGGTATAAGATTTTCTAGAAAAAAGATATCTCAACGGTTTAGAACTATTGGTATATCCTTTTCTAGAATTCTGGAAAGCTTATACCAACGGTTCAGAACCGTTGGTATAGATTTTTGCAGAATTTTGGAAATCTTATACCAAAGGTTATAAACCGTTGGGATATCTTTTTTCTGGAAAATCTTATACCAACGGTTCAGAACCGTTGTTATATCCTTTTCCAAAATTCTTGAAAAAGATATACCAACGGTTTTGAACCGTTGGTATACGTGTTTCCAGAATTCTGGAAAGCTTATACCAACCGTTCTGAACCGTTGGTATAGACTTTTCCAGAATTCTGGAACACCTATACCAACGGTTTAAGTGCAACCATTGGTATAGGGCTTTCCTCATGTCATACTAGCCAATGGTTTGGAAAACCGTTGGTATAGTCTAATCCAATGGTTTTCTAGCCTATACCAACGGTTTAAAACCGTTGGTATAGCCTACTTTTCCAGTAGTGCCTGGTGAGATGACCTGGTTGAGTTGAATTTAATTAAAACTTTTTAAAACACACACGCAATAAGTGCTTTCCTGCAATGAGATAGAAATCAGAATTCAGTGTCCCGATGTATGGATACGTCGGCCTCCAGAACCAACATTGGACTCCTGGAACAAAAAACCATACAAAGTATCCATAACACTATTGCTTCATAGAAAAGAATAATATCATAGTCATAAGTTATGTGGAGAAAAAATGTTCTTTGATAGCAATTTTTTACGACCCGTCCCCCAAGGCCCGCCTCGTGACTACCCCAAGACCTCCTTCTATAGGCCAGGGGCTGGCGACTAGCACCAAAGGAATAATTCCCTAAAACTAGGATGGTGTTGCCTTTATAAAACGTAAAAACACAGAACCAGAGTTCTAGCAGAAGCAAACACTATAAAAAACTGTATACAGAAGAAGTGCTAGAAAGTAAAAGGGGCCAAGAAATACAAGCCCAATAGTAAAGTACAAATACAACAAGAATCAAGTACAACTAAAAAGTGAAAAACATAGGAAAGGTGAAATGATCTTCTAGATCGTCCTCCGAGGATCCTACCTGAAGGGTAGGCACAGATTGCCTCCTCATCACTCCATGCCTGTCAGACTCCACCATGTACTGATACATTGTAAGGTCTTCTTATGGGTACTATCCAGTCCTGGCGCTCTCGGCCTCCGTCAGCACTGTCCGTCGTCTTCATCCAACACAATGAGGTGAGAGAATAGCCTGTATAGGGGAGTGTTTTATGTTTTCTAATGCTTTATCCTATCACATTGAATCGACATCATGAGCCACTTGCTATTGTTCTAACGTGGAGGGTTCGTGCCAAATGAACACGGCCTTACACGTCCATATCCTTTATTCAAATTTTGATTTTTATTTACAATAATGGACCTGAAAATTATTATTTCTAGTAGGATGACTAGTGTATTTCCATTATTAACATGATTGTCAGTGGATACATATATATAATCCAATTTTTTAAATGAAATTATTTTTTTCAAAATAATATATGATGAAAATATTTATTTCTAAATGTTTTTATTATTTATCAACATAACAAGGGATTATATATATAAATATATTTAAAATAATTTAATTTACATACATTACCCACATAAGGTGTTTGTTAATATTTCACCAATTATTCTTCATAAAATAATAAAAGTGAATCTCAAGGGTCGATATATTAATCATTATAATGAATTTTCAATAATTATTTTTGTATATTATCGTTTGTTATGTGTATAGATAGTTCAATTAAGGTTTATTTATTTCATTAGAAAAAACATCTAATTAATTATTCTTTCCACTGTATTTTATAGTATTAATTATTTTTTGAAATTGGGATTTTGAAGTCATTAACAATCATTTAATTTGAAAACTATATCATATATAATGAAGTGAATATTGATTTATATTGTTTATTTGCCCTTATGAGTTCCTTATATTAATGTTTATTATAAAATTTTGTTTTATATTTTGATGCTTATTAGTGAAAATTATATTTATTAATTCTATATTATAGATATTATTATAAGTTGTTTCTCTGGAAGGGTCCTTGGATTTGATGGATGTTTTCTTTTGATGAATGTTTATAATAATAATTAACATTTTATTATGATATGTTATATTTTTTTCCTCACCAAAAATATTATGGCACAGAAAACTATTTGTATATTGGGAGAGATCTAGGGATGAGTACTCCATTTTTTGTATGACCATAATTTGACGTGGGTCCCCAACATAAGACATCTTTCTAACGGGGGTATTTTCCATTATATTCATGGAGAGAATGTTAAAACGAACTATTTTGGTAGTTATATCACCTTAGGATTTCCAATTAAATAAATTTGTAATTGTGTTTCCTTATATTGTTTCAATATATTTATAGTATTTCTATAAAAAAACTTTTTTATGGTTATCTAATTTCTTTTCGTTACTATTAATGTAAAGTTATTTTTTTATATTATATAGTACATATAAGAGTTTTGAAAATAGTTATTGTCTTACTATTTTATTAAACATTCCAATTGAAAGGATAAATCTTGTTTAAAAAGAGAGACATTCCATATAAACACTTTCATGATTCCTATTAGTATCATTTTTTATAAATCCATAAGATTCAATAAAAAATATTTTTTACACTTTTTATATTTTGAAAAAAAAATTAATGTATTTATATATTCATAGAAGTTTATAAATTTTTTTGTGACTTATGTATTTTAAATTTATAAAATTAGTTTCTTTCTTTTTTATTAACCATGGATAATATAATTTCATTGACTGAATTTAATTCCTTATGACGTTAAAAATTATTTTATTTCTACATTTATCTAATTAACGTCTCCATTATACTCTATCACTTTATTATAGAATCATTATATGACTATTAATAATATTTTAACTTACCAATTATGATTTTTTTAAAAAATAGATTTTAATAGTGGTAGTTTATTATTTTTTTGATACAAGAATTGCATGAAATTTATTTCTATGTGTTATTAATTGAGTATTTGTTGTTATTTTATGGAGTAATGTTACAGACACACTAAAAATTACATATGAGTATGTAGAACATTGTTGTTTCCAAAAAAGCGGGTTATTCAAGTACTTTTTTTACTGAATGGTATATCTTTTTATATACAATAGAGGAAACAATTGACGATCAATTCAACTTCAAGATGATATAGTATTTTCATAATGTTTTTAAATACATTTATGTGTTGGAATGTTGTAATTTGAGTTATGTTTCAATATTTTTCTCTTTCAAATTTTAATCAATATTTTTTTATTTGTATTATGTATAAATATTTTTTTTAAAATGAATAATTGATAATTTGATTCAGTTTGTTGTTTTATTTATCAGGGTAACATAACATCGTTTTTGAATTCCAATACATTGTGTGGATTAATTTAAATGTTAAAATATTTATTTCATGTAGATGACTTATCCAACATAATGAATGATGATTCTATTTTTTTTTTGGATTAATTTTTTAGTTTTAAATATTTTTTAAGAAATTATTCCTATCATTATATATATATATATATATATTGAACATGTGGTCATCCCACAATGATGGAATACATAGTAGGCCTTTTTGTTAGCAAATATTGTGTACCCATACATGGTTTCCTAGTTGAATCATAATAATTAAAGTCAAAAAAATTTCTGAAATAAAATTCCCAATCCATATCATGTAGCAATAAATACGATCCTACAAAAAAATACCATTCACAAAAAGAAACACATTACATATACAATATTACGAAAATAATTAATGAGAACAAACTGTGAATATTTCAATGGTAATCCAAATATCTCTAGAGATTAACACAATCTAAAAGTTATAGATAGAATAAAAAAAATTGATGATAATAGGCCAATCAATTATAGTATTTGAGTGGAATTTAAGTAGGTAATATATCTCATTATATCAATCCTTTTAAATTTTTTACTCTAAATTGATATAGTATGAACACATAACATTTGACCTCCATAACATCCTTCATTATTTACATGAAAATTAACCTAATTTAAGCGATGATACACACCTCATAATGGTTACCCAGTATAATCTCCACCTTGTTTCAGTATAATATTAGGATATAAATTTTATTTTTCTTTTTTAAACTATTATAAGACTAAAAGAATCAGTATTAGGAAAATCAGTTATATAAATTTGTTTCAATGTAGATTTATTTAATTGAAATTAAGGAAAATAATTTTAAAAATAACAATAAATGAAAAAATATAAATAATTGGGTCCCTGAATGACTACTATTGATCTCAAAAAATAGATTCTATTTTTTAGATGAAAAATTTTGTATCTAACCAAGACAAGAACAGAACATTGATGTTCTTACCAAAAAAAGGC
The DNA here is from genome assembly GCA_963277665.1 of Viscum album. Lineage (NCBI taxonomy): Eukaryota > Viridiplantae > Streptophyta > Magnoliopsida > Santalales > Viscaceae > Viscum > Viscum album. The sequence continues at coordinate 836,218,775 of OY728138.1, forward strand.
CACCACATATAATTTTACTATGTTCACCAAGCTAGTGAATCAACAATGGTGTATTAGTGTGAAAAATAAATGATAAAAATTTCAAATATATCAAAAATTTTAAAAAAGTTTTTTGTTATAAATTATCAATGTTAATTAATGAAAAACAAGAAAAATCAATGATTTTTTTTATTTTTTTTAACTTGTAACTTCACGTTAAGTTAAAGAACTAAATATTTTAAGTGATTTATAAATTTTTTATTTAAATATTTAATCCATAATTTTTATTGTGATTTGAAATTAAATTATTTGATTTCATCTTATATTATATATTTAATGGTTTTATTTTTTTATTTTTGAAAAATTTAATTATTTTTAGAATTTAATGAGCATATATAAATTGAAAATAGATTTAAATTTTAATTTTTATTTAAATATTTTTAAATGTAATTATATATAGTTAAATTGATTTTATTAATTGAAAATTAATAATAAATGAGACTAAGTGATAAAAAGATAGTATTAAGGAGTTAGATGAAAATACACTAGAATCCATCCCTTTGGTAGTATGTATCAGTAACCATTTGTTCCCACAAAAAAAATTGGGAAAATAAATATTTTCAATTGAAAAACAACCTACCAAAGAAATCCCCATCAAAGGATTCATAGAAAATTTATTCTCACAACCTAATACTTTTTTATTCTCCCACTAATCCCAATCTATTCCCCTACATGAAGTGATTCATATAATATTGTTTAAAATAACAGTCCAATACTATCCACAAACCATTAAAATTCTGAAAAAGGATCAATGATTCATTCAATTACTTCCACAATTGTAATTAACAATTATATTGGATTGGACCCATGAATTCCAATATATAGCATAAGATCTAGAAAAAAGTACGTTTTTATTACTTCTGAACCCATTAATACATCCCATAAAAATTATTCACCATATCATGTGATGATTGTCTTAAAATTACTACACCTACAACTAGATACTTACACCTCTATTTAACTGAATGTGTTGTGTAAGAATTTTTCCTTACTAAAAAAATCATATCACAACACATATGGAATTTTATCATAGATATATGGGAATAATCATGGGGAATATATTCTTACAACAATATCTAACTCGATCATTTTCCTGGTAACATTAAATAAATCATGTTGAAAAATAACCTCCCTCATAGCTCAAAAATTCATTATGGATAAATAATTAAATAATAAAAACTACTCATAGATATGTTTGTTCTATAAAATAGAAATATTTTTTCATTATCTCAATGTATTTGAAGGTTAGGAATTAATTCACATTATATTAATATTAATTCCCATTATATTATTTTCATTGTAAAGATATTTTATTCTCCCACATTTGGGTATATCCAATCACTATACAATATCAGTGATCCTATTAACTCCTTAGTCATGGAGATCTATTCTAAGGGTCAAGACCACAAAAGAGATTACAGTTTCACTCGAAATCTGAATTATATCATTTATTAAATATATTATTGATATTATAGAAATGAGGATTGATATTGATATATTATTTTAGTAGATTATTTATGATGATATCTTCAAGAACCAAACTTTTCAAATCAATTCTACATCCATATCTCATAATACACTACATACTAGTAGAAATTTTTGGATTGAGGGGTGAAGAACATATGATGGTGATTGATGGAGTGACACTAAATTCCTTTATTCAGTTAGTTCATTTTATATTCATTATCAATGACAAGGATCTTTATATATATAGATATATTTCTTATATGTGTATTAATAAGTATAAAATATAAATAAATATAAATAAATTAGTTATATATTATCAATATATTGATGATGAACCGTGTAGATAATAAATTAAATGTGTAATAAACACTAGGTTTGATCTCCTTTCATTATAACATGTTTTGATTTATATTTTCAAATTTTAATAAATAAAAACTACCACCCCTCATTTATTAGAATATTTAAATAATTAATAAATAATTTTCAGTTTGGAATACTGAAATTAACATGAATTTCTCCTTGAAAATAAACAGAGTCAACCACTAGGATTCATTAGTTGAAATTGAAAAAAAATAGATTTGAATGTGGCCAATGACAACTTTTACATCAAATTGGCACTCTTTTGGGGATTTGGGTAATGTTCTCCTTTAAATACTATAATATGAATTAGTTTTTTTTCAGTTATTTCATTTTTTTCATCATTTGATATTCCCTTAATTATGGTATAAGAACAATTGTGGGCTTTTTTATAGATCCTCACACATACTCATATTTCACATTCTCCCATTAACATAAGGATGTGTGTTTTATGTGGAAACACCAAATGGGGTGACCATCTGTATGCACCAATGGGTTGGAGGGTATAATATACAATATGAAAATACCCCAATGTGATCAATAATACATCATCTGACAAAATCATGTTGTTGATAAGCCGAAACCTAATGAAATATAAAGTTACATTAAAATCTCATTTTCCAAGGTATAAATATTGAAGGTACCTATTGAAATTATAGTTGAACTGAATAATATTTTATCTACATTGGGAACCTCCCTCAAAAAGAACCTATAGTAAATGAGTAAATAAGAAGAATATGTAGAAATACATCCTAGAGTATTTTATTAAGATGATACAATGAAGAAGTGGGATGGTATTTGGAATCGAATTATATTACACTATACACCATTGAACACATTGTTGTAGAAAAACTATACCTATTAATGAAATTGATGTCTGAAACTACTGAGGGACAGCTTTATTCAAAATTTTAATTCTTATATTTTTCTAAAACATGATTTTTTCATATAAATTTTACTATAAATGATAAAAATTCATAAAAATGTTTGTTATAGGAATTATATGACCACGATGATATTAATGAAATAATATTTCAAAAAAATAAAGAGTTCAAACAGTTAACATTATTTACAAATGAATATTTAACAAAGGATTTTTAACTATAAAATTAAATATTCAGTGATATTAGTGACAGGATACTACTAAATTGAATTTATTTAATTTTAAATTTATATACGATTAATTATATATTAATTATATAACTAAAAAATGTAATAATTAATTATATATAATGCATATCATTGATGATGATGAATATGGAAATGAGGGATACTTATTTTAGGTTATAAATGAATAGCCACAAATCACAATAATCATAAATGACCTTCTATGGGGTTTTTGTTAGAGTGTAATGTTATACCCTATGCCATTTGAGGGAGTGAATCAATCAATAATCTCATGTTATTTTTCATAATATATTAATAAACAATATTACCCTATGTTAAACATACCTAAACTAGTGTTATTTTATATTATTCATATAGAAGATGATGATACAGAGGTGACTACCAAAGTAGAGAAACTAGGGAAATTAATTAATGGAATAGAATCCCTGAATAAAAAAACATATCTAAGTAGAGAGTTGTTTGAGAATATACTCCAACCATCTATTGGTTAAGAGTTCTTATTGGCTATATAATTTAAAAAAAACAATTATGTTAATATGTTTACGGAAATCATTCTACCACCATCCTATGAAGACCAACACACTTCCACCAAATAAGTTGATGATTGATTCCGACGCTTTCCGTCGGGGCATGCGCGCGCATTCCGTTCCGTCCGTGGAGGAGGATGCACGGCGCTTTTGTTGCCCCGCATTCCCGCTTTCCAAAGGCGGGCGACATTCGCTCCTTATTCAAGGACATCTGCTCCTTGATAGAAACAGGATGATGGGATGTCTGTTCTTCCTCATGCGGATTCCTCCTCAGAACTCGTCACCTAGTCCGGGTCTCCCTCATAGATTTAATACGTAGTTCATGAAACTCTTCCCAGTGCCATGTTTCCATGTACTCTAGTTAATTACACTGCTTCTGTCAGGACATTCCAAAGGGTCCAGTCAGGGCAGTAACCTTCAGTCAGGGGAGTAGTCACGTTGAGGCATCAGTAGTGTGTCTGGATGCTGGGGTACCTGGCATGTCTGTCTGTTATCCTTGGTCACAAGGCTTCTCGAGGGCGTGGAAGCCCGAGGCATCCCACATCGAACGCGGGGAATTATATGCAATTGATGCATATCTGAGGTTTTCCTCAGCTTCCCGTGTTTAACACAGGTTATGCCGCAAGTTTAACGTCCAGTGGAGACGGATCAACCCAACCAGAGAATTATCTAGGGTAGATCAGATTGAGGGATTCTCCTTGAAGGGGTGTCGATACCGGGGTCAGCCCATGGATGGCTGTGAAGAAGAGTGTACCGACATGGTCTCACCGGGATGAGATAGTCCGGGCGAGAATCGGGATGGGTGATAGGTTGATGAATGAAGTGGACGGGGAATGAAATGGGACCATCGCAGGGGCGATGATGAAGTTGGGCTTGAACCTTGAAGTGGCTTCCTACGTATCCTTGTGGCAGGGAATCAATGCCCGCGTAGTTTGGGAAGGTGCCGATAAACCGACGTGAAGGTGGACCTTGGCCCAATGAGCATCGTCAGCGTTCCGACATGAAAGTAGACCCGTGGGTCTACTAGTGGTGGGCTTGAACCTTGGGAAGGTTTCCTACGTACCATGCCTTGACATGGATCAAAGTCCTCGTAGTTCATGGGATTGATGGAATACAGTTTAACGTCATGCAGGATGATAGTGAACCCTGACGTGAATAAATGATGGGCGGTGGGTGTCGGAAAACCGACGTAAGTGAGGGACCTTGGTCCGATTGGAGTTGGGCTTGATCCTCGGGAAGGCTTCCTACGTACCATGCCATGAAATGAATCAATGTCCTCGTAGTTTAGAAGAAAATTTGGTCTTGGCACACTGACTAGGAGACGGTTTGGGCCAATGATTGTTGGGCTTGAACCTCGGGGAGGCTTCCTACGTACCATGCCGTGACATGGATCAAAGTCCTCAAAGATCGGATTGGGGAATGCAGTTTACTGTCATGCGGTACGGGGGTGAACCAACGTGAATGGGGTCGGAACGACCGGATGGTGGGTTTGAACCTCGTAGAGGCTCCCTACGTACCATGCCTTGACATGGATCAAAGACCTCGTAGTTTGGGTTAGTCACAACGGCTTGCCGTCGGACTGGAATTGCAGTTTAACGTCGTGCTGGACGTAGATAGAACTCGACGTGAATTGGATGATGGGTGGGCTTGAACCACGTGGAGGCTTCCTACGTACCATGCCTTGACATGGATCAAAGACCTCATTGTTCATACGGGGCTTTGTCGGTTGACAGACGTGAAAGTAGACCTTGGTCCAATGAGTGGTGGGCTTGAACCTCTGGATGGCTTCCTACACACCATGCCTTAACATGGATCAAAGACCTTGTAGTTCAGGTGGGTGTGCAGTTTAACGTCATGCGGGACAAGAGGGGCATGCAGTTTAACGTCATGCAGGACGATGCGTGCAGTTTAACATCATGCTGGACGGGGGAGAAACTCGACGTCAATGAACGACTGAGAAATGTGGCTTGAACCTCATAGAGGCTTCCTACGTACCATGCCTTGACATGGATCAAAGTCCTCATAGTTCAAATGGGATGAGTCGCAACGGATTTCCATTGGACCGAAATGTAGTTTAATGTCATGATAGGCGTGAATGGGACCCGACGTGAATAGATGACGGGTGGGATTGAACCTCGTGGAGGCTTCCTATGTACCATGACTTCGCATGGATCAAAGTCCTCGTAGTTCGCTATAGGATGGGGGTCAGGGACGGTGCTCACTCTAAGCTCACGTGAGACATGCTCGGTGTGAAAAACAAGAGGTTGCAAGGACTTGACGATCACATCGCGAAGGATGCGTCCGTGAGAAGCGAAGAGGGGATTACACGTTAGGCGGCCCATAGTGCTGGGACTTACTCCAGGATGGAGGCCCATAGTGCGACGAAGCGCGGGAAAGAGGGACCTTGGTCCAATGATGGGGGGTGCCTCGTTCCCTATCACGCCCTCCACTGACCTTGGTAGTGGGGAAGTACGGAGATGCATGGGTGCAATCATCCGTATGAAAGGTTAGGGGCTTACGCTCTGAGGAAGCCCTTCCCCTGCAGACAAACGCCGCTCCGACAAGGAGGATCTCATTCCATGTGAGGAAGTGATCACTCCCGTGGAGACAAGTGGGCGTAAAAAATGTTCGACCTGGGGGGACCCTTCATGTGGGAGACGAGGTCAGATCACAGTTTAACGTCATGTAATGAGGACGTGGTGCTTGGCAGTTTAACGTCCTGCAGCTCGGACGACGTGGGTTCACTCCACACCCCTAGGACTTACATAACCGGTACCATCTGGTCCATGGGGAAGGGAAGGTACCAGTAAGGCCATGGTTAAGGGGCTTTGTGGAACGAACCATCGAGGGGTCCACATTAGTGTGGCTATGCGAAGAAGCAATAGCCGTTAGCATGCCTATGCGAAGAAGCATTAGGCGAAGCAACGCTACGGGTGGTATTGTCCATGGGACTTTGAAATCACATCATGCAAACAAGGAGGGTCGCACGGGAAGAGGAATTGCTAAGAAAAAGAGTGTGCTTCGCGAAGTGGAGTGCCTTGGCCTTAGCATAGGGTATAGGTGTGAGTGGAAGGTGCTTCGCGAAGTGGAACAGTGTTCGCAGAGCACTGCCTCGTGAAGAAGGGGTGCCTCGCGAAGCAGGGTCCTGCGAAGCAGTGTGCTTCGCGATGTGTAGCGATCCTGCCTTAGAATAGGGATCACTAGCATGGGTTGGTTGTTTCGCGAAGCATAAACGCTCAGCGGCTGCCTGGGATCCCTTGGGAATCCCCTTCCTTCGCGAACGCCCTTGAGCTTCGTGAAGGGCATCCCTCTCAGAAGAGGGGCTCAAAACGTGTCAAAGCATAGGCATCTCGTGATGTAGAAGTACCTCTCGGAGCTCATGATTCCCGGGGCTAGGAGTTCTTCGCGATTCGGGAGAGGAGAAGCCGAAAGGTCGGATTCTCCATATCCGGGACTCAGGGGGAGTCTAGTATTTATAGGGAAGGGTCGCCGTGAAGTAGAACTCATGCGCCGCCTCCGGTGCTTAACGACGCGCTCGTGAATGTCAACGTCGTCCGCGGAGGATTACCGCCTCTGGAGATTCGTGGCGGATCGCGAACGTCAAATGCGTTCGCGGAGGATTACCGCCTCAGGACCTTCGCGGCGGCTTGCAAACGTCAAATGCGTTCGTGGAGCATTACCCCCTCAAGAGCTTTGCGGCGGCTCGCGAACGTCAAATGCGTTCGCGGAGGATTACCGCCTCAGGATCTTCGCAGGGCCACAATGGTCGGGGCGCTTCGTATCGGGGCTTCGCGTGGGTGCTTCGCAGTGGTGCTTCACGAGGTAGCGTGCCAACCTTCTTTTTCGTTCCTCCCTTTCGGGCCATATTTTGGAGTCAACAAATGCCCCCCCACCTTAGACTTGGATCCACGGAGGGCGAAGGGTCTATGTCTGAGGGAAAATCGCCAAAATTATCGGCGGTTCGCAAAGCGGCTTCGCGAAGGGGGGCCCGCGGTGCTGACCGGGGCCATAGATCCGGACGCGCCGCGATGCTCCACGCGGGTGAGGCACGCCGCGATGCTCTGGGGTCGCCGCCTATAAATAGGGGGCCGACCTCTTTTTTCTTCACATGAGTTCCTTGTCTTTTTGCGCTCTCGACTTCGCGAAGCTCCGCGTACTCCACGACAGCCCTCTGTGAATCGAGCTTCGCGGTGAACTGCGGGTCTCTGACTCCGCGTCCACACCATGCAAACCTCTGCTTGTCGTCCATGGCCAGACATCGCGGCTTGGTCTCTCGACCGATCTTCGCGATCCGGCTTCACGATTCAGCTTCGCGATCGAGCTTCGCGATCCAGCGGAAATAATTATTTTCTAAGTTCCAGAGTTAAAATGGCCCATCAAGAGGCTGTATTGGGAGTCCTTGCTGATGCTGCTCATCGGGATGAGACGGCCAACTGTCCAGGCCTGGGAGAGATGGTCCGAAGCCACTCAGACCACACTTCTTTGATTGATCTACTATTGGAGGGTCTGAATGATTACCCGCAACGCAAGAAACTTCCATTGTACAGCTTCGGGCTGAGGGATAGCGTCTTCATCCCAGAGGCGAGTAGGGATGAACCAGCTTGCTGGTTCAGGAGCACACCGTGCCAGCATCAATGGTTCAGGGCGGCCGAAGGTCACACACAAGAGGACTTCACACCCATCACCGCTGATTGTCTCCACAACCATATGAATGTCATTGACGGGAAGCCAATGTAGCCGGAGACTTCTCCTCCCCTCTACCGTACCATGCTGAAGGCGGCTTTGAATGATTCGATGAAGGGATGGTCCGATGAGTGGGACCTGCGCTAGGGCGGTAACTTTACTGATGACTGGGCCTGGGCCTACTGGGTAGGCGCCTCATGCGAGGAGTTTGGGGCCGATCTGAGGAGAGTGGGATTGTATGAGGCAACATGGGCCTCCCAATTCCATATTTACCAACCGAAGTAGATAATGCTGGTGTTACTGAGTAGATGGTCATCTAGGACCAACACTTTTCACCTGCATCACGGGGAGGTGGGCATCAGCCTGTGGGATGTCCACCAGATTTCTAGGGTTCCGATCATAGGGGCCATGAATGACGAATTCCTCCCTGTCGTCAGCGCATGGGGGGATGCGGAGCAAATGCCGCGACTGGCATCGGCGCTGATGGCACTTGTCCCCGGAGAGGACAAGGAGGCGGTGAGAGATGTCCATTTTAGGAGATGGTTCAAATGCTTCCTGAATTTCCCAGAGAATCGAGAGTTCCCTCCGAGGCCTCAAACTTGTCCAAGGGCGGCCCAACGGGGCATGGGGCACTCGTATTGGCGGGTCAGGGAGGATTGCCAATGGAAGACATGGGGTTTCAGTGTCAGCACTGAACAACAGCCGATAGTTAGTCTGGCGGTGTTCATCACGGCTCTCATATGTGGTTGGATCCAACTTGTGAGATATACAAGCATGGGGGTACAGCCCAGCTCGATTATCATGGCATCGATGTTGGCCATGGGTCAGCAGATCAATCTGGGGATTCCGATGCTCACCAAACTGTACAGAATGCTACGGCATATTAGTGAGGACAAGAAGCCGCCAATGATATGTAGGACCTTCCACCTCCTGTATGGGTGGATCGCAGTGCATATCAGGGGGATTTACGAGTATCCAAACCCCATTTCGCCATCGGGATCGAACTTCCGCCCCTCCATCCTGAACGCGGTCGGGAGCTTCCCGTTCAAACTGGTCGTTCCGATGGTGCTGAATAGGGTGTGGAGGGCAGATGAGTTCAACTTCCATCCCTTCCCATTGCCGACGGGGATGCTTACTGATGACGGACGGGGAATGGAAGAACATCGGCCTTACCTCCTGGCCATCCGAGGTGGAGTTTTGGTGGCACGAATAGATCGTGAGCCGCTCTATGATCCTTACACCCCACATCGGTTTGCGAGGCAGTTCTGGTGCCTCCAGCGGCTGAACCCGCAGGTCTACTGGGAGGTGCGTCATGAGGATCACCCGTGTGTGATGAGGCAGTTGTGGCTCATGTTCACACGGGAAGATGGAAAGATGCGGATTGCATTGCCTCCATCCACCACCGCTTTCGGATTGGTGAAGGAGTACGCCATCAGTTGGGAGGCCGCTTACCCAGGGGAGATGCTGAAGCAACCAAGGATCCGAGTTGGTGACGGTGGGCCTCCTCTATCTCGATGTCGGGGTTAGAGGGCAGCTAGGGCCGCTCGCGGTAGCGGGGCTTCCATGGCGGGGAGACCCCCACCGGCTGAGGGTATCGCAGCAGCGGTGGATCCAGTGATTCCGGAAGAGCAGGGTCATCCGGAGGGGCGGCCCCCGAGGGGATTTCGTAGGATATTCACTCAGGCTCCGGGGAAGCACTTGCGTCACATTGACATGGTAGAGAATGTCGTCTTCCAGGAAGATTGGGAGATTTGGGATGTCAACCGGCAATTCCACATCCCATCTGAGATATGGGCCCACCTGAATCGCCTCGGGATGGAATTTCCAGGAATATTCCCAGTTCGGGCTAGATTCATGGCATCTCCGGCGGAGGCAGAACATTACCTGGAAGAGCTGGAGGATTACGTCCACTCCAGTGGTGTCCCTCGCCTAATGACAGACCGGGTGAAGGTACTATTGAATCAGACGGTCCCCCAACAGTTATCGGCTGACGATCTGAGGGAGCGCTTCCCCTTGCCGGAGGAATCAGAGGACTCATCACGGGAGGATGAGGCTGGAGGAGGGAGCCCGCTGGAGGAGGGAGAGGTCGGAGACCGAGGCTCAGAATCCGACGATTTCACGGAGGCTCTCAAGGTAGCATTCCAAACTTCTCTCCTTACGATCTATTCTTGGGACCCTATGGAATTCTCACCAATGTTTGAGCCACGCAGGAGGAACTTGTTCGCAGGCCGCATTCTCGCTCCTTGGTGGGTGATGATGCGGGACCTTCAGAACCCGCGCCTACGGCTGCGTCCAGTTCCGCGTCTGGTGGGACCAGGGCGCCCGAGGTGGCTCCTCCGGAATCTCCAGACCTTCCAACAATATACAGGGGGCCTCGTCTCGGGGTCCCGTCAGTACCGGCTCAAGAGAAGCGCTTGGAGGTCGATCTCCGTAAGTCTCCTCCACCGGTCTCCTCGTTGTCACATGTAGACCATGCCAACTAACTTTTTTGTCCCTCTTTGTCGTACAGTTCTTCAACTGGCGTGGGCTGATGCGGCAAGGCTAGTCGGGATGTATGGCGGCGTCCCTCCTAGGGGAATGCCGGTAATGGTGGAGATAGTCCCACCATCTTCTCAAGCTGCGACGCACATCGTCACTGGCAGGACCACCAGCAGGTTCGTACCCGAAATCATTGAGGTGGACTCCGAGGAAAAGGATCAACCGGTCGGTCCCAGTTCTGTCGCACCTGCTTCGGCGCAAGGTGTCGCACTGGATTCAACACCGGATGTTGATCCTGCCGAGGACTTCCTACAGGCGTATCCCACGTACGAGCCTTCCAATCACAAAGACTGGGACGAGACGACCTCCGACGAGGAAGACAGCAGCATAGTCCACCGCCGGTCGTGGAAGCTGATCGCGCGGTTAATCAAGGACACTCCCCAAGCACAGTGGCTGGCCGAAATGGATAGGATTTGCTCACGGTTGCGCGAACTGTGCACTGGGGTAGTGGATGCCCATCTTCCTTACGCACTCATCCGAGATCTTATGGCTGAGAAGATCCGGGAGCATGATCATGGGCTCAGCGTGGGCTGGCAGCGGAGGAAAGAGACCAGCATTAAGAAGCTCCAGGAGGCTGAAGGCGAGGTTCAACAGATGAAGACCCAGGCAGACGAGCATTCAGCCTCTCTTGATGCACAATCTAAGCTTGTCTCACGGTTGAAGGCCCAGCTGGGAGAGGTAGAAGAGCATATGAGGCAGACCTCTGGAAAGATGGCCTCCGTTCAAGCTGACGTAGAGAGGGCCAAAGCTAGGACTAACGAACTGCGCCCCGCCGCTGCTGAGGAGGAGCGGGAGCTGGTTCAGCGGCAGTAAGCCTTGTATGCCACAAGTCAACGGGTGGCGGAGCTGCAACGCTCTTTTGACGGGGTCAACCCGTCCATGGGGGAAGTCGACCCCCGAGTGTTGTAACAAACCCAAAACCCTTTATTGGTACTTTCGTGCTTCCAAATTTTATCTTTGTTTTGAATTTCGTAGCACGCACAATTTCCACTATCTGAATTGCCTTGTTACATCCCTATAATGTTTGCGGGAAGTTCAGTGACAATTATCGAAGCCCACGTGAGTCGAGCCCGATGCGAGAAACAGGAGAGAGTCAGTCTCTCATCCCACCGTTTCATCAGCGTGCTCTTATGCACGAACGGGGCAACACCAGGGGAACTTAGAGGAGAAGCGGTACCCTTACTGTGTTAGCTTGTATTGGGGACAACAAATGAGGGTCGACCGTTGACCATGATCGAAACACGGGACCATATCACATATGCTGTTGATCAATCCTTCGGGACGTTGGACCAGGATAGTTGGCGGACCATAGGTTAGACATCCATACTGTTAGGGGGTCCTTCCAGACATGACCTGCCTTCTGGAACGCTGGCCCAGGACGGTAGGTGAGCCGATGCGGCATGAGACCAGGCCGTTAGGGGGTCCCGTGAGACGTGAAAGGGGACGAAGGTCCGAATAAGGGTTATGCAAAGCGTGGAATACATAGTGATGGTTTGTCCGAACAAAATCCAATGCTTAGGTAGTTACACCACCGTGGTGGGAGTATGCCATATGGGCGCATTGGTTTGATCATGGATCATTTCTTCTTTAAGAAAGGGACTCTCTGGCGAGGGGGTCTGTCACTTCCCAATGAGATCTTGGGGCATCCTGAACTTGTTCAGGGTAAAATTGCAGCTACGTAGTTCCCCCCGAGGGGTCAGGCCAGAGGGGTGGAAATGGGGAGGAACAGGATTTTGTGATTCCTAGGGCTGGACCCTAGGTGAAATGCCTGGGTGTCTCTACGTATCCCATGATGATGGGAATCAATCCGTACATAGTTCTAGAAACGCAGTGCAGTCATAGACCAACACTGACAGGTGAGATCCTCTCTGGTAGAGGCTCTGGTTCATCCGATGGTTAACATGGGACATCATGAACTTGTTCAGTGTAGAACCGCAGTTTAGTGTCATGCGTTGAGGACATATGGACTCCTGTAGTTTAACGTCATACGATATGACGCAGAATAAAAGGGAAGGATGTGTGTGGCGCGGTAGATATGAAACCGACGTGAATGAGGACTTGGAGTCCAAATCATACCACATACCCCCGGTGGAAACTCTTCTGGTCGAGGGACCATGAGTGGGGAATGGGCTCGGCCCGAAGCAGAGTGGCAGGGCATTCCTACGTACCCCATGAGGATGGGAATCAAGCCATACATAGTTCTGGAAGTGCAGTTTAACGTCATGCAGGACGATGAGAAGCCTGGCCGCGTTGGTACACATCCTGCCAAAACTATTAAGCCCACGTGAGTCGTGCTCGGTGTGGGAAACAAGCAGTAGTGGTGGGAATTTCCCGACACAGAAAGGGGCAGGTTAGGGCAAAGGGACGCTCGGTGAATACCGGCCCAGTGACACTAACACGATCATTTAGTGCACCAAGATGCGCGAAGAGAACGAGCTGAGCATGATCGAATTCCAATTGAACATGGGTAAGTGGAAATGTGTCAATCATGGAGCTCGATATTCAGATCACGATGATGGCGGCGTGAAGACGGAGGGTAATTGCTGACCGTATTCGCAACACAGCATCCTGTCGCATTAGCCTAGAATGGGGACAGACAAATGAGGGTCGACCGTTGACCATGTTCGAAACACGGGACCATGTCACAAATGTTGTCAAATATCCGTAGGGACGTTGGCCCGAAACGATTGAAGGTCCCTCAGGTCCAGCATTCATAGAGAGCCCTTAAGCCTAGTATCCATGTCGTTTGAGGGTCCTTTTGGATGTGGAAGAGGATGAGGATCCAAATAGTGATCTCACGAAGATTGGTTATGGGACGAGGGGAATGTCCCTGTGAAAATCCCACACTTCGGGCTCTTTGTCAAAACACATATGAATACAGCAACGAAACGTATTAGTGAGAGGGAGCAGATTCCTTTCCCTTGGGGGATCTTAGTTTAGGGTCATAGAATTCGGACCATGGGTGAGAGGAAACATAAGAGGCACATGGTGGAGTAACTCAAACACATGGCGTGAATGGGAATAGGGGGTGTGTATGGCGTGGTGAACAACCCGACATGAATGAGGGAACAACCCCATATCACACCACGCAACATCCTTGGGAGAGGTATTTGGTCAAGGGACCGAAAGCGAAAGTTAGGTTGGGCCCACGGGGAAGTGCCCGGGCGCTCCTACGTATCTCATGAGGATGAGAATCAAGCCATACGTAGTTCTTGATGGGACTTAGACCATAAATGGGAAAAGGGAGCAGGGGACACATGGCAACAAAACCCGACGTGAAGGAGGACCTAAGACCTACTTACCATGCGTTCTCTGGGGAAATGTTCGAGTCGAGGGACCGAACACAAAGGTTAGGCTGGGCCCGCGGGGAAGTGCCCGGGCGCTCCTACGTATCTCATAAGGATGAGAATCATGCCATACGTAGTTCTAGAAAGGTGACATGGTAGGATACCAGTGCCAGGGGAAAAGGGTAGTGTGGGTGTGGCCCTTGCACTAAAAGAAGTGGAATTTGATGTATCTTGTTTGTTCTTTAAGGTGAATGGTTTTTTTTGTGAAGCGATAGACCTAGAATAATAGGCCGTGATGTAACCACAAGGATCAATCCGTGATGGGCGTTGGAAAATGGCATGGAACGTGACCAATACCCAACATGATGTCCTCTACAATGAGGTCACCACAATGCAATGTCGTTTTTCGTCGTGCGGCCATGACGATAAGGTCACAGTTTAGGGTCGTATGATAGGACGAAGCATGCATTTTATGGTCATGCATCGAAGATATAGCCGAGACGATGCTCGGAGGGAAATGTGTGTAGTGTTATAAAACACAATTGACAGATACATGATCCCACATTAAATTATACACCATTCGGAGAGGGAAACCATAGGCCAAGGGGCCTATACAGAGGTAAAACAGGGGGAGAGACTGGCTTCGTGAATGGGTTGTACCCGGAGACAGGGCATCTGGGCAGTCCTATGTATTCCATGAGGATGGGAATCAAGCTGAACGTAGTCCCGAATGGATCTTAGTTTATGGTCTTAGAGCTCGGACTATGGGAGCCCCAAAGGACGCCATATTGCAGATTTGTCCCCCTGACATGCAAAGGTGCACTGAGGGATAGCGCCAAAAGTGTCGAGATTCCACCTGGACATGAAGGGGTGGAAAATGATGTGAATCATGCCACCAACATTCGAGGACTGAAGGGGCTGGCGTGACGACAAAGGATTACTACTGACCATGTTCGCAACACAGCATCCTATCGCGTTAGCCTGAAATGGGGACAAACAAATGAGCATCGACCGCTGACCAAATTCGCAACGCGGGATTTTATCGATTTGTTGTCCAAAACCCTCGGGGGTGTTGGCCCGCAACAGTAGGAGAGCCCTTGGGTGTAGTATCCCTGCCGTTCTTGGGGGTCCCTCCAGGTGCGAACGGTGATGGAAGCCCGAATGGAGGGGAACATGAAGCTTGACAAGTGGAAGGAACTTGATCAAGTTGAATCTGACACTCTTGGTCCTAGACCAGAGTACTCTTAATACATGGGTGAACCACTGCAAGGAGTCAAGGGACTCAACTTTGAGGGTGATCGAGAGATGGCAGATTCCCGGGGGAAGGGGTGCACGGTTCCCAAAACCTTGTATCATACCTACATATCCCCCTCATTGAGAGGGATATACCAAGTGGCCTAGGTGACCGGGAAATCAAGAGATCTCCAAGAGGTGGGGCTGGACCCGAATCCTAGACATTCAGGTGGTCCTACGTATCCCATGAGGATGGGAATCAAGCCACAGGTAGTTCTGAAGGGTGCCTTTTAATGTCATGCGGGACAAGGAGTAGGAGGGATAACTCTCAGAACGGGGTGCGCATGGTGCAGCTATTGCAAACCCGACGTGAATGAGGACGTAGTCCTACACTACGCCACGTGGTCCCGTGGTCGGGGTCTCGATGGCAGGACCCGAGAGGCGAATTAGCTAAACTCAAGATGGACCTAAAGACAAGGGGTCTGGGCATTCCTACCTATCCTATCAAGATAGGAATCAAGCTAAACGTAGTTCCAGATGAGAATCTTAGTTTATGGTCTTAGAGCTCGGACTGTGGATGGTGACAACTTGCGAGTAAGTACAGATGTCAACCCGATTCCTAAGCCCACGTGAGTTAAACTCGGTGTGGGAAACAAGGGGGGTATCCTCATCGCAATACATGGGGAGTCCATCAAAGGGGAGTCGGTAGAGAGTTCCGAAGGACACTTTCGATGCAGCTTGTTCCCCCAACGCGCAGACGTACACGGAGGAAAAGTACTAAGAGTTCCGAGACTCTACTTGGACATGATGAAATGATGAAGGGTGTGAACCATGTACCCGACATTTTGCGCTTAATGGGTTTGTGTGGCGATAGTGGAAAACTGTTAACCATGGTGGAAACACAGCGTCCATATAACGTTAGCCTGAGGTGGGAACACAAACGAGCATCAATCGCTGACCAAATTCGCAACGCGGGATTTTATCGTTTTGTTGTCCAAAACCCTCGAGGGCGTTGGCCCGTAACGATAGGAGAGCCCTTGGGCATTGTATCCAGGCTGTTCATGGGTGTCCCTCCGGGCGTGAAAGATGATGAAAGCCCTGATGCAGGGATACACAAAGCCTGGAAGGCGGGTGCAGACGTGTCCGAGTAAATCTTGGCATTCCAGGTAATAAACCAGAGTACTCTTAGGCACATTAGTGAACATCCGAAAAGGGATCTGCGAAATAGGTCAGTTGGGAGAGGTACATGGCGTGGTAATTATGGGACCTACGCGAATGAGGACATAATCCCACACCACACCATATAATCCTCTCATGGAGGAAGGATAGGCCTTGGGGCCAGGATGGGATGAGGATTCTCGAGAGATGGGGCTGGACCTGAATCATGGACATTCAGGTGGTCCTACCTATCCCATTAGGATGGGAATCAAGCCATACATAGTTCTCTAGATGTAGTTTATCATCATACATGACGAGAAGGGGAGCAATATACCCCTAAACAAGGGAGGTGTGCGGTATGGCTAAGAATCCGACATGAATGAGGACGTAGTCCGACACCACACCGTACACTCCTATAAGAGTGGAACTGGTTCGTGGCCCGAAAAGGCCAAGGGGCCTGATGGTTAGGCATTGTTCAGGAAGGCCTGACCTACTTGTAGTTTAACGTTTTGCAATGAGGACGAGGGTCGGGGACCCGAGGAGGCCAAGGGGCCTGAGGCTGGGCCACGTAAGGGGAGGCGTACGGCATGGTACATGATCCTGACGTGAATGAGGACGTAGTCCCACACCACACCGTACACTCCGGGTAAGAAGTTGGGAGGAGGGGTCAGAGAATGACAGGGTGGCTAATGTTGGGCCTCATAAGGGGAGGCATACGGCATGGTACATGATCCCGACATGAGGACATAGTCCCACATCAAACCGTACACCCTGGGTAAGAGGGGACCTGGGCCGTGGCCCAGAAAGGCCAAGGGGACTAAGGTCAGGCATCAGTCAGGAAGGCCTGACTGGTTTGCAGTTTAACGTCTTACATGAGGACGAGGGTTGGGGACCCGAGAAGGCCACGGGGCCTGAGGCTGGGCCTCGTAAAGGGAGGGCGTACGTCATGGTACATGATCCCGACATGAATGAGGACATAGTCCCAAATCATACCGTACACCCCTATGAGGAATCGGGGTCGTGGGCCCAATCGCTAGCACCACCTGGGGGAAGTTTGTCACCTCGGGATGGGGAAAAATGAATCACTGCACTCGATGTCTGGGACATCTCGGGGTGGACCCGAAGATTCAGGACACTGTTGAACATGTTCGAAACACAGCGTTCCTATGGTGACCCGTATGGGAGCAACAAATGAGTGTCGACCACTGACCAAATTCGCAACACGGGACTTGTATCAGCTTGTTGCTTGAAAACCCTCGGGGGCGTTGGCCGGTATCGGTAGGAGAGCCTTTGGGAATTGTATCCAGGCCGTTCTTGGGGGTCCCTCTGGGTGTGAAAAATGATTGAATCCCAGTCATGGAGTGGGTGAAGCATAGCTGTATCCATCCATGAAAGTGGCAAACATCTCCACGGGGGATGTGCAGCCGGGTTGAGGCTTGCTCGATGTGAGTCGGGGCAATGTTGTGCACCCTGCCATGTCTTGACCCGAGGGGAAGATTTTGGCTTTTGGGCTGGCCCAACAGACGAAATGTCCGGGCGTTCCTACGTATCTCATGAGGATGAGAATCAAGCCATACGTAGTTCTTGAAGGCCATGCAGTTTAGCGTCATGCGGTGAGGACGTGGGAGGCTAGAAGAACAGGAGTGGGCACATGGTGCGACCCTTACAATCCTTGTGCGAGCAGGGCCAAGAAATCCTACTCCCTACTATACAAAGATCCTCCAAGGAAACTATTCCTAGGGAGAATAGTAGAAGGGAAAAGCTTGTGGTTGGGCTCAAGACGAGGCATCCGAGCGTTCCTACGTATCCCATGAAGATGGGAATCAAGCCACACGTAGTTCTAGAAATGTAGTTTAACGTCATGCGGGACGATGAGAAGCGTCTCACTAGGGGATATGTACGGTACTATGAGTAATCCGACGTGAATGAGGACATAGTCCTACACCATACTGTACAATCCCGCAGGAGGGTAAGTCGGGGAAAAAACATGGGCCTAGGGCCGGACCGCAGTCCGGAAGGCCTGACTGGCTTGTAGTTTCTCGTCTCGCGGTGAAGACAGGGCCGGGGGCCCGAACGTCTCGTGGTGAAGACAGGGCCAGGGGCCTGAGGATGCCAAGGGGCCTGAGGCTGAGCCTCGGTTAGGAAGGCCTAACTGGCTTGTAGTTTAACGTCTTGCATTAAGGACGGGGATGCAGTTTAGGGTCGTGCGGGACCATCTCGCAGTTTAGGGTCGTGCTTGACCTTTTTTCCCCGGGCAAAGTATCACTTGAGGAACTTGGAATTGGTGGGAGGGGTTATACGCTCTCCATCCATAGTCACCAAGAAGTATGCTCCATTGGGGTAAACCTTATGGATGATATAAATCCCTTCCCATTTGGGTTCTAATTTTGGCGGTTTCCTACTGGAAATCATTGGCGCTCGAAGGGCCAGTACCAGGTCACCCTGTAGAAAAGAGAGGAGACGAACCTTCTTGTCAAAGGTTCTCGCTATCTTGTCCTGATGCCTTTCCAGATTGGGCAGGGCACGAAGCTGATTCTCGATCAGTGCTTCTAATTCAGCCAGACGGACCTCGGCTACCTCATCTGATGTCTGGTGGTCATAAACTACAGTGCGTAACGACGGCAGCTGGATCTCAATGGGTAGGACGATCTCAGCTCCATACACCAGGGAATATGGGGTCACCCGGGTAGAGTTGTGAGTCGTCGTCCGGTAATACCAGAGGGTGTTGGGGAGCTTGTCCGGCCAACATTTCTTGTTCTGACCGACCATCTTCGGCAGAATGTTTGAGAGGGTCTTGTTTAATGCCTCGATCTGTCCATTCGCCTGCGCGTGGTAGCGGGAGGTATGGTTTGACCGGATGTCGTACATGGCGTACAATTTCTTCAATTCAGCTGCTCGGGGGTTTGTGTCGTTATCGGTGAGGACGGCGTGAGGAATCCAAAACGGTGGATAATGTTGGAGCTCACAAAGTCAACGATGAAACGGGCCTTGACCTCTTTGAGTGGAACTGCTTCTGCCCACTTGGAGATGAAATATGTAGAATTTAGGATGAACCTACACTGGCAGGCTCTTACTGGTGGATACGGTCCCACTACATCAAGCGCCCATACCGCAAATGGCCAAGAGTACTTGGTGGGGTGGAGGGGCTTCAGCGGCCGATGTAAGAAGTTGGCGTGTACTTGGAACGCGTGACATCTCTTGTCATATCCAATAAAATCGTGGATCATAGAGGGCCAAAAGTACCCTAACCTCCGGATTTGATGGGATAGCTTCGGCCCAGCTTGATGGGCGCCATAGGAACCGGCGTGAACCTCTTGCATAACTTGAGGTATCTCCCCTCCTTGGATGCAACGGAGGAGGACACCATCGAAACTCTTCTTATAAAATATTTTCTCAAGACTGGGGCGGCTCCGGAGGGTAAATTGCAGCGCGCGACATCGAATTCGCTCGCGCTCGGCCCGGTCGTCCGGGAGGTGACAATTTTGGAGATACTCGACAAAAGCTGCTCTCTAGTCGGGGGTGGTTTCAACCACTGCGTCTGACGAACCCGGGACCCCTGACGTGGAGGGTCCGACGGTGAGATGAATTACCCACAGACTACCATTGTCCTCTTGGTTGACGGGGGCAATGACTCTCCGGTGGGCCACATGTATGACCAAATCATCTTGCTCGGGTTATGCGAGCGACGCGGCTAAGCCAGCCAGGGCGTCTGCTTGGCCGTTCTGCGACCGTGGGACATGGGTAACCTCTGGTCGAGAAGAGAACTGGGCCATTAGGCGGAGGGTGTACTCCACCAATGGTGCAAGCTCCGGATTCCTGACAACGTAGTCGCCATTGACCTGTTTGATTACCATCTCGGAATCTCCCTTTAAATGTAGATGGGGAACATGGATCTCAAGGGCCAACTCGAGGCCGGCGATGAGATCTTGGTACTCTGCCTCGTTGTTCGTACAACCTTCTGACAATAGGAATGAGTATGGCAGGACGGCTTGCGTCGGGGTGATGAAGACAATACCCAGGCCCACTCTGTTGAGCTTGGGATCGTTGAGCCTCCTACCGGTGGGGCTCCGGGAGGCAACGTCGAAATGCATTTTCCAACACTGGACAACATGATCGACTGAGAGGATTGTCTCATCAGGGAAATCCAGGTCTAGGGATTGATCTGCGGAGGTTTGATGGGTAGCTAAAAAGTCTTCCAACGCCTGTTCCTTAATGGCCTTCTGATGTACAAACTTGATATCAAACTGCTGGAGAATCACTGCCCACCGTGCTAGTCGGCCAGTCAGCATGGGACGGTTCAGGATGTACATCAGTGGGTCTACCCGGGAGACCAATTGCACCTCGTGGTGTTACAGGTAATGTCACAACTTCTACACGGCGAAGACGAGCACAAGGAAGCTCTTTTCGATAGGGGAGTATCTGATCTCAGTATCGAGAATCATGCGGCTGAGATAGTAGAGACTATTCTCAGTACCCTCGTTATTCTTCTGGGCAAGCATAGCACCAAGGGATCCTCTAGGCCAGTCACACAAAGGACCAGCTGCTTTTCGGAGACGGGTGACATCAAGACCAGATGTTGGAGCAGATACTGCTTGATTTCCTCGAAGGCGGTCCAACATTCCTCATCCCATTCGTAGGTGGCGCCCTTCTTCATGAGCCGAGAAAAGGGCTTACACTTTCCGGCCAGATTCCCGATGAATCGGCGTATATAGGCTAAGTGGCCTTGAAGGCCTCGAAGCACCCGAATGTTGCTCGGGGGAGACATCTGGATGATGGCCTTGATCTTCTCCGGGTCGATCTCGATGCCTCGGTATCTGACAACAAAGCCTAGGAACTTCCCGGAGGTGACCCTGAAGGCACACTTCGGCGGGTTCATCTTCAGGTGACAGGAACGGAGGAAACCAAACACCTTCTCAAGGTCTTTGAGATGGTCCTGGCACTGACATGATTTGACTACGAGTTCATCCACGTAGCATTCCACCAATGTCCCATGAATCGGCTTGAATATGCGATGCATGGCCCTCTGATAAGTGGCACCTGAATTTTTCAAACCGAATGGCATTACCTGGTAGAAAAAGGTACCTTGGGGAGCCTTGAAGGCAGTGGAATCCTCGTCTTCAGGGGACATCCGGATCAGGTTATACCCGGAATACCCATCCATGAAAGATAGGGCTTGGAATCCGGCCGTGGCGTCAATCAACAGCTCCGTCACCAGGAGTGGGAATTCATCCTTTGGGCAATCGCGATTAAGATCGCGAAAGTCGATGCAGACTCTGATCTGTCCATTCTTCTTCCAGACTGGCACAATGTTGGCAAGCCACTTGGGGTACTGGACCTCCTTGACGAATTTGTCTTTGATTAGCTTGTCAACTTCGACCTCAACCATAGCACCATGAGAAGGGTGCATCTTCCTTGGAGGCTGCTTAAAACCACGATGATTTGCAGGGAGGCCCAAACAGTGAACGGCTACTAGGGGATCTAGCCCTGGAATCTCATTTTAACTCCAAGCAAACACATCACGGTGTTGTTTGAGGAAGTCTATGTACTGTTGCCGCTCCTCGGGGGACATGGATACACTGATCAACGTGGGTTTCAGATCTGCCTCGCTACCAAGGTTCACCTGCACCAGTTTATCAACCGTGATAGAGAAGCCTTCTTCAAAGGTGGGGGGAGCATCCTCCAGGTCTTCCTCCCCACCCATTGGGGGACTTCCTGCGACGGGGGATACTTCTGGGCTATCAAAATCTGAGGGGCAGCTGGTGCCGGCTTGGGCAGCAGCGGTCATCACATCGGGAGACTCACTTGCCATTGAGACCATGGAAATGAAGGCATTCGACCCTATCCCATCTGGCCTTCGGCCGAAAGGGCCACGTTTGATGATATCAAACCAGTGGTGACGTGTCAGCCTGAGTCGGTTAATTCCAGCCCGGTGAAAGAGACACGTATGGCGCACCGCCGTTGTCATACGCTTGACGTCCCGGTACGGTACAAGGGTGGGAGGTTCCGGGATCACCTGAGCCTGGTTGATGTAGGAGTACAGGGTGATTTTCCGCCGTCTCTTGGACACGGTTACATGCCTTCCTTGCGTACCCAAAACAACAAAACATTTCCCTATGTCGGGGGTCGTGGCCTCCAACCGGTGGATCGGGAGGATGTAGGCGTCATCCATGCTTGCCCAGAGATCGCTTGTGACCGGGGCGGGTTCATCCTCGCTTACTAAGATTTTCTTATCCTTCATTTTGTAATAACCCGCATCCAGGTAGCGGGCCTCACAAGAAGCAAAAGGGGACGCGTCTCCTTGGAGCACGCTTACTCGACCGTTGAGCGAGTACTTGAGGCACTAGTGATACGACGAAGGGACCGCTGCATGAAAATGGATCAATGGCCTACCCATCAATGCATTGTAGGCGGTGTCCTGAGAGACAACCATGAACTCGGTGCTGGCAATTAATCCACCGAACTGAGTCTTCAGGAGGATCTTGCCGACTGGAGTTTGCTCGGTCCTGTCATACCCCTGGATCCTGAGGTCAGTGGGAGTTAAATCACCTTCAGACAGACCCAGCTTTCGCAACGTCCGGGTCGGAATTAGATTGATTCTGGAACCTGTGTCAATGAGGCAGCGGCGGACTTCCACACCATTGAAGTGGCCAGTGATGTACAGCGGGCGAATGTGACCCTGTATAGGAGGGTCCTCATCTTCACCGGAGAACGAGATAACCGCATGACATTCGGCGTTTTCAATCGTCTCAGTATGGAAGGCTTCTACAGCTGCTACCTCCGTCTCAAACTGGAGGGGGCTCCTTAGGGCCTCGGCAAGTGCCTCGCGCATTTCGGATGACATGAGAAGGGCCTCAATGATGGAGAGCCTCGCCGGAATTCCGGCCAGGTGCTTCAGGACATCATACTTCCGTGCCAAACGCGATCCTCTGCTTATAGGATGTCGTTCGGCATTTGGAGCCATTGCGGGTCCTGTTGGTTGAACCGGCGATCGACTGGTACTGGGTACATCTTGCTGCCTACTAGTAGAAGCCCGGAGAGTAGTCGCCGGACTAGGATCGGATAGCGGAGGCTGGCCTGTAGCCGGGCAAGACTGATTGTGATATGAATGAGGCATCTCTCCCCGATCCAGTAGTACAAACGGTGGTGGAGGTAGAGCCGAGGGTGTTAGATGGGTTTGTGCATGCTGAGATCTGCGCTGAACCTGCTGTCTCGTCTCAGTAGCATGCACGACTTGGCCAAAAGTGTCTTCTGGCATACCTCGATGACCGGCGTGGTTGTGATTCCGCTGATGTTGACGTCGGCTGGAAACGTTGGGGAGGTCTGCCTGGCGTTCCCCCTCGTCGGGGGTCATATAGGTCTTTACCAACTCCACAGTGTTAACCGAAGCTTACCTCTAGCTGTCGCTTGAGGAGTCATCCACCGCTGGGCAGATTCTGGGAGGAATCCCCATTTTATGAGGCATAAAGTCGCCGAGAGTGCGGGATGACAACGACAACGGCAGTGCACATTGCTTCTTCTTGCGTCGCCGCTGCTTTCCCTTTTGGGAAGGGGCCGACTGTGAAGATGATGCGGAGGCACCAACTACTTCTTATGAAGGTTCCGACTGCTTCAGGCGCGCCCAGATGATACCATGGGCACAGACGATGGTTTTTCGAGCCATCCAATCATCGTATTTCTAGGATCCGCGGCTGGGGACCTGCTGCCACTCACCTTCACTATCGCTGCCGATCTCTGATCCTGCAAAGACACCTGCCACTTGCGCTGGTGCTAGGCCCGACTTAACTATGTTGTTTTTAACCTGGTCTTGAAGCCAGTCATTAAACACATATCTTTTCTTGAGGGTGTACCCCAGGATCCGATGATAAAGACAGTAGTTGGGGTGACTGGTGAGATTCGCCTTTGCCGGCCTTCTACACTCAGGCAGACGCACAATCCCTTGCTCTAGAGCACTCCGGAAGTAGCCAGGGACCTGATTTTCATTGAACGAATAAGTCTGGTACCTTCTTTCCAGATAGGGGGGCCTGGGGGCCTAGCCCAGATGAGGGACCGGAGGGGCCTGCCGAGGAGGCGGCGCCTGATTGTCTCGCCTAGGTGGTGGTGGTGCGTTGCGCGGGGGAACATGTCGGTTCTGAGGCGGCCGCTGCTGTGCCGGAGCCTGTGCTTGAGGTGGAGGACCTCTGCGGGGTTGCGGGGGTGGTTACGCCGGCAGTAACTCCAGCTACCTCGGGGCTTCTATTTGGGCCACCGTGGCGGGTTCAGCCCTGGCGGTCCTCCTGGCTGGGATAGTATGGGGCAACAAACGTGCCTAACTAGCCTGTTGCAGGGATTCCTCGAGGCGCTGAGCCTTATCAGAGAAGTCTATGAACCCTCCAGGGTATTTCTGGGTAATTAGGGAGGGTACCAGCTCTGTCTTGACATTCCCCACACACATAGTCAGTAATTTCTCCTGAGTCAGTGGCATATCGAGGGAATACGTAAGTCCCTTGCACCGGGCGATGAAATCTGCAACCCGCTCATCAGGCCTTTGGTTGCACTTGAAGAGGTCTGCAATGCTGGTCTTTCGCATGGTGGAGCTGAACTAGTATAAGAACTGGCGGTGAAGATCCTCCCAACCGGTCACCGATCCGATAGGGAGCTGGCTGTACCAGACGAATGCCGGACCTTCCAATGTCTGTACGAAACATCAGAGCTTTGCAGCTTCTTGCTGAGTCGGGGTCCCCAACATGGGGCCACACCTGGAAGAGAAATGAGCCAAGTGTTGCGGCGGGTCCCCTTTCCCATTGAAGGGCGATAAAGTGGGGTTCCCAAAACCCGGAGGTGCGGGCATATAATCCACCCACGCGGGATAAGTCTTGCCATCCGGTGGGATCGCCACTTGCCGCGTTTCCAACGCTTCAAGGAGGGCTGTGAGTGTCGCGATAAGATCCTCCGGGTGGGGGTCCCTGTCTTAACGGGTATCACTAACCACAAGTGCATTGCCAGGTTCTTCAACACGGTAGACAGCTTCGACCGCTCATGGGTCAACTGGCTGGATGACCTGCGGGGCGACTGGGGGAACCCGGGTTGGATTCTTCAGACTGCCCCGTCGCTCATGGGGGTTTGGCGAGACGTATCGCACCCTCTTTCCGTACGTTCCAGATTCCGCCTTTTCTATGGAATTAGAATGACAAGGGTGGACCAGAGGCATCTCACCGGGGGGAAATTGTTCCTTCCCCTGCTGCGCCGGCCCGGGATTACCATAGTCGGGTCGCCGCTCTGCGGCGCGCTCAACCAAGAGTTCGTCAACCAGCCTCTTCTGCTCAGCAAGCTGCTGGCGTAACGTGGCCTTCTCGGGATCCTCGTCCGTTTTCTGCACAGAGATGGATGGGTCGGAGTGCTTGTCTGTTACGACGTGCTCCTTACCCTTGCCGGTGTTTCGATCGAGTACCAGCGACTCGGTGGGCATGGGGAGCCCTAGCAGGTTCCTCTGTTGACGGGTAACTCTCCCTGATGGGTCCAGCAATGGCAATATTCCATCTGGTGGTAAGTCTCTATCAAGGACTTCAAGCTCGTATTCCTTATCCAGAACATCAGCCATGTGGACTGCGACCCCTCTTGAGGGCATGTCCTCGATGTCGCATAGCGAATCGGGCTGCCGTCAGATAGGGTCGAAGAGGAGAGTAGCATAGTGTCCCCAACCACGGACTTGAACATGGGGGGTGGCTTCCCTGACGATTCTGCGGAGTGCTTTAAAGCTCTGAACTCATTTCCGTTGGAGGGTGATCTGGTGGCCTGGCGACTCAGGGTGCTAGGACACAAGAAGTGCGGCGGCATCGATCAGGCGGCACTGCTCGCCGATTTCTTCGAAGTACTCTCAACTTCTGGGGTACACCACCCGTTCATAACGGAGGCAGAAGTGTGTCGCCCATAGGGTTCGACAAAATCACCCCACTTCATCAGGGGTAAGAAACTCTGGTATGAAAAAATTCAATGCCGCCGTCGGCCAGAACTTCTCCAGGAAGTAATCCGCTGCAAGAATAGTCCAGAAGCTCCTGGGCTCGAACTAAGGGTCTGGCCCTGTGTTGCCCCACTCGTCAACCGGGGGCGGCTGAGGGACCAGTAGCGGTATAGAGGAGGACCTTTGGGATAGTAAGATCGGCATTGGAGAATACGGCAAACGAGCTGACTGGCCGCTGAATTCCGGGCCATCCTCCGAAGAGTGAGGTGACCTGGCCACGATGTAACGATACGACGGGATGATAACCACAGCTTCCGGAACAGGAGCCGCGGCTACCGGCGATAGATCATGTCATCCCTCTACCGTCGTTGGCCCCCAAAATAACTCTCCGTGATCTCTGGTAGAGGTAGAGTTGTCTTCTGGTGACAGAGGCGGTGATTGCGCGGTCGAGACCCTCGGAATTCCCATGATTTATTCCTCCTGGATGTACCTGCGGAGAGAGACGAGAATCTGGTTTACCTCAAATTCCGGGAGAATGAGGCTAACGCGTCTGGTTCCTGCCCCAGTCCTTGATACGGAGGAGCGGGGAGAAGGTTCCATCGCTGAATCGCATTCCGCTTCCGAGTCCGAGAAGCGGGCAAGTTTGATCTCCACCTGGGACTTCCCAGGATTATTCTTGTGGTGGTGACAACCCGCTCTCCTACCCCAGGGTGGCTCTTCGGGACAGGGTTGATCCCTATCAGGCAGCTTCGGGGTGGCGCTGGCGCCGTGGCGGAGAGGGCCCCCACTCGAGATAGCCGGGGTGCGAGGGGCACCGGGGCAAATGTCTAAGGGTATATGGGGAGGACCTCCATGAATAGTACCCATGTGGGCAGGGCCTCTATTGGAACCGACAGGAGCATGGGGAGGACCTCCATGGTCGATGTGAGTGGAGCGAGGCTGACCTTCACTCCTCGAGTTGTCGGGGCGAGGACCTCCGCCGGTTGCAGAGAGGACGTAGGGAGGGCCCCCATGTTTGGAGAAGGACCGGATAGACGTTGCCTTCAGACTGGTGGTCGGGGGATGGAGGATGTACTCCATACCCTGTACAGTGGGTGCGGGAAAGGATTCTGCGCTGAGCGTCACTGCCGCGGGGCAGGTCTTCCTTCGGGATGGGGGTAGCACGAGGCATGCCTCCATGACGATATTCGGATCGGGGAAGGCCCACGCTCTATGGAGTTGTGTTACGGGGAGGACCTCCGTACAGGGTGACATTACCGCGGGTTAGCTCGCGGCGATCACCACTTGGGCCTGCAACCCGGAGAGTCAACCCAGCCTGCCCGTGGGGCGGTTGGGATCTCGATACTGGTCGGGTGAAGAAGTGCCCATACTCAGTGTATGCAGGGGCTTCACGATGCACGTCGGTGGTGGCTCGGGCCACTGTAGTTGTCGACGTCGACACTCCTAGGCGAGCGTCCTCACCCCGGGCCCGGCGCTGACGTCGGGTCAGGCGAGCTGGTGCAGGTGGTGTAGGGACGTAGCCTGCCTGCTCTTCCTGCGTGGCCGGACGGCGGCGCTGGCGCGGCCGGGCAGGATCTCTCGCCTGGAGCCCTTGGGTCGGGACCCTGAGTAGGCTGAGCCGGACGGCTCCCGCCTCTTCAGCGTAAGGCGAGGAGCCGTCAAGGAATTCCGGAGACAGGCTCCCGAAACGGTTGAAAGTTGGGTGGGGAGCAGGGGCTCCCTACACGGCCTGTTAGGGCGGCGTTGACGGCGGGGCCTGGAGGCTTCCAGGTCCAAGCGGGCCATATCCCGAGTTGGGATGAACCCTTCTTCCTCATACCTGCGCACGAGGTTGTTGATCACCCTTCGCTGGATGACCTCTGATGGGGAAAGGGGACGTGGGCACCCCGTATTCCACGATGTGGCGGCCGTCGTGGTGGTAGCGGCGATATGTGGGGTGGCCGCGGCGGTGTTGCCCCTGCCCTTGCGTGGGCGAGGAGCGGACAGTGATCGCGTCTCTTTAATAGAAACCTGGTTCCTGGGAAACGAAGGGATCAACTCATCAGTACTAAGAGGAAAAGGATTGACATCCAGTGCCCCAGCGTCCTTCAATTCTCCACGTCTGTAAGAAGGATCCACGCCAACACGCTGTAGAATGGAGTGCCCCACGTTCTACTACCCCGACTTCCGGTGAGTTTCACGACAGGCGCGATATTTTCTTGGCGGGACCAGACACCAAATATCTGGATCCGGTGACACTTCAATCTTCTGGTGTCTCGAATGCTACTAATCTTCATGTTGAGGAGAATAATTTCACGTCGGGTTCACTATTTCTGTTTCCAACGCTTTCCGCCGGGGCGCGTGTGCGCATTCTGTTCCATCCGCGGAGGAGGACGTGCGGTGCTTTTGTTGCCCCGCATCCCTGCTTTCCAAAGGCCGGCGGCATTCTCTCCTTATTCAGGGACGTCTGCTCCTTGATCGAAATGGGATGATGGGATGTCGGTTCTTCCTCCTGCGGATTCCTCCTCTGAACTTGTCACCTAGTCCGGGTCTCCCTCATAGATTTAATACATAGTTCGTGAAACTCTTCCCAGTGCCATGTTTCCATGGACGCCGGTTAATTACACTGCTTCTGTCGGGACATTCCAAAGGGTCCAGTCAGGGCAGCAACCTTCAGTCAGGGGAGTAGTCACGTTGAGGCATCAGTAGTGTGTCTGGATGCTGGGGTACCTGGCATGTCTGTCTGTTATCTTTGGTCACAAGGCTTCTCGAGGGCGTGGAAGCCCGAGGCATCCCACATCGAACGCGGGGAATTATATGCAATGGACGCATATCTAAGGTTTTCCTCAGTTTCTCGTGTTTAACACAGGGTATGACACAAGTTTAACGTCTAGTGGAGACGGATCAACCCAACCGGATCATTATCTAGGGTAGATCGGATTGAGGGATTCTCCTTGAAGGGGTGTCGATACCGGGGTCAGCCCATGGATGGCTGTGAAGAAGAGCGTACCGACATTGTCTCACCGGGATGAGACAGTCCGGGCGAGAATCGAGATGGGTTATAGGTTGATGAATGATGTGGATGGGGAATTAAATGGGACCATCGTAGGGGTAATGGTGAAGTTGGGCTTGAACATTGAAGAGGCTTCCTACGTATCCCCGTGGCAGGGAATCAAAGTCCGCGTAGTTCGGGATGGTGCCGATAAACTGACGTGAAGGTGGACCTTGTCCTGATGAGCATCGTCTGCGTACCGACGTGAAAGTAGACCCGTGGGTCCACTAGTGGTGGGCTTGAACCTTGGGAAGATTTCCTATATACCATGCCTTCACATGGATCAAAGTCCTCGTAGTTCTGGGGATTGATGGAATACAGTTTAACGTCATGCGGGACGATAGTGAACCCTGACGTGAATAAACGACGGGCGGTGGGTGTCGGCGAACCGACGTAAGTGAGGGACCTTGGTCCGATCGGAGTTGGGCTTGAACCTCGGGGAGGCTTCCTACGTACCATGCCTTGACATGAATCAATGTCCTCGTAGTTCGAATGAAAATGTGGGCTTGGCACACCGACTAGGAGACGGTTTGGGCCAATGATTGTTGGGATTGATCCTCAGGGAGGCTTCCTACATACCATGCCTTGACACAGATCATAGTCCTCGTAGTTCGTATTGGGTAATGCATTTTACCATCATGCGGCACGGGGGTGAACCAACGTGAATGAGGTTAGAACGACCGGATGGTGGTTTTGAACCTCGTAGAGGCTTCCTACGTACCATGCCTTGACATGGATCAAAGACATCATAGTTTGGGATAGTCACTAAGGATTGCCGTCGGACTGGAATTGCAGTTTAACGTCGTGTTGGACGTAGATAGAACTCGACGTGAATTGGATGATGGGTGGGCTTCATCCTCGTGGAGGCTTCCTACGAACCATGCCTTGACATGGATCAAAGACCTCGTAGTTCATATGGGGATTTGTCGGTGGACCGACATGAAAGTGGACCTTGGTCCAATGAGTGGTGGGATTGAGCCTCTGGAAGGCTTCCTATGTACCATGCCTTAACATGGATCAAAGACCTTGTAGTTCAAGTGGGTGTGCAGTTTAATGTCATGCGGGACAAGAGGGGCATGCAGTTTAACATCATGCAGGACGAGGCATGCAGTTTAACGTCATTCTGGACTGGGGCGAAACTCGATTTGAATGAACAACCGAGCAATGTGGCTTGAACCTCATGGATGCTTCCTACGTACCATGCCTTGACATTGACCAAAGTCCTAGTAGTTCAAATGGGATGAGTCACAACAACATGCCATTGGACCAGAATGCGGTTTAACGTCATGCTAGAGGTGAATGGAACTCGACATGGATATATGACGGGTGGGCTTGAACCTCATGGAGGCTTCCTACGTACCATGCCTTGACATGGATCAATGTCCTCGTAGTTCGTTGTAGGATGGGGGTCATGGTCGGTGCTCACTCTAAGCTCACATGAGTCATGCTCGGTGTGAGAAACAAGAGGTTGCAAGGACCTGACGATCACGTTGTAAAGGATGCATCCGTGAGAAGCGGAGAGGGGCTTACACATTAGGTGGCCCATAGTGCTGGGACATACTCCAGGATGGAGGCCCATAGTGCGACGAAGCGCAGGAAAGTGGGACCTTGGTCCAATGATGGGAGGTGCCTTCTTCCCTATCACGCCCTCCACTGACCTTGGTAGTGGGGAAGTACGGAGATGCATGGGTGCAATCATCCGTACGAAAGGTTAGGGGCTTACGCTCTGAGGCAGCCCTTCCTCCGCGGACAAACGCCGCTCCGACAAGGAGGATCTCATTCCATGTGAGGAAGAGTTCACTCCCGTGGAGACAAGTGGGTGTAAAAAATGTTCGACCGGGGGGACCCTTCGTGAGGGAGACGGGGTCGGATCACAGTTTAACGTCATCTGTTGAGGACATGGTGCTTGGAAGTTTAACGTCCTACAGCTCGGACGAGGTGGGTTCACTCCACACCCCTAGGACTTACATAACCGGTACCCTCTGGTACTTGGGGAAGGGAAGGTACCAATAAGGCCATGGTTAAGGGGGGTTGTGGAACGAACCATCGAGGGGTCCACATTAGCGTGGCTATGCGAAGAAGTAATAGCCGTTAGCGTGACTATGCGAAGAAGCATTAGGCGAAGCAACGCTACAGGTGGTATTGTCCATGGGACTTTGAAATCACATCGTGCAAACCAGGAGGGTCGCACGAGAAGAGGAATTGCTAAGCAAAGGAGTGTTCTTCGCGAAGTGCAGTGCCTTGGACTTAGCATAGGGCATAGGTGTGAGTGGAAGGTGCTTTGCGAAGTGGAACAGTGTTCGCGGAGCACTGCCTCGCGAAGAAGGGGTGCCTCGCAAAGCAGTGTCCCGCGAAGCAGTGTGCTTCACGAGGTGTAGCGATCCTACCTTAGCATAGGGATCCCTAGCATGGGTTGGGTGTTTCATGAAGCATAAAAGCTCTGCGGCTGCCCGGGTGCCCTTGGGAATCCCCTTCCCTCACGAATGCCCTTGAGCATCGCGAAGGGCATCCCTCTCGGAAGAGGGGATCAAAACGAGACAAAGCAGAGGCGTCTCGCGAAGTAGAAGTACCTCGCGGAGCTCATGATTCCCGGGGCAAAGAGTGCGTCGCGATTTGGGAGTGTAGAAGCTGAAAGTTTGGATTATCCATCTCTGGGACTCAGGGGGAGTCCAGTATTTATAGGGAAGGGGTGCCGTGAAGCAGAACTCACACGCCTCCTCTGGTGCTTCGCGGCGCACTCGCGAACGTCAACGTCATTCGCGGAGGATTACCGCCTCTAGAGCTTCGCGGCAGCTCGCGAACGTCAAATGCGTTCGCGGAGGATTTCCGCCTTAGGAGCTTCGCGGCGGCTTGCGAACGTCAAATGCGTTCGCAGAGCATTACCGCCTCAGGAGCTTCGTGGAGGCTCACGAACGTCAAATGCGTTCGCGGAGGATTACCGCCTCAGGAGCTTCGCAAGGCCGCAATGGTCGGGGTGCTTTGCCGAGGGGCTTCGCGTGGGTGCTTCGCGAGGTAGCGCGCCAACCTTCTTTTTCGTTCCTCCCTTTCGGGCCATATTTTGGCGTCAAGAATGATAAACACTTTGAATCATTGGGACCATTGGTTAACCATCTAATCCCTCAATATCACCTCAATCGTTAACTATATGGAAGAATAAATGATGAAAAATTCAAAGTGTTTTCTCATAATGAATCATATATGATGGTATCAACATATTTGGGGATAAATTTGATTTGAAAAATTATAGTTTTCATTTTTTTAAATATATATTTTTTCATAATATTACATGTTTTATCATGAAAATGATTCCTTATATGACAAATCACATTAAAAAGAATGTTGTTGTTTATTTGTTACAAAATAGTAGTCATTGATAATAATTTTACCGCCCAAAATATCATGTTTCACTATAAAGCTATAGCCTTGGACCTAAAAAACAATTTTTTAAGGTAACTCTATGAAAATGTCAAGAGGAACATATTTGGAAATATGAGTTTCTGGTCCTCCTTACCAAGAGGGTCCAACCCTCTATTAGACTGGAGATAACTAAAATATTTTCTAGAAATTGAAACATTTAATAAATCCCCTATATGGGGGGATAAAATTATTCACTTATCAAATCTATATTTTCCATTTTTTTTCATTTAAATGAAATTAATAATTTAATTTATATAATTATATTATTTTACTTATGTTGAAAAACTCTAGATGTGTAGATAAAGGGTGTCTAAAGTAATCCAAATATATTCTTATCAAGAATTTAATCCAAATAATACTATTATTTTACTATTATATCTATTTTTTAACACAATATTATCATTAATATGATAATTATGTATAAATATCATATTTAATATAATGATGGATATAGTCATGAATATGTATTATTCAGAAGAAATAGTCATATTTAGATTACTTTTTAAATATAATTTAAGAAAAGTTTTAGACACTATTTATAAATTTATTTTTTCTATTTTTGTATTTTTTATCAGAATTTTAGTTTTTAAAATAATGGGAAAAATAAAATAAGGGAAATTGTAGTTATATTAGATATAGGACATATATAATATTTATTGTTTAATTAATGCTTTTCTATACTTTTTTAAATCTTCAATGTCAACCATGAGGGTGAAAATTCCATTCTAGATTTTCAGAAATTCATTAGTTCTTAAATGTATATTGTTAGATAATTACAGAGTGTTTTTTTTAAATTAATTTTTTTTAATTTTTGTTTTAGAACAATTAAATATAATTCCAATTAATAGATGTTTGATGAATTATAATTATACCATTAGGTCAATATATATTTTAACTTCATCAATATTAACATGTAATAAAAAAAGAACATTATAGGGATACATCTAATAATATATTGATATTAATTGTTCTATACATTACTATAACATGAAAATGAGATCCCATGGTAATACAATAATATATTAAAAACCGAGTGTGTGATTTTAATCCCCATGAACTTTTTAAATAATGTCTTCTATAATGTTCCTCTCAAATAAAATAAAATAATTCTATAATAAATAAATTGATATGGGTCGAATATTAAAAACATTATTTCATTCAGGTGATAGGAATTTTTACCATGAAAAAATATAGAAATTTACTAATAGCAAGATTATTTTATTAGAAAAATAAAAATTGAAAAATAGAATCCTTGTTTATAAAAATTTGTTAAATGATATGAGTTTAATACATTATTATTAAATAGATAAGTGTAAATAAATATTAATTGATCTAATTCTGGATTCAGAAATCTATTTGAGAATAAATTTACCCAGTGGATAGTTTCATAGAGGAAGTGACCTAACATTTCACAATTGATAAATATATGATTACTTTGGTTCAATAATGTATTTTTATACCTAGTTTAAAACTTATTATTATATTTAATAAATTAAATTGAAGGATGAATAAATTGGGGTATGAAATAAATGATGTTTTGGGTGTGATTCAATCTAAAATTTTGATATTTTTAATATTATTTAAATGATAATATTAATCAATTAATTATATAAATCCATGATAAATATATGGTTTTTTTTATTTTATGAATTTTCAAAATTTCAAGAAATTTTCCCAACTGATTATTTTTTTAATGATTTATAAATATTTTAATTAAAAAATAAATTCATGCATTTTTTTAAATTGTATGTTCATTATTTAATTCAATATTAAATTAATTTTTTAACTTATTTTTTTTATTTTTAATAAGATCAATCATTTTTTTACATATTGAAAAGAAATAAATTGAATCATCTTTTTTAAATAATAATTATGAATTTGAAATTGTTAAATATCATTTTGTAACGAGAAAATTCATTATTGAATTGAAAAGTAATTGTTTTTTGGAAAATACGAATATATATTTACTAATTAAAATAGTAAAACAATTTAGGACGTTTTTTAAAATATATTTTCATTAATTTCAAATGGATGAAAGTAACATTGGTTTCATTTTTGACTTATAAATGGAAAAATATGGGTTTCCATATATTACGTCAAATAAAATAACAATATATTCACTATTCCTATACATTCTTCCCAATATTTTTCCATTGAGTTATTTTAGAGGGTGCATAATTATTCCGATGAATCTACCCACCAACTATTGTAAATTTCTAATTCGACTAATTAAATTTCACCAATGATAGCTCTATTTTTTCTATGGAATATTTTTCTACCATAAAGTTAACTGCCCTTCAACAATTGATAACCCCATCATCCATTAGAAAACCCCCATATAGTTTATGTTAGCATCTTATTTTTCAATTAAACAAACTATAATGAATCAAAATCTACATTGATGGAAAATATTAGAAGGTGTTCAACATGTTAACAAAAACTGAATCACACCAAACATATGATTAGTGGTGCCGAACTATAGGGACAATCTCTAAATAATAAGAAAATAAAATATGAGATCTATCTTATCAGCAATATTTATTTAGAGCCTATATATTTTTTTTCCTCATTGTTATCAATGTGAAACATTTCACCCAATCATGATTATCGATCTATACATGACTCTTTTAGTTCATTTGTATACTATATATATTTATGACCCTCGGAATGATGATACAATGAATGATATTGTATATGTATCAAATTGAAAGAAGACCTCAATTAAAATCTAAAATGTAAGATAAATCTTATGTTGTTTAAGACGAAGCTAATCCTTATCCACTATTAAAGCACAATAGATTAATAACTCAAGCTCAAACACTATTCTGAAAAATAGACATTGAAAACTAAAACAAAATTTGGAACCAATGGAATGTTAAGAAACATTGATTTCAGTTATTGATTCAATATAGAAGATATAAAAAGGAACATTTTTATATTAACGATGTTCTCTTTATGAATCAACATATTGAATGAATCTGTGCTTTTCCATTTTTATTTTGGTTATAGAAGAAAAAATGTAAATTTTGAGACAATGAATATAATTCAAAACACATATCATGAAAGATATTCTGAAGATCATGTTTTTAACTGAACAACATGATATCTATTCCATATTCATATATTTATCAAATCAAAAGTCCATTATTCATTCGCTACACTATAATTGTGATTATGGGAGGAGATGAACATATGGTGCTCAAATCATAATTCCAAAAAACATCCATCATAATTTTTTATCCATTGACATCACTTTGAGATAGTGTACTATTTTGAATCTACCAATAAATATTAAATTATTTCCATCCATACCCATACTCATTCCATTAAAACATTATCATGCATGTGTATGATAAAATTATAAAAAATGATAAATAATTAGAAAAATACATTCTTACAAAAAAAATTAAATTGAATTTTTCACCCAGGGATCCCAAAAATGAAATACGA
Organism: Viscum album; assembly: GCA_963277665.1. Classification (NCBI taxonomy): domain Eukaryota; kingdom Viridiplantae; phylum Streptophyta; class Magnoliopsida; order Santalales; family Viscaceae; genus Viscum; species Viscum album. The sequence continues at coordinate 836,255,027 of OY728138.1, forward strand.
AAACACCAAATTGTTCACATTACTGTTTTCATTGAAACCCATACAGTCATTATTAAGACCACTATCTAGATGAATATGTTTTTTAATCTCCCTCCAAGAACCATATTTTCATCTCATTAAAGAAAAATTTAAAAATATATTAAAAATCCAAATCCAATCCTAATCAATGATAATTATATAGATAATATGATATATGAGACTCATAATGATCTGTATCATCTCACTGAACCAATCATCATTAATATTGGACCTCACATCTTCCCAATTTCATTATTGGTGCTAGAACGGATTATGTCACTTCCATGATAGAATCTATCAGACCAACCAATCAAAACTAAATCCCATATAACTACTCATGTGATATCACCAATAATAATAAAAATATTCACTTCCCTATAATTTGGATATATCATCAACTATGATGTTCCCTTAATTAAATATAGGAATAACCATGGGGAAATATTCTTCTAAATGAATCAACCTCTATCATTACCCATAGAATGTGTCATAAATCTATTTGTTGTTATATTAATATCTCAACAATTAAATTTATTTCGGATTAAAAAGGAAAAGGATTCCATTGAATATTAATATTTTTCCACTACGACATATAAAAGAGTTAGTATCATCTAATTGTATCTAATGTTTTATATAATTAATTCTCCATATTTTATGTTTAATTATTATTTTGGATTTCCTTTTTTTATGATTATATTTCCCCCAATTTCTATATTTCTTTCCTAAAACTATATGAAATATCAGTGATCATTATATCCCCATAATCATGGATAACTATCATGGGGAACAATAATTTATGTGAATTTATTTAGTCACTCTAAATCCATATTATGTTATATCTTATTTTCATACATGATGTAATATTGAAATGGACAATGGATAGATTATAGTATTCATATTATTATTATGATGATCACTTTTACCCACTATATTATCAAATAAATCCTTCTTCAATTTCTCAAACAACACATTATACTATTGAAACTATGTTTACTGAGGGATGAATTGTATATGATGAAAATTGGAATAAAGATCGCGATTTAATTGATTGAATGTTTCCATTACCTCCTCACTATGGAGGAGGTAAAACTGAATGTATTGAGAGAAATTTAATATATTTGTATTATGAGAAAAAAATAGATATAGAATACTTATCGAATAATGTTTTTGTTCAATTTTTTGATAATAACCACTAAAATAAATTAATATCATTTTTGATCGACCAAGGGTATGTTCTCATTGAAATTGAATTTTGTTTTATTTATTCCATTTTCAACCAAAACAGCCACGCCCTACATCCTGATATAAGTCCATGTAAAAACACTATGATAAACTGTTACTATTTGATAAAAATGGGCATCTTCCAAGGACAACCATTTCATAAGTATGTCAAAAATATTTTACAATATATTTTTATTTTTGAATAAACCCTATGTTGATATCTTCTATTACATGAAAATTTGAACAAAAATTAGTTGATACATATTATATGAATATTAATTATAAATATATTAATAATACTACCACCATTAAATACGATTTTTTATTTGATTAAAAATATATATATAATATGATTAAAAGACATTAATTTTTAATATGGAATCCTATAAATATTAATTTTTTGGTATATGAATTGTATTTTCATTTAATTGAACGATTATTTGGTTTTATAATTTTATTTTTGTAAAACAAAATCAGTTTTTAATTAAACCTTATAAATTCACATAGTATAATTTTTTTAGTTTGGTAATAATTTAATTTTTATTGGATTTTCAATAGGTATCAATTTTGAAAAAATTTAAATTTTATGAAATTATAATGTTACAATATTGATTTATTTTTTTGAAATTATTTTTCTATAAAAAATATTTATAAATTATATTAAAAAATATTTTCATACAATGTTGAATTTATTAAACAAATTTTTAACATTTTTTAATGATATGTATTATTTCTTTTCAAACAAATTGTTTATTCAATTATATTAAAAAAATTAATATATTTATTATCTTAAATATAAAAAATTAATTTAATATTTTAGATAATCATTTTCTTATTTTTTAATATGTAAAATAACAGTTTTATTCATTAATTTTTTATTACTAAGTAAAAATTCCACGATAGTGATAATGGATAAATTTTTTTTTCAAATAATATTTTTATTAATGTTGTTTCATTATATCCAACATATTAAATTGATCTTTTTTATATATTGATTTTGGAATGATTTTTACACCTATGAAACAATAAAAAAAAATATTTTTTATTTTTTAATTATTTTTATATATGGTTAGTAACACATAATGGTTAAGAAAACATTTTTACCAAATATTTTTTTCAATATACAAAATGTTTTAACATAAATTTTGGTTTTATTTTTTATAGAAATTTTATTATATTATATTGAGACTAAATTTATAATTATAAAATTAATATATGGTTACATTGTATTTTTTATAATTATAGTAATAGATAAATAATATCTATAATATATAGTTAATATCGTGAAAAAAATAAAAACCATTAAAATAACAAATGTCAAATGGTTAAAAACAAATTTAAAATATGGAACAAAATGAATGATGGAGGTATTATCTGACTAACCTCATCCCCCAATAAAGATATTTTATGTCGGATTCATTTAATCCTAAGTAGTGTCATGATATTGTAGTAATAAATTAATGGGAATGTAAAAAAATTGAAATTTTCTTCATATTTAAAAGGGGACCATTACCTATAAATTTATAATCCCATTTCCTATATCAATTTTACCAAAACAGAATCTGAGAATTAATAAATATTTATAAATTTTAATCCATATTGGGAAAACCAATGATCGATTATAAATTTTCTTATAGTGAAGTAATAATATATAAAATCCACTATATTATATATCTTAGGAATCTATATTTCAACACATTTTACAATGGTCGATATAATGATTATGTTTTAGTGATGTCAATCAATCTTTCTAAAATAACCACCATAATATAATATTTTTTTAATAAATAAATGAAAAATGGTCATAAATAACATTTATCAATTAAAATATATATGTAAATTATTCCTAACAGAGATTTTGAAAATCATTAATTAACTATTATGGATGTAATTCACATAAAAAATGAGTTTAAACCCATTATAAGGATTACATTTATCTATTTTTAAATACATGAGGCATTTTTCATATTATTCTCAATAATTAATTTATATGTGGTAGTCATTACCAATATTAATTAATTTTGATTTTATTTCATAAATTTAATGATATTTCAATGTAAATTTTATGGGAAACCTATTATATTATTTTTATTCATATAATACCACTACTATAAGAGTTATTCTGTCTCAATTTTTCATTATAAATAAGTAGTTCAAATAAACCAATTAGTACTTTTTATTGTAAATATATTTTATTTGGAAATATAAAAAAAATTCTTCAAATATAAGTAATAAAAATGATAATATCAAACCTTCTATCTTATATTCATTTTATGAAATTATAAATATGTTTTTATGGTTTTTAAGTCTTCAATTGATATAGAGTTAAAATTATTATTACTGGTATTCTTTCTCTAATTATTTGTATAATCTGTGTTTATATTTATTTCTTGGTAATATACCTTTTTATATATAGGAAAAAGTTTTGTAAATTCTTTTATTTAACCTTGTAAAATGTACTTCACAATATTTCTATCATTGTAAAAAATTATTTTCAACATATTTATTGGTGGGTTATCATACATATACATTTATAAATCCTAAATATAGTGATCTACATTTTAAATTTAGAACCAATGGTTTTGTATTTCTTTATTCATTTATATTTAAATTTACCCTATTTCAAAATGAATCATGTTGTCCTGTTTTTGAATTCGGATATCAACAAAGGTGTTTTAATGAATTTTCATGGGATTAATTCTACAATTAATTTATTTATCTCACTCTTCACATTTCCCCTAAAAACAAAATTATTAATTTTTGTAAATGGACATATAATTGAGGATTATATTTTTATTATGAATGATTTAATTTTTTTAAAATTGTCCCATAACATCTTCTTTTATAATAATTTAAAAAAATTCTTTTAAAAACAATCTTATTATTTCACCAACATTTTGTCCCTTATCTCAAAATAGTATTCATGCATTTAAAATTATTTTCCATAATTTTCCATCTTGATTATATTAAAAAAACATGTTCAATTGAACTGATAGACTTATTACTACTTTATTCATTCATAATCATGCAGTGTGTATAAATATTGTCTTTTAATCAAAATTTTTTAACTTATAAACACGCTATTTTTCATTAGATTAATTTATATTTTTTCTCCTTGATTTCTAACATAGATGGTATGTTGAAATTATTTACTAACCCATAAACCATTTTCATATATTTGTTTTCAAAACTATATATATATCATCTAAATTGATTGTTATTAAACAAGAATGATTCTAAATATAATTTGATAACTATTTAATTTCTATCCTTTTTCATGTTATGATTTTGAAAGAAATTTCAAATGATTATTTTTTATTCCATTTCCAAATGACATGAAACCCATTCTAATTATTTTGTTTCATTATGATATGGTAAATTATTCATTTACTATGGAACCCATATATTCAGATAAATAATTGGTGAAATGTAAATCTCAATAAGTAAATTTTGTTAACTTTTAAATTTCATGATATTAGTATACATTAGAATAATGTAATATTTGTTTAATAATGTTTTTTCCATTTCCCATAATTAAAGTCATATACCCAATGCATTATTGTGTAAGGTATTAAATATTTATCACATGTTTTTTCCAATTCTAATACTTTTATCACACCATTTTTCTTATGATTCTATTTCTTCATATTATGAAGATCAGTGTACATTACAAAAAGTATATAATGTTGTCAAACAAGGAACAATGTTAAGGAAATGTAGATAGGTTTCCTAATATAATATATTTTTGTAACTGCTCCTCAAATACACTAAAACATACATAGTATGAATTTTTTATTTATTTTTGAGATTTATTATTTATATTATTTAAATGATAATAAATAGTGATAAATTTATCCTCGATGATTTCATTTTCCAAAAAAAATGATTTTAAGGAAATTTTTATATAAAAAACTCTAAAGAATGCGTCTGGGGATCCACAAATGACATTAGAGAATTAAAAAAATATTTTTAGGGATTAGTTTTTTTTATGAATATGATAATAGAAAATTAAAAAAATCGATAATGATAATTCTAAGGGATAACATTATGTATAGAATAACATATCAATTTTATGTTATGTAAAAGTCCATGTAGTTTTGAATATATTACATCCATAACTAGATACATGACGGTGGATATTCATATCTAATAGAATCACCTAGTTGTTATTACCATGAAAATCATGTGTTCAGTAACAACTTGATCTTCACATTATGCACAATGAGTGGATTTTTATTACACAAATGGATAGAAACTCCATGGGAATATAAATTAGTTAATATCATTATTTTTATATGTTATTAAATTTTATTTATTAAATTTAGGATTTATGGTAATTAGTATGCGTAATGTAAACATAAAGAAAATGATACTAAATTGAGCCCGATTTATCTTAAATAGAAAGATAATATTGTTGTGTAGGAAGAGTAAGAAATTTGGTGGATGATTATTCAAAATAGTTATATTTTAATAGTTAAATTTATTTAATTTATTCATCAATCATTTTAACACTTTAAGTATTAATATTGTTCAATTTTTAATGGAACTATAGGGATAAGGTATATAATGGGAAATCTAGAACCCTGATGGTTATGTATGTCACCCTTAATTTATTTATTTTATGTATGTAAATTGATTGGGTGATGTATTGGAGAGTTTATAAACCTTTTGTAATATTATTGAGGGTTGTCTATAAATTCATGGTCGGTGCACGATTTTTGGAATCCATAAAATGTCAATAAAAAACATTACATAATGAGATATGGGATTAGGCGAAGGTTCATTGGTAGGCATACTGATGTTCAAAACACTAATAATGCAGTGGTGAAACCATTTAATGTTGTATAGTGAGATATTTTATTTATAGACCAATATTTTTATAAAAAAATTGGGGCCAAAATTGTGAGGCCCCCCTCATGGTATTTTCTTGTACACGGTTAGTGTACAATTTTCCCTAACAGTGTGACAAACTTGGAATGGATTGAAACTATATCCTAACAAATTGTATCTTGTACTAGAGTAATTTTTAATCCATTTGTCCCCCAAACCGACCCTAACTTGATATTGTATCCTCCCAAATCCTTTTTAACCCACAATCCATTCATTTTTAAGTGATACAATAGTGTTTCATGGTGCGCTATAGCTTGATTGTTGTGTTATGTCACTGACTATTGTATTTTTCATTTTTTTTCTTATAACTAATTCCATATCTATCCCACATATACTATTGGATATATTTTATTGAGTATATATAATTGGTTTTTTATTGATTAAATGGTTATATTTTTCTTCATTAATGATGGGGTAATAGATTTATGACTTGTTTTTTGAGATTTATTCCTGTTTTAGGGGCATTTTTGTGTTTTTCCTCATTTTCAAAATCATTCTCAAGCTAGGATTTATTAATATTCACACATATTAAAAATTATAGCTATCATGATTTCAAATTGATTGTTTTTCTTGATATTTATTATAATTTTGTTTTTCAAATCGTTTCTGTATACCCTAATTGGTGGTAGAATATGGAATTATGGAAATTGAGTGTTTTGGTGGAATGTGAAATGCTACCATGATTATAAAATGATCATATTAAAATATTTATTTTCATTTGATTGATAAAAAAGTGTTTTCAATATCATTTCTATTTTTTTGAATGTTTTTTTAAAATAATTGTATCAATAAAATTGTGGGTTTTATTGAAATGGATTATTTGTATGTTTTTGAATAATGGTGATATTTTTTTAAAATGGATTAATTGGTTTTGAACATTTTTTATATGAATATGGTTGGGTTAAATGGTTAATCATTGATATAATTGGATGAAAAATTGTCATCAATTTCTAATATAATGGAATGTTGTGTGGAAATTAAGATCCACCATCATTGTTAACACAATGCTTCTAAGGTTGTGTGGTTAAGTGATTGTGTGTGTTTTTGTATGATTATATTAAATAGAATGGGTGATTCCATCATTAAAATTGGAAACTTTGTTAAAAAACCCTTTTTTTATCTTTTCATGGACATTGGATTATTGGAGAAAAAAAATTGTGGATTTTTTAGTCTTTTTAATATGTTTCAGAACTATTTTAAATGGGTTTTGAATAATTAGTTTTATAAAAAATATCTAAATTGATCTATTCAAATGGTGCTTGAATAGAAGTAACATGGGGAAAGCCAACTAAGATTCTCTAAAAAATACATTTTCTGTATCTTTGGTGGTTTTTTATATATCGATTATCGAGAATCAACCAATTCTAATGTATCAAACATACCTTGTGGTATTTCATGACACTTATGTATTTTTGGAATTGGATTATGGAGCATGTTTAGACTTATAGATAACATTCATTAGGGTACATCAAGTATTTTTTATAGGTATTTTGTAGTGTACATTGATTTTAGATTTCATTCATAGTGCTACTCTACAATAGTTTGTTTTTTGATGTTATTGGTATAGCTATGTGTTTTTTACATTGTTATCATACATTATGTAGCGTTTGAATTTATTAAGAAATGTTTTGTAGGGTATTTTGTCATAACAAGAAAAAATCAGCCCCCACTTGTATTAAATCCAATGGTATTTATTGAGATCCATTGGCACTATGGGGATGTTTCTTAAGGCCATGTATCAATTAAATTTCTTCAAATGTCAATGAGGTGGGGCGTGATGTTACTAGTGGTATGAGTCGTGGTCTTTTAAAATATCATTGCTGAAAATATTCTATCATCTTGTTCGGTCCCTGACTATCAAAGTGTCATCAATTCTATGATTCAGGGTGTTGAGATTTTTTTTTCAAATATTAGGAATTTGGTTCAAATAATTGAGTAGGATTGTCAGGACATCAAATGAACATCATAAAAAGGAATAGTAAATTTTTTTATGTTGAACATAATGTTACAATGGACATTGGTACAGTATTGTTATATATATACTTATCTGATTTAAAATTATAGTTCCTCGGACATATCCAATGAGATGAGAATGAAATTCATTATAAAAATGGCTAACCATTAGGGGTGAATATCTCACTTTAAGTAATGATATATTATTTAGTATCAAATATTAAATTAAGAAAAAATGTAATGATATTTTCAAAGTTGTATTTTCAATCTTCATGGAATTTTTATTTTTAAAACTGAATGATTTTATAATGTATGTATTATTTATTAATTAATGATTTAATTTTGAAATTTTTTATTTTTTATAGAAATGTTATGACAGTATGATATAAAACGATTTGAAATTTCCAACTCCTTATATTATAGAGAGTTAAAATAATTTTTTATGTTGTATTTTTAGAATATTTCACCTAGTAGGATTCTCAAAAACCAACCAGAAGAATATGTGTAAATTGTCGTTGCACATGAGCCATTGGTGAACCAACACCTGGTTCATATAATAGTTTATGCTTTTCATTCTATATACATATGGAAAATTACATATGAACCAATGCAAGTTGATCATTATGTCTAGTTATTGAATAATAATCCTCCCATATTTCAGGTTATTTCAATACAAAATCAGAATAAGTGTGGATGAATAGGATGATTAAAATATTAGATTTCAGTGACACACCAGTAGAGATGACAGTATTGTTGGTGATGTATATTTTAGAGGATAATGAATACTATTAGTGGGATTTAGCATTTCAGGATAAATTGGACCAAGTTTATGCATTGGAGGATTTTAAAAACTTGTTTAATAAACAATTATGTCCTCATTCATTTATTATTTCAGGAATAATATATATCATCGGCTTGATGTGGGATAAAATCAAAATGAAAGAGTGTGTAACATAATTAATTAACTTAATCCTCTTATCACAAGATGTCACTTCAATTTCATCCTAGAAGATTCACAACATTAAAAAATGTATATGGTAGGAAATCACTAAAATATTGTCATGCTCTATATAACGGATTGTATAGAGATGGCCAATAGAGTGAAAGAGGAATAATTATACATATCATGAACTATGGATGTGGGATGTATGTTTAAACCTATAGGAAATAGTGGGAACTATAATGGAATGAATTAGATGAATAGTTACACCAATTTCCATGGTGAGATTTTGACTAATAATCATACCATGGTATAAGGGAATCATGACCATGAACAAATTTAATTCTAGGATGATTCCAATGTTTTTCTCTCTATCACACAAAGAATGATTCTTTGGAACCACAAAGTGCATTCAATAGTTGAGACAAAATAGGATATATTTAGCTCTATTGTCCCACCTTGTCCCATGTGTTTAATTTATATAATTATATTTTTGGCTATAAGTATTTTTTTGGAGTTCAAGTGAGTTCCAAATGAAATATTACATTGAGATATATTAAAAAGTGAACTTTTTTGGTGTCAATGACATTGGTCGCAAGGGCGTAGTGCCATTTGGAAGCTATGCAGATTCGCCCTAGAAACATCGTCACTTTTGTTCTTATAAATAGAAAAAATATGTAATTAAAACATAAATTAATTATTTTCATTTAAATAATTCATTGTTGTCAAGGATTTTATAATATTTAAATGAATGTATATTTTTATTATTTTCATTTTATTATTTTGATTCTTATTAGTATTAGTATTTTTATTTTTATTATATTAAAATTATTTGTAGATAAATTTTTTATTTAATTTTAAATTGATTTTATTGTTTTTTAGGGTTCCCAAGATTCCCTATTCCTTCCACTATCCAATTTGATCCCCCTTATTTTTGTGTATTTTTCATGAAGTGTTCCTCCCAATGACTATATTCATTCATTATGATCCTCCCAGACATTTCTTCATCTGCGTGTGGCCCTCTCCACCATCTCCCTACCATTGCAGCAACTCAAGTTATGGTGCACCCATGATTTTGGAAGAATCTTCCCTAAATATATAACTACCACCGTGCCTCCTACGCACAACTCCAACTTTACTATATCGACCCCCCATCCAAATGCAACTATCATCCTGATCAGCACAACTGGGTGATTTGCCAGCCTCCTCCTTCCCAACCCCCCATCAAGACCCCCTCCTAGCTACATTGCTTCAATTATTCCAGTAGACCCCGACCCCCTCATCCCTTGATCAGTGTGTAGAATCCTCATATGACACTCACACTCCCTTCAGCTAGACCTTACTTTGGCCAACACCTCCTTCCGGCATGATTCAATCTACTGGCCACTTAAAATGACTTCCCTCTAGCATGCACAACTCCTTCTAGTTCATGTATAGCCAATTCTATCCATTAAGGAATGTGAACCACCTCTGGTATACCATCCCCCCTTGGGGTTGTGTTTTTTTCTTAGTCTTGATAATGTTTTTATCCACTAGGGATAATATTCTTATATTAGGGGTTTTGAATCCTGTAAGAATTGTTTCTAAATGTGCATTTTTTCATTGAGCTATGGTTCTAAGGTTGGGTTCCATTATAATGACTTTTATAATTTATGATTCATCAATTTCTTATTGTTTACTCTCTATATATGTTCTAATTATTATATTTTTACTTGTACTTAATTTATTTATTAAAGTATTAATTCAATTCTGGTTTTTGAAAAAATGATGTCATTTTTTTATAAATGTAAAAATTGTTTTTTTAATTTAACTTTTCATTAGTTTTCCACCTTATTTGTGACTCTTAGAACATTATTTATCTATTTTAATATATTTTAGTTTTGGAATTTTTTGTTGGAACTTTTTTCAGTTTTATTTAGAGAATATTTTGATAAAAAGTTCATGTTCTATTGATAAAATGTCCTAGATGGCATTTTTATAAAGAATGTTTTGTTTCATGTTTTTTGGTCTATTTACACCCCTTCATAAAAAGTTCATTTGTATGTTGATAAATACTTTTATAGTTTTTTACATAGTTTCAAATTAAAAGGAATAGTAGTTGTGGATTTAAGTAGGATTTATGTAAAATGGTGGTCTTTGGTTTCTTGAATGCATTCTAAGTAGTAGTATGTTTAAAAGAAGAGTGTATTTGGATTTTAAAGAGTTCTAACATATGATAATGGATTCTACCCAATTGGTGTAGAAATGCTATGTGTAATGAAAAATGTTTTGATTTAATTTTTTAATGTATTAGTAGTGTTTGAAATGATATTATGTGGGTCATTTATTATTATCAATGTGGGGGTTGGTTTTATAAATAAATTGGTTTTTGGTTTTATGGTGTTTTGGAATATGTTGTTGATAAATGGCCATTTGACACATTCATAAAAATTCTTGTCCTTGGGAAAATGTTATCTGAATATTATTAGTGACTTTAACACTAATTTGGGGTGGAAATTATGTGTTTTCCCACTTTAGAAAATATGTATTTCTTATTAATGATAAATGTTATTTCATGAAAAATAAAGGATTTAAGGCCTATTGGGAAACCATTTGAAAACTGGTGAAATTTTTTTATACGAATATATATTTTTGACATATCACAATAAATTATTATAAGTATATAATGGATGGGTATTCTTTATTATGTAATCCTAGTGATCCATTATATGGGTGCCTACGAATAGATTCTTTATGCTCTTTTGATTAATTGCTTGTGGTCGATCATTGAAGAGACTCAGGGTTATCCATGTTGGGCATTATTATTATATATTCTATGATTGGATTCTCTCTGGGCATCATTTGGACCACACCATTTTTAAATTCATGAGACATTGGAATCCTACATATTGGGAGAATATTCTGAGAATTACTGTCACACTGTTATGCTATGGTACATACTAATGGCCCATAGTAGGCGAATATGTTTGGGTTCATTGTTATGGTATCTTCCCATGGCCTTCTAGAGAAAGAATGGATGACTGTTTTGAGCGTTTTGATTTCCTTGTGTTAGAAATGTTGATGAGGAAGATGTCCCATGTATTGGTTCTTTCTAGATTATTCATAATCTCATGGGTCAACCTGTATATACTCATTCTTAGTGCATACAATTTTGAATGTGTTACTTGTATATATATTTTATTTTAATTTCCCTTATATTGAATTTAATATACCACATTATTGAGTAATTTTTCTACTGGAATGTGATGTGTGGTTTTAATGAGGCTAATGAATACCGATTTCAATGAATTGGTTTTTATTATTTGTATGAAAATTGAAAATGTAATCTTCAAATTACTTTTCAAATTTCAAATGTCTCACTAAAAGAATGACATTGGTTTTTGAGAAATGAATGAGGGTAATGACTCATACAAAAAAAATTTATATCATGTATAAAATGAAAACTTTATATGTTGATGTTCAAAAACGAAAATTTATGTTTCTATTTTTTTAAAGGAAGTAAATTTGGAATAGATTTCAGGCTATCCAAATGTGTTTTAATTGTCATGCCTATAGTTCATTTTAGTTTCAATGTTTTTCTGCATGATCATTCATGGGAGATCCCTATTAGGAAAGTGGTTGATCATTGAGTTGATGAGTGACCCATGTGGTCACAAAGATATAATGTTTTCCCATTTGGTTAGTTTTTATTTTGATAAGTCAATGTTTAGTAATTTTATTTTTGTTTATTTATCACACACATCTCATTATTATTTCTTCTTAATTTCTTATTTATATTTGGAGAAACCATTCACATCCCCTCATTAAATACCCTTTCACTAGTCACTGGACTAACATGGTCTGAACTGTCACTCGAGTGTTTCCATGGATCGGATTGGGTGAAAGGATCAGGAATGATTCAGGTTGGTTCTTGACATCTTTTTCCACAATTCTATAAGGTAAGGTGTTTGGAAAAAATTTCACGAGTCATAGGCATCATATGATACGATCAGATAATGGCAGTAAAATACCCCTAATCATCATAATAGAGATTTACTGAGTTATTCTAGAAATATCATGACTCTGTATCTAGGGGTATCTCTACTTGGAAATAAGGAACACATTTTATTGAGAATGGTATTATATGGATCTGAACTCGATATTATTGATGATCAAATTGTACCATCAATAGTGAGAGGTGCACACAATTATAAATATTCGCTTATTCAATACTTATTTACATGGTTTAATCACATTACATTATTACTTCTCATGATATTTATTTTAGGTGTTTGAGTATAGAAGTGATCTCATTGGTGTTAAAACATCAATATTATCTTATTCAAAGAGAATGTCAATCCTTTGTGTGTAAATAATGTTCTATAAAATTTATACCTCCTAGATGATATCATATTTATCCATTCGTGATATGAATTTTGATGATATAATATTGGGTGTGGATTGGTATACAATGTTCAATTATCACATCAACTGTTACAGTAGAATGATTTGTTTCATGACTGATGATGGCATCAAACATATTTTTTGAGCGAAAATTAATGCAATGTAAGGTGAAATGGTCATTTTAGAAATATAAGATGAAAGGTTATCTTACGAGTTTGAATATTTGAAATTTTTAAAAATGGAAGAGATTGAGGATATCATTTTTATAACAGTTTTATGGGATTTTCATGATGTTTTTACCATAAATATTTCAACGTTTACACCCACAAGAGAAGTTTAGTTAACAATTTATCTCCTTCTAAGAACTATTTCAATTTACCTTCAAGATTATTATATGTAACCAAAATAATTAAGATCATTTAATGTTCATTTTTAGGAGATTGAAATAAAAGTGATCATTCTACCTAACACTCCAGCATGTGAAGGACAATATTTTTTCTAAAAAATGTCAATAGATGTAATGGCATGGACCTCTCTGGTCCATTCCATTGTGAAAATGTCTTTCTAGAGGTGTTCCGAGAAGTCAAGGATACTTGGGGGTGGGTTTAGGTGGAATTTTAAGGAAATCTAATGGGTAATGGCCTTCGTGTAGGAGGATTATGATTTTCCTAAACTGTGCAGCCAAACCGGGCAAGGATGGTTTTCGAGGTAGTGGATAATGCATGGTTAGCACAGGGTTTGTCTAACTGTGCGGCCAAACTGTGAAAGGTTTGTTGTTGAGGAAGAAGCTAACACACGTTAAGCACACAGTTTGACTAACTTTACCGCCAAACCGTGCGAGGTTGGTTGTCGATGTAGAAGCTATCACACGGTTAGTGCACGGTTTGTTAAACCGTGCAGACTAACCGTGCAGGCGCTGAAAGTTAGATCCTAAAATTTTTGACATGATCTCTTTTCCCTCTTAATGGTTCGTTTAAGCCCCTAAGAAGTCATAACATGGGATTACCCTTCATTGGAGGTGGAAGAACCTCTCCAATGAATTTTGTAGGCGATCTAGAGGATTCTCTTCGTGAATCGAAGCCTATTTCTCTAGGTAAGTGATCCTTTTTGTTTGGTTTCTTAGATATACCTAGATATACTCCACCCTATCTATCTGGATCTTAGATCTATTCATGTTATGGGTAGATCTTTGTGTTTGGATGTCGTTTGTGATGAGCTTTGGTCTTGGTCGTGTTAGGAGAAAAGATCTAGGGAGGATCCTTAGTGAATCGACCCGATCTTCTTGGGCGTTCTTCGACCGTTGAGTTAGGGGATTTGTGGTTTCTCTAATTGTTTATGTGAAATTATAGATTTAGCATGATTATCCCACTGAATCACAATGAAATTGACCTAATTAAATACATGAACTAGATTATATGAATTGGTTTGATCGCATGTTGTTTCTTTGTTCTGTGATAACGGTTCGCCTCTTATATTTCAAGATAGTGTGATAACTATGACTTGCTTGTTAGCATGTTTCTCTTGATGAAATTGATAAAGAAATTAATGACGGACTTAATTGATAATGAATTGGATGAAGATAAAGAGTCTGGTAAATGAATCTGGTTGTTGTAGTTGTGGTTGTTGTTCCTAATTGATGTTAAACAATGGATGCCAATGTGCATGTTTAATTCAGTTGGTTGGGACCAAAATCTATTGGTTCTTGTTGTTTGAAGGCCGGATTCCTTGTTAAAGGGATTAGAGCCCAAAATGATGTGATGTTTTATTTCATGTTGCTTGTGCAGTGATGTGACCCAGGGAGGTTGTTGTGACATTTGGGGGCATGGAGGCCTTGTGGTTGTGGTAGCGGATGACGCCTAGAGTGGTGAGATGCATCAGTTTATGCATGTGGTTGTCATGGAGAACTCTAGGGATTATGGAATGCGATGGATGTGGTTGTTGGATTCTTATAGATTCTTAGGTTTTTAGCTTCTTTTCTTTTCCCCGATGCTCGAGGAAGCTTGTCTTCTTTACCCTCCTTCCGAAGGAGGAAAAGACACATGGGGTACGCCACTTGCTTTCCTTGTTTAGCCAATCAATGGAGAATGGGTCTACACTCTTACTATAGGAAGAAAAGACTCGATGGGTAGTACATCTACTCATAGTGTTGAGCCCCCAAGTGTTTATTAGCATAGGAAGCTTTTCTAGAATGCCTAGTAATATGGGAAATAAATTCTGTAATTAATGTTTGAATAAGAGATTTTAACTCATGAGGATGGTTATGCTGAAACATAATAATGAGGTTAAAACATTGAAGGAACAATTTACTTGGGTGTTATGTTAATGAATTTAATGTGGTTTATCTCATGGTTATTTAATTTTGGAATAATTAATTAACATACAATGGAATTGATAAAAAGGTAATGAAGTATTCTAATTAAGAACCTTAAATGGTTGTCTGGTTATAGGATACCAAGTCTTAGATGTGGCAACATAGAGTCCGATAGACGTTAGCTAGAGTTGTTTCTAAGACTAGGTTATTCCCATACTGTGGTTGTGCGTTATAAAATATTATGTACTTTTTGTGTTTTTATACACTACTCCACCCTGTTCATAAGGGAAATTGGCACCCCGGGGATTCTGAGCCCTGGGGGGTGTTTTCCCCATCATTCTGGTGGGAGAGTGAATGACTGACTATATAGTGACCCATACTTTACATACATTGTTAGAACTTCAAAATTGAAGTACACTTATTACAACATATAACAAAACCATCAAAGGACCGTATAGGTATAATGTCTTTCGAAACTAGGAAACATAAACAACTGGTTCATAAAGCGTCTACATTGTCTCCAATTTATATCATCATATCTATAGTCTCTTTTGAAATATCTTACTTAATAACCTTCTTCCTGACCTGGGGAAAGAAAACATACAAAAGGGTGAGCTCAAATGCTCAGTAAGGGTAAACAAAATAAATATCAATTACATCATATTCATAAGAACATAACATTTTGGAAATCATACCCTGCAAAAGAGATCAAAATTTCATAACATGGGATAAATCATGGTAGTGAAATGTAATAAAAATAATAATAACATAAATCATGAAGATTTTTGGTATAAACACATAATCATAGAGAATCATTTCTTATTAGACAAGACTCATTTCCAAGACTATCTTAGTGGAAAAAGTCCATTTCTGAACCGAGTTCATTCCTCGTTTCAGTCCTGTTTCACTAAACCGATTTAACCTGCCGTTCCAGCCATGTCTATCTCAGGATTTATAAAATCTTCACCCAATGAATTGGAGAGAGATATAGGTCCCACCAATCTCATAATGATACCATTCTTATGTGTGCCACAAAATCATAAACCATACATCATATCATAACCCATGTAATAAAAATGGGATTCTTAAATATCGTGACATCATAAAAAAATTCATATAAGATAAAGGAATTCATAAAAATAATTCCATAACAACATAATCAAAACAATGTTATAATTGGGATAGAAACAGAAACCTTCATTATCTTAGATGGAAAATAATTTTGATAAAACACTTGAACTCCATTCTTTAGGAAAATATCATTTCTACTTCAAAAACACGTTTCTTTTCTTAACATGTCATACAATTATAAACTAAAAGAAGTTGATGGAAAATAAACTTCAAAACTTGTAAAGAATTATTCATGGAAATAATGTTTTAAAAATCCATTCATGCCGTATAAGTTAAAAAGACATTCTTCTCGTACTTCTGTTGGAAAAGTCCAAAAGTACCTCGTATGAAAAACGACAAAACATTCATTTCATATTATTTACTAAAAACCCACCGAAGGGTAAAATTGGATTTAAAAATTTTTAGTTGGATGGAAATAATATTACATATTGATAAAACATGGATGTGGATGATAAAATACACCCCAGTAAATTCCAAAGTATAAAAAATCTCGGATAAAAATGTGATTGTGATATTTCCCTTACCTTAGGTCCGATTTGCTTCGTAAGGGTCTGAAACTCCTGTATAATGATTTAATTAATGACATTGACTTATTCTAGAATCATATTTATTGTTATGATATCATATATGGTCATATTATTAGCTTATTATTATTAATATTTCATTGCTACTTGTTATTCAAGTGTTTATTACTTTTTGTTCTTATGCTTGTTTTGTCGAATAAAATCTTATTCTTTTTTTAGGTTATAGATACCTCATTTAAATAATGTTATTAGTGAAATATATCTCATAATTATTCACTCAGTTAATTTATATAATCATTATTCAATGAAAATCATGTAGAACGAGTCACATCACATCGTGGAGATGGTATTCCGTGCGTACGCACGAGCGATGATATCATTCCAATGATCATGGAATTGTATTGGAGTGTATGTATACTATTTAAGAATCAATATCACTTTACAATAATCAAATATATTCATTCTTTACACCATTATACCCATCCAAGTTAGGTGGTGGTGGAAAAAATATTACACCACAGCGTGGAGACGGTATTCCGTACGTACACACGCGTGGTGATTTCGTTTTCCGTAGGATAGATAGATGATGAAATAGGGTTGTTTCATACATATAATAACATTTAAGTATATGAGTGACACTGATGTTATTAATTAATTATGAAACATCTAAAGAAGAAGAAGTGGAAGAAGAAATAAAGTTGAAAGAATCGGTAACGGACATTACCTCTTATTTGAAGCTCTTATTTGAGACCTCCTTTTAGGGCTCTAAAATTGGACTTTGAAGAAGTCCTGGACCTTTATGATGTTACTAGGGAAGTGGAGATGGTAAATTGGCAGGGGTTGGCCGAGATTGAAGGCTCAATGTGGTGTGAGGAAGAGAGGGAGGAGGTTCCATTTTATAAGGGAGGAGAGGGGAACCTTTGAAAAAACTAAAAATATTATTTTATTATAAAGTGATATTCGGTTTTAAATAGCTCCAAATTGATCTATTTCAATTCCAAGGTGGGGATGGGTCTAAATACTCTCATCCAATATAATTTTGACCAGTTTAGTATACTATTTTAACCTTATCATTTAGATTTAACTTTAAGTTAGATAATTTTACTTTTACCGTGTCTTTTTCTGTTCTTAAACTATAAGGTTAATAAACATACTATAACAAGCCAAAAGAACCCAAAGTTGTTTATTATTAATATATATAACCTTATCTAAGTCATTTGGCCGAACCATAGATTTTTAGAAAAAAAATAACAATTAATAATATAATATTTTAATAAAAAACTATTTTATGTCAATTTTGATACTATTTAGTAATAGATTTTTGTGAAAATAATAACAGAATGATTAGATCGAACAATGTTAATTAAATCAATACTAACATGCCTTATTAACCTCGGAAATTAGTGTATTTCATAAAAAGTATCAAATTACATTTATTTGGGTATTTATAACATCAATTATGTCAATATTTGATTAATAAGATAACTACTGCATCATCTTGGTGTCATAAATAAATTTAATTATTTAATGCCTAAAAATTACAAAAAAAATAAAATTTTGTTGGAAATATTTTTATATTTCTAATGAATATTTATATTTGAATATATCTTATGTATAACCCTATATTAAAAAATATTTACTTATTAAACATTAATTTTAACTATTTTAACCCTTCTTTAAATAAATTAATAATAAATGTCCTAATATAATCCATGTGGGCCTAAATGGTTATATTTTATTACTAAGGTTGTTTATGGTCGAATTACACTTATCCAATAGAATTAGGACATGTGTTAGGATAATAATAATATCATTTTTACCCTTAATTACCGTATTTACTTTTAACCGTGGTAAATACAAGTAAAAATATTATTATTCACCAAAAATTATTTTCATCTCATTAAACCACATTTTACATACTGACATCAACTATGTCTCTCAGAATTTTGAAATTCCACTCACAGAAGCGGTAAAATTATGTTTTATGTAAATTTGTAATTTCTCCTAAGAGATGGATAAAAGACGGTGAAAAGTTCAATAAAATTTTTATATATCTAAAATTATTATAAAATTACTCCAATGAATTACATTGAACTTATATAGGTATTATGTATAAATTTTGACCTAAAATAAATTTAAATAAAATAAATAATTATTTAAATAAAAAGTCGGTTTTTAAATAGTAACCAAGTGTTTTCACTATTCATCAAAAATTGAAAGTTTCCTGAAAAATACCAAAATTTCACCCTAGGATAATTTCGATATTCCGAATCCAAAAAAAAAGTCCATTTTGAAAAATAAAATTTACAAAATTTCAAAAAGTGGTTATTACTATTCATTACGGCTAGTTTTAATAATATTTTAATAGCATAACGTTGTTTAGTGAAACTCGGTATTGTGTACGACGCAAGCTATCAAGGAAGGTCGTGATTGCATGTAAAGAAAGCCAAGATAGTGTTGTGTGTAGTGAAAGATTCCTTTGCTGATTTATATAAAATCAAAACAAAATATTTCTTATAAAAGTCTTCGGTGTTACATTCTACCCCCCTTAAAATGAATTTCACCCTCGAAATTCATCAATTGTAACAAACAAATGAGGATACCTCTTCCTCATCATATACTCAAGCCCCCATGTTGCTTCTTATAATTGGTGGTTGCTCTATAAAACATTCACCAAGAGAGTGGTCTTGTTCTGTTGGACTTTTTCGCTATGATCCTGAATCTCTATCAGTTGTTCTTCATAAGAAATATCTTGTTCCAGCGGTACAACTTCTGAGCTGAGTACATGTGGAGTATCAGGTATGTACATTCCCAGGAGAGATACATGGAACACATCGTGAAATTGAGAGAGATTCACTGGAAGCGCCAATTGGTATGCTACCTTCCCAACACGATCCAGAATTTCAAAAGGACCGATATATCTAGGTCTCATCTTTCCCTTCATTCCAAATCTCATTACACTCTTCCAAGGAGATAATCGTAAGAACACTTTATCACCCATTTAAAACTCTAGGTATTTTCTTCAGTTGTTGGAATAACTTTTTTTTCGACTCTGATTTTCTCTTATGTGTTGTTGAATAGATCAGACCTTTTCTGCCATCTCATCAACAAGATCAGGTCCTAATAGCTTTTTTCCCCAACTTCAACCCAGCATGTTGGAGTCCTGCATTTCATTCCATGGAGAGTTTCATAAGGATCCATCTGAATACTGAAGTTAAATCTATTATTATAAGAAAATTCCACCAAATGTATGTGTTGATCCCAACCACCTTTGAAATCCATAGAGGAAGCCCTCAACATATATTCTAGAGTTTGAATTGTCCTCTCAGACTGACCGTCTGTCTGAGGATGATAAGCAGTGCTGAAACTCAACTCTGTATCCAGAGTATGCTGAAGACTTTTCCATAACATTTAGGTAAAACTCAGATCCTGATCAGATATCATAGAAATTGGTACTCCATACAATATTACCACTTCCTCTACATATATCCTGGAAAGCTGATCCAGAGTGAAATCCTCTCTAATAGCAATGAAGTGTGAAGATTTTGTAAGACGATCAACTATGACCCAGATAACATTATTTCCTTAGGATGTTTTTGGAATTCTTGTGACAACTTCCATAGTGATGTCTTTCCCATTTTCATTTGGGTATGGGTAATGGTTGTAACATCCCCTTAGACTTCTATCTCTCAACCTTAACATGATGACAAACCTTTCATCGAGAGACATATTCAGCAACATCTCTTTTCATGACATCCCACCAGAAGTACTCTTTCAGGTCCCTATATATCTTCGTGCTTCTAGCATGAATAGAGAATGAAGAACTATGAGCCTCATCCTTAGGCTCTTTCTTTAATTTGGGGATGGGAGGAACACAAACATGATTCCTCAACTATATCATCCCATCACAATCAAGGTTGAATACAGGAACATTTCTCACCTTCATTTGTAACTCTACATCTTCTTTCTGTGCCTCTTTAATCTTAACATGTATAGATGGTTGAACATTCATTTGAGAAAGGTACGATTTCCCCCTTTCATTAAAACTACAAGATCCATCCTTTATAAATCCATAAATATTGGATCTTTTGTGAACCTCATCATGGATAAACTAGCATAGTCTTGTCAACTTAATGCACTTGCCACCTTGTTTGCTTTCCCAGGGTGGTAATGAATTGTGCAGTCGTAATCCTTAATCAGCCCCAACCATCTTCATTGGTGCATATTCAGATCCTTTTGTGTGAAAATATAATTTAAACATTTATGATCAGTATAAATGTCACACTTTTCTCTATAAAGATAATTCCTCCATGTCTTTAATGCAAATATTACCGCAGCTAACTCCAAATCATGAGTTGGATAATTTTGCTCATGGATTTTCAACTGTCGTGAGGCATACGATATCACCATATCATTTTGCATAAGAACACACCCCAATCTCTTCTTGGATGCATAATTGTAGATCACAAACCTTTCTCCACTACAAGGTAGTGTGAGCACATGTCCACTGGATAACATTCTTTTCAACTCCTCGAAATTCTCTCCACATTCCTCCATCCAAACAAACATAACTCCTTTTTGAGTCTACCTGGTGAGTGGATTAGATAATCGTGAAAAATCTTTCACAAAACGTCGATAATATCCAGCCAAACCATGAAAACTTTAGATCTCAGTTACTGTTGATGGTCTCGACCATCTTTCGATAACCTCTGTTTTTGCTGGATCCACAGATATCCCCTCTTTTGAGATTATGTTACCCAAAGATGAAACTTTTTGGATCCAAAATTCACACTTGGTAAATTTGGCATAAAGATTCTCCTTTATCAGGGTCTTCAATATAATACTCAAGTGATCTTCATGTTCTTACTTTCTCTTTGAATATACAAGAATATCATCTATAAAGACTACCACCAACTGATCAAGATTGTCTCTAAAGTCTCTAATCATCATATCCATGAAGATATCATGGGCATTAGTAAGACCAAATGGCATCACTATAAATTCATAGTGTCCATACCTTATACGGAAAGCCGTCTTTGGTATATCCTCCCTTTTGACTGTTAATTAATGATACCCTGAATGAAGATCAATCTTGTAAATGTATTGAGCTCTGCGTAGTTGGTCAAATAAGTCATCAATGTGCGAGAGAGGATATTTGTTCTTGATAGTGATCTTGTTATGTTCTCGATAATCAATGTAGAGTCTCATTGATCCATCTCTCTTCTTTACAAACAAAACAGGTGCTCCCCAAGGTGATGCAGTAGGGCATACGAACCCCTTATAGAGATTCTCTTGGAGTTGCTTCTTCAATTCTAGCAACTCAATTGGGGCCATTCTATAAGGTGTCTTTGAAATAGGTAAAGTGCCCGGTATGAGTTCTATTGAAAACTTAACTTCACGATTTGGTGGAAGACCCGGAAATTCCTCCAGAAAGACATCATCAAACTCACTTACAATAGGGAATATTCTTAATCATGAGTTTTTCACAAACCATTTGGGATAAATAACCTTCATTTAGTGGAATCAAGACCCATAAGATGGAAGAAATTTCCACTGGAAGGTTATGTTCATCCTTGCATCGATAGACGATCAATGATTGATCTGGAATATGAAATGTGACTTCCCTTATTTGGAAATTGATATGAGCTCCATATAGAGAAAGCCAATCCATGGCAAGAATCACATAAAATTCCACTATATGGTGGATCACATGATTTGCAGGAAGCACTTTCCCACAAACTTAAATTGGAGAAGAATTAAAAACTTTTGATGCAACTGTTGTGCCATTAGGGGTTGCCACAACTAAATCAACATCTAATTGTTGAGGTAATACGGTGATACCCTTAGAAAATTCAACAGAAATAAAGGAGTGGGTGGATCCAGAATCAAATAAAAAATTTGCTAATTTAGTGTGGATGGAAAGTGTACCTTTCACCAGTTTGTTATCGTACTCCACATAGCTAATAGAAATTGCATGAGTCTTTACGTTGTCTTTAGCCTTAAGAGTTTGTTGACGTCGATCATCATCTACAAACCTTGTATTAGGGCATTGATTGGCATAATGACCCATTTCCTTGCACTTGTAACATTGAAGTGTAAGAGGTGCACTCTGTGTAGCCTTTTCATTGTTCGCATCACTATACATCTTCTTCCCATCATTGCAGCATTCAAATGACCGATGACCTTATTTTCCACATTTGATTCATTTACTTGTCCCTTTAAGACAACTCTGTCCATGTTTTTTTCCACACTTTGAGCATAAGGGAAAACTCATCTTCTTTTTAGTGTGCTCCTTTGATTTTCCGTTGAATTCCATTGTCCTATTCTTATCAAACCCATATGACTGATGGGTTACTCCAATATCCATCTCAACTTTGGGAGCACATTGAACAATTTCCTCATAGCTATTGAAGTCCCTAATGGTTAACAACCTTCAAAGACATGATTTTAAGCCACTGAAAAATCGTTCGATCTTACTCTCAGGTTGGATAATAATACTAGAAGAGTACCATGCAAGTCTTGTAATATTTTCTTAGTAGGTACCAATATATTCATCATCATTTTTATTTAGTTCAAGAAACTCCTTCTACATCTTTGTTTAGAGAATACGAGGGAAGTACTTATTGAAAAATAAGTTCTTGAACGCGTCGCATTCCATGGACTCAATTTCATCTCTTTGCCTCGTATTCTTGATAAAATTCCACCATTGATCAGCATAACCTTCCAAACGATACACTACTAAGATGACTTTATCATGTTCAGAACATTGATGAACTGAAAATATCTTTTTAGTAGTACCGATCCATTTTTCAGAAAATAATGGATCATTAGACCCACTGAGTGAAGGTATATGATGTCTCATGAAGGGTTCAACAAAATTTTGCTCCTTCCTTTGCTCGTTTAGAAGTATTGCATGATTCATATCTTGAGAAAGTTGTGTGATCATGGCTACATGATTTTTCCTTCCAGCTCCCAAAATGTTTGGTTGCTCAGGAGGACAATCATTGCATTCCCGTCGCATTCCACATTAACACGGTTCCTTTGGGTTCTAGCCATTGACTAAAACCAAGAAGAATAGTGTGATTAAAACTAATTATAATAGGAAAAACACATAATCAAGAATAAAATTTCACACTTAAGGTCTTATCCTAGGTTATTCATGGCCAATTCTAAAACACTAAAATTGTGTTCTATGCTTAGACTTATCCTTAGGATTCTTACTAAGTCTTTCACATAATAGTTTCCAAAGGATGAATATACCTTTCCTCTGATACCAACTATAACGGTCTGGAATTACTTCTAGTAGACTATAATTGATACATATCAGGTCACTCCATGGGCAGCTACACCCCCTGGGTGGGACACACCACCATGCCCTATTGCAGCCATTTCCTCATGAAGCCCTTGGGCGGAGAGCCATGCTTCGTCCAATGCTCACATGTGAGAGTTCCCAAGGATAAGATATATTCTTACCTCATTTGCCTCTGATACCAACTATAACGACCCATACTTTACATCCATTGTTAGTACATAAAAATTTAAGTACACTTATTACAACATATAACAAAACCATGAACGGACTATATAGGTATAGTGTCTTTAGAAACTGGGAAACAAAAACAACTGGTTCATAAAGCGTCTACACTGTCTCCCATTTATTTCATCATATCTATAGTCCCTTTTGGCGTATCTTACTTAATAAAATTCTTCCTAACATGGGAAAAGAAAGAATAAAAAAGGGTGATCTCAAATGCTAAGTAAGGGTAAAGAAAAGAAATATCAATCACATCATATTCATAAGAACATAACATTTTGGAAATCTTACCCTGCAAAAGAGATCAAAATTTCATAACATGGGATAAATCATGGTAGTGAAATTTAATCACAATAATCATAACATAAAACATGAAGCTTTGTGGAATACACACATAATCATAGAGAATCATTTCTTATTAGTCAATACTCATTTCCAATACTATCTAAATGGACAAAGTCCATTTCTGAACCGAGTTCATTCCTCGTTTCAGTCTTGTTTCACTGAACCATTTTAACCTACCGTTCCAGCCATGTCTATCTCATGAGATATAAAATCTTTACCCATTGAATTGGAGGTAGATATAGGTCCCACCCATCTTATAATGATACCATTCTTATGTGTGCCACAAAATCATAAACCATACATAATAACATAACCCATGTAATAAAAATGGGATTCTTAAACATCGTGACATCATAAAACAATTCATATAAGAAAAAGGAATTCATAAAAGTAATTCCATCACAATATAATCAAATCAATGTAATAATAGGGATAGAAAAAGAAACCTTTATTATCTTATATGGAAAATAATTTCGATAAAACACTTGAACTCCATTCTTGAGGAAAATATCCTCTCTACTTCAAAAACACTTTTCCTTTCTTAACATGTCATACAAATCTAAACTAAAAGAAGTTGATTGAAAATAATATTGAAGACTTTTAAAGGAAGCTTCTTGGAAATAATGTTTTAAAAATCCATTCATGTCGTATATGTTAAAAAAAATTCTTCTAGTACATTTGTCGGAAAAGTCAAAAAGTTCCCCGTATGAAAAACGACAAAATATTCCATTCACATCTTTTAATAAAAACCCACCAAAGGGTAAAATTGTATTTAAACAATTTTATGTGGATGTAAATATTATTAAATATTAAGAAAACATGGATGTGGATGACAAAATACTCCCCAATAAATTCCAATGTATAAACAATCTCAGATAAAAATGAGATTGTCATATTTCCCTTACTTTAGGTCTGATTTGCTTCGTAAGTGTCTGAACCTCTTGTATAATGATTTAAATAATGTCATTGAATTATTCTAGAATCATAATTATTGTTATGATATCATATATGATCAAATTATTAGCTTATTATTAGTAATATTTCATTTCTACTTGTTATTCGGGTGTTTATTACGTTTTGTTCTTATGTGTGTTTTGTCGAATAAATACATATAATTATTTTTAGGTTATAGATACCTCATTTCCATATTGGTATTATTCTAATATATATCATATTTTTTCACTGAATTCATTTATGTAATAATTATGCAATGAAAATCATGTAGAACGAGTCCCATCACATCGTGGAGATGGTATTCCGTACGTACGCCCGAGCGATGATATCATTCACATGATCGTGGAATTACATTGGAGTGTATGTATAATATTTAATAATAAATATCACTTTAAAATAATCATATATATTCATTTTTTACACAATTATACCCTTCCAAGTAAGGTGGTGGTGGAAAATCGATTACACCACGGCGTGGAGATGGTATTCCGTACGTACGCACGCGCGGTGATTTCGTTTTCCGTAGGATGGATAGATGCTGAAATAGGGTTTTTTCATACTTATAATAACATATCAGTATATGAGTGATACTTATGTTGTTAATTCATAATGAAACATCTAAATAAGAAGAAGTGGAAGAAGAAATAAAGTTGAAAGAATCGGTAACAGACATTACCTCTTCTTTGAAGGGCTTCTTTGAGACCTCCTTTTAGGGAACTAAAATTGGCCTTTAAAGATGACCAGGACCTCTAGGATGTTTCTAGGGAAGTGTAGAGGAGAAATTTTCAGGGGTTGGCCGAGATTGAAGGATCAATGTGGTGTGAGGAAGAGAGGGAGGAGGTGCCCTTTTATAAGGGAGGAGAGGGGAACCTTTGGAAAAACCAAAAATATTATTTTATTATAAAGTCATATTCGGTTTTAGATAGCTCAAAATTGATTTATTTCGAATCTAAGGTGGGGATGGGTCCAAATACTCCCATCCAATATAATTTGGACAAGTTTCTTTTATTATTTCAACCTTATCATTTAGATTTAACATTAAGTTAGATAATTTTACTTTTGCCGTGTCTTTTTGTGTTCTTACACAATAATGTTAATAAACATACTATAACAAGCCAAACGAACCCCAAGTCGTTTATTTTTAATATATATAAACTTATATAAGAAATTGGACAATCATTAGATTTTTAAGAATAAAATAACAATTAATAATATAATATTTTTTTTAAAAAACGATTTTATGTCAATTTTGTCACTATATGGTAATTGATTTTTGTGGAAATCATAATAGAATTATTAGTTATAAAAAAGTTAATTAAATCAATACTAACATGTCATATTAACCTTGGAAATTAGTGTAATTCAAAAAAAGTCTCAAATTACATTTATTTTGGTATTTATAACATCAATTATGTCAATATTTCATTAGTAAAATAATTACTGCATCATCTTTGTGTAATTAATAAATTAATTTATTTAGCGTCTAAAAATTACAAATAAAATAGCATTATATAGGAAAGCATTTAATAATTTTAATTAATATTTATAGTTGAACATATGTTATGTATAACCCTATATTATAAATTATTTACTTATTAAACATTGATTTTAACTATTTTAACCCTTCTTTAAATAAATTAATAATAAATGTCATAATCTAATCCAAGTGGGCCTAAATGGTCATATTTTATTCCTAATGTTATTTTTGGTCGAATTACACTTATCCAATAGAATTATGACATGTGTTAGGGTAATAATAATATAATTTTTACCCTTAATTACCCTATTTACTTTTAACCGTGGTAAATAAAATTAAATAGTTACTATTCACCAAAAATTATTTTCATCTCATTGAACCAAATATTACTTACAGACATCAACCATGTCTCTCGTATTTTTGATATTCCACTCACAGAAGCAGTAAAATTAAATTTTATGTAAATTTACAAATTCTCCTAGGAGGTGGGTAAAAGACGGTGAAAAGTTCAATAAAATTTGTATATATCTAAAATTATTATAAAATTAGTCCAATGAATTACATTGAACATATATAGGTATTTTGTATCAATATTTACCGAAAATAAATTTTAATAAAATAAATAATAATTTAAATAGAAAGTTGGTTTTAAATAGTAACCTAGTGTTTTCACTATTTTTCAAAAATTGAATGTTTCCAGAAAAATACCAAAATTTCACCCTAGGCTAATTTTGATATTCCGAATCCAAAAACGTAGTCCATTTTGATAAATAAAATTTACAAAATTTCAAAAATTTGTTATTACTATTCATAACGGCTAGTTTTAAAAATATTTTAATATCATATCGTTGTTTAGTGAAACTCGGTATTGCGTACGATGCAAGCTATCATGGAAGGTCGCGATTGGGTGTAAAGAAAAGCCAAGATAGTGTCATGTGTAGTTAAAGATTACTTTGATGATTAATATAAAATAAAAACAAAATATTTCTTATAAAAGTCTCAGGTGTTACAGACTACCCCCATTGACCCTGCTCTTTGCTCATTGCAGATACTAGTGAAATTAGTCATATCAGTTAGTTTTACCCATATATGTGTGTATAGGGATGTAATGGCTTGTGGTTATTCACAAAAATATATTCTGGACATTGAATATTATGGACTACTATAGGTGTAACGTGTATAGGCTATAATGGCTTGAGGATCCTTACTCGGCCTTTGGGTTGTAATGGCCTGAGGTATAATACCCAACGCATGATACACGTTATGTGAGCTTTGGAGGATCCTGGAAACAACCTGGACACTTTTGGTTGTCAGGATTGTGTGGTTCTTATCCCAAGTAAATACAAGAAATCCTTTGTGGTGCACGTGGTGCATATTGTGGAGCTTAGCCCATGTGTATACGGGTATGCCTGGGAGAGAGATGCACCTGACGTATGTCATTGGAGCATAGTGGAAAACTAGTGGGGAAGTATTAGATGGGTACCCTTGATATTCTCTACTATATGATATATTCTAGTATGAATTACATGGTGAGAGTATCCATGGTGAGGTTGGGAACATAGTATACATGTTTATGTGACGAGTTAGTTTCACTGTTATTCACTATGATTTAGCTTACTTTATTTTCTTTTGCACAAGAGGCATCTGTAAGGATCCTACTGAGTATAATATTATACTCACCCTATGTATATTTAAATTGTTTTTAGGTCACTTTTAGTAGGTTGGAGATCAAGCTGGTTACTACTAGCTTGTGGTTGGAGGAGCTGTTCAGGCTTGTGGTCGCTGCCGTTTTACTTTCATTTGGGTACATGTAGTTATCCCTTTCAGTTGTAGTACTGTTTCAAGGAATTTAACATATGTACACAAGTTTATTTTATATTACAATTCTGAGTAGGAGTTGGTTGGTCTATATCATATATCTTTCTTCCGCATGTGTTCTCTTAAGAGGGTAATTCCTTCCATTGGTGTGTTATTATACCCTTGGTGCTAGTCGCCAATCTGGGGCCTACTGGAGGAGGGACATGGGGTTCATTGTCCCCCTTTTCACATTTCCTTCCCAGGAAGGGTACACATTGTGGGGAGGGGGTCATGAAAATGTTGTATCATAGGATTGGTTGAGGGATAAGATAGAGTTTGTAGTTAGGCACATGTGAGGTTACGTGGGTTGGTAGGGAAATAATGTCATTCATGTTTAGCAACTACGGTAAACACTAGAAACCGGGTAAGACAAAGGTGTTTAGGGCCCCCTATGATCTGATGTATTGACCTTTATGTTTACAATGTCTACTAAACAAGGAGTTTCTGGTTGCAGGGTAGAGTCCTTGGAATGGATCATGCATCATTATTCTTTGTGCTAGTGTTTGAATGGGTAGTCCTTGGTATAGGTTAACCTAAAATGAATGAATGAAAAAAATTAACTAATTAATGTTGAGTCTTCTTCTTTTGAGGCTTAGAAGCTCTAAGTGATTTTTTGCAGATATGGATCCAGGCCGACGTCCTCATCATGTTTGCACAGAAGATGTCCAGCTGGCTATTTCAGTAGGTCGCCATAGGGTAGAGGTTGATGACGACGACACATGGAGGAAGACACTTCGAGAGATTCAACGCCAGAGTCTATAGTTGTACGAGGTCTCCGTTTCAGATGCAGTCATGGAAGACTGGTTGGAGGAGGTCGTGATAAGCTTGAGTTTTATTCATGCTCGGATGGAGCACTGATTGTCCTTAGTTATGACGATGCTGCGTGGAGTAGCAAGGCAGTGGTGGTTCTTGTTCCACAGGGATCATGAGGAGTCAGCGATCACCTGGGAGGAGTTCCGAGACAAGTTCAAAGTCGAGTCCCTTTCCTCAACAGCAATGGTGTCCAGTCACCATGTGATTCTTGCCCTTCGAAAGGGGAGCTCTAGTGTTCGGGAGTTTGGGATCCCTTTCAAGGACATTTAACGATATTCTTCAGACATGTTTCCAGATGAGGAGGCCGGGACGAGGCATTTCGAGGAGGCGTTGCGTCAAGAGATCTAGCGTCAGGTCACCCCATTTATTTAAAACTCATATCATGAGGTTCTAGAGAGGGAAGAGGTTATTTAGAGGACTTTGGATAGGACCAGATCATCACGAGGAGGACCTCGTCATGATCCCTCATGAAGAAGGGTTGTGGTCCGGGGTTCCCGGTTTTCACAACAAAAGAGTTTCCGTTCAGTCTGGGGTAGGTACCATCCCTTCACATGTCATTCTTTAGTGGCAGCAAATCTCTAGGCTATGACAAGGGATCAGGCACATGTTTTTCTAATGGTGGTCGTGGCCATCAGCAGTGGGAGTAACCGACCTTTCAGTGCGGTCATCGTACATCGGGCGCTATGCTCCAGGTTCCTACTTTGAGGCCGTTCCAGCTGAGGAAGCAGCAGCCAGTTGCACCGGATTTAGATCAGAATAGACTAGATGAGGCAGGCATATGGAGGCCCCATGATGCTCCTCGTCCTCATAGAGAAGAGTGTGTCCATGGTGGTGGTTGGCATCAGGGTCATAGAGGTCATGGAGGAGGTCATGGTCAGCTTCATTTTCTAGTGTTGCCAGCACCAAATGAGCCAGTTGACATTCGAGGTACCCTTTTCTTGTTTTCTACCTTGTTGAATGCCTTGTTGGATTCAAGAGAGACACACTCCTTTATATAACCAACCCTTGTCCATGCTTTGGGACATGAGGTAGAGAGGTCTCCAGTGCCATTGGCGTTGACTACAAAAGTTGGAGGTCGAGCTGACTTTTTTGAAGTATGTAGAGACTGTGAGCTAGTTATGGGCCAACACCGCTCTTAGGGATATTTTCTATGTTTACAGATACAAACCTATGATGTCATTCTCATCATGGATTGATTTTTTTCAGTGCAAGCTATCATAGATTGTTAAAGAAATAAAGTCGTTTTCTTTAGTGTGGATGGAGAGCCAGTAGTGTTTGTTGGTGAGCGAGATCCTCAGATGGGTCACATGCATGTTCCATTCTAATCATCCCTGGTGGATGTGATAATGTTGAGTTCTTTAGAGGTTCAGAATTTGATGTTTCCTATGGTCATAGAAGAGTACACTGGTGTATTTACCGAAGAGGTCGTAGCATTACACCCTCGACGAGAGATCGAGATTAGGATCGAGCTACATCCACAAGGGTCTCCTCTCTCTATGTCTTCATATAGGATGGGCCCTTTTGAGTTACAAGTTCTACGTATATAGCTTGATGGTACATTTTAGAGTAGTCTTTTTTGGCCATGTGTGTCCCCATAGGGTCGACCAGTTCTATTCGTGAAGAAGGCTGAAGGTAGATTGCGGTTGTGTGTCGATTATCGTCACTTAATCAAAATGAAAATAAATAACTGATATCCTCTTCCTTGGATTGATGATTTATTCGATTAACTAATGGGCGCACGTTGGTTCTCAATTATCGACATATGGTCAATATATCATCAGATGCCTTTGAAGGATGAGGATATCCCGAAGACTGCTTTATGTTGTCTTCATAGTCATTATGAGTTTGTTGTAATGTCGTTTGGTGTGACGAATGCTCCAGCTGTGTTCATGTGATTGATGAATGTTGTGTTCCGTACGTTCCTGAACAAGTTCGTGGTACTTTTCATCGACAACATCCATGTGTACTCCACATATGAAGAGGAGCATACAAAACATTTGCGAGCTGTTTTGGGAGTTATTATTCGACATCAGTTGTTTGGGAAGCTGTCGAAGTGTGAGTTTTGGACTCAAGAAGTCCATTTCATGGGACATGTTGTGTCCCAAAAAGGGGTATCTGTGGATCCATCAATTATTGAAGCATTTGTTTCTTGGGCAGCTCCAAACACAGTGACAGTGGTGCAATGTTTCCGTGGTCTCATTGGATACTACAGGAGGTTCGTGTCCAATTTATCACAGGTTGCGACTCCCATTACATATTTGACCAAGAACGATCAGCCATTCATATGGACCGATCAGTGTCAGTAAGCTTTCAAGTATCTAATGGAGAAGATAGTAAGTGCTCCAGTCCTTTGCCTTCAAGATGAAGGAGTCCATTTTGATGTCTTCTGCGATGCTTCATGTCTGGGGTTAAGCTATGTTCACATGCAGCAGTGGTCAGTTGTTTCTTATGTGTCTTCACAGCTACGTCCCCATGAAAACATATATGCCACCCATGATCTTGAGTTGTCAGCTGTGGTGTTTTCTCTGAAGTTGTGGAGACATTACCTCATTGGTGAAGGCATGGGGGTTTTCACTGATCAAAAGATTTTGAGATATGTTATCTCCCAGCATGACTTGAACTTACACCAGCATCGGTGGATGGAGTTCTTAGAGGAATATGACTTCGAAATATCATATACACCTAGAAAAGGGAATATTGTGGCTAATGCGCTGATCCAAAAGTCACGTACTGATGATTTTACTGAATCCGGTGATTCATGGAGAGTAATAGATGAACTGTCAGCATTACCTCTTGATATGGAAGTAGTCGAAGGTAGAGGATGTCTTTTTATTATGATAGTGCATTCATACCTGATGGAGAAAGTAGAACAGTTCTAGTTGGGGGATCTTAAGGTGGAGGTCTGGAGAGACCATGTTGTTTATGGTGAGGCCCCTAATGGTTGGTCTGAGGATGAACAACATATTGTCTGGTATCATGAAAGTATTTTTGTTCCCTTGGCGATGCACGAGATGGTCCATAGAGAGTTTTATGGTACTCCTTTAGTGGTTCATCCTGGTGTGACAAAGATGTATCGAACATTGAGGAGTCATTTTTGGTGGCCTGGGCTGAAGTGTGTAGTTTCAGAGTTTGTGTCTCGATGTGTAGTCTACCGGATAGTGAAGTGCGAACACAGTATTTCTAGTGGGCTTCTCCATCCATTAGTGATTCCTCAGTGGAAGTGGGAGGACATCTCAATAGACATTGTTAATGGTTTACCTTGAGCTCCGGGAGGTTACGAATCTATTTGTGTGGCAGTGGATCACATAACAGAATAATCCCACTTTATTGAAATCAAGGAGTCAAGATTAGTAGATGTTTTGTCGAGGAAGTATCTAGTGGAGGTGGTGGGACTTCATGGATTCCCAAGGACTATCATTTTTTATCGAGATCTTCGTTTTACCTCTAGGGTGTGGACAGGTCTCCAACATGATTTAGGTTCTCAGTTATGCCTTAGCACTACTTTTCATCCTAAAATGGATGTTCAAACGGAGCGAACCATCAAAAATCTTGAATACATGTTGCACTCTTGAGTTCTTGATTTTTGATGTTCATGGATGAGGCACATACCCTTGGTGGAGTTTTCCTACAATAATAGTTTCCACTCCACCATCGATATTGCTCCCTTTGAATCCTTGTATGGCCGGCCTATCCATTTTTCGGTGTGCTGGGCTGGGGTCAGAGAGTCAGAAATTTTCAGACATGAACGTGTGCAGAATACAACAGAGATGGTTTAGGTGATTCGTGAAGGATGAAGGAAGTGAAAGATCATCATAAATCATATTCTGATCAAAGGAGGAATCCCTTGGAGTTTAATGTTGGGGATCATGTGTTTCTGAAAGTGACTGCCCGTCATGGGCAGTGAAGGTTTGGTCATGGGAGTAATCTTTCTCTCTGCATTGTTGGGCCTTTTGAGGTCTTATCTTGTGTTGGGGTTGTGGCGTATCGAGTAGCACTTACCCTCAGATGAGTCGGACACATGATGTTTTCCATGTATCACAGCTACGTCATTATATTCATGAAAACTCCCAAATCATCTATTGGGGATAGATCGATGTTGATGATGATGCCACCATTGAGGAGAAACCTGTGGAGATCTAAGACCGCAAGGAGAAGGAGTTGCATGGGTGTCCCATCACCATAGTTCCTGTCTTGTGGCGACACAGTGGTATAGAGGAGAGTACATGAGAATGTGAGTCACAGATACGTGCTCAGTACCCAATGTTGTTTGATGTTTAACTCTTTTCATGTATCATTGTAGCTGATGTGGTTGTGAATCATTCATGTTTATGAGATGGCTCCCTTTGTTGCTTTGGTGGCTTTCTCTCTTTTTCGAGGTATCTTGGTGGGTTGTTTGTTCAGACCTTGTTTCGTTTTCTATTTTTGTGGGTTTTGTTTTCAAGAGGACGAGAAGATTTTGAGAGAAATCTGATGTAATGGAATAAACCTCTCTGATCTATTACTTTGTGAAAATATTGAGCTAGAGGTGTCTCGGGAAGTCAAGGAGTCTTGAGGGTGCATTTGGGTGAAATTTTAAGGAAATCTAAAGAGTAATGGCCTTCACACGGGAGGCGAACAGTTATCCTAAACAGTGCGGCCAAACCATGGAAGGTTGGTTTTGGAGGCACTGGCTAATGCATAGTTAGCGCACGATTTGTCTAACTGTGCGGCCAAAATGTGAAAGGTTTGTTGTCGAGGTAGAAGAAAATACATGGTTAGCACACGGTTTGTCTAAATGTGCGGCCAAATTGTGCGAGGTTTGTTGTTGAGGCAGAAGCTAATGCAAGATTAGTGCATGGTTTGTTAAACCGTGCGAACTAACTGTATGGGCACGTAAAGTTAGATCCTAAAATGGTGGATCTGAAATCTTTTGCCTCCAAATGGTTTTTTAACCCCCTAAAAGACCATAACTCGGGATTACCCTTCCATTGAGGTGGGAGAACCTCTCCCAAGCATTTTGGAGGCGATCTAGAGGCTTCTCATCTCGAATCGAAGCCGATTTCTTGAGGTAAGCGATCATTTTTGTTTGGTTTCTTAAATCTACATATATCTACTCATTCTCTTCGCTCGGGATCTTAAATCTATGCCCTTTATGTGTAGATATATGTGTGTGGATGCCATTTGTGAAGTGATTTGGTCTTGGTTGTGTTAGGAGAAGATATCTAGGGAGGATCCTTGTTGAATCGGCCGGGTCTTTTTGGGCGTTCATCGACTGTTGAGGTAGGGGATTCGTTGCTTATCTAATTTTTTATGTTCAATCATAGAGTTATCATGATTTAGGACATTGGATCAAAATGAAATTGTCCTAAGTAAATAATTGGACCAGATTAAATGAATTGTTTTGATTGAATGTTGATGCTTTATGTCGTGATAACGGTTCGCCTCTTTTTTTCTTGATAGTGTGATAAATATGCATTTCTTGTTAGCATGTTTCTCTTGATGAAATTGATAAATAACATAAATATGGAATTAATTGATAATTAATTGGATGAAGATAAAGAGGCTTGTAAATGAATATGGTTGTTGTTGTTGTGGTTGTTATTCCAAATTGATGTTAATCAATGGATGCCAATGTGTGTGTTTAATTCAGATGGTTTGGACCAAAATCTATTGATGCTTGTTTTTTGAAGGCTGGATTCTTGTTAAAGGTCCAAGATCCCAAAATGATGTGATGTTTTATTTCCGGCTTCTTGTGCGGTGATGTGACCCTTTGAGGGTGTTGAGATATGTGGGGGCATGGAGGCCTTGTGGTTGTGGCAGAGGATGACTCCTAGAGTGGCGAGATTCATCGGTTTATGCATGTGGGTGTCAGGGAGGACACCAGGGATGATGGAATGGGATGCATGTGGTTGTTGGATGATTGTGGATTCTTTGGTTGTTTATCATCTTTTCTTTTCTTGAGAGCTCAAGGAACCTCATCATGCTTACCCTTCTTCCGAAGGAGGTGAGGACACGTGGGGTATGCCATGTGATTTACGTGTTTAGCCTCTCAAGGGAGAATGGGTATACGCTCTTTCTATAGGCGTAAAATACTAGATGGGTAGAACATCTACTCACCGTGTTGAGCCCCCTTGTGTCTAGTATCATAGGATGATTTTCTATAATACCTGGTAATATGGGAAAGTAATTCTATAATGAATGTTTGAATAATTGATGTTAACCCATGGGGATGGTGATGCTGGAACATAATGATGAGGTTGTAACTATGAAGGAACAATTGAATTGAGTGTGATGTTAATGAATTTAATGTTGTTTTGATCATGGTTAATTAATTATGGAATAATTAATTAACGTACAGTGGAATTGATAAAAAGGGAATGAATTAATCTAATAAATCCCTCTATATGGTTGTGTGTTTATATGATATCTAGTCTTAGATGTGGCATCCCGGAGTCCGAGATACGTTAGCTGCAGTTGTTTCTAACACTAGGTTATGCCCATAGTGTGGTTGTGAGTTATAAAATATTATGTAATTGTTTTGTTTCTTTAACATACTCCACACTATCAGTAAGGGAACTGGAACCCCAGGGATTCTGAGCCATGTGGGGGTGTTTTACCCAATATTCTGATTGGTGGCTGAATGGATGACTACCCCCTTTGACCCCGCTCTCTATTCTTGGTAGATACTAGTTCCATTTGGAACAGTTGTTAGTTTTCCCCATATATGTGTTTAGAGGGATATAATGGCTTGTGGATATTCACACACATATATTCTGGATATAATATCCAATGGACTTCTATAGGTGTAACGTGTATCGGATATGATGGATTGCGGATCCTTACTCGACATATGGGTTGTAATGGATTGAGGAATAATACTCGACATATGATACACATTATGCGAGCTGTGGTGGATCCCAAAAGCTACCTGGTTACTTTTGGTTGTGAGGATGATGTGGTTCTTAGCCCAGGTGTCTGCAGGCACGAATTTGTGTTGCACATGGTTCAGATTGTGGAGCATAGCCCAGGTTTATACGAGAATTCCTTGGAGAGATATGCACATGAAATATGTTGTTGGGGCAGAGTGGAAAACTAGTGGGGAAGTAGTAGCGGGGTACACTTGATATTCTATAATATATGATATATTCTGTTATGCGTTACTTGGTGAGAGTATCCATGGTGTGGTTGGGAACATAGTATACATGTTTAGGTGACAAGTTAGATTCACTTTTGTTCACTATGATTTAGCATGATTTCATTAATTTTGCATAAGAGATATCAGGGAGGATCCTATTGATTATACTGTTATACTAACCCTACGTATATATAAACTATTTTTTGGATCACATGGAGAAGGTTGGAGATCATGCTGGTTACTACTAGCTTGTGGTTGGAGGAGCTGTTGGGGCTTATAGTCGCTGCCATTTTACATTCTTTTGGGTAATTGTAGTTTTCCCTTTTAGTTGTAGTACTTTTTCTTGGAATTTCATATATGTACTCGGGTTATTTTATATTACAGTTTTGAGTTGGAGTTGGTCGGTGTATATATTATCTCTCTCTTCAGCATGTGTTCTCTTAAGAGGGTAATTCCTCCCATCGGTGTTTTATTATACACTCGGTGCTTGTTTCCAACACAAGGCCTACTGATGCCGGGATTCGAGGGTAATTATCTCCCTTTTCACATTGCCAACCTAGGAGTGGTACACTTTGGGGGGGGGGGGTCATGACAATAGAACTATTCTATAGTTTGTGGATTATCATAAGAAAACCGAATATATTATAAATAATCAGTATCCACATCAATTCATTGAATAAATTTACGATCAATGAAGGGGAGATCAGTGCAGCTATAAAATTGACATGCAATCAAGTTATCACCAAATACAGGTTTGGAAGAAGGATATTTAAAATACAAATTTTAGGATTAGATATTAACATTATGTGTGTTTGGTAATTCTAATAGGTTTTAAAAATACAATCAATGCCAATATGGAATTAATGAATCGTATATTACATACATATATAGAATTTTTTTGTGGTGTTTGTGGATGACATATTGGTGTAATCTATGAAAATGTATAAGCAAGAGCAGAACTAGGAGATAGTGTTTTGAATATGAAATGACCGTTTGATTTATTCCAAATTATTAATGTGTGTTTTTTGGATTGAATATTTAATTTTCCTTATCCTTGTAATCTTGGAAAAAGGTGTTTTTATGGATCCTAAAAATATAAGGATTGTAATCTCATAGAAAACATAAAATAATTTATATGATATACATTATGTCTATGGACTAGGTAGTTATAAGTTATTATCTATATTTCTTTTATCAAAATTGTTAATATCTATGACAACCATGAAAAGGAATAATGTTCCATCCAAATCGAGTGAGGAATGTCATAGGTATTTTCATGAGATGATATTTCCCCAAACATTAGAACCTACATTGATATTATTGAAATTAGGATATGGGTATGGGCGGTATTTTAAATATTCAGGATAATGTTTTGTATGTTTTCTCATTTTGGGAGATCATGTTATTTCTTATGGATCAAAATAATAATGGTTTTATGAGATAAACATTCCAACATTAAATTTAGAGTTATATAACATCATCTATATATTGAATACATGAAATCATCATCTCATTAGTGATAAATTTAATATATTTATAGAACATAAAATATAGAAAAATATTTTATTACAAATGGATTTATAATTGCGATAAAAATTATTGATGGAGTATCTAAAAAATATTAACTTTTATGTTATGTACACACCATGTAAACAAATACAATGGAAGAGGCTCTAACAATAATGACATATGAAATGTTGGAAAATGAATCTTCAGATAAGTGGAAGTTGTTGTTAGTCATAGCCTACATGCACATTGATTGAGAAGAGTGAGGGAATACAACTATTTTACATTCTTGTTTTGGTGGTTCATGATTTATTGATATTGGTTAAGGTGGGACATACATCTGATTGATATTGTGATTGTATGAGGTAGAAACTGAATGGTGGGTACACCATTGCGGTCTAGACAATAGATGTAGTCTCAATGATGTGGCTAAAAAAATAGATTTACCAATGACTTACCTAGATAAAAATCATCATGATTACCACCATTTGAGATGGGCTACTCATCCTGGAATATATAATATGTATGAAGAGATTAATGCATAGATTTGGTGGGATGGTATGAAATTTTGGGTGGTTGAGATTGTTTCATGATACTTAAATTATCATCATGATAAAGCAGAGCATCATAAACGAGTATGTATGTTTTAATCTCTACCTATTCGTATTTTTAAAAGTGAGAATATATTAATTGATTTCATAACAAAACTCTAAATAAAAACTTGTATCATCTAGTCTATATGGGTTATAGTGGTTCACCTCATAATGTATGCTGATTTCAACACTATTCATGAATATCATATAATTGATGAATTTTTAAAAACATATATCTTGTAGTTTGTAAATATCCATGATATACTAGTTCTGTAGTGTCATATAGGTTATGGATACTTTTAATGCATTGTATGGGAGTCCCAACCGCTCTTCACATTTTCTGGGGGAATCCGGTGAGGCATCCCTATTTAGGATGAGCCTTATATAAGTGACAATAGAGAATATTTAGTTGGCTATAAAATGAATTGAGGAATAACTAATTCATTATTATCAAGGTAGGATCATCATCAAAATCATTTTTATTCAATGTTAGATATCATGTGTTCTTTAGTGTCTCTCCACAGTGGGGACTACATTGTTTCAGAATCTTCTCATGTAATCTAATTGATACATTTTTTGTTTTGAGATACATGAATAAGTTGTTGTAGTGGAATATTGATTTTCATTGACACCAACGTTTATTTTAGTTATAAATGTGTTTCTTGTATCTTTGTTGAAAAATTATCCTCTTAATACATACCACGTGATTCGATTGGATCATGGTTACCAAGAGCTCGAATATTTATTAGTGAACATGTTATTGTGGATTTTTTATTTGTAAAATAACCTATTTTTTGGGAAATCATCATTCTTAAATGGTTTATGTAGAAACATAGTCTGATTTTGGAAAATACATTGGAACGTGAAAAGGAAATTAAAGAAAAATGTATAGAATAATTTCAATGAAATAATTGTTTTATAATTCATTGATTCAGAATGGGTGGAGGGAGAAAGTCTCACCACCTATTTGAATTATGTAACCATTAAATTATTTATTTTATTTATATAAAATATTTTAGTGATGATTGGTGGAATTGGAAAACATTTTGTATGCCATTATTAATTTTATAGAAGGTAATTGTTGGTGTAAAATTTGAGGAAATCGTGAAAATCCAAATAGAGACTGTGCATAGTTGGACAAGGTATAATGGTAAGGTGTTCAAGTGGGCACCCATTTTTTCAAAACCTTGTGTCCACCAAGATTAAATTATTAATAATTTGATAGTGAGTAATTTTATGGATGGAACATGATTTTTTCAACCATGTGATCCAATCGGGAAAGGTCATCCTTGAGGTATTCACTGACACAAGTTTACTACAATGTTTTTTCAAATAGTATTTTAAATCATGAACAATTTAAAAACAAAATCCTAATAAGGAGGATATGTGTTGGTATTAATGATTAACACCTAATGGTTTCCCATAATCATCCTTAACCCATGATTTTATTATCCCATTGGATCTGAAACTATTCCAAATTAAATTTGATGTAATTCAGAGTCAGTTATTGGTGTGTTGAAGCTAGATTAACATGTAAATCCATAATATTTTGTAGAGATTCATTTTTTTTACATATAATTCCCCCTCTCTTGGTTTCATTGATATTGTCCATTACTTATAAAAATATGATGATTTATTCCAATATTGATCTTATTTTCCTTAGTTAATGATATGATAATAGATATAATGTGGTTTTTGGATATATAACTTACTTTAGTGGGTGTTTTTGTGTTATTATTTGTTTTCAAAATAATTCTATAGTAGGTGGATTCAATCATAAATCCTACTATTATAATTATATGTATTAATTTCAAATTTATTTTATCTTCATATATGTTTTAAATTTTTTGTCAGTCTTCTCAAGGGAATTACTTTTCGTTGCGGTTTATGGAATGGTGAAAATTGGGTTTTCTGGTTGAATTTGAAATTTGAATTTAATTTAAAATGTTGATTTTAAATTGGTTAATTGTTTTTGATTTATTGAAAGTATTTTTCAGTAATTAGGAAGATTTATTTCATTCTTTTGTTTAAATAGTGTTTT
The DNA here is from genome assembly GCA_963277665.1 of Viscum album. NCBI lineage: Eukaryota > Viridiplantae > Streptophyta > Magnoliopsida > Santalales > Viscaceae > Viscum > Viscum album. The sequence goes on from OY728138.1 coordinate 836,296,632, forward strand.
TAATAAAATGGGTAGTTATTCTAAATGGTTGATTGGTATGATTTTTTATGAAGATGTAATTTTATTGAAATGGTTAATTTTATTTGGAAATTTTATTGTTATTATGTGTATGGAATAATTAGTTTATACTAGATATAATGGGCTATAAAATGGTTTTGAAGAAACATAATCAAATAGATGGTGTACGCATGGGTTGTTCCTAAGTCGATGATAAATCCAAAATTTTGAGGTTGTGTGGCTATGTGAATGTGTATGATTCTGTTAAATGTATTGTATTATGCCAAATTGGAAAGTGTTAGATTGTTAAATAACAATATTGGTTACATTCTATAGAAATGAGCTTATTTTAGAATATTATTATTTATGTAATTTCTTATTTTTTGATAAATTACAGAACTATTTAAAATTCATTTTATAGAAATTATTTTATATGAATATGGTATCGTTTTATAACATAGTGGCCTGAGTTGGAATGTCAACTGTGGAAGTCCTACTGGATTCATTACACACCCCAACATTGGATCTTGGTGGCTTTTTCCGATATCGTTTATCAAATCATAGGAAAAGTTAATATATCACACTATTACAGTGTATCTTCCTAGTAGTTGGGTTGTTATGTTTCATTAGATGATGGATCATGTATGGAGTTATTGAGGTATGTCCTTGGAGTATTTTCTATAATGAACATACTCTTTATTACACATTAATAAATAAATTTTCACATAAACAGGCACTTATTACAACATAGTAGATCCAGGGTTCTAGTGTCTCTTGAGCACTACAATATTACATAACAACATAAAAAATGAAATACACATAATTATTAAAAACATATTTTACAAGACCGCAACATCCCTTCCTAAATAGGATTTCATGGGAGAACGTGAGGAAATATACAAGAAAATAGTGATCTCTATAGCCCAATAAGTCATTAAACAAGTAATAATGAGAATAGTACAACACATCATAGTAAATTGACATATAAATGGATCATACGATAAACATGAATATAAAGGCATGATATAGAATGATTATCAAATCATGGAAGTGTGGAAAAACCATAAATCACTACATCATTAACATAAATGAATGTGGTAAACCCCTGCCCCAACATGATGGAAAAAATTCTATAAAGTAATCAGATAAACCCATATCCCAACATGACAAATCATGATTCTAAACATTACTCCATGCATTGGAACACTATCATGGAGCACCTTTCATAATCATTTCAATCTCATTCTTAATTGTTCCTAATATATCATTTAACATGGATTCATCAAACATCATCATTTATTACATGATTGATGGAAGTGGGATAAATATTTTTATGTATCTCACCAATATGTAAAAGTTTATAATGTTGAATACCCTTTATAGAAGAATGACTTTGGTATTCACTATTTGTGTATTTTAGCATGAAAATTGGTGTTGCAATTTTGGAAGCATAACGACATAAAATAGAAATTCATAAAATGGGTAGATGGTATATAGAGTGGTATCTAATCATTTATACAAGAAATAAACAATAATGGGAACATGGAACATAACTTTAAAACATATGAATTGGAATTTAGTTGTATAATATTAATGAAATTCTTAATTGGAAATGAGAAGATAGATAACCCTTATAGAATTTCAACATATTTACAGGTATGGTAAGTGTCCAAATTTTGAGGAAAAAATAATACACAATTCACATAACATAAATTGGTCAGTATGGATAGTATTAATAAAGGGAGAAAAGTAAAAAAATGAAAATAAAAAAACTAAATTTAAAAAGGTTCTTGAATTAACGGGAAGAGAGAATATGTGGATCACTTACATGGATGTGGGACCCCAATGGAATGGTGAGGAATCTTGAGATCATGAGAGTGCATTGGTAGGACATTAGGGAGTAGGGGGAATAGGGTGGTCTACAATAAATGAGCTAGTGTCAAGTGAATTTAGTTTTTGGGTGGGTGTATATAGGAATGGATGGGCATTTTATTATTATTTTGGTTTTGGAAACTACATAATAAAATATTAAAAACCACAATCCATTCGATAGTTTTTCATATGGTATCTTTATAAAGGGAGTGGTATTAATTTTTGATATTTATAAGGGACAATTATTCTAAAATATTTCACTTTCTTATGTGGAGGTGAGTCAAACATTCATGGAAATAATTTTTAAATAATATAATATTTTATTTTTCATTGAGTATTCACTAAGTATTAATTTAAATAATAAAATAAATATAAAATAACAATATATTAAAAGAAATATATATATTTTTCATATTATACCATTTATAGTATTTTATTACATCACTATTGGGTTATTATGATATCGTAAAACATATTTTATAATTATATGGTATTTAATTTTTCCCAAAAAAATGACTATCTAAGAATTTTTTAAAAATTTAACTATTAGAAAATTTAAATAAACTAATTCATAAAATAATATTAATATTATATAAATAATTTTCTAAAAATATAACTTTTTAAAAAAAATAAAATTAGACAATTATTGGTAATTTATGGGTTTTGAAAAAAACAATTTTCAAACCTTGATAAGAAGTACATTTTCTTCAAAAAAATATGAATATTTATATTTAATCAAATTAATTTAATAATGAAAAATAATGAAAATATTATTTAATTCAAAAATATATTAGTTCATTAAAATATATTTCATAATTAAATTTTAATATTAACCAAAAATTATTATTTGGGCATTAAAAATCATTTACAAAGTATCAATTATATAATGAATCTAAATTAATTATTCTATAAAAAATGATGTACATATTAATGATGATATGATTTCGTTACATATCCATTTATAAAAATTGAATACACCCTAATATAAAGGTATTCAATGGTGGTGAGATTATGGGGTTGTTCGGTGAACATGATTTGTGTCATGGTCCCGTTGATATTGAAATAATCTCATTAATGGTTTCAGTCATTCTTCTGTTGTTGGATCTCAGATTTGGATTATTCTAGGGAAATTATCATAAATTCTATTTCCCAAAGAATCTCTAATAAATGGGATTCATAGGTTATGTTCCTTCTAGATGAGGCCGTCACATCGTTTCCTTATGTAATTTTATTTGTTAAATCAATATATTTATACTAGTCTTCTAATCCCTACTCACTGTCTACAATATCAACTATAGAAATTCTTAATTTTAATTTAAATAAAACATTATATAATTAAAAAAATGAGTGAATGTGTCTTGTGTATCTATAATACATTTTTTATAAAAAATGGAATTATATATATATATAATATTCGGTCATTTAAACTTTCTCCTCTTTAGATTTTTTACCCACTATATTTCATTTTCCAAAACTAAAACAGATGATGGTAACTCTATCACATCGCTTACACTATTTCCCACATCAAATATTCAATCATTTGGTTTCTCAAAAACACATAGATATAGGGAATTGTCAAATTTCATAGAATATTTCCATTCTGAGCTAATATCATAGATGTATTCTCCTAAAAGGAGAGGTAATTATCAATTGCTACCAAATCTAGATATAGTACCTGTGATGGTTCTGGTATTTAAATTCATAAGAGTGATACAAATAATACATCATGGAATTGAGACAGCTTCAGTGGGAGATCTTGTTGATAGGACAATGCTATAATGTGATCAAAGATCTCAGTAGATCCAATGTTCTTTCGACTAATCATTCCCTTCTCCGCAAATATCAAAACAATCTTACATGGACCTATGTAGACTAATACCACATCTATACAATAATACTCTAGGTCTCATTAACTATGTTTTATATAAATATTTTTTTCGACTCTATGACTGTTTGATGTGATAGTATATAGTCATATCCTTCTCCTCAATTTATTTAACCATTTCCAGACCAAGATGATTTTATTATATAACACCATCCCAATATTCTGTGGTTCTAAACCTCTTACCATAAAATAATTCATTAGATGGCATATGGATTTATGAGTTGAAACTGTCATTGTAAGAGAAATAAAAAAAAGATGATGTTTTCCCCATAGGTATTTTATGTTCATTGAGGATGATCCAATCATTTCCTCAACTATCCTGATATTCTACTAAGATTGGAAATCATTTTGAGGGTGATAGGATGTTTTGTTGTTCAACTCTGTGTTCAGGTCATATTTGAGACTCTTCTAGAACATAGAGGTGAATCTTGGATCATGATCAGACACAATAATTAGTGGTAATCAATGTAGCCATACAAAACATTGATGTAAATCCATGTTATTTGATATAATGAAAAGGCCTATCAAATTTAAATGAAGTGTGCAGTCTTTAAAAGGTGATCCAAAATAACCCAGATACTGTTGTTTCTTTTTAATGTCTTTGGATGTTCAATGAAAATGTATGTGGTTTTGTTTTTCCATTTTGAAGTTGGTATGGTTAACAGTAGCATCATCCCCTTATACATATGCCTCTCATCCTTCACTTAATACCAAAAAATTTTATGTATATTTATAAATCTCTTTATTCATGTTATCCCAACAATATTTTTCTTGAACATCGTGATACATCTTCATGTTTACAGGGATAATGAAGAAATTCATACTATGTTCACCATCCAATAATTATATCTTTAACTATGGATTTTTTGTAACATACAATCTTGATCCAAATATCACAATTTATTCTTCATTAACATTGAACTCTTAGGATTTCCTTTTTCTGATAAATTATACATTTTTTTTGAATTCATTCATCATATTATAATGAAACAATTAACCATTCCAATAGATATTGGTTAGCAATAATTTATGCTTTTGTTGATGATCAATTGTTTAGGACACCTCTATTCATCTTCATCAAATAATAAATGATGGGATCCATTTCAATTCTAATGAAGGATATAATTTATGGGTCCTATTAACATAAGGCATTCTCCCCCATGATCAATTTCCTTGTGTAGTCCAGAATTGAGTGGTTGTATCCTTGATGAGATCTACACATCTTATCTGTCCCAAATTCATCTCTTTATTGATGAATATATTTTTGAGTCTTTTTTGATCCATATATGTTTTATTCTTCTCCCAAATGATATGATTACCAATTTTTGGAATTCAATGAACATATCGTCAATCATTAGAACATGTGTGATATGGTTTTTATTTTTAAATTTCAACTAACATAAGGAATATGAAATGACTTTTAATTTTTCCTCTAATTTCACCAACTAAATAGTTGTAATATATGAAGAAATAAAATCCAAAATACATCCAAAAGTGATTAAATTTACATATATATTCCCCCTAGTAATTTGATATCATTTCCAGGTGGAAACTCGATGTTATTAGGGAACATACATGATATGACAATAAGACAAGAATTGAAAAACAATATGGCATACACTACATTGAAGTATTAGTTACATGTAATTTATTCATCATTATCCATATCATCATATGAATTTTTTTTCTCCCTTGATCATGAAGATTTTTAATGATCATCATACTCCTCAACCACTATAGTAGAGCATTGTCTTGGATAATACACAACTTTACCACATTAATTATATAGAAGTGTGTAAGTTACTGTAGATGTAACCTTATCTACATCTATAAAATTATAAAAAAACTTCATGGTAGCTGGATAGTACGTGCCTTTTAATTGAAAACATAATGCATCTCCCCATCCCTCTATAAAATTTGCATTTGTTACCCATTTCAAAATAGTTTCATGAATGAAATTGGTTCTTCATCCACATATCAAATTTTTCAGATTGAAATTCATGAGATGCCATCTTCCTCTTCCATATTGAATTTGGGAATTAATCTTAGTTGTAAATGATAATCGTGATTTTGGATAGCTAGTTTTTCATAATTTTGATATATTCTACTTAAGCTACCATTTGATTTGGAATCTCATTTTGGAAATTATGATGTTTCCCATCACATCTATAGTTAACTCGATTCCTCACATTACCATCCATGGTCTATAATAAATTATTAAATAGGGGTGAGTGTCATAATCAACTAGACAAATAATGTGGAATATAATGATATTAAATTAATAACTAATAAATTACATATATCTCTTTAACTAGTGAATTTCAAGGATTCTTTCAAATTTATCCAAGATATACATCATAAATTATATTCCTATGGGCTTTTTTGTTCCCATAATAAGGGTTAAAATTAATATTATTAATTTACTAAAGAATATCCCCCTATAGTGTCAAAATAAGAGTGATACAAGGCCCATTATCATTTACCATTTACCATTCGAGTCTAACACAATGTAGTGTTTTCATGTTTTACCCCTAGATACATCTATGCCAGAGAGATCTTTTACTATTCGTATCAATATTGAGTTGTATTTTCTTCATAAACCATATACACTATACTCAAAATATTTACGGATTCTTTTCTTATACATTGTATTATACCTATGAATTTCATTGTAGTTGTTTACTCATAATCCCTAAAATAAATAAATCTATCCTCTAATACGAACCTTAACAACAATTATTTATTCATATTTAAACATGAATTTATATATAAACATGTAATTAATTTAATTTAAAATATAATGTGGTATACTATATTTGGTAATTAAAAATATTAAATATGAACTTATAACATGAAATACACATATTTATTGAAAACAAATTTTATATGACCATATCATTTCTTGGTGCATTTCATTGGTCGTGATAACCAGAGGACATACATAAGAAAATGGAGTGATATGAATATCGGTAAGGGAGTAAACAAAAAATAACATAAATATACAATATATGTTAGGAATTAATCAAATCAATGTTGCATAAGAGAAACCTGAACATGAAGGGGTGATATAGCTTGATTATAGTAACATGGATATATGCAAATAACATAAAACACAACATCATTAATATAAATGAATCATGTAAACCCCTTTCAAAACATGATATAAAAATGTTATATAAGGGATTCAGGTAAAACCTTGTCCCAATATAATGTATCGTGAGAAAAATCATTAACCATTTCATTGGTTCAATATAAGGGAATACTATCATTTTAATTTCAATCATGTGATTAAGTGTGACACATAGATTGTATAACATGGATTCTATCAACATCAGCATTTATTCCAAGATTGATGAATGTAAAAAACATAAATTTTATCCCCTAATAAATTTGTATATTTTCATAATTTAGAATAACCATGATAGAGAAATGGGAATGGAATTCACTACATTGTTATTTTTCCTTGGAAAATTAGTGTGCAATTTTGGAAGCATAATGACGTTAAATAATAATTACTAACATTAAATGATGAGAGTTAAAGGGGTCTCTAATAATTTATACATGAAATTTATATTAAGGGGATCATTGAACATAACATCAATATATATGAATTTTAATTTATATCCACAATATAAAATTAAATATTTAATGGAAATGAGAAGAGAGAAATCTCATTTTGAATTTTGACATAGAAACGACATAGGTAAGATTCCAAATGATGGAGAATTAATGATCCACTATTCACATAACATAAAATAGATAGTAGTTAGTTTTTTATAAAAGGAATAAATATAAACCAATTGATATTAGTATAAATAATACCAAACATGTTTCTTGAATTGAACGGAAGAGAAAAAGGTGTGGATCTGTAACATGGTTTTGTGATCCCAATGTCTTGGGGGAGGTTTCTTCAAAGAATAGGGGTGTGTTTATAGAACTCTTGGGAGTAGGGGATGATAATGTTAAATATTAAATGTGCTTTATAGGATAAAAATGTGATAATGGGTAGTTATTCAGAGAAATATAAGTGGATTTATTTATTGTTTTGGTTTTTGACATTACACAATAAACAATCCTAAAACAGAAACCATACTATTTTTACCATATTTTCTGGTAAATTGGACGCATATACAATCTATTAAAGTCTATTGGATGAAGATATTAAAATATTTCCCTTGATTGTGTGGAGTTGAGTCAAACATTCCAGGAAATGACTTTAAAATCCTAAATAATTTTATATTCCATGGACGAATCAATAAGTCTATCAAATAAATCATATAATGCTAAAATTACACTATTTTAAAAGAAAATTATATATTTTTACTAATATTTATTTAATATTATTTTAATACATAACTATTGGGACATTATGATGTCATTGAACACATTATATTTTTATACGATGTCTAATTTTTACCCAAAAAATTTATAGCATTAGAAAATTTTGTAAAATCCACCATTCGGTAATTTTGACGTCCATATTATAGAAATAATTTTCATTTTATATAAATATTTTATAGATATTTGAATTTTCGCATTTAAAATTAAAATATGCATTTATTAATAATTGATGGGTTTTTTAAATAAATGTATTCAATCGAAAATAAAAAATACATTATATATCAAAAAAATTATATGATAATTTCATTGTAATAAAATATATTGAATAGAAATAACTTGTTAAAATATTACTTAATTATAAAATCTATTAATTCATAAAATTAAATTTTATAATTGAATTAAAATAATAACCAAATATGATATTTATTCTTTAAAAATCATTTACAATGTAACAATAATAGAATGAATGAATATTCATTATTCAATTAAAAAATAATGAAAATAGTCAAAATAATATGGTATTGTTATATATGATTTTATTACATCAGCATACACCATTTGATTATGGTTTGAGATTGCTGTGCATTCATGGGATCGTTCGATGAACATGGTTGTTGCCATAATCTTGATGAGTTTGAACTTCTCTCGTAAACAATTTCTCTCATTCTTAAGCTATTGGATTTAGGCATGGTGTTGGTCCTGGGGTAATAAGATAATTTCTATCTACCATCGATGATCTTATATTTGGGATTCAAATGTTATGATCCTACTTGTTGAGGCTATCACATTCATTGTCTTTGTTTAAATAATTTATTAAAATCCTCTATTTATATTAGTCATGTAATCACAGTTCAATAGTTATATAATAAATGGTATGAATAACTAATTTTCATTTAAATTAATTTGGATATAATAAAACCAAATGAGTTCATGTAATTTCTATATAAATAATACATTTAATTAAATTTTTGGATATTTTATTCATAACTGTTTTGGTTGATGAAAATTGGGTTCTTTTAGTGGTGTCTTCCACTGTCTACTTTAATTTTAATTGTCTTCCATTATTGTACTATTTTGATGTTTTTTTTCAATGTCAATGGTATTGATATTTTTTACATAATTATCATTTATCATGTATTTAATTTAATTATTATGCAATATCTATTTCGGTTTTTTTATTTCAAAAAGATAGGAATCACCATCACATGTATTGAATTGTGTGGCTCTTATTTCAAGCATTTAGAGCCCCAGTGATTTCATATATGGCTCAGTAGAAAATACACATTGACTGTAACTAATTAGGATGCGGTGATGTTATAATATTATGGCTAATTATCAAAATGAGGAACCGAATGGGATACAAATTAGTCTTGAAAATATTATTTTTATTTTAACCCAAATTTCATGAGACATGATTAACAACTTGTGCCTTTTCAAATATTTGATCATATCCAAGAAGATAAGTTAACGGTAATAGGGAAATTAATTTGATTTATATTATTATGGAACTAATATTATATCTCCTTCCTAAAAAATAATAGATTATGTGACTAGGGAAATCAGTGAATGAAACATGAATATATTTTATATTTGGTAAACAATGTAATATAATAATAAGGTATTGTGGAAAAAATGGCGTTTCTACTTTACTAAATGTTACAATATAGTGTTATTCCTAATGTTCCTTTATCAATTGGATGACTTAAATGTGTGTAATTTGGGATATATGGATACATGTTATCATATAAAATTGTTTAACAAAAAAATTTACCCTGATAATTTCTAGACCATGGAAAAAAGGAGAATACTTTTCTAATACAATTATAGAATATGGTAGTGATAATTAAGAGTTACATGTACACTAATTATTCAGTCTAGACTTTCAAAAGACATAGATCCTGTATGTTTCCCATTTTATTAGATATATAACTAAAAAAACTATTATGGTGTCTCTATTGTATATAATGTTATATAAATATAATTAGAGGTTTGTGAATTATGATTCACACTATTCTTTTTATACTTTCTGTAGTTTTGTGCAATTATGGGAGAAAAAGATATATTTATTATATTTGGATTCCTAATATCTCTTTATAAATTATATATTGAGCCACATATATCATATATAATATCTAAAATATTTTCATTTATAGTTAATAATTAAGATTAATTTGATAAATGTTGTTTTATGGGGTAGAATGCAATTCCCCCATATATTTTAAAATATTTTATATTAAATATTCATTGTGTTGATTGATTTCTTTACACAGTGTAGTAAACTAAATGGAATTATGAAATATTATAATATTATCATTGTGAAAATTAATAATATTCAAACCTCATGTAATTATCACAATTTAATCAATAATAAATGCACAAATAATCAGATTAAAAAACATATTTTTCTAAAAGAATATTTTTATATACAAAATTAATTATATATTGTATTTTAATATTAAATATAAATTTATAAATTATAGAATATATTTTTTCTAAAACAATCATTATTTATTAAATTATCATATCTAATATAGATTTTGGATAATTTTTTAATATTTTCTAATATAATTAAAATTTGAAAAAATGGAATTAAATTTCTTATTTGAATAAAACTACCCCCTTTATGAAATTATTATAATACTAGAAATGTGTAAAATATTTTTAATCAGTTTTATCAAGATTTAATATAACATAAAATAAACCATCTAAATATACTATGTTTATTTAATAGAGAACTTGTTAAATGTTTTTGAATCTTTTGTAATGTTTTAATCTATTTAATCTTTATTGATTTGATAAATGAAAAACGTATTTTCATCACATTTAAGTATATCATTTAATAAATAAGATTTCATATTTCAAATATTGACTTTAAATTTTTATTGTAATTTAAAAATAAATTTTAGTTAAAAATTTATGATTTCTATGATCTATGTAAACAACCACTATAATAATGAAATTGTAAATTTCCACCAATTGTTTTTCAATTTTTATTATATTTATCCCAAAAAAATAATTTATTTATTTTATATAAAGAAATGGAAATTATATTTATACATGTATACAAATATACTATTACTTTTTGAATTAGTGATTAATTTCAAAAAATATTTAGAATAATTAATGTTGAGAATATTTTTTTTATAAATGATGTTTTCAATATATGAATGTTTTGGATTATTAGATATTGTAACTCAATTTTGAAAATTAATTAATTTATATGCATAATAAAATTAGTTTTATAAGGTGAGAATATTTTTAATGGGGTATAATTAGTTTTTCTAATAAATATAAATTATTTGGGAAAAAAATAGTCATAACGGTAAATTCAAAATATTAAAATATATGAATAAGTATTATAAAATAAAAATTCTTTTTTGAAATTGATCAACAATGAATAGTTCATTGATGATAGACATTATATCATTCCTATGTCAATAATTTTTGAGGTATAATCATTTGATACTTGAATAGTTTAATGAAATCCTTGAAAAATGTCATGTTTTTTAAAAAAACCTTATTTTTAATTACATATTAAAGTGTATCACTTTTACAATACATATCTAATGATTTATATGATTTAGATCTAACAGAAATCATCAATAGTCAATCCCAACTAGTATCCCAATATCTTATAACCGTTTTTCTTTTAAAAATGTTATACTCATAAGACTTGTGGTTTTACCTATGGAATATCATCCAAATATAGAGGTAAATATCTCAATCAGACATTCATAATCATTTTCTCATTTTACATTATATATATATATAATATTTTAAGATAATTGAATAATTTATTATTGGTTTCAGTATTATAAAATTTTATTATACTAATGGAATATTCATTTTTTACCCTACTATAAAACCATTAATAAAATTAATACATTTTCATTCATTCATGAAGACTACTACCTCTATAAAATAAATGTTCAATTTCAATCACCGCAACACATATATAGAATTTTAAATTTATTTTATTTAATAAAATCTAATATAAAAAAATTATATTATTATTTAAATACAATATTGTACATTGAATAAGTGATGTTAAAAATAATGATCAGAGTAAACCGAACTACATTTGGTAATATTATTTATAAACTATTTTAAAATTACTGATTTTTGTAAAACCTATTAAACTATATAAACTTTGTAGAAATAAAATAATGAAATATATAAATTAAAATCACATTATTTATCTATATATTATCCATAAATTAATAATATATAAAATCTATTGTCTCAAATGATGCACCAAACTAAAATTAAAATAAGATGATATATTTTGAATATTAAATGTGGTCATTAAAACATATTCATTATATTTTCTAGTATAAATTTAAGTAACCATTTCATAAATTATATAAATTGAGTAATTTGATAACACATCAATGTTAAGAATTTTTCTTTATGTTACCCTTTTTTCAATTTTTTTAGGGGGAATGTATTTTTTATTCAATTAAATATAATAAGACCAAGAAAAATATGAGAAAATATAATTTGAGAGAACGAATTCACGAGAGAAATTAATGCTTTTAGATATTAACAAATTATCTGTGCTGGTAGAAAAACCCAACAAAACTATAAAAACATATATGTTAATTTTTTCTTATAATTAGTAATTAATGTTTTGTGTAATTATTAATCTGGATTATAAAATCTGGCAATAAAATATTTATATGAACTGATATATCATGATTTTATACACACTTAAAAGGGTTATTTTTTATCTATTCACTTTATGCGAAAAAATTTATTCTCTATAAATTAGCATATTATTTTACGGATGTGTGTTTATTATGATTGAATAATCCCAAGATATATTTATTTCATGAATAAAAAATTAAACGTTGATTAATTTGTTATATATTTTAATAATAATTGTTTATTTACCAAAATTCATTTTCATTTAAAAAAATCTCTTTATTTTATATTTTTATTTCAGATAAAATATAAAATTTTATGTTTTTAATTATAAAATAATTATCCATCAGGATTTATCATATAAATATTAAATTATTATTAGTTTCCATTATTATTACAAAATAATTTATATTTAGATTAATTATAATAAATAAATTTTTTCCAAAATACTTACTATTAATACATTATAAATATATATGTTTGGATTATAATATTATAAAACATTTTAATTTCCCAAAAATTTATTTTAGGGATATTTTATTAAATTTTCTAATATAATTTTTCCATAATTTTTTTATTGTTTAATATTAATATATAATTTCATATAAAAATATATATTTATTTTTTCCTTTAAATAAACATTATTTGAAAAAATTATTTATTTACTTGATATAGAAGGAACATAAAATTTAATTTTACATAATTAAATAAATAGATTTAATTAATGTGGAATGAATTTATAATTTTTTACCCCCAATATATTTAATGATCGGGATTATTTTTTCATATGAATTTTGTTTTATGAATTATATGATATAATCCTTAAATTAGTTTTTATGACTCACACCTGTTATATATTTTTTTAAAAAATAAAAAATGTTTGTCATCATGTCAAAATGGATAAATATTTTCAATATTAATATTCACCTATAAAATTTATGTCCAAGTGTGAATGGTTTGTTTCCATGGTAAGTTGACATTAGTTTAATGGTTGTTTATCATTTGTAAATTGAAGAAACCTATGGGAAACAATTAACATATATGTTGGTGAATGGAGTGTCAAACTTATATATTTACATGACATAATTAATTTACATTTTTGAATACTTGAGAGATATTTTTATATTGTATGAGCATTTAAAAAAACACATTACCTGAAAGTGTATATAACTTCTTCCCATGTTTCCCAACCACTCAAAGTCATTCGGTCAAGAAAAATACACCTCTATGTATCCTAACGACCCTCCTTGTCCACTTAAATAAATTTAAAATAAAAATAGCATTACATAATTGTGAAAAATACTGACTAAATGAATGATATATTTATTTTTCATAAAATCATTAAATTGATGGTCTAAAAGAGTTGTTTAATAAAAAAATTACAATTTACAAATATATTCAAATAATTATATAACAATTATTAAATTTTTAGACCCATTTACAATTTTATGAAATAATTGAGAGCATCATACATTTACAAGTGGACTACCACATCCATAGAATGAATTTTTTTTACCAACCACCGAACATGAATTATTTTTAAAAAATAAATATATTTTATAAAAACTATGTATACTATGAGACTAATATTAATTAATTATAATAAATTTCATGACCCGTCCCATGGGGTCCATGTCTTGACTACCCTAAGCCCTCCTTCCAAAGGCCATGGGCTAGTGACTAGCACCAAAGGCGTAATTCCCTAAATCTGAGAAGGCATTGACTTTATATCTATAAACACACACAATCGAGCACGTTGCTGGATACAAAACAATTAGTAAAACTGTATGACAATAGAGTTCTGAAAAGTATTTGGGCCAGAAATACAAGACCAACTGTAAAGTAAAAGTACAACTAAAAAGGTTAAAATATATATAAGGTGAAAAACTGCTCATGGATCATCCACCACGGATCCTACCTAAAGGGTAGGTACAAATATCCTCCACATCACTCCATTTTCTTATGTCACCTCCTTGTATCGTCAAACCCTGTAGTCCACCTCCAGGTACCATCCAGTCCGGGTACACTCATACTCAGTCAACGATTTTTGTCGTCTGCAACCAGCACAACGATGTGGGGGTATAACCCATGAAGGGGTGAGTATAACGATACTCAGTAGGTACCCCTAGACCATCAGGGTCTCAAAAAATTCACCAAGGATAAACCACAAAGTATAAAATCAATATATAACTCTACATAGGTATATGCCTATATATATACATATGTTATCATGTAATTCATCTCAATCATGAGGTAAACACAAAAGATACTGACTCAGTTCAACTAGTATTTTTGTTCACATTATTGAAACCACATCTGCTTGAGAAACCCTCCTCTGTAAAATATAGTGGGCCTGTCGCGGCACCAAGGCGCTTCCCACTAACCTTGGACTACATAGGTACTCCTCCTGTCGAGTACTGTGGGTCTGCTGCGTCACCACGACGCTCCCCACCTTGGGTCTGTCATGTCACCAAGGCCCTCCCCCTCATAGTCTGCTGATGAACTTCTCCAATCGAATACTATGGGTCTCTCGTGAAACCAAGGCACTCCCCACTATGGGTCTGTCACGAGACCAAGGCACATCCCCCTGGTCTTGTCGAATCACTCTGTGTCGAAACGGTCATCAATCGTCCAATCTCAGCCATCTACTAGGTCTCTGCACTATACTTGCTCGACACTCGGAGGATCCGCTCCAGGAGCTACTAGTCGATACTCCAACTATCACTAAGTACCATGTAGAAGTATCTCAATGGTCTGCCACTTCATAGGGGTCTCAATGCAACAGAAGACTCATCAATCTGACACTTAGTATGTGAGTTATTAGCCTTTTAGTCATGAGGGCTCTGTTGGATTCATGCATGATCCAATCTAACCATATATCAACATTATCTCGAACTCTAGTGTGGTATACTCAAATGGACTATAAAAATTGAGGAATATCAATGCCGCTAATGATTCATCAATCGGTCGTCCGGTGCCAAATATATGGCCAAAGAAAGTAAAGGGTCAGTATTGGGCCCGTGTCCGGTCCGTCCCAGTCGGATAGACCCAGTCTGACCCCTTCTGAGTGAACCCGATCTGAGTCATCCTGGTCTAAACTATTGGGTTCAGACTGACCCATTGGGTGGGCCATCCTGTTAGGTTCATCCGGGCCTACTGGGCCCCTCCCAGTGGGTCACGTGGGTTGTTCAGCCCTGGCTCGGGTGCTGTTCGGCCCGGAGCATCGTGAAGGTGTGTCTAAGTGTCTCATCCCGGATGGATGAGACTGGTTCGGAAAGCACCGCGAATCGTAGGGGTTGGGCGGCACGGGGTGCTCGGGGCACGTGGTCCTGTGCAGTTCAGCTGGGCACATAGGAGGCGGCCAGGCAAGCAGGTGGGCATGATGGAAAGCGCGGGTCGGCACAGGGCTCCTGCCGGGCCGGTTCGTCCGGTGGTGGTGAGGAGTGCTGCAGAGGCAGAGCAGATCACATGGGTCTCTAGTAGCATGATAATTTTCTTCACCAGCTTTGTCACCTCTTATCTTCGTCACTATGCTGAAGATCATCATAATCAAGAACGAAGGAGAGGTCGGGCCATGTTGGTTTGGCCCGCACCCTCCGTGTATACGGTGGTAGCAAGCGTTTCAAACATTCTTGAGTTTTAAAATATTTACCAAAGAATAGAATAGGGGATAAATATTAAACAAATAACCCCACATCATCAGGAAAATAAAACGAACTCAAATAATTCCCCTACCTTTGTTCGTCGTTCGTCGACCAAGTTGCGGGGATGAAGATGGTGTCGTCGTCGTTCATCACATCCACCACACACTTCCAATCCCAAACTCGCACGTCGGTTGTGGACGATGCTCAATGTTTGTAGGATCCAAGTAACGAATTCAAAGTTGATCCTCACCAGTGTTCTTCATTATCCGTTATTCGTTCTATGTTCTTCATTCATCATTGTCATCTTTTCCCTCTTCTCCCAAGATCCATAAAAAAGCAATGCCAACAAAAATAATAAGAGATTGTGATATCTTATTAATTTATTTGAAAAATATTCAAAATGGATGAATTAAATTAAAAGAACCCTCTTAATTAATGTGATGGATTGGCATAATAAATTATGTGTTGGATCAAATAATTAAAGGGGAGGAGAGAAGAGGCTATCCATAATTTACGAGGGAGAGTTGAGAGGTTCACCACATCCCCCATTAATAGGGGGTTTAGTCCCATATGATCTCCACGTCATAAACTCTCACAGAAGGGTTGGTTCAGGTGGGCCTAACCACCAAAACCTCTCATGTGAGGTTAAGGTGTGGTTATCCCAGCTCCAACTTCCATGAGGAGGTTTTAACCAAAAAATAAAAATTAAGCCACAAACATTATTTTTATTTAAATTCATTAAAAACCAAATAACTATCTTTTATTCTCGACTCACTCCCATAGAATTGAAAGTCTTCATAAGAGAAAATCAGTGCAGTGAGTTCAACGGTGTCCTTAGATTTTAATTCTGAGAAGCAGTTCAAACGATATTAAAACCCGCTCATACGTTTACTGAACGTACCCCAAAAATTCTTCAGAAATTGATTCCAGGCACACTGCGCCTCAGAATCATTCTCCTCAATTATCACAGACTCGTAAAATTTCTATGTATTTAAGAAAAAAATTTCCACATAATTTTGAGGTCTTTAAATTCTCCACAAATCAGGGATTTATTTCCCCATAAGCTACAACTCGAACTATGGGAACAATTGGGGGTATTGAGAACACATCTGAGCCCCCTACTCCCATTTGTTATCCTAGAGGTTCCTGTGCAGCCAGTGAATGCGCACCAAAGGTATTGACCATCCACGTACGACCTGAATCAGTCAATCCTCAGTCGTCCCTGGAACAACCGTAAGAGTCACCCCATCTTCAACATCTATCTCATCATGGTCGATGATGTGGGAATGGTCGTGAACGTATCTCAAAATCTAAGATACGTGGAAGATGTCATGCACCCGGTAGAACTAAGGTGGAATAGCCAGCATGTAAGCCAATATCTTACTCTGTTGAGTACTTAGAAAGGTCTAATGAATCTCGTAGATAACATTCTGCCTCATTCAAATCTCCATAAACCTAATCAAGGTGAGATCCATCGAAATATGTGGTTGCCATCCTCGAATTTTAGAGGTCTTCATCTCCTATCATCATATTACATCTGTCTGCTTTGTGCTGTCTTCATCCGCTCCTTGATGATTTTCACCTTTTCTGTGGTAGCCCATACCATCTCTGGTCTCACTAGTGCTGACTCCCCAGGGTCAGTCCATCATAAAGGTGATCTGAAAGGTTTCTCGTATAATGCATCAAAAGGTGTCACCCCTATCGTGGAGTGATTGATATTGTTGTATATAGACTCCACCTATCCTAATTGATCCTTCCAACTATCACCGAAGTCGAGGACACAAGAACACAACATTTACTCGAGGGTATAAATGTTCTGCTCAGTCTCGCCATCCATCTGAGGTTGGATGGTGGTTCTCAGACGTAGTTGCATCCCAAAAGCCTCATGCAACCACTTCCATAGTCTGAAAGTAAACAATATTTCATTTTCAAAGATAATAGATAAAGCTAATTCATGTATCCGCACAAACCCCTGCACATAGAGGCATCCTATTCTCTCTACTGAATCCTGCTCTCTGATCGGTAGGAAGTGGGCCGACTTGGTGAGACGGTAGATAACCACCCAATTCGATTCGTGACACCTGGATGTACGTGGAAGTCCTGTCAGGAAGTCCATGGATATCCCATCCCACTTCCACTCTGGTAAGACTAAATGAAACACCATGCCTGTAGGTACCTGGTGGTCTTCCTTCACTTGCAGACAAGTAAGGCATCAAGAGACAAAAATCTATTAATTCCTTCTTCATACCCGGCCACCTGTGCTATCATCGAAGGTGCTGGTACATATTCACTACTAATGGATGTACAACTAAATTGGATGTGTGGAACTTCTCAACACTTTCTCCTATAGTGAAACTGGTACCATAGTACATCTTATGAAGAGGATGACGTTCTCCCCAACTTTAGAAAATCAATCAGGTGCCTCAACTGTGGATATCGGAGCACGTCTTGACTCATAGTCAGCTTCCCCAAGTTGTGCCACCCTTACTCGCTGATGAAGTGGGGGAGTGATTGAATGAGACTGAAGGAAATATTCTATATCACTATCCACAAAATAAATCTGCAAAGTGGCCAGCTGCTCCATAGCATCACCTAGCAGTTGTATACCAGATCTCCTGTTGAGTGCACCTGGTACGACGTTCCCCTTTCCAGGAGTATTGACTATCTCGAAGTCATAGTCCTGGAAGAACACAAGCGATCACTTTTGTCACAGGTTCATGTCTTTTTTAGAGAAGATATATATGATACTCTTGTGATTATAGTACACGATAAAACTTTCTCCCATCAGATAGTGTCACCACATCTTCAAGGTGAAGGCCACTACTGATAACTCTAGGTCATCTATAGCATAGTTATGCTCATGTTGTCTTAGCTGCTGAGAACCATATGTGATCAATGCTCACCCCTGCATCAGGACACACCCGTGTCAGGTCCTTGATATGTCGCAGTGGAATACATACCCTACTCCTTCCTCTAGAAGCTTCAAGATGGGGGAAATAGTCCGCCTCTGCTCAGCTCCTGAAAGATCTGCTGGCATATCTCCGACCACACAAATGGTTTCCCCTTCTTTGTCCCAGCTGAACGTGTTGCTGCAACTCTAGAGAAGTCTAGAACAAACCTCTGGTACTAACCAACGAATCCTAGGAAACTTCATATCTCTGTCACACTGCTGGGTGGATATTAAGCAAGTACCACCTCAATAATCACTAGATCCCCTGAAACTCCAGCATCCGAGATGATGTCTCCCAAGAACTGAACCACTCAAATCCAAATTTGGCACCTCGAGAGCATACCATAAAGTTGTTTCTCTTATAGTGTGTCCAGTAATACATGAAAATTGTAAGCATGCTACTCCCAAGTAGTTTATTAGATCATAATTTCATCTATGAAGACTAAGACAATGCGATTGAGGTAAGGCTAGAATACCATGTTCATGAGTCCCATGAACACTGATGGAGCATTGGTTACGCTGAAAGGCAAAAACACGAACTTGTAGTGGCTTTACTGACATCTGAAAGTCGTCTTCTACACATCCTCATCTCGAACTCTGAGTTTGTTGATAGCTTGATGGAAGGTCTATCTTAGAGAACCACTGTTCTACCTTCAGCTGATCAAAATGGTTGTCAATCCTTTTGGAGTGGGTACTTATTCTCCACGAGAGACATCTGATAAAATGGTGTATGTATCAGTGTCATCTTAGGCTACAAGTCAATATAGAAGTCCACAAAATTTTGAGGAGGTAGTCATAGAACGTCATCAGTGAATACATCTACGTACTGGTCCACCACTATAGGATAGCTCGAACTCTCCACATCAACTACTCTGAGGGTAAGTCATGCCAACTGATTAATGATTTGCTACATCCTTCTACGAGTAAGTCCATATTGTGCTGCAAAGGATCCCTTATCACCAGTGAAGGTAAACATGGTCTCATCCATGTGAACACACCACACGTTGTTCCTAATACAGTCTATCTGAGCATAGATTGTATATAATCAGTCCATACCCAAGATGATGTCATAAGGCCGTGATGTCGATACTAGTAGATTCCAGTGGAAGCTATCACCTAATAGATTAAGCTCACACTTCCATCAGTAGTTCATAATCGTCGATTATGCTCCTGTAGGTTTCTCTAGCCGTATGGATTGAGCCAACCATTATGCCGAAATCTCCGAGATCCAAACATGGGAAGTAGAAATGAAAGAGTTACTAGAACCTGTGTCTATAGGAACTGCAGCTTCGGTGTAGTGGACACAGAACATACCTAAAATCTTATCTAGAGCACCATGATTTTTTTCCACGGCTTCCTAGAGCTATGATCTCTCATGTCCACATACTCCCTGCGGTCAGGGAGGACCTACTGGTGGTGGTGGTGGTAACACCTCGAAACGTCTCCCACCACCAGCTACACGACCATATCCTCTGCCATGTCCTCAAAGTTTATATGAACTGCCTCAATCAATCCGCTACCCATGTCGGGGAGGTCACTCAACTTTCTGCTAATCATTCGAACGACGAGTCAGATAGACACCAACCATGTGACCCTACACACCGTATGAGAAACACTGCCAACTCCTGGAATGTATGTCTCTACTCTAGCGGCCCCACAAAACCGATGCTATGTCATGCAGTCATCCAGCTGTATATCAGGTCCTCTTGGACCTTTACAAAATATGTATGCTACCAGATACTTTATACTCTGCTATGTGTCGAATAGTGGTGGATCTTGCTACTCGAGACTCCTCAGCAAGAAGACTCTCCACCCAGTGGGATTTATATAGCACCCCCGCCTCCGTCGGGATGTTGAGTGAGATAATCAGATCTCTGATCTCCCACCTGAGTCCCTGCCTGATGGTCTGGGCCATGAAGAAAGGGTCCCTTATCATATCGGTTGAGTAGTGTGAGTAGTTTTTGAACCTCGCTGAGTACTGAGTTACAGTCATGCTGCCCGGCTAGAGATGATGTAGCTCTCGAATTCCTACTGCGCAGAGAGTCTCTTGAAAAAACTCTACTCAAAATATGTTCTTGAAGTCTACCCAGAGAAACATCATACCACCGTGAACATGGATAATTAAGCTCCACCATCTACCTATAGATTCTTATAGATGGCTGGAATCAAGAATCACCATAAGGTCGGTTGGTGTCCCTACCACTATGAAAATTCTCACCATAGCCTCCATCCAATGCTTACATATCTATGGTTTCGTCTCTCCCCTGAACGTGGGCAGCCTCTCGCGCTGGAACATCTGTAATGCGCACAAGTGTCGTGCATTGTCTGGGACTGGGGCTGGTGGCATCAGTGGCCTAATGGGTAATGGTATCGTGGGTGCCTCAGCTGGGAAAGTGCCCTACATCGAGGCCTCATCGCTCGGTGGGCTATCTGTGCGTAAAACTCATGGGACTCTAGCTGGTCATCTATGGGGAGGAATCCTGAAAGAAACCGATGTGAAACGATCAATGAATATACCTGGTGAGCTGACCTGGTTGAGCTGACATAATGAAAACTTTTGAAAAGACACACACAATCAGTGTTTTCGTTCACTAGGTCGGAAATTAGTTGTCATGGTCCTTGTGTATGGATAGGTCGGCCGCTACACCAACACTGAACTCCCTAAACTAAAAACCACAATTAGTACCCTTAACGTTATTGCTTTACAGAAAATATTAGAGTCCTATGTTTTGCAGTAGGTCAGAATCCTCTGATACGAATTTGCCACAACCCATACCATAGGGTTCATTCGGTTACTTCCTTAAGCCCGCCATCCATATGCCAGGCACTGGCGACTATCACCAAAGCGTAATTCCCTAAATCTGGGAATGGATTTCCATTATAACTGTATACACACGCAATAGAGTACACAACATGATGCAAAACTCTACTTAAAACTGTATGGAAAGAGAGTACATAAAAGTAAATGGGTCGAAAATACAAGACCAACTATAATGTACAAGTACAACTGAAAATGGTAAAATAGTTTTATGGTGAAAATCAGCTCCTGGAACATCCACCACAGATCCTACCTAAAGGGTAGGTAAATATAGACTCCACAGCACTCCAAGTCGATCCGTCTACTCCGTGTATCGTCACACTATGTGGTCAACATAAGGGTACCATCCAGTCCCGGTACACTTAGCCTCAGTCAACACGTTCTGTTATCTACAACAAAAAAATGAGGTTCAAGCATATCCCATGTAGGGGTTAGTATAAAGATACTCAGTAAGGATCCCGAGACCCTGAAGGTCTCACAAAATACAATAAAGATAAACCAAAAATTATGAAATCAACAGATTATCCTACTTATGTATATTTCCATACATATATCTATGTTATCATGTAATCCATCTCAATCATGAGGTAAAAAAAAGTTACTGACTCAAATCAACCATGATTTTTGTTCACATTATTGAAACCACAACATCTGGAGAACTCCTCCTCTATCGAGTACTGTGGGCCTTATGTAACACCATGGTGCTTCCCACTAAACATGGACTGCTGAGGTACTCCTTATGTCATGTACCTTGGGACTGCAGTGCCACCAAGGTGCTCCCCACCATGGGTCTGCCGTGTCACCATGGTGCTCCCCCTCGTATCCTAATGAGGTACTCCTCTGATCGAGTACCGTGGGTCTGTATAAAAACCATGGCGCTCCCCACTGTGGGCCTTCCACGACACCAAAGAGCTTCCCCATGGGCTAGTTGAATCACTACGAGTCGAAACAGTTAGTATTCGTCAGGTCTCAGCCAACTACTAGGTCTCTTCACTCTGCTAGCTCGTCTTTGGGAGGATCTGCTACATGAGATACAGATCGATAATCAAACTATCACGAAGTCCCCTGTAGAAGTATCTCAAATGTCTGAAATTTCATAGGGGTCTCAACTCAATAGATGACACATCAATCAAAAACTCGTTCTGTGAGATATTAGCCTTTTAGTCTTAGGGAGCCAGGTAGATTCATGCACGATCCAACCTAACCATATCTCAAATTTACCCTAAACTCTATTGAGGAATACTCAAAGGGACCGTCGCACTCGAAGAATACCAGCGCCACTGATGGATTTTGAAATGGTCGTACATTGCCAATGATATGGGCAAAGAAAGTAAAGGGTCGGTGTTGGGTTGGGTCAAGTCAGACCAGTTGGGTCAGGCCCTACCCATTGGGCGGTCCAGCCTGTTAGGATCGGCCCGGTCCGTAGGGCCCCGCTCAGTAGTCCGCGTGGGTGGTTCAGCCTGGGCTCAGTGCCGATTCGGCCTGGAGCATCATGAAGGTGTGTCTCGGTGTCTTGTCCCTGATGGCCGAGACCGGTTCGACCCGTGTCGTGAGGGGCCCAACTCAGGCATCACATTGAGCGCGTGCCGCGCGGGATGCATGTGTTGGTGCGGCATGGCCGAGCGCATGGGAGGCGGCCAGGAAGGCCTGTTGGGCACGGCCAGGATGGTAGGCGGCGAAGTAGTCTGGAAGGTGGGCTGGTGGGTGGCCTGGTAGGGGGTGGCTAGGCAGGCAGGTGGCCGAGCAGGGTGCGAGGCGGGTCGGGGGCGGCCGGGTAGGGCGCCAAGAGAGCCGGTGGGTGGCCAGGAAGGGTGTCGGGTGGGCTGGTGGGTGGCCGGGCAGAACACTAGGCGGGCCGGCGGGCAGGTCGGCAGGTGACCGGGTGGCAGCTGGGTAGGCCGGTAGGGCGTGGGCCGGCTAGGGGCTCGGCCGAGTCCGGTTAGGCCAGTGGCAGTGCGGAGCGCTGCAGGGTTGGCATGGATCATGGAGGCCGCGGGGATAGAGGTATTTGTCTTTTCCACCTTCTTTGCCTCATTTCATCATCTCCATGACATATATCATCATAAACATTAACGGTAGAGGGGTCGGGCCAAGTTGGTTTGTCCCGCACCATCCTCCTTTAGTGTGGTATAAAGTGGTTCAAGGATTCTTGAGATTTCAATGAATTGCTCAAGAATAGAAAATGGGATAAAGATTAAAAAATTCACCCAAAATCTTCCCGCAAATAAAATAAACTCAAATAATTCCCCCATCCTTTGTTTTTCGTTCATCTACCAAGTCGTGGGGATGAAGACTGTGTTTGTCATCATTCGTCACGTCTGCCACACACTTCCAATCCTAAGATCACACGTCGATTGTGGAAGACACACCACGTCGGTAGGATCTGAGGAAGGAAGTTAATGTGGCTCTTCTTCAGTGTTCTTCATTCTTCATTATTCATTATTCGTTGGTAGATTTTCTCTCTTCTCCCAAGTTCCACAAAAATGCAATGCCAACAAAAATCATAATAGATTGTGATATCTTTTTATTTCGTTGGAACAATATTTAAAATTGATGAATTAATTTAAAAGGCTTCACCTAAATAATGTGAAGGACTTGGAATAACATATTATGTGTTGGATCCAATAATTAATGGGGAAGATTCAAGAGGCTCTCCATTATTAATGATTGAGAGTTAAGAGGTTTTTCTCTCCTCCCATTAATAAGGGGGTTTAGTCCCCTATGGTCCCCATGTCGTAACCTCTCATAGGAGGTTAGATTTGGGTGGGTCCCACCACCATATCCTTTCATGGGAGGTTAAGGTGGGGTGGTCCCACCTCCAACATCCATGAGGAGGTTTTAACAAAAAAAAATCAATCCACACAATTTATTTTTATTTGAATTCATAAGAACCCAAATCTTACATTTATTATCGACTCACTATTGTCAAAGTTAAAGTCCCCATAAGTGAAAACTGGCACTAGGAGCTCAATGGTGTCCTCAGAATTAAATTCTGAGGACCAGATCAAAAGTTATAAAAACCCGCTCGTATGTTTACTGAACGTACCTGAACAAATCTTTAAAAATTGATTCCGGGAACACTAGGCTTCAGAATCATGCGCCGTCAATTTTCACAGACTCATAAAATTACAATATATTTATGAAACATGTTTCCACAGAATTTCTAGGTTTTAAAAATATATTACAATATATAAAAAATAAATTAATAAGTTGGTATAGTAAAAAAATCATAAATTAATTTTAACATGCACCTTTTTATTTTGGATCTATTTTCAAATTATGATGGAATATATATATATATATATATATAACTGATTGGGTGTGTCTTTTTCCTGTGGTATAATAATATTCAAGGAATATAAAATTATTTTGTAACATCATTTTCCATGTATAAAAAATGAATGTGTTCTAAATAAATTGAACAATTAACTCGGGGTAACATTCATAAGAGAGCAATATATTAATAAAAAATAATTAAAGTTAATAAAATTTCCTCCCAATATTAGATATTGGGGAAAAAGATATATTTCTTTTATTTGGATGCCTAATATCTCTCTATAATTAATATATTTATCCACGTATATCATATATAAAATCCATGATATTTTCATTAGTAGTTAATAATTAATATTTATATGATAAAAGTTTTGTTAATGGGGACAATCCAATGCCTCCTTATATTTTATAAAATCATCTATTAAATTTTTTTTGATGATATATTGATTCACACAGTGCACTAAAATAAAAATGAAATATGAAATATTATATTAATATTTTTATAAATATTATTTATAATCAAACCTGTAGTTATTTAAATATTTTAACATATCATAAATTCAGAAAAAGTCAGATAAAAAACAAATAAGTTTCTAAAAGAGGATTTTTTAAAAAATATTTATATGGTCAGTTATAATTTAAAATATAAATTTATAAATTATAAAATATAAATTTTGTGAATCCAACAGTACTTATGAATTTATGATATCAAAAATGTCTTATGATGATTTTGTGAAAATTTTCTAATATAATAAATATTTTAAAATATTTAATGAAAATACTTATTTGGATACTAATACACAATTCATGAAATTACTATAATTTCAGAAATGCAAAATAGATTTTGAAGCAATTTTATGATGATTTTTTATTACATAAACAATACCATTTAAAAATACTTTGTTTAATTAATAGAACACATGTTTAATGATTTGGAATTTATGTAATATTTTAATCCATAAATTATTTTTATTATCATAAATTAAATATTTATTTTCATTACATTTATGAATTAAATTTAATAAATTAGATTTCATATTCAAGATAAAGATAAACAAATTTCCTAATATTTTAATTTTCAATTTTAGATAAAAATTATGATTACAATGATCTATATAAACCACCCCTATAATAGAGAATGAGTAATTTTTGACATATTGTTTTTTAATTCATCATATATTTATCGAAAAAAATATTATATAAATTTTATTTAATGAAATTTTTTTATACATGTATTCAAATATAATATCACTTTTTGGATTAGTGATTAATTTCATAAATTATTTATAATAATTAATATTGAGAAAACATTTTTTATAAATTATATTTTATATATAAGAATGTTTCTGATTATAAGATATTTTCACTCAATTTAAAAATTTAATATATTAATATGCATGTAATTGTTTTTACAAGATGATAATTATTTAAATGAGGTATAATATATTTTTTAAATTAATATAATTTATTTGGGAAAAACTAGACACAAATTTAATTTCAATATTGTAAAATATATGTAAAAAAAATACATTAAAATAAACATGTTACAAAAATTTATCAAAATGAATAGTTGATGGATGATAGTTTTAATCTAATTTCCATGTTAAGTGTTTTTTATGAAGAATATTTTGATACCTGAATAGTTTCATGAAATCCTTTAAAATGTAATGGTATTTTACAAAAGTGCTATATTCAATAAATATAAATGTTGATCACTTGAACCATACTTCTCCAATGAATATAAAGATTTGGCTTTAACATAAATCATCACTAGTAAATCCCCAACAATAACAATACATCATAGAATCGTTTTTCTTTTAAAAATTCCACACCTATAAGAATATTTGTTTTACATAATAAATATCATCTATGTATAGTGGTAATTATATCAATCGAACACTGTTAATCATTTTATTAATTTACCTTTAAAATATTATTCTTTTTGTTATGGATTAAATTAGTATTATTTTTAGTATTATTAATTTTGATTATACTAAAGGAATATTAATTTTATATCATCCCCAAAAAACATTCATAAAAGTAAAACATATTCATTTCTACATGTAGATTACAACATCAATGAAATACACGTTCAATTTCATTCCTTTAAAAATATATATAACAATGAGAATATATTTTATTTGTAAATATTTAATTTTATAAACGAACAATATTATATAAATTCAATACCGGTCCTTGACTAAGTGATGTTAAAAATAAATTGTCATAGTAAACATAACTATATTATACAAAATTATTTGATGAACATTTTTTAATATGAATGAATTTGGTAAAAATAGAGAAACTAAATAAATTTTGTACCAATCAAATAATGATATATATAAATGTAAAAACACATCATTTATCTATATATTATACTTAAATAAATAATATATACAGTTTATGTCTCAAATTATACATCAAACCAAAATGAAAAAACCTTGATATAAATTGAATAATAAATATTGTCATTAAAATATAGCAATAATATTTTCTGAGATAAATTTCAGTAACCATTTCAAAAATTTATATAATTATATATAATGATACCAAAACTATATGATGAAAAATTCTTTACGTATCCCATTTTTTCAACATTCATATGGGAAATGTATATTTTATTTTTTTCTATATAATTAGACCATGTAATATAAGATAAAATATTATTTTAGATAAATAATGCACTAGTTTAGTTCATACATTTGACGTTTTACAAAATATATTCCCTAGCCGAACATACCAAAAAAACTATAAAAGCATGTATGGTAATTTATTCAAAATGAATACCGATTAAAGTGTTGTGTAATTATTAATTGTGATTATCCCATAATGAAATAAAATATTTATATGTATATATATATATTATGATTTTATACACAATTACAGGGGTTTATTTTTTATATATTAACTTTATGTCAAAATAAATATTTTCTATAAATGAGAATATTATTTCACGGATGTATACTTATTACTATTGAATAAGACGAAGATATATTAATTTTATAAATAATAAATTAAAATTGGATTAATTAGTGACATATTTCATAAAGAATAGTTTATTTAACAAGTTTAATTTTCTTTTAAAAATAATTTTTCTCTATATTTTAAATTTTCATTTTCAAATAATATATTAAATTTTAGGAAATGAATTAAAAAATAATTATTTTAACATATTTATTAAATAAATATGTACTTATTATATGTTTGTAGTATTATTATAAAATAATTGTCATTTAGATTATTTGAAAATAATTCAATTTTTTCCAAAACATTTCCTTTTAATTCATTATCAATATATAATTGAATATTATCGTATTAAAAATCATTTTAATTAACCACAAATATATTTAAGGAAATTTATTTAAGGAATAATTTTATTAATTTGAAGAATATAATTTTCACTATATATTACTTATGATTAATATTAATATATACATTCAAATAAAAAGACTATTTAAATGGTTCATTTAAATAAATGTTATTTGATAAAAAAATTCACTTGATATGGAAGGCACATAAAAGATAAATTTCATTAATTAAATAAATTTACATATTTAATGTGAAAATAATTTATAACTGTGTACCCCCAATATATTTAATGACCCGAATAAAATTTTCTTATGAATTGGGTTTTATGGAATATATGATATAATACTAAAATTAATATTTTAAACTCTTAAATATTTTATTTTTTAACAAATATTTACATATTTTTTGTCATCTTGATAAATTGGAAAAATATTATCAGTATTAATATTCACCATTAAAAGTTATTTCCAAGTGTCAATGTTTTGTTTCCACTGTAAGAGTAAATTAGTGAACAGTTTTTATTATATTGAAAATGAAAAACACGTATATAACATATAAGATATTCAATGTTGGATAGAGTGTCAAACATATATATTTACTTGACATAATTAATGGCCATTTTTTGAGACCATTTAATGGAATATTTGATAAAAAATATTAAATTTTATGCGCATTTTATTAAAAATACAACACTATTAACTTGTAAGAGGATATCACATCCTCCCATGTTTCCCAACCACACAAAGTCATTAGGTCGTGAAAAATACACCCCAATTGTAACATCTTGGATTTTCTATGAATTATTTTTAAATATTATATGAAATTATAATTAGACTAGGCTTTCCAATGGCGTGCGATTTTGAGTCTCGGTGTGCCTGGAATAAATTTTTCTTCTCGAGATGTATCTAGAGTAGAATAACAGATATCTATAATTGGGAAATTAATGGAGGTAATGATAAATAACCACAATCATATAAAGAATCCCAATATACAATATGTTGTAACAATGTCAGACCTATTTATGAGACACCAAACTCCAATACAAATTAGTACAACAACCCAATTTGTAGCTATGAAATTGATTAATTCCATAGGTATGTTATTTCACTCATTGGGAAGTAACATATGATAAAAGGTTCGCATTGCAGTTTCTCATTTATAGTGTGATTTACATCAATAAATCTCATTAATTCAAAATAAAAAGGAGGGGTAATAAATATAAAACATGTAATTTAATTATTTAAAAGAAATTTTCTTATAAAAATAATACTCTCGTGAAAATTGAGATGATAAGGAGATGAAATTCATGGGTCTATGAAAAGGTGGGGATTAAATTTTTTCCTCATGCGAATTCAACAATACAAGGTTATAAAATATTATTGTTGACTATATATGTATTCAAAGAAGAATGATTGACTATTTTATTAATGATTTAATATAATTATATTAAGTGAACTAGTTTCCCAAATAATATCATCATATGTGGATATAGTATCCTGATCTATCATTATGGATAATTCATGTTATCAACTGTATGCATTTTAAGGAATATAGGATGATAAGGGGGGATTATGTAATGTGGAAAATAATTAAAGAAATTTGAATGAAGGGAATGATATAATTTACAAATTTTAGTAACTATGAAATGAAACATCCTCGTAGATAACTATTTGATAAGGGGGTTTTAAAAAAATTTGAAGAAATGGCCAAGATGATTGTGAATATTGTAAAATGAAATAAGATAATAATGTAAAATGATTTACTTATTAGGAGATAAATTTTTATGTAAATTATTCACTCATATGTCAAGGAATCATTTCCCCTTAAAGAATATGAGAAAAAAAATTCTTATACAGTCATAATATCGATGTTAGAAGATCCTAATGATGGTGTTAAGGGATATTAATAATATCCTCCAATATAGGTACGGAAATATATTATTTTGTATCATCACATTTTTTCATACATTTCTTGTCTGATTTAAAAATTATATATCAACAATTCACCTTAGTAAGGTGTTTTCAGTGAAAACTTATAGTGGAATCTTTATTGATACAATTATGTGATGATAAGTTTCTATTATATGATCTAATCATGAATTAAATGAAAATTTGAATATCATACCACAGGTTGATTGTGATATAATAATTTGAATCAATTTTCATTCAAATTATAATGAAACATTTTTTCAGGGACAATGAAATATTAATTTATGTTGATGGTATGTAATTTATTATATTTAGAGGGGATATTTCGTCATATGATTCATATCTCAATATACATTTAGTGTCTCTTATAAATGAGATTCTGGGAGAATAATATAATATAAAATTTTTTGATGAAAAATGTAATCAGCAAATTTAATATTTACTTATTATGCTTGATTGTATTGGTTTACTTCCATGGTATTTACTTGGACATTTTAAATGGGGGGAAATTTAGTTTTCTATTTATTTTATCAATGAAGTGAGGATTATATAAAAGAATCCATATAGATTGTCTAATGGTGGCGTTAGAGAGGTAAAGCGACAACTAGAAGAATTGGGTGATAAAGTACTTATACTCCCTAGTGTTTCACTAGAGGGATCTCATGATCTTTTTGGTAACAATAATGAATGATCATTAATATAGGGATTATACTATAATGAAATAAATGATATTATGATAAATAATAAGTATCCTCTTCCTCTTGTTTATTACCTATTTGACTAAATTCATCAATTTAAATTGTTTTAAAAGATAGATATTCATTTTGGAAATCATCAATTTCATGTAACAAAGTAAGATATTTCAAATTGAGAATTTGGAACAAGGTAAAGTATTTAAGAATTTATAATAATGCTATTTGGACTGACTAATGAGCCCTATTTTTTGGATCTCATTTAAATAGTATTCAAGAAATTTCTTGATAATTATTTAAGGAATTTATTGACGATATATTAGTTTACTATAAAATCTATTCAACCAATGAGAACCTATTAAATATTTTTCATGAGACTCGTAGAAAAAATAGTAATATGGAATGTTTAGGAAGTGTGAATTCTAGATTAAAACATTTTCATTTCATGGAAATATTTTCTCTAAGGATCAAACCTCTGTTGATCCTGGGACAAAAAGAATATCAGGAATGGACTATAACTTTTTACATAATTGTGGTACCTAGTTTCAATGTCTTACTAGGTTAATATCTGTATTTCATTCATAATTTTTATTGAATGGAAAACCCCTTAACCAAAATTACATGTAAATGGGTTATGTTTGTATGAAAAAAATCATGAGAATATTTTTTTGATGAATTGTTGTCTATATTACTGAATGGTCTGATCTTAACTGTACCATTGGAAAATAGTTTATTTGTGATTTATAGTGACATGTCTGTAAAAGGGATAGGTTTTCTTCTATATGCAGATTGATAGAGTAATTACATATTCACCAATTTAGATAAAAAATAATGAACCGAACTATCAAACCCATGATGTTGTGTAAACATTGATATAAATTACACTGATGATATGGAGACATTATATATATATATTGAATGATGTGACACAAAAGTGGATCACAAGTGTTTTAAAGTGATCTTATTAGAGAATGAAATAAACATGAGGAAATGGCGATACCTTAAGCTACTCATAGATTACGATTGTTCCATAAACTACCACACACAGAATCCCAATAAGGTAGAAGATGCATTTATAATTAATTATCATAGTGTCATTAAAAAAGTGAGGAACGATAGGAATCCTATTTATATGTATATATTTTTGATGGATATAGTAATTACAAGGGAATGTGAAACATACAAATTTTTTCAAATGTTTTCTAAACAATCCTCATTGAATTGAAAATGTGTTCATATTATGATCATATGATTTTCAAAAGAAAATTAAATATGTGAATGATGGGAAGTTTGAAGACATAATATATGGGGATGTATTTCACATATTTGGGATAATACATGGTGTTACCTCTATACCGTAGCTAAAAATAAAATAATAGTATGATGCTCATTTCTTGAATTTATCAATACAAAATTGTGGAACTGATATGTATAGATATTTGAAAGATCATTTTTTTATGGGATGATATGAAGTGTAAAATAGATGATTATGTATCAGGTTGTTTTTCTATCAATAGGTTAAGGCTAAAAGACAACATGTTTGATGATTTATTCAACATCTTCCTATTCAGACATGGTAATATTATGAAATTATTATGGATTTTATACCTTAATTTCAATGGACTCTAATAAACATTGATGCAATATGGGTAATTGTTGATCAAATTACCAAATCATCCAATTTCTGAGCTACAAGTGAGGATTTCCCCCTAGTGTTCCTTGAAAGACTCAATATTAAATATGTTATATGACATCATGGGGAAACTATATAATTTATTTCTTATCACGATCAAAAATTTACATCAAAATTCTAAATAATTATGTAGATGGTTTTGGATACATAGATATATTTGATCATTTCTCGTCACTCAAAAAATGATTGGTATTCAAAATAGAATATTGGAACATTAAAAGGCATGTTAAGGTCCTACTCAATCGACTAACAGGGAATATGGGATCATTATCTCCCTTTTCAGTGTTTTACTACAATATTAGTTTCCATTAGAATATTAAAATGGCCTTATATGAAACATTATTTAGAAAGAGATTGTGTACTCCTTCTTGTAGGGATGAATTGGCTAAAAGAAATATTTTAGGCCCATATCTTGGGGAAGAAAAAACATAAAACAGTAAATATTATTCATACCCATTTCAATATAGATTAAAGTAGTAGAAAGAGTAATGTATAAACCCATAGGAATGTTTTGGAATTTCATGTTGAAGATTGTATATTATTAATGATAACACCATGTAATTTTGTTATGTGATATTTTTTGAAAGGGGAAATGATCCCATGGTATATTTGACCTTTATAAATAATAGAGAAAATTGGATATATGTCTAAACATTTGGTGATCCCACCTAGAAAATATAAGGTAGACAATGTGGTCTACATCTCTTTGCTAAGGAAATATATTACAGACCCAAAACATGATCTCACATATGAAGAAAATGAATTGGATGTTGGTTCATCTTATTACGAATATCTTATCAATACTTGGGACACTAATGAAAAATTGTTTAAGAATGGTATGACTAAGCTAGGAAAGGTTGTTTGAAAATTTCATAAAATTTAATCGGTGATTTGGAAGATATATAAAATTATTATGAAGCAACACAAAAATATTTTTATAATGGGACATTCTATAAATCATTAGAATTAAAATATTGAATAATGGAAGAATTTAAAACCCTGATATCTTATTGTATATATCTTTTAAAATTTAACATCTTCGATAGTTTATGCTTCATTATACACCAATATTAATACCATAAATACTTGAAAACATTAATATAACCCTTCGAATATTAATGTGACCATTAAAAATATAAATACCTACAATAAAATATTTAACATAAATTGTTTATCTTTAAAAAAATTATATATCTTAAGAATAAAAATTCAATATATTTATATCATTGAATAACTAAATCAATAAATTATAAATGATTAATTAAGGGTCAATATTTTGGTGATACATAAACGTACTTTTAAATTTTTATAATTAATATTATTATGTAAGGAATATTTATGTTAATAAAATATATATCTTAATTAATATTTTCTTCTCTTATTATTATCTGATAGTATTATGAGACCTAAATTAAAATTTTAATGTGTCATAATATCATTTATTAATTTTAATTGATATTTGTTTGAATAAATGATGACATTATTTAAAAAATTAAACTTCACTTATTAGTAAAATTATTTTCAAAATATGATTATATTTTGGAAATCAGCATGTACAAATTAAGAATTAGTGATTTTATGGTAATTTCATCAAATACAACAATTTTCTAATGGATAGTAAAAATTCAGTTTTCATGTAACCTGTGTAACTTTAATAGCATCATTAATTATGTATATTTAAAATAATTATTTCATGAACATAAATATAGTATATTTTCTATTTTATTTGAACAATTCTTCATTAAAATTCAATAAACTCAATTTCCAAACCAACAAATTATTTTCCAAACCCTACAGTCAAATGTCATTATTTAATAATACAATTATTCTTTTTAAACAAATTCATTTGTAATAAACTAATGAATTCGATTTATAAAGGTGTTATAATGTCTTAAATTCATTATATTATATTAATATATAATTAAAAATAAAAACAGTCACAATTATAAGTCTTTCAATTTATATTAAATTTTATTTAATATTTTACACTAAAAATACCCCTCTTCTCAAGTATAAATAGCTCATCTCCCTACCCTGGGAAAACTAATCATCCCCCCATTCCAAATAATATTATCATAAAAAATTATTCTACCTTAGGCCGGTTTTAATTTATAGGAATGTTATTGCATGATACAACTCCAATCACCAAGGCATGATAGTGTTATACAAGATATGTCAAATCGAGGGAATATAATGTATCCATTAACTATTCCATATTTTCATCTCCATCTTAATATTCCCAATTCCATAAAAATTAATATATTATAATTTATTTTCAGTATTTAAAACATTGTATTTATTATTTTCTCTTATTACAAGTACCATATATAAAACATATATAAATTTTTCACACCCTTTCCCATCTCATTAGACAGTGTCAATTAATGGTCTGTTAACCACCTATGATGAATTTGACAAGACCTTTTTTAAACCAAATTCACGAAAGGGAAGTAAAAATTATATATAATATTTAAATATTTATATATAATTACTCTACTCATATGGATTACTATTTAAATAGCGAAATCATTCTAAAATAATATTTTTTAAAGAAAAATAATATTTCAAAATGATTATATTAAATCAATAATTTCAACGAAATTTAATTCAATGATTATAATAGATAATTTATTGTATAAATTTCTATAATTATCTTCTTTATCAGTGTTTCAGTAAAAATATGTTTATTATCCAGGAGCCACATCTGTGAAAACATTTAATGGGAATTAAGGTAAGGTATATTCTAAAAAAACCTATTTCCCTTATAGATAAAATTTATCTCTCTTTAACCAAACATAATAATTAATTATATTTATGTACACCTCCTAATTTCATAATTTCCATTCCGAATATATGTGTCAATTAAAATTCAACTTATGTTGATGAATAAGTTTAGTTATATAAGGTTAAATTTTCAATTCCTCTCGAGAGGGATGCTCGATTGTGTGGAACACCCCAATTTCATTACCAGTTAAAAGTACACATAATAATCTATTTTATGAGGACAATATTTTTCTAAAATACTCTTATTAGCATGAAAACATCATTGTTAATTTTTTGGTTTTATGGAAAAAATATTCTTTTTTCACATTAAAGACGCTTTTATATTTTCCCTTAAACCGCACTAATGTATCTCATTTATATATTTTCGTAAACACTCAATTTAGTTCATTTTAAATCAGATGAATAATTTCATATTGATTTTTTTAATATTTCTCGAATAAAATTTTATTCCATTTTCATTGTTGGGATACACATTTTTACAATATTTTCTCTTGAAAATACAAATGATTCAATAAATAACTCTTTATTGAAAGGCTAAATGTTATTTGTCAAAAGAATTTCAAAATGAAATTTTTTTGAATATTTTCATCAATTTAAATACTCTACTATAAATTTTATAATTATTTTATATTTAACTATTATGTTACCATCAATCATATTTCATAGAATCATTCATTTTTATATTTGGGGAAGTGCTAACCTGATACCATTCTTCATATAACTCTAGAAAAATTATTATTATGTTTCTTACTAGCAATATTATATACATTTCATATGACTGGCCCAATATGAATGTATATGTTGATTCTATTCCACTAAATTCATATGATTAATTCATTGGACATAGAATGATAAGGGTGAATCCTTTTATAGCCCTTTGATGAATCTCCAGGTCTCATGTGATATACCGGTATTGGTTTCTATCGATTGATTTATGTAATATTTCCCATTTCATTTATGGTATTCATATGACGTCTAGAATTATGAATTAATTAATCATGATACTAGTAAATGAGAATTCATTAGATTATTTTACAAATATAATATAAATGGTTATGATTAATTGTAATTTGATTATTTATATTTTATTATTCAATCATCATTGATTCATATAATATAATGTTCAAGATTATGTTTTAATGGAATTTATTATTATATATTCACTATTTCATATAATTTATATTTATAACATTCCATGTATTTCTTAAAAATATTTACAATCTAATATCACCCATTTAATATGTTAAATGTTTCCCATATATTTGAATATGTATATTATGTATGACTTATTGGGATAATCTAGGGGTTTATTGGTCATTCCTATATAGATGATATTTTTATCATTTCAAGTGATAATGTAACAATTATTTTTATATATGTTTTTGCAATGATACAAAACTATTTGAATATTTTGGATTGAAAATTTGAATATATTCCAATATAACATGTAAGGAACCAACTCCATGATACTTGGTCTTGGGTACTTATAGTCACAGGGTCAAATGTAAAGTCATTCCACATTCATATGGATACAGAGGTGGTTGATTAAGGCCACCAAAATCTGGATATATGGACATCATCCTATAATATGTATGTAATTATCAAATGAAACAAATAAAGTCATTATTCATCCCTACACACTAAAACATTTACATAAAGTTGTGATACATGTTGTTCACTCAGAGATACAGTTCCCACATTGAGGTGAATCAATCTCTCAACAACAACCTTATGATGAATTTTTGGACAAATACACCATCATTTAACAATATCACATCATCTTCATATACTATCCATATAGGTATTGGATCATAACCCTTTAGTTTTTCTGTATTGTAGTACAATGTAGGTCAGAATCTGGTCTAGCCATCACATTATCCACATGTGATAATGTGATCACACATGTTTTACAAGATATTGATCCTCAATAATTGGAAGTATCTATCATTCAATAGCATATTAATATATTCAAATAACATTATTTCTCTTATGGGTCCACTAGAAAACTCCTTCTCATCATATGTATTTTTGATAAGAACATCTATTATGATGTTAAACATCATGGGTTTTTAATCTATCTAAAACAGAAACATTAATAATAACTAAATATAGTGACTCCTGGATGTACTTGGAAGTCCTATCACGAAGTCCATGGATATCCCATTGCACTTCCACTATGGGACCTCTAAAGGTTGTACCAAGATAGAAGGTATGTGGTGCGCTGCCTTCATTCACTGATCAATGAGGCATCAAGAGACAAACTCTACAAATGCCTTCATCATACCTGGTTACTAGTTATATTGTAGAAGGCCCTTATATATCATTTCCACTCTTGTATGTACCGCTAAGGTGGACTTGTTGAACTCCCTCAACACTTTCTCATGAAGTGACATTGGTAACATAGAACTTCTTCTGGAAAAGGTGAAATGATCCCCACATTCCAAAAATCAATCATGCGCCTGCCCTATGGATATATGAGCACATAATGTCTCAAAGTTAGCGTCCCCATGCTGGGCCTCCCTTACTCGCTGATGAAGTGGGGGAGTTACTATACAGGACGGAAGAAAAGCTACTCAATTTTTATCCACAATGGATATCTGCAAAGTGGCCATCTACTCTGTCGCCTCACCTAGCAGATGTATACAAGATATGTTGCAACGTTCATCTACTACAATGTTATCCTTTCTAGGTGTATCGACTATTTCAAATTCATAGTACTGGAGGAACTCAAGCCATCACCACTGCCTCTAGTTTACGTCCTCTTGAGAGAATATATACCATACTCTTGTGATCAAAGAACACGGTAAACCATTCTACCATTAGATAGTGTCGCCACATCTTCAAGTCGAAGACCATTACATCTAACTCCAGGTCATGGGCAGCGTAGATATAATCATGTTGTCTGAGATTCTGAGAACCATACGCGATCACTACTCG
The DNA here is from genome assembly GCA_963277665.1 of Viscum album. NCBI lineage: Eukaryota > Viridiplantae > Streptophyta > Magnoliopsida > Santalales > Viscaceae > Viscum > Viscum album. Next base: position 836,335,402 of record OY728138.1, read on the forward strand.
CTCCTACATCATGACACAACCGAGTCCAGTCCCTGATGCGTTTCCGTACACTACGTACCCTACGCCTTCCTCTATAATCCTCAAGATGGGGGCACTAGTCATCTTATACCACAACTTCGGAATTATTTGAATGTATCTCTCAGACCACATGAAGGGTTTCCCATTATTTTTTAAGGATGATAGTGGAGCTAAAACTCTAGAGAAGTCTAGAACGAACATCCGGTTGTAACCAGCTAGACCCAGGAAACTATGTACCTCCATCCCACACTTGGGTGGCTCCCAGGAAAGTAATGTCTCAATAATGAATGGATCCACTACAAATCTAGCCTCCGAGATGATGTCTCCCAAGAAGTGAACCTCTCAGATCCAAAACTAGCACTTCAAGAGATTACCATAAAGCTAGTTCTCTCGGTGTGTGTCCAATAATATATGAAAATGGTGGGAATTATCCTCCTCAGTAATCGAGTAGATTAGAATGTAGTCGCTGAAGACTACGACAAAGCGATTGAGGTAAGGATGGAAAATCATGTTCATGAGTCCCATGAGCACTGCAGGAGCGTTGGTTAATATGAAATCCATAACCAAGAACTCGTAGTGTATATACTGACATCTAAAATCCATTTTCAGCACATCCTCACCTCGAACTATGAGCTGGTGATATCCTGATCTGATGCCTATCTTCGAGAACAATTGTGCTCCCTTTAGCTAATCGAAGAGGTCATCAATCCTCGGGAGTGGGTACTTGTTCTCCATAGGAGGAATCCGATACGCTGGTGTAGATATGAGTGTTGTCCCGGGATACTGGTCAATGTTGAATCCCACCTCTCTACGATGAGGTAGTCCTATAACATCATCAGGGAAAAAAGATGAGTACTGGTCCACCACAACATGATTGCTTGGACTATCTACATCAAATTTTATGTGGGTAAGGTAGGATAACTGATTAGTGATCTGCTAAATACTCCTCCGAGTAAGTCCATCCTATGTGGGAAATGATCCCTTCTCTTCGGTGAAGGTAAACCTAGTCCCATCTGTGTGGACACATAGAACATTGTGCCTAATATATTCGATCTGAGCATGGAATGTAGATAACCAGTCCATACCCAGGATGTTGTCGTAAGGCCTCAACACTGCTACTAAGATAATTCAGTCGATGCTCTCACCTCCTAGAGTAAGCTCACATTGCCAGAACCAGTGTGCAATCATCGAGTCTTCTCACGTAAGAGTATCTAGCCCAAAAGATCGAGCCAATGGATCTGTTGGTATATTCAAGATCCAAACAAGGGTAGTGGCAATTAAAGAGTGACTGACACATGTGTCAATAATAACTGCAGCTAGGGTGTAGTCGACAGAAACCATATTTTGAATCATCTCTATAGTTCCATGATCATATGCCTCACCTTCCTAATGTTGAGATCTCTCTTGTCCACCTGCTCCCTATAGTCGAGGTGGACCTCCTAGTGATGGTGGCGGTATCACCTCGAAACCTCGCCCACTGCCAATTGCACGACCATATCCTCTTCCACATTCACCTGCTTCCTAGACACAACCTGTATTGAACCTCTACCTTTTCCTGGGAGGTCCCTCAATTCTCTAATGATCATCTAATCGGCGGGTCGGAAAGTCACCATCCATGTGACCCAGTCCGCCACATGAGAACCATTGCCTGCTCGTGGCATTCATTTCTCTGCTCCGGGTGCCCCACACAACCGATCCTGAGTCATGCGGTCGTCCACCTATAGATCTGGTCCTCTTTGACCTCTTCAACATTTGTCTACTACTAGCTACAGAATACTCTGCTATGTGTCAACTGGTGGTGGTTCTCGCTGTTTGTGACTACTCAGTAAAAAAACTCTCCCCTATGTGGGCTCTCTCTAGCACCCCCGCCTATATCGAGATGCTTAGTTAGATCATCGGAGCTCTGATCTCCTGCCTGAGTCCCTTCTGGAAGGTCTAGGATCTGAAAAAGGGTCATGTAACAAATAAGTGGACTAGCATGAGTGGTCTATTAACATCGCTGAGTACCGAGCTACAATCATGATGCCCTACTGCATATGAAGTATCTAGTGGATGTGCGCTGCATAGAGAGTCACTGGGAAAAACTCTACACTGAACATGATCTTGAAATCTGCCCAGCGAAGCGTTATCTCATCATGATCTCAGAGCATCAAGATCCACCATCTTTCTATGGCTTCCTATAGAAGGATGGCATCAAGAATAACCATGCGGTGGCTGGTGTCTCTAGAAGTTAGAAAACTCTCACTATAGCCTCCAGCCAATCCTCAGCTTCTTGCGGGTCTGTCTCTACCCTGAAACTGGGTGGCCCAGGGTGCTGGAACTCATTCAATGGGCTCAAGCGGTGTGCATCATCTACTATTAGGGCTAGTGGCATCGGTAGCCAACGGGTAGTGCTTCTTCTGGAGCCTCCGCAGGAAATGTTCCCTGTATCGAGGTGTCATTGCTCGGTGGGCTATCTTTCTATACAAATCGTGGGACTCTAGCTGGTTGTCAATAGGGAGGAATCCTGAATGAAATAGACGTGACACTGTTGATGTCTATAACTTGTGAGATGACTTGGTTGATCTGACATAATGAAAACATTTGAAAACCCACACGCAATCCGTGTTTTCGTGCACTGAGTTGGAAATCATTTGTTAGGGTCCTAGTGTATGGATACGTCGGCTGCCGCTCCAATACTGGACTCCCTGAACTGAAAACCACACTCAGTTCCCATAACACTATTGATTCATAGAAATGATCAATGTCATATGTTATGTGCTAGAACATAAAACTCACATTCCAGTTTTTCATGACCCGTCCTTAAGGACCGTGCCATGACTACCCCAAGCTCGTCTTCCATAGGCCAAGTGCTGGAAACTAGCACCAAAGGCGTAATTCCCGTAATCTGGGAAGGAATTGCCTTTATAACAGTAAACACACACAAGAGAGCACACAACTGGATTCAAAACACTACATAAAACAGTTTTACAAGAGAGTGTTGAAAAGTAAAGGGAGAGGAAATACAAGTCCAACTTTATTGCACAAGTACAACTGAAAAGGGTGAAACAACTGTAAGGTGAAAATAATCCCTTGGATCATCCTCCATAGATCCTACCTGATGGGTAGGTACAGATAGCCTCCACAGTACTCCACGTCCACCCGTCTTCTCCATGTACTGTCATAGTGTGTAGTCCACCTCTTGGTACCGTCCAGTCCTGGTACACTCAGCCTCAATTTGCGCTATCCGTCATCTGCAACCAACATAATGAGATGCGGGAAGGGCCCTTGAAGGGGTGAGTATAACGATACTCAGTAAAGACCCTGAGACCCTTAAGGTATCACAAAATTCAACAAAGATATACCAAAAAGTATGAAATCAACAAATAACCCTACATAGGAATATTCCCCTATATATAGCTAAGTTATCAAGTAATCCATCTCAGTCAGGAGGTAACCACAAAAGATACTGACTCAACTCAACCAAGACTTTTGTTCACATTATTTAAACAGTGACTGCTGGAGAACTCCTCCTATATCGAATACAGTGGGCCTTCCACGACACCATGGTGCTTCCAACTAACCATGGACTGCTGAGGTACTTCTCCTATCGACTACCATGGGTCTACTATGTTCCCAAGGTGCTCCCCACTGTGGGCATGCCGTGTCACCGAGGCTCTCCGAACTGTGAGCCTTCTGTGAAACCAATGCACCTCCCATGTGGCTAGTTGAATCATTCCATGACAAAAAGGTCAGTTGTCGTCAGGTCTCAGCTAGCTACTAGTTCTCGGCACTCTACTTTCTCGTCTTTGGGAGGATCCACTCCATGATCTGCTGGTCAAAACTCCAATTTTCACTAAGTTCCATGTAGAGGTATCTCAAAGGTTCGACACATAATAGGGGTCTAAATGCAACAGACGGTGCGTCAATCAGACGCCCGGTCTGTGAGTTATTAGCTTTTTAGTCCTAGGGGCCCGATTGGATTCGTGCACGATCCAAGCTAACCATATATTAACATTATCCTGAACTCCAATGGGGTATACTGAAAGGGACTATCATGTTCAAAGAATACCAGCGCCACTAACAGTTCTTCAAATAGTCGTCTGGTGCCAAAGATATGTCCAATGGATGTAAATGTTTGGTAGTGTGCTCGGTTCCTATCCATCACGGTTGGAACGACCTGGTCCGACCCAGTCTTGGACGACCTGGTCTGGGTCGACTCTATCAGACCTGTTGGGTCTGGCCAGACCGATTGGCTGGCCCACCCTATTAGGTTCGGACTGGCCCGCTGGTCCCAACCAAGAAGGCCACTGGGGCGGTTCGGCCCGAGCTAGGGGTTGTTTCAGCCCGGAGCACCGCGAAGGTGCGGCTCAGCCTCTTGGCCAAGATGGTCGAGACCGATTTGGCCAGCACAGGGAGGGGTGCGGCTCAAGTGACACTAAGAGAGTGGGGTGTGCGATCCAGTGAGGGTTGGTCGGGCACATGAGAGGCTTCCGGTCATGCCGAAGGGCAGACTGATGGGGTGTGGCCAGGCTGCCAGGCAGCCAGGCATACCGAGAGGCAAGCCGGCGGGTGGGCAAGTAAAGCGCAGCAAGGACGGCAAGTGGTCGGGCAGGGCGTGAGGCAGAATGGGGGGGCAGTCGGGATGGCTGGCAGGAAGATGGGAGGTGGTCGGGCAGGCCGACAGGGCGCGGGCCTGCCTGGGGCTTGTCCAGGGCTGGTTCGTCCGGTGGCAGTGCAGAGCGCTGTAGGGGCTACGTGGATCAACGGGGTTGCGGGTAGCATGAACATTGTCTTTGTCACCATCTTTCCCTCATTTCATCTTCACCATGCTTAAGATAATCATAAAAAAGAATGGTGGAGGGGTAGGGTCATGTTGGTTTAACCCACACCCTCCGTGTTTAGGGTGGTAGAAAGTGGTTCAAACTTTCTTGGGTTTTTAATGAATTAATCAAGAATATAAAATGGGAGAAAGATCAAAAAAATCACCCCACATCATCCCGAAAATAAAAAAAACTCAAATAATTCCCCCTGACTTTGTTCATCATTCGTTGAAGGAGTCACGTGGAAGAAGACGGATTTTTCTCAGTTCGTCATGTCCACCACACACTACCAATCCCAAGCTCGCACGTCTGTTGTGGAAGACGCTCCACGTCAGTAGAATCCGAGGAAGGATGTTGAAGTCACTCCTCGTGGGTGTTCTTCGTTCTTTGTTCTTTGTTGGGAGGTTTTCTCTCTTCTCCCATCTTCCACCAAAAAGCATTTCCAACCAATGTAATAATAGATTTTGATATCTTATTAATTCATTGGCACAATATTCAAAATGGATGAATTAAATTAAAATTCACTACTTAATTATTGTGAAGGATTTGGAATAATAAATTATGTGTTGGATCATATAATTAAAGGGGAAGAGTCAAGAGGCTCTCCATCATTAATGAGGGAGATTTGAGAGGTTTTCCTCTCCTACAATTAATAGGGGGTTTTGTCCTGTATGGTCCCCACATATTAACGTCTCCAGGGATGTTAGATTCAGATAGTCCCCATCACCATAACCTCCCATGGGAGGTTATGGTTTGGTGGTCCCACCTCCAAATTCCATGAGGAGGTTTTAACCACCAAATAAAAATTAAGAAACACACTTTATTTTTATTTAAATTAATTAAATACCCAAAACTAACTTTTATTCTCAACTCACTACTGTCGAAGTGAATGTCTACTTAAGCGCAAACTGGTTCTTTGAGATCAACGGTGTCCTCAGATTTCATTTCTGAGCACCGATTGAAATGTTATAAAAACCCGCTTGTACGTTTACTAAACATACCCAAACAAAACATCAGAAATTGATTTCGGGCACACCGGGTCTCAGAATCATGCAGCGTCAATTTTCACATACAAGTAAAATTTAAATGTATTTAAGAAAAAAATTCCATGGAATTTACTAGTATTTATGATAAATTACTATCTATAAATAATAAATTTAATAATTTTTTATAGTAAAATTAATTCATAAATTAAATTATATATGCACCTTTTAATTTGAATATATCAACGAAAAAACCTAGAATAAATATATATATACAGATGTTTGTGTGATTGTGTGTGTCTTTTTAGAATGGTATAATAATATTCAATGAATAAAAAATTATTTATTTGATAAAATTATTTTATAACAACATTTTACATGTATAAAAATTATATGTGTTTTGAATAAATTAACAATTCACCCCAAATAAAATTCATAAGATAGAACTATATTAATAGAAAATAATAAATATAATAAATTTTCCTCTGAGTACTATATATTGTTGAAAATGATATATTTCATTTTTTTGGATGTCTAATATATCTCTATAAATTATATATTGATCCACATATATCAGATATAAACTCCATAATATTTACATTAGTATTTAGTAATTAATATTTCTATGATAAATGTTTTTTTAATTGGGACAATGCAATGCCCCCTTATTTTTTATAAATTGTTCTATTAAATAAACATTGTGATGATATATTGATTTACACAGTGCACTAAAATAATATGTAATTTGAAATATTATATGAATAACATTATAAATATTAATAATAACCACACAAGTAGTTATTAAATCAATTTAATTTATTATAAATTCACAAAAAGTAATATTAAAAACAAATAAGTTTATAAAAGGGAGTTGTTTTAAAAAAAATATTTATATGAAGTATTTTAATTTAAAATACAAATTTTGTGAATCCAACAATATTTATGAATTTATGACATGAAAAATGTCTTTGGGTGATTTTTTGAAATTATTCTAATATAATTATTATTTTAATGAATATAATGAAAATAATTATTTCTCTAGTAATACACCCTTTATAAAATTATTATAATACCAGAAATGCAAAAAATGTATTTTGAAGCAATTTGATGATGATTTTTTATAACATAAACTATACCATTTAAATATACTTTTTTCAATTAATAGAATGCTTGTTTAATGATTTTAAATCTTATGTAATATTTTAATCTATCAATTATTTTTATTATCCTAAATTAATTATTTATTATCATTAAATTTATGAATTAAATTTAATAAATTTGATTTCATATTCGAGATAATGATATTCTAATGACATTATAATTTAATTTTTTATTTTAGTTAGAAATTATGTTTACTATGATCAATTTAAACAACCGCTGTAATGGAAAAAGAGTGTTTTTCACATATTATTTAACAAATACATCATATAATTATCCAGATAATATATTAAATATATTTTATTTAATTAAATTTATATTTTTTTATACATGTATTAAAATATATTATCAATATATGGATTAGTGATTAATTTCATAATTTATATAAATAAAATAATGTTGAAAAAACATTTTTTTATAAATTAGTTTTTCATTATAAAAAGGTTTTGGATTATAATATACTTTTACTCAATTTGAAAATTTAATATATTTATATGCATGTAATTTTTTTACAAGATGATAATTTTTTAAATGGGGTATAAATAATTTTATAAATAAATATAAATTATTTGGGAAAAAATAGACACAAATGTAATTTAAAAAATTTAATATATATGGAAAAAAATATAAAATAAAATAAACATGTTTCAAAAATTAATCAAAATGAATAGTCGATGGATGATAGTTTTTACCTCATTACTATGTAAATTATTTTTTCGAAGAATCTTTTGATTCCTGAATAGTTTCATGAAATCCTTTAAAAATTTAATGGATTTTTACTAAAGTGATATTTTTATTACATATAAATGGAGATAATTTCAATTGTACTTCTCTAATGAATACCAAGATATGTCTTTAACATAATTCATCACTACTCATTCCCCAACCATATCACTACATCATAGAATCATTTTTCTTTTATAAATTCCACACTAATAATACATATTGTTTTACATAATAAATAACTTCCGAATATATAAGTAATTATCTCAATCAAACACTCTTAATCTTTTTCATAGTTTACCTTCAAAATATTATTCTTTTTGTTAATAGATTAAAATAGTAACAGTTTTAGTATTAAAAAATTTTATTATACTAATTAAATATTAATTTTATACCCTCCAAAAAAAACCATTCATAAAAGTAATTCATATTCATTTATAAATGTAGACTATTAAATAAACGAAATACATGTTCAATTTCATTCCTCGCCACACATATATAACATTAGAAAAAATTTATTTGTAAATATTATTTTTTGAATATAATAATATTATATAAATTCAATATTGGTCCTTGAATAAGTGATGTTAAAAATAAATGGACATAGTAAACATAACTAGATTAGGTAATATTATTGATGAACCTTTTTTAATATGAATAAATTTGGTAAAAATAGAGAAACTAAATAAATTTTGTACAAATAGAATAATGATATATATAAATATAAAAACACATTATTTATCTGTATATTCTAATTAAATAAATAATATTTAATATCTACTATCTCACAATATTCATAAACCCCAAATGATAAAACCTTGATATAATTTTAATATTAAATGTTTTCATTAAATCATTGTAATAATTTATTTCTGAAATAAATTTCTGTAAACCTTTCAAAAATTCATTAAATTATGTAAAATGATAGCACATATATATGATGAAAAATTCATTATAAATAACATTTTTTCAAAGTTCGAAGGGGAAATGTATTTTATATTGTTTTCTATAGAATTAGACCAAGTAAAATAAGATAACATATTATGTGAGTTAAAGAATGCACGGGTTTAGTTAATGATTTTTGAGTTTTATAAAATATATACCCTAGTCGAAAATCCCAAAAAAACAATAAAAAACATATACATTTATTGTTCTCTATGAATAATTATTATGGTTTTGTGTAATTATTTATTATGATTATCACAACATGTAATAAGATATTTATATGTACATATATATTATGATTTTATACACAATTACAAGGGTTATTTTTTATATATTCAATTTTTGCAAGAACATTTATTTTCTATAAATGAGAATATTATTTAACGGATTTATGCTTATTACTATTGAATAATCCGAAGAAATATTTATTTTTTAAATAATAAATTAAAATTGGATTAATTTGTGATATATTTCATAAATAATAGTTAATTTACTAAAAGTAATTTTCTTATAAAAATATTTTTTCTCTATATTTTAAATTTTTAATTTCAAATAATATTTCAAATTTTAGGGTTTGATTTAAAAAATAATTATTTTTTGGATTTATCAAATAAATATTCACTTTTTATCTATTTTTAGTATTATTATAAAATAATTGTGATTTATATAAATTATAAATAATAAATTGTTTTCCAAGACATTGTCTTTTAATAATTTATCAATATATAATTGTAGATTATCATATTTTCAAACATTTTAATTAACCCCAAATTTATTTAAGGAATAATTTTATTAATTTTGAGAATATAATTTTGAATATATATTACTTATGATTTATATTAATATATACATTCAAATGAAAACACTATTTGGATGATTCATTTAAATAAACTTTATTTGATAAAGTTATTTTTGACTTGATCTGGAAGGCACATAAAACATAATTATCCTTCATTAAATAAATTTACTTATATAATGTGAAAATAATTTATAACTTTGTAGCCTTAATATATTTAATTATCCGGATAAAATTTTCTTATGAATTTAGTTTTATGCATTATATGATATAATAATAGAATAAATTTTTACATCTCCTAAATTTTTATATTTTTTAAAACATAATTACATATTTTTTGTCATCTAGTTGAAGTGGAAAAGTATTCTAAATATTAATATTCTCCATCAAAAGTTATTTCCAAGTTTGAATGTTGAGTTTCCACTATAAGAGTAAATTAGTTTATGGGTTTTTTTATCATATTGAAATTGGAAAAACAAGTATATAACATGTGAGATATTGGATGATGGATGATGTGTTAAACATATCTATTTAACTGAAACAATTAATGTCCATTTTTTGAGACCATATAATTGAATATTTTATAAATAATATTAAATTTTATAAGTATTTTATTAAAAATACAACATTTTTTACTTGTAAGTGGATATCACATCCTCCCATGTTTCTAAACTACACAAAGTCATTAGGTCAAGAAAAATACACCCAAATTTTAATATCTATGATTTTATATGTATTATTTTTAAATATTATATGAAATTATTACGAGACATGGCTTTACAATGGCATGCGATTCTGATGTCCAGAGTGCCTGGAATAAATTTTTGTGCTGGAGATGTATGTAGAGCTGAAAAATATATAGCTATAATTAAGAAATTGACCTAGGTTATGATAAATAATCATACACAAATAAAGAATCCAAATATACAATGTGATGTAACAATGTCAAACCTATTTATGAGACAACAACCCCCAATATTAATTTGTACTAGAACCTAATTGGTAGCTATGAAAGTAGAGACCCGAAGCTTAACGTACATGGACATTACATTACATTTGCGAAATACTTAGTACATAAAAAAAACACAGACACAAGGATCGTAATAGTTTAGTGTCTTTGGAAACTCGGAATGTAATCTTCTAATCATGGTGAAAGATCTTCAATATATCCCATAAAGATCTTCCCTTTTTTTACCTAAAACCTTTCTTTATATCCTGGGGAAAAGAAAACATAAAAGGGTGAGCTCAAATGCTCAGTAAGGGTAAACAAAAGAGAAATCAATCACATCATATTCATAAGAACATAACTTTTGGAAATCATAACCTGCAAAAGAGAGCATAATTTCATAACATGGGATAAATCATAGTAGTGAAATGAAATCCCAATAATCATAACATAAAACATGAAACCTTGTGGCATAAACACATAATCATAGAGAATCATTTCTTGTTAGTCAAGACTCATTTCCAAGACTATCTTAGTGGACAAAGTCCCTTTCTAAATCGAGTAACCCTCGTTTCAGTCCTGTTTTACTGAACCGGTATAACGTACCATTTCAGCCATGTCTATCTCATGAGATATAAAATCTTTACCCAATGCATTGGGGGGAGATATAGGTCTCACCCATCTTTTAATGAATCCTTTCTTATGTGTGCCACATAATCATAAACCATGCATCATAGTGTAACCCATGTAATAAAAATGGGATTCTTAAACAACATGACATCATAAAACAATTCATATAAGATAAAGGAATTCATAAAAATGTTTCCATCACAACATAATCAAATCCATGTAATAATAGGGATAAAAACAGAACCCTTTTATTATCTTAGATGGAAAATAATTTTGATAAAATACTTGAACTCCATTCTTGAGGAAAATATCCTTTCTACTTCAAAAACATTTTTCCTTTCATAACATGTCATACGAATTTAAAATAAAAGAAGTTGATTAAAAATAAACTTGAAAACTTGTAAAGGAAGCTTCTTGGAAATAATGTTTTAAAAATCCATTCATGCCGTATAAGTTAAAAAAACATTCTTCTCGTACTTTTGTCGAAAAAGTCAAAAAGTACCTCGTACGAAAAACGACGAAAGCTTCCTTTCATATCTTTTACTAAAAACTCACCGAAAGGTAAAATTGTATTTAAACAATTTTAGATGGATGTAAATAATATTACATATTCAGGAAACATGGATGTGGATGATAAAATACACCCCAGTAAATTCCAAAGTATCAACAATCTCGGATAAAAATGAGATTGTGATATTTCCCTTACCTTAGGTTCGACTTTCTGTGTGAGTGTCCGAACCTCCTGTATATGATTTAAATCATGTTATTGACTTATTCCAGAATCTTATTCATTGTTATTATATCATATATGGTCCACTTATAACTTTATATTACCCGTTCTTTTGTAAATTCATGTTAAAGTAGCGTTTTGGGTAAAATCGTTTCATTTATCGTTGGTGTTTTGACTTGTTGTTCTTGACATTATTATTACTTATATCATGATTTACTTACTTCCAGAATATAAAATATGATTTATATATCATATATATTCAGTATAAATATATATATAATAGATAGATAAATGAAATGAAAAACACCGTTCATGGGGACGGTAGTCCGTACGTACGCATGAACGATGTTTTCCTTTCCTTATTGTCTTGAATGGAAGTAAGTAGATGACATACATATATATATATATATACATAAATCGAGTAGATTTATAATGTCATATATTTCATTATTATTTCTTATATATAATTTATAATCATTCTTAAATGGTTAACATGGAGAATGAATCTCATCGCGTCGTGGAGACGGTAGTCCGTACGTACGCACGAGCGATGATATCATTTCCATAAATATTGAATTGAATTGGAGTGGATTATAAAATATATCAGAATCAATATGATGTTTTAATAACTATGTATAGTTATTCTTTACACCATTATACCAATCCATGTAAGGTGGTGGTGGAAAATAGATTACACCACGGCGTGGAGACGGTATTCCGTACGTACGCACGCGCGGTGTTTTCTTTTTCCGTAGGATGGATAGATGGTGAAATAGGGTTGTTTCATACTTATAATAACATATCAGTATATGAGTGATACTGATGTTATTACTTCATAATGAAACAACCTAAGAAGAAGAAGTGGAATAAGAAATAAAGATGAAAGAATTGGTAACGATAATTACCTCTTCTTTGAAGCGCCTTTTGGAGACCTCCTCTTAGGGAACTAAAATTGGTCTTTGAGGAAGACCAGAACCTCTAGGATGTTGATAGGGAATTGGAGAAGAGATTTTGGCAGAGTTTGGCCGAGCTTGAGTGCTCAAATTGGTGTGAGGAGGAGGGGGAGGAGGTGTCCTTTTATATGGGAGGAGAGGGGCACCTTAGGAATACCTCAAAATATTATTTTATATTAATGTCAAAATCGGTTTATAATGGTTCCAAAGGGTCTTATTTCGAAGCTAAAGTGGGGATGGGTCGAAATCCTACCAACCAATAGGATTTAGACAAGTTTAGGGTATTATTTTAACCTTATCAATTAGATTTAACTCTAAGTTAAATAATTTAACTTCTACCGTGACTTTTTGTTTTCTTTCACTATATGGTTAATACACTTACAATAACATGCCAAACGAACCCCAGATTGTTTATTATTAATATATATATCCTTATCTACGTCATTTGGACGAACCTTAGATTTTTAGGAATAAAATAACAATTAATAATATAATATTTGATTTAAAAACTATTTTGTGTCAATTTTGACACTATTTGATATATGTTTTTTGTGAAAGTCATAACAGAATTATATGTTCGAACCAAGTTGATTAAATAAACACTAATATTTTATAGTAACCTAGAAAATTAGTGGAATTCATTAAAGGCTCAAATTACATTCATTTGAGCATTTATAACATCAATTATGTTAATATTTCCTTAAAAGGGTAATTACTGCATCATCGTTGTGTCATAAATAAATTAATTTATTTAAAGTCTAAAAATTATAAATAAAATATCATTATGTAGGAAATCTTTTTAGCATTCTAATTAATACTTATAGTCGAATTTATCTTATGTATAACCCCATATTAAAAATAATTTACTTATTAAACATTGTTTTTAACTATTTTAACCATTCTTTAAATAAATTAATAATAAATGTCCTAATCTATCCCAAGTGGGCCTAAATGTTCATATTTTATTCCTAAGTTTGTTTTTGGTCGAATTAAACTTATCCAATAGAATTAGGACATGTTTTAGGGTAACAGTAATATCATTCTTACCCTTAGTTACCCTATTTACTATTAACCGTGGAAAGAAAGTAAAAACGTACTATTCACGAAAAAATTATTTTTATCTCATTGAACCACATTTTACTTTCTGATATCAACCGTGTCTGTCGGATTTTCGAAATTCCATTCACAGAAGCGGTAAAATTATGTTTTATGCAAAATTCAGTTTTTAACCTACCACTTAGTTGTTTCACTATTCATAAAAAATTGAAAGTTTTCAGAAAAATACCAAAATTTCACCCTAGGTTAATTTCGGTATTCCGAATCCAAAAATGAAGTCCATTTTGAAAAATAAAATTTATAAAATTTCAAAAGGTGGTTATTATTATTCATAACGGCTAGTTTTAATAATATTTTAATAGCATATCGTTGTTTAGTGAAACTCGGTATTGCGTACGACGCAAGCTATCGAGGAAGGTTGTGATTGCGTGTAATGCAAGGCAAGTCAAGGATGCGTGTTGTGCAAGCTGATTTTGGTGTAGCGTACAACACAAGACATTAGTGAAATAAAAAAGAATATTTTTCATAAAATCTCGGGCTGTTACATTCTACCCCCCTTAAAATGAATTTCGCCCTCGAAATTCGTCGGGGTTATAAATGGTTTACTATTCGAAAGTTTCATTAATTGAAACCCACATAGTAAAAAGGAATACCAAAACTTGGCTTTAAAAACTAGAGTATGAAATATAACGATTACCCAAATAAACTAATCAATGGGTTTCCACTTAGGTGAAAATATGGATATGGAAGAGAAATCTAACCATCATGTTCTGATGGAGAGTGGTAGAGAACATGGCTATGGAAAATCCAGTGATCACAAATCCATAAATTTGTGATGATCTAAGGTACCATCTGATTCATCAGGTATAAGATCACTAGGACAACATTTTTGTTTTCAAGATCATTTCCCTAGAGTTGAAAATTTGATTCAGAATAAATACTTTCTTTATTTTGGTACAATCTCACTGTTGTTCATGCCTTGAACAATTTCCACTTCATCTCTTAAATAAATGAAGTTGAATTTGTTATTCGTGAAGTGTTAGTATGCCAGTTCATTCCATCTGTCTCAAACAAAAGGTTAGCAAAAATTATATACATAAGTCGATCTATAGTGAGATTAATCACATATGGTTCCTAAAATGGACTTATACTTCATATATCATACTGCTTAATATAATAAAACAAGTTTCTACTAAACAGGGACTTCCTGTAGGCCAGTGGTAGGCGATAAAGGCCAGTCGCACTTCGGTTGTGGGTTCGATTCCCACAGCCTTGTCCGAAGCGATGGGCTGTCGCCCGTCCTGCAGGTTTTCCTTTTTCTAAAACTACGTTACTATAACATCCCATCAATAATATCGAAAATCTTTAAACAATAGTAACTTATGTCCAACATAATCCAGTCTAATCTTTAGGCTTATACATAATACTGCAGTCCACTCTCATAATTTAGTGACAATGATTACCAGAGATTTAATACTATCATTGATCCCCACATATCATAAGATATGTCTTGTTGGTCACATTCCAAACATTCAAAGTCCTTAATCGTGTATTCTCTTGAATACCTTAGTGAAAACATGAAAGCAGTTAAAAGATAACACTTTCCACATACCAGAATCCTCAAAATTCTATATACTCAAACCATGATATCACATAGTCCTTATATCAATCATGAGCTCATGAATACTATTAAACATTTCATTTTCTCGTTTTCCCTTCATTATGCGCATATCATCTTATTTCCAAAAAATTTCTCAATCACTTTGAATACCACATCAAAAAATATTGCAATACTCAATGATACAACATTATTTTGGAATCCCATTACATAAACACTTAATCATTCCACCACATCGTTTTCATATTCAACATCGCCAATAGTGATCGCATATGACTTCCCTTTGTCCTTTGCCTTCAGTGGTTGCTCATGTTGATCATCACTAACCCTTGGATTAGGGCATTTATTAGCATAATGCCCCATTTCCTTGCACTTGAAGCATTGAAGTGTTGGTGGTGCGTTCTCTACAGTGTTTGCTTTATTCACATCATTATAATTCCTTTTTCCATTACTTCGACACTCAGCTTCTCGATGACCTTCTCTTCCAACCTTAAAACATTTTCTAGTTCCTTTAAGACAATCTCCACCATGCTTCTTTCCACACTTTGAGCATAAGGAAACATTCATCTTCTTTTCACCATTATTATGAGATTTCTCCTTGAACTTCATCTTTCGTTTCTTGTCAAAACCATGAGATGGATATGTAACACCAACTTCCATTTCTACCTTGATAGCACAACGCACAATTTCTTCATAGATACTAAAGTCTCCTATAGCTAATTCCCTTCGAAGACTTGGTTTTAGGCCACTGAAAAATCGATCAACTTTACTTTCAGGTTGGATGATAATGCCAGTTGCATACCTTGCAAGTCTTGTAAAATTTGCTTCGTATATACCAACAGATTCATCATCCTTTTTCTTTAGTTCAAGAAACTCCTTCTCCATCTTTGTTCAAAGAATACGAGGGATGTACTTACTGATAAATAAGTTCTTGAACTCGTCCCATTCCATGGACTCAATTTCATCTCTTTGCCTTGTATTCTTGATAAGATTCCACCATTGATCAGCTTCACATTCAAAACGATATACTGCTAAGATGACTTTATCATGTTCAGAACATTGAAGAACTGAAAATATCTTTTTAGTGGTACTGATCCTTTGTTCAGCAACAAGTGGATCAGAAGACCCACTGAAAGAAGGTGGACGTTGCCTCATGAAGGACTCAATAGAATATTGTTCCCTTCTCTGCTCATTTGGAAGTCCAGAATGATTCATAGCTTGTGTAAGTATAGCAATAAGATTTTTCACTCCATCTCCCATAACATTTGTTTGTTCATGAGGACAATCACTGCATTGTCCATTGCATTGATCAACACGGTTCCTTCGGGTTCCAGCCATCGTCTAAAACCCAAAAAGAATAGTGTGAGAGGAAAAAATCATGCTAGGGAAAATAACATAATAAAGGGGGAGTACCTTCAATATCTAAAATCTTAGGTTTAATTCTATGATCGTTAGCGTAATTATAGTACTATAACCTATACGTATAATTAACCTTAGGGACATCCCTAGACATACCTTAGAAATATCTCTAGGGATCTCACTAATGTTCTCGCATCCTACTTTCCAAAGGTTGACTAAAACTTTCCTCTGACACCAACTGTAGAGACCCGAAGCTTAACGTACATGGACATTACATTACATTTGCGGAATACTTAGTACATAACAAAAAAAACACACACAAGGATCGTAATAGTTTAGTGTCTTTGGAAACTCGGAATGTAATCTTCTAATCGTGGTGAAAGTTATTCAATATCTCCCATAAAGATCTTCCCTTTTTTTACCTAAAACCTTTCTTTATATCCCGGGGAAGAGAAAACATAAAAGGGTGAGCTCAAATGCTCAGTAAGGGTAAACAAAAGAGAAATCAATCACATCATATTCATAAGAACATAACTTTTGGAAATCATAACCTGCAAAAGAGAGCATAATTTCATAACATGGGATAAATCATAGTAGTGAAATGAAATCCCAATAATCATAACTTAAAACATGAAACTTTGTGGCATACACACATAATCATATAGAATCATTTCTTGTTAGTCAAGACTCATTGACAGGACTATCTTAGTGGACAAAGTCCCTTTCTGAATCGAGTAACCCTCGTTTCAGTCCTGTTTTACTGAACCTGTATAACCTACCATTTCAGCCATGTCTATCTCATGAGATATAAAATCTTTACCCAATGAATTGGAGGGAGATATAGGTTCCACCCATCTTTTAATGAATCCTTTCTTATGTGTGCCACATAATCATAAACCATACATCATAGTGTAACCCATGTAATAAAAATGGGATTCTTAAACAACATGACATCATAAAACAATTCATATAAGATAACGGAATTCATAAAAATGTTTCCATCACAACATAATCAAATCCATGTAATAATAGGGATAAAAACAGAACGCTTTTATTATCTTAGATGGAAAATAATTTTGATAAAATACTTGAACTCCATTCTTGAGGAAAATATCCTTTCTACTTCAAAAACATTTTTCCATTCATAACAAGTCATACGACTTTAAAATAAAAGAATTTGATTAAAAATAAACGTGAAAACTTGTAAAGGAAGCTTCTTGGAAATAATGTTTTAAAAATCCATTCATGACGTATAAGTTAAAAAAAACATTCTTCTCGTACTTTTGTCGAAAAAGTCAAAAAGTACATCGTACGAAAAACGATGAAAGATTTCTTTCATATCTTTTACTAAAAACTCACCGAAAGGTAAAATTGGATTTAAAAAATTTTATATGGATGTAAATAATATTACATATTCAGGAAACATGGATGTGGATGATAAAATACACCCTAGTAAATGCCAAAGTATAAACAATTTCAGATAAAAATGAGATTGTGATATTTCCCTTACCTTAGGTCCGACTTGCTGTGTGAGTGTTCGAACCTCCTGTATGTGATTTAAATCATGTTATTGACTTATTCCAGAATCATATTCATTGTTACTATATCATATATGGTCCACTTATAACTTTATATTACCCGTTCTTTTGTAAATTCATGTTAAAGTAGCGTTTTGGGTAAAATCATTTCATTTATCATAGGTGTTTTGACTTGTTGTTAATGACATTATTATTACTTATATCAGGATTTACTTACTTCCAGAATATAAAATATGATTTATATATCATATATATTCAGTATATATATATATATAATAGATAGATAAATGAAATGAAAGATCCCGTTCATGGAGACAGTAGTCCGTACGTACGCATGAACGCTGTTTTCATTTCCTTATTGTCTTGAATGGAAGTAAGTAGATGACATACATATATATATATATATACATAAATCCAGTAGCTTTATAATGTCATATATTTCATTATTATTTCTTATATATACTTTATAATCATTCTTAAATGGTTAACATGGAGAATGAATCTCATCGCGTTGTGGAGACGGTAGTCCGTACGTACCCGCGAGCGATGATATCATTTCCATAAATATTGAATTGAATTAGAGTGGATTATACAATATATCAGAATCAATATGATGTTGTAATAACTATGTATAGTTATTCTTTACACCATTATACCTATCCATGTAAGGTGGTGGTGGAAAATAGATTACACCACGGCGTGGAGACAGTATTCCGTACGTACGCACGCACGATGATTTCTTTTTCCGTAGGATGGATAGATGGTGAAATAGGGTTGTTTCATACTTATAATAACATATCAGTATATTAGTGATACTGATTTTATTACTTCATAATGAAACAACCTAAGAAGAAGAAGTGGAAGAAGAAATAAAGATGAAAGAATTGGTAACGGTAATTACCTCTTCTTTGAAGCGCCTTTTGGACACCTCCTCTTAGGGAACTAAAATTGGTCTTTGAGGAAGACCAGACCCTCAAGGATGTTTCTAGGGAAGTGGAGAAGAGATTTTGGCAGAGTTTGGTCGAGCTTGATTGCTCAAATTGGTGTGAGGAGGAGGAGGAGGAGGTGTCCTTTTATAAGGGAGGAGAGGGGCACCTTAGGAATACCTCAAAATATTATTTTATATTAATGTAAAAATCGGTTTATAATGGTTCCAAAGGGTCTTATTTCGAAGCTAATGTGGGGATGGGTCGCAATAATATAAACCAATATGATTTAGACAAGTTTAGGGTATTATTTTAACCTTATCAATTAGATTTAACTCTAAGTTAAATAATTTAACTTTTACCGTGTCTTTTTGTTTTCTTTCACTATATGGTTAATACACTTACTATAACATGCCAAACGAACCCCAAATTGTTTATTATTAATATATATATCCTTAGCTAAGTCATTTGGCCGAACCTTAGATTTTTAGGAATAAAATAACAATTAATAATATAATATTTGATTTAAAAACTATTTTGTGTCAATTTTGACACTGTTTGATATATGATTTTTGTGAAAGTCATAACAGAATTATATGTTGGAACCAAGTTGATCAAATCAACAATAATATATCATAGTAACCTATAAAATTTGTGTAATTCTTAAAAAGTCTCAAATTAAATTCATTTGAGCATTTATAACATCAATTATGTTAATATTTCCTTAAAAGGGTAATTACTGCATCATCGTTGTGTCATAAATAAATTAATTTATTTAAAGTCTAAAAATTATAAATAAAATATCATTATATTGGAAATCTTTTTAGATTTCTAATGAATATTTATAGTCTAATTTATCTTATGAATAACTCCATATTAAAAATGATTTACTTATTAAACTTTGATTTTAACTATTTTAACCCTTCTTTAAATAAATTAATAATAAATGTCCTAATCTAACCCAAGTGGGCCTAAATGGTCATATTTTGTTCGTAAGTTTGTTTTTGGTCGAATTAAACTTATCCAATAGAATTAGGACATGTGTTACGGTAATAGTAATATAATTTTTACCCTTAGTTACCCTATTTACTATTAATCGCGGTAAAAAAAGTAAAATGTTACTATTCACCAAAAAATTATTTTTATCTCATTGAACCACATTTTACTTACTGATATCAACCGTGTCTGTCGGATTTTCGAAATTCCATTCACAGAAGCGGTAAAATTATGTTTTATGCAAAATTCAGTTTTTAACCTACCACTTAGTGGTTTCACTATTCATCAAAAAATGAAAGTTTTCAGAAAAATACCAAAAATTCACCCTAGGCTAATTTCGGTATTCCAAATCCAAAAATGAAGTCCATTTTGAAAAATAAAATTTATAAAATTTCAAAAAGTGGTTATTATTATTCATAACGGCTATTTTTAATAATATTTTAATAGCATATCGTTGTTTAGTGAAACTCGGTATTGCGTACGACGCAATCTATCGAGGAAGGACGTGATTGCGTGTAATGCAAGGCAAGTCAAGGATGTGTGTTGTGAAAGCTCCTTTTGGTGTATCATACAACACAAGACATTAGTGAAATAAAAAAGAATATTTTTCATAAAATCTCGGGCTGTTACAATGAAATTGAATATTTCCTTAGATACGTTATTTCACTCATAGGATATAACATACGATATAAGGTTCACATTGTAGTTTATCATTTATAGTGTGATGTATATCAATAAAGCTCATTGATTCAAAATAAAAAGTGTAGGTAATAATTTAAAAACATGCAATTTAAGTATTAGAATAAATTTTCATATAAAAATAATACTCTTGTGAAAATTGAGATGATATGGAGACAAAATTCATGGTTATATGAACAAGTATGGATTAAATTTTTTCCACATGTGAATTCAACAATACAAGGTTATAAAATATTATGGTGGAATATATACATATTCAAAGAAACATGATTGACTATTTTATTTATGTTCTAATATAACTCTATTAAGGGAACTAGTATCCGAAAAAATCTCATCATAAGTGGATATAGTATCATGATCTATCAATGCTGTGAAGTTATGTTATCAACTATATGTGTTTTAAGGATTATAGTATAATAATGGGGGATTGAGTAATGTGTAAGATAATTAATAAAATATGAATTAAGGGAAGGATATAATTTCCAAATTTTAGTAACTA
This sequence comes from Viscum album, assembly GCA_963277665.1. Taxonomy (NCBI): domain Eukaryota; kingdom Viridiplantae; phylum Streptophyta; class Magnoliopsida; order Santalales; family Viscaceae; genus Viscum; species Viscum album. The sequence goes on from OY728138.1 coordinate 836,356,777, forward strand.
TGGAATGAAATATCATCGTAGATAAATATTTGATAAGGGAGTTTTCTAAAAATTTGGAGAAATTGCCAACATAATTGAGATTATTGGAAAATCCAATAAGATAACAATTTCAAATGATTTAGCTATAAAGAGTTAAGTTTTTATGTATATTAATCACCCAGATGTCAAGGAACCATTCCCCATAAAAGGATATGGGTAAAAAACTATTCTTATAGAGTCATAATATCCAAGGTCGAAAATCCTAATGATGTGGTAATGGGTATATTAATAATCTCCTAAAATATAGAAAAGGAATTATATTATTATGTATCAACACATTCATTCATAAATTACTCGTTTGATTTAAATCTTATATTTAAATACCTATAAATTTCAAGGAAAATGTTTACTTAAATTCAATGGGATTTTACGAGTATGTAGCTTCTTGACGGCACCTAATTCTAAGGCCCGGTGTGCCCGGAATAATTTTCTGAAGTTTAGCCCGGGTACGTTCAGTGAAGGAATGAGCGGGTTTTTCTATCTTTTGAACTGGTTCCCGGAATTGAAATCCAAGGTCATAGATGAACTCCCAAAATACGTAATTTCTTAGGGGGACCTTTACATTAATTGTGTTTTCATGGGAGGAAAAGTTAAACTATTGTGGATTAAATGAGTTGTGAATAAAATTGTGGAACAATTTTATTTTTATATCTAAGGAGGTTCTATCATACATGGGGGAGTTAGAGTGGGAACCACTAGCACCTAACTAACCATTTGAGGATAAATGTGAGGTGGGGCCCATACGATCCCCAACCCATCACATTATATAAAACTCTTTAAACCCCCCTCTTAATTTTTGGTAAACTCCTCATTACTTGTGAAACCTTTCCACCTTCTCTCGCCCTCCCTCTTAACTCTTGCCAACACACATTAATCAATTAATTAAACCACTTCAATTAATTAATTAAGTGTTTTAAATTTTTTAAAATTTTAATGCATGGAATGATTATATATTATAAAGAGAAGCCATATTTTATTTTGGTTTGGCTTGTTGTGTTGAGATTTTGTGGAGAAAGCTACTGATTTTTGAAGAACGCTTCATATCCTTTATTAAAGAACGCCAACTCTCCAATGAAGAAAATTGACTCGGTGACCCCAGATTCTCCATTCCCTTCTTCCTCAATGACAAGGGAGGAGACACTGATGCAAGATCTTTCCAATGACGTCTCTCCTTATAAACATCTGTCTACGAAAAAAGGGGAGATACTGCTTCCACCTCGGGTGCACTCTGTCATCGCATACGGTTCCTCACCCCGCGACACTATCTTCCACAACGCCCGACGTTCGATATATTTTATTTGAGGTTGGGGTGTGTTTTTATTTGAGCAACGCTGATTCTTCCTTCCATGTTTGTTTCTCTTGACCCGCTTGCTAGCAAACTAACATGGAAGGATCGTGCCAAATGAACCTGACCCGATCCCTCGGCCATCTTTTTAAATTTTTGGTGTGTTCTTCTCATTCTTCATTGGTGATGAAAACCACATCGTTGAAAGTTTTTTGTGTGAAGCAACGATCCCAATTTGACCACCCAACATCACGATGTCCTAGCAGAGGAGCGACGATGATAGCGGGCGACAGATCAAACTGGAACAGGAAGGACTGCCCCTAGACCGTTCTTTGAGCGGGTGAATCAATTCGTGTTTTCAGAGCCGATCGGAGGCCCGAAACCACCGAAAATGATTACATGACATCCTAGAGAACCAGTGTCCGATGTTTTGTGAAGAAAAGACCATCAGAATGAAGAATGGACATCATGGGAGGCGTGTTGGCTAGAGGCATTGTTTCTAGAATATTCCAGAATACACGTCATGTACCTCTGACAAACACAATGTGTAGTGTGGGCATACTAGGACTTGAGTTTTGGGTTTAGAAAAGTAACAAACGACATGAGACCCTGGTCACACGGCATGTAATCTCTACGCAGAGTCCCTGAAGCAGATTCGTGAGTCATGGCATGTATTCTGGGAAATACACAGACATGGGCAGCAATACCCTTCCAAGAGGCCCGGTTTGTATTCTCTTCCCAGAAGGGAAGAAGTGGCTTTTCATGACTCCATGTGTATCCTGGGTATACACAGACATGTACTTCACTACATGGACAGACATGGCCAGTGGCAAAGGCTACCATGTGTACATGTTACATGGTTTTGCGAACACGGGTTGAGGCCGTGTATGGGCGCATGGCCAAAGAACATGGAGCCAAGACAAAGGCATGGACATGGTGTGTAACCATACCATGCGTCGTGTACTTAATTCCTTCATGACCAGCCTTTTAACGCGGACCGTTGGATGTGGGCTGTAACCGAGAACTGACTACATGGCGTGTACCTTATACCTACACGTCGTGTACATTTTGGTAAAAAGTTTTAGACATTTTGTACATAGTATCATGGATACATTTTGATTAGATAATCCCCCTATGACTTGGAGGACGTTTGGAATACATCATCATGAGACTTTGTGGTAGTTGATCTATCTATCTCTTTACTCGAGGAGCGGACCCTCCCGGAATCGAGCGTGCTGTGTGCAAGAACCTAGAGATGGATACGACTGCGACAACGATGATTACTGTAATTTGATCCTACATGGGTTTGGCAGTGAGGATGACTGTACATGGATCCTCTGTCAGTTCGGAAGTGATGATGACTGTACTTGGATCTTACGTGGGTTCGACAGTGATGGTTATTATACCTAGATCGTACGTTGGTTCGGCAACGATGACTTCTGTACTTGGATCCAATGTGGGTTCGGCAGAGAAGATGATTCAGATGCTACATATATCATCTCCACCCCTCTTCATGAGTAGTATACCTGTGTGAGCTGAGTCTTGACTTTCAATCATTATCATTGATTTGATTGACTTTCTTTCTTATTCGGACTGGGTTGCCCTTTCCTATTTGGAATGGGTCTTACATGGGCACGTGAGTTGGAGCCGAGCTGGAATTGATGATTAGGAATATATATGGGCATATACCTAAGTTGAGTTAGTTGATAATTTTTATATATATATTTACTTTGTAGTATGTACTTTGTGGATTCAGTGAGAACATCAGGGGTCTCGGGGTCTATAATGTGTATCGTATACTCACCCCTACACGGTCCATGCCCACATTACGTTGTGTTGGATGCAAATGACAGACAATAATGATATAGGTGGAGTCTTGTGTAGTGGGACTGTACCTGGAGTTGGACCACTTGGCAGGACGTACACGGACCGGACGACCGAACCCGATGAGATGAGGAAACCATTTTTACCCACCCTTCAGGTGGGATACCAGGTGGATGACTTAGTGGTTGCTGGTTTACTTTACTGCAGTTGTTCATTATTTACAATTGTACTGTACTTTCAGATGGTATTGTATTCTCGCCCATTTACATTCCAGCACTTACTATTTCACTCAGTTTACATGGTGTTTTCATCAGTATGTGTACTTTGTTGTGTTCGTTTACTTATATAAAGGCAATGCCTTCCGTTTTATCGGGATTTTCTCCTTTTGTTCAAGTTGCCAGCCCCTGCCTATTGATGGCGGGCTTGGGGTAGTCACAGTATGGGCCCCAAGGAAGGGTTTTGACAAATTGGTATCAGAGGATTCAGTTCTACCGCAGAAATCAGGACTTTGATAATTTCATCTCTGTGAAAAAATAGTGTTAAGAGTATTGAGTGTGGTTTTCAGCTCAGGGAGTCCAGTGTTTGTGTGACAGCTGGCGTATCCATACACCCGGACCCTGACTCTTGGTTTCTGACTAAGTGCACAAAAATATTGATATCATGTGTGTTTTAAATGTTTTATTTGTGATTACATTGTGTCATCTCAACAGGTATACTTTCTGACCATGGAGCACCTGTTTCTTTTTAGGATGACCCCACAAAGGCATACAGCTAGGGTTCCTAGTTACGTGGGAGATGGCAGCCCACTGAGCAATGAGGTCTCGGTGCAGAGCCTCATCACAGCGGAGGCACCAGTGGTACCTCTACCAACTGGGCCACCAATACCACCAGCCTTGGCTGCAGAGATTGCACGTCACATGAGTGCGTTGCACGTGTTTCAGAGACCAAGGCCGCCTAGGTTCCATGGAGAGACGGACCATCAGGCAGGTGAGGATTGGCTGGAGGCTATCGTTTGAGTCTTCATTTTGGTAGGGACACCAACAGATCTTATGGTGATCCTTGAGGTGAGTCTCCTGCACGCAGCAGTAGGTAGATGGTGGATCCTGATGCTCCAAGTGAATGAAGAGGCAACTCTACTATGGATAGACTTCGAGAGCCTCTTTCGCTCGGAGTTTGTTCCGGCCACCCTCAGTGCGGTCGGCATCCAAGAGTTACTACAACTGTGGCAGGGTATCATGAAAGTAGCCCAGTACTCGGCGAGGTTTAACGACCTCTTGTGCTACTCCACAGACATGGTACGAGACCCATTCTTCCAGGACTGGTCCATCGAGTAGGGAATGAGGTCTGAGATCGGAGCTTCGATGATCTCCCTCAGTATTCCGACACAGGCAGGAGTACATGAGTGAGCCCTTCTTGGGGAGAGATTCCATACTGAGCCTACTCCAGCAGCGAGGCCTACCACAGGGTGACACGTAGCAGAGTCTTCTGGAGCCGGTAGTAGAAAAGTATCACAGAAGTCCAAGCAGACCAGGCCATCAATTGGGCGACCTCAGGATACTGGTTCGGAGGTGCTGGGCACACGCAGCAGAGGCATCATATGAGAGGCATGTAGTGCTATGCATGCGGCGGCCAGTGCCACATGGATCATGACTGCCTGACCCGCAATGCATAAGAGTAGCAGATGGTTGAGGGACCACCCAGGAAGAGGCAATGGTTCGACTGTGGTGGTCCACAGGGAGTAGGAGGACGAGGCAGATGAGCTGGCCGACCAGCGGGTGGTGGTAGACGCATTGAGGATCTACCACCACCACCACAAGGAGGTCCACCCCAACCACGGGGAGATGGAGGACATAAGAAGGCTTAGTTTCAGTCTGTTGAGGCTTACAAACATGGCCCACCTGAGATGATTCTAGGTACTATATGTGTCTACTCCACCCTTGTTGCAGTTCTTATAGACACATGAGTGAGTCATTATTTTATTTCCGCTACCCTTGTTCGGAGCTCGGAGATTCCGACAGACCCGTTGGCTTGATCCATATCGCTAGAGACTCCTAGAGAAGCATACTCAATGATTACACACTAGTTCCAGTAGTGTGACCTTACTCCAAGAGAAGAGAGCTTCGGTTGGGATCTTCTTGTAGCGGCGTCGAGGCCTTATGATGTCATCATGGGTACGAAGTGGTTATCAAAAGTCCAAGCCCAGATTGACTATATTAAGCGCAAACTATGGTGTTTCCAAATAGATGGGAGCAGGTTCACCTTCATCGGAGAGAAGGGAGCCTTGGCAGTGCAGGATGAACTTACACAGAGAAGAGCGCAGCCTATCACACATCTGCTGGCTAGTCTCATCCTTAGAGAGATTGATGTGTGGAGTCTGAGTTTTCTTGTTGTGGTTGATCAATATGCAGACGTGTTCCCTGATGATGTTACTAGACTACCTCCTCACAGAGAGGTAGAAGTATATATTGACCTATACCCTGGGACAACACCGATATCTACACCAGCATATCAGATGGCTCCCACTGAGCTTCGTGAGCTGCGGGTACAGCTGGACGTCTTTGAGGGATAGGGATTCATCCATCCCAGTGTTTCACCCCGTGCTACTCCGATTTTATTATCCATGAAGGAGGATGGGATCTTACGACTATGTGTCGACTAATTTATCCGGAATCAGGTGACCGTAAAGAACAAGTATCCACTCCGGAGGACTGATGACCTCTTTGATCAGCTCAAAAGAGCACGACGGTTCTCGAAGATAGACCTCAGTTCAGGATATCATCAGTTCAGAGTTTGAGATGAGGATATGAAGAAGACGACCTTCAGGTGTCGGTATGGCCACTATGAGTTCTTGTTTATGCCTTTCGGTGTAACCAACACTCCAGCTATGTTTAAGAGTCTCATGAACAAGATCTACCAGCCTTAACTCGATCGATTTTTCGTAGTCTTAATCGATACCATATTGATTTACTTGACTATTATGGTGGAGCGAGCCTACCACTTGCGGGTTGTACTTGACACACTTTGAGAGAACCAGCATTATGGAAATCTCACAAAGTCTAAATTCTAGATTTGAGAGGTCCAATTCTTGGGGAACATCATCTCTGAGGTGGGAGTTTCGGTGGTGTCACGACCCGTCCACGGGGCCCATGCCGTGACTACCCCAAGCCCGCCTTCCATAGTCCAGGGGCTGGCGACTAGCACCAAGGCGTAAATCCCGGTAAAAAGGGAAGGCATTGCCTTTGTAATGTAAACAAACACCACAGAGCAAGCAAGCAGAAGAAGTAAATACTATGTAAAATCTGAGTACAACAGTATGTGCGGAAAAGTAAGTGGGCCAGTATACAAACCTAAACTAGAGTAAAGTACAACTGGAAAGGGAAACAACAACTGTAAAGTAGAGTCGCAGCGTTGAGCCGTCCAATGGAAGTCCCACCTGGAGGGTGGGTATAGATAGCCTCCACTGCTTCTCGGGTCTAGCCGACCGCTCCGAGTACGTCCCGCCCAGTGCTCCACCTCTAGGTACCATCCTACTACGAAAACCTCAACCATGATCAGCGATGTCCGTCTTCTGCAACCAGCACAACGTAGTGCGGGCATAGCCCAGGCAGGGGTGTGTATAAGCTACTCAGTAGAGAGCCCGAGACCCCCGAAGGTCTCCCAGAATCCACAAGGGATAATCCACAAAGGAATAATACAATCACGAAGTAACATCCGACACGACTTAGGTATATGCCCATACATATACCTAAGAAATCAATTCTCATCTGGGTCCAACATCCGAGCCCAAGTACAACCCAATCCACATAGGAAAGCAAAAAATAAATCCACACAGGATAGCACGACACAATCCACATAGGAAAGAAAAACAGTACTCAGCTCACATAGGTATACATCTTCGTATGACGAGAGAGATGATCAGATATTTCCACTAATTCAAATAAGCTGTCGGACCCACAAAGGATCGATAGGTACTAACCCCCGCAATGACCCACATAGGATCTGACCGACAAAGTATCGATAGGTAACTAACCACCATAATGACCCACATAGGATCTGACCCACAAAGAATCGATAGGTAACTTACCCCCGCAAAGACCCACATAGGATCAGAACCACACAGGATCTATAGGAGCTGGCTGACACAGAACCGCTGAGCGCTGACCCACACAGGATCAGACCCACCCAGGATCAGTAGCACTGATCCACATAGGATCACTGAGTGTTGTAGTCGTTTCCATCGAATCTACTGAGGATCTCTGTACAGTCATCGTCGTCGTCACAGTCGCAAACGCAGCCAGCACTAGGGTTCCCGCACACAGAAAGCTCGTTCGGGAGGGTCCGTTCCACGAGCCGAGAGGCGGATACATCAACTAACACAATGTATGGAGTTAATGTATCCAAATGTTCCCTATCGTCATCAGGAACTCAGTGTCACAGACGGCGCGTCAATCAGACGCCCGGTCTGGAAGTTATTGGCTTCTTCGTCCTAGGGGCCCAGTTGGTTTTTTAGTCAAAACCAAACCGACCGTACTCCACCTACAACCAAACCTCGGTTGGATTAAGCCAAAAGATCCGTATCACTACGTGGAATCCAACAAGGTCGACGCCACATCAATCGAAAGTCCGAAGCTCAAGTTACGAGTGTTTCCACTCCGAGGGCCTGGTTGGTTTCCAATATGAACCAACTCGGCCAAACCCAAAGTATTCTGAAACCTTGAGTGCGATATACCGAAACGAAAAACTCGATCCATGGATCACATCGAATCTGACTGTGCATTGATCGGAGGCCCGTATCACAAGTTATGGCGTCCGACCGGAAACGATTCAGTATTAAGGGGTTCAGGCCCGGTCTGACCTGGCCCGATACCCCATGGGTCGGCCCGAACCAGGTCGACCCGAACCGGGTCTAGGTCCAGTATAATTGGGCGCGGCCCGCCCCGGCCTGGGCACAGCCCGGCCGTGCGGACCGGCCAGGCACTCGGCCAAACGGCCGAGCCGTTTGAACGGGGGGGGGGGGGGGGGGGGCGCCTGCCCCCTGGATTTTGTAACCATGACCCCATTAAGGGGGGCCGCTTGAGCTGGCCGCCAGGGTTTTGTAACCCCCGGCCTTCCCTTGTCCGGCCAGCCGGCTTCTGCCACCACAGACCGACGATGGCCGGTCTCCCTACTCTGTCGCGCCCCTCCGCCGCGGCCCCTCTCCGGCCGCGGTGTCATCCGGTTTCACCGTCGCGGCGCAACAGCGTCGCGTCCTTGATCGATTTCATGGTGCGGCGCAACAACGCCACGCATTCCTTGCTGCACGATCCCCGCGCGGTGTGACAACACAGCGCCATTCCCATTTCAATCCACAATAGGAACAACAACATAGATAAGGGAGGAGGGACAGCCGTGTTTGTGCTCTCCGACCCCCTCTCATTAATCGTTAGAAAATGGTCATAGTTCACGAAGAACATCAAGGTAGAAATCATGAAAAAAAATAAAATAACCCCTACCTCATTAACAAGTTGGTTGAGGATTCGTCGCGGAGATAACTGTCGCGGGAAGAGGCGTCGCGGAAGGAGATGTCATGGAAGGAGACATCGACCTCTGAGGAATCCGGCATTCTTCCCGTTCTTCGCGTTTTTCGAGTTCTTCGATGAAGAGGATGAAGAAACACAAGTCTCCCTTAGCTTTTATCCCAAAGCTCTCAAGAAACAAGCCTCCAACCCAAAATTAAATAAGTCCCTTTCTTATTTTATTAACACAACCTAAGGTTTGAAATTTAAAAGTATAAATTAATCCACATAATTAATTATCACAAGGTGTCAAATTTAATGAAAGGTTATGGAAGGTAAGAGAAGGTGAAGGGGTAGGGTTCTTGTGGGCCCCACTACCCTCATAACCTCCAAATTGATGTTGGGTGGTATCCCCCATCTTCCACCCCAGGCATTAAACCACATAGAGTAAAATAAAAATTGTAGTTAAAATTTTATTTTAACTTCTACAATTTTTATCAACCTAGTTCGTGAAAACACAACTCCAGAAAAGGTTTTCCTAAGCAATTACCGGTGATGTGAATCCATCGGTGCCCTTAGAATTAGATTCCGAGCACCGGTTCAAAATTTTGAAATTTCCGCTCGTTCGTTCACTGAACGTACCCGAGCTAAACATCAGAAAGAAATTCCGGGCACACTGGGCCTCAGAATCAAGTGCTGTCAGAAACTGCGTTCCTGTAAAATCCCAATAAAATATAAGAAAAAAATTTCATTGAATTTTACAGGTCATTACATTACTCCCACCTTAGGGCTTTACGTCCCTATAAGGATACATCAAACTCTAGGGAAACAAATGTGGGTACTGAGCACGCATCTGAGCCTCCCACTCCCAAGTGATCTCCTGGAGATTCTCGTGCTGCCATCTGATGCGAACTAGAGGAATCGACCGTCCACGTAGAACCTGCTTCTATCGATCCTCGATCTCCACTGGGACCTCTGTAAAAGTTTCCCCATCATCAACGTTTAGCTCCCAATGTTCAATGATTTGCGTCAGGTCGTGCACGTATCTCCTCAGCTGTGATACGTGGAAGATGCCGTGCACCCGGTGCAACTAAGGTGGTAGAGGAAGGAGATAAGCTACCTCACCAATCCTTCTGAGGACCTGTAACAGTTCGATGAGGCATGGAGACAACTTTACACCTTGACCAAATATTCGTAATCCACGTCGAGGTGAGACACGCATGAAGACGTGGTCGCCATCCTCGAACTCTAGTGGCCTCCGCCTGCTGTCAGCATAAGACTTATACTGGCTCTGAGCTATCCTCATCCGCTCCTGAATGACCTGGACCTTCTCTGTCGTGGCCTGGACCATCTCTGGTCCCACAGGTGTTGACTCCCCAGGGTCTTTCCAACATAATGGAGATCTGCATGGTCGGACGTACAACGCCTCGTATGGTGCCCTCCGGATGGTGGAGTGGTAGCTGTTGTTGTACGGGAACTCCACCAAGGGTAGGTGGTCCTCCCAGCTGCGACCAAGGTCGAGGACACATTCGCGGAGCATGTCCTCGAGACTCTGAATGGCCCTCCCCATTTGACCATTCGTCTGAGGGTGAAAGGCTGTGCTCAGACATAGCTGCATCCCGAACGCCTCCTGCAACCCCTTCCAAAGCCGGAAAGTAATGCGAGCATCTCGATCGGAGATGATGGATGATGGGAAACCGTGAATATGTAAAATATACTGAACGTAGACGTTCCCCAAGCTCTCCACTAATACATGCTCTATGATGGGTAAGAAGTGTGCCGACTTGGTGAGTTGGTCGACAATCACCCAAATGGAGCAATGACCTCTGGAAGTGTGTGGAAGTCCAGTAACAGAGTCCATATATATCATGTCCCAATTCAACTCTGGGACCTCCAAGGGCTATACCAACCCTGCTTGTACCTGGTGCTCTACCATCACCTACTGGCAGGTGAGGCATCGAGAAACGAACTCCGCCACAGCCTTCATCATGCTTGGCCACCAGTGCTTTCGTCTGAGACCCTGTTACATCTTCTCCACTCCACGATGTACAGCAAAAGGATAAGTGTGAAACTCTCTCAACACCTCCTCCCATAAAGAAACAGGTACTATGTTACGTGCTCTGAAAGGACGTGGTGCTCTGCTCTAAAGGAGAAACCATCAGCTGCTTGACCTGAGGATATCTGTGCACTCCGCATCTCATAGACAGCATCCCCACAATGTTCCTATCTGACCCTCTACCGTAGTGGAGGGGTGAATGTGAGAGACATAAGGAAGGCCAATACATCTCTATCCACGAAGGATATCTTCAAATAGGTTATCTTCTCTATCGCCTCCCCAAGTAGTTGAATGCCTATCCTCCTGCTAAGAGCATCAGCTACCACGTTCCCCTTTCCAGGAGTAAAGACTATCTCAAAGTCATAGTCCTGGTGGAACTCGAGCCATCACCGATATCTCAGGTTTAGGTACTTATGATAGAAGTTGTACATGAGAATCTGATGGTCAGAAAATACTGTAAAGCGCTCGCCCATCAGGTAGTGTCGCCATGTCTTCAGAGCGAATACCACTACTGCTCACTCCAGGTCATGGGTAGCGTAGTTCTGCTCATGCAGCCTCAACTGAAGTGATCCATAGGCGATCACTGCCCAATCCTGCATCAGGACATATCCGAGTCTGGTCCCTAATGCATCGCAGTAGAATACATACCCTACTCCCTCCTCTGGAAACATCACGATAGGTGCGTTGTTCAATCTCTGTCTCATCTCCTAGAAGCTCTGCTGACATCCATATGACCATAGAAAGGGCTTCCCCTTCTACATCAAAGCTGAGTGTTGTTCCGCAACTTTGGAGAAGTCTAGAACAAATCTCCGATAGTATCCAGCTAGTCTCAAGAAACTCCACACCTCAGTCATGCTCTTGGGTGGCTCCCAAGACAACACTGCCTTGATCTTCGCAGTATCCACTGCAACTCCCGCCTCAGAGATGACGTGTCCCAATAAGTGGACCTCATGTATCCAGAACTGGAACATCGAGAGCTTACCATAAAGTTGATGCTCTCAGAGTGTGTCTAGTACAACCCGCAAGTGGTAGGCATGCTCCTCCTCAGTCGTCGAGTAAATCAAAATGTCATCGATGAAGACCACGACAAATTGATCGAGGTATGGCTGAATGATCCTGTTCATGAGGGCCATGAACACTACTGGAGCATTGGTTACGCCGAATGGCATAACCAAGAACTCATAGTGGCCATATGAACATCTGATGTCTGTCTTCTGCACGTCCTCGTCCCGAAATCTGAGCTGATGATAGCATGACCAGAGTCTATCTTTGAGAACCACCATGATCCCTTGAGCTGATCGAAGAGATCATCAATCCTCGGTAGCGGATACATGTTTCTTACTGTCACCTGGTTCAGGCGACAATAGTCAACACAAACTCGCAAGCTCCTGTTCTCCTTTTTGGCGAACAATATTGGGGAAGCCCAGGGTGAAACACTGGGTCAGATGAAACTGTTGCCATGCATGTACCCCAACTGCACCCGTAGCTCTTGAAGCTCAGTGGGTCCATCCGATATGCTGGAGTCGATATCGGGGCTATCCCGGGGTACCTTTCAATATAATAGTCAACCTCTTTACGAGGAGGTAGTCTTGGAACGTCGTCGGGAAAGACATCAGCATACTGATCCAACAGTGCAGGAAAAATAGGACTCCTCACATCAAATGCTCCTAGGACGAGGCTATCCAACTGATGAGTGATGGGTTGTCCTCTCCTATGCGGAAGTCCATCCTGTGCTGCGAAGGCTCCCTTTTCTCCGGTGAAGGTGAACCTGCTCCCGTCGGTGCGTACACATCGCACCTTGCGTCTAATACAGTCAATATGAGCATGGACTGTTGATAACCAATCCATTCCCAAGATGAGGTTGTAAGGCCTCGACGCCACTACAAGAAGATCCCAGCCGAAGCTATTGCCTCCTAGAGTAATCTCACACTGCTGTAACCAGTGCGTAATAGTCGATTCTGCTACCGTAGGAGTCTCTAGCCGTAAGGATCGAGCCAATGGATCTATCGGAATCTCCATGCTCCGAACAAGGGCAACAGCTATGAAAGAATGACTCTCTCCTATTTCTATAAGAACTGCAGCAAGGGTGGTATAGACACAGATAATACCTTGAATCATCTTGGGCGCACCATGGTTGTAGGCCTCCATTGCCTGGAGTTGTGCCTATCTCTGCCTGCCAGCTCTCTGTCACCGGGGTGGACCTCCTGGTGGTGGTGGTGGAAGAGCCTCAAAGCGTTGCCCACCACCTGCTTCTTGACCATCTCCTCTGCCTCGTCCGCCAGCTCCCTGCAGACCGCCACCATCGACCATCTACCTCTGCCTGGGTGGTCCCTCAAACCGTTTACTACTCCTCGGAAAGGTGGGTCGGGCAGTCATGAGCCATATAGCCCTACCCGCCGCATGAGTAGCACTGCCTGCCTCTCAAAAGACTGGCTCCATGCTGTGTGCCCCACACTGCTGAGCCAGTGTCCTGAGGTCGTCTGCCTGAGGGTTTGGTCTGCCATGACCCATGAGTCATCTGTCGACTGCCTGCTGCAGAAGACTCTGCTACCTGCCACCCTGCGGTAGGTCTTTCTGTTGAAGAAGGCTCATCAAGGAAGCTCTCGATCAAAAGGGCTCACTGCAGTACAATTTCCTGGGTCGGAATAATAAGGGAGTTCAGCGATTCCCTGATCTCATGTCTCAATCCCTGTTCAAAGGTCCGGGACCGGAAGAATGGGTCATGTACCATGTCTGTCGAGTAGAGCGAGAGATCGGTAAATCTCATCGAGTACTGGGCGGCCGTCAAGCTACCCTGACGCAGCTGAAGAAGCTCCTGGATGTGCACCTCATGGAGGGTGGCTGGGACTAACTCTATGTAGAAGAGGCTGTCAAACTCTGTCCACAGAAGAGATGACTCATCATGCACCAGGAGCATCAAGCTCCACCATCACCCCGCATCCATGTGTTGTAGGCTCACTGCGAGGATCACCATGATGTCTAATGGAGTCCTCATTAACCTGAAAACTCATACCACTACATCAGGCCAGTCCTCGCTTGCATGGAGGTCTATCTCCTCGCGGACCCTAGGCGGTCGATAGCGCTGAAAATCGTGCAGTGCACTAAGGCGACGTGCATCGTCAGTGGCTGGGGCTGGTAGCATCGGTGGATCGGCAGGTAAAGGTACTTCCGGTGCCTCAGCTATCAAAGGGCCCTATACTGAGGCCTCGTTGCTTGGTGGGCTGTGATCACGCACAACTCTTGGAACTCTAACTGGCTGTCGTCGTGGGGCATTCCGAAAAAAAAACAGATGTGCCACAGTCAAATAGTATACCTGGTGAGCTGACATAAAGTAATAACAATGGAAACTTGATACACACATGTAATCAATGTTATCGTGCATTAATTCAGAAATCAGAATTCAGGGTCCTTGTGTACGGATACGCCTGCCGCCGCACAAACAATGGACTCCCTAGACTGATAAGCACACTCAATAATCTTAACACTATGGCTTCACTTAGAAAAGAAACACCAGAGTCCAAAGTTCTGAGGTAGAACCGAACACCTGTGATACCAATTTGTCATGACCCGTCCACGGGGCCCGTGCCGTGACTACCCCAAGCCCGCCGTCCATAGGCCAGGGGCTGGCAACTAGCACCAAGGCATAATTCTCGGTAAAAAGGGAAGGCATTGCCTTTGTAAAGTAAACAAACACCACAGAGAAAGAATGTAGGGAAGTAAACACTAAGTAAAATTTGAGTACTACAGTATTTGTCGAGAAGTAAGTGGGCCGATATACAAACCCAAACTGAAAGTAAAGTACAACTGAAAAGGGAAAACAACAACTATAAAGTAGAGTCGCAGCGTCGAGCCGTCCACTGGAAGTCCCACCTCATGGGTTGGTACAGATAGCCTCCACTGCTCCTCGGGTCCAGCCGACCGCTCCGAGTATGTCCCGCCCTGTGGTCCATCTCCAGGTACCGTCCTGCTCTGCAAACCTCAACCACGATTAGCGTTGTCCGTCGTACGCAACCAACACAATGTAGTGCAGGCATGGCCCATGTAGGGGTGAGTATAAGGTACTCAGTAGGGACCCCGAGACCCTTGAAGGTCTCCCAGAATCCACAAAGGATAATCCACAATGGAATGATACAATCACAAAGTAACATCCGACACCGCTTAGGTATATGCCCATACATATACCTATGTCATCAATTCTCATCTGAATCCAACATCCGAGCCCAAGTACAACCCAGTCCACACAGGAAATCAAAATGTAAATCCACACATGATAGCACGACACAATCCACATAGGAAAGAAAAACAAGATTCATCTCACATAGGTATACATCTTCGTATGACGATAGAGATGATCATATATTGCCACTGATTCATCTAAGTCGTCAGACCCACAAAGGATCGATACGTACTATCCACCGTAATGACCCACATAGGATCTGACCCACAAAGGATCGATATGTATCTATCCCCCGCAATGACCCACATAGGATCTCACCCACAAAGGATCGATATGTAACTAACCCCCGCAATGACCCACACAGGATCAGACCCACACAGGATCTGTAGGCGCTGGCTCACACAGAACTGCTGAGCGCTGACCCACACAGGATCGGACCCACATAGGATCGGTAACACTTATCCACGTAGGATCACTGAGTGATGTAGTTTTCACCGTCGAATCCATTGAGGATCTCTGTACAGTCGTCGTCGTCGTCACAGTCGCAAACGCATCCAGCTCTGGGGTTCCCGCACATAGAAAGCTCATCCGGGAGGGTCATCTCCATGAGTCGAGAGGCAGATACATCAACTGACACAATGTCTGGAGTTGATGTATCCAAAAATTCTGCATCGTCAACAGGAACTCAGCGTCACAGACGGTACGTCAATCGGACGCCCGGTCTGGATGTTATTTTCCTTTTCATCCGAGGGGCCCGGTTGGTTTTTATGTCAAAACCAACCCTACCGTACTGCACCTGCGTCCAAACCTCAAGAGGAGTAACCCAAAAGATCTGTCTCACTAAGAGGAATCCAACAATGTCGACGACACGTCAATCAGACTTCCGGAGCTCAAGTTATGAGCGTTTACGCTCCGAGGGCCTGGTTGGTTTCATGTACGAACCAACTCGGCTGAACACAAAGTATTCTAAAACCTTGAGTGTGATATAAAGAAACGACCGCCTCGATTCATGGATCGCATTGCAACTGATGGTGCGTCGATCGGAGGCCTGTAGCACGAGTTATGGGTGTCCGACCGGAAGAGATTCGGTATTAAGGGATTCGGGCCCGGTCCGACCCAACCCAATACCCCTGGGGTCAGCCCGAACTGGGTCGACCCGAACCGGGTCCAGGTCTAGCCCACTTGGGCGTGGCCCCGCCCGACCTGGGCGTGGCACGCTGGCCAGGCGCTCGACCAAACGGCTGAGCCATTTGAAGGGGGGGGGGTGCGCCTTCCCCTGGCTATTGTAACTGCATCCCCCATTAAGGGGGGCCACTTGAGCGGGACACTGGGGGTTTGTAAACCCCGACCATCCCTTTTCTGGCTAGCCCGCTCTGGCAGGCCGACTTCTGCTGCCACAGACCGGCGACGACCAGTCCCCCTACCCTGCTGCTACCCGAAACCGGTCGCGACCTTGGTTAGTCCGGCGCGGCGCGGCGGCGCCGCGCCCCTCCATCATGGCCCCGCATCAGCCGTGTTGACTTTGGGTTTGTCCGATGCGGTGCGACGGCGTCGCGTCCTTATTCGATTTCATGGCACGGCGCAACGGCGCCACGCATTCTTTGTCGCACGATCCTGCTCGGTGCGATGGCACCTCGCCATTCCCATTTCAATCCACAATAGGAACAACAACATTGATACAGGAGGAGGGTCGGCCGTGTTTGTGCGGTTCGACCCCCTCTCGTTAATCAATAGAAAATGGTCATGGTTCATGAATAGCGTCAAGGTAGAAATCATGAACAAAAATAAAATAACCCCTACCTCGTCGAACATGTTGGGTGTGGATTCGTCGCGGAGATAACCGTCACGGGAAGATGCGTCGTGGAAGGAGACATCGCCGAAGGAGACGTCGACCTCTGAGGAATTTGGCGTTCTTCGCGTTCATCGTGTTCTTCATGTTCTTCGACGAACACGATGAAGAAACTGAAGTCTCCCTAAGCTTTTCTCCTAAATCTCTCAAGCAACAAGCCTCCAACCCAAAATAAAAAAAGTCCCTTACTTATTTTATTCACACAACCTAATGTTTGAAATTCAAAAGTTTAAATTAATCCACATAATTAATTATCACAAGTCTTAAAATATAATGAAAGGTTATGGAAGGTTTAATAAGGTGAAGGTGTAGGGTTTGTGTGGGCCCCACTACCCTCATAACCTCCAAATGGAAGTTGGGTGGTTTCCCCCAACTTCCACCTCAACCTTTAAACCACTTAGAGTAAAGTAAAAATTGTAGATAAATTTTTATTTTAACTTCCACAATTTTTATCAACTTCTCTCGTGAAAAAGGAACTACGTAAAAGGTGTTCCTAAGAAATTATCGGCACTGCAAATCCATCGGTGCCTTCGGAATTCGATTCCGAGCATCGATGAAAAAGTTATAAATTTCTGCTCGTTCGTTTACTGAACGTACCTGAGCAAAACTTCAGATAGAAATTCTGGTCACACTGGGCCTCAGAATCAAGTGCCGTCAGAAACTGCGTTCATGTAAAATCCCAAAGAAAATTAAGAGAAAAATTTCCTTGAATTTTACAGGTCTTTACATGTGGGTCCTGTGTTGATCAATGCAGTACTTTCTTGGGAGCCACCCAGGAGCGTGATGGAGCTGCGGAGTATCTGAGGTCTGGCTGGGTACTATGAGAGATTTGTACCAGACTTCTCCAGAGTTGCAGCATTGCTTTCAGCATTGAAAAAGAAGTAGAAACCCTTCTTGTGATTAGATAGATGTCAGTAGAGCTTCCGGGAGCTGAGACAGAGATTGACCAGTGCACCCATCTTGAGGCTACCAGAGTAGGGAGTAGGGTATGTAGTTTACTGTGATACATCAGGGACCGGACTCGGGTGTGTCCTGATGTAGGATCGGGTAGTGATCACATATCGTTCATGACAGTTGAGGAAGCACAAGAAAAACTACACTACCCATGACTTGAAGTAAGAAGCAGTGGTCTTTTCCTTGAAGATGTGGAGGCACTCTCTGATGGGCGAGAACATTATAGTCTACTCTGACCAACAGATATTTAGGTACATCTCCTCACAGAAGGACCTGAACCTAAGACAACAATGTTGTCATGAGTTCCTCCAGGACTATGACTTTGAGATAGTCTATACTCCAGGGAAGGAGAACATAGTAGTTGATGCTCTCACTAAGATATTAGGCATTCAGCTACTTGGCGAGGAGACAAAGCAACTATCAGCATTACAGATATCCTTCAAGGATAGAGATGGAGAAACCTTTCTATAGTCACTCACAGTCACTCCTCCACTACATCAGCGAGTCAGAGAGGCACAATGTGGGGACGTTGACTATGAGACAAAACGTGCATAGATATCTATAGGACATGCACCTTATAGATTTTATATAGGAGAAGTTCACGACATACTCTTCAGGGGTCGTACCATGGTACAAGTTGCATTATAGAAGGAGGTGCTGAGGGAGTTTCACACTTCTCCTTTTGCAGTACATCCAAGAGTAGTGAAGATGTACCAAGATCACAGACGACAACACTGGTGGTGGGTTATAAAGAAGGTTATGGAAGAGTTCGTTTCACGATGCTCCACTTTCCAGCAGATGAAAGCGGACCACCGGGTTCTGGTAGGGTTGGTGCAGCCCTTCGAGGTCCTAGAGTGGAAGTGTGTTAGGATATCTCTGTATTTCGTGATGGGGCATCCACATACTTCCAGAGAACATAAATCAATATGGGTGATCATCGACCGACTCACCATGTCGGCCCACTTCCTACAGATCAGATATCAGGGCTTAGTAGAGAGCATGTGATGCCTCTATGTTCAGGAGATCGTACTACTTCATTGTGTTCTATCTTCTATCGTATATGATCTAGAAACTTTCTTTACTTCCCGACAATGGAAGGGGATGCATGAGGCATTTCGGACGCATCTACACTTGAGCTCCACCTTTCATCCACAAATGGATGGCCAGATAGAGAAGACCATTAAGACTCTAGAGGACATACTCTGTTCATGTTTCCTTGACTATGGTCGCAGTTGGGAGGATCACCTACCCTTGGTAGAGTTTTCATACAACAACATAAACTACTCCACCATTGGGATGTCACCATAAGAGGCACTATATGGCCGACCATGCAGATCACCTTAGTGCTCGACTGACCCTACGGAGTCAACACTCGTACGACCAGAGATAGTTCAGGCTACGACATAGAAGGTGCAGATCATCCAAAAACGGATGAAGACAACACTGAGCAGATAGAAGTCCTATGCTGATAGGAGGGGAGACCACTGGTGTTCGAAGATGGAGACCATGTTTTCTTATGGGTCTCACGTCGATCTAGATTACAGAGATTTTGTCGGGGCGTCAAGTTATCTTCGTGCTTCATTGGACCATTCCAGGTACTCAATAGGGTAGGTGAGGTGGCTTATCGCCTGACCCTTCAACCTCAGTTTCACCAGGTGCATGCCATCTTCCATGTATCTCAGCTGAGGAGATACATGCACGAACCGACCCATATCATTTATCATGGGGAGATGGACATCGATGACGAGGAGAAATTTGTGGAGGTCCTGGTGGAGTTCAAGGATCGATAGGAGCGGGTCCTATGTGGATGGTCGATTCCACTGGTGTGCATTCGTTGGCAGCACGAGAACCTCTAGTAGAGAACATGGTGGGGGAGGATCATATGTGTGGACAGTACCCTCATTTGTTTTCCTAGTTTATGATGTATCTTTACGAGGATTTAACGCCATGAGGTGGGCGTAATGTAAAGACCCGTAAATTTCAAGGAATATTTTTTCATAAATTCTTTGGGATATTATGAGTACGTTGTTTTTCACAGCACCTAATTCTGAGGTTTGTTGCGACTGGAATACTTTTCTGAAGTTTAGCTCGGGTATGTTCAGTGAACAAATCATCTGGGTTTTCTATCTTTTGAACCGGTGCCCAGAATTGAAATCTGAGGGCATCGATGAACTCGTAGAACCGATAATTTCTTAGTGGGACCTTTACCGTAATTGCGTTTGCACGTGAGGGGAAGTTCATTTTTGTTGGATTAAATGAGGAGTGAATAAAATTGTGGAACAATTTTATTTTAATATCTATGGTTGTTTTATCCTATATGGGGGAGTTAGAGTGGGACCCACTAGCACCTAACTACCCATGTGAGGATATATGTGTAGTGGAACCCAAATGTGCCCCAACCCTTCACATTACCTAAAACACCTTTAACCCCTTCTTAATTTTTGGTAATATACTCATTACTTGTGAATCCTTTCCACCTTCTCTCTCTCTCTCGCTCTTAACTCTTACCAACACACATTAATCAATTAATTGAACCACTTCAATTAATTAATTAAGTGTTTGAATTTTTTTAAAAATTTGAATGCATCGCATGATTATATAAAATAAGGAAAATCCTGATTTCATTTTGGGTTGGATTGTTGTTTTGAGATTTTGGGGAGAAAGCTATTGAGTATTGAAGAACGCTTCATCTCCTTTATTGAAGAACCAAAACTCTCTGACGAAGAACATCGACTGGGCGACCCCAGATTCTTCATCCCCTTCTTCCTCCGTGATAAGGGGGGAGACACCAATGTGAGATCTCACCATCAACCCCTCACCTTATAATCTTCTCTCCTTGACAAAATGGGAGATGCCGCTTCCTCCTTGGGTGCACACCGTCGTCTCTTACAAATGCTCACCCTGTGACGCCGTATTCTGCGATGCCCGACATTCGATATGTTTTATTCGAGGTAGGGGTGTGTTTTTATTTGAGAAACACTGATTCTTCCTTCCATGTTTTTTCTCTTGAACCAATTTCTACCAAACTAACGTTGAAGGCCCGGGCCAAATGAACACGGCCCGATCCCTCCGGCCTCTTTGTGAATTTTTGGTGTGTTCTTCGTGTTCTTAATGGGTGATGAACACCGGATCATTGTGAGTTTTCTATGCAACGCAATGATCCTAATTTGAAGACCCAACATCACGAAGTTCTAGAGGAGGTGAGACGACGATAGTGGGAGACAAATCAAACCGGAACGAGGAGGACCTTCCATCGACCGTTCTTCGATCCGGTGAATGAAATCGTGTTTTCGGAGCCGGTCGGAGGCCCAGAAACACCAAAAATGATTACGGGACATTAGGGAGACCGCATGTCCTGTGTTTCGTGTTGAAAAGGTGGTCAGAATGAATAATGGACATCACAGGAGGTGCGCTGGATGAAGGCGTCGTTTCTAGAAAATCTGGAATACACAGTATGGACATCTGACGAACAAGACGTGTAGTGTGGGAGTATTGTGTCTTGAGTTCCGGGTTAAAAAAGTAACACACAGTGTGTGATACTGGTCAGACTACGTGTATTCTCTACACATAATGGCATAAGTAGATTCACGATACATGGCGTGTATTCTAGGAAATACACAGACACGAACAGCAATACACGACCAAGAGGCATAGAGTGTATTCTCTTCACAGAAGGGAAGAAGCGGCTTCATTGGACTCGGTGTATATCCCAGGGATACAGAGACATGTGGTGGTGTACACAGGGAAGTACTCCACCACACGGCTAGGTATGGACAGTGGTAGGGGCTACCCCATGTACCTGTTACATGGTTTGGCGAACACGGGTTGAGGCCGTGTACATGCACATGGCCAGCGTACACAAATTCGACCCAAATGCATGGACATGGAATTTAACCATACCACACACCATGTAATTACTTCCTTCATGACCAGCCTTTCGAAACGGACCATTGGATGCGGGATGTAACCGATAACTAACTACACGGCGGGTACCGTATACCTACAAGCCATGTACTTTTTGGTAAAAAGTCTTGGACATTTTGTACACACTAACTTTGATACGTTTTTTTGTATTATCCCCCTATGACTTGGAGGACCATCAGAATACATCAAATTGAGACATAGTGGTAGTTGATGTATCGATCCCTTGACTCAAGGAGTGGACCCTCCTGGAATCGAGCATGCTGTGTGCGGGAACCCTACAGATGGCTGTGACTATGAAGACGATGATGACTGTACTTGGTTACTACATGGGTTTGGCAGCGATGAAAATTGTACTTGGATCCTCCGTGGGTTCGGCATCGATGACGACTGTAAATGGATCCTACGTGGGTTCGGTAGTGATGGTTCTTATACTTGGATCCTACGTGGGTTTGGCAGTGGCGAATTCTGTACATGGATCCTACGTGGGTTCGGCAGGGAAGATGATTCAAGGGCTACATATATCATCTCCACGCCTCTTCGTGAGTATTATACCTATGTAAGCTAAGTCTTAACATTCAATCATTATCATCGATGTGATTAACTTGATTTCTAGTGTGGAAAGGGTTGTGCTTTCATGTGTGGACTGCGTTTTACATGGGCTTGTGAGTTGGAGCCGAGCTGGAATTGATGACTTAGGTATATGTATGGGAATATACCTATGTAAAGTTGGTTCATACATTATGTATGTATCTTTACCTTGTAGTATATCATTCGTGGATTTTGGGAGACCTTTGGGGGTCTCGGGGTCCCTTCTGATTATCGTATACTCAACTCTACATGGTCTATGCCCACACTACGTTGTGATGGATGCAGACGACATACAACATTGATCTAGGTGGACCCTTCTGGAGTGGGACAGTACCTGGAGGTGGACCACTTGGCGGGACATACATGGAGTGGACAACTAGACCCGAGGAGCTAAGGAGACCATTTGTACCCACCCTTCAGGTGGGATATCCAGAGGACGACTTAGTGGTTGATGGTTTACATTACTATAATTGTTCTTTATTTACTGTTGTATTGTACTTTCAGTTGGGTTTTTATTCTCTCCCATTTACTTTCTAGAACTTACTTTTGCACTCAGTTTACTGAGCGTTTTCTTTAGCTTGCGTACTCTGTTGTGTTTGTTTACTTATATAACAGAAATCCCTTCCCTTTTATCAGGACTTTCTCCGTTGGTGCTAGTCTCCTGCCCCTGGCCTATAGAACACATCCTAGGGGTAGTCATGACACGAGCCCCAAGGATGGTTCATGACATTATTTATCACCAATTCCGATTATCAAGTTGTTTTCACTGAAAACTCATAGTGTAATCTTTATTAGAACAATGATCTATTGATATGTTTCTATAATAACATGTAAACATGATTTAATTGAAAATTTCATTATCATTCCTCTGGTTAATTATGATATTATCATTTATATTTATGTTGATGGTATATAATTTATTATATTTAGAGGAGATATTTCATCATATGATTCATATCTCAATCTTCATTTATTATCTCTTATAAATGAGATTATTGGAGAATAGTAGAAGATAATTTTTTTTTGATAAATGTAATTGTAATATTGAAGATTTAGATATTATTATTGAATATATTGATTTATTTCCATGGGATTCACATAGACATTTTCAAGGGAGGGAAACTTAGTTTTCTATTAATTTAATCCCTGAACCAAGACTTATATCAATGAATCCATACAGAATTTAAAATGATGGAGATATATAGGTAAATCAACTACTAGATGAATTGAGTGATAAAGTATTTATACAACCTGTTGGTTCACTATTGGTATCTCATGGTCTTTTTGGTAACAAGAATTAAGGATCATCGAGACTGTGAATAGACTATAATGAGATCAATGTTTTTATGATAAATAAAAATTAACCTCTTCCTCTTATTGATGACTTATTTGAACAAAAAATCATTTATTTAAATAGTTTTAAAAGATAGATATTAATTTTGGAAATAATAAATATTAGGTAAAGATGTATGATATTTCAAATAAATCATTTGGAACACGGTATAGACTTTAAAAATTTTAAATCGTGCTATTTGGACGGAAAAATGAGCCATATTTTTTATGGATATTCTTTCTCGAGTATTGAAAAATTCTCTTGATAATTATTTGAGGAATTTATTGATGATATATTAGTGTACTTTGAAATCTATTCAATCGATGAGAACAAGTTAAATATTTTTTATGAGAATCTTAGAAAAAAATAGTTATATGGAATGTTTAGGAAGTGTGAATTATGGATTCAAACAGATTCATTTCATAGAAATATTTTTTTCTATGGATTGAAGCTATGTAGATCATGGATAAAAAAAGAAGTTCAAGAATGGACTATACCATTTTACATAATTGTGGTACCAAGTTTCATTGTCTTTGGAGGTTACTATCTTCATTCCATTCATAATTTGTATTGATTAGATAACCCTTTAACCAAGATTAAATGTAAATGGGTTATGTTTGTAAGAAAAAAATAATTTGAATATTGTTTGGATAAATTGATATCCATATTACTGAATGATCTGATCTTGACTCTACTGTTGTAATATAGATTATTTGTGATTTATAGTGACATGCCACTAAAAGGACTAGTTTGCATCCGTATGTAGATTGATATAGTAATTTCATATGCCCCAAGTTATTTAAAATCTCATGAACCGAACTGTAAACCTCATTATTCTTAGTTAACATCAGAAGAAATTACTCCGATGAAATAGAGACAATATATATAGTAAAATATGTGATACACAATTGGATCACAATAGTTTTAAAGAGATATTTTTAGATAAAGAACTAAACATGAGGAAAAGGTGATGCCTCAAGCTACTCACGGATTATAATTTATCCATACACTACTACCCAAGGAATCCAAATAACGTATATGAAGAATTTAGAATGAATTGTCATAATGTTATTAAAAAATATATGATCTATTGGGAACCTTTTTATTTGGATATATTTATTATGGATATAGTAATTGTAACGGAATGAGAAACATAACAACCTTTTCAAATGTTTTCCAAACCATTATCATTGAATGGAAAATGTGTTCTTAGTATGATGATAAGATTTTAAAATGAAAATTAAATATACAAATGAAGGAATGATGGAAGACATAATTTATGGGGATGGATTTCAAACATTTTGGATAATGCATGGTGTTCCCTCTATACCATTGCTAAAATGAAAATTATTGTATGATGCTCATTTCTTGAATTTATTAATACAAAATTATAGAAATAATATGTATTGGGAATTGAAAGAACATTTTTTTGGATGATATGAAGTGGAAAATCGATGATTATGTATCATGATATATTTCTATCAATTGGTGAAGGATAAAAGGAAACATCTTTGATGATTTATTCAACCTCTTCATATTGGTACATGGAAATATGATGAAATTTATATGGATTTTGTCCCTAAATTTTAATGGACTCTATTAAACATTGATGCAATATGTTTAATTGTTTATCGAATTACAAAATTGTCTAATTTTAAAGCTATGAGTAAGGATTTCCCCCTAGATTTCCTTGCAAGACACAATATTAACGATGTTATATGACATCATGGTGGAACTCTTTAATTTATTTATTACCACAATCCACAATTTACATCATAATTATAAATATTTATGTGGATGGATTTTGATACATAGATATATTTGATCATTTCTCATCACTCAAAATTGATTTGTATTCAAAATGAAATATTTGAATTTTAAAAGGCATATTGAGGTCCTACTAAATAATTATTCTCGGAATATGGGATCATAATCTCCCTGTGTAGTGTTTTACTACAATAGTGGTTTCCATTCAAATATTCAAATGGCATAATATGAAACATTTTTTTGAAAGTGATTTTGTACTCCTTCTGGCAGTGATGAAGTGGCGATGTGAAATTTTATAGGCCCATAACTTGTGGAGGAAAGAACATCAAATATTAAAAATTATTCTCACCCATATCCATGTTGATTAAATTGGTAGAAAGAGTAATATTGATAACCATAGGATTTTTGTTTGTATTTCATGTTGTAGGTTGTATATTATTAATGATATCACCAGTAATATTGTTATAGGGTTTGGTATGAAAAGGGTAATGAGCCCATGGAATATTTGAACTTTATAAATAATAGAGAAAATTGGAGAGATATCTAAACATTTGGTGATCCCACCTAGCCTTAATAAGGTGTATAATGCGGTATACATATATTTGTTAAGGATATAAATTATAGACCCAGCACATTATCTCACATGTGAATAAATATAATTTGATGTTGGTTTATCATGTTGCGATGATCTTATCAATATTTGGGAGACTATACAAAATGTGTTTAAGAATGGTATGACTTAGCTATTAAGGTTCATTGAAATATTCATAAAATTTAATAGGAGATTTGGAAGCGATATAAAATAATTATGAAGAAATACTAAAATATTATTATAATGGGACTTTATATAAATCATTTGAAATAAAATATTTAAGGATGGTAAAATTTAAAACCCTGATATCTTATTGTATTTATCTCTTAAAATTTAACATCTTTGATTGTTTATGCTTCATTAAAAAGCGAGATTAAAACTATATATAATAGAAAACATTAATATAACCATTGGAATATTAATGTGACCATTAAAAATAACAATCCATACTATATAATATTAAACATAAATTTTAAATCATTCAGAAAAATTATTTATCTAAATAATGAAAATACAATTTTTTATATCATGTAATAACTAAATCAATGAATTATTAATGATAAATTAACGGTCAATATTTTGGTGATACATAAATGTATATTTAAAATTTTATAATTAATATTATTATTTAATGAATATTTATTTTCATAAAAAATATTAATTAATTAATATTTTCTTGTCATATTATTATATGATAATATTATGAGACCTTAAATAATTTTAAAAAGTTTCATAAATTAAGTTATTAATTTTAATTGATATTTTTTTTATAAATGATGACATTAATTAAAAAATTAAACTTCTTCTATTGGTAAAATTATATCCAAATTATGATTACATTTTTTAAATTAGCATGTAAAAATTGTAAATGGGTAATTTTATGTTAATTTCATGAAATACATCAATTTTATGATGAATAATAAAAATTTAGTATTCATGTAAACTATGTAACTTAAATTACATCATTAATTATGAATTTGTAAATTTATTATTTCATGGACATATATTTTTGATATTATATATTTTATTTTGACAATTATTCATAAAAATTCAATAAACTCTAATTCAAAACCGAAAAATTATTTTTCGAACCCTACAATGAAATGTGATATTTCAATAAAGCAATTCTTTTTTTGTACACATTCATTCTTAATAAGCTAATGAATTCGATTTATAAAGGACTTATAAAATCATAAATTCATTATAATATATTAACATATAATTTAGATTATAAAAATTGCAATTAATAGTCTTTAAATAGATATTAAATTTTATCTAATATTTTATTCTAAAAATACCCCTCTTCTCTAGTATAAATAACTTATCTCCATTCCCAAGGAAAACTACTCATCCCATCCATTCGAAAGAATAGTATCTCAAAAAAATATTATCCCTTACACATTTTAATTAATTGGACTATTATTGCGTGATGCAACTCCACAAATCAGTGAGTGATAGTGTCATACAAGATATGTCAAATCGAGGAAATATTATGTATCCATTACCTATTACTTTTTTTCATCTCCTGCTTCTTTTCCCCAATCCCACTAAAAACCATATATTATAATTTTCTCAATATTAAAAACATTATATTTATTGTTTTATTTTATTTCAAGTACCATTTATAAATCATATATAAATTTTTTACACCCATTCCAAATTCATTAAACAATGTCTAGTAAAGGTCTGTTAACCACCTATGAAGATATTGTCATGACTGTTTATTAACCACATTCACGGAAGGGAAGTAAAAATTATACATAATATTTAAATATATAATTATATTTATTCTACACATATGTATTACTATTTACATAGCAGAAATGATCTAAAATGATATTTTTAATGAAAAATATGATATCAAAATGATTTAATTACATCAAAAATAACGAAGAATTATAATACAATGATTATAATTGACAATTTATTGTAAAAATTTCAATAATTATTTTCTTTATTGATTTTTTAGTAAACATATGTTTATTATCTATGAAGCACATCTGCGAAAACATTTAATGGGAATTAAGTGATGGGATTTTCTTAAAAAAACTATTTTCATCAAGTTAAAATTTACATATCATAAACCAAATATAATAATTAACAATAATTATGTACACCTCCTATTTTCATAATGTATGTTCCAAATATATTTATCAATACCAATTTATCTTATGTTGATGAATAAGTATATGTTTTATAAGGATTATTTTTCAATTCATCCTTAAAGGCATGCCCGATTGTGTGGAACATCCCCATTTCATTACCATTTTAACGTACACATCATAATCTATTTTTAGTGGCCAATATTTTTCTAAAAAAACTCTTATTATCTTGGAAAAAATCATTTTTCATTTTTTGGTTTTATGTAAAAAATATTCATTTATTCACATGAAAGAGTCTTTTATATTTCCCCTCAAACCGCACTGAAGTGTCTTATTTATATATTTTCCTAAACACTCATTTTATATCCTTTTACATGAAAATAATAATTTCATATTTTTTTTAATATTTCATGAATAAAATTTTATTCCATTAACATTGTTGGGATACACTTTTTTACAATATTTTCTCTTGAAAATAGAAATGATTCAATAAATAACTCTTCATTCAAAAGATAATGGTTATTTATCGCAAGAATTGCAAAATTGATTTTTTGAATATTTTCATCCATTTAAATACCCTACAATAAATCTTATAATTAGTTTATATTGACCTATTATGTTACCATCAAACATATTTCATCGAAAAATTTACGATTATATTTGGGGATGTTCTAACATGATACCATTCTCTATATTACTCTAGATAAATTATGATTATGTTTCTTAATGGAAATATTATTTACATTTCAAATGACTGCCCCAATATGAATTTATATGTTGATTATATTTCACTCCACTCATATGATTAATTCATTGGACATAGAATGTGAAGGGTGGAGCCTGTTATTGCCATTTCATTAATCTATAGGCCTCATGAGATATACAAGTCATGGATTTTATTGATTTATATATGTAATATTGGCCAAATCATTTATGGTATTCTTATGATGACTAGAATTATGAATTCATTAATTATGATACTAGTAAATGAGAATTAATTAGATTATTTTACAAATATAACATAAATGTTAATGATTAATTGTCAGTTGATTATTCATATTTTATTATTTAATCACTTTTAATTCCAATAAAATAATGTTCAAGATTATATTTTAATGGAATTTTTTGTTAGATATTCAATATTATTTATAATTTATTTTTATTACATTCCACATAATTCTTACACATATTATTAATCTAATATCACCCCCTTATTAGGTTAAATCGTTCCCTAGATATAAATATGTATATTATGAATAACTTATTTGGAATAATATAAGAGTTTATGGGTCGTTCCTATAGAGATGATATTTTTTTCATTTCAAGTGATAATGTAACAATTATTTATATATATATATATTTACAATGATACAAAATATTTTGAATATTTTGGATTGAAAATTTGAATCTATTCTAATGTAACTAGTATGGAACCAACTCCATGATACTTGTGTCTGGGTACTTACCTTCAAAGAGTCAAATGTGATGTCATTCAACATTCATATGGATACAGGGGTGGTTGAATATGGCCACCAAAATCTAGATACATGGCTTTCATCTTATGAAATATATATAATTATCAAATGAAACCAATAAATTCCATATTCATCCCTACACACTAAAATCATCACATAATGTAGCGGTGCATATTGTTCACAAAAATATGTAGTTCCCACATAAAGGTGCATCAATATCACACCAACTACCTTGTTATGAATTTTGGGACAAATACTCCCCCATTTAACAATATTACATCATCTTAATATAGTATCCATATAGGTATTTGATCACAACCCTTCAGTTTTGTCACATTTTAGAACACTATAGTTCAGAATCAGGTCCAGCCATCACATTATCTATACATGATAATGTGATCAGTCGGGTTTAGCATGTCATTGATCCCTAGTCATTGGAAGTATCCATCCTTTATACACCTTTTAATATATTCAACTTACATTATTACTCTCATGGATTCACATCATCCTCCTTCTCATAATGTGTATTTTTGAATAGAGAATCTATTATGATATTAAACATCATAGGTATATAGTCCATCTAAAATAGAAACATTAATAACAACTCAATATAGTGATGATGTCTCAGTTTCAGTTCTACCAGTGGAAAGATATTGGGAAGGATCTGGTGCTTTGTGTGCATGGAAAATATATCCCTTAATATATATCACCATAAAAGATTAAATGGTAGTACCGTGACTATTATCTCTATATAATTTTTTGGGTAGTTCCAATCATTAGTTTATAGATGATGTGACCCATAGGATACTACCTACTCTTTATTCATCAACCACAAACACCATCCAAAAAAAATATAGTGTAGTACATTGTATATAAAATTTCATGCTCATGGAGAATCATTAATTTATTGATTAAAATATTCTCTTTAGCACAATAAATTCCTCTGCACAATGATTCAAATTATAGAACATAAATATTTACTATTTTTCCATATTTTATGACGATAATATTAGAGACAAGTCTTGGATAAGACCATACTAATACAATATAAAATAGAAAAAACACATTATTTCTAAAATGTTTTGGTTACATTTACACTAAATAACTTCCTATAATATATATGGGACGATATATATTGGTCAGACACCACTTTTTCATGGAACATCACTTGAAAAATCTACATGTCACACTTCAACACCATGGCATAAATCCTTTGGTCTCAAACCATACACATCACAATATTTGAGTTTTTATCAGGATTCACCAATTCCATTGGGTGGATGAGGATATCATCAATGATAAATTTCATTAACATGTCCAGTTATGGGTAAGGGATAATGTTAATGAGTCCCATTAATACATTTAGTGTCTTTTATTTCATAAACAACATAACCAAACTCTTATACAATCCATACCTACAACAATTTTTTTAAATAGTTTCTGTAATACCCCGAGATTTTATGAAAAATATTCTTTTTAATTTCATTATTTTCTTTTGTTGTATGCTTCACCAAAAGGAGCTTGCACAACACACATCCTTGACATGCCTTCCATTACACGCAATCGCTACCTTCCTCGATAGCGTGTGTAGTACGCAATAACGAGTTTCACTAAACAGCAATATGCTATTAAAATATTATTAAAACTAGCCATTATGTATAGTAATAACCACTTTTTTGAAATTTTTTAAATTTTATTTTATCAAAATGGACATTATTTTTGGATTCTTAATATCGAAATTAGCTTAGGGTGAAATTTTGGTACTTTTCGGATAACTTTTATTTTCTGATTAATAGTGAAAATTACTAAATTTTAATTAAAAACAACTTTTTTAATCGAAATAATTAATTTTGATAAATTATTAATTTTAGTGGTTTTAAAGTATATTTAGAATATATTTTTACAATTCAATACAATGTTGGTCATTGGATGTAATTTCACATTTACATCAGACATAAACAAGTGTTAATCTTTTGATTGTTATTATCTCTTAAAAACATGCTATTTGTTTTGACGATGGGAATTAATTTTTAAATTAATTAATGCAAATGATATGTTTTGAAATTATTAAAATAGAAAACATTTTTGAGTTCATAATATCAAATATAGTTTAGGCCTAATTTTTGGTATTTTTCTGAAAACATTCAATTTTTGATGAATAGTGAAACCACTAAGTGGTAGTTAAAAAAACTGAATTTTTTATAAAACATAATTTTACCACTTCTGTGAGTGGAATTTCAAAAATCCGAGAGACACAGATGATGTCAGAAAGTAAAATGTGGTTCAATGAGATGAAAATAATTTTTGGTGAATAGTAACTTTTTACTTTTATTAAACACGGTTAAAAGTAAATAGGGTAATGAAGGATAAAAATGATATTATTATTACCCTAACACATGTCATAATCCTATTGTACAGGTGTATCTCGACCAAAAACAACCTTAAGTGTAAAATATTATCATTTATGCCCACTTGGATTAGATTAGGACATTTATTATTATTTAATTCAAAGAAGAGTTAAAAGAGTTAAAATCAATGTTTATTTACTAAATCATTTCTAATATAGGGTTATACACACGATAAATTCGATTATAAATATTAACTAGAAAGATAAAAAGATTTCCAACATAATGATATTTTATTTATAATTTTTAGACTTTAAATAAATTAATTTATTTATGACACTACGATGATGTAGTAATTACCCTTTTAGGGAAATGTTAACATAATTGTTGTTATAAATGCCCCAATAAATGTAATTTGAGACTTTTTACGAATTAAAATAATTTTATAGGTTAATATGATATATTATTGTTGATTTAATCAACTTGGTTCAGACATATAATTCTGTAATGACTTTTAATAAAATCATATATCAAATAGTGTCAAAATTGACACAAAATAGTTTTTAAATAAAATATTATATTATTAATTGTTATTTTATTCCTAAAAATCTAAGGATCGGCCAAATTACTTATATAAGGATATATATATTAATTATAAACAACTTGGGGTTCGTTTGGCATGTTATAGTAAGTGTATTAACCATATATTGTAAGAAAACCAAAAGAGACGGTAAAAGTTAAATTATTTAACTTAGAGTTAAATCTAATTGATAAGGTTAAAATAATAAACTAAACTTGTCAAAATCCTATTGGTTGATAGGATTTCGACCCATCCCCACTTTACCTTCGAAATAAGACCCTTTGGAACCATTATAAACCTATTTTGACTTTAATATAAAATAATATTTTGAGATATTCCTAAGGTGCCCCTCTCCTCCCTTATAAAAGGGCACCTCCTCCCCCTCCTTCTCACACCAATTTGAGAACTCAAGCTCGGCCAAACCCTACCAAAATCCCTTCTCCACTTGCCTAGAATAATCCTAGAGGTCCTGATCTTCTTCAAATACCAATCTTAGTTCCCTATGTGGAGAATTCAAAGAGGCGTTTCAAAGAAGAGGTAATATCCATTACCGATCTTTTCAATTTCATTCTTCTTCAACTTCTTCTGCTTTAGTTTTTTCATGATAAAGTAATAACATCAGTATTACTTACATACTGATACGTTATTATAAATATGAAACAACCATAATTAACCATCTATCCATCCTACGGAAAACAAAATCACCACGCGTGCGTACGTACGGAATACCGTCTCCATGCCGTGGTGAAATCTATTTTCCACCACCACCTTACATGGATGGGTATTATTGTGTAAAGAATAACTATACATAGTTATTATAACATCATAATGATTCTGATATATTGCATCATCCACTCCAATTCAATTCAATAATTATGGAAATGATATCATCGCTCGTGCGTACGTACGGACTACCGTCTCCACGACGCGATGAGATTCATTCTCCATGTTAACCATTTAAGAATGATTATAAAGTATATATAAGAAATAATAATGAAATATATGACATTATAAATCTACTGGATTTATTTGTATATATATGTATGTCATCTACTTAATTCCACTCAATTCAATAAGGAAACGAAAACAGCGTTCATGTGTACGTACGACCTACCGTCTCCATGAACGGTGTATTTCTTTCCATTTATCGATCCATTATATATATGTATATTCTGAGTATATATTATATATAAATCACGTTTTATATTCTATAATTAAGTAATAATGATCTAAGTAATCATATGAATAATTACAGTTAAAACACGAACGACAAATGAGACGATTTTACCCAAAACGCCACTTTAACATGAATTTACAAAAGAACGGGTAATATAAAGTCATAAGTGAACCATATATGATATAATAACAATGAATATGATTCTGTAATAAGTCAATGACATTATCCAAATCATTATATAGGAGGTTCGTACACTTACGAAGCAAATCAGACTAAGGTAAGGGAAATATCACAATCTCATTTTTATCCGAGATTGGTTATACTTTGGTATTTACTTGGGTGTATTTTATCATCCACATCCATGTTTCTTCAATATGTAATTTTATTTCCATCAACCTACAATTTTTTAAATCCAATTTTACCCTTCGGTGAGTTTTTAGTAAAGGATATGAAAGGAATATTTTGTCGTTTTTTCGTATGAGGTACTTTTTTACTTTTCCGACAAAAGTACGATGAATTTTTTTTAACTTATACGGCATGAATGGATTTTTAAAGAATTATTTACAAGAAGCTTCGTTTACATGTTTTAAAGTTTATTTTTAATCAACTTCTTTTAGTTTATAATTTTACGACATGTTAAGAAAGGAAAAGTGTTTTTGAAGTAGAAAGGAAATTTTCCTCAAGAATGAAGTTCAAGTGTTTTATCAAAATTATTTTCCATCTAAGATAATAAATGGTTTTGTTTTTATCCCTATTATTACATTGATTTGATTACGTTGTGATGGAAATATTTTTATGAATTCCTTTATCTTATATGAATTGTTTTATTATGTCATGTTGTTTAAGAATCCCATTTTTATTACATGGGTTATGCCATGATGTATGATTTATGAATTTGTGGCAAACATAAGAATGGTATCATTATGAGATGGGTGGGACCTATATCTCCCTCCAATGCATTGGGTAAAGATTTTATATCTCATGAGATAGACATGGCTGGAACGATAGGTTATACCAGTTCTGTGAAACAGGACTGAAACGAGGGTGACTCGGTTCAGAAATGGACTTTGTCCACTAAGATAGTCTTGGAAATGAGTCTTGACTAACAAGAAAGGATTCACTATGATTATGTGTGTATTCCAAAAAGTTTAATGTTTTAAGTTATGATTATTGTGATTACATTTCACTGCCATTATTTATCCAATGTTATGAAATTATTCTCTCTTTTGCAGGTTAAGATTTCCAAAATGTCATGTTCTTTTGAATTTGATGTGATTGATATTTCTTTTGTTTACCATTACTGAGCATTTGAGCTCACCCTTTTATGTTTACATTTCCCCAGGATATAAAGAATGGTTTAGGTATAAAAAAAATAAGATCTTTATGGGAGATGTTGAAGATCTTTCACCTGGATTAGAAGATTATGTTTCGAGTTTCCAAAGACACTAAACTATTACGATCCTTGTGTGTGTGTTTTTGTTATGTACTAAGTATTCCGCAAATGTAATGCAATTTCCATGTACGTCAGGATTTGGGTCTCTACAGTTGGTATTAGAGGAAAGGTTTAGTCAACCTTTGGAAACTAGGATGCAAAAATGTTAGTGAGATCCCTGGAGATATTTCTAAGGTATGTCTAGGGATGTCCCTAAGGATAAGTATATGTATAGGATATAGTCCTATAACTATAGTAACGAACATAGAATTTAACTTAAGAAGTTAGATATTGAAGTTACTCCCCCTTTATTATGATTTATGCATCTCACACTATTCTTTTTGGGTTTTAGAAAATGGCTGGAAATAAGATGATTCACGATAATGGAGGATATGATGGACATTCTTAATAAGCAATCAAATGAAATGGGATTTGGAAGTCCAAACATCATTATTATGCCGAATCAGCAATCTCATAATATGATCAAAAAAGTAAAATTTGGTAAGTTTCCTGACTCGGCTAATAAGAGATAGATGGAGTTTCATGATGATCATAGAGGAAAGAAAGTTCAATTTCCCCTATGTAAATCATGTGGGAAGAGGCATCAAGGAGAATGATTCAAAGGAACTGGAAGATGATTTGTGTGTGGAAAAGAAGGACACAAAGCCAGTAAGTGCAAAGGAAAAGGATCAGTTAACACCATGGATGAGGATAATGGTATTGCTACGAAATCAACAATGGTTAAATGTTTTAAATGTGGAATGTACGGGCATTATGCCAACCAATGCCCTAAGAGAAAGTCTCATGAAGAGAATCAGTACGGCCGTATGAGTAGTATTTATGTTGATGATGATGAAGAGACTAAAAATGATATGTGAGTTGAACGAATTGTTGAAGCTCAGTCAATGGTTTAAGAATGTAGTGGAATGATTACATGTTTATGATGTGTAATGTTGTATAAGAAATCTCATGGTACTATGGAAAAAAGAGACATCTAAGGATTGTTACACTATTGTCATTCCTTGAGTTTTGAAAGTGTGTGATTAATGGTACCAGTATCCAAGAAAGGATATTCAGATATTTTTGGAATGTAGATGATATGCGCATAATGAAGGGATAAAGAGAAAATTAAATGTATTCATGAGCTCATGAATGATATAATGAAAATGTTATATCATGGTTTGAGTATATAGAATTTTTTGATTTTGGTATGTGGAAAGAGTTAACTTTTGACAACATTCATGTTTTCACTAAGGTTTAATGGGTATTAATTTTTCAAGAGAATACATCATTAAGGTATTCACATGATTGGAATGTGACCAACAAGATATATGGGGGATAAACGATGGTATTCACATGATTGGTTAACGATATTTCAAGTAATAGTTTTCTTTATACTATGAGCTTGGACCGATGTATTTTAGATAAGCCTAAAGATTATAATGGATTATGTTGGATAGAAGTTAGGATAAAACGTTTTTCGATATTATTGATGTGATGTGATAGTAATATAGCTTTAGAAAAAGGACAACCTGCAGGACGGGCGACAGCCCATCGCGTCGGACAAGGCTATGGGAATCGAACCCACAACCGAAGTGCGACTGGCCTTTTTCACCTACCACTGGACTAATGAAGTCCCTGTTTATTAGAAACTAGTTTTATTATATTAATAAGTATAAGTCCATTTTAGGAACTATATAAGATTAATCTCACTATAGATGGACTTATGTAACTTTTCTAACCTTTTGTTTGAGACAGATGGAATGACCCATCATTCTATCACATGATCTACTAACACATCACGAATGACAAATTCAACATCATTTCATTAATATATGAAGTGTAAATTGTACAATGAATGACAAACGGTGAAACTATACCAAAATGATGAAAGTATTTCTTCTAATTCCAATTTCATCAACTTTAGGGAAATGATCTTGAAAACCGAAAATTTTGTCCTAGTACACGTATATCTGATGAATCAGATGGTATCTTAGATCGTCACAAATTTATGGCTTTGTGATTGCTGGCTTTTCCAAAGCCATGTTCTCTGGCACTCTCCATCAGAACATGATGGTCAGATTTCTCTTCCATATCCATATTTTCTCCTATGTGGAAACCTAGTGATTAGTTTATTTGGGTAACCGTTAAGTTTCATAATTTTGTCTTTAAAGATTATTTTTGGTATTCCTTTTTACGATGTGGGTTTCTATCAAAGAAACTTTTGAATAGTATACCATTTATAACCTTGACGAATTTCGAGGGCGAAATTCATTTTAAGGGGGTAGAATGTAACACACCGAGATTTTATGAAAAATATTCTTTTTAATTTCATTAATGTCTTGTGTTGTATGCTAAACCAAAAGGAGCTTTCACAACACGCATCCTTGACTTGCCTTCCATTACACGCAATCGCGACCTTCCTCGATAGTGTGTGTAGTATGCAATAACGAGTTTCACTAAACAACAATATGCTATTAAAATATTATTAAAACTAGCCGTTATGAATAGTAATAACCACTTTTTTGAAATTTTTTAAATTTTATTTTATCAAAATGGACTTTATTTTTGGATTCGTAATATCGAAATTAGCTTAGGGTGAAATTTTGGTACATTTCGGATAACTTTTATTTTCTGATTAATAGTGAAAATTACTAAATTTTAATTAAAAAAAACTTTTTTAATCGAAATAATTAATAGTGATAAATTATTAATTTGAGTGGGTTTAAAGTATATTTAGAATATATTTTTACAATTCAATACAATGTTGGTCATTGGATGTAATTTCACATTTACACCAGACATAAACAAGTGTTAATCTTTCGATAGTTATTATCTCTGAAAAACATGCTATTTGTTTTGACGACAGGAATTAATTTTTAAATTAATTAATTCAACTGATATGTTTTGAATTTGGTAAAATAGAAATCATTTTTTAGTTCATAATATCAAATATAGCTTAGGCCTAATTTTTGGTATTTTTCTGAAAACTTTCAATTTTTTATGAATAGTGAAACCACTAAGTGGTAGTAAAAAAAACTGAATTTTTCATAAAACATAATTTTACCGCTTCTGTGAGTGGAATTTCAAAAATCCGAGAGACACGGTTGATGTCAGCAAGTAAAATGTGGCTCAATGAGATGAAAATAATTTTTGCTGAATAGTAACTTTTTTACTTTTATTTACCACGGTTAAAAGTAAATAGGGTAATTATGGGTAAAAATGATATTCTTATTACCCTAACACATGTCCTAATCCTATTGGACAATTGTATCTCGACCAAAAACAACCTTAAGTGTAAAATATTATCATTTAGGCCCACTTGAATTAGATTAGGACATTTATTATTATTTAATTCAAAGAAGAGTTAAAAGAGTTAAAATCAATGTTTATTTATTAAAACATTTTTAATATATGGTTATACATAAGATAAATTCGATTATAAATACTAATTAGAAATCTAAAAAGATTTCCAACATAATGATATTTTTTTTATAATTTTTAGACTTTAAATAAATTAATTTATTTATGACACAACGATGATACAGTAATTTCCCTTTTAAGGAAATGTTAACATAATTGATGTTATAAATGCCAAAATAAATGTAATTTGAGACATTTTGTGAATTACACTAATTTTCTAGGTTACTATGATATATTAGTGTTGATTTCATCAACTTGGTTCGAACATATAAATCTGTAATGACTTTCACAAAAATCATATATCAAATAGTGTCAAAATTGACACAAAATAGTTTTTAAATCAAATATTATATTATTAATTGTTATTTTATTCCTAAAAATCTAAGGTTCGGCCAAATGACTTAGATAAGGATATATATATTAATAATAAACAACTTGGGGTTCGTTTGTCATGTTATAGTAAGTGCATTAACCATATAGTGTAAGAAAACAAAAAGACACGGTAAAAGTTAAATTATTTAACTTAGAGTTAAATCTAATTGATAATTTTAAAATAATAACCTAAAATTATCTAAATCCTATTTTTTGATAGGGTTTCGACCCATCCCCACTTTACCATCGAAATAATACCCTTTGGAACCATTATAAACCGATTTTGACTTTAATATAAAATAATATTTTGAGATATTCCTAAGCTGCCCCTCTCCTCCCTTACAAAAGGGCACATCCTCCCCCTCCTTTCACCAATTTGAGCACTCAAGCTCGGCCAACCCCTGCCAAAATCCCTTCTCCACTTCCATAGAATAATCCTAGAGTTCCTGGTCTTCTTCAAAGACCAATATTAGTTCCCTAAGTGGAGGATTCAAAGATGCGTTTCAAAGTAGAGGTAATATCCATTAACGATGTTTTCAATTTCTTTCTTCTTCAACTTATTCTTCTTTAGTTGTTTCATGATAAAGTAATTACATCAGTATTAAATACATACTGATATGTTATTATAAATATGAAACAACCCTAATTAACCATCTATCCATCCTACGGAAAACGAAATCACCGCGCGTGCGTACGTACGGAATACCGTCTCCACGCCATGGTGAAATCTATTTTCCACCACCACCTTACATGGATGGGTATTATGGTGTAAAGAATTACTATAAATAGTTATTATAACATCATAATAATTCTTATATATTTTATCATCCACTCCAATTCAATTCAATAATTATGGAAATGATATCATCGCTCGTTCGTACGTACGGACTACCGTCTCTACGACGCGATGAGATTCATTCTCCATGTTAACCATTTAAGAATGATTATAAAGTATATATAAGAAATAATAATTAAATATATGACATTATAAACCTACTGGATTTATGTGTATATATATGTATGTCATCTACTTAATTCCAATCAATTCAATATGGAAACGAAAACAGCGTTCATGCGTACGTACGGCCTACCGTCTCCATTAACGGTGTATTTCTTTCCATTTATCGATCCATTATATATATGTATATTCAGAAAATATATTATATATAAATCATGTTTTATATTCTATAATTAAGTAATAATGATCTATGTAATAATATGAATAATTTCAAGTTAAAACACGAACGACAAATGAGACGATTTTACCCAAAACGCTACTTTAACATGAATTTACAAAAGAACGGGTAATATAAAGTCATAAGTGAACCATATATGATATAATAACAATGAATATGATTCTTTCATAAGTCAATGACATTATCTAAATCATTATACAGGAGGTTCGGACACTTACGAAGCAAATCAGACCTAAGGTAAGGTAAATATCACAATCTCATTTTTATCTGAGATTGTTTATACTTTGGTATTTACTGGGGTGTATTTTATCATACACATCCATGTTTCTTCAATATGTAATTTTATTTCCATCCACCTACAATTTTTTAAATCCAATTTTACCCTTCGGTGAGTTTTTAGTAACGGATATGAAAGGAATCTTTTGTCGTTTTTTTCATACGAGGTACTTTTTGACTTTTCCGACAAAAGTACGAAAAATGTTTTTTTTAAACTTATACGGCATGAATGGATTTTTAAAGAATTATTTAAAAGAAGCCCCCTTTACAAGTTTTCAAGATTATTTTTAATCAAATTCTTTTAGTTTATAATTTTACGACATGTTAAGAAAGGAAAAGTGTTTTTGAAGTAGAAAGGAAATGTTCCTCAAGAATGAAGTTCAAGTGTTTTATCAAAATTATTTTCCATCTAAGTTAATAAAGGGTTATGTTTTTATCCCTATTATTACATTTATTTGATTATGTTGTGATGGAAATATTTTTATGAATTCCT
The DNA here is from genome assembly GCA_963277665.1 of Viscum album. Classification (NCBI taxonomy): domain Eukaryota; kingdom Viridiplantae; phylum Streptophyta; class Magnoliopsida; order Santalales; family Viscaceae; genus Viscum; species Viscum album. The sequence goes on from OY728138.1 coordinate 836,397,531, forward strand.
TTATCTTATATGAATTGTTTTATGATGTCATGTTGTTTAAGAATCCCATTTTTATTACATGGGTTATGTAATGATGTATGATTTATGAATTTGTGGAACACATAAGAATGGTATAATTATGAGATGGGTGTGACCTATATCTCCCTCCAATGAATTGAGTAAAGATTTTATATCTCATGAGATAGACATGGCTGGAACGGTAGGTTATACCGGTTCAGTGAAACCGGACTGAAACGAGGGTGACTCGGTTCAGAAATGGACTTTGTCCACTAAGATAGTCTTGGAAATGAGTCTTGACTAACAAGAAATGATTCTCTATGATTATGTGTGTATGCCACAAATTTTAATGTTTTATGTTATGATTATTGTGATTACATTTCACCGCCCTGATTTATCCCATGTTATGAAAGTATGCTCTCTTTTGCAGGTTAAGATTTCTAAAATGTTATGTTCTTTTGAATTTAATGTGATTGATATTTATTTTGTTTACCCTTACTGAGAATTTGAGCTCACCCTTTTAGGTTTACTTTTCTCCAGGATATAAAGAAAGTTTTAGGTATAAAAAAGAATATCTTTATGGGAGATGTTGAAGATCTTTCACCAGGATTAGAAGATTATATTACGAGTTTCCAAAGACACTAATCTATTACGATCCTTGTGTGTGTGTTTTTGTTATGTACTAAGTATTCCGAAAATGTAATTTAATGTCCATGTACGTCAGGCTTTGGGTCTCTATAGTTTCTACCTCCTTAAATTTAACATTGTTATACCAAAATCGAATATCAATATTAGAGAACCATTTAGAACCACATAAGTGATAAAGTGATCCAATAATCATGGCCCATTGGAATAAATTATTTAGAATCACATGGCTTTAAATATAGTAATTACCACATATTTTACGATAAATATCAACCTTCTTGGAGTAAAAATTATTTTTATCCAATGGTTATGTGATGATTTTAATAAATAATTTACATCCCATATTGTCCAAAAATTACTTTATCAATTTTTTCATTATTTGTTCCTCACTATAGGAGGGTATCTAAAGGGGGTTTTTTTGATAATAGATCTAATTCAAATTAAAAACATATATTTCAATGGTTTCCTAGGAATTAATATTTTATTATAATGTTTTTAATATATATGTGTATAGGATATTATGTGGGTGCTTCCACTAGACTTTCTGGAATAGTTAATCAATCCATATATTTATAAACCTCCCAATAATTCTCATGTTTTGTCCTACATTATCTCCTCCTAGATTCCATTCTCTAGTAATTAAGAAAACAACTCCCTTTACATATATGAAATATGAAAATATTTTATAAGAGTAAATATGATCTTTTTATCTGTTATCCAATTAAGGTTGAGGACAAAGTCGATTGTCGTTTTCATTATAATCATGATCTCTTGTAGATGAATATATCCATATAAAACTATATACCACTCTTAGAATCATGGAAGATGATTGACTTCTGTGTCTAATGTTGTATCAAATGTGACTAATTCAGAGGATAACATGACTAGTAGTTCAATTACTAAAACTACATTAGAGTATATAATATAATGAAAAGAATGACTATAGAACAATATTTTATGGAAATTGGATGAGATCAAGACTATACCTCAAATGCTATATGGACCGTATCCATAAAAATATCATACATGGACCACTATTTATATGGGTTATAAGTAACATATATGGTTCTATCAAAAATAAACATAACCATTATTTTTCCATTGATCTATACCGAGGGCAGAACCCATGGTTTATGATCATGTTGATCATCAACCTATATGGGTCACTAACCTTGATATCCTGAAGAAAAACTAATGAATATCCCTTAGATTTCCACATGTTGAGATATAAAATGATAAATAGTATTTAAAATATTATAATTCACCACCATCCCATAGTGGATGCACTGTGGATCTCATTTTAATGGAGCTAATGAGGAAACTAAATGCTCCACAAATATGTTCCCACTCTCATGAATGTCTATTTTCTTCATCTTCATCCATTGAAAAATTTTATATTAAAGGATTTAGGGGGTCCACAACTCAATATAGTCATGATAAAAATATTATACATTTCATCTTCAAGAAATTATTATATCATCATGTCCTTATAAATAACTTGAGTATAAGTGGATAAATCAATGTTCTTGACCGAACATCACAACTACCTTCAATGGGAAATTTAGAACACCATAGATTAGTGTTACACACCTCCATGTAATATATATTAAATGATGATGAATTATAACAAGTGAAATGAATAAGAATATATTGTCATCGATCCTAGATGAAGCTACATAGAATCATAAACTCTATCTAGATGTATCATAATTTCAATGTACTCCTAAATAAAGACATCCATGAATGAGAACCAGGTGAGAAAATCTCATCCCCATGCATGAATGATTAGACGACACTAATATCCAGTATCTCATTGTTCATATTGGTTTGAAGATTCACCTTATTATCATATTTATTCTATACTATGTCAAATATCTTCTTAATAACTAAAATACAATAATATTCATCTTGATTAACTTTAGTACATTATGAAGTTAAAGCATACTATAGTTTATAGTCCTAACAATATTTTACCATAGTCTTTAATCCCCCCACCATGGGAATGCACAATATGTAAATATCTTGGCTGAATGGGTTCTGAAGCATAAATCACAAGTATTGGTAATAATAGTGGCGTGAGAGAATCCTGGGATAACATATCATGTAGTCCTATCAAATTTATCTAGTGTGAAATATAAAAAAAAGAAGGACTGTTAAATACATATAAATTTCTAGCTGGTCTAAGGGGTCACACAATGTACTCTTATAATTATACCCTCATCCAGGCATATAACACTCCACGAAAAACTGATTTCCTCTATCCTATCCTGAAAATCATAACCATCATGTATATATAAAAAATCAACATGTCCATGTCAACTAATTAATTCCAATAAAGGCTTATAATAATAATTTGAAAATTGTTAATGCACATTTTATATAAAATATCTCAAACATATAAGAATAATAATGGAATTAGATTATTGAACTACTATTTATTAAAAAACATCTGTATATATATATTTATGGTATGTGATCGTTGAACCCTTTTCATGATGAATGAATGCACCCAAAAAAACATAAATCACTAATCAACAACATATATATCATAGATGATGAATTTAATCACCTAAATCATAAAAAAAAATTTATACACTGTGGAAACTCATATTATCACTTGATTGTGTGGTAAATGTACTATCATAGTTAACCTCCCTTTGTTCCAATAATTATATCTCCCATCTACCCATTCCTAAATCAACACATTCACGAAAATAGATTCTGTTTATTATATAGTCTAATAACATTTTTTATTACCCAACCCTAAACAGAGCTATCTATGATTGATTTATATATCAAAATGATTGACACTCTATTAGGAATATGTTTCCAACAAGCATCATGGGTCTAACTCAAATTGTTTTGAAACTATACCCTTAGTAACGCATCATAGATTCAATATTAAATTGTAAACATTACGGAAAATATTTCTATGTAAACCTGAGTGAACAAATTGAATTGAATAAATTTCTTATAAATAATGAATCTCCCAATGTGGAATGCATGTAAAAATTAATGAAAGAAGAAAAAAATAACTTTGGGGTCCTCTATAGTACATCCAATCATGATACTTTCTTTATCATGATCTTTTCATCATTCAATAACAGTGCCACTACCCTTCACTTAATCCCTCATAGAAAATAAAACTTCACTAAAATTATTTATTAGAGATTGAGTATAAGATTAAATAGGACACCTCAAATTCATTCTTAAACTACTATGATATTGTATAATAATTTCATTCCATATTTAAAATAATTAATTCATAAATCATATAATCTTATGATCTAAAGCCAATAGTTTTTTATCTTTCCAAGCAACCCAAACCATTGGTCATACCTACCTTGGATTTATGAAATAATATTGATCAATAGTTATCATTAAATTATCATAACCTATATTCATGTATTTTATAATGCAACTCAAAATCCACATGGAATAAAGTGGGGGTTCTAGTTAGAGTCATTGTTGTTGACATGCCACTCAGAATCCCAATGCCATAGAGTGGGAATTATTCCAAAAATCAACAAATAATTGAAATAGAGATGTATTATAAATTTAAAAGGTATTATGTATTGATACATTTCCTAGAATCAATAATTAATTGAGTAACATATAGACCACACATCTATCATGCTATATTTTCATCGTCATCTCACACCATGTTCACACACCTCAACTGGTTATCATACCATGATTGTCAACTATCACAAGCATCGTGAACCATTACACAAAATGAAGATAATAAATAACTACTAATATCATGATAATAAATATTGAAGATAAAATGATAAATGTAGAATAATCATATATCATACTTATGAATCATAATCGAAAAATGAATCTACATATCTCAAAAAATATCACTAAATCAACGAAATCTGATCACATAGGATACACAAAGACCCCCTTTTTATCATAAGTAATGTATTTATATCAATAATGTCAAAACAAAAATTCAAACCATTAAAAACTATGATAAATAGATCCCAAAATTTTATTTAACATCCATCCTTAATGTTTTTAATGATAATATCATGGTTCCTCAGATTTTTCATTAGCAATATTTCATTCTCATACCAACTGAAAAAACATCAAACACCAAAGGATCCTAGAACCAATTCCAACTCATCTCATAAATGGATCAATAGTAATATGATGTCAAAAAATCAAAATAGTTAGACCCATAATAACAAAAAACAATTGAGAGGATCCATCATGAAAGGGAGAAGGATGTGATGTGCACAATTATAGACACTAGCCCCCATTTTGTGTGGAATGAGACCACATCAGAATTTTTACATTATGATGCTAGGAAAATGTATATTACATTGCACATCATTCAGAAAACTACACATGTATAGGAAAAACCATCATTTTCTACTGGTGTCGGGGAAGAACCCATATTGTGTAGGGGATAACACTATGATGCAATACATCATAGGGAGTAACAATAATGTTGCTGGGAGAAAGGTTTGGTGTGCATAGTCACATAAGAGGCTATCCTCCACAATGAAAAATGGAAACTAATGTGTATAAAATATATATGATATGTGCTATAGTTTAATAAGGGGGAGTTCCATGGTATTGGATTACATTAGTGAGAGCACTACAATAGTAATGGGGAATTTTCTGTGGATTAGAGCCTCTTCTATAGCCCTTAGGGACTCCAATACTATGTCGAATGAGTATGCATTTTTTTATTATATTAGGTATATAGATTCATTGATTTTATTCCTTTAAGACCCGTTAATTTCTCTTTATAAATTCCTAAACATAATCCATAAATCGAAAAAATGTCCATTGAAGTCCATAACAACTAAACACAAACGGAATGAACAAACACATGATACTAATGTGGATAATGAACATGAAACATTTTCTAATCCACTACGATTTATCTTATTTTATCCATCCCTTTATGGTATATGATATATTGAAAACATTCACAAACATCCACTACCATGATGAAGTCCATACCACTAGAGAATGGACATAAATATAGATAACCCCTTGGTGTAATCATATCCACCATGAAGTAATATACATTGTGACTATTTGGTCGCATTCATGGTTATTATTACACCATTTATTTAGCAGTAATCATTCCAAAACACCAATTTATGATTCTTTTAGTCTCTAAAATCATTAAAGGTTCAACTAATCCTGAACCAAATCAGTATTGAGAGAAATACCCGAATATTATTAATGAATAATAATTTTTTGGATTTACATATAATGCATGAAGTGAACTTCTCCCAATCAAAAATAAAATTTTCATTTATTATTCATTTACATGATTCCACATTTTCTTCCAAATTAATTGTTTTTCAAATATTCTTGAAATTATTATATTTTCAATAATTGAATTCAAAATTACATGGGTATTTTAACTATAAAATGTCCATGTTCCCTTTTAATGGTTTTTTCACCTATGAAAACATTTGTAAATGGTACCTATTCTTTACACGTGACATGAAATATATATATATATATATATCATCATTATTATTTCCTGAAATGGTAATTGATTATTATGATGAAATCTTGATGATACTCATTTTTATTTCATGAGGATTAGCTATGATGGAATCATGAATTTTTTCCAGACCTTTTGTTATACCTTATAATAGACTAATAATATTTGATTTTTGGGTGCCTTATTAACCTATAATACAATGGATAATGTAATATTAATATCTCATGAGACAATGATGAAAATCACAGTCATGATTTAGATTGTATTCATTCATTTTTTTGTGAGTTAGATTGATTCTACATATGTTTACATGATTATGAAAAGAAATGATTATCAATTACCAAGTTCACATTTTTATTCTTCAATAATTTAATTTATAGATATTATCACATGATTAATAGTGGAAATGATTTTGAATAGTTATGTTTACAAGATAGTGATTTTCTATTAATATGATGCCACATGATTTTATAATATATCTTGAATGATGATTAATGCTCTGACACCCTTGGTGACCATTCATAAATATATGAATTGATATCTAAGTTCATGGTCTAGTATTTTCTATATTGGAATCTTTTCGGTTGAGAACATCATCTTGATTGTGTTATCATTACCATATGGTTATCTTATGTTGTCAAATGATTTATTTCATCAATATCTTGTGTTACTGGACAATTGATCTCACACTATTTATGTTCTAATTCACTAGATTATGATATTTATATAAGGGTATTATTATTAGGATCTTGTTGGGATATGAGGAATATATTTTAAGAATATTGTTTTTATGTATTTAGTCCACAATGTAACTAAACCATTACGGTCCTCGGGTGTGAAATTTTTTTATATGTACTTAATATTCACATCCATTGATAAAATGTGGATGTTTGATATTCCTGGGTAACATCATGGTTGTTGTCCTCTATAATACAATATTATAAGAATGTTTATGTACAATTCATCATTCCATATAGGGATTCATTATCGGATACTTAGGAATGCGACAAAGAGTTTCCTATGAGGATATTCATGTTCCACATAACTGGTAGAGATAGAAGACATTGTTTATTTTACATTGAATGTCTCAATATCTAATTTGACATTTTAAACAAAAGAATTGTTTTTTTTCTGAGAATAATAAGACAAAAAATACAACAAGCTTATATTGAGTTTATGATAGAATGGTAATGTATTTCATGGGGGTTTATGGTAGTCATGGTGGAATTTCGATATTGAGTTATGTACGAAATTGTTATTTAAATCATAAACAATTTGGAACACACAATCCGTGTGATTACAGCTATTATTAATAATGATGGTTGAAAATAACTATTATGTGGTATATTTTGATGTAGAGACGATGGATTCCACTATGATTGTTATATAATGATATTTCATCAATTGATATGTAATTGAATCAAGTGTGTGGGTGTGAAATTTGAGTTCCTAAGGAATGGAAATGATATTACAAGGGCCCATGGGTTTTATTTTCATTATATGGTATCTAATATAATGGGTTGGATAAATATAATGGAATCTTATAGGAGTTAGACAAGCCCTTTCAGCTTGTGTCATTGGAGGCCTACAAGATATAGGAATGTAAGTGGGGTGTTGGTCTTGGGTTAGAGTTACTGATTTGATCCTGGGTAAGATAATAGAAAATTAATTATTGATTCTATGAATATTAGGGATACGCTGATGGATATAGTGTATTGTTCCATTATATTTGGATTTTCATTGAAGTGTGTTTTGGGTGGTGGGAATGTGTTACCTATGTCTATAACATAGTTTTAGAAACATGATATGTGGTGAGGTACATGTGTGGGATCACTGATATTAGATATTTCATGTTCTATGATTTTCACGATTTTAAAATTCAACCCGGTCATATAAGTGTTAATATCAAAATGAGGGTGACATAAATCCTAAAGAGTCATAGTGTATAGTTATATCACTCGGTTCCTATCGATTTTTATTAGTTCTATTTTTAGAACTATTTTAAATCATGATTATAGTTTTAGATTCCATATAGAAATTATTTTTCTATTATTATAATGCAATTCACTATATGACACCATATGATATTGTACACCAATGGAAATATCGGTCTAGATCTGTGTTTATAATCTGAAACATATACCCTAGATTATTATACCATCATAGATCCTTGGACTATATATGAAATTTCCACCAATAATTTGATCAAACCTGAAACTAGGATATCATTCTGTAATTTTATCATTTATGACCAAAAGAGAAGAGAGTTAGAGATTCCATATGAAATGTTTCCAGATTATATGGAAAAAAAATATATGGAGACACAATTAGGAACACATAGTATCTTCTAGATAATTTACTATGATTATGTAATTCCATTTTATGTCTTACACATGTTTTTAGACCGAATACGTTCCAGAAAAAAAATGTTGAATTTATCCTTTATGGTCATACTGGAAAATATTCTAATACAATTCGTGGAAGTTAATACCTACTGTCAACCTGATCTAATGAAATAATTCCATTTAATTTTTCTTAATAATTTATACTTAGTCAAAATTTACCCCAATAAAAATAGATAATACTCATTTCCATGTGTTTGTAATAAACATTTTTTACCAGAGGTGATCACATTATGTATGGAAAAGTCTATAGTTGGTGTGGTAAGCACATAATAAACCAATGATTGTGCTCAGAATTTCTATGTTTTCTTATTATTTTAACCGTGCAACCACATGTACTAGGTGGTTTATATTAAAGTATGTTAGTCATACATATTGTAGAATTATTTATTACCCAATATTTAAATCATGTTGTTCATATAGACATAAGGATTATTAAAATTTTGTGATAATTAGTTTTATAGAGGTTCATGTCTCACAAAAATGCCAGGGTTTAAGGATATGTTATGTCTAGGCTAAGTGTAGGTAGTGGAGCATCTTTGATATTTTAACATTTTATTAATTTATAAATATCAATGGCCTAGTGGGAAGTTAGTTGGGATGTATAAGATTGTTCCAAAATTATCCATCAAATATTGGAGGGTGGATATTTGTTATATAGTTGTTATTAGTGTAAATAATTATATACATTAATAATTTAAAAATATTTCATCTGTAATGTATTATTATTTACAATTATTCAGTATTGTGATATAAATATTATAAACTCCCGAACATTGAATTTATACAATCTCTACTGATGGGAAGAATCAAGAAAATTTATTTCATTTTTGTGTCTATGTCATTACATTCAGTAAAGTACCATTTTTGTGATTTATGTTGAGTTATTATATTAGAATTTCGATTATGATTATCCCTATTTCACTTTGTCATTAACACATCAATGCTTTTTAATTTTTTAGAACCAAAATTGAATGATGTTATTTTAGGTAGTTTATACTTAGTAGATAATGTCATCACACTCTTCTTATTCTTCAATACTTATACTATAATGTTTTATTATTATTCAATAACATGCTATATTATGGAATCATATGACAATATTGATGCCTACTTGGGATGTCAACCACCATCACATCAGTATTAATATGTTTCAATAACTTAATGTATTTATTATGCTCATTTTATATATGAATAATAAATTTTTCATCATTTAATAGATTTTCATAATGATCATTTACTTCCTCGTTATTTGTAATCATGATCTAAATGGTAATATAATATATTTTATTCATTTAAATAGTTATTCCATTGAGATCAATAATCTACCATGTAAACTATACATACATATCATCAATCTCTATGAATTTTGAAATATGAATGGTTTTCTTTATATATTCATACTCATTACCATATGAAATAATCCATCTTATTGGTTTCATGATTTAATTCAAGAATTTAAAAATTTCTATTCTAAATAGCAATCATTTGTTTGTTTCAATATCGATTCATTATTTTAAAAAGAACTTATATATTAATTTTTAATAAGGATAACTCGAATATATATTTTTCACTAATAAATTCATATTAAGATATTTCATTGGGTCATCGTCCTCTTTTTTATACCATTATTACATGTTTAGAATAAAATTATTAAAATATATATTTCTCATTTCCCTATATATTAATTATATTTCGTCCATTATTCATGTTTTATATCTTGATTCAACTCGATTATTATCTAAATTGATCATCATTTCATTTAAAATTATATTCTCATGGAATATAACTAATAATAATCTAATCATCCAAAAATTGATTAATAAATAAATATGTCAAAAATCCAATTATCCTTTTTAACATTTCATTACTATTGGGAAGAACATTATAAAGTCATAAACACTTATGGAAGCATATCCATAATTTGATTCCTCTATATGAGACCTATTTGGATCAATTTTCACAAAAATATTTATTGTATTTGAATCCATCTCATTCTCATGTCTACCATTAATCAAAATGTTTATCCCTAACATTATATTATATATAATAAAGACCTAATTTAGTAATCTAATGATACACTCATCCTTATCTTTTACTTTATGTGTGTAAATAATTTCGTTGAATTTATTTTGGGGAAACCTTCATAATTTATATATCATTATTGAATCGTTATTAATATCTTAATAAATTTGAATTTATGTAAAAAATAGATTTCATTATAATGTGGTATTATTCAAATAGATCATATTATCCCAAGTTAAAAACCTCAAATTGATAGAGTAATGTTTTAATCTTGGTCTCCTTCACTTAATTATATTACTTAAAGATATAGTTGACTTTAATTCATATTCTTTTCACATTATATTTTTAAGAAACCCATGTCATCAACTATATTATGAGAGATGTGAGTAATTTGTTGTGTAATATCCCATTATAATCATAAAATTCTTGTTAGTAAATGTATAGGGTAAACCAACTATTGTTTGATGTACATAATTTTTGGTAATATTAACATGTTTAGATCTAAGAGAAAAATTTATTTGGAACCATTCAGTATTTAAATATATAGATTACATTCATAATAAATAGGGGAATTCATTTTTTAGTAAAAGTCATTATGATTTCCATATATCTCTTCAATAATAATATTTTAAAAATTAATTTCAAACTATAATCCTATAAAAATCCCATAATTCATGTTAGGAATTATTTGATAAAATGATAAAATCTAATAAAACATTAGACCACTTCTTAGAGGGGAAGTATATTAGTGGTTTCTGACACATTATCTCTCATGAATGTGATTTTAGAGTTCCAAGGAATACAAGGCATTATATTACCCCATTTTAAAATGTTAATCATTAAAACCCACAAGTAGTCATATATTATAAAGAATAAAAGGTTTAGTTTCTTTGAGGACAAGCTATATATGAAAATTATAATACTATATTACTGGGTGTTTCTATTTAATTGAGTAATACTAGACTTATACTAGTCTTTATATATGTTATACTCATCTTCATAACCTATGGAAATAGAATCATCAGAAAGGAGGATATTTTATTCTCAGTGAAAGATAAAATAATTTATAATAATAGAATATCATATATAAACATGACATTATCGTATGGTCCTAAAAATGATGTGTAAACAATCATACCCAAAATTTCATATATTATAAATCATTTGATATGACATAGATTAATACAATACATGAATAAAAAGTAGTAATAAAATAATCAACATGCCTAATATATGATATATTAACACATAATCATGATAATAAGGATAAAAAGCTTTAAGAATCATATATATTTTGATGAAATTTTATTGTAAACATTTCTATCATGAGCCACTCCATCAGTTCCAACACTTTTTAATAACTATAATATACTCACAAATATGTATATCATGAAATATAAAAATCGATCCGTTAAATTTTATGGAGATAAAGGAACCCTATCATTATAATTTATACAAATGACTGCTAATTTAAATCAACAATTAGTCACATTATACAAAACACATAGAAATAATACTACTTTCTGTAAGGAAGAAGGGTTTCATGCAACAGATCATAAATAATGAATTATAAAATTGGGGTTTATATGGATTCACATAATAAAATCACTAATAATTCTATAAGTAATGATTATATGATAAATCCATATAAAATAAATGTGTATCCAATAGAATCAATTAAATTTTTATGTAAATACTAGTAATTCAATATAAGAATTAATATAATATTTACACAACATAGATTAATGGTATACATTTATTTGAATAATAATCCTTAATATATTTATGTATTCTATTACGATGGACACCCTTCAATCAATATAATAGAAAATTGGACATTCCCAAAGGAAACTAAATTTAAATTTTTTTGGATCATATATATTTGAAGATTGGGCTTGAAAAAGATTGTGATGAATCATTCCTACAAAATAGTGGAAAATTAAATTTCCGTTACAATTAAATATGGCATATATTTCCATTATAATAACATAATTTATCAAGAATAATGTATTCCAATGGATAAAAATTTACATACATTTTTATAGAGAATTAGTAAAATTATATAAGATAATGAAACACATACATGATTGCTTTAATCATTACACAATATTTACAAAGATAATAGTGTTTTAATTACTTTTATAAATGCATTAATTATTATAAATTAACATATTAAATTATAATGATGGCAGAAAAATGTTCTCATATAAAAATGTAAAATTGTTTTTTACCGTCATGTAAATGGCCCATAAACAAAAATGAAAAATTTTATTAAAACATTATTGAATATTATCATGTATTACAAAATGGCCACCATATATTAGTGACTTATAGGTAATGATTATTTCAAAATCATTCATGTAATTAAAATATGATAAAATGTGGATCCTAACTAGAAAGGGGAGACAATGATAGTATTAGTGAGAAGAAAAAAATTAGTTAATATATCATCTATGGGGAAATGAAATTTTGTGGGAAAATTTAATACACATGAATAAATAATATAAATTATGAGAGGTTTAATGAAGGAAAAAATTACTAATATGGACTATATTTATAAAACAATCATAAATTGAAGATAAGATTGGTTACTATAGTCATATGGTTTGATTAACAATTTGATCAAAACCTCTTTCATGAAGGGTGTCTTATAAATATATATCCATTTAAATTATGTAAATGATATTATTCATAAAATAAAAATAATATCGTCGAATAAATTAATTTTATAATAATCACTTTATATTAAATGTTTCATAGTTCACATAAATAAATTTGACGCAATAAATATAATTAGGGACAAAAAACCATTATCATTATTATTACATAGTCGAATTCACTATAAAATCTGGAAAAACAAAAATTATTGTTTTATTATAATAAATGATAATTTCTTCCATAACTAAAACATTAAATAATTTTATATTATTTTACTTTTCATAACCTATATCTGTATGATTTTTCTTATTTTTCTACATTAGGTGTTTATAGTATTGAACATTTGAACTAGTTTGGTAGGTATAATGTTGATATTTTTTCTTCCAATGTTCGTAGTCGAAAGTTTATTATCAATTATATAATGTATAACTTATAAATATTTTTTAACTTGTAATTTTATTTCATGATAAAATTAGTCTTTATCTAATATGATCAAATCAACTTTGAATTTTTTTTTTTTGTAAATTTCAACCTATTAATGAAGGTTTATTAATTAATGATTTAAATACTAACGTTTCATTTCCTGAATGGAAATTTGATTTTAAACATATTTATATCATTTTATATCAATAATTAAGACTTCATAATAATATATAATATTATTAAATTTTAGTGTTCATGTAAGTGGTCATATCAATCCAAAAATGAACAAGTTATTATTATTGATTATTATTATAGATTTAGTAACATTATTTTAAACCAAATATAATAATTATATATTTTCATTTTTATTAGGTTCCTATTATCAAATTTTTATGTATATATAATAATATGTAATGAAGTGAAAAAATTATTTAATTTGAGTTAAATATATTCCTCTTAGTACATTTTTTTTCATGATTGAAATAATGATAATCATTTTTCATCATATAATTATTTGGATATCCAATTTATTATACAATAACCATAATGTTATTATAGAAATAATATTTATACATTAAAATAATTATTATGACGATCCATGTATTCTTGTGAAAAAAAAGAAAAACAGAAATCTGTCATCCCATGGTGGTTATATCCCACACATATGCATGGTTGAGGATTTAATTTTCAATAGAATGTGGGTAATTAATAATGATTTTTATCATTTAATAATTAAAAATATATTATAAGTACAATTTTTAAATAAAATTGAACATTATTACAATAATTATATGAAAATTAATAAAAAATATTGATGATGTTTGTTGGAGGTTGTTGTCGGCAGACATGTACCAATATTGTATTAAATTTTCATAAAGAAAAATTGAAAATATAATTAATTGTTATTTGTAATGCCCTGATCCTAGTTAACCTGAGTTGATGCATTACATCAATACATTGGAATGATTACAAGGAATCATGTCCCGAAGGACCGATCGGTTTAGCACTCTTGGAAAATACATTACATATATGAATGCTACATTACACTTTATAACATACAACACAACATAAATAATCTTTTGAGGAAGACATTATTTCTATATATAAACCATGCATATCAATCCTAATACACATCATATACTCCTGGGAAAATAAAACATACGAATGCAGTGAGCTCTAATGCTCGGTAAGGGTAAATAATTTAGTGTAAGCTATAATATTTTATGGTACGATGTGTAATAAAAGACAATAGCATTTTAAACATAAATTTGAACATAATATGGGAAAAACAAATCAAACATTACCATAAAAACATGAACGTGGATACTATACAAGTCGTATAATAACATGTAATGACTAATTTCATAATGAGGGAATTCCTAGAATTGGATATAAATACCACAAAGTCAATGCCTCAGGCCAAGACTGAAAATATATTTTTTCAAGGCCTTGTTCCAAGACCCTAATTTGTCTAATGAGAACTATCGATGCATCGAGGATCTATAAAAGGTTCCACCCGTAACTCACTATGTCCACTGCATTCCTCATATGAAATTGTTGAAACATAACATAAACATTTTTATTAAAATATGAATATGAAATGTTAATACATTATCCATATACCTTGAATGGAATAAAAAACAGCACATCCACAGTAAAAAAAATCATATCCCATTCAATAAAAAATGTAATATGTTATTACAATAAATCAACCTCAATCAAGAATAATATCCAATATAGGATAATGATATAGTGGAAAATGATCAGTAAAATGATTACAGTGAAATGCAACTTTTTCTTGAAATTGTATTAACGTCACACATTTAAAAAAATTTTATTTAAATGACATTCTTAATCAATTTGTCCCATGACACTTCAAATCATTTAAAAGAATTAACATATGACAACAATAATATCCATATAAATAAATTCTTCAAACCAATTTAAATACATGAACATTAATGAGAATGATTTTGAAGAATAAATATTTTCAAATTCTCAAATGATGTTTTAGTTAGAAATTAGATTAAAATAATCATTTTGAAATGACTTTTATAATATCAATTATTTTAATCATTCATTGATATAGTAATTAATCAATCATCAATATGTCATAAATAAATTTAATTATAAAATCACTAAAAATAATAAATAAAATACAATTATATATGAAATATTTTTTTTTCATTTCATGAATATTTATTGTCGAATTTATCTTCTGTATAACCCCATATTAAAAATGGTTTATTTATTAAAATTTGAATTTAACACCGTTAAAATTCTTTAAATAACATAATATTAAATATCCTAATATAATTAAATTAAACAAAAAGGATCATATTTGTCTTCCTAGGGATGGTTTAGGTTGAAATACACTTATCCAATATTATTATGACATCTGTTAGGGTAATTATAAAATAATTTTTATCATTAATCATCCTATTTACTTTTAATTTTGGTAAAAAAAATCAAAAGGTACAATTAAACAAGAATTATTTTAATATTATAGAAATAAATTTTAGTTTATGATATCAACCATGTGTCACTAATATTTGAAATTAAATTCATAGAAATAGTAAAATTAGTTTTTATGCAAATTTTCAAATGTGACTAGAAGGTGGGTAAATGACGTTAAAAAGTTAAGTAAATTATTTTACATCTAATTTCATTATAAAATTACTCCAATGAATTAAATTTAACATATATAGGTATTATATATATATTTACTTAAAATTATTTAATTTAAAATAAATAATTTTTTTAATTTAAAGTCAGTTTGAAGTACCAATGCATTGTTTTTCACTATTCATCAAAAAATGAAAGCATTCAGAAAAATACAGAAAATTCACCCAAAGATAATTTTTATATTACGAATTCAAAAATGAATGATATTTTACCAAAATAAAAATATATAAGTTTTATTAATTAATTTAAAATTAATTATCATTGTAAAAACTACAAAGTGGGTTTTTAAAAAGTAAAAACTATCTAAACCTTTACATGTGTTTATATGGAGTATAAATGTGAAATTTATTATAATAATGTAAATTGTATTAAAGGGAAAAAATAATATAATTATACTTCCAATAAACTAAAATTCACAATTTAACTCCATCAATTATTTCTCTTAAAAAAGATGTTTTCAATTAAAATTTAGTATTTTTACTATTCATCAAAATATGATAGTTATCAAAAAATACAAAAATTTTAACGAAACAAAATTTTTATCACCCGCTTCTAAATAATAATTTAATTCCATTAAATAGAATATATAAAAGTAGCATATATTGGTTTTAAAAATGGTTTACTGTTAAAAGGCAATAATTTTACATTTTCTACAAAATACTTCTTTTATATTAAAAAAATGTTTTTTTCTTATATTTTATCCACGAAAAATAGAATATAAATTAAAAAATTATATAGATTATATAAAATTCCAAAATTAGTTAATAAATTTAATAACTTCTTTTTGAAACACTAGTTTGGTAAGTCGTGATGCACTCGAACTCAGTGTTGCATGTAGCGCAAGTAATCGAATTAAATTTATGAGATTACATAGAATGAAATAATGGGGTGTTTCATTATTACCATACAATTATAACATGTAATATACATCAATTTCTTATTTCATTACATATGTATTTTGAAATTTTAATTGAAAAATAATAAAAATTAAAATATGTTATGTAAAAATGATAAATCACACGGATCACTTTGAGTTATCCTAAGAATATCCATTGTAATGGGAATTTATAAGCTATCAACATATAAATATAACATTGAGTATTGATAGGGGGTGTATGGGAAGGTAAATTATGTTTTTTTTATTACATTTGGTGGTTTATGAAGGGATAGGGTAAGGATCCTATTTTTTTAGACAAAATATAATTTTTTAAAAATAACCACATGCCTGATTTGGAGAAAGATTTGGTGATCATATGATGGGGTAATCTGAATTAATATTTGAAAATAACCTAAGAAATATCCATGAATAGAGGAATAAATGTTGGTGCCTCCAATAGTCTTGTTGAAATAACAATTCCTTTCATTTGTGTTGTAACTATCCCAAGATAACTCAAGTATTTTCCAAGAGTACCTGCTCCTAGTTATCATTTTCTGTTATTCAATAAATCATCTCCCTTTATATAGTTGATTTTAAAAATTATTTAATAGCATGGAATTTTTTCTTGGAATCTAGTTATTTAATAAACGTATAGGATAACATAGATTGTCGTTATTTTCATGATGTTGAACTCTCACAAATGTCTATATCTAGAAACTAAAATATGATACTTCAAGAATCATGAAATATGGATCACTTTTGAGTACAATTGTGCATCAAACGAGATTAATTAATGGAATAAGATGACTGTTATGTGAATTATTGAAACTATATGGGAGGATATAAACGAATGAGAAACACCACTATAAAACAATATTATAGAGAATATTGAAGTAAGGAAGAATATAACTCAAATTGTATATGGACCCTCAAAATATTATTATATAACCCGATCCACAATTTTTATGGATAGTAAATCAGATATATTGTTCTTTCCCAAATTAATTTAACCATTACTGGTCCACTCCTAATAAGTGAGGGGGAAATCTCAGGTCTAAGAACAAACTCCTCATCCACCTATGCGGGTCACTGACCTTGATATCTAGAATAAAAACTACTGATGATTTCCAAGATTTCTACATTATTGAAATGTACACTGATATGTAGTATTTAAGTAATAAAATTTGTTTCACCATTCCATTTTTAATGCACTGTGGAATTCCACCTAAATGAGCTACTAAAGTTGTGATCTTCTATAACACAATGTCAGTGCTCTATTGATTGAATCATTTCTTCCCCTGAAATCAATCAGAAAAGTTACTTAAAATAGAGTTATGGGTTCCACAACTCAATATATTCATGATAAAAATTGAATATTTATCATCTTAAATACAATTTTACATTATAATGAACATATAGAGAACATCAGTATGATTCATTAGTTCAATGTTCAAGACCAAATCCCTCTAATCCAATCAAAGCCCATTTTAAACAGCCATGATATTTGTGCCATGAAACATTATAAAATAGATAAAATAGTATAAATTTAAATAATTCCAGCTAAATAATAATACATTAACCTTGATCCCTAGTAGTGTTATGGTAACCCTTATACTTACTCTAGTAGTATTATTCACATGAAAAACACCTCAAATAAGTAATCCATGAATAACTCCAATGTGATAACCTCTAATCACCTTGCATGAATCATAATATCACCTTAATATCAATTAGTTACCATTTTCATAATAGTTATTAGATTAACCAAACGATTTTCATGATTCTATACTATGTCGAATATCTTAGTGATACCATAAATCCAATCCTCTTCATATTGAGGACCTCTACTACCCATGAATGATAGAGGATACTTGATTTAGATGTTTAGAGAATATTTGACAATATTCTAGGATTCCAACCACCCAAGGAATGAAAATATCTAAATTTACTTATTAAATGGGCACTGAATCCTATATCATGAGTAATGATATGGTGGTGGTATAGAAAAATCGTAGGATGCCACATCTGGTGGTCCTTATAATTGTCCTTGATGTAGACTCCAATAAACACAAGGACTATCAGTGTAATATAAATTACTAGAAAATATAAAGGACCATGCAATGAAATCATAGAATTATACCTTCATCTCATGGTATAACACACCAAGAAATAATATTTTTCTCCATCAATGCATGTTAGTCCTGGTAATTATGTATATAATAACACAAAAATGCTTCTTAATAATACATAATCCCAATAATGATTTATAATATAATGTTGATATATATATTTATATATATATATAACATTATAGAAAAAAAATTCAAACATATAGAAAAAAAACATGGAATTTATTTATTGAACTACTTTTTAGTATAATAATGGGTATATATATGGTATGTGAACTTTCATGCATAGTCTTGATGCTGGAATGCACAGAGAAAATCATAAATCACAAGTCAACAATATGTACATCACATATGGTATATTTAATCATCTAAAACATTAAAAACATAAATTTATATGTTATTTATATTCATAGGCTCTTTAGATAGTGTTGGAAAAGAACTCTCACAGTTCATATCACTTTGTCTTAGTTGTAATATCTATTTTCCACCCTTTCTTATATAAATGCAAAGAAAAAACAAATTTCATTAATCTTATAGTATGATACAATTTTGTAATACCCATACACAAACTAATTAGTCTATAATATTTTATATATGAAATTAATAATTCTTTACCATTAGGAAGAAAGTTTCAACTAATAGGATGAGAATGGCACAAATTATTGGGAAATTATACCCTCAGTACCAGATAATGCTATTAATTTTATGTAGTAAACAACATGAAAAATAAAATCTATGTAGACATGAATAATATAAATTAAATGAATAATAGTCCTATAAATAATTAATATACCAATTTTTATACATGTACATATTAATGAAAGCATATAAATAAATAATAAGAACTATGGTTTCCTCTATTGCACATCCAAACATTCTACTTTCTCTATCACCCATCTCTTGTCTCTCCATAACAGTGCCCCTACCCTTCTTTAAATCACAATTGAAATATATAAGTGCACTGAAATTCATGATTAGGGTGTGAATGTAAGAATAAATAGGATACTTCAAATACATTTATATCCTACTATGCAATAGTATACACAATTAAAGAAATTATAATAAAAATTAATTCATTAATCAAATAATCCTGTAATCCAAAACCAAGATATTGTGCACTAACCATGGCTCCAAATCCATCATCCATATCTAATATGTCTCTTTGATTGAATGATTATTTATAAATATAATAATATTATCATAGCCTAGATTCATGGACTTCGTCATGCCGCTTAAATTCGACTTGGAATCTTGTGGGTGTTCTAGCAATGGAAAATATTGTTGGAATGCCACTTGTAATCCACAAGGCTTATAGTAAGCATTCTATTTAAAATATTCAAATAATTTGAAATAATGCTACTCAAAACCATCAATTCATCGATTATCTATAAGTTTCATGGAATCCATGGGTAATCAAGTTATGTATAGTCCAGAAGGTGATCATGCTCCACCATCATCATCTTCTCACACCATGTGCCAACACCTCAATAGGTAATCATACCACGATGGTTTTCTATCTTGCACACCAAGAACTATACCAACAAATGAATAAAATGTGTAAATATTCATATAATGATTATAAAAATTTGAAATATATCAATAAATATAGAATCATCATATATAAAACTTGTTAATTGTCAGCAAACACAAAATTATTCTATATCTATAATTCTCATGGAATCAATGTCATATGAACCCATAGGCTACACAGAAACCCAATTGTGATAATAAGTAATATACTCATATCAAATGAGACAAAATAATAATCATTCCATATATAAATATTTAAAATATATCCCAAAATGTTATCAAACAACTATCCTCAATGTTTTCAATGTCGATGTCAAGGTTCCTATGATTTTTCCTGACCCATAGATTGTTCCCATACCAATTGGAAAATGATCCCAAAAAAAATATTTGAATCAATTCAAGATCATATAATTAATGGGTTTTTAGTATGATGATGATATAAAATCAATATATGTAGACCAAAAATTACAGAATACTAGAATTTAAAGGCACAATCATGAATGAATGAAGGCTACGGTGTGCATGTGTATCACCCCTAACAACCACAGTTTGTTGAAACAAACCACAACATATTGTTTTCTCAATGATTGAAGGAGAAAAAATATTAATTCGGCATTATTTCAAAAAAACCCATATGTAAATGTAAAACCACTGTGGTCTATTGGTGTAGGGTAGCACCTATATGGTGTAGTGGAGACAACAAATAGGAAATAATCCATACGGAGTAACATATATGATTCAAGATAAAGTGTTGTGGTGTAGAAATACATAGAAGGTTGAAATTCTCATATTATAAGGAAAACTACAGTGTTTAACCAGGAAGTGACATTTACTACATTGTAATAAGTGGGGTTATTTGACCTTCGATCAAATTGGTGCAACAACTAATATGGTTTTTGGGTATGTTACATGTCTCAGGGCCTCTTCAACAACACTTAGGTCCTCTAAGAAAATGTTGAGTGGGAAAGAATAAAATGTTATTTTAAATGGTATATATATTCATTGGTGGCCTAGATTTAAGAACCATTAATTTCCAACTATAAATTTATAAAAAATCCATAATTTGAGACAATGATTTCAATTTAAGGTTGTTACATGTGAAAAAATACAGGATGAGCCAATAAAAGAAACAAATGCTGAGAAAGAACATGGATTTTGGTCAAATACTCTATGGAATATCCTCCTTGATACCACACTTTATGGATTACAATTAGTGAAAACTCACTCATACATTCACTACCATGGTTCATCCAATCCAACTATATATTGGACTTAAATAAAGTTTACACCTAAGGTGATGTTGTATCCGCCATGATGTAGTAAACATTGAGATAGAGTGGCCTCATGCAAAGCTACACAACCCCATATTCATTAGTAGTAATCCTTACAAAACATACATTTATGCTTCCTTTAGTCTCGTAAGGCCCAAAAGTATAATCCAAATCTCAGACCAACCCATGATTGTGATAAAACCATATCTTTTACTACATACTAAAACTTTTATATATTTACATATAAATCATGAATAGAGTTTCCCAACATTGTAAATACAATTTTCATGGGTTTTATTTCTTGTTTTTAATTGTTGTTTCCAATGAATATGTATATCAAAATAATATATATATTTTTAGATTTAATATAATTAAATTTAAAACTATAGTGGGTATTTAATCTATGAAATATCTCATAGACATTTTAAATGATTTTTACTGTATGAGTTAATTATTTAATGTTACATATGTGTCACTATATACATGATCTATATATATCATTATAATTATTTCACTCAATAGTCATTGATTATTATGATTAAGTATTCATGACACTCATTTTCATTTTTAAATGATAGGCCATGATGGAATCATGAATGTTTTCATAACCTTATGTTATACATATGAATGTGTTATGGTTATTTAATGGTTGGGTCCATTATAAACCCTTAATTCGATGTATTGTTTGATCATTATGTCCCATGAGATGACGATGATAATCATAGACATAATTTATATTGAATTTTTAAAAATAATTGTGAGTATGATTGGTTCTAGTTATGATAAAATTATTATCAATGGCAATTATTTTAAATTTACATGTCCATATTTTTATGTGTTAATTAGTTCATTTGTAAATTTTATAACACGATTATGAGTGGAAATGATTATGAATGGATATGTTGACATGATTATTATTTAATATTATTATGAGGTGACATGATATTTTATGACTCTTAATTGAATATTACTACTCTATCAACCTAATTAATCATGCTTCAAGATATGTCATTATTTAAAATCTTATGGTCTATTATTTTATAGGTATCAAACTATTAGGTTGTGAAAATTCACATGATTGTGTTATCATAACCATATATATATCATATGGTGTCATCTGATTTATATCATCAATTTTTTTCAAATACTGGCCATTTGACCACCTATTTTTTAGTGATTTGATAAGATAGTGTTTGATATTTATATAAGAGTATAATTAATATTATAATAATGGGAGATTATGAATATAAATTAAGAATAAATTATTATGAATTTTTTTCCCAATTTCACTAAACCATTATGATCCTGATGAGTGAGTTTTTTGAAATATATGGAATATTCTTATCAAATGATGTAATATTGAATTATCTTTTCCTTTCGACACATCAAGGTAGTTGAACACTATACTAATTTATCATATTCATGATTATGTATATTTTTTCATTCCATATATGGATTCATGATCAATTAATTTGGAATGTCACATTTATTTCCTATTGAGGATATTCATGTTTTGTATAAACTTTTTGAGTTAGAATAAGTGTCTATTTAACATTAAATATCTTAATATCCCATGTGAAATTTATAACAAAAGGTATTTTTTTTCATTTTAGATAATGATAATGAAAAAATAAGGCTTCATGATTATGTTGAGTTTAGGAGAGTCTTATAATTATTTATATTGGATTTTATGGTAGGCATGGTGGAATTAGGATGTTGAGTTTTGTGTACCACCGTATGTGACCCCAAATATAGTTGGAAAAAACAATTAATTCAATTACTATTAATGCATATAGTGATGATTTATATTTATTCTTATAAGGATTGTTATCAATTTTCCCCATGACACATTGAATCATTTAAAAGAATTAACATATGACAACAATAATATCCATATAAATAAAATCTTAAAACCAATTTAAATACATGAACATTAATGAAAATCATTTTGAAGAATAAATATTTTAAAATTCTCAAATGATGTTTTAGTTAGAAATTATAGTAAAAGAATCATTTTGAAATGACTTTTATAATATCAATTATTTTAATCTTTCATTGATATAGTAATTAATCAATCATCAATATGTCATAAATAAATTTAATTATATAATCACTAAAAATAATAAATAAAATACCATTATATATGAAATATTTTTTTTTTCATTTCATGAATATTTATAGTCAAATTTATCTTATGTATAACCCCATATTAAAAATGGTTTATTTATTAAAATTTGAATTTAACACCTTTAACACTTCTTTAAATAACATAATATTAAATATCCTAATATAATTAAATTAATCAAAAAGGATCATATTTGTTTTCCTAGGGATGGTTTAGGTTGAAATAAACTTATCCAATATTATTATGACATATGTTAGGGTAATTATAAAATAATTTATATCATTAATTATCCTATTTACTTTTAATTTTGGTAAACAAAAATCAAAAGGTGCAATTAAACAAGAATTATTTTAATATTATAGAAATAAATTTTAGTTTATGATGTCAACCATGTGTCACTAATATTTGAAATTAAATTCGTAGAAATAGTAAAATTAGTTTTTATGCAAATTTTCAAATGTTACTAGAAGGTGGGTAAAAGACGTTAAAAAGTTAAGTAAATTATTTTACATATTATTTCATTATAAAATTACTCCAATGAATTAAATTTAACATATATAGGTAATATATATATATTTACTTAAAATTATTTAATTTAAAATCAATAATTTTTTAAATATAATGTCAGTTTGAAGTACCAATGCATTGTTTTTCACTATTCATCAAAAAATGAAAGCATTCAGAAAAATACTGAAAATTCACCCAAAGATATTTTTTATATTACGAATTCAAAAATGAATGATATTTTAACAAAATAAAAATATAGAAGTTGTATTAATTAATTAAGAATTATTTATCATTGTAAAAACTAAAAAGTGGGTTTTTAAAAAGTAAAAACTATCTAAACCTTTACATGTGTTTATATGGAGTATAAATGTGAAATTTATTATAATGATGTAAATTGTATTAAAGGGAAAAATATAATCTAATTATAGTTCCAATCAACTAAAATTCACAATTTAACTCTATCAATTATTTCTCTTAAAAAAGATGTTTTCAATTAAAATTATTATTTTTTACTATTCATCAAAATATGATAGTTATCAAAAATGTACAAAACTTTTAACGAAAAAATTTTTTTATCACCCGCTTCTAAATAATAATTTAATTCCATTAAATAGAATATATAAAAGTATCATATATTGGTTTTAAAAATGGTTTACCTTTAAAAGGCGATAATATTGCATTTTCTACAAAATACTTCTTTTATATTAAAAAAATGTTTTTTTCGTATATTTTATCCACGAAAAATAGAATATAGATTAAAAAATTATATAGAGTATATAAAATTCCAAAATTAGTTATTACATTTAATAACTTTTTTTGAAACATTAGTTTCGTAAGTCGTGATGTGATCGAACTCAGTGTTGCATGTAGCACAAGTAATCAAATTACATTTAAGAGATTACATAAAATGAAATAATGGGGTGTTAAATTATTACCATAAAATTATAACATGTAATATACATCAATTTCTTATTTCATTACATATGTATTTTAAAATTTTAATTGAAAAATAATAAAAATTAAAATATGTTATGTAAAAATGATAAATCACACGGATCACTTTGAGTTATCCTATGAATATCCACTGTAATGGGAATTTATAAGCTATTAACATATAAATATAACATTGAGTATTGATAGAGGATGTATGGGAAGGTAAATTATGTTTTTTCTATTACATTTGGTGGTTTATGAAGGGATAGGGTAAGGATCCTATTTTATTTGGACAGAATATAATTTTTTTAAAAAAACCACATGACTGATTTGGAGAAAGATTTGGTGATCATATGATGGGGTAATCTGAATTAATATTTGAAAATAACCTGAGAAATATCCATGAATAGAGGAATAAATGTTGGTGCATCCAATAGTCTTGTTTAAATTACAATTCCTTTCATTTGTGTTGTAACTATCCCAAGATAACTGAAGTATTTTCCAAGAGTACCTGCTCCTAGTTTTCATTTTCTATTATTCAATAAAACATCTCCCTTTATATAGTTGATTTTAAAAAATATTAAATAGCATGGAATTTTTTCTTAGAATCTAGTTATTTAATAAATGTATAGGATAACATCGATTTTCGTTATTTTCATGATGAGGAACTCTCACAAATGTCTATATCTAGAAACTAAAATATGAAACTTCAAGAATCATGAAATATGGATCACTTTTGATTACAATTGTGCATCAAATGAGATTAATTAATAGAATAAGATGACTATTATGAGAATTATTTAAACTATATGGGAGGATATAAAAGAATGAGAAACACCACTATAAAACAATATTGTAGAGAAAGTTCAAGAAAGGAAGAATGTAACTCAAATTGTATATGGACCCTCAACATATTATTATATAACCCGATCCGCAATTTTTATGGGTAGTAAATCAGATATATGGTTCTTTCGCAAATTAATTTAACCATTACTGGTCCACTCTTAATAAGTGAGGGGGAAATCTCAGGTCGAAGAACAAACTCCTCCTCCACCTATGCGGGTCACTGACCTTGATATCTAGAATAAAAACTACTGATGATTTCCAATATTTACACATTATTGAAATGTACACTGATATATAGTATTGATGTAATGAAATTTGTTTCACAATTCCATTTTTAATGCACTGTGGAATTCCACCTAAATGAGCTACTAAAGTTGTGATCTTCTATAACACAATGTCAGCGCTCTATTGATTGAATCTTTTATTCCCCTTAAATCAATCAGAAAAGTTACTTAAAAGAGATTTATGGGTTCCACAACTCAATATATTCATGATAAAAATTGTATATTTATCATCTTAAATACAATGTTACATCATAATGACCATATAGAGAACATCAGTATGATTCGATAGTTCAATGTTCAAGACCAAATCCCTCTAATCCAATCAAAGGCCATTTTAAATAGCCATGATATTTGTGCCATGAAACCTTATAAATTAGATAAAATAGTATAAATTAAAATAATTCCAGCTAAATAATAATACATTAACCTTGATCCCTAATAGTGTTATGGTAAACCTTATACTTACTCTAGTAGTATTATTCACATGAAAAACACCTCAAATAAGTAATCCATGAATAACTCCAATGTGATAACCTCTAATCACCTTGCATGAATCATAATATCACATTAATATCAATTAGTTACCATTTTCATAATATTTAATAGATTAACAAAATGATTTTCATGATTCTATACTATTTCGAATATCTTAGTGATACCAGAAATCCAATCCTCTTCATCTTGAGGACCTCTGCTACCCATGAATGATAGAGGATACTTGATTTAGTTGTTTAGAGAATATTTGACAATATTCTAGGATTCCAACCACCCAAGGAATGAAAATATATAAATTTATTAATTAAATGGGCACTGAATCCTTTATCATGAGTACTGATATGGTGGTGGTGTAGAAAAATTTTAGGATGCCACATCTGGTGGTCCTTGTAATTGTCCTTGATGTAGACTCCAATAAACACAAGGACTGTCAGTGTAATATAAATTACTAGAAAATATAAAGGACCATGCAATGAAATCATAGAATTATACCTTCATCTCATGGTATAACACACCAAGAAATAATATTTTTCTCTATCAATGCATGTTAGTCCTGGTCATTATGTATATACTAACACAAAAATGCTTCTTAATAATACATAATCCCAATAATTATTTATAATATAATGTTGATATATATATTTATATATATATATAACATTATAGAAAAAAAATTCAAACATATAGAAAAAAACATGGAATTTATTTATTGAACTACTTTTTAGTATAATAATGTGTATATATATGGTATGTGAACCTTCATGCATAGTCTTGATGCTGGAATGCACACATAAAATCATAAATCACAAATCAACAACATATACATCACATAAGGTATATTTAATCATCTAAAACATTAAAAACATAAATGTATATGTTATTTATATTCATAGGCTCTTTAGACAGTGTTGGAAAAGAACCCTCACAGTTCATATCACTTTGTCTTAGTTGTAATATCTCTTTTCCACCCTTTCATATATAAATGCGATGAAAAAACAAATTTCATTAATCTTATAGTATGATACAATTTTTTAATACCCATACATAAACTAATTAGTCTGTAATATATTATATATGAAATTACTAATTCTTTCCCATTAGGAAGAAATTTTCAACTAACAGCATGAGACTGGCACAAATTATTGTGAAATTATACCCTCAGTACCAGATAATGCTGTTAATTTTATGTAGTAAACTACATGTAAAATAAAATCTATGTAGACATGAATAATATAAAGTAAATGAATAATAGTCCTATAAATAATTAATATACCAATTTTTATACATGTACATATTAATGAAAGCATATAAATAAATAGAAGAACTATAGTTTCCTCTATTGCACATCCAAACATTCTACATTCTCTATCATCCATCACTTGTCTCTCCATAACAGTGCCCCTACCCTTCCCTAAATCAAAATTGAAATATATAAGTGCACTGAAATTCATGATCAGGGTGTGATTGCAATAATCAATTGGATACTTCAAATACATTTATATCCTACTATGCAATAGTATACACAATTAAAGAAATTATAAAAAAAATTAATTCATTAATCAAATAATCCTGTAATCCAAAACCAAGATATTGTGCACTAACCATGGCTCCAAATCCATCATCCATATCTAATATGTCTCTTTGATTGAATGATTATTTATAAATATAATAATATTATCATAGCCTAGATTCATGGACTTCGTCATGCCTCTTAAATTCGACTTGGAATCTTGTGGGTGTTCTAGTAATGGAAAATATTGTTGGAATGCCACTTGTAATCCACAAGGAATACAGTAAGCATTCTATTTAAAATATACAAATAATTTGAAATAATGCTACTCAAAACCATCAATTCATCGAGTATCTATAAGTTTCATGGAATCCATGGGTAATCAAGTTATGTATAGTCCAAGAGGTGATCATGCTCCACCACCATCATCTTCTCACACCATGTGCCAACACCTTAATAGGTAATCATACCACAATGTTTTTCTATCTTGCACACCAAGAACTATACCAACAAATGAATAAAATGCGTAAATATTCATATAATGATTATAAAAATATGAAATATATCAATAAATATAGAATCATCATATATAAAACTTGTTAATTGTCATCAAACACAAAATTATTCTATAACTATAATTCTCATGGAATCAATGTCATATGAACCAATAGGCTACACAGAAAACCAATTGTGATAATAAGTAATATTCTCATATAAAATGAGACAAAATAATAATCATTCCATATATAAATATTTAATAAATATCCCAAAATGTTATCAAACAACTATCCTCAATGTTTTCAATGTCGATGTCAAGGTTCCTATGATTTTTCATGACCCATAGATTATTCCCATACCAATTGGAAAATGATCCCCAAAAAATATTTGAATCAATTCATGATCATATCATAAATGGGTTTTTAGTATGATGATGATATACAATCAATATATGTAGACCAAAAATTACAGAATACCAGAATTTAAAGGCACAATCATGAATGAATGAAGGCTACGGTGTGCATGTGTATCACCCCTAACAACCACAGTTTGTGGAAACAAACCACAACATATGGTTTTATCAATGATTGAAGGAGAAAAAATATTAATTAGGAATTATTTCAGAAAAACCCATATGTAAATCTAAAACCACTGTGGTCTATTGGTGTAGGGTAACACCTAAATAGTGTAGTGGAGACAACAATTAGGAAATAATCCATACGGAGTAACAAATATGATGCCAGATAAAGTATTATGATGTAGAAATACATCGGAGGTTGAAATTCTCATATTATAAGGAAAACTACAGTGTTTAACCAGGAAGTGACATTTACTACATTGTAATAAGTTGGGTTATTTGACCATCGATCAAATTGGTGCAATAACTAATATGGTTTTTGGGTATGTTACATGTCTCATGGCCTCTTCAACAACACATAGGTCCTCTAAGACAATGTTGAGTGGGTAAGAATAAAATGTTATTTTAAATGGTATATATATTCATTGGTGGTCTAGATTTATGAACCATTAATTTCCAACTATAAATTTATAAAAAAATCCACAATTTGAGACAATTATTTTCATTTAAGGTTGTTACATGTGAAAAAAAACAGGATGAGCCAATAAAAGAAACAAATGCTGAGAAAGAACATGGATTTTGGTCAAATACTCTATGGAATATCCTCCTTGATACCACCCTTTATGGATTACAATTAGTGAAAACTCACTCATACATTCACTACCATGGTTCATCCAATCCAACTATATATTGAACTTATATAAAGTTTACTCCTATGGTTATGTTGTATACGCAATGATGTAGTAAACATTGAGATAGAGTGGCCTCATGCAAAGCTACACAACCCCATATTCATTAGTAGTAATCCTTACAAAGCAAGCATTTATGCTTCCTTTAATCTCTTAAGGCCCAAAAGGATAATCCAAATCTTAGACCAACCCATGATTGTGATAAAACCATATCTTTTACTACATACTAAAACTTTTATATATATACATATAAATCATGTATAGAGTTTCCCAACATTGCAAATAAAATTTTCATGGGTTTTATTTCTTGTTTTTAATTGTTGTTTCCAAATAATATGTATATCAAAATATTATAGATATTTTTAGATTTAATATAATTAAATTTAAAAATATAGTGGGTATTTAGTCTATGAAATATTTCATAGACATTTTAAATGATTTTTACTATATGAGTTAATTCTTTAATGATACATATGTGTCACTATATACATGATCTATATATATCATTATAATTATTTCACTTAATAGTCATTGATTATTATGATTAAGTATTCAAGAAACTCATTTTCATTTTTAAATGATAGGCCATGATGGAATCATGAATTTTTTCATGACCTTATGTTATACATATGAATGTCTTATGGTAATTTAATGGTTGGGTCCATTATAAACCCTTAATTCAATGTATTGTTTGATGATTATGTCCCATGAGATGACGATGATAATCATAGACATAATTTATATTGAATTTTTCAAAATAATTGTGAGTATGATTGGTTCTAGTTATGATAAAATTATTATGAATGGAAATTATTTTAAATTTACATGTCCATATATTTATGTGTTAATTACTTCATTTGTAAATTTTATAACACGATTATGAGTGGAAATGATTATGAATGGATATGTTGACATGATTATTTTTTAATATTATTATGAGGTGACATGATATTTTATGACTCTTAATTGAATATTACTACTCTAACAACCTTATTAATCATGTTTCAAGATATGTCATTATTTAAAATCTTATAGTCTATTATTTTATAGGTATCAAACTATTAGGTTGTGAAAATTCACATGATTGTGTTATCATAACCATATATATATCATATGGTGTCATCTGATTTATATTATCAATTTTTTTCCATTAATGGCCATTGGACCACCTATTTTTTAGTGATTTGATAAGATAGTGTTTTATATTTATAAAAGAGTATAATTAATATTATAATAATGGGAGATTATGAATATAATTTAAGAATAAATTATTATGAATTTTTTTCCCAATTTCACTAAACCATTACGATCCTGATGAGTGAATTTTTTGAAATGTATGGAATTTTCTTATCAAATGATGTAATATTGAATTATCTTTTACTTTATACACATCAAGGTAGTTGAACACTATAATAATTTATCATATTCATGATTATGTATATTTTTTCATTCCATATATGGATTCATGATCGATTAAATTGGAATGTCACATTTATTTCCTAATGAGGATATTCATGTTTGGTATAAACTTTTTGAGTTAGAATAAGTGTCTATTTAACATTAAATATCATAATATCCCATGTGAAATTTATAACAAAAGGTATTTTTATCATTTTAGATAATTATAATGAAAAAATAAGGCTTCATGATTATGTTGAGTTTAGGAGAGTATTATAATTATTTCTATTGGATTTTATGGTAGGCATGGTGGAATTAGGATGTTGATTTTTTTGTACCACCATATGTGACCCCAAATATAGTTGGAAAAGACAATTAATTCAATTACTATTCATGGATATATTGATGATTTATATTTATTCTTATAAGGATTGTTATCATATAGTGAAGAATGATTCCATTATAATGGTTGAATTATGAGATTTCATCGAGATATGTCTAATGGTGGCCCATGTGTGGGTTTGTAATTTGTGTTCTTAAAGAATGAAATGATCTTACAAGGGCATGTGGGTTTGTTTTTTTGATATGGTATCTAATATAATGGTTTCGATAATGATAATGAATTCATATATAGTTTGGAAAATACCTTATAGATATGGTCAAGTGAGTCCTATATGATGTAGGAATGTTAGTGTGTTGTTGGTTGTGAGTTTACATTAGTGGTTTGAGCCCTATTAGGATGTAAATAAATTCATTTCACACTTTATTTGACAGAAGTATATATAAATGGATATGGTGAATCATTACCTAGGATTTAGATTTTTTTGAGGATTGTTATTGGTGTTGGAATAGGTTACCTAGGAAAAAAACACAGGATGTGATACATGATACATTGTGAGAATCGTATGTGGGATCTTGGATATTGGATATGTTAAAGGATATGATTTTCATTTTTATATGATTATTCATGTTATATTTATATTGATATCAATAAAATGGGGAAATAAGTCTGTAGGAGACAAACTGTATAGTTCCTCTACCATGATCATATCAATTAAAAAGAGTGAAAATTTTACATCTATTATAAATCATGGAGATAGTTTGGGATTCCATATAAATTTTTTATATATTCATAATTAAATTTAATCTTTAACTCCATATTAAATTGAATACTAATGGTAAGGTCGGTGTATATCCATGTATGTATTTAGATACATATAGAAATTTTTAATAAATCATTAGAGAGCCTTGGAATATATATGAAATTTACCACCAAAGATTATATCAATTTATAAAGTAGGATTCCATTTAGAACTTGTATCTATTATGACCAAAATATAATAGTTTTTTTAATTCAATATGATATGTTTCTTAACCGTAATACAATAAAAATATCCAAAGACACCATTTAGAATACATAGTAACTTTGGTAAATTTTTAATATTTTATAGATTTCCCTATTTATTTTTTCAACTATGGTTAAACCAAATAATATCATAGTAAAACATGTTGAATATTTCATTTATGATGATCCTCGAAAAGAGTCTAATATAAATCATGGAGTTTTATACCTATGGTCAAGCAAATAGAGTGAGTAAATTCAATTTAAATTTATTTATAATATATGTTTAAAACAAATTTGCTCTATTAAAATATATGAAATAATCATTTACATGTTTTATTTATAAAAAATGGTTTACATGAGGTGATCAAATCTCGTACTATATTTTATCATGGTGTTTATGATAGTACATAATTACCCAATGTGTGTGCTCATATTATCAATGTTTTTTTATTAATTTATTTATGCACCACATTTACTAGATGGTTTATATTAAGGTAACATAGTGAGACCCTATTGGGAATTATTTATCACCCAATATTAGTTTCATGGTGTTCATTTAGACATTAAGCCTATTAAATATGTCAAATAATTCCATTCATATTGGATCAAGTTGCACATACATGATGGGATTTAGATATAAGTTATTTTTTGGGCCAGGATATATAAGGAGTGTCTTATATATTATATCATTTTATTAATTATTAAAATTTAATTTCATAGTGGTTTTTCTGTTATGATGTATATGTTTATTTCCTGATTATCCAGTTGTAATTGGATTGTGTATATTTATTCTATAGTTGTTTTCAATGAAAAACATTATATACATTCAAAATTTAAATATATTGTTTTCGATGACATCTTATTATTTATAAATTTTATTTATTGTTATATAAATATTATATTACCATGACATTTATTTTCAAATGTCTCCACTGATGGGTATCCTCTTGAGAAATGTCTATAATTATTCAGGCCATGTCATTACCTAGAGTAGAGTAACATTTAAATTTTTTAATTTGAGGAATTTCATTTGAATTTACTTTAGGATTAGCCTCATTTCACTTCTTCTTACACACATCATTTTATTGTAATTTTTAGGAAATGAATTAACATATGTAAAATTAGATATTATATCTATCATATATGATGGCATCACCCTCTTCCAATTTTTTTATACTTCCCCCATTAGGATGTTACCATTATTGTCTAAAATTATATTTTATAGATCCTTTGGGATATATCCTTTTGTATTAGTACCATTAACTACAATTTCATTATGATTTATAATTTTGAATAACATAAAAAAATTTGTATCCTAATTATATAGTTTAATCATAAATTTTTCATTGGTTAATTGCATTTCATCATGATCATTTCCTACCTCATTATTTATAATCATGATTTCTATTTTAATATCATATATTTAATAATTTTATTAAATAAATCCATTGATATCAATAATATTCCAAGGTAACTATACACCCATTTCATTAATATCCATGAATATTGAAATATAATTGGATTTATTATGATATGCACAGTCTTTACTAAATAAAATATTCTATATTATGTGTTTCTTGTATTTTAAGCATTTAAGAATTTCCATTCTATTTTCAAAATATTATTTTGTTTCCACATCAATTATTTCTTCTTCAATACATTAATATTAACTACTATAATGATCACTACATTATTTTTTCTATTCTAAGAACGTCATATGAACATATTCCTTTTAGTCATTATCTCCCATTTTCATTACATTATTACAAGTTATTGAATAAAATTCATTAAAAGTAATTTCCATCCTTTCACCACCCATTATTGTATTTTCATCCATTTTTACCATTTTAGATCCTAATTCAATTTGATGATTCTCTAAATTGATCATAATTTTCTATACCTTTATAATCTTGTGGAATCTAATTAAAATTAATTTAATAATCCTAAAGTTAAATCCCAAAAATTTATGTTTATAATTTAATTTACCTTCTACATATTTCCATACCTTAGGAAAAAATGTTATAAACTCCTAAAAACATATATTATAATCTTTATATTTATATTCCTCATCATGAGACCTATTTGACTAATTTTTTTAAAATTTTTTAAGGATTTAAATCCATATCATTCTCATATCTACTTCTAATCGTTAATGATATTCATCTCCACATCTCATAGATAATAAATAAAATATTTTGAATCCTACTAATCTACTCATCCATGTATTTCTCTTTATTTGTTTAAATATTTTCATTTAATTCATTTTAATGAATCATCATTTACTTATATAACATAATAGAATAATTATGAATTTATTATTAGATTTTAATTTATGTAAAAATGTTTAATTATAATTAGGAATTATTTAACTAGATCAGCATACCCCATGTCAATATTCTTATGTTGTTCGAGGAAAGTTTTAATCCATGAATCTTTCAACTTCTTATATTCCTCATAGATAACATAGAATTTAATCTATATTCTATTATATAATTATTTATAACCCATGTCAACTACTTAATTATGTGTGACTAGAGTAATTCATTGTCCACTATCCCATTACAATAAAAAAATCATATCAGTAAATGTATATCGTAAACCTAATTTTGATTATTGTGTAGAAAATGTGGTAATGAAACAGCATTATATTATATGAAAAATAATATTTGGACCCATTCACTCTTAAAATTTATAGATGACCTTCAAATAAAACAGGGTAACTCATTTTTTACTAAATGTGTTTCTGATTTAAGAAGATGTCTTCAATTAAAATATTTTATCAATAAATAGGAAAAAATTCATTTAAAAAAAAGATTCAGTATAGGGATTATTTGATATAAAATGATAATAGTAAGGAATAGTATACCACTACTAAGAGGGGAGGAATTTTTTTGTTACCAAAATTGTAACACTAATTATTTTGATTATAGAGATCCATCAAATACCAGACATTAGATTACAACATTAACACATGATATAGATTAAATCAAACAAATACTATCAATTTCTAAAGAATAAAAGTTTAAGTCTCTATGTGGACTACACATATAAAAAAATTATTTTACAATAATTTTTAATGTTTCTAATTGATTAAGTCATACTATACTCCCTTATAGTATTTGTATGTCTTATAATCACATTGTTTTCCTATAGAAGTAGAAACATAAGAAAGGGGGAGCTTATATACAGAGTTTTGTTAAACATATGTGTTAATAATTGACTATAATAAGTAAACAAAAGATGATCATATGCTTATAATCATGAAATAAAAAATATCATACCCATCAATGAAAATATTATAAATCAATGAATATGACTTCAATTAATTCATTACATGAATGAAAAGGGAGTGAAAAAATATTCAACATAAATAATCTATGTGAGATTCACATAGTGTCTTTAGAAAAATAATAAAATAAAATAATTGTTTTTTAAACGGGGAAAACATTGTATTGGGGACATTTATATCATGAACCCCTCTATTAGTTCCAAAATATTTGATGAACAATAATATGATAAAAAATATATTTATCATGAAATATAAACCTTATAAAAATGAATTAAAGGGGGATGTAAGACATCTCCCATAATCATCTATGATTACGAAACCTAATTTAAATCAATATCAAGACACATCTTACAGAACCCATGGAAATAAACTGTTTTATATATCTGTACAAATGATAATCATTGTCATTTTAACATAAAAACCAATTTTAATAAAAAAATGGTTTCATATAACACATCATAAATAATACATTTAAGAATGGGTTTCATATGGATTCAAATAATCTAATCAATATTTATTCTATAAATAATGATTATAAGATAAATCAATAGAAATTAAATGTTTGTCAAATGGAATAGATTATCATTCAATGTAAACACAATTCAATCATGATAATAAAAGATAATAATAATTAAAATGTATATATAAATGGTATAATTTTTTTTGAATAACTATCCCTAATATATTTATTTATTTCATTGATATGAACTCCCTTTAATCAAATTATTAAAGAATCAGATATTCACAACGAAAATTAATTTGATGAAAATGATGGATCATATATATATTGGATGATTGAGATTAAAACATTTAGTGATACATCATTCCTATGATGTATTAGGAAATTAAATTCTATATCCTATGATATATGGTATATTTTACATTATAATAGTAGACTTGTTCAAACAGAATGTCAGCCAAATCACATTAATTTGGATAATAAACTATTTTAAGGGTATTATGATAATTATCTTTGGAAATATGACACGTCCATGTTTTTTTAAATCATTTATAAATAAAATTTAATAAAAAATGAGAATTTAATAATCTTTTATAAATCAAGTAATTCATATGAATTATTATTTATAAAGATATATATGATAGAAAGTGGTGTTCGTAAAAATAACGATAAATAGTATTTATTTATACATAGATGAAAAACGACCATAATCAAAAATGTAAATTTTTTTTAAAAAATTATTAAATATGACAATGTATTATAATATAACCTCAATCAAATTATGAGCTATATATAAGATCATTTTCAAAATCATTACATAAATTAATATATGAAAAAATGGGGTTCTAAACTAGAATGGGGAGATGATGTTATTATTATTGAAAATAACCATTTCATTTAAAGTATGTGCCAACGAGAAATGAATTATTAAGGGATCATATAAATCATGAAGATTGTATAATGTATACAATGGGAGGTTTGGTGAAGAATAAAAAATACTATTATGTTTTATATTTAAAAAACAATTTCTATTTCCATATAATATTGCAACAAAAGTCATACAGTTTGAGTAAAAAATTGATCAATCCCACAATCAAGTTGGGTATCCTTTACATATATAGCCATTTAAATAATGTACATGATATTACTCCTGAACCACCACATATAAGATTCAATAAATTCATAATATATTAATAACTCAATATTAATGGTATCATGGTCAAATTTAGAAAATATGTCCCATTATATTTATATTGGGAAAGAAACCCCATAACATTATTTTTAATTAGTAGAACTCATTATAGCATCTAATAAAGCATGAATTATTGTATTAAAATAATATATGATAACTATTTTCATAACTATAACTATTTATAATTTTAATTTATTATAAATGTCCTTTCATGTTTCTGTTTGTTTTTTCATATTTCACCACATTGGGGGTTTATAATTTTTACCATATGTATTGGTTTGGTAGGTGTGTTGTGGATATTTTTTATTCTTCAAAGGTTATTAGATTTATTTATAGAAACATTAATATAATTTTTTAATCTTAATTAATTTTAAATTTTATATTTTCATTCATTAGTAATTTAGTAGTTATCCAATATTATCAAATTGAAATCGGACATTTTGTAGTAAATTTAAACATATGACGCCTATTTTCATAATTAATTATTTAAATATTGATACTTCGTTTCTAGAACCCCAGAAATTATTTTTTTACATATTTACATCAAATTATATGAATAATTATAACTTCATAATTATATATGATATAAATAAATGTTATTGTTCAAGTAAGTGGTTAAAGCAACCCAAACATGAACATACCATGATTATTGATTATTATGAGGGAATTTAGTAAAAAAAATTAAAAAGTTTGATAATGATATTATTTATTTATTTAGGATGAAATATCATAAGTTTTTATGATTTATAATAAGAAGTAATTGATTTGAAAATCTAATATAATTATGTTAAATATTTACTTCTTTGTCTAATTATTTTAAAGGATTGAAATTATGATAATTGTTTTTTCATATTATCATTATTAGGATCTCCAATTTGTAACAAAATAAAATTAATGATATGATAGAAATACTTTATATAAATTGAACCTGTTCGTTTGACCATCCACATATGATGGTGAATAGATGAAAAAAATGGAATCAATTGACATATAAAGGCCATAATCGACACATACACCTGATTAATGATTTCATATTCCATAGTATGATATAAATTAATAATATGTTTTCTCATTAAATAATATGATTTATTTTATAAATACCCTTTTTTATTAAATTGAACATTATTACAATAATTTAAAATAAATTTATGAAAATGATGCATTATGTTTTATGGAGGTGGTAGTTCACAAAAAAAATATTTTTGGTTTCTCTTTTATTAAGGGAAAATGGAATACAAGATTAATCGTTATTAACATAGAAATATAAAAATTAATATAAAAAATTATTTTATTAATTACAT
Organism: Viscum album; assembly: GCA_963277665.1. Lineage (NCBI taxonomy): Eukaryota > Viridiplantae > Streptophyta > Magnoliopsida > Santalales > Viscaceae > Viscum > Viscum album. Next base: position 836,437,101 of record OY728138.1, read on the forward strand.
ATTTATTTTCATATTTTAATTAAAATATAAAATAAAAAAAATATGTTCTCAGAAAATTATTTATCACATTGACCTCTTTGAGATATCAATGAAATATTTATTGGAAGAGCGATGTATATGAAAATAACTTATAAAAATAATATAGTGGGGGTGATAACGGACAATATGAGAAGAAAAATATATATTTTTCATTTAAATTGCGTGTTTTATATTGGGGTAAGGTGAGGATACTTTTGTATTTTGATAGAATATAATTTGTGAAAAAACAACCACATGTATGATTTGAAGCAAGATGTGGTGACCAGTGTATTAAATGTTTTAAACAATTATATATATTTTTATAAGTCTAATTATTAAATTTACCAATTGAATGGTCAAACATTAGTTGAAATGATTATCAAATAACCATTTAATGATGATGTAGATGTACAACAAAATAGTGAATATTTCAATGTTATAGATTGACAAATACTATGTTACAGGGTTTGAAACCTATATATGTTTCTTCGGAAATAAAACATTAAGAAATTAACTATTCAATTATTCATATAAATCATCCATAAAAATTCATAAATATAGTATAATTACTTTAATATACATAGAACACAATTTTAGGTGGGATATTAAGAATATTGTTATTTTAGATTACATATCTCAATGCATGGAATTAACTAAATTTACTGTAAAATTAAAAAAAATTATTTTGATATATTGAATTAAGTAGCAATACCATAATATTAATGAGAAAAAAATCCAAGGATTTAAATATTGTAATTCCCATCCCAACTAAAGTATAAATTTCTATATCGTTTATATTCAATGGCCTTATAAAGTTCACTTGTAATATTTCATGAAAATAATATATATCAATGGACCAAATCTCGAATATATAGATCAAGAAATGTGTCATTAAATATGTATTACTATTATCCAATGTATTTGTTTGGGATCTGAGGATATATTTGAGGTTTTAGAAATGTGTTCATAAATTATTAGAGGTAGATAAATGTTTAGGTACTATTTATCATTTTCTGATTGATGGTATTTTTGGGAGGACCAATATTACTCTATTCGATATATTGATATCTATTGTGAGAGTTTCCCAAGGTTGTTGGGACAAAAAAAATTCCCTTGAAAGTGTAAACATATTACTATAGTTTTTATTATAACATTGGGAAGTAACTATATAGGGAACTACGAGGAAGAGATGTAGGTCTCTAATATATTGGGATGATATTAGAGAGGAAAATGATTATTCCTGACTGTTTCAAAAAAATTAAGGATATGTTTAAAAATATTCACTATGAAAACAATTTAACACAATTTAAACAATAGTTTTATTTGTATAACAATCGTTGAGATACAATGTTTATTGTGATTGATATGGTTTTCAACTATAAATAAAAAACGATGAATTTAATGAGATTTTGGAATAATAGAAATCTATTCCATACTTATGTATGAATTTTAAATAAAATTGGACATTTCATAGTCATATTTTATCTCTTTTCACTCCCTCTAAACCTCACACCACTACATTATATGTTTCCAAAATAACTTTTGAATATGTACAAACTAGGTCCATCAAACATACATGTCATGGAATTTTTACAACTAAAATATGTTCAATAACATTATGAAATATCTATGCAATCCTTCGACTGAAGAGTTAGGGTTATAATATACAATAACAACCTTATAATCATAATTTAATGATAAAATCAACATTTTGAAGAGGATATAAGTGAATTGGAGTATTTGATGAGAGAAATGTACTCCGAAAAATTTTATTACATATAATAAAATGTTGAGGAAGAATCTCTTTTTTGGGTGGGTCTAATGTAATGACAGTTTTTTATACCTTGAAATATATACTATATTCGATACATTCTTCAAAAAAGAACACTAAAAAATATATATAATATTATAAGGTAGTGGCATAATTGGTAGGAAAAAAATGTGACAATAAAAATATAATATATATATATATATAATTGGGAGCAAACAAGAATAACGTTTACACTACATATTGTCTCAACTAGTGCAGATTTTCTAGATATAAAATCATTCTACTAAAATTTATGTCTTTTTATGTATAATATATTATATATAATTAATGTATGAGTATTTATTTATTATTAATTTATATTAAAAATAGTATTTAATATATGAAAAATCATTATCCTAGAAAAATAATTTCAATATATTTTATGTGTTTAGTAAAAATTAAAATTACAAAATTATAATGATTTAATTTGAAAAATTTATCAACATTATTAGATTCATAATTTCCATATAATATTACAGTTAATTTTAAGGTTTTTTTAGTATATTTAATTTTTTGTGAGCACTATAGAAAATATTTTTTTTAAATAACATGAATTTTAAGACAATATTTGTATATAAGTATGAATTATAAATTAATGGACCCTTTTTATATATAAAAATGTTTTCTTTATAGGTGAATAAATATGTTTTAAATGTTTTAATTTTTTTATCACGTATATGAAATTCTATAATATATGTTAAATTTTTCCTAAATAGTTTATTTAAATAATATATATATATATTTAAAATTAGTTTTTATCACTTTTAGAAATTTAATAAAAAATATAGATTTAAATTTTTTAATAATTATTCCAAACTTCATTAAAAATTACCTTAATAATTTTAGGGAGAAATAAAATATTATCTTTGTAGAATCTGATGAAATTTCAAAACCAAAATGGTAAAAATGAGTATCCTAATATATAAGGAGAAGAATATTTTAAAAGCATGTTCTAATTGAGTTGTTGAGGAGTTTATAAACCTCATATATTCTATTGTAACCAATTTTTCTATTTTGGAGTCACATTCTCTAATAAATACATTTCATTATTAAAATAATTTGGGTATTTAAAATTGTGTCATCTATTTTCACAAATATATGGGGATATCCTTTCCTCTCATCCCCTACTACTAACCACCGTATTTTCGGCCCCAAATCATCCCAAACATCCCCAAACCACAATTAGAACCGTTAACGTGGTTTTTTTCTTCTACAAATATCAGACATCAATGATTTAATATAATTCTCAAAGGATGTATCCCAATTAGTGAGGAATCGATTTCTAACATTTCCTTCCACTTTTCATTTACCTTATTTTCATTTCATATTTCCATAGTATATTTTACCCACCCAAGATGATAAAATTAGTACCCTTATTATACTATTACATTAATATTATTATAATTAACCTGCTTTTCCTTTTATAACATACATTTTTTAAATTAAAAAAACAATAAAGATTATTGAATACCAAACATTCCCAATAACCAAAACAAACACACCCAATTCCAAAATTCAAATATGGAAAACACAAAATAAAATTACAAATTATAAAAGACTACATATGAATCATATATTTAAACATTTATGTTGAAATGGCCCAATTCATTTACCACTACTCTGACCATGAGATTCATCCCACAGTAGTCAGAAATAACGAATCCACATCCACTATCATTCCATAGACCCCATCAACAACATGTAATAACTATATATTATATATATTGATAATATGTATTAGTAATGATATTCTATATTTAATACATAGAAATTAATGGTCCGTACTTAGTGATCTATCCTTATGGATAAATAACCCAAAACTAGTTCATTATAATTTTAAACATCGTAATACGTGAATAAAACACAAAAATAATTGTATTATAACATTATAAGTTGTTATATAATATAAATTCCATTAACTATAAATATTTTTAAATGATGACATTAGGGCAAAAAATTATGTTTGAAAAGACATTTATAAACCTATTTGAAAATGATTTAAATTTTTTACAATATATATTTCAATGTTTATTAAGAAATGTAATACAAGATGAAATTTTTTATTAAAAATATTTATGAAAGAAACTATATAGGAATATGTTTTTGAAATGAGTACTAAATATTTTTAATGTTATGGAGGATGAGGTTAAATTGCATCAATTAGAATAAAATTTAATTGTATATGAATTCATAAATAATACTTATTCCTTTTAATTTTAAACATTAAACATTATTTGGTTTTCTATATGTTCAATATATTTTCCCATTTAAATGAAGTTATTTTATTTATTTTAATGGGAAATAGTTTTTATATAAAATCCATTTCCTCGAATGGTTTTATTAATTACTGTTTTAATTGAAAAATAAATTGATAATTTATTCCAAAAAATCACTCCTTAGGTTGAATTTATTTTCATAAATTAAACTATATCCAAATGAGTTTATTTTTTATATATAACCATATATTTCTTTGATTATGTTATTATATTTGTTGATCACGTGTTTAGAGGAAAATTATTTTATTCTTTATTTATTTATTAACAATAAGGATGATTTGTGAAACCAATTTTATTTACAAGGGTGCTCTATGAAGGGGGTAATATTTTCTTTTGGGAGTTTTATGAAATCCATTTCATTTCCTTTATCTAATTATGAATAGTAAATTAATTAAATTTATATTTTTTATAGAACACATTTATTCTTATTTGATATTTATGATGTTAAAATTTAATGTAATTTCTACATCACATGTAAGTATGGATGAATATGGGGTGGCGTCCAATATCACCCACTAATGAATTGGTTAAATTTGTTATCTGTGGAGGAAGATATTCATTAGATTATTTTATTTGATCCTAATCATGAGAACTAAATATATCTCTCATTAAAATATTTTTTTCCAATAGAGATGCAAATGTCATGGTATAATGAAGTGACTCATTATGATATTTTGATATCATGAATGCTGTTTTGTATTAAATGATTTTATTCTATATTATTTCTATTATAAATCATTTAAGATATTTTTTTAAATTTTTTTTTCATTGAACATTTTTGATCATGTATGATTTATGGATATTAATCATGATGTTAGGATACATCACTTATTATCATGTTTGTAATAATTTTTATGATCCCTTCCATCATGAAATTACCTGTCACACCATACTGAGAATTTGAGATAATTCATTTCATATGTTTTAATTAACAAGGATATGAAGGAATAGTTTTACTAATGAGGTGTCTAGTGAATGTCCAAGTAGGATTTAAATAATTTGGTTTAATTTGGAGTTATTAAATTAACATAATTATGTAAAACAAAAAATTTGATGTTAATGTAGGACCTCATCCATCTTCATCAATACTTATGATTCCAATTGAAATAAATCACATAACACATTATAAAAATCCAATGGAAATAAAATTTATTTCATAAAAATAAAAATATGAATATCATTCACTTTTATATCATATAGATCCCTGGTAATGTTGATTGGAATAATAAAAAAACATCAAAAATGACCCAATAAAATGAAATTGTTTTATATGGATTCATATACGGAGATAAATAATTATTTCATCAATAATCATAACATAATAAACCGATGGAATATAAATTGGTATTCATTTTTTCAATTATCTATTTATTTATAATAATAAATTAAAGTAATAAGGGTGCACATTTAAAAATAAGTCTCAAAAAATTCTATTTGTCACATAAAACCACATGACATTCTTTATTTTTAGACAATAATTCTCTAGTATTATGGAAAGAACCTAGATATCATAGCATAAAAACCCATAAAAATGTTTATAACTACTAATAATTAAATATTTCCTATATAATCATATTTACATGTATATAACTTAGTTATCAACTATTTTATATCAATTTATTTTTATGATTATTTACATTTATACTATTTTTTTAAGAGTGAGTTCGATATTAATTATTATTCCAAATTTATTCATTACAATTTCATTAATTTTAATATAATGTATTAATTTTTATAATTTATGAAATTTATATTTCATTTCAAGTGTTCTTTATTTGCTATCCTAAAACACTAAATCAATAATAAACAATTTTATTATTGATTTTCATTATTTGAAGGGTTTTTTATTAATTAAAAATAATATACTGATATATCATTTACGAAACCTAGAAATAATAATTATATTTATATAATATGATACCATTAATATTGTTTCAATAAAATTTATAATATAACTAAATTTTATTATTAAAATCAGTGGTCAAACCAAACTATTCATGGAGATACCATAATTATTGATGATTATAAGGTCATATATTTTCAATATCATCACACTATAAGCATATTGATATCATTTAGAGTATTATAGTATGACATACTATAATTTTTCATTATTTAGAAGAATAATTATTTATAATTAAAATATTACATAATTTTATTTATTGATATTACTCTTAGTATAATGCTTCTAAATGATTGACTTATCAATATTAATTTGTTTATCATATAATTAATAAGGAATCAAGTTGTTCCTTCAATAACATTAATCATATAATAAATAAACATGATACATTAAATTCATTGTCATTTCTATCTATTTTAGGAAACATTTAAAACAATATTAATATCGGTCACCCCATGGAGGAAGTAATCCACAAAAGATATTGGTTGGAAATTTTGTTTTCAAATGAAAGGGAGAAATGAATAATTAGGTTAATTATTTTAAAATATACGTTTTGTTTTTAAAAAATAATTATTTATTAAATTAAATTTTATAATATTCTATGTAATGTGTTTAACATAAATTGATAAATATATTTGTTATGTTGTTTTAGTTCACATGCACACACACTAATGTAATGTTTGATTTTATTAAGAAGAAAAAGGAAATATTTGTAATGATTATTCATGTTTGATAATAAAATTAAATATATAACCAATATATTTTTTATTATACAAGTGTTTGTATTTTAAAATTGGAAAATAAAAAATAAAAAGATTAGTTAAAAAATGATTACTATCATTTTGATATTTTATATTTCCATAAAAAATTAATTATAAAATGATATAATAGGAAAATATATTTAGACCAAATTCACCAGAGCGTTTTATTGTATTATAGGAGATGTAAAAATGGAATAGTTTCATGAGGAAACTTAATTTATTTGATGGGGTTTAGGTATTGGTTATATTCTCCATTAAAATTGATATGAATGATTTCTTTAGATATTTTAAAATAATATAAAGGATGATCCTATGAAGCATATAATGTGACACCTAAATAAGAAAAATATTTGTTGGAGAGAAATATGATGGCTTAAAAATCTAAACAACTTAATTATAATACTGTTTAAAATAAGATTATTTCCAATTATCCATTTAATTTTTACACACACCATTTAATCATTCATGGTGGTAACATGTTTTTATCATTGGTTAATTAATCATTAAAATAAAAAAAATGAGACCCAATCAAAAATTGGCCAAGAAAACTAGGTATATCAGTACCAATGAGTAATCTAACATGTCCTAATGAATGTTCATAACCCCCATGGGAGAGAGACCACCACCTAGGAATCAATAAAGAATTAGATGGATTGATTTGAACACAAAAATAAAATCATTCAATAGACAATGAAATAATATTCATCAAGACACTATCAAAACATATATTTGTAATTAGTGTATCATAGTTCCACCTATCAGTACCATCACCAATGATCCCACTCCTAAATTTGACCGACCACATAATAGAGGTGATATCCCATATTTAATACTCTTAAAAATATAATAAACAAACACTAATTCCAAATGTATGGTGTAATGAAATTGATAACTATGATATCACCATTTGATGTAAAAAATAAAAAATTCATCCATTAATATTTTAATTTAAATATAAAATGGAATGGAATATGAATTCCACATTTATAGATAAACAACATATGAAATATAGAAGATGGAATGTATAAAAACAATACACATAAATAAACACATTCATAAAAAATAATGGGACTGAATTAATATGTAAAACAAAATGTGTCCTGTAATAATCTTATCAATACAATGAACATTGGTCATATAACATAAATATTTTTATGTTATATATATATAGAACCGTCACACTATATATTTTATTAATCACAGCTCAAACTTTTTTAGGAACCTAATCATCATACCTTCAAGATAGAAACTATCAACCCCACTCTAGGGAATGAAAGACCTAGTTTTGTAAATCGTCATATTGTTGTTGGGAGAAATAATCATACTATGATTATACTAGTCACCCAAAAACAATTGAATCACACATTTTATTTCATCTAATTAATCAATCATCCATTGGGAATAGTTATTTTTAATTAAATTCATCATTCATAGTTCAAATTCAAAATTGAATGTTCCAACATTCTATTTCAACATCTAAACTAAATTATAGACATTTATCAAGTTCATGTATTTCAAAATAAAATTTCATTTAATTTATTTTTTTATGATATTTAATATCAAATCAAATATTATTTCACATAGGTTTTTCTAAAATCTATCTAATATTTTGAAATGTTATGAGAAAATTTTTAATTTCAAAATTACTTTTGCTTTTTAAATAGTTGATCAAATATTCGTAGTAAAATGCCAAAAAATAAATTGGTAATACAATTTAAATCAATAAATACATTAAGGCTTCATTTATAGGGAAAGCATAGATGTATCAACAGACCAGAAAACCTTAAAATATCACAACCCTAATAAAGGATCCACAAATAATTATTTCATGGATACAAAGATCAAGTGATAATATTGTTTCTATAAATAAAGAATGAAAGATCTTAATCCATCAACAACACATGAATATTTCATTTCAAAACATATAGATAATAGAATATATGAAAATTAAAAATCAATGAGACTAATGAAACCAAATGAGATCTAATGTATCCATTGGTACTTCGATTCATGATAAAATATTACTGGGGTGCCAAAATAAAATCTTGATAACATTCAAAATGTAATATATTAATATTTATTTAAATGGGGTGCGATTATCATTAATAATGGGGGTCATAGAAAATTAGTTATAAATTTATTTTATTTAAATATGATCACATTGTTTCAGGGATTTGGATGCATGGTTAGTACTAATGGTGCACATAATCATGAGCTCTAATATGGATTATGGATAAAGTTTGATGATTTGTCCATATTTTTTGACATCTCATGTGCTAATAGCTCACTATCGCCTAGTATATCTGAAAAAATGATAAATAATTTTCCCACATTGTTAGTAAATTTTTTGTTTTGCACCATCACATGTCATATGGATTGAGCAGGATGTCAAATATTTGGAAATGACCATACCCACTCGAAAAACTCATAAAATAAATCTTTTTATATTGGATGACCATCATAGTATTCCCTAACCCTGTGATAACCATTAATAGTAATATAAGAATATATAATTGATTGAAACACTCAATAAATAACCCAATAGAAATGAAAACATAAAACTATCAAAACTAAATGAAAAAATACTTAAATTTGGGAGATAATATGATACAATATCACCATCTACTATATAAATTATTTATGATTTCAAAAATCATTTAAAAAATATTATATATAGTCTCTATGGGGATACAAATTTCTCAAAAGTTCCTAACCCTCCAAAGTCTCATATTTATATAAACCATCCTCCTAATGAAATTAGACCATGGGTGTGGACATTCCATAATGAACTATATCCTCGAAGTCTATAATCCAAACAATCATGTGAATAAATGATAAATCATATTCCACCTTATGTTCAACACATATAATCACATAAGATAGGTTACAATTATATTTTCTAACATGAAAAACATGAAAAAATGTTATAAATCGATGTTATTGAAGATGGTAATTGAAAACTGTTAGTTAAAATGAAAATCTGATCATCAAGATCCCATATTTAATGACCCTTCCTTGGGGATCATATCGTGACTACCCCATGCCCCCCTTCCCTAGGAAATGGCCATGCGACTAGAATCACATGTTTAAATCCCTAAGCTGGGAAGGCATTTAATTTTTAAATTATAAACACTCACAAGAGAGTACGCAACTACAAGTAAAAAACTATGTAAAACTATATACAAATGATGTGCTGGAAATAAAATCGGGATGGAAATACAATCCCAACAGAAAAGTACAAGGAAAGGATAAACATGTACAACTAAAAAGACAAATAGTCGGAAGGTGTCTAGAAGATCCTAGATCATCCACCACAGATCCTACTAGAAGGGTATGTACAGATAACCTCCTCAGTGCTCCACATCATTCTGTCTCCTCCGTGTACCGACTCATCTTGAGGTCACCTCAAGGTACTGTCCAGTCCATGTACACTATAACTCGGTCAGCATTGTCTGTCGTTTGTATCCAACACAACGAGGTGCAGGCATAGCTTGTGTAGTGGTGAGTATAAAGATACTAAGTAGGGACCCTGAGACCCTCATGGTCTCACAAAATACAACAAGGATATACTACAATACTAAACAATAGATAACCATTTTGTAGGTATATTCCCATACATATACCTATGTTATCTAGTAACCCAAATCAATCATGAGGAAAACACAAAAGTCAAGACTCATCTCAAACCAGGATATTCATTATCGAAAACACGAATACTGGAGGACTCTTCCTCTGTTAGAGTAGAGTGGGTCTATCACAACATCAAGGTGATTCTCACTAATCTTGGACTACTGAGGTACTCCTCCATGTCAAGTACCGCGAGTCTGCCGCCAAATACTAGGTGCTCCTCCGGTGTGGGTCTGCCGCCAAATACAGGCCACTCCCCCTAATAGCCTGCAAAGGTACTCCACCTGTCAGGTATTGCGGGTCTACCACCAAATACCGGGTGCTCTTCCTCCAGGTGACTTCTACCAAATACAAAGCACTCCCTATGGGGCTAGTCAAATAAATCCGAGTCAAATGGTCAAACAGTATTCAGGTCTGTCAGCTACTGGGTCTCCGCACTCTGCATTCTCATCACTAGAAGGATCCGATCCTCGAGATGTTGGGAAATACTCCAAAAGTAGATAATTTCCGTGAAGAAGTATCTCAAAGGTCTTCCACTTCATTGGGGTCTCAACGCAATAGATGGAGCATCAATCAGATGCCCGAACTGTCAGTTATTAGCCTTTTACTCATGGGGCCCCGCTTTATTTCATGTACAAACCAACATGATTGTATCTCATCTATACCCCGAACTCACGTGGGGGTGTTATCAACGGGATGACTTCTTTCCCGGAATATTAGCACCACTAATGGTTCGTCAAACGGACGCCCGTAGCCCACGATATAGGCGAAAAAGTGTAACCAGCTATAGCGGGTCCAGGTCCAATCTGACACAGTCAAACCTACCTAGTCCAAACTGGGGTCTGACCCGGTCTGCATACATGACTCGGTCTAAGGAAACATCTAGGCCCAATGGGGCAGCTTAAATCATAGGCAGCCCGACCCAAAGAGGCGGCTCGTCCTGAAGGAGCGGCCTGACCCGAAGGCGCGGTCGGACCCATGGGCCCTACCTTTAACCTCCCATCAAAGGTTTTAACAACGTCAAATAAAAACAAGTACACCATATATTTATTTAATATAATTTAAAACTCCCAAAAACTGTCTTCCATTCTCATTAAATAACAACTGCAGTGAAGGTATCACTATGCAATTACCTACGCTGCGAGTTCAACAGTGCCATTAGATTTCAATTTTGAGCATCGCTTCAAAATATATAAAACACAGCTCGCACATTTACTGGACGTTCCCGAAAAAATGATCGGAAAATTAATATCATCCACCATCGACCCAATCCAGTTGAGGTTAGGCTCTGACTAGGTGAATCACTCCCCAACGAACCCAACAGTACCCTCAGAGTTCCAATCCGAGTTAACCTTGAAATGTTTTGAATTGTACAATAAAATAATAGACAATTAATTGTTTAATTTTCGGTCAAAAACTAACTTTCATTGGTGGCACTCATCAACCCATGTTATTATCTTAACAAATAAAGGCTACCCTCATGAGTTCAGCGCTTGTCTCAGATTTTTAATGTGAGTTACCATTTGAGAGTTATAAGCATTTGAAAAATAAAAAAACTTTATTTTAGTACTTTATTTACGGTAATGCCACATTTGGGTTTTCTCATAGGAGGCTCGCATCGACTAAAAATAAATCACGACTAGGGTAATCTCACCATCCTGAGCACAATGGTGGCCTTGGCTTTTTGATCTGAGTAACAGTTTAAGAGTTATTCCACTTTTTTATGAAAACTGCATATGCACGTTAATTTATGTTTAACAAAATTTCGACGGATCATTACAGACAATCTAGGACTCGCAATCACACGCTGTCAAAAAATACGGACACGTAAAATTCCCATGAATTTATGAAATAAATATATAAGGAATATCTGCATCTTTAGACCATACATTATCATATCATAGTGCTAACATTCCTTGTTTTCAAATATATTGGTGAATAAACATAGGTGGAACTCTCAAATAATAACTAGTCACCAACAAACAAATATAAATGGTTTAAATAAGGACAATCATATTATTTGTATAATTTTTACATCATTAACATTTTCTTGAAAATGAGTGATATCATTTTCCTCATCCATTTTTCTACAATTGGTCCAACCATATAACCTTCACTCATATCAAAATAATATATATTAACATGCGCAGATATATAATGTCGCATGGGGTACAATCATGATAGGGAAATGGTAAACATTGATTTAGGGAAACACATTCACACCCATGTTGTTATTCCAACATCCACCAATGTCATATATGTAAACATGAAACATATCATCCAATATATTTATATCCTAGTTTTTTCAATCGATCCATCTATGGAGGATATATCATGGTCTTAATAAATGAGAAATCATCACCTCCTGGTTGCCTATCCAGAAAAATAGATGTGAATAATGGATATATATTAGAAAATAAATTTTATGGAACCATATATAATTTAATTGCCCCCTATACAAACATACTTTTCCAAATCATCAAATTGTAGTGATAAAAAATTGGAATAAAGTGATTCAATTTGTTAATCTGAATGATGGACATAAAAATATCATTATTAATTAATGGGATACATGGATACCCATCACTAATGTGCATTGAAAAATTAATCCACATATAAATCATCAAAATATTTTCTTGAATAAAACCTGATGGTTTATAATGAAATCCCTTTACCAACGTGATTGTATGACATATGAAAATCAAAATCAGGGGTATATCATCACAGATGTGGACGCCAATAACATCATTGAATACCATAGAACATATTCATTACAGTAGGTTATACCTTCCACTATGAATTATAGAAATGAACTATAATATAATTTCTCACATGAAATGATACGACATATAGGATTTGACAACCTAGGATTCCCTAGTTAGAAAATTAACACACATTGGGGATCTATAAAATAAAACTAAATTACCTAATTCAATGGAACATTAATTTATGATAATTTTAATGAACTAACCATATTTTCATTAAGCTGGTGCCTTATTATATCACATTGTCATGATTACTAGAAATTTGTATCCATATTGAATGATTAGTTTAATATATTTGGACAACTAGATACATATATAATATAATCATTACAACATGAAACGAAAAACTACATAATTGTTCCACATGGAAGATTGACCACTCTATGATTATTGCTATATGTCAGTCATAAGATATGTATTCATGTCCTAGACAAAATGATAAATAAAAATAGGTGAGCATAGATGCTTAGTAAGGGTATGAAATAAAGCAGATGATATCACAAACATAATCATTATGCATGGTGATTAATTGATAACACATTAATTTAAAATTAATAAACCTAAAGGTATTATTCTGGTAGGTATAAATATATAAAACATTCAAATATAATTTATAATGACTACCTATTAATTAATAATAATATAATTAAGGTAACTAGAAAAGAAATGTAACCTGGATAAAAATAGAGGGCCATGTGTAAAACCCTTACCTTATGTGTGAAGGTGATCCTCAAAATATTTTAATGACCTAAAAAATAAAATTTAGGTTTAAAAATACATTATTAATGAACAAAAAGTACATTTCATTGACATTTTATATACATATTAGGTTAATTCTAGGCTTTTTATGTCTTAAAATATTCATTTTCATTATTTGGGAGTGTTTTCTTACTGCTTTTTCTTGATCAATGTACATATATTCATGTAAATATAAACATGTAGAATTAGAATGGTTGTATAAAATAAAATTTGTATGTTATTAGTTAACAAAATAAATATTAAATAGTTATAATGATCATATGGTTACTGGGTGTGAAGACTATTTCGTATATAAAACTGTAATGATAACTATTTGGGTTAATTGGAGGGTTTTTATCACAATGTATTCATATTGATTGATAAATTAATATCATGTGTTAAAAAGAATTCCAGAACATTATATATGTCATAATAAATTTATTATTGTCTGGTTAAACCATAAAAATGGTTTCATGACCAAAATTGAATATGGTAATTGAAATTGAAAACCCGTCATCCTTCAATGTGATAAATTCACACATCATGGATGGTGTCTTCATTTCTAGTATAAAAGAATGTGAAATGAGAGATCATGAACACTTAATGATTTATCATAATAGAATTATAGTACATTTATGTTATTGTATTCATCAATATATTTTTATGATAAGTGGTGAGAATGATAAATAAAAGAATGGATGTATAAATAAAAGGAATGCAAAGAGGAATTTACCTATTGATGTAATATTTCTTGAGAGGAACAATAGATAGATGTTTTAGTATTTTTATGAGACCATGGGCTTCTGGATATGGGGGAGGATTATGGAAGGATATGGTATCATAATTATGGCAAGGCACATTTCATTATAGTAGTGAATAGGAGAGGGAGTCAGGGGGATTTATAGTGGAAGAGATAAGGGTTTCCCATTATTTTACTGATTATTTTATTATTTTGAAAAAGATAACCAATACTATTGATTATTGTGACCAAGATTAGTAATATGTTCATGTGTGTTCAATAAAAGAGTAATAAAATTATCCATGATGCTATGAATAGTGAATTTACATGATAGTGTATTTATATGGTAAATTACTGTATTTTACTATTTATAGAAAAAAATTGAGTATTTCAAAAAAATCAGAAAATTCACTAGAATAATTTTTCAACATCTATATTTACAAATTCAACTCCATTTTTTTTAAAAAAATTTAAATATTATTAATTTAATTGATAAATTAAATACCAATTAATTCAAACATAATTATTTTAAAACTATAATTCATTTTATATGACCCTAAAAAATTAACAATGATCTCATTATATTTTAACCATAAGAAAATAAAAATAGTAATATGATGTAAAATTGATTAGTTTCAAATTACTATTTCTATTACTATTCAGAATATTATTCTAATATTCATGAAAAAATTAGTTTGTCTTATTTTACTATAAATAAATTTCTAAATGCAACCATGTATGTCATTTTTTTGAAATTCAAATCACATAGGTAAAAAAATTATTTTAAATGGATAGTCATTACAACAATGTGGTTTATTTGGAGACTCAGTGTTTCTTTCATTCAATAATATATTTATTTACAGAATCATGGTTTGTTACATTATCCCCACCTTATAAAAAATTATATCCTCGAATTTACCAGAATTTTACCCATAAAAGGACTTAAGTAGTTTATCATCATGAGATTCTTAGGATTCCATGTTGCTACATCAATTTTATGATTTCCAATCTATCTTCACCAGTCATGATGTCTAAATCCTCACCTACTTTTTCTCTAGTGTCATGAATCTAGATAATCTCTTCTTAGTAAGATAAGCGAGGATCTAATTTTATACCATTAGAAGTTAACAAATGTCTTTGGTTTGGAATGTACATTCTCAATAATGAGACCTGGAACACATTTTGTTCTTTAGATAGGATATGAAAAAATCCAAAATTATTTGAAACTACTCCATTTCTCTCTATAAAATTTTAATGTCCAATGTATTGAGGGATCTGCTTTCCTTTCTTCCCAAATATTATAACACCATTATATGGACATACTTTTATGAAAATATGATATCCCAATTAAAATTCCAAATACATCCTTCGATTATCAATATATCCTTTTTATTCCTATGACCTTATTTGATATGCATATGAATATTCTTTAGCTTCACTATTGTTTCGTCCACATGTTTTGGGCCCTAATGTTTTCTTTCTCCAACAACATTCCAAAAATTTGTTGTATGCTATATCTTTTTGTATAATGCTTCTTATGGTTCCTTTTTAATAAATGAATGGAAACTAAAATAGTAATAAAATTAATCTAAATGATTATATTGATCCCACATACATTTATTTTTATGTGAACACGACTGCAACATGTTCCCTTTGATTTGGATCATCCTTTCTGATTAACAGTGTGTTTGTTGGTGATATGTAGTACACAATTGGAGCTCAGTATCCAAATATTTCTAAATACTTCTACTAAATTTCAATGTAAATCATGGATCATTTTTAGAAACAATTTATAGATGTTTTCTATGAAGTCTCACAACACCATTAATATAGAGTTATATTAGGCTCACCAATGGAAAATAATCTATTATAGTGAAAAAATGTGCTTATTCTGTATGTCGGTCAAAAATTACTCGTATCACTTCATTATTTCATGTAGTATTTTGTAAACCAGTGAAAAATTTATGATGAGGAAATCCCATTTCAATAATGAAATTTATATAGGTTTCAAGACTCCAATTTGATTTTTTCCGTTCATCCTTTATCTACTTATGAACTAGACCTGATGATACATAATCTTCAATTTCAAAAATTATTTTGTTCAACTATAAAATTTCATTAAAATATATATCTATTAGTTATTCCAATATGTATAGAGAAATTATAACTATATGAATCATTAAATAACTGACATTATATATCAGGTATATATGGATCACATAAAATCTTCCCAAATTTCCAATTCTCTCTTTACAAAGCAAGTCATCCAACTTCCCTTCTTCAAAATAATTAATTTTCTTTTAAAAAATCCACGTCATCAGAATGTGATGCTGTAATTCCATCGAATTAATATGGATGGGAAACCTTTTTAAAAAGTAGTGATTTCCACATTCTAATATAATTCTAGTATAGATCTTCACTATATCCATGTACAAATGATCCTTTTCAAACCTCATTTTGTTGATAACTCCAAGATCCTTCTATATCTAGGAATCGACTACCTTATTTTCCATTCCAAGGTGGTAGTGTGTGGATCAATAATAGTCCTTATGTATTTAAATCCCTCTCCTTTTTAATATTGAGTTCCTTCCATGAGAAGACATATTTCAAACTCTAATGAAATTTATATATCACACATTTTCCTTGATCAAAATCATGAGAACTAAATATATCTATCATGTAAATAGTTTTTTCCAAATGGAGATGTTAATTTCATTGTTTAATGAAGTTACTCATTATGATATTTTGATATCCTGAATGATGTTTTGTATTAAGCTCTTTTATTCTATGTTATTTTTATTATAAATCATTTCTAATATTTATTTAAATTTTTTTTATTCATTGAATTTTTTTGATAAAGTATGATTTATGGATATCAATCATGATGTTAGGATACATCACTTATTATCATGTTTGTACTAATTTTTATGATCCCTTCCATCATGAAATTACATGTCACACCTTACTGAGATTTTGAGATAATTATTTTCATATGTTTTAATTTACAATGTTATAAAGGAATAATTTTACTAATGAGATGTCTAGTGAATCTCCAAGTAGGATTTAAATAATTGGGTTTAATTTGGAGTTATTAAATTAACATAATTATGTAATACAAAAAATTGGATGTTTATATAGGAGCCCATCCATCTTCATCGATAACTATTAGTCCAATTGAAATAAATCACATGCCACATTATAAAAAACCACTGGAAATATAATTTATGTCATAAAAATATAAATATGAATATCATTCATTTTTATATCATATAAACCCCTTTTCATGTTAACTGGAATAATCTAAAACATCATAAATGCCCCAATAAAATAAAATAGTTTTATATGGACTCATTTAAGGAGAGAAATAATTATTTCCTCAATAATCATAGTATAATAAACCAATGGAATATAAATTGGTCTTTAATTATGTCAATTAACTATTTATTTATAATAATAAATAAATTTCATAAGGGATCACATTTAAAAATAAGTCTCAAAAAATTATATTTCTGACATAAAACCACATGACATTCTTTATTTTTAGACAATAATTCACTAATATTATGAAAAAAAACTAAATAACATAGGATAATAGCCCATAAAAATGTGTATAATTACTAATAGTTAAATATTTCCAATATAATAATTTTTTACATGTATAAAACTTAGTTATCACCAATTTTATATAATATTATTTTTATAATTTTTAACATTTCTACTAGTTTTTTAAGATTGTGGTCGATATGAATTATAATTCCAAATTTAGTCATTAAAATTTCATTAATTTTAATATAATGTATGAATTTTTATAATTTATGAAATTTATATTTCATTTCAAGTGTTCTTTATTTTCTAACATAAAACACTAAATCAATAATAAACAATTTATTTGTTTATTTTCATCATATGATTGGTTTTTTATTATGTAAAAATAATATATTGATGTATCATTTACGAAACCTAGAATGAATTATTATATTTATATAATATTATACTATTAATATTGTTTCAATAAATATTGATATTATAAAAAAAATTTATTATTCAAATCAGTGGTCAAACCAAACTATACATGATGATACCATAATTATTGATGATTATAAGGTTATATATTTTCAATATCATCACACTAGAAGCATATTGATATCATATCGATTATTATAGTATGTTATACAATAATTTTTAATTATTTAGAAGAATAATTATTTATAAATATAATATTACATAATTTTATTTATTGATATTACTCTTAGTATAATGGTTCTAAATGATTGACTTATCGATATTAATTTGTTTATCATATAATTAACATGTAATCAAATTGTTCCTTCAATAACATTAATCATATAATAAATAAACATGATACATTAAATTCATTCTCATTTCTATCTGTTTTAGGAATGATTAAAAACAATATTAATATCGGTCATCCCATGGAGGAAGTAATCCACACAAGATATTGGTTGGAAATTTATTTTTCCAATGAAGGAGAGAAATGGATAATTTGGATAATTATTTTAAATTATAAATTATGTTTTTAAAAAATAATTATTATTTAAATTAAATTTTATAATTTTCTATGTAATGTGTTTTATAGAAATTGATAAATATATTTTTTTATGGTTGTAGTCCATATGCACAGACATGAATGTAATGTTTTATTTTATTAAGATGAAAAGGGAAATATTTGTAATGATTATTCTGGTTTTATAATAAAATTAAATATATAACCAATTTATTTTTTATTAAACAAGTGTTTGTATGTAAAAATTGGAAAATAAAAAATAAAAAGGTTAGTTAAAAAATGATTACCATCATTTTTAAAGTTTATATTTCCCGAAAAAATTAATTATAAAATGATATCATTGGAAAATATATTTAGACAAATTCACTAGAACGTTTTATTGTATTATAGGAGATGTAAAAACAGAATGGGTTTAAGAGGAAACATAATTTATTTGATGGGGTTTAGGTATTGGTTAAATTCCCCATTAAAATTGATAAGAATAATTTTTTAAAATATTATAAAATTATAAAAGGAAGATCCTATGAAGCCTATAATGTGGCACCAAAATAAGAAAAATATTTGTTGGAGAGAAATATGATGGCTTAGAAATCTCAACAACTTAATTATAAAAATGTTTAATATATGATTCTTTCCCTTTATCCATTTAATTATTACACTTACCAATTAAAAATTCATAGTGGTATCATGTTTTAACCATTGGTGAATTAATTATTAAATTTAAAAAATGAGACCCAATCAAAAAATGTCCATGAAAACAAGGTATATCAGTTCCTATGAGTAATCTAACATGGCCTAAAGAATGTTCATGACCCTCATGGGAGAGAGACCACCACCTAGGAATCAATTAAGGATTAGATGGAGTGATTTGAACACAAAAATAAAATCATTCAATAGAAAATGACAGATGAACAATTAGTGAACAATCAATATTCCAAACAATCCCAAATGAGATAAATAAACAACCAAAAGATAGATAACTATCATAAAATAGTACACCATAAAATAAATGACATAATAATCATCAAGACTCTATCAAAAAATATATTTGTAATTAGTGGATCATAGTTACACCTATCACTACCATCACAAATGACCCCTTTCCTAAATTCAACCTACCAAATAAAAGAGGTGATTTTCCTTATTTGAGACTCGAAAAATATAATCAACAAGCACTGATGCCAAATGTATGGTGTAATGAAATTGATAACTATGATATCACCATTTGATCAAAAAATAAAAAAAATCATCCATTAATATTTTAATTAAAATTTAAAATGGGATGGAATATCAATACCACATTTATAGATAAAAAACATATCAAATATATAAGATAGAATGTATATCAACAATACACATAAATAAACACATTCATAAAAAATAATGGGAGTGAATTAATATGTAAAATAAAATATGTCATGTAATAGACTTATCAATACAATGAACATTGGTCATATCCATCCAATATTAGATATTTATTCATCTTAAGGGAAATAAAGGAACAACAACAAACCAGAAAAAAAAAACAAAAACAATTGATTCTCACATTTTATTTCACCAAATTAATCAATCAATCATTGGAATTATTTATTTATAATTCAATTCATCTTTCATAGTTCAAATTCAAAATTATATGTTCCAACATTCTATTTCAACATCAAAACTAAATCATAGACATTTATCAGGTTCATGTATTTCAAATTAATATTTCATTTAACTCATTTTTTTCCGATATTTAATATCAAATCAAATATTATTTCACATAGGTTTTTCTAAAATATATCTAATAATTTGAAAACAAATGAGATAAATTTTTATTTCACAATTACTTGTGCTTTATAAATAGTTGATCAAATATTCATAGTAAAATGCCTAAAAATAAATTGGTAATACAATTTAAATCAAAATATACATCAAGGATTAATTTATAGGGAAAACCTAGATGTATCAACATACCTGGAAACCTAAATATATCACAACCCTAATAAATGATCCACAAATAATTATTTGAAGGTTAATAAGATCAAGGGATAATATTGTTTCTATAAATCAAGAAAGAATGATCTTGATCCATCAAAAAAACATGTATAATTAATTCCAAAACATATAGATAATGGAATATGTGAAAATTAAAAATCAATGAGACTAATGTTACTAGATGAGATCCAATTTATCCATTGGTACTTCTATTAATGATAAAATTTTATTGGGGTGCCAAAATAAAATCTTGACATACTTTAAAATGTAATGTATTCAAATTTATTTAAATGGGGTGAGATTATCATTAAGCATGGGGGTCATACAAATTAGTTATAAATATATTTTATTTAAATATGATCACATTGTTTCAGGGATTAGGATGCATAGTTAGTACTAATGGTGCACATAATCATGTGCTCTAATGTGGATTATGGATAAAGTTTGATGTTTTGTCCATATGTTTTGACATCTCTTGTTCTAATAGCACACTATATCCTAGTATATCTAAAACAATGATACATAATTTGTCCACATTATTAGTAACGCTTGTGTTTTGCACCATCACTTGTCATATGGATTGAGCAGTATGTCAAATATTTGGAACTGATCATACCCACTCAAAAACCTCATAAAATAAGTCTTTTTTACATTGGATGACCATTACAGTATTCCCTAACCCTGTGATAAACAATAATAGTAATATAAGAATATAAAACCTACTAAAACACTTGATTAATAACCCAATATGTATAAAAACATAAAATTGTCAAAACTAATTGCAAAAATATGTAAATTTGGGAGATAATATGATACAATATCACCATCTATTATATACATTATTTTTTCTTTCAAAAGTCATTTATAAAATATTCTATATAAGCTCCATGTGGATACAAATCTCCCAAAATTTCCTAACACTCTCAAGTCTCATATTTATATGAACCATCCTCCTGATGAAATTAAACCATGGGTACAGACATTCCAAAATGAACCATATCCTCGAAATCTATAATCCAAAAAAGCTTGTGAGTCAAAAATAAAACATCTTCCACCTCATGTTCAACACATACAAGGGCATATGATAGGTTAGAATTATAGTTTCTAACATGAAACAGATGAAAAAATGTAATGAATTGATGTTATTGAATATGGTAAATGAAAACTATTAGTTAAAATGAAAATATGATCATCACGATCCAATATTTCACGACCCGTCCTTGGGGCTCATGTCGTGACTACCCCAAGCCCCCCTTCCCTAGGCCAGGGGCATGCGACTAGCAAAAGATGTGTAAATCCCTAAGGTGGGAAGACATTGCATTTATAAATTGTAAAAACTCATAAGAGAGTACAAAACTAGAAGTAAAAAACTATATAAAACTATAGACAAATGATGTGATGGAAATAAAAAAGTGATGGAAATACAAGCCAAACAGTAAAGTATAAGGAAAAGACAAACATGTACAACTAAAAAGACAACTATCCAGAAGGTGTCTAAGAGCTCCTGGATCATCCACCACGGATCCTACCAGAATGGTAGGTATTGATAGCCTCCTCAGTGCTCCACGTCTTTCTGTCTCCTCTGGGTACCGACTCATCTTTAGGTCCACCTCAGGGTACTATCCAGTCCACGTACACTCTACCTCAGTCAGCGTTGTCTGCCTTCTACATCTAACACAACGAGGGGCGGGCATAGCCCATGCAGGGGTGAGTATAAAGATACTATGTAGGGACCCTGAGACACTCAAGGTCTCACAAAATCTAACAAGTATAAACTACAATAAGAAACAATAGATAACCATTATGTAGCTATATACCCATACATATACCTATTATCTAGTAACCCATCTCAATCATGAGGAAAACATAAAAGTCAAGACTCATTTCAAACCATGATTTCAATATCGAAACCACGAATACTGGAGAACTCCCCCTATGTTAGAGTACAATGGTTCTATCACGACATCAAGGTGATTCTCACTAATCTTGGACTACTGAGGTACTCCTCTTGTCGAGTACCGCGAGTATCCCACAAAATACTAGGAGCTCCTCCGCTGTGGGTCTGCCGCCAAATACCGGCTGCTCCCCCTAATAGTCTACAGAGGTACTACACCTATCTAGTACCATGGGTCTGCCACCAAATACTGGGTGTCCTTCCTCCATGGGACTTATTCCAAATATAGAGAACTCCCTACAAGGCTAGTCGAATCACTTCGAGTCAAAGGGTCAAACAGTCATCAGGTCTGTCAGCTATTGGGTATCCGCACTCTGCATGATCATCACTAGAAGGATCTGCCCCCCGAGTTACTTGGAAATAATACAAAAGTTTCGAAGTTCCAGGAAGATGTATCTAAATGGTCTTCCACATCATTGGGGTCTCAACACAATAGACAGAACATCAATCAGATGCCCGGTCTGTGAGTTATTAGCCTTTTAGTCCCGGGGTCCCGCTTTATTTCTTGTATAAACCAACCTGACTGTATCTCATATATACCCCGAACTCTCGTGGGGTATTATCAATGGGACTTCTACAATCTATGAATATCGGCACCACTGATGTTTCGTCAAATGGATGCATGTAGAACAAGATATAGGCAAAAGAGTGTAACCGGCTATAGCGGGTCCAGGTCCGGTCTGACACAGTCAGACCTAACAAGTCCGAACCAGGGTCTGACCCGGTCCGCGGGTCAGACTCGGTCTGAGGAAACATCCACGCCCAAAGGGACCGCTCGAATCGAAGGCGGCCCGAACCAAAGATGCGGCTCGGCCCGAAGGAGCGACCTAGCCCGAAGGCGCTTCCTGACCCGAAGGCGCGGACCGACCCAAAAGCGTGGCCCGACCCGTGGTCCCTACCTCTAACCTTCCTTTAGAGGTTTTTACAACCTCAAATAAAAATAAGTACACCATATTTTTCTTTAATTTAATTAAAACCCCCAAATACTTTCATCTATTCTTGTTAAAACACAACTGCAGTGAAGGTATCACTATGCAATTACCTATGTTTCGAGTTCAACAGTGACTTATATTTCAATTCTGAGCATCGGTTCAAAAGATATAAAATTCAGCTCACACATTTACTGGATGTACTCGAAAAAATGTTCCGAAAATTAATATCATCCACTCTCGACCCGCTCTAGTGGAGGTTAGGCTCTGACTTGGTGAATCATGCCCCAACGAACCCAATGGTACCCTCAGAGTTCCAATTCGAGTTACCGTTTATATGTTATGAATTTTACAATAAAATAATAGAAACTTTATTATTTAATTTGCAGTCAAAAACTAACTTTCATTGGTGTTCCTCGTGGACCAATGTTATTATCTTCATAAATAAAGGCTACCCTAATTAGTTCAGAACTGGTCTCAAATTTTTAATCCGAGTAACCATTTGAGAGTTATAAGCATTTGAAAAAAAACAATATTTAAGTATATTATTTACGGTTATGCCACATTTGGGTTTTCTCACAGGAGGCTCGCATCGACTAAAAACAAGTCACGCCTAGGGTAAACCCACCATCTTCTGTGCAACAGTGGCCTTGGATTTCTGATCGTACTAACAGTTTAAGAGTTATTACACTTTTTTTAGGAAAACTGTATACACGCGTTAATTTAAGCATAAAAAATTCCGACGGATCATTACGGACACTCTGGGACTCAGAATCGTGCACTGTCAGAAACAACAGAAATGTAAAATTTCCATGAATTTATGAAAAAAAATTCTATAGAATATATGCATCTTTAGACCTTACTTTATCATATCATAGTGATAACATTCATTATTTTCTAATTTATCTGTGACTAAACTTAGGTAGAACTCTCAAATAATAACTAGTCACCAACTAACAAATATAAATGGTTTAAATAATTACAATCATATTATTCGTATAATTTATAAGTCATTACCATTTTCTTGAAAATGAGTGATATCATTTTTATCATCCATTTTTCTACAAGTGGTCCAACCATATAACCTTCACTCATATCAAAATAATATATATTAACACGCTCAGATATATAAGGCCTCATAGGGTACAATCATGTTAGGGAAATGCTAACCATTGTCATAGGGAAACACATGCACACCCATGTTTTTATTCCAAAATCCACCAATGTCAAATACATAAACATGAGACATATCATCCAATATATATTTATAGCCTAGTTTTTTCAATCCATCCATCTATAGAGGATATATCGTGGTCTCAATAAATGACATATCATCACCTCCTAGTCTCCTATCCAGAAAAATAGAAGTGAATCATGTATATATATTAGAAAATAAATTTTATAGAACCCTATATAATTTAATAACCCCCTATACAAACATACTTTTTAAAATCATGAAACTATAGTGATTAAAAATTGGAATAAAGTGATTCAATTTTTTAATATGATTGATGACCACAAAAATATCATTATTAATTAATGGGGTACATGGATACCCATCAATAATGTCCATTGAAAAATTAATCCACATCGAAATAAACGAAATATGTTCTTGAATAAATCCTGATGGTTTATAATGCACTCCCTTTACGAATGTGATTGTATGACAATGAAAATCAAAATCAGTGATATATCATCGCATATGTAGACACCAATATCATCATTGAATAACATAAAACATATTCATTACTGTAGGCTGTACCTTCCACTATGAATTATAGAAATGAACCATAATATATTTTCTCACCTGAAATGATACGACATATAAGATTTGAAAACCTAGGATTCCCTAGTTGGACAATGAACACACATCGGGGATCTATAAAATAATTCTAAATTACATAATTCAATGGAACATTCCATTACGATAATTTTAAGGAACTAACCATAATATCTTTGAGATGGTGCCTTATTATATCACATTTTCATGATTATGAGATATTATATCCACATGGAATGAATAGTTAAATATTTTTGTACAACTACATACATATATAATATCATCATTACATCATGAAATGAAAAACTACATAATTGATCCTTTTGGAACATCCAACACTATATGATTATTGCTATATGTTCGTCATAATATATGTTTTCATGTCCTATAAAAATGGTACATAAAAAAGGGGTGAGCATGTATGCTCAGTAAGGGAATGTAATAGAGCAGATGATATCACAAACATAATCATTATGCATGGTGAATAATTGATGAAACATTACTTTAAAAATAATAAACCCAAAGGTAGTATTCTAGTAGTTATACATATATAAAACATTCAACCATAATTTAAAATGATTACATATTAATTAATAATAATATAATTAAGGTAACTAGAAAAGAAATGTAACCTGGATAAAAATAGAGGTCCATGTGTAAAACCCTTACCTTATGTGTGGAGGTGATCTTCAAAATATCTTAATGACCTAAAGAATAAAATTTAGGTTTATAAGTACATTATTAATGAATATAATGTACATTTTATTGACATGTTATATACTTATTATGTTAATTCAAGGATTTTACGTCTTAAAATATTCATTTTCATTATTTGGGAGTGTTTTCTTCCTGGTTTTTCTTGATCAATGTACATATATTCATGTAAATATAAACATGTAGAATTATAATGGTTGTATACAATATAATTTTTATGTTATTAGTTAACAAACTAAGTATTACATAATTATAATGATCATATGGTTACTGGGTGTGAAGATTCTTCCATATATAAAACAGTAATGACAACTATTTGGGTTAATTGGAGGGTTTTTATCACAATGTGGTCATATTGATTGATAAAATAATATCATATGTTCAAAAGGATTCCAAAACATTAATTTTTTTATAATACATTTATTATTGTCTGGTTAAACCATCAAAATGGTGTCATGAACAAAATTGAAGATGATAATTGAAATTGAAAAACCCGTTATCCTTCAATAGAAGGATGTTTTGGTTTTATTATAAGACCAAGGGCTTCTGGATATGGGTGAGGATTATGGAAGGATATGGTATCATAAGTATGGAAAGTCACAATTATTTATAGCAGTGAATAGAAGAGGACGTTATGGGGATTTATAGTGGAAGAGAGAAGGGTTTCCTATAATTTTACTGATTATTTTATTATTTTGAAAACGATAACCAATAATATTGATTATTGTGACCAAGATTAGTAATATGTTCAAGTGAGTTCAATAAAAGAGTGATAAAATCATCCATGATTCTATGAATAATTAATTTAACTGATAATTTATTTATATAGTAAATTAATGTATTTTACTATTCATTGAAACAAAATTTGAGTATTTCAGAAAAATAAAAAAAATTCAACAGAATAAATTTTCATCATCAAGATTTCAAAATTGAACTCCATTTTTTAAAAAAAAATAAATATTATTAATTTAATTGATAAATTAAATCCTATTTATTTCAAAAATAATCATTTTAAAACTCTAATACATTTTATATGACCTTGAAAAATTAACAATGATCTCATTATATTTTAACCATAAGAAAATAAAAATAATAATATGATATACAATTGATTAGTGTCATATTAATATTTCTATTACTACTCAAAATATTATGCAACTATTCATGAAAAAATTATTTTGTCTTATTTGACTGTAAATAAATTTCAAAATGCAACAATGTATGTCATTTTTTTTGAAATTAAAATCACGTAGGAAAAACAATTATTATAAAAGGCTAGTTATTACAAAAATGTGGTTTTTTGTGGAGACTCAGTGTTTCTTTCATTCGATATTATATTTATATAAAAAATCATGGTTTGGTACATTATCCCCACCTTATAAAAAATTCAATCCTCAAATTTACCAGAATGTTACCCATAAAATGACTTAGGTAGTTCATCATCATGAGAATCTCAGGATTCCATGTTGCTACATCAATTTTATGATTTCCATTCTCTCTTTACCAATCATGATGTTTGAATCCTCACCTACTTTTTCTTTAGTGTCAATAATATAGATTATCTCTTCACAGTAAGATAGGCGAGGATCAAATTTTATATATTTTAAAGTCACGAAACGTCTTGGGTTTGGAATGTACATTCTCAATAATGAGACTTGGAACATATTTTTTTACCTTAGTAAGGATTTGGAAACATCCAAAATTATTTGCAACTACTCCATTTTTCTCTATAAATTTTTAATGTCCAATGTATTGAGGGCTCAGTTTCCCTTTCTTCCCAAATATTATATCACCGTTACATGGAGATACATTTATGAAAATATGATATCCCAATTGAAATTCCAAATCCATCCTTTGATTATCAACATATCCTTTTTCTTCATATGAGATTTTTTGATATGGGTATGAATATTCTTTAGCTTCACTATTGTTTCATCCACATGTTTTGGGCCCTAATGTTTTCTTTCTCCAAAAACATCCCAAAATTTTGTTGTATGATATATCTTTTTGTACAATGCTTCCTATGGTTCCATTTGAATACATGAATGGAATCTAAAATAGTAATAAAATTAAACTATATGATTATATTGATCCCACATACATTTAATTTTATGTGAACATGACTGCAACAAGTTCCCTGTTATTTGGATCATCCTTTCTGATTAACAGTGTGTTTGTTGGTGATAAGTAGTACACAATCGGATCTCAGTTTCCAGATATTTCAAAATACATTTACTAAATTTTAATGTAAATCATGGATCATTATTAGAAACAATTTATAGATGATCACCATGAAGTCTCAAAACACCATTAATATAGAGTTATATTAAGCTCACCAATGGAAAATAATCCATTATAGTGAAAAAATGTGCTTATTCTGTAATTTGGTCAACAATTACCCATATCACTTCATTATTTCATGGAGTATTTTGTAAACCTGTGAAAAATTTTTTGATGATGAAATACCATTTCCATTAAGAAATATATAGAGGTTTCAAAACTCCAATCTGATTTTTACTTTCAATTTTTACCTACTGATAAACTAGACATGATGATTCATAATCATCGATTTCAAAAATTATTTTGATCAACTAGAAATTTTAATTTATATATTTATATATATATATATATATTAGTAATACCATTATTTATAGAGAAATTATAACTATATGAATCATTCAATAACTCACTTTTTATATCGGGTATATATAGATCACATAAAATCTTCCCAAATTTCATCTTCTCTCTTTACAAAGGACATCAGCAAAGTTCCCTTCTTAAAAATCAATAATTTTATTTGAAAAAATTCTTGTCATCATAATATGAAGCTTTAATTCCTTCTAATTAATATGGTTGGGAAACCATTTTAAAAAGTAGTGATTTCCACATTCTATGATAATTTCAGTATACATCTTCACTATATCCATGTACAA
This sequence comes from Viscum album, assembly GCA_963277665.1. Lineage (NCBI taxonomy): Eukaryota > Viridiplantae > Streptophyta > Magnoliopsida > Santalales > Viscaceae > Viscum > Viscum album. The sequence goes on from OY728138.1 coordinate 836,466,550, forward strand.
ATGATCCTTTTTAAACCTCATTTTGATGAGAACTCCAAGATCCTTCTATATCTAGGAATCAACTACCCTATTTTCCATTCCATGGTGGAAGTTTGTGGATAAATCATAGTCCTTATGTATTTAAATCCCTCTCCTTTTTTCTTATTGAGTTGCTTCCATGAGAATACATATTTCAAACTCTAATGAATTGTATATATCACACATTTTTCCCTATATAGAAAATTTATAAATATCTATAGAGAAAATATTATATTTGATAACTCAATATCATGAGTGTGATAGTTTTGTTAATGAATTTTTAATTTACATGATGCATTGTAAAAAACTCTATAATTTGTAATAAGGACACAACCAACTCCTTTTTTTGTTGCATCACTGGGGATCATAAACACCTCATTCCCCTATAGTAGAGTTAGGATCATTTCATTCATTAATATCCACTTCAATACTTTGAAAGAGTAATCACATTATTTTTTTCCAAATGAATGTAACCCCTTTACATTAATTATTTCCTATTTGGTTTGATAAATGGGTGATGTTATTAACGAAAATCTGATAATATCCTTCAGAACCAATAAAATTATGTTCATTAGAGTATTCCATTAAATAACATCCTTTGACTTATTACGATCAATAGGTATTCCATACATAGGGACAATGTGGCCAAGAATGGATGCTGAATGATACCAAAATTCATAGTTTCTAAACATCAAATAAAGTTTATTTTTTCTAAGAGTCCTCAGAATAGTGCACAAGTGTTTTTGATGATCTTCTTAGCTATTTGAATATAAAATGATATTTTAAATAAATACCACCAAAAATTAATAAATATATTCCTTGAAATCACTATTTAATATATTCATGAAAATAGATGGTGCATTAGTATGTTTAATTTTTTTTTGATAAGTTGTAATTCCCAAACATTGTTTGAAATAGTGTTTTTGGAATATCCTCCTTAATCACATGAAACTATTGATATCCTTTATAATGATCAATATTCAAAAAATATTGGCCTCTATGAAATTGATCAAATAAATAATTAATGAAATTAAGTGGATACATGTTCTTTATTTTTATAGCATTGAACTCCATATAGTTAATTCACAACCTCCTAGATCCATCTTTCTTATTAATGAAAATAAAAAGTGGTCCCCATTGAGAAACAATAGGGAAAATAAACCCTATATCACTCAATTACCCTAGTTGTTATTTATGTTCCACAAATTCAAAAGTCTCCATTTTATTTTTGGTTTCTGATATGGTCCTTGAATCAGGAATTATGCCAATGGAAAACATAATATTCCACCCTAGAGGATTTCTACGTAAATATTATTGAGAATATCAATATATTATTACAAAATATAAAATACTCTATTTGAACATTCCATTCCTCACACATAGATATTTATTTCCCAACTTCTCAAATAATAGAATTTATTAGTGCTACTGGGGTCCAATATATATGACAATAATTTTAGGATGTTTATACTCTAAATATAATTGATTCCACGTTGTCCCCATATATTTTAACATCCTTGTTCCTGTTATAAATTTTTACATAATGTTTTAAAAGGAAATTAATACAATGGATTATAGCAACATAAATCATGGGTATCATAATAATATAGTAGAAAAAGAATATTTATATGAAAAAATGGGGATTTCATGAAACAACATTGTTGCAATGATACATGCCTTAAGAGTTTTGAATGACTACTCCCTTATTAAATCCATTTCAAAATATCATATTATCTTGGGAATATGGGAAGATATGATTGATTGTGATGATCCAGAATCTAATAAAGAATTGTATATGTTATATTAAATGATTAGGGTACCCACCACCATATCATGTTAATTTTAAAAATCAATAGTTTTGATCACATAATGTTGTTCCCTATACCTTGTAATTTTCTGAGGCACAAATCCTTGAAACTTTGGAAAATAATTAGAATAGTGTCCCATATTTCTACAATAATAGAATTGAACATTATAACATTCCTTTCAAACATTCCAATGATATATTTATACATTACAACATTCCCATCTTATTTTTTTTCTGAAAATCATAATCTATCTATCTATATTTGATATCTATTCATGAGGAATGTATTTATATAAGAAAAGATCGTTAAATTCACTCCATTACTTGTTTCATATCATTGCCTCCATCTTTGTGTTTTGAATTAGTGACCATCAATGATCATAATCCCCCAAATGATGATAAAATACCTCGAAAATATTCTATCTTTCGATACTTTGGAAGGCATGAAATATATACTCTGTGGAACTTATCCATTACTCTAAAATAGATGGGTATGTAATTCCATTAAAAGATAGTGTATATTGTCACAAAAAGATATCTTATGTATCTCATCTACATTGTGGATCCAGATGCTTTATGTGGGTATGTATATTTATCATTACCCAAATTTGTTGTCCTATTATAGTGATAAGTTGACCTGCAGTAGTTGCAGCTCTAAAGACAACATCATTATCCTTTATTGGAGGGAAATCCCTACATAGTATACACACATTCATGCATATTCCATTACGTCAATTAGTTCACATTTATAAATAATTTAATACACTATATTATGTTATGAATCACAATATACTATCTCAACATAGAAAAAAACAAAACATAAATTTTAATCCTATGAATGGATAATAGCATATTCATAAAAATGGTTTCCTTAACAAAAAATTTACATTTAAATCCTTCATTATGTATTGTAATGATTTTGTTAATTATCCTAATAACATTTCCTATGAGTTTCAAACAAAGTGTCCGATAAGGCTCAATGTTGTGTACTAGGTTAAACTCAGTCAATCCTAAATCTCCATGCCATATTTTTCACTCCTAGGTACATCTATCACAAAACCATATCCACTTTTTCTATCCATATAGGGTTGAATTTTCAATAAATATCGATATAATCTATTGCATACCAAAATTCTGGGATTTTATTCTCCATATTTATTAAAATACTATCTTAGGGGTTTATTCTCTAATATAAATTTTCAAACTCTAGTTTTCATGTTATCTACTAAACATTAATTGATACCACTAGTAATGACCTAACCCCATTTTCCTACAGTTAGTTTCTTAATACATTACATTGGATGAATTACAAGAAATTCATATCCCAAAGGAATAAATATTTTTGTATATTGGGAATTATAGATACAGACAATTGTTTAACATTACAACAATAAAAGAAAAACAAAAATAATTCCATTGGGAACATCCACAACTTTGTGATTATTCATTCTAGTCAATCAAAATATACTTCTTTATATACTGTAAAAAATGAAACAAAAGAACAGGTGAGCTCAAATGATCAGGAAGGGTATGAAATATAGAATAAGATATAAAAAATAACAATTATTCATGGTTAATAGTTGAAAACACATGCCTTTAAAAATAATAAATTGAACAAATTATGGCAGGAATATGAGCTATGAAATTATTGATATAATAAATCATAACCATGATTATTCTAGTTGTTGAATAACCCCATAAACTATTAATTTATAGCTTCATTGTGTAGGAAAATTCATATGTTGTATATTATGAAACATACTATAATGTCCTCAGCCTTGACATATATAAATGATTAATGCATCAGCCAAATCCATATCTAGAAATGGGAAAGGCATCCACCACATCCATATCTATTTCTCACATTAGACCTAACGAAGCATAGAGGGGTTATAAAGGCCCCCACTTATCACATAATAAGCCTAATTCCTTCCACATATGAATGGATATAAACATCAATACCATATACATTCATATTGAATATAACATATGAAATGTAAAGAACATTCCACAAACCTTAACCTTAAACACTGACCATTTGGAGTTAATTGGTGAATGTTTTTAAGACAGCATTTCCATAGTCAATCAAATCATAAACAATTAAATTAAATATGTTAGAATATATCATAAAAGTTAATCCCATTAATATATATTAATCATTATGAATGTGGAAACAGATGAAGATACTCATACAAAATCATCGAGTAATACTTTAGATAAATACTCATTTTCCATGATAAGAATAGTTACTTTGAAAATGTGTTTCTATAAAACTAATAATGAAATATGGTAGTATTCTCATAAAAAATTAGTGATTTTTGAAATATAATGGTTTTTAAAACATATTAATGTGTTCCCTTGAGAATAGGATTGAATTTGAGAAATCCCCTTGAGTCGAGATTGTATTTTTGGAAAACATTTTTAAAGATCCTTTTAAAAAATATAATTTCCCATAAATGAAGGTCGAATATTTGATGTTAAACATATAAATAAATGTCACAAATAATTTATTATGATTAAGTATTAATTATTAATAATTTAATTGAGGTGGGTAGATAATAATAGTAACCTGAATGATAATGGAATATTTGGTGGAAAACCCTTACCTAATGTCTAATGAGGTTCCTCACATGACCTTAATGAACAGAACAATAAAATTTAGGTTCATAAATTTATTATTATTGAACCTCGTATACATGTAATTGATTGATAATAAAGATATTATTATCATTCCTATCACTTTAATGGGTTAAGTGAATCAATTCCATTTTTTGGAGTGTTTTCTTTCATTGTTTTCATGATCGATTTAATTATATTCATGTAAAGATAAAAATGTATAATTAGAATAGTTGTGCATATTTTAGTTTTTATATAATTATATAACATCCATAATATTTCATGTTTATAAATTTTCATTGGGTAGTGGTAATGAATATTAATAATTATATTTATCATTAATGCCAAATAATTGGGTTAATTGGCAGTTTTTATCACAATGAACCCATTTTAAAGTATGAATTTATATGATGTGTACAAATGGATTGTTGAACAATAATTCAGTTATAATATATATATAATAGTCTGTTTAAACCAAAAAAAAATGGTTTGAATACCAGAATTGATGATGCAAATAGAAATTTAAACTCTTAATCCATGAATGTGATAAATTAACACATCCCAGATAGTGTTTTAATTATTGTAAAAATGGACAGGAAATGGTAGATGATGAAGAATAATCCATTTAACATGGAAAATTACTAATTAATGTATGCTAATAAATCCGTTAAAACATTGGTATGAAATGCGGTGTGGAAATAAAAAAGAAAAGAAAAGAAATTCAGATAAATAAAATGAAATGAGTAATTTACCTCTTATTGTAATATTCTTTAATGGACTCATTACAGAGAGGTTTTTGTATTTTTAGGATAAAAAGAGATTCTTGACATGTTTTAGGGGCTTAGGGGATATATGGTTAGAATTTAGTCAAGGAACGAGGATTTAGAAGAGTTTAGATAAGAGGTATGTGGTTATAATAAAAGAGAAGAGGGTTTTCCAATTAATTTATTCATTGTTGAATTACATTACTAAAGAAAACCAATATTATTTATTCTTGTGAACTTGAATAATAATATGTTCATTTCAGTATGATGAATGTGTGATTACATCATTTATCATTCTTGGAATACTTAATTTAACTGAAAATCTAAAACTACTATAAATAAAAATTTAATAATATTCATAAAAAATCCATTTTTTCAAATAAATTTCAATAATTAACCAGAACCATTTTTAACTTGAATAATTCAAAAATAAACTCCATTTTTTGAAAAAAGTATAAATATTATTTATTTAATTATTAAATAGAATCTCAATGTATTTTAAAATTAACAATTTTAAAACTATAAATTGGTTTATATCACCTTGAAAATATAATCAAGATCTCATTATCTTGTAACCATAAGAAAATAAAAATAGTAATATGATTTACTATTCATAAATTTCATATTAGTATTCATATTCAAATTCATAATGTAATGTTATTATACACCAAATTTGTTTTAAAAAAAGACTCTAATTATCAAACATAACTCAACACAACTAGATATGATAATGTTTTTAATTTCTTATCATATAGTTAGAAAAACTATGTTCATATTCTAGTAATTTCCATAGTGTGGTGTTTTGTAGAGACTCATTGTTTCATGCATTCAATATTAATTTTATTTGTAAAATCATGGGGTGTTACAATATTTTCCTACATGAATCATCTTGAGATGAGAGGGGGTTGATAGTATGAATTCAACAATAATCTCGAACTCATACCCTCAATCTCCCAATTGTATATGATTATATAGATCAACTAAATTACACTCTTCAAATTATTATTTTACGGACTGTATCATATTTTTTATGATAATAAATTCATAAAAATTATTTTACTTTCTAGGGGAGTCAGAAATTTAAAAATAATTAGATTTTTTTTATTTCAACCATAACATTTTGTAGAGATTCAATTATTTTTCCTAGGAGATATAAATCCAAATTATTGGAAATTAATAAATGGAAAATAGTTCTTTGAAAAAGTTATTCCGCAAAATAATGGGAGAATATATCAAAGAAATGATTTTAGTATCATGGTTTAGGATAGTTATTATCGTTTTTCCTAGCTTATGTGGATACATAGTCTACCATGTTCTCACATTTCATTAGAATTCATCCCCAACCTAAACCACATTTATCTAAAAATATCACATTCCCCTACCCAATCATCATAAGATTCCACACTAGAGTAGGGGTCAAATGAGACATAAATTTATCTAAATATTTATAATATTTTGAATTTGATAGTGTCTTTACACCATTTATAGTGAGGTTAGTTTTTGGTGAATAAAAATTTGAGAAATATTTCTGAAACATATGTTTATACATTTGTAGGATAAAGAAAATATTAATATTGAAATAATTATGTCTTTTTTCACTTCAAAAAAATCCATCATCTTTAAAATCTCAACATGAATACAATTTTCTGAAACCATCTGGCATGATAACTTCACTTCCATAATCATCAAGTTTCATTTTGAATTCCTTTCATAAAGACTGCTATCTATCGGAATTTTCTTAACTACTATCTAATGATGCACTTTGTCTTTATTAGCTTTCTAATAATCCACTAATTTATCAAAATATAATTTCTCAAAAAATCAAGATAATCATGGAATATCATATGAAAGACTACCATTATAATTATAGGATCTCTGTTATAATAACTTTATATGATGATCATACGGATATTAAACTAATGTATACCTACATATGGATAACAAAACTAAATTTAAATTATAAAGAACCAAATTTACAATAAAAAAGTAATATATATTTTAAATACAAGGATATAAGTACATTTTAATTACAATGACACATTTGATTTTACGGGAATCATAGAAAATAAAAAATGATCCAGCAATATTTCTTGAAAAAAGTATAGGTGTAGCCAATGGTTCCACACTCAATTTAGAAAATCCATTTTTCAATAAATCATCCAATTAAAAAATAAACAACTATTATTCTACATATTCAATATTGTAATAGATAACAACCATGTATAATCTCCTAAATCTATATCAATTAAAATATCCAACTCTTTTACTCATCATTTATAAAAACACATAGGGAAACTCAATGACCAATGAAGTAATATCACTACTCAATTATTCTTGATTTAATACAAAGGAAAACAATGATATTTTAATTCCCAAATATAAATGAGGGGGTATATATCTAAATTAACTCATGTTCCATTCTCTTGGGTAAAAATTATACACCTCATATTGGGTAGTAAATTGTACTAGATTCGAATAATTATTAATCCACCATTTATGGGAAATCATTTAATGAAAAATGAGAATTAAAAATAAGAGTTTGATATAGAGAAACATAAAAATCCTATAAGATCATGAACTATAATTAACATAAGTAACTATCAAGGCATAAAAAACCCCTCCCTCTCTTCATAGTAAAAACTGTATAAATATCCATCACATAAGATAAAAAATCCATATAAAGGTTTAATAAATTCACAATTTTTGTTTATATGAATGAATGTGATGCAATGATATCAAATAGAGTGGTCTATTATAAAAAAATTGCGATTTTACACATCTCTGGAATTATACCAGCATCAACTTCCTATAGAAACCCATCCACTCGATGATGAAGACATTTGATTCCTCTGAATGGAACTACATAAATAAGGAAAAATCATACTAAACTAGTCTTTATTAAGGTTCTTTTGATCATGTTACACTAAAAAAGTTACAAATGTCATAGCATAACATTAATAGGACTCTTGAGCGATTGAAGGAATCATAAATATTTATTGACTCTATTTTTTTAGAATTATCAATTATTTTATATTAAAATAGTCTTTTCTATCCAATAACAATTTTGACGGATGGTTTGGATGATGTTCGATGTTGACACCTACCATGAATCTCATCACCCTTACAATTTAAATAAATGGTATAATATAACTTACATTAAGAGTGTGATAACTTCTTCAAACCATGAATTACTAGGAAATACAAGCTCAATAATCAAATATCATCCCAACACATCCATATAATAGGTTAGATTGAACATGAAAACAAGACATTGTAAATCAAATTTAAGACCCATCTAAAATATTTGATTCTTAATCTTATAAATGAATATTAACAATGAATAATATTAGAAATATAAAACACTATATTTTATATATTCATCGTTGTTCTATTTCCTTTATAGAGGTAAATAAATTTTACATGAATCTATAAAAAACTCTTTTAGATAAAATAGATATGTGAAAAAATAATTTTTTTTCATCCAACTTTTTTCCCTCATGTTTCTTCATTGAAACCAATAAATCATATCACCAAATTTTTGGATAATCAATCACCAAGTAATCTCATTTCACTATTATTCAATATGGAATTTCATAGTTCACAAAAATTATAACAAAAAAATTCCTCAATTACTCCTCATCTGGATGGTCATTATTTGATTAGAATTATTGTTGTTTATCCTAATGAAACTCCACATCATGATAAATAGATTCATTTATTTTACATTCCATTATTGGATCATGAACATTATTGGGTGTGTATAACTATCCTAGAGTGGGGACATCACCTACCACTACCTTTATGTGGTTCATCCCATCTGGTGGATTTTCATTCTTTAGTAGCCCATTTTCATAATATTTTGGAATATTCAAACTTCTTATTGGGGTCATAGTACATCCAAATATCAACATGAAACACAAAAATATAATCAATGATACTAATATCATGAAATCAATCTATATGTTTAGTAATAAAAATTCCATTAAATAGAATTCAATTTTTTATGATTTCAGAATACTCATATAATGAATAGATAAAAACTAGAATCTAAATAACTTATTATTAATTGGTTATTTTACCAAACATACACAATGATTGATTGATTCATATGATATGGCATGAATCTTTTATGAAAACTACAAATTATGTCATGAAAATCCATCAGCATGTCTAAAACTACAATCCAATCTTGAGACCGACCTTAAAGAGATTCGAACAACGTTACTCTAATACAAATGTGTCACTAACCTACCCAAGAATCCCTAGTTCACTAGTACATGAGAAATACATGATATTGATAAATTATTTTTCTTAATATCATTGATATACAAACGAGTTCATTGGAATCAAAAAATTTGGGATGGAACGGTCTCACAATAAGAATAATTAATCATAACAGAACAAAATTTGGTAAACTAGTGAATATTTAGTATTCCAAAAACACATCATGGAGAGAGAAAAAAATTGTCGAGAAAATAAGTATCCTAAATTGGTTAAAAATGAAATAAAGGACACAATTTTTATCAATACAATGTCTTAGTGTTTCTATTCCAGGAGTGGGACTTAACAACATGAGTCACTTCCATCACCCATGGTCATGCTGGTCTAGCAGACCACCCACCACCAACTATCCAGTTCCCATTTCACCTACACAGTGTATAATTAAATGAAAATATTAAGGATAAATGTAATGTGTGAGATAAAAATCCCATTAAGAAAACATCAAATCACCTATTGGAAATAACATTATAACTAATCATTTTATGTTTAATTATAAAAAAAAACATGCCAAGAGATACATTTCAAATAACTATTATCAAACTATTTTTTAAATAATGTAATGAGAATTTTTCTCATAAAATATTCATCATAAAATATTATCAATAAAATTCCAGGCCACAAATAAATAACTATAATAGTTAATTGTATATTATAATCCAATAAAAAATAATTACCATGTTATTTTTATCTGATGTTTGTTGGATCTTGATTCTAGAATTCTCATATTTTTTGATTAAAAGTAAATTATATATTTGTTTACATGCAATTAATGAATTCAACATCTAGATATATTCAATAATAAATAACTAAAGAACAATAATTCCATGTTTGGTTTGTTAGAGTTTTCATAATTTATTCAATGTGATGTGGTAAGATTCCTAAATTGTTTGTCTTATTCAACTACGAACTATTTAGGATCACATGTTCATTTAGTAAATATATTAATCAATCTTCCTCAAATTTTTATCCTAATTTCAATTAATCCTTACAGTTCAAATTAAAAATGTCATGTTTAAACATGAAAATTCAACATTAAAATCAATTCATAGGTTTTTTTTCAATTTCATACCTTTAAAATTTATCTATCATTTAATGATACTTTGATCAAGAATTAATATAAATAATTTCATTGACTAATTATTCATTCAAACTCATATTTTCTAAAATACCTCAAATACTGTCCAAAAATTGTAAAATTGTTTTATTAATAAACATCAAGAATTTTGAACGATTTATAGAATATTTCCAATTCAATGGCTAGATATAAATTGAAAATTAATTTTTTATCCTCAAGAAATATCAGGTTGATCTGTTTTTTAATGAATTAGTGAGCCACCTACCTAATATCGTGACGGTTTCACCCCACCAATATAGGATCCATGAACAAAGATTTTGAACCTGGAAAGATAAATAGATAATCCTCATTCTATAACTCAAAAAATATGTTCTAAATCTATAAAAAATTATGGGGAACTACCAATCTCATATATGGAGAGAAAAAAGAATATGATAATTTAAAATATATGAGATTACACTAACCCATTGATATTTTATACTTCCACCGACATAAAGATATAATATTAAATGGAGTTATAGTGTAAAAATTAATCTTTATAGAGTCTCAAATATATAATGGATCTTATAATGTTAAAATCAGAATATATTATAATTTAAAACTGTGTTTTTGTGACATTAATTAATAATGTAATAAAATTTAATTCTTGTGACACATTTTCTAGCGGTCAGTCCCAATGTTATTTATCATCATGTTCTTATCGATTCACACATAGTATACATTTGTAAATAATTTATTTATTATAAAACAGGGTATTACATAATATGTCTTACCCATGAACTCCCTCCTAGGTTATTCAAAAAAATTATTCATAGTTCTTCCCTGAAGAATGATTAATCATGTGATCCCAATCTCTCATGCCACACAATATGAGGGGGATTATTCACGATTTGAACTAAAATTTATCCACCTCATTGACTCAAAACTATGAAAAATGTTTCTTCGAATGACCTATAATATTTTCACAAAAAATTTTCCAACCATGAAAATGGATAAAAATATCCCAAATCGTTGAAAAGAACAACAAATAGCTGGAAATGAGATCAAAATAAAATATGATCAAACCAAAGGGATTAAATAACATTATAAATTATAATGGGATGTCATATATTTTTATTAGATCATTTCAGACTACTAATTCTAAAGAATAAAATCACTTTTCTGATTCAATTTCTAAAATTGATAAGATCTATTGTTAATATACTAAATTTTGATTTTATTAAAAAAAAATTCTGAAACCTAGCACATAAACCATATAATTCACTATATGGTTTTATAAAATTAAATAATTAATATTAAAATTATCATTTAACCTATAAAATTAAAAATTTCCTAATACAAAGGATTGATGAGTTTTCAATTCATTCTAGCACACAAATGACATGAAAAAAAGTTTGAGTAATAATATTGAACACAATTCACTTAAAACAATTATTTTTGAGAAAAATATCAAAAAATAATAACCTCATATAATTTCGATAATATAAATTAAAACAACATGTAATTCTAGATGGAAAAATCAAAGGTAATAATAATATTCCTCCCTGTTTTCTTAATCATATCGTTTTGTTTGGAGAGGCTACAATCTTCATAGGTTTTTAAATGTTTTCCCCATTTATTATAAAATATATATATTCAATGTCATTTCATCTTGGTTTAAGAGACATGAAGTTGTAATTTTTTGGTATAACTATAATGTGTATTTAGTTTTTGGTGTTGTTAAATAATACTGCATGTGGGAAACAAAACAAATAAATGTGAAAATAAATATGCACAATGAGATTAAAGTGATGTTTAAATTCATGGTGTGGTGTGTAACATTATGAACAAAAATACATTAAACCCATGCCCAGAGAATGTGCCTCACATTGGCATATTCATGCCTCCAAAAATTATAGAGGCATATAAGTAGTTGTGTGGTTGTTAATGTGGTACGGTCTGGAGATAATACCTGCATATAGGAGCTATACAACAAATATAATCGGATATAAAAAACTACGTAAAATCATAGTATAAATAGTTATAAAAACAATGCAGTGAAAATATTTATATAACTATATTAATTGAAATAAGATAAAGTGTAATAAAATCGTAGAAATTAAAAAAAACATAAATCCACTTGGAAGTATCTGATACATAAAATCAAGGAATGCGGATAATAAGGGGAACAAGGGTAAGGAAGATACACATTTGCTTTAGAAACTAAAAAAAATAACAAAAACAAAACAAATAGAATATTTTCCTAATTCTCATTCCTCCACTTCTAAGATATAATTATATGAAAAATCCAATCAAAATCATATTGTAAGAAAGTATACCTTATACATACGAGTAGAAATATAGTCTTCTCTGTAACCAAAGGCAACATGAGTTGGGTGAGAGATAAAAATTCCATTATTCCACCACCAACATTTTATAATTGTAATTAGAGTAGTTTTTATAAGTAAAGAGTGTGCAGGTAATATAATAATATAAATACAATGATGAAATAAAAAACCATCCCACTCAGGTTCTAATAGGCAACATGGAAGGACTACCTAAATCGACTCATTGATGGGAGGACTATCTATAAAGATACTACATATATTAAATATATGAATATATACAGATTAATTATATATATTTCATCATCCTATACGAACTAGTTTTTTTGTGGAGATATGTGGTCGCCTACTTAGAATACTTATTGCTGGGAAGATCAGGTTGTAACTACAACAACATTACCCTTCCAAATGACCTTAAAGGTTCACGAAGTAGGATTCATGTACTAAATCACAATTTTATTTTTATATTATATGCAAGATACATGATATGGTGAGTGATAATTCATTTCATCACTCAATGAAATTAATATTGGGTGTAAATCCCAACATCCATATATTATCACTAGTGTGAGAAATCATACCCAACACCTGATGTAAGAGAATGTTATTTTTCACCTCTAAAAACATGATCTACCATTTTACAAAGCCTATATAATGTATTATTAATAATTATTATGGGAATAAGGTAGAAAATCCCTAAATATTTTCAATAGATCACATATATATATTAATGAGGCATAATCATATTTCAAACATATGACTAGAGGAAAATATCCCTTATAATTAAAAGGTCAGTGTATATTAAAGATAGGAAATATAATTCATTATGCGCATTTATAATATCATAACAAAAATGTGTCTCCATACCAACCTCCATCAACCATTTATTATCAAATCAACCAATTATATTATTCTTGTAAAACCACCATCCAATATCCACTTAAAATAATGAAACCATTCATTGTAAAAACCCATTAAATTTATTCAGACCTGAAAAATCAATTCATATTGCTCATCGAGTCAATTGGAAGGTGTCATGGTCATATGGGAAATGAAATAGATTGGAAATTACAAACATTGGTTGAGCTAAACACAAAATAGATTCATTGGGTAATATAAACACCCATATAACAATGGAATTACCATTTTATGTATACTTTATAACCTAAAAAGGAAATTTTGTAATAAGGGATGTTTTCAAATACTTATAATTATATTTATCTCATGTATGGGGTGCCCCAAAATAATTAAACCAACAAATAACTAAATAGACAAGAATCAGTAGGCATGTACTATGGTTCAATAGTAAAATTTATTTGATAGAACCAAATAAAAGGATACACTCAACATAAATCAGTGTGTGTCACATCATTATAGATACGATGCTATGAAACACATAGGTAAAAAATCTTGACCACCTAACTCATGACCACATATGACTGCCCACCCGATATCGACATAAGATTCCTTATAGGTAGGATGAGATCTGAAAATGGTCCAACACCATAAAAAAGTGAAAATGAGTTTGCACAAAAAATGTGCGATCAGTCAAGAAACAAACATATATATAAGGGAAGTGACTAGGGGAGCTTGATGAGTGGGATCCAATTCTTCTGACTAATAATGAATATTTCATTGAATGTTAGTTCTGACTAAATGACTAATTTGAGTGATTCATGTGATTATAATAGCGGAGACATATGTTCATATTCTGGAAGAATAAAGGGTAAATGAAATAACATTATAACTTATGTGTGTGGAAAAAATTTAATTTCACCCAAAAATAAAGGGATGCATGGTTTAGATGGCTGATTTTCAAATTGATTACAAACTTTTGCTACTCACTACTATATAGGGTCATCAAGTGTGGTTTTACTTACAATGTGAAAACCATGAAAATATGTTATTCACCATATGTAAGAAGTTGTTTAGGACTTGAGGTTTCATTGTATTAGAAAAATTGTGTGGCCAATATTTTCTACTATCTAAAATGAAATAGTTATAGAGAATATATGATGGATGGGTTGAAAAATTTTTATAGTATTGGAAACCAAGTATTCCTCCCGTTTTTAAAAAGTATGAGCTCTAAAAAATCCATGGATTATCGGGGATACTTCATTTGATATAGTAAATTTTTACCATGATTTAAAAAATGATATAAATTGAAAAATATATGATTCGTACCTTCAAAAAAAGGTAGTTCATTAAAACCATGACTCCCTAATGAAAATATCCTCGAGATGCCCTTCTGAGGGAAAAGAGTTGTTATTATAGAAATGAAATTTCCATTGAGCTCATACATCATCTTTATATTCCATTGTCTCATCCCATATATGGGTGCAATGAAAAAGAACCTATACTAGATGATATATCATTCTTCAATGGGTGTTCACACTCTGATCCACATTAAACACTTGGTACACCTAGATTTAATCATCAAATTCCATTTCAAAATTAGTAGGATGAAAAACATGTGATGGGTTTGGAATGTAATGGTGATACTGAGATAAATTTAAGATAACATTCATAAGTCGGTATCTCTGAAGACGTTCAAATTATTAACCCATTATCCTAATTTATTTCCTAATCTAGAAGTTTCGATCTGTCATAGGTGAGACTATACCCAACCATTAAATACATTTATAGCCCCAGATGCCAAAAAATATCACTGAAACCCAGTCTCCAACATCAAACCCAAGAGGTCACATTTTTATGGTTCCATATGATTGTTGTCTGGATTGAAATTTCCTCACATTATTTCTAAATAATTGTACATGATATATTGTCTTATCCACATTTCATTGTCCAATAATATACTCTTCCCCTACCTCTATCAATCAAACAGTTGAGTAGTAAGGCCTACAATATAACAATTCATACAGAGCCATTAATGTTGTATCCTAAAAAATTTTATTATTAGAAAAATACATATGAGGGATAAGTTTAACCAAAGAAACCAAAATTTTATGAACACGTGCAATGAGAATTTCATCTAAAAGAAGAACCATATGATCCATATTTTCATCAGTCTATGTGTTATGGTCCATAATTAAATGAAAATAACATGGATAATTATATTCTTCATAGAGATGTACAAATTACATAATATACATAATTTTTATCTTGTGAACCATGAAGGGATATCTCATGAGTAATAAGATTGTGACCTACATCAAATGATCAATATAGAAAATCATTATATCACTATATTGATATGTTATTGGTAAACCAGTCATAAAATCCATTAAAACATCATCTCATTTCCACTCAGGAATGGAAAATACATGTTAATTTTTTTTCGTAGTCGATGTTCAACCTTCACCTACAAAAATGAGGAACAAATAATGAAAAAATCAGATATGTCTCATTTCATACCAGACCACCAATACTTGTTTTGTAGACCGTGATATATTTTGGTGACACTAGGGTGAAATTCCAAGGTTTAGGTGTTTAATTCCGACATTATTTACACTATTTTGTTTTTGGGACCATATATTTAAATGTAACAATAAGGTATCATCCCCATCCATTGTCTAACCTAAATATGTATCATAATAAAAACCATGTTTCCTTAGTATGAGGCCCCATGGATCATATAGTGGTCTCGTTCATACTCCGTCCATAAGATTGTACATAAGAGCTGAAACAAAGGGGATAGTTTGACCAAGGTACTCGTAAACCTCAATGTGATTCTCTTTGAATAAGTCCATATGATTCCATTGATCATTGTATTCATGAACAACTTGTGTTGGTTTCTTCCAACATAGGCCAAGGTCTATGTAATTTCCCATTATTAATGCGTAAGAAGCCTCGAAATAAAATCATGATAGGTACTAAACCCACCTCTGTTGTTCAATATTCCGAACTCACTATGTAAATATTCACTTAATGATTTTATGTTCTGATAATCGAAAAAATAACTATCTTTGTGGATTTTGTCTCCAATAACATAGAGTGTGAACTATAATATATGTCTACAGTTCATGTTTTGGGTAATTATTCTCATGATGCACCAACTGATGATACCCATATGCAATAAAACACTAATCCAACATCATTAAAACCTTATGCCGGATCCTTATTACATAACAATAAATTGTATACCTCCTTTATGGGATTGGAAGAATCAGTACACATGCGAATTCCAATATATACTTCCACTCTAGGAAAGATGATTCCAAAATCTATGACCACATGAATTTCCTATCCATATTTTTTAAGATTATAAGTAGTGATTCAAGGAATGATATATCCAGGAAGAATTTATTATAATATAATGTTATTCCCAAGAATTTATGTATGTCAATGATTTTATTGGGATGATCCTATTAAATATATCTCTAATGTTATTTGGGAATACAGAAACTCAAATCTATGACATAGTTTTACCCTATAAGTGAATATTTTGATCTAGTAGTCAAATTTATGGATATTAAAATAGATCTAATGCACCCTCAGTGTATTAAATGTTATTTAATGACGGGGGTTTTGAAAATTCATGAAGAGTGATTACATGAAGGCCTCATCAGTAAGGACAAAAATTAATGAATCTAGATAAAGGTGGAAATCTAAATTTTTATAATCCATGAGAAGTTATGGTGTGTTTGTGAGTTTGAATGATATAATGTGGTATTCGTAGTGACCATATATGCACATTAATATTTTTCAAGGTATGTCTGTTGACCAAAAACATACAATATGATAGCATAACATCAAATCTATCTTCCAAGACACCTTCACTCATCTAATCTAATCAATGATGTGTGATATTTTATGTAATGGATAATAGTTCGTTAGTATCATATATTTCAAACAATTGTAATCCATGCAAAGCCTATGTGTATCATCTTATTTCATAAAGAAAACTATTTGGGAAACCTATAAATATGTTTTTGGGCTTACAAAAAAATTAGAATCTGTATTATCTATATATTTAATATGTTCTAGAAGTACTCCAGGTTCTATTCTATATAGAGGAATGTTCACTTTCCTTATACCTCACAAAAGATCAATAGTGAACACTACATATAACAAATATGTTATACGTAAGAAGTCGTCATGAAAAATATCCTGGAATTTCTCCACTATAGGGGTAATGATTGAAAGATGTAACTCTTGTTAATATATGAAATGATTGTTAAAATAATCAGTACAACTTCACATAAATTTCTTCCAAAGGCTATATCACGAAGCACTGACATACTGTTCTCCATTATGCTTATTCATAATTATAACTCCATAAAATTCCTATGATGAAATATTGTATTCAAAAGAAAGTATGAAACACAACACCAATCACGCAAGAGAACCTAATATCCCCTGAAATTATAATATATTTACAATTTTAAATGAATTCAACAAAATTGACCCCTTTCAATGCATGTGACACTGAGCTACCATACCAACATCGGGTTTCTTGAATAACAAGTGATCCATTCAAAACTATTTTTTTATGAAATAACGATATGTTAACAAAAAATTATCGAATATAATAATTTAAAATCTAGCCATTAAATTAGTGGTTATGAATAGTTTTAACTAAATTATGAACACATATGTTTTATGGAAATATAAAATTTAATCATTGATAACCAATTAATATGAATTGAATATAAGAAACAATTCAATAAAAAAGATTCTATATATAGAATACTAATTTTATGATTAAAAAGATGTTTTATCATAAAAAATTAAATTCATTACATTTAGTGGGGTCTATTAATGTAATATATATATATATATATTATCGATTAAAATATTTATTATATTCATCAAATGTATTTCATATGAATAAGATCTGAACAAACCCGATTTGCCACGAGAAACACTATAATATTATTAAATAACTTTTACATGTTTTTAATTGTCATCATATTTAATATTAATTATTTATAACTATTATATATCATATATATCAAAAAAATAAATATATTTAATTTATAAAAATAATAAAAATTTAGAACCCATCCCAGCGGGTCCCGTTCCATGATTCCCCATGCCTACCTCTTATAGGACTGGGGCAGGTGAGTAGCACCGAGTTGACATATCGTTGATATAGGAGGCATTGCATACATACCTGTACAAACACACATATTTCCAATCCCAAAAATGATGAAATTTAAATACCAAAATGGAACAAAATTCATGCATACAACTAAACCCACCTAGCATAATACAACAAACATAAGGTCTGGAATGCAAAACTGGGCCATCATATAAACCGACTGAAATCAAGAGTCGGCAAACTAAAAATTATAACATGTAAACACAAAGATGCTCTAGGATAGCTACTAGTTTCTTTAGGAACATCTCAATCTGTATAGAACTCAGAGAGGCTGGTATGGTCTTGGTCCCCCTAGAATTTGTCAAAAGGCCACTCGTCTACACAAGACAGAATATGTTGCTGGAAAAGACCGTCCTCGGGTGAGTATAACGATACCCAGTATGTGACCCTAAAAACCAAATATAAATTCAAAATTTAAATAAACGACCATATATACAAATTATATGTCTACTGATTATATATTATGTGAATCTAATTCTAGATATACTAAATTCTAGACATATTTTCAAGATACAAGTGACACAATCACACAAGTCGTGTGATACCTGTCATTAGAATTTTTATTAAAATATAGTTCTTATTATTGTACTATAGGGGATACTCTATTCTTCGATCTGGTAAATCCACCTCCATGAATTTCAAGTGTTTTGGTCTCCCAAACACCATGAAGCTATTTCTACTGGTTTTAGACCTCTGATTGGCCTGAAAAACGTGTTCTAATACACTATCTTGAAGAATTCTCAATGAACGAGAACACTCAAACCATGTTGATTCATCTTCCTCTATCGTCTTCCCACCTACACTATATCTTCACAATGATGTCTCTTCGATTTATGATGATTCCAATATAGAACATTAATACAAGAATTCTTCATTCGTATCCCCATAATGAACATAAAGAACACGTTGAATAGGGAAGACAAAAACCAATAAACCATATAGGACAAAACATCTGCCATCGTTATTCATAACATTAATATGATCTTGTAAGAATGTTTAAATTGGTTAAATTTAAATCATAAAACATGGAATAATAAATTCCCCAGGAATGAACCTAATGGAGCCCTCCCGTAAGAACGACAATTCAGGGATCAAACAGTTTGTGGGTTATCTACGTTTTTATGTTGAATTAATCAATAGGGAAGAAAAACCACATAAAACTGAACCAGTATCTCGAGGAGGGATCTATCACTGATGAAGGGATCATACTACCATTGTCGTTGAGATACATCAACTTCTTCTTCCCATCGAATGATATTGTTGATTCATCATTACATTTTGTCTATAGTTCCCACTAATGCTCATGGAATTCTCCAGAGTTTCTCTGAATATTCTTCCAATGACATACATTCGATTAACCCATTTAAAATAGTGAACATGTTTCATTATTGCATCCCACTTAGTCAATGGGATTACATTGTGGCATTAATGATTCAGTGTTACTGTTTCATAGTTTATTTTCATTAATTATCAAAATAGTTTTCATGTCATTGCACATTACTGAAAATTTGAAAATAAAATAAAATAAAATTTTCAATTTATTTTATATTATTTTAATAATTTAAATGTCTGAAAATTAACATTTTCCCTCAACCCACTCATGTTAAGTTATTTTTCATTCATATTTAAATTCATCGTCCGGAATGCAGCTGTGCCCTTAGATTTTTTATCTGGGAATCTGTTTGGAAACTACCATAACTTCTCACACATGCCATTTCAAATAATTTAAAAAAAATTAAACTACTATTCTAGGCTCATCGAGGATTGAGATTACATGTTGTCTCTATTCTTGGTCTCGAAATAATTCAATATAATATTTAAAAGTAATACACAAGAAATCAGGGATGTTGCATTCTACCCACTATGGGCCTTTTCATCCCTAAAATGCAATAAAGTTGGGCTACTAAAATAGATGTAGGTACTGGGAATATATTTTAGCCACTAGCTCACACATGTTTTCCTAATGGTTCCTATGCTACTAACAGACGCACACCATGAAAATCAATTACCCATGAAGGATCCACTCCTACTGATCATAGATCTCTATAGGGTACTCAACCTAGGTCGCTCCATCCTCGATGTCCATCTCACCCATGTCGATGAATAGTGATGGGACGTGCACATACCTCCTCAACCGAGGCATGTGGAAGAAATCATGTAACAGGTGAAAATGAGGTGGTAGAGAAAAGAGTATGCCACCTCTCTAACTCTGTGTAGTATTATGACTCTTTTTATTAACCTATGAGATATATTTTCACCCCAGACAAATAAATGTAACCCTCTATGAGGTGAGACACAATGAAGATATGGTCTCCCTAATAGAAATCCTGATTTCTTTGTCATATTTTATCAATTGACTTCTGTCAGATTTATATAGTCTTCATCCACTCCCTGATAATCTGCACCTTCTTGGTGGTAGCTCGCACCAACTATGAACCCTTATCTATTGACTCTCTACGATCGGTCCAATAGACAGGTGACCAGTAGGGTCTCCCATATAAAGATTCGAACGATGCCATACTAATGCTGGAGTTGTGGCTACTGTTTTATGAAAAATCGACTAGTGGTATGTTGTCTTCCCTACCGCGACCATGGTCCATGATACATGCCTACATCATATCTTCCAAAACATGAATTATCATCTCAGTAGAGCCATCTGTATAAGGATGTGACACTATGCTCAAGTGTAATTGGGACCAAAATTCATCATGTCATCCCTTCGAAAATCGGGATGTGAAATGTGCATCTGTATCTGAGACAGTCATCAATGGTACACTTTGAAGCTGAACAGTCTGTTGTAAATAGAGGCATCACATACCATCCACTGAGCTCTTCTACTTGATGGCTATGATGTGGGCCGACATAATGATTCGTTAAAAAATCATCTAGATGGAATTGTGCCCCTTGGATGTTCATGGTAATCCCATCATGAAGTATATATATATCACATACCACTTCCACTCTGGTACCACCAAGGTGTGAGCTAATCCTATTGGAACCTGGTTCTCAACCATCACTTGCTAGAATATAAGGAACCATGAAATGAAATGTGCTACTTCCTTCTTCATGCCATACCACCCAAACATCCATTAGTGATCCTTGTAAATCCTATCCAGACTATGGTTTATCTCCAAGGGGGATATATGAAACTCCCTCACGACCTCCACTTGAATCTTCTCTATCATAGTAGTGCATCATTTAAAAAAAACATGCACCCCACCATTCAAATATCTATGAAGATCATGTATTGTGTATATATATGAACAAAAATCCTCACATTCGACAACACCTTATTGTGCATCCCTAACTCAATGCATGATTGGGGGTGACAACCATCGATTGAAGATAAGCTGCATCCTCTCAGTTTACGAAGGATAACTGTAACAAGGCCAACTGCTCAGTCTCCTCACTAAATTACTGCAATATCAGTCTCATTATTAGACCATAATCTATATTGTTCCCCTTCAAAAAAGTATTGATGATCTCAAAATCATAGTCATGGAGGAACTCTTGCCAATGATATTGGTTAATATTCAAATCCTTGTACGATAAGATGTATTTTTGTCTGTTGTAGTCATGGTTGGTGATAATATGCTCTCCCATTGGGTAGTGTCTGCATATATTTAATGTGAAGACTACCAATGCCAACTTGAGATCATGGTCACATAATTCTACTCATGTGGCCGAAGCAAGAAAAATCCATATGCAATCACTTATTGTCTCTGCATCAAGACACAATTGATCTGGATCCCTGATGTGTCCTAAAAAACAATGTACTTGTTAACCTCTTCTAGAAATATCATGATTTTGGAGATCTTTAAACTCAATCTAAAATGCTCAAAATTCAGCTAGAACATCTCATTCCACTAGAATGGTTTCCCCTTCATGGTCATGGTTTTCATCGGTGCTGATATATTTGAGAAACCAGAGATTAATCTCTGGTAATATATTGCAAACCCAAGGATTCTTCACAAATCTATCACACTTCGAGGTAGCTCCCCTTATAAAAATGGATCTACTATGACTGGGTGAATAGCTACACTATCTTCTGAGACGACATGTCCCAGATATTGGACCTCCTGAATCTAGAACTAGTACAATGATAGCTTCTCATAAATCTAGTGCTCTTGGATTATGTCTAGATCCATCTGATGGTGTATCGAGTTCTCCTCATATGATGCTTAGTTCAAAATGTTGTCATTGATGAATACCACTTCAAACAGGTCTGAATAAGTCTTGATGATAGGGTTCCTATGTCTCATGAACATTGTGGGGGCGTTCTTCTTGCCGAAATGCATCACCAAGAACTCATAGTGACTGTAGTGGCCTCTGAAATACATATTCGGTATATCCTCATCTCGTACTCATAAATGGTGGTCAACTGATCGAAGGTCAACCTTTGAGAACCATTATTACCTTGTTAGCTAATAGAATAGTTCGTCAATCCTTGGTAGTGGAAACTTGTTCTTCACCATCAGCTAGTTTAGGTGTCGTGAATCCATCCAAAACCTCAAACTCTCATTTCTATTCTTGGAAAATAAACATGAGTTGCCTAGGGTGAAACAATGGGTCATTAAAATCCCATGATGTAAAAGTAATCAAACTCCCCCCTAATATCATGTTGCTCTGTGGGAGCCATTCGATACACTGGTGATGATATTGGTGTTGTCTCAGTGTGTATGTCGATACATATGTCTATCTCTCAGGAGGGAGGTATGCCAGGAATATCATTAGGAAATACATACATATAATCCACCAACACTATTCGGAACTGGATGCTCACCACATATACTACCATGATGGTAAGTCTAGAAATATCATGAGTGATCTCCTTCACCCTCATATGAATGATCACATCTTGTACTTCCTGAATATCATGTTCAACAAAAAAGGAAAACCTGGTAGCATCACAACAGACTCACAGCACTCTTCGACTAATGTAGCCAATCTGGGCATGAACTGAAGATATCCAATCCATCATGATAATGACAACATAAGTCCTTTACAATGCCACCAATTTGTTTGAACCAAAACTCTATCCTCCAAGGTTCAGATCACACTATCTGCAATGGTACGTGATCATCGAGTCTCCTCGTGTAGGTGTCTCCAAGCGGAAGGGTTTGGTAAAAATCTCTAACAAAATAGCAAGGTTTTACACAAGTCTTGGGTAATGGATGGAATGATTGAGACCTATGTCTATAAGAATGAAATATATGGTAGAAAGACATGGTTCATTCCTCATATCATCGATAGAGTCCCTAGGTCATATGACTTGACTACATGTAGTTGTCCAAGACCTAATTCCCCCACACCCAGATCCTGGTGAGGACCACCAGGGGGAGGTCATGGTAGTAGATCGAAGCATCTTCCACCACCTACATCTCTCTCTGCTACTCGACCACATATACTACATGAAAGGTTTGTATGATCCACTATCTAGCTCTGCATTAGTTTTCCATCCACTAACTCTTTGTCCTCAGATCGATGGGTCAGACAATCTCTAGTGTGATTTCCCCTACCATCGAAAGAGTAACATTGATTCTCCCTAGGCTGACTGGATCCAGCCTTATAGACATGGGTTGTCGATCGCTTGACCTAGGTATTCTTATGATGTCTCCCACATCCTGAACCTTCTTCCTAACATCATCTCCATACTTCCAAGGTATCCTCATATATTTGGTTACTGAAAAGTACCGATAGATTCCTTTAGTTTTCTATGATGTTCACAATTACGAAGCCTCACTCGAGCACTCAAGCATAAGTCAAAATGCATATAGGAACAACAATAGAACCCATGTAACATTGTAGACCTCACATGAAGGGCTATTCAAAAATGTACTGATCCCTGAACATATCCATCGAGTACCATGAGAAGTTAGTGAACATAAATGAATAGTCATCGAACTTCAAACTGCCCTGCTGGAGCTGAACAAGGTCATGGATACATAATTCTCTCATTATATGCTTAGAGAACTCATCCATTGAGAGTATCACAATCTTTATCAATCAATGATTCCCTTATTCCTGAGTAATCATGTTAATACTCCAAATTCTTCCTGATAACCCATGAAGATGGGTCTCTCCCAGGATCACCATATGTTCCCATAGTGTCCTCACTAGAGTGTAAACATTGGTCACCACCTCAAGAATGTTCTCAACCTTATAAGGGTTGGTCTCTCCTAAGAAGCTGATGAGTATATATCTATATAACTCATGGATCACTATCATCATGCAACCATCATCTGCCAATACGACCGGTACCATGGCCTACTCTGTTGGAGGTGGTATTGTAGGTGTACCATATGAAGCTAATGCTTGGGGAACCAATCACTTTATCAATGCCTCCTCATTGAGGGGGTACCGTCATGTCCAAGCTTCTGAATCCTATATGGTGAGTATACATGGTAACTGACCCTTGGGACATTGAAAACAAAACACATTCTTATATGATTCATGTACCATTTTTTAACTTCCATGAAACTAGTGTTATCATGTACCGAGTACAAAAGTAGGTTATCCGAGTCATGGTGTCTGTATACGTTGGCTGCCAACACCAACACTGGAGTCCCAATCCTAAAAGCTAAACTAAAAATTCATAACACTATTTCCAAAAACCAAAATAATAGACTTTTGGTCTTAAGGTAGAACTAACATCCTCTAATAGCACTCTATCACAACTCATTCCAGTGGGGTCCATGTCATGACTCACCATGCCAGCCTCCAATAGGCCATGAGCTAGTGACTAACACAGAGTAGGGATATCACTTACATGGGAGGCATTTCCTAGATACCTATACAAATGCATACATATCCATGCCAAAAAATGAGGATATTTAAATACAACTATTTAAAAAAATGCATGCATACAAAAAACCCAACAAACAGGGTATAATAGAAGTAACGTGAGGAAAGTAAAAAAAGGCCAGAATACATGGAAACCAAAAAAAAGAGTATGAAAAATAGAAATTACAACATGTATAAACAAATATTTACTAGGAATACTGCTCGTAGACATATAAATTTCATAGAACATAGGTATCTCAAAAAGCATGGTCCTGTCCTGGTCCTCCCTCAACTACATCAAAAGGCACCCCTTTTGCACAAGACGCAACCTTGTGGGAAAAGCCTATTCGGGGGTCAGTACAAAAATATATAGAAGGGGACATTGACAAAAACAATGAAATCCACAAGGTAAAGGTATAGTTTACTCTAAACATTATAGGGTACTCAACATATAGTACGATAAAAATAGTCCAGATCTACTCAAACCCAGACCCATAGTCTAAAGGTAAAATGACCAACCTCACTCCCCATCCAGGGATTTAATTTGAAGGATACATGATGCCCTCATATATGAGAAATAACTCCATGAGTCAGATATCTCTGATGACATTCATCTACGAATTATTGTTTGTTCGGATAATCCATGATAGAGAGATACACACATTCTAAGAGAACACACCCCTGAGTGGAAAATGATCATGAGACATAGATGAAGATCATTACCAGAGCCTTATAGGTAAGCAAATATCATCTGGATTCACTTGATAAGTAGAAGATCAATGAATGGTAGGATTATTCATGTCGATACCAGACTCTAACTAGGGTAAAAAATGTATAGAGGATCTCCCTCTGAACCACTCGAAAGAATTACTGACTCAATCTGGGAAATTCCTACTAATGATATCATACTCTTATTGGTAGAAATGATACCTGACCTTATGGGGTATAAGGAAAAGTGGAACTGACCCAAATGAATATTTTCCAAGGAACAGATGACAATAGGATATAGTCTGGTTATAGGATATATCTTACATGTAGAAGGTTAAATAGACGTGTCTCTCGACTCTATGTATATTCGATGTAAAACGATCTAATTTAGAAGAATATGATGTTTTGATGGGGGTATGTCCGTAGCTTGTATGTCAGACCATGCGGAATGTATGAAAGATGATACTATGTGTCGGAGTAACCTGGGATCCCTCTTTGTACGCATCCATGTGCCCGTACACGACTTCAACCCTTATGGACCATCCCATGTAACCTGTATAGGGGGGAACCTGTGTTATCGGCCTGCTCTAGTCATGTTTTGGAGTACATGACCAAGTACTCCACCCCGGGTCTGTGTATCCCCATGATACATACCAACTACCACGTACCCACCTCTGTCATTCCATTTAAGGTCCACATTCTATGTTTTGATGTTGTTTAGTCAATCCCATGACTGTGTATGTCCCATAATACACAACGAGCTTCGGGGAAGGGAACAGACACCATGTGACATAAGTCACATTCCATGTGATATCTGTCTATCTCTTAAAACCCTATCCACAACATATCTAGTACCACCCTTCTTGTTCATTTGAGAACAACCCACGTTTTTCAGGACTTTTTTATAAAATTTTGTTCTTTGTCCGGAAATGGATGGGATGCTCTATTCTTCGATCCGACCATCCAATATCCATAAAAATCATGGTTTTTGGTGAACCCAACACCATGAACCTAGTTTTGTTGGTATTGATCCACCGAATGGACCAGAAAAAATGTTCTTTATCCTCCCGTATGAAGAATTCTAATGGAAGCGAAATCCAGAACAATTATAATATGTCTGCAGCCATCACTTTTGCACATCTGTCGGGTCGTCACAATGTCATATTTCCGGTTTGGGACAATTTCTCCAAGGAACATATACACAACTACTCCTCATTTGTATCCCAGTTAAAAACAAAAAGTATGTAGGGGAGAGGGAGGAATAAATCCAATTAACCAAAGAGAAAAAAATCGTCATCATTGTTCATCACAAGATTAATCCTCTCTTATATTAAGGTTTAAATGAGGTAAATTAAAATCTTAAAACCTGGAAGAATAAATTCCCCAAGAATAAAACTGATGAAGACCTCACACAATAACAACAATTTGTGGATAATGTTTATCATGGGTTGATCTTCATTCGTCAGAGAATTAAATAATGGTGATGAAAAACAACTTAAAACGAAACCCCTACCTCGATGAGGGATCGTTTTCTAATGAGGGGATCATGCTACCGTCGTCTTCAAGATCCTTCAAATATATTCACCCAGCTATTAACACATTTGATTCATCATCGATCATTTTCTATATTTCTCTCCAAAGATCCAATAATTATCTAGAGTTTATCTCAATCATCTTCCAATGACCAAAATTCGATTTACCCAATAAAATTAGGTAACATGTTTAATTATTCCGTCATAATAATTAGTTTTCGTTATGTTGTGGAATTAATGAGATAGTTTTTTTATAGTGATTATGTTATGTCATTAATTATCAAAATTATTTTCCCATCATTGCAATATAGCGAATGCTTCAAAAAAATTAAAATAAACTTTTCAATTTAATTTAATTTATTTAAATATACTTAAAACATCTGAAAATTAACTTTTTTGATCCACCTGCACCATTCTAGGTTAGGCCATTTACTATTTAAATTTTCCGTCCTGAACATAAGAGTGCCCTATGATTTTTAATCCCAGTATCTATTTTGAAACATCAATAACCTCAAACACACACTGACTTACATAAAATATAAATGTTCAATCCACCATTCATGGCTCATTGGGCCTCAGAATGATGTGTCATCTCCGCACTTAGTCTCAAAATAACTCCATATAATATTTATAAATAATTTACAAAAAATACGGGGAATTAATAAATTATGGTAGGATGAGTGTTTTCTATTTCTCCATGAAGATTCATTTTTTAGTGAATAATGAATAATCTAATTTTTAATTCAAAATATATTTTTTCTGTAATTTATTTATGAGGATATATTCTATTTTAAAACATATTAATGATTTATTAGATTAATTTTTATTAACTATTCCAATTTAAGTTATTGTAATTAATTTCTCTTGGAAATTAAATAACAAAACATAGAAAATGTTTGAAACATTGTATATTGAAATCCCAAGTACTTGTTTATTCTGTGGGATTAAATTTAAATTATTTTTTCCATATACGTTCTTGGAATTTGGAAAAATGGAATCCAAAATAGTAATAAAAATAATTTATAATGTATAATAATGTTATCATTGTTTTGGACAAAAATATTAGCAAATAATTTTAAAAATAATTACAATGCATAAAGCATAAGAAGAGACTAATAGTTAGACATAGGATCCAAAACAACATAGACAATAATCATAAATAAATGGTATTGTAATATTTATAAGGTATACTTCATTGGATTTAATTTTTACCATTATTGGATTAAATTTTAATTGATAATTTTTTGTTGAATTCCATTTTCCAAAATTTAGAAAGGGTCAGTCCACCCCCACTATAAAAAAACTTTTTCTCCTCTAACATCCACAGTCCATTAAAGCCAAATTTTCCATAACAATGTCATTCCAAATATCTCCACAACAACCCTCAACTCATCCTTGAATATTCCACTTATTAATATATAAATATAATGAGGTATTTCCATGAAATATAAAATGAACTACCTAGAAAAGAGGTAACATCATTCCTCAAGAACAATAGTTTTATTTTTTTTTCTCTGCCATCTCTACTCTCCTTATGAAATGCTTTTATTAAGAATCCCATCAAAAAATATAATTAAATTTTTTTAGTAATTGTTAGACATACTAATTTTATCACTTCCATATAATGGGAATCAAACTTACAGTTTATGTGTATGACGAATTACCTCCTCCCTAAACAATGTTGTTTGTTTTCCCTTACCACCTTTCATGGTTTTAAATTATGATGGACCATATGTTTATATATGATATATGTATCATCCCAAGAATATAAAAATAAATTTAATATTTTAGGTTTGAATCACTATGTATCTATGAGAAAACAATTTTTTATTACCAAGCATATGAACATAATTTTTTCACTCCTATGATTGGAATTTTTAAAAACTAACACATATTATTGGCATTAATAATATATTTAGAGTCTGATAGAACCAACATAAATTTTATGTGAATAGTAAATTTACCTTATAAATAGTAAAACATCCTTATAAATCCCACTATAATATTATTAATAATAACCTCTCTCATGTATGTATAAATAAAATTTAGGAACATTATAAATGAGAGTGAATATTTTGATAAATAATTATTAAATAATGTAATTATACTGAGTAATACATATTTAATGACAATTTTAAATTAATTACTTAACAAAAATAAATTTCATACAATTTATTCCTAAAATTGATTTCATATTTTAATTATACATGTTCAAAAATAGTAAGGGGTAATTTTTGGTATTTTTTTAATATTCATGATTTTGAGTGAATGATGAAATTTGATTATTTTCAAAGTACAATAAATATATGATTTTTATATCATTAATTGCTCATGGATAATGTAAATTGCCATTTGTTTGAACTCAAAAAACTTATAACTAATTTTAGGAACAATAATAAACATTATTTATAGTCTAGAGCCAAAATAATAAAATAATGGAAAAATTAATAGAAAAAACTTTCATTTCCTGTACTATAATAAATTACCTTCACTACCTCTTCCCTTTAATACCATAAGTTTTTTAATTTTATATGTCCAACCAAATAACTTTTTCTAGGACCTCTCATATGTACGTTATCTCCTTTTCTATCCAAAATACCTAAACACCATCCCTTAATGAGGTTCTCAGGGTGGAGTACTCAAGAGGAAAGATCCTCAACATTTTTCATTATAATTTCATTTAGGTTATATATTTTATTATTATCTACTCATGTATTCTCTAAATATTGTCATTATGATTCCAATATCTTATATATAATGTAATTATATCATTTCAATGGAATTTCCATCATATGTATCCTTACTCTCTCTCATAATCATTTATTTCAAAAATGAACTCACTATCCGAGAGGTGCCGATTTACATCTTTCATGGATGACGAACCATTGTCCTTAAATTTATCCTTAAATTACTGTCATTAAATATTTTCTTAGTGGAAAGAAATGATTATATATGTATTATAACCTATTTAATATTCTATAACTATTATATAAACATAATTTAAATTCATACGACAAGATAACACCATAATAAATGAAATATTGCCAAAAATGATATTTATTAATGTTTCGCCTAATAACTCTATCTGAAGACATGTTACCAAATTAATTATATGACCATTTAATCTATTTAATGTTAATTATTATCATATAATATCAATTATAGTGAATGATATTCATTCAACATGAACGCTATAAATTATATACAATGGAACTGATTTTGTAAGCCAAACACTCTAGAACGATATATTTCAATATTATAACATATCTATAAAGACATAAATAAACCTAATAAAAAATAATGAATAAAATATATTTATATATGGTTCTAAATTAGTTAATTAATTACATTAAAATTTTTATACATAACCTTATGATAATGAACAAAATACATTGGGACATAAGGTAATGCTTTCCTCCCCTTACTATCATTTTTGGAGATATTCCTTAATCAAAACTATTTCATGTATATGTTGTATCTTTATATTACAATGATTTATCATATCATGAATATATTTAATTTCACTATATTCATTTTATAATTTTATTTTTATTATTTTTGGGTCATACAATTTGATTTATTACAAACTAGTAAGAGATTACAGTCGAAGATTCATTTTTTTCTTTGGGTTATTCCTTCACTATCCATAATCATATGTAATTATTATTATTTTGGGCACATACTCTATTTTCTGTTTTTATATTCCAGAATGATATATTCATATCATTTTAACTTTAATTTTGGGTTATTATATGTTTTAATATAGTTTCATTATTTATTCTTCCGGATAATCAAGTTTGGTTCAAGGGAACTTCTAAAATTCTAAGACATTATTAAGTGAACGATATATTCAATTTTAAGACAAATTTATTTTTTTTAAAAAAATGAAATTTAATTAAAATATATCTTTATTTATTTAATTTTTATGTAAAAAATGTTCCTTCTTCTTTAAAATACCTTTTCTATTTTATATAAACAACACTAAAATGTTTTCATTTTATATCTTCATTAAAAAAATTATGATTTCAACTTAGTGGTATGAAATTTATAAATAACAAATAATTTCAATGTAGAGAAATTTGTTTTTTCATTTTAAAAATAATTACAATATGATATCCGGACTAATACAAATGATTTTCAAATAGAACTCTTATTTCTAATGTAAATAATAATATTATTGACTCACATTATCTTTTATAATATGTATGCCTTAATAGCCAAATATTTATTTCATGTGGTTAATATAATTATCTTTTGTATATCATATAAATAATATCCTTATTCATATGATATTATAAGGGATTACGATTTGAATCCTTGAAGGTGGTATGGGACACATTTGAATGATTAAAGATTATTTCCTAAATAATTTTTCAATTGTCACCTATAAAGGTATCTTCATATATGTCAACATCCTTTATTGATTATTATACTTCATTATGGTCTAAATATTTTGATATCATCAATAATATGTTGTTGAATAATTTATAGTTAGATTGAAATTTGATGTGCTATCTTGATACCAAACAATATATTATTCTGAATGGTTGGTTTTTATGTTTAATGATTGGAAAATGTTATCTTTATTTCATTTATTAGATTCACAATGAATGTATTTGTTGTTTATATTCTCCAATTTCATATGAGGAATGCATTGGACATCATAATTGATGGGTGGGGCTTGTTATTGACCCTTATTTCATCATAACATCTCATGAGACAAATAATTTTGGGACTTTACCTAATTATGTATTATCTTGGAATGTGGTTTTGATAGAATTATTATGATATCAAAAATTATGTATTACCTCACTATGAATATAATTTTTGATAAGACGTGAGCTTATTTGACAATATAATATTCAAGGATTTGTTTTATTATGCCATTATTTATTCAACTCTTAATCTGTCCTTGTTATAGTAATGTTTATTTTTTAAAATCATGAGTTTTTTTGTTATTCTCTATTCCAAAAAATGATGTTTATGATATCACACACTCTATTTATTACCCTTACTGAGCATTAAGCTCACTTATTTCTTATGTATTATTTTTCTAGAATTTGAAGAAGTATTTTCTGAAATAAATGAATGAAAAATCTAAATGTTTCGAATTTTTAAAGAGGAATGTATATAATTTACCTAATATCATGTTATATTGTATAACTTACGTAAATATCTGATTTTCTAAAACAACTAAACTACCTGGTCCATCGGGATTTGATTCATTATAATCGTACAAATGCAATTAAATAGTGCATTGGCTCTGGGCTACTGGGGTCATAGTAATACAATTGGTATTAGTGAAAGTTTAGTAGAATCCTTGGAAACTATATTTAGACAATGTAGATAATTTAGCACATATAATGATTGAAATTGAGTATAATAAGATATGAAAAAACTATAATTTTGGTAAGGAATATATTATGTGGATCTTCATCGAAAATATAACTCTGTAAGGATACTGCATGTGGGCATGGTTTTGGCATAGATGCTCCCATGACTAACAACTCGAAGAAGGTATTCTGGGCTTGACTCAGTGTAATTTAGTACATGAAAAAATGACATATTTTGAACTAGTTTGACACTAAGGGTGGATATTCTATGAAAAATTCACATTTAATTTTCCCACCATTATAAAGGATTTATTCCCTGAATGTTCCAAAGGCTTATAATTAATATATTTTGGATGAATAAATTTATGTTATATGATGTTTCATGTTTATAATTATAGAAAATTCAATAATTGATGAGCTCATATAGTATATGGAATTTATTCAAAATAGAACCTAGGATAAATAATGATAAGTTCACCAATGAATGTGATGAAAAGTGTTCTAAGGATCATTTCTCACATGATCATATGTCATCATTCATATTAAGATAGTTTCCCAAGTATGCTAATCATACGACGAATTAGTATCATGTGTTAACAAGATTTTAAAATAATTATATGTGTC
This sequence comes from Viscum album, assembly GCA_963277665.1. Taxonomy (NCBI): domain Eukaryota; kingdom Viridiplantae; phylum Streptophyta; class Magnoliopsida; order Santalales; family Viscaceae; genus Viscum; species Viscum album. Next base: position 836,500,479 of record OY728138.1, read on the forward strand.
TTTGGATTTAATGAATTGTACGAGTATAAGAGTACGAGAATGAAAATGATTGATAATGGGAAGATGGGAAAACGGGTTTCCCCACATGTGATAAATGTGGATGGAATCAACCTGGTAAATTATTTTATGTAGTGGAATTTTGTTATAAATTTCGAGAAAAAGGGAACCAAAATGTATGATTCTATGGGTGTGAAAATGGTTTCCAATGTAAAATTATTCAACTATAAAGAGATAAGACACAATGTGAATCAATGTTCCATGCATCAAATGATTATAACAAAAATAGTTTTACTAGATAATGATCATGTTATGATAATATAGCAGATTAAGTATAATTACTAATAATCCTATTCAATAATCATGAAATTTGAATATTTTATCATAAATGTAATGGTTATAGAAATATAGAATATATGGGGATTTTACTACAATAATTTTTCATCAAGGATTTCAGACCATATGTTGACTAGATAAAAGAAAAAATATTCAGTTGAAAGTGAATAATTTTTATTAAAATCACGAAAATGGGAAATACAAACATTTATATTCATATTTTGGAGATAATGATGAAAAAATGATTTATTTGTGATATGTGTTGAATAACATGGAACTGATTAATGTATTTTCGAAAAGTGGTTGATGAAATCATTGAAGGGGGTTATTGAATGATGCACATATTTCATATTTCTCTATAAACCATAGTACAATTATTACATAAAGAGATTTAAATGATCATTTTGTGTGGGAGAACATGAAATCCATGTTTATGAAAATGTATCAGTATGTTTAGTGTGTTAATAGGTGAAGGCCAAAAGACAACAACCAAGAGGTTTCATGAAACCTATACCAATTCATACATGAAAATGTAAAGAAATCACTATTTATTTTTTCATTGGATTACAAAAAACATGAAGGAATAATAATGAAATTTGGAAGATGGTTGATTGACTTACCAAATCTGCTCATTTCCACCACTATAATGGAATAATTTACATGGGTGCACCTTTCTCGTATATTTATTAATGAAGATGTAGGACTTCATGGGGAGCCACTATCAATTTCAATTGATCATGATTAATGACTTACATCCAATATATAGAAAATTATTCCAAATCCTTTGGATACTATGATTCATGTTGAGTACTAATTATCACACACAAGATAATAGGAAATTAGAACGAATGATCCAAGAATTAGAATACATTTTGATATCATGTACCATTGACAATCAAGTTATGTTGGATCAATAATAAACATTGGAGGGGTTTTCATTCCATTATAGATTCCATTGAAATATTCAAATTTCCCCATATGAACCATTTTATGGAACGTGATGTCATACACTAACATGTTGGGATGTCATTGGTGAAAGGAAAATTATTGCCCAATTAATGTTGAGGAAAAAAAATGTAATCATTATTTAAATCCATTTCAAAGGTGCACATTGTTGGAAAAAAAGTGATTTATTTTTAATTGATTAAAATGTTTTCAATATCAAGATAGAAAACATGTTTTCATCTAATAATCTCCATAGAAGCATGGTATATGATTTGTGAAGAAATGAGAAACTAATCCCCAGTTACATTTAACCTTCAAAAATTATGGATATAATTGTAGTTGGGGATTATCATTTTGAAAAGCATCGTAGACTATATAAGTACATAATGTGTTCCGTATTACCTTCTTGAGAAATTTTATGAAATTAACAATGCATTTTCTCACATCTGATGGTATAGAATTTGAACATAAATTATCTTACTATGAGGATTCAGTCTGGATTTATGAATCTAAATAACAGGTGTTGAGGAATCAGATGACCTAACTAGTAAATTAACTTTAAATAATTCATAAAATTGAAGATGCAACATAGGACCGATAGGAAAATGTGATGAAAATATGCCAAAATAATTTATAAGGTAACATTTTTGTAATTTCGAGGCTGGTATTTTTATAAGTAGGGAAGAATGTAGCACCGAAATAAATTAAAAATAGAATTTCATATTTAATGAATGAAAAACTAAGTATCTGTGAAATAATAGAATTTTTAACCTATGAAAGGAACATTAATTTTCCCTCTTATGTGATTTAAATTTTAAAATTTTACATAAAAAATTGTGATTAGTAAGATATTTAGACTATAATAGGTCCAACAATCATTTTTTGTGAATAGTAACTTACTGTTATGAAAAGTAACATTCCCTTATTAATATTAATTAAACAATATGAATCGTAACCACTACAATGTATGTATAAATATAAATTATCATGTATATAAATAATAATAAATATTTTAAAAAATAATTATTAGGTTTATGTATTTTTGTTGATTAATAAATATTTAATAAAATCCACTCATATCCTCCACTATAAAAACACCCCTCACTCCCCCATCACCTCACTCCTCTAATAAACTTATATTATCAATGATATTCAAAAATAAACATCCCTATTCTCTCACAATGTCCAAGAGTTTTTGGTCATTCCAAAATAACACAACCCCTTCACATTAAGATGTTCTCAATGGGGAGTGAACTAGAGGTAAAATCCCCTTCATTTTTCTTTTTAATTTCATATATATTGCTTATTTTATTATTATACACTAGCACAATCTATCCCCAAGATCATGATAACACTATTATTATCAATATAATATAATTATATCTTTTTAATGAATCATCCATCATCATTTTGATTACTCTATATCTCATATATCAAAAACGAAATAATGAACTGTGAGGTGTCGATTAACATCCATTGTGGGTGATGAATCTTTGTTCATCAATTTATCCTTAATGGGTGGTCATGAAAAATAATATTATTATTTAAAAAACAATAATATAGGTATTATAACCTCATTAATATCCCATATCCAATATATACACTTAATTTTAATTAACACGAAAAATCAACCTTGCAATAATAAAAATATCCCCAAATGACCTTCATTAATGATTCATCTAATAACTCACCATAATACCATATAACCAAATGAATTATATAAAAATTTAATCTCATTAATTTACATTATTATCATATAAAATCAATTCTTTATAATTAAATCCATTCAATATGAACATTATAACATATAAAAATGTGATATATTTATAAAAACCAAGAAAATAAACACTCCAGAATGAAAAATTAAATATTATAACATATCAAAAAATAATTACAAGATACTGAAACACAATAATGAATCAAATGTATACATATATGTTAAATAATTAATCGTTTAATGGATTTAATTTTATTTCTAAGAATATTAAGGTCATGAATAGAATATATTTTGGCATAAGGTAAGAGTTTCCACTTCTCACTACATTTTTTGAGATATTATTTATTCATTATTATTTATTTTTTATGTTGTAATTATAATTCCCATTTTTGCATAATATCAAGAATATCATTATTTTCATGGTATAAAATTTATCAATTTAGAGATGTTAATTTTGTGACATATGATATGATTGATTATAATGTGGTTAGGGGTTACACACAAACCATCATTATTCCTTTAGCTTATTCCTACAAAATCATTACCCAAATGTAACACATTTTAAATGTTTCCTAAAAATTATATACAAATTTTTGATGTTTGAATTTTATAAATTCTTATCATTTAATCTTTTGTTTACATTGTCTACATGTTTTAGAATTTATCCCGTCTTAATTTTCATATAAAACAATCCCAATTTGAGTGAAATTTATATATTATTACCCCTTTTATGTGGATTATTTATTCAATTTTAATAAATAATTATTGTTTTAATATAAAATAAATTTATCTTGAATAATTATCTTGTTTTGTTTCTTGTTTTATGAATATAAACATGCCCTTCATCATTAAAATCTATTTACTAATTTCCATACACCACACTAAAAAGTTTTATTTCTAAACATTATTCAAAATCACTTTTTATGTGGAAAAACATTTATGACTCAAATTTGATTTCAATGTTTTTTCCTTTTCATTTTTTGGATATAAATTATTATAATATTATTTCATGAAAAATAGATAATATTTGTCAAAATAACTCTTATCTCAAATGATAAAAGAATTTTTCTCATCTCACATTATCTTCTGGGAGATATATTCTATATCCATAACTTATTCCATGATTGTGACTTGTGTAATAACATTAATTATATAATATCATGAGTTTCATTATTCATATGATATTCTAAAATATTGTGATTTTAATTCCCCATGGTCGTATAGGAATCCTTAGAATGTTTAAGGATTATTTCATTAAGAAGATTTCAATTGTATTATTTAAACGTATGTTAATATATGTCAACATCCATTAATGAATATTTCAATTCATTGATATTTTAATCAAATTATATCATCTAAAATATGTTTACGAAGTGTATCTATTTTTTTTTGAATGGGGATTTGCGTTGGACTTAGTAATTGATAGGTGGGTCCTGTTATAGCCCATCGATACATTATTTGGTCTCATGAGACAAACTATTTTTGTTTTTACCTATTTATGTATGGTCATGGAATTATCCATTGAAGTAATGAATATGATGTCTATAAATATTCATTTATTCATTATAAATCAACTACATGACAGTCATTGTGGTTATTCTACTTGTAGAATACTCAGGGGTATGTTTTATTGTGGAATTATTTATTTATCTCTTATTCCTTCCATGTAATAATCGAGTTTCTTAAGTCCTGGTTTTTTGGTTATTCACAATACCTAATGTATATGGTTAATATATATTATATTATATATATTACCCTTTCTGAGAATATGATGTCACCCCTTTCTGATGTTTTATTTTTCCTAAGATGTGGGGAAGTATATTGTGAATGAATTATAAATAATATATAAGATATTAAGATGCATCAATGGAAATAATAGACGTATTACAAATTATTTTTTAATGATGAACTTATGTATATATCAATTTTTTAAAAAATACTAATCTACTTGGCTCCTAAGGATTTGATTCCAGGTAATCATTCAAATATAAAGAAATAATGCACTAGCACTGGGAAATAGTTGTAGGGGAATTACAATATATATGATACATATTATTTATTTATACTTATATAATTATTTAATAACACATGCCCTTATAATTTTCTTTTTTCATAAATATTTCAACATTTTTTCTTGATGTATATACTATATCTTTCAAGAAGAGATGTCATTTGATCAAATGGAAAATGTAATGTATAAAGGAAGGTTCAAATTAAAAATATGTGAAATTAAAAACATATATATATATATATTATAAATTTAATAATTTCTATTCTATAAATTTAATATATATCATTTTCTTTATTACCGTTTCACTCAATAAAATTTGATAACCTCAAGTGTGGGCATGTGGAATACCATATCCTCAACATTATGTGATTCCTTTTACATCACAAGAATTATATATACTTGTATATATGATTAAATAATAGTGTATTTGTTATTTAATTATCATTATGGGAAAATATAGTGTTACAAAACATTTTCCCATAACAATCATTCAAAAATTGGAACATTACTCATTCTTATGTACGACCTACTATCCCCATGATTTGAATTTTGGTTTATTTTTCAAAAAAAATCAATTATTGTTTTAAATATTATAATTCACATATATATATAATAATTATGTCTTTATTACTAATCTAGGGAAGTTATATTATGTCCACTTTGACAACAGATGACCTAAAATAGTTTTTTGGACTCATAAATCAAATTTGATCAAAAATCCTGATGTAAAATTAATTGATTCTGTAGTTGTACATACATATTTATAAATTAAATAAAAATTAATATAAAAATGATTATATATATCATTAAATTAAAAAACGTTACATAAAGATACTATTCAGGAATATAAAGACATATAAGTCTAGTTAGACTCATGCTATATGAATCTCATCTCACTTTATAAATCCGTGAGATAAATTTCATTTTCACAACTTACTTATTTTTTGTGATTTATCCACTACCCATATGGATATATTATATAATTTAATCATTTATCTTCATGCTTTTTCAAAAAAAAACCATCTATTTTTATTCCTTTATGAGGCTTATTATATAAAATATATCATAGTGGTATCAGACACATTAGATTGTTTAAATATTAATTTCATCCATAATAATTTTAATGATAGTTAATTTCAATTCTAGAAAAATATGCATTATTATTCATGTACTCCATTTAATTTTCTTTTAATATGTTTATTCCATACCTTTTTCAAGTAATAGTCCCATTTTTACACTTAGTGGTGTATATATAATGTTTTATAAAAAAAATTCAAGAATAAAAAACATCATTTCTCTCTTATGTTGGAGAACATATTTGGTTCAAAAAACCCATTTTAATAAAAACTTCATTAATTTTTTTCAACAGTTTCAAAATTATTTTTTATTGAAATTTTATCTTGTTTTTAATTTCTTCTTATATTTTCAATGGAATATTCTTTTCACTTACTAACAAATAAATTTTCAATCCATTTAAAGTAATAAAATAATGTTCTTTTTTTGATTTATATAATGTACGTATTTACCCAAAGTCATTTCATTGAATCATTATTTGATAGTTTAAACTGTTTATTTTCAAAAGAAAATTAAAAATTATTTGTACTGATTTTATTTGAATTGTGTTTCAAAATATAAAGTATACAATCTAGAAGAATTTTCTTTAAATATCATTTTTTTATACTTCAATTCATCAATGAAAAAAAAATATTTATGGAACTCAATATTCAATATGTTCATTTGATTTCATCCTTAATGTTCCTCCAGAAAGATTATTTTTTTATTTGAACAAGGGAAGTATACACATTTACTTCCTCGATTAATTTTTGTTCCATTGAAATATATAATTTCATATAATAATTTTACATTGAATTTCTTAAATACCCATATCATTTTTTAATGATAAGATTATTTAATGGGTCATATACCATTTTCATATGGTGTTTAGTCTCAATGTTATATGATTATTTGGGGAAACAGTGATAAATATATATTGTTTATTCATTGCATATATTTGATAAGGAATATTTTTTATTAGGTACTATGAAGGAATAGGTAATGAAATACACTAGCTTGGGACTATATAATGAATTATCAATGGGTTGGGGAATGGTTAATATAATCCCCTTATTTCATTTGTATTATCATGAGAAAGAAATTGTCAGTGAAAAGCCATTGAATTTTTGGAAGCATAATAGATAGGATTTCAAATATAGTTATAAATTTTATGAAGAATAGAACATGATAATATAGTTTTTCATGTTCCTTATACCTACTACCCAATAATTATGAATTTCCATCATTTTAAATTATTTGTTATATAAACAAGTTTTTTTGTTGATATTTATATGGATTCAATTAATTCTAATTATATATATTAAAAGTAATTTTTTCAATATCATTAAATGTAATATTTATTTTTCCTTGAATAGTTTTTTCAATATAATGTTTATCTACTAATTACCTTGCCACATTTTTAATGAAATTATTTCTCTGTGTCTTTATTATATGGTCAGTGTGTTGAGTTATTTACCATTCCATAATTATTATCTTTATTGATTCATTAGTAACTCAATTATATTTTATGCTTAGTGATCATTTTATCTAGCCATTATTTTTAATACTTTACCCATATTTTTAGTATATATACTTTGAATGATACACAATGATACACTGGGTGAAACAAATTTGTTATCTGAAAATAAAAAATAATAATTCATTTACTCACTTTTAATACAAAACTAACGTATGTATCCGGTTTAACAAGACTACTAAAATCATTGGTCCATTTATATTTTTTTCCATGCAATCATGAAAATGTTATAGTATTGGACACCAACTCTATATGTTCTAGGATGAGATCACTATTGTGGATATCAATGGAATTTTACTAGCATCCATGGGAACAATATTTTTTAAAATATATATTAGAGAACATAACCATATTGTTGAATTTGAAAATATGTATATAAGAAACCCATATAGTTTCTATAATATACTGATTATGTGGGTATTCATAGGATAAAATACACATTGCTATATTACAAGTGGATGTGGTTCTAGAGTCGATGTAGTTATGAGTAACAACTTTGAAAATGTGTGTTTTCCTTGAGTTAAAATAACCTAATTAATTAAAATAGTCCTTGATGTGATTCTAGTTTGACACACTCGAGGGATATTCGTAGGAAAATTCACAATTTATTTAAAAACAACTATATTGTAGTTTTAAAATGAATATCCTAGTAAAATCTATAGTGATTTATATTGAATATTATGTGACAAGATTTAGATATTCTATAAATGATTACATTTATTTTATTACTATTTATAATGAAATAGTTATTTAATTTTTTGGTAAATGGTTTGTACCCAATGAATTCATGTTAACACAAAAGATGTTGGAAAAGGTGGTGCCAATGATCAACAAAATGTGGTTTTTATATGTGTGAAACATATCGATTTTTGTTCTAATTAGTTTTCATAAATTATGATTGGCCACGTATACCCTAATCAATTTTTTAACTCACCGATGAACAGAGCGATGGATTTTTCAAATAACTCATATGGTGGGGAATAGATAAATATAAAGGCCTGATTTCGGTCATGGATGAAATATGGAAGGAGAAACCTAAGAAAGTGAATAAATGGAATGAATAAATTCATTATATTTTAGAAATAGAGACATAATGGAGAGAATTGATGGTGATTGATGAAGAGTTCAATGATGGGAAATGAAACTCATCATAAGGAATCCTTTATAATTTATTGCCAAAAATATGGGGAACATTTACATTATCAAAAATAATTTCTACTTCTATATGAAAAACTAGCCCAATGATATATGTTCAAATAATTTCATATATTATTTACCTGAAGGGGTAGTATTGAATACATTATTTATGAGTCTATTTAGTGATTAAAATTATTTCAAGAAGTCAACAATATTTATTTTTTAGGTATATAAATATTGTTTTAGAAAAAGTCTACATGTATGTCGGGTGACAAAAAATATTTTCCAATAATGTTGTAGGTATTAAAACCATGATAGCTAGATTATAAGGTTTTCAGACCAACCATTTACATACTAAATGTCCTAGTTAATTTATAATTGTATTATGTTGAAAAATTTTATAAATAAATATTAATGATGAACTTGTACTGTATTTTGTTATATATTATTTTATTAAACATATTTTCATTTAATAATAGATAGAATCATTTTTAATTATTATAACTCTTTTATGGACCTAACAATTTTTTAAATATTTATTTTTGTACTTTATTAATGAATTTTTATTTTGAGTTTTATTTTTAATAGAGTAAGGTATGAATTATATTTTCATGGATGCTCAAACAGGATATTAAAATTTTTCATATGAAATTAAAACAGAGCAAGTAATTAAATTTGCTTATATTTATAAGTAGTAAAAGAATTTATCAACACCAGGAATATAATCTTGAAATAATTTTTTCTGAATAAAATATTTTTTTGTATAATCATTGGACTTTTAAATCATCAATAGTTTTTGTCTTTGAGGATCTAAAATTTAAATTGATCATTCAATTATTTTTTATTGATGACCTCCATCACTCCTTATAAATATTAACCCTTTTCCTAAAAGTATATATCATTATATTCCACAATGATATTCTACATGGAGACATATTTATATGTTATTCAATTTAAACTTTGAACTTCTCATTCTATCTTTTACATAGGATGTTTCAGAAGCCCTTCTCGTGATGTACAGTTTCAACATTGAAAAAAACAAATCAATATTTTACAAAAATAACGATTAAATTACATTGACATGATGAAATTAAAGGTGATAGAATGTATTTCCTTGAAAATAGAGACACTATATTTGATAGCGTGTATGACATGCAACACCAAGAAGATATGATAACATAATATCCAACAAAAATTAAAATAATATAGACAATTTTTAAAAAATAAAAAATAATTTATATCATTAAATGCACACGTCACTGAGTTATCATATGCCACAACCTAAGATGACTTTATTTAATGTGTTGTGTTACACAAATGACAATGTTTTACCAAATAACAATATATTTTTAAAACATTTAATTAATATACTAATATATAACTTAATCATTAAATTTGAGCTTATTACTATTGTTAAAAAATTTATAAAAATATATTTTTAATAAAAATATAAAATTAATTCACGTGATGTAAACTAATTAGAAATGAATAGAAGAACCAATTGACTATAAAGGTATTGTATTTAAAAACTATTTTGATGACGAGATAGCTATTATATCTTAAAACATAAAATTAATTATAATTAATGGGGGATATTAATGTAATATTTAGATTATATATACAAAAATATATTTTTTACATTCACCAAATATATTTTATATTAATAATATAAGAGTAAACACAATTGTACAAATAAACTAATATATTTTTATTAAGGAACACTTTACAACATTTTATTAGAGAACATATTTTAAATACAATTTTTGTAACGTTTTAAAATAATATATTTCATAATAAAATTTGTATTTTAGTTATAAACATAAAAAATATGTTATGATGGATTATCAGTATTTTCATGGAATTTTCACTTTTTAATGAATAATGAATAAAATGAAATTTCAATACAAAACTGCTTTTTCATCTAATTTATATATAAAGTAAAATTATATATTCAACGGTTATTGATGTCTAATTTGTTTTTTATCAATTGATATAATTTAGGTTATCAGAACTAAATTGACATTGAAACTGAATATAAAAATATTGATATTTATTTGAATGTTTTTACTTCTAAAATCCACATTGGTGTCCCATCATTGGGATAAAATTTAAATTTATTTTAGCCACACATTTGGTTATAATTATGAAGAATGTATTATATAGTTTGAATAATAATTATTAATGATTTTTTATTTGTTGACCATAGTTTTTGACATCAAATATTATTGAATGCCATTAATATTAATAATAATGTTTAAGATTAAATTAAGCATCACAATGGACTAAACCTTAAACATAATGTCAAAAATGACCTATAAAACTATTCAATATACATTTTATGGTAATATATCCACCGTATACACACATTGATAAAATATGGACCATTATTTTATTCTATTCTAATAGAAAAAATTATTGGTGGAATTCAATTTTTTCAAAGTACAAGAGTGTAACACTCCCAATATAAAAAGTATTTTCTCCTCCCACTTCTTCAAACATATAATTCCATTATGACAAAACAAATATCAAAAAAATATCATTTAAATATCCCTATAATAAATATATAATCATATCCTTGTACCTAAATCAATCCTATGGATCCCTTTCATAAAAACCAAAAAGAGTTAATATATGATGAAGATAACATCTTTCATCAAGATCATCAGTTTTATTTCATTATCCACTCCCACAAGTCGATGTATTCCATGATTATATAAAAATATATGATCCAAAATATAATAATATATTGTTATTATAATTATTCAACCTACACTTATATATGCATCCATCTAATGGGTATTGGACTTACCATTTTTGTGAACGGAGAATTACAGCCTCATGAAAATAAGTTGTTCATTTTTCCTTTATGACATATCATGATTAGAAAATATGTTGGGAATAATATTTATATATGATATATATTATAATTATTATTTACTAAATTATAATCTATTTTATTATAACATATACACTTACACAATCCATAATGTGTAAAGATGATCATATCATTTGTGGAAGTGTGCACTAGAGCCTCCTAAAAGTTATGTGATTTGATCACATGATACATTGAATTTGTAAAGGATGGATTAAATTAAATTTATGTGATATAAAAACATAAATATGGTATAAGTGAAATTTACTAAATTTATGAAATTATAATATATATCATTTTCTACATTATCCTTTTACACACTAAAAAGTGATAACGTCGGTCATGTATTGGTGGACTGTCATCTCCTCAATCTATGTGGTTCATTTACTGCACATGATTTGGAATAAAATGTATATATAAATTAATATAATTTTATATATTAAATAATTATAGTTATTGAAATATTTATCATTACATACCTTAATTCTATAATGGTCACTGAAAAATGGGATCATTACTCATGTGTACTTATGACCTACCATCTCCATGAGTGTAACGATGCTACATTTTTTATAACCATTTTTAATGATTGGGTTTAAAATAATATTTCATATATAAATATTCTAATTATGACATGATTATTAGTCTGAATAGTTTATATAAACTCTCTATTAAATATTGTTTACGTAAAAATGTTTTTTGGGACATATAAATCGAATTTGGTCTAAAGTATCATTGCAAATTTAATTGACTATGGAGTTGTATATGAAATGGTAATAAGTGAAATATATGTTATGATAAACATTATAAATTTTTTCAATAATGTAAAATAATTAACATATTTTTATTATTTAGAAATACAATGACCCATTAGTCATATCATAAAAAAGGAAAGGGATTTCCTTTTATCTTTTTGCATTAGTGAGATAAATTTCATGTTCAACACATACTTATTTTGTCTAATATATGTATATCCACTTTTGATATTTTATATAATTAATCAATTTATATTTATGGTATTTAATTCATTTATCTCATTTTATTACATTATGAAGATTGTGATATAATTTTTTTCAATGTGTTATGTGACACATTAGTGTTTTTAAATATTAATTTCCACGTGAATAATTTTAATTAAAATTAAATTACATTCGATGAAATTATATCATCGTTGTACAATAATAAATATTATTTCACATATTATGGTTATTCTTCTCAATTTTCAGGTTATATTACATCTTTTCCACATATTGGTAGGTAAAATGTTTAATAAATTGTTATTAAAAAACCAAACTTTATTTCTCTTTTTAGTAAGAGAACATATTTTATTCTAAAAATAATTTTTGTTATGAATTTGTTTTTAGAAAAATTCAACATATTCCAAATGATTTATTAAATTCATTTCAGCATTTTATTATTTTACTTTTTTTAGTGTAATATTTTTTTATCTTTTAGAAAATGAATATTTTTTCCATTTACATTACAAATGGATTTTCTTTCACCTCATCTAGAATGTAAGAATTTACCCACTATCATTTTATCAAGAATTAAATTATATTTTTAAAACGATAATTTCTATAAAAAACATTTTTAAGAGTGCTTTTCAAATAAATTTGTGTTTCAAATTGGAAATTATATTTTCCTCGACATTGTTTTCAAAATATTTATTTTATAAGAAATATTTTAAAAAATGAAGACAATCATTTATTATACTTTACTTGGGATATTTTTTTTATTTAACCCTTAATCATCCTCTGAATGGTTTATGTTTCTTTGGAAAAGTATAATATTCAAATTTTCTTTATTGATTCTTTTTATTCATCTTTAATTGTTCTATTTCTTATGACCATTTGTCATTGAATTTACCCTAAACATCCGTATCATTTTTAATGGATATAATTATTTCTCCGAACATATACAATTTTTAAAATGTTTTTTACATTGATATTTTTTAGATTATTTGTTGAAATGTTGTTAAATTTGTATCATTTTATTCAATATGAATATTTGATGTGGAATATTTTATATTTGATTTTAGTAATTCTAATGACATGAAAGATGTGTTTCAGGGATCGTTTTTTGTAATTACCTATGAGATGTGGACTAGTAAATGTAAGCCATGTGATGTATAATTATTCTCATTAGAGGAAAGTAGTTGATGAAAAAACCTTGATGCCTATTTCTAAGAAGAATATATGGGTTTATACCTATAGTATTAAACTATTCAATGTTATATTATGATAATAGAGGTTTACATTTTCCTTACATAAAATAAAGAGTTATTTTCTTCATATTGAAAACATTATTTTTTATCCATGATATATTTGTTTGACATTTTTATGGATTCATTTTATTCTCATTTATTTGATTAAATAGAATGTGTTTCAATTTCATGCATTCACATATTAGTTTTTCCAGATCTATTTATTTTAATGGAATGTATTTACAAAAATTACCTTTCTAAATTATAATTCACTTTCTTCTTATTTTATTGATTATATTATATGTGTGTTCAATTATTTAACATAACAAAATTATTATTTTCATTGATTTATTATTTTTTCTAATAAAAATTAAACTATGTAATAATATAGATACCCCTTATTATGACTCAATTCCCTAATAATCCTTGAAGGGTATAATGAAATATTTTAATGGATATTCTATATTGAACAATTATATTATCCTAGTATGAAAAAATATTTTAATTAAATTATTAATTTGTAATAAAATACTAGTATAAATATCTGGTTTACCAAGAATTCAAAACACTTCATTAAATTGATATTTTATTCTTTATGATTATGCCAATTTAATAGTGGTAGGAACTATCATTTTATATTATATGGTCAGTTCAGTACACTATCACTCCCGGGAGATGTAATCGTTACCCTCCGTTTAGAGGACTCAATGTGTGATCGATATTGAAATAACATGTCAATCCATATTTTTACTTCTATTCCCATCAGGATAAAGAGAAAAAGATTTGATGTGAAATGTTATCCACCAATATAAAGGGGAAAACCATTTAGTGTTGATCACCCTCTAAATAGACACATAATGCGGTGTCAATGGTCATAAGACTTTGAAAGTGCTTGATTGTGAGGTCCATATATCCCATTATTGTTTCAATTTGAAATGAGTGAGAAATTGTATTGTAAAAAAAAGAATACAATAAAGTGTATGAATCCATAATAATACCTCAAACTATAGATGGTTTGGTGTTCTAATCCTCAGGAATATGATGGAATGAACGTAACTAGAATGAACTATGGTGTTGAGTCATTTGCTGACATCCTAGAGCAAGCCTGCTTTACATAAAATGTGAATTTAAAATATAAATACCAATTTTTTGATAGGAATCTATCCCTGATCAGTTCAAGTTATTATAGCCACATGTTTATCATTATCCCTATGGACTCCATCCTCTCTATGGTGTAGTGTAAGATTTCCACTGTATAGGAACATCAGGGAAATTCCGGATGATGTTTTAGAAATTCCCCTTCCTGTTATAACCATTGCACTCAACTAGATCTTGTAATCACTAAGGAATCACTTTTTCTCGATTATGGTAATTTCAATAGATAATATAAATATCTGTATGATGATATTTAACACTATTACACTATATGATCCCTCAATACTCCTTGTTCTCCCTTGAGAAGAACCACGTATAGCTTAACTTGTCGACCCAACCTGACTCACACCTTTATCTTCCGTCATGGTTCATTCTATAATAATGTTATTGTTAGTGATTTCATAAATGGTTTTCATCCTATACATTGTAACCTATTATTATATTGCATAATCCAACCCGTCCTCAAATCAATAAGTACTAATAAGTCACTCACATCTACAAAAAGTTCATCATGTAACAACTCTTTGACATGGTAATGGTACCCCATAAATGAAAAGATCACCTCCTGTAGATTCATGAATTCATTAGATCATATATCCCTCAATTTCTTTGGAAATAATTATTCATAGAAGATGGTTTGAAATGAATCCCAGAACAAATCACAATGTCGATCGTCCTATGTGATTACATCCCACAACTTAGCGAAATCACATAGCATATAAGATTACAATGGGACCCTCTCCTATAGATGAATCTCAAGATTATCAAATATAGATAACATGTTTTTAATCCATGAAATTTCAGGATTATGTCCTTCATTAATTCAAAATTTTGTAGGATTCTATTGTGGAAATGTGTGGGAAAACTCTTCCTAGATCAGGGAATGTCAAACAACTCCTTCCATATTCCGAGGAATACATATAAACCCCTATTAGAAGAGATAATTGTTTCCTATATCTGAAATTGGGAGAGGATACCATATTGTCTATAGAAGAGAAATTAATGGTGTCTCGTGACCCCCAGCTTTAGTACATAGTCATCACCGCCTTCAGGGAATGCGACATGAGGATGTCATGGAGGACTAAAATTAAAAGTATAAATGAATAAATGATAAAATAATTAAGTAAGTGTAATGATTTTAGGAAGGAAACGAGGAATAATATAAATCCTTCCAATAGAAAAAATATGGTCTCTCTCACTTCTTGTAATGATAGTTATAGATGATATAAGAGATGATAATATGCCATAAAAACGTAAGAGATACCCCAAATCCAACTACTAACACTGGGATCATGTTTATGTCTATATGGTAGATATATGTAAGTTCGTTTTTTCTAATTTAGAAATAATATTAATTTGGAATTTTTGCATGTTCAAGTATTCAAATTTGTTTTAAATGGTTTAATTAAATAGATAACCATTTTATGAACCATAAGGTTACATTCACCTCATGATAAAGAGTATTCCATCATCATTATCTACACTATAACACATTTAAACACATGAGACAAATCTTCCATGGCCCAATGGGTTATAATTTACTTCTTATGGTGTATTTATTATTATATTTAGGAAAAAAAATTTAGGTTATGGATGTGAATTTATGTAAAATCATATATTTCGAATCCTTTCAATAATTGTTAGTAAAATTAATTACATATTAAAGGGATAATCAATATGTTACTCTCATATTCATGATAAAAAACATGGAATTGAAAAATTCATGGACTATTATTCATAATATTCCAATGAAGAATCATTTAATACTGAAAGTCCCACATTTATTTTTTCCATAAAAATTAAATACTCATTTTAATCATACCAATATTAAGAACTTCATATATCAACTGTGTCACCCACTGGGGAATTAATATCAACTGTTAAACGAATAGTCTATAAAAACAATTACCCATCCAATGTAATTTTTTTTCCTTTATACATGGATTAGCAATGTCTAGGAACATATTTAATTTCAAATCCCTTCTACTCTGAATATTCTATCTAATATAAAAATAGTAATACAAAGGGTAAATTTTTTTTTAGTGATTCAACATTATAATGTCTCATCTTTGGATCCACATAACCCACGCCTAAAATCCGTTGGCCACATAGAATCAATCATACCTCCCCATCCACCAATGGTTTAAGACAAGAAATGTATCTATTCTAGGCATAGTGCAAGCTTGTGGGTTGATGTTCCCACATTGCCTTTGGTCATTAGAAATGATCAATTCGGGATCAATACGACGATAAACGCCAGACCCCATAGATAAAATCACAGAAATATTCAAATAAAAAGAATATTCCTGGAACAAACAAATAAGGATCATCATATGTTGGTTATAAATAATTTAAATAATTAAAAATAATTTCCTTGATGGAATTAATTATCTGTTGATGTCTCTGGTCACGATCTGATGTGATCCATCATTGAATCATATAATCCATGTTTAAGATTCCACTAGTGGTGATTCACATGTGATCCACATATCATTGGATGTCACCAAAGGAATCTCCATGTGGTAGCATGAAGAATAATTTTCTTCAATTTTCACCTTAGATCACCTTGATCTGATGGAGGAGGATCTCTCTCAGTCTTGAGAGCGTTATTGGTAGAATTAGTTCGTTCAGTATTGAGATAATTCTTCAAAATTGTTGTTCACTATTATTAAGGAAAAGTGTAGGGGTTTTGATGATATTTATAACCGGGTTTGAGGTTATAGAGTTATAGAAATAAATAAACTTGTTATGCATTTTATTTATTTATTTAACTATAATTGACAACCACCGTTTCTATTTATTATTTCCTTGACATGTGCCCATGAAGATTATAATAAATATCATTTATTAAAATGATATTATATCCTCAGAATCCCATCCTGAAAAACTACACATCGTTTAATTATTAATACATGGTGTGTACTCGTTTTTCATATCTTTTACACAATAAAAACCACATGGAAGGTACATTTAATTTATATGGCGTGTATATCTTATTTTCATTTTCTCTCCAAAATGAATAATTCATGGTGTGTAAATTCAATGTACATAGAGTTTATATATATTTTTTCAGTTTGTTCTTCCACCAACAATAAAAATGATTTAGGCTTCCTTGAATAATTAATAAACAATATATGGGAATCATCTTTTTCATACATGAGATACTAGGATATACTTAGTGTGTGATCCTCTAGGCCTCTTTCATGTTTTCATTAGGTGGGCTTTCTGAAAGTCCCATATCACTGTCTAGCAACGAGTCAAGGCACCCACGAAAAAGAAGTTGAAGCTGCAATGACATGTCACCTCATATGAACTGTTACCATTTAATTTAATCACATTGTATCAATATCATGAATCAAGTGGGTTACATGGCAGTTCCATAAACCCATGTGATCGATTATTCTTTCTTTGACATTTTGGAATTGAACATTCCCACTCATCGCCATTTCAATGGATTAATTTAGGAAATGTAAATTCCATCAATGGGCCTGAAATTTCTACTTCTTTTATGGAACAGAAGGGACAAATCCTTTCTCGCATTATCTATTAATATTGTATCATATTTATCGCACTGAATGTATACTAACTCGCTGAAAATAGTGTGTTGTCATAGTTTTCATCAATCATCTATGTGGGAATGTTGTAATACCCATTAATAATAATCATAATGTCCAAGGACTAATGCACAAGTCCGTATATAGGAACATCCAATGACACTATTAAATGTGGATTTCCTACTGGAAGGTCTCATTCCCATAATTTCATCCTAGATATTACCAAGGGCGCACACCATGAGAAGGTGCCTCAATGTTTTATGAGTCCTCACCCCTAATGTCATGTATTCGTTGTTTCCCTCAAATAACATCATATGGCCATAGAAAATATATTCAAGAATAGTGTTATGGAACATCTGGATTATCATCATAGAAGGGACCCCCTATGACCCATTAATGCAATAGCTATTCTTAAGACATTATCACATGCTTTGTCATATAGAAAAAAATCAAGGTGTGATAATGTATTTGTTAATGAATAATGTACAATGCAGTTGGTTCTCGACCACTAACACCAATAGACTCCCACTAGGTCTAGAGTCAACTACTAACAACCATTATCCCACTAGCTATCACATGATATTTATTCTTCTACAACGATAAAACATTAGTAATGGGGCCCCCCCAAATTCTCATCCATGGACACTCTGATCACTGCAACTTCCCCATTTTGATAGAAATCCCTCAAGAGGTGATACTTCTAGAGTATATGATTTTCCTTTTGATGTGACTTAGGATATTTTGAAAGAGCCACCACTGCAGTATTATCACAATACAACATGATAATATATTTTCTATAATGCACCACATCAAGCTCCTGGAAAAATTTCCACATCCAGACAGCATGCTTGGCTACATCAGAAGCCTCTATATATTTAGAATCTAATATAAAATCCGCAAAAACTGGATGCTTTGAACTCTTCCACCTCACAGCTTCTCTATTCGGACAGAAAACCTATCCAGATTGTGAATCATTCATATTTTTCTGAAAGCCATCTTCATTATAACCTCTGATGACAAGCTCCTTGTCTCCTCCAAACTCTAGGAACATGTCCTCAGTTCGTCTGACATACTTAAGTTTAGTCTTAACATTAGTCCAATGTTGTTCTCCTGGATATACTTGATAACTTCCTACCATGATTAGTGCATAAGAAACGTCAAAACTGGTACATAACATGGAATACATGATGGATCCTATAGCTGAAGCGTATGTGATCTTACTCATTCTACCATTCTCTTGTTGTGCCTGAGGAAAACTTTTCTTTGAAATATATAGGACTTGTGACACTAGAACCAATCTTCTCTTGGATTGTTCCATACTAAATCTCTTTAGTATATAGTCAATTTATGTACCCTGACATAGTCCAAGAATCCTCTATGATCTATCACAAATGATTTTGATCTCTAGAATATAGGCTGCTTAACCCATGTACTTCCTGGAGAAACACTTGTTCAACAAATCCATAACTGACTGTATGACTCGTATATCATTTCCAATAACTAATATTGTTCAAAATATAATATTAGGGTAATGACTGCATCCCAATTAAACCGCTTACAAACCCATGGCTAACATTCGTGTCATAGTGAAACCAAATTCAATTATGGAATCATCAAATCATATGTTCCACAGCCTGGATTCTTTCATTAGTCCATAAATGTATTTATGCAACTTGCAAACTCGTTTGTCTTCACCTTGTGTCACAAATCCATATAGTTGTGTCATATAGACATCTTCATGAATGTTCCCATTATGGAATGTTGTTTTTAGATACATTTTCCTAATCTCGTAGTAATGGTAAGATGATATATAATTAATGATTCTTATGTATTTAAAAATATCTATGGGAGAGAATGTTTCATCATAGTAAATTCATTGATGTTTTATGAATCCTTTAGAAACTATCCCTGATTTATAGGTTCTAAATTGACATTCCATGTCCAATTTTCTAATTAATACCCATTTTCATCCAATAGTATTTACATCAACTGGATCATCTACCAGAACCCAGAATCGGTTCTGATACATTAGATCCATCTCATAATTCATTACTTCATTCTATGTTGCAACATTGGATCATTCTACTACATCCTTGTAGGATGAAGGTTCGTCATTTTACAACTATAATGATTCACCATCCTCGGTGAATAGGAAGCCAAATATCTCTAGTTCTCTATCCTCTCTTGGGATCCTATGAAGTACTTGTGTTTCTCGAACTTCTTCCACTCGGACTTGTGGAACTTTTTCCTTTACCAAATAATGTGTATCTTGAGAATTAACATCACAAAAATCAATCTTTATCCCATAATCCTTTTTGGAGATGTGTTCCCTTGCACGAAAGGTGTCTTGTCTGGCGAGAGTCACTTTTTTGTCTGAAGGTTTATATAGGTAATATCATTTATCTTACATATATATTTACTATAATGACACACCTCATGCATTGGGATCTATTTTGTTTCTTGATAAGGCCTTAACAAGTTCATCACATCCCCATTCACGTGTGTGTAACTAAATGGGTTTCTTTCCATTCGATAACTCGAAGTGAATTCCATTTGCTTTATTAAATGGAACTCAGTTAAATGTGTATGTTGTAGTTTTTAAGGAATATCCCCAAAAGGATAATGGATGATCTGGATGACTCATCACTGACCTCACAATATCAAACAAGTTGCAATTATTCCTTTCAGTAAAACCATTCCATTATGTTGTATAAGGTGGATTAAGGAGATATAGAATCCTAGACTCCCGTAGAAGATAGATAAACACTTAGTTTAGATATTCTCCACCTCGATCTGACTGAAGTTTCATTATCTTCATACAATGTTTATTCTCTATTTCATTATTGAATTCCACACATTTGTCTATGGAATCTAACTTATACCTCATTTTATAGACATATCCAGGTCAACTAAAATCATCAATAAAAGTTATGATGTAAAAATATCCACTTGTAGCTTTTACTGGAAATGGTCCACACACATCTGTGTGCACCAAACCTAGATGCTCTGGGCCCTTTCACCTTGTCTTCTGAAATGTGTATTTTTCATTTTTCCTTGTAAACAATCGTGAAATCTATCATTTGGTTTTTGGTCAGTAGATTCTAAATCGCAATCTTGACATAGCTTTGTTAAGATCATCTGGTTTACATGTCCAAGATGATGATGCACCAACTAGGTGATATATGAGTTATATGAGTCTATATCATTATCAATTTCCAACACTTAGTTTTCATAATTTAATACAAACACAACATTATGTAAATGCTTCATAACAGAACATATGTTTCTTCTATAAAATAGACAACCCTTATTTACAAATTTGAAAATAAATCCATCCATATTCAAAAAAGATACAGAAATTATGTTCTATGTAAAACATGGCACATTATAAAAGTTATGTAAAACAAAAATCATCCAAGTCATCAATAATTGGTAGTAATCACCAATGGCTAACGCAGCCAACCTCACACCATTGGCAGCTCGAAGATCCACCTCTCCTCTGGAAATATTTCTAAATCCACTTGGTTTCTATATTTTAATACACATGTGAGCCCCAAAAGCAGTATCTAACACCTAATGTGTAGAAAATGAAAGATCATAGATGATAATGAATGCACTATTATCATCCCCATGCTTCTAGGTTCAGTTCCTCTTCCAATGGACTTATATACAACATGAAAAAAAGT
This sequence comes from Viscum album, assembly GCA_963277665.1. Taxonomy (NCBI): domain Eukaryota; kingdom Viridiplantae; phylum Streptophyta; class Magnoliopsida; order Santalales; family Viscaceae; genus Viscum; species Viscum album. The sequence continues at coordinate 836,522,682 of OY728138.1, forward strand.
CCACCTTCTATTCCTTTCCCTGCCTCTGGAACTTCCCCTCCTAGGAGGGACGACGCTCAGGGGCCTCAGACCATTTACAAGTCCTTGGACCCTTTTAAATTGCATTATTTTTATTATTCACCATAAATACTACATGTTTTTCATTCCCCATATCCTTATCTAACTGGAGAATTAAGGTTAGAATTTTCGATAGACTATTCTCATGGTTGCTTATGTTGTAGTTGAAAATAAAACAAGAGAAGTTCTTGGGCAGTAATAATAGGATGAGATCTGTACGAAACTCATCCCGGAACATAATCTCTAATATTTCCAAGAATCCAATGTATTCATTAAGATTGAATACATGAGGCACGAGTGGTTCAGAATCACTAAGCTTAGTTGTAAACATAGCATTGGAGATCTCATATCTCTCATGTCTTTCCTTCTCTTTGTAGAGATCCTTATGGTAAGACATAATGATATACACGTCCATGTTTTCATATTTATTCATGATCTTTTTAGACATGGAAGATTGTATGAATCCCTAGAAATCTATGAAATCATCATGTGTTTCATATAGAGAGATAATTCCTCATCAGTGGACTCTTTCCCAAGCGCAACTAGAATAGGCTCATCCAACCCATATAATTTCCTCTCATGGCGAAGGATGATGCATAAACGCCTCTGCCACTCTTGGAAATTGGTGCCAGTGAGAAGGTATTCCTTCTCGAGTATGGTTCTCAATGATATGTTTGAAGTCATTTTCTTTCCATTTTTACAAATTATGATGAGCAATTGTATTGTACGTTTTTTTGATAAAAATGAGACAAATAAAAAAATTAATACTAAAGAGTCTCCCACTATTTTATTAAAATTCAATCACCCTCACCATTGACTTCAGAATATTCTATTGCCTAAATATTCTAGTGGTCATGATCCATATTTCCATTTGCATTACCCAAACTAGGGTTGGTCCAACAACATGATGGGTTTTAAGTAGGCATTCCAAATGCCAACTGTATTAACTTGCAACTCCTTGATCCATTGACGGGACTCCCCAATCCTGAAATCCATTTATTTTGGATTTCCCTGTCATTTGCCACTTTGTCACACCATGTCCTACTATGGAAGTCAACCCTTGATACGAACCATGTCATGTCAACCCAAAACATTGAATTTTAATTCCACAATAATTGAAATAACCCCAAATAGGGTTGGTCAAGCACATTGAATTGTGGTTCGATTCTAACTATGATTATGGAAGGCTATACCAACGTAATATTTATTTTAGAGATTTTATCCTTATTCGTAAATATCCATTTTATTATCTTTGATTAAATGATTGTTCATATTATGTGGGATACACTTAAGTGGTTAACCATTCCTAAGATAATATTTTATGCATAAGCTGGTCTTATTTTAGTTCCAGCATGCACGCTTCTTTAATTCATTAATTGTGTGACCATGACAACAGACCCACAATAAATAAACTATACAAATAACAAAAATAAAATAAATGGTATGATAATGAAATTGTTCTATTGGTTAGTTTATCTAGCGGTTGATATACTATCCCAAGACCTAGGGGAGAGACCCATTGAACATTTCTGGTACTTTTTTATAGCTTTTTACATGTCCACCATTGTATCTCTTTTGATTGGTCTCACCTGACACGAGCTACCTACACTTGATTGGGATATCCTTCCATTACATATTCATTTATATCACATGTAGGTGAGGGGTAAAAGGGGTTTTTACAAAATATAATCCTTGGGCACGTAGGACCTACATATTAATGAGGATAAGTCTCATAGGCCAAAAAATTTAATTTAAATAAAAAAATTAAAAGAAACCATTCACATAAAAAAGTCTTGGACAAGATCATGTTCATCCATACATGCAACAATATTTACACATAAATAAAACTAGCATTAAAATCGTTAATCGTTCTTGTATTAGATAAATCATGCTCGAATCAATTAACTATCATTAATTAATCAATCCTTTTTGCTAAAATCCTCTTTCTAAATCTTCATGAGATTCTCATCAATCATAATTTTTAACATATAAATGTATTTAAAATATTAGTTGTACATAAATTGTACCATGGAGGCAACCTATTGAATTCCCATTTATAGAGATATTAAATTAAACACATTTATATATATAACAACTATCATGGGATGTGCCTCATCTTTATGCCTGCACTATGGTACACGTCTCAATGGTTTTTATAATATAGTAATAAATTTTAATAAATTTGAGTAATTTGGATGAGTACACATCGTGTAGTTCCGACTACACGGCATGTACTTTTTTTCACCGTCCATCCAATGTAAACACCTGGGGACCTGGCATGATTTTTTTACATCGGAAATTTTTAGAGTACATGGCGGGTTCAGTGGGACACACATATTGTAGTGTCTACGTTACAAGTTTTCTGGATAGGCAGGTCATGTACGACGTACATGGTGCAACCCTAACCCGAAGGAACTACACTATGTGTTCAGTGGACCACATGGCATGTAACACCCGAGACTTTTATGTTATATAAATCATCAAAGGAATCTTTTTCTATACAACACTTGCTTGGCTTGCTTTACACGCAATCACGACCTTCCTCGATAGCTTGCGTCGTACGCAATACCGAGTTTCACTAAACAACATTATGCTATTAAAACTAGCCGTTATGAATAGTAATAACCACTTTTTGGAATTTTATAAATTTTATTTTTCAAAATGGACTTCATTTTTGGACTCAGAATATCGACATTAGCCTAGGGTGAAATTTTGGTATTTTTCTGAAAACTTTCAATTTTTGATGAATAGTGAAACCACTAAGTGGTAGGTTAAAAAACTGAATTTTGCATAAAACTTAATTTTACCGCTTCTGTGATTGGAATTTCGAAAATCCGAGAGACATGATTAATATCAAGGACTAAAATGTGGTTCAATGAGATGAAAATAATTTTTTGGTGAATAGTAACTTTTTACTTTTTTTAACGCGGTTAATAGTAAATAGGGTAACTAAGGGTAAATATGATATTAATATTACCCTAACACATGTCCTAATTCTATTGGAAAAGTGTAATTCGACCAAAAACAAACTTAGGAATACAATATGACCATTTAGGCCCACTTGGATTAGATTAGGACATTTATTATTAATTTATTTAAAGAAGGGTTAAAATAGTTAAAATCAACGTTTAATTAGTAAATCATTTTTAATATGGGGTTATACGTAAGATAAATTCAATTGTAAATATTCATTAGAAAGCTAAAAAGATTTCCTACATGATGATATTTTATTTGTAATTTTTAGACATCAAATAATGTAATTTATTTATGACACAAAGATGATGCAGTAATTATCTTATTAATGAAATATTGACAAAATTGATAATATAAATACCAAAATAAATGTAATTTGAGACTTTTTATGAATTCCATTAATTTTCTAGGTTACTATGATATATTATTGTTGATTTAATAAACTTGGTTCGAACATATAATTCTGTTATGACTTTCACAAAAATCATATATCAAATAGTGTCAAAATTGACACAAAATAGTTTTTAAATCAAATATTATATTATTAATTGTTATTTTATTCCTAAAAATCTAAGGTTCGGCCAAATGACTTAGATAAGGATATATATTTTAATAATAAACAATTTGGGGTTCGTTTGGCATGTTATAGTAAGTGTATTAACCTTATAGTGAAAGAAAACAAAAAGACATGGTAAAAGTTAAATTATATAACTTAGAGTTAAATCTAATTGATAAGGTTAAAATAATACCCTAAACTTGTCTAAATCCTATTGGTTGATAGGATTTCGACCCTTCCCCACTTTATCTTCGAAATAAGACCCTTTGGAACCATTATAAACCGATTTTGACTTTAATATAAAATAATATTTTGAGATATTCCTAAGGTGCCCCTCTCCTCCCTTATAAAAGGGCACCTCCTCCCCCTCCTCCTCACACCAAATTGAGCACTCAAGCTCGGCCAACCCCTGCCATTTTCTCCTCCCCACTTCCCTTGAATAATCCTAGAGGTCCTGGTCTTCTCCAAAGACCAATCTTAGTTCCTTAAGTGGAGGATTCAAAGAGGCGTTCCAAAGAAGAGGTAATATCCATTACCGATCTTTTCAATTTCTTTCTTCTTCAACTTCTTCTTCTTTAGTTGTTTCATGATAAAGTAATAACATCAGTATTACTTACATACTGATATGTTATTATAAATATGAAACAACCCTATTTCACCTTCTATCCATCCTACGGAAAAATGAAATCACCACGCGTGCGTACGTACGGAATACCGTCTCCACGCCGTGGTGTAATCTATTTTCCACCATCACCTTACAAGGATGGTTATAATGGTGTAATTAGTAACTAAATATGATTATTATGAAGTAATATTGATACTGAAATAATATATATATATATATATACTCCAATACAATTCCACGATCATAGGAATGATATCATCACTCGTGCGTACGCACGGAATACCGTCTCCACGATGTGATGCGACTCGTTCTACATGATCTTCATTTCATAATGATTATATAAATGAATTGAATGAATGAATATGGTATATAATACACTAATACCATTCTGGAAATGAATTATCTATAACATAAAGATAAGAATAAGAATTTATTCGACAAAACACGCATAAGAACAAAAAGATATAAAGACCCGAGTAACAAGTAACAATGAAATATTACTAACAAGAAGCTAATAATATGACCATATATGATATCATATAAATATGTATGATTCTGGAATAAGTGAATAACATTATTTAAACCATTATACAGGAGCATCGTACACGTACAAAGCTAATCGGACCTAAGGTAAGGGAAATATCACAATCTCATTTTTATCCGAGATTGTTTATTCGTAAGTATTTACTGGGGTGTATTTTATCATCCACATCCATGTTCCCTCAATATGAAATATTGTTTCCATCCACTTGCAATATTTTAAATCCAATTTTACCCTTAGGTGAGTTTTTAGTAAAGAATATGAAAGGAATCTTTTGTCGTTTTTCCGTACGAGGTACTTTTTGACTTTTCCGACAAAATTACGAAGAATGTTTTTTTTAACTTATACGGCATGAATGGATTTTTAAAACATTGTTTCCAAGAAGCTTCCTTTACAAGTTTTCAAGTTTATTTTTAATCAACTTCTTTTATTTTAAAGTTGTATGACATGTTATGAAAGGAAAAATGTTTTTGAAGAAGAAAGGATATTTTCCTCAAGAATGGAGTTCAAGTGATTTTCAAAATTATTTTCCATCTAAGATAATAAAGGGTTCTGTTTTTATCCCTATTATTACATTGATTTGATCATGTTGTGATGGAATTATTTTTATGAACTCCTTTATCTTATATGAATTGATTTATGATGTCATGATGTTTCAAGAATCCCATTTTTGTTTCATGTGTTATGCGATGATGTATGTTTTATGATTATGTGGCACACATAAGAAAGGATTCATTATAAGATGGGTGGGACCTATATCTCCCTCCAATGCATTGGGTAAAGATTTTATATCTCATGAGATAGACATGGCTGGAACGGAAGGTTATTTCGGTTCAGTGATACAGGACTGAAACGAGGAGTGAACTCGGTTCAGAAAGGGACTTTGTCCACTAAGATAGTCTTGGCGATGAGTCATGACTAACAAGAAATGATTTTCCATGATTATGTGTGCATGCCACAAAGTTTCAAGTTTTATGTTATGATTTTGGGGATCTCATTTTCACTTCTATGATTTATTCCATGTTAAGATATTATGATCTCTTTTGCAGGTTTTGATTTTCAAAAAGATATGATATGATTTTTATTTCCTTTATTTGCCCTTGCTGGGCATTTGAGCTCACCCTTTTATGTTTTCTTTTCCCCAGGTCAGGAAGATGGATATTAAGTAGAATATGCTAAAAGGGACCCTAGATATGATGAAATAAATGGGAGACACTGTAGAAGATTTATGAACTAGTTGTTTATGTTTCCCAGTTTCTAAAGGCACTATACCTATACGGTCCTTTGTAGTTTTATCATATGTTGTAATAAGTGTGCTTCAATTTTTGAAGTATTAAAAATGTATGTAAAGTATGGTTTGTTATAGTTGGTATCAGAGGAAAGGTATAGTCAACCTTTGGAAACTAGGATGTGAAAGCCTTAGTAAGAACCCTAAGGATAAGTCTAAGCATAGTACACAATCTTAGTGTTTTAGAAATGGCCATGAATAACCTAGGATAAGACCATAAGCATGAAAATTTTATTCTTGAATTATGTGGTTTCCTATTATAATTAGTGTTGCTCACACTATTCTTCTTGGTTTTAGTCAATGGCTGGAACCCGAAGGAACCGTGTTAATGCGGAATGCGATGGGCAATGCAATGATTGTCCCCCTGAGCAACCAAACGATATGGGAGCTGGAATGCAAAATCTTGTAGCCATGCTCACACAACTTTCTCAAGCTATGAATCATGCAGGGTTTCCAAACGAGCAAAGGAGGGAGCAACATTCTGTTGAATCCTTCATGAGGCAGCGTCCACCTTCTTTCAGCGGGTCTACTGATCCATTAGTTGCTGAACAATGGATTAGTAATACTGAAAAGATATTTTCAGTTCTTCAATGTTCTGAACATGATAAAGTCATCCTAGCAGTGTATCGTTTGGAAGGAGATGCTGATCAATGGTGGAATCTTGTTAAGAATACGAGGCAAAGGGATGAAATTGAGTCTATGGAATGGGACGAGTTCAAGAACTTATTTTTCAATAAGTACTTCCCTCGTATTCTCCGAACAAAGATGGAGAAAGAGTTTCCTGAACTGAAGCAAAGGGATGATGAATCTGTTGGTACCTATGAAGCAAATTTTACAAGACTGGCAAGGTACGCTTCTGGTATTATTATCCAACCTGAGAGTAAGATCGATCGATTCTTTAGTGGCTTAAAACCAAGTCTTCGAAGGGCGTTAGCCATAATAGACTTCAATAGCTACGAGGAAATCGTTCGATGTGCTCTCAAAGTCGAGATGGAGATTGGAGTAACCCATCAGTCACATGGGTTTGATATGAAGAGGAAGATGGAATTCAAAGAAAAATCTAAAGAGCACACAGAAAAGAAGATGAGATTTTCCTTATGCTCAAAGTGTGGAAAGAAACATGGAGGGAGTTGTCTTAAAGGGACAAGTAAATGTTTTAAATGTGGAAAGGAAGGTCATCGGGCATTTGAATGCCGTGATAATGGGAAGAAGATGTCTAATGACGCAAACAAAGGAAGGTATACACAGAATGAACCTACAACACTTCAATGTTTCAATTTCAAGGAGATGGGGCATTATGCCAATCAATGCCCAAATCCAAGGGTTGATGATGATGGTCGACGTCAACAAACTCTTAAAGCTAAAGACAAAGGAAAGTCACATGCAATTTCTATCAGCGATGTGGAGTACGATAACGATGTGGTGAAAGGTACACTTACCATACACTCTAAAGTAGCAAATGTTTTATTTGATTCTGGATCCACCCACTCTTTTATTTCTGAAGACTTTTCTAAGGGTATCACCGTACTACCTCAACAATTAGATGTTGAGTTAGCTGTGTCAACACCTAATGGCACATCAATCGCATCAAAAGTTTATAATTCTTCTCCGATCGAAGTTTGTGGGAAAGTGCTTCATGCAAATCTTGTGATCCTTCCTTTAGTGGAATTTGATGTGATTCTTGGCATGGATTGGCTTTCTCTACATGGAGCTCATATCAATTTCCAAAGAAGGGAAGTCACATTTCATACTCCAGATCAATCTACGATCGTATACCAATGCAAGGATGAACATAACCTTCCAGTGGAAATTTCTTCCATCTTATGTGTATTGATCCCACTAAATGAAGGTTATTTATCTCAAATGGTTGGTGAGAAACTCACGATTAAGAATATGCCCATTGTAAGAGAGTTTGATGATGTCTTTCCGGAGGAATTACCGGGTCTTCCACCAAATCGTGAAGTTGAGTTTTCAATAGAACTCGTACCGGGTGCTTTGCCTATTTCAAAGACACCTTATAGAATGGCCCCAATTGAGTTGCAGGAATTGAAGAAGAAACTCCAAGAGAATCTTGATAAGGGATTCATACGCCCTAGTGCGTCACCTTGGGGAGCACCTGTTCTATTTGTTAAGAAGAAAGATGGATCAATGAGACTCTGCATTGATTATCGAGAACTTAACAAGATCACTATCAAGAACAAATATCCTCTCCCACGCATTGATGACTTATTTGACCAACTACGCGGAGCTCAATACTTTTCCAAGATTGATCTTCGTTCAGGGTATCATCAATTAAGGGTCAAAAGGGAGGATATACCAAAGACGGCTTTCCGTACAAGGTATAGACACTATGAATTTATAGTGATGCCATTTGGTCTTACTAATGCCCCTGCTATCTTCATGGATCTAATGAATAGTGTCTTTAGAGACTATCTTGATCAATTTGTGGTAGTCTTTATAGACGATATTCTTGTCTATTCAAAGAGCAAGGAAGAACATGAAGATCACTTGAGAATTATATTGAAGACCCTGACAAAGGAGAAGCTTTATGCCAAATTTACCAAGTGTGAATTTTGGCTTCAAAAAGTTGCATTTTTGGGTCATATAATCTCAAAAGAGGGGATATCTGTGGATCCAGGAAAAACAGAGGTTATCGAAAGATGGTCGAGACCAACAACAGTAACTGATATCCGAAGTTTTCTTGGTTTGGCTGGATATTATCGACGTTTTGTAAAAGATTTTTCACGATTATCTAATCCACTCACCAAGTTGACTCGGAAAGGAGTTAAGTTTGTCTGGACAGAGGAATGTGAAGAGAATTTCAAGGAGTTGAAAAGAAGGTTATCCAGTGCACCTGTGCTCACACTGCCTTGTAGTGGAGAAAGGTTTGTGATCTACAGTGATGCATCCAAGAAGGGATTGGGGTGTGTTCTTATGCAAAATGATATGGTGATAGCTTATGCCTCACGACAGTTGAAAATCCATGAACAAAATTACCCAACACATTATTTGGAGTTGGCTGCGGTAATCTTTGCATTAAAGATTTGGAGGCATTACCTTTATGGTGAAAGGTGTGATATTTATACTGATCATAAAAGTTTAAAGTATATTTTCACACAAAAGGAGTTGAATATGCGTCAAAGAAGATGGTTGGAGCTGATTAAGGATTATGACTGCTCAATCCATTACCACCCTGGGAAAGCAAACAAGGTGGCAGATGGATTAAGTCGACAAGACCATGCTAGTTTATCCAAGATGAGGATCACAAAAGATCCAATATTTATGGATTTACAAAGGATGGATTTGGAATTATAATGGAAGGGGAAAAATCTTATCTTTCTCAAATGAATGTTCAACCATCTATACATGTGAAGATTAAAGAGGCACAGAAAGAAGATGTCGAGTTACAAAAGAAGGTGAGAAATGTTCCTGAATTCAACCTTGATTGTGATGGGATAATAAAGTTCAGGAATCGGGTTTGTGTTCCTCCCATCCCCAAATTAAAGAAAGAGCTGCTGGATGAGGCTCACAGTTCTTCATTCTCTATTCATCCCGGAAGCACGAAGATGTATAGGGACCTGAAAGAGTACTTCTGGTGGGATGGCATGAAAAGAGATGTTGCTGAATATGTCTCTCGATGCTTGGTTTGTCAACAAGTTAAAGCTGAGAGACAGAAGTCTAAGGGGATGTTACAACCATTACCCATACCCGAATGGAAATGGGAAAACATCACTATGGACTTTGTCACAGGACTTCCTAAAACATCCAAAGGCAATAATGCTATCTGGGTCATAGTTGATCGTCTCACAAAGTCTGCACACTTCATTCCTATTAGAGAGGATTTCTCTCTAGATCAGCTTTCCAGGATATATGTAAAGGAAGTGGTAAGATTGCATGGACTACCACTTTATATTACATCTGATCGAGATCCGAGATTTACCTCGAAGTTCTGGCGAAGTCTTCAGCATACTCTGGATACAGAGTTGAGTTTCAGCACTGCTTATCATCCCCAGACAGACGGTCAGTCTGAGAGAACAATTCAAACCCTAGAAGATATGTTGAGAGCTTGCTCTATGGATTTCAAAGGAGGTTGGGATCAACACCTACCTTTGGTGGAATTTTCTTATAATAATAGCTTTCACTCCAGTATTCAAATGGCTCCTTATGAAGCTCTCTATGGAAAGAAATGCAGGACTCCAACTTGCTGGGATGAAGTTGGGGAAAGAAAGCTATTAGGACCTGATCTCGTTGATGAAATGGCATAAAAGGTCAGATCTATTCAACAACACATAAGAGCAGCTCAGAGTCGACAGAAAAGCTATGCCGACAACCGAAAAAAAGACCTAGAGTTTGAAGTGGGTGATAAAGTGTTCTTACGAATATCTCCCTGGAAGAGGGTTATGAGATTTGGAAAGAAGGGGAAGTTGAGCCCTAGATATATCGGTCCTTTCGAAATATTGGATCGTGTTGGGAAGGTAGCTTACCGATTGGCGCTTCCACCGAATCTCTCTCATGTTCACGATGTGTTCCATGTATCTCTCCTGAGAAAGTACATACCAGATCCTTCACATGTACTCAGCTCAGAAGTTGTACCGCTGGAGCAAGATCTTTCTTATGAAGAACAGCCGATAGAGATTCTGGATCGTACCGAAAAAGTCCTACGAAACAAGACCACTCGCTTGGTGAAAGTTTTATGGAGAAACCACCAACTTGAAGAAGCTACATGGGATCTTGAGGATATGATGAGGGAGAAGTATCCTCATCTGTTTGTTGCAAAGTGACAAATTTCGAGGGCGAAATTCTTTTTAAGGGGGGTAGAATGTAACACCCGAGACTTTTATGTTATATAAATCATCAAAGGAATCTTTTTCTATACAACACTTGTTTGGATTGCTTTACACGCAATTGCGACCTTCCTCGATAGCTTGCGTCGTACGCAATACCGAGTTTCACTAAACAACATTATGCTATTAAAACTAGCCATTATGAATAGTAATAACCACTTTTTGGAATTTTATAAATTTTATTTTTCAAAATGGACTTCATTTTTGGACTCAGAATATCGAAATTAGCCTAGGGTGAAATTTTGGTATTTTTCTGAAAACTTTCAATTTGTGATGAATAGTGAAACCACTAAGTGGTAGGTTAAATAATTGAATTTTGCATAAAATTTAATTTTACCGCTTCTGTGATTGGAATTTCGAAAATCCGAGAGACACGGTTAATATCAAGGACTAAAATGTGGTTCAATGAGATAAAAATAATTTTTTGGTGAATAGTAACTTTTTACTTTTTTTACCGCTGTTAATAGTAAATAGGGTAACTAAGGGTAAATATGATATTAATATTACCCTAACACATGTCCTAATTCTATTGGACAAGTGTAATTCGACCAAAAATAAACTTAGGAATAAAATATGACCATTTAGGCCCACTTGGATTAGATTAGGACATTTATTATTAATTTATTTAAAGAAGGGTTAAAATAGTTAAAATCAAAGTTTAATAAGTAAATCATTTTTAATATGGGGTTATACATAAGATATATTCAATTGTAAATATTCATTAGAAAGCTAAAAAGATTTCCTACATGATGATATTTTATTTGTAATTTTTAGACATCAAATAATGTAATTTAGTTATGACACAAAGATGATGCAGTAATTATCTTATTAATGAAATATTGACAAAATTGATAATATAAATACCAAAATAAATGTAATTTGAGACTTATTATGAATTCCATTAATTTTCTAGGTTACTATGATATATTATTGTTGATTTAATAAACTTGTTTCGAACATATAATTCTGTTATGACTTTCACAAAAATCATATATCAAATAGTGTCAAAATTGACACAAAATAGTTTTTAAATCAAATATTATATTATAAATTGTTATTTTATTCCTAAAAATCTAAGGTTCGGCCAAATGACTTAGATAAGGATATATATTTTAATAATAAACAATTTGGGGTTCGTTTGGCATGTTATAGTAAGTGTATTAACCTTATAGTGAAAGAAAACAAAAAGACATGGTAAAAGTTAAATTATTTAACTTAGAGTTAAATCTAATTGATAAGGTTAAAATTATACCCTAAACTTTTCTAAATCCTATTGGTTGATAGGATTGCGACCCTTCCCCACTTTATCTTCGAAATAAGACCCTTTGGAACCATTATAAACCGATTTTGACTTTAATATAAAATAATATTTTGAGATATTCCTAAGGTGCCCCTCTCCTCCCTTATAAAAGGGCACCTCCTCCCCCTCCTCCTCACACCAAATTGAGCACTCAAGCTCGGCCAACCCCTGCCATTTTCTCCTCTCCACTTCCCTAGAATAATCCTAGAGGTCCTGGTCTTCTCCAAAGACCAATCTTAGTTCCTTAAGTGGAGGATTCAAAGAGGCGTTCCAAAGAAGAGGTAATATCCATTACCGATCTTTTCAATTTCTTTCTTCTTCAACTTCTTCTTCTTTAGTTGTTTCATGATAAAGTAATAACATCAGTATTACTTACATACTGATATGTTATTATAAATATGAAACAAACCTATTTCACCTTCTATCCATCCTACGGAAAAATGAAATCACCACGCGTGCGTACGTACGGAATACCGTCTCCACGCCGTGGTGTAATCTATTTTCCACCATCAACTTACAAGGATGGTTATAATGGTGTAATGAGTAAATAAATATGATTATTATGAAGTAATATTGATACTGAAATAATATATATATATATACTCCAATACAATTCCACGATCATAGGAATGATATCATCACTCGTGCGTACGTACGGAATACCGTCTCCACGATGTGATGCGACTCGTTCTACATGATCTTCATTTCATAATGATTATATAAATGAATTTAATGAATGAATATGGTATATAATACACTAATACCATTCTGGAAATGAATTATCTATAACCTAAAGATAAGAATAAGAATTTATTCGACAAAACACGCATAAGAACAAAAAGTTATAAAGACCCGAGTAACAAGTAACAATGAAATATTACTAACAAGAAGCTAATAATATGACCATATATGATATCATATAAATATGTATGATTCTGGAATAAGTCAATAACATTATTTAAACCATTATACAGGAGCTTCGGACACATACAAAGCTAATCGGACCTAAGGTAAGGGAAATATCACAATCTCATTTTTATCCGAGATTGTTTATTCGTAAGTATTTACTGGGGTGTATTTTATCATCCACATCCATGTTCCCTCAATATGAAATATTGTTTCCATCCACTTGCAATAGTTTAAATCCAATTTTACCCTTAGGTGAGTTTTTAGTAAAGAATATGAAAGGAATCTTGTGTCGTTTTTCCGTACGAGGTACTTTTTGACTTTTCCGACAAAAGTACGAAGAATGTTTTTTTTAACATATACGGCATGAATGGATTTTTAAAACATTGTTTCCAAGAAGCTTCCTTTACAAGTTTTCAAGTTTATTTTTAATCAACTTCTTTTATTTTAATGTTGTATGACATGTTATGAAAGGAAAAATGTTTTTGAAGAAGAAAGGATATTTTCCTCAAGAATGGAGTTCAAGTGATTTTCAAAATTATTTTCCATCTAAGATAATAAAGGGTTATGTTTTTATCCCTATTATTACATTGATTTGATCATGTTGTGATGAAATTATTTTTATTAATTCCTTTATCTTATATTAATTGATTTATGATGTCATGATGTTTCAAGAATCCCATTTTTGTTTCATGTGTTATGCGATGATGTATGTTTTATGATTATGTGGCACACATAAGAAAGGATTCAATATAAGATGGGTGGGACCTATATCTCCCTCCAATGCATTGGGTAAAGATTTTATATCTCATGAGATAGACATGGCTGGAACAGAAGGTTATTTCGGTTCAGTGATACAGGACTGAAACGAGGAGTGAACTCGGTTCAGAAAGGGACTTTGTCCACTAAGATAGTCTTGGTGATGAGTCATGACTAACAAGAAATGATTTTCCATGATTATGTGTGCATGCCACAAAGTTTCAAGTTTTATGTTATGATTTTGGGGATCTCATTTTCACTTCTATGATTTATTCCATGTTAAGATATTATGATCTCTTTTGCAGGTTTTGATTTTCAAAAAGATATGATATGATTTTTATTTCCTTTATTTGCCCTTGCTGAGCATTTGAGCTCACCCTTTTATGTTTTCTTTTCCCCAGGTCAGGAAGATGGATATTAAGTAAAATATGCTAAAAGGGACCCTAGATATGATGAAATAAATGGGAGACACTGTAGAAGATTTATGAACCAGTTGTTTATGTTTCCCAGTTTCTAAAGGCACTATACCTATACGGTCCTTTGTAGTTTTATCATATGTTGTAATAAGTGTGCTTCAATTTTTGAAGTATTAAAAATGTATGTAAAGTATGGGTCGTTATATGGAATGTACTCTGGAAACTGTGCACCACCTATTCTTGGCCTACAGAGGGTGTCATTTATGACGTAGGTAGGATCAATTTACACGACCTGATTTGACAGATCAGTCCAATGCATTGAACCTAGACTACCCATCTTGTACTTCTGAACACACACATTTTATTCTATTTTTGTACATCATGGAACGTTTTAAACCTCAAGATGAGATCATTTTTTTTAATCAAAAACAAAAAGGAGAATTTGTTTCTGTAAGGTGATAGAGAAACGAGAGAGGATGAATGGATCTCGAGGTTTAAATTTAAAGAATGATTAATATGAATTCGAACAACTAAATTATTAAATCCATATACCACCAATGAAAAACTAAATAATTATAATCAACGATATAACTCTCTCTAATACCAATTGTATGTTTCGGGCACAGCGGAAGCTTGTGAGAGGATGTGCCAACTTAGCTTTTTGTCATTAGCAATGATCAATTCGGGATCAATACAACGTCAAACGCCAAACTCCACAGATCAATCCACAAAAATAGAAAAATTAAAATAATAGTCATGGAACCACAATAGAGGATCATCATATATTGGTTATAATTAATTTAATTAATTGACAAGTATTACCTGGATGAAATTCATTCTCCGTTGAAGTCTACAGTCACGATCTATTGTGACCCATCATTGTGTCATAGAATCCAGGTGTAGGATTCCTCTAGTGGTGATCCACATGTGCTCCACATATCTCTGGATGTACCCAAATGAATTTCTGGGTGCTAGAGTAGAGAATCTTTTGCTTGCGTTGTCTTCCTTAGATCACCATTATCCGATGTAATATGATCTCTCTTAGTCTTGACAACATTCTTGGAGGAAGGATTTAATTCGGTCTTTAGAGCATTCTCTAGAATTGTTGTGAACAAAGATTATGGAAATGTTTTGTGGTTGTGAAGATATTTATAATCAGGTTTTAGGTTATAGAGTTATGACAATAAATAAACGTGTTACACATTTTATTTTGTTCATTAAATCTTATTTAAATTCCCCATGTCGAATTATTAATTACTTGACATGTGCCCACACTGATTAAAATATATAACATTTATAAAAATGATATTACTTCCTCAAATCTCGAATAAAAAAAATAAATGTCAAGTAATCATTAATACATAGAGCGTACTCATTTTTCAATTCCTTTCTAAAAATAAAATAACACAGCGGGTACATTTAATGTACACGGTGTGAATATCTTGTTTTTATTTTATTTCCAAAATGAAAACTAAATGGAGAATACAGTCAATATACATGGCCTGTATATTGTGTTTTTAATTTTATTTGTCCTCCAACATTTAAAATAATTTTGTCTTCCTTGAATAATTTTTATACCATATACGGTAATAATAATTCTTCTACATGAAATTCTTGTATACACATAGTGTGTGATAGTTTAGACATCTTTCTCATTCGAATTAGTCATGTTTTCCTAACGTCCAAGAGTACTGTCTAGAAACGGGTCATGGAACCCAAAATAAAGAAGTTGACAACACATTAATGTGCCACCACATACTAATGCTTACTGTGTAATTTACTACCTTTATATCAATATCTTGAATCAAGTGGGTTACATGCTAGTTCCATAAACCCATGTGCTCGATTATTCGTTCTTTAACATTATGGAATTGAACATTCCCATTCCTCATAATGGCCATGGATTTATTTAGGCTATATCAATTCCATCAAAGGGACTGATATATCAACTTTTGGTATGAAACATAAGGGAAAAATCCTTTCTCGCATTATCTATTAATGTAGTATCACTCATTACACACCCACCGTATCCTACCATGATGCGAACAGTGTGTCATCATAGTTTTCATCAATACATAAAAGTTCATGACTTCTTATACACATTAATAACAATATTAAAGCCTAAGGACCAATACACACATCCATGGTTTGGAACATCCAATGACACTATTAAAAGTCGATTTCATCTGGGCCGGTCTCGTTCTCACAATATTCTCTTGGATATTACCAAGGGTTCACGCCGTGAGAAAGGGGCCTCAATGTTTTATGAGTCCTATCCCTTAAAGTCTTGTATTATTTTTATCCCTCATATAACATCATCTGGCTATAGAACATATATTCATGAATAGTGTTATGGCACTTCTGGGTTCTAATTATAACATGGATCTACTATGACCCTTTAATGCAACAACTATCCATAAGACACTATCACCTGAATTTTCATGTAGACGAACAATAAAGATGTGATAAAGTATTATTTAATAAATAATGTACAAATTATTTAGTTATAGGCCACCAAATTCAACACAATCTGTTTCTAAATGTGGTACATTTTGGAGACTCTACCATTATGTAGGAGTTTCATAGCGGATACAATCTACTATAATAAAAATCATAATCATGGGATAAACTGTCATTAAAACAATACAACAAGAGAAAAAATATAACTTCTATAATATTTAATTGTAAATGAAAAAATAGAACCAATGAATAAATATTTGAATATATAATGTGGAGTTTCCAACACATAGATGCATGGAATACCATCACTATATGGGGAAAATGGGTCATGAATATACATACATGCTTTAAATACTACAAAAATGAACATTAACTAATCCACTATAATCTTGATCTAATGCCAAGTCCTTTGATCCTATGATCCATCTATTAAAAAATTCTTATCAACAACATATATCTAGAAACATTCCCAAATCTATACCTATATGGAGATAGTCTTCTCGGGTACCCGAGGTACACCGAGTAATGTGTGACATTAAAAACATAGCTGGCCACCACCAATGGTGTCTATGTGTAATACGAGTATTTATCCTGATTAAACTGTGTGCAGGTAATATCAATATATGAAAACATTTATATAATTAATAAAAATAATGCTTAGGTTCCTATAGGACACCTGGATGTTCTATTATATGGGATCATTTCCAAAATGAAAGTATGAATAGATAATATATATATATATATGTAGTATATATATAGTTTAATTATATATATTGAATCCACCTATATGAACCTTGTATGTTTAGAAGTATGTTTTGATATACAGCGAATACTTCTTTTGGATTGATTAGGGAGTAACTCAAACAAACATGACCGGTCATATGAGTATAAAATCTCAACCAAAAGGGTGTGTTCCCAACAACCCAATAAGAGTGTATCACATCTTAAAAGGATACAGA
Organism: Viscum album; assembly: GCA_963277665.1. Taxonomy (NCBI): domain Eukaryota; kingdom Viridiplantae; phylum Streptophyta; class Magnoliopsida; order Santalales; family Viscaceae; genus Viscum; species Viscum album. Next base: position 836,540,366 of record OY728138.1, read on the forward strand.
TATGTTGATTGATCCATCATTTTATCAATGTAAAAATGTTACAAGGCACATAATTTTAAATTTCCATACTGTATCATTGGTGTGAGATTCTAAAACCCACACATGATGTAAGGGATTGTTATATCCCTTCATGTTCAACAACCCTTACCATTAGAAAATCATAAATTATGGTGTATTAATTATTATTATTTTATGGAGGTTTTACTACTATGGATATTTTTCATTAAGCCTATATAAATATAAATATATAATAATAATATTTATTACATAATACTTGATAGAAATCATATTATGTATCTCAAATGACATGCTCAAATAGAGTAAGGCATTATAATTCAATGTGTGACTTTAGAAATGTTTTTGCAATGGTGTGGCCTTACCTTCTTCCAAGAACAATTTCATTTCAAATCATCCAATTCATATATTATAGGTACATAATTTTGCATTTGATACACCACATGATTAAACCATTCATTATAAAAAACAGATTTAATTCAATATGACATGGAAAATATATTCACATGGATCGAGGTTTAAATTGGAAGAATTCATGGTCATGTGGGAAAAGGCCTACATGGGAAATTACTAACATATGTTGATCAAAAAATCTAATAAGTTCTCTAGATCCAATAATCATAAAAATATAATTTAAATTATAAATATACATTGTATGATAAAAATGAGATATAGATATAAATTTATTTATCAATAGAGGTAATTCTAAATGGCACGACAATGGGATTCCCATAAACATTTCCAACAAACTGTAACCATCAAAACAATTACCAATTTGCATGTAATAAGGTGAAATTAAAAATTTAATAGAATGTGACCTAATAGAAGAATATAATCAGAAAAATCAAATGTGTGGAAAAAATAAAAATGTATGAAGTAATGAAAATCAATAGGAAAATGAAATGAGAACCTACCTCAAGGACATTGATGGATTCCATCATGATATCATCCCTATATTCAATGATGTTTAGATGATATTTTAAAGATATTCCAATGCCCAAAAAATAAGTAAAATGATATTGCACCAAAATAAAATGATGGATATGGAAATATTCATATATAAGATATTAGAGATGATGAGGGCATATTATGATATATCCAATACTTCCAACTTATCATGATTTAGACATGGTATATGAGATCTAGACCAATTCCTACATTGAGGTGTTCTTGATATCAGAAATGGAGGAGACTGAAGTTCAATAGCTAGAATAATATAGTTAAAAAGGAAATAAGGATATAACATATGTCCGGGGAAATGACCATTTCTTCACAATACAAAGGGGAACATATATTTTTGGTAATTTTTTTCAAACATTGTGGAATCCCTCGAAAAAAACTACTACTATGGGGCACTACTCATCGTTTGGGGAATTATATTACTAAACATTCACAATATATGAAAATTTTCAATATCACAAATTCCATATGCCCCATATGGGAAATTTCCGTTGGTCTCATTGTTTTATAAACAATATATGGTCTAAATGTGCTACTTTTTGAAACCATTTTCTTTCAGGAAAACAATACAAGCTAGGCTGCATGATTTTCAAAAACCATTAAGCCCAGTCTTTTTATCATTTTTTCAGAACACCAGGCTCTTAAAAAACCAATATTTTCCTGGGACATTCATTTGTATTTATTACATTTTTACTTGTTTCATGCAACTATATGAATTTAAAAACAAATGATATATACATTTTTGTAAATAAGGGCCACAACATGGTGTTTGAAAAATCATTATCTACCAATACATGATAATGTACAAAAGAATTGGGTGGATCTGAAATATCAATGTATCTGTTGATATTATCTCAGATATGAAACAATATGGAATCTTTTTTAGGGGATAATTAGTGTATAAAGTATTGAAATATATGGGAGATGGATTGGTATTTTATGGGTGTGGGAACACACCCCAAAAAATTATAGAATATTGGTTGTAGTGATCTAGTGACTAAAGCAATGAGGAAAATGTTCATTATGTAATTTTTCCAATGGTGGTATTGATTATATAGGATTCTAGGAAATATTTAAGAGATTGAGGAAGGTACTAAAATATATTATTTCATGTTCAGGATAAAACCATTATTCTAGATCTTGGAGTTCTTATTAAGGGGTTGGGTCGACTTTGTTGATAAATGGAATTATACATTGGTATTTTTAAATATGGAATGTGGTGACCTATGTAAACTCAGGAATTGGGTGAGTTGGAAACCCCGATGTCCCTGGTTAATATTATACATTTATGGATCACGTGACTCTATGGAAATGATATGAGGTGTTTTGGTCAGCAATAATAGGAGTACGATGATATTGGGTCTCATAACCTATCATATTCTATGCAACTCACTCTGAGAAGAGGACAAGTTTATTGGAATTATATTTTAATTAGTTTGGATTTAAAATAAACCTATAGAGAATGTTGAATCAGGATATAGTCTGTTGGTTGGTATTTTGAATGGAATAAGTAGTCGACCATGGGAACTAGCATACAATATAAGAGAATGGTAGAGGATGGAATGATAGGGAATAATTATTGGACATATCTGTAGAGAATGGGAATTTTTAGTGGATGCTTTTGGATGGAATGTTGGACTAGGTGGCGATCTTATATCATAATTGGGCATGGGATCCATAAAAAATGACTAAAAACTAATCATTATGGGTGATTAACTATGACTCCATTACATCATACGCATTGATATTGGGGTTTCTTATATTTTATAAACTATAAAAAATGTAATTATTAAAGTTTAATAATAATAATTCGAATATAATGATATATTAAAATATTAATGGTAATCTATTATGATAAAAAATTAGTAATTAAAATAATATTTCATTGATTTTTTTTTGTAATCCCAATATTCACAGAAGAAATGGAAATAATTTTTTTTAAAAAATTATTTTTATTAATCAAGATATATTATATAATGTAATTGAATTGTTTATACAAATTATATCATAACACAATAATTTTATTTATAATATTTATATTGAATTCAAAAAAAGTATATTTATTTATATTATTCTATCATTATGTTTTTATTTCATTTTAAGTGAAATCATTTTTAAGTTCCAACTAAAAAGAAACATCGTTATTAAAATATGATATATGAATAATTGGATTATTTTCAAATAACATATCATCAATGATTATATTATTAATGACTATATTTAAAAAAATGTTCATTCCTATAAATATACATAGTAAAACATTTTTTTTATTCTACTCTCACATCAAATGGAACTATTTTTAACTCATATAATACATTTTTATGATTTTGTGTCATTATATGGTTATATTCATTGTTATAGGTTCGGAATTTCTATTAGTGATACCTAATTGGGAATAATACATAATAGATTCCAAATTCATGATAATTTTAGTCCTCCCATTCTATTATCTCTATTTAATCATTTCAATTTTAATGGATGTACATCACTATAAGATCATAAAAATAACATAGGATCCTTATGATTATTTTCATGTATTGATTTATGTAATTTTATTATACCTTCGTTATTTTTAGATATGGGATTTTTTCGCTAAAATTTTAATAAATTTTTGATCATAGAGGGTCATGCACAGTTGAAAAAAAAATTAGAAAAAACCATATAGTTTTCCATGATAAGTTTTTATGCCATTTTATAGCCACAATAGGTGGTGCATGGTTTGACCAAAATGAATGACCACCATCCCAAAACCACAAACACCAAGATAATTGTATTTTCCATTGTCAGCACATGGTTTAACAAATTTTGTCCTATAAAGTAGAAATTTTTAACATCGTTAGTAGGTGATCATGAATAAGGGGAATGCTTGGAAAATTGTATGCCTCATCTAAGGAAATTGATTGTGTGGGAATTAATAGTGAATAAATTTTATAAAAACACTAAATCCACAAATTTTTATTCCCATTTACTCCCACATGACCTAACCCAATTTACCACAATTCTGGAGGCTCATGAGAGTATTATATAGCATCTAAAATCCAATTAATTTATAATAAAGGATATTTTGAATAAATTATCTCCTATATGGTATGTATTTTCATATTTATTTTTATTCCTCTCTCTTAGGTTTTTCAATAAATTTCAAAATGATTTTTTTTCTATTTATTTTATATTTTAGATCTAGGTTATTAATAATCATGTTAATTTTTATATTTGTCCTAGTATTCAGTTATAGTTCTAATCCACCATTTTAATTTCAATTATTCTACACAATTTTTAGGGTTAAACATTGTAGTGAATTAATAAACAATCATGAGATTTGTGGTCTAATTTCAAATTACAATATTATTGATTATAATTTTTTATATGTATTTGTGGAAATTATATTTACATGTCAGGAAAATTAATTTTTAATTTATTTTATTAGTTATGTCGTTTTTGTTTATGAGACCCTAATAGAATCTTGTTAAAGCGATTGTTATTTTCATTCCAGACATGATAGAAACCCATGGGGTGTGCCAATATAATATAAATAATTATTTATGAGTTATAAATGTTTTATCAATGAGTTTATAAATATGGTTGACAAATGGGATTAAGAGTTTTCTTGAATAATGTGTTATGGAAATGGTTGAAAAATGTGTTACAAATTTGAAACGATGTTCTGTGAAATTTTTTAATGATGTGAACCATGAGTTGTTAGATACGTACAGGAACTCCAAATACCCATGGGGTTATATACCACTTCTCTAGGCCACTAATTTATATGTAATTATTTTTATGTTATCACCATGATGTGAGGTGGGGACTATAACTCAAAATACCAACTAGGTGTCATGATAAATCTCTATGACCCCCAATGTAGGAATTTGAAATTGATTTTAAATGTATAATGAAATAACATAAAAATGAATTTATAAATTCCAAGGATATATGGTTAAGAATATAGCATTGGATAAATATGGTATGTTTTGTTCTAGAGTCATCGTGATCCTAGGGACCTATGTGGTTAATTAAGGAATATTAAATCTGAAATCAATTTATAATACATTTTTTAATTTAATTTTAAAACAACTACATAAACTATTATATAACATATATTCATATAGATGCCATTATTGGTCACCTACTGAGTTGTACTCATACCGTAGTTAGGTATCTTGATCATTACATGAATAAACTTCATGTCTGTATGACTGGATATGGTAAAGGGAACTATGTTAGAAAACTATGATGGGGTTCATGACAGAGCATTAATGAAAGAATCAAACATGATGATGGTACTCATTTGAGAGTTGTAATTGTGTAATTATTTGGGGATTTCATTTGATACCTAACAAAAATATAGCATTCCTTGTATATGTGTTTTATTTATTATTATATTTTCATGTTTTGGATTCATCATGAGTTTTTTGATGATTAATTATTTTCATTTTATCATTCGTGTTGTATATTATCATTTGGATATTATTAACTAATTTATTTTATTTTTATAATTTGATAAATGGAACATTGTGTCCCTATATTATAAATTTTACCAATAATTTCGAGTTGGTATTCTCTAGAATAGAGGGAGGTGTGCTTGATGTCATGACATTTAAAAGTTCTTGGAATCTCAATGTAGACCCCAGTTCAAGACATTATAATGTTTTATCAAAAGATTTGTATTTTTTTTGTTTTCATAATATTTTGGAAAGGAATAAAATATAACATGATGATTTTGGCCTTGGTAAGTATCTTCTTCCAGAGAATATATAACCCATGTGTGGGGTGAATCCATCCACTCATGGTGTTACTGTTTTTAATTATCTATGTTGTTATAGTTGATTATTAGTTCAACTTTGGAAATGAACATGTTGTGTGATGTGATTATTTTAATATATTTTTTTCATGGTCTAGGATGGAAATTGAGAACAATATACATGCATAATTCTTTGAATTTACTTTTTCTTGTTACATGGTTCATTTAATACATGCATGGAAAATAAGGCTTTGGGTGAGTTGTGGAAATTTAAATTATTTTGTTAGATGATGTAATTTAAAATTTAATAGACCTTAATATAGAATTAGTAAATTTAATGGAAGGTAAATATGGTAGTTTCAAAATCCATGAATCATTTTATAATGGGAAAATATGAAACATGGAGTTGATTTAATATATTTTCTTATCTCACATGTGAGGGATAGTTTAGGTTAGTGATAACAACTCAGTTTTGATGATGTGGAATTATATATGGATGGATTGTTATGTCCTTATGTGAATCTATATTAAAAAAGTTTGATATAGATGTGTTATGTGTCCAAATATATTTTTTTGAATTTTACAGATATGACTCCTCGACAATGATTATTGATAGGACGAAAAGAGGGCATGACTAGAAATGTTCCTCCAATAATGGAAGCAGTGTCTCCGATAATTTTGGGTAATGGAGACAGAGAGAACAACTATGATAGAATTCCAAAATTTATCTAGTTTATAGATAATGTCCCAGGGAATAATGTGTTGAATATGTAAATCCAAACATAAAAATTCAAATTACATAACTCTCTAACCATCACCAGAGATGTTATAAATGAGTTATCTGATTTCTATATTGATTTTTTCTAGATGATCTTGGTACATTAAGATACACTTTCTCAGAAGAGCTTCATGTTGTCTACTTATATTAATTTTGGTCTACATAAGAATTGGTGGGATATATAGGATCAAGATAAGTAGCTGGAGAATATGGTATGGAACAAAATTCAGGTGAAGTTCTTCGTATAGTTTTATCCATAGATTGATAGGCAAGAGTGAGTACTAGAGATTATTATGTTAATCTAGGGGTGATGTAAATGATGGAATATTCTGGTTGCTTCACTAATTTGTATCGTTTTGTACCATCATTAAAAGGAGATTAGTAAACTATGGATAATAATTTTTAGAATGCTGTTAAATGTGAGATTAAGTGTTATTTTATCCTTATTCAACTCAATATGAGTTATATGATTTTGTATAATGCTCTCATATATAAGATGAGCTCGATGAGTGATTCTTGTGAAATTTAGTTTATTTTATGGAAAACCATGAGTTATTTATTTTGTTATTCGAATGTATCACTGTGATAATGTTATTCATGGTAATGGAAACAGAGTGTCGAGGAAAATGGATTAGTTACCTAGAGAAGAATATGAGTATACCTCTACAAGTGTGTTGGGCCATCACTCATTTATATTTTGTTTCCAAACCAACCAGTGGAGGGATGTGACTATGGTGGCATGGGTCAATAATAGATGTATTTCTAAAAATCTAGACAAATTAGTAATGGAGGAGGGGCTGGTACATATTAGAGTATTTGAATTGGTTTATTATAATACATATCAATTATGCAGTTTTATTTCTTCTAATCATGGGTTAGAGGTAGTGGATGTGATACATTGGGTGATGAGAACATGTATCAACATAGTAGAGAAGTGTGTGTGAATACTATTTCAATACATTGAAGAGAGGTTGGATAAATTCTTTCAGTTTATCATATATTTTTGGATAGTTTTTTAGGAAATCAATAGTAAAATAGTATATTCATATAGCTTTTACCCTTTATAGTGCCTTATTTTATAAAGGATCCAATCATTAATTTATATAGAATCAAACAGTGAATAGTTCTTGTCTAGAAGTGAAATTTCTTGTAAAATTATTCTGATCGACACACTATTGGGAGTCCAATTGAGAGACCTATGATTATGTAATGTGTTTTCCCTAGGGGTTGCGTAATGTCATTCCTATTGGGATATTTAAATTCATGAAATTTTTGGCTTTGAATTCATTTTGGAATGATATTATTAAAATCATACCACGTCAACATAGATTTTTACTATTAGATAGTGACTGCTACTTCTCCCGAGGGTTGATGTTATGATAATTATGTGGATTGAGATATCTAAAAAGGGTTTGATGAAATATTTTATCAGAAACTGGGATAACTCACCTAAGATATTGAATATATTTCTCTAGATAACGAGTCGTGAATCATGAATACATTCCTGACACAGTGAAATGATTTCCAAATATGTTTCCTAAAAAATTATTACTTCTACCTCCTATGAGATATTTTGAGTTTAATATTTCAGATCATTCCTAGAAAAAAGCTAGTTCCACTTCCAAAATATTGAATAGAACCATATGATCTTCATTGTAAAAATACTCAACATAGAGAGTTGAGGGATAAGGGATTTATACAACCACGTCCTTTTCCGTGTGGTTATCTTCTTTCATTTTCTATGAATTTTGATGGGTCATTGGGTTTATGTGTTGTTTACTAAAATTTGAAACACATTATTGTGAGGAAATGATATCATCCCCATGAATCGATAAATTAATCGATTAGTTAAAAGAATCAATTAATTTTCTAATATTGAAATGGGATTGGTTTATTATCAGTTGATAGATAGTCCTTTTAATATACAGTAGAATTTCCTCAAAAAAAGGTATAACCTATATGAATTTTTAATTATGTTTTTCAGGGTTACCAATGTTTTAGATATGATTAATTCCTTTATGAACTCGATCATACCCCCATACCTTGGTCAGTTTGTGGGTTTTTATGGATAGAATATTTGATCACACAAAGACTCATAATGATCATTCCAAATATCTTTTTATCTTAATGATTATAATGAGTGAGTATAGGATATATAGAAATCTATAAATTCTTAGTTTATTGATTTATTGGTCATATTTCAAGGCCACATAATCTCAAAAGAAGGTGTGTCAGTTGAACTAGAGATGGTTCATGTCATGCTTTCATTGGATCATCAAAAGAATGCTTTTCATATATGAATATGTCTATGTATAGTGGGATATTATTGGAGTTTCATCGATGAAACATTCCCATTTGTTAATATTATTTTTTGTCTTATCCATAAAGGGTATAATGTTGGAATTGTAGGTATCATGTGACAATTATATATATGAATTAAAAATGTTTTTGAATACCATGCCGATAATGATAATACCTGATATGAGTGAAGCGTATATTTTTTTTATTAATGTGTATTTAATCATATGTGGAGAATTATTGATGCAGGAAGATTGGTATGTGGATTATGAGACATAACAGTTGAGACCACTAGAATTGAATTACCATATGCATGACCACTTTTTAGTTGTGATGATTTATTCCTTTATTTTCCATTGGAATTAAATGTTTTGAAAAATTTATACCTTGTATAATAATCAGAAGAACTTAGTGTACTTATTTACATAAAGAGAATTGATCCTCCAATAGTGGATATGGGTTGAATATACGCAGTAATTTGATTTGGATCTAGCCTTTACACTGAGGAAGGGAAATAATGTTATTAACATTATGAGAAGGAAGAAAATTTCAAAGGTAGTTCTAGAGTCAGGTTTTTAGTGGATGATAATGACATTGCTGACTAAGATGCATATTGATATTCAGGAGGTCCTAGGGTAAATGACCCTATTATCCATAAAAAACAGAGTCCTCACATATAAGTTGGATAAAATATATTATGTGTGAGGATCTAGAGTGTTTTTCCTTGAATTAATTCCATGAATATGCATAGTCACCTTCCAATTAGACTGTGGATTTGGGTGATATCATAAATTATCTAAACAATGTAGACATTCGTATATATATGTGTTAGGGAATGATGATTGAGTTACATGACACAAAGTATTAATTGAATACTAGTTTGATGAAAATATACCATGATGTGCATCAATACTATTAGTATTCAGGCTAAAGAGAGAGACTCTCAGTTTTGTGACATAATGATATACATGCGAGCAGGTGAAGTATGAGAATAAACAACATATTGGTTTTCTAAAACCATTACCCATTTTTGGAATGGAGCTCAGATGACATAATTATAGACTTTGTAGTTTGTTTTCTGTAGATACCATGAAATGATAATGGGATGTGGGTGAATATAAACTGATTGAAAAAAATATCACATTTCTAGCATATCTCATAGTCATTTTCAATGGATCATTTGGGTGTGATGGATACTCAGGATGTATTTTTATCATGGGGTTCTACAGTGTATAGTATCATACCATGACAGAAACATCACCTCATGATTATTTCATGTCATAGAATTGGTGTTGAGAATACAAGTGTTTCTGAATATGGTTTTCCCCCCATCGAAAGATGGGAAATACAACAATACTGTTTATTCAATAGAGGACATGTTGAGTGAATTCATTCTGTTTTTTGTGGAATATGTGAGAAGAAAATAGAATTATTATATTGAATCTTATGACGTGTCTTTTGCAAGACCATGTAGATCTACTATATGTTGGATGGAGGGTGGTGATTCACTATTTTTGGACATATGTAATATTTATGGAGCTAATATTTTCCTCATTTGTAAATGTGTCACAATGGTTAAATCTCTAAAAATATAACAGTTTGATTTTATATATATCAACATTAGATTTATGATTTGTTCAGATAATATTGTAATTTTTTAATTATATAAATTTAATATATTTTAATAACATTTTTATTTTGATCATGACATCAATAATATATAGAAATTGGATTTTATTTTTTTAGGATTAACTGATCTATGAGATACAACATTATCTTCTGGACATAAAACAAATTCAACCATCTAAATCCCTTAAATATCAGTCAAATTAAAAACTTATTCAATAGGCCGTATAGGCCCCACCATACTAAATTAACTATATATGAGGATACAATCCTCTAATTATGTTCGTACAACATGGAATGAAAATTTAATTCAATGAATAATTTTTTGAATAAAATAATCAAGTTATGAACTATTTAATGTTTCTAATGTATTCTCAACATTGAATGATGAATTTGGACAAATTTAGGCAGAAAAAATAGTAGAGTGAATAGAGAAATAATTTTCTACACATTGAAGATGAAGGTGACATTTTTATGTGAAATTTCTATGTTTTTTGAACAAATTCCTAGAATGATACATTTGAAGATTAATCCAAACCAAGTGTGTTCCATGCATTATATTTTGAATACATATTTTTTAGTAAATGTTGTTACTTTTGGAAACCCATTGTGACATGAATGCCATTAAATAATCCATTATGAAACCCCAATGCCTCTTCTATGCCTATTTATATGAGAGTATGGGTGGATAGAAGAAAATGTCGATTATAGGTATGTTGTGTTGAGATCCATGGATTATGATTTTTTTTCTTATTTTCATTTTATTTTGAATTTTTTTTGTCATATAACATATATGAATATTTTTTATTAATACGTTTTCCTTTAATAATACATCTATTGTTCCCGTCTATCCCATATTTATTTCACACTTTCCTCATCTACATGAACTCTTTTTTATTTTTGATTACAAGTTACTAACATTAATCTTGAACTTATGTGTGGTTTTTATTGATCTTCAATTCAAAAAGTGTTAAATCAATTTATGGCGGATGTGAGAATATGGCAATGGCATGTGGGTCATCAACTAAGAGACTATATACAAATCCATATCATTTATATTATTCATTAATTTGTTTCCAACTATCATATATATAAATTCTTATAGATAATTTGTGATTTCATAAATTGATGAAATGGAATATGGTGGAGCAAGATATTTAAAGAATTTCATTCTAGTTTAAGGTTATAACCTATATGAAAATTTAGGGATATGTGGTTTGGTATGTCGAAAGATTTTTAAAATAAAAAACTCATTAAATATATAAAAATTCAATCATTAATTTTGTTTAAACAAATTTATTATCAAATTTATTTTAAACAAAAAATAAATAATTAAAGAACCCGGGTTATCAAAATCTTGAACCAATAACTATATTCCCTAAATTTTTTTTTTAAAATTTTAATATATATTTAAATCCATTATTGATATATTTTTATTTCATGTTTTATAAGATGCAAAAACAAATATATTCATAAATAAAAAATAATAATATTTATATAATGTTAAAAATAATCAATGATTTAACCAAATGCAACATAACACTAGTGGGACGACCCTTATGAGCCATTATGCTACATTAGGAAATTAAAATGTTGTTCCACACCAAATGATAAGTATTCATAAAAACTGGAATATTTTATAGTGATCTAAATAGTTATTTTGATCACATTTTCTAAATTTAATTTTTCTTAAATATTTTTTATGGTTGTCATTATCGAAAAAATATAAAAAATCCTTCATTTTTTGTATGCAGACTTCTATTATTCTCTAATAATCAAAATACTCACATTTTCAAGATTTAGAAACACTATACACTTAGGAGGCCCCCAATGTTGGCCATATGTGCTAATTATAATTTTCAAATTGTCTCATAGAGACCAAAATACATGGATCCCAACTCAATATGTTATTTTCATTGTTTATAAACACTAGAATTACAGGAATATATATAAGGAATAGAAGAAGGCACCACTGGTCTTTCCAGATTTATAATTTGAAATCTATGAACCTGAGGCCAAACATGAGGTGGAGGATCCTGAATAACTACCTTCATTCTATGATATCCAACTTCAAGAGGAACAAACCAAGAATTAATTTATTGATCTAGAACCAACTCAGGGAGATGATCATTTTTTGAAATGTTTATTTTCTTATTTTATAGATCTGATTTGAGTATTAGTTATTTTTGTTTTGAATTTTTTGAATTTTTAACTTGCTTTATAATCATTATAAAAAGATGAAGAAACTAAACGAGCACCTATTGAGGAACATTTTGATCTCATTTACATTATTGAACATGAATGTGAGGAATCCCAAGATGATGTTCATGTATCTAATAATGGGGAATCCAAGATAGAGGTATATCACATTGAATCGGACTATGAGTATCCATCTCTGGATGAGAATTATATGGTTTCACATGTATAATCTAAGGAATATTATGACCCATACTTCCACCTACCCCTCGATTAATGATATAAATATAAGGACACAACCTTATTACATATATAATCTTGAATTCCATCAAGAAAATAATAAATTTTAAAATGAGAATCTTATAATGTTTAAAGAATTAGAGAATTGGGACACAATACATTTATAACATTACACATTATTACATAGTGGATACCAAATAAACAGATAACATTTTTTAAAATTTGAATTTTGAAGACATAAAAAATTATTTTATGATAAATTTTCAATATTTAAGATGGACTCCGTATATTTATTACAAAATGATTAACTTGTGAATATTAACTAATACATGGAATTAGAACAAAAACATAGTAAGGGATATAGAAGAGGGATAGAACAAATTAGTCCGTGAATACATGCAATGTATGAAATCATTTTCAAAAGACATACTTACCTACTCTATAAATATATTTTCTTTATGAAACTTGAGATTATTATAATACATATTTTCATAAGTAGAACCATAAAGGTATATTTGGTTAATATTTAAATAATCTTGTAACTCTCTCGATTAACATATAATTTGTAACCCTCACAGCTACCTTACTATTTGTCTAACAATCATAGTAACTCTTGAAGTAACCATAAGGCCAAACACCAAATTACACATTCCCAATGCATTGGAGGGTAATATAGGTCCCACCCATTATCATTAACAAATGCCATGTTCTAGAACATAATTATAAACTTGAATATAATCATAAAAAATTCTTATGAATTATAAAAAACATAATTTTAAAAGAGGATTTTAAAAGAAAAACCCCTTATAAATATCATATAATTGAAGTGAACATAATAGAGTGGATGAAATATTTATATACTCTATAAATATACATAATTAAAATTATTATAATCATAATTCATAACATGAACAATTTAAATACGACATAAATAATTAATAATAAGGTTAATTGAAAGGATGAAAATCGGGTTAAGAATTCCCTTACCTCAAGCGTGTCTTACATCAAAGTTGTTTAAACATCCTGTATAATTATTAAAATAGTGTTATATGTTTTTTTATGAAACATTTTTATGACTATTACATCATATATGATCATTTAATATCATGATTTAACACATTAATTGTTAGTAGTATGTTCCTTGTATAGTTTTGTGTGAGTTCCTTACATGGTTTCCATGAATAGTTCATGATGGATGTTCTTGTCGATTGGATGTGAAACTTCTGAATTTGAATTTAAAAATAATTACATATTTACAATTTCATAATTTATTCCATTTATAATTGTGATGTTTTATATGAAGATGATTCATATATTAAAACAGTTATGATGTTCATTTAGATCATTTTAGTGGTTCATTGATAATAACAACCTCATTTTGTCAAATAAATTTAAAAATGAGTATAAAATAATTCCAGAACCATAGATGTTACAAAATACATATATTATAACATGTTTCAACCATAAAAATGGATTCTTGACTAGATTTGAAATAATTAAAGGAAATTGAAATAACATTGTCCACGATGTCAGTAAATAAACACATCCGCTACTGGAAAAATAACTTATACCCATAGTTTCAACCGTCCATATATCCCTCAAAACCATGGTTTTATGCAATACTGACATTTTGGGTAACCATGAGAAACTGAGGCGTCGGTATATTTCCACAGGTTGTATACATGGTTTTTCAATTCCTGGTCAAGGATAAGTCCAACTTGTCTGTTACTATTTTCCAATGTGTCATTGTCTTCAACCCATGGTTTTAAAACCGTGGGACAAAATATATTGAAAAACCGGCCTAGGGAATAGATCATGTGACCATAATGTTCCAAAACAAACACTAATATATCTATCCTGTGTATATTTCTTATATTTATATATATACTTTAACATAATTATATTAAAAAAATTCATTGGTTTTAGGAAATATAGTTCAGTGAGTAAGGAACCTGCAACCCCCTCATCGAATATGTGGTGCCTCACCACTCTGTCTCCAAGAATAACATTGGATATATTCTACATCTCCTTAATTTTATTATTTTATATTATTGCATATGAAAATAAAAGACAACAGGTTTCAATCCTCGGACTCCTTCCATTACTAAGTTGCACTTCACCAACTGAGATATGTTCAATTTATTAACATAACTATATATTTTAATTAATATATTAATATAAACTATGGGTATGTGATTAAAAACTATTGGTTTAGTTTTTTTAACTTAATTGGTTTTCTCGCTTTCATGTGGGAAACCAATATCCATGATTCTCTAAAACCATGGGTATAGGGTTTTCCACCAAGACCTACACCCATAGTTTATGTAGTAATCCATTGGTATAGTAATTGAAATGAGACCTTTACTCATGGTTTTCCAAAAAAATGTGGGTATAGGTTCATAACATACACTCATACCCATAGTTCTGGGAAAATTGTGGGTATAGGGGGACCTATACCCATGCTTTTCCAAGAACCGTTAGTAGTGGTCCGGAAAAACTTGTATTCCAATGGTTTTGACAAAACTGTGGGTATAGGGGGACCTTTACGAATAGTTTTTTCCAAAACCGTGGGTATAGAGGATTTTTCCAGTAGTGATCACGAAAAATGATTTTTAATGCATGAATATTTGGGAGAGGAGAAGAATAATGAGGCTATATTTTCCATGAACATGAAAACATCCATAATATAAATGATTTATAGAGATTTCATGAATCTTGGGTTTGAAGAGATTAAAAAAGAATAATAAATGAAAGGAACTCAAAATAAAATAATAATTGAGAGATCCCTTTCAAAAATTTGGCAGCCTAATGGATACGTAATATGTTTTCAAAAAATAATAAAATGATAGGGGAAAAGGGTAACCCATCTAGAAATGAATCATAATACAAAATAGATCAACAATAAGAAGAAAATAAAAAATGGAATGGAATCTTGAATATTATAACACATAAAAGAGAACTGCAATGGAAATAGAATGAAATAGGGAATTTTATTACCTTGTACAATAACTTCTATAACATGAAGGTTAGGACCTTGGGGGCTTTAATATTTTCTGGAGGGATAATAGGGAGTTACTGAGGCTACATTATAGTAGATAATGAATTTGGAATGGTGTTATTGAATAAGTGGGTTGGTTTTTATAGAAAAAGTGAGAGATTATTTTCATAATTTACAAGGGACACCACACTAGTGGTATTTACAAATCCATGGGCATGCCCTTGGTATTTCCCATGGTATAAGCCACATGGGACACACCATAATTTATTTTATTGTACACATATTTACCAGATTTATTACATCAATATTACATCATTAATGATGTCATTAACACATTGATACTCAAAATTGTATTTTCTACTATTCACTGAAAAATCAACTGTTTCAGAAAAATACGAAACATTCATGGGCACCATTTATCGATGTGTAGAATTAATAATGAAGTGCATTTTTTGAAAATAATTTTAAAAATAAATTAAATTTATTTTGTAAATAAAATCATTCTTAAATAAAAATATTTATAATTTTAAAACTATAACTGTTTTTATATCACATTTAAAAATTAATCAAGATGTCATTATCTTAAAGCCTTAATAAAATAATATAATAGTAAAATTTATTATTTATTATGGTCATATTACAATTCATATTACTTTTCATAATGGTATATTACTATTCACAAATAAAACAAGTTGTCTTAAATAGTATCAAATGACATATTGAACTTTTTCTAGGCTCAACACATGTGATGAATATGGCACATACTTTCTAAACATCGAAACATGAAGAAAATTGTGAACCGAAGACAATATTGTAGGTACAACAACTCGGTATGAAACTTGTCCAACTATTTCAACGATTTCAAAAGGATCGATGAAAATAAGACATAGCTTTCCTTTCTTTCCAAAAATTCATCACACTTTTCCAATGTGATATTTTAGGGAAAACATGGTCACCAACCATTAATGAGAAGACTTTCCTTCTTTTATCAGCACAATTTTTATGCTTTCTCTGAGCTGTCCTCACGTTCTACTATATCATTTTCTCTTTCTAGGCCACTTCCTAAACTAATTCTGGCCCCATCAACATTTTCCCACTAACATCATCCCAAAAAACTGATGTATGACACCACTTTCTGTTGAAATCCTTAAAATCCACCATCTAAATACTGGAATGAAAATTTTTATTAAAAGAAATATCAAATAATGAAATATTTTGATCCCAACATCCCTCATAGTCCATCGAATAACCTCTTAGAATATAATCCAATGTTTGAATCATTCTTTTTCACTACCCATCTGATTGAGGATGAAAAGTCATACTAAAATTTTAATTTCTGCCCAGCAACTTTTTGAGTCCCTATTAAATGAAACATGTGAACCTGGGATCCCAATCATTTACAATAGAGACGGTAACTAATGGTTCCCTAAAAATCTCTTTGAGGTACAATTGTGAAAGATAATTCAATGACATTGTATCTCGAAACGAATGAAAATGTACAGATTTTATTAGCCTCTCCACAATAACCCAATTGCATCGTTACCTCAATATTTATTTGGTAGTTCCACCACATTGTCCATGGATACATTCTCCATCTTCCACTATAAAACTGACCAAGTTTGAGTCATCCCTACGATAAATGCTGCGCTACATTAAACTATTTACCTAGAAATCATTTCAAAGTAAAATTAGCAATATTTATTTTCATTCCATCACCACCAGTAATAATCTCAAAGATCCCTGTACATCGTAGTACTACCAGGATGGACCAAAAATGGAGAACTATGAGATTCACAAATCAAATCATTCTCCAATTAATAATCACTGGTCACACCCAACCTTCATCCAATTCAAAAAACACAAAGTTTTTCAATGGTTAAATTATAAGAAGCTTATCTATTTTAACCAATTCTACCTTTTTTGTAACTCATATACTCCTTTATGTGCTCGCTTAATTCTATCTGACAATGAAGATCGCACTGAATCGTGAAAAAATAGAGATATTCCCCACACCAACAACTTCTAATCCAATATTCATCAAATCATTAATCAATGGATCATGTTCCAAATGTGACATGGTTAATGATTCATGATTTTTTCAACTCATGGAATCTTCTACATTGTTTGATTTTTAATGATGATAATTGATCATGAAATCATAATCCTTTATCAGATAAATTCATCTTCTCTACTTGATGTGTAATTTCTTCTATGTGAACATATTCTCTAGACTTTTATTAGACAGTATATATTATACATTTGGATCCAAATAAATGATGCCTCCATTTTTTCAAATCAAAAACCACTACTAATAATTCCAAATCATGTGTGGGATAATTTTACTCTTGATTTTTTAGTTTGGCTAGAGGATAATCAATTACCATATCATTTTCCATTAAAATACAACCAATTACCTTCAACGAATCATCAATGTTGGTGAAAAGTAACCTTTATAAGAAGGCAAGGAAAAAACTACAGCATTTACTAATATCTTATTCAGCTCCTGAAAGCTAATATCAAATTATTCTGTCCAATCAAATTTAACTTTTATTTTGTGTTAAAAAAGATAGCAGGCTCTATAACCATGAAATGTTCATAACAAATCATTGGTAATAACATACTAATCCAAAAAACCTACAAATATCTATAACATTTTTAGGTCTTGGACATTCATCAACCACCCTTGATGTGGATAGATCAACTGTTTTTCTATTCTTATTAAAAATGATCTTATGAAAGGTAAATAGTTTCAACCAAAAATCACACGTTCTGAATTTTCCATATAGTTTTTTTCATTTATTGTTTGTAATATAACCCTTAGATTATTTTTATTCTTCTCTTTATTTTTATAAAATACTAGAATGTCATCAATAAATAGAACCACAAACATATACATGAACTTAGGAAATAATCTTCTCATAAGATTTATGAATACATCAGGTGCATTATTTAACCCAAACAATATAACATCAAAATCATAATTCTGATATCTAGAATAAAATGTTGTTTTTGGGACATAATCCTCCTTAACCTTTAGCTGATGGTATCGGGATCTCAAGTCAATCTTGTAATTGTACTGTTCTCCCCAAAGCTGATCAAACAATTCATTGATATGAGGAAAATGATACTTTTTTTAATATAATGTTATTCACAATTCTATAATCAATGAAAAGTCTCATGGAACCATCATTATTTTTATAAAAAAATAAAAGGGATCACCATGGTGAAGTGCTAGGATGAATTCCGCCTTTATTAAGCTAATCCTGCAGTTGATTTTTTCAATTGATGATGTTCTATTTATGCAATATGACAAGGGATTTTTGATATTGGATTATAATCAGGGAAAAATTCAATTGTGAATTTGACTTCTTGATCAGGTATAATGTCGGGTAACTCGTCAAAAAACATCAAGGAATTTATTTATAACTGGCACATCATTAATCTGAACGATTTCCTTATTTTCAACAATTTGATTAATATAACTTTCATTTTCATATTTCAACGGTTTCTCACCTTCCTGATATGTTTTCAATTGTATGGGTTCATTCATGAATACAAACTTAAACTCTTTCAGAAAAATAACTTATTTAGCTCTAAAGTCAATCATATCATGATAAAAAGAAATCCAATCCATTCCAAGAATAACATCAAACTTGAATAAGGTTAAAACAAAAATGTTTCCATGTAATGTAATTTCATAGACCACAATAGAAAGATTCTTATAATTCCTCTTTGCTATAATATTTACCTCGGTTGTTTTAACAATAAGTTCATGACTCATTTGTTGAGATGATATTTCTAATTTACCCACAAATTTCTATGAGATGAAGGTATTCATAGACCCCGTATCAAACAAAACATTATAATAATATGAGTGAAAAAAAAGCACCTAAAACAACTTCATTAGATGGCCCGAAATCTATTGACGTAGTCTCAAAGGATCTCACTATAACTGTCTATTTATATTCAGGCGTCATTTCATAATTCAGATCTTTCTTTGGGAAGGAATTTTCATAATGACTCATCTCACCTCATTTAATACAATTTAATGTCCACTTATCAATATTAGTCTCGGTTTTATTTACATTGCAATCTCGGTACATATTTCCAAACATAACAAATTAAAAACACTTCATAGTTTTTCTAAGACATTCCCCAGGGTGTTTCTATCCTCACTTTTCACAAATTGGAAACTGGATTTTCTTACAATCAGATTTCTTTGGTTGATTCTTACCCATCACTAGCCACCTAGACATATTCTTCTCCTTATTACCAAAATGCATGTGATCATCATCAAACTCCATCTCTTCCCTCTAAGAACATCATGCATGTTTCTCATAACATTTGAATTTACCGGAGGCCAATGCCCTTTGATTCCATGGATTCATTCCTGACTAAAAGTGGTTAATATTTCTATCAAGATCCAAAATAAGATTTGGAGAATACCTCAACTATGGGGTAAAGATCACTAAATACACAACCACTGAATCTTCCTCCTTTTACTTTAATTTTAGGAATTTCTTCTCCATCTATGGTCGCACCGCCTTAGAAAAATATTTTTCAAGGAAAAGAAATGTTCATTCATCCCACTCAAAGGCATCAATATCATTTCTATCCCTGGTATTCATTACCATAGAAAACCACTAATCAGATTTAACTCAATCTATTAAATGGAAAGACATACATTTTGATTGTTTGAACTTCCCAAAACATCGAATATAATTTCAAGGGATTGGATCCATCCTTCAACTACTACTAGGTCATAAGATCTATTGAATGGAATTGGGTGTTGTCTCATAATGTTTTACACTACTATCATGTTCCATTGTGGTATCTCTATTTTTATTCTTTCATTGATTCCACCACCATTTGTTTCCTGTGTTAGCTAAGCCATTACTATCACAAACAGCTCGGTTCCAATCCCTACCATTCCAGGCTGTAGATCTCGAAGGATATTGTTCTGTTTGTTCCTCTACACATCAGCTTATTTGTTTCTTCAGCAGACAACCATTTTGAAAAAATATATCATATATGAAGCTACATGGAAATCATTAAATTTAATAAAATTTCAAATTATTGATAGATTAAAAATAATTTATGGCATTCTTGTAACATTTTCATATCCCATAAATTTATCTAAAACATCCTCTAATACCAACTATAAGGACACGACCTTATAACATACATAATTTTGAATTTAGTCATGATAACCCAACCTTTTAAATTGGAGATCTTTTCACATTTAGAGCATTAGAGAATTGATACTTATACATTCAAAATATTACACATAGTTATATAGTGGATACCATAAAAATATTTTCTATTTTTATCAAAATTTAAAACATTAAAACATAAAACATGATTCCCCGACAATTATTCAACATTTAACATGCCTTGTTTATTGGTCTTACACATAAATTAACCTGTGAAAATCATTTTAAACTTGGTTTCAGCTAAAAAAATCATAAGGGATACAAAAATATTTATTGGACACATTAGTACATGAATACTTGTAATGTGTGAAATCAGTTTCAAAAGACATACTTACCACACATGTATATATATACATTATTTTTGACACATGTGATTTCCAAAATCCTAATAATATACGTATAAAAATAATGGTATCATGGGGAATTAATAACATAATCTTGAAACCCTCTCAGATACCTTATAATTTGTAACCCTCAAGGATACCTTACTATTTGGGTAAACATTGCAGTTACACAGGAAGTAACTATACAACCGACGTCCAACATACACATACCCAATGCATTCAAGATAAATATATTTCCCACCATTAATCATAAAAAGTTCCCAACATCCATAAAATAATCATAAAACATGAATATTAGAACTAAAACATGGCTGTTGAAATTAAAAAAATTAGAATTTTAAAAGAGTATTTTAAAAGAAAAGTCCTTTAAAAATATCATATAATTGATGTGAGACGTAATTGAGTGGATGGAATATGTATATACTCTATAAATATACATAATTATTCATATTATAATCAAAATTAATCACACAAGCAATTTAAATAGAATATATATAATGAATAATAAGGTTAACCCAAAGGATGTAAATCAGGTTAAGAATACACTTACCTCGGGCTAGTCTTACGTCAATCATGTTTAAACATCCACTATAATAGTTAAAAGAGTTTTTTTAGTATTTTAATGAAACATTTTGATGTTTATAACATCTTATATGATCATTTCATAAACAAATTTTACCCATTAATTGTCAGTATTTTGTTCCTTGCACTGTTTTGTGTGAGTTCCTTGCATGATTTCCATGATTGGTTCATGATCGGTGTTCTTTTCGATTGGAAGTGAAACTAAAGAATTCCAATGGAAAGGTATTTAAATATTTCTAGTACCATTATTTATATCCCTTATCATTTTGATGTTTTATATTGGGATTATTCATATGTAAAAACATTAATGATGTTCGTTTTGATCATTTTAGTTGTTCTTTGATAATAACAACCTTATTTTGTCTTTAAATAAAAACCATGACTAAAAAAGAATTATAGAAAAATGTAAGTGTCATAATATATATATTATAACCTAGTAAAACCACTGAAATTGTTTCATCACCATAATTGAATGAAATTATTAATATTGAAATCATATCATCCAAGATGTCAATAATTCAACATATCATAGAAAATTTTTTTATTCCTTAAATACATGGGAGAGGAGAAGAATAATTATGTTGAATTTTCCATAAATATGATAAAATAAAAAATATATATGATTTTTGGATATTTAATTCTTAATGGGTATGAAAAAATGAATAATGTATATGAAAAGAATGGAACTCAAAATAAAACAATAATAGAGAATACCATTAGAATAATTCTGCCGCCTGACTACAATGTAACATGGTTTTAGAAAAACTTAAAAAGAGAGGTGACAAGGGTCACATATTTATAAATGAATAATAATTTAGAATAGATCAATATTAATTATTAAATTAGAATCTGGTTTAGAAACACGACATTCATACCATATAAATGATAACTGGAATTGAAAAAGAAAGAAATTGTGAATTTTCTTACCTTTTCGAGTAACTACTAGAACTTGAATGATGGGACCATGGGTGCTTGAGGAAATATAAGGAGGGATACCAGGGAGGTAAGGAGGCCATATCTTCATTGATTATGAATTTTGAATGATGTTAATTAAGGAATGGCTTTGTATATAGAGGAAAAGCGAGGTATTATTTTCAAAATTTCCAAGGAACACCTCATTTGTGGCATTTGAAAAACCATGGGCTTTCCAATTGAATTTTCTCATGGTATAAGCAACATGGTACTGCTAATAAAAAAAATTTACCATACACATGTCAAAAATATTTATTAAATAATTATTACATCATTAATGATGTCATTAACCTATTGAAACTCAATACTGTATTTTTTACTTTTCACTGAAAAATCAACTGTTTTAGAAAAATATCCAAAATTCATGATAACAATTTATCGACATATAGAATTAAAAAATAAAGCCCATTTTCTATAAATATTTTTATAAATATTTTTAATTTAATTTTTAAATAAAATCATATGTCATTAATAAATTAATAATTTAAAAACTAAAAGTGCTTTTATATCACATTATAGAATTTATCAAGATTTTATAATCATAAATCATGAAGAAAAAAAATAATACAATTTAATATTCATTAGTTTCATATTACTTTTCAAAAGGGTATGTTACTATTCACCAAAAAATATGTTGGTTCCAATATACTCAAAATATCATAATAAACAGAATTATAGATGACAATTTTTTGAAATTCAAAACAAAGAAGTAGTAAAATTATGTTTAAAGGGTACTTACAAATATCTACATCAAAAATATTCTGGAATTTATACTTATATTTATAAAAGAATGGGGTGTTACAATAACACGTTATGATGAGTGAGGATCTAGGGTAATATATATATCATATTAACATCAATAAAATAAAACAAATGAATGCTGGTAAAAATCAAATTTTTTTGTTCTAGTCAATGAAGATCCACCCACCAAAGATATTATTTTTAACACCTAGTACAACCCATATAGATGCAGTAAATAAAAATGGTCAACATGGGGTCTCATACCTTGATTTATCATAACATGCACTCTTAAACAATTTGCTTCCATGTTTCAAAATTAATTTTAATATTTTAAATAATATAATTTTTTTCCATGAAACATGATTTGATATTTGAAATAGAAAAATTTCATGCCCACACATGAATAATTACATTACATGACGTATCTATGAGACATGAGTTTCATAAGAATCTGGTTATTCCAATTTTTAGAGTTCAATGTTAATAAAATTGAATGCATAAAATAGATAATTTATTTATTATTTTTTATCAATGATATAGAAATGTGAACTCGTGATTTTATGAAATTTGTATATTAATGTACATCATGTTTCAATACTAATTTTCATGATTTTAATTTATTTAATTAATCAGAATATATGTTTTATTATTATTCCGGCCTATAGTGGTTTTATAAAATCATATTTCCCATTCTTGAGAGGATTTCTAAAATAGTTACTTTTTATTAATTCTCAAGAAAATTTATTGAGTTAGTTTTTTACATGTCACTATCTAGAACGTGAATTTTACCACTAAAATGATATTTCAAGGGAAAACCCCTTTTAAAATGATCCATGAATCTTTTTTATAAACAACTTCTCCTTAAAATATAACCTTTAAATCATTCATTCTTAATACCATTTAGTTAATGAATATTCTTTATAGAAATGATTCATGATTGAATAAATTTTTCTCCATTCCTACCATTTATATATTATTTTTCATAATATTTTAATATTAGAGTATGAAGGTTAAAGGATTACTAGTGTAATGGATGAAATATATTGAATGAAATACTGTAAGGGTGCTATTTTGATAATAAAGAATGTTTTTTATTCATCCAATTTATTTAATTTAGTAACTTTATTGATAATAAAAAAAAATTAAAAACAAGGAATGGGTTGTGACATAGTAGTATCAAAAATAACCATCACTAGAAAATGAATTTTATCATATGTGGCTAGCTG
Source organism: Viscum album (assembly GCA_963277665.1). Lineage (NCBI taxonomy): Eukaryota > Viridiplantae > Streptophyta > Magnoliopsida > Santalales > Viscaceae > Viscum > Viscum album. The sequence continues at coordinate 836,565,296 of OY728138.1, forward strand.
GTGGGTGAGAGGCTTATTTTAATAATTTATTTCTAAAAACAAAAAATATGCTACATAAAGAATGTAGATCACAATTAATGAATGTGTTCATCATTAATTATGATTTCATAATTCATTAACATTTATTTGAGTTTTGGGGATATTGTATTTCCTTAATTGAAGTTTAGTATCAAATTATAAATTTATTTTTTATATAATCCATTTTAAATAAGATATAAACCTTCTCCTTGTTCCTTAATTTTCAAACATCAATTCATGGAAACCTTAATCCTCATATTCATTTGAATATTTTTTGAAATAATTCATGATTTTATATGAATTTTTTCTTTAAAAATTGGATAAAGTATTTCATTTAAAATACTATATATAAGTAGAATGTTCTCCTGAAATAAGAATATGTCTTCATGTATAGTATTATGAGTGATGAGAGATAAAAATTATTTTTGAGGTATATTATGATTTTTAATATTTAATAATATTGAACCAAGGACTTCAATAATTTTTAAATTAGGGAAATAAATATCATGAATATATTATTTCATTTAATTTATATAAATTTAAATGATATCATATTTTCATTTTTAAAATTTTGATTTAACATTTATTTCTTTGATATTATTTATTTGGAATGTTAATATTTGTAACATTGGTTCCCTCTAAATTCCATATTTTTCTTTTATGCTTGAGCAAAATCATGGTTAAATTAAAGTGAATAGATTAAGATAATATTTTCTTTATTTTTAAAATATTTTAAAAGTTTTATTCTTTATAAATTTATAAATATGTCTTTATTTTCATCAATATTGAATTTTTGGTGTTATTTGAGCTATAATTGGAAAATTATAAAATTATGTAAATTTAATGGATTATATTCTGTTTGTTTTTTTTTTCATAAATTTTAAAATATTTAAACAATTTATGTATTAATTTATTCTTATCATTAATTTTTGTATGTTCTATAACATTCTCTCTTGAACTAGTGGCTAATTTAGCCATCAAAATCCCCAATAAATCCAATCAAGCTGGAACAATCTTTGGGCTTACTACATTGACATCACCTCTATAAATTAACAATATATTAGAAAAAATAACTAAAATTAAGGTTATTAAACCTGTAATGTAAATATAATTCAATGAAATTGTTCACAAATAAATTTTAGGGAGTTCTGAATTCCTTAAACTGTCCAATATAAGGCTCAACATTGAATGAATATTTTTTAAAATTTTCATTAAGATATAATTTCTGAGTAACTGGGTGATTAACTTTTATAAAAATAGAGGATGAAGACAAAAAAATTTGACTTATGATCAAATTATATTATTTCATTTTTATATAATACTAAATTCTAGAATCTACCGAAACTGATGGAGAACCATAATAAAACCTGTGATGAAACATTATGGAGTAAAATTCTCAACTTTTGGAAACCCATTATGACATGAAAATCATTAGATAATCTATTATGACATCCAAATGACTCTTACATTCCTAGAAATAAGAGTCTAGTTGTATATTTAAAAGAATGTTAATTGAATATTTTCGTTTGGATGACAGACATACATATTAATTTTTTCATCCTTTATTTTTAATTTTTAATTACATTTGTCATTTAATAGATATACATTTTTTTTAGTTTTTATCCATTTCTTCATCCATCTATTTTTCTATTCCAATCCTAGATTACTTATTTCTTTTATATTACTCCATGGTCATTTTTCTATATGAAATATAATAATACTAACCTGATGCATACCATACGATATGATTCATAGTGTACTTTATTGTTTTTCTTTAATACAATAAGTTTTTAATATATTTGGGGAGGATAAGAGAATATAGAATGGGTGTGGTTTTTTTTCTCCAGGGAACTATATAAAAATACATTTATTTTCTTTTATTTAATATTTTTCCTCCCTTATCTCAAGATAGCTCTTCATATAGTGGAATTGTGGTTTTTGAAATGGTTACAATGACATATGGTGTAGCTGGTTCTTTCAGTAATTTCATCTCGATTGAGGTGTTATCATATTTGACTATTGGTGGAGGTTTGGGTTGACACACCGAAGGAATACTAAAACCACACACCAAATAAATCCATGGAATTCCATTCATAAATGAGGTCTCAGTAATCAAATATCAACTACAATTTAAAAAAATAGATAATAAATATAACCTTGTCATCCAACCCTAGGACCAAAACCATCCATCCATAATAAAATTTTGTTTTCATCATCATATATATTTAAAAAATGAATTGAAATATTTTAAATTCATGTTATCCAAAACCTCCAAATTTAATATTTTCTAAAATAATAAGAAAATAAAACAAAAAAATTATTATAATAGTTGAACTATAATCGGTGATTGGAATAATTTCGATGCTCTAAATTTTCAATAACTTTGGTTATCCTCTATGCAAAATGGTGGAATTAAAATTATTTTTTCATGCTCTATGAATTGTATGCATCCCTTAAATAGGAGAATCTAGTGAATGATATTTTTATTTAAAAATGTATGGGTACATATCAATGTTGGTATATGTTGTATGATGATTACAGTAGATGAACCCTTGAGTTTACAGTTGGTGATAAAGTGTTTCATCAAGTTTCCCTATGTTTTGGTCACATTAGAACATGAAAATGGGGAATGTTGGCACTCATGATTGTTGGACCATTTGAGATCATGGAGAGAGTCATATAGGTTTTATATTCATTAGTTATTCAATATATTTTTATTTTTATGCACATTTTTTCTCCCATTTTATTTCTTTAGATGTATCATCCTATCCCTTCTCATTTTATCTTTGTTAACGATGTTGATCATCTAATTTTCCTACCCATTGAAGAGTATCTGATTTGTGTTGTAGATCATAGAGAATATGTGTTTCTGAGAAACCCCGTGTTGATAGTTGGAGTATTAAATTTTACATGACAATGAAAAATAAAAATAATTGGAGATGGATGAAAATATGTTGGGTTAATGGACCAAACATCTCACTTAATAGGATTAGTGATTTATGGGAGTACATCCTAATGATGTGCTGTTATATGGTGGGGTGATTATAACACCTGAACTATTTTAGGGGTTCGAAATTCTAGGTTTCATGTATTATATTACCCTCGTATATACTATAACAAGATGTGTTATTTTTAGGGGTTTTTAGTGAATTTTGATAAATTTTGATTTCAATGGGTCTCTGAAAGATTTGTGCATGGTTAGGGGATACCATATGGGTTTCTCTAGAAAACACATGAATCCATTTTTGGATCTATATTAGGTGGCACATTATATGACCCAAACATGCATCCACCATCCCCAAATTATAAACCCATAATACTGTGTGATTTTTCATATTTATTGAAGGAAGTTACAAACCATCTGCCACTTAGGAGATCATGTTCCCACCATTACTAGTGGAACATGGTTAAGGTTCCTGTATTGGAACACATTTCACCTCTACTATTGAAAATATGAATATAGAAAATAATCTAACAAAAAATTTATATGAAATCAATAAACAACTGCCCTTTTTTTCATTCTACCATACTCATCCTAATCCAATTCACCAGGATTTTGGATGATATAATGTGGAATCCAAGTGTCTGATACCACATTATCAGGTAATAAAATATCTAGTGGATGAAATATGCTCCTATCCTATAGGTATTTGCTTCCTCATTTTTATAACTCCCTCTCAAATATTTCATTTCATTTTCAAATGAATAATTTTTAATGTGGTGTAGATGGTTATGATAATGGTTTTAATGAATCAATTTTCATTGTATATTTATCATTTGTTTTTATCCCATATCTTTTCTATTTACTTTTATTTCAATCATACTATAACAATTTGATGGTTACAATTTAGTGAGAATTCATAAAAAATCATGAGGTTGGTGTCATTATTTCAAATGCCAATGTTTTTAATTATAATTTTGTAAATATAATTATTCACATACAATTTTCATATTGGGAAATTAAATTAAATTTTAATTTAATTAATTTAAAATTGTGTCATTATGAGACCCTTCACAGATAATGTTAGACCTATTGGAGTTTTAATGCCAGTTATAACAACCCTAATTCTATATTCATAAATATTACATCATTTTAATGATAAACTACATATTACAGTTTGAAAAAAACAAGGATAAAAAGTTTTAGTGTCATTACAAAATTAGTTTCATACATAACTTATAAAAAATAAAAAATAAAAAATTATTTATGTTCTTCTTCATTATTCTTTTAAAATATAAAATTCTCCAATGTAATTGAAATCATGTAAGGATATACATAAATGAATTGGGTGTTGTATAAAAGTGCAGTAAGAGGACAAAAAAGGATATAAATTAGAATAATAATTGTGATAAATATCATAATATTCATTTCATAATAATAGTATCATCATCATAATCATGATTGGATAAATTAAATAAACTCATAGAATGTTGAAATGCATAAAAGTGAAACATCATTCTATAGTGGTATGATTCCCCAAATAGTTTTGAACAAATATAGAATCATAATCACACATGAAATATGTTAAAAATCATATAATACTCATTGGGAACAATTCTAGAATAATGTTCATTAATAATGATCATCATCTTATCAGATAAGCCACATTACCCAATTCATTGGAGGGATATATAATTATAGTCCCACCCATCACATCAAAACATTTACATGAGAAATAATGCAACATTGAATGCATATAAATAAAATTAATGAAGTCAACCATGTAATTGAATGGGTTTTTTAAGGATTTAATCAATCAATATTTCTTGAATAAACGTTGTGTTCCCAAATAAAAAATGTAAAAAATACATTTCTATAGGTATCATCATTTTTTATCAAATTACAAAATAACTAAAGAAGACAAAAACGAGTTTTGGAATGAAAATTGTTTTTGGAAAGTAATTGTATTATAATATTGGGAACATTTATTTAATTGAATAATAAAGGTTGTAACAATTAAAATATACTTTCAAAATATTAAAATAAAATATCCTCATAAAATATTGAATGAATGTGGAAAAACAAAAATAAAGGGAGTTGGGTTCATGGAACCCATGACCCAAAGTAAGAATGTGTTATGATCAATCACTTAATAACCTCTATACAAATTTAAATTCATTAAATTAATAATTTATAACATGTTCTACAATTATTTTGTTTATAATAAATTTATTAAATTCATTTAGGTCCATTTTTATTAGTTATAGTGTTTAATATCATCATTCATTGAGCTTTGTTTTCATGGTTTTTAGGGACAATTTACATGTATATAATTATTGAAGTTCATGTAAAATGGGTATAAATACCATTAAGTTCAATTATAGGGTATAATAGAACAGAATATATTTTAATTGGTCTCCTACTTTTTTTATTATGAATATAAAATTGATAAAACTTTCATTATAAGTGTTTAGTTTATTGTGTTAGGTTTCCCAACCATCAAGAAATTATTTATTTTTAGTGAATATTATTTCTATAAATTATTTTTAGAACATTAAAAAATTTATCATATACATATAAAAATTCATTTTAATGATAATAATGGTTTTATGACTTAACTTTAAAGAGGTAATAAGAAATGAAAACTCTTTATCCATAAAGTTATGAATGGACGCAACATGGATTATGAATTTGTTTTTATTATAAATGAATAGAAAAAGATATTTGAAATTTAATATTCTATTTATAATATAATATATATTATATATATATGCTACATGATTTATAATTACTATTATTATAAAGGATGTAAGGGACATATGATAAAAAAATAAAATATAATATAGAGATTGAGGATTTTACCTCTTGAATGTAGTATGCTAGTAAACCTCCTCAAGAATCTTGTGTTTATGAATTTTGTGATAATAAAATATATTGGGTAGGTTTAAGAGTATTTGGATTGTTATTTGGTAGAATTTATATAATCCACAAGAATTAGATGCAGTGATTAGAGAGGTGAAGAGGGGTTGTATATATAAAGGATTATAGGGGTAATTATTTATTATTATATTAGTTAGTATTATTATTCAAGTCCAATAATATCAATATTATTTATTTACATGACTAAATATTGTAAATTATATAGTATAGTTCAATCCAATTTGCGCTCATAACATCCATGACTCAGAATTCATTTATTTTGCATATATTGTCAAATATCGTAAATTATTGTATTTCATTATTAACAAAAAATAGATCTCTTTTCTAAATATCTAAAAAAATATCACTATATCCATAATTTGGTTGATAATTTAAAAATTGATTCTATTTTATTAAAATAAATTTCTATAAATGTGAAATTTAATTTTTAAATGAAATCATCATTTATTCGAAACTGCCAATTGTAAAATTATAACATATTTAATGACACTTTGAAATATTAATTACTATATAATAAAATTAAATTATAATTATAATAATAATTTATATTAATATATGAATCAATTTTATAACTATTGTTATTCATTTTGTTAATTATATTTATTATAACATTAAAAATAAATAATTATATTTTACAAAAAAAAATATCTCTTAATTTATCATTTTCAAATTATATTTTTACTTTTATTATGATATAATTATATAATATTTTCCATTATAAGATTGATAAATATTATTTAGACATTCATAGGTGAGTTTACTATTCTATTATTAGGGTTTCATTCTCTGATGATTATATTACTATTCCAATTCTCATGTTAAAATTTCATCGATATAGGTTTCTTAATTTATATAAATACAAAATATATCATTATCCATTTATTATAATAATATTTTTATTAGGTTCTATATGGGTGTTTCTATACTGTATAACAAATTATTAGATTGTAAATTCTATTAAAAAAATTTAAGGTCGTTACATACTCCCCCCATTGAAAATTTTAACTTGAACATTTCTTTTTCAAACTATGATGAAATAATGTGAGAAAAGTTCTCCATAATAACTTCCTATAGATCCCATTCCACCTTTAAATACTTATGATTCGTCTAAAACACTCTTAGGAGGTGAGAATTATTTTTTTAGCACATTGTATCTACAGTTCCAGATGTTCACCAACATCACATAAAATGAGAGTTCATTCAGTAATTATACCCCCTCTTGATTCAATACATGTGATCGGTCAGGTATGTACATCATCATGTGAGATACATTGAAAAAGTCATGATCATAAGCCATATTTGGTTTTATTAAAAACATATAGTGAACTTATCATATTCCATAAAGAATCTAAAAAGGTCTAACGTACCTTTGGCATTGCATTCCTTTCATTCCAAACCACATGACCCACATTCATGGTGATATTAGACAAAATAATTTTTCCTCCAATAGTAAACTCCAATTCCATTCATTGATTGTTAGTATAGATAATCTTCCAACTCTACAAAATTTTTATATGTTGTTTGATAACTTGTTCTTTCTCTATCATCTCTTACATAGTTTCACATCAAATTAGAATTCATTCATCAACATCATCTCCACAAGATAGAGTTTTACATCGCTTCTGACATATAGATTCATATAGAGTCATCTAAATACTGGATTGCAAAATGTTTTTTTATGAGAACACTACCAATGGGTGATGTTGATCCAATCATCCCTTGAATTCCATTACTCATGATCTTGGATTTTCCTCGAGCATCTAAATATTCCTTTTATATTGCCCTTCTGTTTGGGGGTGATATGTGATGAAGAAATTTAATTAAGTATTCCAATAATGTTGATGAATTCTCTGAGAAATATATGTGAAACTCGAATGACTATCATAAATTATTGAAATTCATACTATATATAGTCTATAAATTTTCATAACATATAACATGGAATGTTATTAATGTTAGGAATATTTCCAAAAATAGATGAATTTGAATGACTTTGTGAGTTAATACACAAAAAACCATATCACATTATTTACTTTGGATGTTTTTGGGAGACCATTTATGAAATACATAGTGAAATTATCCCATAGTAATGTGGTTATAGTTACTATTTTCATCATCCATTTGGAAATAGGTAAATCTTCTTTAACTTTTTGGTATACCAAAAAAATGTTGATATAATCTATATGATTCTTCTTTATATTTTCCCGCTAGATATATTTTGAAATATCATTGTAAATCATACTACATTTAGTATGGATGGAAAAAAGATGAACTATGTAAAATATGAAGAAGATCTTTCTTTATTTTAGTTAATTAGACCACAAAAATCATAGTTCCAAACCAAATTAAACCATCATATTCGATGCGGAACTCATGCAGCTTCCCTTTAATAATTTCACCTTTTTGAGTATCTCCAGATCATCTATTTGAGCATACATTATTTTTTCATTGATATATTGTTAGTAAATAATTTGGGAAAGGTATGATATATTCCATACCATTATTATTAAAAATAAATAATTTTCATATCCATGAAGGAATTTCCTTTCTCAATAGGAATCACGAATATAGTAGTAGGTTCCTTTCTACTCGGAGCATCAACAATCTTGTTTTCCTTTCGAGGATGATAGGGAATAAGGAAATAAATGTCATGTGTTAGATATATAAATATCCTTTTATATATTTTTATTTCATTCATATTGTATATATAATTTATACGCATTTTATCTGTACATCTGTCACTCATCACACCATAGAGGTAGTTTTTTAAGATATTCATGGAAAAAGTCACACCTGCTAGCTTCAGATCATTTGTCGGGTAGTTTTGAACACATATATTCCACATCCATGAGGTTTAAGATAACATATTATCATTCATCCTTATTTAAAAAACCCAACAATAATTTTTTTTTGTAATCATAAAAACAATTTTTTGGGTAAAGTGAGAACCACCATGACCAAATACATCATACAGTGGGACACATATTCAACAATTTAATTATGGGGACAAAATAATTATTTAAAAAAATAATGCTTCAATATATGAACATTTTTGTTAAAAAAGAATACCACAAATCATGATTTTTAACGAATAAATCCATCATTGATGAAGGATTTTTTTTGGGAACTGAGTCATCTGCCTTGTAGATTTCATCATCACAACATCAATGTCATCATCTCATAATCACTATGAAATCTAATAATATATTAAATATCCATCTCCTACCAGTGAGAAAAAATATCTTCAACTACCAGATTTCATCATCATCACTAAAAAACTAAACATTACCACAGATGAGGAATCATCAAAGCATAATTATGATCAGACCGTCTGAACCCAATGATGGGGAAGATGCCATCGAGATATAAAAATCTGAGGTCATCATTGGCCTCTAAAAATAAAATAATAAAAAACCATAAAACCTAACATAAAAATATGTCTACGAGAAAAATGGAGGATTCATGGTGAAAGTAAATAGAAATGATCAAACTCAGTTCTTGATATAGATCATGTCACAATGGAAACCCAATGTTGACGACCATCAAAATAACTAGAACTAAACATCAAAAAGAACATAAAATTGTATCAAAATATTCTCGATAACATACATCAAACAGTTTGGGAATTCATGGGTCAAAAACAACAAAACATCTCCATAATAATCCAAAAACCAGTACATAAAATCATTAGTGAAAACCTACTCATTCCACTCAAGGACATCATCTATCATTAAACCACATAAACCAAAACCTCAATGTATCTTCTATACTAGATATGACCTAGATAGAAGCTGAGGAATGAGAGGTCAGAGAATATATTTCATCATCATAGAGCTATGAAGACACACAATTTGTCTAGACCCCATATCACCATATTTAATTCAATGTATAATAATAAAACAAAAATCCCATGTGAGAAATAATTGTGAGAGTATGCATAATATTAAGGGCATAGATGAATGAAAAATTAAGATGTTATGGGGAAGGAAGAATGGAATGAAATCCCCCTTTATGAACATCACTTTTAGAAACCCTCATATGGGAGAGAGAGGGTACATACACCACATAGAGGCTCTCTCCATGTGTACCCAATCCAAGAAATTCTTTTAAGTAACATTGTATATCACAAATCCTTCCCCACATGTGGGTAGTGGGAGTACATGTGTATTGATTGTCTTCTAATTTATCTCCTTAAATTATTCAACACATTTTTTCATCATTAAATACTTTAAAAATTTCATAGTTAGATAGTTAAATTTTTTTGAGAAATGTTTACAACAAATCAGCAGTACCACATTAATCCATGAAAACTATGGATTTCTAGGAGTATAGTTTGATTGGTTCTTTATTCAATTTCCATTATTTTTAAGGTCCATATAAATTTCATCACTTATGATCATGTCCCCCAAAAATGATACACTCTACATAAAAAATTCAAACATGATGAAGAAGGATTTCAATTTCTCCCTATATAATGTTTCTAACACAATCTTTAGATTGTACCCATGCTCCTCCATTGTTTTTGGGTAGATAGTAATTTCATAGATTAAAATAACTAAGAATGTGCCATTTTATTCACTAAATAATCTAATAATTAAATCCATTAATATTTTAGGGGAATTACTAATCCATAGGGAATCACAATAAACTCATAATACCCATACATTTTACAGAAGTTATTTTTAGGAATATTATCATTGGTTAACTTAATTTGATGATATCAAGAATGAATATACACCTTTGTAAAGTGTTGTGACTTAATATTTTATATCACAAGTCATTAATCTTTAGAATAGGAAACATGCTCTTTATGGTGATCGTATTGATCTCCTAGTAAATGATAAACAACCACATTAATCCATTCTTTTTATTTATAAATAGCAATGAATCTTTTTAATATAGAACACTGTGGAATATGATCCCTTTCACAAAATACACATATAGATGCTTAATTAACTCCACCAGTTTGGTCCTCTCCATAATGTACTGTAATTTCTAGAGGGTATTGGCCAAATTAATGTGATATATTTATATTTATATCTAATAGTATAGTAGATTTCTGGGTAACACATTGGTAAATACACCAGTGTATTCCATTACAATGAATGCTTATTCTTTTTTGATTATATCATCTGATGAAACCATTTGGGTCAGGTTTTCCCCTTTAAAGGGAATAAACACCAGCACCATTGATGGATTTTTAAAAGGAAATTAATGTTCCGACAGTCAATAATTGTGAAGCCTAGGATGGAATAGAATATGAAATTATATTTCCTTTTCCAGAATGTTAATGTGAACTCTATATTACTAGATCCAATAAATACCTAGTATATCATTGAATTCCATCATAGAATGTATTATGAGATGCACTAAAAGAATTATCCCATATTTACCAATTTGGGAAGTGTCCAATACTTTTTTTATAATGATTTATCAACAACATGTTATTAAAAATATCACTATATAAGGTTCATGCGTGTTTAATAAAATAGTTATATAAAACATTGAGGATATAATGGAATGAATAAAACCAAAATCAAAAAATATATTTTCCATTCATTAGTGAATATGATTTTTACCTGTTTAGACATTGATATATAGCTCTAATTAAAAAATATGGCTGGAATAACATTCCCTTATTACTATCACTTTGGTGACTGATGATGCTAGTTACCCTCAGGTATTTTTGGTTTAGTGAACTAACCTATGTAGTTCCATTTACATAAAAATTAAATCTTTGAACCATTATAGATGCATTAAAATTTTCCCTTTTTTCATTTATCAGGTGGTTTGACATCTTCAGTTCTCATTGTCATTCATGACTTTGGTGTCCTTATCTCCCACAATTGAATAATTTTTACATACGTTTGAGGGAATGTACATAATTATTTTTAAAAAAATTTTAACATCTGGGTGGTTTAATCTATTTTTTTCATACGACCCCAATAGTAAAATACATTCTTTTTGTCTTATCTACATAACAAAGGGACTAGTCCTTATAGTACATCACTAATTTAAGGTAACATCAAACCACTTCTTCATAAAACCAACGTCTAAAAGAACATGAACATTTAAATTGACTAGTTTTAAACCATTATGGATTCTATATATTTAATTTTATTTTTTAACCAATGCCCATAATGTACCATGAAATGTATATGAACCTTCTTCATAAGTCGAGATAGGTTCACCATCATCTTACTTTAGCATGTGAATTCTCTATCCATCTTCTTATAAATATTATGAGGGAAATACACATTGTTAAATTTTTTATTGATTCCCACCCCCACTCCATCTCTTATATTCTATCTGTTGATTTGGTGTTTATAACCAACTCAAACCATTGAACATTCTCTATATATAAATAATAAATGACTGGAGTCAACTCCTTCATATTAGAGCATTGGTTAACAAAGAATATCCTCTCCATTGTGATATCCCACTATTCTAAAACTATTATATCATATGATCCACTATATTTTATAGTTTGTTTCATCATAAATCACTCTATCACTTTTTCTTCTTTTTAGGTGTTGGTAGATCTTCCATGTGGCTCATGTTATTATTCATACACTGAGATGGCTGGGTAGGAATCACCATAATGTTTTTAGGTCCACCTCCCATGGTGATGGTGATGTTATTAGGATAATAATTTCACTTTCCCAAACATGCTATGTTTTCTTAGATTCTTTAGGAGCCCACCATTTTCTATAATATATTTTTTTGATCCAATCATAGGTAAATAGATCATGAATAAGTTTTCATATTACTCATTTAACTCTAATTTCATATATTATAGTATCCCTTTGATAATAATTTTCCTAAAAAAGATTATGGGATTATTAATTAAACATAATATTATCTTATTTTTTCACTAAATTTTTCTAATACTAGTTCATAAAATAACTGAACTAATATCTGACACCAACAATAACAACACTAATTTTTCATACATAATATTATCATCATTTTAATGGTAAAAAACTACTGTTATAAAAACAAGGATAAAAAAAAGATTATTGGAGATGTTATTAAAAATATTATTTAAATATTTATCCTTATCATTTTAAAATTTAATTTCAACATAGAACTTGTAATTACTTATGGACACACTTCAACGAAAAGTTTTAAAAAATACAGTAAAAGGATGTATAAAATATATAATTAAATATAAAATGGTTGACCATCATAATCATCATCTCTTAATAATAATATTATCACTATCATTATAATGGTGGGAAAATTTGATAAATCCATGGAATGTGGAAATTCTTAAAATGAAACATCAAGTCATAATGAAAAAATACCAATCATAAATTTGAACCAATCTAACATCATTATCATGTATATTATATTTTTGTAATATTGACATAAACATTACTAAATAATATATAATTGTGTTAAACAACAATAAAATCATATCATGTGATATGTCACATTACATAATTCATTGGAGGGACATATAATTTCAGGTCCACCGGTTTCACCTTAATATTTACAAAACCATGAATACCACATACTACCAATATAAATCAAATTAATGATGAAAATAATGTAAATTAATGGGTTTCATATATATTTATTAAATCATGAATCAATGAATAATTTTTTACTATAAATTTAAAATTACAAAAGAACAAATTTGCTATAAAAATCCTCATTTTGGATTAAATAAAATATACCTCTAGAAGAAATCAGTTTGTGTTTTCGAATGAAGTGACATTTTGATGATATTTGAGAAATAATATTTGAAAAAAGTGTACGCGAAAAAGGAAAAGGGATGAAAATGAAATTAAATTTTAGGAATACTAAAATAATATCCACACGAAAATTTGGCATGAAAGGGGATTAACCCATAAAAGGGAACTGGGTTCAATAATCCTTGTTTCTTATGTCTGAATGTGTTCTTCACATTCCATAGATATCTAAGATAATAAATTTAGATTCAATAATTAAATAAATAAAAAATTATTTTAGAATTATTTAATATTTATTTAGTTCATTTATTTATAATTTTATGAGTTATAGAGTTTAATCTCATCATTCAAATAGTATTAATTTTTATGTTTTTCATGTTTGGTTTACTTGTATATAATGATGGAAGATTTGGTAAAATCGGAAATAATCACTAGATGTGAATATAAATTATATTAATTAAATTAATAAAGATAAATTTGTCTTATATCTAATTTCGTTATTGAATGATGATGTTTCATTTGATAAATAATTAATTTATTTCGGTACATTTTCTAACCATCATTAACTAGTTTTTTTATTTAACAATTCCCAAAAAATTGGATTCATAATAAATATAAATTATTGATATACATAAAAACATTTTTAAACTATAATACATAATTTATGACCATAAATGAAGGTGCCAATTAAAAATTAAAACTTTTCATCTACTACGGTGGTAAATTGATATATCATGGATGATATTTTATTTTATAGAATAAATGTACATGAGAATACATTTGATGATGGGTATTAGAATAATATAATATATTTCAATCAAATATATTTTAATGGTGTTATGATGATTATATTTATAGGGGAGGTAATGATTGGAGGTTAAATGAAAGGAAATTAAATGATATAGATTTAGGATTTGATCCCATTATTGGTTTCTAATTGATAACTTCCTTAAGACACATAGGCTTGGTCTTCTGTTGAGACCAGTAGATCTTGGATGTGTTGAATTGTCTTGTGAAGGAAATTGCTCACACTTTTGATAATCCACAATTCATAGGTGGTGTGGGGAGAATAGGTGATGAGGGGTGTCATTTATTGGCGAGGGGAGGGGTTTTTTATTATTAGATTTATTAACATATTATTTTAGCACATGAATATAAATATGTATATTCCCATGAATAAATAATGTTAATGGTTTTTCTATAACCTATTGTTTATAATATCAACTATGACTAAAAAATTCAGGTATTCAACTTATGATGATAATTACCATAAATTAAAATATTTCACTATTCACTATATATCCAACTATTTTAGAAAATTCCAAAAAAGATTCACAGTAAATTATTTGTCATGTGAATATTTAAAAAAATAGAATTAATTTTATTAAAATTATTTATAAAAAATATGAAATTTAATTTTGAAATTAAAAAAATCATTTATTATAAAAATACATATTTTATTAATATAACTAATTTTATGAACCTTGGAAATATTTTCTAACATCTCATAAAATTATCTTATAATTATAATAAAATAAAATATAAAATTAGGAATCAAATTTATGAAAATAATTATTTTATTCATTATACAAATTTCAATATTATAAATAATCATTTACAATTTTAAAGAATATCAACACATAATTTACCATGTTTAAAGAATTTATTTACATAAAATATGATATAACTATATAAAATTTTCATTTATACATTTATAAAATTTTATTTATACTTACATTGGTGATGATACTATTCTATTGGCTATATTTCTATTCATAATTGTTATATAATTATTTGAATGGTCATATTACATTCTATCAGTATATGTTCATTAATTTCAAAAAATACCACGTAGTTAGTTTGAAATTTAGAAAAATGATGTTTTTATTGGGTTTTATAGTTATGGGATTTACACTTTATAAGATAATTATAAGAAGATAATTTCCAATGATAAATTTCCCGGTCAGTACGTTCTTCCCCCATTTTGAAATTTTTTCCTTGAAATGACTTTCTATGTGATTATTTGAAAATAATAAATGTCATTTATCTTTACTTGCTTCTTATAGTCCACATATAGAATCTTCATAGTTGTGGTTCCACTATAATACATTGAGAAGGTAATCAATCTTATTGCATAGTACATTGTCTCAACAGTCCGAGATCATCAATGGATGTTCTTCATATGGGAGGTTGTTCTCTAGTTTCCACCCCTATAGGTTCTATACATGTGACGTGACATGTTTGTATATCCAATAAAAATATATATAGAAAATGTAATGAACATATGATCTATTTGGTGGATTTTAATGTTGATATCTCACTTCCCAATGTAATCAGAGATAAATAAGTGGACAATATACCTTCTATTAGGCTTCCCTTTCTTTCAAAATCCCATTAATCTCTTCATTGGTGATATTCAAAGGAATAAATTATATCATATTTCAAACTAAAAGTCTTGTCATCAGTTTTAAATATAGATATTTTTCATAATATGAGCATCTTATATATGTTGTTGGGAAGATTAAAAATTATATGTCATCACTTTCAAATCATATGTAACATTTATATTATGTTTTCTACATTCATCTCAACAAGTTGGATCTCTAACATAGTTGATATAAATAGCATTATATGGATCCATATAAATAAGAGAATGAAAAGTGTTGTCGTATGAATACCAGACCATAGTGCTATGATAAACAAATATTCCATATAATTCCATTGACAATTCTCATAAAAAATTCATAGATCTTTGGAATTTTCCATTCAAATTTGAAATTATATTAATGGTGGTAGTTTGTGATAAAATTTAATTCAATACTCAAATAACATTGAAGTATTCACCAAAAACTATATGGGTTCATTTAATTCAATAAAAACCAATAGAATGTGTTTTTACATGCAACCTAACCACTTCTCCCACATATAACATCGAATGGTGTTTAGAAAATAAATCATTCCAAATAGTAATTATGTGGGTAGTCTTCGTGACTTGACCCACCACAACCCATATCGCATTGTTCCGTTGGATGTTTTTTAGAGTCCAGTGACAAAATTAATATTTTTATTCTCTAATTTTCATGTGGGTAAAGGAAATGTATAAATCAACGATTGGGACATCTATCACTCTTCTTTAACATGCTGACATACCAAACACCAAGATATATATGTCGAAATCTACTTCATTATATTTTCTCATATGAAGCATTCTAAAAGATCATGATATATCATAGTACATCCATGATGTTTATGGAAGGATGAACTATGTGAATTATCATATAGGTCCTTATTTATCTTAGGTGACAAATACAAACAATTTCTAGTACCACACTAAGTCATACAATCATCATTGATATTGAAATCATGTGGCTTAAATTCTATTACCTCTATCACCTTCTCTGGTAGATTTATATCATCATTTTTTATCCTATATATTTTAATGGATAGATGTTAGGGAAATAAATTTATAAATGTATGAATTATTCTCTTATTTTATGATTTTAAAATATATCATTTTTATATCCAAGAATATATGGTCATTCTCATTCAACATCATAGATATATTTTAAGATAATTTTTTACTAAGAGAATTAAATCTCATTTTTTCAATAACATGGTGATAATTAATAGAGAAATTATATTTTGTGGTTGTTACTAACCATGTACCTTGATCCATTTCAATATCCTTTGTTGTGAATATATAATTTTGTCTCTTGTGATTAGTATATATGTAACACTTCTCAAAATAGATACTGAGTTGCAATATATCTAATGAAAAACCCACAATTACTAGCTGTGAATCATGTGCTGGTTTGAATTTCTCAAGGCTCTGTAACATTTGTGAGGTGTAGGATATCAAATTATCATCTACCATGAGTAAACAACCCAATTTTTTTCATTATAGCATAACTATATATAATTAATCCCTCTACACATTGTAGTAGTTTGAGTACATGTGAAATGATTATAATAATCATTATCCCCTTAAATAATTCCTTCTATTATAATATCTAGAGATACTTTACCCCTTTCATAGTAATCGGGTAAAGAAATCATGATAAATTCCTCAAAAAACATCTATAGTACGTAGATATTCCTCTAAAACTATGGATTTCCATGAAATTAGTGGGTCTAAGTCATTTCTCATTTATCCATCATTTTATGTGTAATTAGAACAGATCATCTCTAATGTATGCACTAGTTTGTACGAACCCATTGTAAAAAGTATCCAAAATGATTATCCACTTGCTATTACAACTCATTCATCTTAATCTTATAGGGGTATTTTTTTTAAATGAGTGGCTCTGTGTATAAGCACTATTGAAGAAACTACCACATCATTAAGGGTATGTCTGAGTAACACATTGGTAAATACATATGTTGATTCCCCCACAATAGAAATTTCCTATATTTTGATTATGTTCTGTTATGAAACCATTTGGGCAGGGTATGCTTACTGAAATGGAATCAGCAGCCACACTAATGATGTATTTTAAAAAGATGATCTATTGTATTCCTTATATTAATAGATGATTATTTTATGGTTTGTAATATGAAATGATATTTCATTTTCTTGATATTTGATGTGTTGTATATATTTCAAGATCAAATAACATCCCAATATAGAATCACATACCACTATCTGATGTATTAAAATGTTCACAAGAAGAATATTCCCACATAAAAAAACATGATGATAGTCCAACACTTTTGATGAAAAGATTTCACCACTATGGTTTTTTATAGTTATCTATAATTCCATGTATCTATGTTGAGATTTAATTGTTCTAGAAAAACTGCATTATCTATAGGCATAAATATATCCATTATCAAATAATAAATTATCCATTCTCGTGTGAATTGAAAGAGTACATTGTATGAATTCATTTTCATAATCCACATCATATATAGTGATGGCATATGATTAAACATTATCCTTTATATTGGATGGTTGTTTAACCTAGTTATCCATATGAATTAGTGGTTTATTTTATTTCCTTGCATAGTTCCCTTTAAACCAACAGTTGACACAATGTACCATGGGTGGTGCATTTGGGGGTTCAGTTCATTCTTCAATCCATTTTATTAGTATATTCATATCTCTACAAAAATTGTGATCCTAGAATATTTCTCCTATATAGTTTATGCATTTACCTATGCCATTATGGAAATTCCAATACTGATTCTTCAAAAAAAATTACATATGGATAGTTGGACCATATTTCTTAATTTTTCATTCGATCCACCAACATGAAAATACATTATATAATACTTATTACAATAATTATGGTACATGTCTCCAAACTCCATCTCTACATTTATGTCAAATATAACCACTTTATTATAACTCCTTATGTGACATATATGTTGGTCATGTCAATGGTTTGGTTCAAATAAGTAATGAATCTTTATATTTTTTTGTCATTACTGGAAAAAAACTCGAGGCATACCTTGCATTCATTGTGATGTTTTCTTCATAGTACATGATAGATTCACATTTCCTTTTCTTTGTCTATATAAATTATATATCAACATTTTTTTAATATTTTAATGGAAATTATTATTGAAACGTATTTCCTTAATGACCTCTCACCCTAACATTTCTACTTCATCCTTTAATGTAGTTTTCAAAATCAATACAGACTATTGACCGACCTCTAAAATTAAATATAAAATTCTCATAGTCTCCTTGTACTTCATAGATTAATGGATCGTGGAATGTAATATCACCATTGAGTTGACCGATTCTTCCATGACTAGTGGATATTTTTATCCACTAAATGTCTGTGGTCCTTATTACATAAAAGACTCAATGGTTAATTAGTATTTAAGGTTGATTGAAAACATTCCATGTTAGTTATGTTAGTTTTTGTAGCTTGAGATATATGGATAATCATAAATATAATTTTTTGGACAACACATCACATGTAATTGTTGATTTTCTATGTATAATCATTGCATTATCCCCCACATGGGTTATTGGCCAAGTTTAACCTCATATGCACCATTTCCTAAAATTAGAAATCATTGAAAAAAACATAACTAATAAAATAAGAAAGTTTTTATCCTTTTATGAAATTAAAACTAAATTTATATCTTATGATATACCTTTGTTAACAATTTTATAAATAAAATATTTTTGGTTTTTTAGATATATTTAGTCATATATAAAGGGTGTTACATAATGTTATCTAATCATAATGTTGAAAATAAACTAAACTGTTAACTAATAACAACAATAAAAACCCTAAATTTTCAAACATAAGTATTAGGTAAATTAAAAGATAAATAACATACTACTATTACATACAAATATGATCCAATGGTCTAATTTATTGGGAAAATTATACCAATACATAATATGTACAAAATAAAACAATTTTTTTTAAATTCATCTATATTATACTTTTAAAAGATCACTTTTTTACTTAGTACATCTAATGACCTAATATTATAAATAAATTAGGGTGATACTTTTATTAATGGATTTTTTATATTATTTTTTGAGATAATATAATGTCATTTTGATGAGTTAAGGTATTTAATAACACAGTTTCGACAGTGTTCGTTTTCATGGATATTATTGTTGTTTTACCTTTATATAATTACAGATGTTAAATTAAAATAGGAATATTTATTAAGAAGGGAAATTATATGATATTAATGAAATCAATATGTTTTATTGGATTCATATATCATTTTTACTACTATGATGATCATTTATTTAGTAAAGCATAGATGATAAATCATTAGATTATTTGGGTAGGTTATGAAACTATCATAAACATGTTTTGTTTTATTTATAATTATGAATATAAAAACGTTTTATAACATTAAAAAGGTTTTAATATATACAATAAAACCATTTATAACAATAATGTAAATTTTATGACTTTTCATGAATGTGGTAATTAAAAATATAAAGAAGTCATCTATGGAGGAGGTGAATCAACGCATAACCGATGATGTTTTAATTTTTAGAATAAAAGGAGAAGAGAAGATATTTAATTATTTATATTACATTAAATGTAACAAACTATATGTTTTGAGAAAAATATGGGGTGTGGGGTGGAATTTATTAGGGTGGAGAGGATTGTTGTTTAATTATAATATTAAATATTTTATAATTATTGCTCATTATAGTCCATAGTGTTCATTTCCATTAACATATATGGTAACTGGTTCCGGATAATTCGAACCAATGGGTTTTTACATCATCCATGACGTAAAAAAGATGTATTTAACTTACAATGATAAATACTGAAAATTATAATACATAACTATTCATAAAAATTCAAATACATATAAAAATCCCAAAAAATCACTTTATCAAATATTTGACATGTAGAATTCAAAAAAGGAATCCATTTATAGAAATAATTTTCAAAATTTGAGAAAATTTATTTTATATAAAATAATAATATATTTGATAAAAATGAGTTTAATAGTATAACTATATTGATGACACTTCAAAAATAACATTATGGTATCATGAAATTAACTTATAATTATAATACACCAATTCATTGATTTATGAATAAATTTTATGAATATATATATTTTTTAAATGAATACCTTAATTATAAAATTATAAACAAAAATTTATATTTTTCAAAAATATAAACACTTAATTTATAATTTCCAAAATAATTATTCATTTATTCAATGATATAATTATATAATGTTTTCATTCATACAATTCCAAAATTTTATATATACGTTTATAGGTGAGTTTAATATTCTATTGACCAAATTAAAATTCCAAATGATTATATTACTATTCAAGCAGTCATGTTACTATTATACAGGAATAATTTCTTAAATTTTTATAAATAGATCGTTTTACATTTTCATTTATGAGAATTTTATTTTTATTAAGTTCTATATGAATATATTTCAACCTTTATAAAATAATTATATGAATGTATATTTTGTTAAAAAAAATAGTTCATTATAGTGTCACACCTTTGTTTTTATTTTCCAATTTTATATTGATTTATATTTTTTTGGATTTTATCTTGTGTTTTAGTAATTTCAATTTGAAATTATTGGTTCCCATCTTATTTTCCTATGTTGTGTGGTTTTTTATCATAGTAATGGGGTAATGTTAAAAGGACCCTACCTTAAAATTTTCATAATTATGAGTTATGTCAATTATTTATATTTAGAATCTTATCAACTTTAGAGTTTTAAATAATTAGGCCATAACTATTATATATTAGACCCAAACAATACATGTTGATAGTTACACTCAGTATACCATTTTTTCACAATAGAAAACCAATAAACAATACATGATATTTTTTCATAAAAAAAATATTCTTGACTTCTTCCTCTATTTTACACGTCCTTATACCCTATTTAAATATTATAAAAACATGGAATTAGCATAAAAATATCAGTAAGAAATAATAAATATCTAATAAAATCATTTATCAAATGTATATTTAATACCCATGAAAACATTTCCATAAAATCATAATTTTAAACCATATAACATAAACAATTAATCCTATATAATTTAATTATACTATTCCTACAAAACATCATAGGAATAATAAATAAAAAATTTAACATTTGGCATCCATATCGAACACATATTGTGGATTTCACAGCTATATAAGAAGTAAAATTCAAGGTTACATTAGGAATTCCCATCAAAATATGTTCCATAAATCTAATAGGATAATCCTTGTCATTTACATCTATCATGTAACCCATTTCAGTGGAGGGCTATCATGGTCCCACCCATCCTCAATTTATCACATAACCACCCATATAAATAAGCAACACCCATGTACCATAACATATTTAGAACATATGAACAAGCATAACGTAAAAATAATATTTCCACATTTCACTCATAATATGTCACTTTAAAATATTGATACAATTGAACCATATACTAATCCATTTTCATTACCAAATACCAAAAAATGAATACGATATTTTCTTTTATTTTTAAAATACATTATGACTTATAGAGTAATCCAAATGAAAAATAATTGTCATGGTCGTGGAAAGGTCCTTTTAAATGCATATGTTTAAAAATATTCTTTTTTTTCATTTTGTAAAATTAGTTATAGAAATACATTATTAATGAAAAATATTGCATACAATTAAAAGGAAATATATTTTTGACATTGTATAACAAATTGATGATATGAAACAAAATTTTTCTCAATATGTGGAGATTGAGACGAATCCCTTTTCAATGATAAAATACATAGATTAATGATAAATCAATGACATTATTATATGTTAAAAAATATAACTACAAACAATATAAGTGGATAATACATTTAAAACAATCATCGATCATTCACACATATTCATGGAATATCAAAACAAATGACAAGGATACTTAAATCCATAAATGAAGATTGATATATGATTTCCCTTACAATGAGTTCTAATTGTCTCACTCCTTCTTAGATTTCATTAATAATTTACAGTGGATAATATATAATTTATTTATAACCAATTTAATGATTATTATTCATTTTAATTTAAATATTACATTAATATAACAATTATTTTTTTTTCTTAGTTCATATCGGACAATTTTTCGATGTTCGATACTGGAGTAAAAATGATCATGTCTTAATGAAAATTATCATTGTTTTTATAAGTTCATAATCAACAAAATTATATTTAATATTTAATATAATATATATCAAGAATATATGTATTTAAAAAATCCATAATATTTTGAGATATGAAATAAAATGCTCCATTAATGGAAATGGCATGCCATACATATGCATTAGTGATACATTAATTTATTTTTTTATATTAAAAGAATGAATACTAAATGATACATAGGAATATTGTAATATATATAATAATTGATACAAAAGTTAAATAACTCTATCCTTTTTAAGTTCCATGTATAGATTAAACTATTCATGTCGCATTGAATGTCCAATAGTGCACACTTCCTCAATTTAAATTATCATATTTACACAATATGGGAAGCATAAATTTATATTGTAAATATAAATTATACAAGAATATATTTAATATAAATATAATATATATATATAATACATAAATATATTTCAATCATAATTTCCACCATTATATGTGTTATGATAAAATTAAACATTCATCATTTCGTGAGATAATTGTTTATCGTACACAAAAACTAACGTTCTATATACATTAGATAGAGTATTGTGTACTTTTAGGTCATAAAATTAGAATAAAAAGATCATATTATATTTATAATATATGTTATTTTATAAAATAATGTAAAAATGATTATTTAGGGGCTCTAATAAAGAAAATAATTGAAATGATCTTGAGAAAATATGTTACTTCTAAATGAGGTAACTCATATTTATTTGATCCAAAATGTTTTATTAAAATTCCTTAATACAATGATAGAGATTAAAAAATAATAAGGGGATTTTGGGATCTTATTTTATCATCCATTGGTGGAGCCAATGGGATTGAGATGTGTAAGTTGGTATAGGTGGTGGCCCATTATTATATGAAAGAGGGGTTCATTAGAAAAATAATGAAATATAAATTTATTAAAATTTATTTTTGAAATATTATTTCAACAATTTGAAATAAATATATTATATATTTATTATGTGTCTAAATCCTCTCAAATAAAATTTTTTAGGCAATTTATGGTAATAAAATTAACTTTATATATTATCATTAACCCTTAGTTAAAATCTTTAACTCTTACCATGTCTTATAGTGTTTTTATAATATATGGTTACTATAGTTACAATATATTTTTGATAGATAAAAATTGGAACATTAATGAAATTTTTTACATTATATACGTCATTTTTAAGAATATTTCATTTCTATGATAATTATATCATTTAATAAAATATTATTTGTTTTAAAAACATAGTTAGGTAAATTTTAACACCATTTTGTAATAGATATTTTTTAATGTTGTAACAAATTGATTCCATATAAAAAAAAGAATTAAATCATCCCTCAAATCTCAATTTCATCCCAAAAAAATTATTTCCATCATTGAAATGATATAATTTCATTTATTTTAATATTTATAATATCAGTTATTGGAATCGTTCAATGATTAGGTAATCACTACATCTTTATCATTTCATAAATCAATTAATTTTTTTAATGTATAAAAATTATAAATGAAATACAATTACGTAGAAAACACTTTTATATTTATGAATAATATTTATATAATATGATATATGTTATATAATCCATGATAATATTTTGTTATTTAAATGATGCACTTTTATGTTATATTTCCCTTTTATTCTAAAAAAATATTATAAAATGTCATTGTCACACCCAAGTGGCTCCATGTGATCCTAAAATCGTCCTAAGAATTATCATGGTCCTATGTATATCATTCCATAGTATTCAGACATGTTTTGGGGTAGATTTAATTTCATATAATATTATTTATTACCCTTATATTCCTGATTTAACCTTAAACCGTGGTTAATTAAAATTATTAATGACGTTACATTTCATAATGCCAAAAAAGATACCTTTTTAAATATTTTCGACCATTTGATTCAAAAATAAATAATATATTTTTCCAAATTTTAATCATAGAAATGGAGGAAAATAATTTAACATTAAATATCGTGGTCAAAACCAGAAAGCGGGGTTTAAATAAGTAAAAACTATCATAAGATTGACATGTGTTTATGTAAATATTCAATATGAAATTACATCCAATTACCAAAATTTGATTACATAATAAAAAATCCAATTAAACATTAAGACAAATTAAAATGAAAATTGATCAATACAAAAACATTAGATGAAAATGTTGTTTTGAATTAAAATCCAGTATTCTCAGTATTCATTAAAATATGGATTTTAACAAAAAATGGTAAAATTCTAACCAAGGTAAATTTTCATGTCCCTCTAATAATTAAGAATATTATTTGATCAAATATAACATATTAATGTTAAAAAATATATTTAAAAAGGTTTCACCATGAAAAGTTATTAAAATGACATTTTAAATATATTAATGTAATTAAAGCCTAAAAATGGATTCATTCTAATATTAAGCCTCTAAAATTTATTGGAAAAATCTAAAAAACATTAACAAGAATGTGTAATAATATATTAGTTAGTTATTTTCATTCCTTCCAATTCACTGTCTAGGCGTTAACGTACATTTAAAATAATAATAATTATTGTTATGTTATGTTATTTTGTGATATAAATCAACGTTGTGTGAATCTTATGGTTTCATAGAAACATGTTGTTGTTTGTTAAGTACGCTATTAAAAAATCATAAAATTTAACATTAAATTAATATATTATTCATAAATATTAATAGACCCAAAAAATTATTATTCTATAAATACTAGGGATGTAACATCCTTCCCTCTATTTGGAAATTTCTTCCTCGTAATTTTGAATATTTTCTATGTAACGTCATTAAAAATGCCAGACATGAAAAAGGGTAAATGAAACTACAACATTAAAACAATTAGTGATATGTAATAATGTCACCCATGATATCAAAAACTAGGATTCCATGTCAGAATACATGGATATGGATTTAAAATAAACCATATTTATCTGATGTAGAGTGATATAAAAGATTATTAGGAGATACATAACCACCAGAACACCATAAAATTGAATGGGGTTAAATGGTAAATGAATCCTATGTTGGTAATGTAAATTGAAATGTTTATTTAAGATGCTTTTAATAATGTTTATGAATTTTTTTAATATCTATAATGATATTGTAACAAAATACACTTACATGATAAGTAGAGTTTTATACTTTGATAAATTTATTCCACAAAATCATTTTTTCCCGAAGAAATGAGTATTCATGATGAATTAGTCACACCTATATTTCTAGAATCGACTTCAAGAAAATCACATAATAAAAATAAGACGAACTATAAATTTACCCTATCTTTAGACTTTAACCAAAACCAGAATGGTTAGCACAAGGTCAAATAATTATGTAATAATCATTTATAAGAAGAATAAGTAATTTTATTTTAAATAATTAAGAAGTAACACCCATGATCTATATAGACCATTCAAAAATTAATGTCCTTATAATTCCAAAAAATAATAAAAATAGTATTGAAATGAAAAATTCATAAGGATTTGATCTCATAGTCTTCCAAAACAAATCATAACATTTATCTCCAAAGAACATCAACTACTCTTTAATGCTAATACATAGAAGAAACTAACATAATCACATATTCATCATGATGGGTTAATCATTTCCATAAATAATCTAAATCTCCATATGTCCAGAATAAAAAATTCTTTTCTTTCAAATCAAAATTCATCAATTACTCCTCAAATGAGATCACATAGTATTCAAATTTACATAGGCATATAGTCGCCCCAAAAGAGAAAAGCACTTCCAAAATAATATTTACCAATTAATCTCTAAACCATTTTACAATAAAAAGGATTTCATTTTGATAGAAAATAAGTTCAATAAATCTACATATTTATAAACCGTAAATAAGATTAACTACAAAGAATAAACTTATTGTTTAACTATAAATTCATTTAATTAAGAAAAATAAGTATTACTAACTAGATTCATCAACTGATGTTGAAAAATGTAAAAATAATATTTCCAAATTTCAATCATAAGAAATCATTTCAAGTTATGGATAAAATTGATCAATTCTCAAAACCATTTTCAATATCAAAATACATTAAAATGGAATATGGTATTTTACTTTCATTTTTAATTACATTACGAATTATAGAGGAATCCACGTACAAAATAATGGTCACATCATTAGAATGGTAGTTTTTGTCACATACAGTGAATGTTTTTTGTTTAGTAAATTTCATTGTAGAAAATTATTAATTTTCAAAATCGTTGAATAAAAATTAATTTCAAAGGATTTTATTATGAACTGTATAAAAGAAGGTCGTATATAAATGAGAATATTCCAAAATAAATGTAGATTGAGACAATGTCCCTTACATAGTTTGTGTCTTTAGATAAAAGTTAAATAAATTACATAATTATGTGAAACAAATATAAATACACCGAATATAATATGATATTATGTGTAAAAAATCATAGATCATTCACATATATATATTGAAAAAAACCAATGACATGGATATTTATCTTAATAAATGGTTATTGAGTTACAATTTCCATTAAATTATGTATGAAGTGTCTTGCTCATTTAATTTATTTCATGAATAATAATCATAGTTTAATTAATACATTTCTTATAACATTTTTCATTTCTATTATTCATTTAATATAATTTTTCAAATATAATAACAATCATTTAATTATCTGTGATCATATAAAACATTTTTTCAATGTTTGGTAGTTGAGTAAAACATGAACCTATCTTGATTCAAATTATCCATGTTTTCATCAGTTCATAATCTCTATAATTATATTCAGGATTTAAATATCATATATATCTATAATATATGTATTTAGAATAGTCTATAAAATTTGGATATATGATATGAAATGCACCTTTCATGGAGATGGTTGGTCGTACGTACGTAGGAATACTAAATTCATTTCTTTTTCATAATACAATAATGAAAAAATTATACACATGTATATTGGAATATATTTTATATATGTTAAATACGTTCATTTACTGAATCCTTTATATATTATTTGTATTGAATTAATGAGTCGTAACACATTGAGGGTGTGGTAGTCCAAACATCCTCAAATTTAATTATCATTTTTACGATTATGGAAATCATAAATTTATGTTGAAAATAAAAAATAATATAATAATAGATAACATATAAATATTATATATATCATATATAAATATAGTCTCATAATAATATTCAAAATGAAAGGTGGTTTAAAAATATTGAACAATTATCATTTTCTGAGTGATTAGTTTTTCGTACACCAAAATGGTATGTTCTATATCCATAAGATGAATGTGTGTATAACTGTTGGAATATCACATATCATAAAAACATTCTAGGATATTTAGGATACATGTTTTTTTATAAAAAAAATATATAAAAATATAGTTAACGTAGTTCGGTAATGAAAATAAATTAGCAGTGCTTGAGAGAAGATGTTAACTCTAAAGCAGGTAACTCCATTAGATTTAGGCCAATAGGGTATACATAATTTCCTACTTCCCATGGTCAGGCTTCAAAGATGAATGGAGGGATTTTGGTATCATATTATAGTATAATTTGGATGAAACAATGGGCTAGAGATGTCTGACTGAGTGGGTAAAGGTGGTGTCCCTTAATAAGCGTGAGGATGGGAACTTTAGGAATGTCCTTTAATATTATTTTATTAATAATTAGTTATCAAATTTTAATATCTACAAAGCAATATAATTCCAGGATAAGAAAATTATGGGTCTAAAGTTTATCATTAATTACATTTGTAAAATTATATATTTTATTTGGAAAAGTATAAATTTTTTAAACCATTAAATCACTTAATAAAATAGTATTATAATAAAACTAAATTATTTTAATTACGAAGAAATTAAGTAATTGAATTTTTTAAAGCCATAACAACTTGATTTCATCAAACTAATGGTATAAACTCATACAAAACATGTCAAGTGAATCCGAAAAATTCA
Organism: Viscum album; assembly: GCA_963277665.1. Classification (NCBI taxonomy): domain Eukaryota; kingdom Viridiplantae; phylum Streptophyta; class Magnoliopsida; order Santalales; family Viscaceae; genus Viscum; species Viscum album. Next base: position 836,594,467 of record OY728138.1, read on the forward strand.
TGGATGGCATAAAAATGTTAAAATTACCAATATAATAATATTTATAATATAATTTATATGGATCATTTATTAATCAGGTAATAATTGCATAATCATTGTGTCTTAAATAAATTTATTTATTTATTGACTAAAAATTTTAAGTAAAATACACTGATATATGAAACAAATTTATATTTATAATAATTATTTATAGTAGAGGAGATATTTTATATAAATGGAATTAAAATGGTTTATGTTTGGAGATAAATGTTTATCATATATTAACCTTTTCTTTAAAACTAATATCCAAAATGTTCATTACCAATCCTATGTGGCTCCATGGGGACCTCAAATCAAACCGAGGATGATAATGGTCAAATATATTTCAACCAATGTGATTAAGAGACGTTTTTATCAATATAATATGATTATAATATTAATGTTTACCCTTATTTACATCTTTTACCATTTAACCATGGTAAATAGAAATTATTACTGAAGATACTATTCATAATGTCCAAAAAATAAAAGGGATTTATTTTCAAAATTTGGGCCTTCTGATTTCAAATATGGAATCTGTTTTTCCAGATTTAAGACAAAAAATGTAATAAATTAATTTAAAATTAATTTACCTTGACAAAACCAAAATTTTGGTATTTAGGAATTAAAAAACAATCAAAAGATAGGCATGTGTTTATATACATTTTCAATGTAAAATAGCTTCCAATTTCCAAAATAGGATTGAATGATAAAAAAATTCAAATTAAATTTTAAAACCAATTAAATGGAAGATATATGTATAATTAAATTTGTTGAAAATTTAGTTTTGATTCTAAATGCAGTATTTCATCATTATTCATTAAAATATAGATTATATAATAAAAATACATAAATTTCCACAAATGTAAATATTAATGTCCTGCATATAAAGAATAATTTCATTTATTCAAATTTAATTATTAAAAATGAAAAATACTATATTTAAAATGGGTTCTCTATACTCTACCTTTTAAAAATAAAAGAGTATTTTATTCCTAAAAATGGATTCATTCTCATTTTATGCCTATAAAGTTTATTAGATAAATTTAAAAATATTTTACAAAAATATTCAATTAAATTTCAGTTTTTTATAATCATTACTTCCAATATATTATAAATGATTTAACTATCGTATAAAATAATATTATTATTAATGTATTATTTTTCAGCATAACTCAACATTGTGTGCGACGTATGTTTTGGAAGAAAATTATTGTTTTATGTCAAGTACGCTATAAAGAAAAGAATCCCATTTGATATAAAATTAATATATCATTAAAAAATATTAATAGATATGAATATTTATTTTTCAATAAATAATTGGGCTTTTAAAAACTGTATGGACACCTATTGTTGAGTCCCATTTCTATTCATTATATTCTTGCATAGATTGAGTTTCACATGTTCCAAATGGTAAGAGTGTAATTGTGTTGCTAACTTGTGTTATTTTTTGTGTCTTGGGTGTTATGGCATTGGGGATCATTACATGATCGTGGTTATTAAAAACAATATGAAATTCATGTGTGTGTACATATATTTTATTTATTATAACAATTCGATGGTTGATGTAAGGTTTACCATATTATGCTGCCAAATAGTGAGGGTGTCCAATGTTCCCAGTGAGGGATCTATGTTTTGTGGATCATTTAATTTATTACATGGCCTAATTTTTCACAATTAGGATGTTCATTTAAATTTTTAAATAAACCATTATCATTCTTTGTTTTTAACCACAAATTTCTACTATCATTTCCATTTGGCTCGTGCGACCCTAAGGGAGCAGTTCATTGTTCCACAAGCCTCTACCCCTTCCATGTGTAATTCCATGTGGATATCTTCAAGGACATGGATGATCTATCATGTTAATACCCTATTCACTTCTATTTATCTTCCTTCCATTTCAATTTTTTGGTTCCACTTCATCAATGGCCACATACGTCTAGTTTTCTTTCCTATTTTATTAAATTGTTATTTTTTTCGTATTTTTATGTTTCTTCATAGATGATCATGTCTCTTTTGCACATTTGGGGGTTCTTATGTAATTTTTTATTGATTCAACATTAATTTGAGTTAGTCTTACCATTTATTTTTCTATTTAAACTGATGAATCATTTATTTAATTTAATTATAAAAATTCATTAAAACTAAATAAAAATTTAACAAATTTAGAATATATTTTTGATGCGTTTGAATTGAATTAGTCATTGTATAGAATTAAACGAAATAGTATCACTATATATCTCTCACCAACTTTTTGTTAAAACTATAGCTTGGATTATATAAATTTTTTTTTGTTTATAAATAGTGAATCAGGTTTCTAAAATGAATTTATAAAGGGTTATTGGTTTTATAATTTTTGTGTGATGTTATTTTGTATATCATTTTTCATTCATCGGTTTTTGCGGACCATTGTTCAAGGATTTTTTACTTTTATGTTTCTTTCTATGGTTTTGATGATGAATAAGGCATTGGAGATGTGATACATTCAGATAATTAAGGGATAATGGTTTTATTGCGTATTTCATTTCATATATATATGAACCTAATTAAAGGAATTGGACAATGTTTATTATTTGATGGCATGAAGTTTTGAGAAATTTATTTTTCATGATCATTGGTAAATGGGGTAGTAATTATTTCAATCCACTTTTATTGATGACATGAGATGACCAATTTGGGTTTTGGTTATGTTTGTTGTGTTCTTCATGGTAGACAATTGTCTTTTACTCTTTATAAGGGGTGAAGTGATTTCCAATGAAAATATTTGGAAGCAGGATAGATTTAATAATGCTGGTGGTAGAATTATGAGGCCAAGATATCCTTTCTCAGCTTTTTATAGGCATTAGACCATGTTGTTTCATAAATGATTATATCCAGGTTACAATATATAATCATGTTCAAAAAATCTAAATAAATATTAACATATGGATGCAATGGTCACTTGTAGCTTTTTTTCGGCCTATATATAGGATATTATGTAGAACAAAGACCAAACCATTGGATGACTATCCATACTCTTTAGAGATATAGTGTTATAATATCGGTTTTTCTTAATGTATATTTTTGATATAAGGATTTTTTTTCAATAGTGGTTGTTTCTTATGGTGGAAATATTGTTCAATAATGGGAAAGGGTGTTAATATCTTTTTGGAATATCTATTTTAATGGATGTTTCTTTTGAATAATTATAAATCATTACAACTTGGTTTGGAGTGTTTTTCATTATGTGTCTTATAAAAATTTTCATGTACATTTTGTATTTGGTGTTGTTCTAATTTATAGATTCAATGTTTGATTTTTTGTGTTGGTTGGGAATCCATTTATAACCCCAATATAGTGGTTAGTCCAGAATGGCCTCATAGTGTTGTTAAATTAATTCTTTGTTTCCACATATACCTTTTACTTATTTTCATTCCTTTAAAAGGTGACCTGGGGTTAACACAATACATTAGTGTTATCCTAACTCATGTATCACATCCCCTTTCGTATGTGTTAGGATCATAGAGTCTGATCGATTGTATTGGCATTGATAATATTGTTAGATTTTGGAATATGGTTTCTTCATCTTCCAACAGGGATTTTTTTGAATTTATACAATATTTTTTATGGAATATTATTCTATAATTATTGATATTTAAGGTTAAATTCAGATTTAGGAGTTGTGTTGTTCGATGGTGTGAATTCATAACATTTAAAATTATCAAATGTATAATTTTAGGTATTCTAGGGGAAGAATGTGTAAGGGTAATAGTTCAGGACTTAGGTGTCAGCGGATAATGGATTGCGTCCGAGGAATAGTTGTCCAAGATTTGTGGAAGGTGTTCACTTGGCCTATGAGTTGTTAGTAGAAAAATATCACACAGTTTGTTAAAGTTATCCCATACTGTGTGGCCAAACCTTGATTCTATCCAATAATCCCATTGAGGGATAAATGGTGGGCGCCTGGTTAGGGAATTTTTTTTCAAACTATCCATAGTTATTAGGTTCATTAAAAATGATAGATGATAATTTTCTACTCCTAGATTATTATCTACAATGCTCCATCTTAATTACCATTTGGTTTTAGCAACTCAACGGTAGATATAAATTGTTCCTCATTCCTCACCACCTCTTCCAAAAGAGATTCCACATGGATTTCATCAATTAATTATGAGATTTAATAAGGTAATCCCCTATTATCTTCTCTATCTTCATTCTTCTTCTCTTTTACTTCTAGTAACTCTTCATTCATGGTCCCATTAGTAAAAAGTTATTGTTTTTGGGTGAAAACATGGGTTATTTTCTTATTTATATTCATCTTGGATGTTCTTGAATTTTTAGACCCTTGCTGAATTATATTACGTTTACACTATCTAAGTGTCAGGAATTTGATATAGGTTACCATTTGGGTTTTACCATAAAATTAAAAGAAAGTTAATTAAATACATTTTTACCTTAATTTGATAATAAATAGTGATGTATGATCATTGGAATAATTTTTTAATATGTGTGAAATAAATTTTCCCTTGTTTGTAATTGAATGTAATAGCATTACCAAACATTTATCATCATGTCTTCATTAAAATTCATCACTAGAATTTATAAATGGATTTCGATTTCTAAACGGTGTTTCTATTTTTGAAAATAGATTTATAAAGGGTCCATGTATTTTTATTATTTTTTTCTGGTAATTTCATAAATGATTTGTAATTAAAATAACGAGTGAGGCTCATTTTTCTCCAATATAAATTTGTATTTATTTTTAAAGATCCCTTGGTTTATATCTGATTCCATGACTAATGATAATGAGAATGTGATGTCATTATAAAGGGAATAACATCATGTGGTATTTGTTCAATGATAAGGGGATATTGTTTTGGGTGATTCGAGTGTGATTTTTGGTTGTGTGAATCATGATTTGGTTTATGCATGTGATTTGTATATCATGGATTTGTTTGGACCACCCCACATTAGACATGACTTGTGAACCTAGAATAACTAGAATATTATCCATGAATGATCGGTGTACTAGTTTAGGATTATGATATGGATAGTATCCCTTAATATGGAATTTTCTTATGCTTGGGATTATACCTCACTGTTAAGCCTGGTTGGGTATGACCAAATATAAGGGCAATCTCTTCCATCAGGTGCACTGGAATTATAGATCAAGTAATATAAATTTATATATTTTACTATATTATCTTATATATCCCCATGTCTCACTAGAAAATAATTAATTGTGGTGGAAATTTTAGTTGCCTCATCTATTATGGTTTCTTATTTAGTGTTTCCATTTTCCATTTTTGTATAATTGTTCCTCCCACTTTCTCCTATAGTTTGACTTATAAAAAGTAGATAATGTTGTTAAATATTTTAGGTATATAATATCTGTAAAGTTATAAAAAAATTTCAATTAAAAAATTGAATACATCATTCTCCTTTATATATATACTTAATACTCATTATTTTTTAAATATATACTAATTTTAGATAAAAAAGTGAAATAGTCCACAATTTAAAAAAAAATTAATGAAACACAACATTTATATATTTTATTTCAATCCTAAAAAAATGAGAATTATATTTAAAGGATATACAATGTGTATTGATTACATTGTCATGCCTAATGTGTATTAATACTAACTCTTATACGTACTTTTGGATTTCTGTCTAAGGTGAAGGTTCCAGGTTGGTCTTGATTTCCATTGGAGTTGTTAGGTTTTGTAATAGTGTAACCCATGTGGTCACATATAGATTTATTGGACATTAGGTTTATGTTGAATTTTTTTTCTTTCTTTGTTGTAGATTCAATTTATGTATTGATTTTGATTGGATGGATGTTATTTATATAGTGTTTCTATATTTTATACCACCACATTCGTATAAATATTAATGAAAAAACCATTCTTATTTCCCCTCATTGATGAACAATGAACATTTCACCACATTAAGTGACTAGGAATCTACCTTATGGATGTCATGGTCTAGATATATTTATTATATTGGTGTCATACTTTCCTTGATTGTGAAAATAAGTGTTAATAGAGGGACATAGTTTCATCAAATTTTGTGTCCCATCTTTATTATATAAAAAAAGCCTTCGAGCTCCAAAAAATCCATAGAAACCCCTAAAACATCCATTATTTCATTAGTATCCTAGAATAGGTAAATACGAAATAGATAAATAGAAATTAAAAATATAATTACCTCATTGAAAAAACATGGATCATAACAACATCCCCCTTACATTAATTCAAAACTCTATTTACCATCTAATGGTGGTCATGAACTATCTGAGAATAAATTCAACCACTATACATGCACATTTTATTTATCCATATACCATGCATTTTCGTTCACATGTTTTTGTTTTTAGGGCCTCCATACCAAAGGAACCGACTAGAATCAGAGAGAATTCATGATCTGATCATCAAAATGTATTGGATGCTCCATGGAGGACACATAATCATATAACTCATCCCTAACCAAATGAAGTGTATGAGATTGTTCTGAGTGATAATTTCATAGATGATATAAATTAAATAAGTAATGAATGGATCGATACATATTAGGTAATTGAAAATGATAGTTTGTCTGTTCGACTCTCTACAGAATCTCGAATGCGAAGACATATCAAGATGAGTTCTTACCATGTCTCTCTATATTTTTATGCCATATCCTCTTGTATATACGGGGAAGACCAAATCCCTAACCAATAACATTAAAGGTCATTAACAATTGTCAGTTTATGATTTCATTTTTGAATTTTCATTTTCCATATGATTTAATGATCAATTGGATCTAATCTTATGTCAGCATCATGAGATTTAGTCCGAGGTGAACTACCTTTTTGGACTCAATTCATCACAGAGGTGATTGGCATGGCCTATTGTAAAATTCCCCCCAAGGTTTCATTATTATAGACCCCTAATAACTATTATTTTAGGAAAATATATCTATTTATGTATTTTACTCCATAGTTTTATAAAATTAATGAATACATATTTAAACATGTCCCATATAACCAGGATCATATAGTTTAATTGGGGATCGGTCCTTGGATGGTATTTTGTGCGTAGAAGAACATTGTATCCAATTCCCATTATAATACCTACAAAAACCAAGATGTATACACGGAATTCAGGTATAATATAATGTTATGATAATCCTTTTAAAGGCACACAATCCCATGGATTTAATTCTTCATATGTTGATCTACCTATATGGTCACCCCAATCACAATCAATTAGTGACAAAAAAATCCTATACAATTTAACCCATAAAAAATCACTAGCATAGGTTGACCTCGACAACTCAGTCCCATAATTCACTGCAAATTCACCACATTATCACTCAATAATTTTGAAGTGAGGTAAAATTGTAGTTGACCTCTTCTATTGTACACTCCCATACTGATAGGTGGGACACATCATCACAAAACTAGCTACTTTACAATTTATACATGGCAAACAACATGATGGAACAAGTTATTATAAAACATGATAATGCTATGCCGTTTTTCCCATGCATAGGCATTAATTTCTTACATTCTCTATATGCATATGGCTGATGGAACCTAAATGTAGCTAGGTAGGTGTATAAATTCATCCTCACCAATAGTCCTACCAGGAGGAAGTTCCTCACCTTTTATTTCCTCCCATAGGACTAAGCCTTCAGAATCTAACAATTGTCTCATCCTAACCTTATCCATAAGAGGCGAAGTCACTGATAAAGTTGAGTGAACATTCTATCTGATATTATCTTTCACCATTGTGTTCAGCTCTAAATTTTTTTCCATTTGCAGCAAATCGCTAAAAATCTCTTGAAATTCTATATCTATGTCCTATTTCTAAATGCAATTTAAAATCCACCACACATTCGTAGTGTATCAAAAAAATAGAAGGAATAATATTTTTGGTTCTCAAACCAACTTTATTTCTTATGATTCAACATTGGATATGTATATATGTACATGATTAATTTTTGTTATGTGTATACCACCAAATGTTTCCCTATAATATCATCCTTCCAGTAGTATAATTCCAAAAAAAAATGTTGTTAACATGAAATCATGAATCAGTCAGTTCCTCTCATGTACCCTCAACTGATGAGACCAATATGGAAAACATTTTTCTCCATCACCATAACTGAACCATGTCAAATACTCAATGTATAAAAATATAGTGTTTCATTCTCCATGATCATGAAAAATTAGAACCAGAACAGAATAAATTCTCTAATTCAACTCTTAAATGGATTTCATACAGGTATCTAATAATAATAACTTCAGTACATTCTTATTAAGTACCATAATATGTTCATTAATGAAGAATAATTCTTGTATAAAACAGTTATAATATCCATCTACCAAAACCAAAATCTAAAAATTAAAAATTTTCTAATGATTCTCTAAGAAAACTATATATATTTCATCATCTAGGTCAACTAATACTCATTTAAATAATATAATTTTACCCATTATGTGAATATTGTCCATCTATAAGGGGAATTTTTTTTATGTTAGCATATAATAGTAATCTATTAGCATCTCAAAAATGATCTCAAGATGTTTTTATGGTCATGTCGATTTTGGGAATACACTATGATATCATCTATGAAAAAAACCAAAAATGAATCTAGATATGTATTAAAAACCCCAACATTATTAGGTCTAAAAAAAATTGAATCTCTTTCATGAGACCAAACAATATGAAAAAATACTCATATAGAACATACCTATTACAGAAATCTATAAGATGTATTTATTCGGGTCCTACATGAACATTTTGGATACTTGAACACACATAAATCGTTAGTAAAACCCATGATCCACAGATCTAATTAAAGATATATTCAGTCTATAGAAATGTATAATTTTTCTTAATAATCAATTGGTTTAACTTCTGATATTATTCACATTCCATGAGGATTCCATCTACCTTTCTCAATTATGGACTGGAAACCCCCATGGATATGTAATATTTTTTAACCCTTTGCTTCCAAGTCCTCTAGATGACTATTGATCTCATAGAAGATCGAATCGGTCATTGTATAAGGAGTAATGGAAACTGGTGAATCTACTGAAAATAGCTTGATATAGAAATACAACTATCTTTTTGAAGGGAAAGAAGAATGTAAATTCCAGAAAACTTCTCTAAAAGATCCACAACATGTGGGAAATGAATTTTTTTAATTCCCTAATTATCCAAATATAATATAAAATTATGTTTAATAATCCTTTCCATACCATAATTCCGAAGTATATCTCGGGTTTTAAAAAATCCATTTATCCCTTTTCAAATAAAACCCCAACCTCTATTGATTTGTAATTTATTTTTGTTGGGATAGTAACTATTGTGTAAATGATATGAAAGTAACAATTCCATCTCAATTATGGCATCATCCAATGTAATTTCATGAATGAAGTGGACCTATATGAAATTACACCCAACCACCTACTGTTTTCAATAATTGTACTATATTACAATCTATGATCTAATCTCGAATAGAGTATCGAGTGTCATTAATCCAGCTAAAAACACAAAAAGTTCCTTAGGCTCTCCACAAATGGTATATATATAACACTAAGAGAAATACCATTATCAAAAAAGGGAGGATACTGTTGGAAATTCTACTGTGATGATACCACTCATTTGAGATCGGATTACACTCTTATCATTGTCTATAGGGGGTAATGAATATATCGTGACTAAATGATATCTTGAAGAAACAATTTGACTACCCAATGAAGGAATACTATGTTGTCTTGATGTACCTTGTGTTTGACCCCATCATCCATGAACACCTCTTCCGTATGAATATATGAATACAATCCATATCTTAGCTTGTCATAGGGAAATGAATCAAAATCCAAATCCTAGAATTATATCACATACACCTCCCTAGATTTTGGAGGTATGGTCCTAAAAACACTTTTTGGTTCTTATCATTCCAATATATATACCATTGATTATGTCTCTACCTCACTAGATCATCTGGTGTCTCATTCTTCCAAAAAAAATGATAGAAGACAAAACTACAATTACTCAAACACTAGCTTGTATTACCCTCAGAATAAACCTCAAATTAGTTCTTTCATCCACCTTTCATTGAACCATTAAGATGAAAATATGAAAACCATAATCTTTTAGTCCATCTTTCCCCAAAAATTCAGTCATTAATGAGTTCTTAATTCACATTGTTAGATATTTTAGTAATAGGAATAACCGTCACGTATGAAAATTCTACATTCTTGAGACCATCATAAAAATATATCTTTAAAAGTATCGTCATCATGATAAAAAATTTAAAATAATTGAATCTATGTAACGAACAAAGAATACTCCATCAAATATTATGGACCCTTCTCTATATGCGTAAAATCACATGGATCAATTTGCTCACATTGTATCTGGAATGATGTTGTTCTAAAAACATGTCTGTAATCCAACAAAAACCTTATCACTTATCTGTTCATCCAGGTTCAGAAATCCCAACAATACCTGGAGGATACCCAAAAATCATATATTATATGATCTTAACTCTCATCTCAGGAGGTGTGTTGAGGTTCATGAAAATTAGTAATGTAGTCTCAATCTACATCTCAAGATCTTGTGTAACACCATCCACAAAAAACAAGGGTGGATACTGCCACTATAACAAATATGTAATATATCACATATAAGAGGATGGTTGTGGGACCCTAGAATAAGAATTATGAACCATTGTAAACCATCTCATATCTAGACATCAACACTTATAACATTAAAAATGGGTGGTGCTGCAACTGAAACTACATGATGTTATAGTGGCAGATTATAGGCCACCATCTATATAGAATTGTCCTAACCACCATTAGATTGATTGATGAGAGGGTTCCAAGATATAAATATATGCATATTCTAAATTCAAACATCAATAAATTATTTGTTTAAATGATATCCTAGATAAATGAATAATAAAATTACACTACTTCTTTTAAAAACTCCACATAGATCTTCCTAATCTTCAACATAGTACTCAAAAATAGGATTAATGTCATTGATCATTGAATATACTATATACTCCCCACCCTAATGTCTGGTCTGGATTATGTTCTATATATCACAAAAATATTCCATGTAAATTTATTTTCTAGTGAAACTAATCAATCAATTTATTAGAGACATTTTCATTTTATAATTTCAATTTAATTTAAATTCATTTTTTTGCAATAATATTTAAATGGTTGAACCAAATGGGTCACCATGACCAATCTATATGATCTTGTACTCTTTATAAACCAATGTGTGGTACTCATTTAATCTAAAACAAAACATGTTAAAATCAATGAGACCAATGCTACATGACTCAATTTATCATAATTAACAATTTGGGGTTTCTCCACTAACTTATTTTGGAATGAATATTTATGTATTATATGGAACTCAATGTTTGTACCAATTATGTTAGTAAATTTATTTATAGAATACTAATCAATATTAGTTTTAAAACGAATTTCATTGACAATATATTCCATGAATCCATGAAATGAATCTTATATGGAATTCCATATGAATGCAATGTGAATAATATAATGATATAAATATTTTTCAGGATACCTATTTCCATTCCATATCATACAAGAATAAAAACACCTTTATCAATCATATAAATAATAACATTACATATTATTTTCATCACCCGATGTTTGAATCAAATCAGCGGTAATAGTGAACATATATAACATAAATTCCAATTAAAATAAATTTTGTTTTTCATGTACATGGGTTTTCAACCCCGAGACAATACTCATTAGCATATTCAATATCATTTTATGATGCCTTCCATTTATCTAACAATTTTTTAAAAAATAATAAAATCCTCAAAATCCACTTTCTAAATTCCCATCCTGGAAGCCAGTAATAGTGCACAAATATTGTGGGTCCCATGGATTCAAGTGCTCCTCCATGTATTCGAATTACTATCAACAATTATTGAGGGTCTGTGATGGCATGGTGGGCGTTAATATCATGATGATCATACTAACACAACTATATCATAGTTAAATATATCAATAGAACCATAATTAATTAACTTAATGAAAAAAATATATCATCAATATGATATCAGCATTAATGAAACATGTCATAGAAGTGTCAAGCACCAAATGATGTATTTCATGTATTTATACATATTGTTATGAGATACATGGAATAATACAACCTTTACAATACATGTATTTAAGGTACCGAACCACCAATATTGACTATCTCTATATAGAATCACAAGCATTTATCATTACTCTGCTCCACTGCTCCTAATAATTTTCATTCAATCATTGTAAGGAGATCTATTTCCCTTGTCCATACCTTCATCCATGTTTTATATATATTCAACCAATATTAGCCTAAACTAGTTAAGAGATAACACTCAACAATATATTGATAAAATTTTATAAAAAGTTAAATATATATATATTTATATATATGATTAAGCAATACAATTTACATGAAAATAATATAAATGAAAAAATAATAATGAGGAGTACTATCATGTTTCCCAATAGTTATGTAATACCTATAAGATGGATATGTGTAAATAATGATATCCCATTCATTATGATGTAGGATTAGTAATATAGTTTCTTTCCCAATGGCCAAGATCCATGGTATAAATACCATGGCATCCACATCAATATATGTTGTGTAATACATTGTCATACCCCAAGCGGAGGATCTGATGTATAAATACCATGGAATCATCAGTATGTTAGAGATACATGGGGCATATTGAAATAATAAATAACCAATAATAACCATGAGTCCATGTATCACTTCAATAGAAGCCTGGTAATGATTTGGGTGGATCTCAAGGAGCATTTATAGGGTTTCCAAACAATCCCGATCCAAGGAGTATCAATTGGGACGACATTCACGGTATTGTGCATACATGTAGTAGAAATATCTATGGAATCAAATTCCAAACCCATCAGGAAAGATCCATGGAGTATAAATGTCCGTATAATATAGTGAAATCATTTGAAAGACACATATATTCAAGATCCAAGGAGTTGAAATGTCAACTGAATCCAAAGTAATCATGTTTCATAATCACACAGGTTGGATCGATGGAGTATAAATTACAATTTCATCTAAATCAATTATGAATCATTTATCATATCATGATACAGTGATTAATCATAAATAATCTATTACTTTATCCAAATAATTCAAATATTTCAATTTGAAATATTTAACTGTCTACATATCTTGTAATCACATGGATATGATTTATAATAACTATCTTAATATCTTATTCAGTTGAATATGTTTCCCACTAAGATAGAATTATCACACACACCAAACAAGGTATTATAACATGTGTATGATACCATAACACACCTCACGGGAGGTATGGTTTGCGGTTAGTAACCTAGAACCATCCTGTGGTACAATGTTTGAAACCTAATATAGTTCAAATCAATTTAATCAAGGAATATATTTAATTTTAGGACTAATTATTGAATGTATTGTGTGCATCATAATGTAGAATTGAAAAAAAAACATGACCATAAGGTAAAAAGTTTTCACCAACTAATGTATACAGGTTATAGAACACTATAACAATATCATTTTCTAAATCCAAATGGATATGAACAAAATGGAAGTCAAAATGATTATCCTAGAAATAGATCAAATTAGATCTCACCAGAATAGCTTATTTTATATAATGAAGAATGGTGAAACATTCCAAATGATCCAAGAACATACCATTAGATATCCAACAATACTAGAAGTTCATAAATTTGTATTTGGGTTATTAATTAAAAGAATATCCTAGGTTAATATTTAATAAAAATCATTATATGAGGAGGATCTACTAGAGAAATTAAAAAAATAAAGGGATTTATAACATTTAAAAGTGGACAGAATTCATTTCCCATTTAAATTCAAGTTCTAACGGTTTGGTCATATGGTTTTGTAAATGATGAACCAATAGTGAACCCATTAATATATTAATGGGTAACTAACATGGTTTATTTTCATGGTTTAAAAACTATATTCTAACATTTATGAAAGCCACATTCCATTAATCCCCTCACTCGATAATTGTGCCCCATTAAACAAATAGTGTTTTGACTATGTGTTTCGCCTCAAGAATAATTTCATGTGCTAATGCATGGAGTGAGGCCTTGGGTGGTTGGTTTTTTAGAATCGTGTACCATCTAATTAAATATTAAATACATCACTTGGTTGGTACTAATCATGAATCCTCTGTTAGATGATTAATATCGACTATACAATCCAGCTTTTCTTTCCAAAAATTGGGCATATGGCCTCCAAAATATTCGTGAACTACCCCAAAAACCTTTTTAAAACATTAGTCACTCATGATAGGTAAATGACAACGAATTAAAACAAAATTAAATGGATTTTTACCTCATAAAAAACCCAAGATCATATAATGATGAATAATAATCAATGGTGTTTCAAATTTTTAATTTTATATGGTATTAAAATCCCATTGATGAATGAATAAAGTGTATTTATATATGTTCATATCAAATTAATTATCAATCTCAATTCCCTAATTAATGGAATATCCTTTATGATGAGAAACACAAAACTTCAATTAATGAAAGAAAATGGAAACCCAATACACGAACTATTACTAAATTCTATGTTGATATTAATGGAACATGTACCATAAAATTCATCATTATACATGTCTTATTGGAATTGGATTATGGGAACTCTTATTTGTCTAATTTTTTTCATAGGATTATAAAATCAACATTTCAATGATATTTTATTCAAATAAGTGTTCTACTTGTATGATTATGGTTTACCTGGTTGAAATTTATTGGAATGATCCTTATGGGAATCAAATTATCATACTATATGATAGACATAACACAATTTTCAAGATGTATTGGTTGACACCACAGAGAATAAAAAATAACCTTTATACTGTAAAACACATTTTATATTAATATATTATATTATATGAAATGAAAATAAAGACACTCTAAAAATAATAATATATTTTGGGTCTTGATACCAAATAATGGTAGACTCTTGGATCAAATGGCTGATTAAAAACTCAATGATAGGGATATTTCTAGTCTGAGGAAATAAATGTTTTACAAAGTTTATATGGTTGATTTCATAAGTAATTATATATATGACAACCCTGCTTTTTATTACAACTTAAACATGCTTTATTACATAAAACTTCACTTGATACAACAAAGAAGATCGAGAGGTTCAGTGTCTTTGGGGCTTAGGATCATTACATAAAAACTTTAAACATGAAATACAACATCTTTATTGAAAACTTCCTTTACATGACCACTACAATCCTTCGTACTTAGCATTGCATGGGATAACCTGAGGACATGCATAAGAAAAGGGTGAGCTATAAAGCCCAGTAAGGGAGTACACAATGAATAACATGAGGAGTACAATACATGTTAGGAAATAGGCATATCAATAGAGCATAAGAGAGACATGAACATAAAGGCATGATAAAGCATGATAATCATAACATGGAAATGTGGCAACAACACTTAACATTGAATTAGCATGAGCCAAGGCTCATTGCACATGGAGCATGAGTAAACCCTCATTGCACTTGAAGCACGAGTAAACCCTCGTTGCACTTGAATTAGCATGAGTCAACACTCATTGCACATGACGTATCATGATACTATACTTTACCCAATGCATTGGAGCGCTATCAGGGCGCACCCTTCTTAAACATTTCATTTCATGCATAAGTGTGCCACATGGATCATAAAACATGGATTCATAAAACATAATCATTTCTTCCACGATAAAGGAATGTGGAATTCATACATGAAACTTTACAATCAATACGTATATGTGCATAAAGGTGAATACCCTTGATGGAGAAATGGGCATGGTATTCACTACACAAAGACATTGGCTTAGAAAATTGGTGCGATTTCGGCAGCGTAACGGCGTGACATAAGAATTCATAAAAAAAAAGTTGATGAGAGAGAAAGGGGTTCCTCATCATATTTACATGTAATGGACAGTAAGGAGATCATATATATACATGTCCCAACAATAGAAATGGAATTTAGATTCATGATACAAAAGTATTGCTTGAATGTAAAAGAAAATAGAGAGAAGTTCCTTTCGGAATTTCGGCATAATAACGGGTGTACATGGGAGGAATTTAATGAGAGATAAAGGGTTCTCCCATCATTCAAACAATAAGAGGGCAGTATGGGGGAGGTGCGAAACCATACCCCAACATTCATAAATGAAATTAAAAGGGCAATACAACTTAAAGAAAATTGACAAAAAAATGAGAAAGGAAGAAAAACCCTTACTTGGAAGTGTGCTTCCAAATGCTAGAGAGAGGCTTGTGAGAGGCTTCTTGGGAGCTTGGGGCACCTTGAGAGGATTCTAGAGAGAGTAGGGCAGAGTTTGGACGAACTTCAAGGGCTTTGAGTGAGGAGTAAGTGGGAGCTTGGGTGGGTTTATATAGGAAAGGTGAGAGAATTCTTTATTATTTAGGTTTGGGACCCCTTATATTAAAATAATCCAAACCACAAACCATCCCATGGTATTTGCCCATGGTTTCTGGAAAAGGAAAGAGGAAAACAATATTTTACAAGTCCAAGGTCCGAAATTATTAAAAAATTAGGGTTGCTTATGTGGAGGTGAGTCACACTCCCATGGAAATTAATTTAAAAAGGCAAAGTGTTGAATAAGTCTTGAGGGCTCCATTAATGCTTTGAAAAGTGAGTCAAAGAAACCCAAAACCTCATTATTTTAATGATAAAACATATATTGGCCGAACATATGGATTATGGTATTTTATTACATCACCATTGGGTCATTATGATGTCATAAAACACATTATATATATAAATGGTATTTAATTTTTACCCAAAAATTTGACTGTCTCAGAAAATTATGAAAAATTCACCGTTGGATAATTTCGACGTCCTGATTCCAAAAATAATATTTATTTTATCTAAATAATTTTCTAAATATGTGAATTTTCACTTTTAAAATAAAAACCGACATTTATAAAGAAATTCACGGGTTTTGACAGAAATGGCTTTCAAACCTTAATAAACATTTTAATTGCATTCATAAAATTATAAGATCATTTATATTTAATGACAATTAATTTAATATTAATAATTATATTTTATTAAAATATTATTTAAAAAATCATCTAATTTAATAAAATATAATTCTTAATTAAATAATAACTAAAAACACCATTTGTACTTTAAAAACTAATTACAATGTATCAAAAATGACTAGAAATTATATTCATTATTATATATATATAAAAATAATGTACATGAACATGGTTCTACTTATTTGTTACATAACCCCTTAAAATAGCCGCATAAGACCTAAGGGTAAGGTGCGCGATGGTGACAGACTCTTGGGGCTGCTCGGATAACATCGCTCGAGTGGTAATCTCTATCAACTTCCATTTTTCCCGTAGACGATCACGTTCGAGCTTGACTTGATGAAGCTCAGCTTGGGCTTGGTCAAGGGAAAAGCCCAAAGACGCCACCTCTTTACCGAGCTCCGACAAATGGGCTTCGTAAGGGGCAATTCTACTGGATGAGGCCATCGCTTCCTTTGTCTGAGTAGAAAAATTGGTTCGTTAAAGCCTTATATTTAAACTACCCAGATGATCACTGTTCAACGGCTATAAAAGTAACGGTCACAAATCTTAACGTAAAACTTAAAGAAGTTGACATCTTATAAAAACATAAAGAAACATTTAACTGGATCAAGAGGGATTTTCCATTAATGAAAATTTGGGTCGTTACAACATTCCCCCCTTAAGAAATTTCGCCCTCGAAATTTTCCTTTTCCCACACTAAAACAAATGTGGGTAACTTAGCTTCATCATATCCTCCGACTCCCAAGTTGCTTCTTCAAACTTGTGGTTTCTCCACAACACCTTGACGCGGGGCATTGTCTTATTTCGTAGAACTTTTTCTCTACGATCTAAGATCTTCACTGGTAGCTCCTCATAAGAAAGATCGTCTTCTAATTGTACCACCTCAGAAGAGAGTACATGTGAAGGGTCTGGTATGTACTTCCTTAAGAGGGATACATGGAAGACATCATGCACCTTGGCCATAGTAGGTGGAAGTGCTAGTCGATAGGCCACAGCCCCAACACGATCAAGAATCTCGAAGGGGCCGATGTACCTTGGACTTAACTTCCCATTCTTTCCAAACCTCATGACCTTCTTCCACGGAGATATGCGTAAAAACACCATGTCTCCGACTTTAAACTCAAGGTCTCGTCGACGATTGTCTGCATAACTCTTCTGTCGACTTTGGGATGCCTTGATATGCTGCTGAATGGTTTTCACCTTCTCCACCATTTCTTCGACCATTTCTGGTCCAAGCAGCTTACGTTCACCGACCTCATCCCAACATGCCGGTGTTCTACACCTTTTCCCATACAGAGCTTCATATGGTGCCATTTGGATGCTCGAGTGGAAACTATTATTATAAGAGAACTCAACTAGAGGAAGATGTTGATCCCATCCTCCTTTAAAGTCCATTGAGCATGCTCTCAACATATCCTCAAGTGTTTGGATAGTCCGCTCGGATTGGCCATCAGTTTGAGGATGATAGGCCGTACTGAAGTTCAGTTCAGTATTCAGAGCATGTTGAAGACTCTTCCAAAACTTAGAGGTAAATCTTGGATCTCGGTCCGACACAATAGATAGTGGTACTCCATGCAATCGTACCACTTCCCTGATATATATCTGTGCCAGTTGATCCAAAGAGAAATCCTCTCGAATAGCAATGAAGTGTGCAGTCTTTTTAAGACGATCCACAATAACCCAGATTGCGTTGTTGCTTTTGGATGTCCTTGGAAGTCCAGTGACGAAGTCCATGGTGATGTTCTCCCATTTCCATTCTGGTATGGGAAATGGTTGCATCATCCCCTTAGACTTCTGCCTCTCTGCCTTCACTTGCTGACACACCAGGCACTTTGATGTATATTCGGCGATCTCCTTCTTCATATTTTCCCACCAAAAGTTTTCTCGGAGATCTCGATACATCTTTGTGCTCCCTGGGTGAATAGAGAAATTTGAACTATGTGCATCATCCAAAAGTTCCTTCTTCAGCTCCGAACTTGATGGGACACATAGTCTTTTCCCAAACCGCACAATTCCTTCTTCATTAACATTAAACTCTGAGGATTTTCCCTTTTTGATAGCTTCCACTTTTTCTTGGATTCTCGCATCATCCTTTTGAGCATCCTTTAACCTTTCCAAAAGAGATGGTTGAGCAATCATTTGTGAAAGGATTGATGATGTTCCCTTCTTTATGATTCCCACGTCCATCTTCATCAAGTCTAAGAAGATTGGATCCTTCTCAATTCTCATCATTGATAGAATTGCTGGATCCTTTCTACTTAGGGCATCCGCTACCTTGTTCGCCTTCCCAGGGTGGTAATGTATTGAATAGTCATAATCCTTTATGAGCTCTATCCATCTTCTCTGGCGCATATTAAGCTCTTTCTGTGTGAATATATATTTAAGACTCTTGTGGTCAGTATATATCTCACATTTCTCTCCATAGAGATAATGCCGCCAGATTTTCAAGGCAAAGATCACCGCCGCCAACTCCAGATCATGCGTTGGATAGTTTCTCTCATGGATTTTCAACTGTCTTGAGGCATAGGATATCACTTTATCATTCTGCATCAGCACACATCCTAAGCCCTTCTTCGAAGCATCACTGAATACCACAAAAAGCTCTCCACTTGTGGGTAAAGTGAGCACAGGTGCAGTGATAAGCCTCCTTTTCAACTCCTTGAAGCTTTCTTCGCATTCATCACTCCAAGCAAACTTTACTCCCTTTCGAGTTAGCTTGGTAAGAGGGTTGGAAAATCGTGAGAAGTTTCTCACAAATCGTCGATAATATCCAGCTAACCCCAAGAAGCTACGGATATCAGTTACCGATGTTGGCCTCGGCCATCCCTCAATTGCATCTGTTTTGGAGGGGTCCACAGATATCCCATTGCTTGTGATGATATGGCCCAAGAATGAGACCTCCTTCAACCAGAACTCACACTTGTTGTACTTGGCATAGATCTTCTCCTTGCGCAAAGTCTCCAGTACAGTTCTTAAATGCTCCTCATGGTCCTCCTTGGTTTTGGAGTATATTAGAATATCATCTATAAAGACTACCACAAATTTATCTAGGTAATCTCTAAAGACTCTATTCATCAAGTCCATGAATATTGCTGGAGCATTGGTGAGTCCAAAAGGCATTACTATGAATTCATAGTGCCCGTACCTTGTACGAAAAGCAGTCTTGGGGATATCTTCCTTCTTCACCCTTACTTGATAATATCCCGACCGCAAGTCGACCTTGGAGAAGTATTGAGCTCCACGCAGCTGATCAAACAAGTCATCGATTCTTGGGAGAGGATACTTGTTCTTTATCGTGATTTTGTTAAGTTCACGATAATCGATGCAAAGCCGCATTGACCCATCCTTCTTCTTGACGAAGAGGACTGGTGCACCCCATGGTGATGCACTTGGGCGTATAAACCCTTTATCCAGATTCTCCTGTAGTTGTTTCTTCAGTTCTTCAAGCTCAACCACAGCCATTCTATATGGAGTCTTGGATATTGGTAGCGCCCCAGGTATAAGTTCAATTGAGAACTCAACATCTCTTCTTGGAGGAAGACCAGGAAGTTCCTCTGGAAATACTTCAGCGAATTCCCTCACAAAAGGCATTTCTTCAAGGGTGGTTTCTTCCTTGGACTCAATCATCTGAGCCAGATATGCGTGCTCATAAGGCAGTAATATCCATGCTTGAGATGATGGAGCTAAAGGAGATTCATCTTCCTCCTGACACTTGTAAATAATCGGGGGTCGATTCTCCATATGGAGTGTGATTTCCCTCTCCCGACAATTTATGTTGGCTCTATATAAGGAAAGCCAATCCATGCCAAGAATTGCATCAAATTCCACCAAAGGGAGTATGACGAGGTTCGCCGGGAAATTCAATCCACAGATTATAACAGGGGAGGACTTATACTCATGGGATGCAATGATTGCCCCATTTGCCGTACTCACCGACATCTTTACTTCCATGGTTTGTGGTGGTGCAGAGATTGTTCTACTAAACTTTTGAGATATAAAAGAATGCGTAGAACCTGAATCAAAAAGTACGTTCGCTATTCTTGAATGAATAACTAGCGTACCTGTCACCACTTCGTTGTCGGGGTTCACTTCGGCAGAAGTGATGGCAAAAGCTCTTCCTTGCTGTCTTGGAGGTTGTTTATTGCCTTCGATAACCCTTGGATTAGGGCACTGATTCACAAAATGACCCGGTTCTTTGCATTTGAAGCATTGAACAACGCGTTGAGGTTCGAACGGAGCGTTCCTCCCCTCCGTCGCAGCCGCGGGTCCTTCTTGCTGACAGTTAACAGCTAGGTGCCCTTCTCTTCCACACTTGAAGCATTTTCTTGTCCCCCTAAGGCAATTTCCAGGGTGCTTCTTTCCACACTTTTGGCAAGTGGGGTGCTGGAATTTCTTAGCGCCGTTGGATTTATCCATCGGACCACCAGCATTGAAGTCCACCTTCCGCTTCTTGTCCCCATGATACCCCTGTGATTCTCCGATCTCCATTTCAACCTTAAGGGCACATCGGACAATTTCCTCATAGCTGTCGAAGTCACGGATCGCTAATGCTTTCCGCAAGCTAGGCTTCAGCCCACCAAAGAAGCGGTCAACCTTGCATTCGGGGGTAACGACAAAGCCAGAAGCGTATCGTGCAAGCCTTGTGAAGTTTGCCTCGTACGCTCCCACAGATTCCTCATCTTTCTGCTTGAGGGAAAGGAAGTCCCTTTCCATCTTAAGACGGAGGGTGCGTGGAAAATATTTATCGAAAAACATCTTCCGGAATACCTTCCATTCCAAAGCCTCGATCTCCTCCTCAGGCTTCGTATTTTTGATCAACGTCCACCATTGATCAGCTTCACCCTCCATACGATAAGCCGCCAGGAGAACCTTCTCTTTTTCAGAGCATTGGAGGATGGAGAATATCTTTTCAATGGAGTTGATCCATTGTTCAGCAATCGTGGGATCAGATGATCCACTAAAAGTAGGAGGCATTTGTCTCATGAAGCTTTCAATAGCGACTTGTTCTTTCTTAGGGGGGGTTGAACGTTCCTCTTGACCAGTGTTTCTATTCAAAACTTGAGTTAGCTGAGAGAGGAGCGTGACAAAGTTCGCGATTCCCGCTCCCATTGGATTGGGCATCTCATTGGTACAATCATCACACTGATCTTCACAACGGTTGTTAGCCCGAGTTCTCCTATTACCGGCCATTGGCTGGAATAAAAGGAAAGTTAGGGGTAACACATAAAGGGTAATCCAAAGACAAAAGTTGATGACTTATAAATAAACTTTAATCTCTTTAACTCATGAGTCTATAGGATTCAATCCAGGCTTTTCATGATCTTCCTTCTAACATATATTCTTAGGGGCATTTTTCCCTTAATAAGGGTTCATACTAAGATTGTGAATTTATCAAAACATATCCCCCGGGAGTGTCGTAACCAAGAGTGCAGCAAGGCCCATTGTCATGCACCAGTTCCCGTTCGAGTCTAGCTCAAAGCGGTGTTTTCGGGTTTTACCCCTAGGATACATCTGTGCCAGAGCCGCCTCTACCTGCTCGTATCCAGACAGGGATTTATTTGTTTGATAAACCACTTACTTAGTACTTACCAAAACTTAGGGGAGTTTTTATTATTCTTAGTCTTGTATCTAAGGTCTTACTAGGGTTTCCTAATCCCAAAAATAACTAAACCTATCCTCTGATACCAACTATGACAACCCTGCTTTTTATTACAACTTAAACATGCTTTATTACATAAAACTTCACTTGATACAACAAAGAAGATCAAGAGGTTTAGTGTCTTTGGGGCTTAGGATCATTACATAAAAACTTTAAACATGAAATACAACATCCTTATTGAAAACTTCCTTTACATGACCACTACAATCCTTCGTACTTAGCATTGCATGGGATAACCTGAGGACATGCATAAGAAAAGGGTGAGCTATAAAGCCCAGTAAGGGAGTACACAATGAATAACATGAGGAGTACAATACATGTTAGGAAATAGGCATATCAATAGAGCATAAGAGAGACATGAACATAAAGGCATGATAAAGCATGATAATCATAACATGGAAATGTGGCAACAACACTTAACATTGAATTAGCATGAGCCAAGGCTCATTGCACATGGAGCATGAGTAAACCCTCATTGCACTTGAAGCACGAGTAAACCCTCGTTGCACTTGAATTAGCATGAGTCAACACTCATTGCACATGACGTATCATGATACTATACTTTACCCAATGCATTGGAGCGCTATCAGGGCGCACCCTTCTTAAACATTTCATTTCATGCATAAGTGTGCCACATGGATCATAAAACATGGATTCATAAAACATAATCATTTCTTCCACGATAAAGGAATGTGGAATTCATACATGAAACTTTACAATCAATACGTATATGTGCATAAAGGTGAATACCCTTGATGGAGAAATGGGCATGGTATTCACTACACAAAGTCATTGGCTTAGAAAATTGGTGCGATTTCGGCAGCGTAACGGCGTGACATAAGAATTCATAAAAAAAAGTTGAATAGAGAGAAAGGGGTTCCTCATCATATTTACATGTAATGGACAGTAAGGAGATCATATATATACATGTCCCAACAATAGAAATGGAATTTAGATTCATGATACAAAAGTATTGCTTGAATGTAAAAGAAAATAGAGAGAAGTTCCTTTCGGAATTTCGGCATAATAACGGGTGTACATGGGAGGCATTTAATGAGAGAGAAAGGGTTCTCCCATCATTCAAACAATAAGAGGGCAGTATGGGGGAGGTGTGAAACCATACCCCAACATTCATAAATGAAATTAAAAGGGCAATACAACTTAAAGAAAATTGACAAAAAAATGAGAAAGGAAGAAAAACCCTTACTTGGAAGTGTGCTTCCAAAGGCTAGAGAGAGGCTTGTGAGAGGCTTCTTGGGAGCTTGGGGCACCTTGAGAGGATTCTAGAGAGAGTAGGGCAGAGGTTGGACGAACTTCAAGGGCTTTTAGTGAGGAGGAAGTGGGAGCTTGGGTGGGTTTATATAGGAAAGGTGAGAGAATTCTTTATTATTTAGGTTTGGGACCCCTTATATTAAAATAATCCAAACCACAAACCATCCCATGGTATTTGCCCATGGTTTCTGGAAAAGGAAAGAGGAAAACAATATTTTACAAGTCCAAGGTCCGAACTTATTAAAAAATTAGGGTTGCTTATGTGGAGGTGAGTCACACTCCCATGGAAATTAATTTAAAAAGGCAAAGTGTTGAATAAGTCTTGAGGGCTCCATTAATGCTTTGAAAAGTGAGTCAAACAAACCCAAAACCTCATTATTTTAATGATAAAACATATATTGGCCGAACATATGGATTATGGTATTTTATTACATCACCATTGGGTCATTATGATGTCATAAAACACATTATATATATAAATGGTATTTAATTTTTACCCAAAAATTTGATTGTCTCAGAAAATTATGAAAAATTCACCGTTGGATAATTTCGACGTCCTGATTCCAAAAATAATATTTATTTTATCTAAATAATTTTCTAAATATGTGAATTTTCACTTTTAAAATAAAAACCGACATTTATAAAGAAATTCACGGGTTTTGACAGAAATGGCTTTCAAACCTTAATAAACATTTTAATTGCATTCATAAAATTATAAGATCATTTATATTTAACGACAATTAATTTAATATTAATAATTATATTTTATTAAAATATTATTTAAAAAATCCTCTAATTTAATAAAATATAATTATTAATTAAATAATAACTAAAAACACCATTTGTACTTTAAAAACTAATTACAATGTATCAAAAATGACTAGAAATTATATTCATTATTATATATATAAAAAAATAATGTACATGAACATGGTTCTACTTATTTGTTACATAACCTCTTAAAATAGCCGCATAAGACCTAAGGGTAAGGTGCGCGATGGTGACAGACTCTTGGGGCTGCTCGGATAACATCGCTCGAGTGGTAATCTCTATCAACTTCCATTTTTCCCGTAGACGATCACGTTCGAGCTTGACTTGATGAAGCTCAGCTTGGGCTTGGTCAAGGGCAAAGCCCAAAGACGCCACCTCTTTACCGAGCTCCGACAAATGGGCTTCGTAAGGGGCAATTCTACTGGATGAGGCCATCGCTTCCTTTGTCTGAGTAGAAAAATTGGTTCGTTAATGCCTTATATTTAAACTACCCAGATGATCACTGTTCAACGGCTATAAAAGTAACGGTCACAAATCTTAACGTAAAACTTAAAAAAGTTGACATCTTATAAAAACATAAAGAAACATTTAACTGGATCAAGAGGGATTTTCCATTAATGAAAATTTGGGTCGTTACAATATAATTATTTGTCTCTATATTTTATATTAAATTTTCTATTTATATTGGTATTTGATAAATACATTTGAAAAGAAATAATATTTTTAAAGGGAATAGTTTAACATCTTCTGTCATAGAAAACATTATTAATGTTATCATTATTGTAATCATCATCATCGTTATTATTAATGTTTTTATAATTTTATAAAACATCTCACAATTATATCAATGATATTGACAAATAATTAGAAAATTATCCATAAATATACTAAACCAAATTAACGACACATTATTAATTCACAAGTAGAATATTATAAATTAAATTAAAAAAATTTACATCACAACATTGATTGTTATTCATAATGGAAAAATTACATCCCTTAAAATATCATATATCTAAATAGTAAAATAATAAAAGAAGAATAAAATATTTATAATAAGAAAAACCCTTATATGATCCTCAATATTGAGGAACACCAACACCCCAACAAAAGCTAGAGAGAAGAACATCACCATGATAAAAGAAATAATTAGGAAAAATATATAAAATAATAATAATTATTGTGCGATGTTAATTGGTGGTTGAATTAACCAATGATTTTTTATCTCAATGGATTTAAATGATATATGGTCGTTATATATTTTTCATTAAAAATTTCAATATTGAAAACATAATAATTAAAAATAACATTATTGAATACATTGTAATTAAAAATTATGTAATTGGAAATAAATTCAATGCTCATATATCTAATATGTATACTAGGGTTATATAATGTTATATTGAAAATAAACCAAAATAATAATCAAAATGAAATAAAAAAATAATACATTAGAAGAAATTAATTATATATTAATGAATTCCATAATAATAATATTATTATTTTTATTGAAATAAAACAATATTTTTAAATAAAATTATAATAAATTTATTAATAAAGATGTAGTTTTTTTTGAAATATGAATAATTATTTTTAATAATATTTGGAAAATTACATATTTTAAAATGACAAAATTTATTTATTCAAAGAATAATTTTGTAAATTATTTTATATATTATACTAATTGATTAAATTAAAAATTATTAAAATTTTAGATTTCAACTAAATAATTTCATTATTTAAATTAAAAATAGATATGAAATAAAATTAAGAACAATTAATATTCAAAATCATCATTTTCCAACAAAAGTAGATTTCATTATAATTTTCATTTTCACTTGAAATGAAATTTAAAAAATTTAGAATATAAATCAAATAAATATAATTATATTTTTTCAATTATAATGTTAATATAAAAATATGATTATTTTTTTATATTTTTCTACAAATATTTATTTTAAGTTAAATAGTGAAAAAAATTATTTTTACAAATAACTAAACATTTATCACAATATTATTAAAATATTATTCATTGGAAATTCGTCAAACCTTTTTATAAGTCCCTATATGTAATTTATAAGTTATTATTATTTTTAAAAAATCTGGATTGAATTTATTAACCCATATTTTTTATTTTAAATTTTAAGATATGTTTTTTAAAATGAATTGTTTTTAATACTTTATTCATTAAGTATTTAAAAATTATTAATTATCAATTTAAAAAATTGAATTAAGAACATTTATTAAATATTATAGTAATTAGGTTCAAATTAATATATAAGGATATAATTTTTTTTGGGCATAAATGAAAAATTAACTAGGGAAAAACTAGTAAATATAGTGAATACCGAGATCATAAAAATGAGTAACATATAAGGTAAATGGAAAAAATATAATAAATGTTTTAATTTATTTTTTCACATATAGATATATCATATAACTTATTCTATATATTATTTCTGAAATTTTAATTCAATTTTTTTGTGAGTGACTTTATATAATTTAAGTGTTTTTTGTAATTGAAAACTTTTTACTCTTCTACATGTTTAAATGATGTTCTACTCTTCCCATATCCCATCACACCATAAAAATGTAGTTTAGTAAAAACTCTACCAAAATCTATAATAAACAATCATTTCCCATTAATGAAGTTATTATCATATAAAAATAACATCCATCAAATGTATAACACTTTTTGACAGACATAACACCAGTTGTTGGGAATAGAATCATAACTACTTCTTTCTCATTAAATTTAACTTATAAGGATTTCAACAATAACAAATCTATTTACAAAATATAAAACTCATAACTTATTTATTTTAATTATATATTAATTTTATTATAAATATGTTACAATCAATATCCAACATTGAATTATTTTTCCTAATAAAATTGGAAATGGTATTTTTGTGTTCATATAATAATACCTCTATAAATATTTTTGTTAATTTTTCCATAACATCCTTAGATGTTTGGTCATTAGAATATGTGTAATTGATAAATATCTAATTAGGATATTATTAAATATATGTCCTTGAAAATTCGATAACCACGTAATGATATAACCAACAATAAATTATCATTAATTTATCATCTTCAATCTAGCTTACATTAAAGAAATAATTAATTGAAATTATTTAATATTTTCATATCCATTAAATATTCTATAAAATGATGAAAAAACCTAGAATATCACAATATTTTACACAGAATGATATCATGATGATAATGTTGTGATGATATTTAATGTAAATAACCTCATAATAATCGATAGTCATGGTATATTAGTGTTACTGTCTGTCTGAAACAGACAAGAATAATGCAATGAAATTTTATCTTGGATATTATTCTTAACATTATTAGTGTTATAATATGAAAAAATGTAAATAATTATATTTTTATTTAGTAAAAGATACATTAATATTTATCTCTTTTATTAAGAAAAAAACCCTCGTATGGAAAATCAACAATAAAAGTTCATTTTCAAATTCATATTCTGGATAAATAATAAAATACTCATGGAATTAAATTTAACAAAAATATTACAATATATTAAATACATTACATTAAAATTAATTATCTTATAAAAATTACCACTAGGAGGATGATGAATACAAGTAGACTATTTTGAAACTAGTTTAAAACAATCATTATTTCCCACACCATACATCAAAAATATATAATAACTTACAGATATAAATAGGGAGAAAAATTATAAATGATGTTAAAAATAAAATATTAATAATAAAAATGTTATTAAATAAGTGATTATGATATTTATTTTTGATATATGGGACATTATAGTGCATTAAACTAAGTCGGGAAACCTGGGAAGGGGTTCTTTGTCTAAAATTTCATTTAGAAAGACATATTTCATAATGTGAAACATATTTCATTTATTATGGGGTGATTAAATAATAATGAATATATATGTTACCATATTAATTATTATTCAATGGTTATTTCATGTTCATATTTTTTAGGCAAAACGATTCGAATAATACCCAACGTGAAATTTGTATTAAAAACAATTTACCCAAACCATAAGGGATTAATCTCCATTATTATTTATGAACCATGTTTTTTTAAAATATAACACATATAAGAACACTTTCTTATTAATAAAAAATATCAACATTTAAAATAAATATACATTAGTGTTTATATGTTCTATAAATATTTTATTTCTTCTAGTTTCATATTTAACCCATGTTTTCTCATGTATGTAAAACTATCATTGTCTAGACTATTGGGATGAGACCCTCCACCAACCCTTACACATATTTATTTATTATAATTCTTTTAATGTTTCTTTATATGGGATTAAATAACTGAAGATGTTTATCTTATTCAAATTTTTACTTTTTAATGTAACTTTATCCCCTTCAATATGCATTTTTTCATTCGGATTTGAAAATATATTCATTTTAAAATTTACATGTGAATATGTCACTAAAAACATGTTTTGAATTATATGAATATATATATATACTTCTCTATGTGTGTGTGTGTTTATATGGTTTTAAGGGGAATTTATTTCTCTCTTACATTTATAATATATCTATTTTAAATCATATTCAAATAAGTAAGGATATTTATTATTTCATATGTTATTTCTCGAAAACTACTTATACATATTTTTCTAATATTCAATTTCAATTATCAAATATAATTAATAATCAAGTATGTCATTCAAATATAAAAATACAACTTCTTAATCTAAATTAATTATGAAATATCCTTCCCATTTAGATGAATGATATATAACTGCCTTTAGATTTAATTTTTTTCATTATGTATGATCAAAACATTCCATAAACTACATTCTATTAAGAATACCCTATATTGATTCTTTTTTAGTGTGTTTTCATATAGATGTCATAAAACTATTTTTTTGGGGAAATTATTAACATACACATATACCCTTTATATACAGGATGCACATACTATATGATTTATTATATTTGTTGAATGGAATTTACTTTGAAAATTAATTATTTTCAAAAAATTTGGATTTACATTCCATGGGTTTATCATGATATTATTATTGATTGAAATTTTAATTACATCATTATATGAATCCCTATTTAAAACAACTTCACTATATGAGATCATTATTATTTTTTTGACGATGGTCAGGAACCCAGTCATTGATTTTAGGGGCTTACAACTATGAGTATTCCAATTTTATGAGAGGGTTGCGGATTAATATATGTAAATGTCCCATGAATTAGTGTGTACCCATATTACTTAGGGACATTTGAATATTATTTTAGATAATACCATATAATAGGCCCTATATAAATCGACGGTGGAGATTATATATATATATATGGATCTTTTGGCTGGCGATTACACTCAAAGGGGTGTACATTTCAATAGAAGATGGGGCTTGAAACTATTGAGAAGCCCCTTTTGAATGTTTGGTATCATGAATATATCATGATCACGACTATCCTATATACCAACATTATCTATGATCAGTGGGAAATCAAGAGGAATCAGTTGATATGATGATCCAAGATCCACTTCATCCACAGGTGGATGAGGTTTGAAGTTAAAAGGGAGAGGGGGAGGGCCTTGAATGTGCCCATATCCTCTATTATTTTTGGGACACATATGTTAATAATATGAGAACGTGTTGTGCATTTCATTGGAATGATGGTGGGAATAATCTATGAGGGCATCCCTATTTGTCATCGGTTAAGAGAGGAGTGACCACTGGCCCTCATCAAAGGGAATTGCCAAAGGTTCCCCTAAACCACATGGATGAGTTTGTCCCTATGATCATCAAGGTAAGTACCATCATTACCATTACAAGGTTTACCAAAAATATTTATAGGGGAGTTAGTTCTTAAGGAGCTTATAGACAAGACTCCACATATCATAGGTATGTATACTTAGGATGGAACACTAATGTGTCTGATGCTTTAATCATACATGTCAGGCTTCTTTGGAATATGCCTTTCTCAGATTCAATTAGATTGGTTCACATCTTTTTTTTGTGTTTATTATTGGGATATAATGGCTTTGTATTCATCTATGAAGATCATGATTATAAGAAAACTATTCATTACCTTAAATATTAAACATAATATTCAATATAACATCCTCACTCAGAAGGTATACAAAAGATCCTCTTATCACATGATCTTATATGTAACCTATTATACAACCAACCACTACTCAACATCATTAGAAATAAATAATATGATCCACTTCCATTAGTAAATCATAATATATTGTCTTCTTGTTTTTAAAGATCCTGAAATTATACTCACGTGATCAACTCTAATAGAGAAAAGGCCAATTTTAGGTCATCTAAACAAAAATTATTTTTTATGAATTCTCTAATGTCGACCCAATCAAATAAAAATATTCCACAATAATCCATTAAATGTATATATAAATATTATCTATTCATGTTAAATCTCTCATGAGGTTTTCTCAATGATGGATGGTGCTCCAAACAGGTCTGGCAGTGTTGAGGGGGAATCTTAGATGGACGAGACTGGGAATTCTAGGTGCACCAAAATATCTAAGAAATTTTCAATATAATGTAGTTCATTATATTATATGATGAAGCATGGGTTTCTCATTTATTTTTTTACTCACCGTCTGATATAATTATTGAATTGATCAGTTTATGTTGTTCATGCACCATTAAATTTAAATTATATAATGGTGTAGTAGAGTTCAACTTATAGGATTTCAATCCGCTAGGAAAAAACCCCATTATTAGTAATATATATGATTAATTTTTGCGTGCATCCAATTCATGGGATGGAATTTGAAAGTAAAACCACTGTTGAGTAACCTAATAGTGGTGACAAATAAATTTCCTAGTAATCCCTTCATTACATGCATATTTATTATATTAAATGAATAGAAAATGTTTTTTTCTACATGTTATCGGTCCTATGATAAAATTTAGACATAGTTCGACTCATCCAACAGAACTGTCGTCATTAATGCATGTCCAAAAATAGGACACACTATAAGAATACCTTCATACAATGTTTGGAAAATTAATTATACCTTAAATATCTATAGTCCTTATACTAGATTGATTTTTTTCATTGTTCCTAAGTGGATGGCTCTTCCCATATCATGATACCTTTGTCGGTGTAAAATTATGAACCTTGATGTTGGCTCCCAAACTATTTTTTGGAAAACCCATCAACAATTATATACACTACAGTTCATATATTTATAAATTATTGTGTCATTTGAATTACGGTGGGCCCCGCATCATCTTTTTTGGTTGTTACAATTGTTATATGGTATGTTGGCGGAGCACTGTTGATGGTTTGAATAATAATATATTGTAAAAATATGGATTTATAAAGACTATGATGGGTGGATTTCCAAGTTGATGATTTCAAAAATTGATGAAATATTTTTTATTAAAAATTTACATGATAGAGAAACCAAAACTAAATATATTTTTCTTAATTAATGGAGGGTTAAGGAATTGTGCAGTTTAATGTTGTGGATATAAGATGTGTAATATTTATTTTAATGTATTATGATGAGGACATTAAATGGTTTCAGTTTAAGGTCATTTACATTTGACCAAGGGATAAATGATTTTTGCTTCTCATGGTAATATGTCTATGAATGTTCCATCATCGGTAGTCATGAAAGGGAACCATTGAAAGCTAAAATCTATGCTGTTTAAAATACAAGTAGTGTTATGGGATGAAAAACATCACATTTGAGTTCATAGATGAAAACAATCATATCATGTGGATGAATTCGCTTTTGGATGATTGGCATATGTTGTGGGAAACTTCTACAAAGCCAACTAGTTCATATTATGCATAGTCAAACAAAGGTATCCATGAGAATTTTTCCCTCCATTACATATGAATAGGTATGTTAATAAGGATCCATACATCCTTATACAATGTTTTTGGTCTTAAACAGAATTTTACTCGAATTTTAAATGGGAATTTTATGTTGAAATTTTGCATGAATGGCATTAAATGTTTCCATAATGCTGATATGATACAAATAGAGGAAGAATTTTTTTAATTTTAGTTTTTTGATGTGGTTGGACCGAATATAAATTTTAAAAATACCACTAAATATAACATGAAAATAAAAATTATTCCAGTATTCATTCTCATAATGTTCTAGATGAATGTTTGGCCTTCATATAGAGATGTGACATTGTTAAATATTACTAAAGTAGAAAACATAATGTGTATTACTATATCATATATAGGAAAACGAGATACAGTTTATTCTCATGGTACAACATTAAATTTATGATCTAGGTGTAACAACATACCCCATGATAATAATAATCGAGAACTAAATAGTTCATAGAAATTACATTGTTTAGTTTCATCCTACTAGGAAATGTGCCATGGCGTTTAATGAAATTTAGTGAGGATGTACATGAATCGACATGGAAAATAAAATAAGGTTCCTTGAATAAAATATAGATATCTAGGTTTCATGACATATATTAAAATTATGGGATGTGTGGTACAAGAGTACCATGAACTCCAATACTAAAAAAGGTGGACGTTAACCATGCAGTTTAGCCTCTGGTGGCATGGAAAACCTGGGGTCTTGAAGATATAGGTTATTAAGATAAACAATTGTCATTATAATGTTGAGTAACATGAGGCTCATTGATCATATTTGTTTCTATATACTAAAAAATTAGTGGGAATGAATGTATAAACCCTAATTAAATCCATTCTCAAATTATATTAAATGATATGTGGAAACTATCATTGGGACATATCATGATAGAATAAACCCATGATTGGGATGAATTTTGTTTTTGTTGATACGAATTTTGTGTGTTTAACATATGGAGAGCCAACTAGGGAATATTAAACATAGGAAAAATAGGGTTTTATCATGACACTGTATAAGGCCCCAGCCTTAAACCTTAATTAATCTTGAGTTATTACAAGATTACACATTGAGGATCTTTTCTGGTTTAGAGTTTTAGAGAATTAGATAATGAAATTTGCATTACATTCCAAATTTAAACAAACTGGTTACATAAAAGACTGTATTCCTTATTCCCATCAACAGAAACATATTGAAAATAAAACATGGATTCATTCTTGACACATCCTTGACACTATCATCACATCATGTACCTTTCCCTTGACCTGTGAAAAACATTTCAAAAACATGGGATGAGCATAAAGAAGCTCAGTAAGGGTTATAAAAATATGGAAAGAAAACATGGGTACATATATACATAAGGATGAGATCATAATTTACCCATAAAACATAATCACTTTAACATACCTCATCAAATCATTAATAAATCATAGAAATCATAAGACATAAAGGCAACATGAGGCATTCATAACATTCTTACCTAGGGAGTAACCCTCTTGGTTACGTTTGGATTACCAATCACAGTATATTACCTAACTCTCTTTAGAGAAACCTTAACGTTTCACTCCTTCGCGTAACCCAATGCATTTGAGAGCTATATCGGGCTCACCCACCCATAGTTTATCACGGAACCACCCGTCTTCATAATAATGCCCAAGAACCTCAACATAATCGTATCACATAAAACATGCATAAAGGAAACATAACATTTCCACCTTTCAATCACAAGATATCAATACAACACATTTATATAAAAACATTATGAAAACCATTTTCAATACCAAAATAAATGAAAAGTAAAACATGGTATTTTTTCCATTTTGATAAAAACGTATGGCTTGTAGAGGAAGCCGAAACTCAAATAATGGTCACAGCGGCGGAGAAGTCGTTGTCACCGCATACGTACGACAAAAAAAACATTCCATTTTGTCGTTTAGAAAAATCTTTGTATAAAAAAGATTCATTTTGAATAAACGTAAAAGTCAAAAGGTAATATACACCGTATAAAAGAAGATTGTGTATAATACAAAATATGCCTCAATGAAAGGAGATTGAGACGAAGTCCCATACAATGATGATATCCTTGGATTAAGGATAAATCAAGTACATATTTATGTGTGACAAACGAATACACCAAATATAAGTAGATATTAAGTGTAAAATAATCAAAGGTCATTCACACATATTCAATGGATGACATATTCAATAACTACACGTTGAACCCAAAGAAAACGAAATTGGGTTAAGAAGTTCGCTTGACAGCCTAACGGCGTCACATCAAAATGAGTTGATGAGAGATAAAAAGTGTATCTCATCACTTGGACATAAAATTTACATCAATAAGGATATATGAGAACATATCGCAACATAAAAATATGTAAATTAAAAGACCCAACAAAAGAAGTCTTTTAAAAAAGAGGAGGGTGAAAGGTTCCCTTGCCGACTTGGGTATCTTTCAAATCATACACCCCATGAAAGAAAGACAATAAATCATTTATATAAATACTCATAAATGAATTTATATTAAAAAAAGAGTATAATAATGGGCAGTACATACACCACTAAAAGGAATTTGTGGAAAATGTAGAATAAATCTCACGGGAATAAAAGTAAGATGAATAATCCCTTACGAAAACTCGGCAGCCTAACGACGCCACATAAAACTTACAAAAAGGGATTGATGAGAACAATAGGGTATCTCATAATATTAACTTTAAGTTTATAGAAAGAGGAATATAAAATAACATCCCCCGACATAACAAAGATGAGCTTAAAAGATGTTACATAAAGGAGAGTACTTAAAAAGAAAGAGAGAGGTTAGATCTCTTACGAAAATTCGGCAGCCTAACGGCGCCACTGAAAACATCCAAAATGGATTGATTAGAGAAAATAGGGTATCTCATCACATGAACATAAAAATTACAGTATGTGTAATATAAAATAAAATCCCAATAACAAGAATGATGAGATTTAGAGGGAATGACATAAATGAGTGTACTTAAAAAGAAAGAGAGAAGTAAGATCCCTTACCTCAAGTCCAACTTTTCTTGTTCATTTGTTTATATTCCTGAATAATAAACTTTGGTCAATTAATAATTGCTCAAGTACCTCCTTTGGAGATTATTATTCAGTTAATATCACATATTATAATGTTATAATAATTTTTTAATAATGTTAGTTCATATCAGGTGTTTTTGCCGATGTTTGGTACATGAGTCAAAAATGAACTTGTTTGAAAAAAGATTGCCCATGTAGTTATAAGTAAATAATTTACAGAATAGTATAAATGATTAAAATATCATATATATACATTAAATATTCATTTCATACTATTCCATATCATTTTGAGATAAAAACAAAAAGCACCGTTCATGGAAACGGTCGGCCGTACGTACGCATGAACGCTACTTTCATTTTTGTCATATTAATGTAATTAAAACAAAATGAGAGAGAGATATATATATGTTATAATTCCAGAATTATATCAATAATTTTGATGTAATATATTACATATATATCCATTATATATATGAACTTATAGTATTACATAACATTTTGAGATAAGAAATGGAATGTACCGTTCATGGAGACGATAACCCGTACGTACGCATGAATGCTACTTCCATTTATATTTCATATTTAATGGAATTAAAACATAATGGTACATAAATTTATTTTAATTCCATTATGGTATCATATATAATATCATTAAATATATCCTTTATACGTACCGCATATGGTATTAACGAATCAAATCACTTTGAGGGGGTGGTAGTCTGCACTTCCTTAAATGAAGATATCACGTTTACCCATAATGGAAACCATAAAGGTATGCCCAAAATGAAAAAATAAAGAAGCTTAAGGAAATAATAAAAATATTATATATCATATATAAATATAGTTTCATCTTAATGCACACCTTTGAAGGTGTTAAAAGAATGTTGAACAATCATTGTTTCGGGAGGCCGAAATTTGCCATCCACGAAAACAATATGGTCTTTAACCATTAAATGTAGGTGTGTGAAAGTGTAGCTCGAATACTTCTTATAACAACATCCTAGTATATTTATGATACTGTATTTGTTACAAAAGAAATGAATATAAGAGTTTAGGGGGTTGGAGAAGCGAAATAAAACAAAATTACTCAAGTGAAGACATTACCTTAAAATCGGGTAACTTCCTTTGGTTTGAGCTCAAAGGATTTCTTGGGAAGACTTATGCCCAATGTGAGGCTTCAAGGAGTAAGAGAGGGAAGTGGAAAGACAAAATGGGTAGAGTTTGACCGAGCCAAAGGCTTTGGTAATGTCGGTAAGGAGGTAGGGGTGGGGGATTTTTATAAGAGGAGAGGAGGGGCACTCTTGGAAAGTAAAGATATGTTACTTTATTTCAAAATGAGTTTCGGATTCAAAAGGTCCCACATTGATATAATTAGAGTTTAAGGTGATAAGGGTTTGAAATCCACTCATACAATTGGTTTTGTCCATGTGTAGGTTTTATATTTTACATTATCTTTCCATTTTATTTAAATCGTTAAATAATGTGGTCTTCGCTGCATAACCATGATATCATAAATAATTTAATTTATTTAATGTCTGAAAATTATAAAACAAATACTATGATTTAGGAAATATTTTTATCTTTCTAATGAATATTTATAGTAAAAAATATGACTTGTATAACCCCATATAAAAATTGATTTCGTAAAACATATTATGGTTGCGTCATTTTTACTTTTACATTAAATAAAAAGTTATTTATGTCATTTCCCAACCAAAGTGGCTCCATGGGGTCCCCAAGTTTACCCATGGCTTGTCTTGGTCGGACATGACATATCTAATAAGGTGAGGACATGTGTCATGCTCATCTAAATTTATTAAATCATTATTTTTACCTTAAACTACACTAATTACCTTTAATCGCGATTAAAAACATAATAAGTTACTATTCACCAAAAAATTATTTTAATATCATTGAAACACATTTTACTTATTAACGACAACCATGTATGTCGGATTTTTGAAATTAAAAACACAACGGTGGGAAAATTTCATTTAAACGAAAAATTAGTTTCTTTAACTACCACTTAGTGGTTTCACTATTTATCAAAAATTAAAGTTTTTCAGAAAGATACCATAACTTCACCCTAAGCTATATTTGATATTCCGAATTCAAAAATGATGTCTATTTTACAAAATTCAAAACATTTAAGTGGCATTAATAAATTTAATAACTAATTCCCGTTGTCATGAAAAATAGCGTGTTTTTATGAAACAATAAGTATCAAAAGATTGACACTAGTTTAAGTCCAATTTCAATGTGAAATTGATTCTAATGACCACCATTGGATTAAATGATAAAATTATATTCTAATTTAAATTCAAAACCAATTAGAAATACAATATAATCATATAAATAAATTATATTAAAAAGAGGTTTTGAATTAAAATACAACATTTTTTACTATTCATTAAAAATGAACTTTATTGGAAAAATACCAAAAATTCACACAAATTAAATTTTGATGTCCCAATCATAGAGAATAAGTTTATTTTGACAAACATAGTTTATAAAATTGTCAAAAGATGGATTCAAAAATGGTTTTCCATCAAAAGGAAGTAAAACAATCTTTTAAAAATATTTGTGTATTCCATGCTTAAGATTCGATTTATTTTCATTTTAAGCCTATAAAACACTATCTAATTCATTAATTGGCACAGATAAAAATATCTATTATTAATTAATTACTTGGGATGTTACATCCTTCCCCATTTAGAAAATTGCGTCCCCGCAATTTATTTACTTATCGAATAAATGGGGGTACTTATCCCTCGTTGCAATTTTAGATACCCATGTTGCCTCTTCCTACATGTGGTTTTTCCACAAAACCTTTACCTGGTGAATCACATTATTCCGTAACATTTCCTCCCTGTGGTCAAGAATCTGGACCGGTTGTTCCTCATAAGATAGGTTCTCTTTCAGCTGAACTACCTCTGGACTCAAAACATGAGATGGATCTGGCATGTATTTTCTCAACATCAAAACATGAAAAACATTGTGTACCCGAGATAAACTCGGAGGTAAAGCCACTCGGTAAGAAACTGATCCAACTCTATCTAGAATTTCATATGGTCCAATGATCCTTGGACTCAACTTTCCTTTCTTACCAAATCGCATCACACTTTTCCACGGTGAAACTTTGAGAAAAACATGATCACCTACCTCAAAAGATAGATCCTTCCTCCTGTTTTCTGCATAACTCCTCTGCCTACTCTAAGCTATTCTCTTGTGCTTATGAATCAGCTGAACGTTTTCTTCCATCTCTTCTACCAATTCTGGTCCCATCGACTTCCTTTCACCCACTTCATCCCAAAAATCTAGAGTTTGACACCGCTTCCCATATAATGCCTGAAAAGGTGCCATCTGTATACTAGAATGAAAACTGTTATTATATGAAAATTCAACCAAAGAAAGATGTTGGTCCCAAACCCTTTGATAATCCATAGAGCAAGAACATAGCATATCCTCCAAGGTCTGAATTGTTCATTCTGACTGCCCATCTGACTGAGGATGAAAAGATGTACTAAAATTTAATTCAGTACCCAACGACTTCTGAAGGACTTTCCAAAAGTTAGAAGACAACCTGGGATCACAGTCAGATACAATGGAGAGTGGAACTCCATGTAACCTGACTATCTCTTTAAGATACAAATGGGAAAGTTGATCAAGAGAGAAATTATCTCTTATAGTAAGGAAATGAGCAGATTTGTTCAAGCGGTCAACAATAACCCAGATTTCATTATTACCTCGAGATGTCATTGGTAATCCCACAACAATGTCCATGGATATATTCTCCCATTTCCACTCTGGCACTAGTAATGGCTGAAGCATCCCTTTCGGTAACTTCCTCTCTTCTTTAACCTACTGACAAGCCAAACACTTCACATTCAAATCAGCAATATCTCTTTTCATTCCATCCCACCGGTAATACTACAGAAGATCTCTATAAATCTATGTACTGCCTGGATGAACTGAAAACGGAGAACTATGAGATTCACATAACAACTCTCTCTTCAACTATGAATCACAAGCCACACACAATCTCCTCCCAAATCTCAAAACACAATCATTATCAATGTTGAATTCAGGAAACTTACCTTTCGGAACTAGCTCTACCTTTTTCTGCAACTCACTGTCTTGCTTCTGTGCTTGCTTGATTCTATCTGATAGAGATGGTCTCACTGATACCTGACACAAAACAGAAGAACTGCCTGCACCAACAACTTCTATGCCAATGTTCATCAAATCCTTAACCAAAGGATCACGTTCCAAATGCAACATTGCTAATGAAGCAATACTTTTTCGACTCAAAGCATCAGCCACTTTATTTGCTTTTCCTGGATGGTAATGAATTGTAAAATCATATTCCTTGATAAATTCTAGTCATATCCTTTGTCTCATGTTCAATTCTTTCTGAGTGAATATAAACTTTAAACTTTTGGGATCGGTATATATTTCACACATTACTCCATACAAATGATGCCTCCAAATTTTTAAAGCAAAATAAAAACAGCAGCTAATTCCAAATCATGTGTAGGGAAATTTACCTCATGAGTCTTCAACTGTCGTGAAGCATAAGCAATTACCTAATCACTCTGCATTAGGACGCAACCAAGTCCTTTCAATGAACCATCACTGTATATAACAAACTCACTATTCCTGGAAGGTAGATCCAAAACTAGAGCATTCACCAATCTTCTTTTCAATTCCTGAAAACAATCATCACATTCTTTTGTCCAGAAAAACTTAACACCCTTCTGAGTTAGCTTAGTCATTGGACTAGATAACCATGAAAAGTTTCTAACAAACCTTCGGTAATGGCCTGCCAAACCAAGGAAGCTACGAATCTCAGTTACATTTGTGGGTCTTGGCCATTAATCAACAATCTTTGTTTTTGCAGGATCAACAGTTATCCCATCTTTAGAAACAATATGACCAAGGAAAGAAATTTGTTGCAACAAAAACTCACACTTGCTGAATTTTCCATGCAGTTTCTTTTCTTTTAAGGTTTGAAAGATAACCCTAAAATGTCTTTCAGTATCCTCATTACTTTTAGAAAACACCAAAATATAATCAATAAAAACATCCATGATTTATCACCTGAGTCAACTGAGCAATCAGTGCTATAAACTGCTCAATTCTGATTCTAACTATCTCAGTATGCTGATTTAGAAAGTCATTTCCCTCTATATGCCTTCTTAGAAAAGTTGTTCTATTT
Organism: Viscum album; assembly: GCA_963277665.1. Lineage (NCBI taxonomy): Eukaryota > Viridiplantae > Streptophyta > Magnoliopsida > Santalales > Viscaceae > Viscum > Viscum album. The sequence goes on from OY728138.1 coordinate 836,635,491, forward strand.
CCTCTATGAAAAACCATTCTGAACACAGAAATATCTTAGGCGAAGCAACTTGGTATTATTTAAATGCTATATCATTTTAATCTTACCATAAATTAACTTATAATTTTTCATTTTTCTAACTGCTAATGTTGTCTAAACCGACCTTTGATACCAACTATAAGGCCCCAGCCCTAAACCTTAATTAATCTTGAGTTATTACAAGATTACACATTGAGGATCTTTTTAGGTTTAGAGTTTTAGAGAATTAGATCATGAAACTTGCATTACATTCCACATTTAAACAAAGTGGTTACATAAAAGACAGTATTCATTATTCCCATCAACAGAAACATATTGAAAATAATACATGGATTCTTTCTTGACACATCCTTGACACTATCATCACATCATGTACCTTTCCCTTGACCTGTGAAAAACATTTCAAAAACATGGGATGAGTATAAAAAATCTCAGTAAGGGTTATAAAAATATGGAATGGAAATATGGGTACATATATACATAAGGATGAGATCATACTTTACCCATAAAACATAAGCACTTTAACATACCTCTTCAAATCATGAATAAATCATAAAAATCATAAGACATAAAGGAAACTTGAGGTATTTATAACATTCTCATGTAGGGAGTAACCCTCATGGTTACGTTTGGAATACCCATCACAGTATATTCCCTAAATCTCTTCAGAGAAACCTTAACGTTTCACTCCTTCGCATTACCCAATGCATTGGAGAGCTATATCAGGCTCACCCGCCCTTAGTTTATCTCGGAACCATCCGTCTTCAAAATAATTCCCAAGAACCTCAACATAATCGTATCAAATAAAACATGCATAAAGGAAACATAACATTTCCACCTTTCAATCACAAGATATCAATACAACACATTGATATAAAAACATTATGAAAACCATTATCAATACCAAAATAAAATAAATGTTAAACATGGTATTTATTTTTCTTTTTTTTAAAAGGTATGGCTTGTAGAGGAAGCCGAAACTCAAATAATGGTCACAGCGGCGGAGAAGTCATTGTCGCCGCATACGTACGACAAAAAAAACATTCCCTTTTTTCGTTTAGTAAACGCTTCGTATAAAAAATATTCCGTTTGAATAAACGTAAAATTCAAATAGTTTTATACACCGTATAAAATAAGGTTCTATATAAAACAAAATATGCCTCAATGAAAAGATATTGAGATGAAGTCCCATACAAAGACGATATCCTTGGTTTAAGGATAAATCAATTACATAATTATGTGTGACAAATGAATACACCAAATATAAGTGTATATTATGTGTCAAATAATCAATGGTCATTCACACATATTCAATGGGTGACATGTTCAATAACAACATGTTGAACCCAAAGAAATCGAAATTGGGTTAAGATGTTCCCTTGACAGCCTAACGGCGTCACATCAAAATGAGTTGATGAGAGATAAAAAGTGTATCTCATCACTTGGACATAAAATTTACATCAATAAGGATATATGAGAACATATCCCAACATAAAAATATGTAAATTAACAGACCTAACAAAAGAAGTATTTTAAAAAAGAGGAGGGTGAAAGGTTCCCTTAACGAGTTGGGTATCTTTCAAAACATACACCCAATGAAAGAAGGAAAATAAATCATTGATGTAAATACTCATAAACGAAAGTATATTACACAAAGAGTAGAATAATGTGAAGTACATACACCACTCAAAGGACTTTGTGGGAAATGTAGCATAAATCTCATGGGAATAAATGTGAGATGAGAAATCCCTTACGAAAACTCGGCAGCCTAACGGCGCCACATAAAACATACAAAAAGGGATTGATGAGATCAAATAGGGTATCTCATCATATTATCATAATGTTTATAGAAATAGGAATACAAAAGAACATCCCCCAAAATAACAATGAGGAGCTTAAAATAGGTGACATAAAGGAGAGTACTTAAAAAGAAAGAGAGAGGTTAGATCTCTTGCGAAAATTCGGCAGCCTATGGCACCACTCAAAACATCCAAAATGGATTGATGAGAGAGAATAGGGTCTCTAATCACATGAACATAAAAATTACAGTAAGTGTAATATAAAATAACATCCCAATAACAAGAAATATGATCTTTAGAGGGAATGACATAAAATAGTGTATTTAAAAAGAAAGAGAGGAGTAAGATCCCTTACCTCAAGTCCAACTTGTCTTGTTCGTTTCTTTATATTCCTGAATAATAAACATTTGTCAATTAATAATTGCCTATGTACCTCCTTTAGATATTATTATTTAGTTCATAACACATATTATAATGTTATAATAATTGTTTAATAATGTTAGTTCATATCAGACGTTTTTGCCGATGTTTGGTACATGAGTAAAAAATGAACTTGTTTGAAAAAAGATTGCCCATGTAGTTATAAGTAAATAATTTCCAGAATAGTATTAATGATTAAAATATCATATATATCCAGTAAATATTCATTTCATACTATTCCATATCATTTGGAGATAAAAACGAAAAGCACCGTTCATGGAGACGGTAGGACGTACGTACGCATGAACGCTACAATCATTTTTTGTCATATTAATGGAATTAAAACAAAATGTGAGAGATATGTATATGTTATAATTCAGGAATTATATCCATAATTTTGATGTAATATTTTACATATATATCCATTATATATATGTACTTATAGTATTACATAACATTTTGAGATAAGAAATGGAATGTACCGTTCATGGAGACGGTAAGCCGTACGTACGCATGAACGCTACTTACATTTCTATTTCATATTTAATGGAATTAAAACATAATGGTACATAATATTATTTTAATTTCTGTATGTTATCAAATATAATATCATTAATGATATCATTTATACTACAACATATGGTATTAACGAATCAAATCCCTTTGAGGGGGCGGTAGTCCGCACTTCCTTAAATGAAGATATCGCGTTTACCCATAAAGGAAACCATAAAGGTATGCCCAAAATGAAAAAATACATAAACTTAAGGATATAATAAACATATTATATATCATATATAAATATAGTTTCATATTAATGTCCTCCTTTGAAGGTGTTAAAATAATGTTGAACAATCATCGTTTCGGGAGGCCGAAATTCACCATCCACGGAAATAGCATGTTATTTAACCATTAAATGTAGGTGTGTGAATGTGTAGCTAGAATAATTCTTATAAAAACATACTAGTATATTTATGATACTGTATTTGTTACAAAAGAAATGAATAAAAGAGTTTAGGGGGTTGGAGAAGCGAAATAAAACAAAATTACTCAAGTGAAGACATTACATTAAAATCGTGTAACTTCCTTTAGTTTGAGCTCAAAGGCTTCCTTGGGAAGACTTATGACCATATTGAGGCTTCAAAGAGTAAGATAGGGAAGTGGAGAGACAAAATGGGTAGAGGTTGGCCGAGCCAAAGGCTTTGGGAGTGTGGGTAAGGAGGTAGGGGTGGGGGCCTTTTATAAGAGGAGAGGAGGGGCACTCTTGGAAAGTAAAGATAAGTTACTTTATTTTAAAATGAATTTCGGATTAAAAAGGTCCCACATTGATATAATTCGTGGATAAGGTGATAAGGGTTCAAAATCCACTCATCCAATTGGTTTTTTCATGTGTAGGTTTTAGATTATACATTATATTTCCATTTTATTTAAATCGTTAAATAATGAGGTCATCGCTGCATCATCATGATGTCATAAATAATTTAATTTATTTAATGTCTAAAAATTATATAAAAAATAATATGTTGTAGGAATAATTTTTATATTTTTAATTAATATTTATAGTCAAATAACTGACTTGTATAACCCGATTAAAAAATTGTTTTCGCAAAACATATTATGTTTGTGTCATTTTTACTTTTACATTAAATAAAAAGTTATTTATGTAATTTCCAAACCAAAGTGGCTCCATGGGGTCCCCAAGTTGACCCATTGCTTATCTTGGTCGGAAATGACACATCCAATAATGTTAAGTCATGTGTCAAGCTCATCTCATTTTATAAACGCATTATTTTTACCTTAAACTACACTAATTACCTATAATCGCGATTAAAAACTTAATAAGTTACTATTCACAAAAAAAATTATTTTAATCTCATTGAACCAAATTTTACTTCTTAACGACAACCATGTATGTCAGATTTTTGAAATTCAAAACACAAAGGTGAAAAAATTTAATTTAAACGAAATATAAGTTTCTTTAACTACCACTTAGTGGTTTCACTATTCATCAAAAAATGATGTTTTTCAGAAAGATACCAAAACTTCACCATATACTATATTTGATATTCCGAATTCAAAAATGATGTCTATTTTACAAAATTAAAAACATGTAAGTTTCATTAATTAATTTAATAACTAATTCTCGTTGTCATGACAAATAGCGTGTTTTTATGAAACAATAAGTATCAAATGATTGACACTAGTATAAGTCCAATTTCGATGTGAAATTGATTCTAATGACCACCATTGGATAAAATGGTAAAATTATATTCTAATTTCAATTCAAAACCAATTCAAAAGATAATCTAATCACATAAATAAATTAGATTTAAAAGAGGTTTTGAATTAAAATACAACATATTTCACTATTCATTAAAAAATGAACTTTATTGGAAAAATACAAAAAATTCACACAAAGTAAATTTTGATGTCCCAATCATAGAGAATAAGTTTATTTTGACAAACATAGTTTATAAAATTTTCAAAAGATAGATTCAAAAATGGTTTGTCATCAAAAGGCAACAAAACAATCTTTTAAAAATATTAGTGTATTCCATGCTTAAGATTTGATTTATTTTCATTTTAAGCCTCTAAAACACTATCTAATTCATTAATAGGCATAGATAGAAATATATATTATTCATTACTTACTTGGGATGTTACACGCTGACCCACCATCTCTGATGGCTAGTGGAAGATTGTGAAGATATGAAATATCCCTGGGTATATAGGTATGATGAATGGAAGGAATATTTCCCGAAATTTATTAAACATTCAGAACTAAATTTTACATGGGCTATAAAATTCCTTACATATCTATGAACTATGAACAATGAGGGGGGATTTTTTATTTTTGGGGTTGCTGGACTAGGATGTTGAATCTAGGTGTCACTACATTTCTAGTGTGGAAAAGAATCAAGCCACTCGTAGTTTTTAATATGAAAAGTTAAATGACCTATGTTGATGTTGATGTCCAATTAGCTGTGATCATTTTGGTTCAATGCATATTAATTTCACACAATGAGTACAATGGTGGCCTATAATTTCTTTTCGTGCGATATAAGAAATGAACCATCAAGTTATAAACATTTTGTTAAGATGATGTATTGTGGTTATAGTAAGGATGATAATTGAGATAATATATAAGCATAATCATGATGTGAATAGAGGATTTGGTTTCAAAAGCTGGTAAGAAATCATCTTTTGAATAGACTAAAATTTATGGTAGGCCCTATCATCAGAGACCAAGATGTCACTATTAATACTTCAATGACAAGAATTATGCCACACATTGTTCTTAACATTCAACATAGTATAATGTTATGTTGAAATTATGATATTCAATTATATTTAAAATCCTTTGATTAGAAAGAAAAGTTATTATTTTTAAGATATTGAGACAAATATTTTCTATGTAGATTAACATCAGGAAGTTTGATTGAGTTACCATTTTGTTTATCATTATGCAATAAAGTTGAGGTACCATGCAGTTTAATGTCATGTGTTTGGGATATTGTATCATAAAGATAAACATAATTTGTTCAGAACCTTGTATCAATCAGTTTAACATCATAATATTATGATGAAGTTCCATGTTTGTCAGCGTCCTATGATTAGAACGATGTCTTATGATTTCATGAAATACTGCTTCAAGGACCATGTGTTTGAGGGGGATGAGTTAATTTGTCTATACATCGAGATCAAATGATATTTTCTCTTGAAGTAGAATTTATTTATTGAAAATTTTTCCTCTCACATTGGGACTAACTATAGAGGTTTATTTTCAAGAATCAATGGTGTCTTGTGGGCCGACACCACCTCACCATCAAGGAAAGACCAGATGTGACCTTTTTTATTAAGGGTTCGTGTAATCCAGTATTGTTAGAATTCAAAATTATGAAAGGTGTCCAATATATTACCATACATTCATCTGAATTCATCCATCCATTTTTATTATTTCACATCTATGAATAGTGTATAACTAATTATAATGGGGAGTGATGAAAATTGAACATTTATGTGTTGGACCACATCAGTTCCATATAATAAAGAGTGTTGGATCACATGTGTGAGAGTATAGGTAATAGTTTATTCATCCCACAAGGAATGTACGATATTTTCTGAACAATAATTCATGTTATAATCTACCTTACTTTATGGAATATTTTATATGGTCTTGCAGGAAGCCTGTATCATTATATAAGAAGTGACATGGTAGTGGGATGAATGATTGGACATGAATCTATACTTCTGATATTATTTTTCCAATTTCACTTAATAGAAACATTTTTAATTGTTAATAATTATTTTATAAGGGACCCCAAATCAGGTAAAGATGTATTATGTCACAAAACTAGAAATTTTCTGTTTCTCGAAGCTTATTGAGGGGTATGTATTTGGCCCTCACGGAGAATAATTCATTTTTACTGAGAATATACTTGAACTGGTTATCCATAGTGAGAGGATTTTGTCCCAAAAAATACATTCCCCATGTAGAAACTAACAACGATTATTTTTTTATGTGAATAAATGCCATGGGTTGGTGGATGAATTTGGTATGAACCTGGATGGAATGGCAATTTCTGGGGAATTTATTGTATTAATGTGTTATAATGGGTATGTTGAACCTGGTATTTTAGATTTGAGAGGATTACATTGATCCTAGATAGTGGTTTTTGATGGCTCCAAGGTGAATTTACATAATTACAATATATTATTGTTCTCCATCAATGAACCTAATAAGGACACCCTTAAGATTCCTCTTGCATAAGTCCTTTTAATCATTCAGGTCATAAAATAGAACAATGTTACATACTCTTCTTTAGATTATCTCTCTCCTGGATTTTTCTGATGGGAGAACTCCCATAACAGATAGTCTAAATTGGTGTCAACCAGCCAATGGTACCGAAATAATGATCTAGAATGGGGAAAAATCATTAATCTATTCTATATCAGTTTGAACTAAAGGTGAGACCATCCAATAATCAGATATTTTGATGAATGTTTCATCTGATCATTGAATATATAGAGTGATGGACACATTTTCCAATGCCTCGCCTTCATACTTCTATAACCATGGGGTATGAGTCAATGTCGAATCTAAATAGAATTACTCTACTAGTCTTCTAATTTAGATTAGCAGGTGGATCAATCCTTCATTTTTGTTGGAATAATCCCTATTGTTTTTCCTGACGACCAATTTTGAATCACATTGTATCTTTCTGTTATTAACATGTAATTTATTTTCCTGCTCTAGTATAGCTATCAGATCATGATATTATTCATTAATTAACATAAAACATCCTCAATACTAGAATGGGTAATGTAGGGAAACCATTTTTGGTGTGTTGAGAATGAATCCCAACCCCACTTTGTTGAGCTTGGGGTCTTCCTCCCACTTCCGTTTGGATATTTTGTAAGCACCATAAAAATATATTTTCCCTAAATGGGTGTCCACGTGAATAGATATAACATCTCCATCAGGTATCTACTTGTCCAATAAAGTCAATTATACTAAGGGGTAATCTTCCATAAAATCATCTAATTTCTGATCATTGAATAATTTTTGTGGCACCAATAGAATATCTAACTATTTCATAATTACTGGTCACTATGATAGTTATATGGAATAAAAAAGACCACACAAAATTTTTTAGAGTGGGTTCTATGAGAGAAAAAACAATCCTTGTTGTGTTCTAGGTACTTCCTCAGCATCTAGATTACAAAAATAAGCCCCATAAATCTCTCTTATATATCTAAATAAGGAGTCTCAGCCTCAGTCATTGTCTGAATGATATAATAATGGAAAGAAATTATCTCATTTTGGGTGAATGTATAAATGAGACTTTTATGATCTATATATATTTCAAACATCTCCCCAAAGAGACAGTTTATCTACATTTTCACTGTAAAATCACTTCTTCAAAATTTGTATCAGACATTGGGTATTTAAATTAGGGGATATTCAATTTACATAAGGCATCGCCTATTATAGTTTCATTATGAATTATTACACAACCCAATAACTTCCTTGAAACAATGTTGTATCACATGAATTGTTCCCCAATTGTGGGTAGCATAACTATAGGTTCCCTATTAAGACATATTTTCCAATTCATGAATCTTTCTTCACATTCGTTATTCTATCAATAAAATATAATGTCGTATGTGTTTTATTGTTATGCGGGTTTCAAAATCATGTGATATTTTCTTCAAATCAATGATAATACCCAACATATCCATTTAAATTATATATAGAATTCATATATGTTGTCCTAATGCATCCTTGAATTTCCACTATTTTCAGGATCTACAAATATCACTTTTCTCGTGATATCATTCACCAATAATGAAACTTCATTCAAACTATAAATCACATTTATTTTAAATTACATAAATATTATCCTTTAATAAGATATTTATCACATCAATCAGATACTCCTCGTTTTCCTCCAATCATTGGAGTATATTATAATATCACCAGAAAATAATACCAAATAAATTACAATGTAATCAATAAAAACTCTATTAATTTATTATATGAATATTTCTGGGGTATTTCTAAATCAAAATAGAATTGATGTGAACTCAATATCCCCATTTCTTTTAATAAATATAGACGTGGGTATATCCCCCCTTTTCACCATTAGATCATTATACTTTGAAATAAGAACCACAATTTAGAAATAATGGGCTCCATGAATCTAATAGAAAAAATCCATCGATATATAGAATATTATACATTTTCTTCATCATTTTCATGTTGAGATAAGAATAATAAATTCAAATGATTATCGAATCATTCTTATACTAAATGTAGAGGAACAATTATTCATACAGCGAAACAACTCTGTATATGATTCATTTATTCAAATTATCCTATAGTCACATCTTCAACTCTTTAAGATCCAAAACATCCTTTCAATATGGAGTTATGGATTTTATAAAATCTCAATGTATGAGATAAATTGAATAGTTGACCTTTTAGTTGGGAATAATATTAATAGATTCATTAAGAAACACATTAGTGTTTTACATCCCAATGAAAATGAATTCATGGATGTTATTTTCCCCAGACTAAATTCATTTCCTAGTACACATTCTCATATGGGAATAATTTCAATGATTGAAATGTTGGTGATAAGTAAATTCGTTCTTCTTCTTCTCACTTGTAATTATATAGAGGATCACTCATGATATGGAGTGTTATTTCCATATAAAAAATATCTTGTCTTTATATGTGGATATCCAATATATACCCAGAATTTCCTAACATCCATCTATTGGGAGTATCATAATGATTTATTTAGAATATCAACACACATATGTTGAAACGGAAGGAGTAATATATCTATTATTGAACAATATATCCATTTTAGATTTTTAGTAATAGATCTACTTCCATTAGTTTTTTGTGGTGTTTTTGTTGTTCTATTAATGTTTCCTGATATGAATGAATGTGTAGAACTATATAAAAATTTAAGTTCACTATTAAAGAATGAATAAATAGTGTACCTATCACAACATAAATTTCAAAATCCAACTCAGTAGTTATGAGGGAATATTATCACCCTTGTTGATATGTATGTCCAAAGAATTGATTTCCTCCAACCACCCTTAGCATAGTTAAATGGATACCATATTTACCTTTTACATTGTATTGTATTAATTCTATAATAGGATGAGTATTGAAGTGAGAATTCCTATATTCCATTACACTGGTCAGTTAATCCCAAGGAAGCATTATATCTAGTTGTCGTTTATTTTATTTAACAAAATGATTAACATATCCATATCAGGATATTTCTAGGGTGATTTATTCCAAAATAATGTCAAGTGGGACGATGAATTATCATAACACCATTATATTTCCCCATCACACTGAGAAAATTAAACTCAACATTCATCATCATCTCCATATGATACCCTTGAGATTCCCTAATCTCCATAACAATTTTGAGGGAACATAGAATAATTTATTCATAGTTATCATAGTCCAGAATTTATAGTCAATTTGGTAGACTTCGATTTATCAAACCAATGAACCTGTCAACTTTGCATTTATGGGTAATAAAAAAGATGGTGTTTTATTTTACAATTCCAATGAATTTTCCTCATATGTCCCGATGGATTTATTATTTATTATCATGAGGTAAATGACATATCATTACATTTTATGTCAGAGAGAATGAGAAAACAAAATTGGAAATCTTTTACTGTAATTACTTCCAGTTTGGGCCGTTTTCTAAAATATATGTGAAATATGAGATGAGTATTTTTACACAATTAACCGCAAAAATATATATCCAATAATATAAAAAGGATACATAGTAAATAGAATTTATTCCTTAACATATGAATATCTAGGATTCAATATAATTTATACATGGTATATTTCCTTACAAAGACACTTAAAGCATTTTTCCCCTAAATTATTGATCGTAATGACCATGTGAATTTATCAACTCATATCACCCATGATTTTCAAAGTAATTGTGTAGTAAGGATCATTTCCATGCATATGACTATGATCGAGTCCATTTCAATCACTTTTTCAGGATTATTTTCATAAGGTAACTCTTTTCTAGAGCCACATTGAGTTGTAATATCTATACATGTATTTATTTTCATAGAAACCACATATTTATAAATCAAAAAAATTAGGTTTTTTTCTTATGTTTTATATTATCTATAAGTCATCCTCAAGATTATCGATATCTTAATCTCAAAAATAACTAAACTACCTCTAATAACAACTACTAAAAAACTATTCATTATTACAAAATGATTCATGATTTATTATATATCAATACAATTAATAAAACAAAGAATAATAATAAGTATTGTTCATTTGTATAATATGGTTCATTTTTTAACTACATAAAATAGGATATACATTGGAATTATTTATAAGAACCTTAACATGCAAAAAATATTCTATTATTCTTAATAACATGGGATAACATAGGGACATACATTTTAAATGGGTGATCCCTAAACCCCATTAAGTGAATAAAGAATGCATAAAATTGAGAAAATATTACATATAAGAAAATAGTTATTTCACTACAACATAGATGGGGTGAGAATCATAAAAATGAGAAAAGGGAAAAATGTATCATAATAACATAACAGAAACACTAGAATACATAAAATATTTAAACATGAAATCATAATAATAAGTCATTTTTTACCCCAATACACCATAAGATAATGTTAAATTGATAACCACTCAATAACTATACCTGAAATATCATGAGAAATAAACATTAGCCAATTAATTGGAGGTCTCACTTGGTGAACCAATCCTAATAATATCATGTGCATGCATTAATCTGCCACATATATCAAATTACATGAGAACATATTCCAAAAGATTTAATCCTGAAATTATGGATTTTTGGTAACATGGATATTACTAACTAATTAATGAATTTTTGGAAAAAAAGGTGAATAATCTTGAGTGTAAATGAGTATTGGTAAATACATCACAAATGGTCAGTAATGAAAATCAAGTTGACATTTCTAAAAATTAATGACAATAAATAATGATAGATAAAATGTTTCAATGATATAGAAAGGGATAACTAATCATTTGGATGTATAAAAGAAAATTATGAGGGAATTTTAAAAGAATAAAAAACCTGAAAATTATGAAAATAATTGTCCTAATACAAGGAGGGTGATTGAATAAAAACTATGAAAGGAAATTAAAAATATAATTTCAGTAGAATAAAGGGGATACATAATAAATTATAGGAGGGATTAATGAGAATTAATGGGGGCACTTATCACTTTTAAATAATTACATAATTTTGGAGGGTTTGTATGAGTATTTCCCATAAATTGAAACGGGAAGACATATTTTATAAAATAAAAAAAGTTTCTCGAACAGAAAACTGAAAGAGATGATGCATTACAAAATTTTTTCCAAGTAACACACTTCATAAATAATATAATGATATATGAAAATTATGTATCACTATTAGAAAATCATTGTTATAGTATATTTTTATTTATAAATTCGGGAAAACATAACTAATTGTTATTATAATGGATAATTATAAATAAGGTTCATGAATGGAAAATAAGATAGGGGAATCCATTACCTTTGATGTTGAATAAAAATGATTAGAATGGATTTTTTAGAGATTTGTGGAAAATTAGGAGGAATATAGAGAGGGGATATAAAACTATGGATGTTCTCTATCGTTTTTATTGGGGATTAATGTGGTGGGATTAAATAGTAAAAGATAGGGATGTTCATTCTTATTTACCAAACATAGGTTTTGGACTCTATATAGTAATTTATTGAAAACCAAAGACACTACCATGGTTTTTTGAATGGCTTCAACAAATGGAAAGCGTTTTACACTATTTTTTATGTGAATAGTGCATAATATATAATATATTACACTAGGTGAAGTGGAGGTTATTCATGTTAATAATGATTTGACTTTAAAAACTTATTATATAATATATGTTTGAAAGGTTTCATAAGGGCCATATAAATTTAATAAATTAACATCTATGTCTGATTATTTTAAATGGGAAAATATTAATGCTCTTGGATACCATTAATATAATTTATTACAACACTTTTCTGTAATTATAATGTCATAATATATAGTATATAGTTATAGCGCAGTTATTTTTTATACAAAAGTTTTATTGTCCAAGAAACTTTATTCAAATTTAACTTCTATATAATTTCAATTTGATGATTTGAACAAAAATATTTATATTATAAAAATAGTTTTCTATATTTTTTAATAATCTCTTTTAATACAAGAATTGGGATGTATTCCGAATTTATAGTTTTTCAACAAAAAGTTTTATTAAAACTATTTAAAAATTAATTTTGAATTCATTATCAATTATATTTAATAAAAAATATAATATTTCCTTGTTATTTTAAAATATAATTAATTTTTTAAATCATGAATTCTTATGAAAAATATCTTAATTAAAATTTTATATTGATAAAAAATAGAATATGTGTTTTTTCGTATAAAAATCATTATAAATTAAAAAATATTATTGGTAAATTTTACAACTATTGATTGGTAAATACTATATTAATATTCATATAATAAGGGACTTGATACATTACACATTATTACACAAGAAACATCTCTATGGAAAAGGTGGATGATGGTGATATTTTTATTATATTGTATTATGTACAATGTTTAGATTATGATCTCAATGATCTTGAACTTAACCCTTTATCAATTTCAATTATGATTTAATTAGTGAATTATGGGTTTGAATTAATCAATTGAAAAAATAAAAATGATATTTTCCATAGAAAATAAAATAAATTTTATTGATTGGGAACACCCTTTATGTTTTATGTCACCACATACATAGTATTATTTAATTTGATTTATTAAAAACCAATATATATACTAATCACATGATAATTATTCAATTTATATTTTATCAATGGTTATGATTCTTTATAGAATATTAAATTCAATAAAATTACAAAAATAATTTATTTTTTTTCTAAAAACATAATAAGTTATTTAATACATCCACAACGGGATTTTTAATTTATTAATGTAGGGTTGTTAAAATCTACCCCCTTCAAAAATTTCATCCTTGAAATTTTCCATTGATAAACTAAAAAAATAATGTGAATTAAATTCCATTCCCTTCTATGGTTCCCACGACACATTTGAAATATTTTTTTCTCCATATCACTTTTACCAAATGTTCAATATTTTTTCATGTAAATATATCACTATGATCTATGGTAATGAATAAAAGATCCTTATATAAATGACTATTCTCTATAAATATAATTTCTAGGTTAATCACATGGGAGTATTTTATTATTTAATTCTTTGATAGGATTACATCGAACATATCAAAAACATGGGATTGGTTTGTAGGGAGTTCTAGTCAATATGACATAGTAATGATGTGATCATGGATATCAAAGGGATATATGTTTCTAGTATTAATCATTCCATAGTTCAAAAATCTCATTACATTCTTCTTTATAAATCAATAAATTTTGTATCTCCAGCCTCAAAATCTATGTCTCATTAGTGATTATAAATATGACACCTCCTTTTACTAGAATAATCCCTAATGTGATGTTAAACGGTCTTGATGTTTTCCACTATTTCCTCTATAATTTCTAGACCAATCGATTTGCATTCACCAAGTTAATTGCAAAATGTAGTAGTTTTATGTATCATACCATAAAGGTCATTATATGTATTCACATGGATGATTGAGTGGAAACTATAATTTTATAAGAACTATAATAGAAGAATATTTTGATACCATCTTAATTTTTTGTATATTTATCATTTTTCAAACCTTTCCATGAGTTCATAGATTGTTCATTCATATTAGCCATCATTTAGAGGTTGATAATCTATGCAAAATGTCTTCTCAGAATTTAGAACAATTGGAAGAATCTTCCAAAACATTTATTTAAGTATTGTGTCTTGACTAGTTATAATTTATAGGATTGGTTCATTAATACTCACCACATATCTGGTGAATGTCCCTATAATTATAACTATTGAGAAGTTTTTTCTAATTTCAATATTGTGAGAATCATTTGATAAAATATCCTCTAAAACCATTATAGCGATATATCCTCATGATGTCTTTGGATGACAATTGATAATATACATGGTTGTTTCTTCCCACTTCTATTTAGTTATGGGTTGTGTTAGTATCATCCCATTTAATTTTTTTCCTTTAAACCTTCCCTTGTGAATCTTCAACACACTATGATCTATATTGCATAATCTCATTCTTAATGTAATAACACTAATAATTATCATGGAGTTATTGATATATATTTTGTCTCCCTAGATGGATGGAAGAGGTCAAGATATGAAAATCATCCAATATTACCTTTATAAAATTAATAATTTCTGTTTCACATTGAATTGGCAAAAATCATCCATCACCTTATTAATTAATTTTAAACATTGAGGATTTACCTTTTCTTATATCATCTACCTTCTTCTAAATTTCTGCATAGTCTCTTTAAACGTCCCTTAACATGTCCATAAGTGATAATTAACAAATCATTTTTTATTGGATTAATGGTGTTCATTCTTTCAAAATTTGAATTCCCACCCTTTTAATCTATAATATTATCATATCTATCTCAATTCCCATCCATAATAAAATTTCTAGATCTAATCAAGATAAAGAAAAGTGAAATTTAATTTTATTATCCAAAATGAATTGGATTAAATTATAATATTCCTTAATTAAATCATTCCATCTAATATTGATAATATTCTCTCTTTATGTGTGAATATATACTTTACGATATTCTTATCCATATACTTATCAAACATCACACAAAAGTAATAATTATTCCATATTTTTAATGGAAAAGATGCTTAATACAACTCCATATCATATATTGGGTTTTTTAATCATGAACTAAAATTTCTGTTGATTAATATAAAATCATCTTTTAATTTTTCATTAGTTTATACCCCAATACATTTTTTAATTAATATTTTTATACAACAATAAGTTATCCACTTGAGGGTAGTATTATTAAAGGAGTAGTGAAATAACTATTTTTAAAATATTGAAACTATCATCAAATCTATTATTCTAGGATAACCTGAATCTATTTTTAATTATATTTGTTAGAAGGTTTGATAATCATGATAAATTTTATATAAATCATTAATAATACCCAATCATTCGAAGGAAACAATTGATTTTTTTCATGAATATTTCTCTCGACCATCCAACAATTGCCACTATTTTTTTGTGGCTTCCACATTTGGCAATTTTCTAGTTTTAACAATCCTCATGAATGTGTATTCCTTCATATATAACTGAAAATTTTTATAATTTTCATAATGTATCTAATTTTATAATGTCTTTATAATAGTTTATAGATACTCCCTAGGAACCCCGTTATTATTGAGTATATTATAATATAATCTATAACAATTAAAAAAAGTGTCAAAATAATCTCTAATTACTCTATTTTTCATGGAAATGATGATTACTAGAAAAATAGAAAGTCGTAATAGAATTAATATGAACTCATATTTCCCATAACTTGTATATAAAATATCCTGGGGGGATATCAACTTTCGTCACTATTGAATTATAAAATCATAAAAAGGACATTCTAAGAGAAATATCAGGCATCATAACACTGATATAATGATTAATCAATTCATTTAAAAGGATACATTTTATTTATCGTGATCTTATTGAGCATATGATAACTAATGAAAATGTGTGTTGGCCCATCTTTCATCTTGATGAATAAGAATTTTGTACCCCGTGATAAAAACATTGGGGTATAAAAACATTAACAAAATTCATTTATTGTTTCTTTGTTTACATATCATGTTTCACAAAATCCATTCTATATAGAGTCTTGTACAATAGAAATTCCTTCAATTTTGTGAATGATGAAATATTCAACGTCTCATCATTGAGGAATACCTAAGAAATTCTTCAATAAATACATTATAAAATTCCCTCATATTTTTTATCAATTATATGATGATTTTTATTAGAAAAAATTATTTTAGCTTCATAAAAAATTCTCATTTTAAATAATAGCCACGATTGATATGTTAGTACAATCTAACATTCATCCTACACATTGTTCTGTTAACGAATTAAACGGTGGATCACAATACTGAGAGTAATTTCTTTTCATTGAAATATAGATTATCTCTATATAAGTAAATCCAACCCATACCCATAATTTCATCAAATTATACTAAAAGGAGTATCATAAGTTTTTCTATCAATTTTATCCCAAATATTTTTATATGGGTGGAGTTATATAGTTTGGATTAAAAAATTTCCCAATTTTCAATTTTCAAAGACATATTTACTAAACAGTGTTTCACAATACTGAGATTTATTTCCTTGTCATTGAAATTTAGATTATCTCTATATATACAAATCCAACCCATTCCCATAATTTCATCAAATTCTACTAAAAGGAGTATCATAAGTTTTTCTTTGAATTGTATCCCAAATATTTTTATATGGGTGGGATTATATAGTTTCAATTAAAAAATTTCCCCATTTTCTATTTTCACAGACATCTTTACTTAAATAGTACATAGTGGTGTTTGGATATTTATACTAAATCCATGTGATATGAAAGAATCAATAGATTCATAATAAAAAAATTATTTTTTTATTATGAAATAAATAATTAAATATTCAATAATATATTACTTCTTGGGATCCACCTCAGGGGTTGTGATTTATTATGCTTGACCATGCTACCTTGGAGGTCTTCAAAATTGATTTTATCTAGAATACCTTGTATTTTATTAGTGGTTCACATTGGTTATTTATTCCACGATGTTGAAATATTATACAATTAGATGCAGGTGGACTAGAAAATTTATATCTTCCATTACATTCGAGGGTTTCCCACATCACTAATCACTAGAACGGTGCAATTATTTTTGGTCCCTATTGTATTTTGTCATCCCCTTTAGGAAGATTCTTAGGTGAGACTTCCCACACTTTTTACAAGTGGGATGTTTTAAATAAATAAAAATTATACATTTCTCCCCCACATTTTATTAATTAAACTCTAATTTCTATATCTTATCCTCATGACACACTTGAGATTCATTGATCTCTATTTCAAAATCAATACCAAATGAGACAGTTACTTCATAGATATGAAAGTCCTGAATCACCAATTTTTTTACACATATTTAGTTTTATACTACCAAATAAGTGGAAAAAAATTCATTTAAGGGTGACAAAAATGTTAGATCCATATCATGGAAGTCTTTTTAGGTTTTCCACATATAGCCCCAATGGATTCATCTTCATTTTAATTGAGGTAAAATAAAAACCTTTTGGTTTTTCTTTCAATTAGTGTGAGGAAAATATTTATTATAAAAACATTTATAAAAATTACATCCACCCAATCGATTGGACCTCTACTTCATTCATAATATAGTTGATCAATTTTATCAATTCATAAATTTCTAACTCCATATAAAAAATATTCTACATAACAATTTCTTTCCCATATCATTAATGGATAGAGAATATCATCTTAATGGAGTAGATCTATGATTCGAAAATTAAGGAATCATATGTTTTATTAAAAGTAGAATAAGTATGATATAACATTTTCTCAATTTTATCGTGTTCATTATTCTAAGAATTTGTGTGTTCCATCTATTTCAGGTTTCTATTTTGAACTTGATTCAACTATGTATCTATCCTAAAAAACATCTCAATTCCTTCTCTCATTGTGTAGGGAATCTCATTCCGGAATTCATCACATTTATTGTTTACTCGTTTCTCATTCTCCCAAACCCTAGATAAAATAAATGGAAATGTATGATTGAGTAATTATAAAAAATTATATACACAATATTTAGAATAATAACAATATTTTTAAAATTTATAAATGAAATTTATATATTAAATAATTTATTTATAGGGTATAATCTTTGTTATACACGTATATTTCCTAACATAAACACTTATTGGAATTTATTCCCTCAATATTTGTTCATAATGATCTTTTTTATTTACCTAAACATATACCATGGTAGTGTCAAACCATTAGTATAAAAATTCACATTTGTATTCTAAAGGTGAATATTGAGTCTTACTCAATCTCCATTTTTTTATTATTATCCCCAGATACATATGTTTCCAATCCACATCCACTGTAGTATCTACATAAGGGTGTATTTTCTAGGAAACCACATACTCAATAATTCTACAAAAATTATGGATCTTCTGTAATATTTAAACTTATACCTAATCCATTAATTACAGTCTCCTAATCTAAAACTTAATAAAACTAAGTTTTCCTCACATAACAACTATCACAATAATAGATTTTATTATGAATTTATCCAAAATAATTTATATAAGAATACACATAATCAAACCAGTTAGATAAAGAACTATATTTTATTTGTATAAGTAATTAGATTAAATAACATCATAACATAGGGGGTACATCAAAATTATTAGAATCTTCATTAACATGCTTTTAATTTTCCATCATTTGTAATAATACATGGGATATACATTAAACGTACATAAGAAAGGGGTGTAATATAAATCCCAATAAGGTAATTAACAAAAAATAATGTCAATAATGTTTTAAAAGATAAAAAATATGAATTTCAGTAGGACATAAATGGTGTGATATTCATAAATAGGAACTACAAGACATGACTTTTCAAGATAACATAATGAAAACATGGGAATGTAGGAACAACATTAAACAAGACATCATAAGATTATGTCACAACTAACCAAAAAGATAACATAACATAAATCTGATTAGGATAACCTCTCATAAACCATATATGGAATCTAATGTGACTAGAATATTAACCAAAAAAAGGAGTGTTATATCGGGATGACCATCGTAATTATCTCATGTACATGAATAAGTGTTCCAAAAGATAATATTATGTAAGAAGATATGTGATTATATTTACAAAAATTATCATACATTGGGATTTATATAAATGGAATTATTAAATTAATGATATATAGGTATAACTAGTGAATACCACTGAGTGGAAATGGTTGTGGGTATACACCTCACAAATGATCAGCATGGAAAACCATAGTGACATTTCGACATTATAATGACATTAAACAGAGATGCATAAAATGATTCACTGAAATAGAATGTGTTATCTAATCACATGAAGAAACAAGTTAATTTTTAATTTATATTTAATAAAAAAATCTCTTATTAATGTTTTTTAATTAGGATTCATAAGAAAATGAGTATTCAGAGATAAAAACTTATCATTTAAAACACGTGTGATAATTTTTGTACCATTACAGGGGTACATAATGAATCATGGGAGGGATTAATAAGATAGAGAGGTATCAATCCTCACATTATAGTAATAATTATTTTAAGGGTCTTTTGGAAGATCATATATCATCAATATAAATTGAATGATAAGTTGAATTAAATAAATAAATTTAATAAATAAAGAGGAAAACCCAAGGACCCCTCAATAAATTTCATCGCTGTGGCATATTTGATAATTCATATAATGAGATAAGATAAATTATATGTAATTATTATAAAATATATTTGAAATCAGGTTGATGTCTATAAATTTATGAAAACAAATCAAACTATGATTCAAAAGGTTAATTACAATGATGACTCTCGAATAAAAATGAAGAGTGGGAAATCTCTTACATTATGAGGGTGATTTAAAAAGTTTTGAGGGAGAATATTGGGACATTGTTGGTCTATTGACGGGAAAATTGAGAGGGTGATGAATATAAATCATGTACACCAAGGGTTTTGAGTGATGCGCAATGGGTTCTTGGGTGCATTTATAATGGAAAAAATTGGTGCCTTCTTTATTATTTCTGAAACAAAGCTTTTGGTATCTATATAATATAATAAACAAATCCAAAGACATTACCAGCCTTCTTTCCAAGGATTATGACAAATAAGAGTGGTTATATTTATTTTATATGAACTTTTTTCTAACACACAAATAATATTTCCCCAAATGGTATCCAGGTGAGTCATGATTATAATTAATTTATTTTAAAACCATGAAATATTATATATGAATTTAAGGATTCATAGAGGATTAATAAAAACAATCAAATTAAATTTATAACATTATTTTAAATATAAAACATATATTTTTCCTTTTATAACATTTATAAAATTTATTTTTATAAATTGTTTTCACTATATTGTCATAATAGACAACGTATATCTATACTGTATTTAATTTATACATGAAAATTTGACAACCATCCACAATTACGAACAATTCCAAATTGATCAATTTCAACATGATAACTCAAAAAATGATATAAATTTTTTCAAAATAATTTTTTATATTTGTGAATTTTCATTTCTAAAACACAAATGAACATTTATTGAGAAATTTTAGTATTTTCGAAAATATAAGTTTTAGTTCACTAATAAATATTACATTTCAAATCGTAATAAAACATTAATCAAAAGAATTATATTATTAAATATATTTTAATTTTCAAATTCATGAATTTATGAAAAGTGGTATCTTAATTAAAATTTAATATTACCTAAAGATACAATATGCATTTCATCGTATCAAAATCACTATTATTTATAATATTACAGTAACAGTAAGGAAATATTAAAAATATAATTTCTATGTTACAATATACATATTCATATCATTAGGTTCATTCTAAATTTACCATTATTACACTAAAAACAATAAATTTAATGGTGTTTTTTGGTGATATATTCATGGGGTGGTTCTACATACATAGTTTCAGGTGTGATCTCGTTGAGTTTGAAATTCCCTTGTAAATGGGTTTTGGTGTGCCTTAGTTGTTTGATATCACCCTTAGATTGGACAATGTTAAATCCTGGTGATAATATCACCCACATAATCTCTAATAAATGGCATTCAAATGAAATTATCCTAATATGTGTGTTCATCACTTCTATTTTCAATTTCAATTGGATTTTCCAGAACACTATATTTATTATATTCACATGATATCTAATAAATATATATATACTCAATGAATATGATGATTAATGTTTTTAAAATTTTATAAAATAATAGAAAATTAATTCATATTTCAACTGTAATCATAATTTCAAATTTAGTCAATTTATAAAATTAATTATTATTTATAAAATATCAGGACGTTACAAAAGAGATGATGTAACCAGATTATGAATGCCAATACTAATGTCGCCATCACTAAATCATGAGTTTTGTAGGTCTTCACTTGATTATTTAATTTTTCTAATCAATTTAAAATTTACTTTTTCCTAATTAATAACCTATTCAAACCCATTAAATGATGTGTCATTATATCTCACCAACCCTTATCAATAATCAGGTAGTACAATCAAAGTCATAGTGAACAATCTCTTCTTATAATCCTAGAATGTTTCCTAATATTAAATTATCTAGATTAATTTAAATAACTTTCAGTTCAACTAATTAGTGGATTGGATAATTTATAGAAAATTATCATGAAATTTTAGTAGTATACATATAACCTAATAAAATAGCATATCTTAGTCATAGTTATTTTTCGTTGAAATTTTTTCAGTTATATCTATATTTGATGTGTCCAAAGATAAAACCACTCTCTTAAAAACATAGACTAAAAAGGACACTATTTGAATCCATTATTCACACATATATAAATTTTCATATAATTTCTTCATATATAAGGTCCTTATCAAATTAAAAAATTCTCATCATTTTCTTCCTTACTCATAAAATATATGTGAATGTCATAAATAAAGACAAAAAAATTATATTAATATGTAAATTCTATGTTAATAAAATCCATAAATATTGAAATTTAACATTCAATGAAAAATGGAAAAGATTTAAATTTATATTTTTCATTCATCATATAAAAATAAATCCTAGAAATATCTTCGCTTCTAGTCCATAATTGATGATATTCAAATTAAAGTACAATATTCGAGAAATAACAATCCCTCCATACTTTATTTATGAGATTATGAATTTGGGGTAGATGATATATTTTTTTATTGTGATATTATTAATATCATGATAGAAAATTTATAGGTTAATTTATCCATCAATATTCATAAAAATTCATTAGTGAATGTGAAAATAATGTTGTTCAATTTTAACCCATATAAATCATTTACTTTATAAATATTTAATGGTTCACGACATTAATAATTTTTATATATTATATAAAATTTTATCTTAATATATTTTGGGTTTTCAACATTAGGTCATGCATGAAATGAATGTCATCAAAAAATAACATCAATTTTCCAAAGAATCAAATTCCATGTCTGTATAATACATCTCTTATTTATAGAATTATAGAATTGAAAATATCTTTTACATAACCATGATACATTACATATTCATAAGTGGATTTAATGATTTACAAAAATATAGTTGAATTTTCTTAATATAGGAATCTATAAAACGATTCTACCGCCATGGTGAATTCAATACTTCAGCCTTTCTAACATTAATATTCATATTATAAAAAAATGAATGGGAATCATTTTGAGATATTTTACTCCAACTCACAGTCCCTTGATTTATTCATTGTGTATATTATCACATTGACCCAACAAACTACTTATGACACAATTCTTAATTGTTATATCTATTACATAAAAAAAATTGTGTAATGAATAGTTTAAATCATAATTAAAAATTAATATGAAAAGAATTATAACATCAAACATTTTATTATTTTAATCAATAAATTTTTAATAATATTTTTCTAGACATATATAACTCCTGGTAAAACATTATCTTTACATATCAAAAACATTATAACATTATATATCAATATATAATGAAAATCAATCCCCAAAAATGTATTTTAAATAGTCTGATAAGAACAAAATAATATTAAAATCATGAGTGTATAAATTGGTTTGAAATTGTAGATCATTATTTTAAACCTAGTCAAGGTTGAGTTAATACCTAAAACTCCTTATTATGGGTTATTACCCATATGTTTAACTTTTTTAGAGCCTCTATCCAATTTCCAAAATCTAGAAAATGATTCATATAAACTAAATTATTTTAAAAATATTCTATATAAAAAATCATGTTATTATCATATAATTGGACATATCCTTTCGAATTATCTTTATTATTTTTCCAAATGATGAATAAACTAATCTCCATAAATATGTAATCCAAGATACAATTCAAACTATAGAGACCCTTTATAAAAATTAATTTAGATTAAATCTTTTACATGATTTAACATAGTGAATTTCATAAAAATAAATATCCCATGGACTAATAAGACTAGTTTTTTTGTGACAATCCACATAACAAGTTTACATTAATGAATTAGAAATCATTCCAAATTAATTAAATCAAACCAATCCATTTTCATTACATATCATTATGAATACTTTTCCACACACTATAGTTAATGAAAATATAAGAAAGTGATTATCATAATTTACTATTATGTGGCGAATAAAATTTTAATCACGGATGAGTTCATAAGAATAAACGAAAACATAATCATAAAAAAATTATCATTACATCCTGTGTAATACACATAAAACACAAGTGATCTCAAAATTAGATGTCATTATAAATTAAATACATAAAATATCAATATATAATAATAATATAAATAACATTACATAGAATCCTTTAACATAGTCCATTAGACATTAACATGTATGTTCATAATTAGTAACATGTTTAAAAATGAAAAAAATAGATCAGAATAGTGAAAAATGCATTCATGATCCTCCCCAACAGTTCCAATTCATATGAACCACTAAAGCATACTCCCAAATACCAACCATTAGATACATAAACTCCTAAAAGATGAATTTTAGATTTATATAAGAACCCACGAATCATTTATCAATACTTCAATATTCTATTTAATAATCATTCAATTTTCATAAAGATACCTTCGATAGAAAGTGGTATTCCTAAAAAAATACAAATTTAATTTATTCATTTTTAAAAAAACAACATGGAAATAAATTGGGATTCATAAATAATTTAATTTAAAATCATTCACATTACATATTGATCTATTACAAAAAATGGGTTTCATGAAACATTATCATTTGATAAAATAACATTATTAACTAAATCCATTTGTACTGTAATATATTTTTCAATTAATATATTTTAATTGGTAAAATATATATTTAGAAAATTAATTTACTAAATGAATTAGATAAATTGAAATGATATTTGTGATATAATGTATTTACAGAAAAAAAATTGGCAAAATTGTAAATGATAAATTCATTTCATATAAAATGTTTTATATAAAAGTTATTAAAAAAAGGAATTATGGTATATCATGGATGAATAAAATTAATGAAATTTATTCCCATCATGATCATATAACTAAATGAATAAAATTTATGGTAACAATATAATAATTTAATGTAGAGATCGGAGATAGAACATGTTGTTCACCAATATATTCACAACTCGATTTGGAAGATATATCTTATCAGACCATTATTTTCTTTGAAAATGATATTTATGGGGGGAAATTCCACTAAATTTTAATAGATATATCATGAAACCAAATTTCCATCATTTTGAAGATATGTATAATGAATGAAATTTCCCTCATTTTTAATAGAGATAGTAAACTAACATTTTCCAGTACTATTTAGGTGTGATAAAAAAAACCTAATGGTATGTTCCTCATATAAAAAAAACTTTATTTTTTATATATCATATATTTAATTTAGAATTAATAAATTATATATATAGATAGAAATAAAGTTTACAATATTATATGAGATTTTATCCTACTGAGGGATTCAAGGGTATATTGGGGTCATTATTGTGTCAAGAAGGTTGTTTCGACCAATAAAAAATTAATACTAGAATATTATACCTCGATGTGTGTGGATATGATGAAGTCTCTAAAATTTATTCATTGAACTTCATAGAGATAACATCTATTGGAATTCCCCCACCTAGTAACTATTATAAGTCTATTTATTGACCAATGGTCTCTTAAAAGATGGGCCTGCTACTCTCCATACCACTAGCTTGCCTGTTGCCCTATGCTAGCTAGATGGTATATCTTGATGAATATTTCTACAATAATTTTCATCACCAAATTCTTACATGGCCTTCTAGGGTTCTTCTATCCACCATTTTAAAAATTAATACATCTATTATTACATTATAAGTGTCTTCAAAGTATCTTTAATTCTAAGAAGTATTAATAGTATTTTATCATTTTTGTATGTAAGATGTCATATTGGATTCCAAACAGATATAATTGAAAAATTATAAATGGGACTACTTCATATATAATTTAGTATTTCTTTCATTAAAAATACATGACATAGATAGGTACAATTATATACCAATTTTTTTATAAAAAACACAGAATATAAAAAGATACAATAAGAACAAATCATTATTGATACAATAATTTAAATAAATTCTACATATTAGATATTGATACAATAAACTTGGTAATGATATAAATAATTTAAATCCATCAAAATTTTACTTTTATATATAAATAAAAATAATTAAAAATATTATCCCACTTATAAATATAGGAAATTTAAAAATTTATCTATATTTTCAACAAAATTCTTTAATTATTTGTGATTATAAATTAAAACAAATGAATAAAATTAATGAATAAAACAATAAGGGGATAATTTCATAGGTGTATAAATATTTAATAATAATTTTGTACTCCAAGAAATAAAAAAAATCAAATATAATTAAAAATATAATAAAATAATCGGAGGAGAACTGATCTCAATAAATTAAAAACTGTATTATAAAAAGATATATTGAAATAAATTGATAATTAAATTATGAAAAATAAAAACAATATTTGTTTTGAAAAAAATAATAAAATGAATGAATGTAAATAAAAATATGAAAAAATTATATAAAATATCTTATTTTGAGAAAAATAAATAATTTATGAGATAGAGAGACTGGTTTTATATATCAAGTTGGAATAAAAAATAAATAGATTGAAATAATCCTTTCAAATTTAGGCATGGGTTAGTGTGTAATATTTAAAAAAATTCATAATATCCAACTATGATTGATCTTTTCAAAAGGTAGAAAAATCTAAATAGTAGATAAAACAATTAATAAATCATTGTCTACTTGTGTTATTAATCTTCTATAAGATAAATTAACTAATCTTGATTGTATATCCTTGGAAGACATGAAAATAAATTTTGTTATGGTAACTTTCAGGGTTCAGATGTGTTATTTTAGAAACATTGTACTGGAAATGAAATAATGAGTTATCTAGGATTGGAAAATATTAAATTAGGAACTAATTTTTTTTTCATTGTGAAATTTTTATTTGAAATTTAAATCCAATGATGACTTGATTTTGTATTTTAATAACAAACATTTTTTCAAAAATATTCATAAATCCAATTATATTTTTTATAATAAAATGTGAAATTTATTTTTATATAATAATTTTGAAAATATTGTATTTTTAAGGGAGATGCATGTTTTATCAATAAAATATATTAGATTATTAATTTTAATATATTTTGAATCAAGGATCATGTTAATATAGTTTCACCTTCGGTAAATTTAGAAGGAAGTATTTTTTAATCCTTGATTTCAAATTTATGTTATTTTTCATCTACTTGATCTTTAACATTTATGATCAAATAATATTTTTCTTTTGAGGGATGATTAATTTGTTTTTCAGGCTTCTAATTTTCATTAAAATATAACTGTTATTACATATAATGTTCTTTATATAAGGAATTAGGTTTAAAAAATCATTTTTATAGTTGACCCCAAGAAAAATTTGTGTACTACTAATAAAGTTTACATTTTGAGAAAGATGATGAATAAGAAGAATGCGAAGAAGGTTGAGACATTAGATAACTTGCATCATCACCATTCTTAAGATACACCATGTTGAATTTATAATTGGAGTCTCTTGAAGAGGAATACTCCAAGGAGCCATTACATGTATTCTAACTAAAACATTAAAATATTTATTACCATTCTTTTTGTCACATAACATATTTTGTAGATTGGGTAATACAATAAAATAATCCCCCCATTTAGGAATTGATTATAAGTCACAAAAGGTGTAATAATTTTATATTACCATTTAAATCATTAATATTATATATAAATATTTAAAATATGGTTTTACTTTTTTACAATACATTCATGTCCAAATTCAACATCGATTTCACTTTTAGTAGAATAATAATATTTTAATAATATAAAATTTATTTTTTTCTTGGTTTTATTACATTTCATTGATTCTTTTACCAACCAGAGTTTCATGATGATTTATTACATCCTTAGGTATCTAATAAAATTCTAAAATTCCATTTTAATTATTTCAATTTATCTTTAGATCTCCCTAACATTGTTATCCCACAAATATTGGAAAACTCGTAGGATTTTCATTATAGAATTTTATGGATATAAATCATCACCAAGAGACGTTAGGACATCAAAAAAATTCCCAATCCTATATACAAACTTCTATTGGTATCGATAGGATACATATAAATTAATTAAATATATTTATATAATCATAACCATTCTATTTCTTTAAACATAATTCATGACTTTGTCTTTGGATTCTAAAAATTTCAACATTTGTTGAGTTTTATCTAAAGTAGATATATGATAAAAATATGTTTGGTTCAGAAAAAAATAAAAGGAATTGATATTTTTACCAACTAATTTTAAAAAATAGATTCCTTATTGTTTCTATTTATATTATGATTAATTTATTAGGGTACAACTATGAATCAGCATTATAGAAATAGGATATAAAATCCATTATAAAAATAGTAAACCTATTTTTTAAAATGTGTAGTTTCTTCCCTCAATGAAAGGGGATGAGTGTAAGAAGTAGACTCTCTTTTGGAATCAATTTTTAAATTCAATTTATACATTTAAAATTAAAACTAATTTTTACAAATTAGTATTTTTAGAAAAATATGAGGATCTCCTTTGATACCATTATTGGTTAGAGAATAAAGGTAATTCGGGGGTGAATTTCATTATAATTTTTCAAATAAATAAGATAATAATTATACTTTAATATAAATTTTAAATGATTCATTTATAAATGTGATGAAATAAATATATTGATAAATGAAATTTTAAAATTATATAAAAAAATTAAAATAAAAATTATTTAATTGAGTAAGATTAGTGGAATTTCAAATTAATTAATTTAATCATTTTATGTATATTAGGATCATATGTATGAAAAAAAGTAAATATAAGATAAAATCCAGTTGATAGGGAGTTCTGAAATAGAACACAATTTGACCTTGCATTTCCACCCCTTAATTTGAGAGATATTCCATACCAAATCATTTGATGATCATTAATGGAGATGAAAATAAATATAATTCACTTTATTTTTAATTTATATATCATGAAAATTCCATTTTTTAGTTGATATAATGAAAAAAACTACCGTTTGTTTTTAATGGAGATAAAAACAAAAACAACATCCCATGATATATAATTGAGATAGAAAGGATCCAAAAAACCGAAAATGTGATGAGAATATATTACTTTTAATGAATAAATTTGTTACCATTTAGTTTTTATATCTCTATAGAATAACTAAAAAATTTAAGAGAAATTTATGTAGAAACATATGTGAATGACTTTAATAATTTTATGTGAATAATCTATCATATAGATAGGGAATGAATTTAACACCCATATATTTTATGAAATGTTATTTCAAATATATATAATTTATTTGATATGTATAAGTTTACGCAACTTATTTTTTTAAAAACTAGTCTGAAATATACTATTAATGTTTTCATATAAACATAATTGTCATGAAATTATCATTAATCTTTATGGAATGAATAAGGATAATCGCATTCAGAAAATTAGTTATATTTATTTTATATAAAGAGAACATATTAATAAATAAGAAATTAATCATTATTAAATTATCTACACGCATCAATAAAAAAATTTCCTCATACATAAATTTTAATTTCTTTTTTGAATTAATAATAAAATAAAAATCTAAGCCTTTCTGAATATTTATATATCAAATTGAAATTATTTTCTGAAATCAACATGTCAAAATTATATTAGAGTTATTTTTTAGGAATTTTATGAAAATATTGATTTTTTGATGAACATATATTATGATAAATCTAATTTTTTCTATAGTAATCGATTTCTTATTAAATTTTCATATTATAACATTATATACTTATGAAATGAAAATGATTGGAAATACTTTTTTCATTGAATATATGGGTTTAATTTTCAATTAAATAATTCCAATTATTTAATTGAATTTAATGAAATTGGTAACATACAATTAATAAACATAAAAAAAATGTATTATGTTTGACTTACTTTCTTTTATAATTAATAGTAAAAACAATGAAAAATAACAATTGTGGATAATGAAAAATGGGCTTAATAGGACATTAAAATAAATAATAATGGAAAAAATGAACTAAAAATTTTTGGAATCCAATTTTTATCCATACATAGTCCTTTTATTATATATGATTTTATAATTATCTATTTCGGATGACTTTTTCATGTTGAAAATATGGGAATTAGAGTTTATTTTAAACAATTGAAAATGATTTCACTCCCCAACATATAAAACGATACCTACTGGCCTCTCCTCTTCACACTTATATATCAATTTGGATTAGAAAATACCAACCCAAATATATTCCATATTTATTTACCCACATTATATATCCCTTATATTCAATTTTAAACCCTCCAATGACGCCTTTCAATTCAATATTAATAATGATTCTCGATGATGATGTATTTTTTTTAAAATAAATATTTTACCCCTTCCATATCCCTAAAATCTCTTAAAACTCCACTAAAATAAAAAAATTTATATTCATTATAAAAATAATATATTATTTTAATTTAATAACATATATTAATCCCCCATTCACTAAAATGTGGATCAAAACTAATGATCATCTGTAAGAAGGGATTCCTCCTCACGAAATGATGCAATCTATTTTCCATCAGCACCTCTAATGGATATAGATATTGATGGATTTAATTTTTTTATATTATATATATGAAAAAAAATTAAATATTAAATCATAATGCCACATTAATCTTTTTTACATTCCAATACATTGAAAACAAAAAAATTTGCTCGTGTGTATGTGTTGACTATCACATCTATGAGGCGATGCAATTCATTATACATTTTATTTTGACATGGATAATAATAATGAATATTTATTCAATAAATATTATATCAATGGAATAAAACGTATTCTTTAAACATGATATATTATTTACCATTATTTCATTACATTGATTGAGAAAATGAACTCAATGTTTATTAATAAATACAATATATTTTCTCCATAAATGGTCTCATATTTTTTGATCTATAACATCAATGGATTAATATAAATACATATATAATGAAAATATATGATATTTATATAGAGAATAAAATAATATTTATTATTTAATACTAATTATGAGAACAATCATACCAAAACAGACATAAAAAACAATGTAGTTTTCACTATAAATGGTGAATTGAACAAATAATTTTTATTAAAATTGTGATAGAGGTTAATAAGTAAATAATATATTTAATGGTATTTATAAGAAAATTTAGCAAATAAATTTAAAATAATGCAACACTTTTTTATATATGTGTTTAAAATCATTTCAAATAAAGTTAAAACATGAGGTATTATATTTTTTCTCAATTTTCTTTGTTAAGAATATGCATTATACACCACATGTATCCATTATGTGATGTATATACAACACATAAATGTATTTTTTGGTTATAATCACGAAATATTTGTTAAATAAATAATTTTATATGATACATTATTTTATGTTGAATATGATTCAAATGTTTTCATTGTGGTATTGGTTTTAAAAAATAATCTCACTATTTATCTGGGATATTTATGATTATGTTTTTAATGCTTAAATTTTATGATCAGTATCTAAAAATATGCATTAATTTTATTAAAAAATAATTTCTTATTAAAAATAATTTTTTCTCCTCTCTTTACCCTATTAATGTACTCATGATTCCAAAATAATTTTATCAATTAAAAGTAACATTATTTCTCTCTTTTTAAAAAAATAATTTTTCAACCATGTCAATATTTTGTTTTAATATATTAAAAAAATTATTATTATATTATGATTTTTGAAATAATTTTATAACAGAATTTTACTTATAAAAAATATACATAATATTTTATTTATTATCCTAAAAGAGGTAATGTTGTCTTCTTATCGAAATTGTTATGAAATCTTGGATTTAACATGTATGACATAGCTGGTATTTCCTAGCATCATAAACCCTAAATGATTTAAATTGTCCATTACATTTTTCCAGTGTAATTTTGAATTAAATTTCATTATTAAATATTTGTTAATTGTTACGATTATATAGAATGGATTTCAAAGTGGAAAATATAATTTCTTAATGAAAGTATCCATCAAATATTTTAAAAACATATTCCATCTGTGATAATAACCGTTGATGTAACATAACCCTTACTAGTGATATGATCTAATTATATCACCCTTATTCTTTCCCTATTTGGTTTATGATTATGATGAAAAGAATTTTATGAAAACTGATTCATTTACATAGGTTATGCTAAAATGAATCGTTGATAAGAATAAAAAATCATATCCTATACACATTATATAATGCAATTTAATGATTATTAGTCAAATTTAATTATCATGAGTTATGATATTATTAATGTTTTATGATCATATGTTACAGATGTGTATTATTTTAATTATGTTGTGGATGGTTCAATAATTATATATTACTACAATGAAGTTGTTGAGAATTGATATCTCATGAGATAAATAAGATTGTAATGGGGAGTGAACAATGTTAACTAATGGACACTATAGACTATGACATTATTGTGAGTGAAGATTAATTACTATAATTGGTTGGTTTGTGATTCAATTCTACTATTATTGCCTTTTTAGTAAAATTTGAATATTAATGAAATGATTTTAAATTCTATTTTTTAGAATAAAATCTTTTTCTTATTCCAATTTAGAGTCTTTAAGATGTGTAATTTGATTCTAAATGCACAATAACAATATGACTTAGGCATAGATAGTTTTTTTACATTATTAATATTCATATAATAAGATATAATATATATGACAGAATAGTGTGGGTCTCTATTCTTGTTATCGGAGTTATGTTTTAGTTAGAAATTGGAATCTAGGATTAGAAAAAATTATTGATATCAATAATAATAATTATATGGAAAATTAAAATTATAAGAAAGTGACCTAGAATTTTGATGAAGGATATAGAATTCGGTTTATAAGAAAATATATCCATGTATTGATACTACATATAAATCTGCATCTATAATAGCTTTTTTCAAGGGGAAATAACTCTAAAAATGGTGAATTGGGATATGACTTTACTATCACACGGTTCACTATAATGGTATTTTCTACACCCCATGTTTGACACTCGCAATGTATATGTTTTAGAAATTCACAAAATCATTACAATGGATCATAAAGGATTTCAATAGATTATGACCATAAAATAACAAGTATAAAGATGGTTTGTTGATTATTGAAATTTATTTTTCATGAATTAGTCATAAAATAAAATATTTTTAAGGATTATGTGGTTTCCCATTATTATTATTTTTTCACATTATATTTATATTGGTTTTAGAAAATATATATAACCTAGAGGATTCTATAAATAATGAATATGTTGGAATATTTAGTGATTTTGAGTAATAATATTGGGTGGTGACTAGAGGGAATGATATTTTGTTTATTGAAAAATATATAATGTCATAGATGATTAAAAATACATACGTCAATGAGATTCCTAACACATTATAATATATTAATATGGAATATTAGTAACATTTTTTGGGTTGTGAACATAAAAGAAAAAAGGAGTTGGCTTTTTATATATTAAATGATTGGAAAAAACCTAAAATAATGTATAAAATGGTGGGAGTGGTGGTATAAATGTGGAAATGAATCTCATAATGGAAAAAATTATTATTCAATTCAATGTATTATATTCGGGGAACATTCCAATTAATTGAGGAAATTCAAAAAACAATTTTAGTCTCTTGATCAAGGAAAGGGAATATGATATTCAAAATCATTAAAGTAAAAAAATTTGAAGTATTGAGGTACTATTATTTAATAATTATTCAATATAATTATTATTACTCAAGGTTTCTTTCTTATATGAAACATGTATAATGAAAATAGATTATTTATTATGAAACCATATATTCCTTAATGTTTGATAAATATATGTTTTATGGATACCATCATGGGTTTATGATTTTAAGGATAGTCATATGTTCAATATAATAGAATCCCTTTTTATGTTCAAATTTTTTGGATTTTAGTGTAATTAAGGAAATTTTTGGAAATTTTTTATTGTAATTTGTTTTATGTATCATTTATGTTCAACATGTAGTATAATTTAAGGAATAAATATTATTTATTAAGTATAATTATATTGATTAACATAAGAGTTTATATGACTATTAAATGTAATTATTATTTTATTGATATTTATCATATTTATGGGTATAAAATTCTAATTATATTAATTTATTTTTCTTATAAAGGATACAATTTTACCTCTATTAAGGGAATAAGGATTCATCCCACTACTAAAGGGGGACAAGGGTCAAATGTCTACCATTGGAATATATGATGTATTAGTTTGTATTAAATTTAGTTAAATAACGATATGGATAATTATTGAGTTGAATTTGAGGAAATATGTTTTATCAATGAGATAACCATTAGTTTTAAAAATTATATTATAATTGCTTATACCAAGCAATAAATAATGGTTCATGAGAAAAATTACCCAATTATTGATTTATAGCTTGCTATGATAATTTTTACCTATAATATATAGAGTCATTGTATTTATGTATAAATGTGTGATATATATACTTATCATGAATGTTAAATTTATATATTCACTTAAAACGAGTTCAAAATTCACTAGAGAAACTTGTTAGAGATGACTATATATTGTGACTACTCAATACATTACCACACAAAAAAGAGAACTAGGTGGTCGATGTGTTGACTCCAAAGTATTGTACTATATTATATGTAATGGTTATAAAAAAAGTTCCCATATTTTTTTGGAATAATATAGATGAATAAAATATTTTGTATGTGGGAAAATGTTTTATTTTGAAAATATGTTTTCAAATATATATACAAGTGGAGATTAAATAAGTTCTGAAATAATATGTATAGTTAATGAAGAAGGTCAGAAGTGTTCATCATTTTAACGTTGTTTATGATTGAATGATAAGATTGTTGTTCATGTATGAGTTCCATCCATACCAAATATTAAATAGTAAATGTTAGAGGAAACTCAAATTTCATTTATCTCAATTAATCCTAGAAGTAAAAAATAAGTATAAAGTATTTGAAACATTAATTCTGTTGGGATAGCATGAAGATATATATTGAGTGTTTTTATCTCGGTTATAGGTATATCAGTATGTTACTAAGAAGACACCCAGGTCTAAGGGGAAGATACAAGAACAATGAATAACATAATGGACATGGGATAATATTTCCTTGTATTTCATAGTCAGACACTAAATAACATCTTAACAGAACCCATTTTATTAGTTTTAGTTGAACTCCTTATTATGACAACAAAATTCATTATTATGAAAGAATATATTATTTTGGATCAAAATTATAGTAATAAAAATAATAAATTTTTATGGTTTCATGGAGTAACACATTCTATTGATTTTGTCCTAGATATGAGGATTACCATAATGTTTTGTCCGCATATTCCATATTCCCATGATATAGGGATGAGTTTATTCACTATTTATCATAAATAGTGAGATAGTCTGTATAAGATTACGATTCAAACCCTATATGACATATTGAGAAATAAATGATGGATTTAAAAGGTGGT
Organism: Viscum album; assembly: GCA_963277665.1. Taxonomy (NCBI): domain Eukaryota; kingdom Viridiplantae; phylum Streptophyta; class Magnoliopsida; order Santalales; family Viscaceae; genus Viscum; species Viscum album. Next base: position 836,671,211 of record OY728138.1, read on the forward strand.
TAGTATTAACACTATCCACTAATAATGTTTTCTTGAAACTATAGATTTCACTAAATAATACTAATGTCCCCTTTGGAATCCATCTATTAAAAAATATTTTAGAACACATACACTTCTGGATGAGGCTAGAGAAAATTCTTTATTCAGACCATAGTTTTCTGAATAAATGTAGATAACATCAATGAAATTTTGTAACAGATAATTGGTACTTAAATTAAAGACAAATGATATGTTGATAATCGTCTATGTGATAAGGAATATGAATGTGGGTAAATGAAGTTTCCCTGAAATTATCCAAGGAATAATGTTATTATAATCATAATGAATAGAAATGTGATCCTTATGTATATTAACCACATTGATTTTCTTGACCTTCTAGGAATTATAACATAATAATTGCGTATTCCACTAAATATCTCTCAAACTCATGATGTGTTTCTTGTCAATATCATAATGATGTATAAACCTTATCTAACTATTATAATGAACTCATAGTTTTTACAACAAGATAATGAGCATTCCTATGGAGAACAAGCAATAGTGATTAGAATCATGTAGAGAATGTGATATTAATTACATCCAATTTTTTATATTTATTTCCAAAAAATATAAACTTTTGAAATCAACATTTGAAAATTTTATTAGGGTGACCTTTTGAATGTTTTGTGAAAACATTAATTTTTTTATGAATACTAGATTATATATAATTTTATTATAAACATTATTTTCATTTAATGAATTTAAAGGAACCATTTTGTTTAAATATAGTTTTAGATCAGAAAAAAAGTAAAATTATTTCATTATTATTATGATTTAGAGGATTTTTACCCAATTAAAATTGCATTATTATGTTAAAATATTATATTCTTCTAAAAACATTTTCACTGAAAACCTATTATTTCATCATTTTTATGGGATAATTTCTAATTTAATTTCATCATTTTATATAAATAAAATTAAGAAATTGTAATTAAAATATTATATAATAATAATAATTATTATTTATTAAAATAGAATTAATTTTTTTCATAAAAAATATTATTAATAAAACATAATTAATTTCGTCCAGGTATAAATGGGTTTATAAAGAGATTATCATAAACTATAAGGGGTAAAATAACATAAATAATCAATATCTAACTTTATAACCACATTCAGAATTTATATAATATAAATTTTTATAAGGAGACATTATTTATATATTAATCACATCTAAAATGTAGTTATAACTTTTTATTATAAAAAAGTCCATGTGTGTCATCTCAGTAACTAATAAAATAGGGCAACCAATTATCGTCCATTGATATTTTCATAGCAATTAGGTTTATGTAATCCTAGAAAAAATACATTAGCCAATACCATTCCAACATATTATATGGCTTATGTTAGTTAGTAAATTTTAATAGGAATGTATTTCTTTCATACCTACAGATGTTGCTCGAAGAAGTTGTATTGTTCATAATTGTGCGTTGTTATTTTATTTATTCTTCCAAATCCATAAAATATTATCCAAATTTTCTGTTATAAAAACCATTGTTTCTTCAATATAAAGAGGTTTTATTATATTAATATCATAACATATACATATATTATCTATCATCAAATGAGAAACTATAAATAGTGTGTATGATAGACTACCACATCACGAACTTGTGTAAATAATTTTCCATAACAACCACTATTGAATCCATATAATGATGTTTTTAATGTTTTTATTATATATTAAAAATGTATTTAAACTATATTAAATTTAATAACACATATAACTTTTCAACATTAAATACCTTGTAATATGAAAATTTCATTAATGCGTAAGTGTGGATTGTGACCTCCACAAAGTAATTTGAATCATTTCCCACTTAATTTTGGCATGGATTGTAATAAAAATATATTTAATGAATAATTATTATATCTATGTAATTAAAATGACTTAGTAAATTTGATATATTATTTAATGTAATTTCATTAAATCTATTTAAGAAAATAATTAGATGCTATGAATATATATTCTACAGCATATCCATAAATAGTTTAATTAATTTTCCTTCTCTAAAATTAAATGATTTTTTATATATAAATATATAATGAATATATATGATATTTTTTATATTATTAATATACTATATATTTTTATCGTCGATCAATGTACAACAAAAAACTATATAGTCAATATATACAAGAAAAAGAAACCAACTATCACTTGAAACCTAGATTTTAACCAAGAAATGATATTAAATGGGTGATAAAAATCTACAAGTGAATAATATATAATATATTCTGTATACATAATTTTTTATGATGTACATTTAATAAAACCATATATATAATAAAGTATTCTCAAATGTGTGTGATGAAATTTGAGACTTCAAGTATGATATATTCTTCTCATTTTTTTATGTGAAACATGACTTATATTCCAACAGTTTCTTTGGAGAGGTCTATATAATGACCAAAAATGAATTTTATGGTTAATATCATAAAACTTAATTAATGTAAATTACAGTAAATTTAATTTCATTCATTTCTATTACGGTTAAAATGTTATCAAAGTAGTAAGGGTTTTATGAAAAAAATTCATAGTTTGTTGGGATTGATTATGAATATATTTTGGATAATGAAATATATTGATCTATATTTCCATATAATAATGATAATTTTTTATCCAATTTTATTTATATAAATTAATTGTTACCATTTCATCGTCCTCTACTAATATAAAAAAGATACTAAAAGAATGTTTTATGTAAAATAGACATTACTTCTATTTTGGTGGAATATCATATTTCTTCCATGTTTATGTTTTCTAAATATGTATTAAATAATTTATTTACTATTTTTATATAATTTATCAAAGACTATTTCAAACATTTTTTACTTTTAAAAATATGAAATTAAGGTTCATATCACATTGTAAAATGTGGTAATTTTTAATTTTTGATGAATATATAAAATAAATATTTGTTTAAACATGTAGAGTAATAATGGGGTATGGATTGGTATATTAGAAGATAAATATAATTGGAATGTAAATTGAACAAAATTTAATAAGAGAATAAATATATTATTATTGTCGTGGAAATAAACCATGACTTTTATGGTGGATTGGAGAGTGAAGTCATTCTAATATAATATATTTGGAAGTTACACATCACTTATAAGGAAACTATATTCTACTATTTAATGCATGAAAAAATAAATGAATTATACCAATGTTGTGTTGTTAAAGATCCTTTTATTTGATTTCATTATGATTCGTATCTTATTAAATGTCATGATTTATGAAATGACTCATGTTTATGATTTATTATATGTAGTGTATGACTTTGTAATTTTATTTTAATCTTCTCATACCCTTATACTAAATTTATAATTATATCTCACATGTTTTCCCGTAATCAGAATCAAATATCACCCTTTATATTATTTCATTTCCAAAGGATTTGAAGAAAAGTATTATGTTTGATATGTCTAAGAAGTGTGAAGGTTATAAATAGAATTGAGGGACATGATGTAGTTCACTTAAGAAACCATTTTTTGATTATTTATATTTCCCAAGGCACTAGACCTATGATATTCTATTGTGTATTTTTTTATAAAAAATAATGTATATTCTATGATTTAATATCTATGTATAGAATATATGGGACTCAATAATAGGATCTCGAAGGATTTGGGGTTGATAAGAAGAAATAATTGAAAAACTACAGTGATTCATTAGGATAATATCCGTGTCTCTAAAGGAATCAATTTTTAATATTAATTTATAATTAAGGAATATGGTTTCAAGAAATGGAATTAGAGAGTCAATTAGTTCTATTTTCAATCATTAAATTCTATGTTGAATGGTTATAACTCAATACCACTAGATACCCTATCACCTCCACAAGGTATATAGTCAAACATCTAGAGATCAAATCTACTATAACTCACTCAGTGGTCTGTTATTTCATAACCACCAGATAGATAGTTGAATCCTATAGGTTGATTACACTACTATTCATACCATAATAATGTTTATGTCACTTAATAGGTTATCCACTATTGTTTCTTTCATCTAACTTTAATATGTCACACAATTTCATCATTCAGTGTCCTTTTATGGTTGGTCTAACCTTCTTATAGTTATTCCACAAATACATTATGAATTTACAAGTAGCTTCAAATGATATTTAATAATTAAAAATCATTATTTAATTACATTATTGGATTAATTAAGAATATTATATTGATTCTGAATGGCTATAATTGATAAACACATAATGAAACTATTAGATACACAATTTTATGTTTTTGATCATTAAAAAACTATGTGTAAAAGACCAGGGTACAAAAAAACATGGCCACAAAAAATAGGCACATAATTGAAAAAAATCCATTGAATCATGAAAAATAACTTAATTAGATATATATTATTTTAATATAATGTAAATAAAATCATGGAAATAAAATTTTGAAAAATTTATCTTCATTTTTAAAATATTATTCAGTGAAAAAATCCTATCATATTAATTTATTTACATCAAAACAAAATTCCCAAAGAATAAATATATTATATAATTTTAAATTCAAAATTTAATTAATATAGGGGAATTAAAATCTAGAAGGATGCATAAACCTCAAAAGATGAAGTTTGTGTTACCAAGTCTCTTATATTTACTCTTGATTTCTACAAAAGTTATATAAAATATTATATCAAAAATATAAACCTATAAATTATATATATTATATAATTTCTCTTATAATTTTTAAATAATTTAATAAATTAATAATAAATATTTATATGTATTTTATTATTGTAATTTATTGTCTATATTGTCTGTTAATAATCGTGACAGTTTATACTATGTTCAATAATGTGATGTCTATATTTGTTTTTCACCTAAATATCATCATATCAAACCCATTATATGTATTTTAATTTATTTTTTATAATGTATTGTAATGTTATAATTAAAATTCATTGTGTTTTTAGTTTTTTAGAAGACAAATAGTTATGAACCTGTTTTGGATTATTTACCTATATTTATGGGTTACCAAAAGATAATTTTTAATTATTTGTTTTATAAAAAACAATTAATATAATATTAATGAAGTTAGAGTGATAAAATTTTGAAATACAATGAATTAAAATTTCCCAATTATTTATCACGTTAAAAAATCATGATTAACTACACACAACATCGAATATATTTAATAATTGGACGATATAAATGTTACGAATAATTTTAATTGATGTTTTTAAATGGTTATGTATATTGATAAATTTTCGAATTAAATGACTAATATATTTTTGTTTATAATAAAAGATTATAATATGTATTTTAATAAGAGGATAAATATAGAAAATGATATTTATCCAAAATTTAATTTCTTCAAAATTATATCTTAATATCTACCATGATTACTATTATATTGAGTGATTATTGACTTATAGACTCCTTTTAAAATATTCCTTGATTCTTAAAGGGAATATTGAATAATTTATTTAATTTTTCATTGATTAATATGATAACTAAGATTAATGTTTTCACCAAAAAGATAATCAAACTATTATGGTTTAATTTACAATCATATTTTTAAATGAATATTGTTTCTGAATGGTATTCTATAAAGGGTATCTTATTTAATTATAAAATGAACCATTATTTTCTGATTATACTGAAGTGTTATGATATGTTTATTCATATTTCATATCGAAATTACTAATATATTTCATGAGATTTTCGTATAAGTGAATATGAAATCATCACTTATTCCCTACTAGGATCTCCCCTTTATATATGTTTATATTAACTAGATTCCATTATATTAGTATTTATCCTTGCTCGATTAATATAATAATTCTATTTTATATCTGTAGAACTTGATTTAAATTTAATGAAAAATTAATTTTTTTCATGTGTTTTGTTTTGATAAAAATATTGAAATCAAACCTTTTTATAATTTATGTGTTAATATTTCAATCTGCTTCCTTTTTTCTTTTACTATAATAATTTACCTCTACATTTTAATGGATTCCAAATAAATTATTTTTCAACATTATTTATTATATATAACTTTTAATTTGATTTCAAATAATCATGATATTTATTATTTTAGATGTTATTTTTCTAAAAAAAACCTATAAATTATTTTTCATCATAGTTGTTAACCTGTAACATTTGTTATTCTTGATCAATTTTACTCTGAAAATGGAACCCTCCACATTATTTTCCTAGATTACAATATTAATATCCTTATGTTATTTATTATGGATCTATAATTTCATTTTAATTATAAATCACTAAATATATATAAACCTAGTTTATCTCCCAATTCATTTCTTTTGTGATTAAATTATTTTTGAATGGGGTGAGCTCTCATAGACTAGACCAGATCACCAAGATATGTGGCTAAATATACAAACATTACATGTCTAACATTAATACCAATAAATTTGACCCTATTAAAATAATTGCAAACTCATTGAATCATAATGAAATATGGGATATCATACATTACTTGGGTCTTTTTTAGGTTTACTATTTCAGATAATTAGTAAATACTATTAAATTCTAATACCCATGTCTTTAAGTGTGTATCAAATCTATTTTATGCGATATTTATTTTTCAAGATTAATTAATTCCCATTTTTACTACTAATATTTAAACCCTATGAAAATTATTTAAAAATATAGTATAGGATGAGAAAGCTCAATAAGGTATATATTGATGATGAAATGAACATGAAATTCGATTTCAAAACCATGCGAACAAAAAAATGATTTTTTCTTTAATATAATAAATGTTGTGATAAAATAATTGATCACAAAAACCAGATGTCTTCATTAATTAATAAATATTTTCATAAATGTGTTATAATAAAAAATATAAAAATGATAAACATGGATGTATCATAAAAAAATTAACATAATTAAAACAAAATTCATGAAGCATATATTTATTCCCTAAAAGGGAACAAACATTCATTTAAAATAAATGATCATTAGAATGCATATAGAATTAAAACTATTTACATGAAAACTTATTATCAATAATTGAAAATTCATGTATATTACTATTTAAATTACCTTCGTATATATTATAATAACTCTAAAAATATCATAAAAAATATTGTATACTTACATGATGATTATCAAGAGAATATAATCATTAACGAATGAGTTAGAGAAAAGTGATGGGATTAACTTTCATCATGAGCAATATCAGGCTCAACCAATATCAAGAGCTCTATCATAATCACCCATCCTTATATAAAATGTACACAAAACATATCATTAATAAAATATGTTATTATTTAACCTCTTCCTCGTAAATTCCTTGAACAACTCTTTTAAATCCATATGTATGCCACTTTCAGATATCGAAATTCCTATTCCAAATATAACCACCTTTTCAAAACTAAATGTTCAATAAAAAAGGTATGTAATACATTTTATTGAATAAAACATTGAATATTATAAATTAATTCAAAAATACACTACATTTATGGTGGAGATAAAATAAATTAATTTTATGTACCATAAAATAAATAATTTCATATACCATTTACTCAAAATGTTTAATATAAAATTACTAAATGGATTATTTCTAAAAAAATATAAATGAACCCAAAAGTGAAATAAAATATACATTACAATTAATTTATTTCCATTTAAATAAATCAATAAAAAAATTCAATAAATAGTGGTGACCTCCTAGAAAATGCCAATGATTTCACTATTCATATATAATAATAATAATGACATATATATAATTTTATAAATGATTTATAATTATTAAGTCAAACATTATTTATTATTATGAAAATTAAACTGTGTTATAGTTGTTGATATGATAGGTCATACATATGTATGCGTAATGTTTACAGTTTTCAATGATTGTGATGTTGAAGAAGAACTAATTATTCCATATTTCAAGATTGATTATTTTACCCTAAATATCATGATGTTTAATTAAATAAATTATATTTCATCCAAAAAATATTGTGATGAAAATTGGATTACATCAACTCATGATGGTAGTAGTCAACATATATGCACAAAAAATGTTATCATTTTGTAATTCATGGAAATATCTATAAATAGATGATATAATATATTAAATTAATTTAAATACCTATTTAATATCATATATATATATATATATTAATTATATCTTTATAAACATTTATAATAGGCTTTAATAAAAAATTATTTTCGATGATTCATGGGGTGTTATTCTTCCAAACACCTAAATGTTGGATTCATTTCCCATTTGAAGGAGGATGAAACAGATATATGTTATTAAATTAATATAATAACAATTTAGTAAACTGATGATGCAAATGATATTATTTAATCACAAATGAATAATATTTTATGGCACTATAATATAAAAAAATTAAAACATTCGGTTAAAAGTTATACCTATGATTTGAGTCGCCTCTACTACATTACCCTGTAAGCCCTCAAAGGTTGTTATTCTAAAAAAACTAATACCTCACGAATATGGGTAGGGAATTTAGTAAGGTAAATATATATGTTATGCTTGAAAAATAAAACTCATTATTTATCTATATAAATATATATGGGATATTATATTATAAATAATGGAACAGAAACTCTATAAATTAATGAATTTATTACATTAATTTTAATTACATTTCAGAGTAAAATAGACCCAAACTGATATATTATAAATTTAAGATGATTAATTAATTAAATACTGTCATAAATACAATTTATATATGTTTTTATGTTGTTTTCACAATTATCTACTATTATTATTCCACCCCTAACCCACCCCCACTACTGTCAAACCATTAGACAATTTCCATTATATAAATGTTTCTATATATTTACGGGTAATGGAAGAATTAATGAAAGGAAAATATAATCATGATTATAGAATGGTCTAAATTTTAATCAATTTTTAATTCCCTTATAATAATGTATATTTTTTATATTTTAATTTATTTAAGAAATATAGTATATTAAAAAATCAGTACTCTAATTATTAATGTTACATGGTGTATTATAATATTATTTATATAGTAATCAAGTATAATGTTTACCAAGTTACATTTACTAGAATATAATAATTATATTGTATTAATAAAATCATCCTATAAAATTTATATAGGATTACATATCATTTTAAACATTATATCGTAGTTTAACCCCTTGTTTAGACAATTTCATCTTTATGTATAGTAATGAATTATTATATATTAAAGGGTTATAATTTTAATTATTTGATAAAAATTAGATAATAAAATGAAAGTGGATGATTATTTTGTACATTTATAATCCTACATATCTACTTGAAATAACTTAAATTTTTTATATTGTTTAATAAAATATATTTAACATAAAATACAATTAATATCATTTAATGATCTATTTATAAAATTTAAAATTTAAAATTACATAAATTTAATGGGATTATAAAATAATATTTTAAAACATCTCAAATATTTTATATTAATTTTCATTTTTTTGGGAAACATTAAATGAAACAGAAAAAAATAACCTTTTGTGGTTTATGAAAAATTTACTTGATTTTTTTGCTTGCTAAAGAACCGTGGTCGTGTTGTATTAGCATATATGATAATAATTTGTTAATAAAAAATAAAAAATAACTCCCATGATAAAAAAATTATTTTAATATATAAAATAATATATTATAACTAATAAAAATCTATTTTTATCAATAAATAAATATTACTGACTCCAAAATCAAGAAGGTTTTATTTTTTCATATATCATTTTCTTAAATATTTTAATGTTCATGATAAAGAAAATGATAAAAGAAATAAAGGTCATATTTATGAATAATTTATGATTTAGAAACATACAATGAGAATAATATATGTTTATAATGAATTTATTCCTTATACCATTATTTTAATTTTAATGAACCAGTTATACCTTTATTGGTGTAAAAAATTTTACTGCGATTACAATTGACATATAAAAAAATTATTTAAAATGTACTACCTAATGTTAATTATATTGATTCAATTTGTAGAATTCATTTTATCATATTAAATACCTATAATATTTTATATTATTTTTAAAAAAAATCATAAAACTTGGTGAAACGTGATTTTCAATAAAAATGTCATTTTAATTACAAAAATATTTTTATTCGAGTTTCAAGTATATTGGTCTTAACAATAAATCTTATTATATTATCATTAAATATTTGTATATTTTAAAATTTAAAACTAATAAAATATAAATTTTACATTATTAATTCTAGACAATAAAATGAAATTTTAAAAAAAATCATTATTTGTCACTATTTGTGGGAAAATCCAAATTTTTAGCGAATAATGAAAAACATAACCTAAGATAATGTTTCGATGATAAATTAGAAAATTAAGTAATTTTTATTGAATAAATTTTCTAGATTTTAAGGTAATAAATCATAATATTCACTCACAAAAAGAAAATAATTTTTTATGAACAGAAGTATTAATGCATAAAATGATTTTACCAAAATAAAATTGATTATTTAAATATAATTATTCAATAAATTTTAAATTATTAGAACCTATAAATAATTTCATTTTTTTATTGTCCATAAATACTAATTTAATGGGTAGGTTTTTCTATAACATTTAAATATTAATATATTTTTTACATTTTTTATGATTAGTTTTAAATGGCTTATACAATATATAATACAATCTATATTATAAAAACACAGGATATTACCAATGGTAAACAATTCAATAAGGGGTGAATAAAATTTTTATTAAGTATGAGTTCATAATATAAATTAAAAACATGATCATAATATTAATATCATAACATCATGAATTATGACAACAAAACAAATGTGAGATTCAATGTACATGTCAAAAGAAATTAAAGCCCCATTTAATAGTTTACTAATATTATTAATATCATTATATTGGTTTTATGTACAAATGAAATCCTATCTCATGAGACATAAAATCTTTTCCAATGAATTGTAGAGTGATATAGAACCCAACCAATCATTCATCCATACTCACGTGTTCCACTTTAAAATCATTTACATTTAATACCATAAAAACACATAGAAATTAAATAGGCTTCAAACCCCTTTTAAATCAGAATCATTAAATTTTCTTAAAGAATACATTTACAATAAATTGAGTATCATGAAACATCCAAGTAGAAATCATTATATTTTCATTTAATAACCAAAGGAAATAAAAAACTAGTTCAATTAGACATTAAAATGGTAAAAATAGTATCATATATAAAATTTTTATTATACAGAAAACTTTATCACCTAATATTGTCACATAACAAAAAAGAATATACATGGTGAAACATGGAATATAAATCATTTTGAGGTAGTGTGTTAAAAGGAAATGTAAATTAAATAATTTAATGTTATGTTTTGATTTCATTTTGTATCCATCATTTGTACAAGTCTTAGTTAATTTTCACTTTATAATTGATCTCATTTTTTAATCAATTGATATCATTTTGTGACCCAAAACACGTTTATAACCATTTTCATCTTCATGAAAAATTACTAAATCTCACTTGTCATGGAATTACAACATTAACATACATTATAACACAAACATTTCACTAATAATAATGTTTTGGAAATGATGATCCATTATAAAAAAAGAGATATTGACACAACTTTTTAAAACCCATTTCCAAATGATCTAGATATTTAACCCCATTAATTGAAAATAGATTAGAACAACAAAATAATTAATGATAATTTGAACTAATTATAATTATAAATATTTTTTTTATGAATGATATTTTTAAATAGGGAACTAATTTCGTTATATTATTGATAATAGAGGTAAAATCACATCTGTTGAAATAGTATATATTATACTAAAATATAACATCTTATTTTTTTTAACAATATTTAAATAAGTTAGACATTATATACCTAAAATAATTATACAATCCCGTGAATGGATTTTTTTATTGTATTTCATACATATTTTATAAAACATGTGAAATTTTTCCATAGTATATCCACACTTCACTGTAACAATTAGATCGTATATTTCATATTTAAACTCATAATTTAGAGAAATGGAAATATAACATAGGGGTGAGATCAAATACATATAAATGTAAAACATAAGTGATAGTTATTTAATATCATAAGTGAATATAATATGAGAATATAGGAATAATCAATATACCTATTAATAATCATACCAAACTAATAATATATAATATATCATGGAATATGACATGGAATTAAATAAGTCGTGAATTAGAAGTTAGAAGAAACATGACTCAAATAATATAAGTCATTAAAGAATAACATAGTAATTTAAGAATAATAAGACAATTAATAATCATTTATACTATTCAGAAATATTATTATAGTGAAAATGGATCTCATTACACACACCATAAATTCTCATACTTATTAGAAAATTAAATGCACTCCTAAATAAAAATATCATGAGATATAAACAATAAACTAATTCATTAGAGGAAATTTTATTAACACCTATCATCAATCAATCCTATGTGTACCACTCTAATACAATCACCTATCAAATTATAAATATCCCACTAACTTAAATGGGTTTCATAAAAAAGGCATAAAGAAACCATGTAATGAAAATTCTTTTTTTATTTACAAAAAGAAGTCATTAATAATTCAATCAATTATCTTAAAATGATAGCCCTGTGGAAAATATATTAGAATACAATAACATCATTTCAATTTCAAGATAAATATAATTCTATCAAGATATAAGATGATATGTTAGTTACACTGTCTATATTAAAGGAATACAATTTATGTAAAATTTTCAAAAAATAAATAGATGTTTGAGGTATAAGTGAACACCCATTAATAAAATGATTTGATATATGGTATTCATAATAGAGCAAATTAGTTTTAAATTTAGGATCATACAAAAGGAAATACTAGGCAATACATTGAAAATGATAGACTGTTCATATAAAAGATAAGTATATTAGATAAGTCAACTATAAAATTTTGGATTAAAGTTACATTTGAAGGATTCCCTTGATCAAGAAAAAGATATATCAAAAGAAAATTAAATAGATGAGAATTACTTTTTATGAATTTTTAAAAATATTCTTTGTTAAAAATAAATATCATTTTTTTGTAAATAAATTTAAAAGTGATATTTTATACATAACGTAGAGAAATGTTTTGTATAGAGATTGTGAAAATGTGAATAGAATGTATCATATAAAATTAAAAATTGAGAAAAAATGAATTGGTTATACAAAAATGTTACATATTTAATGCTTACAATTGAAAGGGAAACAAACCATTCAGAAAAAATTAAAAATTCAATAAAAATATTAATAGAAAATCAATTACTAGAAAATCAAATCAAAAACTATTGTAATCTGGATATAGGAAATTTCAAATATATCAAATAAATATGGATATTAAAAAATCTATGATCCTCTCCAGAAAAAGGATATGGGGGTGTTTCATTTATTAAAATTAATTTGGATAAAATATGAGTTAAGAGAATATAAAATATAGTGGGAGCATATAAAAAAATATATATACAAAAAAATTAAAATAATAGAGATTTAATAATGAAACAAATTCCCAATATGAATTTTGTTTATAAAACAATATTTAATTGAAAATATATTTTTAAATGAAGCCCTTATCGTTGGAGTAATATTTTGATCAAAATCACCTTTATAGTCGCCATCTTATGAAAATATGTCTCATTAAAAAAATTATATGATTTTTATCTTTAATCCTAATGAATATGGGAAATGATATTAATTATATATAAATATCACCCCATTAAAGTGATCATGGTGCATATTAATAAATATTTCTCATGAAAATTTAATTGAGACAAGGAACCCATTAACGTGTTTCCCATTAGAGTAGATTGAGTAAAAATATCTTATATAGAAAAATATATCTTCATAAAAAAAATGAGAAACATTATTTTTTATAAAATAAATTATTAACATAATTTAAAAATATTTTTATATTAATACTATTTACTTATTACATATTTTTTATATTGAGTGTGTTTAATATTTGACTTTTTTAAATAATTTCATAAAAATTCTGTTTTATTCACCCTTTAATAACATTTCATGCTTTGGAGTTCATTAATTTCACAATAATATATGAATTTTAATTATATAGTAATATTCAATTTCTGTTAATTGGTAATTTATTAAATATTTATGATGATTAAATTGACATAGAATATTTTTACTCGATATTTAACCTTCAAATGGTGTTCTCCTAATTAATGAGGTAAATATTAATATAACATCAATGTGATAAATAGATATAAGTATTTATATATTTATATAATTTTATTCCAATAATAAATTTTTCATAATCATTTATGACATATTTTGATATAATAAAATAAGTAGGTTCTCAAATGAACTCGAACATGAGTATACCATGATTAGTGGAAGATTCTGTGTTTATTTTGTTGTAATATCATAACACAACTTCCATAAAGACATATTATATTATATTTTAATGTAAAATATAATAATTTTAAAATACTTATAAGAATTATTAATTGATAAAAAAATTACATAATTTGAATTAAATATTTTACATTGATTATTTCAGTTTTAAGCAATTGAATTTGAGAAATTAATTTGTTAATAAAATCATAAATAGGTTATCCAAAGCTTCATTCCATGAACTATATTAAATTGAAAAATAATATTTATTCATAAAACCCATAAAAAATTTCTTCTATGCAAGGCACCACAAAAATATAATAGAAAATAATAAACTCATGTATATGTTAGTCAACATGTACATAAGGTTAATGATTTATTTATTCAATTGAATAATATAAATTATTAATATGATTTTTAATTTATGAAAATAAAATTATATATATTTATATATATATAATAATAAATTAATATATTCAAAATTAAAATATACTATGTAGGGTTGTTTTTTAAAATGAATCATGACGTTTTGTTGAGGTAGTAGTCTGAGCACATATAAATGTTTTTTTTATTTTTTATGATAAAAGGAATGGTGGAAAACTCTTAAACATAATTATAATTACAATAAATAAAATAATTATACTAATGTTGATATTTTGAAATTTGTAAATGAAATTTGATAATTAATAAATACAAATGAGGAAAATAATATAATATGAAGCTACTATATATTTTTTCCTTACTACTTCAGAAATCTTCTTAATGGAGGGTATATAAATTAAAGGTATGACTTTTGAGAATACTAGATCTTAGTTAAGAGGACTAGTAATTTATTGTGGATGGTTGGTATGTTTATTTTTGAACAATATTGGTTTTTAGGTGAGGATAATTTACTATAGGATAACATATTTTAAAACTGAAATGGAGTGTTGTTTCTATAAATACTCAAAAAGATTTCAATAGTGGAAATAAAACACATGCAAAATCAGTCCAAAACTAAAAAATAATAGAGTTTAAATTCTTTTAGGATAATAAACTCTACAAATAAATAGTTTAAACTTGTAATTATCCTTTTTTCCTTTACCTGTTAGGGTACTCATTTTTAGCATTTATATTTTCACCACGGAAACAAGTTTCTACCGTAAAAGTTAATTATTTTTGGTCAACAATAAACTGATACATTTTATATAATTTATAACTAATTAATTATTGTTTCATTTTTTTAAATTCATAAAAGTGATGAAAATTATTTTTAACATAATAAATTTATATTGTGTTAATAAGATTAAAGTATACAATTTTTATTTTAAAATTATAAACGTGCAACAATAAATTGAAATTGAAATTTCTTAAATTTATAATCCCACTTAGAATGTAAATTTTTTGTTTTATAATTTTTTTGATAAATTTATAATTCAATCTTATATATTTCTAATATAATAATACTCATAGTATTTTTACAACTGATATTTTTTATTATTCACCATAAAAAACAACTTTAGAAGTATATTTATACATAATAAAAATAAAAATCATGACATTGTAAATGAAAAAATTATGTTTTATTTACCTATTTTATATTTAATTTTCATCTTTTTTTAAATAAAATCCAAAATATGAGGAAATATTTATTTCATTGAAAAATGACATATTTAAACATAATCCTTTATTAGTATTAATTCACATCATTTTATAAGATAAAATGTTTTAATATATGAGTTCATATATAATAATATTTTTAAACGATTCAATTTAATCTATTTTGATAAGATAATAAATACCATACAAAAAGGATATTTGAAATTAATAATCGAATTTATAATATATACATTTTAACACATATATTTAATTATTTAAACTCTAGGGATTCATTTTACAAATAATTTGATATCAAAATCATTATTTTAATTTTGAAAATACATCATATCCAATTTAATAATAATGATATTAATATTTTTACACAACACATAACTAGATATATATTATTAATATTTTCATATCATATTTGTAACATCCTAATATTTTAGGAGATGTTTTATATTTGATATTATAAAAGACAAACAACAAAGATCTTAAATGAAAAAAAAATTATTATTCTTTAAATATGACTATTAGAACCTACCTATTGAACTGGATTGTATAAAAAAGAGTAACAATATTGAAAAATATATCTATATAATTATATTGATCAATAAAAAATTCTTGATTGATGAAAATGATATAAGAGCTCAATTACTAGTAAATTCATTTTATCCTTGAGAATTATGTTTTCTTAAAAAAAAATTTATTACACTCTGTGAGAGAATAATATAGAAAAATTATTAAACATTTCAAGAAAATATTTGAGAAAATTATTATCATTTTCTAAATGAAAATATCGATATTATCATTCTTCATACATTTGGTATTTCTCTTAAATGAAATTTTTTTTTTGTTAATAGAGAAAAATTCAATTTTTTATAACTAAAATTTCTTTCCGTAATAATTTATAATTTTTATTTTTATTTGTTATTAAACTAATATTATCATTATTTGGTAAAAAAATGAATAATTAATTACATTAGAAACATAATTATGTTTTGATTTTTTATTACTTTCATATTTGGGCTTAAAAATGTTGTTCGAAAAACTGAATTTGGTTGCATTTTAAAATTTTATACAAAATGAAATTATTTCATTTATTGTAAATTATTATGATAAAATAAAATATTTATTTAAATTCATATAATTATATTTATTACAGGATGATTTTTTTATATTTATATAATATAATTTTTTTACTAATATAAAATATAAAATTTTTATAATATACAATATCTTTTATGATATTAGGAAGAAATAAATATAATTAAATTTTTAAAAACAATTAAAAAATATATATCAAAATACAATATAAATTAAACAAAAAATAATTCAAAGCATATAAATGAAAATTTAGTTCATGATAAATATGAAAAAAATTCATTATCAACATAGTTCTTGTACAACATAGGATAATTCAAATTTGTTATCCTAATGATGATGTTTGATATGATTGATGGTTTTTCATGACTATGTTAACATATATGAATTTATTTTTTACTTTATATATATATTATAATTTTTAAGTGATATTACATGTGACTTATCTGAATTATTTTGCAATGCTTGTGCATGGAAATAAAATTCAAAATAAAATATTAAATAAGTTGTATTGATATATATAGGTAAATATTCATATTGAATGAATATATATAACTTAAATAATATATTTTCATGATAATAATTATTTTTCAATTTTAGTAATGATTTTGTTATCATAAATTCTTATGCAATGCTGATACAGTGTATGGGTAAATAGTATAGAAATGATGTAATATACTTTAAAAATTATAAGAGTAATATTTTTTTTGTTATTTATAGAATATCATGAATTTTATAGATAAATAAAAAACGTTAATAGTATTTTTTAATGTATTATTTTGAATCCAATTAAATGTGTCTTGTATTTAATATCTAACTAAATGAACAATACATAAAACCACATTAATATTATCTTTTTTTAAGAGTATTGTATTAATTTATGTTGAAAGGGTAAATATATTTTATGTCTATAATTAAATTTATAAATCGTATATAATTTAATCCAATAAATTTATTAGGTAACTTCCACCATTTAGGTATAATAAAAAACTTTAATATTAAAAAAATTATTACAATAGTTATTGATAAAATTTGTTAAATAAGGGATTTAACATAATGACCTATTGTTAAATGTAATTTAAATCCCTAAATATTATATTTTATTTTTATATCAACTACATAAATTATTTATATACATATACATGATATTTTATAACTATTTCACATGATTTAAAAAAAATATTATATTAAAATATTTCATGCTTTTTAAAAATGTCATTAATGATATTTTTTAAAAATAAATAATTATTTAATTGATTTAAAAAATTTAAATATCATATATTTCTGAAATTTATTGTATGTCTTTGAAAATGAAAACATTTTTATATTTATGGGTCACATTTATTTTTATAGTATCCTTTTAGACCCCTAATAGTAAAAAATATTTATATTATGTTGATTGGAAAAAATAGTAAATGGGTGGTTGAAACTAAGAGGTATGGGTGAAAAAATATGAAACAATTGAAAACAATTATTGTTTGCTAATATTTATATTAATATTAATATTATTTTTTAATAATTTAACATTTTAGAATTGTTTCCATTATAAATATATTATATTATTTTATACTTTTTAAATTTCCAAAAATGAAACTCCCCTAACTTATAATAGGTAACTCCTCTCTTTCCCTAAAATTGATTAAAGATTCATCTTTTTCACAAATTACCTAGCCAAATCCCATCCTGAAATACCAACCACTGATACATATGTATTATTTCTAATAGATTACTAGGCATATATGTATTATGTTGTAATGAAAATGAGGATATTTAAGAAGATATATAAATTTCAATAAGTTTTTTTAAAATTATTTATTCTTATAAATAAATAATATATAATTAAAACCTGATTATGTAGTAAAATAATTATTATAAATATATTTATATTTTATTATCTCAATGGAATAACCTATATCATTATCTTATTCCATCAAACATGAAATAAATCCCTTATTTATTCGTACGATCAACTATCACATTGCAAAATAATAAAATTTGGATTGTTTCCAAGCATCTAATGGATGATTGTAATGATTGTTTTTTTGTGTACATAAGTTATTAATCATAAAACAATCATTATTTTAATATAATATATTATATATTTTCTAAAATTTTATTCCATTGAAAATATTATAACATCATTGATACATGTGTGTAGATTACCACCTACATGAAGCAATGTGACTCATTTTTCATCAACGCGTCACATTTCTTGTATATATAAACTAATTTAATGATATTGTATTATATTTATGATATAATAATAATTTGAGGAAAATTAAATGAATCTTAACTTCTCTCTATCACATTGATTGAAAAGTATAAATGTTACTAACATGTAATAACGGTCTATCATCTCAATGAGTGTAATGTATATCCTTTATCATAATGATACATCACTATTGGGTTAAAAATTATAATTTATTTGTAATAATAATAATCATTTCATGAATATTAATCTTTATATGATGGAATAACTGTATCTTTTACAATATTCATCATACCAAAGCAGTTTAGAAATTATGAATCAAATGTCCAGACAACACCCATTGAGGATATAAATAAATAAGTAATTAAATATTTAATTTTTTAAAAAATAACAAATAGTTTAATTATAAATTCAATAACATATAAAAGTTTTTTAAAATATTAAATAATTCATATATGTTTTATATATAGGTTTTAAAGGACATTCATGGATGGTTTGGACTCCATGTTCTGGTTTTTGTATCCTTTTTCATTAATTTAGGAATATTTTAATGATATAAAAATAATGTAGAATATATTTTCTATATAATAGGCTATTAGATTTTATGTAATGAATCTGTCGAACTTCATATAATTTTATGTTACAATTCATATTATTTAAACCTTGGGTATTTGACTTGGAAGTTACATTGTTGTAAAGGGTTTCATAACTCAATTTTCTTTAATTAGGTTATATCACTTCTTCAAGGGTTATGTTATTTCTTGATTATGTATAAAATTTTGACTGTATTATTTATATTACATTTTAATTTTTTTAAAATTTGTTACACATGATTTAAAATATTGATTAATTTAAATTTCAACTATGTGATCATTGTAATAGTTATTTGTTTCTATTTATTTTTCTTTGGCAGAACTATTTATGTTATGTAGTTTATTTATTTAACATGTGGAATATAATTTACTATGACATTTCATTTTATGAATCTCATTCTGTTAAAAATATTTGATAATTTTTTTTTCATTCATGGGTCTTAAGATTCAAAATGATTCAATATTGAAATGGTATTTCAATTAAATCTCATTTTAATCATGATGTTTTATAATGGAATTTACATTTTAGAAAATTATTTACCTGTATTTGATAAAAAGATTAAATTTTACTTCCACTATAGTAATTTCTTTATTATTAATTATTTAGTACTATTATCCTCTATTTTTGTTACTCCAAATTAATTAATATTTTTTCAAATATCAAATGGTCATATTTCTCATATATCAGTTAAAATCACTTTTTTTATTACATGTCTAGGTTTTTAAAAATAATTAAAAATTATAAATTAATAATTGATTATTTATTTATTTATTACATTTTTAAAAAATTTCACAATTATTAAAAATTATCTTCATCTCATTTCTTGAACATGAATCTATTCATTTAAATTAAATATAAAATATTTTCCTAAAAATTACACATTGAATGTAATTTTCAACAATTGTGACCATTGAATTCATAGATTCATTTATTAAAATTTTCAATGTTTATTTTCAAAAAATATATTTTTAACAATATTTAAAAATGTTTTTGTCACGTACCAACCTGGGTCGACCCTAAATTAGTTTCTTAATCAAGTCCATGACTTGGCCAGAAGGGTGTTCATGTTCCCCATGGGCTGGAAACCAGTGTCGGGCATCCAAATTTAATCACTGCGAACAATTTGGCTAATAAAAGTAAAAAAAATAAAGAATTTACAAATCATTAATAATAAATTCTATCAGTGGAAAAAGAAATAAATATAATATCTCATCATACATCCATGTGACCCTCTAGGTCACCACCCCACCAAAGTCCAACCTTGCTCTAATATTGAGAATCTTATACAAGAGATCCAGAGAAACTAGGTGCTTGCAACTGAAATATTAAATATACATGTCAGAATTAAAATTGCTTAGTAGGGTGTCCAAGATAAACCAAGGAATCCAATATATACTTTCCAAATCAATCTAAGATAAAAATTATGGAATAAAAATATAAAAAATAAGTGTGTTGTAGTTTTATAAAACAATATCATTTACCTATTTTAAAAACCCAATGCACACCAAATACCATTTCTAAAACAAAATTAATATTTCACAAACAAAACCCAAATAAGGAAAAGATGGATGTTCTAAAAGAAACATGGGACAATATAAGCTGGAAAAACAAATATAGCTGAAAGTAAACAAGAAAATCAAAGGCAAACAGTGAGTGATCCTAAACATCCCTAAATATACACTGGATGCACTCGGTATCAGAACCACCCACCATTGTATGATGATATTTTTATGTCTATAACAAATTAACCACCATAAACTATCTAATCCATTGAGAAATCCTTATAGGCCTAACAACAAATCCAGGGGGTACCAACCCGACTAATTGGGTTTGATAAGAAAAAATCACTCGATCATCTAAAAGACTCCCCAGAACCCATAGTGGTCATTTTAATACAATGTAAGTAGAATGTCCATCGCACGTGTCACTCATCTCCCTATACTTTCCCTACCCAAACACATATGCTTCATGTCCATTCACCCATAATGGGTACCCCCAGACAAAATCACCCCAAAAAACAAAATCAATCATTTCAAATTAATAATAAGACAGCTTGGTCATCACATATTTTACCATTGAAACCATTTCACAAAATTTTAAATGTTACCAACTGAGAATACACTTTTTCAAAAGCATAACCTCCAATAAAAGTTAGTAACGACTATACACATTGGTTAAACGGGCCAAAAGGTCCATTAAATCAACATGACTATAAGTATTACCCAAAACAACACACAAAAACCATTATTTCCTTTAAAAAGAAAAAAATGGAATATATTCAATGATTTCATTTCAATAATTTCTGAAATAAAAAAAAACATATACTCATTTAGAAATCCAGAATCGTTTTCCTAAAATTAGAACTCACTTTCAAATAAAACTCAAATGCATGGTGAAAAACATTTCAGTAATGATTCTCAATGTCAAAATTCATTTAATAAATCATTCAATAATTTTTATTGCATTTCAAATTGACCAAATAAATACATACATCATGATCTCTCCATGGTCACATGGTAATACCATGATCAAATAAAATGCATACAAAAAAATTTAAGAAAAATACATTAACACCTTTTAAAACATAGCCACACCACAATAACAACCAAAAGAACTATTTCACAATTTTTGAAAAAAATCAATATTAAATAATTCACTATTAATAATTATAATGATATTTTAAAAAACCACACATGACATAAAACAAAAAAAATTACTATAATTTGCCTTGGTAAAAATTTCACCTTCACGCCACAATAAAACACAGTTTACAGCCATTTCCCAGTTAAATACATTAATTATACAGTTCATAAAACACTATAATGATTCACACTAAAGTTTTTTATCAATGAATTCACTTCACATTACATGAAAAGATACAAAAATAATCCAATAGATATTAGACCTAATTAATGGTCAGTTTGTACCCAACAATTAAATTATAGGACATGCTAAACTATTTAAACAAGTAAAAAAGATCAATAAATAATATTTATATACATAAACAAATTCACAAAATAAAAGACTTATCCCAGGCCTATTTTATAAAATTTTTTCTAACAAAAAAATTTCAATCATTTAGGTATTATTCTTATTGAGATGCAAAAGATATTTATAAAATTATTTAAAACAGACATAATCAATGAGTAGTGCGGGAAATGAAAATAGTATCAAACACCTACCACAATAGCATGTGAGCACAATGATACTTTGAAGGATTGTATAATAACCCATACTGGACTAATTGTGCATATTGAACAATGATAAAAACATAATACACACAACCCGTGACAACCATATGATTTATCTGAATTAAACTAATACTCCCAAGGTGAAATAATGAAAAATAAATAAGTATGTAAGTAAATAAATAAGTAAATAAAAAATAAATAAATAAATAAATATATAAATATGAATAAAATAATATATAAATAAATGTATAAATAAATAAATAATAGAATAAATTGTGTACAAGTTGTTAGCCTCATTCCAGACCACAAGGGAACCGACACAAGAATTGGGGTAAACCAAATGGTTACCACCAACCAAGCAGTTCCCTTACACCAGTAAAAAAACCGACCAAAATCATTAAATTTTAAAAAAATTAAATCGAAACTCAACATGAACATTGACGTGATAACCCAAAACTAGTAAATAATAAAATAAAGAAAATAAAATTTGTTGTGTAACAATTCCTCCAACCTTAGACAAATTCTGCCCCTAGAATGTCACTCGACTGAACACTAGAAAAAACATGAAACCATACCAACTTAAAACTAAAATAAACCACAAAACTAGAGAACATGAGAACATGAGATTGTTATACTAACCACAAGAACACAACTAGCACATGAAATTTAACATCCAACAATAGCACCTCGTGGAGCTGGGGGGGGATGCGGGAACTCCCAACCGGTCTAAAAATTTAATATAGCACAAGAACAGAACACATATACTGAATCCAGGAACTCTTGACCCAGGCCAAAAATTACTAACACCTGAGAAAAAAAACAGAACATAACTTACACCAAGTAGTGAACTCGATCATAACTACCTATATTGATTATTTCAGAAGAACATGTAATAAAAAATACCTAGTATTTACAACCCCAGAAACATTAGACTACGTGTGAGCTTCACAGAAAGACCTATTTCTGGGGATATAGTGGTTGAAGAATCACCTACCTTATAGTCAGGCACTGTAATATTTTTCACACAATTTCTTCATCATGAAATGATTCCTGCTGATTTTTTATATATGACCATGAAAGCTGCAATGATGAAACCTCTTTAGAGGGATGCAACTTTATGGATTCACATTCTGGAACCCGCCACACTAGTGGCACACCACTGAATAGTCTATTGAACTGGATTCCATAACCAAGGAAGATAACCCTTTATTAATAGGCCCTTATGTTATATCATTCATTCCAGATGGGGTACCTTCTTGAGTAACTTGAAATGCTAGATTGCTAACCATCTCTGCTTTGGAGACCAACAAAGCAAGGAATGTCTCATCCACCAGCTTATCAAAACGATGGTCCTTGGACGAGTGGACCTACTCCTTGATTTCTAGGTGAATACCACTAATGAAGAGAGATGTCCCCATCATAACCTATAAATATACCTTTGATAATAATAAAACATGTTCCATGAAATGGTTATCATATTCTTTCTTCATATGTTGGCCATTTTGAATATGCATGATATATTTACTTTTCTTTTACGTCACTCCTACAGGTATAAACCATCTGATGAAGATATATTTAATGAAATACCACGTCATCCCAACATTATGTTATGGTGGGGTGACCAACATCCATTCATCTAGTGCTGGATCATCAAATAGAACCAAAACCGCACACACTCTAAATGCTTCCAGGGTTCCCAACGCCCTGAAAACGTTCTTGACCTATTTAGGCCACTCTATTATCTCAAATGGACCACACTAACAATGAAACATAGGAAATTTCGATATGGACTAAAAACTATGAATGCATTATCAAAAAGAATAGGGAACTTTTTTTGTGTAAATTTATAAGAAAACATTTAAAACACAAATCTGAAACCAATATCATAGTCATTCCACATCATTGATAGTTCCACCATCCAAAAACATCTCGCAAAAAAACCAATTATATACAAATACAACTCAAAATTATCATTTTAAAATCCACTTTTTATTTTGGATTTCAATACCACCTTTAGTCAAGGCCACCTTCTTAATAATATTCAATTTCCATAAAATAATTCCCTATTTTTAAATAAAATTAAAAAATATCATTCAGGCATTAATTCCTTGTAGACAACCCAATTAGCCCATGAATTGTTGCACATTTCTTCATGAGATTTCATTCATATGCACCGACACACACTTCCCATGAGTTTAATCACATGTGAAAATGTTCATATAGAGGTTCATAAATTTAAAACCATTTTAAATAAATAATTATCATTTAAAAACCCCTTTTTTCCATGTTCAAAAGGGAATATAGACCAACATGAACCAAGAAAACAGTCAACTTGCATCATACTACCGTCATAATAGACTAGAAGTTAAGCATAAACTAGTGACATGGATGTGATCCATGCACCATGTAATATCTAACAACTAGAATGAACTTAAACTATGTACTCGAACTCCACATGCGTCACTAATTCATGTGAAATAACGATGTATCATCCGTTTGTCTCTGTTGTGATCCATCAATCTAAAACAAACCAGACTGAGACAAGGACCCAATTCCCAGAGTACCCCTAGAGACATGATTTCCAGAATGGGAAAGGGTTCATGACCCCTTTCCTGTACCAACCTTTCGAGTCCTGAGAGTCCTAATACCCATCTACTGGACACCCCAAATAACAAGATCCTCCCTCTGATACAATTTTGTCATGAACCAAACTGGGTCGACCCTGAACCGGCCACCTGAACCAGACTACGACATGGCCCGACGATCTTTCCCAATATCCATGGTATATTAACCATTATTAGGCTTCAAAAGTTAATTTATGGGAATGATTTAGACTATAAAAGTTAAATAAATAAACAATAATAAACAATGAAATAAACCTAAATTCTTGAAGTGGGAAAATAATTAAATAGAATATCTCAAAATACCAAAATGTGAAACTCTAGTTCTCCACCCATCTAATGGATGGCCATTCTCCAATAATGAGAAACTCAGCCAAGAGACCTGAGAAAAGGGGTGCCAGCAATAGAAATGATAAAAATAGGCTTGAGCATTAAAATTCCTAAGTAGGGTATCCAAGATAAACCACTGAATCCAATATCTCCATTCCAAAACAATCCAATGAAACAGGTTTGGAATAAAATTAAAAAAAAATTTTTCCATATATTAGTAAAACAATATAATTTTACCATTTTAAGAACCCATTCACACCATGTGCCATTTTTGAATCCAAATTACAAATTCGAAAAAAAGACAAACAAGGAAAACAAGCCACTGTTAAGAGAAAAAGGTGACAGTATAATCTGGAATAATAAGTATAGAATAAATTAAACAAGAAAACAAAATGAAAACCATGGATGTTCATGAATAGCTCTAGAAAACTGTTGGACATACTTGGTTTCAGAACCACCTACCAGCGTATGATGAAGCTCTTAATTGTATAACCAACAGGGCGCCCTAAACTGGCCAATCTAGTGGAAAATCCCACCAGGCCTACAACAAATATAGGGAGTAACAACTCATCTAATATATGTTGATCAGAAATGGTCACTCATACATCTAAAATACACATAGGAACACATGGTGGTTATGTTAATAATATGTAAGTAGGAAGTCCCTCACACGCATGACTCAGATAACCGCACTTTCCATCCCAAAACATAGATGCTTCCTATGCATTCACCCATAAATGGATACCCTAGAATGTAGTTCTCATAAATACACATTCGATCATTTATCATTTATAATGATACCATTGGTCCATCACACCATTTAAAATTTAAATAGTCAAATAAAATTTTTGAGGTTTCCAATCGGGAATACACATTCTCCAAAGCACAACATCCATTAAATGTTATTACAAACATAACCCCTGGGTACAAAGTGCAAAACTGTACATTAATTCAACATACCGAAATGTGTTAGAAAAAACAACACACAAACACCCCTTTTTTCCGTTACAAATAAAAATAAGAATATGCACAACGGTTTAATTTCAAAACATTTCTGAAATAACACATCAACACAAAATCATTTATAATTTAAAAATCATTCTTCACAAAATTAACACTCACTTTCAAATAAAACACTGTTGAATGTTGAAACAATTTTCACTCATGATTCTCATGTCAAAAATCATTTAATAAATCATTCATTCATTTCGTAAAACATTTCAAATGGGCTAAAAAAATACATACATCATGATGTCACCATGTTCACATGTGAATTCTATTTTAAAATAAATTTTATACCCAAATGTCTAAGAAAACCAATATCAAATCTTTTAAAACTAAATCTCACCCCTTGAACAACCACATGAACTATTTCACAATTAATGAAATCATTTTCACTATTAAATAAATCACTATGAAAAATAAATGATAAATTTATGAAAAAAACATGTTCTAAATCACAAAAATTACTCAAATAATTCGTTGCGACTAATTACACAACAACGCCTCACAGAAACACCGTTTGTAGTCATAGACCAGTTCAATACAGTAATTACATAGTTCATAAAAACCTAGAAAGTGATAGATTATATGATTCTATCAAAGAATGAACTTCATATCACCGAACATGCTTAAAAAATGTGTCAATGCATATTAGAGCTACTTAAAATATGAGTTCAAACAAAACAATTTAATTATATAACATGCTAATCCAGTTAAACTAGTAAAAAGGATCATAAAATTATATTTATATACAGAAACACCTATACAAAATCAAACAAATATTCCAAAACGTTTTTAATCAATTTTATATAACACAAAATCATTGAATCCATTTAGGTACAATACTTTTGATGATGAAAAAGATATTTCACCAATTATTTACAACACACTAGTGTAATGGGTTGTGAGGTAAAGGGAAATAGTCAAAAATGCCTACCTCAATAGTGTGAGAGTGTGAGGAAACTCTGAAGGATTTTAGAATAACCCCTATCAGACTATCTGTGCATGCGGAACAGTGATGAAAATTGATGAAACAAAACTCGCGACAGTATTATGATTTTTCCTAATAATATAAAATCTCCAAATGTGAAATGAAAAATAAAATAAGAAAATAAATAAGTAAACAAATAAATAAATATATTAATTAATTTATATAAATTAATATATAAATATATAAATAAATATATAAATAAATAATTTAATAAATATATATATAAATAAAGGAATAAAGGAATAAATATATAAATAAAAGAATAAATAAATATATTCGAGGAGTTCGATGCCATCCAGCGTGAGAGATGAATCTTGAAGGAGGTTCGATGAGGCTGGTGGGGTCTGAAGAAAGGAGGGAAGGGAGTTTTCTGGGCTGCTGGAGAAGGGAATCAATAAGGGGAATTGAGCACGGCCTGACCAGAGGCGCAACAGGGTGAGGTAAACTAAGGCAGGGGGTGGAGGGTGGCTGTTGACCAATGGCACGGAGGGCTGCTAGAGGAAGGTAGTGGTCAAGAGTGGAATATATAGAATGTGGGATTTGACAAAGTTTGTTTCTCCAATGGGTTTAAGTAAACTCCCGTAATTTCTGACATGGGTTATAAAAATAATGTTCTAACCTACAATCATGTTTTGTTAATTCTTCCTATGGGTTTTTAAATTTAAATGTTTAAACATACAATGTTTTTGAGATCACTGTAACGACCTGAAATTTTGAATAAATCTTGTTTCTTAAATTTGTGTGTTATTTTATTTTTATACTCAACAAAACTATTTCATTGGATAACATGATTATAATTAAAATGAGGATGTTGGGTTGTAACGGTTATATGCCCATTGGTCAATATAATTGCTGGAAACTAAACATTTCGTTTTCTTTTGTCTCTAAATACAAGTAATCATGGGTAATTAAAATACAAAGAAGATTTGATGGCCTCACCTAATAGTCTTGGACCGATCGATGCCCATATAATAGAGCTTGGGAAGGAGGTAGCACCACTAGGCTTTGCTCTGGACCAAACCCAAGATGAAGTTCATTGTGTGAAGCTAGATCGGAATCGCCTTCGCGAGAAGTTCAAACTGATAGAAATTACTACTCGTGCGATGTTGGCCGAGCCTCCCTCATATTCACTCACCTTAGCACACCTTACACTTAGGTCTTATGCTGGTGTGACAAGGGGCTATGTAAGCAGACCATAACTGCCTTGTGCAATCCTTTGTTTTAAATAATAATTGGGATTTCTTCTTATGATGAAGTTTAAGAATTTTCAAATGACAGGATAAATATAGTGTGCATATTTTTGATGAATTTTAGAAAAATGATATTTTAAAAATGATTATGTAATCCTTAAATAATTTAAAATGTGTAATGATTTTAAAAAAATGGTCTTCTACAATAATGTTCGGTACAAAATTTAGAGTCTAATAAGATCAACATAATTTTTGATGAATAGTAAATTATGAATAGTGATTTTATGCTTAGGATTAGTAATGTGACCAAATGGATTAGTAATCTATCTTAAATAAAGCATTAATATAATCTAGGCACCTTGATTAAGTAATGTGATTCAATAAAATAGGTAAATAACTGTTTCAGAAATTATTAGTCAAGTATTAGTTTTTTTCGGTGATTAATGTTTTTTTAATTTAAAAATTAAATTAAAATTATTTAGAAAATTATTTTTATAAAATGGATTTCATTATTGAACTCAGAGCATCGATATTTTGTTAAGGTAATTTTTGGGGATTTTTCTAAACAAAATGAATTTTCAGTGAATAGTATATTTATTTAAAAATTAAATTAAAAATATTTAGAAAATAATTTTTTTAAAATGTAATACATTTTTGATATCAGAGCATCAATATTTGGTTAAGGTGAAATTTTGGGATTTTTCTGAGAAAGTTGATTTTTTGATGAATAGTGAAAATATATTTTTTAAGTTACGGGTGTTTAATGACATCAGTAAATGATGTATTAAGTATGTAATCAATATGTTCTACTTATGAATAGTAATATAAGGTATGAGGTGTCCCATGTGACCAATAAAATGGGAAAATACCATGGGAATGCCCATGGTATTGCCAAAACCACCAATGTGGTGTCCTTTGGCCATTAATGCCTTCTCCCCTCACTTTCCCTATAAATACCAAGGCATCCTCTCATCCATTCGACTAAAAACTCCCCCCCAATGAATATCTGGTCTCATTACCTCTCATGGAGTCCTCCCAAGGTTCCCCGAAGACCTCAAGGATCCATCCTTTGAGTTTTAATAGTTACGTTTTAAGGTAAAGGATCCGCCCTTTCTCTTTCTTTTCAAGTAATCTCTTTTTTGTCATTTCATTTATGATCCTAGATCTTACATTAAATGATGTTGTTTTATATTAATCATAATTCCCTTTTCATGTTCATATGATGAGATACCCCCTCTTTCTCTCATAATTTCATTTTAAGAATATTAAAGTAGCGTCGTTAGGCTGCCGAATTTTAAAGGGATTCTTTTACTTTTCTCATTTTTCAATGTTCTACATTCATGTCAAGTCTTTCAAGTTCTTTTTTATTATGTTGGGTTTTGTTATATAAATCTATCATACAGATATTTTATGTTCATATGATGAGATACCCTATTTTATCTCGTCAATTCATTTTTTTGAAGTTTATGTGGCGTCGTTAGGCTGCCGAATGTTTACGGGATTCTTTCACATTTCTCATTTTTCAAAGTTCTACTTTAATGGAAAGTCTTTCAAGTTCCTTTTTATCATGTTAGGTATGATATATAAATCTATCATACTGATATTTTATGTTCATATAATTAGAGACCCTATTTGATCTCGTCAATTCATTTTTGTTGTAGTTTAAGTGGCGTTGTTAGGCAGCCGAATTTGTAAGGGATTCTTTCACCTTTCTCATTTTTCAAAGTTCTACTTTCATGTCAAGTCTTTCAAGTTACTTTTTATTATGTTGTGGTATGATTTATATATCTATCATACTGAACATTTATTTTCATTTTATTAGAGACCCTATTTGATCTCGTCAAATCATTTTTTTTGATGTTTATGTGACGCCGTTAGGTTCTGAATTTTCAGAAGAGAAATCTTATTTTTGTATTCATATCATGTTCTTCATTTCATATAGTATGTCTATCAAATTTCATTACCATGTTCTTAAATCCTTTATATTCTGTCCCTATACATTTTTATGGATCATTTGTGAGCGGGTGACCCATTCCCCTCTATTTTCAACGTTTTCTAAAACCCAGTAACGTAGCCATTATGCTACAGAATTTTCGTCTCAAAATGCCACTCACTTTTCACAAAATTATTTTATGTTATTAAGTGAATAATCAAAGCTCTTATTTCTACAAGGGTATTCCCATATATATCAAAATTTTCTAATTAAATTATGGGATTTACATACATGAAACCCGCATTACCATTCTGTGGGTTAAAAGTGACATAATGATCATGACTTTAAAGCAGTTTTTAAAACGTTATGATTATGAAATGAAACCCTATTTCTTTTATGCTACATAGGTTGTTTATGAAATTATTTATGATGATATATGTGGATCACAAGATAATAATGTCATTTCAAGGCTGCACCTAGATTACGCTCCCATGAATTGGGTAAAGACTTAATCTCTATAGATGACCTTTTAGACTGATACCTTCGTGAATAAACTAGGTAATTTTTAATGACACCTTGGGGATGGACCTTGGTGAAACAAAATGATTGTAAATATTAAATGTTGTAGTCGCATTTTCATGTTATGAAAAATATTATTTTTTTATGATATGCCTCATGATTTCAACCTCATGCATTAATGTTCTTTTCATGACTTTATTGATGTATCTCAAGTTCACATGTTTAATGATTCCCTTGTTTCCCTTACTGGGACTTCTGCTCACCCTTTATTATGATGTATGTCCCCAGGTAATGAGATGCAATAATGAACCTAGGGTGAACATGAGGAGAATAATTTCAAGTGATTAATAATAATGTTTTATTTTTTCATGTTTTAAGTTCCTAGTTTCCAAGACACTAAATCTTAATGATCATCGGTTTTGTAAAATATAATAAAAGTTTATGTGATAAAAAGGCGGGATGCTATAATCACCCTTATTATGTTTTTGATTTCCCAAGTTTTGAAAATAAAAATTGTGTATTACTCAAAATATGGTTTCAATATCGGAATAACATAGTGTTGGGTGTTCTAAGTCATTATAAACAATTTATTAATGAATATATGATCTTATGTTAATATTTTCAAAATGTTTTTTAAACGCTTAAACTAAAAGGTACAAGGGTATTCGGTTGATCCAATATTTGAATTTGATATTAT
Organism: Viscum album; assembly: GCA_963277665.1. Classification (NCBI taxonomy): domain Eukaryota; kingdom Viridiplantae; phylum Streptophyta; class Magnoliopsida; order Santalales; family Viscaceae; genus Viscum; species Viscum album. Next base: position 836,703,584 of record OY728138.1, read on the forward strand.
ACATTATTATCATTAAAACTGGGTCACATATATCTAGAAATGTAAAAATTCTGATTTTTCTTCTAGATTAGGGATTGCGGGCCTAGGGTTATTATTATTCGTAGTAGAGCAATGATTGAGAGAAATATGGAGGGATTGATGTTTTAATGTGAGGTTAAATTAAGAGTTATGGATTACAAAAAAGATTTATAATTTTAATATTGATCATATGATCACATTTTAAGAACCCATTTATTTATTTTTTATGACTTAATTTCTTAGTGATTAAGGATATTTTGGTGATATATATTTAGTTTTTTGAATATGAATACTTTAGGTATGATATGAATAGATATTTTATACGAATACTATTACATATTTAGGATTTATAATAAAATGTATAATGTAACTTTTGAGGTTAAAAAATTCATTAATGTTGAGGTTTTTGTGGATAGATAAGATTTAGGGTTATTCATTTATAGAATGATCTAATATTATACATTTATTTTATTCTTATATTTTTTGAGATTAATGTATAATTTATTAATATGAATGTTTATTAAATTTCTTTATTATATTATCATGTCCTAAATATTTTGGTTTTAATAAATTTTAAAATATTGGGAATTTATACAATTTTGAATAATGTGATCCATTATAAGTTCATTTATGTACTTTGTGTATGAAAAATATATATTTAATAATCGGTTTTTGTATAAAAACACGAGATTGTGGGGGAAATTTTTTAAATGATGAAACTCTAATCGTCAAGTATGTATATTAATTTTTTTAACTATATTGTAAATTTATAACCTAAATATTTTAAAAGGATTTGCAAAAAAAATGCGACCCGATTTCTTTTAAATATGATGAATTGATTTCCATTATGAGTCGTAATTGATATATGATATTGTATTCATTGAAATTATCCAAATAAAAAAATTTTTTATGATCAATGATCTTAATCAATTTCAAAAATTATAGGAACATTAATTTTCCTCCCTGTCTATATTTCCACTCCCCAAAAATGTTCTCCCATATGAAATACTAGTGTTGTGTTCTCCCAAATTAACATTATAATCCATTTTACTTTTCTCAAAAGAATGTTCTATTGACAATTTAAATGATGTGGGATTGCAAAATATATATTTTCAAATTGTTATACATTTTATCTAAGATAATGTACAAAATTTTGATGATTAAATTTCTTAGTGTGGTAGAATATAAATTCCATATATTTTAAGAGATATATAATATATAAATGTATACAATTTACAAAATATAGATGTTAAAAGAATAATGAAATATTTGTATTTAACTATGACATTTGTAACTTAATCATTGAATTTGAGGGTATGAAATGAGTAAATATATTATGTTATATATATATATGTTGTTCCTTATAAAAAATTCTATATTGATTAAGTCTTTGGAAATAATCACTAAATGTTTAGTAATTCATTTTATGCGTCAAAATTTTAATTTCATTTAAAAATGGTTTTAGTTTCATCTTATGAGTGAATAATATAATTTATTTCTTCCAATATTCTAAAAACTAATAATAGAAAATTATTTCATTTTTCCAAATAATTATATAAGAATAATAATATGGTGAAATATTGGGATTCTTTGTAGAAATATAATTTGTTTCTCAGTGAATAGAAAAAAATACAAATTTTTTATCATTATCATTTCATTTTGTAAAGGCATATCATTATTCGTTAATTTAGAAAATAAATAAATACAATAATTATTTAATTAGAAATATTCCAATTAATATAAAATAAATCAATTCTACATATGATTTTTTCTATAGTTTTATCTTTAGTAAATATACATATCCCCCTAAAACCTCTTTTTATTATGTTTTTCGAATTTATTTTTAATGTAATTTCATTCATTAATAATTTACACGATTGAATAGATTAAATTATATTCTAGAATCATAAATTCAAATATATATGATTATTAATATATCATAATTTTCATGGATGTTATCTTTTTCGGTCAATTGAAAAGAAATACTGCATTTATAAAATATAGAATCTTTTATAATATCACCAAAACATATATATGATATTTACATTTAATAAAATTATGGAAAATATAATTTATCATAATTTATTAACATAATAATTTAATAATAATTCAAAAATATTAATTTTATTTCATTAATTCTAAATTCAAAAATCATATTCATTGTCAACACAGTTCTTGCGCAGCACTAAAAAAGTCCAAATTTGGAGTCCTAAAAATAATATTTTTGAAATTATATGTATTTAATAAATCTTTTAAATAAAGATGATGTAGTATTGATGTATTTGATGGATGTATTACAATTTTTGACATATTTTATATGTTACATATCACTATTATTATGTAATAAATTTTTAAGGCTATAGATTCAAAAGAAAATATTTAATAATTTTTAATAACATTTATGTGAGAAAATATAAATATTAATTAAACATACATATTTTTATTTAAAAAAATTATCATAAATTTATTATTTTATTTTATTTTTAATTTTTATTCATGATATATTTACATTATGTTGTTATAAACCGTCAAAATAGTGTTTTTACATGCAATAAAAAATTTATTAAATTGTTTTAAAAAATTATAGAATAATATATTTGGTGATTTTTAGTGTCCCACGAATTTATTAGATCAATAAATCATATTATAAGTTTTTTTAAAATTTTATCTTTGAAATACATTATTATATTCTGGTCATCAAAGTCAAGCAAGATGAATAGTGACAAATTGCTAATAAAAACTATTAATAGAATAAATGGTACATAATTACATCAAGATTCTTTTTGAATCACAATTTTTTCCATAAAAGTTATATTATAACACATTAATATTAAAAAATTAATTAATTATGTTAATGTTAAAAGTTGTTAAAAATGGATTAATCAAAATAAGAAGGTTTCTAATTATATCTACACTTGTAAAAAAATTATTTTATGTTTATATTAGTACTATATATCACTCATATTTGAATATATGATATTTATAAACCATTTTACCAGGGTTTCAATATTATTATATTATAATTTATAATGTATTTTAAAAAAATTCATTAATGATATATTATAATAAAAAATATTTTATTGCAAGAATTAAAATTAATAAAAACATTTATTTGACCATTTTAATGGTATAATGTTTACAATATCAACCATGGTCCATTTATTTTTCAAATTTCTCATTATGGTACCATTTTAGAACCCAAAAACGTAATAAACAAGGATATCCTGACAGTTCTCAAAAGGCTAGTAGAGAGTTAAAACTATGTGATGTAAAATAAAAGTTAACCAATGGATGTCCACATTTTATGATAAAATAATATTTTGAATCATAATCATATTAATTTCTAATAATATCAATTATGATCCATTTTTTCATAAAAAATATTAATTTATTACTTTTAGGAAATTCAATGAATACCCCTACACTCTTTTAAAAAAGGACACCCCTATCCTCTCGTATACCCTCATTAAAATCCATTTTTCTGGAAAATACATACATATATCCCAAAATTACCCAAATTAATAATTTATTTATGTCTTATTAACCAAAGTGTGAATAAGTTTTAAATAAAATGAATTTTTCCAAAGAAGAGGTATATATTTTCATGGAATGTTTTAATTTTAAATCATATTTTTTAAAATTAAATTAATCTTAAATTAGGATTAAATAATAACATAAATATTATTGTATTTTATTATGTTAATTTCATATCTTCTAACCATTTCCACTTCCATCATATGTGAAATTAATCTATTGATCATGTGTACGACATACAATAATATTGAAAATAGATTTAATTAATTTTTCATCACCACCACTCATGGATGAATATAATAATGAATTTAATGTATATAGATATATATTATTTTAATTAAATAATAATCATTATGAAAATATAATATTTAATCTATTTTCATACCCATCAATCCATTTAAAATGAATCTGTCAATAATGTATACTTGTTGATTACCACATCTATCAAGAAATGTGATAATTTTTCTATCACCAAATCTAATGTATGGCTTACACAATTTATTTAAAGATATAATATTATATTTGAGATATAATAATATCCCATTAATGAATAAATAATAATTTTTTAATTTCAGTCAAGTTCATTGAAAAAAAATAAATTTAGCTCATGTGTACATATATCCTACTCTCCCCATGATTGTAACATAATAAATTTTACAAAATAATATACCTTTGTTGGATTTAAAAGTAAAATATATTTATATAACTAAAAATCATTTTATTACTATTATTTTGGATATTATTTAATAAATTACCTATATGATCATCATAAAAACCTAAATATATTTTGAAATTATGAATAAAACGTCCTGAAAACAATCAACATTGAAATTATTATTTAAATAAACAAATATATCTTTTAAATTAATGAAAAAAATATATTTAAATATAAATTAATAATCCTATAAAATGTTATATTAAATTTAAAAAATTTAAATAGTTAAATATAAAAATTTTATGGACATACATTGAAAGTATACACTGGGGTAATGGATTTCATCTCAATATCCTTTCATTGAAGCACATATTAATGTTATAATATTATTTAAATTAATGTGGTGTCTATAATCCCACATTAAATGTTATAAAATTAATAATTCATCATTTAATTTTAATTTAAAATTTAGTTATGTTTTTTATCCAAGGCTATTTGACATGAATGTTACCATATTTTGAGGGGATTTTTAATACTATTTTCTATCATTGGGATATATATCTTAATTATTGAAATTATTATGCCAATTTTATATTTCTATTGGAATTTTTTTTATATTTTTTGATACATAATTTTTGTGGATTTACAATTTTCACACATAATATCTCAATTGAATAACTCCCAATTCTATTATATTATTTTATGAATGGTTATTTTACTCAAATTCTATTTATTTGGTATAAACATTTATGTTACAAAAGTAAATTAATTTATGAGCAGTATATACCACCCGATTAAAATATCATATCATCCAACTCGTTATGTTCCTAATACAAAAATATCCATTTGAATCAATTATTTTATGAGGATTAAGATTCGAACATTAATAAATATATAAAGGTTTTGTATTTTAATCCAATTTTAATCAGGATTGATTGTCCTTGAATTTAATATGAGGAAATTAGATTTTTCATTGATAAACTCATTTTATTTTTTATACCACATGGATATTACTCTGTTTTTATATTTTTATTCTATTTTTCCACTATTATTATCTCTAAATGTTTTGGAGTATTTTTGGGGGATGTGTCTCTATTATTTTTCCTCTTTATATGGAAATCTATTTTTCTATCATAGAAGTGTTTTAAAAAATGGTTTCCAAATATTTTATGATTATTCTTATATGATTCATTTAAATAAATTTTAACCAAAATTATATTTTATAATTTCTTAAAAAATAATCTTCTTTTCATGTTCTTAACTAGTAACATTTTTCAAAATATGGGATCCTGATATTTGTTTTTGACAATTATGACATAAATAAAATATTCCAACATAATAAAAAATTATTAATTTAATAATTCATTAATATTTTCTTGGTTATTTTCAAATATAGTGCGTTTTTAATATTAAATAAAGTTTTTACAATATTATTAAAAATTGGTATACTTACATGATTTCAAATAAATGTTTTTAGTGTTAAATTAAATGTATTTTGAACTATATTTGTATTCTTTAATTATTTATATAATAAAACATGATTATGATAACATGATACTATATATGTTATTTCTATGAACATATTATGATTATTATATTAACAATATTATCATGAAAATAATTTTATTCTCATCGGTTAAATAAGCTATAAATGAATAATGACTATTTGGAAGTTTATTATATTTAAAATTAAATGTTTCTATTAATTTAACTCATGAATTGTAAATGTAAACTCTATATGATGGTGGGTGAGCCTGATATAGCTTATAAAAATGGGTAAGGGTAAGCCTTATACAAATTATAAAAATGTGTTAGCCTGATGTTGCTTATATGAATTGGTGAGTCTGATACAAAATATATGCATCAAAGATCATGATACATCATCTTAAAATTGGAGAGTCTGATATATCTCACCAATGCATTAGGTAATGTTCTAGGTCTTTAATTATAGGAAGTAATGCATTAAAAAGTGTTTTCTTCTATATATTTATCTATGATCAATTTTTATAACAAGGGTTGTGAAGATAATGTTCATTGATACAAATATGTTTTTTATACCGGTAATGAGTAATTATTATATCCCATGATAATGATTAACATCTCCTTTCTCACTATTATTGAATTATAAAAATATTTACCAAAATAAATCATTAATCCATGTCACTTGTTTTATGATCTTGGTTTCCATGGTTGTAAATTCCCTTATTTTATGTTGATGATCCTTGATTATGTTAGAATACCCTTATGATTGTATTTTTTTCATGGTTGAAATTCAATTATTAATTCCCATGTGTACCAATATTGATAATTTTTTATCGCCCTTTTATTTTTTCCATATTCCATGGTTGTGAAGAATGGATTTAGTTATGTAATTCTTATTAATGTTACAAGATTTTAAGAAATATTGAGGGATGATTTAAATTAATATGATGCAGCTATTTATGTGTCTAAATTTTCATTTCAGTGTTCTTCATAACTCACTAAAAATCTAAATAAAATTATTTTTTTTAATTCAACCGATCGAATGATTATTTGATGTTTTATATTTTTAATATTTAAATTTTTTCCTTATACATCAATATAAAATTACGATTTCATGATATTATATTATAGCTTAGGATATGGTGGTGTAGGCTTGAGGATTATATATTATTTATATTCTATTATGATTTGTGTAATTTTCAATTTACGACAGAATCATATTTTCATTTAGGAAACCTATTTGATATTTTACCGATGAATATATTTTCAACATGCATATTTTCAATGTCCACAATTTCAATTACCATATTTATAATGGTCGGATTTTATACCTATATATAGAACTACTAAATCATCAATTTTTTATAATCAAAATTTAAAATAATTATTTATTATTTAATGTTATAGATTTTTTTCAATATTTTCAACTATCATTGTTCCCTTATTCATTATAGGTTTTTTTGGGATACTAATTGTCCTCATGGTTAAAGATGATTAAGGATATATCCTAATCATGAATATTCTATTTTTTCAATATATCCCATATATATTTATGGACTTTTAATGGCATGTACATCATCTACGGTGAGGAAAAATATTTTTTTGGGTATTGTGTAGTCAAAAGTTATTTTATAACATTTTTCCTTTTATGAGTGAATATTGTGTCTTTTGTTTGGTTCATATCTTATAGTTCACATCCTCTATTCATGAAGTAATAATTTTGAAGGAGTAGGAATGTTTTATTAAAAATTATATAGATAATTTATAATAATAATAATAATAGTAAAAATAATAATTTTCCATTAAACCAGAGGAATTACATCGTATCATCCCACGTTAACTAGATTTCATCCATTAAATTTTAATTATCTCATTACAAATGAAAACTATATGGGCATATAAAATCATAAATGACATAATATATAATTACTAACGAGATACTGATTTTACGGGCTGAAAATTATTATATTTATAGTATACCCCCTTTATGGGGTGAGGTATAACCCAACATGACAACAATGACATAAAAGATATCCATGACCCACAATCCAAAATACCCATTCCAACTACAAACCAATTCAGGAGTACAAAGAAAGACCCTCCCCATCAAAAATAATATGAAAACCATCCTCCACCTTACCATCACTGCATGTCTAGATATTCTGTGCAAGAATTCATGGGCATGGTACTGATAAAAATTGCAATACCATGTCAAACATCCAATTCCTGATAGAAACGATCGGGTTCAGGAACCCTGCTCATAACCTCTTATTGTGTAGTCCCTAAATGGTGAACTATTTTCCTTTTCCAATAAACTACAGACTATAGATCCACAAAATAGAAAAACCATCAAAATATATATCCATGAATTCTATAATTCATATTCCACACACTTAAAATTATTCGAATCATCTCAAGTGTTTCTCCTTCATGAAGCCTTCCAGAATGCAATGTCCCAGTTCATTAAAAATCAACCTGATAGTATACCCTTTACTATATAAAACCATCACAAAACTCATCCACTATAGAAGAAAATTAATTACTAAAATAAAAGCTGGAATAATACAATGCCTTCATCCACATGACATCCCCAAACATCCGCAGAGGCTCCATGAATAGGATGGTTTTCCAAGGATCATAACCTCGGACCATCACCAACCAAGACTAGATGGCCCAACACCGCACCAAGGAATTGTTCCCAATTAGCATATCTGAGATCATGTGACCAAGTAAAGTTTATTTGGCCATGCATCTGATCAGGTCTATACTGCATAGCATCCTTAAAAGAGTTTGAATCATGCCATTAATCTGTTTCGGAAGCAACCAACAAGGTGGTGCAGGGAAACTCCGACGGCGACGACAGTGAAAAAACCCCTTTTGAATATCAAACATCAATGTATCGAAACAAAATGATTACATTACAAGGAAGGTTGTTGAATTATAAACCTAAGAAATGACAAAAAGGATGTGGGTGGTGGTGCTAGACCTCCATCTCATTGATAATGTTGAGAGCCTCATCCATCCGAATTGACGCTAAGGGGAAAAACTATATCATGAGAGGATAGATCCACTATCACTCAGAAGAACAATCAAAATGATGTGAAATAAACCTTATAATTCTTGGAAACATATCTCCTTCCATAGATTATAATTATCTATTATATTTAGTTTTTTTTAATTACACGGGCTAGTAGTATAACATTAGTTGGTGTCAACACCAAAATTATATAATATTTCCCTATAGGATGATTATTATTATCCTGTCATAGTTTATTATAGGATGATATGAATTATTTTTTCATTACTCCTAATACTTTTTCATATAATTGATAAAACATATCCATCCCAAAAATAATGTTAAATTGTTCAAAAGCATGTATAATAGGATTTAACGGGTACATATTTCAATACAATTCAACATGGAATACAATATTTATAACACTAGAAGATCTCCTTGACAATAACATCATCAGGAAATGATTTATTTATCTTAGAAAATATATTTGATATAATATGGTTCCTTTAATAATATTCAAATAAGGTAACTATTAATTGAAATTAGAGAGTGTGTGTACCTACAATATAAGTATAAACATTAAGTGTAGTTCTGTAAGGGGAACTCCATTTTCTTCATAGTTATGGTGGTCAGTGGTGCTCTTAATCATAGTTAGTCTTTATATTAGAGAATTAACATTGAAAATTCCCCTATTTCCTATATATAAAACATTAAATCATTAATAATATATTAGGATAAAATATAAATTTTTCAGTCATATTAGGAATAGTCTTCATTTTCCTATGGTAGTTTGAATCTATGTGATGCCATCTTCCAAAAATAAAGAGTCTTCATGTATTCATGATGAAATCACATTGGTGCTTCTTTAAATTTTTTCGATATATATGAAATTGAATGTTTTTACCTTCATCATCATAATTAAATTGTTATTTATGATACACCATAATTATATTATTTTCTATTTTTTATAAATAATATATGTTCTCATTTTAAATCATATTTTGTGATAGTTTATCTCGATTACTCACAAGGTTACTCACTCCATATCATATTATGAATGGTTTTAATTTAATATCTACTTTTTCCATTTAAAACATGATTCCGTCATTTTTATGAATAATTTACATCAGAACAGTTTACATTAGAGAAAAAGAATATTAATTTTTTTAAATTATTGTAATTATAAAAGGAATTTCAACAATAAATCATGATGTTCTTTTTATTTTCATTATGGGTTATAGTTCAATGATATATATCTATACAAAATGTTATCTTAAATTGGGTTAATTTTATTTAGTTATCATACACATATCGATGTTATCCCTCAATGAAACTCAGAAAAAATCATTTATATTTATTTTTTAGAAAATTCTTATTAACATAAATATATCCAATGGGTGTCTTAAGATAGGTATGTAGTCTTTGGAAAACAAATATTTCATTATTTTTATGATTTATTTGTTTCAAAACCATCATTTTTCAGGGTAATTACCACAAAAAGTATTTATTCCACAACTATATACACATTATAGCCTCCAAACACGAATCATTTTGTACGAAAACGAACATCTCAATACATTTAAAAAATTTCAAGATATAACCCTATTCCTGGAGTCATATTTTGGGATATCATGAAGGATATATAACCTCAGTACCAAAGGACATTATTATCATCCTATAAAATAATTTAACCCTTCTATAATAAGAAATATTATGACCAAATTAGTACTTGTATTTATTTTGAAACATCATCAAATGTTATTCATACATCTCAAAAATAATCACACTGTGAAAATATCAAAAGGATTAGTGTCTTCTTGTACTAGATATAAAATAAAATTATTTTAAACCATTGAAAAAATATATACATAATTCATTCACTCTAAAATCCCTCCTAAACATATGATATGTTATAATCAAAATTATAACATGGGGATAAATAATCATTATAATTTGGTGATCTACTATAATTGAATATCATAAGTCAACATATTTATAGATTATTTGAATAATACTGATAGATAAAAAAATCCATTCCCAATATATAAAAGGTTATATATCAATGATTATATCATAGAAAAAATAATACATGAATTAGAAGAATTCAAAAACATGAGTCAACTAACATGGAACCTCAGAAATTAATGAAGTGATGATAGTAATAATAAAATAGTAAATATTCATTAAACATTGGAAATAACTTTATAAAATAGAACCTTAAATTCATCCACAAACCCACCAATGACATTGTCACAAACCATGTCATGTCTCCATCTAAACCGGTACCTGAATCAGCCTATGGAATATCCCTATGGGTGTTCTTGATCCTCACTAACATGAATCATTTACTTGGTATTCATTAACTTGAATTTGGAATGATTTTTCTAATTTTTATATATTTAAATAACAAACCAAAACAATATTCACAAAACTAAAATCCATGACCGAAAATTGGATAACAAATGTTCTAGAATTAATGTATAAAATATTAATCAAAACCCAAAAAATACTACAATAGAAGGTCGACAAAACTCTATACCATACCTATATGCACAAGAAGATCTACATCCCCTAGTCACTTTCACCATCATCTTCAAAATAAGACCACAATAAACTAATACGTCTATCACTAAAAACCATGAATATACCTAGAATAATCATTGATTAATGACTACAAACAAACAATTTTTTATATAGGGTGTGTGCCAAACCCCATAATGAAACCACCCAAGAAAAATATTCCATGCCAAAACATTTAAATGATAATCTAACATTAAAATATTTATAAATACTTTTCAAAATATTATAGAAAAAACTTTTATTGGGTAATCGTTTTTAAAATCAACACTTCAAATAAATTCTACATCATAACCAATTTCATAAAAAGAAAAATAAAATTTATAAATGTTGACTCACACATGGTCCATCATATGATAATTGATGGCAATATAAAATACAATAATTATGATCGGTAGAGAACCATTGGTAGATCCCTATGTTTAATCATGATCGAGTGGGATACTTGAACCTTTTACATTAGGCTAATGAGGCTTATAATCCATAAAAAAATCATTATCATGCACGAGACAATACGAGGGGACAACCCAATGAGGTAGTGTTCTACAATCATCACATTAGTTTGTTAGTGTTGAAAGAATCAATCCATATAGTCAAAACTAGGACAGACCACTTTGGTATTATGTATTGTACTTGAATTAGTCATCAAAAATATTTATCTATGATTCCATCAGTCTCATGTTCACATTAATAAATCATCACATTCATAAACCAATTCCATTAATTTCAATTAAATTGCTATAGTCAATACATAACCCATTTTCTCTTCTACCCACACAAAAAACCCTTCTCAAATACATCTATCATCACCTAATCATTTCATATATTCCTTATTTATCAAACACCATAATAAAATTCATGTTACCAACAAACCGCTTTATCTAAGTCCATTATATAAAATCAAACATGAACCAAGATCCTCTCTGAAACATTTTTTCCTTCATTTAAAAATATTACAACTCATATAAAATATAAAAAAACATGAAAAACATGCATATGTATTACATTTCATTTTAAAAAATTACACCCAAACCCAATTAAACAACATGTTCTCTTGAAAAAACGTTTCACACCATTTAAATAGACCATAAAACATTCCCACTAAATCCCACACCAATGCTCACAAAAAAATTATATCAATTCCCTTTATCAAATCTTTTCCCATCATATCAACATATCAATCCACATTAATATTTAAGATTTCATCTCAAAATTAAACCATATTAATAAATTTTTAATTCAAACAAATATATGAAATTCATCTAAAAATGTTTGTGCATTTAGCCACCAACATCATAAAAAGAAACCTCATGAAAATGATGTGAAACCCCATCAGCCTCACCATTAGGCCCAATCATTGAATGATCTAACCATGAACATCGATATATATCCTCATAAAATGGGAGAAAACACTAAAATAAAAACCATACACATTTGAGAAGGTGAAACCCTATAAAATTGTAGATGAACATTACATTAAAAGAAAACAACAAGGGGGGAAGATGGCATACCTGAATATGTGAAGAGAAATCAACCCAAAACACCATCAAGGAGGATTCTGTAGGATAGTAGAAGAAGGGAAGAGCCACACAAAGTAAAAATTCATGAGAGAGTGAAGGAGGGGTGTTTAGTATTTCAAAATAAGGGAGAGAGAGATTGAAATCCCAAAATTTTAATGACCTAGAAGGACACATAGTTAGTCTGCATGGTTTTAAAAACTTGTGGTGACACCTCTACCAAGGGGTACACTGACCACATAGTTTCCAAAATGAATTGCATAGTCTTGAACTATCCCTAAGGTGGTTATTATCTCAACCTGAAGCTGCTACACCGTTTCCATGGTATGGAACATGATTACTATTATCTACGTTCTAACTGTGGGCCTTGAATTATCCAACGAAAAAACATCCACATTTTGTGAAAATCAATAGGGATACAGAATGGAATGTTCTCTCCTATATATAATCAATGGAAAATAACACAAATTTTTTGTCTCGTCAGACCTGGTTCTTGAAAAAAAACATCAATGAACACGACCTGAGTCAGAACAAAATGTAAATTTAAAAAATCATGTGATATTATTCTCCCCACCATAATTATTTCCATCCCATAAAAATCATCGAAATGATTATTTGAAATAAAAACATTATACTCCTTTAAAACTCAATGATATTACCAACGTACGACAAATGAAATGATGAATAAAACACTACCATTAAGAAAAGATTTTTATAAATCAAACGTGGAAGACCAAATCAGAATCCCTACAAAGTGAAACCTTAGAGAATTAGCTGAAAAACAACAATTTGATCGATCAGGGTTAAAGAAATCACATAATCCTAATCCAGCAACCTGATAAAACACACCATAAAACATAAATAATTAATATCATGCAATTTATCATAAATGAATTAAAAACCCAAACGAGTATACCACAACCATACTGCAACAAAACCACTAGGAATTCTCCAATCAAAATGCTAACCCAAGGTAGGATCTTTGGGTTAGATAACATTGAATCATAACACCTACTACCAAGAAAATACCTTGAATGATACCAAATTACAAACAGGGGGGGCGACGTATCCCCACCATACGAAACAAATTAAAATCAAGATGGAATCTTGAATACCATAATGGGGAGGCCTGAAAAGACACCCAACTATAATGAATAGGATAAAATATGGTTACGTTTGAGTAATTTTTGTGACACCCATGGAGGTTATCTTCATCATAAGAACCAACCACAAAGGCTGACATGGGAAACCCAATTGTGACAAAACACCCACAATAAGGGGGTCTGACGATAATAACACTATGATAAATGGCAAACAAAAAATTGTCCACTAATCTTATGGGGAATTAACATACATGGATGAGCCAAACCCAAACATTAATCGAATAAAAAGTCTCATCACACATGGTCAACCACAAAAATATTCTGACACACAAGGGAACAAAAAATAGAGTTCAGGAAAAAAGACAACCACTACTCCTTATAACCATGGAGGAACACTTTCAATTATGTTATTCACAACAAATAAATAGGTTAATATTTTAATTTTCTACCATATGAGACCATATGGAACAAATATCTACACATTAATCTTAGAATTTTTAAATCTCACACTCTAAGTAAAAATGTTATACTGAGATCAATTGCACACCTAGAGGCTCCTAACTATGTGCCAACATCACATTTGGTCCTATTGATGGAACATTAATGGTTTTAGCATGTCATGCCTAAAAATAATTCATTAAAACCCCAAAAAAACATCACCTACTATTTCCACAATAATCCATTCCATGGTCAATACAACACTAACAAACACAACACACCTAAAAATCCACTTACTCCTACATGGAACACTCACCATGTCATTGGATAAATATATTACAATGCACCTCCATTCACCCCAAACATGAAACATCATAATAAATAATACATGTAATTCATCCCCATGTAAGAAAGACAAATTCATAATTCCCTAAAAGACATACATTCTTCTATTCAAAATAAAATTTCATGAAAGGTTCCACAACATCCTTCTTTGAATTTGAAAGAGAACAACACTCTAAAACATGCCACTAATTATGGATCGTGACACTGATATAAACATTATATATATGTGGACATTAAAATAAGTCCCAAATAGTATGAGATTACTAAATGGGGCCATAAATTTTTTTGATTACCAAAATTAAAACCACTTGTGGCATAGAATGATCCTTTAGATAGTCATAATAAATGAATGAACTAAAGGCCCATTAGGAAAATGGTTAAAACAAATATCCCATATCTCATTCCAGTCTCCTTACTATAATTCCATTCACTGATTCCTGGTAGGACCTTCAAGATTAATGATGCCCGACATCACATTCAATGTCATAATAAACTCAATAAACATTGATTTTATTTAACTCCTTCTACATCCACTATTATCATGCGATAATACCCACACAATAGACATATAGGGGATTATGATTAGTCCTATAAAATTCAAGGAATGATTCCTTACATTAATCAACAGGAGGATCTTCCAAAATTGGATCACCAATAGCCACACTTATTATATTCATATATTCATTATGGGGTTTATACTATCCATCCAAGAAGCTAAGGTCCCACTCAAACTAGTATATCGTCTAAACAATTCCATGGATAGACACCCAACACAAAGATGAAACAACATAAAAGTCATACCAAATAATCAATAAGAACACAGTTGCAATTGTTTTCCAGATCAATATTACTTAGTATGTCCCAATCTCTAAACACCCTCCATGCATATATAGTATTTAAAAGAAAAATTACATAAAAAATACCCAAAATAAAAATTTACATACCACACTATTTCATTAAAATTACCCTTTTAAAATTTAAATGTGATTCGTGGTTTCACATTCACTAATTGTATCTCATGTGGTGTCCACATGAAAATCTCATTCCATACTTGGATCTTATCCACTTTTCCACATCAATCCCATGCAAATGGTATCCCATGAGTATATCAACGATAAAACACCATTCCATTTTCCAATACAATATTAAACATAAACTAATTCATTTAACCCTCATTTCAATTATTCATAAATCATCCCAAAAATAACTATCCACGAAATCATAAACCATTTTTAATAAATCTTAATTTTAAACTATAAAAATAAATTGTAAAACATTTTACTCGCTTAAAAACACATCTAGTTTCATAAAACACACCAATTATGAACAATAATTTAATTAAAAAATCATCACGCTTTATTTAAAAAAATTCCCAAAAACACTTTGAAAATATACTTTCATTTTCAGAAAAACCCACATTTTGATAAACTACATATCATGATTATAAAAATACAATCCCCAATATACTGAAAAATATTTTTATATGAGTCCAAATTTTAAAATACTATCTCAAATATGGTTAATAAAACATATTTTCCACCTTTTGAAAATCAAATCACTTTGTCATTAAGATGTATTTTTTACAAATTTTTAAAAATGAATTTTCAAAATAATTATAGAAATCGATGAGATAAATGGAAAAAATAGTAACCTAGTGCAAATGGGTGACTTGGATATATGGTTGGAAACCAAAAACCAATCACACCACCATCGCATAGAGTTTTCTAGTGTAATTTGCATTGATCCACATTGAATTCTTAGCGCATTCAGCTCCTTAAGACCATTGACCCTACTCCAATTTCATTTCCCAAAACATCAATGTACCACCAAAAAAATATGACCCCAAATTAAATCCTACATCTCCAGGAAACAAAATTAATTTCATGGTGTTTTATGTCCTAGAACCATACTCATTATTATAACATATAGTATGGAAAATATTAGCAATAACCTATACAGATACTTCTATAAAGCACATCACCCTAATGATTTTATCCTCACTCAGATAACATGACTTTATGAACCAAGAAGGGATGTCATCTGAACTGAATCCTGACTTTTGTGGAATTGATTTAAGGGAGTTTTATATCCCCATAGGATGGAAAATATGGAATGGGTATCATTAACATGCTTTAGTAATTGTTTTACCCATATAAATATTAATAAACAACCAAACAAAATAAACAAACCCAAAATATGCTCAACCAAACATTGCATAACCTGTTTTATAGAATTAAATATAATAATGTTAAATGAAAACCTCAAATTTACTACAACATAATGGGGGAAAACTATATTCCAAACCACATTTTATGATAGGATCCACAGATTCTAGTCACCGCCAATAATATCCACTAATCAACCACTAGAAACATGAACATTCGTCACCAATCACCTTGTATTTACATGTAATAAACATAAAATGTGGTCTACATACACCTAAGGGAATATGAAGGTTGTTATCCAAATCATGGTAGGATTCCACCCAATAATTTTTTTCCATGAAAAATCTATTAAATTATAATAATACATGTTCATTATAACAAATGATTTTAAAAAAATTCATTGAAAAACGTCTATTTTGTAATATTTTTGAATATATGCACTTAAATGGAAACCTATTACACAACCACATGATTTTAATGGAAAATAAAATTTATAAAAAAAAACTCACATAAGGTCTATTGTATGTTTATGTATAAAACTATACAATAAAATCGTCATCATGGGTATAGAACCATGGGTAAATCACGAGGGTTATTCATTCTCATGTTGGACACTAATACCTTGTACCTTGGTGTAATGGGACATATAAAGAACAACTAAAAAAATTCTCATGCAAAATACACTCTTTGGGGAAACCCCAATGGCCCATTGATATCTCATCATCATAATTCTTATTTAGTGTAGTATGCATCAATCTATATAGATGAAACCATGATGAACTATTGCAATATCATCTAACATACTAGAACAATTAATCCACACTAGATACAAGAGATTAATTTATTCTTGAGTTCATGTTCACAATTAACTACTTCCACTAACCAACTCAAGGAATTTCAATGCAATAAACATTTTATATATATAATCCATTTACCATATTACCAACACCAAAAACCCTTTTCAAATCATTATACCATCACTATCACATTTCAGAAATTATCATTTTATCTAACACAATAACAATATAAAATTAATCAACCAATCCATTTGGCTAAGCCCCTTTTCTAAAATGAAACACAAACTAATATCATTTACAAATTGTAGCTTCTATCATTTAAAAAATTTATATCTCATATTTAAAAATTAAAAACAAGAAATAACATACAAATGTATTATCTATCATATTAAACATATACACCCAAACACATTCACATCACATGATTCATTGGAAACATGTTTCTCACATTTAATATATCCCATAAATCATTCCCATTAAATCTCATAGTAAATCACACAAATAATACAGATCCATTTTCTTTATAAAAAAATTTTACATCATATAATCATATCAATAAACATTAAAATTTCCTTCCTCACCCAGCACATAAATAATAAACCATATTTATAAATTCAAAAAATCATAGTAAATTCAACTATATATATTATTTCATTGAACTACATACGTCATAATATGAAACATATATAAAATAATGTGAAACCCCCTTTATAACAACATGACACCCTAGGATGGAAATATCTGACAATAAACATCAATATCAAACACCATAAAATAAGAACCAAACCTAAAATTGAATCCATCCCATCAGAGAATAAAAACTCTAATTAAATAGGAAGCGAACCCTATATAACGGAAAGAAAACATAGTGGGAAGAGTAATTTAATAAAGAACCAAAGTGAAATAACTCAAAATTCCAAAAAAGAGGATCCCATTGGGGAGGATAAGGATAGGAGAGGTTCACCTAGGGAAACATATGGATTGGTAATGAGATAGGGTGTTTTGGGGGGATAAAATTGTGGAGGGAGAAACAAACCCCGAATTTTAATGAGCAGGAAGGCCGAACAGTTAGTCCACTAGGGTTGTCAAATTATGTGACAACTGTACGATACCCTCTTATAAGGGGGAAACCTACCACGTGGTTTCTAGGCTGAGGTGTATGGCCATGTGATTTTAATGTGGTAGCTACTACCTCTACATTCAGCTACTACATAGTTCTTTGGGTAATCATCATCATTACTATTAATCGGTCCTAATGCATGTGCCATGTATTTTCAGTAAAAAACATCCATTTTCATAAAAAGAAAATGGGATACTCAGGGTAATGCACTAGGATATGAGTATGAAAAAAATTATACATCAAATTTTCAATCATGTCACACTCGGTTCATCGAAAAACCAATTGATAACCTGAATCGATCCAGATGAAAATGTAAATATAAATACTCAGGAGTGACGAAACACATTTAAAATAAATAAAAATTATGTTGTGAATACTTATTTAATAATATATAAATTATAAAATAATTTATTTTATAAAAACATAGTACCACACACTTTTAATCTATAAAAATGAGAGCCACTAGAAATCAGTCACTTATCAACTAATAAAGAACATGTACTAGTAATATGGATTCACAAAATTAAATAATGATGAACCCATGAAAAAAATGGGGTTCACATGGATTCACATAAGGAAATAATTAATAATTTCATCAACAATCATAACATGATTAACTCATGTATAATTAATGGGTATCCCCTAATATTGTGTAACTTTTGAGCTAAACACTTTTTAATAAGGATAATAAAACATGTTATGTTTTAAACTTATAGATAAATAGAATATGGTTATATAAAGTTTTTCCCAAAATAAATCAATATATAATATCTAATTTTCCACACATAGATCAGATGAATTAAAATAGGTTATTCACAATGGAATGTTTGAAGGAAAAAAATTTAGATCATACATAGTTAATGATTAATAAATACATATGCATTGATAGATAATTATTCAAAAATAATTTAATATTACAAAATAAATACCTTTAATGGATATAGATTGTTATATTTGATGAATACACACAATTAAGTGTGACATATGTTAAAGGACAATCAATTATACAAAACATTTATTTCAAAAGTTTAAAAAAAACTATATGAATATAAGAATTAACACAACCATTTGAAATATTTATATATGAAATATTTAATAAATAAATGAGAATAAATGATATATTATATTATCAGTAAAATGTTTTTGTAATGCTTCATATAAAAAATATCTTTAAAAAACTGTTTCATTCATAAATATCAAAGACAAAATATTTTCATATTTGGATAAAAATATACCATATAAAAAATGTAAATATTTTAAACATATAAAATAAGCTAAGTTAGTATTATCTAAATATAACGAAATATTAAATAATCGATAAAGGAAACATTTGGATGAATCTATTGAATAATTTTATTGAATAGGGGTGGTGCCTGATAGAAAAAAAATATGGGGTCATTTACACATATAAGAAATACTACGGGTAAAATTTGATTCAAACGGATATTTTATATTCATGATAACATAAAAACCATAAATATGAAAAGGAAATGACTAATTTTTTTTTAATATATAAATTTCCTATATGTTTTATCATTAAAAACTAATATTGATTTGAAAATAAAACAAGCATGGAAATCATTATAGTATCACTAATATTTTGATAAAAACCACTTTTATATTGGTTTTCTTCTCAATTGATGATTATTTAATCAAATTATATGATATCATTCTGAAAAACCCATATATATGGAATAATTAAATAATTATATACTAATCACACGATATTATATGTTTTATTTTGCACATTAAGAAATATTTCTCATGGAATTAAATTTGAGATAAATAATCCCTACCCATTTTACACCTCTTAGTTGAATGCACTCTGATCACCTTTATAACAAAAATATATACCATTATCTAATATATAAAAAATCATTAATGAAACATTTATAAATTATATTTATAATTATTATCGACATTTATATTAGTTTATTATTATCTATTTTTTATGCCTAACATGGTTAATCTTGATGGTTTTGAACTATTATCATAATAGTTGTATTTTTGGTCATTATAATACGAAATTAATTCATTTAGATTCAATAAATACACTATAATATATGAATTATATTGATTTATAGATCATTAATTTATATTCATGTGTAATTTAATCTTTTTCCTGTAATATGAAATTGATTCCAATCATTTTTTACTGATTTTAAACATATGAAGGGTCTTTTAGTAATTAATGAATTAAATATTAATTAATATTTTAAGGATAAAAACCATACATATTTATATCATATTATACCGGTAATTATATTTTCATTATTTATATTCAATTTTTCAGTGGGTGTTTTATCCAACACAAATATGAACATAACTTCCCAATAGAATATCTCTAATTGGATATAAATGAAATATCATTACACAAGAAGAATAATGATATCATTTATTATTTATTAATTTGACATATTATAATTATAAATAAATAATATAATAAGTAATTTATACAAGAAAAATAATATAATTTTAAATAATGATATTACTCTTTGTACTCCTATATTAAATAATTTAATTATAAATAATAGTTTAATGAACAAATCATTAATTGGTTCTCCAATTTTTCATAAAAACCCATAATGATATCACCAAAATAAAAATGATTCACTAATTATATTCTCATGATGACCTATCTAATTCATTTATAAATGTCAAAATAGTAATCAATTAACCAATAGAGGTCGTAGTCCACACATATACATAGTTAAAGTGTTCATTTTCCACAGATTAGTAGAAAATAGATAAAATAATCATTATTAAAAAAATAAAATATGTAATAAATATTATATATAATTATAAAATCCTAAAAAAGTACCATCAATGTAGCGTGGTTAAGAAAAATTAAACAACACATCTTTTGGATGTAGTAGTCTTTGCACAAACAAATGTAACTTCTTATATTCATAGGAAAAAATGTTTGGGTGGTAAAATATTATACAATCGTTATAATAAAATGATAGTATATGAAGGTTGATTATTTTATAATATTCATATTGAGATAATAAATTTTAATAATAAAAAATCACATAATGTAAATAGAACACGAAGAGTGGTTAGAAATGTATACCTCGCTACTTGTGTTATATCCCGTATGAAGGGTTAAACATTTGAAGGTGTATTTTGAGATTCCCAAAACCAAATTAAGATGGATATATGTTTTTATGATATTATATGTTATATTTTGGGTAATGATATGGTGTTTTCTTATGAAGGGATGATATAAGAGGAGAGCCACATTTGTAAATGAAAAAAATAGATTAATTTTTTTTAAATGCTTCAAATAATTCCATAGTGATAACTTGTTTAAAAGGAAAATGGATAAACTAATTGAGAATTAAAATATTATGAAACATTTAAGGATGGAATGAAATTATAACACTCAAATAAAACTTTTTTCTTAATTCTTTCTTCCTTTTTCTAAAATGTTACGGATTTTTACCATTTTGATTTTCACCACGGAAACCAGCCTTTACAATGGTAAATTATATATTATACCCAATACAATTGAAATTATTATATATTTTGGACCTATGATTAAATATTTCATAATCATTTTCTAATTCCATTATAAAATAGGACCAAAAGTTAGTATAAAAAATTTATATATTTGTGGTTTTAAATAATTTTTCTTAAAATATAGATTATCTTATATATTAAAAAATAGGTAATAAATTAAATTAAATAATTTTTCCAATAAAATGGTTTCTTAAATTTAAAATTTATCTATATATATTAATAATATCATAATATTCATGTTTTTTGTAAAAGTTATATTATCCAATATTGTCCTAAAAAACTATTTTTCGATATAACTTTTTAATACAATGTATGAAAAATATTACATGTAAATTCCAAACATGAAGTTTAATCTATGTAATAAAAAATATAATATTTTAAAAAATATTTTTTAATTAAAAAATATAATGAGAAACATATTTAAATGAAAATTATTTTTTAGCCATTTCATTTTCATAATAATA
Source organism: Viscum album (assembly GCA_963277665.1). Classification (NCBI taxonomy): domain Eukaryota; kingdom Viridiplantae; phylum Streptophyta; class Magnoliopsida; order Santalales; family Viscaceae; genus Viscum; species Viscum album. The sequence goes on from OY728138.1 coordinate 836,726,337, forward strand.
TTTAATAAAAAATTATAATTTTAATGAATAAAATATATTTGTTCGTGTGAATAATATTTTAATGTGATCAATTTTATCTATTTGGAAAAAATATAAAATAAATGACAAAATAGTTCTTTGAATAAAAATAAATTTTATATAAAACATATTTTACAGTATATTATAAATTTTTTTCTTCCAAATTTTTATTAGACACATTGATATTAAAATATTAATTAATATTTTAGGTATTCATAAAATCTAATTTTTAACATAATTATATTAATATTTATTCATAATTATAAAAATATTAATATAATTAAAATATTTATTTATCATATTATTTTTATATAGTGAGTTTAATTACATTAATTTAACAATATAAAAATACACAACATTGATATAGACATTGGATATATAAATATCTACTATAATTTTAATGACTAAATTTACAATTTCCTAGTTTCATTATGTTATATAGACATATTAAACCCTTCATTATTTAAACTATCAGATCACAAGGAAATGTTTTAATATCATAATATATATTAATCATAATTATTTCTCATTTTATGGTGAAGTCTATCATTATTGGTTTCTTTCTATTGGAAATCCCCAAGGCTGATGTTTTCTTGTAAATTTCATAATCATGATTATTTTATTCTTTTCCATCTATTATACCTTATTTATTTCTGGACATTAGAATTTTGTACATCATCAGTGGTTTATAAAAATTGATGGTGATTTTTCAATAATTTATTATTATTATAATTTATTTTCACTATTATGAATGAATATACTGCCTTTTGTTTTGTTTCTATGTTGTTGGTAGCATTTCATAATAATGTTTAGATCCTTTCGAAATAATAGAGTTATGCAATTTAAATATATACACAATATTAATTATAATAATAATAATAGTGGATTCTAATATCTAGCATGTTCCTATGGCCATTCAAGCTGGGCAATCCTTTATTTAAAATTATTTAGTTGATTTAAAATGAAACATTTTTTAAATAATAATATCAAGATGTATGATTGTTTTAGTGTATTTGGAGACTTGGTATATAATAAAAACATTTTACAAAAATTGTAAATATTTTCACCAACAAATAACCATACCATAAAATCTATTAAACAACTCATTATTAATAGTCACTCTCATACCCTATGGAATGAAAATATAATAACGGTTTAAGCTCAAATTCTTATTAATGGGTGAATAAAAATTTATTCAAGGAAAATTCTATATGAATAAAAAAACATTATCGATATATAAATATCATATCATCATGATTGATAACTGTAAAACATAATTTAGATTCAATGTACATGGCATTAAAACTAATAGAAAGAAAATACCAACAATGAAGTATAACAAATATAGTATTTCTTATATGGATTTAACATAAACAATGAATTATTGGAGCGTTCGGAAATAAATAATTTCAACTCTTAAATATATTAAAAACATTATAATAGAGAAAAATTTACATTCATGGTCCACATTATGAATGATGAAGATAATAATGCATGACATAATTAAAATAATTTTCATACATTAGTATATGGAAAAATTTCATCCATTAAACAAACCCTCAGCTAAAATTTGTTAGTGAAACTAAAAATACTCAGGAATTTCATTCTCAAGATTTATAACCTCTTAAATAGTGCATTAGAGGATGATATATGACCCCACTAATCACCCATAATTACATATCTTTTCTAATTAGAAAACATTCACTTTTCAAATAATATATAATCTAGAGAAATAAAATGGTGTAAAAATATTTCAAAATTAAAATAATTAAAATTTCAAATAGAACTGATTGAAAATAAAAATGGGTTCAATTAAAAAACGAAAGGGGAATCAAAATTTCACAAAAGAATTTAAGATATACCAAGAAATGGGTTTCGTAAATAATTGAAATGGTATAAAACAACAACATGTATTTTATTATCTGATAGTGAAAACAAGATCTAAAAAAAATTCCAATAATATATGAAAAATATAGGGTTAAAAAATCAAATTAATCTATTTGATATATGGAAATTTAATATAATGAAAACCAAACCGTTAAAAAAATATTCTTTAGAAAAATAAATTCATAATTATAATTATACATAGTTTATTATATTATAAAAATAGTATCATATTTAAAAGTTGAGAAACTAGAAAATAACATTCACTAAAATATTTTTCTTTTAAACAATTTATTTTTCATGAAATATATATAAAAAATATTTTAAAGTGGAACATGAAGTAAGCATAAATGAAATGACAAAAAGAATGTTTATATCTAAAAAATATAATATTTGTGTTATCAAGTTCATAATTGTTGCCTGCAATTTTCTCGGATTATATTTAATAACATAGATTATAAATAGTAAAAACAAATGTTTTTTAGATCCATATTAGTATAAATTTTTATTTATAATATTAATTAATAAAACATAACTTCACATATTTGACTATTATAATATCTTGTCGATAATTGTTGATAATAATCATTATGATTTTTAAAAATGTTGATAAAGTGGTGTAGATCATACTTTTAATCATAAAATAATTTACAAACCATTAAAGGTAGAAAAATTGATAATTTAGGACTATATATATTAGTATATTCCATTTCATGGGTTGCATTGTATGAATATGAAAATAATGTTGAACTATTGTTCATTTATATACCAATATGGAAGGGATATGTCACGACCCGTCCTTTTGGGCTCATGTCGTGACTACCCCAATCCCACCACCAAAAGGTCAGGGTCTTGTAACTAGAACCAAAGGGGATAATTCCTAAAACTTTGAAGGCATTGCATTTATAATTGGTAAACAAACACAACAAAGTATGACCTAGAAGTAAAACAAAACCAAAAATATATACAATGGATTGTTGAAAAGTAAAAGGGTCTAGAAATAAAATCCCAACAATAAATTACAAGTACAACTGAAAAACAAGTACAATTGATGAAAATGTAAAGCAGCTACTGGGTCATCCTATGGGGATTCTTACTTGAAGGGTCAAGACATATAGCCTCCTCAGCACTCCACGTCTGTCAGACTCCTCCGTGTACCGACTATTTTTAAGGTCCACCTATGGGTACCGTCTAGTCCTGCTAATCTGATCCTCAGTCAGCGTTGTCCGTCATCTACAACCAAAACAAGGAGGTGCGGGAATATCCTGTGCAGGGGTGAGTATAACAATACTCAGTAGGGACCCATAGACCCTCAAGGTCTGACAAGATCTAACAAGAAGAATCCGCAATGATTAAAATCAACTGATAAGCTAAATTAGGTATATTCCCATACATATTCCTAATTAACCATGTAATTCATCTCAATCATGAGGTAAACACAAAAGTTACTGACTCAGCAGTCACCAGGTCTTAGTCAGCTACTAGGTTCCCAGAAAAATGCTCGCTTGTTCTCATTAGAACCGCATCAAAATCTACTGGTCGATGTTCCAAATTCCATGAAGTCCCATGAAGAAATATCTCAATGGTCGGCCACGTCACATATGTCTCAACGCAACTGAAAGCATGTCAATCAGACGCCCGATCTGCGAGTTATTAGCCTTTTTGTCCTAGGGTCTCCGTTGGATTCGCGCACGATCCAACCTAACTGTATCTCAACATTACCTAGAAGTCTAGTGGGGTATACTCAAATGGACTGTCGTGCTCCATGAATTCCAACGTTACAGATGGTTTGTCAAACAGTTGTCTGATGCCAAAGATATGGCCAAAAGAAAGTAAATTGTCATGGTCGGCACGGGTCCGGTCCAACCTAGTCGGACCGACCCAGTTTTGGTTGACCCAGAAAAACTTGTTGGGTTTGGCCCAACCTATTGAGTGGGCCAGGCTGTTTGGTTCGGCCCGGCCCTCTGGGCCCAACCCAGTATGTCGCAAGGGCGGCTCAGCTTGGGCTCAAGGCCGGTTCGGCCCAGAGCGTCGCGAGGGTGGAACCCATTCTGGCTCAACCCAAAGTGTGCGGTTAGGCTGATTCGTCAAGGGCGTCATGAGGATGTTCGGGACACTGGCACGGGCTAGCGGTTGTGATGAGGTGGAGACACCAGCTCAGCCGGGTGGCTGCGTGGGATCCAAGACACCGGGTCGACCAGGATGTCCTGAGGGTTCGAGACGCCAGCTCAGTCCGGAGGTCGCATGGAGGCCTGGACACCGGTGTGGCTGGGTATCCGCGAGGGAGCCGGGATGCTGGCTCAGCTGAGAGGTCGCGAGGGGGCTGTGAGGCCGCGAGGGGGTCGGGACACTAGCTCGGTCAGGAAGCGGCAAGGGTGTCGGCTCGGGTAGGTGCACGGGGCGCCCAGAGGCACGCAGGCGGGCTGGTTTGGCGAGGTGGGTGGGGTGTGCGTGGAGTCCGACTGGCAAGCCAATTTGGGGAGGAGGGCGGGGGCGCACGGAGGCTAGTAGGCGGGCTGACTGTGTTCGACCAGGCAGGGCGTGGCATGGCGGGCCGACAACTGGGAGGCAGCCGAGCGAGCCTTTTTAGCAACGATTGCGCTGGCGTGGGCTGACTGTGTTCAGCCGGGAGCACTAGAGTGCCACGGGGGCGGCGTGGTTCATGGAGACTGCGGGTAGGACTACCTTTTTCACCTCCCCCCTTCTTTCCATCTGCTCATCGACATGCCTATGTTAATCATAAACATGAATGTAAAAGGGGTCGGTCTATGTTGGTTTGGCCTACACCCTCCGCATTTAGGGTGGTATCATTGGGTTCATAACTGAAGTACAATGAACAAAAATTATTTTACAATCTCCGCATCGGTTCCTTTCCCACCGAAGATGAGAAAAGAAAGGGTTTAATTCACAAATAAAACCCCCTATTTTTGATTTTCGGTCATCGACATTGAAGTCCTAAGAAGATGAAAAAGGTGTTCATCATTCATTGTGTCTGCTGCACGATTCCAATCCCAAGTTGTGTCAGATGTGGAAGACGCTCTATGTCGGCAGGATCCGAGGGAGGAAGTCGTAGAAGGATTGTCACTGTCATTCTTCATTGGAAGAATGCGTACTTCATTCATCATTCTTCGTTGGGAGAATTCTGATCCTACCATGCTCTCCCCTTCCCCAACATCCACCCATATTCCAATGTTATTCCAAAAAATAGATTAGTGTATCTATTAATTCGTTGGAAAAAAATTAAAAAAGAATGAATTATTTTATTGGCACCACATAATTAATGAGAAGGGTTGCACAAATTAATTAGGGGAGTTGGCATAATTGAATTAAAGGGAATATCAAGTGGCTCTGCCTCATTAATGAGGGAGAGTTGAGGGGTTTTACTCTCTTCCATCAATAAGGGGTTAAGTCCAATGTGGTTCTCACGTCGAAACCTCTTAAGTGTGGTTATGTTCATGTGTGACCCACCACCATAACCTCTCATTGGTGGTTATGGTGTGGTGGTCCCACGTACAACATCGACAATGAGGTTTTAACAACCAATCACCCACATGGAGGATTAAATAAAATAAAGTGAAGATCTCTTTATTTTATTAATTTCTATGAAGAAACAAAAGTAATGTTTTATTCTCGACTCACTTCCGTCATAGTGAAAGTCTTATTAAGATAATACAGGCTCTACGAGTTCAACGGTTCCCACAGATTTCAGTTCCCAGCACTGGTCCAAATGTTATGAAAATTTTCTCATACGTTTACTGAACGTACCCAAAGAAAACTTCAGAATTTGATTCCAGGCACACCCTGCCACAGAATCATGCGCCGCCAATTTTTGCGGACTATTAAAATTCCCATGTAAATTAAAAAAAATTATACGGAATTTTCATGTTTTACATTGTCCTCGCCTTAGGGATTTACGTCTCTATAAGCTACAACTCGAATTAAGAGAACAATTGGGGGTAATAAGCACGCATCTGAGCCTCCTGCTCCCACGTGCTCTCCTAGAGGTTATCGTGCTACCAGGGAATGTGCACCAGAGGTATCAACCGTCTAGTTAGGACCCGCTCCTATCGATCCTAAATCTTTAATGGAACCTCCGTAATAGGTACCCCATCATCAATGACCATCTCTCTATGGTCGATGATGTGGTAAGGGTCATGCACGTATCTCGTCAGCTGGGATTCATGGAAGACGTCGTGTGCCCGGTGCAACTGATATGGATGAGATAAGTGGTAAGCCACCTTGCCAACTCTACTAAGGACTTGAAATGGTCTGATGAACCGCAGTGATATCATGCTAACTCATCCATATCTCTGTATACCTCGTCATGGTGAGACCCATAGGAAGATGTGGATGCCATCCTCAAACTCTATAGGTCTTTGTCTCCTGTCAGCATATGACTTCTTCCTGCTCTGTGTAGTCTTCATCCACTCTTGGATGATCTGTACCTTCTCTGTTGTAGCTTGTACCATATCTGGACCCATGAGTGCTACCTCCCCTAGGTCAGTCCAGCATAAAGGTGATATGTAAGTTCATCCGTATAATGCCTCAAAAGATTCCATCTCAATGTTGGAGTGATAGGTGCTGTTGTATGCAAACTCCACCAAAGGTAAGTGGTCCTGCCATCTGCAACCAAAATCGAGAACACATGAACAGAGCACATACTCAAGAGGCTTAATGGTCTTAGTGCTCTGCCTTCACTTGCTGACAAGTGAGGCATAGAGAGACACACACATCTACTGCCTTCTTTTTACCTGGCCACATGTTCTGTCGTCGAAGGTATTATTACATTATCGCCACTCTTGGATATACCGCTAAAGGTGATGTGTTTAACACCCTCAAAACTTCCTCCAGAAGTGACACCGACACCATAGTGCATCCTCTGAAGAGGATGACGTACTCACCACCTTTAGAAAAACCATCAGGTGCCATCCCTGTGGATATCTGACAACGTCGTGTCTCACAGTCAGCGTCTCCACATTGTACCTCCCTGACTCGCTAATGAAGTGGGGGAGTGACTGTAATAGACCATAGAAAGGCAGCTCTGTCTCTATCCAAAAAGGATATCTGTAAGGCAACCAACAGTTCTGTCACCTCTTCTAGCAGATGTATACCATATCTATGGTTTAGTGCATCTACTACAACGTTCCCCTTCCTAGGAATATATATTATCTCAATGTAATAGTCGTGGAGGAACTCAAGCCATCGACACTATCTCAAGTTCAAGTCCATCTAAGAGAAGATATACTTGAGACACTTGTGATCAGAGTACATGGTAAAATGCTCTCCCATCATTTAGTGTCACCACATATTCAATGTAAAGACCACTACTTCTAACTCCAGGTCATTGGTAGCGTAGTTCTGTTCATGTTGTCTTGGCTGCCGAGAACCATGTGCGATCACTGCTTGCTCCTGTATCATAACACACCAAAGTATGGTTCCTGATGCATTGCAATAGACTACATACCCTATGAAATCCTCTGGAAACCTCAAGATGGGGGTACTAGTCATCCTTTTTCTTATATCTTGAAATCTCTGCTGTCATCTCTCTGACCACATGAAGGGTTTCCCCTTCTTCTTCAAGTCTAATAGTGGTGCTGCAACTCTGGAAAATTCTGGCACAAATCTCTGGTAGTAACCCGCCAAACCTAAGAAACTATATACCTCAGTCACACTCATGGGTGGCTCCCAAGCATGTACCACCTCAATATATATTTTATCCACTATAACTCCATCCTTTGAGATGACATGTTCAAAAAAGTGAACCTCTCGAATACAAAAATGGAATTTTGAGAGCTTACCTTAAAGATGGTGCTCTCAGAGTGTGTCCAGTACTACTCGCAAATGGTAGGCATTCTTCTCTTCATTAGTCGAATAGATCAGAATCTCGTCGATGAACACTACAATAAAGCGATCGAGTTATGGTTGGAAGATCCTATTCATGAGTCCCATGGACACTTCAGGGAGTTGGATACACCAAACGGCATATCCATGAACTCATAGTGGGTGTACTGACATATGAAATCAGTATTTTGCACATCCTCGTCTCGATCTATAAGCTGGGGATATCCTGATATGAGTTCTATCTTTGAGAACCAACGTGCTCCCTTCAAGTGATCCAAGAGGTCATCAATCCTCGGTAGTGGGTACTTGTTCTTCAAGGCCACCTAGTTTAGGAGATTATAGTCGACACAGAGCCTCAATATTCCATTCATCTTCTTGGAAAAAACAATCGGGGATGCCTAGGGAGAAACACTGGGCCAGATGAACCCCTTTCCCTACATGTCATCTAGCTGTACCCGCTACCCGCTATGCTCTGCGGCAGCCATCTAATATGCTGGTGTAGATATCAGTGTCTTCCTAGGGTACAATTCAATGTATAAGTCCACCCCGTTGCGAGGAGGTATACCTGGAGCATCATCAGTAAAAGCATTCATTTACTGGTCCACTACTATATGATAGCATGAACTCTCCAAATAAACTAACCCAATGGTAAGAAAGGCCAACTGATGGGTGATCGGATGCACCCTCCTTTGAGTAAGTCAGTCTTGTGCTTCAATGGATCCCTTCTCACTAGTTAAGGTGAACCAAGTCCCATCTCTGCGGACACACCTCACTTTGTGCCTAATACATTCTATTTGAGCATGGATTGTAGATAACCAGTCCATACCCAAGATGACATCGAATGGGTTGGACGCCGCTACTAGGAGATCCAAGTCGAATCTCTCACCTCCTATAGTATGCTCACACTTCCAGTACCAGTGTGTAATCTTCGTGTATGCTCCCATGGTAGTCTCTAGTCGTAAGGATTGATCCAACGACTCCATCTTAATCATTGTGTTATGAACGAAGGAAGTTGCAATGAAAGAGTGACTAGAATATATGTCTATAAGAACTATATATAAGGAGGAATAGATACATACCATTCCTTGAATCATCTCTGGAGCGCCATGATCATAGGCCTCAACTGAATAGAGCTGAGCTCTCCCCTGTCCACCTGCACTCTATGGATGGGGTGGACCTCTTGGTGGTGGTGGCAGTAACACCGTGAAACATCGTCCACCACCAGCTGCACAACCAACTTCACTTCCACGTAGGACTGCTTCCTACGAGATGACTTGATCGAATATATGCCTCTGCATGGGTGGTCCATCGACTGCCTGCATATAATCCGAATGGCGGGTCGGATAGTCACGATCCATGTGACCATGCACACTCAATGAGTAACACTGCCCTCTCCTAGCATGTATGACTCTGCTCCAGGTGCCCCACACAACCGACCTTCAGTCATGCAGTCATCCACCTATATGTCTATTCATCTTGGATGTCAATGACATATGTCTACCGTTAGCGGTAGAAGACACCACTACATGTCAACTAGTGTTGGGTATCATTGCTGGAGGCTGGTCAGTAATGAAACTCTCCACTAAGAGGGCTCGCTCAAACACTCTTGCCTGCATCAGGATGCTGAGGGAGATCATTGAAACCCTGATCTCTCACAAGATCCCCTTCTTGAAGGTATGTGTCCTATAGAATGGGTCTCATTCCATATATATGGCCTTGAATTACTGGTAGGTGAACCTTGATAAGTACTGAGTTGCAGTTATGCTGCCCTGCTTTAGATGAAGTAGCTCTTGTCTATGCACATTGTGAAGAGTCACTGGAAAAAACACTGCCTGAAACAGGATATCGAGGCCTTCCTAGAGAAATATATTCTCTTAATGGAAAGAGAGCATCAAGCTCCACCATCTAACCATTGTGTCCTGTAGAAGGTTGGCACCAAAAATTACCAAGATGTCGGCTGGTGTCCCTATTAGTCAGAAGACTCTTACCACATCCTCCAGCCAATCCTCAGCCGCCTTTGGGCCTGTCTCTCCCCTAATACTTGGTGGCCTCTGGTGCAGAAACTAATTAAATTCACTCATGTGGTGTACAACATCTGTTTCTGGAGCTAGTGGCATCGGTGGCCCAATGGGGTGTGGTACTGCTGGCACCTCCACTAGAAAAGGGCCATGCACCGTGACCTCGTCACTCAAGGGGATATCTATGTGTACCACTCTTAGGACTCACGTTTGTTTTCTACGGGGAGGCATCTTGAAATAAATAGATGTGACACAGTCAATGATTATACCTTTTGAGCTGACCTGGTTGATCCGAATTAAAGAAAAACTTTTGAAAACACACATGCAATCAATGTTTTCGTGCACTGAGTTGGAAATCAATAGTCAGGGACCCGGTTTATAGATACGTCTTCCGCTGCACCAAAACATGTCTTCCTTAACTGAAAACCACACTCGGTACCCTTAACACAATTTATTCACAGAAAATAATGATCATAATACTATGTTCTGTTGTAGAAATGACTGCTCTGATAAAAAAATTTCACGACCTGTCCCCCAGGGCCCAAGATGCGACTATCTGATTCCCACCTTCCATAGGCCAGGGGCTAGAGAAAAGCCCCAAAGGATAAAATCCCTAAAACTGGGAATACATTGTCTTTATAATGTGTAAACACCATAAAAAAAGTATTACTTTGAAGTAAAACACTAAGAATAACTGTAAACAATGGAATGATGAAAAGTAAAAGGGGGTGGATATACAAGCCCAATAGGAAAGTACAAGTAGAAATGAAAAAATAGTACAACTGAAGAAAAAGTAAAGTAGTTATTGGGTCATTCTCTAGGGATTCCTACTTGAAGGGTATGTACTGATATCCTCCTCATCACTCCACATCATTCAGTCTCCTCCATGTACCGACTCATCATAAGGCCCATCTCCGGTTACCGCCTAGTCCTAAAACTCTGATCCTCAGTCAGCATTGTCCGTCATCTTCAACCAACACAATGAGGTGTGGGCATATCCCGTGCAGTGGTCAGTATAATGAAACTCAATAGGGACCCCAAGACCCTCAAGGTCTCGCAAAATCCAACAATAATAACCCAAAAATTATGAAATCAATAGATATCCACACTTAGGATTATTCCCATACATATACATAAGTTACCAATTAATCCATATCAATCCTAATGTAAACAAAAAAGTTACTAACGCATCTCAAACATGATGTTATTCTTGGTATATTTTCAATTTGAACCCTTGGATGTGAGGGAACTCCTCCTCTATTGAGTACAGTTGGTCTGCCGCATCACACAGAGGCACTTCCCACTATCCTTGTACTTCTGAAGTACTCATCCTGTTGAGTACTGTGGGTCTACCACACTCACACAGAGAGCTCGCCACTGTGGGTCTTCCGCGATCCCATAGAGGAGCTCCCTCTCGTACCCAACTGAGGTACTCCTCCTGTCGAGAATCGTGTCTCTTCCACGACACCCAGGTGCTCTCCACTGTGGGGCTACCACAACACCATGGTGCTCCCCTCTATGTTAGTAGAATCACTCCGAGTAAAACATTCAACAATCTTCTAGTCTCATCAAGCTACTAGGTTCCCACACAAATTCTCATTCGTTACAGGTAGAACTGCTCCACAAGGTTCTGGTCAATGATCCAACTACCACGAAGTCCAACGAAGAAGTAACTCAATGGTCCACCACATCATTGAGGTCTCAACGCAACTGACAGTCTGTCAATCAGATGCCCAGTTTGTGAGTTATTAGCCTTTTAGGCATGGGGCCTGGTTGGATTCGTGCATGATCCATCCTGACCGTATCTCAACATTACCCCCAACTCTAGTGGGGTATACTCAAAGAGATCGTCGTACTCCATGAATACCACTATCGCTGATGGTTCGTCTAATGGTCATCCAATACCAATGATATGAAAAAAAGAAAGAAAAGGGTAGTGGTGGGGCTGGGTAAGGTCAGACCATTTCGTTCCCACCTAGCCCAACCTCATCTAGGCCGACCCAGTCTGGGTCAGCCCGGTCAGACGAGTTTGGTTCGGCAAAGCCTGTTTTTTTGGCCCGGCCCACTGGGACCATCCTAGCATGGTGCGAGGGTGGTTCGGACCAGGATCATGACCGGTTCAGCCTTGAGTGTCGCGAGAGTGCGGCCCGACGTGGCTCATCCTGGAGGGTGTGGCTTGGTCGGTTCGGCCAGGGTGTTGTGAGGGGGGGCCAGGACACCAGCTCGACCTGGAGGCTGCGAGGATGCTGATACACCATCGCGCCCGGGTGGCTGCGAGGTAGCAGAGACATCGGCTCAGACATGAGGCCTTGAGGGGGACAAGATGTCGGCTCAGTCAGGAGGCCATGAGGGGGCCGGGACAACGACTCGGTCGGGTGGCTACAAGAGAGATGGGACATCGGCTCGACCGGGAAGCTGCGAGGGGGTCGGGGAGATGGCTCAAACAATAGCTTGTTAGGGGGTTGATCGGGGTGGTGCATGGGGAGCACGGTGGCCACCACGCAGGCCGATTTTTGGAGGTGCGGGGGGCGCACACTGAGATCAGTAGGCGGGCCGGTTCGGGGAGGCGCGTAGGGTGCGCGCTGAGGCTAGTAGGCGGGCCGACGGCGTATAGCTAGGCAGGGCGCAACAAGGCAGGTCGGTGGCCAGGAGGCGGCCGGGCGGGCCGGTTCGGTGCGGCTCGGGCCGGTGGGGGCCAAAAGTGTTCGGCCGGGAGCACCGGAGTGCCGTAGGGGTGGCGCAGTTCACGCAGGCCGCTGGTAGGGCGGCCTCTGTCACCACAAACTTCGTCGTTCCATCTCCTTATCTTCATGCCGATGTTCATCATAAACAGGATTAGTGGAGGGGTTTTTCCATGTTGTTACTAGTTATGTTTTCCTATTAAAAAAATTTCTAATCACTGATCAGAATGGATCCCTTTGGGAAAATGTATGTTCTCCCCGGAATGTCACCTCTTTATATTGTTTAGGTAGGTGGAGACTCTATTGTTGGACTATATATTATTCAATAGACATCAGAGATTATTATGTATATATGATGACACGTGGTTAAGCATTAGATTTTATAGATATTGTATATGTATTATATATGAAATCCCTGAGATATTTCCATTGTTGGTTAGGTTTTCTAGAAAGCCAATTCTCAATAGTGTCAACATCGACATAGAGTATATGGGAGGATGTATCTGAGAAATATTACAATGTATAAAGATACTAATTACATTTGTTGTATCTCATTTCAGTTAATATTATCATCTCATTCGATAGTTATTCATGAATATTTCAACATATTACTACTTTTGTAGTACCATATTGTTCCTTAATATGTTAAAAGTTTGGTGGATAATGAGTTAGAGTTGGATATTTATTTAATGTAAAAACCATTAGAGATCATTGATTATTAGGTGAAAGTCATACATGGTAATTCTATGTATTTTTTAACTTTTTTATGGTAACATGGAATGAATTCATATACGACATGGGAGTACTAAACGTCTGTCAGATAGAAATGGTTTCACCTCTTTCTAGACCACCCTTAATCCACATGAAATCGAAGGGTGAGAATGTCCTATTGTTGGTATATTGTAACGACCTATTTAAACATCTACACACATTTAATTATTAAGAGTTATTTTTTTATTTTTTTATTGAGTAAGAGTTGTTTTGGAGATTTTATACATAAAACAATGTTGGGAACTTCCTTCATGAAAAAAATAATGTCTTTAATATAAATCATGGCATGATTTTTTAGTTAGTAGAATCTTAATAATGATAATGATCATGGAAATTATTAAATACAAGAATTTATTTTATAGTGTGATCATCTCAATCAGGATTTTTTGCCTTTTTGAGGAATTTTTTGTTGTATCTGGAACTCATGGTATTCAACAAATCAATTGGGGTTTTATACCATCAATAATTCAAAAATTATAGGATTTATGTATTTTAAGCCCAAATCCTAATTCTTTTAGTTTACTCCTCCCATAAAAAAATCATATGTCTCCCCCATGTAATTTTTGTTGGTTTTTCTAATTTCTAACCACTCTATTTTTTGGCACCTTGATATCTTGGATGCTATGTTGATTCACTAATGGTGAATTTTTTTCTCATTTATTGGTTTTATTTATCTTTTTTTGGGAGGATTTTTGTTATATGTTAAATTTATTTTCAATAAGTAGGTTATTCTTCATTTATACCATCTATATTTTTTATTGGTATTAATTCTACTAATCTCATTTCTGGTAGTTTTATACCATTCTGCGAGCTGTGAAACCCAATTTTAATGTAGTTAGTTTTGTATCTCAAATATATTGTATATATTATAATTTATTTTCTCAAATTATTTTATAAATCAATTTCAATAATTGATTTATATGTTTGTGTAAATGGTTTTTTTTAGAAAATTAGGTTTTCTATTTGTTTCGGTAAATGATTTGTTTTTTCAATTCATTTTCTGATGGATTTTTGAACGTATTTTCAAAGAATATTTTTATGTAAAAGTGTTTTTAGAACAATATTTTTAAATGTGATTAAAAAGTAAAAATTATTTCATTAATATAACATATGTGATCATTTAGGTAGTCATGTTTAGGGTTTAGTAGATGAAATGGTGTGTTTTTTATAAGGGTTCACTCAATGGTTATTCGTCTATTCTATAGGAAATGTGTTAGAGGGAATTGATATTTCAATTATAGGGGTATAACTCATGCGGTGTTCCAATGTTCTGTAGGCCTTTTTTAAAAAGGACATCGGTGCTTATTAAAAATTGATATTCAATATGGAATGAATATGTTTTCTAGAATTGATTTTTTTATCATAGTGTTATTTACCATTATTCTATGTCTTATATTATTATGGATTTGTTATTTATGAATTTGAAATATTTAAAAAACGTTCTAATCAATTTACCCATCATGTTTTAGTACATTGATAAAGGGAAAGTATTTTACAACACTTTTGATTGAAATTGTGTTACGATTTATCATGCCATGTTTTTATTTAAAATGATCCTATTGATATAATTATAATACGAATTGATAAGGAAAACCATGGTGGGATCCTAACAATTTAGTTTAGCTCATACCTTGAACATTCCCTTAAGATTGTTAAGGATATGTAATTTCATTTCATGCAGGATGAGGTAATGTATTATAGTGAGGTGAGTATGTTTGTTGTGTACATGTTAGTACTAGTGAGATAGTGGGATATTTTCCACATATGACATGTAATATAGTTTTTTGGAATTATTTTTCCATTTAGATATTTTTATACATGTATGTTGTGGTTTTAACAAGATTCATTGAGTTTTATTGCTACCATTGTCATTTATTTTATTATGGGATATTTAATTTGTGGTTTTGTATATAAAAAATATATGCTTTTATATTTTCAGAAATTTTGATAAATAATTCCCTCTATTTCTGGATTGATTTCCATGTTATACTCTCCAATTCCAAAGGATCATGAACACCATTTGGGTTAGTATTAGATTAGTTTGAGTAAAATTTATCTGTTGTATCACTGGTTGGTTGATTACATTTACCCCTACTCCCATTTTACTTATTTCAATAGATTGACCATAAAATTTTCGCTTTCACCCATGATTAATATTTTGTCATATGGTTCAAACCATTTCTAAATTCAAAAAAGAGTGACTACGTGTATTAATAATTAAAAATCATAATGGAAAAAAATAATGTTTGTAATTCATCCATAAAATGTATTATTATATGAAATGACAATAAAATTCAATAATAATTCTATTTAAGCTCATTTTATTCTTGTTGATACATAAGGTTTGGTTTACATAGTATTATTTATATAATCCATTAGAGAAAACATAAAATCAATCACTTGTAATCATTAATAATGGTTATGAGATGAACCTAATAATATCATTTGATAGTGTCTATCTATATGTACAATTACGCCTCTTCTTCTCAAACCATGTCCTGGTTGAGTTAATACAAAACATAACCTCTTCGGGGTAATTACTCTCACTTATAACTATTTAATGGTCTCCATCCACTTTCTCATATCTAAATAAGGATGTATTTTATAAGAAGACCATATATCCCCTACTTTAAAAACAGTATGATATTATCAAACACTTAGATGTATCTCATAGTTTTATCCCAATGGTTTTCACTAAATTACTCTAAACTAATATTCAATAATATCAATGAAATTGATTAATACTAACTATCAATACTGATGAAAAATATTCCTTCATATTACATGCATTACCAAACTAAAAATATAAATTTTCATAAATAACAATAACCCATGTATTGAAAGGTTCAATGAAATTTCATAATATATAAATAGTAAACCTATTTTATAAATATTGCCATTATTTATCCATAATTAATTCTTACCAGTCCATCTTTTTGAAATCTCATTAGAAAAAATCTTCATTATAACTTGAGAATTGAAAAAATTTTGGATCTTAAAAACTCCGTGACGGCTTAATAAATGTTTTATCAAGGATGAGATCATAAGATTATTAGAAAACATAGGCTTAAGTTAAATATCATATCATCATTAGTAATAACAATAAAACATAAGTAATATTAAAATTATATGGAATTAGATCTTAAACACATAAAATAAAAACATGTAAATATAATTTCTATAACATTGATTATAATTAATTTACATAATTCATGACTCATTGGATTATAAGATCAAAATAAATTACATCCATTAAGTTTTCTATAAACATTATCTTATGTAAGAATTTTTTTTGATCCACACAATTATGTAACATTTTTATGAGAAATTAAATATACTAATAAGTAGTGATATCGTAATATATAACCCCATAATCAATGCCTTGTAAAGAGTTATTGGACCCCACCCATTATTCATCAAAACATATATGTCCCACTAAAATATCATCAACAATTTCTGTCATAAAAAACTCATAGAAATAATATAGTTTTCTTAATACATCCAATAATAAATGATTTAATCAATCTAAATGCCCAATGTAAATTAAATGGGTTAAATGAAACACGAAAATATTTTTTTAAATGACTTGATAGATATATGAATGGGTTTTATCAAATATCCAAATATAAATAGTTCACTTTTCTTACAAACACCCGTAGAAATAAAAAATGTGTTTCACAAAACATCCAAATTATCATAAATAAGATCATTAATAAAATAATTTGATACAAAATGTTTGATCACTAAAAATAATCACATAATAATAGAATAATATAGGTAAAATCATGGATTATTACTCTATTTTTTATATATCATTTAAAAATATTGAAAAATGAATAGTTAGAACATCTTTTTTAGTACATTTTTTATTAATCATTGGTAAAAGTCATACATACCTATATATTAAAAGAAATCTTATTTTTGAAAAATAATTATATACATAATGACCTTTAATAGAAATTAATTTCGATGAATTTTTTTTTCCTTGAAATAAAGAGAGAACATCCCAAAAAATGGAATGTTTTAGAAGAGTAAAATTTAATAAGAAATTTTATAACTCAATGAAAGGTGTCTTTATTACTATTTATTGTAACATTACCATTTATTTCCATATAAATTGTTTAAAATGATTTAAAATAATAAAAAATATATTATTTACCTATTCTAGAGTCATAAAAATCTAAATTTCCATTCATAATCTTCATTAATTACAATTCACATTACGTAGTAGATATTCGTAATCACTTTTCAACATCTAGTGTTCATAATTTTAATCATTTTAATCCAAAATTATAAAATTAGTGTTTTTTAATTTTATTCTCAATATAATCATTAAAACCACACTAAATTTTCTACATCTGATTTTTTATAAATTCATATAATCTTATAATTCCATCACATTGGATTTTTAGTCAGGTTTCAAAATGTTTAAAATGATGATGAACTAGATTTGGTTTTTTATCAAAATTAATGGGTCACCTTATAATTATTTTTTATATTACATATTATATAAACAGATATATATTATTGATATTATATATATATAATATAATTATAAACCAACCATGTTTTTAATTAATGTAAAAAAACATTATTTATTCATGTATTATCCAACACAAAAAATAATTAATGTTATCATTTTTTTAAAATGAAAAACTTAAGGAAATATAATGATTTAACAATAATAATAATAAAATAATAATAAAATAATTATACATATTTAAACAATATAAAATACTGAAAAAAATTATGGGATAATAAAAGGTAATTAATAAATATAAAATTAAAAATAAAAATTTATATCACAATTCTATAATTATATCCTTACGAAGGGGAATAACCATTTCACTGTTAATTTTTTGAGAATATAAGAACCTAATTTTGGTGCATATGATTTTGGAGGATTTTGATATTAATTTAAAGGAATAAATATAGGGGTGTTTGTGTGAGGATAAATTTTGGGAGGATATCCAATTTATAAGTTAATATGTAGCGGTGTTTTTTAGATACCCAATAAATTTCAATAACTATAATTACCTATCATTATAAGTTACTAAATAATTTGGATATAAAATCTATGGGATTAATTTATTTCTATATAAATTTCACAATCTAAATAAAAATATATTTTTTTTACATATTCCCCTTACCTATTCAGTTAATAATTTTTACCATTTTGTTATCCCTATAGTAACTAGATTTAAACAAGGTAATTTTCACCGAATACACAAAATTAAAATTTCTTATATTTTATAATTTTATCAAAATGATTCTAAATTTGAAATATCATTATTAATTAGTTTTTTAATGTTTTAAAAATTAATTTTTAAACATTAAATTAACAATTCATAATAAACTGTATTAATATATGTATATATATATATAATTTGATTTATAAAAATACAAATATAAATAATTTATATAATATAGTTATACGAAAAAATAAAAAATGAAATAATTTTATTTTCATCAGAAAAAATAATAATATATGCTTCATTAATCATCCAAAATTAAAATCATTCAAATTTTTGAAAGAACCAATGAAAATAAAATGGGTTTCATAATGAATCTACATAATATATATTAATATCATGAATTCAATAGTTTGATAGAAAATGAATGAAAAAATCATCCCATAATTATGAAAATAGTGGTTAAAATATATATTATAAATCCATTATATAGAGATTATTTTATGATGATGAAAACCAACTCATTAAAAGTGGATTTCAAAATAAAAAAATCCTTCAATGTTTTTTTGAAAAATAAGTGACAAGAGAACCATTAATGGCAATAGATTATGATGAAAACAAATTTTATCATAAAAATATAAAAAATAGATTAAATTGGAAAAATTATTAAACATAAGGGAAAATAAATCATGAATAATTCATATAACATAATGGATGCTGTTTTAGTTACCAAGTCCCTTACAATTACCCTTGATTTCCATAGAAGTTAATTAATCTCATAAATCATATATTTTATCATATTAATTATATATCTATATGAAATATTCATACCTATTTCTAATTAAAATACCCATTCATAAAAAAATTAATATTGTATTACATTTTTTAATCTCTTTTAAAAATCGATTTATAATAATATTGATTGTTTTGATATAGGATAATAATATTAGTATTGATCTTTTTTATCTTCAATATATAATATTTTTCCAACAATTATGGGTAGTATTATTTATTTTAATGTGGATTTCTAATATAATAATTACATTACATGTGAGTTTTAGTCATACTTTAATATGAAAAAATAGCGATAAACTGGTTTTGGGTTATTTTTAAATATCATTGGATTACCTCATAATGGAAATCATATTTTGAGTAACTCAAATAATACCGTATTAATTATATATATTACTTACATTTACTACATATAATTCAAATAAAATATAAACAAAAACTATCCATGATGGGAATAATGTATTAAATTTATTAAGAGAGGCAGTAGTAATCACCAGGAATTATTCACATTTTCATTGTTGTTAATAAAAAATAGAAATCGGTTGATACTTATAACATTATTTTAATAACATACCAATTTAAAAAATATACAATGTCATGATTTTTATATGCTACAATGAAATTTCGGAATGATGATATTTATTTCTGTAAAAAATAAAAGTGAATGAAATAAATAAAAATATATACCTCATTAATTTGGTTATATTTTTTGTGAAGATGATTAAATCATTTTGGGAATGTTTTTTTTAATACAAAAACATCATTAAGGTTTCAAGGATTTTAATGTAATGGTTTGTCCATATATTGGTCTGGATGTAGGGGTATTTTTTGAGGATAAGGGAGGAGAGGAGTACCCCTTTTATATGTGAATTGTGGTTTCAATTTTTTAAATACAAAAAAACATTTCCATAATTGGAAGTAAAAACTATTGTTAAGTTAAAAAAATAGATATATTATATTTAATAACAATAATATTTTATTTACATCACAAAATTTTAATTAAAACATGTTTTTAATATGTTTTTCTTTTTACCTCTTAAGTCACTCATTTTAACAATCATGGTTTTCTAAATTTTACGTATATAATTTGTCCAATTTTTTATTTTTGAAACTAAATTAATGAAAATAAATTTTAAATAAAAACTATGTCATTTATTAAAAAAAATTATAAAAAATATTACCTGTATTCTAAAAAAACATATTTTTATTAATTAAATCCAATTAAAATACACATACACATATAAAATTTATATTTTTTAATGAAAAATTGTCATTAATTTAATTTTCATAGTTTATTATCCAATAATTTACTAAAATATATGTTCCTTCATTAAAATTTAGCTTTATCCTTTCACCAATTTTTTTTTAAAAAAACTCATAAATTATTTTTATGGTAATATGGCCATGATTAGTCCAATATTGATGTCATTTTTTTAAAACAAATGAGTGGAACATTATAAGTATTATTTTTAATTAAAAACATATAATATATAAAAACTATATTTATAAGAATTTAACTTTTGGGATATTAACTATACCCTTTACTAAAAAATCATAATAATTAAATTTTAATTATATATTCACATCAAAATATTTTATACCCAAAATGAAATTATATTCACCAACACATTTTATTGGTTCTTTAGTCATTTTAATAGATTTTATCAGGAATGATAATGAATAATAAAAAAATGTAAAAATTTACACACTAATATGATTTGTTTTCCACGCTATTTTTTAATTTCCTTTAAAAATAGAATTATACAATTTTAGTAATTTATTTTGAGTAAATAATAATTTTTGGAGTATTCATAATAATATAATAACAATATTATTTTTTGGATTTTTAGTAACATATGAAATTTAGGTGTATAGTGAAATATACCATTTTGAATAATATTGTAGTGTTTATGTCAATATTAGAAAATAATTATTTATTATGAATTAAGAATCTGTTTTTTTATGAAATATTTTTTAAAAATTTTATTTAATATTTTATTTTATTTAATATATCATTCAAATATATATTTTAAATTTCAAAACTAAATTATTATTTTCCACAAAAAATCTTTAATACCTTGTCATTTCTAAAAAATAATTTTTTACACTATTAGAAATATAATTAAAATAAAAAAGATTTAAAATTTAGAACCATCGGGAATAACATATCTGACATGTTACACCATTCATTTATTCATAAAAAATAATTTACCTTTATAAAAACTAGTTAACAAGGTAAAACCATAATTGGAAATAGTAAATTTTCAAGATATAAAGCCATTGAATAAAATATTAAAATGTGTTTATAATTTATTTTTGGTGATGTTTATTAACTTTGATTACAACCAATTAAATTATTGATTATTATAGAACCACATGGAATGATAAAGATTTTCTCTCATTGTATTATTTTTAAATATTTATAGAAATATAATTCTCATTACTTATAAAAGGGGCCTCTCTCCACCCATTTAAATGACTCTTAAAATTAAATCTGATCATAAAACTAAATACTTTTTTATTCCACTATAATTATATTTCACAATATTTATCCTCATATTGTATGATAGTATTATATTACATCCATTTTCAAGGGATCTTGTACTGAAATATACAAAGTGTTCAATGTAAGTAACAATTTTTACGTAACCTATTTCATTTTTTTTTCAATTACATTTCATTATACAAATGTAATGAAATAATTATTGGTGAAATAAAATAATTTAACATTATATGGGAAAATAAGTTAATAAGATATTCTATTATTCTCTAAAGGGGAGAGAAAATCATATTTTTTGTGTGTAGGCTACCGCCACAACTATACGAGATGATTAATTTTACAGGAAAATTAAAAAAACGTTGGTCCTAATGATGAACATGATAAAAAATTAAGATATCTATAAAATATAGTATATTTTTAATGACAAAAATATTATTTACAAATCTCTTTCAACATAAAATGATATTATCAACCATCCATATGTGTGTACTGCTATATCTATGGGATGATGGATTTATATTTTTTTTAACCTCTCTACATATTATATATTGAAAATGGGATTAATAAATAAATAATTATTTTTAAATATAATAATGTTTCAAATATGAAATATTTTATAACCTATTATTTATAATTAAAAAATTGATTTGATTGTATAAAATAAAATCACTAAGAGAAAAATATTTAATTCAACTTCGAAAATATTATTATATATAATACTTTTTCTTATAAATCCGATAAAATAATGATATATAATTTTAATACACACTAAAATATATATTTATTCTACTGGGTTAATTATTTATATTATAAATCCCAACATAATCTTTATTAATCTTTGTGTTGGAAAAAAATACATCAACATATCATTGAAGCATTTTTGAGGTAATTGTGTTTGTTGACAAAGTGGGCCTCCATGTTGTGTTTTTTAAAAAAAATACAATGATGATAATTTTTATTGAAAAAGGGGGGTTATATGCTTAGTTGTCAAGTTCTAGATATTTTTTTGACAATCCATTATTGAATACAGATCCTTGAAAAAGTAATGGACTATCCAGAGGCAGTAAAAAAGATAAAATACAAGGTGGCATCATTTTCCTATGTTTTCCAAATTTTTGGGCCTCAAAATCAAAAAATAGAGTGAAGTGTTTTTGACAAACATAATTTAACTTCACGATCTTAGAGTCTTAGTTGGTTGGGCGCTATATGTTTTTCCAGATCAGAACATCAAAATATTTCAAAAGAATGATTGATTCCCATGTTTTAGTTTGGGTGTGCAAGGTGACTAGAAAGGTAGAGGCTAATGCAGCAGGACGTGCACGCAGTGAGAAGACTTGCACGCCGACACTCATGGAGCCCAAAATTCCTTAAATAGTGTGATACCCTACCTCATTTATGGTGATTCTCAAAACATAGTGAATTTTTGAGCTGTAGTTGCGATGTGGTATGGGAACACTAGTGGTTGTTTGGTTGCACAAGTATAAAGTTATCCAGAAGTCACATTGCAATTGATGGTTGAACACCAACATTGATTTGGGCGTACAAGGGTGTGAGTCACCACAGCTCCGAGATAATGAATGGAGTTTCGAACAAGTGGTTTTGTGACAGTTGCATGCCAGGATTTGAGAAGTGTACCTATTGATAGTCGTGCACCAATATTTGTTTGGGTGTAAAAGGGTTTGAGTCATCAATGTTATGAGTTAGAGATAGTTTTGTCACACAAGTAGTTAGGTGAAAATGTCAGGATAGGAATAGAAAAACACTATAGGATTATATAAGCATTCGAGTAATTATAGGGTTTTATAAAAGCTGGAAGAATTATTGATTCACACGTGGTAATGTTGTATTCATCGGTGGATGAAATCGGAACATCAACAGATCATCTACATTAAAACGAATATATATTAATTTCATATAATAAAGGGAACTACAAATCATTAAACAGTGAGTGGATCTTTTGAAGAATCAATGAGATCACATTTATTGAGAGGGCAGTGAGCTTTCATATTATGAGTTGTTATAAACCAGGTGGGAGAGTGAGTCTACTCCAAACTGTGTAAATAATAGTTTTCTTTCAGTTGATTTGGTATATGGACACATAGTTTTTGTATGCTCCTTGGACGTATCCTAGTGTGGGTAAAACAATGTAAAAATCATTGTGTCATGTTCCTGATTTAATTTTTTTTCATACATTTCAACAATAATGAGAGAGTAGATTTTTTTTCTTAACATCGAAACAATATTAATATGGGAATTTGTTTTAATCTATCAAACCCAGACCCCCCCCCCCCCCTCATTGGGTATTTATCCCAGTAGACCTAACATTCCGTATCAATGGGAATGGTTGATATATGTTTTTCTCTCCCAATGGAGGTCAACAATCAAAAATTTATTATGATCATTAATGCTAAAAATAATTAGTTATAGAATATTCACATGTAACACTACTTTCAATATTTGGGAATGGATGTGTTTACTAAAACGACGAATTGTATCATAACACACATCAGTAGTGGTGCTTTATCAGAGGCTGAAATACAAGAACTAGATTGTGACACTATGAAAAACAATGCATTAGGGGGATCCCTATCAAATGATATGTATAAAAAGCTGATCTCATGAAAAACATCACATGCTATGTGGGAAAATATATTGAATATATATGAAATAGAATCAAATGTCATAGAGGCAAAGATACAAATGTAGTTGAACATGAAGGAAGATCTAAGAATGATCTCGAATGATTCTGTTGATTTATTCATTGATATAGTTAATTTTGTTGTGGAATACATGCAAGGTCATGGAAAATTTATTGAAGACCTAAATATTTTTAAGATCATTTTTAGGAAACATCCTCCTTAGGTTAATCAGAATATTTCTATTTTGGAATATAATGATTGTAAAGAGATTACATTGGATAACCATCATAGAACCAATATTTCATATGAAATGAGAAATGATGATAATGTTGTAGTGGAAAAGGGGAAATATAAATAGGTGGAATTAATGTCCATAAAAAATCTCACCTTTGAAGATTATCATGAAGAAGAAGGGACAAAATAGGTTATGTCATTAATTTCCACAAATATTGGAAGAGGAAAATTAATTCCGAATTAGAATCATCCACATGTTTGATTTAGATATGAAAAATAGGGTCACCTTGAAGAAAGGTGATTGTAAAAGATTTATGAAGATGAAGAGGATGAAATAGAAATTCCCTAGAAGATGTCACCAGCATAATTGAATTAAAAGAAACAATTCAAGAGGAATTTATATAAGAAAAAGAATCTTATTTCACAAGAATGTGGCAGTTTAGATGTGTCTATTGTTGAAGCGATACATAAATACATAGATTATGGAGATAATGCTATTGTGGAAGTAGTCTGTTGTTCTCAGAAAAATGATGAAACTGACGCTGATGAAAGATGATAATAAATTGAATAGTGATTCCACATGGAAGCTGAAATAGAAGCATATCAGGAAGAGATAGATATTGGGAGAGAAATTACAATGAAATCCAACAAGGAGATATATGATGCCCAAATTACATGCTACATCAAAAATAAGAGATGTCTGAGTTGGTAAATAAAATTTAAAACATTAAGTCTTCCAGGATAGAGAGCTTAGAATATGTTGATGGACATATACTCACGGTTGACCAAAAGAAAAGGGAGATCGATGAATTGAATTCAATTGTGAACGATACAATCAATCATATAGAAGAAATTGAAGAGGAAGTCATTATCTTAAGGTCAAATGTTATGGATCATGGAAAAATATTAACTCCCAATATGATATCGCAATAGCAATTCACTCAAAATATGTAAACCTTGGATGCCAAGAATTGTGGTCCAACGGAAAAGAAACATCAATTATGTTCAAGTGCTAAGGATTCTATGGGATTGAGTGAAAAAAATGTGAATTTATAAGTCAGACTGTAAACTCCCATTCAAATATTTAATGCATATTTTGGAACAAATCAATATCAAAATATTTAGAGATATCAAGGAGAATCTAGCAGTGCAGAAGTGACATGCATCAATGCACCATATATCTGGTGTTATTGTTTTGAAAAAATGAGACATTCATAGCTAATGAGTTCCTTAGCTAAGAGGTATATAAGGGAATAAGAGAAACAGTGGCATCCTAATATAGCTTAGTACACTTGAATATATTTTCGGGGAAATTGTTTTGGTGTGGTAGATTATTATTTTTTCTAGATATTATGCATCGGGCATGCTGAGAAATGTGTCAAACAGAGCCAAAATATTAACAATTAGAAGATCAATAAACCAGTAGATGAACTGAAAATAAAGAATAAATTGTTGGTCTTGAAGGATTATATTGTTCCATCACACTCTTGGAAATATGAATATTCTCAATCTATGTTGACTGTGAAGACAAAAATATGGATCAAGAAGAAATGATATTAGAATGCAGTGGTCGCTAAAATTTCCCATAAAGAATCGGACCATTTTAGTGTATAGATCCTTGAATGATGTTTCCAATCCAATACGACAGGTAATATGGATCTTGTAGAAGTCATAAATTATGAAAACTAAGGAGTTGGCATGTTGGATATGATGAATTCCTGAAAATTGATGGTGCAGCAAAGACTAGGATTTGGGGAAAAGAGTTGAGATGTGCATATATATTATTAGTAGAAGTTATCTGCCAAAAATTTTTAGTGTCAGCCGTCAATGTGACTTAGGGATATCAATATGTTTTGCTATAAATAATTTTATCATCTATGGAAAATATGGTGTTGTGGTTTTATAGAGAAAAAGATTAGTGGGAAATATCTACCTTGTTAGTTAAGAAGAAGATATATGATTTTTGTTTAGGGAGGAAGAAAACAAGTTTTAAATAAATGACGGAGTCATCTATGCCAAAAATCCACAAAAAGATATACTGAAATGTGATGTAGCTTGAGATATCCCTATTATATCACCTGATTGTACACATAAATGTGTTTCCTATCAAAATGGGATGATAATCAGAAAGACATACAAAGAAAATAACAAGAAGTCACCAAGAGTGCTTGAATTGGTGTATTCTAATGTTTGTGTAGTAATATCACTTAGATGAATAGACTAAAAAATGTACTATGTATAGTTCATTGATGAATATAGCATAATGGAGTGGGTATTCATTATTGGGCATATGTTTAATGTATTCAGTTGCCTATAATAGTATCGAAGGGATTATGAATGGTTGATATGTCCATAAATTTTGATTTTTCATACTGATAATTTAATATATTTCACAAACAGTCATATGGAATACTCTCTTAAGAAACACAACATAAGGCATCAGGTTTCTTCATTAATAACACTCTAACAAAATATTGTAGTTTAAAGGAGAAATTTTTTCCTAAAAGATATTTCCAGAACGATGATTATAGACAAAGACATAGCAGATAAATTATTGAAGGAATCGGTTTTGACATCAGTCTATATTTTTAATAGGGTTCAGTTTTGTCCTGATGAAAGAAAGACTCAATATGATATCTGGTACAAAAAAAATCATATAGTGAAATAATTTACAATCATTGATAGTAAGTGATTTATTATTAACAATAAAAAATTGTAAATTTGAGTCATGTATAGATGATGGGATATTTCTCGGGAACTCTGGAAAACTCAATGCCTACAAATGTTTTAACAAGAGGCTAGGAAAATTAGTCGGGGTAAATGATGTATCTGCGGTTGAAAATGAAAAGAATACTCAAAATCATATTGAATAATTTCATTATGAATGTGATGAAGAGGAATGTAACACAGGGGGTGCAGAAGTAGTAAAAGCTAACTCAAAAGAAGATACTGATGATGAATAAGAAAAATTTATATATGTATCTACAAATAACCCATCGTTTCAGGAAAAAATTCAATGGAATAACATCATTGGTGTTCAGACAACACCAGTTCAGACACGAAGAATTATGTTACTACAATATACATATATTTTATCTCATGTTGATCAAAAATACTTTGCCCATGTATCTGAAGATGAAAACTGGGTTAAAGTGATTAATGAAGAACTAGACCTTATTGAGAAGAATAATACGTGGGAGATTATATCGATGCCAGTAGATAATAACACCATCAGGACTAAATGTGTCAATCAAAACAAGATAATTGGAGATTGAAAAGTGCTTTAAAAAACAGAACAACTAGTGTGCAATGGTTAATCCCAGATAGAGGTAATATAAGTTGATGAGGAATTTTCACAGATTTCTAGGCTGGAAACAATCATATTATTCCTATCCATTACAGTACAACAAAAGTTTAATGTATTCCAGATGGATTTCAAATTTTCATTCTTGAATGGGGTTCTGTAATAGAAAGTGAATATCTAGTATGCATATTTTTTTCTCAGTCAAGAGGATGAGAACACGTTTTTTCTCCTAAAGAAGGCATTATATGGTCCAAAACAAACATCAAGAGCATGGTTCTCAAGGCTTGATTAGTATTTTATGAATCTTGGTTTCCAATATGGCATTGTTTATTTAATTATATATTCCAACACCGACAGTAAGAAATGGATGATGGTGTTGGTTTATGTCGATGATATACTATTTTCTATATCAAATTTAGCTTAGTGTGGACAATTTTATAAATTCATAAAAATTGACATCGATGTGTAATGATTGGAGAGATGATTTTTTTACTTGTTTTATAGGGTTTTACAAGGAAATAATGACATATTCATTTCGCAATCCATATATTTTTATAATGTTCTGAGAAGTTTTGGAGCTGAAAAATCTAAGTATACGAAGACTCTTCTTACTACCCAGATAAAATTTTTGAATGGTGATGATGGAAAGGTATTTAATATCATATATTACATGCATATTATTGAGAGTATATTATAGCTAACAACAACGAGACCTGGTATTTTTTTCCACATTCCCAGCATTATGATATCAATGAAATCCCACAGAAAACCTCATGAATGTGTTGAAATTAATACTTTATTATAGTAATGGAACTACGGATTTTAGTTTGAAGTTTATTTAAAAAGCTTCTCCCCATCTATTGGTATTTATATATTTAGATTTGTCCACATTAGTTTATGAGAGGAAATAAACATCTGGAGGTGATTTTTATCTCATGGTTTGTGTATTTTTTGGTTACGATAGAAACAAAAATGTATTTCACTGAGCACCATGAAAGCATATTATATTATAGCCACCCAAGTATGCACATAGTTATTATGGATGAAGAATGAGATTGATGATATGGGAGTTGAAGGGAATTCTCTGATTGTAATCCAATACGATATGTCAAGTACATCAAATCTTTGGTAAAATCTAGTCAATCACTCAAGTACAATGAAAATTGAGATAAAATAACATTTTATCATGGAGAAGGTGGAGGAAGGGCTAGTGAAGTTGTAATATGTGCCTATAGAGCTATAGGTTACGAACATTCTAACAAAGGTCTTAAAAATGGATGCATTTTAGAAGCATGTGCTGGATCTGGGAGTCCAATCAACACTTCACACTTGAAAAAGTGTTGATGTGGGACCCCCACCTGAATTTTGGTGTTTCTTTTTTACTATATTAAATTTCACTCATTACTCTGTTAGAGACATCAAAGGTGTAAATATTGGGATTAATGAAAAATGGGTGGATGTATTGAATCCTAATGTTGGAGAAACTTTGGCTAACGAAGGGGGAGAAGGTACTTTTTAATGACACGAGGAGATGCTGATTGAGTTACACCAAATGGGGGAGAAACTGTGGCTAAATATGGGAGACAATGTCACCTTCAATTAAATGGGGTGAAGCTAACATGTAGTGAAATATGATATGGGTATTTTATCAAGATATGTAAAGATAATGATGGGGGGAGAACCATGATGGGAGTATTTTATTTTTCATGCGATCAGCCAGAGCATATTTTGGGAAAAAATAGGAACACGAGAATTAAATAAAGAGAGTACTAAATTCGACGATTCAAGATGTGATCCATCAATGAATATATATAATGACAGTTGAAGATCATGCTAACACCAGAAGAGTGGTTCATGAATAGTTTTAGAAGGCTTCTACTGATAATAAATTGTTATTAGTTTGGTATAAAAATTTGGGGTCAGAAAAGAAGTGATTAATTGATAAAATTTTCCTTTACTATTGTTTCTCACACTGACTATTTCTCATGTTGTCTTAATGTATGTGCTGAGTGAATACGTCATCACAATGAAAATCAAAAGAGGCGAATGATGGGTGAAGCATTAACACGGTATCATTTTTTGTGAAGAGATGTCAATAAACCCAAAGGAATATATTATGGGGAACAAATTCATCATGGTATCATTGATGAATTTTTTAGGTGATTTGGTTTATTGACATAGTGGGCCTCTATGTTTTTTTGATGACAAATCAATCCATGATGTTAATTTTTTTTTGGAAAAGTGGTTTTACATGGTGAGTGGTAAATTTCAAGATACGTTATTGACAATCAATTCTTGAAAGATGAATATTGACATTGTAATGGAAAATTCTGAGGTGGTATAAAAAGATCATATACAATGTGGTGCCATTTTCTATTTTTTGCCAAATTTATGGGCCTCAAAATTTACAAATTCGAAAAAAGTGTTTTTGGAAAAAGGAATTGCATGCTAGTGTCTTTAAGGAT
The DNA here is from genome assembly GCA_963277665.1 of Viscum album. Classification (NCBI taxonomy): domain Eukaryota; kingdom Viridiplantae; phylum Streptophyta; class Magnoliopsida; order Santalales; family Viscaceae; genus Viscum; species Viscum album. The sequence continues at coordinate 836,756,676 of OY728138.1, forward strand.
TGTAAAGTAATGGACCATATGTTTTTCACAATCATAACATCAAGATATTGAAAAGTAAAGAGGGGTGCCCTGTTTTGATTTTGGTGAGGAAGGATACTGGGACGAAAAAGGCTAAGGCAACTGGAAAAGCGTGATGGGAGGAGACATACGTGCTACCGCTCAGGGTGCCAAATATATATATATATATATATATATATATATATATATATAGGGGTACCCCTCATCATTTATGGTGAATCTCAACACTTTGATAAAATTGGAGCACCAGTGGTGAATGTGGTTTGGGAATGCGATTCGTGGTTCGACACGCAAGTATAATGTTTTTCAAAAGTTTTACGCCAGTTGATAGTTGCATGCCAACATTTATTTGGGTGTTAAAGGGTGTGAGTGTTCCAAGTTATGAGATGAAAAAGTTAGTGTCGCTCAAGTCGTTTGGTGACACTTGCATTCTAGGATGGGAGAAGCGCGCCACTTGATAGTAGCATGCCAATATTGTTTTGGGTGTTAATGAGTGTGAGTCGCACATGTTCTAAGTTGGAAAAGGGATATTCACCCATGTGGTTATGTGACACTTGCACGCTAGTCATAGATAACCACACCAGGATTAACAAAAAATTGCATTCATTCTATAGTTCATGAATTTTCGATGATTTCCTAATTCAACCGTGTTAAATTTTTATGAATCAGTGGATGAAAGTGTAACATCAATAGAAGATCTATATATATAGAGTATGATGAATTTATTTTTTATTATGAAGTAACAATCAAGTATTAAATTGATATTGGATATTCTGAAGAATAATTGAGCACACTTCAGTTGAGAGAGAAGTTATCTTTCATATTTTGATTGGTTATAAACAAGAGGGATAGTGAGTCCTCTACAAACATTGTAAATAGAATTCCACTTTTAGTGTATTTTGAATATCATCACATTTCCAGTGTATGCTCCATTGACGTAGCTCAGTGAGTGTGAATTGTGTAAAAATTGTTTTGTCATGTTCATGATTTAATTTTTGATTATAATTTTCTCTAGGAATGAGAGAGAAGAGAATTTTTCTTAACAGTGAAACTAGATAAATAGGGTTCGTTGTTTAAATATGTGATACCATGATCTACTCCCCTCTTAGGGTTTCTAACCTAGTGGACATAACACTTTCTATCTTCATTTTTAATAAAACATGATCAGCTACTTCAATAGTTCTATGGAAATATATCATAGATGAATATGAAACATAAATACTATTTTAAATTTATTTAAATATGTATATAATTATTCCTTATATGGTTTTAGTAAATATTAAATGATATTAATATCATTAATTAAAAAAACATCCATTGTATGTTGAAAGTCACCAATAAATGTTCTTTGTTGATTTCATCCTATGGAAACAAGATTAATATAATCATTAAATTAAATTTATAGGTCATAAATAATTATAAAAAATTAATTATAGAAATATTATTTAAATTTTAATGATGTACATTATATGATTAAAAAACACCGACACTACTCCTCTAAAACTATTATATATGGTCAAAACATTAAACACCCGATGTTATGAAATTGAAACAATATCTATAATATACCTGTATGAAATGATATGAAATGAAAATAATTAACAATATTTGGGATCAATATTGTTATGAAAAAATATATTATTATATATTGGTTGTTTTATTGTAGGTCATCCAACATTATACTAAGCAAGTATATATGTATGAGGTTTTTATCTCAAATATAATTTCATGTAAAATTTATATTAATCTTCACCATAATGCCTTTAATATATTAAGATTATTTCCTAATTAACATGTTATATTAAATTCATGGGGTCTTAAAATACATATCATGTACTTTCTTTAATTTTTAATCAATTTAAATGATTCTAACTAGAAACCATGTTTTGATCCAACTATTACTCAACCCATAAGAGATTCGTTCCCAATCTTATTTTGATAACACTCTTAATTTTGTAATGTATTGAATATGTGGAATTTTTTTTCAGTATAAACCCATTATCATGAATTTACATTTTATATCCATGTATTCATATATGTTCCCATGATATTTTAATTTTCATTGACACATATTTCTCTTCAAGTGTTACTGAATGTTAAATTGATCACATCTCTTCTTTGGAGTTGGGATCCCATATTTTTCCTTATGGAAATTAAATGGATTATTATGAAAATGTAATTATCCATAACTAATACATTTTTGGTGTCCATTATAATATCTAATTTGTTTTAAAAATATTATATAAATTATAATTTTTTGTATTTGACAACATTACAAATATGTAAAATGAATTTATTTTTTGTTGCTCCCACTCTAAACACCCCACTCCACAAACATTATCATTCTATAGGATACATAACATAAAAATATTTAACTGTTTTCTGTGAAAATATATTGTTACACATTATTTATTTAATATTTTTATCTATTATTTTTTCAAAAAAGACCATGGATATTTCTTTTTTGTATATGTTTTTTTTCCAATTATCCCAAAAATGGTTTTCATCAAAATCCATTTCCATTTAATTACATTATACATGATTATATATATATTATCCGAATGTATAAATCTACATTATATCTTTTTATGACCTATATAATTACTATATATTATTTATGAATTTTATTCACCACAATTTCACTTAAATAATTCCCTTATATATGATCCTAAATTTTCCATCAATTCAATTCAATAGTGAATACCATATTTTTGATTCATTTAACTGATGGGAATTCAACTATATATCATACATCATTTTTTTGGGTAATTATTGATATATGTATTTATAAATTTTTAATATATTGAAAATATTATATTATTTTAGGTCTTCGTGAATGGTTTTTACGTAGAAAAATATTTTGTTTTATATGATAACCATTTTAATGGTTTTATCACGTTATTATTATTGATTGAATTATAAAGTATATCCTTATGTGAATATATATAAAAATCATTTTCATTTCATTGGTAATTTGTAATGTGTTATATGAATACCATTTTCTTTCAATGGGTTATTAACGCAAAAAATGTGAATTATTTTCATTTGAAATGTTTTATCAAAAACATTTTATTTTTATGCTTCCTTTATTTGTGATTATATATTTATTTCAATTGGCACTAATATATAATGATGATGACGGGTGAGGTCCAATATCTCCCTCTAATGTAATCGTTAAATATTTATATCTCAATAGACTAATATTCAGGTGACATTTTGGTTCTCTAAAGCATTGGAAATGTTTTTATGGCTCTAGAAACTAACGTTCCCAATAAAATTTATTGTTCCATATATAGAAGTTGTTTCATAATATTATTAATTTTTAAATGATTGTGTTATACTCTCATTGATCTAGTTTTATACATGTTTCTAAAAACTTTTGATTCTTTTATTTTGTTATTCCATGTAATATTCCATGATTAATAATCAACTAGTTATAACATGTACATACGAACATCATTTTGATTAATGGATTTTTTTAACAAGAGAATGATATTTGTATAAGTTATTATGAAATAGTTTTGTTGAATATTTTTTAATCACAATGTATTGATGCATAAAAAATCGAATTGGAGTCGATTAAATATGGACACACCATTATCAAATTGGATAAATTCTAATGGTGATAGTGATGAAAAATGATTGAATGAGAGAGGCGAAGATCAATAATAGAAATGAAATGGAGGATCAAATGGATATGGAGGCAAAATGTGATATTGAGATAAATAATGTAATAAATAAAAGAGATTTTGAGGGTGTATAAATTCATACTGGACTCTATGGGATTACAATGGTGTATAGATGGGAAGTATTAGGAAACCAGGTCACATTTCATGTGGAATCATTAAAATATGATAATTATATCAAAAGAATAATGGACTAGTGGATTCATCAATCTTGAAGTTATTTGTGATCCCATGAAAAATTTGAGTTATCAATCACAAAATAATGTTGATGGGAATTGAGGTGTCTAAAATACTAAAATAATCATGTAAAATACCTTCAATATCGATAAACATAATACTTATCTCTTATCTCAATCCTTATTAATTCCTTTTTATTTCCATTCACATCCATATGAACTCATGATGGTTGTTACATATGAGTTTTAAAGATTCAATCTGAAAAATATTTTCATGAAATTTTAAATTGAAATAGGTGTTGCATTAATGAAGGAGTGTAACTACCATTACAATCTACATTAGAATGATCCTACTCTATATAATCCGAAAGTAATGTCATTTCCCAAGCATTTGAATGTCAACCTTCATTAGTTAATAATAAGAGATTTGGGTTTTATGTTTTATGTCATTCATGAACAGAGACTAATCACTTCAACAGACCTAGAGACATGAAATTCAATTAAAAAAATATGAAGTCATATTGAATACTGATAATGCATGAGAATCAATATCACAAATTAATATGGAATTAAAATCAATATCGTCATTCTATATAAATTTATTGCTGTATAAAAAATAAGTGCATATAGAATATGCGAATATAAAATATATAATGTAAACAAAAACTAGAAGTAAAATAAAAATAAAAATAATTTACATACCTCAGGATATGAACAATTCAATATATTGAATACATCTCAAGAAAATTGCTTTATTTTTGGAATGTGAGTGTTTCCTTTCATTAATCATATGATAAATGTGAATTGACACCTCATGTATGAAGAGGAAAATTCAAAATAATATGTTTGCACAAATGATGTTGAAAATTCATTATAGGTGATCATCCACATTTTTTGATTGCTATAAAATCAATTTCAGAAATAGATTAATAAAAATGGAAGACAAACCACTCAAATGAATATAGTGAAACCAAAATAGAAATATGAATACATATTCATCATAGTGACTAAGAAGTATTTGGAAAAAAATCATTCCATATTAACTAATTGTAAAGAATATCAATCTACATAACCATAATGCAATTAATATAAGTTACAATGAAACTCCATTTTTTATTTTTCAAATATGTCACTTTTTGTGTTAGTGATAACCAAACAGTCAATGAGAACCATAGGCAGGTTGGATTTGGAACCACATACATGTCCAGACCCACCTAAAAGAGAAACCAAGCCACAACCAAATCCTCCCAAAACACCTCAACATGTAGATCCAACAAAAGAGCACTCAAAATTTTCAAATATAACCATGACCACCTTCACAATCCAAAGATTCCTAAAATCTATTGAACCCAACGAAATTGGGGGCGTGAACGATGAAGCATGATGAAATATAATAGGGATCCAAAGAAATTCAAAACCATCCAGGTGAAGAACTACATGACATCCAAATAGCACAAACTGGTCCTAGGTTGAATGGCTTGTGTCCATGCAAGCACATGCATGCGTCCTGCACCGTGGCTACCCACGTAAACCCTAGGCAACAATCATGAACTGTCGCTACCCTAAAAAATCGCGCAACACCCTCACCGCACCCTGGGATCGTGTATTCAGTCGACACCTCACCGAAGCTGAAGCCGCCACGACTCAAACACCATTGTGGCATAGGCCAATGACCTGAAACAACCAGATCTGCACAAAAAGAAGCAGAGAAAACACATAAAAAACTAAACATCACCAGAACTGACACATAGTCTTTGTCGGAGCCACGAACTAAAAAGAGAAAGAGATGTCATCAGCATCGAGCTTTCTTGAGGATGCCACCTGTGACCTCATATTGACCTGGGAGGAGACGACAACCCTGCCGAACCCAAACCTGAAGAAAATTGGGGCACCATAAGAGAAGCGGGTGAGATCGTTGTGGGCGCGGAAGCTGAGACTTGTAAATCTGCATCGTCGGAGGAGGTTGAACAATGATCTTTGTCGATAGATCTCTGGTTCCACAAAACGGAAGAGCGTCGTCACACCATGCCCCTCACAACCCAACCCCCGACCACACTGATCTTAGATGGAAGGAGAGGAGGAAATGGGAGGAAGGAGAAGAGCGGTGGTAGGAAACCCTTTCCTGCAGAGGGAAGATACCGTTCATCAATGCCTAACCTAAAACATAACACAATTGATGATTATCAATGGGTAGTTCATATAAAAGATACTACTTAAAATTCCCCTGTAATTCCACATGGATTGCAACTGAAGTGATAATGGAAATTGTAATGCATTGATGTTGGGATAGCATGTCATTTGATGAGATTTAAATGCCCAATATAAATGGGATACACATATCAAAACTCTAAAAAATGAATCATTAATTATGATGATAAATGTTTTGTACCAATAACCAGTTTGATCCAGCAATAGAAACTGAATAAAAAATGATAAAATATCATTACAACATCTTATGTTTCAGCTTTCCTGGGTTTTAGAAAGGGAGAAATCATAGAGCATTATATCAGATTCTTTATTTATAGATGTGAAAAAGTTGTTCTATTAAACAAGAAAGAGAACAGTTACTATAATAAAAATATAAAACTACCTAAAAATAGTTTAATTACCTCTATTCATCCTCTTTTCATGATCCATATAAAATCATTTTCAAAAAAGGCTAAAAATTGGATGGAAACCCCCTTAAAAGAATACAGTGAAACCAAAACAAAAAAATTGAATACATATCCATCATTGTGACTCATAATAATTTATAAACAAATAATACCAAAAAAACCAATTTTAAGGAATATCAATGTGCAGAACCAGAATGAAATTAATATAAGTTTCAAGGGAGGACCTAAAACATAACATAGTGATTGTTTATCTGTGGGTACTTCATAAAAAATTTATAGTTAAACCATCACATGAAATTCTTCATGGGTCACAACTGAAGTGAAAATAGAAACTGTAATGCCTTGATGATGGGATATAAGGGCATCTGATGAGATTATCATGTCCAATCGTTATGTGATACACATATCAGAACACAAAAACCATTGGATCGGGAATTGTGATTATACATTTTTTTACCTATAACTGTTTTGTTCTAGCAATAAAAACTGATTAAAATATGATAATATATTGTTATAACATCATATGTTTCTACATTCCCATCTTTTTTGAAAATGAAAGCATAAAAATTTTCCAAAACAAAATACAGAACAATCAATGAGAGAAAAATATTTATAACATCTTATAACATAATGATTCATCTTCTATTATTTATAGGTAGATCACCAATTCTTAACTGAAATAATAAAGTGATAGAGGATAAAATGTTTGATATTCATATAATCTTTTCATTTATAGATGTTAACATGAAGTTCTGGTAAACATCAAAGACAATTGTTACAATAGAAAATAAATAAATAAATAAATAAGCAGTTTTCTGGTTTCATCATTTCATACCTCTAGCTTTAGATAAAAGTTCACAACACTTAAAATATTCACAACAATTGATCTATAGAAGGATGGTAAGATGAGATATGTCAATGTAATTCATGATGAAGATTGAATTAACAAGTCATGTCTAAAAAATAAAACATTCAAATAATATGTTTGCATGAATTATATTCCAAATTATTTACTGCTGATCACCCCCATTTAATGATAACTAGAAAATAATTTTCAAAAACACAGTAATAAAAATGGAATACAAACCCCCTATATGAATACAAAAAAATAGAGATACCATTATTTCCAAAAAATATGTACATTTTATTTATTGAACTGAATATCCAAACATAAAAGTATTATATAAATAAAAAATAATATATTCGAATAAGAAAATTTATGTTATTAAAAATTCCACAAAAAATCAATTTTCCTCAGGTCACTAAACCAAAGAAAACTGGATTTATTTTTATTTATTTTGATTTTTCAAATTTTGATAATCTATAACATAGAAAATCTAATTCAATGCACATGGTGAGACATACTGCATTGTTTACTATCCTATATAAAAAAACAATGTAGTAGGATATGAATGGCTAAACAATGTATATAATTTACCAAGACTAACCTGCACATGTCCATTGATAGCCCATGATGCACTTATATGGGGTCATTGAGTCATTAATGTTTACAAATGACAAATCCTTCATGTGAAACATTTTAAAACTATTCATGCAAATAGATGTGATAATGAGATTTCTAACAGATGACACATGGAAATTGTGACACAAGAATGATAGAATTTTCATTGAAATGTATATAAATAATTGTGAATCGATCAAGCCAAAAGGTTTCCTTCAAAACTGGGACCATAGATCTGCATTTCTCTTCCTCCTCATTATCTTCATCACTATCATTTAGAAATCTAATTTTATATTTGAATCATATTTCAACTGAATCATTGAAAATTATATAATACAAAACAAAAACAAGTGAGTCATGATTGTATATGAATGAAAAATCATTCATGTTAAACCATGAAAAAAATATTCGGGAGCATTGTAGTGATAATAAAATCGATAATAGTTGACCCAAGAAAATGATGATAGAAGAAAGATATTAATTTTATTGATATGTAATTAAAACATATTTTGAATCAATCAAAACAAAAGGCATCCTTCACTACTAGGGTTTGAGATCTGCACTTCTCTTCCTCTTTATCAGCATCATCACTGTCATAGAGATATCCAATGTGATATTTGGATCATATGTCCATTTAATCAAGAAAAATACAACTATATAAAACAAAAACATGCAATATTGTGTAATATTGGTTTAATTATCCCTTAACGTATAACAACATCATTGAAATAATTTTTAATGTTAATCCCATTTATGAATTTACACTTATTAAAATCCTAATATTTAAATTACTTATGAAATGTCTCATTTTAACAAATTTGGATTTTTTTTACAACTCATCTCCTAAAGAACAACTAGATAATGGTGTCCCAAATGTGAATGATACCCAGTCTCGTTAATCAGATAATCCATTGATCCTAAAATTCACATAGATATATGTATACCAATCATTGAAAAGGTAAATCAATTTGACTGGTTTCTTATAAAAAAATGATATTAAACATCAGTGACTATGTTTTTATATTTTTTTATTGATATCTATAGAATTGGGGTGCAATGAAATTTGTCAGCATTTTGAAAAGATTTAATTACTCTGAAAATTTGTATTCTAATTATTGAAATGAGTATGAAAAAATATAAGTATCATATATATGTACAGATAATTACTAATAAAATAAATTTTCTACGGGTCAGTAATCCCAATAAAAATAGATTTATTTTCATTTTAATTATATTTCCATGGGGGATAATCAATAACATAGGCTGAAAAAGTTGAAGGATATAAAAAGATGTTAAAAGTATAGTATATACCATGACTAACCTCCACAATTCATTTTTCATCCAATGATGCACATATATGGGGAAATTGTGTAATGAACGTAAATAACGAACAAATCCATCATGTAAAACCTTGAGAAACATTTCAGGAACATAAATGTTGTAATGATATAGATTATTGTAGTGACAAGGAAATATTTACACAAGAAAGATATTATTTGGATTGAAATTTAACTACAAAATTTGTGAATTCATCAAAACAAATGTTAAAATCCAATATCACAGCCTGATATCATCCATGATCCTCTTTGTTATATTCATCACTTCCATATCAAATTTTTTTTTATCAATTAGAAGTTTATTAATTATTCACAACATCATTTCTTTTTTCATAATTGTTTGACAGCTTAAATAGCCCAACAATGTTCTAAAAGGCTCCTTTTCTTTGTCAGATGATGATTTAAATGATATGGATGAAAAAATTGCATTCACCATTATTGCACAATGATATAGAATTTTGAAACACAAAATATTTATAATGTAAATCATATAATGGAAATTAGATCTTGGAAATCGGAAAAATCATACACAAGAAAACTGAAATATTAGGGAGACTGAGCCAGAATAGGTGGAGGGGGAGTAGGGACCATAGCAAGCTGATGATTTGAAATGTAGAGAAGGAGGATTCAGAGAAACCAGAGTTGGAGTAGGAAGGGTTGATGGAGTAGAAGGTGGGGAATTTTGAGGTGAAGGATCCATTGGTGGAGCACTGAAGGCATATGATCTAGAGGTGGACTGGTTAGACACAAATCATCCTGAGGTGGAAATGGCTGACGGAGAGTAGATGAAGGTAGAGGATCAGGACACTATGTATACAGAAGAGAATAAGGTGGATGAGAGGGTAGTGGATGATGGACCAAAAGTGGGAACCATAGGTGGAATTCAGGGGTTCTTTGTGGGTATAATTGCAGGATTGGAGGGAAACCGGAGGAGGTATGATGCAGGTGGTGGTCTGTGGAAAACCTAGAATGATGTTGGGTCGAGGGTTATTCATATGTCGGAGACAAAAATGGATTTGTAATTCATGATTGTGAGAAGCCAGTGGAGTTTTTAATTATAATTGGATATTGTAATTTATAGTCATAGTGTATTGACGAGGTGACACATAAGCAGGGAAACACCTAGGATTAGTAGATACAATAGATAGTAGATTCTTTGTTGGGTATTATTTTACTTATGTATATTGATTACCAATATTATCATCTTATGATAACATATTTAATTAGAATTTTATATCTTATGTTTACCATTATTAATAATCTAATCTCAACAATTTATCATGTTTCCATTTCCTCCATCAATGAAGAATATTATTATGTATAATATGTAATAGAAGGAGTATATTGTGGATCAATTATAGAGAAATGGTCATAAGTAGTGTAAAATAAGTTTATTATCTATCAAATCATTAGAAAAACTAAAACATTCATTCTTATTTTTGATCGATTATTTTTAACATGTAATGTTTAAATTATATAAAAGTTTAAAATGATTGTAATTCTAAGACTATATCACTATTCATTTGGAACTAGAAACATAATAATTGGGTTACCTGAAATGATAAATGTGGGTAAATACAAACGATAAAAATTTAATTTTATTATTTAACATATAATGTGGATATAGTTATAACCATGATATAAAACAAAACTAATACCCAAAAAGAAAATAATAAAAAATCATATCATCTGACTTGGAGAAAAATAAAACATGATTCAAAATAATGAAGAAACATCAGTCAATAAACATGAAGGATGAAACATTAATGTATTTATTTTAATTTGAATAAAACATTGAAACATATATGAATACTAGAACATGAATTATTATAGGTACAATTACCATAATGATCCACAAAATAAGTTCACATGGTTATGAAAATCTAAAATATACTCATGTATATGTTTTTTATAAGATAAAATCATCAAACCAATGCATTTAAGGGAGATTTAAAACCCCACCAATAATCATCTATAATTATGAGTTCCAATTGAAATCTATCACTTATAACATCATAATGATCCCATTGAAATTAAAATAAAATTCATAAATCTAGAATAATGAAAATCATTCAATTTGACATAATAAAGAACCCATTAAAATAAAATTAGTTTTATACAAAAATTCAAAAAATATGAATGGAATTAAAATGGGTTTTATAATCATCACATAAGGAATAAAAAACTCCATAAAGAATTATAATATAAAAAACCCTTGATAATTAAATATGTATCCAATTACATTATGTAACATTCATATTAAATACATTCTATTCAATATTATAAAACATACATTATATACACCGTATAACAATAGTGTGTTAAAATAAGTCAATAACATGAAAAAATCAATATATATATATATATATATTGAATGATGGTTGAATCCCTATAATAATATTAATAAAAAATTGGGAATTAATAAAGCTGATACAATGGAAAAAATGTTAAGATCAAATTTAGTGGATGATTCAGATAGAAAAAATGAAGTTATGGATTATTGCTCCAAAAAATAATATCATTACAAACTCCCAGAATGTAAATGGGGTGATACTTCCATGGACATTGTAGTCGGATTACCTCGGTATCCAAGGTTAGTGATGATGTTTTGATAGATACTGACTGACTAAAAATGTATCTGACGTCATTCAAATCCTGGGGAACATAATTATTTATGAGATGTGAGTAATGTATGTCTGTGATTTCATATAACTACATTGGGACCCCCATGTTATCATTTTAGATACAGAAACCTGATTCACATCATGGTTCTATTAGGAATTGTATAGGTCTATGGGAAAAAGTTTCTTCTGAGTATATCTTTTCACACTCAAATATATTGACATCCCAAATAGTTTATAAAAGTTTAAATGATATTTTCTAATAAAGTGTTCATGAATTTTAATGTCCCTAAGAGAAAAATATCTCTATCGTTGAGTTCATTTATAATAATGTCTTCCAAATGGAAATTGAAATGGCTCATTTTGTGTCATTATAAAGTAATTCACTTAATTTACCCTTATGTAATTTATTTGTAGGGGAGTAAGAACTAATAGGTCCTCATATAGTGTATGCGACTTTATATTTGGTTATGAATATAGAAAAGGGTATGTCAAATACAAGGTCTTCATATAAATCATATTATGATCTCTGTGGATGACCCCTAGAGTATGAGGTAATGGATCATGTTTTCTGTTAGGTATCACCCATGCTATGGCACAAAAGGATACATGTTAATGGTAATATGTCACCTCAATATGTATCTTAATTTGATATTCAGGATAGATGTGGGCTAGTAGCCCATCTGTTAAAACTAGCTTTTATGTATTGTTCTATACAAGTATCTTTCTATGTTTCAATACATATATGGCTCAATGTCGACATGTAAAATACTTTTTAATGAAATATAGATTATTTAGGTGTTGATTCTACCATTGGGGAGTATCTTAAATTCATCATTGACAGGAGAATGAATATCCACAATGCAATGTTTCACTTATAGTATGAGTGTTATGGTAGCACGACCTGATAAAGGATGATGCCTGGCAGTGGGAGGTTAACATGTATACCCAGTGGATAGAGTTGTTCTCTAAAATTGTATTTCCACCCTTGTAAGGTGATCTTGAGGATGAGTTCCTTTAATGATGGATGACTGTGAGAACCCAATTTTTGACTTATATATTGATCCTTTTAATTATGCATCTAATTATTTTTTTAAGACCTAAAATGAAATCCAAATGATTTCATGAATTCCTAAGGGCTATCTAGGGCTTCTTCAAATAATGAAGAAAACATTTTGGGGAGAAAAATGTTTATTGAATGGATAGAAGAAACTATGTCGGTGTGGGCAACATGGTTATTTTTAACCATGCATTACTCGACTTATGGGTGATATAGAGAACTCAATTTTCTAAAACAATGATACAGGGATTGTACTACAGTGGAAAAACTATATGAAAAATTGAATAGGATTTTTTCATTATTGGATTATAGTTTCTCTAACCATGTATCATAACTATATGGTCTACCCTACCTAAAGTATACTATTCATGTTTGACACACTATAGTGAAAAACGTGGGTCCAATACATGAAATGGAAAATTTTGGTAGATGTTAACATTTTGGCCAAAATGATATAATTTTAATACCCCCTTCCTCTTATTTTAACTCATATAGAAATCAGTCTCTAAATTCTCTCTTTTGATCTCAATTGAAGTCATATACATTAAATTAACCTCAAGCATCTATCTAGAGTATTCTATGAACACTATTTGTCTCATTGGATCCATTATAGTATGATAATAATTTTTTATTGTTATTTCTTCATTATTATTCCTACAAATGATGCTACTTATATGTAGTATCGTATATCCTATTTTTAGGGCATTGAACTATTCTTCAGATATATTCCAATTCATTTCCAAATAGGGGATGATACATGATAGGGACAGTAAAATGAGTGCGATGTAGGTTTTCTATGACTCATCCCTTATGATTCCTTGTTTTATAATTTGTCATTTGTGCATGATGATTTCATCTGGCATGGACATTTTAATTTATTATAATTTCTTATATTTACTAGAAATACTTTCTAAAACCATTTTTTGATATGTTATTCAACATAGGTGGTTATATCCACAATGACAAACACCCCATGTAATGTGATTTCCATAATTGAGATTTAATGGTTTGTTATTACATTTAATATATTATTCATGTGTGTATATAGACCCTTCTAATGGCAAGACCATATAATTAGATGAATTATAAATTGATAATTGGATATTTCCATGAATTGTTATCACATGGCCCACTTAAGGTATGTGGTTTAATTAGATATATTAATCTAAATTGGAAATCGAAAGGGTATTTATTATAAATGACATTCACTAAATGGATATAATTGAATGGATTGGTTGTATATTTGTAGCACCCCTATCCATGTTTAATAAGATGTATCAAAATGATCATTTTTATATTATTATGACTAATTTTAAATGATCAACATTGTTGCACTAACCTTAACATCATTACAATAAAATATGTGAATTGATTGAACTATAATTAAATAATGGTATGATTATAACATAGTTACAATATTCAAATGAACCAACTGTAAGTTGAAAATTTATATTTGTGACATTAAATTATTCAAGAAGTGTTCAGACTCAAGTTATCTTTAAGATTCCTAAGGTATTTCCATGACAACTCATTGATTCCCTCTATATTCAAGGATAAAGGATTCCTTGACTGACCATAGACCTGTATCTGAGTCTATTAGTAAATTACTAATATTAAATAAAAGGATCTCTATTTTACTATTATATGATTTCTTTGATACACTCCCTGGATCTACCATGTATTCTGCGAACATGATGTTCCACAATTATATCCTTGGTCTTCGTCATTTCTTAACTCATTTTACCTTATATTTTTTCCCTGCACTGCGTTAGATTTATTATTTTGGAATTCAATGGAAAATCATCCTTATATTGTATTCTTACCCCTATAGCTAGGGTAAGGATATTAAATAATTTGGCATGATCCCTAAGGAAAAGTTTTTCCTTAGTTTTCACCTAGTAACCTCATCATTATAAATTACATTGTGGATTCCTTTTTCACCATGGATCCGTAACTATTTATATCATATAAGATTTTCAGTGATGGTATTACCTCACATAACAAATTTGTATAAACAAAAAATGATTTAACTAATAAACTTTTTTACATGTTCAAAAACTAGCTGGGGGATGAAGTATGTAATTTTGTATTAATTTTATTGTAATACTTCACTTTTATATATACATGAATGCACACTATTTTTGATGATATTAAACAGAAAAATAAGTTATAGACATCGTTGGTGGTTTCCTATTGAAATTTATCTCACACCCTATAAAGTAACCATTGGTACATAGGAATTCTAAATGTTTGTAGGTGATGATAATGGAAAGTATATCACCTAAGACACTTCCATTATTGATTACTAAGGATAATGTTAGTTACAGATGACCGAGATGGAGATGGGGATTCTATGTATATTTTTGGATACTTTTTGTTAATCTGGAATAGTATGTATGTCACCTTCTTTGTAACAATGTTTTCTAGATTTCTAGATACTCGAAATATATCATAATCATATTTTATATTTATATCAATTTCAAATATTATAATATAATTCATTTCTAATTATACTATTTACCTCCCATTATATTGTATTTCACCATTGTGATACAATATGGTATGAAGGGAATAGTCTCTCCGTGGTCACACTATTGGCCCTCGCTGCTACTTGGCAGCAAGTTGAATTTTGGGAGATGTTCTTGCAGAGGTCCGCTTCCTTGATGTAACCCATTTTTGTCATGAGGCCAATCACGTTTCTGATTATTTTTCCATCAAATGATTCTTAGAGGTTAGTTCCAATTAGTCATGTGTCTTGCTTGATTTTTGCAATGGCCTTGTCAAGGCTGTTATTCCTGGTGAGGTTTATCCCCTTCTTTCTTGATCTATTATGTGACTCTGATTTACTGTGCATTTTTACTTTTACTTAATATATTTATAGGAGAAGGTATCATGCCTACCTCATTGATTTTTTGGTAATGGAATCTTTTATAGCTATAATTCACATTTACTAAATTTGGAATAATACTTAATATTTTTAGAGTCATCCCATCCATCTGTAAATAATCATCATGATCATCCTCAATATATGTGTATATATGAGTTTCATCTATATAGAAAACCAAAAATTTATCTAAGAAGTCTCTAACAACTATATTCATTATATTCAAGAATATGGTGGTATTTTAGACAATCATAATGGAATCGCTATGAACACAAAGTATCCATATTTTATTTGGAAATATTTCTTTTAGATATCCTTCATTTTGACCCATAACTAAATATATATTTATATCAATGGTTGGTATTAGAGAATTATTTAAATCCACCAAGTTGATCAAATAAGTCATTGATATTGTGTAACATATAGTCCAAAAAAATAGACAAGTCGTCAATAATGAATTCATCCCCGATTATTTGAGTCAGAATTCCTTTTTATAGGGAATTATATTTTCTATTAGAGATTTTTCATCTAATGGTAGATCAAACATATATTGATACATGAGGATATGATGATCTGGAATAAGAAACGATATATCTTTTTCCCAATAATCGATATGAGATCTATGTATTGATATTCAATTCAATCCCAAAAACACGTCAATAGAACCAATGGTAAAAGAATCAGATATTCAAGATGTATCCTGCACAAATTTCAATTTTAGAATATTTATATATTATAGATGTGATCACAATACAACTTAATTTTTAAATAAATTCTTCTATATTCAATTGATGATGTAATGAATCCACATTCCTAGAAAACATGTGGGCATTGATGGTATGTGATGAACTAGAATCAAATAAAATTCATACAAATATAGAGAAAAGATTATGTATAACTCACATCACTAAATTATCATGATCTAACTTAGTAGAAGTGATCTTGAATACTCTTCTATTTTCCTTATATTAGGTTGTCTATTAATCATTATTGTCTTCATTGACCAAAGTGTAGGATCATTGGTTAATATAGTATGTAAAATACATCATCGGAAGCATTATAGTGTGGGTAGTCCACTATCTAGTAGCAACTAATACTATGTTGTTTCAATCAGAATATTAGATATACATTGATATTTATTATCTTAGTGTCTTAATTTACCACACTTAAAACTATTCTCTTATCCTCTGAGGAAATTACTTTGTAATTTCCTCCAACACATTTGGAATATATAGGTCAAAATATCATTAACAAATGTGACATAGAATTTTTGTTCCCAAGGTGTTCCTCTTTCTAATGTTTATTCTACGCACTATTGAGAAACTGTAGATTCTATATCCAATATTCATAATCATTTAAAATTTTCCTATTATCATTCAAATTTGCTCATGGAAAATTTAATTTTATTAAACATTTATTCCACTAATGAAATAGCTGATTATATATTCTAGATTATTAAAAATAACATTGGATTATGTATAATGAATTGTGAAATTTTATGTGTATATAATAATTAATTCATCATCTTTATATTTCAAATATATGAATTACCTGTTCATCATCAAGAAAGTGTTTTTAGAAAAATAAATAGTATATAACACCCTTTAAACTCTTCTCATTCCAATGATTCAACTTCATCATTCATGCTTTTATTCTTAATTAAATTCCTCCATTGTTCGTTCCCATAATTAAAATTATAAATATCTTTTAAAATAATATCATTGTTAGATGATTATAAAATATAAAATATATTTTCCATCTTATTTAACAATTATTGAATGACAAGTTGGATTAATGTGATACAGAACTAGTGTAGATGATGCTATATAAATGAATCAATGGAATGTTCCCTTTACGTAGGTGTATTATTGAGCTCAATAGGGGCTTTTTTTAGTTCATATCAGGATTAAATTGATTTATAATTACTATGATTATATTTACTCCATTTCCATTTCTTCTATGTGGTCTATTGTAGAAACCATCACATTTCCCCTTTCAATTTTTTTTCACCTTGGTTTCTTTTGGATCTAGCCAATGTTGGTCCCAGATTCATTTCAATGACATACTAAAGGATGTTTGTATATCTTCAAAACAATTAACCCAAATAATCAATCAAATTTTTTAGTTTTATAAACCAACATGCCAGTGTAGGTTTCATAATTTAATTCATCAAAAAGAAAATATGAACGTAATATATTACTTCATTTAGGATTGAGATGTTCCTAATGTAATTTTTAATTTTATCTACTCCATGAGATGATTGATACCGACAAAAAAAACCTCACATTTTTAAGGATATATAATATTTTTACAAGACCTTTCTTTTATAATAATTGGCGGCACAAATAGTACATGAATACTTAAATGAGTTACACACTAATATATCTTGATTATCATTCGAGAGTCAGAACCCATGGACAGTTATGTTGGTTAAATTGATTAATTGATACATGAATTTTTTTTAGGAAAATAATAACCATATTATTAAAACTAAATACAAATGAAATAACATATAACCAGAAGAAAAAATATAAAATAATATTGAGCAATAGAGAGTAGAATTTATAGATGACAATATAGATTAAGAAACCTTGTTCTCTTTAATACTTACTAATTCAGAAATGATTCTCCGATATAATAACATCAATGAAAAGGTAGCTACAGAATATCATAGTACCTCAGTATAATGTACCTTTTCTATATTATGATGCATTCCATTATCATTATTTATTTAAAAATAACCAGCATTCCTCTAGTCCCCACTATAAATTACTATTTCTTGGGAGTTTCTTTAATCTCATCACTTCCATTCAATTGAAATAAATATTCTACAAATATGTAAAGAGGTCACCACAAATTTATTTTTGAAATCTAAAATTCATGTATGAAAATTATTAAAAAACTTTCAAATATGTTCACTAATATATATGAAAATTTACCAAATATTCAAATTAACAAAAAATTTCACATAATATTGCAGTAAAATATAAAAATAATATATTATGAAAGTAATGAATTCTGAAAATATTTTATTCATATTTTACTATCAAACAATTTATTATATAGGTGTTAAATTACACGTGTATATTTCTCTGTGTAAAAACTACAAAAATTATTTGAATAAATTATTTTTTTATTAAAACATAAAAATACACTAAAACAATAGAACATTAAAAGAATAATTCATGTATTTTTATTTAAATAATTTATGCAAAAAATATTTAATTAATTATACAATTTACAATTTTTAACAAAAAATATCATTTGTTAATTTTAAATAATAATAGAAATATTTTTATATTTTTTTGACAACAAAAGATGTTACAAAAGTTGAGATCATTTTCGTATTCTGTGGTCACACATTTTATAACTAATGCGTGTAGTTATATTTTCAAATAAAAGAATCAGTTATATGGTTATCTTTATGGTCATGCTTCCACTATCATTATTAATATAACAAACCACTTATATTTATCAATGATTCAATAAGGATTTTACATTTACTATATGAGTGATAACAGTATAATAAAATACTACCACATGAGTAATATATTTTCAATAATGATTTAATAATAAACTACAAATAAATAGATAGAAAATGTGGAGTTCTACCACTAGAATAGATGAGGCCAACCTGATGATACAATGAGACAATGAATCATGGGTATGCTTCCATGGAAATGATTCAATGGTCAGAGCTCACAAAGCACTATGTTACTAGTGTTGAAATGATTCATGAAAAAAATGAATTGATATCATGTGAATCTAAAAATTCATTTATACGTCCATCTACCATTTTGAAGAACTCGATGATCATTTGTTCTTCCGTAAGGGAAATTTTAATGATACATAATGGTATAATGTTTTATGGTAAGATGTATGTTTTGTAAGGGTTAGATGTATACTTCGTAAAGGTAACCATGAATATATATAGCTCATATAATGGTAAATGTGAAATGAAATATGTAGTTTAAGGTAAATAATTATTTTAATACATTTATTTTAGGGATGTAATAAATGTTTAATGTGTGTGCAAATTTATAAAAGAAGAATTTAATAAATGTAAGAAGAAAAACTTTATCACTATATATGGTTATACTAAGAGTTGTAGATAGGGAAAATATTTAGTAATAGTTTAATGGAATTATTTTAAGTGTATAATATATTTCATGTATGGATATAAACCTAATTTCAAAACACTCTTGAGGGTAACCCAAGAGTTATAAAGATCACATTTGTGATGTATGGTTCTTCCATTACACGTGTAAGGACAAATTGATACAATTTTAGTGGTTTTACTATGTTTCCACATATCATGTTAGTGTAATTATCATATTATAATGGTTTGATAAGAATACCATGACATTTCAAAATAATGTGAAATATTATCCTACTAAATTAGAGAAGAACCATGTTACGCTTTTACATCTTGTGTGAATTCCATAAGGTAATAAAATCATAGTCGATATATATATACAAAATGATATATAAAACCTAACATATTTTTATATATATATATATATAACATTATATTTATATATATATATTCAACAGTTTAAACAAAATGCACAACAATATTTTATTTTTTTATCAAAAAAATAAAATATTAATGTTTGATATGCTAATAAATTAAAAAAAATAATTGATTAGACGTAATAATTAAATATAAAATATAAACATATTATATTATTAAAAGTATTATAACTATTATTTATATAAATTAATAGGGGTATAATTTTATCAATAAATAAATAATTCATCTAAAAATTAATTTTACAATTGTAAGAAGTAAAATTCTCCAAATTTTTCGAAATTATAAAACTGATCATTTATTTTAAATTATGAATATTCTGAAAAATGTTATCCACAATTTTTTATTTATGTAGGGAGAAAAAAAATTATTTAATATAAAAAATTATAATATCCCTTAAGTGATAAACAATTACTAATTTACATGATGTTTTAATTTATTATCGATAAATTTTTGAAATAAATAAATATACCCAAGAATAATTTAATATATTAATTGATTATAAGTAGTACTGGTATATCAAATTATAGAATTTAATATTAATTAAAAATAAAAAATAATACGCTTATAATATTAATATTTCATTCTTCATTAAAAAACATTATAGAACATTATGGTTTAGTAAATGTTTTACCATGTTCTTTTAGTTGGTATAATATCTAAACTAATCCATTATTTCACTACAACATTTCTTTGAATATTAATTATAATGAAAGTATGTTTCAGTTGGATGTGTTGTATAGTAATTATAGAAATAAAAATAAAAATATAATTGTCACATAATACTGGGATTTTATCAAAACTAAACTTTAATTCCCCTGTATATTGTTTAATCCATCAACTATAATAAAAAATAGTTTAGAAACATATGAATCATCATCTATAGATAATGAAAATAAAATTTATTTATTATAAATATATTATATTAATATCATTCATTGAAAAAAAAAACATACATTTTTTTCCCAAGTGAATATTTCCCCCACCAAAATTAGATTAAGAATATTAAAAAATTAAAAAATAATCATTTTTGAGATGTAAATAGGTGAAAACAATTCCATTGATATATCAAATGGAATCCTAACAACTTTATGATATCATTCCATAGGATTTTATGGAAATCTATAACCCTATAAAACTGTATACATTAAATTTGTCCAATATTACATCAAATAAACAACACTTCACATCATTTCACTATTCATTTTTACATTAACAATCATTGTAGTTTCATCCACATACACATTAGAATATTTATTTAATATATTTTTAATTTATTATCATTAATCAATCCCATAAAAATTAATAATATGTTTTTCCTATTGTCATTATTTTTATAAAATATCTTCTTTTCATTGATTAATTCACCAACCATGATAATATTTCAACTCAGTCATAAATCACAACAAAAACACAAGAGTCGTTAACTTATAAGAATCATTAAAATGTAAATAATTTGATGAATCATATATTATATCATTAATATATTATCTTATCATAAAAATATCATATGAAATATTCATTATAAATAGGGAAGCCTCAATAATTCATTTAGAAAAATATATTCAAAATAAAATATGATTTAGAATTTTAAACCAATCTCTATGAGATTTCGTAAAACTATAAAAATATTTATTAATTTTAAAAAAATGATTTAGAATTTTTTAATATTTTAATCCATGGTTTTGTTAAAAAAATTATTTATAAATTATTCCATATAAAAAGTAATAAAATAAATTATTTTTAAAAAACATTGACAATTTAAAAACAATAAAAATTAAAACAGAATTATTATTGCATATTTATTATAAATATGAGTAAACTTTTATTCAATTTCTATCCACTCCCATGAATAATAACCATTCAAAAAAATTTTGTATTTATTTATAACTATGTTTCAAGGTAAATCATGTTTTTTTTTTGAGAAATATACTTTTTTACAACTATGTTTTTATCATATGGTTATTCAATGAAAATTGAATACATAATTTTTTTTGAAATTTTTTAATTCATCCTGAAAATAATTATTCTAGTTTTAACAATAAAAATAACTACCAATACTAATTAGTATAAATTAATCAACAAGAGAATAATTAGAATAGTAATTTAAAATTGTTTTTCTAGTATTTAATCTAGATTCATCATTTTGGATTATTCATTGAAATAGACCATCTTCAATAGTTTTAGCTTTTTAGGATATATTTTAGTATTAATGTTATCCCCTTTAACATGTTCATTATCATTATTTGGTCATTTATTCCCTAAATAGAGATTACCTCAAATCAGAATTGCAGTTATTTAAATATTAATTATTCTTGATAATGTTATTTTCATGAAATTGTACATAAAAACATTTAATCAATTAAATGTATGTTAATGAAACGTATGTTTTCCTTAATTTTATTGAAATAGAGAGAAATAATCATTCATCAATTTTTAAATAAAAATAATATAAATTATCATTTGTATTTAAAATGATTATTATACAGACCCCTTCCCACAAATGATATCCCCACCTTGGCCAACATTGAGAAAAGGAGGATGGTTAATTCCATAGTGCTGCTTCCAGTATACCCCAAGAAGAAAACTATCATCAAGGGAATATCATACAAAAAAATGTAGGTATTTCCCTCTAATATTAAATGATGAAGATAGATAAAATATGGATACATCAATTAACACAAACTTATATATGTATAATAATATTAGGTATATACATGTAATATCATACAGTACTAAAATAAATTAATATGGAACTACAAACCAAAAAGGTAAAATTTTATGTGACCTTGAAACATAACTATATCCAATAAAACAATAGTCTATTCATATCTAGCATAATCTGTATCCTTCTCATGCTAATCTAAAAATGGTTTATATAAATGTGGGGTGAGCATGATATTATTCTTATTATGATCCTCCATAGATCCTCTTGTGAATACATTAAAGGAAGCATACAAAATAATAGGTAAAATAGATAAAACTAACTCATCAGCTAAATAGGTGTACAATGTTTTCATACAGACCATAAATATATATCACCAAGTATCACATATAGTAGATCATATGGAATAGTAATGAAACATAAAGGGCACCCCACTCTTTCTTTCTGAATCAATTTACTCTCTTCCCCAACATCACTAGTCATGAGCCATCCCTCTCCAAAATTAAGGCATCCTAAAGTCACTTGCGAAATAAAATACAACATCTAATTAGTTCATCAAATAATTATATATATGTATCCAAATATCATTATATAGATGTCGATTGATTTCTGGGTGACACAACAAATCATATGAAATGTTTCATACAACCGTCATTAAACATTAATCCACTACAAACCATAAACCGAGTATGGAATATAAATACATCACAACCAATACACATCATACCTATACTAATTATTTTTATACTATATACAGATATAGTTGTGTGTTACATTACTACAAGATATAATAATCCTCTAAATTCATATATAGGGAAACTAACCATCATGTATACTGCCACATGTTACTACCATGAGACTAAATTAGTCCTGAGGGGGGTAGTTAGCAATCCATCCTCAGACATGATATTGTGGGAAATACCGTATCATTTTCAAATA
Source organism: Viscum album (assembly GCA_963277665.1). Classification (NCBI taxonomy): domain Eukaryota; kingdom Viridiplantae; phylum Streptophyta; class Magnoliopsida; order Santalales; family Viscaceae; genus Viscum; species Viscum album. The sequence goes on from OY728138.1 coordinate 836,780,670, forward strand.
GGAGTTAGCATCTCTATCTTATATTGAGATTATTTAATTTAAAATCACAAACTATATAGTATATAATATTGTTTTCAACAACACTATAGTAATTAAATGGCCCAAATCATAGATGCAGTTGTCAACACTCCTATTTCCAGACGTTACTATTGTGAATTAGATATCTATTAATCAAAAAATCATTTTAAATGGAAAAATTAAATTTCTATATTCCATTAATATGTTATACTTATATTAATTGATTCATTATTCATTATATAACTATTTGTATTATTACTATTAAGATTAAATTAATCATTATAGCAATGACCAGTACCAATAAGAATATTATAAACTAAGTCCATATGTTCTCAAGATCAAATTCATTCCTTCATATTCATTCCACTAAAAACCCTCATGGGGAAATCATTAATTATTAAATATTATTTTTTATTGTCCAAGTACTCTAGTAAATCCATTATAAGCTACCATAATGAAGAAATATGAAACCTTGAACATACATAAACCTCATGCACTTAGTAATTTTTTATAGTTAATACAACAACATATCCATCACTGATTAAATATATTCCTTTCTAATAATCATCTAACATTATCTCATTAATGGGTGGTCCTAGATTCAACCCATTCTATCATATACAATGTTATCCATGACCCCCACTTGCATATCTTGATGAATCATTCCATCACAAGAGTTAACTTCTATTAATACATCTAGGCATCGCCACCCTATATCACATCATCCATCCCAAGATCGAACATCTGAGGTTCAAAATGGGTTGAATAGGGAATCTCACACCCGGATCACATAAAAGGGAAACAATAAAAAACATAATAAATTGGTAAATCATGGAATTAAAATAATAAATCCATCCATCACACATAAACAATATCTCACTACTACAATCACAATGCACTCATCCTTCCCACCAAAATGGGATTCTAATTCCCACGAAATTATCATTATCATAGAAGTAGTTATTATTTCATAATGAATTTAATTATTTTCAATTGACATTATAGACGCCGAAAAAAGTCCGTAACTCCTAAAGGATGTTTTTAAATGACAATGATAATTCATATTCAGACCCCGAGGCTCGATCCCAAGGGCCTAGAACTACTGCGTGAAATAAAGGAGGATGTGCGCGAAAAAAGTTTGGCCGCATGGAAGGAGTCCAGGATTCGCGAAAGGTCCCTGGCTCCGGCGCACAATTTTGCACGCCCGCCCCACGCAGTTCTTGTTTCCGTGCTGCCATCTCTGGCGGGCATTATTTCCCACGCCCCATGGATTCTACTATTCCAGGAGCCTATAAATAGAAGTAAAACCCTTCCATTTCTTTGTTTCCAAATTACAACCTGCTCCCATGTGCGTAATAGGACTCCCGCTCGTGCAATATGACATTCAGGTATTGACTCTTTTCGTGTATCCTTCCACGGGATCCGCCTTTGCTTGCAATCCCACTGGTTTCGATAATATTCCAAACCCCTCAGGGTTCCTCTATTGGGCACATTCTCTCCTATTGCACACAAAATGTTCCAATTGCGCGCAATACCTTCATGGAGTGTGGCCTTTGCTTAAGATTCGGCCGTTGCTACTTGCGCACAATTCACCTCCTTTGCGGGTGCTCCTCCTAGCCATGCGCAATCCACCTAACCCCAATTACACCTCATCACGTTGTTTTGGGTGCAAATCTCCTCTTATCGTGCAATCCCCAGTACCCCTCACCTTGACGCCCCTTGGGTGCACCCCTGAGTCGGCGCCCGAGGTCCTCCATACCGGGCATGTGAGCCCTGAGATGTTTTCCCGTACGGCCTTCCAGGCTCGTACGAGGTAACCTCAAGGTCCCTTGGGCGGTGCTTCCCATTGCGTTTCTTTGACTCATGCTCCTTCTCATAGGCACGCTAATGGATATTGCTTCTTCTCATAGCCACACTAAAGTGGACCCCTCGATGGTTCGCCCTGCGGCCCCCCTTCTATACGGCCTTGTCGATTCCTTCCCTCCCACAAGTGGTAGAGGGTGTCGGCTATGTATGTCCTAGGGGTATGGAATGAACCCACATCATCTGAGCTGAATTACATTAAACTTCAAAGATCCGCGTCCTCAACACATGGCATTTCAATGTGATTTAACCTTGTGCCTCGCACATATGGTCCCCCCATCTCAGACATTCTTTACGCCGCTCGTCTCCAAGGGAATGTAATCTTCCTCACATGGAAAGATATCCCCCCTTTCGGAGTGGAATTAATCCACAGGGGAAGGGCTACCTCAGAGCATAATCCAATAGCCTCTCTTGCAAAAGGTAGCACCCATGCATCTCCATACTGCCCCACCACCAAGGCCAGGGGAGGGTGTGATAGGGAATGAGTAATATCCTTTTTTAGGTCCCAAATCCCTCTCCCTCTACGCCTTGTCGCATCTCGGTCCTCCATCGTGGAGTAAGTCCAGGCACCATGGCCCGCTCAATGCGTAAGCCCCTCTTCGCTTCTCACGGATGCACCCTTTGTGAAGGGATCATGTGGTCCCTACTGCCTCTTGTTTCTCACACCGAGCAAGACTCACATCGGCTTAGAGTGAACATCAACCATGACATCCTCCAATGGGCCAGATCAGAGCGAAAGCCCCATCCTGGCGAACTATGTTGACCTTGATTCATGCTATGCAATGGTACGTAGGAAGCCTCCATGAGGTTCAATCCCACCACTCGGTTGTCTGGACCCCTTTCATGTCAGTTCAACAACTCCTTGGGATGCCTCCGAGCGTATGCCCCAAATGTCGTCTCGCATGACGTTAAACTGTATGCCCTCATCATGCATGATATTAAATTGTATATCATCCTTCATGATGTTAACTGTATGTAGTCCAGCACGATGTTAAATTGTCTTCCTCATCATATATGATGTTAAATTGCACAATCCGAACTATTTGCACTTTGATCTGTGCTATGGATTAATACGTAGAAAAACTCACAAGGTTCAACCCACCACTCAGTCGTTCCGACTCCTTCGCGTCGGTCCGCCAACCATTGTGGGACACCTCAAAGAGTAAGCCCGATATCCACCATTGTGGGCCACCTCAAAGCGTAATCCCCATATCCTCCATTATGGGCCGCCTCATAAAGTAATCGCCATATCCACCATTGTGGGCCACCTCAGAGCATAAGCCCCAAATGCCCCCGTCCCACATGATGTTAAACTGTATAACTGAAATACGAATAATTTGATCCATGTCAAGGCATGGTACGTAGGAAGCATCCACAAGGTTCAAGCCCCTTCACTTCATCACCCATCCTGAATCTTACCAGGGCCGCCACATCCCAGTGGGATCATGCCATCACATTCTACTCCACTGTATCTAGTATGCCGTCCACGTGTCGGCCCCAACATCGGTGTTACCTTCAAGAGGGTCCTTTTATCTGATCCACTCTCAGTGTTCTGATCAGTCTGATCTATCCCCAATAGACTTCAAACTCGCAACATTCCCCATGTTAAACGTGGGAAGCTGAGGAAAACCTCAGATACATGCCTATGTGATGCTAATTCTCCTCGTTCGAAGTGGGATTACTTGGGCTTTCGCACCCTCGATATGCTCTATAATAAGGGACAGAAGACAGACATTCCAATCCCCTTGCATCAAGATACGCTAACAACACCTCAGCCTGACCTTTCTCCTCATCAAAGATTGCTTCCCCGACCAGGCCCCTTGGACCCTCTCGATGGAAGCACCGTAATTAACTGGTTTCCATGAAGATATGACACAGGGAACAAGATTCAGGAGCACATATTAAATCTATGAGGGAGACCCGGATTAGGTGATGAGATCCAAGGAGGAATCCACGGAAGGAAGAACTAACATCCCATCATCCCAGTTTAGATCTAGGATAAGACGTCCTTGATGAAAGAACAGATGCCGGCCTCATTTTTAATGTGGTAATGTGGGGAAACAGGCCATACGTCCTCCCCTGCGTGATGGATGCGTGCGCGCACCCCGGCGAAAGCGTCGGAAACAAAAAATGGTGAACCTGACGTGAATCTCTTCTCCTCTATACGAAGACTGGTAGCATTGGGGTGTTAGGAGATTAGAATGTCTCCAGGTCCGGGCACCCATCACCAGGACGTGAAACCTGCCAGGGGTTGGGGCAGTCAGGGCGTTGAGAACTCTGTTCTACGTGGTTGTCAGTGCAGATCCCCCTTACCAATCGTAGAAGATGGAATGGCACTGGGCTATTGGATGACGATTTTTATTCCTATTAGTGTTAATGGGTTCATATCAGTGTGTTCAGGAGTCAGATCACTGCATCCGGAGCTCGATTGACCTCTGGCCACTGGCACAGGGGCAGGGGCAGTACCGACGTCGCCACCCCGCATGGTCCCTCCATTTCCACAATTCATCTGACCACCGCGACTACCGAGCCCTCATGCCCCCTTTCCCCCATTAGATATTATACAAAAAAGGGTGATCAGCGACTTGTGTGCAGGTACGAGGAGGAAGGGGTCATCCCCACCAGGGTTATGGCCCATTTGGATATCGAGGTAGCTGCGCCTCAACGCCATCACCTCTCCCAAGGGCCGTAAAGGGAGCCGCTACTTCCCACACCGACGTTCAACCATTTCGGGAGCATATCCTCAGAACGCCTCGACACATCCCTTCCCTGTGTAGATGAGTTAGGGGATGTCCTAGTTCGCCCGATCAGGGACCCGCTCCAGGGGTTCACAGCAAGGGCCCCCGCCAGGTCGCATCGATGCCACCGCTTAAATCCTGGGGGAGAGTAGCAGGCAATTCATGTGCCCGCACCAGTGGCTCCATCCCATATGACCGGACGGCAGCGTCAAGAATGAGGGGAAGAGGATTCCCGCCATGGGGCATCAATGTCAGCAACCATTGTAGCCCAATCCACTACTAACTCCTGTCATAAAAACCCTGCACATGTTGAGACGGGGCAGTTACATGCCTGACACAGATCGAGGCCCCGACCGCCCCACAGGTAGGTTGGGTCGACTCTCCTGGTCGCCAGCACATGCAATGGCCGCTGCGGACCGATTCACGGTAGTGCTATCCACTATGAAGGCCTATATTGTGCCACCTTTCTAGGGAGTAAAATGCTTCCCCGTGATAGCTACGCTCTGGGTGGGGCTCTTTCTAGCACTCATGACACTAGGTACGGGGTCACATCCCCTAAAACTGGCCGCGAGTATGGAGCTATTTCATATCTGGTCACCCACCGACATAGAGGTCCTCCCCATGTCCCTTTCGACATCTTCCCCAGTGATCCTCGCACACCGACCTTCGATCCTCTCTTCCCCAGCACCGTCGCAACCAGAGGACTCTATGACGGATATCAGCCCTGCCCCAAGGAGCTACACAGGTGCAGGAAGGTGGGGTGTCGTCACCGCAAGAGAATTGACGGGGATGGCTAGAAGGAAATCAGACTAGCCGGTTTCTCAGACTCTGAGGCGGAGTACAACCCGTCGATAGCGCCCTCCCCTGGTCCTATGATTCAAGGGCAAGGATAGGGATGCGGCGTGTCATCCTCGTACTACCGAAATGCGATATCTATATAATCCTTTCATCCCTTCTATGGTATATCTAAGAGGACAAGGTCATGTCGTACCCCCAGTTATCAAATTTGTACCCACTGTCAGCTTCTCTGGAGGCACCTTCCACCTCAGTCAGAGGTGAAGGATACATTTTTCGGGGTTCGATGATGGAGGAGATGTGACAGAGGACACCCTTGGTAACCACCGACAAGGTGACAGGAGGCCCATTCACCGACCCATCCTTCCGTGATGTGGCATCCAGAACACTGCGAACCTTGGAAGATGACTTAGGATTCGGCGGCCAATCGGCCTGCTCGTCGTACTCACCGACGGCCAGCCCACTGGGCCAGGGGCCTGCCTCGGAGCCACTATCAGTTCCCCAATTGCTACCAATAAAAGAGAAGGTCTACCAGGGGACGATCCTGAACCTAACACATGGAGCTTCTGGACCGTCCACACAGTAGGCCACTTCCCTGAGATGTTTTGGTCGGCCGCAGGGTCGGATTTTGATATACTAGAATCACTCACCCTGGGATAGTTTGAATGTTTTTTCCAAACTCTATGGGCGACTCACTCCCGTCTTCGCCATCAGCAGGTGACCTACCCCAGGAGCCAAGCACACCTTAAGGATATCGGCGAGAAATGTTGTCAGGTCGACCTGGCCATGCCCCCCATGTTTCAGCTCCCCGAGTCACTTGGCCACCATAGGGACTTCCAACAACAATGCATTAAGAGTTTTCAAGTACTCCGCAAGGTTATCATGGAGGCCACCCCCTACGCACACGTCCATGGATGGGAGAAGTATGTTACCCTTCTCTTTAGTGTGATTTTCCGACTGCCCGACTCAGTGGATGACTCTGAGGTTATGCCCCCAAGGGTTGTGGCTGGCAAAATGGCCGATTTATCAGGAGACGAAAATGGTTTGGAACTTCTTGATGGGGACTCACCTCCCTAGGAAAGGCTGATACTGGACACATTCGGGCGGATTACTCTCCAGGAGAGGAACCTCCTAGGTCTCCCAAAACCCACTGAGGCATTAACACTGAGCCAGAATATCGACATGGGAAAAGAACCCGTTGGGGCTATCATGCTAGACGACCCATCTGACTTAGTTCAGAAGGAAGAGGAAGATCCCGAGAAGGCCATGCTGTGCCAACAGCATGCTGAGTTGAAGAGGCTGGTCGATGAGCTTCTGGCTGAATGCATTGCAGATCGGGGGCCTGACTATGGTGATCCTAGGCCGGGACAACATGGGCCTGAACAACTACCCCTCGAAGAGATTTTCCAGGGCAACCATGATCATGTCGTGTCAGCCAACATAGGAGAGTCCAGATCACATGGAAAGAGGGTGAAATACGTTTCAAATAACCCTCCTGAGCGGCATGACCACCCAAGAGTCCCCGCACTAGTTCCTCCCACTTCCCTAAGGGTCGCTCCACCAGAAGCCTCGCGAGCTGCTGATCTTGACTATCATATTGAAGATCCCAACAATGCACTCGTGGTTAGGGATCCTCGTTAGGACAAGAACTCACATCCAGACGATCCAATGGTAGCACTCAACGCCCACTTAGAGGCTTTGGAATCTCGGCAGGTGGCAATCCCACCAGACAGAAATCCATTCCCAGCATGGGTGGATGATATGTCGGCACCTCCAGGATTTGGGAACCCCACTTTTGACCACTTTAATGGGACATGAGAACCACCACAACATCTGACCCACTTCAACTCAAGGTGTGGGCACATGTTAGGAACTCTAGTGCAACAGGAGGCTGCCAAGCATCATTGATTTGTTCAGACACTATAGGGGCATGCATTCGTCTGGTATAACTAGCTCCCTATCAGATTTGGGACTAGCTGGGAGGACCTTCGTAGGAAATTCCTCTACCAGATCAGTTACACAACTCGGAAGACAAACATCGCAGACCTCTTTAGGTGCAAGCAAAGGCACGATGAGTGAGTCACGGACTTCGTCGCCCGGTGGAAGGGGCTCATATACTCCCTTGACATGCCACTGACTGAGGAGAAATTACAGACAATGTGCCTAAATAACATCATGGTTGAGCTGGTTCCTTCTATGATCACTCTGAAATACCCTGGAGGGTTCCAGGACTTCTCAGAGAAGGCTCAGCGCCTCGAAGAAGCCCTACAACAGGCCAGTCAGGCACACCCGCTACCTCCTGTAATCCCTACAAGGAATGCATCTAGAGTTGTGCCTGCTGTTGTGGCCCAGATAGAGGCCCCTAGGTAGCTAGAGTTTCTACCAGTGAGGCTAGCTCTACAGCCCTATATGGTTCCACCTCCACGTGCACTACTTCCATCCCAGCACCAACCGCCTCAAGGACGGCTAGCACCACCGCGTAACACATCGCCACCACCTAGGTGAAATAATCAGGTTCTGCTCCTCATCATGTGCCTCTGGCCTCTCATCAGTACTAGCCTCTTAGAGACCCTTTTTCGGATAGACAAAATCGGACCTACTCATTTGACGAGGCCTATGTCCCAGGTTACTTCCATAGTGTCTTGGAGAAGAGAATCATGCGGCTGCCTGGTTGCTGGAAGGTAGAAGAGGCACATCTCACTGATCACCATAAATACTGCCCTTATCACCAGAACCTGGGGAACACCATCCAATGATGCTACGTGTTCAAGGATTGGCTCCAAGACTAGATTAACAACAATAATCAGGTTGGGCCCACCCCTGTCACATGTGACATTTGTCTCTGTGAGATCAGATGGCAGTAGTGTCGACGATAAGGAATGGAAGTAGGTTTCTGACCATGGGTCCCGAATGTATAACGACTAGATGTCCTACAAGATGGTTCCCAGCACCCATGGCATCATCTGTGCATGCCATAATCATCCAGATCTTTCAGAAGATGCGGTTGAAACCTTTTCATTGTCGTCCCAGCAAGCCTCTTCATAGAAGAGCATGCGTCATCAGCGCAAGAAGAAAGAACGTGCCCTTCCAATTCCATCTCCATCCCACACTCATGGTGACTTCATCCCCCCAGAAATAGGGATCCTTCTGAGATTCCGCCCGGTAGTGGAAGATTCCTCAAGAGACAGTCATATTTCTGATTCGGTTAACACCTTAGAGTTGTTAAATCCCTTTTTGACTACCGATGATGAGGAATGACAGGTGGACCTTCCCAATGTCCCCAACTATCGCAAATACCAGCGGAGTCATGGCTACAAGAATCACTGGGCACGGTAGTTGGCACCCATAGCCAGGCTGTGCACACCACTGAGACCAGGAAGTAGGCCTAGTACAGAGCTCAGCACATGCATCCCCATCATCCGGTGTCGAAAGGTTCGCCTCTACCACCATTTGTGTTGTTGGATCAGGCGGAACCACCTCTGTCGTGATTCGACCAGCTCTGCCCTACCACCATCCGACACTATCCATCATGTCATAATCTGATATCCACTCTCCGGGCTTCAACTAGTGAACAGCGAGACATGCCTAGTACCAGTCAGCCACCGATCCCGCCGGCAGGGCCCGTCATGCCTCCAATCGCAGAGTGGACTCTTGTATGCAGGGTCTCACATTTGGCCCGAAAGTATGATGTTCTGAAGCACCTGGCCAACATTCCATCAAGGATTTGTATCCTTGAGGCTCTTATCCTATCATCTGAAATGCATGAGGCTCTCGTCAAGGGACTAAGTATCCCCCTCCAGTTTGAGACGGAGGTAGTAGCTGCATAATCCTTCCACGCTGAGGCAATTGAGAACGCCTAATGCCAGGAAGTTATCTCAGACTTCAGTGAATATGATGACCCTTCCATAAAGGGTCACATTCAACCATTGTACATCATTTTCCAGTTCAGTGGCATGGAATTGTGTCGTTGTCTTATTGACATGAGGTCCAGGATTAAACTAATCCCAAATTGGACGTTACAGAAGCTGTGTCTATCTGAGGATGATTTTACTCCCTCCAACCTCAGGATATATGGGTATGAAAGGACTGAGAAAACTCCAATCGGCAGTATTTTCTTCAAGACCCAGTTTAGTGGCCTAATGGCTAGCACTGAATTCATGGTTGTCTCCCAGGACACTGCCTACAATGCATTGATGGGTAGGTCGTGGCTCCAACTTCATGTGGCGGTCCCATCATCGTATCACCAATGAATTAAATACTCTTTTAATGGTCGTGTAGGCATGCTCCAAGGAGATGTGTCCCCCTTTTCCTCTTGTGAAGCCCAATATTTGGACTCCAACTATTAAAAGAGCAAGGATAAGCCGATTCTGGCAGGTGAGGTTGAGCTCACCATTGTCACAAGTGATCGCTGGGCAGGTTTGGATGATGCTTGCATCTTCCCAATCTATCAGTTGAAGGCCACAAACCCCGACATGGTTCAGTGCATTATTGTTTCGGGTACAAGAGGAAGGCATGTTCCCAGTTCCAAGAAACGGTGGAAAATCACCTCATACACCTACACCAACTAGGCTCAGGTGATTCCCGAACCTCCAACCCTTGTACGGTATTGGGACGTCATGCTCATGGAAATAGTGGTGCGTCATACTTATCTCTTCCACCGGGATGGAATTAACTGAGTCAAGTCGAAGCGCCACTACTACTTTGATGTCATCAAGCGTGGCCCCTTGGGTAGAAGACCAAATGGGATTGGATCGGCTGCCTTCATCACTATGGTCTTAGTGGCGCATGATTCTCCTGATACGATGACCAATACCACCCAAGCTAGCAGCAGCATTCCATCAGGGTCTAGTATCCCCGAAGCATCTCCCTCCACGGATGATCCCTCCACAAGTGGAGAGGAGGACATGGAAGATCTGACCCCCGCCTTTCAGGAGGGTGTCTTCATCACGGTCGACGAGTTGGTACAGGTGAACCTTGGTAGCGAGGCGGACCAAAGACCAACATTGTTCAGAACCGCTATGCCACATGAGGAGCAGAAACAATACGTAGACATTCTTAAATAGCATCATGACGTGTTTTCCTGGAGTGACGACGAGATGCCAGGACTATATTGTGTCGGTCAGGAAGAAAAAATGGACAGATCAGGGTCTATATTGACTCACATGATCTCAATCACCACTGTCCGAAGGATGATTTTCCCCTTCCAGGGATAGAATTGTTTATTGATTCCATGACCAGGTTCTAATCACTCTCAGTCATGGATGGGTATTTCGGGTACAACCAGTTCCAGATGGCCCCCGAGGACGAAGAGTTCACTTCCTTCAGGGCCCCCCAAGGTACTTTCTGTTACCAGTTTATTCCCTTCATCCTGAAGAATGTGGGGGCCACCTATCAATGGGCCATGTGTCACATATTCAATCTGATTCTTAGGACACTTGTGGAATGCTACGTGGATGATCTAGTAGTCAAATCTCACCAGCGCCAGGACCAACTCATGGACCTTGAGGAAGTGTTTGTATTCCTCCCTTCCCGCCACCTGAAGATAAAACCACTGAAGTGTGCCTTTGGGGTCACCTCCGGGATGTTTCTTGGCTTTGGTTTCATATACTGAGGCATCGAGATCTACCTAGAGAAGAAAAAATCCATCATCCAGATGCCTCCCCCAAGAAATATTCGGGAGCTTTGAGGTCTCCAAGTCCATTTAGCCAATATACGCCGATTCATTGAAAATCTTGTGGGAAACTGTAAGCCCTTTTCCCGGATCATGAAGAAAGGTGTCACCTATGAATGGGAGGAAGAGTGTCAAACCATCTTTGAGGAAATCCTAAAGTATCTGCTACAACCTCCGGTCTTGATTCCACCAGTTTTTTGGAGGCCACTGGTTCTTTACGAGACCTCCCTAGAACGGTTTCTCGGCACACTTCTCGCCCAGAAGAACAAAGAGGGAACAGATAACAGCCTCTACTACCTCAGCCACATGCTCCTCGATATAGAAATTATATATTATCACATCGAGAAGAGATGCCTTTCACTCTCATATTCCGAATAGAAATTGTGGCACTACTTGCAGCACCACGAGGTACATGTTGTCTCTTGGGTAGACCCATTGAAGTACATCATGAATCGACCTATATTGATTGGTCGACTAGTGTGGAGGGCAATGATCCTTCAGCAGTTAGAAATCAGGTTCGTGTCTCAGAAGGCTATCAATGGAAATGCATTGGTAGACATTCTAGTGGCTCACCAAACCTCCGTGGATCAGCAACTAGATCTAGGTTTTCCTGATGATGTAATCCTCTCAGTCGATCATGTCGTCCCATGCTGGAAGATTCACTTTGACGGTGCCTCCCAGATCCCCACTGGTATGAGGCTCAATGATCTTAGGCTCAACAGAGTGGTCTTGGGTATCATCTTTATCACCCCATAGCAATTCATCATGCCATATTCGTTCATGTTGTTAGAGGGACACAACAACAAAGAGGAAGAGTATCATTCCCTCATCGCTGGACTCGAGCTGGCCCTTGAGATCTATGTGCCCCATCTTCATGTGAAAGGGGACTCCGAGCTGGTTATCAACCAGGTCAATGGTGACTATGTTGTCAGAAATCCCATACTCCTATGATTATTGGAGTGGACCCTCCATCTAATGGTTCCATTCCCTTCTTGACAAGAGGACGTTCATATTCCCCAGTCACAGAACGGTCAAGAAGATGCTTTGGCCAGCCTGGCTACGTCGCTTGCGGAGCTTGAATAGTACAAACTGATATTCATGTGGCGCACCGGGGAGTCATTACTCCCATTACCGTTGAGGATGATCATGTCCCGTAGGTGAACCATCTTACCAATGGTTCCCCTACGTCAGGAGCCTTGGGTACTTTATATGCGGTGATCAAAATATTTTCGTATTGGAGGACACCATTGGTTGAATACCTCCAATGCGGTACTCTTCCATCAGACCGGGACGAGCGTGAGTGAATCATACATCATGCGCTGTGGTTTACCCTTCAGAGCGGTCCCAGCCTTGAGCAGATCCTTTATAGACGCGTATTTGATGGTGTTATCCTCTGTTACTTTAAAGGAGTCGAGATCTGTCATGTCATGCAATAGGATCATGCGGGTTCCTGTAGCGCCCATCAGGCCGGGTCGAAGTTGTCTCACCAGATTTGGAGGATGCGGTACATCAGGTCCTCCATGATCTATGACTGCATCGTGTTTTCCAAGAGGTTCCATGAGTTCAATGTTCATGCTAACTTTTGGAATCGGCCACGAGAACCTCTCTACATTCCCATGTATTCTTGAAACTTTTCATTCTGGGGGATGGTTGTCATTGGACGTTACCCACCGACGATGGCTCGCCAATGCCGGTTCATTCTGACCACTACAGATTTCTTTTCCAAGTGGGAAAAGGCAATTACACTCAAGTAAGTCAATGCCCATTCTATCACTATCTTAATGAGTTCCAACATCATCTATCGATTTGGAGTACCTCAATCTCCTAACGGATAACAAAACCAACATCCGAGCGGATGAGCTGAGGAAATTGTAGGCCAAGTACCACATTTGGTATAAACATACCTCCCACTATCATGTGCCTGAGAATGGACAGATCGAGGAATTTATCAAAACCCTCCCTAACATTCTGCAAAACATGGTTGGTCAGAGCAAGAAAATATGGATGTACAAGCTCCCCAACGCCCTATGGGATTATGGTATGATGACTTTAAATTCCATAAAGGTGACCTCGTATTCCCTGGTGTACAGAGACGAGGTCGTCCTGCCCATCAAGATTCAGTTTCCCTCATTGCGCACGGTGGTCTACTACTAGAAAGCACCGAATTGAGTTTCAAAAATCGGTTTAGCTGTATTGGAAGTGCTGGATGATAATAGGCATCACGCATTACACAACTTGGAAAGGCATCAGAGCATAATGGGTCGAGCTTTCCACAAGAAGGTTTGCCTCCGCTCTTTCCTACAAGGTGGCCTAGTACTAGCCCTCAGAGTGCCAATGATTCCCGGAAAAAAACAACAAAAGTCAGATCCCAAATGGTAGGCGCCTTTTATCGTTCATAAGGTCTATCCCAATGGTGCGTACTCCCTCGTGATAGTGGATGGCGAGCGTATCACTCCTCCCACTAACACCTTGTTCCTCAACCAGTATGTTGCATAAGCCTTGCGGTCCAGCATGACCCTAAACTGCAACCCATGTCCCCCACGACCTTAAACTGGATTGTGGTCCTACATGACCCTAAACTGCAACCCATTTCCCCGACGATCTAAAATTGGATAGTTGTCCTACATGACCCTAAACAGCGACCCATGTCCCCCATGACCTTAAACAAGATTGTGGTCATGCATGATCGTAAACTGAAACCCTTGTCCCCATGAACATAAACTAGATTGTGGTCCTACATGACCATAAACTGAAACCCATGTCCCCCACAACCTTAAACTGGATTGCAGTCCTGCATGATCCAAAACTGCAAACCATGTCATCCACGACCATAAACTGGATTGCGGTCATGCATGACCCTAAACTGCAACCCATGTCCCCCACGACCATAAACTGGATTGTTGTCCTACATGACCCTAAACTACAACCCATATCCCCTATGGCCATAAACTGGATTGTGGTCCTGCTTGACCCTAAACTACAACCCATGTCCCCCACGACCTTAAACTGGATTTCAGTCCTGCATGACCCTAAAATGCAACACATGCCCCCCCGACTGTAAACTGGATTGCTGTCTGACATGAACCTAAAATGAATTTTGTCCAGCACGACCTTAAACCTCATTTGTCCCTACATTGGGGCCTTTTTGGTCCGAGTTCTAAGACCATAATCTATGATCTTTATGGTCTGGCTTGTCCTTAAACTGCATGCTTGTCCTTGCTCCAAGATGTTAAACTTCAAGCTAGGCAGGCCTTCTTGACTGAGGCCCATCCTCAGGCCCCTGGGCCATCTCGGGCCCCTTAGCATCAGTCCTTCCCCAGAGTGTGCAGCGTGGTGTAATATTATGTCTTCATTCACGATGGGTTACTCACCGCACCATACACATTCCAGGATGAAATGCCTCTCACCGTCCTACATGACGTTGAACTATGCTTCTATAACTACGTGCAGCTTGATTCTCATCCTTATGAGATATGTAGGACCACCTGAGCATCTAGGTTTCATGTCCATCCCCATATCATAGGATATCACATGATCTCTCGGTCACCTAAGTCTCTTGGCATGTCCCTCCCCACGGGGGGATATATAGGTGTGGTACAGGGTTTTTGGAACCATTCCCCCTTCTCTTGGGAATCTGCCATATTTTGGACGCTCTCAAACTAATCCCTTCGACCCTTTACAGTGGTCTGCTAATGTGTTAAGAGTACTCTAGTCTAGGACCTGGAGTGTCAGATTCAACATAGGAATGTTTCGTCAACTAGCCATGCTTCGTTCCCCCCTTCATTCGGGCCCCCATTATCATTCACACCCGGAGGGACCCCCAAGAATGGCTTGGATACAACACCTAAGGGATCTCTTACCGTCACAGGACAACTCCCTCAAGGGTTTCAGACAACAAATAGATAAAAATCTCATGTTGAGAATATGCTAAACGGTTGATGCTCGTTTTTTTGTTCCCAAGGCTAACATGAAAGGATGATGTGTTGTGAACATGGTCAGTAGGAATCCTCCGTCGTCACACCAACTCCTCCTAGCCCAGAATATTGGATTCATGATTTTCATTGTGTTCCACCCCATCGTGACAAGGTGAAATCTCGACAGTCCTTGCACTAACCATCAGTGCACCTCCACAGGTAAGACGAATAAGGCTGCGTGATGGCGCCTCTCGGGGCTCCCACGATCTATGCACTAAGATTATATTCATGGGTTTTCTCTAAGGGCCATTCATATCTTCACCCTTGTCCCCACATGAAACAAGTACTCTCCCATAAATTGTGTTTTGGGCTCATCTCTTCTGGATGCTAGTGTCCCCTACCCCCGGATTGTTGGACCCTTGTCGGCTCCTTGGCTTGAGGCTCCTCTCCCGCAATCATGCGCGGTGATGGTATGAGGTTATTTCCACATGTACATATTGTAAGAATTATCGTTTCATGTGTATTCCCACAGTTCCAGGCCATACGACCTTAAACTGTGCTGGTTGGTCCTACCACACGACCATTAACTATGATGATATCATCCTTGCCACAAAATGAAAAACGGCACTGCATTGTCGTAACCTCCCCATAGGTTACATCATGATGGTTATTGGTCAATTACCATACCATTATTCAATGCCTTTATATGTCTTGATTATTGTGGCGATTCCAGGAATTTTTTCCAAAGTTCAGTCGTTCCACGAAAGATAAACCCTTCACCTCCAAGGACAACAATACATATGAAATGACGCTTCTTTTGGTGCGAGGGCTAGATCCGCACACCTCTTTCATCCTTTTCATAGGTACCATGTCATGTCGTTCCATCCTTCAATAACTATGTGTAGATTGATCCCCATTATCATGGGGTACGTAGGAACGCCCATACCTCTCATCTAAGGTTCCATCTTGGGGTCCGCTAATTCATCGTGTATGTCCCGCTTTTGGGAATATGACCATGGGGCTGTGTGGAATCGTAAGTAGGACCTTGTCCTCATTTACGTCGGGATTGCAATAGCCACACCATGTACAACCTATTGTAAGAATTATCACGTCTGTGTCTCGTCCTGCGCGATGTTAAAAGGAGCCCCCAAGAACTACGAATGGCTTTATTCTCATCCTTATGAGATACGTAAGAGCACCTAGGAACATCCCCATAGGCCCGTCCAAACATTCGTGTTTGGTCCCTTGAACTAAACACATCTCCCAAGAGCATATGGTGAGAATGTCCATGTCCTCATTCACGTCTAGTTTCATAACAAATTATCCATCTGTCTCCCACATCCCTTACTCTTTGGTCCGAGCTGTAAGTCCATAAACTAAGATACTTTCTAGAACTACTTTTGGATTGATTATCATAATTATGAGGTACATAGTAATTCTTGGACATTTTGTCTTGGGTCCATCCCCAAGGACTAGCAAAACCCATTCCTCTTCACTGTCGACCCCTTGGCCTGACTTTTTGGGGAGTCGTGTAACTGCATCATCTGCCCCGAGTAAGTGAGGGATGCCCCATAGAAATGTTCTTAAGCGACAGTCCTCCCACCAGAGAGGTCCTATCTAGAGATTGGGATGATATGTGACTAGATTAATATGTCTGCCTAATGATCCTTTACCATAGTGGCACAGTCTTGGGATTGTTGGATTCTCTTCAAACAAACCACCACACCACATTCCACACTTTGGGTGCCCCTTTTTTCAGATCTTTATCCTCTTTCATGTTTTATGGGACCCCCTAACAATATGGATGCTCGACCTGTGGTATGCCTGCTATAGAAATATGGATGATACACCTTTGGTCCACCTATTTCAATAGTATGGATGATTGATCTACAGTCTGCCTGCTGTCCGGGGCCAATGTTCTAGAAGACTGGTCATGTTTGACGGGATCCTCTAACAATATGGATGCTCGACCTGTGGTCCTCCTGCTATTACAATATGGATGATAGTCCTTTGGTCCGCCTATTGTAACAGTATGAATGATTGACCTATGTTCTGCCTACTGTCCTGGGCCATCATTCAAGAAGACTGATCGACGATATTTGAGTTAGGCCTTGTGTTGCAAACATAGTCCGTGGTCATCCCTCATTTGTTGTCTCTAATTCAGGCCAACGTGATATGGATGTTGTGTTTCCTCCACAGATAACAGTTATCCTCCATCGTCGCGCCCACCCATTGTGTCCCGAATTTGGGTAACGTGATTAACCTTTTTCATCTCCCTATGTGTGGATTGATTTCAATGCCCCATAAATTTCTCATCTCGTGTGCTAGAGAAAATTTAGAAGATGATATATCGATTGGTCCTAGGTCCCCTCCCTTCGGCTGGACCTCCCTCTCCTCCTTAGATATCTGGGCCCAATTTCAAATGCATAAAGTTTGGTTGAGGCCCCACAGTCGGATGAAATGATAACACGAGAATCCTTTGATTCTCACATTGGTTGTGACCCACATGTTCTTAGTGGTGAGTTTTTATTCATTTCAGGATTATGGTTGATCATATTAAACCAAAGGTACAGGTAAATAGATTAGTCCATACATTGGATCAAAATACTGAGCAGTGCAAGAAAATAGTTCATGAGATGGCCAAAATAGATCCCTTATGGATCAGCGTGCTGGATTGATCATACCAACACTGCTACCCTTTGGCTGGTAGCCTCCAAGATTGCTTCTCACTCCCTGAAGACTCTCTCTTCATCAACAGCCACAAAGCACAGTTCTCCAATCATAGCTTGTGATTGCGCCCGTTCAGTTTGAAGTACGGTCATCTATTGACCCGCCTCCATCAATTATTCATCGGTGTCAGCCAGTTGGTCCATCAGTTGATCCACCGGCTCAGAGCATGTTGCAATGATGGCATCCTTCTTTGCTTCGTACCCTTAGAGACTCCAAACTGCCTGTTCTGCCCTAAGGAACTCTGGGGTGCTCACTGATCTTTCCTAACACTGGGCAATGTCAGTGAGCCAGCTGCTCTCACATATCTTCTCGGCCATGTAATCACGGACCATTAGATGAAGGTGTTGAGAGTCATCCCCTACAGCACACAAGAAACGTAGCCATTTCTAGAGTGATCCCATCTGCCTCAACCAATCCACACGAGGCTGCCTAAAAAATCCCTGTATACACTTCCACCCTTTGTGTCATGTCATCAGGCTCTCCTCGGCTGCTTCCGAATATGAATCATCTATCTCCTCGGGATCAGTGGGCTGGTGTGTAGGAAAGGCAGCCAGCTGGTCTATAGTAGGAACTGCCTTGGGGATACCTTCATGGGGAATAGGATTCTCGACGTCCGAGCAACCTTCCTCTATCACCCTAACAGCGGCGGTGCCTCCATCAGCTTCCGGCCATGCTCCAATAACAACACCGCTGATGTCTATCGCCCCCTGCTCACCAATTTCAGGGGACGACTTAGTTTGGGAGGTATGTTCTGAAGGAGTTGGTATGTCCTCCACTAGTCTACTCATGGATGGCCCAGGATAAGCAGCCCGACAAGCCTCCAACACTAAGATCATTTTACAAGGAGCATCCAGATTATTTGGATTTTCTAACTGTAATTTCCAGTAGCAAAGCAGGGGACTTACAGGAACCCAGAGCGTCAGCCTCCGATGTGCTGGCCGCTATAGGAGCTATCGTGGAAAGAGTCCCCTTCTGCGCTTGTTAGTTCGATAATGGGTTTTGGTTCCCCATCTTTTCCCACCAGCACCTCACCTTATTCTCCTATTGGGTATGCTTGATCAGCACCTACGTTCTCCTGAGTGAGCTTGACAAATGGGTACGAAATTTCAGATGAGAATGGGCAAGGAAGGAGGGTGAATAAGTATAGAGACGAACCTCTAGTAGCTCGGTTATCTCCATATCGGAGCCGAAGATCTCGCCACTCTCTTGCAAACTCTCTTGGCGGGACCCTCCCAGAGAACCTTCATCTTCTCTGTCACCTTTTTCATCTCCTGTTTCCTCCTCTCCCTCTAACTCCTCATCACTGTCGACTTCTCCCGACAACATCACTTCCAGATCATGCTCTTGGCCAAGCATCACATTCACCAAGAATGGTGACTCTGCATGCCGACCCCTTTGACGTCCGTATGTGTCCACGGTTGTTATATATGAGTCCGACCGATGGATGTTTATTCTGTCAGTAACTCGAATGTGCCCGACCTCTGACAGCTGGATCTCGTCCTACATTATCTTCTGCCAAATGGCTTCAACGCTCATTTATTGTCGCATAGTAATCCAATCTGACCAAAATGTCAGAAAAATTGAATCATGGGAATGTTCGAGCAGGTATCATATCTACTTTCAGGGTAGCTCTCTGGAAACCTCGTGTGACCCCCTCCAGGAAACAAGGTCGCAGCGACACCATGTGATGTCCCCGCATGAGAGGTCCCGGCCTGTGCATGCCTCGCTGCCTGATGTGCCCCTGGTCCCCCCCTTCTAGTAGCACCTTGCATGCTATCTCGCCATCTGGGTTCCACACGGTTAGTCTCGAGTTTCCAGACTCTCTTGGGTAAAAGCCCCTAAGGGTACATGATAGTCATGTGTTCGACATACTCAGTTGATAGGCCAACGTCGAACCTAGTGAGATGAAGGTTAATGATGTCACTAGAGCCTTAAGTGGTGAACATTAACCACATCTGGTGAAGGATGCATGGATTCTTATCCTCTCGGATATCTGTGAATACATTCTACAACCTTCGTTGGAGGCACCTGAACTACCTGGAAAATCAGGACGGCATGTAAGGCTCACATATGATCTTCCTATGAATCTGATCTAAAAGCATACCACCTCGGATGCTGAGGAAGTATTCTTGCTACTCCAGTGACCCTTTCCCATTCGTCACCATCTGGCCGACTTGGGTGGGGAACGCGCTGAACTTGATATTGGAATATTCACCTATTCGGATCCTTATGCCCTCTTCGTTGAGCGTCATTAGTGAAACCCTGACAATATTCAGGAGACATTCCCGCAGGCCGTTGCCCGGAGGAGGAACATCATTCGACAAGGTGTACCCACCAAGATGAGCCGCCACCAAGCCGTTTAAGATCTTCAAGGGGCCACACACCCTCTGAGGTGACCCCCATGTGATATGAGTCCCAAGATGGCATACAACCTAGCTAACATGAGGACCGCAAGATTAAAACTTTTGTTGGTGGCCATGGTGGCTGCCATCACCAGTGTTGTTGGACGGATGCACATTCTTGCATCTCGCACCGGTAGGAGACACCCGCTCAAGAAGGTGGCAAGGAACCCAGCATATCGGACGTTCAGGTCCAAGGCCTTGATAACACGATAGCCCCACGATTGGTATTTCCCCGCCTCAAGGTTACTCAAGTACAATCCATTCTTGCTCCTCTGAGCCATGGTTGGGAAATGTTTTCCCCATCCTGACATCTTGAACGTCGGGTCCTTCTCCAGGAATTGTTTGAACTAGTCCTTGTAGGTGATGTCCTACAAGAAATCCTTGACCTGTAGCCTCTCCATGGCCAAATCAAGCAGGTGCAACGTCAGCATGGGGGTCCGTGACCTGTCATCCCAGGTGTTCATGGGATGAATGAACTCGTCATATTGGTAGCCCTCTAGTGGGATACATGTGATGTAGTGAACATCAAAGAGGCTGATTCCATCTTCCCCATGGTGAAGGTGGAATGTGTTGTTATGTAACGCCCCGACCCTATATACCCAGAGTTGGTGAATTATTACATAACATTGGCATGTTCTCATAGGATCATGTCTCGAAAGACTGATTAGTTTAGTAGTCTTGGAAATACTGGATATATTCATAAGTCTTACATTACATCATAAGGTAAAAAAACTAAAACAACATCTTGTCTTCATATCCCCTCATACTATCCTTGTAGGTCATTCATAAATTACTTCTTCTCATCCTGGGAAAAATAAAACATTGAAAGGGCTGAGCTCAGATGCTCAGTAAGGATAACAATATAGCAGATGCTTTCATAGATAAGCATAAACACTAAAAGTAATTTTTAACTAAAACAAAAGCCTTTTAAACACGAACATCAACATAATATGGCAATGATAAAATGAAGTAATGCCATTTACTTATTCACATGGATATTCTACTAGTCGAACAATCACATGCAATATCAATAACCACTTTCATAATGATGGAATGCATAATGTCAGACTATCATAACCACATAGCCAAGGCCTCATTCCAATACTACAAATAATATTTTTTCAAGGCCTTGTGCCAAGACAATATTTTGTCTCATGAGACCTACCGATGCATCGAGGAGCTATAGCGGGCTACACCCATCACTTATTAAGTCCAATGCATTCCCATATGAAAAGTTTTAAACATAACTTATTCATTCGTATTAAAACTAGCATACGAAATGTCAATACTTTAACCACAAACCATGAATGGTATAAAAATAGCATATCCACAGTCAAACATAACTCATTTGATACAATATGGAAGATTGTATTGTACCACATTATCCTCAATCAAGAATAATGAAGGATGTTGACATAGATGAAAATAATCATCAAAACTATTTGAGAGAAATAGCCCCCTTTTTCGTGAAGTCATTTAAAAGTCACACTATTTGTCAAGAATCCATTTAAAAATAGATTTTTAAATGAAATTGTCCCATACCACATTGAAAATTTTAAAAGGAGTTTTAATTTTAAAACTTTAATGTCTATATAAATAAATCGTTAAAACCATTTTTTAAAACATGAACATTAATGAGCTCGATTTAGAAGACTAATTCTTTAATACATTTAAAAATGGTATTTTAGTTAGAGTTTCTAACCAAAAGAGAGACACTTGAATAAAAATAATTGAGGTAATCAAAACATTATAATATCATGAGAATAAAGTAATTCATGATATTCTATGTTATAGAACATTATATACACCACATAAAAGTGATTTGGTGTATAACAACAAATAAGTCCCAATAGAATGTAAATTGAGATGAAATTTCTCATAAAGGCCAGATCCTTATGTTAAGGATAAATCAACGACATAATCATGTGTGAAAAATATAAATACACTAAATATGATTGTATATTCCGTGTGAAATATTCAAGGACATTCACACATATTCATGTAAAAACAACACCAACAATTGGATGTTTAACTCAATAAATGGAGAATGAGATAAAATTACTCTTATCAAATTCATATAAATGACTTGAGAAATTATAAATGGAGTGATTATGTGTATCAAAAGTAAATCCCCAGGAAGGGGAGTGGAAATTATGACATTATCAAATTATTAGTGATTCCACACATAATCATGGCGTAATTTAATCAATGAAATATGGGTAATGCCAAATGAGTTGAAATTGAAATTTCAAATTCCCTTATCGATTAGGTAACTTACGAAACATACACCCATGAAAGAAGGATCATACCATGATGATGTAAATACCCACAAATTGATTTATATTACACAATCAATACAATCATGGTATGTATACATACACCACATGCAATAATTAAGTGGTGAACAATGGAATTCTCACGAAATTTAGAGTGAGTTAAGAGACACCTTACTTTGTACTATTTCCTTGGTCGATGGTAGGATAACCTCCTATATAATGGTGAAATAATTTTTATTGAATTATTCAATAATCATTTACATTAATATGATATCATATATGACCTTTTAACATTGATTTTTTAATAATATCTTAGAATTATCGTTATTTCGGGTGTTAACGGGTTTATACTACTTTATATTCTTTGTTTTGTGAGCCATATTTGTTATTAATGGGATGTATATTATTCATATCCAGAATGATATAATGTCCTTAAAAATTCTTTTTAATCATAAAATGGGAATTATACTTGAATGGATATGATGGAGACTGAATCTAATCGCGTTCGTGGAGACGGTACTCCGTATGTACGCACGATCGACAATATCATTCTTTTGATATTAAAATAATATATAATTGGATGGTATATAATATATAAAGAATCATTATCATGTTATATTAATTATTTAAATGAGTTACACATCGTTATTATACCCACCCAAATAATAATATATTGAATAACAATTACACCACGATGTGGAGATGGTAAGTCATACGTACACACGTATGGTGACATGTTATTCAAAGGGTGGATAGAATACTGAATATGGTTGTACCATATTTATAATAAAATCATAGTATATATAAGATACTGGAGTTATTATTTTAGAATTGTAATAACAAAAAAAGAAGAAGTGGAAGAAGAAAGGAACTTGAAAATGGGTGGTGAAAACATTTCCTCTTCTTCGGGTTCTTCCTTTTGATTTTATCAAAAGTGCTCCATAAGATAGCTTTCTGATCACACTAAGGCCTCTAGGTTTTAGTGAGGGATGTTTATAGAGTATTTGGACAGGGGTTGGAAGAACCCAAAGGCTTTTAAGGTGTGATGAAATGAGAAGGATGAGTGCCCTTTTATAAGAGGGGTGAGGGGCACCTTTGGAAAAGATAGAAATATTAATTTATATGAAATTAATATTCGGATTCTAATGGCTCTGAAGTTGATTATTGATAGGTTAAGGTGGAGATAGGTCTAAAACCATTAAAAAAATAGAATTTAGATAGGTTTGGGTCATTATATTAACCTTATCTTTTAGTTTTAACTCATAGTTAGTTAGTTTGACATTTACCATGTCACTTTGAATTTTTATATTATATAGTTAATAAAATTACTATAGAAATCCTAGAGACCCCCAAGGGGTCCATTAATGATACACATATCATGATATAAGTCTCTTGGCCGTAAAATATATTTTTAGGAATTTAATATCAATTAATAATATAATATTGTTTTAAAAAACTATTTTATGTCAATTTTGACACTATTCAATAGTTGATTTTTGTAAAACTCATAACAGAATTATTCCTTCAGAAAAAGTTAATAAAATCATTAATAACATGTCATATTAACCTATAAAAATTAGTTGAATTCATTAAAAGTCTCAAATTATATTTATTTGGGTATTTATAATATCATTTATTTTAATTTTTTACTATTATGGTAATTACTGCATCATCATTGTGTCATAAATAAATTAAATTATTTAATGTATAAAAATTATAAATAAAATACCATAATGTAGGAAATCGTTTTATCTTTCTAATGAATATTTTTAGTCGAAAATCCAACATATATAACCCTATGTAAAAATTTCTTTTCTAAATGATATATTTTTGTGTCATTTTTGTATTCATTTTAACATAATTAAAATAAAGTGTCCCTATCACTTACAAGTGGCTCCATGGGGTCCCAAAATCGACCCAAAGATGCCCATGGTCGGACATGTATCAACCAATAAGGTTAGGACATGTTTTATGGTAATTTTTTATTATTATAATATTATTTTTTAACCCTTATTTACCGGATTTACCTTTTAACCAGGGTAAATAAAATATTTACTGAAGTAATTATTCAAAATGTGTTAAAATAAAAGATACCTATTTAAACAATTTGGACATCCTAATTCCAAATATGAAATCCATTTTTCAAAATTCAATATACAGAAATGGTAGTAATTAATTTAAAATGAATATCTGTTGTTAAAACAAAAAGCATTTTTTAAGAGATAATAACTATCAAAAGATTGGAACTTGTTTATGTCTGGTTTAATTGTGATATTATGTCCAATGAAAAACATTGAATTAAATGGTAAAAATATATTCTATATATACTTTAAAACCAATAAAATTCATAATTTATCAATATTAATTATTCTAATTAAAAAAGTTGTTTTTAATTAAGATTTAGTAATTTTCACTATTCATCAAAAAATGAAAGTTATCTGAAAAGAACCAGAATTTCACCCTAGGCTAATTTCGATATTCTGAATCCAAAAATGAAGTCCATTTTGAGAGATAGATTTTATAAAATTTCATAATGTCTAGATTGATTGGATGTGGTGTCTTAGAATCATGAAGATGCATACAATGCACACCATTGCATTATTCAAAAGGAAACGCACTGTGGAAGCATGGGGGGTTACATTCTCCCCTCCTTCAAAAAATTCAGTCCTCGAAATTTTTAAAATTGGGCTTGCGAATATAATGGAATGTCCCACATTAGAAAAAGAGTCAATAAAACTATCACTTTAAAAGAAAGTGGGGGAGGTATAAAGGTCAACCAAGATAAAACATACTAGGATTCCAGGTAGGAAAACATGGATGTGGAAGATGAACTAAGTGTCATGATCTGATGGAGAGGGATAGAAATCCTGATCAGGAGAGACTTAACAGTAATAAAACCACAAACTTGTGTTGGGACAAATAATCATTAGTCTCCTAGTAGGAAAAGTAAACGGACAACATTTTTTGCTTTAAGTTACATTACATAAGGAGGAGAAATTCATTTATGATATTGACTAAGAATATAAAGATATATACTTACTTTTTAAGTAGAGATTCATTCATTAATAAATTTCCACCACTAACTCATTTTTTTAAACGATGAGTATTCAAAAAGACTTGGTCACACTGGAAGAGCTAGAATACAATTCTATAGAATCACATGATCCTTGCAGGATAAACTATATATTTACATTTTCTTTAGAGATTAATCGACAACAAAATGGTTAGTACATGATCTAATGACCCCAAAAAAGGATATTACTTGAGAGAAATAAACACTAATCTTAATTTCTAAAATTAAACCAATAATAGCCCAAGGTTAAATAAATACCATTCAATAATCAATTGTCCTTAAAATCCTTCAATATAATCCAAAATAATATTGAAACCCAAAATATAGAAGAATTTGATTATGTAGTCTCCCATGTATAATTGTATCTCCAAATGACATTAATTACTCTTAAAGTCACATACTTAATAGTAATTAACCTAATAATTTCCATAAATAACCCAAATCAATATAAATCCACAATAAAAACATAGATAAAAATCCACCATTACTCCTCAAATGAAATCCCGTACTACTCTATTTTCATTTGGCATATAGTGTTCTCAACAAAGTGAACAACATCCAAAATAAAATTTATCACTTAATCACCAAATCATTTTCCTGTACGAAGGGTATTAATTTGGTAAGACATAAGATCCCAAATCAAATTATTATTGATCAATAAAATAATTTAACTAAAAATAATAGTCACACTAACCAGGGACTTCACGTAGTCCAGTGGTAGGAGATAAATCCCAATCGCACTTTGGTTGTGGGTTCGATTCCCACAGCATTGTCCGACACGACGGGTTGTCACACGGTCTACGTGTTGTCCTTTTTGAAAAACTATATTTTATTACATTACCAAAATGAGATAAATTCCTCAAAATAACCATAACATAATTTAACCATAGATGTTATCTCATAGCTTTCATTTTCATCCAAAATTATAATAATTTGTAATTGCCTCAAACCCAATGATCATATAAAACCAAATGGATATTGTAACTATATCCACAAGAGAAAAGATAATTCTCCCATAAATATCATTCTCACATGGCAAACGTTAGGGTTACAAATACAAGAGAAAATTATTCCAATGTAAACCCTTCAACAAGGATCACTAATAATTTTTAAACATTTATCCAACCATTTATTTCCACATAGCTTCTTCTCTGACCAGGAAAATATCCTATATAATAGGACATTCACTCGGGTAATGGCCAGTTCCCCTACATTTATGGAAAATGATTGTAAATGGGTTTTTTGGACCATTTTTATCTTCTTCCATAGTACTCTTCATTTTTCTTTGGCAATTATTCACTTTATGTCCTTCCTTCCCGCACGTAAATAATTTCTTTGTCCCATTGAGACACTTTCTTGGGTGTCTCCTTCCACATTTCCTGCATGATGGAAATTGAGGATTTCTTTCTCCATGGTCTCCACTACTGGAGCTCATACCATTCATCACCTTTCTCTTCTTTTTTGAGTCCGGTAATTGGTTAATATATATATTGTTGATCATATTTTTCGAAAACTGATTTGTCATTAAGAAGATATCTTTTACGCCTATCAACATTCCAATTTGTTGCTCATTGCCACCACCATTCCCACCCTGTACATCATTGTCAAAGTCACTATGACTTCCTTGGATTCTATCCATTGACTAAAACCAGAAATCATTGTGTGAGTTACAGCAGTCATAAAATCATTTACAGATTAACATTTCACCATATTCTCTATTTAAAACATATTAGGATTAACCAAGGTCATTTACTCTCATCTTATACATGTATTACTTCAAATTGGTTTGTAAAGAAAATGTAAATTATCCGAAGCATATCCCCCAGGAGTGTCATAACCAAGAGTGCAGCAAGGCCCCTTGTCGTGCACCAGTTCCTGTTCGAGTCTAGCTCAAAGCGGTGTTTTCTAGTTTTACCCCTAGGTACATATTTGCCAGAGCCGACTCTACCTGATCGTATCCAGACAGAGATGTATTTCTCGGAAAACTCACAAAATCTCTATAATACCAAAATTCTCGGAAGTTCTTCTATACTAATCCTCAAAGTTCATCTTAGGTCTACGTGCTCTAATCAGAGTTTATCTAAATATAGCTACCAAGGTTTGTACTAAACTTCCTCTGATACCAACTGTAACGCCCCGACCCTAGATACCCAGAGTCGGTGCATTATTACATAACTTTGGTATGATCTCAAAGGATCAAGTCTCGAAAGACCGATTAGTTTTGTGGTCATGGAAACTCTAGATAGATTCACATGTCTTACATTACATAATAAGGTAAAAAAACTAAGAAAACATCTTGTCTTCATATCCCCTCATACTATCCTTGCAGGTCATTCATAAATTAATTTTTCTCATCTTGGTAAAAATAAAACACTGAAAGGGGTGAGCTCAGATGCTCAGTAAGGATAACAATATAGTAGAAGCTTTCATAGATAAGCATAAACACTTAAAGTAATTTTTAACTAAAACAAAATCCTTTTAAACATGAACTTCAGCATAATATGGAAAAGATAAAATAAAATAATGCCATTTTATTATTCACATGGATATTCTACTAGTCGAACAATCACATGCAATATCAATAACTACTTTCATAATGATGGAATGCATAATGAGAGACTATCATAACCACATAGCCAAGGCCTCGTGCCAAGATTACAAATAAGATTCTGTCTTGGCCTTGTGCCAAGACACTATTTTGTCTCATGAGACCTGCCGATGCATCGAGGAGCTATAGCGGGCTCCACCCGTCACATATTAAGTCCAATGCCTTCCAATATGAAATGTTTTAAACTTAACATACACATTCGTATTAAAACTAGTATACGAAATGTCAATACATTAACCACAAACCATGAATGGTATAAAAATAGCACGTCTACAGTCAAACATAACTAATTTGATACAATATGGATGATTGTATTGTACCACATTATCTTCAATCAAGAATAATTAAGGATGTTGACATAGATGAAAAAAATCATCAAAACTATTTGAGAGAAATATCCCCCTCTTTCTTGAAGTCATTTAAAAGTCACACTATTTTTCAAGAATCCATTTCAAAATAGATTTTTGAATCATAGTGTCCCATACCACTTTGAAACTTTTAATAGGAGTTTTAATTTTAAAACTTTAATGTCCATATAAATAAATCCTTAAAATTATTTTTTAAAACATGGTCATTAATGAGCAAGATTTAGAAAAATAAGTCTTTAAAACATTTAAAAATGGTATTTTAGTTAGAGATTCTAACCAAAAGAGAGACACATGAATACAAATAATTGAGGTAATCAAAAAATTTTAATATCATGAAAATAAAGGAATTCATGATATACTATGTCAAAGAACATTATATACACCACATATAAGTGATTTGGTGTATAACAACAAAGAAGTCTCAATGGAATGTAAATTGAGATGATATCTATCATAAATTTCATATCCATAGGTTAAGTATAAATCAACGACATAATTATGTGTGACCAATATAAATACACTAAATATGATTGGATATTCAGTGTTAAACAATGAAGGACATTCACACATATTCATGTAAACACAACACCAACAATTGGATGTTTAACTCAACAAATGGAGAATGAGTTAAAATTACTCTTATAAAATTAATATCAATGACTTGAGAAATTATCAATGGTGTGATTATGTGTATCAAAAGTATATCCACAGGAAGGGGAGTGGAAATTATTACATAATCAAATGATTAGTGATTCCACACATAATCTTGGGGTAATATAATCAATGAAATATGCGTAATGCCATATGAGTGGAAATTGAAATTTCAAATTCCCTTATCGATTAGGTAAGATACGAAACATACACCAATGAATGAAGGATCATACCATGATGATGTAAATAACCATAAATTAAATTATATTACACAATGAATACAATCATGGGCAGTTTACATACACCACATGAAATAATTAAGTGGTGAACAATGGAATTCTCACAAAATTAAGAGTGAGTTAAAAAACCCCTTACTTTGTACTTTTTCCTGGGTCGATGGTAGGATAACCTACTGTATAATGGTGAAATAATTTTTATTTAATTATACAAGAATCATTTAAATTAATATGATATCATAAATGATCTTTTAACATTTATTTGTTAATAATATCTTAGAATTATCGTCATTTCGGGTGTTAACGGGTTTATTCAACTTTATATTATTTGTTATGTGAGCCATATTTGTTATTAGTGGGATGTATATTATTCATATGAAGAATTATATAATGTACTTAAACATTATTATTAATCATCAAATGATAATTATACTTGAATGGATATGATGGAGACTGAATCTAATCGTGTTCGTGGAGACGGTACTCCGTATGTACGCACGATCGACAATATCATTCTTTTGATATTAAAATAATATATAATTGTATGGTATATAATATATAAAGAATCATTATCATGTTATATTTATTATTTAAATGAGTTACACATCATTATTATACCCACCCGAATAATAATATATTGAATAACAATTACACCACGATGTGGAGACGGTAAGTCGTACATATACACGTATGGTGACATGTTATTCAAAGGGTGGATAGAATACTGAATATGGTTGTAACAAATTTATAATAACATCACAGTATATATAAGATACTAGAGTTATTATTTTAGAATTGTAATAACAATAAAAGAAGAAGTGGAAGAATAAAGGTACTTGAAATGGGTTGGTGAAAACATTACCTCTTCTTCAGGTTCTTCCTTTTGATTTGATCAAAAGGGCTCCTTAGGTTGGCTTTATGATCAAACTAAGGCCTCTAGTTTTTAGTTAGGGAAGTTTAGATAGTATTTGGGTAGGGTTTGGCCGAACCAAAAGGCTTTTAAGGTGTGATGAAATGAGGAGGAGGAGTGCCCTTTTATAATAGGGGTGAGGGGCACCTTTGGAAAAGCTA
This sequence comes from Viscum album, assembly GCA_963277665.1. Taxonomy (NCBI): domain Eukaryota; kingdom Viridiplantae; phylum Streptophyta; class Magnoliopsida; order Santalales; family Viscaceae; genus Viscum; species Viscum album. The sequence goes on from OY728138.1 coordinate 836,811,084, forward strand.
GAAATATTAATATATAATAAATTAATATTAGGTTTCTAATGGCATAAAAGTTGATTATTAAAAGGTTAAGGTGGGTATAGGTATAAAACCATTCAACCAATAGAATTTAGACAGGTTTCAGTCATTATATTAACCTTATCTTGTAGTTTTAACTCTTAGTTAATTAGTTTGACATTTACCATGTCACTTTGTATTTTTATATTATATAGTTAATAAACATACAATATACATCCAAGAGACCCCCAAGTGGTCTATTAATGATACAAATATCACTATATAAGTCTCTTGGCCTATAATTAGATTTTTAGGAATTTAATATCAATTAATAATATAATATTTTAAAAAAACTCTTTTATGTCAATTTTGACACTATTCAATAGTTGATTTTTGTAAAACTCATAACAGAATTATTCCTTCGAAAAAAGTTAATTAATTATTTAATAACATGTCATATTAACCTATAAAAATATTGAAATTCCTTAAAAGTCTCAAATTATATTTATGTGGTATTTATAATATCAATTAATTTAATTTTTTACTATTATGGTAATTACTGCATCATCATTGTGTCATTAATAAATAAAATTATATAATGTCTAAAAATTATAAATAAAATACCATTATGTAGGAAATAGTTTTAGCTTTCTAATTAATAATTTTAGTTGAGAATCCAACATATATAACCCTATGTAAAAATTGCATTTCTAAAAAAATATGCTTGTGTCATTTTTGTATTCATTTTAACTTACTTAAAATAAAGTGTCCCTATCACTTTCAAGTGGCTCCATGGGGTCCCAAAATCGACCCAAAGATTCCCATGGTCGGACATGTATCAACCAATAATATTAGGGAATGATTTAGGGTAATTGTTTATTATTATAATATTATTTTTAACCCTTATTTACCAGATTTACCTTTTAACCATGGTAAATAAAATATTTACCGATGTAATTATTCAAAATGTCTAAAAATTAAAGTTACCTATTTACACAATTTGAAAATCCTGATTCCAAATATGAAATCCATTTTTCCAAATTCAATACACAGAAGTGGCAATAATTAATTTAAAATTAATTAACGCTGTTAAAACAAAAATCGTGTTTTTAAGAGATAATAACTATCAAAAGATTGACACTTGTTTATGTCTGGTTTAACTGTGAAATTATGTCCAATGAAAAAAATTGAATTAAATGGTAAAAATATATTCTAAATATACTTTAAAACCACTCAAATTCATAATTTATCAATATTAATTATTTCGATTAAAAAAGTTGTTTTTAATTAAAATTTAGTAACTGTCACTATTCATCAAAATATGAAAGTTATCTGAAAAGTACCAAAATGTCACCCTAGGCTAATTTCGATATTCAAATCCAAAAATGAAGTCCATTTTCAGAGATAGAATTTATAAAATTTCATAACGGCAAGATTGATTGGTTTTGGTGGGTTAGAATCTCAAAGTTGCGTACAATGCACGCAATTGCATTATTCAAAGGGAATCATACCGTGGAAGCATGGGGTGTTACATGTTATCAGGGGAACCTCGGGTAAACAAATTTGGACCGTGTTCAAGTTGATGGTAGAATAGGAATTGTGACATCCACACCGCCTCGAACAAACATATGTGTCGCAGCTCGGCACCGAATTGGTCGCACGTATGGCGATCCCAGTACGCCCGGGACCACTCACTGGTGAAGATGCCTCCGGACCGCAGTTCCCAATATTATAGCAAGCCCTTATTATCGTACGTGATGCTCTGAAGGAACGTGATTACATAGAGGGCCAGAGATCATTCCGCAACCGGATCACCCCTGACAATGGTTCTATTCCTCGGGATCATGACATACACATCCATGTGTCTGGTTTCCTTGGAAGGATGACCATTGTTGGTGATGTTGTAGCAGGGAAGATTGTCCTCCCAGGTCACCTATCACCACGATGTGTCCACCTCGAAGACCAAAAATGGGATCTTCACCCGGATTTCGATGTTCCCGAGAGGGAGGTTGTTGGACAGAGGATACTCTTTCTGGGCAGGGGTCAGCAGGTTGAACATGGTAAGGTTGTTGGAAACAACCACCTTGGCACCATAAACCTCTTCTTTGCCGCCATTTCAGCTCTACGAGCGGTGGTTTCCACCTCATCGACTTTCTTCGTGGAAATCGTGAGTTCATTGAGAGTTGCGCGAAATCCATAGGGATTGCACGAAATCGGAAGGAGTTGCACGAAATTTGGATATGTGGCGTGCAATTCCGGAGGAAGGCACGAAATCAGAAACATAACCGTGAAATATCTGAGTTTTCATGCAAATACGGCCGAAACACAAAATTAATTATTCACTAACACTGTGTGTTTTCCGCACCCTCGCCAAGGAAATTGCGTGTGCGAGAGCTCAAAGCCTATCACGCGGAAAAGCTTTAGTACAATGTAGGAGATCCAACACCTCTTTTTATAGGTGAGGATGGGGTTCCATGCCACGCGGAAAGCAAATTCCGCACTTAACCAGTGTTTTGCGCTCCCAATTGGCTTTTGCGTGCAATGTTCCCACAAAATCCACCACATCGGCATTTCGGTGTTTCCCTTAGAATCTAACTGTTGCGACCTCTCGCTGATCCAATTCCTAGTGGTGGAATTTGTAGACTCCGAAAAAAGTACGTAACTTCTAGAGGAAGTTTTGAAATGATGAAGCGAGGTCATATTCAGACCCAGAGGCTCGGTCTGGAGGGCCTGGAAATGCCGCACGAAATAATGGAGGAAGTGTGCTAAAAAAGTTTGGCTGCGTGGAAGGAGTCCGTGATTCACAAAAGGTTCTCAGCTCTGGCGTGCAATTTTGCACTCCCACCCCACACAGGGCCCGTTTCTGCTTTACCGTCTCTGGAGCACAATATTTCACACGCCGCCTGGATTCCGTGATGCCATGAGACTATAAATAGAAGGAGACCCTTCCATTTATAGGTTTCCGAATTTCAACCGGCTCCTGTGCGCATAATAGGACTCCCATACGCGCAATATGAAATTAAGGTATTGACTATTTTCACGCAACCTTGCCCCAAGATCCGCCTTTACGTGCAATCCCACTGGATTCGATAAAATTACAAACATCTCAGGGTTCCTCTGTTGGGAGCAATCTCTCCCATTTCGTGCAAAACATTCCAATTTCACGCAATCCCATCGCGTAGTAAGATGTTTGAATAGGATTTGGCCATTGCTACTTGCGGGAAATCCACCTCCTTTGCACATTCTCCTCCTAGCCGCACGCAATCCACCTGCCCCAAATTACGCAGCATCCCAATGTTTGGCGCGCAACAATCCTCTTTGAACACAATCCCTAGGACCCCTCACCTTGACACGTCTTGGGTGCCTCCCTATGTAGGTGCCCGAGGTCCTCCATAGTGGGCATGTGCGCCATGCCCTGTTTCCCCGTACGGCCTTCTAGGCTCGTATGAGGTAACCTCAAGGACCCTTGATCGGTGTTTCCCGTTGCATTTCTTTGACTCATACTCCTTCGCATAGGCACGCTAACGACTATTGCGTATTCACATAGACATGCTAACATGGACCCCTCTAGGGTCTTCCATGTGCCCCCCTTCTATACGGTATTTCTTATGCCTTCCCTCCCACAAGGGTTAGAGGGTGTCGGTTATGTAAGTCTTACGAATGTGGCGTGAATACACCTCATCCGAGCTGCAAGATGTTAAACTACCATGCACATCATCCTCAACACATGACGTTAAACTGTCATCCGACCCCGTGCCTCACACATAGCGTCCCCCCGGCTCGGACATTATTTACGCCTCTCATCTCCACGGGAATGGAATCTTACTCACATGGAATGATATCCTCCCTTTCGGAGTGGTGGATGTCCATGGGGGAAGGGCTTCCTTAGAGCGTAATCACATATCCTCTTTCATGAAAGGTAGCACCCATGCACCTCCATACTTCCCCACCGCCAAGGCCATGGGAGGGTGTGATAGGGAATGAGGCATCTCCATTGTTCTGTCCCAAATCCCTCTCCCTCTACACCTTGTTGTATCTCGGGCCTCCATCCTGGAGTAAGCCCCGACACCGTGGGCCACGAAACACATAAGCCCCTATTCGCTTCTCATGGACGCACCCAATACGACGTGATCATCTGGTCCCTGTTACCTCTTGTTTCTCACACCGATCATGACTCACGTGGTCTTAGAGTGAGCATCGACCACAACATCTTCCTACGGGATGCCTCAGAGAATAAGCCCCTTCCCAGAGAACTATGAGGACTTTGACCCGTGTTATGTCATGGTACATAGGAAGCCTCCATGAGGATCATGACCACCACCCAGTTGTTCCAACCACCTTCGTGTCGGTTCACCAATTCCTTGGGCCACCTCCAAGCGTAAGCCCCAAATGGCGTCTTGCGTGGCATTAAACTGTATTCCCTCATCCTGAATTATGTTAAGCTGTATGTCGTCCCGCAAGATGTTAAAATGTATGCAGTCCAGGACGACATTAAACAATCTGCCTCGTCCCAAATTACGTTAAACTACACCATCTCAACTACGTGGACATTGATCCCCGATAAAGCATGGTACATAGGAAGCCTCCACGAAGTTCAAGCCCACCACATAGTCGTTCTGACCAATTTTTGTTTCTCTTCCAACCATTGTTGGCCGCCTCAGTGCGTAAGCACCATATCCACCATTATGGGCCGCATCAGAGCGTATGCCCCATATCCACCATTATGGTCCGCCTCAGTGCGTAAGCCTTATAACAGCCACTGTGGGCTGCCTTAGAGAATACGCCCCAAATGACCATTTCATCATGACGTTAAAATGTATACCCGAACTACGAGGACTTTGATCCATGTCAAGGCATGTTACGTAGGAAGCATCCACGAGGTTCAAGCCCCTTCACATCATCACCCATCATGATTCTTTCCCAGTCCGCTACATCCTGGTGTGATCATGCCACCTCATTCCACTCAACTGTATTCGGGAAGCCGCCCACGTGCTCGCCCCAAAATCGGAGTTCCATTCAGGGGGTTCTTTATCTGATCAACTCTCAGTGTTCCGATGAGTCTTATCTGTCCTCTCTGGTTGTTAAACTCGCGACATAACCTGTGGTAAACATGGTATGCTAAGGAAAACCATAGATACATGTCCATGGCATGCCAATTCCCTGCGTTCGATGTGGGATTCCTCGGGGTTCCACACCCTCAAGAATCCCTATAATAAGGGATAGAATACAGAAATGACAATCCCCTAGCGTCAAGACACTAAAATGACACCTAAGTGTTACCATTCTCTTCACCGAATGTTGCTTCCCCGACCAGACCCCTTGGACTGTCTCGACTGAAGCAGCGTAATTAACTTGTGTTCATGAAAATATGGCATTAGTAACAAGATTCACGAGCACATCATAAATCAATGAGGGAGACCCAGACTAGGTGACGAGCTCCGAGGGGGAATCCACAGAAGGAAGAACATACATCACATCATCCTGGTTTTGATCAAGAAGTAGATGTCCCTGAAGAAGGAACAGATGTCGCACACTGTTGGAAAGCGGGAATGCGGGGCAACAATCCGCACATCCTCCCCTCCTTAACAGATGCACGCGTGTGCCCCGGAGAAAGAATCGTAAATAGACATGTTCCAAGTATAAAAAACATATGGTCATAATTATAACAAACCTTAAAATGTTAGAACATGATTTTATCATTAATAACGTTTTTCTCAACATAATGAAGTATTTATCTCAGATAACATGACATAAAATTTTCATTAATAAGCATTACCTTGATTCAAATTCCTTATCAAATTCAAATAACACATGAAATAATATATTTAGTTAAACATGCAGAGTTCCATCCATTTTTTATCATCAAATTACAAGAAGAAATATATTCATTCGACGTTGATCATCTTTAATTCATTATCCAACCAATTTACAATTACAATATTAAAATTCAATACCATTTTCCATCTAAAACGTTATTATTCCATAACATAATAAGACATTCAAACAAGATTAATATTGATAGAACACTATCAATAAAATAAAAATTTAATCAATAATTACTCTATCAAACATTTACATTTGATTGTAATCAAACTAGTTATTAATCTGGTTAAAGCATTATTATATTAATTTTATTTCCATACAAGGGTTTAATCCAAGATAACATTGTGGTCACAAGTTAATAAATTAGAGTATTATTGAATCCCCTACTCAAATTATTAAATGTTCTTCACAAAATTATGGACCTACAATTAAAATCCTGATTTCCCATCATATAATAATTTAATCCCATCATGTATGTCATTCCTTAATAATACCATAAAAAAATCCATTATAAACAAAAATAGAAACAGTCATTGCATTGAATGAATGAAATGGGAGGAATAATATTGCAGGGCGATAATATAACAAGTGTGACATAATATTCGATTGGTTCAGATCAAAGATATAATCATAATAATAAATCGCCTTAAATGTATCACCATCACCAAAATAAAAGTGTTGATGTAACATATAGATTTGAGAGAAGGGGAAGGTTTTGAAAAATTTTTATAGAAATTTAGATTATAAATTCACCCCCAATGGATTATTTTAGGTTTAAACCCCTCATTGAAATCATAAATATATTAGACATATAGATTTATCATTAAAATGAGTAACCTCAAATTAGAATACTGTTATTTATATAGAATTTTAAAAGTATTGTTTATGATGTAAAAACACACATATTCTATAAAACCCTTGTTGCAAAATAAATTCTCCATTATTATCAATTTTGGTATCTAAAATCAACCATACCCATAATAAGAATCTTCTATGCTATAAGGGCTATAGAGAAATGAAAAAAATTTGACTACATGAATTTATTACCTTACTGTAGATACATATCAAATAATTATCATCCTCAAGAATCCAAAATCTTCAAAATGTAGAAATTAGAAATGCTTTATCTGAATATCCACCCTATTTTAAGCCTCTAATGAATCCCAAAATTAAATGATCTCAACCCTCCTACTAAGAGGATACTAGAACAAAACAATCAAATTGAAAAATGTAGATTCAAAACACTCTCATTTGGAAGATACCACTCATACTAGATCATGGTTACCGAGAACTTGAAAAAAGGGAACTATCAAAAAAAAGATCAAAAACAACAAAATTATTTAAAGTAAGAGAATATATAAAAATAAGAAATATCAATGTAATGTGTGAATATCTATTACCAATGTTTTATGGTACTCTACTCTACCCCACCAAGTCACCACAATACGTGAACCTGGTCAATAGAAATCACATGTAACAACTTCTCTAGGCATCCTGAGATCTATTAAGGTCACTCTACCAAGTCACATCATATTCAATATATATTTACCCTCTATTAATGATTTTTTTGTCTTCATGAAGGTAAAGTAAATGTTGAAACACATTGAAGATATCATGTATATGTATCATATATGGGAAAGTGGTATCTGATACAACCTAACTCTAACAAAAGAAAAAACCATGAAATATCCAACAAACCATTGATAAAGAATAATCCCATCACCAAAGATTCACTTACCATGGTGAGGACTCACATTTAATAACTCCAGATCTCCAATGTCGACCCCATATGTAACCACCTATGTTTAAAGTAGTATTTATGATTTTTTTGTTTTCATTTATCATCTCAGGAATTATGTAAATCCTATATATTGTATTCAATACTTGTTATGTCATAAGAGTTACTACCTCCTTGACCATAGTCCAGAACATCTTGGTTTTACATGATTGTCCATATAATTTTTCAAATGATATCATGTAATGTTTTATTGTAAAAAAACTAACCAAGGGTATGTCCATCATCCCTAAACCATAAAAATCAAGGACATAAGAGTACAACATATATCCATGTGTATGGATGGTCCAGTCTATCTGAATATCCTTTTGTAGAATAAATTTATTCCTAAGGAATAACCTATATCCAAAATCATGATAAAAACTGCTCCACACCATGGAGGTAGAAAATCTATTCTATCATAGATGATGAACCCCTAGACTCTAGAGAGTCACTCCACTTCCACTAGATACATTCCATAAAAACCTTCTACTAATCAAGATTCTGATATCTCTATAATGTCAGATGACTTTAAAACTCTATCCACAATCACACATATATAATAAAATCATCCATAATGTGATGGTAAAATAGTAATAAATTCCTTATTTATTTCCCCCCACTTCCATTGGGGAATATCTAATGGCTGAAGTAAACCATCGAAAATAGGGTGCACAACATTCACCTTCTGATTGTCAAAACATTAATACACAAACCCCATAATAACACACTTCAACCCTTGACACAAAAATTATCCCCACAAATATTTTTACATTTATTCATTTCTAGATGTTATGCCAAAGGTAACATATGGTACCCATAGAAAATGATCTCATTAAACATTGGAGGAATGGAAATAATACCCCAGAACAACACTCAGTTATTTCCATCCTTAGACCAACCATCATTGGTATCACAAAAAATAACTCATTCCCACTATGCATCCACCTTCGAATCCCTCAACTATAACTCCTACACCTGATACACCAAATACAACTACAATTTCATCTAAGAAACCTCCACCTTCCTTATCTCTAACAACAAGATTCATCACAGAGAGTTCATCCATCACCCTCAATGAATTACAATATTCATTCACAATATCACTATATGGATTTCTTCTCATCGCGTGAACAAAATCATTATCCTTTCCTAGTGTATAATTAATATTTATGTCATAATATGATAATAATTATATTGACCGTTAATGATGTCTGTTCATATTAGACTTCGTCAGTACATACATCTGGATCAAATGATTAGTATAATGGAAAAATCAAATCCAATAAGGTTATTTCACTATAACTTCTATGGAAACAAGAAATATTCCAACTCCATATCATGGGTGGAATAGTTATGATCATAAAAATATAACTTCCAAGACCCATAAATAATAATTGATCACTGATGCAACAAAAGACACTGAATAAAAAGACATGAAAAGTCGCATAAAAAATAAAAAATAATTTATTCACTAAGAAAACAATGGATGGTAAATCTTTCTAACATCTCATTCATGTAGTAAAAAACATCTTCCCAATGATCATTCAATAATAAAGCTTGATTCTTCGAATTCAATGATTTTATAGGTGTTATAACCCAAGGTAAAATGGCAATGAACAGCTAATAATAGATTGTAATATCAAGGAAACATCCCAACTATGTAACAATATTGGGATATTCCCAAGAATCCAAAATCTATATAATTAAAGGATAAAAAGATACTCCCTACATGGGAATAAAATTATGAATGTAATGTAAATCAAAAGTCTATAAATAGCACTTCAACAACTTCCCAAATAATTACTAATGTTGATGAACTCCCAATAATGAAGCATATTCTGTGAATTGAACTCCTCAAAATTTATGTACATAATGATTTCATCAAGGAAGCCCCATAAAAACATATCTTGGATCACCATAAATAAAATTTTTATCAGATCCATCAACATCAAAAGAACTTGTGTCACACAAAATGGCTTCACAAAAAACTCATATTTCCCTTTATGACACTATAATGAATTTCTTGTTATATCATTGTCCATCGCCTGTATTTGGTAATATGTTGACTATACATTGATCCTTGAGAACAAAAATTCTCCACTTATAAGATCAAATAAATCCTCAATATATAGAATAGTATAGTGGTTCTTCATAGTAACCTGATACAAGTGATGATAAATGATACACAGTCATAAGCATATATAATATTTTTTTTCAACAAAACTAATACATTGAAAGGTGGGAGACATAGTAGAACATATCTACTATACAACATATCATAACGCAATACATGAAACTCCACAACTGTTTAGGATCCACCGAATACATATTCAATGAGATAAAAGGAATGCATGACTATAACATGATCCAAAACGTGATCTCCCATAGATGGGGTAATGCTAAGACATCCCCTAGAATGACATAATATTACTCATCCACAACATTAGGAATCTCTATCGATAGAACCCTCAATGAACTCAACATCAACTCAGAAATAAAATATTATTTGTGAAAAAAACATAATTTAGCCATTTGAGGGTATAACTAACCAATGAACATATTTTTCTCTCCTCCTACCTAACAGAACAAAACAAAAATCCTAAAAAAACATTATATCTTGTGCAAAATACAACTATTTCATAAAAAAGAATGATATCATAAGGTTTAGTATACAAACATATGAATTATTCCCAATAGATAAGATCCCCCAACACTAGTTCATAGTATCTAAAAACATCATATATGTCATCCAAATCTCAAAATGGAATAATACCCACAAAGAGGACAAGATTCATCTCAACCACAATTCTCATGGAATGGTTTATAGAAGGTGGTATTATAATGTGGGTGAAAATAATATTAAAAAAGAATTCAGCCACTTAGAATATAATAATGGGTAAATAGAATGATGTTTGGTTTCCCACGGCTAGAAACACGAATGCATAAAGATGTCCACAACCCACATCTGATCCTATATGACCCAACAGTTTACCAAGTACATAACTATTCTCATTCCAAGGATTACGAGGAGAATCTTCAAGATTTCAATTACCTTCCCGATCCATATCTATTTATATGAATTTAGAACACCATTTTTATATTGGCTTAGTTGAAACTACCACAATAGTGGAACATAAATCTGTACACCTAATATTGGCTATCTACATAGAATTATTGTACACTCTTTTAGATGATGACCACATCCCCCAAAAGGAAAAAAATATGTCTGGTCCATTTGTTTAAGTCTTGGAGTCCAATCCTCTGTGAGATAACAGAGGTTGAGGGCTGGGACATACCACCAACAAACCAAATAATCATCTTTCCAAGCAACTAGGAACCCCAGTTCATTGATATAATCCTTGAGGAATTCTGATGACTCCCCTCCCAAGAATATCTGGTTTTGTCCATCATCATCTCAACAACATCTTCTCTCACCATAACCTATATATACATCAACTTCATAAAAAGGGTGACATGAAATTATATCTATGTACAATAATATTACGGAAAATTCCTCACCCTAGCTTCCCCATCATGCAACAAATCAGGGGATATTTAAAAAGGGTCCTCAAATGGATCCCAAACTCTTGAATATTATAACTCCCCTACTAAAGGAAAATAGGATTCTAGTGATTCACCATCATCCTAGTAGAATAAATTAACTCTATAAGGAACATGATCCACCTTATCTTTCATCCCCATTTAACATTGTTATAGTCTATGAAACCCAACCCCCCTTCCAAGCATGGACCAAAATCCAACATACATCAAACTCCATTAACTAGTACTCATTGAATCTGTTTAAAAATAATCCATAATACTTTTATAAACTCCAATAATGAATTTCCCATATATTCCTCCTCAAATTTTAATCGTTTTTGTAGACATCTAATCTCCAGTGATCTTCTGGTACATCAAGATAAACATCTGTATCCTGAACATGATGGTGATATCCTCATAGATCCATGCATATAAAAATTAAAAATTATTACACTCATAAAAATTGAATATAGAGTAAATAACATTAATTATTTAATTAATCATTTTATTTCACTAATTTTTTAACATATCCCAAGGTCTACACATTTCAAAAATATGTTAAATGAAACTGAACCTATGACATATGACTAGTTCTCATCCTAACAACCATTTTCTCATTATTTAGTAGACTCGGTAAATACGATAGTCTATACATCAGATCAGAGGGGTGTTCAGATTCAGTTGTCTCTGCCAGTCTCCCTGGTTAACATCACTTATTGAACATAGCCAACAATATTTCCCTACCAACCACTTCAACAACATCTATTTCTAATTACAAAATACATCATATATAATAAAACAATCCTTTGATATGACTCTTTCATTACCCTACCCAAAATGTGTACACCATTGGGGTCAACAATGGGATATGGAGAATGGTGATTCGTGAATTCTTCCTCAAGTAGGCCCTAGGTTGGATAATTGCATCATTGGTATAACATATATATTAGTGGGTGGAATTAAACTCTAGGAGAAAATAAAAATTATATATACAACAAGGAAATTATTATAAAAAGGTACTCAAATATTTTTAAAATGAATCCCATCTACATGAATGTAATTTCATATAGTACTAAAATGACTAAAAGGGAAAATAATAACAAAAGAGGTATACTCAGATGTGACCACGATGCCCAAACTTATCCTACAAATAAATGATCTAGTAACATATTAACCAATCTCCAACATACCCCTACTAAAAATAAAATTGTTTCTATATAAGAGAACTGATAATAATAGTGTATTCATTAGTTTCGTTCTTGGATACTCTTGTGAAAAAGATGAAGGAAGCATAGTGAAGCATTGTAAAAAAATAAACTAAAATTTCATCAAAATAGGTATACAATTTTACCAAACCATACATTTTTATCTCTCCCCATGCATCGCATACAATTGAGAATATAATCTATTAATGAAATATAAAAGTTTCGTTATTCATGTTTACCAAATATTTCACCGCACTGTCCAATGTTGCACGTCCCAAACAATATCTCTCCAAAATAATCAGCCTAAATACTCCTAGTAAATACATCACATAATCACATAATTCCATCCACATATCAGTATAATGTAACATTGTAGTTTCTAGGAGTAACCATGACCCTTATGATGTGTATCATATATCAATTATTAAAACATAATAAAGTACGTCTAATAAACAATGTAAGTTTCCTATACACATCACATTCAATACGAATGATAGATATAATAATTATTTGGATACAAATTTGGAGATAAATGAGTGTGAAGTAACAAAAATCCATAAAACCCTCTACACACATATATGAGGTTTTTATCAATAAGAACCTTATTTTTCCGATTAGGTATAGATTTATTGAATGTTTACATAATACCTTGAATATAGACAAATTTGTGTTTTTAAAGAGATTATTAGAGTTTTGGGGGTATATATACCTTGTTCAAAGCCAAAATCACATGTTTTTTTTAAAAATAATTTGTGTATAATATTAAGCTGAAAATGTACCACCCAATACATATTATTTGTTGTAACTATGCACATTTGTCAATGGCTCTATATAGGGTTTCACATTTTGAGGAAACCATACAATACGAGATGCACACGTATAATGTGGTACTGTTGTTTTTATTTCAGATGAGAATCATGGTTTCTGAATAGTATCAAAAATGTTCTGTAGGAACCATGTGAAACTGTAGGTGAGGAGGATTGGTGTGAATAGTATGTTCATGGTTGGACTAGCCATGGGGAATAACCATGAAACCCAATAGTTTGATGAAAAATGTACATTTTCCCATTAATAACATTAAATTGATAACATACTCTTCTTTTCCTTATTTCCCCTAGTTATAATATCTTTTTTTTTATTAGAGAGATTCTTCAAGACGAAATCTTGGTTATGGTGTAGTTCTTCTATATGTCCTTTCATTCTAACATTGGTCATCTTGTTGGATCTGTGTTAGTGATTTCTTCCTTTTTAATGTTCATATAATAATTTTTTTGCATCTATAAAGTTATTCTTGAGAATGCTAATATGTACTATTTTATTGTATTCATTTTATATTATTTTTTCATCCAATCTAGACTGAGTTAGGAGTTCATATATGATGAGTTTTCTACCACGATTATATGTAAGGTATTCTATGCATTTTCAATCAATGCCTATTTATTTGATAGAATGTTTTTGTTTTTATTCATTCCATCAATTAAGGGAATTTCTTGTAACTTAATTTAATGACATGATTAAAATATTGGAGCCCTTTTAGGTATCCCAATTAGAACCTTGTAATGGTTGAGGGTTTTTTGACCACAACCCAGACCACCAATTAGCTTTGTCAATGTATTTTAACAATGTCACGTGAACTCATTGAGTGATTTTGAGCTGTCTATCTTAGTGGGAGACATCTAAATTTTAATATGATATTAGGAGTAAAATTGTACCTATTATCTATGTAATAGCATATCATTAAATATTTTATTGGTTTAAATGGGATACATTGAATTAGTTGGATGAAATAATCACTTATGTAGTATTATGAATTGGATTATGAAATTATTCCAATGATAATGAAAATAATTTATGAATGACCCCTGATTTCTTATGTAATCACTTTGATAATGGATGAATCAATATTGTACTACGGACAATAGTGGATTCCATGTACATCTCTACTCCATGGATAAAATAATACTTATGGATTCTATGGTCACTTATACTCCCTGAATACTAAAAAATATTTACTTCCAAAATCATTTACACTCCATGGATCTATATTATAATAGATTTTTTATAAATATATACTCGGTGGATCTATCCATTGAGTCTAAGAAATAATTACATAAAATATGATGTAGTGAATGTTTTAAAATGATATACATTTGACTAATATTATGAGTGTTTGATTATAGTTGATAGAATAGAAAACATTTCTCCACCTTTATTAATCTAATTACTATTATATATTCCACACCAATTATAAATTTATATATACATTTAGGATTTTTCTAGACATTTCACGTGGTTTCCTACTGTGTGATATGTCATAAACTATTGGGGGATCTGTTTGGTACCAAAATATACATCATAGATGCCATTAGTCATTGGTAAAAGCACATATTTTAGGATTCTTGATTGTTTAGGCATTAGATAATGAGATAATATGACTGATCTATACTCATGATTCTCTCTAGTTATTGAAAAATTTCATTATATTTCACATTTGATACATGTATTATACTAGATGTCTATATCTTGGTATTATATTCAGTTTTTTATACACACATTACATAATTATCTTGAAAATGATATTTCGTATAACATAGATTACTTTTGCTATTTTTTTCTGGTTTTATACGTTTTGTTAGGGATTTATATTTTTCATCCACTTAATTATTTACATTTGATACTAATGTGTTACTCTAATCATGATGGTATAGTATCCTCATTGTACCACCTCATACCCTCAATGCTACTATAGGACCTAAACCATACAGGAATGTGGGGTTGAGGCCATGTTACCCACTAGCTTGGGGAACTAATCAATCACTTCTTGGTTTGGATTTCACCAAGTTGTATAAGAGTGATTTTTATTATCTTTTATTATTATTATTTACTATTTGGGATGGTATAATTGAGAAATATAAATATATAGGAATTGTTTAATGAGAGTTTCTTAGGATTATCTAAACCATGTATCAGAAAAAACTAAATTTTGTAGGATGTGACATTTTATCTCGATTTTCCTACTAGAGTGCATTTTAGTCCACCGTTGGGGGATGAGAATGAAATTTGACATTATTATTTCTATTTTTTAAAAATATCATTTCATCCTTGGACATATATAGAATGAATGTAATGATCATGCATCATCTGTGGATCCTTATATGATTAACATTCCAAAAATAATCCATGCCATATATGATGAATATCTTGACTAAGATAGATTTATTATGATAGCACTATGTTATATAATTTTTATCAAATAAAATTTCTTTCAAGATATTAAGTAACATAATTTGTACATAATGTTTATAGAATAGTATAAACAGTTATTCCTATATAATAAATAGTATAAAAATAATTTAGTCAATTACGGTATGTTGATTCATAGACAATTGGTCAAATAGAAAAGAATGTATTATGTTTGAGAATAATAATATTCCACACATCCATTTATATAGTGTATAGGACCTTGTAAATTGGATATGATAATACACATGATTCAACAAATAAAAATAACTGTAATATATATATGTACCTAAATGATTTTTAATTCTAAAATTTAATGTTAACTATAAAGTAGAGTTTCCAAATTCAATTGGTATCCCATATATTATGACATGTTCTTAGAAATATAGATTGTAACATCCCAGGTAAATACAAGATAAGACATATTTCATTATAATAATAGTTGTGAACTAAATATTAATTTTACTTTAAAAGGGTTTCTATGTTCGATAGTGTACACAATATGCAACAACGTGTTTCATAGAAATCTTATGTTGCACAATAATAATATAATATTATTATTTTCAATGTTAGTTAACTCGTCGCCGTTTTATTGGTGGGAATGAATGAAACTAACTACAATATGATTATACAAGTCTATTAAATGTATTTACATTTATCCATTAAAAGTTAGAGGATTAAAATGTGAATGAATCTAATTTTAAGCATAATTTACATTAAATGGTCGGTTTGCCTCCTTTTAATAGAAAACCCTATTAAATCTAGTTTTGATCACATTAATAAATTCTACCTAACGAAATAAAATTATTATTTACAATGGGGACATAAAAATGTACTTTGTGTAAATTTTTGGAATTTTTCCAAAAAAGTTCATTTATTAATGTATAGTGGATAATATAGTATTTTAATTCAAAACTGTGTTTTAATATAATTTTTTTATATAATTATATTATTTTTGTAATTGGATTCAAAGTGTAATTATAATATATTTTTATCATTTAACCCAATTCTGTTCATTGGAATCAATTTCACTTTGAATATGGACATAAAAAAGATTCAATCTTTTGATGGTTATTGTTTCCTAAAAACATGATAATTGTTTTAACTATGGGAATTAATTTTAAATTAATTAATTCCACTTTCATGTTTTCAAATTTGAAAAATAGACATCATTTTTGAATTTGAAATAGCAAATATTTCTTAGGCTGAATTTTTTGTATTTTTTTGAAAAACGTCAATTTTTGTTGAATAGTGAAACCACTTAATAGAAGTTAAAAAAACTGGATTTTTCATTTAAATGAAATTTTCCCACAAGAGTTAATTGAATTTCAAAAATCAAATTTACATGGATTTTATTAAAAATAATTGTGGTTCGATAAGACGATAATAATTTTTTGTGAATAGTATCTTTTGAGTTTTATTTACCGCTACGAAAGGTAAATAGGGTAATTCAAGGTAAAAATAATAATTTAATAATTCAAAATCACCTTAACCCTAGTCCAAAACTTTTGGATTAGTCATTAACTAAAATGGGCATATTTGGGTCTATTTTGGGACCCCATTGAGCCAATTGGGGGTGATAATGAAAATTGAGATTAATTAACTTAATGTAAAGGCAAAAATGACACAAGAAAATATCTAATTGAAAATTAATTTTTACAAGGTTTAATATAAATTATCATTTCTAATATAAATATTCGTTGGAAAGATTATAATTTTTCCTACAAGATGGTATTTTTTATAATTTTTAGACAACATATAAATTAAATTATTTATGACACAATAATGATCCATTGTTACCTCATTAATAAATCATTTAAATAAATAAGATTATAAATATTAAAACTATATCCAAAACCTGTCCAATTCCTATTATATGATATTATTTCGACTATGAGTCATATTATATTCTAAATTTATAATTTTTGGACCGTTATAAACTTAATATCATTATATAATAAAATATTATTTTCACACATTCTTAAACAGCCCCTCCCCCCTTATAAAAGAAGATAATTTCTAACCAATTTCTCACCCTCTCAAGACTTTAGGCTCATCCAAAATCTATCCAATTAAGCTTCATAAATCCCTATACTCCTCATAGAAGCTTTAACATAGGCAAAAGGAACTTCAAGAATTCATTTTGGTAAAAAACCAAAGAAGTTACCCAAATTAAAGGTTAAAGTTTCTCTTAAATTAATTTGTTTTATTATGTTTTATTTTACTTATCCAACCCCTAAACTCTATTTATTCCTTTATTTTATAATAACACCAGTATCCTAAATATAATAGAATGTTTTTATGAGAAGGACATTAACTACACTTACATACAAATCCATCTAATGGGTGAAGAACGTAATGTTTCTATGGATGGTAAACTAACGCCTCACTAAACGTTGATTGTTCAATTACCTACTACCGCATATCAGGGTGGAATTTATGATGAAACTATATTTATATATGATATATATTATGATAATTTTTTTATGCTTCAGTTTTTCCATTTATATCATACCTTTATGGTTCCCATTATGGGTAAAACGATAATTTCATTTAAGGAAGTGCGGAATACCGCCCCTTCAAAGTGATATGACTCATTAATGCCTTATTTTGGATTTATAAATTATAGTGTTAATGATATTATATAATATATTATATATGAAATTAAAATGGAATTATAATATACCTATTTATCATTATGTTTTAATTGCATTAAAATAAGAAATAGAAATGAAAGTAGTGTTCATGCGTACATACGGCTTACCATCTTCATGAACGGTGCATTTCATTTCTTATCTCCAAATGATATGTACTATTAAAAAAATAAATATACTAGATTTATATGATATTTATGATATCAAAATAATTAATATCATTCGGGATATAATTGACTACTGACCACATGGAAAACTTGTAAATATTAGGCGTTCATTTTTTGACTCAAGTACCAAATATCAATAAAACTACCATTATTAACATAAATTTTTATATAATGTTTATAACATGGTAATAAGACATATAAAAGGAAAAATAAACTTCAAAATGGTTCTTAATAAAGTATAAATTAACTTCAGTTTATTATTCAGGATATTAAAGAACGATCTAGTCATGTCAGACACGAGTTAAGGGACATCGTCTTAATCTCCTTTCATTGCGGCATATTTTCATTAATACACAAAATTCATTTATATGATGTATAAAACCCTTTGAATTTTAATTTTATTCAAAATGAATCTTTTTCTACGAATCATTTTAGTAAATGGCAAAAAGAATGTTCCTTTTAACATAATCAGTGACAACGACATTTTCCATTGCCACAAGTATTATTTGATCTTTGGCTTAATCAACAAGCCATAATGTTTTTAAAATAAAATAAATAACATATTATCTTTTATGTATTTTGGTATTGAAAATGGTTTTGATAATGGATTTTCTATCTCAATATATTTACGTGATATATTCTGATTGAAATGTGGATATGTTTTCTTTCATTTACATTTGTTTTATTTCTTATTATTTTATAATGGTACATGGACATTTAATGGGTGGTTATGTGATAAATCAAATGATGGGTGTGTCGTGAATATCATGATGGGTGGATACATTATAACCTCCAATTCATTAGGTATTGAAGTCGGCTGTATGGTTATTCCATTTAGTGATATGTGTGGAATTCGACCGTATGGTTATTCCATTTGTGTATGTTTATGTCCCGAGATACCTTTATATGTTATGTGTTATTAATATGTGTTTTATGGTAACATTTTGGTTACAAATTGGTAGGTAGTGATATTTTATTCAGTGAATAATATTTAATACTTCATAAAGGTGAAAGTATTACTTATGTTAATGTATACATGGTTTACTTGTAGTTTTGAAAAACTAACAAATTTTCTTCATTATGTAACCCTTTATGAGCTTTTTATGCTCATCCCATGCTTTTGAAATGTTTTTCACAAGACATAATGTGGAATTGGGTCAAGGATGGGATCAAGGAAAAGTGATGTTGTCTTAAACATATAACTAGACATAATTCTTTTTCAAGAGATTATATTTTATAAAGAAATGGAAACTATGTTGAAGTGTCTACTTTGTAAACTTTTTATATGTAATAGTATTGTCCTAATTCTCTAAAAATATAAACGTGAAAAGATCCTCAATGTGAATTGTTAACATAATTCATGATTATGTATGTTTTGAGGCTGGGTCCTTATAGTTGGTATGATATGTCGTTTTAGAAAACATTAAGTGTTAAGGTATTGTTATAATAATGTCTCTGAATTAAATTATGGTAATATTGAAATGACATAGAATTTAAAAATTACCATGTTGCTTCACATAAGATATTTCTATGTTCATAATGGTTTTCCATAGAGGAAACATGGTAGAGATGTTGGGATGACATCAGGAGGAAGACAAAGTTCCAAATTAGCAACATGATATGGTTGGAATTGGAACTGAATAGTTTTTTGCAGTGATGGAACAATTGAATTAGGATATAAATGTTGGTGGTATCCATGAAGGAGATCATCCAGTTCAACTACAGATGAATATGTCAGTAGTGGAGCATTTAATGAGGCAACATCCCCCATTATTCTAGAGGATCATATGACCTTGTGCTAGGTGAAGGGTGGATTAATGCACTTGAGATGATTTTCGATGTTATGGGGTGTTCAGAACATCAAAAGGATAGTCTTTCTATTCACCTTTTTGAAGTTTAAGATGATCATTGGTGGTTGGTTGTGCAAAATCTAATGTATAATGAAGAGATTAATTCTCTTGATTGGGATGAATTCAAATGTATGTTTCTTTACAAATATTTTTACTAGGTGGTTTGTCTTAGGATGGAAAAAAGTTCCTAGAAATGAGGTAGAAGGATAACTCAGAGGCTGTTTGTGAAGAAAAATACACTCGACCGACAAGGTATGCTCTAAATTTCACACGGCGTCTTGATAGTAAAATCAATCGTTTATTCTCAGTATTAAATCCAATGTATCAAAGGGATTTATATTTTCATGAGTTCAAAAGTTATGAAAAACTTGTTCACTGTGCGAGAAGGGGGAAATGGAGTTAGATGATGATCGGGTCTTCTTTAAAAAACAACAGAATAAGAGGGCGAGGTGGCAGGCTAAATTGAAGAAATCTTCAAAAAAAGTCAGACGGTAAGAAACATAAGTTTACAGTTTGTAAAAATTGTGGTCAAAAGAAATTTGGGGAATGTATATTGAATTCTGTAGTTGCTTATGATTTGGTAAAATGGGACATAAGGCTCGTAATTGCATTTAGAAATATTTGGGTAATCGTAAGACAAAATCTGATTTACTGTCAGTAAAATGTTTTAAGTGCAATGAAATTGGTCATTATACAAATGAGTGTCCAAAAAAGAACACAACCATAGGAAATCATCCAGGATACAAGAAGAAAGGGGTGGTGAAATCCTTTGAAACAAATTCAGTAGATGTTGGGCCATCTTATTAAGTATTATTAGGTATATTGTTCGTTTGTTCATATTATGACAATGTGTTTTATGATTCAGGGTCTACACAATATTTCATTTCCGAGAAGTTTTATAGTAAATTGGGAATTCCATCTCAAGATATGAATACATAACTTGTGGTAAAAACACCTAGAGGAAATGTTGATATAAAAAGAAAACATAAAAACATTCATATCCTTTTTTGTGGAATGAATCTACCTGTAAACCATATTGTTTGTACTCCAGTAGACTTTGATGTTATTTTGTGCATGGATTCGATGTGTATTTACCCTGGTAAGATAGACTACAGAGATAAATAGGATTCATTTCATAGAAATATTTATTGTTTGTGTACAATAAGGAACCCTTTCTTTTGATAACATATAAGGAAGCATAGATTCTAGTAAAAAATGGAAATTATTGTTACCTTTCACATATTATTGAATATAAAGTAACTGTTCAGCTTAATGATGTGCCAGTGGTAAATGATTACCTTGATGTTTTTCCTAATAAGTTCCTTAGTATTATACATGATCGGGAAGTTGAATTTACAGTTGACTTAGTTCCTTATGCTAAGACTATTTCAAAATCCCCTTTTCGAATATCACAATTTGAACTTTTAGAGTTAAAGACGCAATTACAGGGGTTATTAGAAAAAGGTTTTATTCAACCTACCACATCACCATATGGTGATAATGTATTGTTTGATAAAATGAATGATGGTTTAGTGAGACATTGTATTGATTATAGAGAATTTAATAACATCACTGTTAAGAATGTGTATCCTTTGACTCATATCTATGATTTGATTGATGAAATCCAGGGAGCTCAGTATTATTCGAATATTTACATGAGATTGGGGTACCATCAGTTGAATGTAAAGGAAGAAGACATTATGAAGACTGTTTTTCATAATATATATGGCCATTATGAATTTCTATTTATGCATTTTGGGTTAACCAATACACCTGTTGTATTCATGGATCTTATAAATATAATTTTTTGTGATTTCTTGGATAAGTTTTTGGTTGTGTTCATTGATGATATTTTGGATTATTCCAAAATTAAAGAGGAGCATGAAGGTCATTTACGGGTTTTCTTTCAAACCTGAAAAGAAAAGAAACCTTATGGGAATTTCAGAAAGTGTGAGTTTTGGATACAACAAATTTCATTTCTTGGTAACATTGTTTCAAAAAACGGCATAACTGTTGAACCTACAAAAACAAAAGTTGTTAAAGAATGGAAAATACCCACTAATATAACTAAGATTCATAGTTTTCATGGTTTGTATGTTTATTACTGAAGGTTTGTTGAGATGTTTTCGTGGTTATCTATTACAATGAGTAAGTTAACTCAAAATGGTGTAATGTTCATTTGGACAAAAGAATGTGATGATTGATTTCAGGAATTGAAAAGGATATTGGTGAATCCTATAGTTTTGGAACTGCCTTCCAGAAATGGTGAGTTTGTTTTTTATAGCGATGCTTTATTGAATGGACTTGGATGTGTCCTTATGAAGAATGATTAAGTAATTTCTTATGCTTCACATCAGTTGAAACCTCATGAGTTAAATTACCCTACACATGATTTGGAATTTTCAATAGATATTTTTTTCTTTATAAAATTGGAGGCATAATTTTTATTGAGTAAAATGTGAAATATATACTACCAAAAAAGTTTAATGTATATACTCACACATGAAGAATTGAACATGAGACAGAGGAGGTGGCATGAATTAATCAAGGTTTATGATTGCAGGATCCATTACCATCATTGAAAAGCAAATAATGTGGTTGGTTCTTTGAGTTGAAAAGGTAATGCTTCATTAACTATGATACGTTTGGAACGAGATCATTTGGTTTTTGATTTAATGAAATTTGACATAGAAATTCTTTGTGTAGAAAATTCTACTATTTTGTATCAGGTGTCAGTGAGATAATATCTATCAGATAGAATTAAGCAAACACATTAGGAAGACAATGAGTTGTAGAAAATGGTGGAGTTGGATCAGAAAGCTATGTTGCCTGAATTTAACATTGATAATGATTTTTTTGAGCTTTGGGAAGGGATTATGTGTTCCTTGTTCTTCACAGTTGAAGAATGAATTTTTATGTGAAGCTCGAAGTTCTCCTTTTTCAGTTTATCCCGACAGTCCTATGATGTACAAATATCTTCATGAGTATTACTGGTGGGATGGAATGCAAAGAGAAATTGATGACATTACTGTGAAGTGTTTGACTTACCAGTAGGTTAAAGCAAAGCAGTAGTTACTGAAACAGTTGATTTAGCCTTTACCGGTGCCAGATTGTAAATGGGAAAATATATTCACGAACTTCATTGAGGGATTACCAAAAAAAATCTCGAGGTAATAATACAATATGGGTTATTGTTGATCGATTGACTAAATATGCTCATTTCGTTCCTATTTGAGATACATTGTCTGCAGATCAACTTGCTCGGCTGTATATTAAATAGATAGTCATGTTTCATGGTGATCCCCTCTCTATTGTATTTAATCGCGATCCTAGGTTTACTTCTAACATTCGGAAAGGCCTTCAGAAGACGTTGGGTACTGAATTAATTTTTTTTACAACTTTTCATCCTCAATCAGATGGGGAATCGGAACGAACAATTCAGACTTTAGAGGATATGTTACGTTCTTTCCCGATGTATTATTAGGAAATTTAGGTCCAACACATTTCTATGGTTGAATTTTCATATAATAATAGTTTTCATTCTAGTATACATATGGTTCCATTTGCGGAATTATATGGAAAGAATTGTTGATCTCCATCATTTGGGGATGAAGTAGGTGAAAGGATGTTGATCAGACCAGAATTGGTAAAAGAGATGCCAAAGAAAGTATAGTTGATTCAGAAGAACATGAAGAACAACTAAGAGAAGATCGATAAGTTATGTAGATAAACAGAGGAAGGATATTTCATTTGAGGTATGTGATCATGTCCTTATCAATGTTTCTCCATGGAAAAGTGTGATGCGTTTTGGAAAGAAGGGAAAGTTGAGTCCAGGGTTCATTGGACCTTATGAAATCCTAGAGGAAGTTCGATCAATTGCGTACACAGTGGATTTACATGCAATTTTATCCCAGGTACACAATATTTTTCATGTTTCGATGTCGATAAAGTATATACCAGATCCACCTCATGTTTTGAGACTAGACATAGTTCAGTTGGAAGAGAATCTCCCTTATGAAGAGCAACCAATCCAGATTCTTGACCGTAAAAATAATGTGTTGTAGAATAAAGTAATTTACCAGGTAATAGTTTTGTGGAAAACCATATGGTTGATGAGGAAATGTGAGTATATAAAAATTATATGAGGGATAAATACCCCCACATATTTGATAAGTGAATTAAAAATTGCAAGGAAGGAATTTCCAAAATGGGGGAAGGATGTGACATCCTAGGTAAATCAAGAAAAAGACATATTTCATAGTTATTAATATTTGTGAATTAAATAATAATTTTACTTTAAAAGGGTTTCTATGTTCGATAGCGTACTCTAAATGCATCAACGGGTTTCTGTGAAATCTTACATTGCACACTAATAATATAATATTATTAAGTTTAAAGGTAGTTAACTCCTAGCCGTTGTATTGGCAGGAATGATCGAAATTGACTACAAAATGATTATACATGTTCGTTAAATGTATTTACATTTATCCAATAATATTTAGAGTCTTAAAATGTGAATGAATCTAATTTTTAGCACAATTTACAATAAATGGTCGGTTTACCACCTTTTAGTGGAGAACCCTCTTAAATTTAGTTTTGTTCTCTTCAATACATTTTATTTGACCAAATAATTTCTTCTTTAGAATGGCGACATCAAAATTATTTTTGTGTAATTTTTTAAAAAATTTTCAATAATGATCATTTTTTAATGAATAGTGAATAATATTGTATTTTAATTCAAACTGTGTTTTAATAAAATTTATTTATATGGTTAGATTATATTTTTAATTGGTTTTAAAGTGTAATTATAATATATATTTACCATTTAATCCAATTATGGTCGTTGGAATAAAATTCACTTTGCAATTGGACATAAACAAGTGTAAATCTTTTGGAACTTCCTTAGAAATCTATAGAATAATCATGTTGATCAATTTGGGACTTCCTTAGAAATCTATAGAATAAAAAATATATAGGGACCATATAATCAAAAGCGTGAGAATTATAGAGTAATTTTAAAGGATATGATTTGGGCAGGGGACTAATTTTTATGATTTTTTGAAGTGGTGGTGTGAGTCCCCTTAATTTATGTGATGAGACTGATATTTTTTAAAATAAATAAACCTTATATAAAGGGGTTACATGATAAATATTTTTAGATTCTAAAAAATAGAAACTAATTTACTGTAGCATTATTCAATGTCTAAAATCTCTATGAAACTCAATTAGATACATTTTATCATTTTTCAATCCCCTTTACTGTTGAATTATTACTATTCTCATTTATGAATTTACCATGGTAAATAGACAATCATTTTATGGCTCAAAATAAATTAGAAATTAATATGTAATTGGAACCTAACGATTTTAAATTTTATTTCAAATCTGATATAAATTTTTTATTCTGTAAAAAGTAATTTTTATTATAGTATACTTTTTTAAAACAAATTTTTTTTTATAATATTACATAAATCTTATAATATAAATTATAGGTTTTACACTCTAATAAATATTCTAATATTTATAATTTTAATTACAAAATACATATTTTTTTGAATAAACTGCATTCAAAATTTTATAAGTTATATTTTTATATGAATAATGGAATAAAATTTATAAAATCTGTAAATACAATATATTACAGTATTCTCATTAAAACAAAATATTTCAGAAAATAAAAATAAATTATCATTTCAATATATTATTATTATAAATAAGTAAAATAAATTTCATTTTTTATATATAAATTTAAAAAATTTAAGAATTCAATAGTAAAATAAAACCCTATTATATAGTTGACAATTGTTTATATTTGAAAATATCTACATAAAATGTTAACTAATTATTATTATTATTTTCTATTAAATAATGATTAATTTATTAGTAATATATTAATAATATATTATATTTATATAAATAAAATTTTAAATATAATATAATTCGTTTCGTTGAATAAAAACTAGTTTTATATTATTATATTTTTAGGTGTCAAATGACATTACTCATTATTTTATGTATACTAATAGGTTTTATTTAGTATTTGAGGAAGTATTTTATTTATTATAAATATGTAACATATTGTGGTGAATCTTATTAATACCTAAAATATAATGTAATGGTTTTAATGTTCATATTATGTTTTTTAATTTTACATGAATATATAATTTTTTTCATTTTAGATTAGTGGTTTTTTGTTGGGAAATATATCAAACATCATATTTATTTATGTAATACAAAAAATGTAATATTGTGTTATAACACAAATAGTCAAACAATAAAAATAATGATCAAAACTACTCTCTATATTTCTTATTGTACAGTATACGAACCATTATAACCAGAGGAAATTGATGCATAAGAAACGGTTTTTTTAGATTATCTATATGGTTAAAAATATGATATTATAATCAAATATTATATGTTTAAATTATATGAGAATATATTTCTTAACAAGATATATAAGAATATTTATGCCGAATTTGGCATGGATCATTAATCATGTAATATTACATTGAATGACATAAGACAAGAATCATATATTGTAAATATGACTCAACAAACATAACACATGATAAATTAACAGGATAATCAAAATTATCATAAATCTATGAAACATATTTCAATTTTGGCATAATGATTAATAGAGACAACATTAATTTTAAGAGACACATCATCAATGTACTTGATTTCAAGAAACTAAAATTTACACTCAAATTCATATCATAAGAGATATAAATATTAAAAAAATGAATTGGAGGGAGACATAATACTTCATATTTCATTATTTACACTTCTTGAGAAATTGGAATATAGTTACTTATCACATCATACATTACCCATTAAAATAAATTTGTTTCCCTATATTGTTTTGAATGACAATCAATCACATCTATATTATAAAGAACTAATGGAATGAAAGTGGGTTTCATTTTATACATCTTAATAAGCACATTGAAATAAAATGGACATCAAAAGAATTCCCATAAGTAAATCATTAATAATTACATCAATAATCCTAAAAATAAAACCAAATGAATAAATAATGTTTATCAAATGACATCTATTAACATTTTAGTTAAACCCCATTCAATCAAAAAAATAATGATTATGTTATAAACAATTTATAAATGAATGATATAACATAATGTTAATAATTTAACAAATAAAAATGATTCAAAGAATATAATTAAACACACCTCAATAAAAATAAAAAATCAGGTGGAATTCATAATGCAAATGAATTAGTATAAATTTTAGGACCATACATAGTTGATTGATTAGGAACGATAATGGAAGTGATTGATCATTACAATAAAATATAATAATATTAAATATATCATATAGAGAAAAAATTTTGATGGTTATATTTGAATAATATCATTTAAATAGTCTAGTTTATATCAATGGATATATATTTGGACGAAAAACATTTTGGGAGCATTAAAAAAGAAATTTATAAATAAGAAATTTCATACATCTTTTTGAAAAAATTTACACAAAAGATATTTTTCAAATTATGGAGAAATTTTTTTTTAATTTATACAAGAGTTAAATATTATAAATTAAGTATCATAGAAAATAAAAAATAATGTGGAAATATATGTTTACGTTATGAATTTTTATAAGTGATTAGTTTTACTCTTTCAAACATATGAACAATAAAAAAAAGTTAAAATGATCATTAAAACAATTTAAGGTTATGTAATAAAAAATAAACCAAATAAATTATTTAGGTATAAATATGTCCATATTTAAATTCATACAATAAGTTAGGATGTATAAAATGAAGATTCTGGTCCTATATTAGAGACATTGTTGGTTTCAATTATATGAATACCATCGGTTGTAATATATGCAAGGGATAATGAGATATATAGACTGCATAAAACCCCCCATAAATGTAAAATATATATTTACTCGACCTATTATCTTGGATAATTTTGAAATAATATATAACATACAACATTATCATTGATAAAAATCAATGATTATGATATCTTTCTCACATTTACTATCCAAGGACCTTTTAGTTTACAGTTTTAGTGAATTAGGATAAATCAATAACTTTTAAATATGAAGTATTATAATAAAATGAACTCTTCTATGCAATATATTAGAACCTAATAAATCCATAATGATCTTTAATTATTTCACATAAATTATTAACACAAGATACTCATCATTTATTATCATTTTTAATACATTCTTCCAGATATATTGGAAATGAAAAAATATGAAATGGAGAGATCAAAGTCTCCATAAGGGTAAACATTATAATGAATAATCGCATGAAAGACATGATTCATAAAATTATATCATAATTATTATGACCATAATCATTGAATCATTGAATAAATAGATAATATCATTTTAACATAGATTAAAGAATGTTCATAACATAATAGTATTACATTAATGAAAATGTGGTTACAATAGAAAAAAATATATAATTATCATAAGTGAAGTCTATATACCATGTTACCATAACATGGTTGCCTAGGGAAACTACCCACTAAACCTATTTTTTTCGGATCACTATTAATTCACGATGATACCAAATGAGTTTTAAAATTTACATAGTACATTACAAGTATATAAAATTCTAGACTCACCCATCAAATAATTAATAGAATATATATTCTGGAAATTGTTCTTGTCAATATATTATAAAAATTAAATAAAATGAAATGTATTTTATATCCATTTAAGGCAGTTCCAAAATAAATAATTCATTTTTTAATCAATAAAAATGACTTTAATAACACCTAGAAAATAAAATGGTGTCCAATGACTTTAATCATCATTCAATGTAAACTAATCTCAGTAAATATGATTAATAATATAGTATTTAAACAATATAAGAAATGAGAATTTGTTATGGAAAACCATTTCCCTAATAAATTTATGTATTATACATCTACATAAACCCCATGCAAATCAGTAGTAGAATATTGGCTAGTCAGAGTGTTAAATCATTGAAATTAAATCATTCTTATGAAAATGGATAGAAAAAAAATAAAATATTGATCAAAAAAATTAAGTAAAATATAGTATTATAATCCATCCTAAAAAACAATATGGATTGTATCATTTGAATAATACCCTTTATTAACCAATTCATAGAGATGGAGAACACCCTTAGATGAATTTGGAAATTTTTTTGAATAAAACATTTATTATATCACATTAAATCATTTAATAAGGATCAATTTATTAAACCATAAATATAATAATTTCTCTTATGAAAAAAATGAAACCATAGAGAGTATGTATTTTAAAAAATAGAAAATTTTGTCATAATATACATCACATGAAAATGTATCAAATAAAATTTTCTTGTCATAACTTGCCCATGTTGAAAATGTTAATATTTTTTTATTTTAATTTATATTTAATGAAATTATATTTGACTTAAAATCACTTTAAAAATATTATTATGGAATAACTTTTAATCTATTTATAAAATTAATTAAATGAAATATATATTTGTGAAAATTACACATGTGGGAATTTTTATATAACCATTATTAATATTTAATTAACCCATATCATAAAATTGATAATAAAACAATCATGTGAAAATAGGTGAATGAAAGTTTTACTTTCGCTTTATATTTAACATATTTGAGTTTAAATGACACATTAAATAGGTAAAACATGGATATGGATAAAAAATATCCATTGGAATGTCTTTGAGTTATTCTTATAAAAATCACACTTTTATTTGACGATGTATTCTAAAAAATGGATGGATATTAATGATGATTTTTAATAAACACAATGAAAATTTCTTTATACTATTTAGAAATATAATGGTAGTAAAAATGGACATGTACGATCAAAAACATCAAGTGATTTCATAAATCACTGGAAAAAAACATTGTTCAAGAGATACAATATGAGTTATGATGCATTTTAATCAAAACCATTGAATGTTAAAAATATTGAAAATCAACATTTAATATAATGAATAATTTATATTTTATGATAAAATAAAAATTCACAAACATATAAACCATATAAATTAAATTTTACAGATAAAGTATATGTGTCTCAATCAAGGGAGTTAGAGAAAAATATATTTTACGTTATTTAAAAACATAGCAGATCACACTCTAAAATCATGTAAAAAACATAACTGTCATAATGTTTTTTTGGAAACTAATTCATGCCTATAACACATTTATATAATTAATTTTTAAATAATTTCTCTATTCAATTTTTTAATTATAGCTTATTTTTTACATCGGATGTTAATGTGGATTAATGTCTTCCACAAGATTTGTAGTGATAATGTTAATACATGATATATGAATCCAATTTAATAATTTATTGGTTAACTATGGTTCTATATAATATTTCCAATTATTATTTATAATTTCCTCTTTCATCATAGGATATATTTAATTACGACTGTTGATGATGATGGCAGATAAAACTTGTTTGAGTAGTTTTTAATGACAAAAGATGCTATATTATTTATAAATTTATATATTAATATAATTTCTCAATATAATTAATCTTTAATTTACACCATTTTATTATATTTTATTTATATAAAATAATATTTCGTAATCATCCACCATATAAATATTACAAAATTTCTTTAGTATACGGTATACCACCCAAAACAAAAGAAAATGATAATGATCATATGAGCAAATATGTGCTAGTAAATATTTTTAATATAAAATTTAAATAATAATATTCAATTAATATATTATATATACCATCATAAATTCCAATCATATAAACATTATTGATGGTTTTTGCTGAAATATGATTTTTTTGTGGGGGGATATAGTCTTCACGTTAGCACGGTTAATAAGCTCATTTTTAAAAGGATATAAACAATGATGATATATGAAAATTTATTTTTTAAAAATTATAGTAATGTTATAAATATCATATATTTGTGTTAATTAAACTTTTTCATCCATCCATTTAAGGTTATTAAGATAAATTAGACACATCATTAATGGATATTCTAGTCTAAACATGCACATGATTAACGATGTCATTAAATAACTGATTGAAAGAATGAAGGTAAATGTAAAATGAAATAATTTAATATTTTATATGTGAAATAAAAAAATATGGTTTATAAAACCCATATATGATACCATCAATCTGAATTAGATATGAAAAAAAAACCTCAAGCTGCTGTGTTGGAAATTGTATACAAATACGCACTATCGATGCGTTAGTTTTTCATGATGGATGTTGTAGAATAGATTAATAATTGATGATACATAAATATCATGAAATTTAAATTTCTTTATCATATAAAATTCATCATATTAATAAAAATCATTGAATATTAGGGAGTGAAAACTAAAATTAAAATCTAAGAGGAGAGTAATACTCACATCTGAAACATTAGTTTTCCTCTATATTATTCTTGGAAATATTTGGAAAATAAAAAAATTATAAATTTTTTGTTTCATGGAAGAGGTTTATTGTCTAAAAAAAATTCAGAATATAACCAATTCATTATAATGAATGTCTAGGTAAGGAAGGCATGTAAGTGGTCCCTTTTATACGTAAATGGAACAATAGTTTTGGAATTACCTTAACATATTAAATTATATCCTAACTCTATTTCAAGGCCAAAGACATAGATATTTCAAAAATATTGTGTTTGTTACATGTTATATTATAAATCACTCCAATAAAATTATTTTTATGAAAACAATTAGTATATTTAGTTATTTTCAATTTACTTTCCGCATTACAAAACAGTCCTCTTTCCTTGGTAACCTTTTTCACCCATGTCAATTAATTTAAATAGTCCTTATTAATATAGATATTTAGAACAAAATTTATTATTATTATCTTAAATATTATATATATTTTATCTAATAAAATTATAATTGATTGAAATAATTTAATTTGACAACTAAAGTGCTCCATAATTAAAACTATTTATTGATAACAAATTTTCTAGGATTGAAAATTATGTGTACCCTAAAAATTTGAATGTAAAATAATTATAATATAAATTATTTTATTAAAAAATTATATTTAATTAAATTCAATCCATAAATTAATTTAACTAGAATATTAATAATTTTAATGAAATTCCATAAAGCTGTTCTCTTTATTATAGTAACATTCTACAAATTTTTTTAAAATGTTTTCCATGGGAATCCTAATTTCATATAATATTTTAAAATTCATCATATTATTAATTAGTTAAATATATTATCACATAAAATGATTCATGGCCTTAAATTTCATTCTAATATATTGATAATGTCATGAAAATTATAATGTTTTTGAAAACCTCATTTTCTAAGAAAATGACAGTTGTAAAATTTATGAAAAATTCATACTAAGAAAATTAACTGCATTGTAAAATAAAAAATAAATTTATCATTATCTGACTATATTCTGAAAAATTATGTATTTAAATTTTAAAAAAATATAATGATAAACTATATTCATATAAAATGACCTTCTTAAACATTATTTTTTTCAAGTATTATTTTACAAAAATTCTATAAATTATGGATTTTTCATATATATAACATATATAGATATATTATATATTATCATAATGATATTTTTAATTTAATTAATTTATTTTACTAATATATCATGTCCTTTATTTTAATGTATAAGAATAAATTCATTGCACTTGGAATTATTTAAAGGTATATATATACACACATTTAAATATTGGGATGCAAAGTCCCACACCCTCATTTAATACATTACATCCTCACAATTTTTTTAACAAAAATTTAATTATGGATGGGAATAAAATATATACAGCATAAGTTAAATTTTCAATTGAAAATTCAATAATAATATTATATGTGGAAATAAAAGAAAATTCTTTTTCCACCATTGAGGTTATATAATTTATTATTTTTCTGATAGAATATTTATAGTTTTTGTATTTTTTTTCAAATCATAAAACATTTTTTATTTTCTTTGAAATTTTCTATAGTGTTTTTCTTCCAACATTTTTAATTTGAGAAAATTTAACATTTTTTCAATAATCACCATTTTAATTTATTATTTAATGAGACTCCATACTTATTTTATTTTAAAACGTTTAGACATAGAAGGTGTTCAAATAGTTAAAAATATTTTAGGATAGTCTAATTATAATAATAACAATATCTATAATCCAATTTTTTTCCCAAAAGACTGTAGGTTTGGATAATTAATGAATTATCTGTCGCATCAATTGATAGCTAGGTGGATTCTTGCTTCATCAAATAAATTAAAATAATGTTTAGGGATGATAATACATTAATTAATAAATGTAAATAAATTAAATCATCATTATTATAAGAAATAATTCTTAAATTAAAAAATACCCTAAGTTTAGAGTATGTTGCTTCAGTATTGGTTATACATGGTCATCTAACTATTATGTTCTTTAATATAGTTATCATATATAAATTCACGTGTTTAAATATTTCATAATTGATTGATACATTAATGTTATTTATCATAGGAATATACCTTGATAGTGTATTGTCATGTATGAGGTTATAAGTCTTTCACTGTGTACAAAAATGATGAATGAGATCTATCGGGCCAACACTTTTTTGGGTTTTTTCTCCAAGATGCATATGTGGCCAAATCACATAAACATGATAGTATCTATATAGAGTTTAATTTCAAATAAAAAATTTCTATATATCTTATTTAAATGTATTTGTGGTTTTTCTCCTTTAATTATACTTATATCTTGAGTTTCAATGAATGTTCACTCATCCTATTCCTCAAAGAACATAAAATATTCATCATTTCAAATTAAAAAGTTTTAGTATATCTTTGAAAATAATGTCATCCTCAACTAACCAATCCTTTATTTATTCCAAAATTTTCATCATCCAAAATGAATAATTTCCTAACATATAAAGTCATCTAAAAACTACTTTTATTCTAAATACAACAACCCAAGTCTCTAACTCCTATATCTAGTGATGAAAACCAAAAACATATAATATAAGATCTGATAAAATTTTTTGACTGAGATTTTAGATGTCTTTCAAAAATGATTTTCCACAATGTGTTTGAGATATAGAAATATCACAAAATAGCTGTTCAAATAAAAGGGATGATCTTATATAACTTCATATCATATTCCCCTATGAGAATTATTATCCAAAAATAAAAAAATTCAGAAGATAAACAGGTAAAAGAAAATCAAATTCATGATAAATGAAAATTTCATAATGAAAAAGTATGAAAAATTTATTTTCTCTCCCTACTCAATCTATTGATACACAGATGTGTTGATCTACCACACTTGGAACCAAGTTTGTAAATGTTGGATGCTACCCCAATCTCTAAATAGGATGTTATTTAGAAAGGAGTCGATGGATGGTGGGAATGGATTGAAATAAGTGGTATAGTGATTCTAGAGGTTGGATGATCTGCTATCCTCCTTAGAGTATGGAAGTGGATGAATGGATATGGTTGCATTCTATATATTTTGAGATGGATAGAAGTGTTTTAGGAGAATAATAGTTGATTTATGTGTTCTTGGATGGATCACTATCCATGTATTCACTGATCTCCCACTACTGAACTGGTGGATGAGTCATGCAATCTCTGTCATGTCACCCAAAATCCATGATGGGAGATCTCTAGAATCTCATGGAATTCCTCCCTGACCTCAACGTACTAAATTCACTTGGATGCCTCCTTCTCAACTTTCACTGAAGCGGAACATTGTAATTGATAAAAATGTGCACCACAACCCCACCTTAAACATAAAAAAATATTTCAAAAGATAATGATAAAAAAAAAAAAAATATAATGTGTTATTAGTATATTTTATATCATAATATTATATTGAAAATAAATAAATGTGGAAGAAATAATTAATTTTTAACAATTATAAAAGTATTTATTATATGAATTAAATTTATAACTTAAAATTAGTATATATATTTAAATACATATAAATAAAAAATTATTTATATCTAATATTTATAATTAAAAGTAATAATAAAATGAATTAATTTAAAATTAATAAAAAAATAAATATTATTCAATTATTAAAAATGTTAAAATAAAAAATAATATACAGAAGTTTAATATATTATAATAATAATTATTAAATATTTTAGATATAATATATGAATGTCAATTAATGTTGTTAGTAAACATGACACACAAAATAATTAAAATTGAATAGATAATTTATCATTATTATTATTGTATATATATATATATTATTTAATTAAATAATTATTTTATTAAAACAACAGAATTTATTATTATTAAATATATATATTATGTAAATAAATATATTATATTGGTTATTATTGTTATAATCAATATCATAATATATATATATATAGTATGTTCAATATTTTATGTAATAGATGATATATTTTGAAAATTAAAATAAAATTGAATAGAGGGAGATGGTTTTTGAGTGCCATAGGGACGAAAAGGAGGGTTGGGCGCTGCTCAAGTTGGGGAAAAGAGTGGTGAATGCTCAAGCGCTGGGAGTTTGCAGGGCAGGTGAATCTAGGGGTGAGTAGATGTACATGTCGACAATGGCGTGGCTGGAGGGTAGGGGTGCTTGGGAGTTCTCATACACCAGCATAAGGTATTGTCAAAGAGTAGGGGTTGTGACCATCAGCGGGTTCAAAAACATGAGAGAGGATCTTGCCATGGGACAGATGGTACTAGTATGGCTGGGGTTTGATTTGTGCATATCTAGAATAGAGCTGGTAAATAGAGGTGGGGGTGGCGATGCTCAAAATGTGGGAGTAGGGTACAATAGTGGTAGAATTGGAAGTTTTATGGAGTCATGAGAGATGCTTCATGTGGTAGGGATGTGAAGGGAGTGAGGCTTTAGTTTGATTGGTTTTGTAGTTTCAAATATGAGTTCATCTAGTGTTCCTGAGATTTACCTTTGTGTATATGGTAGATTTAAGTTATCAGTTTGATTTGTGGTAGTATTTTGTTTTTGATGTTGCTTTGATAGTGGTGTATGTTTGTTGTGTTAGATTTGGTGGCCTAGAACCATTTTATTTGTACTTTATTCATTGATAAATACCATATCACAAATAGTTTTTTTTGCGAGACAATTCATGTGATAATGTCCTAAGGATTTATGTTGCATTAAAAAGTCATAATAGATCCATGTTATGATGAGAACCCGAAAGTGTCATAACACCGTTCTTGAATATATGTTCTATGTTCAGATGACGTTATTTTAGGGACACAAATAATATAGTCCATTAAGGGTGAGGGATAATAAAATATTGAGGAACCTTCTCAGGTTGTGCACCCTTGGTAATATCTAGGAGGATATAATGAGCACGAGACCCACCAGTAGGAAATCTACATTTCATAGTGTCATTGGATGTTCTTATCTGCGGAAGTGTGTATTGGTGATTAGATATTATGATTATAATTAATGGGTATTAAAAATCACACACATAGATGTATTGGAGAAATCTTTGATGACACACTCTTCGCAACAAGGTATGATATGTTGGGTGCATCACGGGTAGTACGACATTAATATATAATGCGAGAATGGATTTTTCCCTTCAGTTCCATAAAAGAAGCATATATTTCAGGACCGTTGATTGAATTGATATAGCCTAAATAAATCCATGTCCATGGTGAGGAATGGGCAATTATAATTCTTAGAAGTCAAAGAAAGAATAATAAAACACATAGATTGATGGCACTAATTTGCCTCCATCTTGATTAGTGATATCTAGACAAAGGGATTAGATTACATGGTGATATTTTTTAGGAGGTGACACGTCATTTTGAAGTTAAATTCATTTTTATGGGTTCCTTGGATAGATTCTAGATGATAACCATGGAAATTATGAATGCTCTACCTAATTCCACTAAGAAAGAGACCTAGTGGGTCACACACTATGTGTGTCCATGTCTCTTAGTTATATATTAATTTAAAAAGTTGAATAAATATTATTCATGATTGTGGTTTACTAATAATTCAAGGATGCCAAATCACATTTATTTCGACACTAGTTATTCGATAGAATATATTGTGGGTTAAATAATATATTTATTAGCGAGTAATGTAGTTGTATTTATATGAGAAATAAATTTCCATCATTCATATCTAATAAATGTAGTGTAGAAAATAAGGAGATTGGAAAAACAAAATTACACGGAATGTATATTAATATAAAAACCATTCATTTTTTTACTGATAATTTATGAGAAAAAATATAATTTATTTAATAAAATAAGATTAGGTATAATTCACTAGGTTCATGTTGTGAAAAAATAATAGCCAAATGTTATTATTATACATTGGATAATTGTATGAATTAAAGGAAATAAATAAATTCATTCAGGTAATAAATTCATTTTATAATTCTATAAAATTAAAAAACAATTAATATAATTCTCATTATTTTAGGAATTTTTATTGTTGTGCACAACAGATCTAGAGTATGCTCTCAAGCCAATAGACAATTTTTTTCATCCATGAATGCTTTTAAGCTACGAGAGAGAGTTCCTTCTCCATATGATTAAGGAGTTCAATGGCAGACATCACAAGAGAAGTCTCTTTCGCACTTGTACCCGGATACCCCTTCGGTAATTTCTATAGATACATGCAACACATGTGGATCAATGATAGAGAAACCCTACACTTTTATTCAATGATGAAATGACGGATCACATCAGATCATGACCAAAAACATAAACATATTGACAATTTCATCAAGGAAATTATTTTATTTTAATTAAATTAACTATAACCAACATATGATGATCTTGTCTATGGTTCTGGGACTGCCTTCTTTTATTCCATACATCATTCTATTCAAATGATCTATCATTTTATTACCATGTTGGATCTCTGATAAAATGTCATCAATGGATGAAATTAAATATGGGTACACCCACATACACGCTTCATCTATGATTGGATCCTACATGTGGTATCATAAGGGTCATATTGTTTATTATAATTATTAAGTCTTTCATTGGTTATTTATGTATTTTATCATTTAGTTGGTTCAAATCAATATAATCATTATTTTAATCTAAATCTTGAGATATATTCCTCCACATTAATTTCACGTTCACCTTATAGAAACAATATTTTCTTTTAATATTGATTAAAATAAAACACAAGATCCCATCCAGTGGTGACATTGCATCCTAGAATTTTATTTTTGATTGATCAACTTTGTAGGGCCAATTATTTCTCTATGGCGGAACATCTGTTAGGATACCACCAATTAATGGGGGGATGGAAGATATTCCCAAGACTGCAATTCAAATTAGGTATGGTAACTATGTGTTCAGAGTAATGCCACTAAGGATCTAGTAATACTCAGGTATTTAATGAATATAGTAATTAGAGATTACCTTGACATATTTGTGCTCGTCTTTATTGATGATATTATGATATACACTAAGAGCAAGGAGGAACATGATATGAATTTAAATACTGACTTATAGACTTTACAAATTGATAGTCTATATGAATAATACATTAAATGTGAGTTATAGATTGATGGTGTATCATTCTTTGTGAATGTTATCACAAGAGAAGAGGTATTTATGGGCCTTCTATGAAAAAGGAAATTGAAGAGTGGGTGTGGAAAAAATTACATGGAGACTAGCAGAATTCTAGGTCTAGGTAGGTATTATCGACAATTTATGATGAACATTTCATGAATATAAAACCCATTGTAAAACGTGAAATGGAATTTTGTAATGTTTTTATGGACTCTGTAATGTGAAGACTGGTTTTAGGAGTTGAAAAAAGGCTTATCACTGCACCGGTACTCACACTCCCAACAAGTGGATAACTCTTTTGTGTGTACATTGATTCTTTAAATAAGGGATTATGTTGTGTGATGATGCAAAATGATAATGTAATAGCTTATTCCTCATTAAAGATGAATATCAATGAGAAATACTATTCCCAAAATGATCTGGAGTTGGATGTTGTGATATTTGCGTTGAAAATCTGGTGGCATTATCTCTATGGGGAGAACTATGAGATTTATAACTATCACAAGAGTATCATGTATATAATCACATAGAATGGTATTAATATGCACCAACATTGACGAATAAAGCTCATCAAGTAATATTACAACTCAATCCACTTCAATCCGGGTAAGGCAAATAAGGTGGAAGATGCTCTATGTAGAATGGATCCATCATCTTTATCATTGATGAGAATTGAAAAGGATCTGATATTCATAGATTTATAGAGGATGGATGTGGGAATAATTAAGGGGGTAATTTCATTATTCCATTATCAAATTAATCTCAACCATCCCTTGTGTAGAATATAATGGATTCCTAAAAAAAATGTAGAATTTATGAAAATGGTGTATGTTTATTAAACCAGTAAATCATTGGATATCAAGGTGGTTGAATTATTTGTTAGATTTGGGTCATGGTTATATGTATCATTCGATCACGAGATAAATAAGGACTATATGAATTATGCACATTGATCGACCTTCTCTATTCACCTAGGGTGCAGAAAGATGTATTGATTTATTTGAGAGAAATGTTTTATTGAAAAACATGAGGAAATAGATTGATTAATATACATCAATGTGCCTGGTATGTCAGTAAGTAATGGATAAGAGGAAAATGACTATGTAGAAAATGAAACCACTACCCATAAAAACATGTATGTGGGAGAACATTACCATGGACTATGTCATTAGACATCCCTGAATGTCAATAAGAAACAAATCTATATGTGTCATTGTGGATCTTTATAGGAAGACGTCTCACATAATCGAAATTAGAGAGGACTTATTATTGGATCAAATTGAAAATATTTACATCCATGAACTGGTTTTGGGCATGGAGTACCACTATTATTAGTATTAGATAGAGATCCATGATTCATTTCCATGTTATCGAAGAGCCTCTAACAAACTCTAACAACTGAACTGATATTTAGTATGTCCTAACATCCTAACACTAATGGCCAATCTGAGTGAACTATTTGGACACTGGAATATATGTTGAGAGAATGTTTTATTAACTTCAATGGTGGATGATACCATCATCTTCTAATGGTTGAATTATCTAATAATTGTAGTTTCTACTCCTGAATCCAAATGGAACCATATGAAGCCCATTATGGAAAATAGTGTTGAATACTCAGGATTTGGTATTATGTTAGTCAGAGTAAGATGTTAAAGCCTGTAACTATAAAAATATGATGGGGAAGGTGAAAACCATTATGCACAGATCAACTAATCCCAATGTTGGCGAAAGTGTTATGTGGAAAATCATTAACATATCCATGAGTAAAAATTTAGAGACCTTGTATTTATATGAGTATCATTCTGAAAAAATGTCACAATTTTTGGGAAGAATGGGAAGCGATGTCCAAGGTACATCGACACCTTTTTTATTCTTGATCGTATCGGGGATGTGCCATATTAAAAAGAACATCCACCTACTATGGCTAATCTACATGATGTCCTTCATGTTTCCCTCTACTGGAAGTCCATAAAAAAATTTCACATGGAATATCATCATAGGTTGTAACACCCCAAGCTTCCATGGTACGCTTCTCTTTGAATAATATAGTAGTGTCTCTTGTACGCAACTTGGAGATTCTAACACACTGTGACCAATCAATGTAGCCGTTATGAATAATAATACCAACTTTTGAAAATTTTATAAATTTTATCATTCAAAATGGACTTCATTTTTGGATTAGGAATATAGAAATTATGCTAGGATGAAATTTTGTTACCTTTCAGATAACTTATATATTTTGATGAATAGTGCAAATTACTAAATTATTATTAAAAACAACTTTTTTAATCGAAATAATTAATAGTGATAAATTATTATTTTGAGTGGTTTTAAAGTATATTTATAATATATTTTTACAATTTAATATAATTTTGGTCATTGGACATAATTTCACATTTATAACAGATATAAAAACATGTTAATCTTTTGATAGTTATTATCTCTTAAAAACACGCATTTTGTTTTGACAACGGGATTTAATTTTAAATTAATTTCCTCCACTTCTGTGTTTTGTATTTTTAAAAATGGACTCCTTATTTGGAATTAGTACTTCCAAATTGTATAAATATATATCTTTTATTTTTAGACATTTTGAATAATTATTTCGGTAAATATTTTATTTACCATGGTTAAAGGGTGAATCTGGTAAATAAGGTTAAAAATAATATTATAATAATAATAAATTACCCTAAAACATGTGTTAACCACATTGGTTGATACATTTTGACCATGGGAATCTTTGGGTTGATTTTGGGACCCCCTAGATCCACTTGTAATTGATAATGACAATTTATATTAATTATGTTAATGTAAATGCAAAAATGACAAAAGCCTACATCTTTAAAAAAAATTCATAGGGTTATATATGTTTTATTTTAGACTATAAATATTAATTAGAAATATAAAAATATTTCCTATATAATGGTATTTTATTTATATTTTTTAGATATTAAATAATTTAATTTATTTACGACACAATGATGATGTAGTAATTAACTTATTAGAGAAATATTAAAATAATTGATATCATAAATACCCAAATAAATATATTTTGAGACTTTTAATGAATTACACGAATTTTTTGGATTAATATGACAAGGTATGATTGATTTAATTTACGTTTTGTGAATTAATATTTCTTTAATGATTTTCACAAAAATCAAATACCAAATAGTGACAAAATTGACGTAAAAGAGTTTTTAAAACAAATATTATATTATTAATTAATCTTAAATTTCTAAAAATCTAATGATCGGCCAAAGGACTTTTATCATGATAGTAGTATCATTAATGGACCACATGGGTGTCTCTTGGAGGTATATAGTATTTTAATTAACTATATAATTTATAAATACAAAGTGACATGGAAAGTGTCAAACTAATAAACCAAGAGATAAAACTAAAAGATAAGGTTTATATAATGACCCAAACCTGTCTAAAATATTTTGGATGAAATTATTTCGACCCATACTCACGTTATACTTGGAATACTCTACTTTTGAGCCATTATAAACCGAATATGACTTTATTATAATCTAATACGTTACGTTTTTTCTAAAGAGCCCCTCCTCCACCCTATAAAAGGACACCACTTCTAACCAATTCTTCACACCATAAAAGCCTTTTGGTTCAGTCATCCAATTACCTAATATTCTACCAACATCCCTTAATTCAACCTAAATTCCTTATTTTGATCATAAATCCAACCTATGGAGCCCTTTTGATCAAATCAAAAGGAAGAACTTGAGGAATAGGTAACGTTTTCACCATCCCATTTCAAGTTCCTTTCTTTTTCAACACCATCTTTCTTTGTTATTTCCATTATAAAATAATAACTATTGTGTCTTCTATATAATGTGATGTTATTATTAATATGTAACTACCATATCCATTATTATATCCGTCATTTTAATGACATGTCACCATACGTGCGTACGTACGGCTTACCGTCTCCACGTCGTGGTGTAATTGTTATTAAAAAAATTATTATTTGGATGGGTATGATAATAATGTGTAATGGAAGAAAATAATAAATATAACATGATAATTCTTCTGTATATATGATATACCATCCAATTAATTATTATATTAATATCAAAAGAATTATATTGTCGCTCGTGCGTACATACGGACTACCGTCTCCAGGAACACGATGAGATTAATTATCCAACGTGTCCATTCAAGTCTAATTCTCATTTTATGATTACAAATAATGTTTAAGGAGTTGATATAATTCGGTATATGAATAATATAAAGCCTATACATAACAAATACGACCTATGTAACAAAACATATAAAACAAAACGTGTAAGTTAACACCTGAAACGACGATAATACTAAAATATTATTAACAAAGAAATGTTAAAATATCATATATGATATCATATTAATGTATATGATTAATTTATAATTTAAAAACAATTATTTACCCATTATTCAGGAGGTTAACCTACTCTCAACCAAGGAAAAGTACAAGGTATGGGGTTTTCATCTCACTCCTTATTCACGTGAGATTCATGCCATATTGCCACTATTACCTTTTGTGTGGTGTATGTAATCCCCATAATTGTATTATTTATGTAATACAATTTAATTTATATGTATTTAAATATTCGTTGTATGATAACTCTTTCATGTGGTGTATGTTTCGTATGTTACAAAATTGGTAACGGATAATTTCACAATCTCTTCATTATCCGAGGTTGTTTTTACCTAAATATCTACTAGGAAATATTTATTATACATGTACATGTTTTATGAAAGATTTTTAAATGGGATTATTTTAAGGTACTTTTTACTAAAACATCATTTCAAATGTTTTAAATATTTATTCTTCTAAATATTTCTCATTAATGTACATGTCTTCAAAATGGTTTTTAAGGAATTATTTTTATGGACATGAATTTTTTTAAAATGTTAATTCTTTTACAAAGATTAAAAGTGGTATGGGACACTTTCATTCAAAATGTATTTAAATGAATTATTTTCCAAATTGTGTTACTATTAAATGTTTTCAGGAAAAGGGGTATTTCTCTCAAAGAATTTACAAGTCATTTTCATCAACGTCAAAATCCATTAATGGATTTTAAACATGGTTTAAAGTTGATTTATCATGATACAAATCTTCAATTTTGTGTTGATGGTTTTGTGATATTTTTGAATTTGGATTTGTTATTTTTATACCATTCATGGTTTATGGGTAATGTATTTGACATTTCGTATGCTAGTTTTAATATGATTGTTTATGTTATGTTTAGATTATTTTGTATGAGGAATGCACTGGACTTAGTAAGTGATAGGTGGAGCCCGCTATAGCTCCTCGATGCATCAGTAGGTCTCATGAGACAAACTAGGATTTGGCCCGAGGCCTTGATAAACTCTTATTTGTAGTATTGGCACGAGGCCTTGTCTATGAGGTTATAATAGTCTAGAATTTTGCATTCCATCGTTATGAAAGTTGTTATTGATATTGCATGTGATTATTCAACTAGTAGAATTTCCATGTGAATAAGTAAATTGAATTATTTCATTTCATTTTTTCCATATTATGCTGATGTTCATGTTTAAAAGGCTTTTGTTTTAGTTATACATACCTTGAATGTTTATTCTCAT
Organism: Viscum album; assembly: GCA_963277665.1. NCBI lineage: Eukaryota > Viridiplantae > Streptophyta > Magnoliopsida > Santalales > Viscaceae > Viscum > Viscum album. The sequence goes on from OY728138.1 coordinate 836,855,454, forward strand.
TTATAAATGTTTTTGCTATATTGTTTCCCTTACTGGGAATTTGAGCTCACCCCTTACTATGATTTCTTATTCCCAGGATGTGAGGAATTATTTTACAAATTACAAGCAGGGGGGATATGAATACAAGATGTGGATTTTGTTTTTTTTCACTTTATTATATAATCTAAGACTTATGAATATATCAAGTGATTCCAAGGATACTAAACTAATCGGCCTTTCGATTAATTGATCTTTTGTGATAATGCCGATGTTATGTAATAATGCACTGACATTGGGTAACCGGTATCGGGGCATTACAATTGGTATCATATGATGTTTAGTAAAAACCATGGAATCTAGATTTAGATAATCTCTGATTAGAGCACATAGAACTAAGATAGACTATGAGGATTAGTAAATAATAACTTCCTAGAATTTTGGCATTGTAGAGATTTTTTGAGTTTTGTGATTAATACATCCCTGTCTGGATACGAGTAGGTAGAGGAAGATCTGGAACAGATGTACCTATGGGTGAAACCCAAAAACACCGCTTTGAGCTAGACTCAAACAGGAACTGGTTCACGACAACGGGCCTTGCTGCACTCTTGGTTACGACACTTCTGAGGGATATGCATATGATTATTCTCATTTTCCTTTCAACCCATTATAATGGGTTTATGAGTATATACCTTCTCAAAGAAAAAATTGTTATGATTATGGATTATATCCGTAAACTGTTCAATTTATTTTATGTGTTTTACAGGTATGAAATTATGTATTTTGATTCATAAACTAATCTAGATTACGCCATTGTTTAGAAATGGTGCCTAGTGGAAGGAATGGAAACTATATCAATGCACACACTCAATGTAGGATTTCCCTCCTACTCAAGATTATTATAGTGGAGCTAGTGATGCAATTGGTGCTAAATAGCTAATCAGCATTCTGGACAACTCACTGAGCTTATGAATAATAACCTTACCCGTATAGAGAACCATGATCTACAGTGTGTAGGATCAATGTTAGATCAGTTCATGAGACATCAACAACAAACATTCAATGTGAGTACAAATCCATTAGTACTGAGCAATGGATATGTTCCCTAGAGAAAATATTCCATGCCTTGGGGAGTAGTGAAAAAGAAAAAGTTAGCATGGCGGTTTACCGCCTCACTAGAGATCATGTTCAATGGTGTTCATTCATTAAAAACATGAAGGAAGATGATGAAGTATCAAATATGTAATGGAGGGAGTTCAAAGAGTTTTTCATAGAAGAATATTTTCCTTGTGACCATCGAGTAGATATGGAAAGGCAATTTATGAGTCTGAGGAAAAAGGAGGATGATAATGTCGCAAAGTATAGGGATAACTTTACAAGGATAGAATGGTATGCTATAGATTATATACATAACCCAAGAAGTAAGATTGATCATTTATTTGATGCGTTAAAACTATTTCTTTGTCTAACTTTAGTCTCACAATCTTTCTCATCGTACGAAGATATTGTCTGATGTGATATCAAGACAAAAAAGGAATTATCTAAATCTTATGACAATAAAGTAAAGCAAGAGAAGAAGTGAACGGTGGAAAAAGAGATAGATAAAGTGAAAAAGTGAATGAAATATTTTATATTATGCGATAATTGTTGGAAGAATCACCCCGGAACTTTCCTAAAAGGAATGGGAGTTTGTTATAAATGTGGAGAAAAAGGTCCCCAGGATCGTGACTGCAAGGGATAGAAAGAGGCTATCAATGTTGAATGCTACAACTGTATGGAAATCGTGAATTATTCAAATTAATGTCCAAAGCGCCAGGGAAACATAACATAGAAAATTCTAATGGGTCAAGTCCATTCTTATGTTATTTCTACAGTTGAAGTGGAAAAATTAATGTATTGGTGCTTTTGGACTCAAGGATTATATTATGTTAATAAGAATATTCTAATATATATAAGGATTGTACTGAAATACTTGTTGTTATCATTAAGGACATAATATTATGAAGGTAATCATATTTTTAGTATGTGACAATAAGAGAATATTTATTTTTTTGGGGAATCTGATGTTATAATTGATTTTGAAATTTAAGGACCTTTTAGAGAGAGTCTGGACAGATGTATTTTCGATAAATATAATGGTTGGATGGATTACGTTGAACTATGGATTGTATCGTTTAAGGTTAAAACATTTCTGAAGATTATTTTTGGAATATTATAGTACTATAGTTTTAGGAAAAGGACAACCTGCAGGTTGGTGGACAATTCGTCGCGTCAGACAAAGCTGCAGGAATCGAACCCACAACCATAGTGTGACATGCCTTTATTACCTACAACTATATTATTAGAAGTCCCTGGTTATTAAAAAATTGTTTTCCTAATATAAATACTATGTTTTAATATTTGTAACTTTGTACGATTATGAAAAATATAATATTTTTGAGTTCTGTTACCTTTTTCAGTTAAAGATGTGTTTGTTGTAGAAAATAGTTGAGGGTTGAAACTATACTTGTCAGGTATATATATATATATATATATATATATCTCTCTTATTCTATAAATAAAATAATTCTTAAACATTAGGAAAAATATATTTAAAAAATGTGTTATCCTAATACCATATGGTTTGTTGAACTAATGATATTTTAAATCACCATATATTGAAGGATTTGAGGCCCTCAATTTTACAATTGTTTGTGATTGATGACCTCAATAACTACCTACAAATATATATGTTATCCCTCCAATTATATGTGTCTAATTGCAACCAATGTTCTCCTAATCAGGATCATAATTTTGTGGTGAATTTTTTATTTCCCTTTCCCTCTTATTAATTCTAAATTTTATTAACCTTATTTCCGATGTGGGTTTTCCACAAAGGTATTTTCTATTTTCAATCTTTTATTTTCGAAGAACATTTTCAAATTGCGAGGATGAAATTTATTGAAGGATGGGAAAATATAACACCACAAACTTCCACAGTATGCTTCTCTTTGAATAATACAGTGCGTGTGTTGTACGCAACTTCGAGATTCTAACACGCCATGTCCAATCAAAGTAGCAATTATTAATAGTAATACCCAATTTTTGAAATTTTATACATTTTATCATTCAAAATGGAATTCATTTTTGGATTCTGAATATCGAAATTATCCTTGTATGAATTTTTTGTACTTTTCAGATGACTTTTATATTTTGATGAATAGTGAAAATTACTAAATTTTCATTTAAAACATCATTTTTAATAAAAATAATTAATAGTGATAAATTATGAATTTGATTGGTTTTAAAGTATATTTTGAATATATATTTACCATTTAATAAAATGTTGGTTATTGGAAATAATTTCACATTTAAACCAGACATAAACAAGTGTCAATCTTTTGATAGTTATTATCTCTTAAAAACACGTTTTTTGTTTTGACAGTGAGAATTAATTTTAAATTAATTTCTGCCACATTTGTGTTTTGAATTTGAGAAAATGAACTCCATATTTGGAATGAGGATTTATAATTTTCTTAAATAGTAAAAATTTATTTTTAATCATTTTGTAAAATTAATTCGGAAAATATTTTATTTACCATGGTTAAATGGTAAATATGGGAAATATGTGTAAAAGAATAATATTATAATAATAATAAATTACCCTAAAACATGTCTTAACCCTATTGGTTGATTCATTTCCGACCATGGGAATCTTTGGGTTGATTTGGGGACCCCATGGATCCACTTGTAAGCAATAATGACACTTTATATTAATTAAGTTAAAGGAAATAAAAAAATGACATAAGCCAATATCTTTTAGAAAAACAATTTTTATATAGGGTTATGTATGGTGTATTTTCAACTATAAAAATTCATTAGAAATATAAAAAGATTTCCTACATAATTGTATTTTTAAAAAAAATTAAACATTAAATATTTTAATTTATTTATGACAAAATGATGATGCAGTAATTACCATAATAGGGAAATATTAAAATAATTGATATTATAAATACCCAAATAAATATAATTTGAGACTTATAATGAATCCAAGAATTTTATAGTTTAATATTAAATGTTAGTATTGGTTTAATTAGCTATGTTTTAAGTAATATTTCGCCTATAATTTTCACAAAAATCAAATATCAAATATTGTCAAAATTGACATAAAATAGATTTTAAAATAAATATTATATTATTAATTGATATTAAATTCATGAAAATATATATTTCGGTAAAAAGACATGTATAATTATAGGTGTATCATTAATGGACCACATGGGGGTCGCTTGGAGATATATTATATGTTTATTAACAATTTAATATAAAAAAACAATGTGACATGGTAATTGTCAAACTAATTAACCAAGAGTTAAAACAAAACGATAAGGTTAATATAACGACCAAACCTTTCTAAAATCTATTGCTTTATAGGATTTTGACCCATACCCAACATATAATTTTAATAACCGACTTTGGAGCCATTAGAAACCGAATATGACTTTATTATAAACAAATACATTAAATTTGTTCTAAAGAGCCCCTCCTCCCCCTTAGAAAAGGACACCACTTCTAACCAATTCTTCACACCTTAAAATCCATTTGTTTCGGCCATACCTTGTCCATGTATCCTCCCAACTTCCATCAAATTAACCTAAAGGCCTTAGTTTGGTAATAAATCCAACTTATGGAGCCCTTTTGATCAAATGAAAAGGAAGAACCCGAAGAAGAGGTATCGTTTTCACCGTCCTCTTTCAAGTTCCTTTCATTTTCAACATCTTCTTTATTTGTTATTTCCATTATAAAAAATATCAACAGTATATTATATATATTTTTATGGGATTATTAATATGGAACTACCATATTCAGTATTTTATCCATCCTTTGAATGACATGTCACCATACGTGCATACGTACGGTTTACTGTCTCCACATCGTGGTGTAATTGTTATTCAAAATATTATTGTTTAGATGGGTATGATAATGATGTGTAATGGAAGTAAATATTAAATATATCATGATAATCATTCTGTATATATGTTATACTATACAATTATATATTATTTTAATATCAAAAGAATGATGTTGTCGCTCGTGTGCACGTACGGACTACCGTCTCCACGAACGCGATGAGATACATTCTCCCTCGTATCCATTCAAGTATAATTCACATTTTATGATTAAAAAAAATGTATAAGGACTTTATATCATTCTGTATATGTTTAAGATATAACCTATCAATAACAAACATGACTTTTGTAACAAAACATATAAAATAAAACGAGTAAGTTATCACCCGAAACGACGATAATACTAAAATATTATTAACAAAGCAATGTTAAAAGATCATATATGATATCATATTAATGTATATGATTATTTTATAATTTAATAACAATTATTTAACAATTATACATGAGGTTAACCTACTCTCAACCAAGGAAAAGTACAATGTAAGGGGTTTTCATCTCACTCCTTATTCCCATGAGATTCATGCCATATTGCCACTATTACCTTTTGTGTGGTGTATGTACTACCCATAATGGTTTTCTTTATGTAATAAACATTAATTTAGGTGTATTTACATATTAATTGTGTGATACCTCTTTCATGGGGTGTATTTTTCATATGTTTCCAAATTTGTAAGGGTTAATTTCACAATCTATTTATTATCCGAGGTAGTTTTTACCTATGTATCTACTGGGAAATATTTATTATCCATGTCCATGTTTTATGAAATATTTTCCAAAGGTATTATTTGAAGAGATTTTTTAATAAAACAACATTTCAAATGTTTTAAATATTTATTCGTCTAAATCTTTCTCATTAATGTCCATATCTTCAAAATGGTTTTTAAGGATTTATTTATATGGACTTGAATGTTATTAAAATGTTAATTCCATTCAAAAGTTTCAAAGTGGTATGGAACACATTGATTTAAAAATGTATTTAAATGAATTATTTTCCAAATTGTGTGACTTTTACATGTTTTCATGAAAAACGAGTATTTCTTTCAATGAATTTACAATTCATTTTCATCAACGTCAAAATCATTTAATGGATTTTAAACTTGTTTTGAAGTATATTTATCATGATACAAATCTTCCATATTTTGTTGAAGGTTTTGTGATATGTTTGAATTTGTATGTGTTATTGTTATACCATTCATGGTTTATGGGTAATGTATTGACATTTTTTATGCTAGTTTTAATATGAATATTTATGATTTGTTTAGACCTTTTCATATGAGGAATTAATTGGACTTAGTAACTGACGGGTGGAGCCCGCTATAGCTCCTTGATGAATCGGTAGGTCTCATGAGACAAACTACTGTCTTGGCACGAGGCCTTGACAAAATATTTTTTGATTTCTAGGAACAAAGCCTTGGCTATGTGGTTATCATAGGCTGGCATTATGTATTCCATCGTTATGAAAGTGGTTATTGATATTTCATGTGATTATTTGACTAGTAGAATGTCCATGTGAATAAGTAAATGGCATTATTTCATTTAATTTTTTCCATATTATGATTATGTTCATGTTTAAAAGGTATTTTTTTAGTTATACATTGGCTTAAATGTTTATGCTCATTTATGAAAGTTGCCGCTATATTCTTACCCTTACTAAGAGTTTGAGCTCACCCCTTTATATGTTTTATTTTTCCCAGGATGTGAAGAAGTATTCTACGAATGGCCTACAAGGGGATATAAATACAAGATGTTGTTTTAGTTTTTTCTTTCACTTTATTATGTAATGTAAGACTTATAAATATATCTAGTTATTCAAAGAATACTAAACTAATTGGTCATTCGAAGAATTGATCTTTTGTGATCATGCCAACGTTATATAATAATGCACCGACTCTGGGTAACTAGGGTCAGGGCATTACAGTTGGTAGTAGAGGAAGTTTATTAAAAACCATGGAAGCTATATTTAGATAAACTCTGATTAGAGCACATATACCTAAGATGAATGTTGAGGATTAGTATATAGGAACATCTTATAATTTTTTCATTGTAGAGATTTTGTGAGTTTTCCGAGCAATACATCCATGTCTGGATACGAGCAGGTAGAGGCGGCTCTGGTACAGATGCACCTAAGGGTAAAACCTGAAAACACCGCTTTGAGCTAGACTCGAAGGAGAACTGGTTCACAACAGTGGGCCTTGTTGCACTCTTGGTTACAACACTCCCAAGGGATATGCTTTGGATTATTCTCATTTTCATTACAAAACACTATAAAGGGTTTATGAGTATATACTTCCTCAAAGAAAACATTTTTATGAGTATGTATTATATCCATAAACTGTTCAATTTATTTTAAGTGTTTTAGAAGAATGGAATTATGTATTTTGATTCATAAACTAATGTAGTTTATGCCATTGATTAGAAATGGTGCCTAGTGGAAGAAATGGAAATCGTATCAATGTACGCGCTCCATGTAAGTATTTCACTCCTGATCAATATAATTATAGTGAAGCTAGTGATGCAACTGGTGGTGAATAGCTAATCGCCATACTGGGACAAGTCACTCAGTTTATGAATAATAACCTTTCCAGTATGGAGCACCCTGATCCACCGCATGGAGGATCAATGTTAGGTCGTTTCATGTGGCAGCAACCAACAACATTAAATGGGAGTACATATCCATTAGTAGTTGTGTAATGGATAAGTTCCCTAGATAAAATATTCCATGCCATGGGGTGTAGTGTAAGGGAAAAAGTTATCATGGCAGTTTACTGCCTCACTGGAGATCCTGATCAATGGAAGTCATTCATTCAGAACACGAAGGATGACGATGAAGTATCAAATATGGAATGGAGTGAGTTCAAAGAGATTTTCAAAGAAAAATACATTCCTTGTGACCATCAAGCAGATATGGAAAGGCAATTTATGAGTCTAGGGAAAAAGGAGGATGAGAATGTCACAATGTGTTAGGCTAACATTACAAGGTTAGAAAGGTATGCTGGAGATTATATATGAATCCCAAGAAGTAATATTGATCGTTTCATTGATGGGTTAAAACCATTTCTTCATCGAGCCTTAGTCTCAAAATCATTCTCATCCTACGAAGATATTGTCTTATGTGATATCAAGACAGAAAAGAAATTATCTAAATCATATGACAATAAATTAAAGAAAGAGAAGAAGCGAGTTGTGGAACATGAGATAGATAAAGGGAATAAGGGAAAGAAGGATATTATATTATGATATAACTGTGGGAAGAATAACCCCGGTACATGCCTAAATGGAATGGGAGTTTGTTATAAATGTGGAGAAAAAGGTCCCCAGGCTCGTGACTGCAAGGTAATGAAAGAGGCTATCAATGTTGAATGATACAATTTTAGGGAAATGGGGCATTATGAGAATGAATTTCCTAAGTGTCGGGGAAACTTACCTTAGAAAAGGCAATGGAATCAAGGGAAATATTATGTTGTTACTATAGTTGAGGTGGAATAATTAATGTATTGGTGCTTTTAGACTCAAGGATTATATTCTGGTTATAAGAATAATGTATATATATAAGGATTGTACTGAAATACTCTTTGTTATCATTATGGTCTTAATATTATCAATATAATCATATTTTTAGTATTTGACAATAAGAGAAACTTTACTTTGTTTGGGGAATCTGATGTTACAATTGATTTCGGAATTTAGAGACCTTTTAGAGAGAGTCTGGACAGAGGTATTTTGGATAACTATAAAGTTTGGAATGAATTTAGTTGGACTTTGTATAGTATTGTTGAAGGTTAAAACATTTATCAAGATTATTTTTGGAATATTATAAGACTATAGTTTTATGAAAAGGACAACCTGTTGGTTTGGGGATTACCTGTCATGTCAGAAAAAGATGTAGGAATCGACCCCACAACCATAGTGTGAAATGAATTTATTACCTAAAACTAGCCAATAGGAAGTCTCTGGTTATTACAAAATATTTTTCCTAATCTAAATGGTATGTGTTAATATTTATAACCTTGTACGATTAGGAATAATATAATATTTTTGAGTTCTATTATATTTTTCAGTGAAATATGTGTTTGTGGTAGAAATTTGTTGACGGTTGATACTATACTTGTCATGTATATATATATATATATATACCCCTCACTTATTCTATCAATAAAATAATTCTTAAACTTTATGAATTAGATATTAAAAAATTGTGTTATCCTAATACCTTATGTTTTGTTGAACTGAAGATATTTTAAATCACCATAGATTGAAGTCTTTGAGGCGCTAAATTTTAAAATTGTTTGTGATTGATGACCTCAATTACTCCCTAAAAATATTTACATTTTCCTACCAATTATATGTCCCTAATTTCAACCAATATTCTCTTAATCGAGATCATAATTTGGAGGTTATTTTTTCATTTCTCTTTCCCCCTTATTAAGGCTAAATTTTATTAACCTTATTTCCAATATGGGTTTTCCACATAGTTATTTTCTAATTTTAACCTTTTATTTTTGAAATACATTTTCAAATTGAGTGGAAAAAATTTATTGATGGATGGGGGAATGTAACACTGCAAGCTTCCATTTTACGCTTCTCTTTGAATAATACAGTAGCGTGTGTTGTACGCAACTTTGAGATTCTAACATGATACGACCAATCAAAGTAGCCGTTATGAATAGTAATACCCACATTTTGAAATTTTATACATTTTATCTTTCAAAATGGAATTAATTTTTGGATTCTGAATATCAAAATTTTCCTAGGATGAAATGTTGGTACTTTTCGAATAACTTTTATATTTTGATGAATATTGCAAATTTCTAAATTTTAATTAAAAACATCTTTTTTTAATTGAAATAAATAATAAGGATAAATTATGAATTTGAGTGGTTTTAAAGTATATTTAGAATATATATTTACAATTTAATAAAATTTTTGTCATTGGAAATAATTTTACATTTAAAACAGACATAAACATGTGTCAATATTTTGATAGTTATTATCTCTTAAAAACACGGTTTTTGTTTTAACAGCAGGAATTTATTTTAAATTAATTTCTGCCACATTTTTGTTTTGGGTATGGAAAAATGGACTCCATATTTGGAATTATGATGTCCAAATTGTGTAAATCAGTAACTTTTACTTTTAGACATCTTGATTAATTATTTCGTTAAATATTTTATTTACCATGGTTAAAGGGTAACTACTTTAAATTAGTGTAAAAAATAATATTATAATAATAATAAATTAACCTCAAATGAGTCTTAACCCTATTTTTTGATACATGTTCGACCATGGGCATCTTCTTGTCGATTTAGGGACCCCATGGATCCACTTGTCAGTGATAATTACACGTTATATTAATTATGTTTAAGTAAATACAAAAATTATATAACCTTGTATCTTTTAGAAAAACAATTTTTACATTGGTTTATATATGGTATATTTTAGACTATAAATATTCATTATAAAGATAAAACGATTTCCTATATTATGGTATTTTATTTATAAATTTTATACATTAAATAATTTATTTTATTTATGACAGAATGATGATGCATTAATTACCTTATTAGTGAAATATTAAAATAATTGATATTATAAATACCCAAATAAATATAATTTGAAACTTTTAATGAATTCAACGAATTTTATAGGTTAATATGACATGTTATTATTGATGTAATAAAATCTTTTTGAAGTAATATATCTGCTATTATTTTCAAAAAATCAAATACCAAATAGTGTCAAAATATGCATAAAAGAGTTTTTAAAACAAATATTATATTATTAATTGATATTAAGTTTATAAAAATATATGTTTTGGAAAAAGGACATGTATCATGATAGGTGTATCATTAATGTACTACATTTGGGTCTCTTAGAGGTATATAGTATGTTTATTAACAATATAATATAAAAATACAATCTGACATGGTATGTGTTATACTAATTATCCAAGAGTTACAACTAAATGATAAGGTTAATATAATGATCCAAAATTGACTAAAATATATTGGTTGGAAATATTTCGACCCATTCCCACAATATACTTTTATGAATCCACATTGGAGCCATTATAAACCAAATATTACATTATTATAAAATAATACTTTAAATTTTTTCTAAAGAGACCCTCCTCCCTCTTATAAAAGGACACCACTTCTAAAAACGTATTCACACCTTCAAAGCCTTTTGGTTCGGCAAAGACCATCCCAAATATCCTACCAACGTCCCTCACTTCATCCTAGAGGCATTAGTTTGATCCGAATGCCAACCAATGGATCCCTTTTTGCTCAAATCAAATGGAAGAACTCAAAGAAGAGGTAAAGTTTTCACCATCCACTTTCAAGTTCTTTTCTTCTTCAACTTCTTCTTTATTTTTTTTCAATTCTTAAATAATAACTCCACTATCTTCTATATACTGTGATGTTATTATAAAAATGGAACAACCATATTCAGTATTATATTAATCCTTTGAATGACATGTCACCATATGTGCGTACGCACGGCTTACTGTCTCCACGTCGTGGTGTAATTGTTATTCAAAACATTATTATTTGGATGGGTATGGTAATGAAGTGTAATGGAAGTAAATATTAAATATAACATGATAAATATTCATTATATATGATATAACATCAAATTTTATATTATTTTAATATCAAAAGAATGATATTGCCGCTCGTGCGTACGTACGGACTACCGTCTCCACGAACGCGATGAGATTCATTCTTCATCGTATCCATTCAAGTCTAATTCTAATATGATGATTAAAAATAATGTTTAAGGACTTGATATAATTCTGTATAATAATAAGATAAAACCTATCCATAACAATAACAGCTTATGTAACAAAACATATAATAGAAAACAAGTAAGTTAACACTGGAAACGACGATAATAATAATATATTATTAACAAAGCATTGATAAAAGATCATATATGATATCATATTAATGTATATGATTATTGTATAATTTAATAACAATTATTTAACCATTATAAAGGAGGTTAACCTACTCCCAACCAAGGAATCGTACAAGGTTAAGGGTTTTCATCTCACTCCTTATTCCGGTGAGATTCATGCCATATTGTCACTATTATCTTTTGTGTAGTGTATGTACTGCCCATATTTGTATTCTTTATGTAATACACTTTAATTTATGTGTACTTACATAAGAATTTTATGATACCTCTTTATTGGGGTGTATGTTTTATTTTTTACCAAATTGGTAATGGTTAATTTCACAATCTATTTATTATTCGAGGTTGTTTTTACATAAGTATCTACTGCGACATATTTATTAACCATATCCATGTTTTTTGAAAGTGTTTTCAAATGTATTATTTTAAGGGACTTTTTACTAAAACATCATTTCAAATGATTTAAATATTTATTCTTCTAAATCATTCTCATTAATGTTAATGTGTTTAAAATGGGTTTTAAGGATTTATTTATATGGACATGAATGTTTTTAAAATGTTAATTCCTTTTAAAGTTTCAAAGTGGTATGGAACACTCTGATTGAAAAATGTCTTTAAATGACTTCTTTTCCGAATTGTGTGACTTTAAAATGTTTTCATGAAAATGGTGTATTTCTCTCAAATAATTTACAAATAATTTTCATCAACGTCAAAATCCTTTTTAGGCTTGTTTTGAAGTAGAATTATCATGATACAAATCTTACATATTGTGTTGAAGGTTTCGTGATATGTTTGAATTTGGATGTGTTATTTTTATACCATTCATGGTTTATGGGTAATGTATTGAAATTTTGAATCCTAGTTTTAATACGAATATTTATGTTATGTTTAGACCTTTTCATATGAGGAATGAATTGAATATAGAAAGTGACAGGTGGAGCCCACTATAGCTCCTCGATTCATCGGTAGGTCTCATGAAAAAAACTAGTGTCTTGTTACAAGGCTTTGACAAAATATTATTTGATGTCTTGGCACGATGCCTTGGCTATGTGGTTATGATAGTCTGTCATAATGCATTCCATCGTTATGAATGTGGTTATTGATATTGCATGTGATTATTCGACTAGTAGAATATCCATGTAAATAAATAAATGTCATTATTTCATTTAATTTTGTCCATATTATGCTGTTGATCAAGTTTAAAAGGCTTTTGTTTTTGTTATACAATGCCTTAAATATTTATGCTCATCTATCTGGTGGAAGTGTTCCATTTTGAAGGTTTTTCCCTAATAGGTGGCATCCATCCTGTAGTATGACCATACCGTTTTGGAATGGGACTAATTTAATTGATCTCCTCTGTTCTGGTTCGAACATAAGGTGAAATTGTACGACGGTGGGCAATACTGATGGTTGTTTTGTCCCGATTTAGATCTGCCAGAGCTATGGCTATATTATCCTGTGCATTAGCCTGAGCATTTTGTGATCGCGGGACATTAGAAAATGTCAGTTTCGTAGAACATTCCACCATTAAATCTCTGACGTAATCATACAAAGGGATCAATTCTTCTTTTCTGATTGCATAATCCATATTGACATGTTTGATTACCAGGTCTGAATCACCTTTCACCCTTATGTGCTTAACTTGTGCTTGAAGCGCCAACTATAATACAGTGATAAGGGCCTAGTATTCTGATTCATTTTCGGTAACACCTTCCCACAATTAGAAAAAATAAGGTAAAATTTCCATTTTTGGGGAAATAAGTATAGCTCATAATCCAACCTTGTTTAATTTATGATCATCCATTTTACTACCTATTGGACTTCTGGAAGCACCATCAAAATACATTTCCATACTTGGAGACTATTCAGAATATAGAAGACTTCCTCATCAGGAAGTTCAATATCTGAATATGTATCCTCCATAGAAGAATTTTCAATAAGAAAATCAACCAGATCATGGCCCTTTATTGCCTTTTGGGACACATACTGAATGTCTAATTGCTGTAAAATAACTACCCACCATGCCAGACATCCTATAATCATTGGAAGACTAAGGATGAATTTGAGAGGGTTATCGTGAGATACCAATTGGATCTCATGATGTTGTAGGTAGTGTCTCAACTTCTGAACTAAAAAGATTATTTCTAGGCAGCACTTCTTAATATTTGAATACAGGGTTTCTTCTTCAAGCATTGTCCGACTAAGATAGTAGAGGTTTTTTTTATTCCCAGCATCATTCTTCTGATCAAGAAAGGCGCACAATGATAGCTCTAAGGCTATCAAGTAGAAGATAAGTGGACTTCCTTCAATATGTGGAATAATTACCGGTGTTCTCAAGAGGTATTTCTTGAGAATATCGAATGCTTCTTGACATTATTCATTCCATTGGTATGTGACTCCCTTCTTCATCAATTTGGTGGAGGGTAAACATTTGCCTGCCAAATGGGCGATGAAACACCGAATATAGGCTAAGATTCCTTGAAGTCCTCATACTTATTTCAAATTATGAGGAGGTGACATACCATGGATTGACTTGGTCTTCTCAAGATCAAATTCAATACCACTATGGCACACAAGAAATCCAAGAATGTTTCTTAAGGTTACCCCAAAAGCACATATGAAGGGGTTCATCTTAAAATTATGTTGTCAAAGCTTGCCGAATATGACTTCCAAATCAGACAAGTGATTAGAATGTTGTTAGTATTTTACCCCCAAATCGTCCACATAACATTCTACAAACTTCCCTAAAAAGGGATTGAAGATACGATGCATGTCACGATGTTATGTTGTGCCAACATTTTTTAAGATAAAGGGCATTACCTGATAGAAAAACACACCGTGAGGGGCTATGAAGGCTATGAATTCATCATCTTCTTGAGAAAATCATATTTTATTATATCTTGAATATCCTTCCATGAAGGAAAGTGCTTCATAGCCAGCTGTTGCATCGATTAAAAGTTCTGTAATCGGAATTGGAAAATCATCCTTAGGACATTGCCAATTAAGATCTCTGAAATCGATGAAAACTCTAATTGGTCTGTTATTCTTCGTCATAGGGACAATATTCGCCAACCACATGGGATATTTAACTTCTCTGATGAAGATAGATTTGATAAGATTATCCACATAAACTTCAATTTTGGAAGCATATGTTGGGTGTGTTCTTCATGCGGCTTGCTTAAATCCTTGATGTTCTTCTGGTAAACCCAAATGATGAGTAAAAACATCGGGATCAAGCCCACGTATCTCTATATTGTTCCAAGAAAATATATATCGATTTTTCTTTAAAAAGAAAATATACATCTCTTATTCTTCAAGAGTCACGGTCGCACTGATTAAAGTGGGGCGTGTAATTTATTTTGTACCCATATTTATTTCTCTGAGTTCATCCTCGATGGTAGAGATACCCTCTTCAAATGATGGAGGATCATCTCTAAGATCATCCTATTATTTCTTCAACATGTGTTATTTCATCCATTTCTACTTGCATAGTAGATGATGAAGCAGAATTTCCATGATCATAAGTGATATTAAAATTTGAACATCTTGAAGAAGAAGCTTCCATTTCTGACCAATTGATGATGAAGGGTATTCCATGGGTAATAAAGAGGAGATAATGGATTGAGAATCGACATCATTATTCATATCTGACGTTGTTATGACTTCTTCTAGCCTGGTTGCCGATGTATAGACTTGCAGGATTTTAGCAGATGAAATGAAGACATCTCCATTTGAGCTTTCATCATTTTCTGGTAGATCAACAATTTCTCCCATGCTGTCTAGATCGATTTGAATAATTGAAATTATGGATCATTTTATAAGAGTATTTTAATTTGGGTATATCCAGTCAATTTGATGGATAGGTAACACATAATCTGTACTCACATGTGCAAATGGATTTACTGAAATCTTTTCCAAAACATTTGGAGCATTAACTTTGGTAATCTCCCTTATTGTGGATTTATCCTCTCCCTTGATGCGATAGAATTCTGCCTTAATGTATTGAGATACAAAGGTCTTGAACGGGGCCCTATCACCATACAATGACCCAACTTGACCATAAAAACAACATTTGAGTCATTGATGGTATGATGAAGGGATATCCTCTTGTTGATGTATCTAGGGTCTTCCAAACAAGATGTTGAAGGCTGAGTCTTGATCAACAACCATGAAATCTGAATTGGATACAAGATCTCTAAACTGAATTTTGAGTGTAACATCACCCAGTGGTTTTTGTTCATTTTTATCATATCCTTGTACCATCATAGTAGTAGGAGATAAATCGGATTCTGTGAGGTCCAATCGACGAAGTGTACAGAGGGGCATGAGGTTGATTCCGGAACCACTATCAATGAAAGCTATATGGATGTCTACACCATTGACCTTTCCAGATAAGTACAAAGGTCAAATATTCCCATGTATGACATCATCTTCATCTTTGTATGTGAAAAATATCACTACATTGCATTCCGTAGGATTATTCACTATGTGATAGACTTCAGCTGCAGCAATTTCAGTTTCAAACTAATGAGGACATGACAAAGCCTCGATGAGTGCCTCTCGAAGATCTTTTGACAGATTCAAAGAATCCAGAATTGATAACATGGCCGATCCTTGGGAAAGGTGTTTCAATAAATAATACTTTTGATCCAGAGGTCTGTGTTTCCCAACATAAATATATGGTTTAGCAAATTCCTTGGAAGTTGATGCTTTCGAAATTGATGTATATTGTATCGGGATATGAGTTGGAAATATCTATGGATTTGTAAGATTAGACCAATTAGATCCATTAACTTGTTGAGAGTATGAAGATGGAACCCCAAACCGATCCTCCAGAATAACTATTCCAGGATTGAATTTGTTATTGGAGGAAGAACATGCATGTTCTTTTTGAGCTCACTAAAGGGCTCTTCCACGATTTTCTACTGCATACCCAGTTCTAGCAGGGGTAGAATTAGAATAGTGGCTTCTGGGATATCCATGTATTCCTCTATATCCCTGACCACTAGAACTCCCTTTGATTCCTCTATTTGATACAGGGAACCCAGGTTCATCGAGATCGAATCTGTGACAGGAATAAGGATCTTGTAAGTGAGTCATGTTAACATAACCAAAGATTAACTCTTCTTCCGATGAATACTATACCTGATTATCCAATTTAGGTTGTGTTGTTTGGTGGGGCGGTTCCCATGGCTTCGAAGTAGATGGCATGAAATTTTCCACAGTTAAAGGAAACATAGGCTTTGATACAATTTCATCTTCCTCTGATTGATTTTATTTATTCAAACCATGCCGCCCTTTGGAGGATTTTCCCTCTGAAGAGGATTTTATTGTGTAATCCATAGTAGAAGAAACAATTTGTTTATTCAATTGCATTTTCAAAATGGCATGAGTTTGGTTGATTGGTTTCCTAACCATCCAATCATCATATTTTTGAGCATTTTTGCTTTTGACTTCTTGCCATTATCCTTTTACATTTGGAACTATAGCAGTAACACATGCTACCTAGGTTGAAGAGCCTTTTAGTTTGACTTGTCCTGAGTCGACCATATATTTCATGCGGTTTTTAAAGACAAAACAATCCGGTATGGGATGCACCGATATTTTATGAAAGGGGAAATAATCGGGACGCTCGTCATATCCTTCCTTATTTGGCCTTTTGGGTCTTTTCAACTGAACCATATTATTTTCCAGAGCCTAAATGAAGTAGCCAAAAACTTGTTCATTTCAGAAGGAGTAAAAAATTCCTCTTCAGATCCCCAAATTGTTTCCGTCATTGATCTATATGATCATCTTGACGAAATAGCCTTTCTTGTTTACGCTCATGAGGTGGAGCCCTTCGGGATGATGAAGGTTTTGAAGTAGAAGCAGGTACAAGTGATTGCTTAAGAAAAACCGTAGCGGTCTCTTCTTTACTAATTCTTATTCCTGGAACAGATGGTTTTACATGAGATATAGCCTTAATCTGTATAAGGGAATCATCAATCTGCTGAGTGATTGAAGTAAGGTCTCAAAACCTTCTTGTGTATTTTATAATGATCAATGGTGTGCGCAACTCATCATGTAAATTCTCCACACATATTGGCAAATGTTCTTCTTGAGGTAGTGCTAAGCTTAGTGAATATGTTAATCCCTTCCACCAATCAATGAAATCTGAAACCCTTTCATTCTCCCTTTCCTTACAATTTGTATGATCAAAAACTATTTTCTTTGGAAAAGTTGAGCTGAACTGAAAAAAGAATTGTTGACGGAGATCTTCCCATCCAGTAATTGACCGAGATTGCAAGCTTGTATACCAAACAAAAGCTCGTCCTTTCAAGGTTTTCACAAAGCATCAGAGTTTCACTGCTTCTTGTTGTTTCGGAGTTCCCATCATAGGATCGCAACAAGACACATAATGCATCTAATGCTGTTTAGGATCACCTAATCCATTGAAAATATTGAATAAAGTGTTCCCAAAACTTGATAGGGGAGGGATTGAATCTACCCATTTAGGGTAAGCTCTCTTTTATGGTTGAACCTGCACACACTTACCTTATATAGTTTCTAACTGAGCTGTTAATGACTCAATAGTAGTTATTATCTTTTGAGAAACATCCGGTTGAACTTGGACATGAACATGTGCAATGATTAGAGGTGGTACAGATGTGGCAGCTGGTACTGCAACCAACCGAAGCACTGTAAATTGTTGTTGGACATGGCCCATATGATTAGAACTGTAAGGGTGTACTGATAAAGTAGGATATTCATGATCCATCTTAGTAGCTGCAACAAATTCCTTTGGCTGACTTACTCCAGCACGCTTAGAAGGAAGACTACCTTGAATTAGTTCTGCGATCAACCTCTTCAATTATTTCATTTCTTCTTCTTGATGGTCAAATATTTTCTCTAGTGAGAGTGATTGGCATTATCCATAGGAAGGGTATATATCCTGATTCTATCCCCTCCATTTTTTGTATCACTTGAAGAGAGGGGGAAGTGGGTTATTTGAAAAAACACCAAAATTCTGGGTAAACCATTGACTTTGTGTACGCATATCTTCTTCATTTCTATCTGTTCATTCACCTTCTTAAGCAGAAACCTCTTCATCTAAGTCCCCTAAGTGAGCCTCATGTTCGGGCGGATCAGCAACAATGTCATTAATGACATTAATTGATGAAAAACCATCACATCCCTTCTATCAACATATCTGTGATATTGTCTTTTTTCCATGTCCCTGACGAGACATTGCCTTTTGTTGATTTCATCCCTCATGAACATATTGGAGAACTGTAATTTGGAGAGAATCTCCTGATAATTTTGCTCTTTGTTCCTCTAGAGGCTTCTTCACTAATTGAGAGAAGACAGACTTTCTCTGAGGGAGGGATTGATGAGTTGAAAAATTCGGTAGTCTAGTGGGCTGGAGTTGTTCATACTGTTCTCGCTCAACTCCTCGAAGCCTATTTGTTGATTCTAAGGGAATTTAATTCTGATTTCCTTAAACTATGTTCTTAGTGCTGTAAGTTACCCTCTTTATTGATGAGTTATGAGTCCTTCACATATAGAGTTAGTAACCCCCTCGGTCGTTATATACATACCAAGGGGACATATGAGGCCTCTATGGGAGGTAGTACCCACTCATCTGATTTTCACTATTTATTATGGCATTTTCACCTCAATGCTACAATATAAAGAAAATGATGATGTTTCAAAACATTGGTAGTTAATAATCTTGGATCTTGTGAATCTTTGGTTAATCAATGTTCCATTTATTCCATGACTTTAATTACATATAATCATTGAAGAATGAGATTCCTCTTAACTTTTAATGTCTTAGTCCCTTAAATATATGTGGTTTCTATACTATGTCAGGATGGTATATTGATTTAACTATATTCTTTTTTCAGATCATCCTGATTTATTTGTTTGTACTCATTACTACATTAAATGTGTGCCCATATATGTTGTGTATGTAATGAAATGTGCAGTTTTGTATTTACTCTGGTGTTTTTTGTGTTGGACATGTTGGATCCATGTAGTGCTCAGTGGTGGTTTTTTCTGTCAATGCTTTAGTTGGATTTGGCATGTCATGGAGAAAAAATTTCCATGTTATATGAGGTTGGTAATATTGTAAGATGTTAGGTATTATATTTCCCACTTAAGAAATGTGTATTCATTTTCATATTGGGGAGAGTTTCATCATGTACTGCATACATGTTCCATTATATATAATTATCTATCTAATTTTTATTATCCTATATTGTTCTAAAAGAATGTGTTTTTATATATTTTATATATATTAATACCTCCAAAGAGTGTGATATGGCTTATTGTTGGTATGTATTATCCCCTGGCTTATTAGATGTGGGATTACTGTGGCATCCTCGGCATCCTATCATCCAATATGTGGTCATAGTAGATCAAGTCATGTAAAATATTAAATAATTTCACCGAACAAGACGATTCATAATAAATTTATAATTAAACTTATAACTATATGAAACTGATTCCTTAGATTACTTCATCGATTAATATATTGATCATTCAAACCCCTATTCCTATTGTAATTTAATTAGATTAGAAAATACAAAGTAGAATCCCTATAACTATGATCCTCATATGTTTTGTGATTTCTAAATGAAACTGATGGGACATAAATTACTTTCATAGATGATATAAGATTCTTATTTCATTTGTCTTAGTGGAAACACAATCCATTGAGCTTGAATATTATTTTCCTTATTCACTTGATCTATATAGGGAGGAAGACTGTTGTATAATTATATCAATCATGAGAGAATCGAAGTTATATTCATTTTTAAGAGAATAATTTATGAGGAGGTTGAATTGTCAACAACATAAAGGATCTCACAAATTCCATAAAATGATATAAGTTGTTATATAAAGATCCAGGGTTTAATATTGATAATTGAAAAATATCCCTTATTAAAATATTAATTCAAATATCTAAACAATGATAATAATAATAAAAACATATGGAATGCATTGTATTGTTCAAATAAGTAAAATTTTAATTTTATAAATTATTTTCCATTTATTTAAATGAATTTTATCATTATATAATTTCTTTTACCAGCCACTTAATTCATCATTTCTACCATCCTCAACAATTACTGATTATCAATTATTTAAAAAATATTATTCAGTTGATAAATAAAATAAATATTATAATTATGGACTTACGAGTAAATATTTATTTAAATTTCACATAACTTAAAAAATATTTTTTAATAATAAATAAATTTATTTCATTTCAAATATATATATATATATAAATAATCATTCCATTCAATTATCTAGGTATTAATTATTTATTTATTATTCTACTCACATATATATATAAATACCTTAGTATAATGGTTGACTGAATATTTATGATCAATAATCAATGAATAAATATTATTCCTCCGCCTAGATATTAGCCTATATTCTAATTATTAAAATCTAATAAAAGTTAACATAGATTAATGGATACACTATTTGTGTTTCTTTTTAGACCTCATCATTTGTGTCATTGGGTGAACCTACCCAATGTCTAAGATTAATATCTAAAAATATATCAAGGCACTCATAGAAAAGTAAGATAATTTCAGAAGAAAAAAACCATATAAAAACAATTACTATTTAATATAATCTCATTGTATCGATATCTCGAATTGAGTGGTTGCATACTTATTTAACCAATATATCTTCTTGATATATATTTCCTAGAAATCCTAAAAATGACACATCAATCTCTATGGTTATATAATTTTATTTTTATGGTTTTATTCCAATCAAAATCATGGATATATAAACTTCAAAAAAATGGAAGGTCAAATCCTAAATTGACGTATTTATTAATTTATTAACCCATGTCTGACACCCAACATACCATAACTCACTATTATTATATTTCATCATAATATTTTTAAATAAATTTATTTAAATACCATGTGATATGAATTAATAATTATCTCATGTATAATGATCTTTACACATGTTTTCATATAAGTATTTCTAATGACATTTAGACATATATAATTATTACAGCAGGTTATGGCCTCATAATCTCTCATTTTAGATACTAACAAGCCAAGAAATTAATGATATAACTTATAATTGACTTATGAGTTTCAAAAATTTGACATTCAAACCTACTATGGGTATCATTGTATTATTTAATCATGATGACAGGAAATATTTTTAATAATTTCTCTATAGAACATCTTTTTTTGTTATAGACAATAAATTCTAGGTACATTCATTTCTACAGATCCTCTAAGATATTATAAAAATAATATTATGTGAAATAAAAATTTATGAGATAATGTATTTTTTAATATTCAATAAGATGAATATACAGTTAATCTGAATTACAGTGTTTTTTTCTAGAAAACCTACTATAATAGAATCTCTCACACATTAGATCCAACTATTAATTACTTTCATTCTACTATTTTTCACATGATATTCCTATTTAAATTGAGAAAATATTACATTCAATAGGTCTATAAATTTATCTTTTTTAAAACTCATTATACTTTTAATTCAATTAACTGAGAAGTATACTATATGAAATGATCATTCTATTTTATGTGATTCATCCTCTAATGTTAACATTGATCCCTGGAATGAGAAACTATTGTAATATTATCACAGTACTTTATGATAAGGTATTTTTTATTAGTAATGACATCATACTACTGAATAAATTTAAATAACTACATTTTTTTATATTAATCATAAGAGATAATATTCGTTTGCTATAGTGTATTATTAGTGATCACAAGTTTCATTGATCTCTTATATCCCACATTTCCTCTATTGAGGTACAATACATATCCCAATTGTAATATTAGAAGATAATAATTTGTTTAGAAAATATAATTGGTATATACCTGGATGACTAGCCTCTTATATTATATATAAACTCGTAGTATATTTTTAGTATGCCTTAATTACATTAGTATTTTCTAGACTACCATCCAACAATAGTCTCCTAGGTCTACTTAATATATGCCTACCATGATCAAGACATAGGAAACATAAATCATGTACGTAGTTTATAATACATCATAGAACCTTTCACTGATGAAAACGGGATCTTTGGAATCCATTGTCTCACCACATGTGTTTGAGGAAACATTTTATAAGAATCATGTATACCATTTTACATTCAAAATATCCTCCTCATGAATTCTTCCTTTTTTTATATGTAGGATAACAATTTCCAAAAATATCAATTATCAATCCAAATGTATGTCCGTGTAGTTATTCAGTACCTAATGCATGTGAATAAAAGAACTAATGTCAACATCAATATTTTAATTTGAGACACAATTAAATAGTTTAGACATAATAGGGATAATTATTCGATGATGTTTAAGTATTATGAGGAGAGATGGATTAATATTTAAAGGATTGAGAAGACCATGAAGTGCCTAAAAATAATGATACATAAAAATCAATCTTTGGTCATTCTATAAAGGAAATATTCATTCAAAAAATATGGAACATCTCCTCTTATCTAAAATGAATATGATTTCAATGGATCTTACCTTTAAAACATTCAATGTGACTCCATTAAAATTATGAATATTAATTAGAGATGGATCATTGGTAAGGGGAGATCAATTTTTTTAAAATATAATCAAAATTATAATATCTTATTCATTGTAGGGTTTCAAATTTCTAAAAATATATTTTGTCAAGTGAAATGAATATTTAATTCAAGGATGATATATTGTATTCAAATAAAAGGATAGTACATCCTTTATTAATTTCAGTGCAGATAATGTTGATTTATTCTTCATTCCATCTCTCTTTGGTTTATTCAACCTCTTTTCATGTCATCACACATGTGTATTAGAGTGATGATTTTTGGGATAGAAACCTATTGTTTAATTCTAATCCAGGAAAGATGAATTAAATTTATTAATGAATTTTGAATTCTGATCTTATAATGGACATAAATGTGCATAAGAAAGGTGTCAATCATGTATTAAAAGGCATGTTCTACATGATTGCTATAATGAAATATATTTCTCACATTTCCTATTAAGGGGAGTGGTTTGTATATATATATATCACCTTATTGGTTGAATGGATGTCATTTTTCACTCCCATTCCATTAATCATTTCATTTATTACGATTTTTACACAAATGTTGTTGAATAATAATATTTTATGTCTAAATAGATACTTTTTTTTTGATTTCTACAAGGTGATTTGTATAAACAACAATAATTATACTAACAATAAAACCAAATTAAAATATATTTATTTCAATGATAGAATTTATTCAACTATTAAAAAATTCGTTACAAAAAATATATAATATTCTCTCATCCAAAAATAGTTGGATTCCTCCCAAAAGTGTTTTTAGTGATCACAAGTCCAAGGATGATTTCATCCATTTATAAGAACCTATCTAGGGCCTTTGTCTTAACGTAAATGGTCTTAGTGTTGTGGTCATCATACATGAATATGGACTCATTTAAGGATATATTGGATTAGTGTGAATGGATTTATCTATTTACTATATAAATTATAATTATCTTATATCTGATTCCCATGATTTATTTAATAGCATAACTCTGTAATTGTCGATAAATATTCTGTTATCTATGATTAAAGTGGATTAAATGAAACTTTTTCATAATTTTCAAGGATCATTCCTTTCAAATGGATCATATACTACATAGTCAATTCTTAAAAGGATTTTAAACACTAAAGAGTATAGATTATTTACACACAGAACAAGGGGAATTTTTTAGTTCATACCATTCATTCCAAAGGGCTTGTATAAGATGAATAGATTTTTTACACATATTTCGTATCACTCACTAAAGAATGTATGTATTTAATTTGTAACGATTATCTTAGGATACATCTCTATCTTCCATGATTATTTTTATGTTTCTCTTAACCAATAACTAATTTTTTATTTGATAATTAAATGATTAAAATTTTCTATCGGTGTCTTATCATTTTATGTATCTTGATTTAGTGTATGTTAAATCTTTGATATGTCATGATGGATCATGATCCCTATATTGAATATCACATACCCAATGTTATTCTTAATAAAATCATGTGTTCATTAATATCGTAATAAAATCTTAGTCTAAAATTTCATGTACAATTATTAATATAACATCACTATATAATATTACGAAAATTAACATACTATCAATAAATCTATAAAAGAGCCAAGGCTAATTAATTAAATGGTTGGTGTCGAATACTCAATTTATTATTAAATAAAAAAAGGCCTCTTTTAATTGTGTAAAAAGATACACGTTACATAGACGGAAATCCCTGTGAGCATCTAAACCATTATATAACCTGTTGGGCCATTTTGTGAATAGTAATGCTATAGTACCCACCTTCTACATCACCCACATAGTATAATCCAATATGGTAGTGCCCTTACCATATTATCGAACCTGATGTTTCTGAAGTATCCCAGATGTTACACTACCTAGGCCAATGGGTTTTGATCGCCCAATTTTGATGTAGGATTACAGGGTGATAACCACTAAGACAATGCTTGTAATAATACCATATGAAACAAAATTACCCTATAGATTCCTCAAAAATATATTTCTTACTCTATATTCTTAATTCCCACCAGAAGTGTATATTTTCCATTTTCATATCATATTATAATTATTTAGAGTTTTAAACCTTTGTGGTAGTTTCATTTAAAAAATTTATAAATCTTTCCATGAAAGATGTTTTTTTTAAATACATTTTAAAATTATCATAATCATTTATGTTTTTTAGGGAATGTATATTTTTAATGGATTTTGATATAGAAACTGGAAAAAAATATCATTATAGTTAATTCCTTAATGATTTTAGACCATTTTACAACATGTTTACCCATATAGTTCTTGATTAATACATCCATTTTCATTTTTTTTATATACACTTTTTAATAAAAAGGGTTCCACATCTAGTGGAGAATATAATAGAGTGCATACACTATTTGGATATATATGGAATCCAAAATAGAATTGAAGGATAATATGCATCTTGTGATTTTTGTGAAACATTCTACATCATTCTAAGATATATGTTTATTATTATAAAATAATAATGAGTCACCATTATTGTGGACTTGAAAACAATATATATCTAGTTATACTTCTTTTCTCATAATCATATGCATTACTTATGTCTCTATTGTTCCCTCTTACATGTTGTTTTTAGTAATCTATTCCTATGTCTACTCTTGTGTATCTTGATCCTTACCATTATAGAAGTCAATATTGACCCCAATACTGATTTTGAACATATTATACCTCTAAAAAAATTTATTTCTAAGATATTATTACCTTATTTATGTGGTTTTGTTTTCTTATTAAATAATATATTAAGTAGAAAACCCTGTAAAGATACTAGTTGTGCCTATGGGATAACTTTTAATACATAAATATGTCTTATAAAATTATTTGAAACCCCAATCACACATACGTGAAAAAATGGTTCCTTTACACATCCTAGTATAAATAAAACATTATTTTCAACTTTATTTATCTCTTGATTGAGATTGTATTATTTTATTTTCTATGTGTATCCTCAAAATAATAATAGTAGACTATTATGGAATATCATGCATCTCCTAATATCCAATAATGTTTCATCCCTCCTTTAACTTACACTATTACACTAGGGTGTTAAGGAGGAGTGAGTTGAGAAAATATACCAAAATACAAAATATAATCAATGCTATCTATGTTATGATTTTATCCACCATAGTTTGAGTGATGTATCTAATTATAGTTACCAAGTTGATCTCATATTCATTATATTATTCTTTATATATCACATAAGAATATGAATTGTACATTAATAGGTAGACATATCCATTTATACTAATGTAGTCAGAAAAAGTTATAAAGTAGGAGTTGCAAACCCTTGAATTAATAAGGAATATTCTATACATAACAATATGAAAAAACGCATCAATATCTTTTTACTTTTCCCATATTCTATAAAATAAATCATTGATCATTTTTACATGTAAATAATCATGATAGAATCGATGTAGTTTTTTTAATAGAATTAAAATATCTATTTGAAACTAATTTTTCAAATCACCATTTTTTTACAAGACACTA
The DNA here is from genome assembly GCA_963277665.1 of Viscum album. Taxonomy (NCBI): domain Eukaryota; kingdom Viridiplantae; phylum Streptophyta; class Magnoliopsida; order Santalales; family Viscaceae; genus Viscum; species Viscum album. Next base: position 836,882,410 of record OY728138.1, read on the forward strand.
CAAGTTATGCCACAATTTGGATTGATATGTATCAAGTGAAATTGATTAATTATCAATTTCCAATATTTTTTTCCATATTCTAATATATGAATATTATTTTTTAGATGCTTCACACAAAAATAAATGTAAATTTTTTTAAATAATCCATGTTGATTTTTTTTAAAAACTATCCATATTAATTTTTGAAAGAAAAAAATATTTTTTTTATTTATTCGTAGTAAAAAATAATAGTACCTAAAAAAATATAAATAATGTTTTCAACAAGAGATGGTAGTATCCAAAATAAACCTTAGGAATTTAATATATATTTAAATAAAATAGATATGACTAACCTTGGGCAACACATATAAGTTTACTAGGTTCCTATAATTAAATTTCAAATTGATCTTTTTAATATATATCTAATAATAAATATGTTGAAATATATATATTTCACTGGATAATGGACACACTAGTAGATTATAATTAATTATTATTCATGGAGGAGTTATTCTTCTAGTGTCTCTCCTTGTTATTGAATAATAAATATTATCATAATAATCTAATTTTTCATTAAAATTCATATTCATGATGTGGAGGAGGGAATATTATTTATACATTATGTAATTCTTTGAGATATTAAATATAAATATCTTCTTATATACTATAACTATATGAGGATTTTCTCACTTAATGTCTATATCCACATGGTGAATAAGAGTAAGTTGGTCTGGGAGAGAATTATAAATTTTGTTTTAATTAAAATTATTAAAAATGTGGAGTATCGTTAATAATTTTTTTTCAATGAGATCTAAACAAAATTCAATAGGAAAATTAATCCCTATAATGTATATATGAGAAATATAAAAAAAAAATTCCCCATAAGAGGCCCAACTAGAAAAAACACTCTGATTTTTTATGTAATGAGCTCATTTCAAAAGTACCAACCCTAATACAATTCCATATAATAATAAAAATCATTGAGATAAGAGAGTATGGTATATGAATCAATTTTCTCGTAAGGCTATTTTAGTTCATCTGATATGTATGATAACATTAGATACTCGACATCTATAGAATAATCCAACTATTTAAGGTAAAAAAAGAATTATTACCATGTTTCTTCATTAGTATGGGAATCTAAAATTGAAGACCCTAGAACATAATTCTTATATTATATGAATAGTCTAATGTTCAATCTAATGTACCACTCCTGATATTTATTTCACGTAAAAAGGATTTATTTCTCTAGTATATATCATAGGGATATCGAGTTTCAATAAATTAATATTATTCTATAAATATAAAATTAATTAGTATTTTTTTATAAACAAAATATATTTTATAAAATAATTTTCATTAACATATTTTTATCTGGTGTACCTAGTGGACTAGTGAGAAATCATAACAGGAGGTAAAATCGAGTTATTATGAAATTTTACAAATTATATATTCTTATCTCAATAATTTAACACATTTTTAATTAAATATGATTTTTTTGTTACTGAAATTAAATATATTAATTTTTAACCAAGATATAAATAAATTATATTCATGAAATTGATGAAATAACGAGGAACACAAAACTTTTTCATGTTTCATTATAAAGACATACTTATTATAGTTACTGGTTATTCTCCCCAATGATATATTCTACATTATAATCTGATGCTTAATAAAATGCATGGAATTTCCCACACACATACTAATTCTTATAAATTTTAAATGTCTGTTCTCAATTAAATTTTGATGATTGAATCACAATATACATATCTCTCTAACATAACACATCTATCACTATGTCAAATAAATATCACCCTATATATACATAGACAAAAAGGCTCATTCCATCCATCCAATATTAATAATTTATATTAAAACATGAAATTCCAATGAGACCAGGGAGGTATAATGTAGTGTAACCTATGATTAAATTCTCTAAAAAAGAAATTTAACTCTAGGACAAGGGAACCAATAATAGAGAAATAGTTACATGGATTTTCTTAATAGTCCCAAAAATCCATATTGCCCACAACATTGTTCAACTAATTCCATGTTTAAGGTGTTTGCACCCTATTTTTGTTTGATTATTTTACTTTTATGGATGTGATAGGAGATGTAAAAATTAATGGAGGTTTTATCCTAAATAGATAGATGAAATTCTATAGATTATATTAATATAAATGCATGTGTAATACATTATGCTTAAAAAACTCAATACCATTAGTGGGGGAACATGCTTCTGCCTATTGAGAATCATACCGACATTAAAATCCACTGAATGAAAAAAAATTATTATAATGTTGTGAACCACCCATTACCCCATATGAATCGTACGTTTCAGGAAACATCAATATTGAGTTTTAGGGCTCTATGGGAGGTAGTTTTATGGAATCCATTTACCTAGATGAGTGTGTATCATGATAAAAATTGAAATACATTTTATAATAATGAACATTCACGATGAGGTGGGGGAGTTTCTGGTGATTGTAATTTTGTATCAACTCAATAGTCATCCTTCTATATGAGTTATGGACACCGTTGATCTTATCCTTGTTCATTGTATTCCATATACTCCAATATCAGGGTACTATTAACATTACATATTCCTTTCCTTCCTTATAAAAATTATGAAATCTAAAACAACTATCAAATTGATTGATAGATCCTATTTTTTTACTCAATAATATATAATATTTTTAATATATTTTATCTTCATGCGATTTTAGATACACATATTTTATCTTGCCCAAGGATTCATATTTTTAATGCAGCATTGAATAAATTTTATTTTCTATATTTAATATTTCATTATCTTCTCATTTTTATAAGGAATCATTTATGTGCGTTAGATTTTTTCCTTAAAAAATCAAAATATTAATTATAAATTTAATAAGAACTTCCCACTTCCAAGCATTAAGTGTTACCATGGGATACACATTTTTAGTCCCTATGTCACCTTATTCCCTAATTTTTTTAACTGAAGGGATATTCCAAAACTATACTCATTTAATTATTATCGATCTTGAAACCCAAACCAATATATCTTCAGAGGATATTTACATTATGAATTTTTTATTTTGTGTGTACATATTTCACATTTTACATGTAATGATGAAATATTATCATCATGTAAAAAAAAATTTAATTTGTCAATTCTTTCTCAAATAAATACAAAAAATATGTATTGAAATTCTTCATAGTTGTTCACATATATATAGGAATTTATATCTATTGTGTGGAAATCATATTTATTTTCATTATTCATAAAATCGATTTGTCTTCTTAATTATCAAGACTTGGTAATATTAGTATTCATATATATTTGAAAATCATGAACACTTAATTATCCATAGATATCACTAATGTTGTCTTTGATAAATAGTATTTCAATGTTTTAGGGATATTCATATCCATTATTGTTGAAATCTTAATAACATAAATTTCATCCTTATGAAATATATGGGATAGTTATTTTTGGTAATAATCAAACAAGGCTCAGATAATGGACAAATATAAATCTTGATAGTTTATAATCAAAAGAATAACTCATACATTGATTGATTCTTATTTTATTAAAATTAAATTATTCATTAAAATATTATTTTCTTCATGTTTCTACTCTCATTTAAATGGATGAATATTAATTTTTCATTCTTCTCAATCCTGAATTTTGTGGTATTTAATGTTGTTCGGATATTTTTAACAAGAATGAATACTTCCTGCATCATCATAGATTATTTCAACATCATCATATTATTAAATTGGAAACACAATTTTTTTCATCTTGGGGAATATTCATTATTTATAAGTATTGAAGTCACGTGTTATCCATATTATGGAATTATTTTTTAAAATTAGTATGATAGAGACTACTTATCTATAATAGACATCTTACATTATCTTCTTTTAAAACATTTTTTCATCATCCATATGTCATTAATTTGGAAATGATTACATTCAAAGACTTATTACCAATGTCAATTACATGATCAAACTTATAGCCTTATGATGTAGATTTACACTATTTAATTATTAATATTACTTACTTACTTACAATTTATATGATGTACAGAAGTATTATAATCATATTATATGAAATATAAAAATTACCTATGTTTATTGATAACGTATTAAAATTTGCACCAGATGTATTAAATTCTCTGTGATGTACTAAATTCAAGACAGTAAATCCTTACACCCAAAATATATCATTCTATGTAGTTCCATATCTAAAATTCCGATAATTCATTAAATTAATTCGGGACCTCTTTAATGTCACAATTTACCTTAAAACCCATCATCCAAGTGTTTATTAAAAAATATTTTAGAATCCCTCTAAGATAAAATACTATTATGGCCCTCTATATTGTCATGGTTCTTCCAACTCCAATCAGCTTTTATTTAGAGACTACTTTGATATATCCATTCAATATGTTCACTCTTAGTAGCCTATTAACTCCTACAAACTATTGTAGACAATATTTGAACACCTATTTCAACACATGTACAACTCTTCTATGATGATTAAATCATTTAATTATTAGATGTTGTAAGGGATCACAACATTTATCTATACAACTATATATTCTAGGTAAACCAACTCCTCGTACTTATTGACACATAGTAAATAGTTAAAATATCATCATATTTATAGGTTATATACTCAATACATCACCTAGAAAATAATTATATGTATTAACATTCATATTGATATTAAAAAAATCAATAATACAAAATGAACTTCAATACCACCTTTTGGATTATTATTAATACATTGAACTTGTAATCATATTTGATTCTTGTTAATTTCCAAATCTAGTGAACATTTCCTCTCTCACATAATGATAATAAATTGAAATATTGTAACATATATCGTTCACATAATATGATGGTGTATTCATCTCCACTTTAAATACCACATCTTATCCAAATTATTATAGATTAAATTAAAGAATATAGGAACTCAAAACATCTTAGTAATGGGTCATAAGTTAATCACTATAGTTATACATATGTATAATCAATGCTTAAAAAAATTTCATAACTAGGGAACCAAATAATTACCGGAAAATAATTAATGTAGTTCTCACACATATTTTCCCATCATAGGAGATGTAAAAACATGATTTCCCCATTCAAGTTTAAACATATAATCATTTACACAAATCAAATAAAAATTATCTAGTTAAAGTAATAATATTCCCCCATATTTTAAATAATGCCCCCACAAAATTATATACAATAATTATATATCATAAATAGGAATGTATATTGAACATAATTACTTATAATTCCATAATATTGTCGTTTCCCATGTTTAATATTTTCCAAAAAATAAAAAATCTCAAAAATTCTGGACTTTTTTATTTTCTCCCCCTTAAGGGGTGTACACTATACATCATCATCTTTAACTCACATCACAAAGGCATAATAGGAATAAAATGGGAGAGTGTACATTTTATAATTTCCTTCAATGTAGCACTCAAGAAATGATTTCTTCATCATCTAAATAAAATTTTCTTTTATGATATGAAATTACAATCCTTCAACATGATTTCATGCTTTGTAGGTTTCAAAATATTTAATTAAATGGGTAGTAGAAAATAATTTCATACACAACATGTTTCTTAGCTGGAGTATCTTACTTTTATTATGTTATAAAAAAGGTTTTAACTTTTGATACTTACTCTATACTTAGTTATTCTTCTATAAGATCTTGTTATGTAATGATACATTATTTCATGATATATATTTTTTATCCTTCAATGGTTTTGACATCTTCATCATTTTAAATTATTTTTAATTTGAACCCACTATTGATTTCAATTTATCACTTGAAAACTAATTTCCACCTAGAAAAGTATCATACACAAGTTGGGATTGTGTCCATGAAAGTTACACCTTCCACAAACATTTAATGTCTATGTTGAGTAACCACACATTCAAGACATATCTAAAATATTATTTTATTTATGGGATTCTCATTCATATAAAATATATTTTTTTATTAATGTCCCAAATTTTGGACAATTAAAGTAATAGTAATTTTTTTGGGACATTTTATTTTCATTAGAAAATGGATGATACCTGGAAAGATTGTATTATAATTCACTATAAAAATTACCACCATTATATAAAAACATATATTATTTATTCATATTTTCAAAAATATCATTCATTGAAGGATTATTCCACTTCTGTGTGGTCTTTTTATTTCTAGAATGTTTCTTTGTTTCAATATATTCTTTCCATTATGCACAGGGACTATAAAACTTTTTCATACAAATTATTTTTTCAAATAATCAATGAATAATTTTTCTAAAATCCATAAGAAACAATAACCTCTAACTAAACTTTTTATTTCACATTTGGTGTCAGTTTTGTGGCATGACAATGTTACATCAATTTGACTGGAATCCGAAAAATTTGAGATCATTTTGATACCTTTTATGGGGAAACTGATCTAGGATTTTGAAAACATATTTTTTAAAAATATTTAGAAACATCTCCATACTTTTAATCTTCCTTTCATGTACATTTTATAAAATTCTTCTACCACCAATAGAAAAATATGCATACTGGGATTTATTTTTCAATGTGCCTAAGGTGTTGGCTACTCCATGACCTTTCAAAAAATCATTACCACCTATATGAATTCCTCTTAAGGGAAATCTTATATTGTAAATTATTTTTTGTATATATGCATATGGTAAATTATGAATTTTAATATAGTGGATGATTTGTATTTTTATCATAGATTAAGAATATAATTTTAGAGTTCTACTATCATCAAATGAATTAGTTTTGATGAAGAATAAGGATCCAGAGGCATATCTATGTCTTAGAGGATCCTTATGATATGTTTTGTGATAATAATAATTCATATATATATATTCCTATGTCCTTTATTCATATATTTTAGTAATATGTGTGATAATGAATGTGGTATTTGTATGATTTTGTAGTTGTTAATCATTAACTATTGTTCAAAAAAATTAAGCAAAAAACGTGAAAACCCGAGAGATTTCACGATGTGATTTCAATATACATGTTGCATACCCAATGGTCATAGACTAACTTCAAGTCATGAAGGAGGTAATGAACTAATCATGCAGCCAGTAAGGAAAAGACACTACACATCAGGAACTCCTCATACATGACGTGATTCCCAGTAAATGCACTAGATGGAAAATCTACGGATAATTCACACACAAAAATAATAATAGTGGAAAAAATATTGTGAATAATAGTTACACATTAGGTACATCGTCAATACTCATAATGTGGGATAACTATGTTCCATGCTGGAGAATCATAGTAAGTTGTCAGGAATCAATAGAACATGTCATGAACCACAAAGGCACATCGTGACCGAAATCACTTATATAAGGAAAGTAGTAGCATATATTTTGATATAAATATGGAAGAATGAAATTTCAACCTTTGGATTCCTTATGAACTCTCTCTCCCTTTATCTCTCCAACACTCAATTTCATCACATTTTTGTGTACAGATAATAATCTATGAGTCGTGGATCTTCTATTGTACAATGATTTCAAGTTCCTCTTAGATTCAATTACCTTCCTTTTTCAAAGTATGTACAAGTTTGATTATGAATTTCTTCTTCCATGTTATTTCAAATATCAATATCCACATATGTTGAACAATAATAAATTCATGATTGTTTATCAGTCCATCAACTATGCTATCTTTTGATTGTGACGGGCCTGTAAGGGGTATCTCTCATCACTCTCCCCTCTATAGGGTTTCTGCCGCCTCCTCTGTGGAAATGAACCCCTCCTTATTCTAGTGTTCTCTCTAGTTTTCAGCTTCTTCTTCTTGGCTACCGAGAATTCTGGGAAATCTCGGATGGAGATTTCGTTTCTTGGTTTTTTTTTCTGATTGCAGATTCTACAACGCCTCAATTGAAGGATAGTGGTTTGATGATGAGTAGAAAGATGGTGGTCCACGTCTCCATTAACCCTGATTTCAAGATCTGCTTTATTGGTGGTTCTGCAAACCTCATTGAAGGTGGGATTTGGAAGATGATCTTGGGTCTACTAGCGGTTAACCTGGATCTATTATTGTTTCAGCCTCTCATCTTCTGTTTTGATGAGGTGAAATCTGCTGTTGTTGTTTTCAGTCTATAGAGGTCGGGTATTGCAGTTGTTTTAGTTATTTTTTATTTGTTTAGACATGTTTTTCTTGTTATTTTGGTTGATTTTGGTTCTCGAAGGAATGTTGTTGTTGTTGCATTGATTATTTTGGGTTCTCGAAGGCATTTTTGCACTATCTTCTATGATGTTATGTTTGTAATGGTGGAGGATTCTCTATTTTCTTCCTTATTGATCCCTGGAGTGTCTTTGACAACATCAACAGAGGCGCATATGGTGTGGATTCATGAGGTGTTGTTGTTTGAGGTGTGGACGATTCATAAGTTCAGAGAAGACGGTGTCGGGGTCGGCTTGTCTCGCCGGTGACCTGATAAGAGGCAATGTTGGGGTTACGCGATGACACGCAACTCGAGGTGGTGGTGTGGCTCGAGGAGGACACATGGTTCGCTTGAAGTTTTAATTTTAAATTTTAAATTTTGAATTGTTTCCGAAATGATTGGGGTTTCACTAGACCCGCGGTTTATTTATTTTGGTGTTTGGATGTACGGTTACAGGTTACCCTAAACTAAATTTTTGATAATTAAAAAAAAATTATGTCCAGCTCTGCTATATTTTAGTTATTCAACTGCATTCTACCCTGTTATGACTAGATAATCTTTTAAGAGGTAGGTATCAAGAGATGTGTATATAAAATTAACAATCACTATTAAATAAGAACATTTCAAGTCAAATTAAATAGTAATATGGATAAAAATTCATGTCCTAACTCAATTGTGAAAACATCTATGACCATGAGACAATCTAGAAAATGAACCTTTCTTAGTTGATATCTAATGAGACACAAGAACTAGTTGAGGAAGATTATTTTATTAAGAATCCAATCATACTGAACATATGTTGTTGTTATCTCCTGACCACGGAATAACTACTTCATAGGTAGTGCTTGGAGACTAATACCCAATTCAACTAGTAAACCCTGTTTTCTTTACAAACTAAACAAAAGGATCATGCCATGGTGAGACATAAAATACATCATTCATCTTGACCCTCACTTGATCCTGATGCCTCATTTTTGAAAGAAAGACAACATAAATTTTAACATTGCTCATAATTCAAAAATACAAGACTCTAAAAAGGACTCCCTTATAGGTCTGTAAATTAGATTCCCTCAAATCCAAAAAACGACAGTCATCCTGTGGATTCAACCCCTCATAACTAATATACTGCAATTATGTAGTTAGAAAAATTTTGGGGCCAAAAATTATTCAACATTTGATCAATGTCGGAGGATGTCATGTCAAAACTGCATAATTGGGAAATCCTTTTTCCCACACCGTTGCTGAGGAGGGAATGCGTATTTATAAATTAAATATGAATTTTGACCTTGGATTAGCATTCTATAATCCTCTTTCTTCATTATAGATTCCCATATTACATCTCATCCTATATTCTATCAAGGGAATGTATCAAGTTCCCTTTACCTGTTCATGGAAATTCGAAGCAGAAACACCTTTGGATTTTGATCCTATGTCCAAAAGGTATTTTCTATCACTTCCCCCGTCAAGAATATTTGAGAAACATCACAACATGAGATCCAAACCTCCAAATCCACATGTTATAGAGTAGATGTTGCAACCAGAAAAGACCATTATGGAATATGGTTTACCATCATCCCATGGAACTACACCAAGCATCCATCAACCTCCAATTCTATAACACACATTTGAAATCATTTCTAGACTCATCCATATGATCCAAAACATGGAACAATTTAGCGGTCCTCAATGAAATGATCTCCATGAACCTATCACTTACAATATTGAAGACTGTGATTTCATTTGGAACCACGGAGTGTCATCTGATGTTACAAGACTTTGTGTCATCCAGTATTAACTCAGAGAATCTGCAAAATATTGGCTCAAAATCCAAAACCCATGATTCCTTTATGTCTTGGGATGAACTATCCAAATAAGATTAAAGATAAATACATTCCGTCAATAAGATCATGGAAACATCGGAATGACATTAAGAATTTTTCCAAAGAAGATGGAGAATCCACATGTGTGGCATGGAATAAATTCAATGAACTCATAAGAAAATGTCAACATCATGGATATTACACCTGGATTCATATTCAATCATTTTACCATGGAAATCAACCTATATCATGAACAATTGTCGCTGTCGTTGCAGATGGAGGTCTGATGTTTAAAACACATGAAGCCGGATGAGCTATTCTGGATAAAGATTCCCACAATTCAAGTCTATGTAAAAGTGACCGTGGAACACCCTGACTTGAAATCCACCAAGATGATGAAACCACCATTTTATCCAGTCATGTTAAGGAACTAACTAAAAAACATGAATCATTTCATTTACATACAACACATTCTTCCACTTCCCTTATCATTGAGATTGAATCATGTGAGATGTATGGTTAACTGCACTTGTACCAAGTCTGTATGAAGTCTAATAAGAACCATGAGACTTAAATTATGTCAATTTAAATCAACAGAATCCACCATTTTAACAAAAATCCATTTTATTTGTAGAGGCATGATTATCATCATCCTCAATCAAATCATTGGAATTCTGAGCCACATAGTATCCAAAATAAGTTTCGTAATCAGGGACCACCTAGGTATCCACCAATAAACCCTATACCAAGACCAAAAATTTATTTTTATCCACAAAATCCCTTTTTGAGAACTAAACAACAATTTTCACCCACCCATACAATACCAAAACAGGCACCTCTACTACCCAAAGAAATTTGTAGAATCCACCAACCTCATTAGTTCAGTAATCTAATCAATAGATGACTACACAAGATATGGAGATGAAAAATAAATGAGAAACATTATGAAATTTGATGATTCAAATGGTTAAAATCTCAAAAAAACATATCTATGAGACTACTAGGTACCAAACAAATTATCACTAAGAATTTTCCATGCAAAGAGGTGAAGGCTTTAGTTCTAATGAGCATAAAAGTGTTTGACTAACAACAAATAAATAAATCAAGGACACATGAAGTACCTACGAAAACATCAGAAAAAGAAGAAAATTTTTTCACTAACACATCACCAAAAATAGATTCAACTGAGAAGGATAAATCCCCACAAAAACATAGATAACCCATTTATGATTCCCTACCTCCATAAAAGCCACCTCATCCCTTTGCAGAAAATGAATGGAAATGTTGGTTGGAGGAGCAATAAAAATGGTTCATCGAAATGGCCAAAAAGATGCTTATCAATGTTATTTTTACTGGGGTTTTCTCTTAAATGCTGGTTTATGTGATATTCTTCAATGACATGCTATCAAAAAAAGTAATATATAAAACTTTGGAATAATCTCATTAAATGATGAATGCAATGTTGTTATACAATAGAAAATCCCACCGAAGATGAGAGATCCTTGAATATTTTCAATCATTTGGGAGATATACAAGTCTAAACGTGGAAAATCACTCTATGATCTCAGATCCAACATAAATCTGATTTCAATGGATGTCTTCCAAAAACAAAGACACCATGAGATTATGTATACATGAATATATTTATAATTGGTTGATAATTCAGTCAAATACTCACATGATATTCTTTAAGTTGTTCTGGATAAAGTTAGAATATTTATTTTCACTGCAGAAATTATATTTTTATTAATATAAGAGGATTTAGATGTCTTTATCATTCTCGGAATACCGTTCCTATAGACAAGGATGTCCTTGATTGATGTTAATCATGGAAGTCTCATCATCAGAGTTAATAAAAAACAAGTGTTAATTAATAATATAAAACCATCAAAACAACCAGATGACCTGATTGACCATCTCACCATCTCTATCACTCAATAAGAAGGGATGTACATGGCTATTTAAGAAGATATCAATGATTCATGATCAGACAACGAAGAATACGTTGACTTCCAGGAATTTAAATTTATTGAATGACATACTACAGACACCATGGAACCATTTATACAATTCATTTTTCATCCAACCAAGTTTGACATGAAACCCATGTCATGTACATTGATGTACTCATACATAGGGGAGCCATTAAATTTTTCCATCATTATTAACACTGACAAATCTCATGAACAAGAAACCCAATTGGATGGTGTTTTAAAAAGACAAAAGCAATCTATTTCCTAGGGAGTTACTGGTATTAAGAGAATCAATCCTTCAAAATGAACCCACTCTATTTTTCTTGTGTAGAATAAAATACCAGATATATAGCCTCAAAGGTAACTCACACCACTAATGAAGGAGGTTCTCAAGAATGAATTGTTAAAACATATAAATTTTGGAATAATGTTCCTAATATCATATATTTAATTGGTGACCCCCCATTATGTCATTCTAAAAAAGGAGGACTCTTATTGATAAGAATAGATGACAATGGACTAATATAAACATGCAAGACCACTAGATGGAGAGTTAGTGTGGATTAAAAATGTTTGAATACACAAACAATGGAAGATAATTTCCCCTCCCCCATTTAGGATAAAAATTATGAAATAATGTCATGAAAAATTTTGTAATGTTTATTTGATGGCTATTCAGGATACAAGCAATTTGACATAGACCCCATTGACTAGCACAAACTAACCATCAGATGACACTTTTATTCTTTCTGTATAGACACATGTCATTCAGTATGAGAAACACACTAGAAACATTTAAACGATGCATGGCACACATCTTTCATGATATTGCGGAATACTTTATCAAAATATTCCTGGACGATTACTCTATATATGGGAGATCATTTGATGTCTTTATAAGAAATATCGAACTGGTTCTACGTTGTTTTCAAGAGAAATGATAAGATTTGAATTGGGAAAAATTCCATTTAATGGCTCAATGAGGAATAGTGCTATGAAAAAAATCTCTAAAGATGTCCATGAGGTTTATTTCACTAAAATTAATTCCATCAATTATGTTATATAACCATTAACTATAAAAGGGATCAGTTGTTTCTATTAGCATGTTGGATTATACAAAATATTCATAAATGATTTTTCTAAAGTCGCACATCCCTTGACATACTTATTATCAAAGGAAACGTCTTTTTAATTCACTAATGAATTTCAACAAAATTTTGAAACACAAAAAAAATAGTATCATTGAAGCGGTAGTTATAATTGGACAAAAATGTGAAAAAAATTAAGCTTATGTGTGATGCCAGGACCTTTATGTAGGATTTGTAGTTGGAAAACATGAAGGCATCATTTTCTACCCAATCTATTATTACAACTACACATTGAATGAAGCACAAATCATTTATACAATTTTGGAGAAGGATATCCTAGCCATAGTTTATGCCTTCAACATTTTTTTTCACAACTTTTTTTATCCAAAGTCATTATCCAAACATATCACGTCGCCCATCGATACCTGATGAGCAAGAAGGACACAAAACCAAGATTAATATGATGGATCCTCTTGGAGAAATAATTTGCCATCGTGATCAAAGACTCCAAGGGAACAAAAAATATCAATGGTGAACACCATTAATGTATACACATTAAAATCATTAAAGATGAAAATGAGATAGATATTAAAGTAGACTTTCCCGATGAAACATTGATTACTGTCCGATCCCAGCACTAATTTTCTGAAATTTCCAACTATCTTGCCACATGATACCTTCATCATGGCCTTTCAGACCAGATATGCAAGAAGTTTGTATCCAATACCAAACACTACATTTGGGAAGAACAATTACTATTTAAGAATTTTTTCGATGTCATGTTACGAAAATGCATCACTGGGGAAGAGATAAAACGTTTGATTAAAATGAGTCAAATATTACCAAATGGAGGCCATCATTGACCAAGGCACACAATAGTAAAAATCATACAAAGATGATTTTTCTGTCCATCCTAGCACCACGACGCAAGGAGATTCTACCATCAATGAAACAGATTCCAATGAACAAGGAACATTACTAAAATAAATGATATTCCAAAAAACACCATTATGGAAGTTTATGTATTTTATGTCAGCGGTATTGACTTTATGGGACCATTTTCTTGATTAAATGGTAATATTTACCTTCTAGTTGCACTTGATTATGATTCCAAGTGGATTGAAGTGGAAGCCACAACACATTACACAACCAATATAGTCATGAATTTTCTTCAAAGGAATGTATTTGCACATTTCTTATTTCCTCGGCTACTCATTAGTGATCGCAAAACACAATTTGTACACTTGCGAGTGATAAATTCTTGAATGAAAATGAATTTGAAAAAAAACCATAACTTCCTACCACCAAAAAACAAGTGGTAAAGTGTAATTTTAAAATAGGGATGTGAAGAAAATATTAATAAAGACTGTCAGCATAAGAAGGAATGATTGGAGCCTCAAACTGGATGATGAATTGTGTGCATATCAAAATTTATATAGAACACCCATAGGTACCACCCAATTTAGACTAGTTTAGGGAAAACTGTGTCATCATCAGGTGGAATTGGAACATTATTAAATTTGAGCCATTATGAAAATGAATCTAGATCATGAAAATAACGGAGAAAAATGATTATTGTAAATGACTGGATTGGAGGAAATCAAGATAGAGGCGTATAAAAATAAAATTATTTAAAAGGAAGAAAATGAGAAAATTTCATGACCAACGAATTATATGATGTGTTATCATTCCATGAAAAATGATTTTTCTATTCAATTCAAGAGTGAGACATTTACAAGGAAATTATAATTCACGATGGTATAGTACATTTATAGTCATCCATATTTCTCCTTACAACACAATTGAAATTCAATGCCCTGGAGAAAAACCGTTCAAATTAAATGGAGACGATTAAAAATATTTTAGACACCATTCCATCCTGGCTATATCCACTTCCAAAAGTTCCAGTAAACCCTCAACAGATTCAGACTCCCAATGTTAATGGAAGAGCTGACTTGGAGGAATCCCAGGTTCGGAAAGTTATAGTTAGGATAGATTTGGATCGTTATAATCAAATCTCACAAATAAATGTTGATCATTATAATGGTCCAAAATGAAAACAGTTCAAGTCATGTTATATAGGTACACGACCTGAATTCTCTTAAACCTTAAATTTTCATATTTCTTCCCCATACACGATGTGAACACTCTATACAGGTCATGTACATGGGTTGTTTTTAAAAAAAACATTGCTGGTCATGACCTAAACTGTCTTTACCTACAATGCTAAAACCTGACCCCTCATATCCCACCCCTCCTCCTTCGCATTGCACTATACCACACCCCAACAACCCCCATCATTCTCCTTATTCTCCTCTCACAAACCCTAATGGTACCCTCTTCCTATACCATTTTACCTAAACACACACCACTCAATGTCCTCTTTTTCCACGTCGCACACCCACATGCTGCCATGGTACGAAATAAACACCCACAACCCTCAAAATCCTCTCCCACATCTACCATTTCATCAGCACCAGTCGAGTTCTAGCCTTTATAGAATCATCTGTCGACCACCGCAGACGAACCACCTTCACCAGCCATAACTCGAACTGCACTACCTCTTCATCCACGGTTCGATAGTACAACAACATCAAGCTATGATGACCGAAACCTACACCCCATTCTATGCTTATACAATCGGTGGAACCAGTTAATTATATGAAGAAACATGAAAAACACAGGTAGAGAAACAAGAATTTGGACCTCTAGACACTCATCCAACTAGACATCACATATTCCATGGCTAACCACCGTGACACTCTGTACATCAGCACCATTTTTGAAGTCTAAGAGGGGATTTTCCAAGATTGTTTTGTGTAATTTTTTGCCAACATTGAGATGAGAATATTAAATCTATTGGTTTTCCTCAATGTCCACCTTCACGACCTATCTCATTCTGAAACTACTACAAAATGGGGAAATTTATCAGTTCTTTTATATAATGTCGGATAAAGACCCCCCCCCCCCCCCTTATCAGGGCTTCTGTAAAGGGGTGATAAAGAACCCCCTTTACCTGTGCTTTTATAGAAAACGCTGATAAAGGGTAAAATTAAAAAAAAACATTTATTAATATATAAAGCTATAAATCTATTAATATTGATACAAATATAATATTTATTTTTTTAATATGATTTAGAAATGATGAATGGAAATAAAATATGAATGTATATAATATTTAGTAAAAGAGGCTTATATAATAATTTAAAAAATATGTATAATTAATTATGTAATTTTAATCCACCAATGGTCATGTAATAACACTTTGACTATAAAAAAAATAATTAATTAATTAAAAGATCAAAAATATGTTGAAAAAAAAAACTCGAACATCAAACGGCCATAACTTTTGATCCGGGACTCTGTTTGAGGTATATAGCTTATCAAATCGAAGCCTGCATTGAGCTCTACAGCCTTGTGGACTAGTAGAACCCATCCAAGGTTTGTTCGAGACCAATAAAGGCCCAGAAGGCCTCCAAAACTGAGTTTTTAGTTCAGGTTCCCAGATTTTTTACCATTCAAATAACTATAACATATGATACCGGTGTATTATAAATGTGTACCATATATCATATCAAATATTGTTTTATTTTATTCGGTTTGACTAATTGTGGAGCAGAAACAGACTACGGGATTAGAAGTTATGGATGTTTTAACATTCAAACGCCTCTAACTTCAGATATGGATTTCCATTCTTCTTGTATGACATATCATATCGAAGATCGTTTGATGTTTGTCAATTTGACTGGTTTTGGTGTTGAATCAAACTTCTAGATTAGAATTTATAGCTTTTTTAACAATCTCGATGTATTTTCACATCCAAATTTATATGTATTCCTTCATAACTATATACTCATATATATATATATATATATTTCTATGTGTGTGAGTTTTATATATAAATGTGTGTATTTATTTATTTATAAACATAAGAAAAAACACATATTCTACAAATGTGTTTGAATTTAATCTTATAAATATATATATTAATATAAAAATGAACATATGGATCAAAAATTATAACTATATATATATATATATATATATTAATATATAAATAAATACAGGGATAAAAATTTAAAACTATATATATATATATTAATATATGAATATTTATTTATATAACTAAATGAATATATTTAAATATGGATCATTATTAATATACGAATATATATATATATATATTTATATACAATTAAAGGGAGAACAAAACAAAATGGCTACATGGTAATGTTCCAGTGCGCAAGGGGGGAGGTCCTGTGTTTGAATTCCAGTGGCAGCTGGGTCGCGCGGGCAAAGCGAAGCGGGGTGCAGCGTGCTGGTGGAGGGTCGCACATGCTCAGTGAAACAAGGTGTAGCACACTGGTTGAGGGGGGCACAGGCACAACGAAGCTGGGTGCAATGTGCTGACCTTCTAGAAATTATATATATATTATAATTTTTGTTCAATTTTTTGACATTTATCAGCGATATTTTTATAGCACTGATAAAAGGGAGGCCCCCTTTATTAGCATCGCACTTTAAAGAGCTCATAAAAGAGTTGATAAATTGGTTTTTTTAGCGCTGATAAAATAAACTTTTCTAGTAGTGTGAATATGGAGTTGTGATCAACATTTATATCAATGAGTTTGTAACATCTGAAATTTACCCAATGCTTCATCTCCATCCACCTCATGACATATTTATGCAGTTGTGTCCATTGATAGCATGTGACCCCTAGTCATATAAAGATCCTCAACTAATGAAGTCAACTCAACTCTAGAGGAATAATTTACGCATTTTATATAGTGCAATGGCACATGGTTGGTTTGAATGAGGTGAGATTCATGGCAGCATCAGCCAGATGGTCTTCATGATTTTGGAAGCTGTCATGGGTAATCCTCCAATCATTATGGCTACCCAGCTCGCCTCATACTTTAGACAACAATCATAGAGATTTCATGGAATGATCATGGGAGGATATTTTATCACTTGACTGGACCGTCCTCTCGGCATCTTAGAGGCCTCTCTACTTATTACCTATGTTGGAACAGTATAACTAATTGATTTAGTTCTCTTTCACAAGATGAAAATACTAGTAAAAGATGGGGATCAATAATTATGGGATGCCTGTGTATATGAACCCACATCCCCTAAGAAGGTAGATAGAGAATCAGCAGCAACACCATATCCATAGCTACCTAACTCCACCACACCACCTCCACCCAGACAATCATTCATTCTAGCTACCACTGCACCGACCACCCATCCTACCCCCACAGTGTTATGGTGACTTCTTCTGAGTTTTAAAGAAAATTTCACCAGATCACTATCCATATGCAACTCCAATTAAATGATCTGCCCTCGTTTACCCAATCAACCTCACCCATCACGGCTGACCCTTCATCATCCACCATCCCCCACCCCCGTCCACCCAGCCAGATCTTCCCATTGATCTAATGGACCCCGCTGCTCAGCAGATGTTTGGGGAAGAGCATACTTTATGAGGTAAATGATTCACCATTGAGCATACACCACCAGAGGTAGCTTTCATTGATCTTATTGTCAGATCCACGGTCCTCGTATGGATCTGTACATCCCTGCCACCAACACTAGTCCATATACATGACTCTATTACCACACCCTCCACCACACAAACCACCCAATCACTGACAGCTATTACCACTACTCTAACAGGCTAGATGGTTGAGATGACCGACACTGGATAGTCACAAGAGTAGATCTTTATAGAGGACAATAAATCACACTTTTATTTATCCTTAAGGATTATTAGCTGCCAATTTCTTGTATAGTGATTGTTTATTGACTTTTTTATGATGTTTTCACCTTTTTACCGTCTATGGAACATCCTAAATATACTTGGAATTTCATTTTCACTTCATGTCATATTCAGTTTTTGTGTATTAATTTCTTCTCTATAGCATGTCATGCACATCTAAACCCTATATCATCCTCATTGGTCCCATTCCTCCACATATATTAGAACACATGGTAATCAGGAACCACATAACTCTCAATCAGCCACCACAGTTGATGATTCCTTTCTTACCACATCTCCTCCAAGATCAGGTATTATCACCATAGGCGATCGACCTACCCAAATTAGATTGTTCACTTATAGAAAAAACCTCTAGAAACTATAATATGTAATGATTTCACTGATATGGTGGACTCCATGAGAGTAGTTTGTGACCACCTTTGATAATATTCCATTTTATTGAGTATTCATTACCGCATCCATATCTTTTTATTTTTTGTATCATTCCTTTCATGAAACTGTTATGTATATCTTCTACATATTGAATACAATCTGTCTATTTTCTTCTCATTTTTATTATACTATTCCCACTAAATTTAGTAGTGATTTAATGTTTTTATCAATTTCATGTCATTATTTATCTACCATGTTTGAGGTACATTTTCAGACTCTAAAATATTTCATCATCGTTAGGTCATACCACGTACTCCAGGGAGCTCTCGATTACATTTTATTTTAATTTTGTCATCAAAATCACATTTATCCACTTTTCATATTCAAATTCAACCAATCCCATGCATACTTCACACATAGCAGGGACACTATATCATTCTATGTGTGGGGAGTATTATCATGTTTCACTTATGATACATTTCTAATGCTCATTATTCTCACTATTCTAGGAGACACCATTCAAAAAGATATACATGCTTTAAACATGAAATATTTATTCCCTTGTAATTAATGTAAGATTAATGAGAAAAAAGTTTCATGTACTATTTTTCCTTCCTGTATATAAATGTATTGAATGATTTCTGACATAAATGAATTACTTCAAATTCAAAAAATTGAAATTTTGATTAATTAACTTGGTACATGTGATGTATTTATTTTTTAATTGAAAATTTATTTTTGACTTCAATCAAATATGAAGAATGTATACATATGATTGAATTTTCATATATGAGAATATTTATTGAGAGGTACTGGGGACTAGTAGACCAACTAGACCTTGCACTGAGGTCATATCTAAGCGATGACTGAGTAGGTATAAAAATAAAATGACTAAAAACTCTTTGATAGCCACTGTCATAATGAACACCTATCATTTATCCATCATTCAACACTGAGTTTCCATGGATGACCTATAATAATGAAGTTGTTGCAAACATATATTACTTCCTACAATTCTCCTTATATAATGCTTAAATACCACCTTTGAACAAGTGTGGTTAGGCATTCAGACATCAGGGGATTATTCTGCATCTAAGACGTATGAAGCATTTTCTTGACATCGAGGTTTTGATATGCATAACATTTGACACTCCAGTTGAATTTTTTTCCTTAGATAAATATCCAAAGAAATTAAATAAACAAAATTATCATGGGATGTATACTAGTATGGAAAACAATCACCATTTTGTAGAACAATGAATCCCACAAAAAATTATATATGGCTAGATAATGGATTTTAGATCTATCCAAATAACAACATTTAAAAAATGAAATAAAAATGAAAAAGAAGGAAATAGGAAACGAACAAAATTATTTGTTATTTACCTAAATTCTATTCAAATGGATCCAACCTGAGCTAATAGAGAACCAATTTGACCATCTAGAAGGAGGAACATCATCAAAAAATTTCTGAAACATGTTTCATTGTACCGCATATCTTACACCCTTTTTTAGTATGATTTTTAAAATCATTCCAACATACCCAGAGTCATAGAGTCATCAAAACCCAATTACTTTAGCCCTAAAAGAATAATTTTATTAATATTATTTACATATTTTAATTGTACTTACATATATGAGATGGTATAACCAGGGAAAGGCTATTGATAAAAACATGTACTCTTGGTAACATCACAAATCTATTTTTATTTCCACCCTGAGGTATGATAAAAATAGTGAGGTAAATTACAATTGGTCTCCTATCATATGTTACAGATAAAATATTTTAAGAAAAATAATATAATTTTTTTGAAGTCCTAACTAGGATGCATGACTGACATTATCATCATGAATATTTATTGAATTTACAATTTCTAACCCAATATGAAATCTTTATTGAGATATTATTTATTTAGGATAAGAAACTATTAATGTCTGAGAAGATTTGATATTTATAATTCATATATAGATATTTTATGTACATCATTCATTAATTTTCATTAAAATATGTAATAATGCACATGGTATATTTCTGATTTTATAGGAATAAATGTTTACTAGAATTCAAGGGAATGCATGCCTAAAAGGTGGAAACCCAACAAATTACGTTACATGATTTCCTCATACACGTCATGTACACAATGATCAGAGCCTAACATCATGTCGTGGAGTTAGTCCTGACCATACCACGTGGCTATCTGGGAAAGTCCACTACACGTCCAAAAATCCTCATACACGACGTGATGTCTAGTCAAAGCGCAAGACATGAAATCCATGGATAATCGACGCACATGAAGAATAAATGTGGGGCACACATCATGAATAATATTTACAATTTTTATACCTAATTAAACCATTTAATGTTATATAATTGCATGCAATGTTGAATAATCACAGGAAGTTGACAGAGATCAAGAGAACACCTAATGTACTGCAAGTACAAGTACTGTACAAAATCGCCTATATAAGAAGAATAGAGGTAGGGATTTTTATATACTTCAGAAGAATTTCATTTCCCCCTTTTAATTCCATATAAACACTCTCGCCCTATATCTCTCCAATACTCAATTTCTTTTTATTTTATTATACATTCAATGATTCAAGATCTATGGATCTTCCAATATTAAATGCATTCATGTTACTATTAGATCCAAATTCCATTGCTTTTTCCAAGTACGTTTAAGTTATAATTGTGATTTTCTTATTGAATGTTATTTTATTTATAATTTTCACACATGTCTCACAATCATGATTTCATCAATGATTATCAATCCATCAACTATGGTATCTCCCTGTTATTCAAATGCTTTATACCCTTCTATGAGTAGATAAATCATTCATGGGTTTGGATTTATCCATGTTTCAATAAATTTAACATACAATGTTAATTATGAACATGTAATATCCAACTAAAATTGTAATTAGGATATAAATTTAAGGCCTAACTCATTTTTGCGAATGTATCTAACCACAAGAAAAACATGCAAATGAACCTTACCTAATTGATGTCGAATGTGATTTTATCATTTCCTCAAGAAGCATTTAGGCATATGAAACCAACCATAATGCACATAGGTTGTTTCTTTCATCTAACCATGATATAGCTACATCCTAGGTATATCTTGGAGACTAAGACCAAATTCATCTAGGGGGGGCTATTTTTATTGAAAACTAAGACAAATGATCTTTCTAAGGTTATTTATAAAATACATCATTCATCCAGACACTCAATTGATATTGATCTATCATTTGTTAATGTAATACTTCCCAAATTAGTACATAGCGCAGAATTCTAATACATAACACTCTAGAAAGGACCCCCTTACATGTCTGAAAAAAATATTCCGTCATATAAAAAAATGGATGCATCCCTATGAACTCGACACCGCACTACTACAATTAAACACCGTTGTAGGTTAAAAATGTTTGGGACTAAAATATTTCAAGATATGAACCATGAAATATGTTGATATGAGAACACAACCCAAATGGGAAATCACTGGGTAGATATTATATAGAAATACTATAATAAACCATTAGTAAACTGGTATGAACCACCATCTCACTTGTGGTATCTAGATGTATTATGTATTACTAGTAGTTTCCATCAGCATAATGTTGGGGATTTTACAGGGAAGACTGTTATTTGTTTACACTATAATGATTAGATCGATTTCCCCTCTTCATCCCGTAAATCTAGAAATCCAACCATGAGTGTATCCCCCATCTTGTATCGAATTACCACTTTAGTTTGGAGTGAATCCCATTTCAATTTTCATCAATAGATAATGGTAATGTTGTTTCCTTCTTCCTTCATCCTTCTTATTTATTATTCATTGATTATTCGAAATTGTTCTATTGTTGGTATATTATTTTGATTCCACCAGATCACAATGGAATCAGAAAAATGAGATATAGTTTCCATTAACTAAAATAAGGCATTTCTTGTGACTATATCCACTATATTTTCACATGTGGGTTTGGTGAGATTTTCTATCAACATAATATTTAAAATATGTTTATTTTGATTTAAATTAAATTGAAAATTATTTTTCCATTCCATGTTATGTATTTTTTCCCAATGGAAGACATTGATAATCTATGAGTTTATGGTGATCATTTGATCATAATTTGGGCATAATTATCCAACCAGTGAAATATTTGTCTTTTAAACCAAATTAAAATAGAATTTTTATTTAATTGAAATTTTTTAATCAATTAATAATTATTATAATTAATTACATTAATTTCATTTTGATATAGATGATATATTAAAAAAGATAGGCAATGAATGGATTTATTTGAACTATCCTAGGAGGTAATGATCATGTTATGAAATAAAAGGCAAAGCCTCACAAAATTTTACATCGACCTTAGTTCTTTCCCTATTGAATAACATCATTTAATTTATGATTCATGTGATGTGTGGTTGTTCCATAAACTTCATTGAAATTTTTATTTACAATTTTTTTTAATTAAAATTATTTAGTTAATATAAACTAAATGATACCTTAATAAAGATTGTTTATCACATGTATAATGACTATGATTAAATGAGTCAACTAAAGAGGCCAATAAGGTAATTTTTCTCTAGATTGAAGGTTTGGTAGATTATGGTAGAATCCTTGATTATGTTAATACAATGAAATGTGGAAATCCACAATAGGGAGTGGTTCGAGAATTGATATATATGGCCCTAGTTGGCCTAGGGATGGCCTTTTTGATTCTCTTGGCATAGGTAGAAATACCATAGAAATTTTATGGTTGGGTTAGACGAGCATACCATCATAGAGTATGAATGGACATTGTGATAAGCCATTAGTTTTCTCATGAGTCTATTATGAGTGTGGTCACACTGACGAAAAATGTGCATGTGAGATTATTTTATCAATACATGGGGATGTTAAGACCTTTGATAATTGGGAATTGGTTTAGGAATAGATCTAGAACGTGATGACATAAACTTGTGTGCTATAATTATATTGTATCCTTGGGATCCCTGGAAGGGTTCCCAATTAATATAATGATCTATAACAGATATGAATGTCTATGGATATAATTTTTTGTATGTTTCCGTTTGACTGCAAACATATGTGTAACATGAATAGGATCAGATTATAGAGATGAATGTGATCATTTGGATATAATTTGATGTGTTTTTATTTTTTTATTTTTTATAATATGTAATTAAAATTTATTCAAGGTTATCATATGTGGTGAATACTATTATTTTTATTTACATAGAAATATGAGAATCACCGGAGGAGAAGAATGAGGCCCTAGAATATTTGAAATCTCTAGGATCTAGTCTCTTAGTATGTTGGGGGAGAATTCCAAACATTACTAGAATACAATTTGTAGGTGATGATACAATCATGGATTCCTTGTGTCATTTCCTATAGTATATCCTTGAATATATTGATGGTATGTATACTAGAATTCCTAGGATACATGGGGCTCTTTTGATAATGTGATACCATTTGGAATGTGTTTGGTGTCGAGATTAGAAGAGTGATATCATTAGACCATTGAGAATATTTGGGACCTATTTGATTGAAATTGAGTTGAGAGGAATATTGATGGATTATATACCTAATCATAGATAATAAACATATTTACAAAGAAAATATGATAACCTCGATCAATTCATTGGATGCCCCTGATGATTAGGTGGTTGTACCAATGTTTGTTTCGATTGAGGATTCATTAGATGCAGATTCTCATGTTAATGAAAATTCCATTATAGAGGGAATTAAATTCAATTTATAGGTTATACTAGGAATCAATCATGTTTTATCTGTTGGATTTTATTGGACCTTTCCCAGATGAATCACACGTTGAACTAATAGTGAATAATTACAAATTATAATCCTGGGATTTCATATGAATGGCCAGAGGATGAGTTTACCATAGTGATTCTCCATTTACACTAATAACAATTATATAGGCAAGGTAATGGTATCCCTAGGGTGTAGATAATGGTTCCTCTAATAAATTCTCACAATCAATGATACTATTTAGTTGGGTAAAGTAGTTAGGGCTGATTGGGGACATGGATCAATAGATTAATGATGGTTATAGAATATGGAACAAATTAAATGTATACTATCAAGTTGTGAGGTTTTCATTGTAATAGTGATAAATACACTCTACAATAAACTTTGGAACTATTTAGATTATTTATTGAAAAATATTTTTGCAATTTTAATTTAGCATTATTTATCTATTTTGAGAATGTCGTCTGCACATATTACTAAATTAATGGTCTTTTATGGGTCCATGTTGTTGGTTCACTACTGAGTTTTATACTAACCGCAACTTAGGACACCACTATACATGGGTACCCGATAAAACATTGACATGGTTTTATTTATTGGTTTTTTAAGACCTAGTCTTATGTGTTTCAGATGTAGCTTCACGAGTTGGACCGAGAGATCCAAGGTGAGGCACAAAGTCAGCCAAGGACCTATCTACTAGTCCTATTTATTATATTTATATAACATGTTTATTTTATTATCCTAGTGGTAAATCAATTAAACAATTTTATTATATTTATTATTTTAATCCATTTTATTATTGAATTTCTATTTTATCTATTGTTTTTACTTACTCTGATATGTATAATCCTTGGTATTTAGTTTCTAATTTTACAATATAAATTAAATGTATAGAAGAACACCAAGACTATTAAAGGAATATATTAATTTTTGATAGTGTAAAGGACATTCATCACTATGTTTATCTTGTGTTACAAGAATCAGAAGTTATAACTTGGATTACACTAACCCCGATATTTTTTTGTTGGATAAATATTCTACATGAAACAATGAACATCATCGAACTGAGATATATATTACCATTATAAACACTTAATTTGAATACATGTATTCAAATGGTTAACTATATTATTAAAATATGTTCTTTAAATGTTGAATAATCAATTCCTAGATGAAAAATAAATACGAAAACCAATTGAACAAAAAGGTAACGTTTTTATAAAAAATAATTTTTTTGTTTGAAAGGTGTTTTAACCTACTAAATAAAATTAATTAATATTATGTTATTATATTAATAAATATTATATTTCATATCAAATTTTTCTAATTTTATGCAATAGATTTGAAAAGCGTAATATAATAACAAATCATTTTTATTACAAAAATATGGTATTCTTCTAAAGGCGTTTTAACTGCCTTTTAATGGTGCACATAATTTAAAAAGATATTTAAAAATTAAAAAAAATTACATGAAAAAGTAGAATTTAATTTTAAATAATTATTCCATTTAATATTAAGGTAGTGTTTTATAATTTTTTATAAATTTAATTTTTAATGAATAGTAAAACATACCACATTTTAATTTAAAGCAGAATATTCATCCAAATAATTTATAATGATAAATAATATTTAATTTTTTTTGAAAATAAAATTAGGTCAATAATAATATTAATAATTCAATTTAAGTCATCTTAAAAACATGAATACTTAATTTTGATACAAAAACCTTTCAATCATTTGATCATTTTCACTTTAAAAACCCAAATTATCATCATGTCTTTGAGGAAAATTTTAAATTTTATAATGCAATTTTTTTGAATTTAATTTCGAATAATGGATCAAAAATATTAAATAATAATAAATTTAATCGTATAATGAGTAGAAATAAATTTTTTACCAATGTTATTGGTGAAAAATAACCATATTTTATCACAATGATTAAGGTAAACGTGATTTTATAGAGTTGTGAAACTTAGAATATAAGGTTTACAAGTGACCCAAAAATTATAAAAACCCCATTTTATTTGAAAATTAAGGCCCTAGTTACAATATCCTATAAATTAATGATTTTTTTAAAGAAATTCCATGGAACTGACCCATATAATTACTTAAGTAATGAAAAAGGAAAAAGTTGTACATCTCTTCCTTTAAATTTCTATAATGCTTTGGTGAATTGAAAAGTAACTACATAAGTTCGGTTATAAATAAAATCATGAAATATAAATTATTTTATTATTTAAAATAATAAATATTTAATTTTGATATATGAATCAGTGAATTTAAATTCTTATGAAACGAAAATATATTAATTAATTTGTAAATAATAAAATACAGAAAATAATACAAAAAACATATAATTGGAAGTAAATTAAATATTTTTTTTTTAATTTAACTTTTTAGAAAAATATATCATGTTTAAAATATATAAGAATAATTTATTTGATTTAAAATAATGTATTAGTATTTCTAAATACAAATTAAATTGAAAATTTTAAAATTTACATTAATTCAATATTATAAAAAATGATATTTTTTTATATTTTTTAAATTTTAAAAACACCTATCATCTTCCAAGTTATTAATAAGTAATAATATAATTTAAATAAGTTACCTATAATTACTAAAAAAAAATTATACTGAATATAATTACTGCTGAGTAATAAAAACTTAGTTTTCCTTGTTAGTGTTATTTCGGTATTTTACTACGATTCATGTGCTTTTGTTAAAATTAATTTTGAAAAAATATATGATTATTATTTTAGAATTTTTTTATTATTTTTTAAATAAATATGAATAAATTTTTAAGAGTTATCAAATAAAGTTAGTCATAATTAATCATTTACTTAGTTGAGAAAACAAGGTACTTTAATCGAAAATCAAAATGATAAAAAATGTGAAATTTAGATCTTAATGAATGGAATGTTTTAAACATGTTCTGTTATAATTTTTAGATGTAAGAATTGAAAAAATAATACCTAATACCAATTAATTATCATTTTTGAATCTACTTGAGCTAATATTGACCTCTAAATAGTTAATATCATTGAGTAATTAAAACAATGTCACTCCTCCTCAACTATAAAATGTCACTCCCCATCGACACATCTACACACATATCTTGTAAGATCCCAGTTTTTGGAATGGTATTTTTTCATTATGTTTTGGATGAATCCCTTTTTTTGGGTTCAAGTGATGTCTTCTGAAAGTATGAGAGGTCTCAGGGGTGTTTCGGGGGCTCGAGGCATGAAAGAAAAGAATGTTGGGCAAGACAAGCCTGGGCGCACGGCCAGCGGATGGCCAGGGCAAATCGTGCGGCCTGCCCATGTAGACTGGTCTACCGCTCTTCCTCCAGATAGTAGCATGCACATGGTCTGCGCATGGTTTTTCAAACCGTGCGGCCAAACTGTGCAACCTCTTAATATTAGAAAAAAAATACAAAATTTCCACTCCGAGATTTTAAGAACCCACTCAGGTTTTCCTCTCCATTCGTCCATATTCACCCAAGGAATGAACCAAATATCCCAAGAGCTCCCTGAGGTCGATCACCCTTGTTTTTTGAGGCATTATTGGTGTCATTGGATGCGGATCGAAGCTCCAAGTAAAGATAATCCCATCCTTTCTTCTCGTTTAGGTTTAGGGTTGTATCTTCTCTCCCTATTAATCTGATGCTCTAAAACACTATCTTTTAGGGTGAGTTTTAATTTGAAGCTCCAAAGACTAGTTGGATGGAGGTCTAAGAACTCGATTGACTGTGCGTTAAACCGTAGTTTCAAGGTAGGTGGTCTATAAACGTTATCCCATGGTTTTATGGTGTATTTATGCCTGTGTGGCTTTGCTCATTGTTTCCTTTTGATGAGATTTGATCAACCTGGATGCATTTGGTATAAATTATCATAAAAATGAAATGTTAAATGGGAACCCTCACAATTCCCATGGGATGCGTTGAGAATGACTTGACCTATTTGGGGTCATCCATGGGGTGTGAAGACTTTTTCCTGGCTTAGGGATTGTTATTAAACAACTGTCCTTGTTGTAATAAATGATAGAGCCCTTGAAGAATATGATGGCAAGATTGGATGAACATGGAATAGAAGTTATGTGATGTACCTACATGTGGAAATAACCTAAAGGTTATTTGGAAAGGGTTGAATGGTTGATTCATGGAAATGATGAACGAGTTAAATAGGTTATTGTGTAAACTGGTTAAAGACCATAATGGGATAGGTTATGGGCTTAGTGTTTAATTATATGTGAGATAGGCACAACACATGGGAATTGGGTGAATGTTTAAATTATGTGAAATGGTAATGTGCTAATGGGTTAAGGCATAATTTTAATTCCCATGTGGTTTTTCATGAATGGTGTTGTCAAAGGGAAATGGTATGGGGGGTTGAGGTTTACTTATATATATAAGTATGTGCACATGGCTTGGTAGTGTGTGGTATGACTTGAGGATCTACGCCCATGAGTCGAGTGAAGACTGATGCTCTGAACTACACACTAAAATAACGGGTTTGGAATGGGGATTGATGATTTATTCTCCTAACGGTTGCATCCAGCTAGACAGAGGCTACGAGGTGAGGATATGGTTATTATGAGGGGGTTAGTACTAGTGATATAGGATAACTATGTGCTTACCCTCTTGCTTGTGATTGTTTTCTATAGACCCAGGTAATATAATGTATGTGATTAACCAATTGAAATGTGATGAAATGTTAAGTGATAAAAATTGGGGTGAAATGAATGGTAATGGAAGTGGAAAAGGATTTGACTTTGAACTGGTTAATAGAACCTTAAATAAATACTTGGCAATTATCATTCATTTTCCTTTTCCATGCACAACCTTTCCATACTAGATATTTTGTAGACAACGTTGGTGGTGGACTACTGAGTTGTACTCACACCCTGCTCGGGCCTCCATTAGGTACCCTAGAAACCATCATGTATACAGGACAAGAGATGGAAAAGGGTCCTTGTTAGATAGTTGAGTGTACATGGGTAGCACTTGGTGGATGATCTGGACATGGAGCCAGGACCAATTTGGGGATTTTGGTTGTTGTCATTATTTTGGGATTTTGTTTCACTTTTGCACTTGTTGTAGGACATGGCATATTTATTGTTGTAAATTGTTGTTATACATGTTCCTTGGTTATTTATTATTCATTCTGCAATTGGTTTATTTTGGTTGTGTCTTACACTGATTGAAAGGTGGTATAGTCTCCCCATTTGACCACAAATAACCCTGCTGCTAGTCGGCATCCTTTGGCATAGAGGGAGGCAATTATAAGGGTAAGTAACTACCCGGCTCGGAGCACCCGTTTAGTGTCTTTTGGGTCGGGAATGATAAAAAGTTGTATCAGTGGAGGTATTTCTTCTCCTTCTCCGAGGTATTATTATTTGTGACAGGTTGCTAAGGGTTATGATGTGTCGGTCCTTGGTAAATGAGCTAGTTCTTGGGATTAGGTAACCCATGTACAAGGGAAACCCCAAGTAACCCTCGGTAGGAAATGTTGTTCTTGGTTTTGTATTGTTATAGTTGATGATATCACATGTGGTTTGATTTGACTGTTTTATGATATTTGGCTCATTGACATAACAACATGAGGATTTTCATTCATGCATCATTGTAGGCACCTAGAGAGATAGGTGATATGCATTGTGTTATGCACACGCACGAGGTGGGTGTGTGAGGTAGGAAAGTAGGTCACATCATTCATTTCATAAATCAAAGATATAATCAGACAAATGAATTAAAACAAGTGGGTAGATGATGTTTAATTAAATATAAGGGTTTGAAATGAAGTAGGAAATGTTTTAGTAAAATGTTGTGTGAGTTTGGTTGTAGTGCATGGTTGTTTACCTCATGTGGACCATGGCCCGCAGTTGGGATGGTCGGGGCTGTGAATTTGAGGTGTTAATGTCGATGAATTCGAATATGAAAATGGGTTTTTGTAGTCAGTAAAGTGCTTTGATGATGTCATGAATGGTTTATGGTAGGTGTGCTAAATTTCTTGCTTGGAAATGTAGAGAGATGCCACCACAACATCGGTTCCCAGTTGTTTAACAAGAGGATGTTGCTGAGAACACTCCACTGGTAAAAGAGAATGAAAATGTGGTGATCAATAAAGGTAGAAAGACCAGTTCTAGGAGAACTTGGATCGCCTTATGCAGATGATGGATCGGGACCCAGGGTGGGTTGCACCGAATATGTTTGAGCTGACCAGGGAGTTCCAGCGGTAGAACCCTCCTACCTTCACTAGAGATGGTGGGGCAGAGGCAGTGGAGTTCTGGATAGAGTCTGTCCAGACGATAATAGATCATTTAGAGACCCTTATTTAAAAGCACAGAAGTTTGACCATTTATATGTTGTGGGGCCAGGCTTGGCATTGGTGATACATTCAAGCTCAGACCGTGCAGGTGAGGGGATGTCATGGAAGGTTTTCCATTAGATTATTCTGGAGAATTTATATCCAGAGACTTTGAGATATGAGAGGGATTCAGAGTTTATATGCATGACTCGGGGATTGGTATCGGCGATGGACTATGCTAGTCACTTCACTGATTTTCTACACATTGTCCTAGTGTTAGCAGGGGATGAGACAACAGCAGTAAAGAGTTTCTAGGATGGGATGAGACATGAGATCAGGTCTCACGTAAAAATCATCCGCTTGAAGAGGTTTACAAAGGTGATGGATCAGGAACTCTTCTATGAAGATAATCTGAAGGGAGCTTCGGGTGGTGGGATTGTCGTGCTAGCTGGGCAGACAAGTGGTGCATCATCCGATGGTCGGAAGCACTGTTTGGAATGCTTCTAGAAGGGTAGTTGGAAATGATGGTCAACATCTCTGAGTGGGAACCAGGTGTTCTATTATCAGTGTGGTAGGACGAGGCATATTCGTGGTCAGTGTCCTAGACCTCCAGTTGAGTGTCGTTCATGCGACAGTATGGGGACTATGCAGAGGTTCTGAAGTAACACTCGGCAGACGGGTGATCATGATGATGAAAATAAAGTTCCATGTATGGGAAGGGGATCAGTTTCCACATATCAGGAAGGTAGTTGGAGCTCCACGTTCCATACATGTAGGGACGATGGACGTGGAACTCCAGGACAAGATCGCTCAATCCAACAGGGTAGTGCGACATTGGGTGCTCAAGATGGAGCCCAGTGTAGTGGGGCATGTCAGCTTCAGGGAGTTCAGTTTGCACCTAGTGATGGCGTGGCTAGACCGTCAACTGTTTGAGGTATGATTCTTCAAGATTCTATGTTTTCTATTGCATTTTTTGACAAAAGTTACACACTCTCTTTTATTTCTTCTCAACATGTTGTAGTTATGGGTTTACTTGTGGAGTGGGTGTGTGGATTTATGTCAATTGACACCCCTTTGGGGGTGAGGGTTGAGGATATCAGGCAGTGTAAGGGATGTTACTTGGACGTTGGTGGGTATCGTTTTCTGTGGGACTAGATTGTTCTCAAGATTTCAGGGTTTGACCTAATCTTGGGAATAGATTGGTTGGTGTTGTATCTGGCCCACATAGTCTGTTATCGTCACAGAGTGTTGTTCAGGTCGCTTGAGGGTGATGCTTATGTCCACCGTGGAGAATGGGATATTCAAGCAGGGTGTGTAGGGTTGTTTTGTCAACAGATGAGTGGACTCACGACTCAAGTGGATTGTCTCAGGCTTGATGATGATGAGGGAGGGGATGAATCTAATTTTCCTCCCGTGGTGGAATGGATTCAAGATGTGTGTCATGAGGATTTCTCAGTTTTACAACCTGAGAGGTATGTCGAGCTCACGATCGAGTTGTTGCTGGGAGTGGAGCCAGTTTCAATTCCACCATACCGAATGGAAGTAGAAGAACTCCAGGAATTGAAGGTTCAGCTTGAATAGTTGGTGTGTAAGGGGTTTATCCATCCTAGTATGTCTCTTTGGGGATCTCCCATGATTTTTCCAAATAGGGATGATGGGTCGTTGAGGCTGTGTGTTGACTATCGAAGGTTGAATCAGATGACGCTGAAAAATCAGTACCCTCTTCATAGAATTGATGACCCATTTGATCAGTTGAGGGGTTCATCAGTGTTTTCTAATATTGATCCGAGGTCAGGTTATTACCATATGAGGGTGAGGTCTTCTGACCTACCACTGATAGCTTTACAGTGTTGGTACGGGTTGTTTGAGATTGAGGTAGTGTCTTTTGGCTTGACCAATGCACTGGTGGTGTTTATGGATTTGTTGAACCGAATATGTCATCCCTATCTAGATTAGTTTGTGGTTGTCTTTCATAACGATATCTCAGTGTACTCAAAAACTCATGATGATCATGCCCAAAATCTCGACATCGTCTTGGGTACACTAAGAAATAATCATCTATACGCCAAGATATCAATGTTTCAATTCTGGATAGGTGAGGTTCATTTTTCTAGGTCACATCATCTCTGAGGCAGGTGTGTCAGTGGATCCAAAGAAAGTGTATGTAGTTGTATCTTGGGAGCATCCCAAGAGTGTTTTTTATGTTTGGAGTTTTATGGGTTTGCCAGGGTATTACCGAAGGTTCATTCCGGATTTCTCTCGCTTGGCAGCACCAATCTCCGGCTGGAACAAGAAATGAAATAGGTTAGAGTGGTCTGAGGCTTGTGAGAACACCTACCAAGAGTTAATAATGTGGTTGATGATCACACATATCTTGATCTTACCAGAGCCGGGTAAGAATTACATATTGTTTTGTGATGCGTCCAGAGTTGGAATTGGGGTTGTGATGATGCAGGATGAGTGGTTTGTTGTTTATCGGTAAAGGCAGTTGAGACCCCATGAGTGGAACTATCCCACTCATGACCTTGAGTTGGATGTAGTGGTGTATTCCTTGAAGTGCCGGAGGCACTATCTATTGGGAGAACGATTTGCTGTCTTTACCGACCATAAGATTTTAAAGTACATCTTCTCACAACGGGATATGAACCTTCAACAACGAATATGGGTTTAATATCATCAGTCTTTTGACTTTGAGTTAGTGTACATGCTGGGAAATAGAAAATAGTGTTACTGGTTCTCTAAGAAAGATGGTCCAGAATCAGGCGGTTTAGGAGTCCAAAACCGAGTAGAAGGTGATGGCTTTTTTTGTAGAGATGCACCTGGAGGTGAAGGAAAAGAGTGGTAAAGTCAATCTTTCTTCCTTAATGATTCAGTCGACACTTTTGATTCGAGTTAAGGAAGGTCAGCTTGATGATCCAGAGTGTTTGATCATGAAGGAAAATATTAAAGGTGGGGAGCTACCTTCTAGTTGGTTCGTCGACATGGAATGTGTTTTTTCTTGTTTGTGATAGTGTGGTTGTGCCAAAGTGTGTGTGGGAAGATTTGATGTGTGAGTTCCATGAATCAAAGTTGGATGTTCATCCTGGTTTGGCGAAGATGTACCGTGATCTACAAAGGCAGTTTTGGAGGCCTGGAATGAAGAAGGAAGTTGCAGGCTTTGAGGCATAGTGCCTTACTGTAAGAACCCAGTTCATATTTTTGAGTTACATGTTTCTTCCTTTCACTTTTCCTTAAGTGTTTTTTATAAAATAAGGAAAATGGTGGGAAAATGACAATTTTGTGGGTACACGATGTGTACTTTTCCACAATCCGTGTACATTGGTCATGTCGGATGAGTACAAAAGGTGTGTAGCCATGATGATTATGAAAGGTGTAAAAACCAACTACAAACTGTGTAGTTCGTATTTAAATGCAGTGTAGTTAGTTTGTAGAAAAATTGTAAGGCAGTGGAAGTAGCCACCAGGTGAGAGATAGTACACGCCGTGTAATTAGGAATACACGTTTTGTACTCATGT
The DNA here is from genome assembly GCA_963277665.1 of Viscum album. NCBI lineage: Eukaryota > Viridiplantae > Streptophyta > Magnoliopsida > Santalales > Viscaceae > Viscum > Viscum album. Next base: position 836,917,236 of record OY728138.1, read on the forward strand.
CGACAGATGAACTGTGCCATAGTGGAAAGAATTCACTGAAGAAACAGTTAACAAAAATGAAAAGTACATGTCGTGTACTCAATAGTACATGTCGTGTAGTTTGTCTGTTTATTTCATAAAATGGGAAGTATCCACCTCTGTTCAACGAAATGGAAATGAACTGGAGGAGGGTTTGAGAGAGACAACTGAACATTGGAGATCACCCCATCGAGAAGAGGGAATCTGATTCCGACTCTGTCGATCTCATTGGAACCGTATGGGTAAGCCCTTCCATTTCCTTAATCCATTCATACCAATTATTTCCCGAGAAAATGTTATTTATGTTTGAACATGGATTTCATTCACCTCATATATTTGTCGTTATTGGATGATTCGAGGAGTGTCATTCGCATATACCGATCAGGGGCGATCGAGGTAGGTGGCATGGAGTATAAATTCGATCTATTGTGAGTTTTTGTATACCATTATGCTACGAACCCATGTTGGGGTGTCGTGTGGATGAGGCCTTGGCAGTTTTGAATACCTAGAATGTTATAGGTGATTAAATGAGATAATAAACTTTTGTTTGGGATCATTTCTTGGATCTAGAACCACCCCGAGGATGCGTTCCTCTATTTAGTAGTTTGGCCAGGATCCTCGAGGGTATGAAATTGTAATAATTATTATTGAATTTCCTTGAGAGGAATTGTCTGTGAATTGCTTGTTTATATATTGGGAATTTCCCATTTGTTTGTTTATCCTGATTGTATCATGTGTTTAGCCTGAGGGAAATGATCTATTTCGACTGAGGGCAACATTGTTATGCATGTAGGCGATAGACTCTGTGGCTGAGGGAGATACATTGTACGCCTAGACGAAATATCTCTTATACCTGTGGGAAATTACCTGAGGGTTTTCTTTCTGATTACCTGAGGGAATGAGTTTACATGTATGTGGACACTGACTATCTACCTAGAACATTCACTGAGGTGAGGTCTTATATTAAATGGATAAAACGAATATTAAGAATTGAAATATAACATGTAAAGTTAGTTACAATTGAGTAATTCTTAGTTAATTACATTTAATTCTACAGACTGGTGTTGCATATTTTGACACAGTTGGGCACGGGACTTTTGTGTGTGCCTACTAGGATTTATTTCGCACACCCTATTTGGGTCATGTATTTTCCCCAAACAGATTATGTTTTTGTAGTTGTTGATTGGGGAAAGAGTACCTAAATTGGTACTTGATTTTTGTAGAGGAGTAAGAGAGAATGGGATGATCTTAGGCTTTCGATGCTGCAATGTACCTGTTGCACTGTTTTGTTTTCCATTACTGTACATTGTACCTCAAGCTATATGGTATTGTACTGTATTGTTGTGTAACATGTTCTGGATATTTTCATAGAACTGGAGATATTTTGAATCATTATCTATATGGTTATTGGTTGTCTTTTACTATAGTTTTTCATCTTAAATGTGTATGGTTTATTGAATCTAATGTTGTTTTATGTTGAATTTTTTATTCCATTGTGCTACACTTTGAGAAATGAGGGAATAGTTTCCCCACTATCATAAATGTGCCCTCACTACTATTCAGCATCCTCTGGCATTTTGGGAAATGCGCTTGAGGTCATGTGACTAACCGGGTTCAGGGCACCCGCTGAGTGGCACCTGGATCTAGCACGTTACAAAAGGGTATTATAGGCGGTTCTTTTCATTGACTTACTATTTGTAGCCTTAGTCAGGGATAGGATAGAAACAATAGTTGGTAATAAGTTGTGCCCAGGAGTAGCTAACATGTGTTAAGGGAAAATCCATTCTTCCTTTTATTTTTGAAATTCTTCTGATTTTGAAAATATTATAGTTGATTGATTTTCACCATTGGGAGACATATTTGTGATTGTGCTGCTTATATTTTATACATGGGTTCTATTTAGTTTCAACCTAATGAGATGAGGGTATTCCATGTCATGCATCATTTAGGCACATGCCAGAAATCACATGTGACTCATTCTTCCATGCCATGTAGGTGCATTAGAAATTTTCATGTTTTTTTCATAGTTGTGTGCTAGAAAAGAATACAGGTGTGATAAATGCCATGATAAATACGTGCTATGCAAAAGGGTATTTTCGTGTGATCTTGTCGATAGAATGGATGCCAATAAATGGTTTTTGGGGAGTATGATCCCTCATTGAACAAAATTTGGTGGATCATTGACTGTTTATCTTGTTATAACACATATAAGATGCCAAACATTGATTTTAAGGGAGTATGGGCCCTCACGGATTGGATTTTGTCACTTTTGTGTTGGTTTCCAGTATTTAATTGGTTATGGAGTAGTTCAGAGGCTTACGGTCTGGAATACCCTGGATACACCCCGTGTAGTTCCTCGGACACACACCGTGTGATCTTCTGTTCGGGATGAAAAGAAAACTTTTTATGTACATGCCGTGTACCCTCAATACATGCTGTGTAGCCTCTTCTCGTGTCATAGACCATGTGGGCGGGGACACTGGGAAGGGATAGGCTTGGTGAAAACAAGTCATGTATCACATGTAGACGCCATGTAGTGTTGACCCAGAGTCCACCCGTGTAACTAACAACAAAGATGAAGGAGAACCTAATAAATACACACCGTGTCCAATGTGGAACACGCCGTGTAGTCGGACTCAGGGGCACGACCATGTAACTAACAAACACGAGTTGGTGTCACTTTTTATTGAACATTCCGTGTACATGTGGGACACGCTGTGTAGGCCTTACCGATGGGATACAATGTGGTCTTAGCCATGTCTCTGGGAAAATGGGGTGTAGTACACACTGTTTGAGGGTGTAACACACCGTTTAGCGTTAGCTGAGTATTTGGTCATGTCACGAATGACACATGCTATTAGAAAATTAAATCATTCATGTATTGTAGTTGATATACACACCGTGTAGTCTTGTTCAGAAAGATGTTGTGTGGCTAGGCTATATGGAGGGACCTAGGCAGGGGAAGAAAAGTCAGGATCATGATGTGTAGTAAATATACATACTGTGTAGTCTTGTTTTTCAAATCTTGAATGCATTCTTCCTTCTGTTTCCTTTTTGGTCCCCTCATTTTTCAGTCTTAGATAATCTGTATCTAAGGAATGCGTTTGACCTTGTAGGTTCATCCTGTCAAGATGACCAGGTGTTGTTCTCCAAGAGAGAAGAAACAATTATACTCTAGATATGGCGGGCCATGGGCTACTGGTGGATCCTCTAGAAGACCCCAATGTGGCACCAGCCATTATACCAGACATAGGAGCGGATGCACAGTTCCGTGAAGGATTTATGCTATTCATGCAGACCATTCAGCGAGCACCGCCGAATGCAACATATATGGCTGAGCTGACTCATATCACCCAGTAGCATCATCCACCAACATTTTTAGGGGATGGCGGACCACAGGCTGCGGAGTCATGGCTGGGGTCGATTAAGTCTATTTTAGAGCACCTCGAGATGCTACCAGGGTGGAGGGTGAAGCTCGCTACCATGGCGTGTCAAGATTTTCAGATAGCATTATATGACTTCTTCTTCCCATAGATTATGAAGGTAGATAAGGCTTTAGATTTCATGAATCTACAATAGGGTGCTATGTTGGTGATGGATTATTCTGCTTGTTTCACCGAGCATCATCATTTTGCACCCATTCTGGAGGGTGATGAGATATTCCGGGACAGACGCTTTGTGGATGGTCTTTGATATGACATCCGAGCACTGGTGAATGTTTTCAGTTTCCTACAGTACATGCTATTGTGATCCAGGCACTAATTACGGACAGGTTCCTTCAGGAAGCTAGTGGTGCATGCCAGGGCGGTTCGATAATAGTTTCTGGTACTATTACTTCCAGTAAAAGGATGATACAAATAGATTTACCTCATGGTGGAAGTACCATCCAGAAGAATGTTTTTGGTGGTCATGTAATGTGATACTAGTGTGGTAAAGAGGGGCACAAGAGACCATAGTGTCCACCAGACCCAATGGAGTGTGGACCTTGCGGCATGATGGGTCATCTGTAGTGCTTTTGCAGGATGTTTCCACCAGTGTCTAGTGAGAGGGGTTCTGTGTAGACTGCACGTGCGGGAGCATGACCAATAGCTTCTTTCCAGTCGAGAAACTTGGATACATCTGGACGTACAGGTAGAAGTGGTGGTCCTAGCCATTGTAGCCAGACACCAGGATCTCAAAGGCTGCAGGGCGGGACAGTTCAGGGTAGCCAGGTTGTGTTGTAGGGTCATGGCACTGGGTAGACATATTTTGTGAAACAGACCCAATAGTAGCAGGATCCCAGACCTTCTAATGTCATAGGTACTATTCTAGTAGCTTCTATATTATCTTCATTACTTTTTGATACAGGTTCTATACATACCATTATATTTGTACACATTGTGGACAGCCTTGGGCTCTAGGTTTCCCCTTATTCTAATGTTATGACACTAGACACACCATTGGGGTCTAGAATGGCTGGTGTGCGTCAGTGCAGGGAGTGCCCGCGATAGGTTGGTGGGTGTCACTTTCTATGGGACCTCTATGTCTTGGATATGACGAGCTATGATTTCATTATCATGATGGACTGGTTGGTTCCCTTTCGAGACTTTGTAGATTTCTATCGTTGTAGGGTGATTTTAACATCACTAGAGGGAGGAGAGTTTATATACAAAGGTGAATGGGATGATCAGGTGAGTCGTGCTAGACTTGAGCATCGTGGGCATGGTGGTGTGACAGCCCATATTGTGAGTTAATATCTGTAGGATAAGGGGACTTGTCAGAAGGATTTTCATCTAGTGGTTGAGTGTTTCATAAATGTCTTATCAGATGACTTTTTAGGTCTACCTCCGAAGCGTGAGGTGGATTTCACTATTGAGCTTGTGCTTGGGGCGGCACCGGTGTCCATTACTCCTTATAGGATTACCACGCCTGGGTTTCAGGATCTCAAGAGATAGTTAGATGAGTTACAATCAAAGGGTTTTATGCAACCCAGTACTTCTTGGGGTTCTCTGGTCCTTTTTGCGATGAAGGCGGATGGTACCCTCGGACATTGTGTGGATTATCAGAAGCTAAAATTTTTGACTGTCAAGAACCGATACCCCTTTGTGAGGATTGATGGTATTTTTTATCAACATTGCGGAGAACGACTCTTCTAGATGATTTACTTGAGATCAGGATATATTCAGTTTTTCGTGAGATCACCAGATATACTGCTGATAGCTTTTTTGAGCAGATTTGGTCTGTAGGAGTACATGGTTTTGTCGTTCGTACTCACGAACGCACCAACAGTTTTCATGGATTTGATGAATCGTGTGTTCCATCCTTATCTGGATTCTTTTGTGGTAGTCTTCATGGACGATATTTTGGTGTACTCTCACACTCGACACGACCATGCCACCCATTTTGAGGTCGAACTGAGTGCACAAAGAGATCATTAGATATATGTTATTCTCTCAAAGTTCCACTTTTGGATGGACCCGATTCACATCCTTAGTCATATCTTCTCAGAGGTAGGAGTTGCAGTAGACCCAGTGAAGGTGAGGGCAGGTCTTTCCTGGGAGCTTCCTAAGAACGTGTTTGAGATATAGAGTTTCTTAGGGCTGGCTGGTTACTACAAACACTTCATCTAGGACTTCTCCAACTTAGCAGTGCCATTAGCAGGATTTTCTAAGAAGTGTGTGAAGTTGTTTGGACAGAGGATTGTGAGAAATCCTTTTAGGACCAGAAAGGAAAGTCGACATCAGCACCAGTCCTGATACATCCAGAGGAAGGGAAGAGCTAAAATGTTTACTGTGATGCATCTGGTATTGGTCTTGGAGAAGTGCTGATACATGGCGATAGAGTTGTTGCGTATGGGTCTTGGCAGTTGTAGCCACATGAGAGGAATTACCCGACACATGATCTCAAGTTGGCTTCAGTACTTCATGTGATGCGCTGTTAGAGACATTACCTCTTCGAAGAGAATTTTGTTTTCACCAATCACAAAATCTACAAATATAACATTACCCAGCGTGACCTGAATTTGGGAGAGCGAAGGTGGGTCGAATACCATCAATCCTTTTATTTTGAGCTTGCCTATACACCTGGTAAGGTTAATTCAGTTGCTGATGCACAAAACAGGAAGACTTAGACACATGCTGTTCATGAGGCTAGTGGTGAGTGTCAGCTTCAGACTTTGTTCTCTAAGATGCATTTAGAGGAGCACAATAGTCAGATACTAACCTATCATTCATCTCTATTTGTGACTTCTACCTTCATGGAAAGAGTGAGGATGTGACAACTATCTGATTCAGAAGGCCTAGTTCTACGGGAGTCAGTGCCAGTGAAAACCTACCTCCTAGATGGATGATAGGCAAGGATTAGGTATTGAGTTTACTTTGATGAGTGTGGGTTACAGGGGATATACACGAGGAGCTAATGCGAGAGTTTCATTCTTCAAATTTGGAAGTTCATCCCAGAGTTACCATGATGTACTGTGACATGAGACGTCAGTACTGGTGGCAGGGTATGAAGAGAGAGATAGCTAGTTTTGTTACGAGGTGTTCTACCTGTCAGTAGCTGAAGGCATGGAAACAGAGGCTATCTGAACTATTTCAATAGTCACCCATTCCAGAGTGAAAATGGGATGATGTCACGATTGAATTCATGACTGGGTTTTCGATGTCACCTCAATGTAATGATGCAGTGTGGGTTGTTGTGGACAGACTCACGAAGGTATATATCTTTTATCTGACCAAGGATACCTTCAGTGTTGACAAGATTAGAAAGTTGTATATCTGAGAGGTCATATGTCTTCATGGGGTTCCTCATTCTATCATTTCAGATAGGGATTCATCTTTCATGTCTCATTTCTGGAAGAGTTTTCATAGGGCACTAGGTACATAGGTGCTTCTGAGCACAACATTCCACCCTCAGACTGATGGATGGTTAGAGTGTATGATACAGGTGCATGAGGACATTCTGCGTGCATGCATCCTAGACATTGGGGGCTCTTGGGAGAAACATATACCCCTAGTCGAGTTTTCATATAATAACAGTTTTGAGGCAACTTTTGAGATGGAACCATACAAGGAATTATATGGTAGGCCATGTCGATCACCATTTTTCTAGTTATAGGCTGCTGAGGCATCTTTACTGGAACCATGTCTCGTGAATGAGACTTCTGAGCAGGTCCAGTTAATTCAGAAGCAGATGGCTACCACACAGTCTCGTCATAAATCTTATGCTAATTGCAGCAGACGACCCTTGGAGTTCGTGGTCGAGGATCAGGTTTTCTTGAGTGTTTCGCCGAGTTTGGGACACAGACGGATCAAGAGTCGGGATAAACCTTCACTGAGCTATGTGGGGCCATTTTAGATTCTGGAGGGAGTCAGTCTGGTTGCCTATCGGTTACAGTTACCATTGTGGTACCAGACCATGCATGACGTATTCCATGTATCTCTATTGTGCCGCTATCAATGAGACCCGTCTCACACCTTTCAGCCAGAGGAGGTTGAGCTTGAGGTAGATGCATCCTTTGAAGACCATCTGATTCATATCGTGGATAGGAGCACGATGGTTCTCCGAGGCTAGTCAGTTCCTCTTGTACAAGTTCTATGGAAGCATGGCCAACTGTAGGACGAATCCTGGGAGCGGGATTCTAACGTATGTGCTCAGTGGCCTGAGCTGTACTGAGCTTTATCTTCACCACCCTTGGAATGGAAATTCGGGGACGAATTTCATTAAGGGGGGATGTTTTTAAGAACATAGTTTTTTTTGAGGTACATGTTTCATCCTTTCACTTTTCCTTAAGTGTTTTTTAGAAAATACATAAAATGGGGGGAAATCATAATTTTGTGGGTACACACCGTGTACTTTTCCACACGCCATGAACATTGCCAGTGTGGGATGAGTACATAGGGTGTGTAGCCATGCTGACGATGAAAGGTGTAAAAACTGACTACACACCGTGTAGTTGGTATTTATACGACGTGTAGTCAGTCGACATGAATATAGTAAGGTAGTGGAAGTAGCCACCGGGTGAGCAACTGTACATGCCGTGTAATCAGGAATACACTTCATGTACTCATGTCGAAAGATGAACAATGTTGCGGTGGAAAGAAGGCGATGTAGGAAAAGATAAAAAAATGAAATGTACACGCCATGTACTCAATAGTACATGCAGTGTGGTTTGTTTTTTTCGCTTCAAATGGGAAGTAGCCTCCCATATTCACAGAAATTGCTTATAATCATAAGCAGGATTGGGAGAGATGGTCGGCACTTTGGAGGCCACCTGATTGACCACCAGGAATTTGATTCTGTCTCGGTCGATCTCATTGGAACCGTACAGGTAATCCCTTCCTTCTCTTTAATCCATTCTTACCAATTCTTTCCTAAGGGAAATTTATTTACATTTTAATGGGTATTTATTTCACCTCATATCTACGTCGTTCTTGGACAATTCAAGGAGTTTCGTTCACGTATACCGATCATGGGCGATCGAGGTAGGTGGCTTGGTGTTTAAATTCTAACTAATGTGCATTTGTGTATACCATTGTGCTATGAACCCATGTTGGGGTGTCGTGTGGATGAGGACTTGGCTGTTCTGAATACCTAGAACTGTATAGTTAATTAAATGTGATAATAAAGTATTTTTTTATCAATTCATGGATCCAGACCACCCTGTGGGTGAATTCCTCTGTTTAGTCGTTTGGCTAGGATAACCGAGGGTATGACATTATAATAATGATTATTGAATTTCATTGCGAGGATTTGTTTATGAATTTCTTGTTTATATGGTTTCCATGACCAGATTGTTTGTTTTTCTTGAGGGAATCATTTGTTTACCCTGAGGGAAATGTTCTATTTCACCCGAGGGCAACATTTTTATGCCAGTGGGTGATAAACTCTGTACATGGGGGCGACACTTTATACGCCTGAGGGAAATATCTATTATGCCTGTGGGAAATTACCTGAGGGTTTTGTTTCTAATTACCTGAGGGTAAGAGTTAACATGTATGGGACACAGACTGTCTACTTAGAACATTCAACGAGTTGATGTCTTCTATTAAATGGATAAAATGAATATTAAGAATGGAAATATAACTGGTATAGTTAGTTACTTTTGAGTGCTGCTTAGTTTATTGTATTTACTACTAGACACTTTTGTTGCATATTTTCACATGGTTTGGAATGGGCCTTTTGTGGGTGCCTACTAGGATTTATTTCTCACACCCTGTTTGGGTCATGTCTTCGGCCCAAATATATAATGTTTCTACAGGTGTTGTTAGGGGAATGAGTCCCTATACAGGTACTTGATTGTTGTATAGGGGTAGGAGAGTATAGGACTGAGCTTAGGCTTAAGATGCTGCTGAGTTCATGTTGCACTGTTTTGTTTTTCTTTACTATACCTTGTACCATGAGCTGTATTGTATTTTATTGTATTGTTGTGTATTATGGTCTGGATGTTTTCATAGAACTAGAGACATGTTGTATCATTATCTTTATGATTGTTGGTTGTCTTTTACAGCAGTTGTTCATCATAAATATTTATGGTTTATTGCTTCCGCTATTGTTGTATGTTGTATATTTTATTCCGATGTGATACACATTGAAAAATGAGGTCATAGTTTCCTCACTATTAGACCTGGGCCCACACTGCTAGTCAGAAGCCTCTGGCGTTTGAGGAAATGCGCTTGAGGTCTTGTAACCAACCGGGATCGGGGAACCTGTTGAGTGGCACTCGGATATGGGATGTTACACTTACCTATCAGTAGGTGAAGGCCAAGAATCAACTTCCAGGCGGTTATTTGCATCCATTACCCTTTCCGGAATGGATGTGGGATGATGTAACAATGGATTTTGTCGCGGGTCTTCCGAGGATGCCACAGAAAAATGATGCAAGCTAGGTGGTTGTGGATCAGCTAACGAAGGTGGCCCATTTCTTACCGATTTAGGAGACCTTTACAGTCGACCAGTTTGGTGAGATGTATGTTCGATAAATAGTGTAGTTGCATGGTGTTCCACAGATAAAAGTTTCGGTTTGAGATCTGTGTTTCACATCGTGTTTCTGTCAAGGGTTGTAGAAGGCGCTTGGTATGTAGGTGTAATTGAGTACAGCTTTCCACCCACAGACAGACGGGCAGTCGGAGCGTACGATCCAAGTGTTGGATGAAATTTTAGGAGATTGTTTCATAGAAATTCATGGTTCTTGGGAGAGGCACCTGTTGTTTGATGAGTTTTCCTACAATAATATTTTCCAGGATACGATTCAGATGGCACTGTTTGAGGAACTCTGTGGGAGGCCATGTAGATCTCTGTTGTGTTGGCTAAAGGCTAGTGAATACGAGTTATTGGGGCCATGTCTTATGCAAGAGACATCATAGAGTGTTATATTGATCAGGAAGTGGATGGATATGGTTCAGAGTAGGCAGAATACATATGCATATTGTAGGGGTAGACCTCTTGAGTTTGTGATGGGTGATAATGTGTTCCTTTGGGTGTCACCAAGGTTGGGTCTCCATTGGAATCGAATGTAGGGTAAGCCCAAGAATTTGGGACCTTTTGAGATTGTGGAGAGGATTAGACCAGTGGCTTACCGATTGGATCTCCCACAATAGTATGGTGGGATACATGATGTGTTTCATGTGTTGCATCTTTGACGGTATCACCCTGAACCATCTAACATAATTGATGTGGAGGATGTGGATCTTGAGGCTGATGCATCCTTTGAGGAGAATCCAGTTAGTGTGGTGTATCATAGTGAAAATGTCATGCGAGGAAAGGTTGTTCCATTAGTGCAAGTACTATGGAATCATGGGAAATTTCAAGAAGAAACATGGGAGAGAAAATCAGATTTGTAGGATCAGTGGCCCGAAATCTTCTCTTCGGTGGATCAATGAGGCTTGGAAATTCAGCATGAGGACGGGCCGTTATAAGGTGGGGAGGTTGTAAGATCCCAGTTTTTTGAAGGGTATGTTTGTGTTATTTTTTTTTGAATCCCTTTTCTTGGGCTCAAAGGAATGTCTTCTAAAAGTATGAGAGGTCTTGCGGGTGTTTTGGGGGCTCGGGGCATGAATGAAAGGAAAGCTGGGCAAGACGAGCATGGGCGCACAGCCTGTGCATGGCCAGGGAAAACCTTGCAGCTTTCCCAAGTAAACCATGTGACCCATCCTCCTCCAGATAGTATCATGGGTATGGTTATCACACGGTTTGTAAAACAGTGTAGCCAAACCATGCAACCTATTAATGTTAGGAAAAATTAAAAAATTTCCACTCCGGGATTTTAAGAACCCACTCAGGATTTCTTCTCCGTCCCTCCCTCTTCACCCTAGGAGCGAACCAAATCTTGGAAGATCTCCTAGAGGATGATCTCCCTCATTTATAAGGTGTATTTGGTGCTGTTGGATGCGGATCGAAGCTCTGGTTAAGGCTAATCCCATCCTTGATTCTCTTTTTTGATTAGGGTTTTATCTTCTCTCCCTCTTATTTTGATGATCTAAAACCCTATTTTTTGTGGTGAGTTCTAGGTTAATTCTCAAAATGCTGTTCAGATAGAGGTCTAAGGACTCGATTGAGTGTGCGTCCACCGTGGTTTCATGGTAGGTGATCAAAAAATGATATCCCATAGTTTAATGGTGGATTTATGCATCTGTGGATTTGATCATGGTTTCATTTTGATGAGATTTGATCATCCTGGATGTCGTTGGTATAAAGGATGCTTAAAAATAAAATGGTAAATCGAAACCGTCATGATTCCCATGTGTTGCGTTGAGAATGACTTGACTTAATTGGGGTCATCCATGGGGTGTGGCGACTTTTACCAGGCATAGGGATTGTTATTAAACAAGTGACCTTATTATAATAAATGGTAGAGACGTTGAAGAATATGTTGACATGATTAGTTGAACTTATAATAAAAGTTAGGTTATGCACCTAGACATGGAAACAACGTAAAGGTTATTTGGAATGGGATGAATGGTTGATTCATTAGAATGATGAATGGGTTAAATGGGTTAATGTGTAAATTGATTAAATACCATAATGGTATAGCTTATGGGATAACTGCTGAATTCTTAGTGAGATAGGCATAACACATGGGAATTGGGTGAATGGTTAAAGATGTGAAATGGTAATGTGTTAATGGGTTAAGGAAAAATATGAATTCCCATGTGGTTTGTTGGGAATGGTGTTGTCAAAGGGAAATGGTATGGTGGGTTGATTGTTACTTTTATATATAAGCATGTCCACATGGCATGGTAGAGTGTGGTATGACTTGAGGATCTACAGCCACAGGATGAGTGAATACTGATGCTCTGAACTCCACCCTAAATGCACGAGTTATGAATGGGGACTGAGGATCTATTCTCCTAATAGTTTCATCCACACGAACTAAGGTTTCTAGGTGAAGAAATGTTTGCTATGTGGGGGCCTAGTGAGATACAATAAGGATTTGTTTACCCTCTTTCATATGATTGTTGTCCTTAGACATAGGTAATATAATGTATGTGATTAACCAATGGAAATGTGAATAAATGCCAAGTGATGATAATTTGTGTGAAATAAATGGTAATGGAATTGGCAATAAATTTGGATCTGAACTAGTTAATAGAACCTTAAAAAATACTTGGAAATTATCATTCATAATCCTTTTGCATGCACTACCGGTTCATACTAGATATTTTGTAGACACCGTTGGTGGTGGCCTACTGAGTTGTACTCACACCCTGTGGGGGCCGCCATTCGCTACTCATGCAGACATAATGATTGCATGAAAGGAGAAGGGAAAGGGTCCTTGCTAGATAGTTGAGTGGACATGGGTAGCAATGGTGGAGAATTCAGACTTCGATTCGGGACCATTTTGGTTATTTTGGCCATTTTCTTTATTTTGGGTTTTTGTTCACTTTTCACTTGTAGTAGGACATGGAATCTTTATTGTTGGAAATGGTTGTTATACATGATCCTTGATTATTTATTATTTTTTACACTATTGGATTATTTATGTTGTGGATTTTTCTGATAGAAAGGGAGTATAGTCTCCCACTTGACCACAAGACCCCCGTTGTTTGTCGGCAGCCTTTGGCGTATGGGGAGGTGCACTTAAGGTTATGTGACAACCCGGCTCGGAGCAATAGTTTAGTGGCTTCTAGGTCAGGAACGTAACATATGTAGCCATTTATCTTATCATAAATCATAAAAAATAAAATAACAAGATCCATCCACTCATAAAAGGGGAATTATCTAGGCCATAAATAAAATCATTCAGTGCTTCTCTGAAAACATAGGGAGGATACCTGAAGAGGATGTAATGTTCTTCTAAAATAATTTTTATATTATTTATCTCATTTCAACCTTCGATTATCTTCATAAAATGAATACATAATAACCTCGGTATCCATAATATAATTATATGTTATTTAATTTAAGATAAAAACATAAATTCACATACACATCCAAAAAATGATTTATGAAATCATAGTTATTATGTATGGTGGACTAAAACCTCAAAAACTAATGTTGTTCATTTCTCCATTTCCACCTCTCATTATTAAATAATAATTATTGAAATAATATTTATATATTATATTTATCATATTTATAATATTATTATATATTAGGAATAATTATATATTGTTCAACCTTTTGAAATACACTATTTTATGGGATTTGATAACATCGCTCGTGTGTACAGCAGACTACCGCCCCATGATTCAATGTGAATCATTTTTCACAAACATGTTATATAGAAGTTAATAAGGGTAACATTAATTAATATATATGATTTAAATCAAATAATAATGATACTATTGACATAATTATACTTTATTAAATATAATATTCCATTTCCTCTTACAATTTCACACACTATAAAATTGATAATATCATTCATGGAAGTGTGGACTACCGCCTCCTCTAAGCCATGCGATTATTGTTTTTTTATCAACAAATATGATAAAAGATATTTATAACTAAATATAATTAAATAATATCGTGTTTATATTATATTAATCATTATATAAATACAATTAATAAATTATTTATTTAATAATGATTATTGAAAATTTAAAATTTTACACATGCGTACAAATGACATACAGTCTCCCTGATCATAACATTAGTTATTTTTTAAAACCTTATGTCATTATTATTATTACAATTATAATTTATGCATACATACGATAATTATTTCATGATTAATTTAATGTAAATGTTTAAGTAATTACCCCTTGGACCGTAGTCAAATTACCCATATATTTTTAACACTTAAAACAAATATGGTAAAATAATTTGAATTAAACATTTTTGATTGAGTAGTTTTATATAACTTGTTCATAATTGAAATAAAAGTTTTAATAATGTTAAAATTATTTATAAAAATTATATAATTACAATATTTTTATTATTCAGTATAATAAGGAACAAGAGTGAGATGTTGGACATTCGGTAAGGGTGTTTCTTATCTCACTTTTATTAATGTGACATATATGCATTATTCGAAAAATATTTATATTGTGTCATGTATATACATAAAATTTTTTATTTTATTATAAGTATACTTATATTAATATGGATTTAAAAATAATTTTATTATCTTTCATTCATGGGGTATACGATTTCAAAATTATTAATGTTAGGGTATTTTTCTCTCAATATGTCTTTGTTGAGACATAAGTTATGTTATACACATACCTTCATTTATAAGGTGCATATTTTGACCATTTTAAATGATTTATAATTTATATTCTAATTTTCAATATGTTATAAATTATTTTAGTTCACTGAGATTGTATTTCAAATTTACAAATGTGGGAAGAGTCTTTTGTTACAATCTTATTGTTTATTAGGATTGTTTGTGAGAGAATGTACAATGTAGAAATATTATGATCTAATTATAAAATATTATCATGAATTATTATTATACACTAATTATTTCTTGATAATATAAATTTTCACTCCATTTTACTCTTTTAAGTACTCATGGGTTAAAAATGTTGTTTTCATAAAAAATTCATCTTTTCCGTTGAAAACTCATTTGCATCCAAAACAATGTATTATAAATTTTTTAAATGATTTTTCCCAAATAAATAAAATTAATTTCCTAAAATTATTGTTTAATTATACTTAAAATCTCATTTTATATGTTTTCAATTTTATTTTCAAATAAATGTTTTTGAAAATATTTTATGTTATAAAAATGTATTTTTAGAATGAAATATTTTTTCCTAAAATTTCTTTATGCTTATTTTTATTGTATTTCTATAATTTTAAATAAAATTATCTTATTGATACCTATTCTAAAATATGAATATTTTGTAGTGTTATCAACCCCATTCTTTTTCTGGATGGATTGATATTGATTTAATGAAGTTGTTATAAAGCATGTTTCTTTCACACTAGTCAATTATATATCAATGAGAATGATGTAAACCCAGATAGCATCGAGTGATCATTATAAGCTTATATAATGGGGCATCTCGAATAGTGTTGGGTAAACCTATTATTTTTATCCAATTAATTAGTTCACTATAATATTAGAATAATTTCCTATGATTATGCCAATTAACATATATTTTATGGGATTTAAAAAATTAATTTTCAGTGTATTGAAATTTATTTAATGTCTTGTTGTGGTTTTAATAAGTTTATTGTGATCTCTATAGATATCACATGGATTATGATTATTAATTATGATGATTTTGTAATGTTACTTGTTTTCATATTTTATTTTCTAGGTATTGATGTGTATGGGTTATTTTATTAAACTCTATTGAACATTCATTATGACATCACACCATTATTCTCATCTTATGCTCATCAATAAACATTAATTACTAATTCTAATGTTTACCCTTACTTTGTTTTTGAGCTCACCCATTATATGATTCCATTTAGAATATTTTTAAATAATGAGGTTGAATTATTTATTTATATAAATTATATCACACATATGATGTTGAAAAAAAAATTAAATTAAAAATGATTGGTAAATTGGGATAAATGATCATTTATATTCTTGTGAATTATTTATGTAGAGTTTGTCCAATTTTGTATAACTCTAATAATAAAAGGACCTCAAGTTTGAATGTGATACCATTATAAATTTGATATTGTAAGTATTAGATTAAAAATAATGGGTCTCAATTATCAACATTAAATCTACAAATGTAATGTATATATTTTCAACGTAAGAGGTGGTAGTGTGGGCCCTGGTCTATTATAGATGTTATTAGATTCCACATTATATAACTTTGATGATAATTATATTTTCATGGGAGTTTATATTTAGAGTTCTAAATACAATAATTTCACAATAAGATTACATTTGATATTAATATCTATAGAATAGACATATTATATGAGGGTATTAAGTAATAATACATTTAAGGTTATTATTGAAATTGATTGGATTTTTTTAATGGTTTAGCTTATTTTAACCCCTAGGATAAACACGTTGTGTTATTTTGGTAGTAACTAATTTTTCATGTTCAATAAAAATTTTAAATTTATACAACATGAATGCTGGGTGATAACCCATCTCATCTGGAAAGGCCATGTGGCGTTAACATACAACTGATGTGTGAAAATGATGTAGCTCCCACCACTGGCCAATGAGATATCCATATTATATTTTTTATTTTATATGATATGACTATATTTTTTTATTTCAAATAAAATAGAATTTTATTTCTGGAATTACAGCTGAATTATCCTGGAATTATATATGATCAAATCCATATAATCAACGTATTTCAATCTTAGTCGTGAAATGGGTGATTTTTTTTTTAATAATAGTAATTTATGGAATGATCTAGTATCATTTATGGGTTTTAACATTTAATTTTAATGATTAATGTAAAATATAGTGGTTTATACATTTTGTGAATTATCTTATTTGGTTTTAACCACATTGGTTTTGGGTAATGTATAATGATAGGAGGAATGGATTTTTGTCCCTTCTATGGTTATATTTTATTTAAAATATTATACTACTTCATTATGATTAAAAAAATCATATTGAATACTCATCAACTAGAGAAAAAGATGATATTTTGGTGGAAAATGGTTATAAGATAAAATTACACTAGAAAAGTATATTTCACAATGTTTTCAGTCTAGGTGGTGAATTAATTTCTTAAATAATGGAAAAAGAAGTTAAAAAATGTTATCCAAGTAAATTCATTTCTGAAGAACCGATGATCTTTTTGATCATCACATGTTTATATTTTTCTGACCTTAACTTTCCATTGATCATTTCCATGATTGTGATCAATGACCTCAACCAATATGTATATTTATTTACTATATTCGTCTATTTTTTATTATGTTATACAATTTAGAGACCTAGTTATTTATTATTACATATGAGATTTCTACATATATTTCTATATTGCTAAGTTGATTTTTTATTTACAGTTATTTTGATTTGTGTTTATAACAAAATTATTTTCAACTGTCCAACCATTTATTACAATGAAGAACATAAAATTTCAAAGGTAAAATTTATTAAAGGTGGAAGGATGTGACACCAATATTTTTCAAAAGAAAAATAATAATATTAAACATAAAAAATAAAACGAAACAATAATTTTATCTGTCATTACTCACAAAAATTGGTTTATCTTCTGTTAAATGTACACCCAAAATTTTTATATTCGATAGCATATTCAATAAAAAACAAACTTGATTGACATGATACACATATTACCATTATAACCTAGTTTTAGGAATATTGGGTATGAACTGAATGACCTAACATATGAAAATATTTTCGAAACATTTTTATATAATGTATTATTTTATAACTAACAAATATGAATAACAATTGAATATAAAATATGTTTTAAAAAATCTATTTTTGTGATCCAAATGAAATTTATATTAACAAATGAAATTAATTATAAATTGATAATGATCTTAACAATGTTTTCATTTTATTTAAAATTTTATTATATTCATCCAATATATTTGATATGAAAAAGATAACAATAAATTATATTTTATTCAAAAAAGTTGAATTCTCTTAAAAGCAATTTTTCCACATTTTGATGATGCACATAGCTAAATTTTAACCACTTCATAATTTTTATTTCAAAAAATAATCATAAAAATTATATTTATACTATAAAATTTATCTTATAGTTAATTTTTGGTATTATTTTATGATGTTTCATTTTTTTATGAATGGTGAAAAATACATCATTTTAATTTAATACAAACTATTCATAGAAGTAATTTATATTGTAAAATTATATTTATTACATGGTTTTAAAGCAAAATTAGATATATTATAAATATAATAATATAATTCAGTTCAATTTAACCATTTTCATATTGAATTTTTTTACAAAAACATTAACAACTTTTGAACATTTTCAGATAAAAAACACTTTTTCATTATGTCTGTATGGTTAATTTTAAATTAAATTCTTCTAATTTTAGGATTCGAATTTTGAAAAATAAATTCCATTTATTAAATCAGAATAACATATAATTTTTAATGAGTATAAATATATTTTTTCATATTAATTATTTTAATAGTTTAAAATTAATTTCAAAACTTACTGAAAATAAGATTTATTATCAGTGATAAATAAAATAAATGGTTTAAAAATGAACCAAAACCAATAAAACACACATTAGATGGAGTTATTTTAAACCTAATTATATAGGTATCTAAATTTATTAGTTTTTTGGAAATTTTACAATGCAGGTGAACCATATAATAACTTATGTAAGGAAAAATGATAAAAATGTACCTTCCTTCCTTTTAATCTATATAAGATATTGTGTAAAAGAAAAGAACTAAATGGGTTTAGTTACAATTATAATTTTAAAATAGTTATATATTTTTTATATAATAATAATTCATATTTAATTTTATATATGAATTACTTACATAAAATTCATAAGAAATTCCAACAAAACAATTATTTAGTTATAAATAAAATAAAACAAATGATAAGGATAATATTAAATGTTAAGTAAAATGAAAATTTTTTTTGGCTTAAATTAAATTTCAAGAAAAATATATCATTTTAAACATAGTTTAACCTGATTTATTTAAATTTAAACAACATATTGATATTTTTTAATCCAAATTAATTGGATAATGTCAAAATTAACATTATTTGTATTTGATAATATATGATATTTCACAAAATGATTTAAAATTTATAAAATTCATATAATATTAAAGGCTATTAAAAATTTCTAATAAATATAAATTTCTTTCCATTAAAAGATCAATTTTTTTTCATAATTAATATATTGACACCTGAATAGTAAACACATTTTATGCACAATTTGGGTTAAATGATATTTTTGTGGGTTGCAAGCGGTTATGTAAAAATTAATTTTCAATAAACAAATAAATTTTATTTTATAAGGTGGTTATATTTTTTATAATTTTTCATATTAAATTTTTAAAAAATTATAACTTTAATTTATCTTAAAATAATAATTTACTTTGGTGAAAAAACTATTTTCCTTGTGGAAATGCCAAAATAAAAATATTTGTAAACCTAGATGTAAAAGGAATAAATGTATAAAACATGTGTTATAATGTGTAGTTGTGGTAATTATTAAAACAACAATAACTAAAACCCATTAATTATCTGTATTTGATCCTATTTATTAAATGTTGAACTCTCAATAGTGAATAAATTTGGTTATTTATACAAATGTCACTCCTCCTCAACTATAAAGAGGAAATCGCTCTCTAAACTTCATCGCAGACCTCCAGCCTATTATCTCATAAAATATATTATTAAATTATTTCCCAAAATACTTACCCACATCATAGAATCCTTATATTTTTAATAAATAAAAATAGTCAATGAATTATCATAATCCTACAAGGGATACCCGAATTAGATGTAATTTGATTCTAAAAGAAATTTTATTTTATTAGCTTCTACACAATAAATACTCATAATAACATGAATAAATACAAAATAATTATCCTAAATACACTGAATTGGTTTTTTGTTTAATTATCTAAAACACACATTGTTCCATCAAATGAGTTATTAAATATACATTTGAGGGTACAGTGAACTACCACCTCATGAACCGATGTTCTTAATTTTTATATAAGCACCTCTAATGGTTGCGAATAATGAATGAAATAAAATTTTTATATAAAATTTGATATTTTTATAACTTAATTATAAATCTATATTCATACATCAGTGGATGATATAATATCACTCATGTGTTTGGAAGACTATCTCCTCGCGAAGTGATGTGATGTAATTTTTACTAATGTGTTACACTAATGGAAATTAGGGAAACTAGAATTAATATATCTTATATAAATTAAATAATTAATATATTCATGAAATAATTATATTTAAACAAATATAATA
This sequence comes from Viscum album, assembly GCA_963277665.1. NCBI lineage: Eukaryota > Viridiplantae > Streptophyta > Magnoliopsida > Santalales > Viscaceae > Viscum > Viscum album. Next base: position 836,937,578 of record OY728138.1, read on the forward strand.
ATGAATTTTATTCTTACTATTTCAAATACTGAAAAAATGATAACATGTTTTTTGGATGGTTGGACGGTCTCCTCCTCGAAGCGATGTGATTGTTCTTTCATTACCACATCACAATAATGATATATATAAGTATATATAATTAAATAATATTGTATTTATGATAAAATTATAAAAATTTATAAATATTATTTTATTACCTTTCTGCACAATGATCATTGAAAATTGAAAACTCTACTCATGCATACATAGGACCTACCTTCTCTCTGATCCTATTGTCAGTTCATTTTTCATAAGCATATTTCATGATTTTTTTAAAATAATTATTTACGAAAACATATATATATATATGAACATTTTTTCATTATTATTGTTATAGATAGGATTAAATAATGAACCCTTTGACCATATATGACACTACAAGTAGTTTTTGAAAAATAAATCAAATATCGTCAAAATATTAGACATAAAAATAATGGAATGAGTAGTTGTATATAAAATGATAACAACTGAAATAAAAATAATAATATAAATAGAAAAGGTTCATAATCAATTATAGAGTCAAAACTAATTTATTATTCGGATATATAAAGAAAAATTGTGACTTGTTGACTCAAGGTAATGGTTTTTTCTTGTTTCACTGTTATTAATATGGATATATGCATCATTAACCAATTTTTTTAATTGTGTAGTGTATATACATTCAATGAATTGTGTTATTATTATAATAATTTAATTTACTAGGATTGACATGTCTATTTTAAATCTCTATTTATATTGGTTTACAGTTTCAATGATACTTATTTGTTATGGGGGTATTATCTCAATTTTCCATATTTGAGTCATATGTATTGTTATACACAAAACATCATTTATGTAGGGTATATTCTACATATTTGAAATTTAATATCATAAATATTGTAACAGCCCAAGATTTTATGAAAAATATTCTTTTTAATTTCACTAATTTCTTGTGTTGTATGCTACACCAAAATGATTTTGCACAACACGCATCCTTGACTTGCCTTGCATTACACGCAATCGTGACCTTCCTCGATAGTGTGTGTAGTACGCAATAACGAGTTTCACAAAACAACAATATGCTATTAAAATATTATTAATACTAGCTGTTATGAATAGTAATAACCAATTTTTGAAATTTTGTAAAATTAATTTTTCAAAATGGAATTCATTTTTGGATTCGTAATATCGAAATTAGCTTAGGGTGAAATTTTGGTGATTTTCGGATAACTTTCATATATTGATGAATAGTGAAAATTACTAAATTTTAATTAAAAACAACTTTTTCAATCGAAATAATTAATAGTGATAAATTATTAATTTGAGTTGTTTTAAATTATATTTAGAATATATTTTTACAATTTAACACAATGTTGGTCATTGGATGTAATTTCACATTTAAACCAGTTATAAACAAGTGTCAATCTTTTGAAAGTTATTATCTCTTAAAAACCCGCCTTTTGTTTTGAGGACGGGAATTAATATTTAAATTAATTAATGCAACTGATATGTTTTGAATTTGGTAAAATAGAAATCATTTTTGAGTTCATAATATCAAATATAGCTTAGGCCTAATTTTTGGTATTTTATGGAAAACTTTCAATTTTTGATGAATAGTGAAACCACTAAGTGGTAGTTAAAAAAAACTGAATTTTTCATAAAACATAATTTTACCGCTTATGTGAGTGGAATTTCAAAAATCCAAGAGACACAGTTGATGTCTGTAAGTAAAATGTAGTTCAATGAGATGAATTTTTTTTGGTGATTAGTAACTTTTTACTTTTTTTTACCACAGTTAAAAGTAAATAGGGTAATTAAGGGTAAAAGTGTTATTAATATTACCCTAACACATGTCCTAATTCTATTGGATAAGTGTAATTCGACCAAAAACAACCTTAGGAATAAAATATGACCATTTAGGCCCACTTGGTTAGATTAGGACATTTATTTTTAATTTATTTAAAGAAGGGTTAAAATAGTTAAAATCATAGTTTAATAAGTATATCATTTTAATATAGGGTTATACATAAGATAAATTCGACTATAAATATTAATTAGAAATTCAAAACTATTTCCTATATAATGGTATTTTATTTGTAATTTTTAGACATTAAATAATTTAATTTATTTATGACACAACGATGATGCATTAATTATCTTATTAATGAAATATTGACATAATTGATGTTATAAATACTCAAATAAATATAATTTGAGACTTTTTATGACTTACACTAATTTTCTAGGTTAATATGAAATTTTATTGTTTATTTAATTAACTTTTTTCGAACTTATCATTCTGTTATGATTTTCACAAAAATCAGTTACTAAATAGTGTCAATATTTACATGAAATAGTTTTTAAACAAATATTATAATATTAATTGTTATTTCATTCCTAAAATCTAATGTTCGGCCAAATGACATAGATAAGGTTATATATATTAATAATAAAGAATGTTTGGTTCGTTTGGCATCTTATTGTAAGTTTACTATCCTTATAGTATAAGAACACAAGAAGACACGGTAAAAGTAAAATTATTTAACTTAATGTTAAATCTAAATGATAAGGTTAAAATAGGAACCTAAACTTGTCTAAATTCTATTTTATGAGAGGATTTCGACCCATCCCCACCTTAGCCTCGAAATAAATCAATTTGGAGCTATTTAAAACCAAACTTGACTATATAATAAAATAATATTTTTAGTTATTCCAAAGGTGCCCCTCTCCTCCCTTATAAAAAGACACCTCCTCCCTCTCTTCCTCACACAACATTGAGCCTTCAAGATCGGCCAAGCCCTGACAAATTCTCTTCTCCACTTCCCTAGAAACATCCTAGAGGTTCTTCTGTTCCTCAAAGACCAATCTTAGTTCCCTAAGAGGAGGTCTCAAAGAGGCGCTTCAAAGAAGAGGTAATTTCCGTTACCAATTCTTTCACCATTATTTCTTCTTCCACTTCTTCTTCTTAGGTTGTTTCATTATGAAGTAATAACATAAGTATCACTAATATAATGATATGTTATTATAAGTATGAAAAAATCCTAATTCACCATCTATCCATCCTACGGAAAACTAAATCACTGCGCGTGCGTACGTACGGAATACCGTCTCCACGCCGTGGTGTAATCTGTTTTTTCACCAACACCTTACATAGATGGGTATTATGGTGTAAAGAATAACCATACATATTTATTATAACATCATAATTATTCTGATATATTGTATCATCCACTCCAATTCAATTAAATAATTATGGAAATGATATCATCGCTCGTGCGTACGTACGGACTACCGTCTCCACGACGCGATGAGATTAATTCACCATGTTAACCATTTATGAATGATTATAATGTATATATAAGCAATAATAATGAAATATATGAAATTATAAAGCAACTAGATTTACGTGTATATATATGTATGTCATCTACTTAATTCCACTCAATTCAATAAGGAAACGAAAACAACGTTCATGCGTACGTACGGCCTACCGTCTCCATGAACGGTGTATTTCTTTCCATTTATCGATCCATTATATATATGTATATTCTGAATATATATTATATATAAATCATATATTATATTCTATAATTAAGTAATAATGATATAAGTAATCGTATGAATAATTACAAGTTAAAACACGGACGACAAATGAAAGGATTTTACCAAAAACGCTCTTTAACATTGAATTTACAAAAGAACGGGTAAAATAAAGTCATAAGTGAACAATATATGATATCATAACAAATAGTATGATTCTGTAATAAGTCAGTGACATTATTTAAATCATTATACAGGAGGTTCGGACACTTACGAAGCAAATCAGACCTAAGGTAAGGGAAATATCACAATCTAATTTTTATCCGAGATTGTTTATACTTTAGTATTTACTGGGGTGTATTTTATCATCCACATCCATGTTTCCTCAATAAGTAATATTATTTTCATTCACCTACAATTTTTTAAATCCAATTTTACCCTTTGGTGAGTTTTTTAGTAAAAGATATGAAAGGAATCTTTTGTCATTTTTCGTATGAGGTACTTTTTGACTTTTCCAACAATAGTACGAGGAGAATGTTATTTTTCATAAATTATATGGCATGAATGGATTTTTGAAACATTATTTCCAAGAAGCATCCTTTAAAAGTTTTAATGTTTATTTTAATCAACTTCTTTATGTTTATAATTGTACGACATGTTAAGAAAGGAAAAGTGTTTTTGAAGAAGAAAGGATATTTTTCTCAAGAATGGAGTTCAAGTGTTTTATCAAAATTATTTTCCTTCTAAGATAATAAAGGGTTATTTTTTTATCCCTATTATTACATTGATGTGATTATGTTTTGATGGAATTATTTTTATGAATTCCATTATCTTATACGAATTGTTTTATGATGTCACGATGTTTAAGATTCCATTTTTTATTACATGGGTTATGCAATGATGTATGTTTTAAGATTTTGTGGTACACATAAGAATGGTATCATTATGATATGGGTGGGACCTATATCTCCCTCCAATTCATTGGGTAAAGATTTTATATCTCATGAGATAGACATGGCTGGAATGGTAGGTTATACCAGTTCAGTGAAACAGGACTGAAACGAGGGTGACTCGGTTCAGAAAGGGACATTGTCCACTAAGATAGTCTTGGCAATGAGTCTTGACTAACAAGAAATGATTCCCTATGATTATGTGTGTATGCCACAATGTTTCATGTTTTAAGATATGATTATTGGGATTTCATTTCACTTCTATGATTTATCCCATGTTATGAAATTATGCTCTCCTTTGCAGTTTAAGATTTCCAAAATGTTATGTTATTATGAATATGATGAGATTGATATTTCTTTTGTTTACCCTTACTGATCATTTTAGATCACCCTTTTATGTTTTATTTTCCCCAGGATATAAAGAAAGGTTTTAGTTATAAAAAAAGGAAGTTCTTTATGGGAGATGTTGAAGATATTTCACCAGGATTAGAAGATTATATTCCGAGTTTCCAAAGACACTAAACTATTACGATCCTTGTGTGTGTGTTTTTTGTTATGTACTAAGTATTCCACAAATGTAATGTAATGTCAATGTACGTCAAGCTTTGGGTCTCTACAGTTGGTATCAAATGAAAGGTTTAGTCAACCTTTGGAAACTAGGATGTGAAAACGTTACTGAGATCCCCAGAGATATTTCTAAGGTATGTCTGGGGATGTCCCTAAGGTTAAGTATACATATAGGTTATAGTACTAGAATTATTCTAATGATCATAGAATTAAACCTAAGATGTTAGATATTTAAGGTACTCCCCCTTTATTATGTTGTTTTCCCTAGCATGATATTTTCCTCTCACACTATTTTTTTGGGTTTTAGACGATGGCTGGAACCCGAAGGAACCTTGTTGATCAATGAAATGGACAATGCAATGATTGACCTCCTGAACAAACACATGTTATGGGAGATGGAGTGAAAAATCTTATTGCTATACTTACAGAAGCTATGAATCATTCTGGACTTCCAAATGAGCAGAGAAGGGAACAATATTCTATTGAGTCTTTCATGAGGCAACGTCCACCTTCTTTCAGTGGGACTTCTGATCCACTTGTTGCTGAACAATGGATCAGTACCACTAAAAAGATATTTTCAGTTCTTCAATGTTCTGAACATGATAAAGTCATCTTAGCAGTATATCATTTAGATGGTGAAGCTGATCAATAGTGGAATTTTATCAAGAATACGAGGCCAAGAGATGAAATTGAGTCCATGGAATGGGACGATTTCAAGAACTTGGTTTTCAGTAAGTACTTCCCTTGTATTATTCGAACAAAGATGGAAAATGAGTTTCTTGAGATGAAGCAGAAGGATGATGAATCTGTTGGTATATACGAAGCGAATTTTACAAGGCTTGCAAGGTATGCATCTGGATTTATCATCCAACATGAAAGTAAAGTTGATCGATTCTTCAGTGGCTTAAAACCAAATCTTAGAAGGGAATTACCTATAAGAGACTTCAATAGCTATGATGAAATTCTGCGTTGTGCTATCAAGGTAGAAATGGAAGTTGGTGTTACTTATCCATCTCATAGTTTTGACAAGAAACGAATGATGGAGTTCAAGGAGAAATCTCAGAATAATGGAGAAAAGAAGATGAATGATTCCTTATGCTCAAAGTGTGGAATGAAGCATGGTGGAGATTGTCTTAAAGGGACTTGAAAATGTTTTAAGTGTGGAAAAGAAGGTCATCGTGCATCTGAGGGTCGAAGTAATGGAAAAAGGGTTTCTAATGATGTGAATAAAGCGAACACTGCAGAGAACACACCACCAACACTTCAATGCTTCAAGTGCAAGTAAATGGGGCATTATGCTAATAAATGCCCTAATCCAAGGGTTAGTGATGATCGACATGAGCAATCGCATAAGGCACTGGACAAAGGGAAATCACATGTGATCACTATTGGTGATGTTGAATATGACAACGATGTGGTGGAATGATTAAGTGTTTATGTAATGGGATTCCAGAATAATGTTGTATATAGTATCGTGGAATATTGGAATATTTATGTATTGGTCTATTGTGGTTTTCAATAATTTTATGGTACCGGTAACCATTGATATTGATTGAGATATTTTTGAAAAAATAAGATGATATGCATATAATGAAGGGAAAATGAGAAAATGAAATATTTGACAGTATTCATGAGCTCATGATTGATATAAGGACTAAGTGATATCATGGTTTGAGTATATAGAATTTTGAGGATTTTGGTATGTGGAAAGAGTTAACTTTTGACAGCACTCATGTTTTCACTAAGGTTTAATGGGTATTCATTTTTCAAGAGAATACATCATTAAGGTATTCACATGATTGGAATGTGACCAACAAGATATATGGGGGATAAATGATTGTATTCACATGCTTGGTTGAGGAAATTTCAAGTAATCATTTTCTTTATACTATGATCTTGGACCGAAGTATTTTAGATAAGCCTAAAGATTAGAATGGATTATGTTGGACATAAGTTAGGATAAAACATTTTTCGATATTATTGATGGGATTTTATAGTAATGTAGCTTTAGAAAAAGGACAACCTGCAGGACGGGCGACAAACCATCGCGTCGGACAAGGCTGTGGGAATCGAACCCACAACCGAAGTCTGACTGGCCTTTATCTCCTACCACTGGCCTACAGAAAGTCCGTTTTTAGTAGAAACTAGTTTTTTTATATTAAGCAGTATGAAATATGAAGTATAAGTCCATTTTAGGAACCATATATGATTAATCTCACTATAGAATGACTTATGTATATAACTTTTTCTAACCTTTTGTTTGAGACAGATGGAATGACCTGTCATTCTATCACATGATCTGCAAACACATCACGAATAACTAATTCAACTTCATTTATTTAATAAATGAAGTGGAAATTGTTCAAGGCACAAAAAACAGTGAGATTTTACCAAAATAAAGTAAGTATTTATTCTAATTCAAATTGTTCAACTATTGGGAAACGATCTTGAAAACCAAAAATATTTTCCTAGTGCTCTTATATCTGATTAATCAGATGGTACCTTAGATCGTCACAAATTTATGGATTTGTGATTGTTGGATTTTCCATAGCCATGTTCTCTACCACTCTCCATCGGAACATGATGGTTAGATTTTTCTTCTATATCCATATTTTCACCTATGTTGAAACCCAGTGATAAGTTTATTTGGGTAACTGTTACGTTTCATAATTTTGTTTTTAAAGATTGGTTTTGGTATTGCTTTTTACGATGTGGGTTTCTATTAAAGAAACTTTCTAGTAGTAAACCATTTATAACCCCGACGAATTTCGAGATCGAAATTCATTTTAAGGGGGGTAGAATGTAACAACCCAAGATTTTATGAAGAATATTCTTTTTAATTTCACTAATGTCTTGTGTTGTACACTACACCAAAAGGAGCTTGCACAACACACATCCTTGACTTTTCTTTCATTACACGCAATCTCGACCTTCCTTGATAGCGTGTGTAGTACGCAATAACGAGTTTCACAAAACAACAATATGCTATTAAAATATTATTAAAACTAGCCGTTATGAATAGTAATTACCACTTTTTGAAATTTTGAAAATTTTATTTTTCAAAATGGAATTCATTTTTGGATTCATAATATCGAAATTAGCTTAGGGTGAAATTTTGGTGATTTTCGGATAACTTTCATATTTTGATGAATAGTGAAAATTACTAAATTTTAATTAAAAACAACATTTTCAATCGAAATAATTAATAGTGATAAATTATTAATTTGAGTGGTTTTAAAGTATATTTATAATACATTTTTAAAATTTAATATAATGTTGGTCATTGGATGTAATTTCACATTTAAACCAGTTATAAACAAGTGTCAATCTTTTGATAGTTATTATCTCTTAAAAACATGCCTTTTGTTTTGACGACAGGAATTAATATTTAAATTAATTAATGCAACTGATATGTTTTGAATTTGGTAAAATAGAAATCATTTTTGAGTTCATAATATCAAATATAGCATAGGCGTAATTTTTGGTATTTTTCAGAAAACTTTCAATTTTTGATGAATAGTGAAACCACTAAGTGGTAGTTAAAAAAAACTGAATTTTTCCAAAAACTTAATTTTACCGCTTTTGTGAGTGGAATTTCAAAAATCCAAGAGACACAGTTGATGTCAGTAAGTAAAATGTGGTTCAATGAGATGAAAATAATTTCTGGTGAATAGTAACTGTTTACTTTTTTTACCACTGTTAAAAGTAAATAGGGTAATTAAGGGTAAAAGTATTATTAATATTACCCGAACACATGTCCTAATTCTGTTGGATAACTGTAATTCGACCAAAAACAACCTTAGGAATAATATATGACCATTTAGGCCCACTTGGATTAGATTAGGACATTTATTATTAATTTATTTAAAGAAGGGTTAAAATAGTTAAAATCAATGTTTAATAAAGATATCATTTTTAATATAGGGTTATACATAAGATAAATTCGACTATAAATATTAATTAGAAAGATAAAAATATTTCCTATATAATGGTATTTTATTTGTAATTTTTATACATTATAAAATTTAATTTATTTATGACACAACGATGATGCAGTAATTATCTTATTAATGAAATATTGACATAATTGATGTTATAAATACTCAAATAAATATAATTTGATACTTTTTATGACTTAGACTAATTTTCTAAGTTAATATGACATGTTATAGTTGATTTAATTAACTTTTTTCGAACTTATCATTCTGTTATGATTTTCACAAAAATCAATTACTAAATAGTGTCAAAATTGACATAAAATATTTTTTAAAACAAATATTATATTATTAATTGTTATTTTATTCCTAAAAATTTAAGGTTCTAGAAATTGACTTAGATAAGGTTATATATATTAATAATAAACAATTTGGGGTTCTTTTGGATTCTTATAGTATGTTTATTAACCATATAGTATAAGAACACAAGAAGACACGGTAAAAGTAAAATTATTTAACTTAATGATAAATCTAAATGATAAGGTTAAAATAGGAACATAAACTTGTCCAAATTCTATTGGATGAGAGGATTTCGACCCATCCACACCTTAGCCTCGAAATATATCAATTTGGAGCTATTTAAAACCGAACTTTACTTTATAATAAAATAATATTTTTGGTTATTCCAAAGATGCCCCTCTCCTCCCTTATAAAAGGACACCTCCTCCCTCTCTTCCTCACAAATCTTTGAGCCTTCAATCTAGGCCAACCCCTTCCAAATTATCTTCTCAACTTCCCTAAAAACATCCTAGAGGTTCTTCTCTTCCTCAAAGTCCAATATTAGTGCCCTAAGAGGAGGTCTCAAAGAGGCGCTTCAAAGAAGAGGTAATTTCTGTTACCAATTCTTTCACCTTTATTTCTTCTTCCACTTCTTCTTCATAGGTTGTTTCATTATGAAGTAATAACTTCAGTATCACTAATATACAGATATGTTATTATAAGTATGAAACAATCCTTATTCACCATCTATCCATCCTACAGAAAACTAAATCACCGCGCGTGCGTACGTACGGAATACTGTCTCCACGCCGTGGTGTAATGAGTTTTTTCACCAACACCTTACATGGATGGGTATTATGGTGTAAAGAATAACTATACATAGTTATTATAACATCATAATGATTCTGATATAGTGTATCATCCACTCCAATTCAATTCAATAATTATGGAAATGATATCATCGCTCGTGCGTACGTACGGACTACCGTCTCCACGACGCGATGAGAATCATTCTCCATGTTAACCATTTAAGAATGATTATAAAGTATATATAAGCAATAATAATGAAATATATGACATTATAAAGCTATTGGATTTATGTGTATATATATGTATGTCATCTACTTAATTCCACTCAATTTAATAAGGAAACAAAAACAGCGTTCATGCGTATGTACGGCCTACCGTCTCCATGAACAGTGTATTTCATTCCATTTATAGATCCATTATATATATGTATATTCTGAATTTATATTATATATAAATCATGTTTTATATTCTATAATTAATTAATAATGATCTATGTAATCATATGAATAATTACAAGTTAAATCACGGATGACAAATGAAATGATTTTACCCAAAACGCTCTTTAACATGGAATTTACAAAAGAACGGGTAAAATAAAGTCATAAGTGAACCATATATGATATCATAACAGTTAGTATGATTCTGGAATAAGTCAATGACAATATTTAAATCATTATACAGTAGGTTCGTACACTTACGAAGCAAATCAGACCTAAGGTAAGGGAAGTATCACAATCTCATTTTTATCTGAGATTGTTTATACTTTAGTATTTACTGGGGTGTATTTTATCATCCACATCCGTGTTTCCTAAATATGAAATATTAATTCCATTCACCTACAATTGTTTAAATCCAATTTTACCCTTCGGTATGTTTTTTAGTAAATGATATGAAAGGAATCTTTTGTCGTTTTTCGTACGAGGTACTTTTTGACTTTTCTGAAAAAAGTACGAGAAGAATGTTCTTTTTCTTAACTTATCCGAAATGAATGGATTTTTAAAACATTATTTAGAAGAAGCTTCCTTTAAAATTTTTAAAGTTTATTTTAATCAACTTCTTTTAGTTTATAATTTTACGACATATTAAGAAAGGAAAAGTGTTTTTGAAGATGAAACGATATTTTCCTCAAGAATGGAGTTCAAGTGTTTTATCAAAATTATTTTCCATATAAGATAATAAAGGGTTATGTTTTTATCCCTATTATTACATTGATTTGATTATGTTGTGATGGAATTATTTTTATGAATTCCTTTATCTTATATGAATTGTTTTATGATGTCACGATGTTTAAGATTCCCATTTTTATTACATGGGTTATGCAATGATGTATGTTTTAAGATTTTGTGGCACACATAAGAATGGTATCATTATGAGATGGGTGGGAGCTATATCTCCCTCAAATGCATTGGGTAATGATTTTAAATCTCATGAGATAGACATGGCTGGAATGGTAGGTTATACCGGTTCAGTGAAACAAGACTGAAACGAGGGTGACTCAGTTCAGAAAGGGACTTTGTCCACTAAGATAGTCTTGGCAATGAGTCTTGACTAACATGAAATGATTCTCTATGATTATGTGTGTATGCCACAATGTTTCATGTTTTATTTTATGATTATTGGTATTTCATTTCAGTACTATGATTTATCCCATGTTATTAAATTATGCTCTCTTTTGCATGTTAAGATTTCCAAAATGTTATGTTCTTATGAATAGGATGTGATTGATATTTCTATTGTTTACCTTTACTGAGCATTTGATCTCACCCTTTTATGTTTTATTTTCCCTAGGATATAAATAAAGGTTTTAGGCATTAAAAAAGGAAGATCTTTATGGGAGATGTTGAAGATATTTCACCAGGATTAGAATATTATATTCTGAGTTTCCAAAGACACTAAACTATTACGATCCTTGTGTGTGTGTTTTTTGTTATGTACTAAGTATTCAGCAAATGTAATGTAATGTCAATGTACGTCAAGATTTGGGTCTCTACAAATATCTTCATTTTAATGTTATTATTAATATTATTCATTCATTATTATTGTGAATAAATGTTATAAATTTTGGATGTGTCTTTCGAAATGATCTCAAACTATATTGGGATTGTTTGTGATTATGTTTCAAATGATAAAATATTATTATATAGTTCTAAAAAATATTCTTTACTTTTACTTATCCACGATTTATTAAATGATAATATATGTTTTCCTTCTATTTTCCATTCATTTATTACTTAAGAGTTTAATATTTTTTTTATGAAAAATCAACTTTTTGGCCAAAAATACATTTTCATCCAAAACCACGTATTATAAAAATGTATTAAAATTTGTTTTTTCAAATGAAAAAGGATAATTTATTTAATAAATATTTGTATTATTTTCAAAATATTCTATAAAATTTTCTAATGGTTATTTTTAAATAATATTATTATCAAAATGATATATGTTTTAGAAAGTGATTCTCAAAATAAAACTAAAATTTCCTACAAAATGTATTTAATTTTATTTTAATGGGATTTAAATCCCTGAACATCAAATAAGTTTTTTACACATGCTAAAATGGGGATATTTTATAGAGATACTATTATAATTCTTTCTTTGTTTGGATTTAGATCGATCAAAATAGATTGTTATAAAACCCATTAAATTTATGGGATTATTTATATTTTAAAGAGATAGATATGAAACCCATTTAATTTACATGATTTTATCATTTTTTGTGTGTTTAATGATGAATTTATTTAATTAATTATATTATACTTGATCATTATAATATTGTGTGTTATTTATATATTCGGGTGATCATGTTATAGCTTATAAAAATGTGGAAGCCTAGATATCAATGGGTGGGCCAACTATTGCTCTACAATGAATTTGATAATGATTATATACTAAGTTTTCAAATGGTTATTCCATGCAAAATGGTATTAAAAAGTGTTTCATAAATGTGTTTCTCCACATTACCAAAAATGATTTTAATTTCTTTTTATGGATTTATAATGTTTCCCATCATAAATATAGATAGCAGATGACAGATGATTATTAATTTAAATGAACCATGATTATACAATGTTTTCATATTTAATGATCCAGTTATTTATGGGTACGAGTTCATTTATAATATCTCTTGAACACAAATTTTTTCATCATGACCTTATGTACTTCTTATTCTCATTTATGACATTCAATTTTTAGTGCTTTTTTTTACCCTTACTGATCATTTGAGATCACCAATCATATGATTCCTTTTACCCGTGTTTTAAATAACGAGGTTGAGTGTTTTATTGATATAATTTTTTTCTTAAGGATGTTATTGATGACCAAATATGAAATAATAAAAGTTAAGTTAAGTGAACAAAATTATAATTTTAAGTCATGTGAATTATTTAGTTATGTGTTTGTCCTAATTAACAAAAACTATAAATATGAATGTTCATTGAGGTTATAATTGATCCAATTTTTATTTTGATGTTTTAAGGTAGATATGAAAAACGTTGGGCTGCATTTATCATTATTAATGATAAAAATTTAAAATTTATATTTTTTTGTACTTGATCTTAGAGTTAGGGACCCATGCTATTGTATATATTCTTTTCATGGTACCTCAATTGAAACCACCTTCTAGTCGGAAGCCTCTAGAGTACAGGGCGATGATCTTGAGGATACATGATGGACTATTTTAACTATTTTTTGGAGTGACCTAGGTTAGAAAATTATAATATAGTTTACAGGCATTATTTTTCATATCAATTTGGTACATGGTAGCAATATGTTTTATGAATAGGACAGATCCTATGATGAATACATTGATGGTGCATTAGGTACACATACATTAGGAAAAAATTATATGTTTCAATGGCCTTTGGATTGATATTTTTGAAATTCACTTTAATAGTTATATAATATTCACTTTATGAAAATTAGATTATGTTTGGATTCATTGTTTATTCTGGATTTTTTCCTCTTATACATTTATAACTATACGAATTCTATATCTTTTCAACTTTCCAATATAGTCAAGAGTAATCACATACATCAAATCAGATATATTGGGATTCACGTGATTGGTAATCCTACTTGTGTGTGGTTTCACTAATAGAGGATCAATTGTGTGTACCAGTAACATCAGATATGCTTTTCCTATAAAAGTACTTGTTTTCATTCTACTCATCAATATTTAGATATATATATTAATGGAATATAATGTTGGCTAAAAGTGAGATTATCATTCATGGAGAGGATAGTATAGTGCATTTTGAAGTCGATCTGTTGTGTCCCTTCGTATGTTGATTTATCTTTGGTGTGTTGATAATAAAATCCTTGAGGGCTATAAATATTTATGTTTGGTAACATAATGTGTCATTAATAAATAATATAGGGGTACCCGACATATCTTTTATTTGAAATCAACTTAACTGAATTGATGACCCTGGATCCCTTGTTGCATATCATCTAGGATAATGTATTTGGTTTTAGTTGTGGTTTTTAATGAGATCTTGATTTTTAAGGGGGAAGGCCTTTATTGAGATGTGTGATAAAGATCAATTTTTTTATGAGTACACTGTAATGGGTGTATAAAGAACTGTATTTCATGTTTCATTTGAGATGGGAACCTGTATTACATCCCGAGATTTGCGACCATCTATATGGCCATACCTAGAGAAAAATTAAATGATCATAGTGACCTTAAGATATGAGTTTGGATGGGTGAGTCAGGTATTCTCTTTATGATGAGTTGAGGTTTGAGTTGGGGATTTGTAAGAGGAATATCTCAAAATTAGGAGTATTTATTGATATTTGGGACATGTAATATGCTACATCCTATGAAATTTATATAAAAAGGTTCTACCCTATGTGGTCGAGGCATTGAGAAACCCTGAGGATGAACATATGGGTGGGGTTGGCCATGGTTATTTGTTTTTTATTTTGAAACTAGGGTTCCCAAAATGTGAGATTACCCCTGATAGGGGTTGAAAAAAATGAAAGAAATGTTTTTATTGAAATAGTTATATGAATAAATTAATTATCTTTAGGTATTTTGGGTGGAAATTCTTGACATTTACAGATGAGTGCTTATCCCAATGTAGTTGGATGTGCTTTAGAATCATGGTAGGGATTAGGAAGATTCATATGATTTTAAATGGTTCCATATTGAGGATAAGGGTATTATATAGCTTTGCATAGGAAAAGTGCATATTATTAAGGATTATTGACTATAGATCTATGGTAAGATGGGATTATCATGTCATAGATTTTAGTCATGTATTCCATTAGGCTTTTGAACCTGGTCTATATAATATGTGAATCACTATAGTATAATCTTCATTTATAGGATTGGACATTAGTATATTTCATGATATTTATTCTTAAACATTACCAAGGTGGTTCACCCTCTTCATGCATATAACATATTATAATTTAAATTAATGATAGTCATGTATGATCCAAGGGTTGAGGGGATGGATGAATTGTTTTTTGGAATGAAATTCTTGGGTTTTAGAAGAGAATATAAATTTTCCATCTATGGTATTGTACACATATATGATGGGTAGGGTGTGGTGGCATGTCTGTACATCCTCAATCTAGGTTAGGTATTTATTGTATGGTGAGTGTGGACAATGAAGAGTTATATGACTGTGATGATGGAACCAATTTTGGTGGTGATCGAAGAGAAGTATAAGGTGATAAATATTGTGGAAATTGATTTATAAGACTTTTAATAGTGTTTCGCCTATAACGATTAGAGTTTTAGTGGTATATAAAGATAATAATTGACTCATTTAGGGATGATTTATTGTTGGTTCTCCATATTAGAACTCATGTATTAGTGAGAACTTAACATATAGTCATTGTGTTTGATACTAAATGTGGTTTGAACTATGATAAAATGATCATATGATTGTAGTGTTGTTGGAATGATAGAACTAGTTTTTGGTTGGTCAATATGAGTATGCAACTCTAATTTTTTCTGGTCCAAAGGTAAATACCAAATTTAAAAATTAAATGTGATTCTAGATGAAACCGGAACATAGACTTCCATATTGGGATGAAATGAGGAAATCCTATAGGGATCATATTTTTGGAGCATTAGCGCTCATGGTGTGGTAGGTCATGATGGATTGTTTTTTATATTTAAGGATTAAACAATAAAATTTCATCGAATGTAAAATATTATCTTTATTTGGTGTGTTGGAATGATCGTGGGTGGATATAGGAAAAGGGGTTTAATCATGGAGAAATTTAGAATCTCATCGATACTTGAAGCTAACTATCATCCTGATATGTTAGGTTGAATATCTCTAACTGATCATGTTTCAAGAAATTGGATGTGGTGAGTGGGAAATGACATCACACGCATCATTTCATATAAAAAGTGTATGCTTAAAGGTTTGTATAGGAAATTTTTAGGAAACATTGGTATGCTAATATTATTCATAGATTGGAATATGTGATTTTTAATATTTCAGTAATAATTATATTTTTCTCAATTACACATCTCGAGGATGAGATGTTCTATGGTTTAGAGATTGTAAAACACAACTATATAGACTAGTAACAATCATTAGAGAAATTTTTAAATTTGATGTAGCATATGGAAAAAATATTGAATCGATATTTGGATTCAAATTACATGGGTTTAGAATCAAATTAATAATGCTTTCGAATGGGGAATGTAGTTCAAGAGGCATCATAGGGGATTAGAGAATCTAGAGTAGAGTTCAAGTGGGTGCTAAAGCAAAAAATATTAACTGACCAACATCTACGAGGTGGGTATTAAATTATAGTTTTGGGGGATTTTAGGAGGGGTTACAATTTATTTATTCATATACTAATATTCGGTAGCCCCTCTTCCTCCTTTAAATCGAGTTATCCAACAAAGAGGGAATACCTCACACATTCGTCTCTATACCACTTGGTTTAGGTTTATCCTATTAGATGTTTGTTATAATGGATCATCGTACATGTATCGCCTCCTCAAATATACCTTCATCTTTCTTTTTTATCACCAATTATTAAGTGTCCATATTTAGGAGTTTTATTATTATTTTCTAAAATCATAGTGGAATCAATTGAATGAGATGGGGATTTCTTGTATCCAATTAGTAGGGAATCATGTAACTATTCATGTATGTAAATACATGCCGATTTAGATAGGTAAATTATCAATGTAAAATTTTTATGGGTTTTAGAATAAATTAAATTAATTTTAAAATTTCTTTATATGTGTCATGTTATTAATTATTCCTCATTGAACGATAGAGATATTATGTGTGTTGTTAATGAGTGTTTGGGTGTGTTTTCCGCATGATAGTGAATGATTTGAGTTATTAAACCATTCTTCCTAATTTTTAATTAATTTTTAATTAATTATAAATTATTTACTGAATAAATAATTATTTAAATTAACTAAATAAAATGTGTTGTGAGGATTTTTAGGGACTCTCATGAAAGGGTGATGGTTGGAATGATTTTGAAAAAGACTAGGAGGGAGTTGTTCAGCTATGAAATAAGTTGTAAAAATCCAATAAAAGGTAGGTGGTCCTTAAGGATTTCCCTATAGAATTATTTAATTTATTTTATACTATGTGTGATGTGTAGTCATTCTAAGAAGGGCACTGACCTATTATGTAAATATAGATTTTTTGATTTAATTATTATGGTTGTTTAAAATAAAATGGTATTTTAATTTAAATTGTTTATCACGTGTTAAATCCATAAGATAGAATGAGTAATTTTTTAAGGACACTGATAAACACGGAAATTAGATTGATAAATCAATTTACATTGGCCGAAACTTATATTAAATGAATACACATCAATGTGATTATTAAAGTAGTGGGTATGTGATGACATAGATACATGTCTATAGTAGATTGGGTGAACTCCTTTAGGATGTGACTTAACAATGTATAAACAACATAAGAATATTAGGGTTGGTTTGGGTGTGCTGAAAATTCTATAGTGGCCCTTTTAATAAAGACATGCCATAATCGATCTCTTATTCCTATCTCTAGAGATTCACAACCATAATTTCCTTCATACCATGAGATGATTCATTGAATTCTAGGGAGCAGGATGAACCCCAAACATTGTGCATATGAATGAGTGTTGAACATATCCTCACTGATCCAAAGCAAGGTGTTTTTATTATATTATACCCTAGGGAACACTAGAATGGGTCCCCATTGATATAATGTCCTAGAGAGTGTTTGTATGGATATACGTAGAGATATTTTTGAGTGTCACCCTATAACCTAAAACAAGGTGTCATATCAAAGGGGATGTTATGATTGTGATTAGCATGGGAATTCATCCCATCCATGACATATTTTCTTATTGTTTTCATATTATATTATGTTTCTTGATAGACCACGAAATTTGGTGGTTGGCCTGCCATTATAGTGATTACATGTGATTCCTAGTAAAAACATGAAGAAATGTATGACACCCATAGAAGACTAAAATGTCTGGGATTACGTATCTCATTATTTTCAAGTTCTATAAAATGTTTTATTATAATATTTTTTGTATGTGATGATATAATAACTGATACATTTAGATGGTTCAGCGAATCCAACATCCGATTCGGTGATGGCTTGTGTATAATAATGCATTGGATTTAAATGGTTTCTTTGATATAGTGTTACTGTTGTAAATTTATTGGACCTATAGGATTTTAATGGTGTTATGTGCTTTTGGGTGGGTTTATAATTGTGAGAATTGATTTTAGACATCCTAAAGGGGTATACTTGATTAAATCAATCGATGACTATGATATGCCCTTGGTCGAGGTGACAACATTAATGAAAGTTATGTTGAGGATCTAGGAGATGTGGATGAATGGTTGAGTTGTTATGGGATCCATGATGATATTACATTTTATTTTCCTAGTCTACTAAAAAATAGTCACGTATGGATATATAGAATTATCTAGGGCCTTTCACCATTCTAGGAATATGACATCCACTCAATAGTGAAGAACTCCTAGGTACTATTATGGGGTTTTACACTAATCTATTGAGGATACATGATTATTGTTGATGCCATAGGCGTTTCGACTCATCATGATGGATACATGTGTATAGGATACTAATGGGGTGAATAGAATTTTTATTTGAGTTCATTATCATTCTTAGAGACACCATATCACTATTTAAATTAGATATGGTCAATACGTCAATCACACTAGAGTATGGATGATTGTTCTCAGATATAGCCCTAGTAAAATATATATGAAGTTAGTGTGGTATTGATGTTGTTATTGGAATCTTCCATGATTCATTATTAGATACAATTTTTAGGGGATGAAACTTGTATTTATAATGTTTTTAGTTTATATTTAGTAGATTTTTTATTTATTATTATAATTTCACCTGAACATAAAATTAAATTTATTGTATAATAAAATACTGTTCTAGTGCTTCTCTATTATGTTTTTTCCTCGTCCACTTTTCAGGCATTCAGTTCACTTTGGAACCTAATAAGTCTCTTACTATATAGAATGAACATGTTTTGATGAGGAATAATATTATGTGATTGGGCTAGGGAATTTTGAGTGAGATCAGAAGATTAAAGGTGAGTCCCATAGCCAAGGAATTACTTATTTTCCAGTCATATGTCAATTCATTGTTTTATTTCAATATTAAATTTCCATGGGGGGATCAATCTTGTATCCTTGAATTTAGGTTTTAATTCACTACATTTTTTTATCATGTTCAACTTATTTATTATTTGTATTTACATTGATATGTATGATTCTTTGTAGTTTCTTTTATAATTTAAGATACTGATACTAGAATGTAGAGTTTTACCACAAGTGATTCATGCTTTGGTGTTACCCATAACTAAAATATATGTGGTTGTAGCTTCCATTTCAGTTGTCTCGGAAGCTCCAAAATAAATAAATTCCATATTTTTTAGTTTGATATATATCTATTAGAATTTATTATTGAAACATTATTGTTTATTATGAATATTATTAAGCTATCTTCATCGTTACCCTACATCATATGAGAATTATCTTAATGAAAATTTCATCATACCACCAATGAACTCTCCATAACATTTACTAACATCTATTTTATATCTATTTGGGAGTTAATGGCATACATATAACTTCCATTGAGTACTTAAAGTGTATTTAACATATCATTAATAAATATTATTTTATAATAAGAAATTTTAAATTATTCCACCCTCAATGATTGTTTTTAAATGCAATGTGTAAAAGAATCATCCTTTATTTAACCAGTCATGAGAGTGTGTTGGGTTTTACAATCAATTGGATCAATACATTTTCCATTTCATCAGCCTTTTGGTTAATCTATGACTTCTAATTATTTAGTATCTCCATAAGAATAAATTTATATATGAAAATATTATTTTATTGTTTTTAATGATATTCATTGATTTAAAAATAAAAAATATAGAGTGATTTATCCATTGTAATTTCTTGGATTTTTGTATAGAATGAAATGAACGCATCTAATTAATTTCTCTATATATGTTTATAAAAAATAACAACTCTAACTACTTTATTATAGTGGGTGAACACCAACCTCTTTTTAGGTCATTTAATTCTTATCATTCTTCTTTCACCCTACTTCTAAGAGTCCAGGAACAAATTTTAGCATGTGTAACAAAAGGAATGTAATCTATATAGTCCAATCATGGATTTTCATGAATTATCTAGAATACGAATTTTATTAAATAAAATGAAAATATTTTGGTCTTGAAACTATATCAAATTTTAATTGAACCTCCATGTGATACCAATTGATATCCACACGGACAACTCAACTTTCAAAATTTTGAATTAAATGAATATTCCTATATTGTGAAAATATGTTTATTAATGTTCAGAATATAAATCAGTCAACTGTATGGATTCATGTAAAGTAGTAAATAGGTAGACAATATTTTTACAATGTTTGGTACAATTACATACTCCTTTCTATGATTTATTATTCACTATAACCAAATATTTTATACTGTAATGTAATATTTTTACAATGGGTAGTCTGTCCCACATAAAAACTAAATCCCAAAGTGTTTACAATTCATTCATCTCATAGAAACTCTCATTATTGAATCAAACTATAATTATATATGAATATGCACACTACAATGAACAATTCAAACAATGATCTCCCTATATACCACAAGTCAAATAGGTTTCATGTATTCCAAAAATATATATACAGTTTTTTTAGTATTGCTTCCTCATAGAATAGATAATCCACTCATTATAGGATGAATTTACACTAATATTATAGATATTTTTTAAATCATAATATTGTCTATAAATGTCCTCATATCATCAAATAGGCTATATATATCTCTACCTCTACCATATATAAGACTCAAAGTTCATCAAATAGACCTACATGCATGGGTTCCTCATTACTCGACAATATTTCATCTCTCAAACTTCTCTTGGATTAATAGCCATACCCACTTTTTCTTCATTGTTATAACATGTAGTGGATATTTTTTTGTATTAAATAATTTTTATTCTTTTTCATTATCATATAATAATTTTTGATATAGAATATTTTCTCCATCGCTGGGTTTCTCAATTTTCAAGAAGAATCAGATACTTATACCATTTGAATTTTGTAACCCTTAATCATTTAATTCCAATGTTGAAACTTTCATTAAATTAAATAGCTTCTGTCAAAATTTGTAACCCAGAATATAATGTTAAGGGTAAAATCTCACTATCATCCATAAATTATATTCATGTAATACCCATGTTGAGAATATATAATACACTACACACTACTTTTTTAACTCAATGTATATTCCTATAATGCCAAAATTTATTGCATATTATTCATAAAAACCAGCACAAAATCTCATCAAAATATATTTTCAATAGTACCATATTCACCTTCCTATAAGTTTTTTTAGTTTTTGTGTTAGTAAAATATTATATTCAAAAAAAAATACACAACCAGTTCAAAAACATCTTCCATATATTCATAAAAAATCCACTAAAAAATCTTCATATTTATACATGGATATACCTCAAGTAATGTCTATTACGTGGAGAATATATAATTTTTCTATATTTAGGATATATATATTCCTTCAAAAAATTCATGTCATTGTAAAATTACCAAAATTACTTATTAAAATCCCATTAATACTCAAACATCATCAAATAAATTTTTTTAAGAATATGAAAAATGTATAATGTTGTTTGATGTAACTTCATCTGTATTATTCATAGAAAACCCTATTACTTCAATTTCATATTCAAAAAATATATGTAGATTTTATTATTTTTTATTTCTGATAATAGGATTATTTAAAAGATTAACCAAGAATCCTGATATTCTAAAATCAAAATAATAACTCAAGCATCAAATGATTTATATTCCTACTTAAATAGATAATTTTTGAAGCACCCCTTTTCATTAAGAACTTATCATACCTTTCAAAATATGAACATCAACTTATCTTACTAGAATAGAATATACCACACATAATTCCATGTATTTCTAATGTTTTTATAGAAAATATATTTTCCATGAATCATCACAAATTAATTGTTTTTCTTCTTATTTAAAATATGAAAACATGATTTTTTTATTTAATGGTATATAAATATTTCCAAACTATTGATGTCTTGAATTTGGTACTTAATAGAATTAATTTAACTATGTGTTTTGATGAAGGATCATTCACTATGTATGATGTACTTTTATAATAGTAGTTCATAATAGTTTTCATCGATAATAATTATTTGATTCGGAAAGGCATGCATTCGTAGAATTACAATCATTGTGAGGTCATATGATCATCTTAAATGATATAAAATAATGTTATACCCTCTTTTCATTATAATTTTATTGTATAAACTAAATTTAATATGATGTAAAAAAGTATTCAAGTCATTTAATTAGATATATTTAAATGTAACAAATTAATGAATAAGAATTACATTTAACACCTGAAGTCATAGATAAGTTATAGTGTCATACATTATAGAATGTAAAGCCTTACACTCATGATGTAGTCATTTTTATATTCAATATATAAAAATAAAAAAATAAAAAAATTTATTTAAATACCTGTAAAAGTTGACTCTAAACCTTATAAAACTTCATCAATGTGTTAATGTTCCAAATGTATGTAGTCATCAATAATAACCTAGTTGATAGCCATCATCTGTCTCACGGGTCTTCAAAATCCACTTAAATTTCTTCTTATAATTTTATAAAAACATTACATCATTCTATTCATTATTGTTATCCAATATATTCATCGAAGCCTTCTATATTTTCACAGAACTCTTACATCATTGTATGTTATTCTATTCCATAAATATTATTGCTTTCTATCATATAATGTTGTAAGAGCTACCGGCATGAATCATTTTATCAAGGTATTCATGGGAAACGTGATTCAAATATTCCCTTATCAATAGAGTATGGGAAGTAACTTTTCATATTTAGTAAGTTGATAATTAATCCATAACCCAAGCCTTCAATACTAGTATTGAAATCTATATTGACAACAAAAATCATTATTCCAAATGGCACCTCAGTCTCCCCTATTTTATAATTTTATAATATGCCTCCCTATTTGACATGTAATGCCATGTCTAATAGAAATTGTAGTTTCATGGATCCATAAATTTGTTTTAATAATATTGAATTTGGAATATCAAACACTTAAGGTATT
Organism: Viscum album; assembly: GCA_963277665.1. Taxonomy (NCBI): domain Eukaryota; kingdom Viridiplantae; phylum Streptophyta; class Magnoliopsida; order Santalales; family Viscaceae; genus Viscum; species Viscum album. The sequence continues at coordinate 836,961,366 of OY728138.1, forward strand.
TAGTATGGTAGTTTATCATACTACTTGATCACTACTTATTGATCAATTTACTGGACTCCCCAATCCTAAAATCATAATTTATAATTCATCAACACATTCCTATTTGATATATAGTTCCCACATTATTAATCTACCCATGATGTAAAAAAATAATTTTAATGAATAAAAATAGTTATAACACCCAAATAATTTAAATTCATATAAATTTATAAAGGAAATATCTTTAAAAAATGGGTCGAATAATAACATAATTAATGTAATAATTTTGGATTATTGTTTCTGAGGGGGTGTATGCATAAATTTCCTTATATTATCTTTTAAATTTATTTTAAATATTATATGGATTAACATAAAAAAATTAATCATATAATGATAAAATGATTTACACAAAATCTAATTGTATTATTTTAACTTTCTTGTCTTATTATATTATATAATTTAGGTGATCTAGTAAAATCATCATATAGACACAAATACATATAAAAAATAAATAAATAATATTATAAATAATTTATGGATCATTATATTTATAATTGTAAATTTACATTAGTGGTTCAGACACATATTCCTGGATATGGGGCTAATAAACTCCAACATTACATACATGCTTCAGTACCAACTCAAGCAAACCAATTTTTCCCTTACATAATTACTAGATCAAAGTTATTATTGATTAATTTATGTAACACATTTTTTTAAGGTTATAGGATTATAGGATAGATAAGAACATATACTTAACAATAATATTGACTTTCCCATTACAAATATATTTTTCCCGTTATATGTTTATTTTACTACTCTACATAGATCCATCTATAATTCCTATAAAATTATACACACATGATTCCGATATTAATTTTCATATTCAATAATACTATTCATGAAATAGGAAAATTAGAACATAAGAAATGGTGTGATAAAAATCAAATTAAGGTAAGTGTACCTTAATAGTAATCGTGGAATAAAAATGGCATGAATAATATGGTAGGAATAAATGAAATTCAAATAACACCATTGTACTGATAATTTGATCTTGAAATATTAATAGAATAATCACAATGACAATAATAAATAGTTTTACATTGTTGGAATGAATATAATTTGATATCATAATCATACCATCATGGCCTTGTTCTAAGACATCATGCACAAGACCATAAGGAATATTCCAAATACCCTAGAAATTTTCTACATGATACCTTCAAATAAAAAAATGGAACATCTAATATCATTCCACACACAAAAATTATTATATTCAATTTATTTATCATTTTAATGAAATTTATAACAATAAAATATATATGAAATATTACTTTTCAATCAATATGTATCTATATTGAATCAATTATAAATAATTTCAATGTATCCCCAATATATAATCATTCTACCTTATTAATGATAAAATCTCCATATGAAACAAATATGAAATTTATATTTTTTTAATACATAAATAAATTAGTTATCATTATTCATAGGTGACCCAAATTTTATTAACATAAAATAAGGTGCTTTACCCGTATAGAGTAATGGGAATAAAAATAAGCCAATATAGAAATTATGTTTAATTAATCGATGACAAAGAATTACATGGTCATCAAGAATATAATAAATTCATCATAAATTAATTATATGAATTAATGGTAAATATTTCAAAATATGTGTCGGAAAATAAAATTGAATATTTGAAAAGTAAATTTAAATTTAATGTAACATCAAAAAACAATTTTCATCAGAATTAATGAATATATTTATATAATTTTTTGAAAATAATTAAAAATAATTGAATATTAAAAACAAACTACACTAAGGTAAGTAGATTTTAGTTGAATGATAAAAATATACATAACTGTAATGATATCAATTTGAAAATATTTTAAGAAAATAATATCAATTTATTTTGAAAAATTATATAAATAATAATAATAGATATTAAACAGTATAAATGATCATATCATCAAAAAGAATTTAGTCACTTAGTAGTTTTTGATAGTGGATAACTTGTTCAAGCATAAAACTTTTGAAAATATATTTACTCACACTTTTTTAAAGAATTTCAAAACATGCCTTTTTTAGGAATCCTTAAAATGATTCATTTAAAATATTTTGACTATAAATTAAAACTGCATTGAATTTAACCTTAAGAAATTTTTAAAGGAACAATAATAACATCAAAAAAATAAATCAAATAATATGGATATGGAAGAGAAATTTACTTAAAAAAATTAAAAAAATGTTATCTTTTCTTATAAACATTATCTTATATGATTTGAGTAAATAGATTTGGAAAATTAAATGAATAAATGAACAATATAAATTAATATCATATAAGAAATTTTAGGGGGTTTAGAATAGTAATAATATAAAATTACCTTGAATGGGAATGTGCATACGAAGGTTGGGAAATCAAAATACACAGTGATGAAGCCCTCTAGTTTGAAATACATAAGGGTATCTCCATCTTGAAGTAGTGTATTGCTATGGATCTGTGAAAAGATACATTGACGAAGGATCTTCAATAAAAGAAACTTGAGGATGGATGATATAAAGTTGAGGCTGACCCTTAACTGATTAAAAAACACTCGCAACTATGTATGTTCTCTCTTATGGGCCACATAATTATTTCAAAGTGTATAAAATTCTATCCAAACTCGGACACATGTCTATGGTTTCATCGATTGGAAAATAATGCCCATACGAAAGGGTTATTTCAACATGCTATTAAAATCACAGGAGGATCATGATCACGCTTGGAAACATGGGGACCTTCAACTCATACCTGGTTTATTTTATATTTCAGAATAGGATTATAGTTTTCATTGGCATACCTTTAGAAACATCAAGGATCAAATATGGGTTAGTCTACATGTAATAAACTAGTTCATATAGCACCCCATGATCATAAATGATATAGAATCCTACATAGGCACCCGTCTCAAATTTATCAAAGAACCTTGAATGCAATGGTATGTTATATTCTAATGTTCTGTAGGAAGTTCACATTGTTTCTGAACTCACAGATGTCTTTATTTTTAATGCAAATGACAAAAAAACTGAGTTCTAAATTTTATGTAAATGCATGCCTCCATATTGTGATCTCTATATAATTATAGGACACTCTTTTCATAAATGTAGAGTTGTTAAAAGTCATGTTTAACAAAAAATGATGACAGATGGAATGAAACCTGAAGGAACCAAAAGGATAAAACCAATGTCTCCAATTTTTGAAATCCCAATAATAAAAAATATAATGTCTGGGAGATAAAGTCTACCATTTTGGGTGAGAACCCCACTAAAAAATGGTCTGAATTTGTGGAAGAAGAGAAGAACAACAACATTGATTAGTGCATCCATGAGGATTTCGAACAGCTTGTAATAGATTCTTGGGGACATCACAGGTTGATTTCTCTTCAGGGGATTCATGTTCACATACAGCTATTGAAACTTGACCTTTTTTCATTAATACAAACACTTCCATATAATTATAAATGGTATAATTTTAAATACGAAATATGTATCCACATAATAACTGCATAACGAGAAACCAGATTCCCCGAAGGGTGCTAGGAATATCTCCAATGGTGGTGAACCAGCTGGTGTTACAGAGACACATGGAAAATGAAGTCCGGAAGAAGCAGTTCACAATGATGAAGCTGGACAGCCTTCAGTATAAGTTTCTGAATTGGATCTCTTAGATGGGAAATCCGGTTTGACTCCACACAATTACACAGCTTCTATTAATCAATCCTCTCTGGTAGTGAGCATGTAGACTACATCAGATAAGTGCACTGCCACATTCCTAGATCAATTGAATGATAATTTATGTGGATCTCAATAAAACAAATTTTTATCCAATGAACCTATAGTGGTAGTGTGAACACAGACCCCTTTAGATATTAGTGAACTACCATTTTCCTAGATCCCACGAATGCTAATTTAGGTATGGATGAAAAAATATTTATTGTTTTTATCAAATGAACCCATAGTAGAAGTGGGTACACAAACTCCTAGATCAACCACTATAATGCAAGCAGTTAATTACCCTTTGGATTCAAGGAATGATCACCTATAACACCCTAGTGAATTTTAAAACACCTGAAAAAAATCAATCTATGCCTATATCATATGGTACTAACAAAAACAATGTTTCTTTTATGAGTAAATGTGAAAATAATTCTAGTCAGACCACTTCCAAAATTATTAGATTATCAAATAGGGGGAAAGGATAGGTGAATTAGAAACGAAAATGGGGGTTTCTTGTCCTAACAACTAGTTTTAATGGATTTCACATTTTCGAACAAACAAGGCATTGTGAACCATGTAATTTTTTGATGTTCTCAAAATATTTATTTTAACTCATAAGCCTGAACATTTTTCTATTGATAAAAAAACTTTTCATTTAAATTTAAGAACATATTTTCTAATAGTTATAATTTTCTAGGTTCTTACAATGTTTGTTCTAATGTTTATTCTAATTTGCCTTTTTATAATGCTTCTTTACAGAATGTTAATTCATTCAATTCCAATTAAAAAAAATGTTTACATGTGATTTTTACATTGATGCTATTCATATCATTGGTACTATGATCTCTTCTAAAAATATATATTAGGGTTGAATTCTTTTTGGAAGTATCTTTATGCTTTAGCGAATATAATTCAGGATCCCTGTTTTGTGTTAGGGGTCATCAATTCTATATATATATACAGTGATAGAATTGGACTATACTACTCTTCCATTTCCTCAAATTAATTTTGAGATACTACTTAAGATAGTATCCTTATAGAGAATAACCTCACTGGTGCCAAGTAAAAATGGTATATAAAGCACTACAATAGGGTTGTTTCAATCAAACATGAGAGGGCTTTAACTTGTATCACATGTAACAGACCGAGATTTTATGAAAAATATTCTTTTTTTATTTCACTAATGTTGTACGCTACACCAAAAGTAGCTTGAAAAACATGCATCCTTGACTTGCCTTGCATTACACGCAATCGCGACCTTCCTCGATAGCTTGCGTCGTACGCAATACCGATTTTCACTAAACAACGATATGCTATTAAAATATTATTAAAACTAGCCGTTATGAATAATAATAACCACTTTTTGAAATTTTATAAATTTTATTTTTCAAAATGGACTTCATTTTTGGATTCGGAATACCGAAACTAGCCTAGGGTGAAATTTTGGTATTTTTCTAAAAACTTTCAATTTTTGATGAATAGTGAAACCACTAAGTGGTAGGTTAAAATCTGAATTTTTCATAAAACATAATTTTACCGCTTATGTGAATGGAATTTCTAAAATCCGACCGACACGGTTGATATCAGTAAGTAAAATGTGGTTCAATGAGATAAAAATAATTTTTTGGTGAATAGTAACTTTTTACTTTTTTTACCGCGGTTAATAGTAAATAGGGTAACTAAGGGTAAAAATGATATTAATATTCTCCTAACACATGTCCTAATTCTATTGGATAAGTTTAATTCGACCAAAAAGAAACCTAGGAATAAAATATGAGCATTTAGGCCCACTTGGGTTAGATTAGGACATTTATTATTAATTTATTTAAAGAAGGGTTAAAATAGTTAAAATCAACGTTTAATTAGTAAATCATTTTTAATATGGGGATACAAATAAGATAAATTCGACTATAAATATTCATTAGAAAGATAAAAATATTTCCTACATAATGATAGTTTATTTATAATTTTTAGACTTTAAATAAAATAATTTATTTATGACACAACGATGATGCAGTAATTACCATTTTAATGAAATATTAACATAATGGATGTTATAAATGCTCAAATGAATGTAATTTGAGACTTTTTATGCATTACACTAATTTTCTAGGTTACTATGATATATTAGTGTTTATTTAATCAACTTTTTTCGAACATAAAATTCTGTTATGACTTTCACAAAAATCATATATCAAATAGTGTCAAAATTGACACAAAATAGTTTTTAAATATAATATTATATTATTAATTGTTATTTTATTCCTAAAAATCTAAGGTTCGGAAAAATGACTTAGATAAGGATATATATATTAATAATAAACAATTTTGGGTTCTTTTGGCATGTTATAGTAAGTTTATTAACCATATAGTGAAAGAAAACAAAAAGACACGGTAAAAGAAAAATTATTTAACTTAGAGTTAAATCTAATTGATAAGGTTAAAATAATACCCTAAACATGTCTAAATCCTATTGGTTGATAGGATTTCTACCCATCCCCACTTTAGCTTCGAAATAAGACCCTTTAGAACCATTATAAACCGATTTTGACATTAATATAAAATAATATTTTGAGATATTCCTAAGGTGCCCCTCTCCTCCATTATAAAAGGACACCTCCTCCCCCTCCTCCTCACACCAATTTGAGCACTCAAGCTCGGAAAACCTCTTAAAAAATATCTTCTCCACTTCCCTAGAAACATCCTAGAGGTTCTGGTCTTCCTCAAAGACCAATTTTAGTTCCCTAAGAGGAGGTCTCCAAAAGGCGCTTCAAAGAAGAGGTAATTACCGTTACCAATTCTTTCATCTTTATTTCTTCTTCCACTTCTTCTTCTTAGGTTGTTTCATTTTGAAGTAATAACATCAGTATCACTCATATACTAATTTGTTATTATATGTATGAAACAACCCTATTTCACCATCTATCCATCCTACGGAAAAAGAAATCACCGCGCGTGCGTACGTACGGAATACCGTATCCACGCCGTGGTGTAATCTATTTTCCACCACCAACTTACATGGATGGGTATAATGGTGTAAAGAATAACTATACATCATTATTAAAACATAATATTGATTATGATATATTGTATAATCCACTAAAAATCAATTAAATATTTATGGAAATGATATCATCGCTCGTGCGTACGTACAGACTACCATCTCCACGACGCGATGAGATTCATTCTCCATGTTAACCATTTAAGAATGATTATAAAGTATATATAAGAAATAATAATGAAATATATGACATTATAAAGCTACTAGAATTATGTATATATATATATGTATGTCATCTACTTACTTCCATTCAAGACAATAAGGAAAGGAAAACAGCGTTCATGCGTACGTACGGACTACCGTCTCCATGAACGGTGTTTTTCATTTCATTTATCTATCTATTATATATATATATACTGAATATATATGATATATAAATCATATTTTATATTCTGGAAGTATGTAAACCATGATATAAGTAATAATAATGTCAAGAATAACAAGTCAAAACACCTACGATAAATGAAACGATTTTACCCAAAACGCTTCTTTAACATGGAATTTACAAAAGAACGGGTAATATAATGTCATAAGTGAACCATATATAATATCATAACAATGAATATGATTCTGTAATAAGTCAATGACATTATTTAAACCATTATACAATAGCTTCAGACACGTACAAAGCAAATCGGACCTAAGGTAAGGGAAATATCACAATCTCATTTTTATCCGAGATTGTTTATACTTTGGCATTTACTGGGGTGTATTTTATCATCCACATCCATGTTTCCTGAATATGTAATATTATTTACATCCATATGAAATTTTTTAAATCCAATTTTACCTTTAGGTGAGTTTTTAGTAAAAGATATGAAAGGAATCTTTCGTCATTTTTCGTACGAGGTACTTTTTGACTTTTTTGACAAAAGTACGAGAAGAATGTTTTTTTTAACTTATACGGCATGAATGGATTTTTAAAACATTATTTCCAAGAAGCTTCCTTTAAAAGTTATCAAGTTTATTTTTAATCATCTTCTTTTATTTTAAAGTCGTATGACATGTTATGAAGAGAAAAATGTTTTTGAAGTAGAAAGGATATTTTCCTCAAGAATGGAGTTTAAGTATTTTATCAAAATTATTTTCCATCTAAGATAATAAAAGGGTTCTGTTTTTATCCCTATTATTACATGGATTTGATTATGTTGTGATGGAAACATTTTTATAAATTCCTTTATCTTATATGAATTGTTTTATGATGTCATGTTGTTTAAGAATCCCATTTTTATTACATGGGTTACACTATGATGTATGGTTTATGATTATGTGGAACACATAAGAAAGAATTCATTAAAAGATGGGTGGGACCTATATCTCCCTCCAATGCATTGGGTAAAGATTTTATATCTCATGAGATAGACATGGCTGAAATGGTAGGTTATACCGGTTCAGTAAAACAGGACTGAAACGAGGGTTACTCGATTCAGAAAGGGACTTTGTCCACTAAGATAGTCATGGCAATGAGTCTTGACTAACAAGAAATGATTCTCTATGATTATGTGTGTATTCCACAAATTTTCATGTTTTAAGTTATGATTATTGGGATTTCATTTCACTACTATGATTTATCCCATGTTATGAAATTATGATCTCTTTTGCAGGTTATGATTTCCAAAAGTTATGTTCTTATGAATATGATGTGATTGATTTCTCTTTTGTTTACCCTTACTGAGCATTTGAGCTCACCCTATTATGTTTTCTTTTCCCCAGGATATAAAGAAAGTTTTTAGGTAAAAAAAAGGAAGATCTTTATGGGAGATATTGAAGATCTTTCACCACGATTAGAAGATTACGTTCCGTGTTTCCAAAGACACTAAACTATTATGATCCTTGTGTGTGTGTTTTTTGTTATGTACTAAGTATTCCGCAAATGTAATGTAATGTCCATGTAAGTTAAGCTTCGGGTCTCTACAGTTGGTATCATAGGAACGGTTTAGTCAATCTTTCGAAACTAGGATGCGAGAACTTTACTGAGATCCCTAGAGATATTTCTAAGGTATGTCTAGGGATGTCTCTAAGGTTAAGTATACGTATAGGTTATAGTCCTAGAATTGCGCTAACGATCTTAGAATTAAACCTAAGATGTTAGATATTGAAGGTAATCCCCCTTTATTATGTTTTTTTCCCTAGCATGGTTTTTGCCTCTCACACTATTCTTTTTTGGGTTTTAGACAATGGCTGGAACCCAAAAGAACCGTGTTGATCAATGCAATGGACAATGCAATGATTGTCCTCCTGAACAATCAAATGTTATGGGAGATGGAGTGCAAAATCTTATTGCTATACTTACACAAGCTATGAATCATTCTGGACTTCCAAATGAGCAGAGAAGGGAACAATATTCTATTGAGTCCCTCATGAGGCAATGCCCACCTTCTTTCAGTGGGACATCCGATCCACTTGTTGTTGAACAATGGATCAGTACCAATGAAAAGATATTTTTAGTTCTTCAATGTTCTGAACATGATAAAGTCATCTTAGCAGTATATCGTTTGGAAGGTGAAGCTGATCAATGGTGGAATCTTATCAAGAATACGAGCCCAAGAGATGAAATTGAGTCCATGGAATGGGACAGGTTCAAGAACTTGTTTTTCAGTAAGTACTTCCCTCGTATTCTTCGAACAAAGATGGAGAAAGAGTTTCTTGAACTGAAGCAAAGGGATGATGAATCTGTTGGTACCTATGAAGCAAATTTTACAAGACTTGCAAGGTACGCTTCTGGTATTATCATCCAACCTGAAAGTAAAGTTGATCGATTTTTCAGTGGCTTAAAACCAAGTCTTCGAAGGGCATTAGATATAAGAGACTTCGGTAGCTATGAAGTAATTGAGCGTTGTGCTATCATGGTAGAAATGGAAGTTTGTGTCACATATCCTTCTAATGGTTTTGATAAGAAACGAAAGATGGAGTTCAAGGAGAAATCTCAGAATAATGGTGAAAAGAAGATGAATGTTTCCTTATGCTCAAAGTGTGGAAAGAAGCATGGAGGAGATTGTCTTAAAGGGACTATAAAATGTTTTATGTGTGGAAAAAAAGGTCATCGAGTAGCTGAGTGTCTAAGTAATGGAAAAAGGGTTTCTAATGATGTGAACAAAGAAAACACTGCAGAGAACGCACCACCAACACTTCAATGTTTCAAGTGCAAGGAGATGTGAAATTATGCCAATAAATGCCCTAATCTAAGGGTTAGTGATGATCAACATGAGCAACCACTTAAGGAAAAGGAAAAAGGGAAGTCACATGCAATCACTATTGGCGATGTAGAATATGACAATGAAGTGGTGGAATGATTAAGTGTTTATGTAATGGGATTCCAAAATAGTGTTGTATATAGTATCGTGGAATATTGGAATATTTAAGTATTGGTCTATTGTGGTTTTCAATAATTTAATGGTATCAGTAACCATGGAAAGTGATTGAGATATTTTTGGAAAAAGAATTATATGCACATAATGAAGGGAAAACGAGAAAATTAAATATTTGACGGTATTCATGAGCTCATGATTGATATAAGGACTAAGTGATATCATGGTTTGAGTATATAAAATTTTGAGGATTTTGGTATGTGGAAAGTGTTAAATTTTAACTGCATTCATGTTTTCACTAAGGTATTCAAGAGAATACACGATTAAGGACTTTGAATGTTTGGAATGTGACCAACAAGACATATCTTATGATATGTGGGGATCAACGACAGTATTAAATCTCTGGTAATCGTTGTCACTATATTATGAGAGTGGACTGCAGTATTATGTATATGCCTAAAGATTAGACTGGATTATGTTGGATATAAGTTAGTATTGTTTAAAGATTTTCGATATTATTGATGGGATGTTATAGTAACGTAGTTTTAGAAAAAGGACAACCTGCAGGATGGGCGACAACCCATCGCTTCGGACAAGGCTGTGGGAATCGAACCCACAACCGAAGTGCGACTGGCCTTTATCGCCTACCACTGGCTACAGGAAGTCCCTGTTTAGTAGAAACTAGTTTTATTATATTAAGCAGTATGATATATGAAGTATAAGTCCATTTTAGAAACCATATGTGATTAATCTCACTATAGATCGACTTATGTATATAAATTTTGCTAACCTTTTGTTTGAGACAGATGGAATGACCTGTCATACTAACACTTCACTAATTACAAATTCAACTTCATTTATTTAAGAGATGAAGTGGAAATTTTTCAAGGCATGAACAACAGTGAGATTGTACCAAAATAAAGAAAGTATTTATTCTGATTCAAATTTTCAACTTTAGGGAAATGATCTTGAAAACAAAAAATGTTGTCATAGTGATCTTATACGTGATGAATCAGATGGTAACATAGATCGTCACAAATTTATGGATTTGTGATTACTGGATTTTCCATAGCCATGTTCTCTACCACTCTCCATTAGAACATGATGGTTAGATTTCTCTTCCATATCCATATCTTCACCTATGTGGAAACCCAGTGATTAGTTTATTTGGGTAATCGTTATATTTCATACATTAGTTTTTAAAGCCAAGTTTTGGTCTTCCATTTTACGATGTGGGTTTCTATTAAAGAAACTTTCTAATAGTAAACCATTTATAACCCCGACGAATTTCGAGGGCGAAATTCATTTTAAGGGGGGTAGAATGTAACAGCCCGAGATTTTATGAAAAATATTCTTCTTTTTATTTCACTAATGTTGTACGCTACACCAAAAGGAGCTTGCAAAACACGCATCCTTGACTTGCCTTGCATTACACGCAATCGCGACCTTCCTCAATAGCTTGCGTCGTACGCAATACCGAGTTTCACTAAACAACGATATGCTATTAAAATATTATTAGAACTATCCGTTATGACTAATAATAACCACTTTTTGAAATTTTATAAATTTTATTTTTCATAATGGACTTCATTTTTGGATTCGGAATACCGAAATTAGCCTACGGTGAAATTTTGGTATTTTTCTGAAAACTTTCAATTTTTGATGAATAGTGAAACCACTAAGTGGTAGGTTAAAAACTGAATTTTGTATAAAAATTAATTTTACCGCTTCTGTGAATGGAATTTCGAAAATACGACAGACACGGTTGATATCAGTAAGTAAAATGTGGTTCAATGAGATAAAAATAATTTTTTGGTGAATAGTAACTTTTTACTTTTTTTACCGCGGTTAATAGTAAATAGGGTAACTAAGGGTAAAAATGATATTATTATTACCCTAACACATGTCCTAATTCTATTGGATAAGTTTAATTTGACCAAAAATAAACTTAGGAATAAAATATGACCATTTAGGCCCACATGGGTTAGATTAGGACATTTAATATTAATTTATTTAAAGAAGGGTTAAAATAGTTAAAATCAAGGTTTAATAAGTAAATCATTTTTAATATGGGGTTATACATAAGATAAATTCGACTATAAATATTCATTAGAAATCTAAAAAGATTTCCTACATAATGATATTTTATTTATAATTAATAGACTTTATATAAATTAATTTATTTATGACACAACGATGATGCAGTAATTACCCTTTTAAGGAAATATTAACATAATTGATGTTATAAATGCTCAAATGAATGTAATTTGAGACATTTTATGAATTAAACTAATTTTATAAGTTACTATGATATATTATTGTTGATTTAATCAACTTGGTTAGAACATATAATTCTGTTATGACTTTCACAAAAATCATATATCAAATTGTGTCAAAATTGACACAAAATAGTTTTTAAATCAAATATTATATTATTAATTGTTATTTTATTCCTAAAAATCTAAGGTTCGGCCAAATGACTTAGATAAGGATATATATATTAATAATAAAAAATTTGGGGTTCGTTTGGCATGTTATAGTAAGTGTATTAACCATATAGTAAAAGAAAACAAAAAGACACGGTAAAAGATAAATTATTTAACTTAGAGTTAAATCAAATTGATAAGGTTAAAATAATAACCTAAACATGTCTAAATCCTATTGGTTGATAGGATTTCGACCCATCCCCACTTTATCTTCGAAATAATACCCTTTGGAACCATTATAAACCGATTTTGACATTAATATAAAATAATATTTTGAGGTATTCCTAAGGTGCCCCTCTCCTCCCTTATAAAAGGACACCTCCTCCCCCTCCTCCTCACACCAATTTGAGCATTCAAGCTCGGACAACCTCTTCCAAAAACTCTTCTCCACTTCCCTAGAAACATCCTAGAGGTTCTGGTCTTCCTCAAAGACCAATTTTAGTTCCCTAAGAGGAGGTCTCCAAAAGGCGCTTCAAAGAAGAGGTAATTACCGTTACCAATTCTTTCATCTTTATTTCTTCTTCCACTTCTTCTTCTTAGGTTGTTTCATTATGAAGTAATAACATCAGTATCACTCATATACTTATATGTTATTATAAGTATTAAAAAACCTTATTTCCCCATCTATCCATCATACGGAAAAAGAAATCACCGCGCGTGCGTACGTACGGAATACCGTCTCCACGCCGTGGTGTAATCTATTTTCCACCACCACCTTACATGGATGGGTATAATGGTGTAAAGAATAACTATACATAGTTATTACAACATCATATTGATTATTATATATTGTATAATCCACTCCAAATCAATTAAATATTTATGGAAATGATATCATCGCTCGTGCGTACGTACGGACTACCGTCTCCACGACGCGATGAGATCCATTCTCCATGTTAACCATTTAAGAATGATTATAAAGTATATATAAGAAATAATAATGAAATATATGACATTATAAATCTACTGGATTTATGTATATATATATATGTATGTCATCTACTTACTTCCATTCAAGACAATAAGGAAAGGAAAACAGCGTTCATGCGTACGTACGGACTACCGTCTCCATGAATGGTGTTTTTCATTTCATTTATCTATCTATTATATATATATATATATATACTGAATATATATGATATATAAATCATATTTTATATTCTGTAAGTAAGTAAATCATGATATAAGTAATAATAATGTCAAGAACAACAAGTCAAAACACCTACAATAAATGAAACGATTTTACCCTAAACGCTTCTTTAACATGGAATTTACAAAAGAACGGGTAATATATTGTCATAAGTGAACCATATATAATATCATAACAATGAATATGATTCTATAATAAGTCAATGACATTATTTAAACCATTATACAGGAGCTTCGGACACATACACAACAAATCGGACCTAAGGTAAGGGAAATATCACAATCTCATTTTTATCCGAGATTGTTTATACTTTGGCATTTACTGGGGTGTATTTTATCATCCACATCCATGTTTCCTGAATATGTAATATTATTTAAATCCATCTAAAATTGTTTAAATCCAATTTTACCTTTCGGTGAGTTTTTAGTAAAAGATATGAAAGGAATCTTTCGTCGTTTTTCGTACGAGGTACTTTTTGACTTTTTCGACAAAAGTACGAGAAGAATGTTTTTTTTAACTTATACGGCATGAATGGATTTTTAAAACATTATTTCCAAGAAGCTTACTTTACAAGTTTTCAAGTTTATTTTTAATCAACTTCTTTTATTTTAAAGTCGTATGACATGTTATGAAAGGAAAAATGTTTTTGAAGTAGAAAGGATATTTTCCTCAAGAATGGAGTTCAAGTATTTTATCAAAATTATTTTCCATCTAAGATAATAAAATGGTTTTGTTTTTATCCCTATTATTACATGGATTTGATTATGTTGTTATGGAAACATTTTTATGAATTCCTTTATCTTATATGAATTGTTTTATGATGTCATGTTGTTTAAGAATCCCATTTTTATTACATGGGTTACACTATGATGTATGGTTTATGATTATGTGGCACACATAAGAAAGGATTCATTAAAAGATGGGTGGGACCTATATCTCCCTCCAATGAATTGGGTAAAGATTTTATATCTCATGTGATAGACATGGATGAAATGGTAGGTTATACCGGTTCAGTAAAACAGGACTGAAACGAGGGTTACTCGATTCAGAAAGGGACTTTGTCCACTAATATAGTCTTGGCAATGAGTCTTGACTAACAAGAAATGATTCTCTATGATTATGTGTGTATGCCACAATGTTTCGTGTTTTATGTTATGATTATTGGGATTTCATTTCACTACTATGATTTATCCCATGTTATGAAATTATGCTCTCTTTTGCAGGTTATGATTTCCAAAAGTTATGTTCTTATGAATATGATGTGATTGATTTCTCTTTTGTTTACCCTTACTGAGCATTTGAGCTCACCGGTTTATGTTTTCTTTTCCCCAGGATATAAAGAAAGGTTTTAGGTAAAAAAAGGGAAGATCTTTATGGGAGATATTGAAGATCCTTCACCACGATTAGAAGATTACGTTCCGAGTTTCCAAAGACACTAAACTATTACGATCCTTGTGTGTGTGTTTTTTGTTATGTACTAAGTATTCCGCAAATGTGATGTAATGTCCATGTACGTTAAGCTTCGGGTCTCTACATCACATCTATAGAAAATTGGGACAACATCTCTAACATTACATTGCACAAACATAATTCAGACCATCACCACATCCTTGTTAGTATTATCTATAAGAAAACTAAATCCATACTACCTTTCAGATTTAATAACTCTTAGTCTACTAATATGGAAGGTTATAACATCACTAAATATTGGTGGGTATATATGAACCATCATAATGATTTGTTTGTATTACTATGTTAATACACCTCAAACTGTGTCTTAAATGATGGTGCACTTCTAAATACATAATAATTGACAAGTAAATTTCCATCCTTAAGAATGAATTATCCCAAATTCAGCACATCACTACTAGGTATAACATCAGTTCAAACCCACCAATTTGAAATAAACACTTCCTTGAAACTGATTATGATGATTGTCATTAAAGTCAACAATCATAAGAAATTATTCAAAGTAAAATGGATTTTATATGGTGAAAAAACACTATTTTTTTACAAATTGTTAGAATGGATAAAGAATGTATGTCATCTTATATCCTTCCTTAGGGACCATGATACCCTTATTGATTCTAAGGAGGCCATTTCTAGTCATTTTGTAACATATTTTGATAATATATTCATTGACTCAAATATAAAAAAACACCCTTCCCGAGGTCATTAAAATTAAGGTGGATGTGGAAGAAAATCTTTATTTAAGAATCCATCTTGACCATGAAATCAGAGACATCGTTTTTAGGCTTAATCATGATAGTCCCTCAAGTCCTGATGGCAATAACAATGGTTTTTTCGATATTGTTGGGATATTATCTTCATAGATGTTTAAAAACATTTCAAATACTTCTTTTCTTATGTGGTTTTACCTATTCGCCTTAATGCTCAATTTATTACATTAATCCATTAAGCGTCCAATGATTCTTAAATTCATCTCTTCTGTCTCATTACCCTTATTAACTCTCATTATAAAATTATTATGAAACTTCTTTCCAATATAATTAATGCTTTATGCCAATTTTTTTTTCATGAAATCAATTTGAATTTAAAAAAGGAAATCCAATACAAGACTACATGTTCCATGCCTCAGAATTCACCAACACTTTAAAAAATTCAATCATAGGAGGTAATATTTCCATTAAAATTTGTATTTGAAAATCCATTGATATCATTGTTAGGAGATTCATTTTAAAACT
Source organism: Viscum album (assembly GCA_963277665.1). Lineage (NCBI taxonomy): Eukaryota > Viridiplantae > Streptophyta > Magnoliopsida > Santalales > Viscaceae > Viscum > Viscum album. Next base: position 836,977,817 of record OY728138.1, read on the forward strand.
TCTTCATGCCTTTTCATTCAATGATACTTTCATCAGTCGTATAAATTATTAATTCAAATCGGCATCTATTTAAATCTTTATCAGTGGATCCCCTAATGGGTATTTTAAATTCTCCATGGGTGCCAGATATGATGATCCCTTATCTTCTATTATTTTTACTACTGTATATAATTTCATTAGTAGATTTCCCAATCATGTTGTTTCTCAAAACAAACATAAACCCATATGGGCTACTAGAAAGATAAGTGTGACTATGAATATATTATATGCTGATGATATCATCTTGTTTTTACAATGTGATAAATAAATATTCAAGTTCAAAAAAATATTTGTATCATTATTAATTAATCTCTGGTAAGTCTATAATCATGAATAAATCTTTTTTTATTGGAATTTTTTTTCTTATTAGAAAATGTGATATCATATATAGTCTAGTTATAAAAGAAGGATCCTTTCCTTTCACCTACCCAAGAGTTCTAATTTTTTGGAGAAGGCCTAAATCAATTTTTTATCATCTATTGTTGACTATGAAAACAATCAAATTTCCTCCTAGAATGGTAAATCCCTCTCTATGGCTGGTAAGATATGTCTGTTGAAATCCACTATTGTTTCTAAAATGGTCTACTCAATAATGATCTATTAATGGAATGATGGTCACCATTTGAAAAATAATGCTTACATCAAAAATTATGTTTGCACTAACAACATTATTGAAACAAGTCATGTGACCATCCCATGGGATTCCTCTTGAAAAGAATTAGATATGGGTGGTCTTTGTATAATAAATCTAAAACTATATAATGATTCTTTTCAAGCAATGATTTCATGGATAATGATTAATAAAAAAAATAGACACTATTGATTTTCTTAGGAATAATTTCTTTACAATGCTTGCGAATGGAAATTTGAACAATATTAAATCTCTGAACTGGCCCTTCATTATACATTCTATTGCCAACATCATGATTAATTAAAGATGGATTCTATTTGCTAATTCTTCTATGAATTTTTTGGAATTATAACTGGACTAGTTCCCTCCTGATTTCTATGTTACCTCCTAATTCTTCGATTGGAAAAACAAATTCCACTTAAAGGATGTCATTCAATTTTGTAACTTCAACTTCTTTGATAACATCAATCATAATATTGATAATTACTCATATTCAAATGCTGATGATTTTTATAATTGGGAGCCTTCTCACAATGGGGTTCTTAACTCTAATGGTTTTTACCACCCCAATTTCTCTGGTCTGGAAATTATCATTTGGTTGGTTGAAATTCTTTAACAAGACCTGGATTAGACCCTTGAGACTCAGCCTTGTTTGGAATATTTCTCAAAATCGTGTCCCTAAAGAGGTTTTTCTTCAGTCAAGTTGTATAAAACGTTTCTCAATGTATCATTTTTATTACTAACATAGAAAATATAAAATCCATCTATTTTTTTTCTTGTGCTATGGCTTCATAATTTTTCAATTGTATTACCAACTAATTTGGATACAGACTGTTACCACTGGTCTCTATTAGTTCAATGTTAAAACGTTTTGTAGAGCTTTATTCTTCACAGAAAATCAAGAATATCTTATTATCTCGGTTTTCTGATATTCTATACAAAATATATTATGATTGAAATGACATTATCCACAAAAAATCTCATTCATACTTAATAAAGATAAAAAAATAATTTTAATTGGCATTACAGATAACACATTGATTCATAATGATTGTGGAAACAACACTATTATAGATTTCAAGATCCTTTGTAAATATAGATTTTATTGTCTCACCGGGAAATTGAGACGTGCCATTAAGGTGTTCTAGAATACTCTTAATCTGGGAAGGATTAAACTAAATATTGGTGAATCTTCCAAAGGCAACCTAGTACCTACGTGTTATGGTTCCATTTTTCAGGCATTTCTTGGGTAGTGTCATGGATGATTCTTTGGAATCTATGGTACGACCTCATGAATGAAGTCCAAAATGATGGGTGACATTTATGCTATAGTTTTTTTAGGATAATAGACTAGAACAGTATTTTGATTGAGAGTGACTCAACCACTATTTTCCATGATCTTTAGAACAGTGTGGTCCATCTTTCTTGGCCTCTTACCACCCATTTTTTAAGATACCTTGATTTGATTCTGGTTATCAACTACATTGTCACTTATAACATTCATGAAGTGAACATACTTGAAGACGGTCTTTCCAAAAAGGGAATCATCCAGTGGATTACATAGTGAGATGATCTATATGTATATCTTCTCCATCTTTTGAATGTGATTGTAATAAGATTCCCTATTTCCAGATCAAGTAGTTCCTCTAATTATTCTAATAAATTGTGTCTGTTTCATTGACCTAGAAACTTCTTCTTTCTAAAACAATATACATCTTATAATGGAAATTGGTTCATAATTCACAAAATGACCAAAAAAAGGATTTTTTAGATGGTAAACACATACCATAGATTCATATTTTTTTGGACACATTACAACCTCCTCTTTAATAAATTTAAATATATTTTCATCTACAAAAAAAGATATTTATATTTATCTTACTATATATCACTTATTAACATCTATTTTATACCCATTTACTTGTAATTTGTTATTAAAATAAAATATTTATACTCAAACTACACTATTTCTCAAACATGTTTTGATTTTTCTATTTTGGTAAGTTCACCTTGGTCATGATTTCCCCACATATTGATATGCAATCATGTTATTTATATCACATGTTTCTTTTTAATTAAATTGTAAAACTTTCCATGCAATGCATTTTTGAAATTGAGATATGTCATTCATGGTTGTGGTAGTCCGCACATACACCCGAGTGATGTTTTAATTTCGATTTGATGGTGCTAGTACATTCTACTTAGTCACGATTTCATCACCTATTTAGTGCCACTCATGTATATATATCATATATTTATATTGGATACACATGTATAAACTTCCATGTAATGAATTTATGAAAATGATATATGTCATTCACAGAGTTCGTAGTACTCACGTACACACGAGCAATGTTTTTCATTTTTCATATGGAAGGAATGTAAATAAATAGTATATTGGTTTTACCATTAAAAATAATAATAATACAACAAATAAAATAGGAATTAATTAAATTCATCCTTATGAGAAACCATGTGAGGTGGTGATGAAAAATAAATTAAATTACATTTTAGTGGAGATACCATGCCCGTAGGCATTAGTGATGTCTCAATTATCAATTCAATGGTAGGATAATAAGGAATATAATATAATTATAGTAGGTATTTTTTTGGGGGTATAATGGAGAAAATTGCAGGTTTAGATGTTACAAACTAGGATCAACTCAACTCATAGCCACACCTATAGTAGGGGTGGAACCCTAAACATCACCTAATATGGATTAAGAAGGTATGTAATGTAATTTATTTCTCTAATATTATTTATTTCATAAATATAATTAATTTTTTTAATTAATTTAGTGTAAATATCTATTTTAGTCCGTGATAAATAATAAAATACATCGCTCCCTGGAAATGGTAGTCCATATTTACACATGTGCGACCTTTTCATTTATGATTAGTTGGAAATGAGGTGAATCTTTTTTGTATATAAATCATAATAACTTCAATTTAGGTTAAATGAACTAATTTAATGAGATTATAATTTTTATTATATATTTTAATGAGTTATAATAAAAAATGAACATGAATGTGTTCTGTTAAGATGTATACCTCTACCGTGGATATGTTCTTTTCTATTACACCTTAAGACTTCTAGGATTGTCCTTTTGAAGAGATAAAAATATATACAACATGAGTAAGATGTTTTGGAATGTATTTTTAAATATATTGGTTGATATAAGGGAGTTTATGCTGTGTGTATAAGTGTGGATAGGATTAATATTTTGTATGTGATGGAAGTGGTACCTTTGAAAATAATATTATCCATAAAATATTATAAATTTAAATCCAATAGGACATGTCATGAAATTAGTTTAAATCACAATATAAGATATTTTTTGTTTTAAATACACATAAAAATCTCATTTATTTAATTTATGTGATTTTTAATTTTTTTCTATTAGTTTAATACCATTTTTAACCATTTCAACCTAAACATTGGTGATAGACTTTTTACTTGACAATAATTTGCTATGCGTAAAAATTTATGGTCCTTATTAAATAATTTAATTATGATCATTAAAAATATATATATATTTTTTACAATATTCAATTCTATTATTTTATAAAAATTAATTTTAATATAAGCTCATAAAAAGTAATGAATCCTATTTTTTGAAAATTTACCATTTTAAGAACAAAATTGAATTTATACCATAATATTATATAATTTTAATTTACATTGAACTAATTTGAATATTTATAATAAAAAAACTTATTTAAATTTTTTAAAACTATAATTTAAGGAACCTTGTGAATACTTGACTAATATAGAAGAAACAAAATTGTTAAATTTGAATAAAGGCATTACATAGATTTCTAATTAATCAAAAATAAATTTATAAGATCAGAATTTTATTAATAAAATAATTCTATTTCTTTATATATAAATAATTTTCCTATAAAATATGATTAATAAACATTCAGGTCATTCTTGTATAATAAAAATTCCATAAAAGTGTATGTATTTGTAAAATAATTAATTTATATTTTTCTCCCAAAAAATCTATTTTTGGAAAATCACAAAATATCATCCCAAGAATATTTTGATATGTTAAACTAAAAAATAAAATTAATTTCATCAAATTAAAAATATATATTTCATAACATTATCTATTAAATAAAAGTAAATAATATTAAAAATATTAATTCTATAGAAAACTATTCATTTAAAACATCAATTGCCCATAATCATGTTTTATTCCAGTTTATAATAAATTTATGATAAATTTAAATATTTATACAATGAATTACATTAAAATTTAATATTTTATTAAAATAAAATATATTGAAAAAACAATCATTGAAAAATAATTATTTTTTCACATGTAATGATTTTAATCATATCACAATAACTATATCATTTATTATCATTAAATTCCATCAATAAAATATAATAAAATTTATGTACCAGAATTTATTATTACCTTTTCACCAAAATTTATCATTTTATTTCATGACTCATTTTAATTTGGTGTTTCATGTATTGAAAGTTATAGAATACATATTTATTTAACGGATAATCACATATTATGATGGAAAAATGTTACAGGGCCCCGAAATAAAATGATTCCTTAAATTTTAAAATGGTCAAAAAAATTATTGTATCATGACATATTTGAAAAATTTAATGTAGATTTTTTTATGATAACTAATTTTTATGTCTCTATGTGGAAATCAAGTATTTATGAATTAAAATGATCCAAATGATAGTATGTAACATTATAATACACATAATGAGTTTTTAAATTAAAACCATTATAGTTGAGTTCTATATTTCACCTATGTATCGATATATTTAACATCCTATTTATTCGGTAGGGGAATTATATCACCATAATGATAGTGGAAAATTAAAATAAATACATACTTAGTTTATTTTCATTTCAAAAGAACATTTTCATTATTTGGTTGTATTTTTATTAGTCTTGGATATTTACATCATCTTATATTCCAAATAATATAAATCATGATGAATTTTTCAAACATGATATATAAATATTAAATTTTATCGGATCGTAAGATCCATAAAAGGGATTAAAAGTTATTCCTACTATCTCTATACATTTAATAAATCCAACACATTAGAACAAGTTAAAATAATAATTAATATGAATAATCATTCATATAAATGAATAACATATTAATATATAAGGCCTAACTAATAACAGCCAATGTTCAACTAAAATCATTCCATAATTAATTAATCTATGAAACTCTTTGAAATATTCTTGATCAATTTTAAACCCAAAAATCATAAATATATTAACAAATATTATTCCTAAATAAAATACATAGTATTATCCTAACAACATTATATCCTCATAAATTGATCTACTAAAATCATATTTATTGTGACTGTATATTCTGAAAAATAATGGATTATTTTTCCCAAAATAACCTAAATATCCTTAAATGAAAAAAAATATGAATCTAAAAAAGTTAAATCAATATTTTTTCATAAATTAATATTAACCACCCTTACATAAAATCACATATTATTGAATAGTTTCCTATTTACCATAATTCTATTATTTTTCACAAATATATTATGAACTTCTTCCAAAAATATCTTCATCCACTTAACAACTATATACCTTTTTAAATCCCATGGTTATCTATATGATAAAAAATATATTTCAATAAAATAAATATTCTTTTATCCCAATAAATCATATTTAACTAAAAATCATATTAATATTTCTATAATAATTATTATATTTACATCAAATGTACAATTTTCACAAATCCCATAAAATACCAAAATATTATTATTCCCCATTGATTATAATAATATAATTCTTCCAAAATATATTTATAGTTTCAAACAAATGATCATTGTTAAAACTGATAAATACATAAATAAAATACTACTATATCATAACTCGTGTAACCCTGTTTCTAGACAGTTCATTCTTTTAACTTCATTTTTAAACAATTAACCAAGATTTTACATATTATTCCATAATTCTTCTTTCCTACAAACAAAAATATGAATCTTTTCCGAAGATTCATCAATCTTGTTTCATACCTTAATTCATGAGAATATATGTTAAAATATTTAATACATAATTTATGATATTTAATGATTTATAATCTTTATCATGTGACCTTTTTAGTCCATTATTCATATGATCATGTTGATACCCTGAATGGCCTTTCAACATGACGATTTTATTTTCATAATGCCCCAACTCCGCACATTTAAAACATTCAATTGATACCACGAGAAATAAATTTTTCACAATCATTTTATTAAATTAAATATATAATTTTATAAATGAGTTTATTTCTTTTTTCCATTTATTTTAACATATAAAACATCATTTTGTTCCTTCAATAATTTTTCAAAGGTTCTTTTTCATACATTATTCTTACGTAGTAAGTCAAATATTTTAAACATCATGATTGTTTACACTTGAACTTCCATGAAACACCATCTATATTTTATTTAGAGTGTTTAGAAACTCTAAAAGATTTAGGTTGTTACTATAAAAATAGATGGAAGGTTAGGCATAACCATAATATTTTTCACAACAACTCATATCCTGTTAGGAATCTTGTTTACCAAACCACCAAAACATACTTTATCTCAATTGTTAACATTGTATTTTCTAGATCAATCCATATAAAAAATAAAAAAATGCAGAATGTTAGTATATCAAATAAAGTAATAAAAACAATATTATGAGGAGGGAATATAGTAATATTTATGTAATCATGTCATCTTATATTTAACATTTTGGATTCATTCAAATATAATAATATTTCTCAATATCATATTACCTTTTAAGGTTGTATGAAACATTGGACATATGTTTACAAACCATTATATTAACCCTTGATTTTTCATAAATATTTAAATTTATATTCATCAAAAAATATCTTAACAATTAAAATTATATAACCCACAAACATGTAACAACATTAGAATCCAAGAGCTAGACAATCAAATCCAATGATAAAACATAATCATTACGAACTAATATTGAGGTGAAATCTAGAAGCTCAGACACATACTCCTAGATCTACTAATAATGAACATTCCATTTACATATTTGATTTATTGACAACACAAGTGATACCATTTTTTCTTCAATAATTACATCATAAAATAAATTATTGGGTCGCATACATCCCAATACATTATTATTTTTAGAACATAATAGGACTATGAATAACATATATAAACAAAACTAATGTATTTACCATTAAATGAAAAAAAATCACATTATATCAAGATATTATTATTCAATAAATAACATTAATAATTAAAATTAAAATTATACACACATTATTCCTATATTATAATGTATTCAATAAAATTACTTATAATAATTAGAAATGATAATACAAGATGGTTTAAATTCAAATTATCATCATTAGAAAAAATACATTGAGAGAAATCAAATAATAAAAATATTATGGAATCATATAAAAATAGTGAGTGATAATAAAATAATTCATTGGGACTATTATATTTTATATAAAGTAAATAATATAAATATCTCATGGACATTAATAAATGATTGTATAGTAATTTATTTCACACTTTCTGAAATCATATTATTACCATCACGGATTTGTGCTAAGACATCATACATAAAAATGTTAGCTATGTGGTAAATACAAAATAAAATCTTCGACATGGGAGATACTAATTCATCTAGAGGCAATCTAATATTATACAGCACCCATCACTTACTATGTGAAATGATTTCATTATATGAAAAAAATTAATAACATTATAAAAAAAATCTGTATACATTATAAATCAATATGTATTTGTATTTAAGGATGTATATGTAATTAAATGATCTCTTTAATACATAATCAATATATCATAGTTGTAAATATCAATCCAGATAGAAATAATATTATAAATATTTTCAATGTTTTAGTAATTAATTAATGAGATATATTTCTTTGTAAACACCCCAATATAATTTAGGTAAAATATGTTGTTTAAGATATATAGAGTAATGGGAATACAGATAAGTCAATGATATAAATGATGTATAATACATTGATGAAAATAAATAACCTAAAAATTATTGATGTATTCTATTCATTATAAATTATATCATAAAATTAAATTCATGTATTTTCCATGATATTAATTAAAAATGTAATACTTTAAAAACAACATTCTTAATACTTTTGATATTTCGATGATAAAATAGAGTAAAATAATATAATTTTTTTCAATAGATATCAAGAAGTATTTTAAATCATTTTTTTAAAATAATTTAAAATAATATAATTTCAAAAATAAAATTTAATTATTTAATAAATTGTGGATTCAAAAATAAAAATATACACAAGAAGAAAGAAATCACATTTTAAATAATTTAAGAAAAATGAATCTATTTCATTTGTAACTTTTAAAGGATAATAGGAATAAGTAAAACATTGGAATAAACATAAAAAATTGGAAATGACAAAAATAAGGAACAATGGTCTTGATGGTAGGAAAAACGTTTCATAGAGAAAAAAATTACAAAATATTCTTTTTATACTTTTTTAATGGAATCCATAAATAACTTCTTCACAAAAATATTAAAAAGATTGATTCATTAAAAATTTGATTAAAAAACATTATTGGAATTAGGTCTTATGAAATTATTTATGTATATGAGTTTTTTTGAAAATTAATATAAGAATATGTATATGGATGCAAGAGGTTCTCGACCATAAAATAAATAAATACCATTATATTTTTTTATAAATATTATCATTGAGATTTTGAGTATCAAATTGTAGAAAAATTATTGAAACCCATTAAAACCAAAAAAATAAACTAAAGGCAAAATAATATATGATTTTTATGATAGTTGGAATATAAAATCCCACTAAATAAAATTGAAACAAAAAATCCCTCATAAAGATTATGATTTTACAATAAACACATGTTGATTTGACAACACCTAACTAAAACACTCATTAAAAATTGAAATTGAAATTTAAATTTAATAAAAATTATTGATGATTGAGTCATGATATATAATTTGAAATAGGTATTATATAAAATATATGATTTAAATTGTTTCATAATTCAAAAAATATATCAAAGATGATTTTTTTATGAGAAACCACTATACTAAATTCCTAAATGGCCAGTGGCATTCTGACCTCTTGTATATTAAATTTATATTTACGATTCATATGTATCAATTTCATATTTATATATATGTTATATATATACATTATTCATAATGTATTTACACTAAATTTCTCACAATTCGTTGTTACAATTAATAATTTATTTGATAACTATTATGTTTCTCAGTCATGTTATGATTTGATGGTTCTGGTACTTGAACCTTTGTAAATATTTCATCACCTAAAAATGTTTAATCATTTAATATATATCATATTTATACATTAAATACACTTTTATAATTATCCATTTATTGAATTTATAAAAATTGAGAGACACAGTTCATGGATGTAGTTGTCCATTCATACACATGAGTATTGGTTTTAATTTTTATTATGAATGAAAATAAAATAGATTATATAGGTATTTACCATTATAGAATAATTATCATTTAAAAATATAATATTTATTCACTGAATTGATCTTATTGAACAACAATTGTTTACCAGTGATTACAAATAAATTAAAACACTACGTGGAGGTCGTATTTCACATGTAATCTCTTTAAATGTTATAATTTTAAAAAAATGATAGGGTAATGTAAAACTCCATCCCGAGCCACCATGTTCAATCTATAGAGCCACATAACCTCATGCATTCCTCCTCCTACAAAAAAATTATTGACTAGAATCATAGGTCATAAGTGAATCATGGGGAGATTATGCCTGTCATCAGAGTTCAAAACAATAGATAAATTACTATATATGTAACAATAAAAATCAGATAATGTGGAAACCTATAGACATATAATCTATCTTGAATTAAGTTGAAAATAAATTAAATTTTTACTTTAATACAATCAATCGATATTCAACAAATCTAGACCCGTACACATCAAAGAAAAAGAAACAATGTACATATAGGCCCTATCCTCTACTCTAAGCCTCACCTTATCCTTGTATCTAGACTCGTAGCAGGTTATCCCAAAAAATGATCAAACATGATGCTCAACCCAACCTATACCAATAAAAATTGAGAGATTATTTGGTACCTTGTATCAATTGATACCCGAGAGGGTGAGAGTATGACTAAATATAACACCACTAATATGGTCTAGTACTCAGATGGAAATAATTTTGGGTACTCAAATGAAATAATTTCAGTAGAATAATTAAACAGAAAACATATATAAATTTTATAGCAACAAAATATGATTACAAATCCACACCAAAGAAACAATAAGCTATATATTGATTGTTCTTACACTAACCAAGCCACCATGAACCCCATTAATATATTCTTTGGCTCCATGTCATAATGGATTTATATGAGGGTGCAAAAACATGAGTTATAAACAAGGAAATATGATATTGTATAGTATTCACAAGGATTATATGTTTGGTCAGGTATCAATGTAGTGATATGTCATCTCTTTCATGGAATAGGATATAAGCCATCGTAATTTGTAGAATTAAATGGTCAACCCTTAAGGCTATAATATCCGGGTTGTTCCCCCTGTCAATCTACAATACCATGAGTTTTTAGTATTAATACAGGGCACATTCTTCCATCATACTCTAGGATCTTTTTTAAATTAATCTAGGCATGGCTACATTACATTATTAAGGCTCTATGCTCATTAAATAACAAATCATTACATATAATTTTTAACACATTTATGAATTAAGATCCAATATCCCTAGCTGAAAAACCACATATGACATGCCAAAAAAATGTATAATACCATGGAATAGATCACATGGAACCAAAAACATAAAATTTAATTCAAATATTATAATTGAAAATTATATCTTCATCATCTGATGTGTCTATGTTTACTCAGCCTCTGGAAATTTCCATTAGGTTATAACTGATGTTAATGAACTCAAAATTAATTAATTTTAAATAAATTATAATTAATTTAAGGATTAAAAAAATTATGACAATTTACGTTGAGAATAATTATTTTCAATGGACTTATCAGGAATCATCTTCTAGTTGGAACCTTGACCAACCACCCACGGAAAGACCGTAACACATTTCTAACATAAATCCGAAAAAATTCATTATTAAAAAAATATAAAAAAATAATTTTTAAGTTAATTTAATTGGAACATATAAAATATCTCAACCATATTATGTATATTAGATACAACATCATCCAATAGAATTTTACCAATCCTTGAAAACACCTAATCCTAAGGATTTCATAATCCCCATTTAAATTATATGGTATGGGAGTCAATCCAACTCTATTCAAAAAAATATTATAGATGGAAAACCAAGGTATATAACATCAAATTGGACTCCAAAAAATTGAATTTGTTCACAGTCACGAGACATCTTATATCTATTTTTATCTATACCATTGTCATTAAGAGACAATTCCACTAAGAACTGGTAAAATTTCCATCCAATTTACTAATCAAATTTATGCCCATGATCGATATATGACCAACATGATTAAGATTAATTTGATTCTTAAATAATTGAGGAATAAATGGTTTATAAGGAAAAATACTTACTAGGAGTGTAATTACTAGGATCTTTCCATGAATTTTTTTAATTATATTGATTTATTACAAGTCAATGAAAATTGACGGTGCATGATTCTGAGGCCCATTGTGCCCTGAATGAACTTTAGAAAATATTGTTGGGTATATTCAGTAAATTCACCAGTAGCATTTTATAACATTTGAACCGGTTCTCATAATTGAAATATGATGGTACCATTGAACTAACGGTGTCGATACTTGCTTAACAATACTTAACCTCAACCATAGAAGGTCAGGGGTAGAATTTAGTTTTAAGACTTTTAGTAGGAGAAAATAAAATAAACATCATTTTTTAAACCTACTAGTTGATTTCATGATGGTGGAGACCACCAAAACCCCCATCTAATTTGGGAAAACCCTTGGAATCCCCCAATCATAATGTGCGATCATTATTTGAATAATTATTTATTCATAGCTTACTAAATATTGGAATCGCATCTTTCATGTGGAAAATCAATGTCAAATGAATGTAGTGCTTGATAGAACATTTGGAGAAATATTCTCCAATGAAGTGCCACCCCCGAATAAGAATGAGGACGAAGCGCGAGTATGAATCATATATGTATTGTGGGAGAGACAAATTCTGGAATCCCCTTCACCGACTTCATATCCTTACTCGCGACATCTCCAATGAATGTCAATGTAGGGGTTTAATTTGACTTATGATTAATTCTCTTTGTTCATTATTCATATTCTTGATTAACAATGATGATGGAAAAAAAATCATGGTCATCGTACCACAATTATGCAGTGCACCTTCCCTTTTGATCATCGTGCATTCTTCGACGCCAAATAACTAATGGAACTAAAAAAAATGTTTTTTTTTCAGCATGACATGTTAATGAGGTTCCCTATACGCAAGGATCATAAATATGTGTTTGTCATATTTTCCGTGCTTATAACGAAGTTTCGATGTTGTGATGACCCACAAAAGAGGATGTCAGCCAGCGTATCAGTCAGCCGTGTGGATGTATGGTGTGTGCGTCCACACCACCAGAAGAGAAAGATGGTGGGGCCCATCAGCCGTGACGGAGGAGGGCGGTAGCCGGCATCCGACATGCCACATAAGGAAGCGGTGACATGCGTCTATGCCACTGGAGTAAGACACTATGACTACTTGGATGTTGCGGAGGCTAGAGGGCAGTCGTCACCCGACCTTCCGTAGAGGATAGCAGTGTCATCGCACCACTGGGAGGAGGACCGTCCAGCGAACTAGCTATTCGTGGAACACCATGTAGGACTTTCTATGGTGGTTCCATCTTCCAAATACAAAATGGAACATTTTCTATTTGGGTGACTGGGGAGGTTCCCACCTCCTGTGCGTTGGCTAGGGAGGACCCCTCCACGACGGACAACCCAGTCGAGCGGGCCGCACTGAAGTGGGTTGTGCCAGTGGGCCACGCCCAGTGGGCCATGTCGCAGTGGGTCACCACCTAGTGGGACGCACCACATGCGTTGGGCCCACTGCTGCCCAGGCCAACTAGGCTGGACCTGGACTGGGTTGGGTCAGCCCAGGCTGGGTCGGGCCGGGTCTGTCCTACAGGGACGGAGCGGACCAGGGCCCATATGGACCCAATTTTACCTTTTAGCCATAACATATGATAAGGGGATCAGTTTGACGAACTATATGTGTTGTTGGGACCCTTGGACCATGACGGTCCCTTTTTTATCCACCACATGAATTTTGGTTAATATTGGAGTACAGACGGGTTGGAATGACCCCTATAACCAACCGAGCCCTTAGATCGGAAGCATTAATAAAAAAAGATCATGCATCTGATTGATGCACCATATATTGTGTTGGGAGTCTTATGATGTGCTAGTCCTTTGGGGTAATCCTATATGGAGCATAGTGGTGGTCGGGGAATGACCGATATCTAGAGGGACAGATTCTACGGACCACAAGCGCAGCAGGTGCGAGGAATCCATTGGCTGGAAGTGAGGTGGAGGTTGGAGACAAATAATATAGAGGTTAGTTACTTATTGACTTGGGCGGGTCGGATCCTATCAGGTTAATTTCAAGGGTTAGTACCTATTTATTCTATGTGGGTCATCTCTCAGCGCTCTTGTGTGGGTAAGCGGTCAGTGACCCTATGTGGGTCACCACTTACAAATCCTGTATCGGTCAGATCCATTATGGGTTAGTGCTCCACAATCCTATGTGGGTCCATGCATAAATATCCTATGTGGTTTATATCCTGTGTGGGTCATTTCAGGGGTCAGTACCTATCGATCCTGTGTGGGTCAAAATCTATATAATCTACATCAGTGCCTCTTGATAGATTACGATGATCTAAATTCGTTACTGATCATCTGTACATCTATACATCACTAATACCTGTGTGAGCTGAGTCTGTACCTTTGTGGTATTCTTCTGTGTGGCGTAACATTTTGGTACTTACCATTGTGGTGTTACCTTCGTGGTATTATTTCATTCGTGGAATAATTGAGCTTTAGGATAATGAGTTGGGAATTTTGTTTTCTCACGAAGCAGTTGGGTATACTTGTTAACATAGGTATATGTATGGGAATATAACTATGTAGGTTTGATTTTTGTTTCCATGATTTTTGTTTTATACTTTGTAGTTTTTGATATTCCTTATGGGGTATTAGGGTCCGTACTAAGTATCGTTATACTCACCCTTACACGGGGTTTGCCCGCGTCATGTGGTGTCTTGTACAAACGATGAAAAACATTGATTGAGGATGGGGGTACCAGGACTGAAAGCTGCTCCGAGGTAGACCTTAGGCAAGGTGTATCGCATATACAACCATTCTAGAGTTGTACCTAACCTTCAGGTAGGATCCTTGGTGAGTTTTGAAGGTTATTTATTTCATTTTTTCCTCCATTTCATAGTTTTACTTGTAGTTTCTAGTTGATCTTCTAATCCATCCCCCTTTACATAATATACTCACTCTGTTTACTATATTGATTAATATGAGATTGTATATTGTAGTGTGCTTAGTTGTGAGAGGATATAACTTATTAAGGCAATGCAATCTGGATTTTAGGGATATGGAATTCAAGTGATAGTCGCCATTCCCAAGCCTATAGAAGTTGGGCATGGGGTAGTCATGGCACGGGCCACAAGGGATAGGTCATGAAAAATTGGTATCAGAGGAGTTCGGTTCTACAGAAGAATTAGAACTCTGATCTTTTGACTTCCTAATAGTGTTATGTGAAATCAGTGTGTTTTTCTGTTTAGGGTGTCCACTGTTGGTGCAATGATCTATTTTTCCATACACCAGTACCCTGACATCTCATTTTCATCTTAGTACATGAAAACAATGATTGTGTGTGTGTGTGTGTGTGGGTTTGAAAAGATTTCATTGTGATATCTTTGAGTTATCTCACCCGGTATAACATAATTACAGTGGAAAACCTATTTATTTTCTGGATGCCTCCACATAGATAGCTAGCCATGGTTCTGGTTAGAGTACATGATGACATCACACTGAGCGACGATGCTTCGATGTAGGGCCCATTACAGTATTTGAACCATCTTGTGGTGTACGAGCTACACCACAACCCATTGGCCATCTGATTCCACTGCCCTAATAGTATAGGGTGCACGCCGTTTGATCATGTTATAGGGGTTCTAGCACCAGAGGCCTCAGAGGATTCGTGGTGAGAGGGATCCACAGTGTGCAGGGGAATGGCTGGAGGATATGGGTAGTGTTCTCCTACTGGTAAGGACACCAGCTGATCTCATGGTGAACCAAGCCTCCAGTCTTCTTCAGGCAGCAGTAGGCAGATAGTGGAGCTTGATGTTCCATGTTCACGATGAGGTGACTCTCATCTGGGCAGACTTCATGAGCTTTTTAAGGGAATATTTCTTCCCTATAGACACTACACTTTGTGCTTATACATGAGCTTCTTCACTTCCAACATGGTAGCATGACAATAGCTTAGTGTATGGAGTGGTTCACCGACCTCTCGTGATACTCCACTGACATTGTTGGGGACTCTTTTCTCAGGGACCAAACCATCAAGAAGGGGCTAAAATGGGAGATTATAGCTTTAACGGATTCTCTCTTCATCTCGATGCAAGCAGGGGTGTTAGATCCAGATCTCATATTGCTGAGCATGATTGAGGAGGAGTCACCGGCAGCAAGACCCACCACCGGGCGACACATAGTAGAGTCATCAGTAGCTGGAAATAGACAGATGATGCAGAGGTCCAAGAGGACCAGACCTATAGGTTGACAAATGCAGGATACATGGTCAGTCGTTCAAGGATCCAGACAGAGTAGCAGAATTTTAAGGATTAGAGAGTGTTACTCGTCCTGCAGGTAGAGTCACATGGTTTGTGACTACCCACCCCACCGTATAGATGACCAATATAAGGTCAAAGGAATTCTTCGATAGAGGTGAATATTTGATCGAGGAGTTATGCAGGAAGGAGGAAGATGTGGGAGAGGAGTAGGCTATGAATCATGCGGTGGGTGGATATATGAGGTTCAATCACCCCACCTTTAGGTGGTCCACCCTAACAATATAATGAAGGTGTACAAGAGAGACCTCACCACCAGGTAGCTATGGTTTATGAACATGGAGCTCTGGAGATTATACGAGGTATGATCTATACCTACTACAACCTAGCAGCAATAATTATAGATATATCTCCCAGTCACGCTTTTATTTCCACGACCCTCATTCGGAGCTCGGACATTCTGGTGGAGTTGTTGGTCCAATAAATATGGTTAGAGACACCTACAAGAGTGTATTATATGATTACACACTAATTTTAGTAGTGTGAGCTTACTCTAGGAGGCCCAAGATTTCGCTGGGAACTTCCATTAGCGGTGTTGTGGCCTTACGACTTCATCTTGGGTATGGACTGGTTATCTATATTCCATTCATAGATCGACTGTATTATTCACAAAGTGCGCTGTGTACACATGGATGGGGCTAGGATTTCCTTCATCGGTGAGAATGGAAACATTGCAGCACATGATGGAATTTCCCGATGGATGGTGCATCCGATCACACATCTATTGTCTAGACTTACCCTCGGGTGGTTGATTTTGAGAGTCCAAGATATCCTGTAGTGGTGGACCAATATGCTGACGTTTTTCCAGATGATGTTCTAGCTTTACATCCTCACAATAATGTGGATTTCTACATCGACTTGTACCTCGGGATGAAACAGACATCTACTCTATCATATCAGATTGCTTCCGTGGAGCTACGAGAGAAGAGAGTAAATATAGAGGACATGCATAGAAAGGGATTTACTATGTACAATGTTTCTCCTTGGGCACGCCCGATTTTGTTTGCCAAGAATGTGGATTGGAGTTTTGAGACTCTATGTGTAATATCAGGTGACTGAACCAGGTGACTGAGAAGAACAAGTACACACGCCCGAGGATTGACGATATCATTGCCAGCTGAATAGATCACGGTGGTTTTGGATGATTGATCTTAGATCAGGCTATCCCCAACTCAGGGTACGAGACAAGGATGAGCATAAAATAGCCTTCAGATATCGGTATAGCAACAATGAGTTCTTGGATATTCCATTAAGTGTGACAAACTCCCTAGAAATGTTCATGGGAATCATGAAAAAGATCTTCTAGCCTTACCACGATCACTTTCTATTAGTCTTCATCGATGATATCTTGATATATTCAGTGACGGAGGTGGAGCATACCTATCATTTGCAGAAACATTTGTACACACTCCATGATCACTATCATTATGGTATGATCTCGAAGTTCCAATTTTGGATCCAAGAGATTAACTTATTAGTACACATCATCTTGGAAGTTGGAGTTGAGGTTGAACTAATATAGATTGAGGTTGTGTTTTCTTGGCAGCCACCCAAGTGTGTGATTGGAGTGCAATGTTTCCAGGGTTTTTCTGGTTAATACCAGAGGTTTGGGCCTGTTTTTTCCAGAGTTGTGGCACAATCAGCAGCGTTGACAATGAAAGGGAAACACTTCATGTGGTCAGTGAGATTCCAGTGTAGTTTCTTGTAGTTGAGGTAGTAACTGACAATTGCAACAATCATGAGGATACCATAGGAGGGAGTTGGGTACGTAGTCTACTACGGCATGTCAGGGACCAAACATGGATGTGACCTGAGGCAGGAGCCAGCTGTGATCACATATGGTTCTCAACAGTGGATACAACATGAGAAGAACTACACTACCCATGATATGGAGTTAGTAGCAGGGGTCATAGCCCTTAATATGTAGTGACATTAATTGTTGGGTTAACATTTTATAGTTAACTCTAATCAGAAGATTCTCATGTATTTATTCTCTCAGAAGGACCTGATCCTGAGACAACAGTGTTGGATTGAGTTTTACCAGGTCTATGACATTGAGATAGTTTGTACTCCTATAAATGATAAGGTAGTAGCAGATGTACTCAGTATAAGATCTAGTATTCATTTGCTGAGTCACAGGGCAGATCAACTAGCCTATCTGTGGATATCCTACATGGATCAAGATGGTGCAACTTATCACTAGTCTTAGACAGTCACTCCACCACTCCATCAGTGTTTCATGGAGCCACAACTTGGGGACACTAACTATGAGGCTCAACGTGATCAGATATCCATAGTACATGCACATGATGGATTTTTTAATGTTTGGGAGCATGTCATCCTCTACAGAGGACGTCCTATGGTACCAGTGGCTGTTAGAGGGGATGTGTTGAGAGAGTTCCATACATCCCCTTTAGCGGTATACCCTACAGTGGAGAAAATGTACCAAGACCATCGGTATCAACACTTGTGGATACGAATGAAGAAATAAGTGGCATATTTTGTCTCACGGTGCCTCACTTTTCACCATGTGAAGGAAAAGCATCATTTACAAGCATGATTAGTTCATCCACTAGAGGTTCCAGAGTGGAAGGGGGAAGGATTTTCCACGTACATCAAGATAGGACTTCCATGCATGTCCTGGAGTCTTGATTCCATCTGGGTGATCGTGGATTGACTCACCAAGCCATCCAACTTCCTACCTATAGGAGAGCAGGGATCAGTAGAGATCGTAAAACTCTTCTATGTGCAAGAGACTGTACGACTTCATGGAGTTCCATCTACAATTGTCTCCAATCATGATCAATGTTTCACTTCTTGGCTTGGGAAGGGGTTCAAGGGGTTGTCTGGGACACAACATAGGCTGAGCACCGCCTTCCATCCTTAGAACGGATGGTCAGACTGAGAGGACTATTCATACCTTTGAGGACATGCTTCGTGCATGCATCCTAGTTTTCGGATAAAGCTAGGAGGATCAATTTACCTTGGTGGAGTATTCATACAACAATAGTCATCATTCATCTATTGAAATGGAACCATTCCAAGAGGTGTATGGTCAACCCTAGAGATCACATATGTGCTGGATTGACCAAGGGGAGTTAGCATTCATGGAATCCGGTTGGGTAAAATTATAATGCAGGGTGATCAATTCATAGTGTATGGATCTCATCTTTTGAGGCCTCATGCGAGAAACTATCATACACATGACATCAATATAGTACTCATGGTTCATGTTATGTGTTGTTTGAGGCACTATCTATTGGAAAATTTATTCCTCATTTACATGGATAATAAAAATATAAAATACATATTCACATTAAAATAATCAAATCTAAGGAAGTGATTTCACGTGGAGTAGCTGGATTATTTAATCATTAAGATATCTTATAAACATGGTAAGGGTAACGATGTGGCAGAGGCCATTATTTGGAAACCTCAAAAAAAAGCTATGATGGTGGATATAAGTGAGTTGCAGATGGTGGAAATATTATTTGATATGTATCTAGATGTTTCTAAATAGCATGAGAAACAAGTCTAAGATTCTCTTGCAGTGTAATCCACCCTTATGGAATAGATAGTGATGAGTCAATTATCAGATACCGATGGATTCATTATAAGGGAGAAAATCACATGAGATAACCCACCTCTGAGTTCATTTTTTGATGGTAGTGATACCATTATCTACTGTGAATTTTTGGGTGCCTTCATATTTACATGACAAGTTATTAAGAGAATCTCATTCGGAAGTATTGGTAGTTAATACTATTCTTACAATTATGTATAGAGATATACATTGTCAGTACTTGTGGGATGTTATGAAAAGGAAGAAAACATGATTCCTCAATCAATGAAACGTATGACAATAGGTGAAGGTATATCACCATCGACCTCCTATAATTCTATAGCCTATATCCATTCCTAAATTTAAATGTAATTACATCACCATGGATTTCATGATAGGGTTACTGAGAACTCCTCTATTAGCAATGTGTTTTCAATTATTATTGATAGGTCAAACAATTTCGTTCACTTTCTATTGACAAGGGGATCCTTATATGCTGATGAGATAAGAATGATTTACATTTGGGAGATATTTGGACATCATTGTGTTCCCTATTAAATCATTTTGGACTGAGACACTAGGATTACATCATGGTTCTAGAATGGTTTGTAGGAATCACTGGGATCACACGTGATCTTTGAAATTTCATATCAAAATTAGAAAAATCAACAGTTCATGTGGATGATTCATGTGTTATAAGATATGATACAAGACTATATTTACATTTTAGAAGATCATGGAATAATAATATTACTATAGTTGTGTTTTCCTACAACAATAGCTTTCAAGTGATAATTAAGGTGGCTTTAAATGAGGACATCTATGGTTGACCACATCGTTCACCTTTGAATTGGCATGAGGAAGGTGAGGATGACCTACTGGGTCCCTATTCTAATCAAGAGACATTAGGGAATTTCCTTCTAATTCAAAATCATATGGCTACAACTCTATAATGTCTTGTATTTTCCTTCTTTTATTTTTAAATATTATATGGAATTATTATGAGACCTGGCACAAGGACGACACATCATTACGAGGCCCGATGATCCCAAAATGGTGTTTGAATTTTTTCTTATGTTATATGAGTTAACATGTATTTTTAGTTGTGGAATTTTACAAACGGATGCTGGGATTAAAAATCTGAGGGAATAGCAGCGTCCGGGACGATGACAATACCTATGAATTAGTCTATCCTTGTCCTGTGTGCATCTGTGGAAAAGTAATTTTTTTAACGTTTTTAGTAAAAATAAATAAAATATATTCACAAATTTATTTTATTTTATTTTGAAACATCCGGTGCAGCACAGCGACGAGGTAACTATGTAATTAATTAATGTCTTTCCATAATTACTCTTAAAAACATTGAGGAATCAATAATACCACAACATGTTGGCTTTCTAAAACATGTATTCTATTTTTAATAGGTTAATAGAATGTTGTTTATTGGAAAATTTGGGAAGAATCTCTAGAGAATACATGGATATTTGGAGACATCTTTCTGTGATGAACAACTGTAAATCAATGTTGTAAATCGCTATGCTAATAATGTTGAAGCTTCTCAGCAACGGCGGAAGCATGAACCTTTCTTCAGCAACTGATCCCTTCTCGAGGTAGGGGTTATTATTTCTATTCCTTTTCCCCATTGATGGATTAATCATCGAAAAAAAACCATCCCACGAAAAGGTTGATCCGTAGATCATGATTTCTAGCGGGAGGGTTTTTATTGGAATTTTTTTAATATTAATCCATGATTATTGTTAATGTTTTGATAATTCTCCATTTTATACTACTAACGGGAGAAGATCAACACTGTGATGAAAAATGGCGGAGGATCGTTCCTCGACTTGATTATTAGATTTTCTTCCCCCTTTCTTTTCCTCGAGCATTCTTCTCATTCTTCGTGGGGTGAGGAACAATGTATTTATGAAAAATATTTTAACAATGGAACTATTCTTAATTAAATTTCCGATGTCAAAACACCATTATAGAGGTGTGATGACGGTAACGGGTGATGAATCAGACCCACTAGGGAAAGACTGTTCTTCGAGCATTCTTCACCTAGGTGGATCGTTAAGTGTTTTCGGGACCTATTGAAGGCCTGAAGACAGTTGGATTGGCTTCATGTGGTCAGGGCAAGAAAAACCATGGAGTTTCATGGCGTTCAAATGGCCATATCGAAGAATAGTTCAACACAGGAGGCACGCAGGCGTGAAGCATCAATTAGTGAAAATTCTGGAATACACAGAGCGAACATCTGAAAAACACGCCGTGTATTACAAGAGGTGACTTCTAGGGTTTTAGGGGTGAGGTAGGTATCACACGGCAAATTTCCACAGTCACATGTCATGTTGGACCTTCCCGAAACAATAGTGTGTATATTGGGAAATACACAAAACACGTGGAGAATGACATGACTTCGCGACACTGCATGTACTCACTATGAATCATGACAAAGGTTGCTACGTGTGATACGACAGGTATTCTCAGAAATAAAAAGAGATGAGATGGACTATACAGCTTCAGAACATGGACTATAGACCCTACGAAGCATAGTAGAGGAAAATACTCAGGAATCGATGTGTATCTAGGAGATACACAGACACGTCATGGAGTACACGACCATGTTCACCACCACACGACCAGGCGAGGCCAATAACGCTGGTCACTGCATGTACCGATTACACGGGTTGGAACACATGGGTTTAGGCCTTGTATGAGCCCATGGAAAGCGTACAGAGAGTCCACACTAGTTACTATGACATGGCGTGTACTCTTTACCACATGTAGTGTACTGTCTTTTTCTACACGACCAGGCTTACGACACGAGCAGTTGTACTTGGGATGTACTCGGGGTCAGAAAACACGTCGTGTGATACTCTTAATATCATGTGAATCAGTATGAGTTGCGGTATCCACCATGGATCTGGCAGTGATCCTCATATGTGTATCATGATCATTCCCACTCAGAATTATTTTCTCCCTTATTGAGTATATCTATCTATCATGATCTACCCCAGTCAAGAGTGTGATATCACGTAATGATTTTTTACATATGTTGTGTCTTTTCTTGAGGAAAAATACCTTTTAGATGGATGTCATTAGTTCTATTCAGACTTGTAGAATGAGTTCTACCAGAATGAGTGATTCGTGGAATCATCAAACTGAACCTCTACTAGGGGTGTGCGGTTGTGTGGCTTCTCTCTAGACTACGAGTCTCAGTTTTGAGTATATCTATATTGTGTTACCCTATTATATGTTAAGTAGGCATATATTGTGTAGATTTGAATGTGAAACTCCTTTGGGTATTTCTTTGTGTTTTTCGGGGTCTCATACTGAGTATTGTTATACTCACCCATGCACGGGCCTTGCCTACACGTGTGATGTCTTGTGCAAAGAGCATCCATTTGACAGAGTCCAAGGAGGACCTTTGTAGGACCAAGATTTCTGAGTTCTATACAGGCTGAGTCGTTGCTATGGCTATGATCACCAGTCCTTGTACCGCTTTTGGTTTACATGTGGGACTTTGTAGTTTTCAGAATCTTATTTTGGTGGGCTTGTATTCTGGCCAAGTTTATATTCATCTCATTTCTTTCCATCATACTCTATTGGTTTGGTTTAGTTTTATGCATTCATTTTGTTCCTTAGTGGTTTTTACATTTCACATTTTTTGGGCCTGGAGATGTGGGTGTGTGTACTGGTTCTTAGGAATTTCCACCCATGTTAGTAACATGCCTACTCAGTACTAGTCACCAGACCCTGTCCTGTTGGAGGCAGTCTTGGGGAGTTGTGGAGTGGGAACCATTTGGATGGGTCGTGATAGAGACCTATCTGAGGTGGTATGATCAACAATAGGTTCAAGAGTCATTGAGTTTGGTTTGGGGAAACATGGTTAAGTGTTTCGAGTTAGGATTTCAGGCCAGGGACTACAGTGTTGGTGTGGGCCACTGACATATCTATACACTAGAATTCTAATAACTTTATTTTCAACATGGTACATGAAAACACTAGTTAAAGGTAATTAAATGAATGGTACATGCATCATATAATAAAGGGTTGTGTTTTCCATGTCCTTATGTCATCCATCCAAATATACTCATTGACCATGTACATCATGTTTCATTAATGGATGCCTCCTTGATGCATACCCACTAGGATTCAAGAGCACGATCAGGAGGATGACCCCCTCAGTGATGAGACATTGATATAGGGACCATTTCCCCAGGTTTTTCCTCCAGGTGGTGAACCTACTATACCACCAGTAGCGGAGTAGCTCGTGGTATATGTAGTACTGACTGATGAGGATCATAGGTTGAGAGTGCTCTAGGTGTTCCATATAAAGAGACCCTTATGGATCCGAGGTGAGCCCGACACTCAGGTAGTTGATGACTGGCTTGAGATGATCACTAGAGTTTTCTATCTAGTGAGGACATAAG
The DNA here is from genome assembly GCA_963277665.1 of Viscum album. Taxonomy (NCBI): domain Eukaryota; kingdom Viridiplantae; phylum Streptophyta; class Magnoliopsida; order Santalales; family Viscaceae; genus Viscum; species Viscum album. The sequence goes on from OY728138.1 coordinate 837,002,411, forward strand.
CATACTAGATGCTGATCTTAGGATCTAGCCTTCTTCAAGGTTCTGTGGGACGATGGTGGAGTCTGACCAAACAAACTCAGGATAAGGAGACAATTTCATGGAAGAAGTTTGATATATTCTTAAGTGATGAGTTATCTCCAGTTACAACGAGAGAAGTATGCATCCAGGAGCTTCTTCAGCTCCAACATAGCAATATAACATTAGACAACTATTCATCAATGTTCACCAAACTCGCCAGGTACTCTATTGATAAAGTCTGGGATCAGAACATCATAGCTCAGACCCTCGAGTGAGGTCTATTGTGGGACATCCGAGCTAGTGCCATTACTCTATGCATTTATACATATTATGGAGTGCCCGAGAGGCCCCTAGGGACCGAGAACTTCTTGGCAGAGCAGTGACATTCGATGATAGTCAGTAGTAGGCACACAGGTCTGTAGACCTCGGTAGTGGGGATCCGACATCAGACATAAGGATCTGGATATGGGAAACTTCATAGGAGGATCCAAGATGGAGGATCAATAGTCTTGGGCACTCAGGATATATCGGTTCACCCCAGGGAGATGTGGTTCTACTCATACGATGACTGGGGACATCTCGCTAAGGATTGTTTGACCCGTCGAGCTCCAAAAATGGAACCGGTGGATGGACCACTAGGATAGAGCCAGTGAATGGATCAGATAGACTTCCCAGGTGGGAGACATAGTAGAGGAGTAGGGAGAGGTGCAATTTGTGGAAGACGCTTCGACATACTTCCACAACCACCCCATGAGGCCCTCATCAGGCATAATAAGTTGGGGGACAGGGGCGGGGACATCTTCATGTGGTCGAGGCATACGACCCAGGGACTACAGGGTTGATCTGAGGTTACGATCTATGTATTATATACCTTAGTTGAAGTACTTATTGACATAGGTTCCAATCAATCCTTCATCACCACATGTCTTGTTCAATACCTTGAGATTCCATTAGATCCATTGACTCGATCCTTACGCTTGGAGACACCTATTGGAGGAGACTTGATGATAACACACCTTTACAGACAGTGTGATCTTACTAATGGAGGTGAGAGTTTTGGTTGTAACCTTTTCTTGGTAGCATTGAGGCCTCACGACGTCATTCTCGGTATGAATTGGTTATCTGTCATCCATTCCCAAATTGACTATTTTAGGAGAAGAGTGAGGTGTTTCCGCTGTGATGGGATGAGGTTTTCTTTGGTTGGAGAAAAGGAAACTCAGGTATCCTAGAATGAGCTCATTCATAGGAGGTTGCAGTTGATGAGATGAGCTCCTAGGTCCTAGCAGTAGTGGCGGAGTACAATGATGTCTCACCCAAAGAGGTTCTAGGAATACCTCACTAACAAAAAGAGACATCTACATCGACACACACTCCAGGATGGCATCAATTTATTCATCATCATATAGGATGACACTCGTAGAGCGTCTATAGTTGAGGGTGTAGTTGGAGGATATGCATAGAAAGGATTTAGTGAGACCTAGAGTTTCACCCAAGGCATCCCTAGTCTTGTATTCTAAGAATGAAGATGTTAGTTTGAGGTTATGCATGGATTACCAGTGCCTGAATCTTGTAACAGTGAAGAACATGTATTCACTACTGAGAATTGATGACCTCTTCTATCAGATAAGAGGGGCATAGTGGTTCTCGATGGTTGACCTTAGATCTTGTTATCAGCAGTTACGAGTATGGGAAAAGGTTATAATAAATACATCATTAGGATATTGCTACGGTCACTATTAGTACATGGTGATGGCCATCAGCATGATGAATGCCACCCGTGTTGTTCATGGGACTGATGAACCAGATCATCCAGTCATACATGGAATTGTTCGTAGTGGTCTTCATCGACGACATCCTTGTGTACTCAGTGTTAGTGTATGAGCATTCGAGACACCTACAGATGGATCTAGATGTACTCTAAGACCACCTTCTTTTTGGGAAGCTCTTGAAGTGCCAGTTCTGGATTTAAGAGGTCCACAGTATGGGACATGTATTCTTAGCTATTACGACCCAATGATTTTTAAGGGAAAATACCTTCTTATAATTATGTCATAAAATAACATAAAAACACAACATATTAAACTACTATGTGATAAGGGAGCATTAAACATATGATTTTCACTCATGTGTTTGGAATTTTAAAAATATGACATACACGGTTGTGTTCAAGATGATTTGTGGAGTCTAATAAAACAAAAAAAAAATTGTATAGTAACATTCCCTTATTAATAGTAGAATAACCATATGAATAGTGATATACCCTAAATAATAGTAACCTTACCTATGATAGTATAAAAATAATATTACAGTGAATGTATGATGTACATATATTTTAGAATAAGTAAATGAATGTTTTAAAACAGTTGTTTTGTATGAAACCATGATTTTAATTAAATATTAAATTAATAATATATAGAAAATTATTTTTGAAAAATGGAATTAAATTTTTTATTCTACACATCAAAAAAAGGTTGGCATAAATTTTTTGGATTTTTCTAGAATACTGGAAATTTTGCGAATAGTGAAATACCGTAATTTACAAAAATAAGATAAATAAGCTAATTATAGATTCATGTGTGATGGTATTCTGATATTATCCCACTAGGTTAGATATCACATGATACAATTACTATTCTTGGTCATTCAATACTCATTATTCCTTGTCTTAGGGGAAAATAATAATCTAATGAACTTTATATTAAAGAAACCCCTCTCCCCTCCACTATAAAAACCACCCTTCACACCCTCATTTCCTCACACCTCTCAAGCTCCAAGACTTATCTAAAATCTGCCCAAAAACCTTCCCTAGCCCCGCTCTCATGTCCAATAGACGATGGTTTCATCAAAACACCACGCTTAGCTTTCTTAAGGAGGATCACAAGAGGAGTATTTAAGAGGTAATTTATCTCCCTCTTCTCCTTTAATTTTCATTCAAGTTTAAGTTAATTTCTTCATCTCTCCCAACCTATCATAATCCAAATGGTATTTTAACTCCATTATTATACATATAATGTAATTTTATGGTTCTATTGTGAAATTATATCATCCATACCCCTTTACATCTTCATATTATTTTATTAAGGAGAACGTTGTTCAAGAGGTGTTAATTTATCACCATCAAGAACGACACGATTTCATCATCCATTTATACCACTAGATCTGGTCAGGAGACCATTTTTATGTTTGAACCAGAATTTTTTATATGTATTATTTCTTATTTAATGTTCTGGAAAAAACCTATGGCCATATTACTAAGTGATAAATAAAAATAAGTTCGTTGTGGTCGAAAAAACGCCCAAATTAACCCAAATAATCATCATTTAATTATTATCTAATGAATCATCCACATAGATATATTATTATTCTTTTTAAGATCATTTAATAAAATGATATTTTATTAATAACATGTAATATGAGTTTTGGATGTTTACCCATGTTTACCTGAACATCAATTTGAGAATACAAGTGAACCACTCATGAAAACTATAAAAACAAACATTCCTGAAAAATGTTTTTTAAACTCTATAACTCATCCAAAGGTTCCTAAAATCACTTAAGAAAACCCTAATGAACCAAATTAATGTACACAGGGTTTTGTATTTCTAGTTGATGAATATAATGTCATTATACATGAAATTAAAGAGAAAAAAGCATTCAGATAAAAGGTAAGGGGAAAATCTAGAACCAAATTTTCTTTCTTTGGGTTCTCCCTCTTTCACTACAAATTTTGTAGGGTAACTTCTTAAAAATAAAATGTTTATAATTATCTTACCTTATCTGGGATATACATTTTTTCTACTAATGTTTACTTTAAACAGAATTTATTACAAAAGAACTCTTTTTTTTAGAACTCGACTTTTATCCCTCATTCATGGATGATGGTTCATGATCAAGTATATTGTTCCATATTTATTTTGGGAACCCAATGTTTATGAATATATTATTTTTAGATGAAAACAATTCTTTTCCATGGGTTTTTTATGTTAATTATTTATATATTTTCAATGTGGCATGCATGATGATGATAAAATTATTGGGTGACGAGTGCACCTAGAATTATATAGTGCAATATGAATGTTTGAATATAATGGGTGCGCCTAGAATTATACAGTCCTCCAATGCATTGGGTAAAGTGATGAATCTAACGATTCAATGTGAAATTATGTGTGAAAAAGATTGTAGCTTGGTTCAAAATTAGGTTTGGTAGTTAACCACTATGATATGATGTTTCATTTTTTTGCATTGCCACAATTTATGTCTTTTATTTATGCTCCTCTCATGTTAATGATCATTTTCCTATGTCATGATTATGCTCAAACCATGATATATTCTTCTTATATATCCAATTACTGGGATTTTAGCTCACCACTTTTTATGTATACCCTCAGGATCCTAGATGTACTAAGGAGAGGACATGTTACAATAAGAATCTAGAGAAGAAAAATTAAATATATGTTTTTGATTGATGCTTTAATTGTTATGTATGGTCCTAGATTTCCTAAGATTCTGGACCTTTGGAACCTCTATGTCTAATATTATTATGTTGATTATCTTTAACGATATTTAATAATAATTTAATAAAAGACAGTTTCGCTATAGTTTGTATCATAGGAATGGTTTAGTTAATTTGGAAATTAGGATTAGTGAACCCTAGAGAAAAACTATAGCATGAGAATAAGTTAAAATATGCACACAAAAATATTAACATAGGAATCCCATATGTTATATTTTTGGTATATATTTTTAAATGAATAAGTTATTCCTGAATTTTTTACTTATGTTTTTTTCTAACCTTTTCTATTATATAAAATAGTTGGAACCAAGAAAAATCAGGCCAACAACTCGTGCAAGGGCTAATAAAATGATTTCCCAAATGACATCCCAAATGATTTGAGAGGTGGAGTTAAAAGCTTCATGGAGATGCTTACCTAATTATCTTAGGATTTAAAAAACAACCATAATAATGGGGAATGTCCTTTTTCCCCAAATATGGAGCAACTGGCTATCAAATGTTTTATACGACAACCACCACTGACGTTAAGTGGATTATCTGATCCACTAGTTGCAAAACAGTGTGTAATATCCATGGAGAATATTATTTCTGTGATTTACTATTTTGAGTTAGATAAGGTGACTCTATGCATTTATCGTCTAGATGGAGATGCTAATCAGTGGTGGGTTTTGATTAAGAACACCAAGCCAAGAGAAGAAATTGATGAAATGAAATGGGAAGACATTAATATAAATTTTGTTTACAAGTATTTTCCAAGAACCATTCTCACAAATATGGATAGAGAATTCATTGATATCATGTAAAAAATAAAGAGAATCGGTCACAAACTATAAAGCGAATTTCCCAGGTCTTTCAACGCACGCTTCAGATTTTGTTATGAATAATGATAGAAAAATTGATAGATTATTTAGTGGATTAAAACAACAATTTCAAAATTCTCTTACAATTCGAGACTTTGGGAGTTATGAATAAGTTGTTCGATGTACCCTCAAAGTGGAGATGGGGTTTGGAGAATGGTCTCATGGATATGGGGATACGAAACGAAAGATGGAGTTTCAAGCTGGAGATTCTAATGACAAAAATGGGAATAAAACTCAATGACCCAAATGCAAAAATTTTTTGATGATGCACCATGGGAACTGCCTCAATGGGATGGGGAAGTGCCTAATGTGTGGGGAAGAAGTAAACCATGATCAAGAGTGTTGAAAAGATATGAAATGGAAGGATAATGTGGTAGGAGAATGGAGAGAACCACTCATGGTTCAATGATATAATTGTAGTGAGCTAGGGCACTATGTATGTCAGTGCACTGAACCTCGAGTTCTCGAGGGTAATCAAGGTTTGCAACCACCAAATCCAATTGAACAAGGGAAGGCTTATTCCATCAATACTGCAAAAGTGGAACATGATAATGAAGTCAAACAAGGTACACTTCCTATTCACTGAAGAATGGAAAAAGTATTATTTGATTCTTGTTCTACGCATTCCATTATATCTGGAATGTTTTCTAGAACTATTGAATCGAATGCCCGAAATCATGAAGTATAGATATATGTAAAAACACCAAGTGGTGTAGTCATCGCAACTCAAGTGTTTGACTCTTCTCTTATTGGCGTATGTGGGAAGATTCTTCCAGAAAATCTCGTAATAATTCCCTTGGTGGAATTCGACCATATAATGGGAATAGATTAACACTCGTTATATAAAACACATATCAACATTCAAGGAAAGGAAATATCATTTCATATTTTGAGCCATCCCATACTCCTCTACAAATTCAAAGAAGATCAACAGTCTCCTGTGGAATATCCTTCAATGGTGTGAGAGTTTATTCCCTTTGATGAAGCATACATCGCACAAATGGTTGAGTAGAAAGAAAGTTCCAACCTTGAGGAAATGACTGTTGTGAGGGAATATGATGATATATTTCCTGATGAGTTACCATGAATTCCCCCGGATCATGAGGTATAGTTCTCAATTGAACTCATACGTGGAGCTACTTTTATCTCAAAGTGTCCCTAGATGATGGCTCTTATCGAACAGGATGAGTTAAAGAAGAATCTGCAAGAGCATATAGGAAAAGGGTTCATCACCCTAGTGCATCACATTGGGGTGTGCCAATGCTCTTTGATAAGAAGAAGGATGTAACAATGCGGTTGTGTATCGTTTATCAGGAACTCAACAAAATCACCCCAATGACCAAGTATCCTATTCAAATGATTGATGACTTGTTATATCAGTTAAGAGGTGATCAATACATCTCATAGTTGATATTCGTTATGGATATCATTAGGTAAAGGTGAAGAAAGAAGATATTCAGAAGACTTCCTTCCAAATATGGTATAGGAACTATGAGTTTTTGGTGATGCCCTTCGGACATACTAATGCCCGTGCAATATTCCTAGATTTGATGAATAGAGTCTTTAGACATTACCTTGGAAAATTTGTGGTAGTGTTTATTGATTATATTATCATCTACTCCATGAGGGAGGAGGAGCATGAAGAATAACTAAGACATGTGCTAGAAACATTAATAAAGAAGAAGTTGTATTCCATGTTCCGCAAGTGTGAATTTTGGATGAAGAAAGTCATGTTCTTTAGACATGTTATCACAAGTGAGGGAATTTCAATTGATCCTTCAAAAATAAATGTGATTGAGGAATATCCCAAGCCCTCCAGTGTCACAAAAATCCATAGTTTTCGTGGATTATCTAGTTAATACCAACGTTTTCTGAGAAACATCTCACGATTTTCAAGACCCCTAACTGAGTTAACATGGAAAGGTGTAATGTATGTTTTGATAGAATAATGTGAGGTAAGCATCAAAGAGCTAAATAGAAGGCCGATCACTACACCTGTGCTCACACTAATTAAATGTGGAGGAAGTTTTGAGACATACAATGATACTTCAAAGAAAATATTGCGTTGTGTACTCATGAAAAATGACAATGTGATAGCCTACGCCTCACTACACTTGATGATCCATGAGTAGAACTTCCCGATGCAAGATCTTGAGATGGCAGCCATGATTTTTGCCTTGAAAATCTGGAGGCACTACCTTTATGGTGTGAAATGTGACACAAACACCGACCACAAGAGCCTAAAGTATATATTCACACAAAATGAACTCAACATGTGTCAAAGGATATTGTTTGTTCTAATCAATGATTACAATTTCTCTATTCACTACCATCCTGAAAGGAGAACAAGTTAGCTGATGATCTAAGGCGAAAAGAACTTGCTATTCTATCCTTGTTATGGATTGAGAAAGACCCTATATTTTTAGATATTAAAAGGATGGATGAGGAAATAATAATTGTAGGGGATACATTCTACCTTTCCCAAATGATTGCGCAACCATCCATCCTGGAGAAGATTAAGGAAGAACAAACAGATGATGTGGAGATACAAAAGTTGATAAATTTAGTAAAGGAAGGGAAGCTGGAGGAGGTCCATATTGGTGATGATGGTTTGATTCGGTTTGGAATGTGGATTTGTGTGTCTTAATCAAATGGGATAAAGAATTAGCTATTGGAAAATGGACATAGCTCAGCATTCCCTATCAATACTGGGAGTACCAATATGTACAGTGATCTCCAAGAACACTTATGGAGGGATAACATGAAGCAAGAGATTGCGGAATATATATGAAGGTGCTTGGCATGTCCGCAAGTTAAAGATGAGTGAAAAAAGTCCAATGGTATGATGCAGCCATTGCCTATACCCATGTGGAAATGGGAAAATGTGACTATGGACTTTTTCATTGGTCTCCCAAAGACGTCGAAGGGAAATAATGTGATATGGGTTGTGGTTGTCTGACTCAACAAGAATACCCATTTTAGAGATATTCCTGAAGATCTCTTGTTTGAAAAACTTTCAATGATATATGTGAAGGAAGTGATGATACTACATGGTGTTCCACTCTCAATTGGCTCTGACTGTGATCCAAGGATCACATCTAAATTTTAGAGGATCCTTCAACATTCTTTGAGAACTGAATTAGATTTCAGCACAGACTATCACCACCAAACTGATGGCTAATCTGAAAGGACTATTTAGACACATGGTGATATGAAAAAGGCCTTATCTCTTGAATTAAAAGGTGGTTGGAATCAGAAAATCTCATTGGTTTTGTTCTCATACATCAATAACTTAAACTCAATTATTCAGATGGCTCCATATGAAGCTCTGTATGGAAAGCGATGTAGAACTCCAACCTGTTGGGATGAAGATGGAGAAAGAAAGCTATTTGGAACCAATATTGTGCATGAGATGACAGAGAAGGTTGAATACATCTATAAACACATCAAATCTACTCAAAGTCGACAAAAATATAAAATGACAACCGTCAAAGGAGCTTTGAGTTCGTCGTTGGAGATTAAGTATTTTTTCGAATATCTCCATGGAAGAGAGTCATGCGATTCAGATAGAAAGGGAAGATAATACCAAGGTATATTGGCCCCTTTGAGATCCTTGACCACATAGGAGCTGAGGCCTAATGGCTTTCACTTACACTAAATATAGCTCGATTTCATGATGTTTTTCACATATCACTCTTGAGGATGTACGTACCTAATCCCTCACATGTACTAAACATAGAGGTGGTGTAGCTGGATGATGATCTCTCCTATAAGGAACACCCAGTAAAGATTATGGATCAGAGAGATAAGGTTATATGCAACAAGACAACCCATCTTGTCAATGTGGTGTGGAGGAACCATAAGTTTGAGGATGCAACTTTGGAACTATAAGAGGTTATGAAGGAGAAACACCCTCACCTATTTGTGTAAAGTGAAATTTCGGGGGTGAAATTTAATAAGGGGGAAGAATGTAACGACCCAAAGCTTTTCAATGGAAATTCCCATATTATAATTATGTCATAAAATAAAATTAAAACCCAACATTATGAACTAATAAGTGATAAGTGAAATTTAAACATAAGTTTGTCACTTCTGTGTTTGGATTTTAAAAATATTACATACATGATTGTGTTCAAGTTTATTTTTGGAGTCTAATAAAAGAGAAATAATTTTTAGTGAATAGTAACTGATCCTTATGAATAGTAACATAACCTTATGAATATTGATATACCATAATTAATAGTAACCTTACATATGATATAATAAAAATAATATTCAAGTAAAAGTATAAGGTACCTATATTTTAGAATAAGTAAATGAATGTTTTAAAATTGTTTTTTAGTAATAAACAGTTATTTTAATTAAATATTAAATTAATCATATTTAGATTTTGTTTGAATTATGTACTCATTTTTGGATTCAACACATAGAAAAATGGTTGGGGTAAATTTAACGAATTTTTTTGAAATACATGAATTTTTGATGAATATTTAAATATCGTAATTTACAAAAATAAGCTAAATAAGATATTTATAGAGTCATGTATGATGTTCTACTGATGTAAGACCACTTGGATAGAGATCCCAAATAAAATAACTATTCTTGTTCATTCAAGACTCAATATTCCTTGTCTAAGGGGATATTAATAAACTAATGAATTTTATATTAAGGAAACCCCTATCCCCTCCACTAAAAAAACCACCCTTCACATCCTCATTTCATTACACCTCTCAAGATCAAAGCCTTCTCAAAACTCTGCACCATCATCTTCCATATCCCCTCTACCACGTCTAAGAGATACTCGTGTCATCAAAAGACCAACCATAACTTCTTTAAGGAGGATCACAAGAGGAGGATTTAAGATGTAATTTCTCTCCCTCATGTCCATTAATTTCCTCTCATGTTCAAGTTCATTTCTTGAAATCTCCCAACATATCATTATCCAAATTGTATTTTAACTCTAGTATTATACATATACTGTGATTTTATGATGCTAATTGGATATCATATCATCCAACACCCATTTCCTCTCCATTTTATTTTATTAAATAGAACATTGTTGGTGAGGTGTTAATTTATCACCTTCATGAATGACATACTTTATTATTCCGTTTCTACCTTAACATCTGGTCATGATAAAATTTTTATGGTCGAACCAGAATTTTGAATATGTATTATATCATATTTAGAGTTATTGAAAAATCTTACAACCATATTACTAAGTGGTAAATTAAAACAAGTTCATTGTGATAGAAAAACAGCCCAAATTAACCCAAATAATCATCCTTTAATTCTTACCTAATGATTCATCCACATGGATATAATATGATTCATTATAAGATCATTCAATAACCTGTAATGTCATTAATAACACGTAATATTATTTCTAGATGATTACCCCTTCGTCAACAACTAATCCATTCTTGAGGTAGGAGTTGTTATTTCAATTCCTTTTCACCATTCTTGGAATAAATGTCAAACGCGATCCATCCCATGAATAGGATGATCCACAGATCATGCTTTCTAGCATGAGGATATTTATTTGAATTTTTTTTGTGATTAATCCACGATTATTGTTATTGTTTTGATCATTATCTCTTTGATACTACTAACAGGACAAGATCAATGTCACGACCCGACCCTTCCCGTGTTCGAGCCGCAACAACCCCATGCCCGCCTCCATAGGCCAGGGGCTGGCGACCAGCGCCGAAGGTACAATAACTATGGGAGGACTTTTCCTAAGTACCTGTACACACACACGCAGCACACTAAATGTAAAAGTGCAGAGAAAAAAAAGAAAATAAATGGGCAACTGCTATAAATAACCATAAGAGTGCATCAACCTCAAAACTGTACAAAGAAAGATGATGGTAAACTGAAAAGTAAAAGGGAAAAAACAAGTGCCCTACCAGAAAAGTGCCATAACCCAGAAACAGTTGAACGAAAGAAAAAATAGCTGGAAGGGTTCCCCACCTGGAACCTGACTCTTACCACTGCATGTGGTCAAAGCTCCCAAGCTCCTAAGATCCACGGTCGTCCCGGTCAACCTGTTTGTTGTCTGCAAGGGCACACCATGTGCTGGAAAAACCCAAGTAGTGGTGAGTATAAAAATACTCCGTAGGATACCCCGAAGGCTCGAGGAAACCACAAAGGAGGTATCGAAGGGTGATAAGTAGAGCGAACAGGAAAAGTATAGGAGTACAACTGAATGTGCAGTTATGAGTATAGAAGTAAAGATTCCAGCTTAACCCAACAAGAGAAACGAGGTAGACACGTCCAGACACAAGGCGCTGGAAACGGGGAGAAGATGAACTTCCCATCAAGTCTTCGCTACCTATAGTAGGATAGTAGACTCATCCAACCACGAGAATCTAGACACGGAAAGCACGTGGCATACCCCGCACGTCTTTGCCTCTCCTAGAAGGAGAGTAACCAAAACCCAAGAAGTGGGTATTGGAACACGGTATACAAATATATATGCTCTATCAAGAAGCCCGAACAAGGTCATAAGGGGATCTCCATCCCGTATCTCAGCCCAAGAAAAGTTAGTCACCAAAAGACCCAGAAGAAAACACCATCGATGCCCAACATCCCACACGTCTGCCCCGAACTACAAGTCAAGGGGCTCAAACCACCACACCTCTAAACTATCCGCTTTGGGAAGCAAAAACTCACCCACATAGTTTTAGGTCACGTCACAAGGATGTTTCTCATTGGTGGAAAGGGCCCCTCATACTTGAATGTTCTGGGGGAACGTCAAACCACAACATGTCACTTCCCTACAGTCGAGAGGTTTGCTAAAAGTCGACAGGCGAGACTCTGCCCAAGCCCACTGGAGGGTCCCTGGAAGTCGACCCGTTCCCACTACAGGGTGACCTGACAAGAGTAGATGGGTGCCACACTGCCTAGTCCCGTAACAGGGTAATTCACTGGAGGGTGACCTGGCTAAATTCAGCAACGGGACCACTGCCTAGCCAAGCTGGAGGTAACTCGGCATCGAGGACCACTGCCCAGCCCAGTTGGAGGTAAGCCTGGCATCGGGGACCACTGCCCAGCCCAGCTGGAGGTAAGCCCGACATCGGGGACCACTGGACAGCCGCACTGGAGGTAAGCCCCGCATTGGGGACCACTACCCATCCCAGCTAGAGGTAAGCCCAGAACTGCTCTTGCCATCCCTGCTGGATGGTAGTGGTCGGTGAACACCATTGTATTGGCCTTCCCTACTGGATGGTAACCAACTGGAGAGCCCTACTTGAAACAACCCCAGCCAGGCTGGTAACAACATCAGCCCTGCAGGAAACAACCTCAGTCCTGCTGATAACAACCTCAGCCCTGCTGGGAGAAACCTCAGCCCTGCTGGAAACCACCTCAGCCCTGCTAAAAACAACATCAGCCCTGCTGGAAACAACCTCATCCCTACTGGAAACCACCTCAGCCCTACTGGAAACAACCTCCTAGGTAGAGGATCGGTGCCCAGGTAATGTGTTGGTCACACTGAATCCACAAGAACTCTACCAGGGGTCACGAAAGAATGGGAGAAACACCCCAGGCCTCTCAAGGCAATCACGCTCCAATCCGCTAAGTCACGGTTGAGGCGGACCGAGTGAACTCATCCTAGAAAGTGGAAAAACACCCATGATGTACGGGCACACGGAGTTGTAAACAGTGCCACAGTCCGGTGAAAGGGTCATGGTACTGATACCCCTCATATCTAAACAAACAGAGGAAAAAACCATCTCTTCTATCCAAACCATCAAGAAATAAACAAGGGTAGACCACTCAACCTTGCTGGTCAAAACCAGTGAGAAGAGGACCAGGGGAAAACTCAACCCTACTGGTCAATAAAACAAGAACAGAGGAACACTCTACATCATGAGAGGTCCAAATTACGTAAAGAAGAACATTTGAAGCACATGGGTTCCACATGACGTGTGGTCCCATGTCAACCCCAACTGAACGCACAAACGTTCTCAGGTACAAACAACCACATGTACCTCCAATCATTTCCATATACTCTCAGAGTATACCGCATTCCATCGAAAAGTCTATCGTGAAAATGGCACCCAACATCAATGCGAAGGCGTAACGTAACAACTCCAACATTCCATCTTATCAGCTAAGGCACAACCAACCAAATCTCTCCACTCACATGAGAGTGCACGCAATCACACTCCAACGGTTCTCTGCAAACACGGCGAGGAGAACCGCCATCAGGGAACCATTAAAATTTACATATTAAATAAGATCATGAAAGTGGCACTGCACAACCAAACAGATCGCATCGTTGTAATCCTCATGAAAAAACACGCGAGATAGAATACTTACTCGTCTCAAACAAATATCACAAGTAAAAAGTCTCCAACATCACCTCACGCCTGAACGATGCTCCGTGATCCCGAACCTCAGCCCCGAAAACTGTCGGGCGCATCACACCATTGTGATCCCCTCAGGAAAACACGTCAAAAAGACTGCTCACTTGAGTGCAACAGATAACAGGAGAAAAAGATGCATTCTGGCGCACCACGCACGAGAGGTGATACGTGGGACCCGCATACCAGTCCCGAAACTCAATGGACTGATCACACTGTTACAATGCTCTCGAAAAATAACACAAGATTAACTATTCACTTGTCCAAAACAGACACCTGGTGATAATGCTAAAAACCAACGTCAACTACCAAAACGGTCCTCGTGGGGCCCGCACCACCATACGAAATTATAGCGTGCAGATTTAACCATTGCAATCTCCTCATAAAAACATCCAGAACAAACTGCTCATACACACTGAATGGATGTCTGATAAAAAAGTTGGGAAATTCTAGATGCAGCTCAAAAGACGGGTCGTGGGGCCCATGCCTCAACTTTGGCCTCAATGACTGAAACCACCGTGGAAAGCTCTACCTCGGTGCCCATGTTCCAACGCCACTGACGTCCCTCAAAACAGACGTCGGACGCGTCCGTGCCGTCCAAAACAAGACCCCAGAAAAATGCCAATCCTCTTAAATACGTGTCGCACCTCTAAGGCTCCTCGAATCGGGAATTAAAAGTTCCTGAACCATCTCAAAAACATCACCTTGACACGAGCTCCGCGCTGCCGTAGAAAGCGATCAAAACGGACGCCCGGATCTCGAAATACTGGCGTCTGAATATTTTAAAAAGTGGGAGGGACATCCTTGGGCCGAACCGGCCTGATCTGGCCAGTCACCCCCCTCCGGCCGGGCCCAGGTAGCGGGGCTGCGGGGACCGTGGCCCGGCCAGACCAGCAGTCAGGCGCACAGCGGTCCACCCTCCAGCAAGACCCGCGCGGCGTGCGGGTCGCTCCACCGACTGGCCGACATGGTCGGTCGTTTTCCACACGGAGATCCTCCTATGGCGGGTCTCGGTCTCCCTTGCTGGGGGCGCGCCATGTGACCACGGTCTCCCTCTCAGCTCACCCCTCGCCGGCGATCCTGAGCCACGCCGCTCGCTTGATGACCCAAACCACTGTAGGGATGCCCGCGCCGCTGCCATGCCTAGCTGAGCCGCTGTGCCACCTACAAAGCCACCACCGCCGCCACCATCCCAGACCATCGGACTCCGCCGCCGAAGCTCATAGGAAAAACCTGGGAATCTTGCGGGACTTCCAGGGGCCATTCTGGACACCCCGAGTCTCCGATTTTCAATCCGAGAAGTGCATTGTAATGTTTAGAACACTTGATATGCAACATTGGGATTTCGTCAACGATCGGGAAACCAATTGACAGGGTTAAATGGGCTCAAAGTATATGGGAAGTAAAACGCGAATCAAAACCTCCTACCATGAAGGGCGTAGCCTGACGCTTCATGTGCGGATCCTTGTAACCATTGTGCCTCGCTGGAGATCGCCTCGTCAGAGCTGCTTCGCCGGAGCTAGAGTAAAGGAGAGTGTTTGATGAAGAAGAAGAAGAAGAAGAAGAGGAAGAAGGGGGTGTGGGTGTTTATGTACAAAACACTTAAATGCCCTCCTGACAGCCCCGAACCCAAAATTTCGGTGGGGTCGGGTTTAAGGATTACCTAGGCTAAAAACCTTGCTCCGAGCGCAACGTCAGGCTCAAAATTTTAATCTGAGGCCCCGTTCAAAATGTGCAACAACCACGCTGAGGCCGCCAAATTACGAAAACTCCCCTAGGTCCATTTTTCACTGACGACCCGCGCTCTCAGAACTTATACCCCTCCTAGGGTAAACAACACGTTCTGAACTCAACGGTGCCTTCGGTTTTCCAATCCGAGCTACCGTTTAAGAGATAATAATGTTTCAACATTAAACTAATAAATTAATTAATTTAATTATCTGTTTCATGTTCCCGAAGCGGGAGAGGGGTCCAAACGTCCCGCGTCGACATGTTTTATGTAGTTCCTAGAGTAAAAACCCCATTCCAGACACATACGTACCCTTGTATTTCTGATTCGGATCCCCTTTAAGGAGTTATACCAATTATTTGGCGTTTGCAGTGTGAACGCACTTAAAATTTAATTCTGGCCACTCCGGGGCTCGGAATCGCACGCCGTCTGAATACGCTACTCTGGATTATCATCAAGAATATTGCAATGCCTTTCACACCAAAAACCAAGTTATTAAAATCAATTCATTCCAGAACGATGGAAGAGGATTGGTCCTCGATTTATTTATTGGATTTCTTCCCCCTTTCTTTTCCTTGAACATTCTTCACGTTCTTCGTAGTGCAAGGATCAATGGATCGTTGAAAATTTGTTTTGATATGCAACAATCCCAAATTGAAGATCCCACTTCACGACAACCTAGAGGAGGTTTGATGATGATAGAAGACGTTGAATCAGACCAGATTAGGAAAGACCATTCTTCGAGTGTTCTTTCTGTTGGTGGATCGTTATGTGTCTTCGTGACTGATCGGAGGACCGAAAATAATGATATTAACTTCTTGGTGATGGGGAGACCATAACCTAAGAGTTTCACGGTGATCAGATGGTCAGATCGATGAACGGGGCATCACGGGAGGTGTGCTAGAGAGAAGTGTTGATTCTAGAAAATTCTTGAATACACGTCGTGTACTTCCGAAGAACATGCCCTGTAGTATCAATAGCTACGTATAGTGTTTCAGGGGTCTTGTAGGTATCAAAAAACATGTGACCCTAGTCACAGGGTGTGTTGGACCTTCCTTGAAGCTTGGCGTGTATCTCAGGTGACACATGGCCACAAGGAGAACGAAACGGCTTCCTGACATGGTGTGTACTCTCTATGCAGCATTGTAGAGGGGCTACGTGGGACTCATCGTGTATTATGGGAAATACACTGACATGATATGGATTACACGGATTCAGACCACAGCCTGTAGAACCATCGTGGCATGGAAGATGCAACTACATAGGACTCTGTGTGTATCTTGGGGATACACGGACACGAGATGGAGTACACGACCGTGATCTCCAGCACACTTCCAAGAGAGGCCGGAAACACGGGTCACCCTGTGTACCAATTACACAGGTTGGAACACATGGGTCAAGGTAGTGTATGGGCTCATGTACAATGTACATGGAGTCTACCCCAATTACACATACATGGCTTGTACTCCATACCAAATTTCATGTACTAACATTTCTATACAACCAGCCTTCTTACATGGGTTGTTTTACATGGGCAGTACCCTAGGTCAGAAGACATGGCGTTTGACTTTTATACACAATGTGTACTTTTTGAAAAATGGTTTGGTCCTCTTGTCCACTGTATATTGGACATGATTCATTTGGTCAAGTGAACCTTATTCTCATTCCCCTGAAGGTCAGGCATCATTTCCTCCTACAAAAGTATGATACCTTCAAAAAGACCATATGTGATAGAGTCAGAATCCCTCCAAGAGGCCCAGAGGGAGATCCTATATCCATTCTATACCCTTGTATGAGTCAGGCATCGACATTTCCAAATCTAATGGGTGTTGATCCTCTACCTAGCATGTGACTCCGGATGAGTTGTGTTATCCGTTGTGGCCCTGGTAGTGATCCTCATCTGTGTATCGTGATCTTTCCCACTCAGAAGTGTGTACTCCTGTAATGAACGTGTCTATCTATTGTGATCTTCCCAACTCATGAGTGTGTTCTCCCATAATGAGTGCTTTTAACTATTTTGGCTTTTCCAGAGGATCAATTCTTCTTATACAGACGTCGTCAGGGCTATTCAGACTCGTGGAGTGAGTTCTCCCAAAATGAGTTCTTCGTGGAATCTGTGAACTGAATACATAGTGGGGGTGTGTGGTTTTGTGTCTTTTATATAGACTACAGGTCTGGGTTATGAGTATATTTGAATTGTGTTCTCATATTATATGTTCAATAAGCATATACTATGTAGATATGATTATGCCTTTCCACTGTGTATTTCTTTTTGTTTTTCGGGGTCCTCTATTGAGTTTTGTTATACTCACCCCTACATGGTCATTGCCCACACGTGTTGTGTCTTGTGTAGACAAGCATCCTTTTGGCAGACTCCAGGGTGGACCGGGGTAAGACTGATCTTTCTGAGTTCCCCACAGGCCGTGGAATTCCTACAACTATGAGCAGCAGTCCTGATACCTCTTTGTGATTACAGGTGGGGCTTTGCATTTTTCAGACTCATCTTCTAGAGGGCTTGTATTATGTCCCAATTTACATGCAGCACTTTAAATTCCACCATACATTGTTGGTTTGGTTTAGATTTATGCATGCATTTTTTTCCTTACTGGTATTACATTTCAGAATTTGTGGGCTTGGAGATGGGTTCATGTGTACAGGTTTATAGGAAATGCCTCACATTCTAGTAATATGCCTACTTGGTGCTAGTCACCATCTCCTGACCTATTGGAGGCGGGCATGGGGAGTCATGTCGTAGGATCCATTGGGACATGTCATGAAAAATTCAACGTAGGCATAATTCCTATACTGATAATTGCCATAGAGATATGGAGTTTTAGGAGAGACATCATGTCATTCAGCATTTATAGCTTAGGTTGGGTCATAAATGAATTATGAGACATGGCATGTTATTGTCACTATATTTATGGCCTTATGAGATAGAGGATATGATCGGACCAGTATCCAATCAATTGTAAATTCCTTTGAGGTGTCATTCCAATAATGAAATTTCTCACATATTATAGTATATATATTTTCATCCCAAACGCATCCCATTAATTTCATCATGAAGATATTGAGATGGAGGAACATGCATCCTAAGAAGCGTATTAAATTTGTTTCATTGATCATGTCTAGACGAATCATCCAAAAAATTCTGATGATTGGTCTTAGTTCTATGGTAGAATAGACAGGTACATTATGAGACATATGATTGGGAGACTGATGTTTGTGATTAGTGGGTGGAAATCTTCTCATAAAATGTTATACATCATTAGGAAGGAGAAATCATTGAATATTTTTTTTAAAGAGGGATGATTTTTTTGTACTAGATTTTTCTAGAGTAATATACCATTTAATTATTAGATTAATTAATTTGAATTACACAATTAATAGTTCTTAAAAGGTAAAATGAGGTCTCTATATCATTTAATGATCATTTTAATCCTTAAGCACTAAAAAGGGGAACAAGATCTGACATATAGTTTGTATAAAATCATATGACACTAGGTGCATGACTATGGATTATTTATGAGGATTGAGATATAGTCCCAAGGCACAGTTTGTGAATGGTTTTTAAAACAATCCACCCGACCATTCATTATTCCCCCTTATAGTGGTGAATAAAGCACCATTTTCTAAACATTAATACAAATCCTGTGCAAAGTAAAAATTTGTGAAACATAAATCTTTCCATCATTTAATGATTTAAGATATACCATATTTCTCCTGTTATTCCTTCTAATGAAATTTTTCATTCCCACCTCATGTGTAGAAATATCATCTAATAATTTAGGTTTTATGCTACCTCCTTAAAATGTGGACTAATTCCTTCACATCTAGAAGAAATGGAAATCCATTGGAATTTTATTCCCCCACCATGCTTCTATTTCATGACTCCTCATCCATTTACTATTCCATTTTGGTATGATGGGGTGTTTTCCAATTTATGGGGATTTTGATAAATACTTTTATTTCATCAATCTAAGGTTGAATCACGCCATATTAATAGATGAATCTAGGGATATTAAACCATGGTATGGGGTTAATGACTTTCCACATAAATTAATAAAATTTTGCTGATATGTCATTATGAAAATTTTGAGAACCTTCTAGAGATGCTTCGTCCATTTTAAATAATTCAGTTAAAGTCATTTTAAATGTCGATTTAGAAATGATAATATGAAAAAAGTTCATCCATAGGGTTTTTTCCATTTCATTTGCCACCACTTATGTTCTGCCATCCTAAATGAATTAAATATACCAAATTATTTAAGTTGAGTCTCACCAAGCGTGTGTGTGTCACACCATGGTTGAATGTTTTATATTGATAAATTGATTTATATGTATAGGGAACCATGTGTTGTTTCCCATTGGTAATGTATATTCATAATTACCATTTTTAAGTACATGTATAATTCCTTATAACATTGATCATTCTTATTGATATATTTGATTACTTAGTAGACTGGTGCTAAATTTTTATGCTCAATTTTCTAGGATGTGCCTTGCGCATTATTCAATTTTTTGTTCCAGAATGTCTTATGTGAATTATTGTATCCTCTTTCCCATGTTTTATACTTTTTTACATGCCATGTGATTTATACATTGACATGATACTTGGTCCATTTTTATTTTTGTTTACGCCACCATTGATTAGCTTGAATTGAATGCTATGAATGAGAAATCTTATTTATTTAATGATATCAAAATTCCACTGATGACATGTTGTTACATATATTCCATGTTTTGTTATATGATCTTCATTATGTTGCTTACTTCCTATGGGTTAGTAGTGAACATGTGTCACATGTTAAGGATCCCACGTGTGGACTCATCATACTCGGTTGGATTCTATTTACTTACAATGAATGATAATGTAGATTTCCATGTATGGGTTCTATGTGTATATATACATATACATTTGAGTAATGCCAGTTCCCTATGCGAGAATCCAAGGAACAATCCAGTATTAATATCTATAAAGCATGACATGGGCAATACCCATTCCCATATTTTCAATATGTAGTACAGACCTAGAGCCACCATGTCACGAAATATACATGGGACAACATATGGGTTTCCTTTGATGGATTGAATGAAATTGGTTATATTAGATGTTTTTTAGTGACCATAGGTATTCTGTTTAGATAACATTGGATAGGCCGAGACTCCAAAACTAGAATTGATGGATTTTTTGATTGGTCATTTAATTTTTTATCAATCAATTGTTTTTATTATTATTATGGTGATCTCGTTTTTCCAGTGATGTGACTTTGAGGACCCTAGACAACGAACAAGCTTGGTGTAAGAATTCACAGGTTTCTTTTTCATACAATGGATCATTTTTACATATTATTCCTTGAAAACATAATTCTTTTCAAGAATTCATTATGGTAAGAAGTGTGTGGTATGATTCCGGTGTCTTTTTAAGAACCCTAACTAAGGTGGTTATTTGTTTTAGAAAATTCTGTGTTTTTATAATTAAATAACATTATCATTATTATAGATCATGAAATGGACCGGCTTGGACCCTAAGGGTGCCAACATAGTGAGATTAATTATCACGCACTACATGGGAATTGTTTGTTACCTTAGTAATCCTTATGATTTCATATATGGATAATATTAATCATGCTTCATTAGATGCTTGATTAACATGGTTTTTTGGGTGTTGATTGGGGGTAGAGAGCCAGACCTATAGTCGAGATGATGTGCAAATGTTTTTTGTGTTTTCATATTTGTTATAGTATTCTTTATATTCACATTTCCCACTATTTCACTGAGATTGCATTTTTTTAGACACATGGCATCATGATCATATTTTGTATCTATTATTGTTATTTAGATACCATTTGATTATTTATTCTACTGGTGTTATGTCTTTTTTACTGCTATATATTTATTTTTATTCTTATACTATTTATTATCTTTTATTTTCCACTGTTTTTACACTAATATTTGAGGTAATTGTCTCTGCACTGAAAAAACGAAGACCGCAATACTAGTTAGCAACATCTGGTGTTCGAGGAGATGTGCATGAAGTCTTGTGTCCAACCTTCTTGGAGAATTATTGAGTGTCACTCAGGGTGGGATTATTCCTGAGGATAAAATTAATATAATTACAAATGATAATAAACTATATAAAGTTAAATTTCTAAATTTAAATTTCAACTATTATTTTCTCAATAACAATGTAGTGTCAGAGAGATAATGACTATAAATTCAATAAGATAATTATAAGTATTAAAATTATCTCAGAAACTTAAATTGTCAATGATTAAATAAGACAAGATATAGTTGGAATCATATATTTACAAATTATTAATTCGGATAACTGAGAAATATGAATCCATTTAGGGTCCCATATACATTATTTTTGATAAAGAAAAATAAGATATAAACACCACCATGTATAATTAATAGAAAATGAAAAATTTATATTTTTCATTATAACATAATATAAAAACTACACAAATTTTTATATATGGAAAAATTTAACATTCAATAACACTTTATTAAAAATTAAATGGACACTCATATCAAATATGACCATAATAAGTATATTTAGATTTAATATCCAATCACTATTTTTTTAAAAATTGGAGTTAGTATAAGGTAGAAAGTAATGAACAATTATAAGGATTATTAAATAATATTTACTATTGATAATAATCATATTAAAATGTATTGTTTATAAGAAATTTTAGTACGTTATACATAAACTCATGGGATGAATCATCAAATATGTACAAATGAAGAAGATAATATTTGTACATTAAAAATCAATCAGGAAAAATGAAAGGATGCAGAACATAATGAATCAATAAGGCAAAAATTTGTAGACTATTTTAGAATAACTAAGACATTTAAACAGTTGTTTAATTAAGTTAATTAAATGGTAAATACCTATAAAAAAGAATAAAAATGGATATTGTAATCCATAAAACTAAATGAGTGTTTCTTATCTCAATAACATCAGTCATGAAAGAAGAAAAAATTGTGTCAATTTATGTAAAAATGTACAATGAAATAGAATTATATTAGGGGAATAAAATTTCAAATTTGAGAATCATCTAAGTGGTATATAACATTGGATGTAAAAAAGGCATTACATTCATGATTATTGAAATAAAAAATTGTGTCATTTTCCAGTAATCAGTTGTGTATTTTAAGGTATTTTGATAAGAGGACCATTCTAGTGAAAATCACAATTCTTTTATATAGAGAATTGGTGGGGTTGAATAGGGGACCTTTGTTACCCAAACAACAACAACAATTGTTGTGGTGTTGTCCACAATTTATCTATAGCTTAAAAAATTATATAATAGAACACTTCATATCTGCATCAATCACAATTATATGTAAAAATCAAAAATCATTCAGTATTTTTACAAAGTTAAAATTTACCACACTCCTGTGTATCATTATAATATTCAAACATAAAAATCGATATCAATGTCAAAATTTTTAATAATTAAGGAGAAGTTATAACAATATTAAAAGAATAAGTTCTCTAAAAAGTATATGGAAATAGGTGACACAAATAATTGAATGTCTATGATTCATGCTCTTTATTTTAATGGTGATAAAAATGGATGCTAGAAATCAAGAATGATCATATATATGCAAAATATATGATATAATGCTTTTTTAAATATCATCAATCCTTATGTGAATCTTGAGAAACTAGAAACAAGTAATATTTCACATGAAGCTAGATATGAACTCAAATAAATGGAAATAAATGACATAATTTCAAAAACTGGTCCAAATTTATGTAATCATTTATCACAATCCCCTAATAACAATGACATGTGGAAAACTATCGCTATTTTAAATGACGAAACTAAAAATATAAGACAAATTTGTTTTGCTACTGAAATTATGATGCTTGAAAATATTATAAATATTGATTTTGAAAGCATCACTACAATTAATGGATGGTTAATAGAAATTTTGAAAAATATTACTCCCTAGGAAGATCAAATTTTACCATCATATCAACCATTAAATGTAGTTAGATTACTACATACACATTTGAATCAAATATCTATATTTATTAGTAAAAAACCTATGAATAATTTTATTATAAACGATATAATTTGTGTAATAATGATCTATGGATGAAATGATATATAATATTGAATATCACTGGATTATAATAAAAATGAATTCTCTAACATTAATGTAAAATCTTTAAACATTGAATAAAAATCATAACCTGAAGTCCAAATACAAAATTAGGATTCTACAGAACTAAAATGGAACGAGTTCATCTATCCATAACATTTATCACAGTCTATAAGAAGAAAATACTTATAAATAAATTATTTAAAAAGTATGAAAATGAATGGAGAGAAGTAAGAGGTTATGAATGAAAAAAAATGCTTGACATATGACCTGATTTCCCCGAATTGAAAGATGAAAACGGAAGGGTAGAAAAGAAATATCATAAGAAATATGATTGTGATCATAACATAAAAAAATTTATGAAATCTATGTGGAGTGTATATGAAGACTCCAACATCTCATAAAAATATTTATAAAAAAAATAGACATAAAATATGAAATCAAATATAATATTTATAGTTAATGGAGAAAAATATGTAGAAACCTATTATTCATTCTGCCTATGAATTTTAGGGCTGTTTAAGTGCTAAATTGGGTGATTACAATTCAATGATAGAAAAAAACATGAATATTTAATAATGAATCAGAAATTGTTGAAAAATATTCACAATAATATTTTAGGTTAAATAGAAATAATGAGAAAACCACATAAATAACTAATTAGAAATTCCATTCATCTACATAAAAATATATTTTTCATGAAAATAAAAGGAAAGAATTAAAGAATGATGTAAAATATTGTAAAAGTACATCAAGTATTTTTTTTAAAAGGGCATTAAATACTCAAAATGAGATTATTGGAAGTAATTATGTTAAAAGTGAAATGTTTAGAATATAAAGAAAGAGTGATAAATCAAAATATACTTAACATTTTTTTGGGCCCAATACTATAATTGATACCTCAAATTGTAGACTAAATGGACATCATGATAAACCTATTATTTAATAAACCCTAAAATTAGTTATATTAAGAAGGATATTATTTCAAAAAATATTTTTGAATAAATTAATAGAAATTGTGTAAAAATAAGGATGATCTTGGATCCTAGGTTATTGAATTCCAACTATTTTGGACCCCTGAAAATATAGGTACCAAAACAAAACAACTGTTTAAAAGTATTTGGAAGATCAAAAATAGTTGGAACAAATATGCTATATGGTATATGGATAATGTCTATTTTGAGACACATGATTCGAGACTCTATCATTTTTCACAAACATACCGAAATGGATGTATGTCTAGACAAATTTAGTGATAATTCAATTGGAATGTTTTTTGGAGAAATAACAATTAGATATCCAAAGAAAACCTAAATAAAAAAAGTAATATATGTACAATGGATAAATAATACAGGATAAGTATTTCCCAACATTGTGGTGTTGGATTTTATGTTTATTTTTTTCAATATATGAATTTTGTTTTCAAAGACAAAATTAATAAATTTATAGTAACACAAAATTAAAATGTTTATACTTTGGATAAAAATTACTTATGTATAAAAAAGTGGATTTTTTCACTACAAGGAATAATGAATAAAGGATCTAGAATAAGATAAATGGACAATGATATACACATTAATTATATAAATTATATAATACATAATTACATTATGATTTTTTTAGTCTTAATTCATAACATGATAAATTTGTTGATACATATCAAATTAGAAAACTACACAAATCATACTTCAAATAATCTAACAAAATATCTACATGTAAACAATTAGAACATATCCATTTGGATTTTTTGAACAACTATTGTAGAATTTTTGGACATTAATTTTAATATATTTGATTAAATAATAATTTATCATTATTTACTAGGGTATAATTTAAAAAAATCAAATGGGAGGTATTCAAAGTTTTTTATATTTTTTAAATAATTGCTCAGAACAGAACAGATATTAAAATAATCACATTGACCGTGATAATGACAGATAATTTTAGAATCTATAATTTAATTATTTTTTCCCAAATTTTGCTATTAAACACAACTTATCATCAGAAAGGACACCTCAAAAAATATTGATTGTTGATAGAAGATGGTGAACTAATAAAGAAATGGAAAATACTGCGATAAATGAATAAAGACTTAGTAACTATTTTTTAGTATTAGCTGTAATCACAACCATATATACCATGAATCGAGTTATAATTATACCAATTAATAAAAATAAACAACATGAACAATAAAATAAATCAAAAACAATGTAATTATACTTTAATTTTTAGGAATACTGGGTACATATCTGGAATTCAAAGGACATTCAAGGAAAATTTGATAAAATATTTGATGATAAAATATTTAAATACTATATAGTTTTATTAAAAAAATACCGTTTTAATGATTTTTGAAATCTAATAAAAAAAGAATTTGAAAATATTACGATGGTATAATTTAATTTTTTTTATTTTTAATTTATCTAAAATATTTTTTAATACTTTTAAATAAAATTATATATGTTATTAATTTATTGAAATGTTTTCACTTGAAAATAGTAGGAAACATACATCTCTAATGCATACCAATATAAAACATCATTGATATGAAGTTGAAAAACATGTTAATACAATGTTATAATGAGAAATGATTGTTAGTTCCATATATCTTACTACTTGAAGACAATAAATAATATTTTTTTGTAGATATTAGTTCTAGAATTCAGTCATATAAAAAATAATCCAAAATTTTATCTATTATATGAATTTATAGTTATTTAATAGAAAGTGTTTTCAGCCAATTATTTATTGAAATATAACTGATTTTAATTTAATATCAAATTCATATGTAGACTGTTGAGGATTTAGATTATTTAGAAGATGTTACATAGGAACCTTTCCCTTTTTAATAAAATCATTTGTTTCATGGTCACGTAAGAAACAAAATTTAGTTTCCCTTTCAACTACTAATGTAGAATATATATGTACTTATAGTTTCTATAAACATTTATTGTGGATCAAACATACTCTTCTGAAAATTAGACTAAATTTTAATAATTTACATGATTTTTGTGACAATAATAGTGCAGTAAATATTTCAAAAAATACAATAAGTCACTCTAGGACTAAGAATATTGATACAAGGAGTATTTTTTTAGATATCATGTCTCAAAAGGGATATATATTTATAATTTTTTACTACCGAATATCAAATAGAAAATATTTTTTCTAAACCATATCCCACTACTTGTTTTTATTTCCTCAAGGGAGAGTTAAGGTTATTTACATATATATAAATTTTTCTTAATTTATTTTGTTAATTTCACTTCCAATTATTTATATATATATATATATTTAATTTTTTAAGTAATTTTTTATACTATTTTATTTTTAAGTCACATCATTAATACAAGAATTAATGATTGTGCCACATCGTTGGTACACAAAACCATAATTAAACAATCATGATTCTCTTACTATCCCTCCCCAAAATTAGAACTTTTGGATTATAGAAGCTTTATCATTCTATTTATCTAAATATGAAACCTTCAGACCAAAATTTTTGAAACCATAAAAAATTAAAATACTATGCAAGATTTATGATGTTGATCAGATTGAGCCCGTTCTCTAGTATGAAATTTATTGAAAAATTATGTATGGAATGGTAATCAATATTGATTTGCTAAAAGAAACAAATATTTTTATAAATATTTCAATCAGATTTTGGGGGAGGGAATATCATTCGAGAGATAGTATTATCCTATTTTTTTTATATTAATGAAATATAATTTTACCAAAATGCCTCATTTAGTTTTGGAGTTGATTATGATTCTTTTGATTATAGTATTTAGTATGACGAATTTATATTTATTTAATGAAAATTTTTATGGTATTGGTTTATCCCGATGGGGGGAATCACATTTTGATTTTCCAAATATATGACATGAAGGATTTATATAAGAGTATATAATTTATTCTTTATTTGTAACTTCATATATCAATAAGATGATGACTACAATCCTTAATACTAATAAAAAAGACTTTAAAATGATTATTTTGTCAAGAATTTGTTCCATGGATAGTGAATATATAGGAATTTTGGAATAATGATATGTATGTTTGGTTTTTATTGATAAATAATATAAATCTCAATTTCAGAAGGTATATTAATTTATACAAATTATTACTGTTCAAAACAAGCAAGGATGAGTTTGTATCCAAATAGAAGGCTACATTTTAATTTTCAATTTAGAATTGGAAATATCAAAAAAATTATTATATCAGATATTTCATCAATGTAATATTTTAAATTCTTAAAATGTGATGAAGATATGATATTTTTTGAGTAAATATTATAATAATATGTTCACTATTAGTATGATGGAAGAAGATAGGTTGATGAAAACTGCTCAGGGGGAGTATAGAATGTTACATTCAATGCGATATGTCAGACCTAGAATTGAAGAAGAATATGAATTAAGAGAAAAGGATTGAATTATTTAGAGAAAAATAATTTCAATAAAAATTGTTGAGGATGTGAATATATTTGTAGTGGGAAATAGAAAAGATATTTTCTTTAATATAATGTGACTGAGAATTTTATGCAAGAAGATCAATGGAAAAGTGAATGGAGGGATGTTGTCACTATTTTAGTTGGACCCACCCCTACTAATCATCCACTGGTCATTTCAAAATCATTTGAAGTTTAAGTCTCTATTGTATGAGGATGAATGGATGTTTAAGAAATGGAGTTTTCTAAGAGAGATAAAATGATGGATATTATGGATGCAGTAAAACCATCAAGAACTTTTTATATCAAGTCTATTGACAATTATACGGATTCTTTGGTTTGTAAGTATAATATTTTGGATGAAAAGAACTATTATCTTAAAGAATAATTATATGGTGAAAAAAGAAATAAGAAGATATCATGATTTCAACAGTTCCTAGAGATGAATTTGTGGCTATTTAGAATAATTTTTGAGAAGTTCAATGATCATTTATTTAAATTGGTTATGTTGAATTTTTCATAAGAACTTAGTCCAATGAGATCATATATTTTAAGAAATAACATGTTATGTAATTACATTTTACTGTGATAAAGAATCCATTGGGAAGTGAATTTCAATATCATAGAGCATGTTATGCATCACCGTCCACTCAAAAGACTCTTCGATATTTTATCAGAAGATTGGAAGAATTTGCTTCATTGTTGGATGGTTAAAATGTAAAAATTAACATTCATAAGTTTAATATTTCTCCATTAAATTTTCATATAGAAAATCAAATAGACTGGATTAGTCAACATAGATTTCATGATTATTGGTTAAGGACATTTATTCATCAAGTGAGAGGTATGTTGTCTTCTTTCATTTATTATGAAGACTCTTTTAATAGGATTAATAATGTTATGATAATTGAAATATTGTTGATTTATAATGATTTTAGGAATATGATCAATTTGAAGAAATGAGTTTTTAATAATCATTTTCAGATGATGTGGATGAATCTTAATGATATCCATGGTGTTTTCCATTTCATTCCACATATTATTGCATATTCCTCATGTGAATATGAATATGAATAAAAATCCACCACATCTATTTGAATCTCAACCATTTAGTGAAATATTTGTAAAGATTCATGGATTGTAGTCTATATTAAAAAATTTTGATTTGAAATAAAAATTACATTACTTTATTTTTATTTAGATAAATTTTATTTATTTTTAATTTTTTTATTATTTATGTCAATTATTTGAATTCTAATTCTAATTTTATTAATAATTAAATAGATACAAAAAACTATTAATTTTATTTTATGTTAAATATTAATAGTAGTTTCTTTATTTTTATTTTAAAATTAAATTTTTATCTCAAAAAATGGGGAGAACATTGGGTAACAACAAAAATTTTCAGTTTATAACTATATTTTTCTTTATTTGAAATAATAACGTGAACATGAAATGTTATTAAAAAAAGTTAATATGTTATTTAAAAATGTTTAAAAATCCTATATTTTGTGAGTGATACATTATATGTTTCATGATCATAAAAAATGGTGTAAATTCATTGGAAATGTATTTTATCAAAAAATACTATGAAATATATTTTAATTTTTATGCAAAAACATATATTGGTATTTTTCTTAATAAAGTTTCATTAATTTTTATTAATTTATATCATATTTATTTATATATTTTTTATGAAATAAAATGCTCCAAATGTGTCTATAAACAAAATTTATTACCATCATTTTGTAAAGTAAGGTATAGATAATTATCCCTACTCTAGGGTAAACACTACATGTATAGATGACCAACCCTACATTTTTTAAATGAATATATGGTTTATTAACCCTACTTTTATTTAGAGTATAAAATTAAATTATAAGGGTGAAGTCTGGTATCAATATTTATTTGATTCTATGGATGGATAAGCAAATGGATTTTCCATATTAAATTTCTTTGGAACCCTACTCTATGAAAAAGAAACCAACACTTTATAAAATAACCTGACACTATAGAATTGAACCCTACACTGGACTATTCATATCAGGGACATAAATCGATGAAAATTATCTGTGATTCATGGAACAGTAATGATGGAATTATATAACATTTTAAATCCATATTATGATCAATTTAAAGGATCATTTTCATTAAATCAAAAAAATATATTCAATCGAATGAATGAATCATATTTGTAAGGTAGGTTATAACTCTTCTAATCAATTGTTTTTGAATATTCATGATCTATTAGGTGACTTTATTAGATTTATGAATACTAAAGAACAATATATTTTCAACATATTATATTCTATTTTATATCTAAAATATATACAACTATATTCTTGTGGATTTCATTTATACATATATCATCTTAAAACGATAATTCTATTTTTTATTTTCTTAATGATGCTACACTTTGGAGATATGCATTCTTAACCTGTTAATAATATTATTTCTCAAGTATTTGTAATGATACATTTCTACTTGGATAACTGAAACATTTTATGGAAGAATCTCATCATTGAAGATTATGATCCACATTCTATTAGTTTCTTTTCCAACGATTAATTTCAAACTATAAGCTCAAGAAATCTAACTCTATTCATTTATTAGAGATTCAATTTATCGGACCCTATCATGGTGGACTATCTGCATCTCGGTCTAAGATGATGATTATTTTGTTCCATGTATAAAAAAAGAAGGCACCTTTTTATCCTTGATTTAATGGTGTCAACATCCTGTACTCATTTTTTGTATTTGAAGATCTTGTGATAAGAAGAAATTTTTAATGAAAGTCACCAAGCTCACAGAACGAGAGTTGTTACCGTGGAATATAGGATTTTTATTCCTAGAACCACTATATATATTGTTTTATTCTTGTTCAATTTTTAATTTCTGATTAAATATTTATAGTACTGAACACTTCATATTTTCATTATTTATAATAAAAAGGAAAAAATGTAGAATCATTCAAAATTTTTAAAAACACACAATTCATCCTCCTATTGTGTATTATTGTTTTATTATGAAAACAATTATTGATGATTCATAGAAGGTATTAGTATTTTTACCTAAGAAAATGTATAATGTGATAACCTACACAATAAGGTATTTGAAAATTCCGGTGACAATCTATCCCACACATGATCTGGAGTTTGAAGCAATGATCTTCATGTTGAAAATATACCAGCATTGATTTAAAATTTAAAAGTGTGAAATATATACTGATAATAAAATAGACTCAAATATATATTCACTCAAATGGATCTAAATATGAACCAATATAGATAGTAATATCACATAAATTATCATGACTACTCAATCAACTATCATTATTAAAAATAAAATAAAGTTGAAAATGATCTATATAGAAGGTATCTTAAAACATTATCAATGATGGGAATTGAGAAGGGTCCAATCAAAAATTATTTTAAAGCGCTGGACATAAGAATCATTAATTGGGGAACATCATCAACCCATTCCCCAATTATTTCTCAACTATCCCTCATTGATAAGATATACTATGATCAATGAAATTATAGAGTAATTCATAATATTGTTGAAGCAATTAGGAAGGGTAAATCCTTAGTGTCCAAAATTTTTGGGGTAGGAGTTATAAAATATGGGTCATAACTGCATGTACCAACCAAGCTTGAGATAAATAAAGAGACTCTTAATGGCTTAAAATGCTCAAACTTATCTACTAACATAGGGAGAAAATAGATGTATCAAGATCTTGATGAAAATTATTAGTGGAACAATATTAAAAATGGGTCGCAAAATATACATCAATGTAATTGGTATGTCCATCCTTGATGGCGAAAAGATAAAATTATAAGGGTATGATGCATCAAATTCCCATAACAATATAGAAATAGGTTAACATCCCCATGAACATTTTTATCAGGTATTTGAAGACATCCAAATGAAATAATACTATAGTTATCGTAGTCATACATAGAAAACTCACTTAATCTCAATATGAGAAGTCTTATCACTAGATCAACATCCAAAATTATATATCGGATAAATTGTATGTATATGTGATTTAATACAATTTATTGTATGATATCAAGATTCTAGATTCAACTAGTTGTTTCGGAAAATTCTATAACAAGTCCAAAACACTGAGCTAAACATCAGTCCAGCTTATTATCCTCAAAATGGTGGGAATTATGATTAGATTATTTAGATAGTGGAAGTCTTGTGGATATATTATTTTATGGAATATAAAGGAGGAAGAGACTGAAATCAATTCCATGTCGGCATATTTTATAACCTTAGTTATCACTCGTGCATCTGAATGGATCAAAATGAAGAAATTTATTGGAAAAGATATATAACTCCAATATTCTTAGAGGATGTTAGGTAATATACTATTATATGACATGAATGGATCAATGAAATGTTAGAAAAGGAGAAAACTATTATACCGCACATTTAGACATCCTAAATTTGAAAGAAGTGCTATTTATAAAAACATCTATTTTACCTAGTGTTTCAATATGGAGACATAGAATTTTCCCACACATCTCTAGGTAAGAAGATCATCAGTTTTGGGAAGAAGGGAATGTTATGTCCCTTGTAAATCATCCCCATAGAGATAATTGATCATTGATGGAATTGTGGACAATCAAATATAACCTAAACCTACCATGTCTCAATTACATGTTGTATTCCACGTATCCATATTGTAAAAGTATATACCAGATATCTCACATGCACTGAATCTAGATACAATACAGTTTGAAAATGGTTTCTCATAAGAGGAGCATCAAATGAATATCATGGAACATAAATATAATGTTTTCTGGAAGAAGACTATTTTCCTTTTCAATGTCTTGTAGAAAAACCAAATATATAAAGATGCAACATGAGAACCAGATGAAGAGAGGAATTAGAATTACCTTTAGTTTTATTCACTATTGTTCGTATAATGAAAATTTGACAGTGGAATTTCATAAGGAGGGAAGATTGTAATGAACCAAAATTATATCAACTGAAATTTCATTCTTATAATTATTCGCTATAATATAAATCATAAAAAATAAAATACATAAACCCATTGAAACTGTATAAATGATGAATGAATGAAATAAGATAAATTTCTAAAAGTTAAGGCACCAGAACCGATGATATAGTTACTTGACCTATATAATAGTAATATAAACCTTAGGATTACTAATACAGATATTAAAATTGTTTCCTCATATATGAAAGAAAAAAATTAAAATTTAGGCATATAATAAATGATAATATGTTATAATTATATCGGCATTATAAGTTAATAAATGTTTAAATAATTATTAATTAAGTGTATGTATTTTCATAAAACATAAAGTCTTATTTTAAATTTTATAACTAATATAATAAATAAATTTTTATTTTGTAAAATAGATTAATAAATTGAAATTTTCACTTATAATTAGAATATAATTTTATTATACTGTAATTAATTGTTCAAATTATTATAACATAATTTATAATTTCAAATTCATTATTTTTCAAGTAAATGGTTATTTTAATTGAAATTTTAATTTCCCATATTTAGAAAATTATATTCATTAAATGTAATCCATTTTCTAATTCTACACATTAAAAAATGGTTTGGGTGAATTATTTGGATTTTTCAAAAAGACATTAATTGTTTGATGAATTGAAAAATACAATAATTAACGATATGAGCTAAATTCATGAAATATTGAGTCATTTTTGATGTAAGGATTATGTAAGTTAAAATTTTGATATATACTCAAAAAAATTAATATATTTTGGTTAAATGTTCTCAATATTCATATTCTTAACCCAAATTAATCAACTAATCAATAAATTAATGAGAAAACACCATTCTCCTCCCATATAAATACCACCACTCACCACCTCCCTCCTCACACATTCCAAGCCATTATTTTTGATAAATTTTTATAGAATCCCCTTTACAATACCATCTTCTCGTGTCTAGATGCATTTCTAAAAATCTCTATAAGGATGTTCTCTTGGGGAATAATTCAAGAGGTAAAATCTCATTTATTTAATTTCAATTTATTCTTTAATTTTTCATTTTATATTATCTATAAAAGTGAAATTATCCAAATGAATTGATTCATATAATGTCTTTTATATACATAATTTTTTTTATAATTGAATAATTCATCATCAAATATAATTTTTTTCTATTTATTCTAAAAATGAAAACATCTTATGTGATTTTTCTATTTACTACCATCATGTTTGATGTTATTTTTATTACTATACAACCTTCAAGGCTATTCATAAAATATTTATAATGGTTGCAAAATATTTTAATATATATCTGATATTATTTTTATGATATACAACTTACATATATATCTAATAATAAATAATTTATCAAATCAAGTTCATTGTAATAAAAAAACTATGAAATGAATCTAAACAATTATCATTATCATTTTATCCAATGAATCATCCTCAGATATTGAAAAATAATATATAAATCCATATAAACATCTGGATGTTTATTAGTAACATATAATATAAATTATAGATATTTATCCCGATTTCACATGATCTTCCATACATGTATACTGGTGAATTGATCATCAAAACCGAGAAAATAAAAACTCCTTAGAGATAAAATTCAACACCATAACTCTTCAAAAAAGGGCATAAAACATAATTAAATACTAATGAAAAAAATACATGTAAATGAGGTTATTTTGTTATTAATTAAATAAAAATCTATTTTATCTATATAAGATATTAAAATTAATATATAATTCATATATATGGTAAAGATATTTCTCAAACCCAAATCGTTTTTTGGTTTATTCTCCCATTATTCAAAATATTAAAATATATGATATTTTAATATCCACAAAACCTATTTTAATTTTCATTCAAAAATAATTTCTGGGATATATATTATTCTAAAATGATATTATGAGAAATTCCATGATTTTTCAGATATAAAATTTCATTTTAATAACATGTGTTTTACATTCCTTGAGATTATATCTTATCAAATCAAGATAAATGGTTCTTATACCATATATATTATTAATTTATTAAATTGGGATCCACAAGGTTTATTAATGAATGTATGATTTCTGAAATTTTCATGAGACACATTTAGTTTTCAATGGTTAATTTTATATCTAATATTGATATACATTCTACCCGGCATGCACGATTATGAAAATGTTATGATGTGACTCATGCTCCCAGATTTATATATCACTTCAATTAATTAGGTAATGTAATATATCTAAATATATAGTGAGAAATATACATGAATTTGATGCTATATTTGTTTGAAGTGATGATGTTATCATTATTCACATATGTTATGCAGGAATGTGATGATAGTTTTTCGAAATAATGTGTTGTATTTGACCAATGAGACATGATGTTCAACTTTTATAAATTTATAAATTTCATTGAATTATATAATTATTAAATTCATGATTATGATTATGATCCATTTCATATGTCATGATTATGATGATTTTTCTAACCCATGTTTCATTTCTCTAATTAAACATATTACTAAGAATTTACCTCACCCATTCATTTTAAATATATCCTTAGGTGAATACTTGTACTAAAGAGAAGACAAGGGGAAAAAGAACATAGAGATAATGGAATGAAATAATTTTTATGATTTATTATTTAAATTTCTTGTATTGTTCTAAATTTTCTAAGACACTAAACCTTTTGATCATGGTTGTGTAACTTATAAATGTTGTTTATTCTTAAAATGATATAATGATCATGTAAAAAAAGTATGGTCAATATATATCATCAAATTTGATTTCCCTATAATTAACTAAGAAGTTTGATTTGTAACAATGTGTTTGATATCCTACAGGATGCCTGTACATGAACCCAATGGTGGTTTGAGGGAAGGAAAATTATTCAGGGTAGATATTACAGTAGTCAAGGACTATCGAAGGTTGGAATCCACTAATTTAGTGATTTTTCGTTGATGTATCATGAAATTATATGTATGGAAGGACTATTTTCAAAATAAAGGGACCTTCCATGTGTTGTGGGTATGGATAAGAACAATATTTATTTCCTATATAGTGCCAAGTGAGGTTTTTGTATTATGATACTAATTATTTCCCTTAATTAAATATTTATCTAGCATCATTCCTATAAATTTTAAAAAATATGCAATTATGATGATTTTAGTGTTTATATGGAGAATTTTACATCTCCCATATTAGAAATCTACATAGCAGGATTATTTTTGATAACAACCATGGTTATTACGATCACTTGCCATATATGATAGAATTTAAAGACTGTGTGTTGGAAACATGTATTGATTGTGAAATTTTACGTGAATCCTACACACCGTACATAAATTCATTTCAATTCATGTGCCTACACAAAAATATCTATTTCCCCCTATATAAATCAAATCTAATAAGCTGCTAATATTTACTTCATTGATCTAAGTCATCATGGATTAAGAGGTATAAATTTTATTAATAATGATTCTTGCATTGGATACATCAATAAAGTTGAATCCTGGGGTATCACTCCCCTATGCATATTTGTATCATCATGAAGTGTTAATTATGAACAACCACATATATTCATGTCTATATCCCAAAAAAAAGTATGGTGTGATAATAGTTCCCATAGTGAGGGAAATAATGATATAGTTTCACAGTGATTCCCTTGACCCCGATTTCATTCTACTCATGGATCCAATTTAGAAAAGGCTTCAGTAGTTTGGATTGTTATAAGTTGAAAAAATTATCATTATTACAAAGGTTATAAAGAACTATTTATCCACACATATACTCTAATATAGAGGTCAGTAAATCCCACAAAGATGAGTTGTTTTTGGTCTTCCTCAAATCTTACCTCATAAAAAATTAATTTCAGTAAAGAGCCCAATTTTGGTATAGAAATCCATATAACATCGATGATTTATATACATTTATTGTAGTTGGAAATTTTATTAATATAATTTGACATGTTCAAGAACCATATTGGTTTGATCATCATACCAATCCTAGTGTGGTTTGAAAATATATACGAGAGCTAGATATGGTCATCTCAGCCACTGATAGTTGGAACCCCACTACAAAGAAGGTTACAGACAAAATAAGAGGATGTTATGAAGAAAACATGTAACATTGATTTTTATAAGGAATAAAAAGAGTTAGTATGTTTTTTATAACCAATATATAATGAGGCAAGTTGTCTTCTCAATATTAGGGAATAATGTCATTCAGAGGATGGGAATTTAACACCGGTTCTAAATCTTTTTGAGGATAAAATATTTTGAGAAAAATATCTCCTACCACAACTTGTACATCTGTTTGATAAAAAATACATTAGCCTTTCTCCATTCAAAAATGAAACCTTTATGAATGGAAATATCATTATCCAATAGTTTTACTATAAATGGTATGTTTCCAAAATGACACTCATCCCCAATCTCCCCAACAAATGTATCTATACATACTTATGGATCTTATAATATTATTCTATTTAAACTAGGATATTATCCGGATGTGATTCCTTAGGGACTACGGAAGATTTCATAGATAGGGCATGAACACCAACAGGGGAGGTGTCATGATCCTAGAGCTCCTGTATTAAAGGTAATGAAATGGGACATGATTTTTAAAAATGTACACCGACCATATTTGAAAGGTGGTCACTATTAAAATGATGTAGGGATGTACATAGATAAAATAAATCTCTCTTAATTATGATTTTTCTTCTAGTTGAGGTTCTATATTTTAGGAACATATGTAGAATCATATTTTTGGTCATTTTATGTATAGTCAAAATAGAGGTTTCCATAGGAGTTAGATGACTTTTTCATTGAAATGCAATGATGACTTATTAAGATCATAGTTTTCCAAGACATAATGTTTTGTATGTGAAATGAAGAACAGAAATGTATGATGGGCTCATTTTGATAGGATTTGGGCATGACTGGGTGGAAAATGATTTAAAAATACCTGTATCATCTATATAGAAGGACATAAAGAATAATATAATTTTTTTAATGTCATAAATGATATAACAAAATGGTTACTAGTGTTTAATGTCAATTAAATTAACCCTTGATGGATATGGGATATGAATAAAGTGTAAGGTGAGAGTCTAATGTGGATAGGGGGACTTATTCTTGTATAATACATCCTAATGATTAGGAAGGAATTATATTTGTTGTCAATGTGATTTATGTTATAAAATGAAAATCAAAATATGAATATGACCTATTATATGAAAATGAATCATCATCTTGTAAATGTAAATATGGAAATTTTATTCTATGATCATGTTTCTCTAAAATCAAATGGAATAAAATGGGACTATTATGTGGGCAATGGTAATAGAAAATATATAATGTGAGGCCTATGTTTTATTTCATTCAAAAAAAATATAGAGATGAAAGAACATAATTATGAGGATTAATATTCCAATTTTTGATATTCTGTATTCGAAAAACATCTATATATGAATATTTTAGGAATTAATATACATAGTCAAAATAGAGATGTATTTAATAATTGGTTTTCCATATTAATGGTAACTGGGGAATATTTATGGGGATCTGTGTTTCCCAAGTCATGAGGTGTGATTGGTGAATTGAATATCTGAGAAGTATGATGGGATGGTTCATCCATGATCCTTTAATAATTGAGTGTTTATCTTCCTAGTGATATGTTGAGAACAAACATTACATGGATCTCATAGGAGTTCTCGTGCATTGATTTTACCATATGTTAAGAATGTATTGATTTTTCTACAATCAAGAGTATATAAATGAGTGAAAACAATATGAAATATTCTTGAATAAATATTGTTTAATAAAGTACAAGACTTATTTTTTGTTATTTCATTGAAGGGGTATGAAAGTTTTTTTTTGAATCACACATATCTCATCAAAATGAGAATCATGCAACTCATAGTTCAAAAATAATGGTTCCCAACATAGATCTAGCTCTTGGGTTGGGAAAGAGCTCTTTTTCTAAAAAATAATTTCTGTCTGAGATAGAATGAATTAAATAGATATCACTATGTATCTCATCTATATGATATTAAAAAAACATGTATATATATGAAAATATTTCTTACATAAACCTGGTTCATATGTAAGGAGGGGAAATCTATGAATGGGATATGGATCTATGTCGTTGAATGTATTAGAGGATTGACTAAACATTGTCATATTCTAGTTATGTTGTATTGGTTTCAAGAAAAATGGATTAACACAATGAAATCTCTAAGAATATTTCATTCATTATATGATTGATAATAAAGAGGAAATTGTTTTATTACCCGGATTGTATTAAAATGCCAATTATGGATTGTTTGTGAGGTACACAACATGATTTATTATGTGGTAGATGTGATTTCCCATAAGACAACATCATGAAATAACGGGGAATGGTTTTCTATAGATTACAGTCAAATACATTTTATAGACATTGTAACTTTTATGTTCATGTTGAATGGACTAAAAGTGATTGTGGTATGTATTAATAAGCTAAAATGATTGAAATTTTTGTGAATAAAAGAAAAATGATCTAATGTCGTCAATGTGAATATCACTGGTAAAGAATAACTTTGTGTCTTTTTAGTAGAAATTAATAATAATAATTATTAAATATCTCATTGGGATTATAATGTAGCCTCACATTATTATATAATGAATAAGTTGGTGTAGTTAGAGAGTAGTCACATCATTTAATGGGGATGTAAAACATATAAAGTATGGAGTGTGGTAACATATTTATATGATTAGTAAGTTAGAGTAGAGTTTCTCTATGATGATGGATATAACAGTTTATAATTTAACATCATGATATAGGGATTTCAAGCATATGGTTAATTCCATGAATATTAGATGTTGTCCTGTTGTTCATGTTCATGTGACCGAGATTTTATATTTTCTGTCTATTAATCTAATGTGACAAAAACCATATTGTTCCTTTTATTATAAAACACATTATACAATATGGTCACTTTTATGGTATATTATCTAATTCAATATTTTTCCTTTTGTTTTATTTCATATAAAACCAAATTCAACTGTTATTTCAAATATTTATGGATTGGTGGAATAATACACTAACCATCCTTTGTTATCATTGAATAAATGAAAACATTATTAGTATAAAGTAATACTATTTGATTTTGGTGAATTCCCAAATGATACATGGTGATCAGTATTTATTTATCAATCCATTATAATTGATATAACTTTATAGAAACTGATTTATCTATAGATAAATGACTAGGAATGGAGATTATAATTTAAGGAATTTGTATGTCAATTGGTAGAAAATATTTTTCCTTACATACTCGGGATTACTAAGTCACCTACATGGAAGTATAAGTTTTAGTATGGTAGTCCCACTAGTCATGTAGAATATTTTTAGGCTAAGATTTATATTCATTATCAACCATTTTGAAGAATATATTTTATATATTACTTTTAAAAACCCCAATCTATCTGTTTGCAACAACTATATAGTGGTAGGAAAGGATAGAGTTGTTGTTATAATCCTTGTAAAAACATTTCAATTCATAATAAGAAAAATTGTTTCCATTTTCAAATAATATTGTGTTTGAGATTCCAAATATGGTGATAATTTAAAACATCATGATATTCAAAAGTCTGTTTTTCTCATATTTATTTAGGTGAATTTCCATGAACCAATTTGAGTAGAATCAAGTAGTTGTAATGATGTAATTTTACCACTTCATTGTAGTTGGAGGGTTTGTTCCGATTAAATTTATTCAACATATGATGAATGAACAAGATTATTTAGTTGTTTGGAACATCTATTTGTATTTATGGATAAATTTCTAATGTATAAGAACATATATTTTTTTAAAAAAAATCATTCCAATCCATTTTGAATGAGGGTAAAAAATATTCAAACATTATGAATTGATAAGAAATTTTGACCCATAACTAATGATCACCCTAATAATTATTGTATAATTATTACAAAAAAACATTAATATCCTCACTATAAAAATATATATGGACGAATCCTTCAACGGCTCATTTATTGAGTAATTTATGATGATTCAGGCTATCATAAATTGTTAATTTGACTTCTCGACATCTTATTTTCTCATTTATGGATCATTCAAATGGAATATTACCATTTTGGAGATTGTCCCATATAGGCATCATCAAACAATATGTTAGATTATTTACCATATGGATGGAATTAGACCCAATGATCTCTTATATAATATTATCTATTAATGTAAACATTGTTCTATAGTGAAAAATGTTGATGAATATTTAATCCTTTTAGGAATATGAAAAATATATATCGATAATTTCTAGTGTATCTTTTATGGAATTATGTTATCAAGGAATATGATTTATCATTTTATCTATTTGTATCCACTTCATTAACCATAATATATAGTCATCAAAGTGGAACAACTCTAAATTTTTTATATCAAAATCATCATCTACCCACTTTATTAAAAAAAATATGAATCTCCATTTACCATCATGTGGTATTCAGATATTTTTATTGATAGTTCTGACACCAAAATGGTGGATTATAATTATTTCTAATTATTTTTCATCTATATGGTAATAGAATAGAATATTGTATAAAATCCTTCAATCTAGAGATAATAACGACTCCCTAGCCAACAATATTGTGTTTGGGGTCATACCATCTCTTACCTGTTGCAGTTTTAGAGGATCAATTAAAATACATCTTCAAAGCCTATGTTAAATCTATTATAGATTCAATTAATTAATCATGAAATTATACACTAAATAGAATTATCTCTCATGAAGGATTCTCTTCTAGGAAATTTGATAATCCATGCCATTTCATATTCATTTAAAGTTAAAACAGAACATCAAACTACTGTAACATAACATCCCACTGTTCCAATCAACTAGTCAATATAAGTTAGTTGACGATATATTTTTCCAAGTCACTACATGAGGTGAATTAGACCTCTTGGTGCTAAAAGTGTATTTTTGGTATTTGAAATTCAAATATAAACATATTAATAATATCCTCCATATCTAAATATCAAGTATTGGTATTGAGAGTTTTTTGATTGTGATAATAGAGACTATTTGAACTATCAAATTCAGTATTTGGTTCTAGGAATGATCTAGTGACCAGTCCAAGAATATCACTTATAAAAATATATTTTTTCCTTTGATAGGTGGAATTCATAATTATGAACTTAATGTATATTTATTAATACTATAAAATGAATATTAATTGTCATGAGTTAAATAATATGTGAAACCATTTTTCATCATTAAAGTTAATGGAAATAATTTTCAGTTATGATTTTATATGAAGTGACTAATAAAGGTAATGAATAACTGTAGTCCAATTAAATAACTGAGTTTTTGAGGAGGTGATATATCATTTATATACATTGGATTTTTAGGATAAACATCAATGAAATTTTTGTGTACATTTAATTTACAAAATTTCCATGATGTTATGATTAAAGAAAATTATAGTGGATTCAATTTTAGGACATACTTTTTAGCTTTTTGAAAATGGTCTCATTAGTGAAATGACGATTTGTATGTCACTATGACGTCCCAATGAAATCGTTGATGTATAATTTTATTGATTTTTTAAATAAGGGATTGAAAAATCAATAAAAGGAATGATGATATTTTTCAAAAACATTCCTTAAACCAAATTGAATCACCTAGAAAC
The DNA here is from genome assembly GCA_963277665.1 of Viscum album. Lineage (NCBI taxonomy): Eukaryota > Viridiplantae > Streptophyta > Magnoliopsida > Santalales > Viscaceae > Viscum > Viscum album. The sequence continues at coordinate 837,045,176 of OY728138.1, forward strand.
AATATAAACTTTTTGGTTCCTAAATGGAAGTGTCCTCTTAATATCCAGGGGACCACTAAATGATGATATTTTTAGTGTCCTTAAATAATGGAAATATATTTAACATCATCTATTATATTGATAAAATTTTCACTGAATTTTATTTGGAAGTCATATTTTAGAGAATGCTTGTTGAGATCTATTAAAATGTAGAAAAATGTGATCATTCCAATATATATAATTACTGGATAATATTTTTGGGCCATAAAAATTATTGAATCTCTTAAATAAATAATTAATTTATTTCTTTAACATATCACCTTCAACCATGGTATAGTGAAACAAATTATTTCTTTTGATCACCTTCTTCTATATACTATTATCTTGTGGAAATCGGTGTGAGATACATGAATATCATGAACTTGAATTTTATTGAAGTTCTAGGAAAACATGTCTTGTATTTGTTTTATAAAACTGGTATAATCCTCTTGTTCATTAGGGTATATGACTGTGAGATTCATTTTAGGCTGATGATTCGTCTCCGGGCCTAGATTTATATACTGATGTTTTTCAATAGTGTTATGGAACCCTTTCTCATATGATGAGGGAAATATTTGAGGTTTTATTAATCTTATTCATGTTCTTATATACCCAAATCACGAGAGACTAGTGATGAAGGACAATAGTTAATTTTAGGATTGAATTAAATAAATCATTAATCTAGATGGTGGGGAAATCAGATCTCCTCTCTAAATCCCTCATAAGAGATTCCTTAATAATCCATCAATTATTGTAGTCACCTACTAGAGCTCTAGGGATGAATCAAGTGTGTGTTTCTTGATATAGATTTTTTTTTGTGGTGATCAGTTCCCTTTTACATGTAGATTGGTTCACTTGATATGACTAATATCATAATTATTGATGAGTGTATAGATGTATCTGTATTTATATTTTTGATTAAATTTATTTGAATCACATATTCACTACAAAGATCTTTAAATGTCTTCAATGGAGTAATTTCTAGGCCATTTTTGGTTTTAACACAAAAAAATTTTGGTGATTTGTTTTTTCTCTTCCATATTGAAAAATATTTCATTTATGTAATAATATTAACAATTTTCAATTTATGATTTAGCAATGTGAAATGTTCTGATTAATCTTTTGATTAGGTATTTATGATATCGACAGTATCATGGAGGAAAAACTGAATGCTGATGCAATGAAGACATCCAATAAATGAACATTAAACATTATGTCTTGATGAATAAATAATAATTCAAAATTTATATAAAAATCGTAAAATTGGATTTAAAATATGATTCAATTAATGGGGTTGTTCAGTCATTTTTCATAACACATAAATGTTAGACCATAAGGGAAAATCATCTATGCTATAACCTGGTCCATATATCCATTTTATTTTAAGGATATTTATACATGTGCCTTTATCAATGAGTTCTCAGAATATTTCCATGTCATTTAGATTTCTAGATACATATATGGGTCTGAGAGGCCTTTAAATAATGGTTCCCATTTCCAACATCGTGAAACATATAACAACTTGAAACTGCATAGGATCAATCTTATTCTGATACACTACAAAATGGGTGACCATAAATCTATACTCGTGAGGTATTAGTAGACCCTATATGACATATTTTTGAGTTCCTTCAATAAAGTTAAGACTTGTAAAATTAAATGTTTTACCAAAACCATTATAAAATATGTTAGGATATTATGTTTTTTATAAGGTGGTCTACATTTTATAATGGAAATTTTTTCCTTAGTAAGCATGCTATAGGTTAAAGTGCTTGATATTGGATGAATAACTTGTTGAGAAGGCATCAAATAAATTTTTATTATTAATGGATCAGAATGGCATGGTCTACATTATTTCCTATATTGATTTGTATATTAAACCCTCATCAATCAATTAAAAAAAATAAACTGATTTATTTGACCATCGAGGGGTACTTAGCTTCCATCGTAATTATTCTAGATTGGTGATGTTATTTTCGAGGGGTTTCCATTGTATATATTTATTTTCATTATATTTGACTAGGGGGTTGTGCTCAACCACAATAATGTCTTCCCATGCATCCTTGGCTGATGTGACCTCAAACATTGAATTCCTAGTTTATTATGTGGAACATGAGTTTATAAATTTAATCATCATATTTGAATGGGGAAAATAAATAGTTGATGTTGATGTTATAGAAGAAAAATTATTCATTAGTTGAGGAATCCTAATGGTGGGGTTGTTCCTCTGATACCAATAGTTGTGGTGATTCTAATTCTCTCGATAAAAATATATTTTATTTTGAAAGTGTCATAGATAGACCTTTAATTTATCTTTTTTATTCATGTACAATACTTTTGATTGTTCTATTATTCCATTTCCTAGAAGACCAGATTTTGGAGAAGTGTGTTTCAAATTAGGTTAGTCATGTCATGGAATAAGTGTCTAGGGAAAAAAAATTATATAACTACACCATGAGGATATTTTGATATCATAAAATTTTCTTTTGGTTTATCCAATCATTTTATTTCTTTGAACAATTTCTGGTAACCTCTTACTATTCCATCTCTTCATATGGATTAATATTAGAAATATATGGCACAAGTGTTATGGATTTAAGAAAATTTCCTGCCCAGAAAAACCATATTTTACATAATGAATTTATAAACAATGTAATCCTAGATAGATTGGGCCAACAATGGATTGAAGGGGAAATAATATAATACATCATTTTTACCAAACAGATTAGGTATTTCAGGTTCCTATAATTATACATGTTATTTTCAATCACTTGTAATAAACAACAACGAAAATTATCATCTTAGAATGCATAAACATTAATCTCATTACCTTCAAATTAGATGATTTATTAATCATTACTCTTAAGATATTAGTGGTATTTATAACCTCGCTTCAATTTATAAGGGGGTAACCCTTGATAATATGGGTGATTAGAAGAACTTATTACCATAGGATCATGATTTATGGTGATAGTCATTGTTTATTCAATGCATGTTTTAATTATTTGAACTATTGGTGATGGTCAACACAATGTCTTGTTTTTAGGAATGAAATACTATATACACATAAAAAATAATACATTATCATGGATTACATATTTATAATTAACTAAGATGATTAGTATTTTTAAATCCTTATTAATGTTCTCTATAAAAATACCTGATAGCTCTTTTTGAAAAATCTCTAGGATCTTGGAGAAAGTGAAACCCTTACACATAGAAATAATGAATGATACTATCTCATTTTATGACTATTTTCAATTTTATATTTAATGATCACATCCTTTTTTATAGATTACTTGTTAATGAAACTACTGTAAAAGGTCATTCCATCCCCTAGTTAACCTCTCTAGTAAAAAAGTAAACCAAACAAATGAAGTTCCCTCCATGGTCTAAACGAAACACTTGTGTTTGGTAGCTTCATTCTGTTGAAGGGATCAATCATGGTAGTGTTTCGAGACATGCAATGTTTCAGATTGTATTATCTATCATAGAATCTATTAAATGTTAGAATCATTGGATTCACAATTATAGGTAGGGGAAGATTGACAAATACCCATTCTTGGTATGTCGTCATATCTAGATGTATGAGTTCCTTCCATCATTCCATAGATTCTAATAAATAGTAAAAAAAACATTGAGGGTATTAAAATCATTTTCATTCATTTGAATAATATTTTTATATTGAAAAATTTCAATGGATATTAGGATCCATTTATGGGTGTATAATTATTTTAAAATATATTCATATTTATTAGTATGATTGATATAATTAAATAATTAAATTTTTAATTAAAGCATACTAATAATTTCTAAATTATCACCACCAGGTTTAAATGGATTTTTTTTTTGTTTCAGTTGTGTTAGACCCAATAATCGAAAGGGAGAAGGATAAAAATAAAGTTTCAGAAGCTGCCTCGCGAGGAACTATTGCAGAGCTCCAAGGCCCCATGCCCGCCATGAAGTTAGGAGGCGGGATGCTCCGTGAGCCCATTTGACATTCACGATCTCTCTGCAATGCCAGGATGCGGGATGCTACGCGAGCTCAATTGATGTTCGTGAGCTCACCATGAAGCCAGGAGGCTGGATGTTCCGCGAGCCCATTTGACGTTCGCAAGCTCGCCGCAAAGCCAAGAGGTAGGATGCTCTTTGAGCTTATTTGATGTTCGCAAGCCCATGACAAAGCCTGGAGTCATGATGCTCTATATGTCCATTTGACATTTGTGATCCCGCCGTGAAGCTAGGAGACATGATGCTCTGTGATCCCGTTTGTCATTCGCGAGCTTGCAGCAAAACCATGTGGCGAGATGCTTCGCAATACCCTTTGACATACATGAGCCCACTGCAGAGAGGAATCCAGCTTTGTTCTGAGTGCGCTCTGCATCGCAACGCCTCTTGGATATAAATACCAGCCTCGCCCAGGTCCAACGGATGGAACATCCGACCTTTAACCACCTTGGCCCTCGAATCATGAATCACTTTTTTCTATGGGATCCATGATCTGCTCAATATACTTTTGCTCTCCAAAGTGCCTCCCCTTTGCCTTGTTTTCACCCCCTCATTCTATAGGGATTCCTTTCACCAATCCCATGGTCCTTCATGAAGGAAGGAGATCCCCAAGGGTACTCGAGTCATCACAGAGGATTTATGCTACGTGAAGCACCCCCATGCACACATGACGCAAATGCTAATGCAGAGTCACTGTGCCTCGCGAAGCACATTACTTCAAAGTAAATTGCTTCATGGGGGACCCATGCTTCCTAGGGATTTTATTCATGAATGCTCTTCCACTTCATGAAGCACCTCTTGTATGAACCAATTCCCTATTCCTAGGCTAGGCCTCCTCACTTCCCGAAGCCCAAAAATTCACGGATCACATCAATTGCATGGAGCACCAGAGCTCTACGAGGCCTCTACTCATAAACCCCTTTTCTATACAACTCCATCTCCCATGCAACTTCCTAGGTTCACTAGAAGTAATTTCAAAATCCCTTGGATGACACTGCCTATTGTGTTGCTTCGCCTCATGCTTATTATCATAGGAACGCTGGCGGTTATTGATTCTTCGCATAGCTACGCTAACGTGGACCCCCAAATGGTTTACTTCAAAACACCCCCAAACATGGTGTTTTATGTCCCTTCACATCCCTAAGGTGAAAATGGTACGTGTTATGTATGTCATAAGGGGGCTGAGTGAACCCACCATGTCTGAGCCGCATGAAGTAAAACTTCCAAGAACCCTCCTCCTCAGCACATGAAGTAAACTGTGATCGTGCCCCATGTGTCAGACGTGGGGTTCCCCCACCTTAGGAATTCTGCATGCCCACTAGTCACTATGGGAGAGAGATCATTATTCACTGGAATGCGATCTTCTTTATCAGATCAGAACCTATTCGTGGAGAAAAGAAACCACCATGGTGAAATCCCCAATCTTTTATGGCAGGAGGTAGGACCACTGCTCCTCCTCTCATCTTGGATGTCCAATCCCTCTCCCGATTGGCTTTGTCACTATTCTTGCCTCTATATAGGAGTAATTCCTAACCTATACGAGATGATAACCACGAATATTACCATGTTTCTTCATTGGGATATGATCATGTGTATGCCCCACTCTATTTCCCACAGACGCACATTTCACTACGTAATCGTCAGGTCTCTACTGCTAATTGTTTCTCACACCGATCATTGACTCACGTAGTCTTAGAGAAAGCACCAACCATGAAAAACCCCATGGGAATCCAAGAGTGTAAGAATCACACCCATAACCTGAACTACATGGTCTTTGATCCTTTCCAAGGCATGGTACGTAGGAAGCCTCCCCGAGGATCAAGCCCACTACCTATTGGTCGCTCCGACCCCCGTCCCATCTGTTCATCAACCCCATAGGAAGCCTATAGTGTAAGACCCTTTATCAACCATAAACTTCAAGGTCTTTGATTTTTTCTAAGGAATGGTATGTAGAAATCCTACACATGGTTCAAGCCCACCATCCACTGTTCTTTCCGACCATCTTCACGTCGGTTCACCAACACATTAGGCTGCCTCAGGGAATACGCCCCAAATTCCACCTTACAAACAAAATGGACAATGATCCATGCCAAGGAAGTGTACATATAAATCCTCCGCATGGTTCAAGACCATCACCCTATAGTTCTTACCCCCTTCCTGCCGGTTCTCCCCCATCCTGCATGACATTAAACAGTGGGCACCAATCAGCGGTAATCAGTTTTTTCCCCAGAAAGTGGTATGTAATTTCACACAAAACCCACATGAACTATGTGGTACTCTATCCTTGTTAAGGTGTGGAATATAGGAATCCTCCATGAGGTTCATTCCCACCACCCAACAGTTTTCCCAACAATCATCATGTTGGGTCGACCCAGTCCAGCGGTAGGCCATTGTGACCTTAATCAACACTAAGCCGTTGTGACCCTATTTAGCAGTAAGCCATTGACTACCCTATTCAGTAGTAAGACATTGACATCCTTAACTAGAAGTAAGCTATTGAGACCTCATATAGTGTAAAGCTATTGAAAACCCCAATTGTTGTAAAGGCATCATCAGATTAGCTACATGGACTTTGATTACCTTCCATAGGGATAGGTAGGAAGCCTCTTCAAGGCTCAAGGGAAAAACCAACATCATCTTCATAACAGATCCATCCATTTAACCATCCATATACTAGTGGGATAATTCCACCCCATTCTTAATTCCATTAAAATACATTCTAGAAGCCAACCACTCATTGGACCGAACATTGATGTTCCCTTCAGGTGGTTGCAACCATCTGCTTTACTATAGTTTGTTTTCTAATCAGTCTGATCCATATCTTCTAGACGTTAACCTTTCATCATAAACTGTGTTAAACATGGGAAGCTAAGGAAAACCTCATATACATTCCCATGAAATATGATTCGTCGCGTTCGATGTGGGATGCCTCGGGATTCTGCGCCCTTGAGAAGCCCTATAATAATGGACGAAACCCAGTGGCCCCAATGCCCAAGATTCCAGACATGCCAGTTAGGTCCAACATGACTACTACCTTAACAGAAGGATGCTACCCTGACTGTACTCTTTGGAATGTCTTCAAAAAAGTAGCATATTTAACCGGTGTCCATGAAGACATGGAACTGTGAAAAGTTTCATGAACAACATCTTATGTTTATTAGGGAGACCCGGACTAGGTGACAAGTTCTAAGGAGTAATCCAAGGAAGGAAGAACCAACATCCAATCATCCAATTTTGATCACGGGGAAAACATCCTTGAACAAGGAGATTTTTCCTCCCCCATTTGGAAAGCGGGAATTTGGGGAAACAAAATTGCACCTTTCGTACTCATGTAGACGGATGCACGCGCCCTAACAAAAGTGTCGAAAACAGAAATGGTGAACCCATCATGAAAATATTCTCCTCCATATGGTGATTAGTAGTGCTTGAGGAAACAATGGATTGACGGGTCACCAGATCTCATTATCTGGAATTGGGCCCCTTCATGCTAGAGGGTCTGCTGTGAATGTCACCAGAAGTTGGGTCAATAGAATTTTAGACATTCCATGCTGCGATGTTGTATACCTGAATCCGTCTTACTGATCATGGAAGAAGGACTGTCGCTGGGGATTTGGTCATTGATTCCTTTTTCTTTCAGCACTGACAAGTCAATCTCCCTACCTTTGGGAATCAGGTTGCTGCACACGGAACCCAATCACCTCCTACACACCAACATAGGGGCAAGGGAAGCGCTAACATGAATGAACCATGTTGCACCACCACTTCCACTACATTATATACAACCATGTTCATGGGGAGTCCACGACCCATCTCCCTGTCCGCACATCATGGTTCGGCACAGAGGTCCTCCTTGTGCCACCCTCAGTCCAAATGATGGTCTTCTCTGAGGCAGTGACACTCAGTATGAAGGAATCTCTCTTGCCCATTACACTATGTATAGAGTCATTTCTCCTGCCCCCAACCACCGATGTAGGGACATTGCACATCCAGCCCCTCTACAACATGGGGAACCTCCTTGTGTCCACTTAGTAGTTGGTGAAGGATCTTCTCAACTCGACAAACAGAGGGGTGAAGGCCATCTCACCTCACTAACACCAAACACAGAGGCCCAACCCGTATTCAGATAGACCGGTAGACGGACCCTCCTCATAATGAGTTCACCTGGGGAAACAACCAGGAATGTCCTCCCCATGCTCCTACCAGTTCTTGAAGAGGTATTTCCTGCTCCAGCGCTATCCATGGAGGTCCTCCCCATGTCCCCTATGACAACTGCCTTGGTAATCCCAACACCTCAGCATACTCAGGTGGAAACCATCATCCCCTCAGAACTTGTGTAGCCAAAGGACCCCATGTCAGGAATCATCCCTATCCCATGGAGCCACCGAGGGGTAGGAAGGCGGGTCGTCATCGCCATAAGAAAAATTATGGGAGGTTACAGATAGAGATTAAACCAGTTTGCATATTAGACTCTGAAGTAGAGTATGAATCTGCACGAGAACCCTAATGTTCTTTATCCGAGTCAAGGGATGGTGGAGGAATGAGGCACATCAGCCTAGTACTCTCTGAATGTGAGGTTCATTGGATTTCGACATCCCTCAGTAAATATACCTTGGAGAAAGAAAATCATCTTACCCGATAGGTCATAGTAATGAAATCACCCTATTCGTCACCCTAAGCACCCTCTACCTAGATAATGGATCACATAAAACTATTCTAGTGACCAATGGCAGGTGAGCAGCAACGCGACCTATCACCAGTGGACCTAGCCCCTGGGACAAGGAATATGGGTGTCATCCCATCTAACTGCGACATAGTGTCCGGGTCACTACACTCTTTAGAGGACAACCCAATATTCGGTGGCCAGTCAGCCCGCTCGTCGTAATCTCCATCGTCCGGCCTTCTGTCTCAGCGGTCTACCTCAATACCACTGCAAGTTCCTAAGACACCCCCATTTGACGAATGGGGAAATCAATGGACAAAACCTGAATCCAAGCTGAGGATCTTATGGAACATCCTCTCAGTAGACCACTTCCCCGAGATGCTTTGGCCTATGGCATCACCAAATTTTCATGTGCCCAAATCCCTCACCCCAGAGGAGGATGAATGTTTCCACCAAACCCTCTAGGCAGCACACGTCTACATTCACCATCAACGAGTTGTTTATCCATGTATCTATGTGCTTTTTAAAGACCATGGTGAGAAATGGCGTCTAGTTAATCTGGCCACGCTCCCTGTGGCCTAGTGCCCCGTGTTACCAGGACGCCATATGGTCCTCCAAGAGCAATGCATTCATAGATTCAAGATACTCTACAAGATCATCAAGGATGCATCCCCCCACTCAAAAATCCATGTCTAGGGGTTGTATGCTTCCCTCCTCTTTAGTCCTATCCGGCGGCAGCCTGACTTGCAAGGCAATATCAAGGACATGCCCCCCAGGAAGGGACATAGTCATCGTTGTAGGTATATTGGATGAGGAAGATGATTTGAAGCTTCTTGATAGGGATTTACCACCTGAGGACGTTCTGCCACTATTGGACCCATCAGGGAGGATTACTCACCAGCAGAGGAACCTTCTAGGTCTCCTTGCACCCACTGATACATTGGTTCTCAGCCAGAATCTTGGTAAGGGTAAAGAGAACATCAGAGCCTCAAAGCACTCCGACCCATCTACCTCAGTGAAAAATATGGAGGAAGTCCCTTAGAAGGCCACCATGCACCACCAACTTGCTGAGCAGAAGAAGTTGGTTGATAATATTTTGATTGAACGTGCTGCTGAGAAATGGCCAGACTCTGGTGATCCTAGGTCAGGGCATCTGGGGAAGGAACAAATTCCCCTTAGAAAGCTTCCTATAGGAAACCATGACCGTCCAGCCCCCACAGACTGTTTTGAGGGCGGAGCATATAGCAAGAGGCCATGGTATGTCTTGCAAAATCCTCCCTGAATGGTGTCACAATCCTTAGGAAAAAAATTGGTCTCCCTCAGTCCACCCAAGGGTCATGCCGCCAGTTGTTCCATGAGCTTCTCGGCCTGCTTAACGTGTTGAAGAACCCACAAACATGCTCATGGTTAGGGATCCCTGTCATGAAATGGACCTCGGTCCAGATGATCTAATGTTGGAACTGATTTCCCACCTTGAGGAATTGGAAACAAGACATGTGGAAATCCCATCTGATGGAAAGCCATATCCAGCATGAGTGGATGATATATCAGCACTTCCGAGGTTTGGGAATTCCACATTCTCCCCCTTTAACTATTTTTATTTGTATAGTAATATAAATATATATTACTATACAAATAAAAATAACTAAATATATATATATATAAATAGAGATATATATTTATTTAACTATATATATATTAATATAACTATGTATATATTATTATATAACTATATATATATATATATTAATATATATATATATTAAAATACTAATAAATATACCTATATATATATAATGAATTGGAAAACAAATCAAAATAGAGGAGTGGTAAGGGCTTAGGCGCCTAGCGGGGAGGTTTCGAGTTCAAATACTGGTGGTGGCAGGGGAGTGCGTGCATGGGGGAATATGGGAGCCAGCGCTGTTAAAGGGTGTAGGGCGTGCATCGGGCGATGTAGGGGGCAGAAAAGCGCTATAAAAGGGGGTGTTCAAGTGCTGTAAAAGCCCCCGTTAATGACAATATTTTTTTAGTTTTAGTAATTTTTTTTAATTTTTTTAATTTCTTATTTTTTTACCTTTTATCAGTGCTTTTAAAAAATAACTGATAAAAGGGGTCTTTTATCACTGCTTAAACAAAATCACTGATAATGGAAGCATTGATAAAGGGGTCTTTTATCAGCGCTAAATCAAAGCACTGATAAAGGATCCTTTTATCACAGCTATGTTTTAGTGCTTATAAAAGTGGACTTTATCAACACTTTTTGGGGAGCTGATAAATGGGACCCCCCCTTTATCTTCACTTGCATAAATAGCACTTTTCTAGCACTGTTAAATGCCATTTTTAGCGATGATAAAAGCTGTATTTGTAGTAGTGTTACCCGTGTGGAGCACCCTGATCCATAACGCGGAGGATCAATGTTATACGAGTTCATGAGGAAAAAACCACCAACATTAATTAGGACTAAAAATTAATTTGTAAAAGAGAAATGGATAAGTTCTTTAGAGAAAATATATCATGATTTGGGTAGTAGTGAATGGGAAAATATGACATGGAAGTTTATTGCCTCATTAGAGATGAAGATCAAGGGAGGACATTAATTCAAAACACAATGGAGGGTGAAGATGTATCATATATAGAATGGAGGGAGATTTAAAATATTTTTTTCGATTAATAATTTCATCATGATCATAAAGCAGATATAGAAGGAAATATCTATATCTGAGGAAAAAGGAGGATGATAATGTTGAAAAGATTGAGGCAAACTATACAAGGTTGTCAAGGCATGCTATATATTATATACATTACCCAAACAATTATGTTGATCTATTATTTTATTGTATAAAACCATTTGTTTATCTATAATTTTTCTCATAATCCTTCTCATCATAAAATGATATAGTAACATGTGCTAGCATGACAGAAAAGTAATTATCTATGTCTTACTACTTTAATGAAATAAAAGAGAAGAAGAAATCAACTAAACACTCTAGAAATGGAAATAAGGGGAATAACAGAATTATTGAATTTCCACTATATAAAATGTGAGGGAAAAAACCATGGTACTAGATTAAATGGAAAGATACTCTGTTACATGTATGTATAAAAAGGACATTACACTTGTGATTACAATGTGAAGAAAGAATAATTCAATGATTAATGCTACAGTTGTTAATAAATGGGTCATTATGGAAATAAATGACCTAAGGGGAAAGGAATACTACATTAAGAAATTGCATGGGATAAATTCCAAGCTTATGTGATCACAACTATAGAGGTTTAAGTTCTTAATAACGTGGTGGTAGGTACATTAATCATTTCCTCAAATTTATCCAATGCTTTATTTGATTCTGGATCATCACATTATTTCATATAATTCTAGTTTTCCATGAAAATTAGGTAATTAAAATTTGATTTAACTAGGGGGTTTTCAATCAATACTCCAATGAGAAGTATCATTGCAATAATGTTTTTTGAATCAGATACCATTATGGCTTATAAACATGCTTTATATAATGATCTCATCCTCATACACATGATCAAATTCTATATAATCCTCAGAATGGATTTTCATTTTAAACATGATGCAAAAATTTATTGTTAGAAGAAGGAGGTTTCAATTTATTATGATCATAAGAAATACATTACCATTTGAGTAGAAACATCCCCATATGAATCTCAACTAGGTACACCTCCAGTAGCTCTTCTAAATTTAATTATTCGGGTGGAAGGGTGTGGAATAAATCTGGGTGAGGAACATAATGTTAAAATAGGGGATGCACTTATTGTGAATGAATATGTTGATATGTTTCCATATGACTTACCTGGACATCCTAGAGATGGGGAAATTGAGTTTTCCATTGACATATTTCCTTGTTCATGGACCATATCAGAGACCCATTATTAAATTGACACTATTGAATTAGTGTCACTAAAGAAACAACTAGGTGAATTGTGTAATAAAGGATGTAATCACCCTAGTGTTTTTTATATGGGGATCCCATGTTCTTCTTGATAAGAAGAAATATAGATCTAATAGATTATGCATTGATTTCAGGGAGATCAATGCTATAAAGATAATGAACATATATCCCCTAAATTGAATTTATGATTTATTTTATCAAATTCATAGAGCTGAGTATTTTTCAAAGATTTGTCTTTGATCTGTATATCATCAGTTGTGTGTGAAGAAGGATGACATTAAAAAGGCATCATTTTATTCTAGGTATGTCAATTATTGGGTTTAGAGTACTATATTTTGTATTGACTAATGCACCCAAAATTTTCAAGGATCTAATGAATAGATATTGAAAGAAATATCAAGATGAATTTATAGTGGTAATGATTGATGATATATTGGTGTATTCCAAAATCTACGAATATCATGAAAATAATATTAACACTATTTTAAAAAATCATAGAATAATTGAATAATATTGGAATTTTTTAATGAGTGTGTTTTGGATTACGGATATTTATTTTATTGGCCATATTGTCTTAAAGGATTGAATATCTGTTGATATTTCAATGAAAAGGGAAATAAAAGATTATCTGGTACCAATGTGTATAACTGAGGTAAATTGTTTTATTGTTTTCGTAGATTATTATCTGTGTTCCAACAATAATTGTTCTCTATTTGCTAACCCATTAACCAAGATCACACAAAAAGTGGTTAATTCTTTTTGTACAAATGAGAGTGATGAATGTTCTGAATAATTGAATAGAAGATTAGTCAATGATCATATCTTGACTCTACCTTTGGGGAATGATGGGTTTGTTATTTATAGCGATGATTTACATAAAGGACTGGGTTCCGTATTTATGTAGAATGATAGAGTTATTGCATATGCATCACGATAGATAAAAATTCATGAACAAAATTATTCTAATCAAGATTTGGAGTTAGCAGCTGTAATAATTTTTTTGATGATATGGAGACAATACCTCTATGGTGAAAAATGTTAGATTTATACTTATCACTAGATTTTAATGTATATTTGATCCCAGAAAAAAATCAATATGATGAAATGATTATGGATTGAACTACTGATTGATTATGATTTCAATATTCACTACCACAAAGTGAAGGAAAATATAGTGGTCGATGAATTGAATAGAAATGATCATGGAGTAATGAATAAGATGAGAGTTGATAGAGATCCTATGTTTATTGATCGATTAATGATGGATATATGAATAGTAATGGAAGTTGAAAATACCAATATTTTTTCAAATAGTTTCCAATACATATTTGTAGAAAGGATTAAATGTTATGAGACTATTAAGGAGGAGTTCCAAAAGAAAATTCATACCGTGAATGATGGGAGATTGATCGAATTCATATATGAAGATGTAATTTTGAAATTTTGGAAGATACATTATGTTCCTGATATACCTGGACTAAAAATTGAATGTTGGACGATGCTTATAGATTCAATTTCTTTATACAGCCTGGTAGCACTAACATTTATAGAGATTTGAAGGAACATTTTTTGTGGGACAAAATGAAGAGGGATATTGATGATTCTATGTCAAGATCTACAGTTTGTAAACATGTGAAGGATAAAATAAAACATCCTGAAAGATTCATGCCAGCTCTACCCATACCTGAGTGGAAATGAGATGATATTACGATGGATATTGTCATGGGGCTACCAAATAATCTTCAGAGATATTATTCCACATGGGTCATTATTGATTTTCATACCATGATATCACATTTTTTTCTATAATAATAAATATTCCACTTTAAAATTTAACAAGAATATATATTAATGAAGTTGTAATACATCATTGTGTACCCTTGTTGATTGATTCTGATCGTGATCCCTGTTTTACTTCAAGATTCCCAGAAAAGTCATCAGATTTACCTAGATACCAAACATCGTTTAAGCACTACCTACCACCCTCAAAATATTATACAATTAGAACCGAATATTAAAACCTTATAAGACATGGTGATATCATTCTCACATGACTTTCAAGGTATGTGGGATCAATATTTACATCTGACAGAATTTTCTATAAAAATATATTCCATTAATGTTTTCAAATGGAATAATTTGAAGAATTATATATAAAGAGATGTAACACACCAACTTATTGGGATGATATTGGTGAAATAAAACTCGTAAGAATATATGTTGTTGAAAAAATATGGAAAAGGGGAACAATATACAAACCTGCATCAATGAAGATCAATGTAGGAGAAAGAGCTATGCCAATAACCAAATGATGGATAAAGTATTTCAAGTAGGTGATCTTGTTTTTTTTATAGGTATCTCCGTGGAAGGGTTTATAAGATTTGTTAAGAATAGAAAATTTTGTCCCAGGTACATTATACCTTTCAAAATTATAGAATGAATTGGAGTTGTATCTTACCGTTTTGAAATGAAGACAAGGCGATCCAATGTTCATGATGTCTTCCAAGTGTCAATATCGTTAATATACATGTCTGACCCAACACATGATCTCACATAAGGAGAATTAGAACTGGAACTTGTTTTTTCTTATTGTGAATCGCCTATCAGGATTCATCATAACAGAGAACATGTGTTGGGAAACCAAGAAAACTCGTTTGGAAAATGTTCATTGGATAAAACATAAAATGGAAGAGGCATTGTGGGAAACTAAATAACATATAATGAAGAACCACCAAAATAGTTTCATGATGTGATATTATATAAATTTCGAGGGTTAAATTATTCTAAGGGGGAAATAATGTGACACACAAAAATTCCACAGTACACTTATGATTGAATTATACACCAGTTTTCACCATACACAACATCATGTTCAAGCACATCAAAACCAATTAATCTAGACATTCAAACAAATAGTTATAAATAGTAATAACAACTATTTGAAATTTTATAAATTGATTTTTTTCAAAATGGACTTCATATTTGGATTCAAAATATCAAAATTATGTTATTGTAGATTTTTGGTATTTCTCTGAAATCATTAATTTTTCTGATGAATATTGAAAATCATAGCATTATTGTTTAAATCAAACATTTTATATAAATAATTTTTTTTAATTTATATTTATTTTGAAGTCAAAATAGAAAAATAGTACATATATTTTAGTCCAATGTATTTAATTGATGTCATTTTATAATAATATTATAAATATAAAATTTAATTGAAATTTTTATAGTCTTTTACCAATATTTAAAATTGGTTTAAAATTTAAATTTACAAATTCTGTGAATTGAATTTAAAAAATTCAAGAGTCCCAAATGAAATTTGTATTTAAAATATACTTCAATTGGATGAAAATTAATTATTTTGAATATTATCTTTTTAATTTTATGTACCACTGTTAAAAGTATCTTAGGTAATTAATGGTAAAAATGATATTATAATTACCCCAAAACATGTCTCAATTATATTGGATAAGTGAATTTAGACCTAAATCATACTGGGGAAAAAATATTATGCTTTTTGAACCACTAGGATTAGATTACCACATTCATAATATTTTATTTATATAAGAGTTAAAAGTGATAAATTCTAGTTTTAATAATAAAACAATTATTAATATAGGGTTATACATAATAGAAATTCGGATATAAATATTAATTTTAAAGACAAATATATTTCATAAATCATGGTATTTTATTTATAAATTTTATACCTTAAATAAGTAAATTTATTTATGAAAAAATGATGATGAAAAACTACTTTAATAATGAATTACTAAAATAATTATTGTTATAAATATTAAAATAAATGTAAATTAAATCTTTCAATGACATATATGAATGTTTTAGGATAATATATCATGTTATGGTTGATTAAATGTATTATTGTAGAAGAAATAATATTATTATAACTTTTACAAAATCCAAAATCTAAATAGTGTCAAAATTGACAAAAATGAGTATTTAAAACAAAAAATATTTTAATAAATAATTTAATAGTTATAAAAATATAAGGTTTGGGATAAGAAATTAAATAATTATAGATATTTAGTTAATGATACACTTGATGTTATCGTGAAATTTTATTGTACATTTAATAATCATGTATTATAATATTACAAGAAGATAAAGTAAAAGGAAAACTTTTCAAATACGAGTTAGGTCTAAAATATAAGATGAATATGGTGACCTAATCTTCTCTAAAACAAATTGATAGAGATATTTTGGGCACATCCTGACAATATACTCAAAATGAATCAATTTAGAGCCATTATAATCTGATATGTACATAATAATAAAATAATATTTCATGATTTTTTTGAAGTGACGCTAACATCTCTTATAAAAGTGTACTTACCCTTATCTAAATTTCACAACTCCAAAGCCAAATGGTTGGGCGCACACCTAGACAAATATTATTCCAAAAACACTCAAATAATCCTATATGACTTAACTTGTTCATAAAGCCTCCCAATGGATCCCTTATGTTAAAATCAATAGGATACACACAGGGAAAAGATAATTATTTTGTCACATCTTCCAATGTTCTTTTCATCTTCCACTTCTTATTTATTTGTTGTTTCCATACTAAAATAATAACTACAGTACCATATACAAACTAATATGTTATTATAAATATGATATTACCATATTCATTATCATATCCATCATATGAATGACAAAGTCACCACACATTCATGTGTATGGCTTACCGTCTCTACATCGCGTTGTAGTTTATTATTCAAATGTTAATTATTTGAATGGGTATACCAATGTGTATAAATGATTTAAAATAATTAATATAACATATTAATTATTCTATTTATATAATATACCATCTAATTACATACACTTTCATCCTCAATAGAATGATATATCTGCACATGCGTTACTGTATCCACGAAGCGATGAGATTCGGTTCCCAATCATAACATTTCCTGAATACTTTTCATTTGATGATTAAAATTAATGTTTAATGAACTTAATATAATTTTGAATATGAAGGAAATACATCTTATACATAACAAAAATGAATTATTTAACAAAACATATAAAGGATAACAAATCAGTTATCACCTGAAGCAATGATACTACTGAAATATCACTAACAAAGCAATATTAGAAGATCATATATGATATCATATTTAAGAATGTGGTTTTTATATATTTTAATAATAAATAGTTTACCATTTTTAATTAGTTTAATGTAACCTATACTAAGGAAATGTACAAGGTAATAGTTAATTTTACAATCCCATTAATGTATGTGGTTGTTTTTATGAATGTATTTACTAGGACTTCTATATCATCTACATCTATGTTACTTAAAAATGTATTTCAAAACATTATTAATATTTCCTAGAATATGTGTCAAATTCATTTATACCCTTTTTTATATTTTATAGACAATTTTAAAATAATATTTCTGTCATTTTCAAAACAAGTTATATTACGACCATTTCGAAAAATTATGGAAATAATGTTTTTTAACTTGTATGTCAGGTGAGACTATTTTCCACCGTCATAACTCCTTCGAAGCTTCCCTTACATGGTTATTAGAAAATTTTATAAATTAATTTTTTATTTTATAATTACATGACATTTAAATGATTTCAAAATAGGAAGATATATTTATCTCAAATTGTTTTGATTCCATCTATGTCAACATCCTTTGTTAGATTTTACACATGATTGAAGATTATTTAGTATAAAACAATATTCCATATTGTATTAACGGTTTTGTGATATGTTTGACAATGGATGGGATATTTTTTTCTAGAGTTCACGGTTTATTGTTACAGTAATATAATTTTTTTTCATTTTTTAATTTGAATGTTTATGTAATGTTTCATCAATTTCATACGAGGAATGCATTGAATGTCGTAAATGAATGGAAGAACCAACTATTTTCGCTCGATGCATAGGTATGTGTCATTAGACAAACTAGGGTCTTTTCTCAA
Organism: Viscum album; assembly: GCA_963277665.1. Classification (NCBI taxonomy): domain Eukaryota; kingdom Viridiplantae; phylum Streptophyta; class Magnoliopsida; order Santalales; family Viscaceae; genus Viscum; species Viscum album. Next base: position 837,063,745 of record OY728138.1, read on the forward strand.
GTCTTTCAAAAAATTATTATTTTTAGTCTTGGCATGAGGCCTGGACTATGTGGTTATGATGTCCAGAATTATGCATTCCATCATTATTAAATTATCCATTTATATTAAATGTGATTATTAGACTAGTAAAATAACTACATGAATAAGTAAATGTAATTATTTGATTTATCTTTTCCATATTATTAGAGAGTTTATGTTTGAGTTTCATTTGTTTTAGACTTATATATTTCGTATAATGTTTATTCTTATTTATTAGAGTTTCCACTGTATTTTTATACTTAATTAGAATCTGAGCTGACTACTTTATGTTTAATTTTTCTAAGGATCCAAAAAATTATATTTTGATTGACCTTTAGTAATAGGATAAGGATTGTTTATGGGACAAAAGGGGACACAATGTTGTAGTTTTTCTATTTCACAATACAATGTAAATATTATGTATCTATCTAATACTTCCAAGAATATTAAAATAATTGGTGTTTCGATATATGATCTGTTGTGATCATTACAATGTTAAGTAATAATGTAGTAATTCAGGGTAACTAGGGATCATGTGTTACAATTACTGTATTAAAAGTAATTATAATTCTTACCCATTGTGTTTTCATGCCCCAAAATCCATCCATGCACATAATATTCCATCCACAAGAATGTAAGTAATGTATATAACTAAAATAAAAAATGGTGTCTAGGATACCCTCAAATTTTGACCTCATATTTTCACTGATATTTGACCAGAATGTTCTCTATATCTTGAAAGTGTTTACTTTTCTATCATTATGTTTTGCACTATAAAATTTATGTTAATTGGATAATTATATATAATTTTATATATAAATTACAAAATAAAATTTCTCAATCATAATTGGTGATTCACATTAAAATGTACTGATATACCATGTATTAGTGGACTTATAAACGAAAAAATATCAAACTGTAACATTTAATTTAACTGTTACCCATGTTCATCTTTTATTCACACCATATATGAATCCATTTAGACTACGATTTAGGGATATATGGGACCTTATGTTAAAACTCTTATGATTAGTCAGTACAATTGGGGCTAGCATCGTACGATTGCATTTGGTAACTAATTTATTTAATTGAACGATGATTTTATAAAACATTAGGCAAAAAATTATAAATATTATAAATTAAATTTATAGGGATTTAATATTAATAATTTTTCATAATAACAATGACATTAGAGTTTAATGAGTTCATTGATAAAATGAATTTATTTTTTTCAATCCATTTAACCCACTAAATGGCCAATCAAGAACAAGATCTCATTCAATGATATATAAAATAACATACCTTGGATAATTAAAAGAAAATAAACCCATTAATTAGAGTAGAATTGAAAATATTAATATTTAAATTAAAATAATCTGAAAATAAATGAATTCAAACAATGATCAGAAATTATATTTTATACAAAACCATGAGAAATTAATGGAAAAAATGAATATTTTTTAAACAATAAATGTGGGATGTTATTTGAAAACATTTAAGTAAAATAAAATATCAAATATTAGTTTATAAAATCAAATTAATACTTGAATACTAAAATTAATATAATCATAATTACTAGAATCAAATAACAATAAATAATAATATAAAATTATTTGAAATCAAAACTAACATGAATTTTTTTAAACATTCTGTAAAATAAAAAATTAATTTATGAAATTTAATATCAAAAAAAGTTACAATATATATATATATTTAAAAGGAATATATAAACCATATAATATTAATATGCTTTACAATTCAATACTTAATCAAATAATTTTTGAATGTTTTCTTACATTATAGTCAATTAAATGAAATTATCATATCCTATTATTAAATAAAAATGATCATACTCATCAATATAAATTTTTGTTATCAAATTTGAACCAAGACTATTATGAATGAAATAATTATTATAACCAATTCATATAATATTAACAAAAAAAATATTTTTTTATAAAAACAATATAAATTACTATGTTTAAAATAAAATGATTTATATTTGAACATACATTTTTTAAAATCATATAACCAAACATGTGTATCTTAAAAATTCATTTAACAACTACATATAAATATTTAACCTGAATTATAAAATTATTTTAAAATTCCTATCATAGATCTGGTACCAAGGTATGATTTTTTATAAAATAAAAATATTCTTAATTATAATATACAAAAATAAATTATGGTTTTTAATAACATAATTTATTATTAAATTGCTCTAAATTATAAAATAAAAAAAATAAAAAAAAATAAAAAAATAATAAACCATCTAAAAAATTAATCATTCCTAATATATATCTAATATAAAAATCCCAAATAAATTTAAACATAAACGTGGAAATTTAATTTTTCATATATACAAAAAAAATTCTCATTGGAAATAATCAAACACATTAAAATAAATGACAATTCATTAAATGAATCAAAATTTCTATTTCATATCTAATAGTTATATCATTTTTAGAAAACACATTTCAAAACCAATATAAAATATTAAAATATAATATAATTTATAAGTAGTTACATTTTAAAATTACATCAATCTAAATTTAAATCTAAATTGGAATCTAATAGAAAGAAATTCCTTGTTTACCAGAAAACAAATTTATTATCATTATCAAACTAGTTTTATTTTGTAAAATCTACTTAGTACTACCCATTAGAAAATTCGTTATAAATATCACCAATGTTTCATCAAATACTTCATCCATTTAAATAAAAGCATAGTCAATTGATGCAAATTTATAAATTATATTTAAAAATATTTCATACCTTTAGGCAATAATTGACCATGCAATTACTAAATGAAAATAGTTTCTTTAAATTCCATCTTGAGTCCATTTACAAATAACCACCCAAAAATTATTTAAAACTTATTAAAAATAAGCAGAAAAATAATTCAAATATATTTTCAAAATATATGGTATATTATAAATGTAAAATAATTCAAAAACAATGGAATTTATAAAGTAGAAAATTATAAAATAAAACCATTATTCCACTTATTTATTAATTAAAAATCATTACAACTATTAAAATTAAATTTTGAAATAAAAAATGATAAATATTATCCTCTTTCAAAAAAATCATGAAACAACTATTAAAAAATAAGTCATCCATCAACATAACAAAATGTTAAATCAAAATATAAGAAAACAAAAATTCTTCCAATATTAACATAATCCATAACAACATATTATAGTTTATTAAAAATGACACCATAATAAATCCTTCAATATGAATAAATTAATCTAAAAAAATATGAAAAATACGAATTACACAAAAATAAAAAAATATTATAATTAAAAAGGCATAATAATGAATATATAATTGTTTTATTAGAGTAATCCATTTTAAATTTATTAAAACTAAAATATTTTACCTCAAATAAATTACTGATATAATAGATATTTACAAACCATTATAAAATATATATTTCAAAACATAATTTAATAAACCATTTTTCTATTTAATATTTAAATCAAAACTAATATTCCTTTAATTCAATTATATAATTAAATAATATTATCATAAATATATATTTTGAAAAAGTACAATAATAAATCAAAATACATTTGACCAGGTTTGTCTTAAAATATATCTGCAAGAAAAATAAACAATGTATCAAGAAAATGTAATACAATAATATTCCATAGACAAAATCATATATGAGAAAATAGTGAATCACATGATGATTAACTATAAAACAATGATATGAAACCTTCTCATAATTTCAATGGGGTAATGTACACATTAATTGTGACTTACCACATTTGATACATATCGGGGTGAATGATTTAATGAAATAATTAAATAAAATTGTGTGCATAATTAAAGTGAAGTATTTCTATTTGTGTATTTGTAAACAAAAGTAATAAGTATTATGAATCAAGAAGTAACAAAACACCAAGGATAATGAATTAATGATAAAAATACCAATGAATGAATGGTCTTATGAATCTAATGAGGAAATAGTGGGGGTGTTGGGCTTTGTATTTTTACTTCATATCACATTGGTGTGAATTCATTAGTGACGTTTTATAACACCCACTCTTACTTTATATGTGCTATCTAAATGTTATCAGCATCTTCTCAGTATAATTTCATGTCCCAATGTGGTTTACTTTTCTATCTACACAATGTAAATTAACAGTATTTTTCTCTGACATTGGTTTTCCTTGTCCTCCATTGAAACTCTCACACACCCTAGAACTACATACCAACTCAATTTTCATGGGATTTTTTAATCTCTTTTTCCCTAATCCCTAACGTAAGATCATATTTGAGTAAATTAGTCTTGAAAAATATTAACCATTGAAGTAAAGGATCATCTAAAATTTAATTTTTCTTATTATTAAATAATATTGCACAACAATACATATACTACCACTAATAGGTGTTTAGTCAAACCTGCTCATTCGAAATCAATAAAATTATAGTTAGCAAGAAAATTATTCTCAAATAATTGACATATTTCCACCTTAAATGGAATTGATCATAACCAATAGAGTCTTTTTTCATTATTCCGTACTCAAAACTAAAAAATTGATCCCTGTTATTTTTTTGGGATCTTTACTAAATATCAAATAATATTAGGGGATATTAGTACACATGGATTGTTAGTAGTATGATCCTTCATAAAATATGTAACATACATTCTATTAGATAAATATGCACTCTATTTTACCATGTAGGTTTCCTCATTTCATTATAATATTAGGATTAACCTATCCCCATAATCAAATATTTCATGAATGGGATTAACAAGTGTGTAGGGGAATGTTTTGATCCCAATAACCTGTATATTTTCACTAATAGGAATATCTAATTCACAAAAGACTATCAATTATTTAACACCCATATTTGATTCAATGTTAAGTTTTTAGATTTGATTTCATTTGACTTGGGATCTCAGAAACACGTGGGTTCAAATCTTTATAACTTGTTTAATTGATTTATAGAAAATCTTAATATAGAACTCTAAGAATGTGTTGGATTCAACATATCATTTGGTTTTTTTCTGTTGTTATGATGATTTGGAAACATAGAATAACATTATTTCATAGGTAAAAAATGGTGTACTTATATATCATGGGAAAGCAAATTTCTAATCAAATATAATGAAAAATTATATTAATTATGTGTTTAGAACTTGTTGGTGTTGTTGTAGACTTAGAGAGTAACTAAATAATTGTTTTGGGTGATCAATTTTCTATTGTCCTACGAATTTTCTAGACACCAAAAAATATCATCCAAATACTGAGGGAATTTCTATTTTTCAATTTCCTATATTAGAACATGATTATGTGATAAATCTTAGATAGAGTCAGTGTTTGATTAAAAAAAGTTGTTGTGAGATTTTCAGAAAACTCAATTTATTCCATAATACTTCATTACATTTTATGTATCCCTATAATGTTTAAAAAATTTCAGTCTATGAGTCATCATACCCTTTTATTAAAGAACAATTGAATTCATTGGATCCCTAGTGGAATCTAAACCAGATACATTGTGTTACAATTTATTTAATTAATTCTCCTGGTTACTCCTCCAAAGGGAAAATATTCTCATTATTATTCTTATATAGTGTGTTACATCTAGAATTTATTTTTATCAAACTCATTCCTTTTTATATTTAATTACCGTCCACATGATTTTAATATATAATTATTCTTATTTAATCATCCACAACAAATTGAATATTTCATTTTCTCTTATACAGATCCTCTCCTTTCAAAATAAAAATCCAAAAATTAGTTATAAAATTTCAAATCATCAATATGAAAAAATAATTTTCTTGTGAATAAACACGACTGAATGGATTAAAATATTTCTAATTTTTTTTATAAAATATTAAACATAAAAATTTAAAATATAATATCTATAAATCAAAAAAGACTAAAATATAAGAATGTAAAATACCCTTAAAACATTAAAAATTGTGTGACATTCACATTCCCCCAACATTACTCAAAACCATTTCTACTATTTTCTCTCTCTACATATTTCAAAACAAACCATGATTATCACAATTATGATTCTTGGTTCATTAATGGTTAAATGAAGTGATTTTAGTTTTATCATATTCTTTAACATTTATCACACTAGATAAATCCCTCCCAATAATGTTTTTATCATACTCTTTGTTCATAATTTTTTTTAAAAACATCAATTTAAATTTTATAAGTCATTTACACCATCAACATTTGGATTCAATACTCTCATCATTGTTCAGTAATATTGAAAACAAGTCAGTCAAATTGTGTTTAGAATATTTGTGCCATAGTATGTGTTGTTCACTTATGTGGTGCACAACTAGGATCTATATGAATTCTGTTTAATTGGATAAATGATACATAGTGTGTACAGTTTAAAAAATTCTATTTACTCTAAAATCTAGTCATCTATGTTTCAAGACTAAGGACTTAGTGTGTACACTTTTGGATTTTTTTATTCATGTCATGTATGACTGTTATACACCATCTAGTTATAGGTGGACCATGATTCTAAACATTATGATGGAATGATTTGTGCAATAAATAAATGTTACTTTCATTGACCAAGTGTCTTATATATGTCCTTGTGGTGTCATCTAGTTTGAGGTTACATGTAACTCATGCTTGAAACACTCCAAATATCCCCTAAAACCACATTCTGTCCAGCAGGTCGACGTGTGATGTTTAATGATACTATGTACTATTCTGCACATGATGTGCCTCTAATTTCATGACTCATCCATGAATAGTGAAAGTAGGAAAATGGTTCATAATTAAATAAAACAACACTAATGGTACATTATATCCATCCATAATCTATAAAATATTGGATGATATCTTCTAATGTTCTTTAACAATTATGGAACTATTATTGGACATATAATGTTGGGAAAATATTTTATCATGAGTTTTTTTAAACAATGAAAAATAAAGAAATAAAAAACTAAAATAGTTCATATATCAATAAATGATTAATAAATAATTACAAATTAATATGTGACATCTATAATGAAAACTGAAGGATACAAATTACATTAGAAGTGGTCATAACTGTGTCTTTATAATGTATTTTAGTAATTTAATTGGATAAATACTAATAAATATATGAGTAGAAACCATAAATATTTCTAGAGGGCATATCTCTCATATAATTTATAATTTATTTATGTAGATAATAAATTACCTCACTTAAAATACTATCATTATCTCCATGTTGTTTGGAAAATTCTTTTCGTAGCATCATTATGTCAAAGGATCCTATAGTATAATCCTACTATATGTATACACATGTTCTCCCAAAATCTAAAATAACCACCATCAACTCTGCTTGTTTATTCACAGATGATTCCCACTACTTGGAACATTCTTTCTTGATCCCAAAAATAAATTTTTAAAGGATTAATAATTATTCATTTTCTCTGGAAAGATTGATAGGGAGGAGGATGATTAAGGCCATACATTCCTGATAAAATTAGTAAGAGAATATCTTTATAGGGTTGATATAGTTATCTATTTAGAATTTTGTGGAAAATCTTCGTCAAAACATTGAAATAATATATTTAGTTTCATATATAAACCTTTTTAATAGATTAGTTCATATAGTACTTTCATAATTTTTTTAATCCTTAAATAACCCCATATAGAATAATAATAAAAAATTATTATTATTTCTGTAAAGTATGAATGAATTGAATATAATTTAAATATCAATTACTAGATAAATAAATAATAAATAAATGATATTTAATCTATCATTCTAACTAGACCCTTACATCTATATAAGAATACTAATTAGTCTATATTTAACTTTGAATAATATTATTTTTATTCAAATAAATAATTATTATATTCATAATAACTCATGACAAAATATATATTTAATATTCAACATACATATATATTCTACTAATTAACTTCATACTAAATAATTATGATCAAGAAATCCTAAATAATTATTATTCATTGTAAATTTAGAATAATATTAAATATTATATTAAATTTAAGTTGAATTTAACATAGATTATGGATAAATTATTTTTCAAACCCACTTTGACCCTTTCATAGTGGAATGAGGATAACTCACATAAAGTGCAACATTACCATATAGAAAAACATCAAATAACCCCAACAGAAAAAAGCTAAATTTTAAAAGAATCATTTCATCATATGAATGTCAATAATGAAATATAATACCTTTTTATTTATTTCAAATCAAACATGTTGAATCACTGGTCTCATCAACCAATATTCATTTTTTATTTTTATTTAATTTCATCAAATTAAATTTTAGTATATAAAATTCCATTTTGATGGAAATAAAACAGAATTTCCACCTCTATAAAAATGTTTGATTTTTATTTTTATTTACATTTAATGAGGGAATTATTTATGTACTTATTCATTAATTCAATATCCAATACATATACAATGACCATATTGAAATATAATTTTAATCAATACCTATAAAAATGTGAATCATGACATACATTAATAAGAATATCAAGAGTAAGGGACAATACACAAATTTTAGATAGAAAATATCCTATAACACATAATTTTTTTGAATTCTAATAGTCATTTATGTTCTCAAAACCTCATCTATTGGGTACTATGAAGGGTGAACATCATGGGATGATGTCCAAATGTATAATAATCCCCAACAAATGATCGTAAAAATCCTATCTATAAAGTCATGTGATGTAATGTGATTATGTTTTTAAGAATATTATCGTATCAGTTATTGGTTCTCATCATATTAGGAAACATATGTGACTTTCAATTAAAACATTACATTAAAAACAATTTAAAATTTAGTATTAGATATGGGACTAGTCAGTATGTAAAAATAATTTTCCGTAATATTCAAAAAAAATTAATAGTATGGTAATAAAAAGTATAAAGTAGTTGGTTATAGGAAACCAACATTATCATTAGGAACATATATAAATAGTACACAACAAATACGTATGCTCCTCCAAAATAACATAACATATAAAATAATATAATATATAAATAATAATTAAAAGAGGAATGTAAAAAATCTGGGAAGCTTAAATTCAATAATCCACATAAAAAATTATTTATTTTAAATTATTTTATATTTGAAAATAGGTAGATTAAGAAATATTTATAGAAGGAAAATAATTTTTCTTACCCCATTTCATTAATATATCATTTACAATAAAAATATATGAGATAATAGGTGGTTACCATATAAATATTAGGGGTATTTCTATATTGAAGATGTTTTAGGATGAAATAACCATTAAACATCCAAAATAGAGAACAATATACCTAATATAAGTTATAAGTGTTTTTGGAAATTATTTTCTATAAACTAATATATCATATATAGAGTAATTGGAAATAGTAAATCCATATATTTTCTTAATGAAATTTCAAATAATATATTATTACGAACCAATTCAAGAATGATGTAGGAACTCACTAGTTAAATAGTGCAAGGGAGAGGAGTGTCTCAGATATATACAAATTTTTTGGTTTTTAAATTATAACAAACCCATTTTATAATTTTAAATGAATTTTTTAACTAATATCAAATAAAGAAGTATTATAAACCCCCTCCATGGAATCCCACATATGATGTAAGTAAAAAAGAAGGAGTGACAGATTATTCCCACCTCCAAAAGGCCCAATGTAAATGACTAGCCTTTATTTTATAAAACAATTAATGGGATCTCATTCTTTTGGGTGAATTGACCAAGGTGGCCCATGATAAAGGATCTCATGACCATGTCAGATAAGGTGTATTTGGGATCAATGCATGAAAGTGATTAGATTTAATATTTGGAATTAATGGTTATTTATAAAAAATTATTCTCATTTGATTTGAATTGTGAAATATGGGGTAGTGGTATTTGAAACATTGATTGTGTCTTAACCATATAATTGAAATGTAGTTTTTGGGAAAAAATTTAAAAATTACTTTTTGATAATATAAAACCGCTATCCAATCTACTATACTGTAAAATAAATAAATAAAATACCATTCATGAAATATTCTAAATGCATAGATATAAAATGTATAACAACATATCCAATTTCAATATAATTACAAAAGAAATTCTTATGAGAGTGAATAAAAAACACTTTCTCTAAGATAGTACTATAGAGATGAATCACAAAAACCCTCATTGTAACCTAGAAAATTGATTATATAAAATTATGATGAACATAACTTGTATAACCAGTTGGATCATATCAATAGTTCTTCATGTAAATGTGAAAAGAGAATAATAATTCCCCAATAAATAAACAATAAAACTATCTAGCAACAAAAAATTTTAAAAAGCTTTTTCATAACAAAAAAAAACATCACTTGCGAAATAAATAATCCATGTACAATACAATAATATTATAATATTTTAGATGATGGTTCTAATCATCTGCTTCCCCACTAAGTTTCCTCTTTATACTAATGAGAAGATGCCATATACTCCATCCATTATAAATAAACTAAAAATGAATCCAAATGTATATAATTTATCACATCTCCAACTGAATATCATTTTGAATAAGATAAGGTTCATATTATGTATCATAAAACAAAAAACATATCACATCTTGTATCAAGTAACCAGGGTAGTTGGGAATCAAGAACATCATGGTTGTCAACATCATCCCCATTCCTACCATGCATTACTCACACTAAATATATATTCTTCCACTACCGATATCACCTAATGATACTTCATAAGGCATAGTGGTAGGTAGGGGATGTTATTTTTCGATATCTACCCCATTCACAATTATAGAAAAAATAAACCCATGTTCTCTAGGTGTTATTGATGTTGACTAACTAAGGTGGGGTACATAGAAAATCCATGCAATAATAAAATACCATTAAAGATCCACATAATTCCACACCTATATGTCAAACGCGCAACACAAGTAAAACTACCTTCAAGTACCAATTAATACAATACTACAAATAACTAACATTAATGTAGAGAAACAATCCATATGCATCAATAAAGGGACACTATAAGAGATCCATTTCCTATTTTATATTTAGAAATATTTACACCATGTTTTATTAATTTAGGTATAATTTCCTAATATTAGACCAATGAATTATTTATCTATAAAAGAATTTATGTATGAAATACTTATTATTTTACTGCTACCAAACACATGTCATGAAATCACTAACTCACACCACCATATAAAATATTTCCATAAAGTTAAAAATAACCATGTCCACCATGAAAAAAACCACCATGGATACCATGATACAAATAACCATGGAAAAAAATTTGAATATGACTAATTACGGAAAGCTATAAACCACAATTTTCTTACTGCTATACACAAAAGGCCCCAATGAGTCACAAATCAAGTCAACCATAAGACATGCACATTCAACTTACTATTTAAATTAAAGTGATATACTTTTTTAAAAATTTTAATGTATTATAAAATGAATAAATAAATACATGTAATAATTACATATCATGAAAATAACATGAAATAAAAACGCTAAAAATAAAATAAAGGGGAACTGGTAACCATACACATGCCACACAATCTAGATTCAATTTATTATTTTGGGATATTACATTCATATTTCGAATTCATTCCATCAACAAAAACGAAAAAACAATAAAATTCCATATATGCATGTAAAATGAGTGATTAGTGAACCTCGACCTTTAATTTCACTTTATGTTTCACTATGGATGTACAAATCAATATAAAATAAATCATATGTCCATAACCATACAACGAATCCATGAATATATTTAATTTTATGTAATTTCTTATGTAAAATACTTCAGAGAAAATCAATAGATGCAAACAAAATTTTCACAATGAATCCTCGAAATAAAAAAATAATAAATCATAGATAATGTGATGAAAAACTCAATTAGTAATACCTTTAAAAAATTGATATACTATAAGGATGAACCCAAAAAACCAAAGATTGTCTAGGATCATAGAATTGAATGATAATTGATTTAATATTGGGGAAATATATTGTATAATGAAAGAAATGAGAGGCATTGAAAAATTATAGTCATTATTGTTATCATATCATTTTTGGAATAAATGGAAGGACCACATTGTAAACCATACATGGTTCACATATTCAATTAATTTCATGTTTGATCAACCACACAATAATGAGATTAATTTCATTATTATATCCTTTCATGATTTGAAATTATAGATGAAATAACGAAAAAAACACCACCATAAACAGTCACGATGTGAAAAAAATATCACCTAATGAATCTAATAGAGTAAAAATTGTAGGAAAATTTAAAAATCAATCCATTGAAATACTACACATCGTGAATAGATGATAAACCTTATGAATAATGACCTATTTTTATATATTTGAATCCATCTCCTCACATAAATTCTTTAAAAATATCCAATGTATCTCAAAATACAAAAATTAAAATATTGTAGGCTGAAAAGTATAGGTCTTTTACATTATATACCACTTAAATGATTGAAATACATGGGAGTCAAAAGTAATAAAAAAATTCAAAACGAATCACCAGAAACAACCATAAAATCCAATTTGAGATAACAAAAAAAATGGATATTGAAATCCATAAAAATAATATAGGATTTTCAAATATGACAATATGAAATGAAGAAACCATCACCAAACTAGAACATCATAACGACTAAAACATCAAGGTGAAAACAATTCTAGGTAATTATGATGCATGTTTGAATCTCGAACTAATTTACTCATCACAGAACCACCAAGATTCCATTGAGGAAGAACCTTGTATATCGAATGACATATCATAACATTTTCATAATGTCATTAAATCGCACCTTATCATTCCATTAATAAAACATTATCCTTGATCGTTAAATCCACTAATCTAGTTACATTGGAATCATCGTCATAATAATAATGGAGTTGAGATATATAGAATACATCTTGAACACTATCAAGATGTAGAGGTAATATTATCCAATTATCCACTTATCCAATTCAAAACAACACCTAAAAAAGAGCCTAAAAATAAGGGTGATATCATTCTTCACACATAAAACCATTAAATATCATGTTGATGGGTATAATTTATGAAAATATGTTTACAACCAAAGAACCTAAATCCTACTAGGTTGTTCTAAATAAGAATTGTTGTAGTCTAGAACCAGCATATCCTATGTAGAACAACCAAGATCTTCTACAATGTTCTCTACACCATGTCAAAACCTATATATACATCCTCTACAATTGTGGATTAGATCAATAGATATCACCACAATCTACTATAAAACACAATAGTCTACTATATTAATATGGATGATTGTTGTTATTGTTAAATAAAACTCAACTAAATGTATATGAAACGTCCATGATCCACTAAAATCCATTAATAATTATTGTATTATATCCTCTAGAATTTTGATCTTTTGATATTTCATCCCATTTATATTTCTTAAGAAATTAATATTAATGAGTAACTAATACACAAAGGCATAATAAAATCCTCTCAATACTGGTGAACTAAATCAATGATGTCAGCTGAAAATAATGGGCTTTGGGGTTTCATGATGCCTCAATATATCATCGACATACCTTCTCTATTAAAAATTCCTAACAATTGACACATGAATCACTAGAATGTGAGTCAATGCATTAAACGATTCACTTCCCCCTTGATAAAAGCATACCCTCATTTTCTTTGGGATAGTTTTTGACCAAATTCATAAATATTTGTACTCAATCACACTCATGTAAATATAAATTATATGAAAACCCACCAGGTTACGGATATTACACCATTACCTTTTGTCAGACAAGACACTAATACAAAAAATAAACCACTAACCTGTTCATCTGGAATCCCTCTAAAATACCAAAAATAATCCATTGTATATATTAAATACAAAACAGTTTATCACTAGGAATGAGATATGAATTAGTATGAGAAATTTCTCCAGAATTGGAATTGTAATGAAAATCATTCAATAGAATATTGCTTTGTGATGGCCATCCTCTCACTATCCCTTAGGGGAATCACCATGATAAAAATAGACGCAACATCGCAACACCCCATTATATTCCAACCATGAAACCTCAACCAAATATAATTATAAAATATCTATCTTAATTTTGAATAGGTATCATTTAAAACCAATACTTTCAAACTAGAGATGAAGGTATTCTAACTACTCCCACACCTAATAGAAATTTTTGGATCCTCAAATGACTTCGCCTAAATCCATTATATCCATATCTAACAAAAATATTCCCTTTAATAGGATGTAAAATATCATAAATTTATATCCTTGAATAACATCATTCCACATTAACTATCATGCATTTAGGTTATAATAAGAAAATATAAATGTAATTATTTTTTAATTGTAATGATTACAATCACTTCCTTAATGAGGTAATGTTACTATAGATTTTGGGAAAAACAATCAAAATATCTAGATTTTTAGTGATATGGTTACACTCAATCGGGTATAATATAATAGAACCATAAGAGGTAAATTCTTTCTAATATATTATGAAACATCCAAAACCCATTTAAGAAATGTTATATAAAACCTCAAAAAAATTATTCCCTCCATAGGATTCGAATGATTTAGGTCGATGATCCAATACTCCTTAAAATTTCTAAATGGTACGTTACACCAATTATTCAAAATGAAGGCCTTTTAATTATACTATAGATATTCCGATGGATTTGTGACATAGGAGATATCAAACTAAATAATTTAATAAAATCTGACAATATTGATCCAAAAGTTTACCCTGTTCCTGGGTGTTGGCTATGAAATAACCACCTCCAGATTTTTCAAAACCACCATTTATCCCATCCATGACACCACATGCCGAATAAAACAAACCAATCATGTATGAATCATGATATTGTATTTTTTTATTATAATTTTTGGTGTCTATGGATTTTAAAGAAGATTTATTAGGTACTCTACCCAATCCTCCTATGATCTAATAAATTTTTTAAAATTCATCATATTAAAATAACTTCAAATTTCTCCAGGAACTCAAAAAAAATGTAGTTCGTGAGTATTATAAAGACAGTTGTTGCATTTTTTACACCAAATAACATTACATTGATCAAAATGCGTGTATAGGAACACCAATAAGTAATCTTCAGAATATCATCCTCCTTTATTACCATTTTTTGATATCCACATCTTGTATGAAACATATAAAACCAACTAGATCAACACAAATAGTCAAATAGTGTGTCAATAATTAGTATAGGGTAATGATTCCTGATCATAACATGATTTATCCATGGTTATTTTATTTATAAACAAAAAAAATAATATTTTCCGCTTTAGGGAAATAAAACTAGATCTCACCACGAAGACACAATAGTCCTGATACGTCATTTTCACATCATATCATCAATATATATTATCAGCCCCTAAAACATTGGGGGGTTTCATATGATAAGGATCAATTAATATTTAATTAGATCCCAACCACAACATTATCAAAAACTTAACATCACGTTATGGGTATAATATCACAGAATTATTATGGAAACCATAAAAATACTCCATAAAAATAATACACACCTCCACCAAAGCATATTGTGGACCAATAAGTGACTCAAATGTTAATGAAAGAAGTTTATCTACTAAATTAATTTATATTTAGAACCCATTCACAATTGAAATCATCATAATACATCCTTCCACATATGAAAAATAAACCCTCATCTTGAAATAATATTGATCTTTTTAATAACAGAATTCATCCAATCCATGATGATAAAGAAATCAAATGGTTTTATCTATAATAAAATGAAATATACCAACAAATTATTCTACAACATCATGATTCCTCATCCATCAAACACATCAGTAAAACAAACCTGACCAATGACAATCATGTATTACCCTATGGTAGTGTGAATTATCTATAGATCATATCCAAGATCTCACTACTAGGTTGTTTCAATGAAGGAGTTATGATACATAGAATCAAACAAACTAGAAACTAGGGTAGATGAAAAAATTGTCACATCTCAAAAAACTATTAGTCAATCTGTAATTGGTTACTCTATCACACGTATTTGGAATTAGTCAATTCCCTTTTCTGTTATATAGATAGACTTAATGTTCCTTCCCTAGTATGGGTCCCTAAGGTAGGGGGACATCTTGGGGATTCCATCTTTCAATTTCACTTTCTTCTTGAAAAGCATATACCTAATGAATGAGATTACATACATATTTTGAAATAACTAATACTACTACTAAAAGGGGTGTTTGACTTACCAATCCATACGAATCCTCATGGGATAAAGGAAAATATTTTTGGTAGTGCCAATGACCTCTATAACCAATTTCAAAGACACGAGGGATCATAATATTTTCTAACGAACTATTATCTCTTGAGATATGTGATGATGAATTATGTTGTAGCTTCCCTACGGATCATAACCAAGATACTAATGTCATCTATAATCCTACATCTAATTCCTTTCACCCCAAATTTCTCAATCGACTCTCAACTAGGAGTTCTCCATCAAACAAATTCACCCTCTCCATCACCTATGACCTCTTAAGTAAAAAAATACAGAGTTAATGTAAATCAGATACTATATAATAAAGGGTGCGGGAATTGAACCTTATCCAAGATACATGCTTAGAGATCCTTTTGTTGAAGGGACTTATGCAAAAATAGAATAATCAATTTAAATATAATCTCAATATCTTGAATGATCATGATCCCTCACTGATGTATTGAACAATCTAGACTCTTAACCACCTTTTCATTCATCAAGAGGAAATCATCCTTGAACTTATTCTATATGTTGGACTATGAAAATTTTATTTCCTTATACAATATATGGTATATTTTCCAACATTGATGTGTTATTCCCATCAATTAGAAAATCATGAGGGGAACCTCATACTATGTTATAGATCATATCATTCCATATGAATTATCATTTTTAGAAACCAAGATTCTAAATTTCGATCTTAGACAATACCCAAAAAATTTACATGTTATAACCCTATAAGGTTCACACCATCCCCTAAAATTTCTCAACCTTCATAATTGTATCAGAAATTTGATGATCAATATGGTCAGTTTGTTGAACCTCCATTATTAAGCCCACATTTTGTTTGTGAAAAATTGAAATTTATATAGTCAAATGTGAAACAACAGAGTCTGGTGGAAATAATTTTTTTATATTAACCAAACTAATTAATTTATTAATTCCATGAATCTCATTATTCCAAACAAAAATAAATAATGTATGATGCATATACCCCCCTTATATCACTAACCAGAAATATTTATAACTTTACTTTGCACATTATGAGAACTTATTTTCCATAAAACAAATCAAATGGTGTCCCAAAATAAAATATCGTATACAGTCTCCCTATTTCATGTCAGAAATTATAAATGGATAAGACTATTTCTATTCCATACAATAATGTACTCATTAATGAATAACATTAAAAAAACCCTATACCTTATACAAAACCATTGATAAAAATCATTCACAACCCCCTCCAATTGTACACATCCTAGGTTGACTCTGAAGAGAAACATATATCCCCAATGTTATTCGTCATGTAGGACCATGGTTATTGACTATCAGAAAGGGTATACAATAATAAATTAGAGGCATTAACGAAAATATAATTTGATCGAAAAGATCATATACCCATAGAACATAATATAAAAAATAATCCTAATACCATATGAGAAACATCATTTACGAAGAAATATATAATATATACAAAAATATAAAAAAAGAAATACTAAATGTAAATCCTTTGGAAATGAATGAAAAAACGCATGCGCTGACCTAGTAAAAACCAGGTCGATATCTGAAGCCCAACTTAATACATGAAAAAATTGTTTATAAATATATAGAATGAGTATAAAATTTATACATAGACATGTAACACCCAAAATTACTCATAAAAATTGAAAATGTGATAATAATTCCATGGTAAACAAATAATAGAACTAACTAGCACTTACATAGGTCAAAATTTTTTCCCTAGCCTCAACTAGTACTTATCACAAAATAATGTATCAATGTAAAATAATGTAATATTATAAGAACGTAAATGACGGTATCTCACAAACACTTACCCACTAATTTAACATTGTATCCTAATGAGAATACACCCTATTCTCATATCCCTTTCATATATATAAATAACATCATCAATTAAAGATCATATCCCAAAACACAAACAATATATTAATTCTCTTGACACAAACGACATTTCTATTATGATTCATCGAATGACATAACACAAATCATACTAATAAACCCAAATAGTTGGGTGTCATGATTTTGAAGGACATCAACAATGTGTCCACAAACTACAATGCATGACACGCAATACATATTCAACCATAAACACCCAATATATTTAGAAGAAAATGTTATACGAGTTATAGGGTATAAGGGGTAGCCATCCGTTCATATCTTCCTCATCGTGGTTGTTTAGTAAAATACCCATAGACTCCTTGAGTGTTGGTCAGGATACCAGGATAGGGTGGGGTGAGTAAGAATTTGATAAAATAATTCAAGTATGCGGTAGTCCAACACAACACTAGACACATGAGTTCACAAAAAGAATCACCATAAAAAACCTCCCTTAGGTAACTATAAATATCATGCCACCATGATCTTCTAATTTAGTAGAATCTCCATTAATAATAATTCATATCCAGTGAGAAACCATATTCCAAAATTTATTTTATATTTAATAAAATATCTACCATTATTTATGCATTTAGTCATTAGTATTTTAATTTTATCCAAAAAATAATATTTTTCTATAACCATATTTATATATTGTAGAAATATTATTACATTACTACCCAACCAATATCAAGAGAAAACAACATAAAAACACAAAAAAAATTGAAAAATACCCCCATAATGTAATAAACTATGGCCTCCAAGCTAGGAAAATTAAGGATTCGAAGCCTTACACATCAATTCAACCATATAATATGCATATTCAACATAGTATTTTTATTTAAAAAATTAATTCATTTAACTATTTTAAAGGGAATTATAATTTCATTAATTAACTATAAGGAATAATTTCATTTACATTATATACTTTAAAATAAGAACAATAAAAAATCATTGAATTTTAAAAACTAAATATGCATCACACTATTCATTATCAATTTATTTATCTATTTTATTTTTTTATTATTCAAATTTATATAATCAACCCAATGAAAAGAAAAACATGATAATTCCACTGATTCATATAAAAACTATAAAATAAGGAACCAATTCCTTTAATGAATTTTTATTCATTATAACATAATGTTAATATGACATGTTGAACTAATAGTCTATAACCACATTAGGAATCCATGAAACAAAATAAATCACAATTATGTATAATCAATATCACATTCATAAAAAACCCATAATTCTATGAAAAATAGTCATTTAGAAACCTATTGTGACATAAAGAATAAATCTGATGGAAAGTGATGATTTAGTTACAAAAATACTCTAATATCAAATCCTTATATGCCGAAGTTGAATACCATGGATTAGAAAATATTAGGTTTCCAAAATATCTTAATAATAATCTTATAATATATGTAATTTATGTGAAGGTGAGGGAAATTAAAGGGTGTTATATATTTATTGATATCCATCATATCATCACAATTATGATGTGAATGGTGGATTCACACTTTGAACCTGACAAGAATCAAATTACTGGTAAAACAAGGAACTCAAATAATTAAAAACAATGAATGATAATTTCATGGGTATATTCATCCATGATATGAAACATAAAAAGATAGAACCCCTAAAAATCCACCACAAACATGAATTATGTGATCAATATTTCAAACCTTGAATCAAACTAAGATAAAATATTAGGATAATTCATGAATCCACCATATAAAACATCACACATTTTTAATATGTTACTCATGATGTGAGTCACCACCTATAGTTTTTTATTTGATTTTATCAACTCTTATACCATCCCCAACACCATATCATGTCTCCCAACTCCAAAAAATCTTAATGTAATGGGATAAAATAGTCTTCTACATTACAAAAACAATCTATAAATTATTGGTAACCAATGGTTTACCATAAATCACATAGTGACCATAATTCACAAGGTACAAATATTCAATGAACTCATGAATAATGAAATTAGATTATAAAATAACACCAAATGCAACTAGGAACACAATATACGAACAAATTCATAACTAAATGATATATTTTTTACCTAACTCGTTATATTACAGGGTATAGTGGTGACACATCATCTCAATTTGTATGGAAATATAGACGTTTGTGAAGGAAAAATAAAAATTCATTCAAAAAACAAATATAAATAGTATAACTATAAATAATTTATATATTAGTTATATTTATGTGATGTAAGGTGTAGAAACATTGATTAATAGGGATGGATTTTTTTATTTAATATTATTGTATAGAAAACACATAAAAATATTTATTAGATGTTTAGAGGCTAGATAAAGTAACTTTAGATTTATATGTGTTTTCGACATATATTTAATGAAATTATTATTGTATTTTGATTATAATTTTATTTAAATGATTTAATTTTATTATTGTGATCACTCCATGTGAATAATTAATTTCATTGAATAATAGGGTTTAAATGTTATCCTTAATAATTATTTTTAGAAACATTTATGAAATTTAACTCGTATATATTTTAATGTTAGTACTTTTTTGAATTTATAATAGTTTTAATTGAAAAAATAATTTTCAGTCAAAAATTGATGTTTAACTATTGAAGAAATAGAGTTTGTGTGTTAAATAACTTATGTTAAATGTAATCTGGAAAATGATTTTTAAAATTATGTAGGTTTTAGAGATGATTGTATACTAATATTTTATGTAATAAATTTAATAAAATGTATTATTAGTCATTTCAAAAGATTTTTTGTGTGAAAAAGAATATTTTAACATGGATTATCTATTAATGAATAATAAAATTTTGATATTCAAATAGGATAAATAATAATTTATACTTTTTGAAATTTAGTGTTGTTGATTTTCAGTGTTGATTATAATGGTTAGTTATCTAATGTTCAGTTAATATAAAATGTATTTCCCAATGAAAATAAAATGTAATAGGTTGTTCTGTTGATTCTTGAAGATATAAAATATTTATACTTATTGAAGGGGATATTTAATATCTTACACTTTTTAAAAATATTTTATTTTTATGGATATATGTTATGGTTTTTTTTTGATAAATAATATATTATAATTTGTGAAATTAAAAAAATATACCATGGATATTGAGTATTTAATATTATTTTGACATTACATAATAATTTTCATAGTAAATGATTATATTGATATTCTTGAAATGATAAAATGTTGATTAAAGACACAAGTGACCATATTTCATACAACAAAATGTCAAATAAAAGGTTATTTTAGCTCTATGATTCTACGTACATGAAACACCGTAGGAGTTTATTAGGGAAGATATAGAAATTGAAAAAATGTCCGATTTTGAAGAGGTGATAATAAATTTGACAAAATGTGTAAACACATATAGGAGCTTCATATTTCACTAGACTTTTCTCAAATCAAATTAAATAAGTTGATCAACAGTGAAGGCTTCCACATAGATCTTGAGATTTTTTGGTGTTGATCTGATCACAGTGATGTAAGTATAGTTTACCATTTATTGGTTTGGAAATTCCATTTCAAGGAGGAATGTTTAGAGATATTTGGAACATAATAGATGTTTCATGGAATATAGAGGGAGATATGAAGATAAAGACACCAGAATAGATGACTTCTATCAATAACATTGATTCATAACTCATTTATTTTTATTTTGAAAATTATTTTAGCTACAGATTTTTTCATGACATTAATGTGCTAATCAAAAATATAAAATATACATACTGATGTTAATGGATTTAAGTGGTTTGAAACTATTTCCAATTATTAATTTTAATTTCTGTGAGTTTTTATTACATTTATAATTATACTCTTATTGAAAAACATATTTCCATTTACCAATAATAAAATATCTAATAGGTTATAATTAATGATATACATTTATCTCTATTAGATGTTAATATATTCATCAATAGTATATTGATATATTGAATTTTAGAAAAACTAAGAGAGTAGAAATATCAATCATTCTTGATCTTTAATCAACATTAATTCCTCATGAGATTATTTTAAAATATATTTTACGTGACTATTTGAAATAATCAATGGATACCTAACCTAAAAACACTTAACTAGAGTACATAATTTATAATTTATCACACTTATCATCTCTAGGAAAAGGATCATTAATTATTTGATTTTTGTTTTATAAATTTTTATTAAGAGTGAGGTAATTGAGTATACATTGATTATTCTTGTGAAAATGGATAAATATTTTTTTCTACACATATCTTGAAACAATCATGTTTGATATTGATACATGAAATGAAATATTGACAATTAAAATCAATATATACTCCGCATTCTAATCAATTTTACCATTTTTATACCATTTTTTTGTATTAATATTTTTATTCTAACACACATAATCTTTAGTTAAATACTAATATATTTATTTTCTTTTATTTATGTCTTTTTAAATTATAAAACACACACCTCTTTTATTTATTTCAATAATCCCAATTCACACTTTTCATATATTTTTGTTAATTTTATATAACTTATTTAGTTTAAGGGAAAAAAATTAGCCTCTATTGGTAATTGGATATGGTGTGTTAGTTTTTAATAAATTATTATATAAATGTACTATCAATAAAATACAAAATAATTATAAAAGCATATTTTATTTTTGAAAAAACCCACATATTTATTATGTTAGAAATTCAAAATATAATTTTTGACTAGGGTTTTGGTGATTGAAAATGTGTAAGTATTTTTTCATGTGGTTGGTATTTTTAGTCATAAACGTTATATTCTTTCTAGCTGAATGTGTTTTCTATTATGATACATTTTACAATTTATAATAAATATTTATACCACTTGTTTGAAACTTTTTTCACACTAGAAAAACCAAAATAAATAAATTTCAATATGGATTTTTAGATATTGAAACATATTGTCTTGTTATATAAATATAATTAATGAAAAAATGTAAAATTTAGAAAATGAGAGGGTTATGGACCAAAAATAAAATTATTATTATGACTCACGAAATGAATGATGTTGATGATGAATCTCGATTTATGGAGTCCAAACTGAAATAAATAGTAATCCATCTTATATTCGATTATCTCACTAGTATAGATACTATTAAATGAATAAATCATGTCCTTAAATAATTACATACTATAATGTCATAAAAATTTAGGACTCATTAGTATTCACTGGTGAATTTTGTAGTATTTCGCGATAGTTTTCATTGCATGTGATGACTAAGGAAGTTATAAAATTAGGGGTTCTCACTTTTAACAGATACCAAATATTAGATGATTGTTTTAGTAATTATATTTTGAAAAATATGATAGATAACATATGAAATTTAATTATTTTATAATTATATTCTATATGAGATGATTTACCAATGAAGTGAAACATAAAATAACAAGGTTTTTCTAATATGAAGGTAATATATTTCAGAAAACAAGAATTAAATTTAGGGGATACATTTGGAATAGTTAAAATCAGAATATTTTACATCACTTATTTATCATCAATCTATATAATTTTCTCACTCCTAATCATTATATATTATGTAGTCAATCGTTCAGTTGTAATTTTTTAGAAAACTTAACTGAGTAATTAGAATAAATCATATATAAACACACTCAAAATGTCAAAATAAGTGTTATGATATAATGTAAATACATAATTCTAAAAAAAATATGGTATTGTATCATGAAATAGACCATCATGATTTTGTTAATCATAATTATAATCATAATTATTAATTTAGAAAGTAATTTAAACAATGTGAAATTTATATACATTCAATCTATTACTGTAATATCATATATAATGCCATGAAACTAGATAAAAGTGATAAAAAATTAATATGGACATGTGATATTATAATGATGATTATTTTTCAAAATATATATAACACTATGAATATAAATCAATATAAATTCACTTAGAGATAAAATTGAGTTTTTAAGTTACATTAGACTGCTAATTATTTCAATCAGCATAATAAAGAAACCCAAAATACAGTTGAATACTTTTGTTCCCAATGAAATAAATAGGGGTTATGGAAAAATAATTTTAATAAAATGAACATCCAAAAAGATAAATAATAAACTAAATAGAAGTATGAAAATATGTTTTTGAATCAAATATGAACAATTTTTAAATTTATATGAGTTAAATAAAAAAATATGTAAGAGAGAATATAGAAAACATATGAGTATGTCTTATATGATTTATTGATAAAATGTGATGGACTACACCAATATGAGTAGTTTTAGCACAAAAGAAGATATATAATGTCTCGGAAAAGATAAAATTTTTGTTCTAGAAATTTTTGAATCTAAAAATTTGTGATGTCATAAATTTGGAAAAGTTATTAGGAAGAAAAAATGGATTTTAAACGTGATTTTTAGCTAAAAAACTCAAATAACATATATAAATGAAATGTAAGTCAGTTAAGGAATGAAATAATGTTGAGTCGGTGGAAAAATAATGAAACTCAAATGATTAAAATAGTTATACACAATTAATTCATTTTTCTAAAAGGATTAAATAAATGATGAGAAAAATTATATAATATTACTCAATGGGTTTAAAAAATTCAATATAAATGCATGTTTTATATATTTCATAAAAACAATCCTGTCAGGTGTGATGTTTTTTTAAAAAATTTATCCAAAAGGATGAAATAAGAGGGGTTTACTAACATAAAAAAGAATATGTATTGTATCTATGTTTACCAATAGAAATGTCCTTCAGCATGGATAATACTTTTGATCTGTGTTATATTATTTAGGATATGAATGTGGGAGGATATAAATTATTTCAGTAAAAAATGAGTTGGTTTATCCACTTATCTACAGCTAATTTAAAAATATTTTTCATTATTTTATGGAAATATAACCTAGTTTCACATGAATAGGATGGTATTACCATTACACTACCCATTGGATTTGTGGAATACATATTAATTAACACTAGTAATATTAAATTACACACAATCATATTGTTCCTTGAAACTGAGTAT
Source organism: Viscum album (assembly GCA_963277665.1). NCBI lineage: Eukaryota > Viridiplantae > Streptophyta > Magnoliopsida > Santalales > Viscaceae > Viscum > Viscum album. The sequence goes on from OY728138.1 coordinate 837,088,953, forward strand.
GATTAGAAGGTAAAAATAATATTTTTTATGGCCTTCCTTTGTTAAAAATATTTTAATGAAATATTTTCATAAGGGAAAACATAATTTTTACATCAAGGATGATCAAGAAGGGTTTATTTTTTTATGAAATTCACACTTTAGAAATTTTTGAATATGAAATATGTGGTTAAAGAATTTAATATGAGATTACATTGGAAATGTTACTCATCACCCTTATGAGAAAATAATATAAAATTATTATTATGAGTACTTATGGATTAATTTAAGTGAATCATGATTAAATAAAAAACCTGAATCATTATGGATTATTTTCAATACACTTTAAAAATTAATTTTTATTAAAAAATAATTTTTAAAATGTAAGAAAATATGCATAGTATAATTTGTTACTCAAGCTTTTAGTCTATACTGACATCCTTTTATTAATGATAAAAATCCATCCCATAAACCCATCATGGATGCCTGATAATAAATATTTTATTTGTGAGATCATTGAAACTATTATTGTTGGATTATATAAAAAATTTAGTGTTTTGATGTACCAACATTTGAAAAAAATATAGTATAATCCCATATAAAAAAATTTCACTTTGAATTAGTTTTTTTGTTTAAAAAACATGAAACTATTATTAATGATGTTTTGAATATTTATTTTTCATATTTATTTTATAAGTCTATTCAATTTAAGGTATTCTATGAATCTAAAAAAATTTATAGTGGGTGAAATATTTTTTTCATTTTGGGGGAATTATTTAATTTTATTATATTTTCAATTTATTTTTAGAACAATTCATAAAAATACTGAGTAGTCTAAATAGTTCTAGTTCATATTTATATGATTTTTGGGGACTATATGGTGGATGAATTTTGTAAGGATGTTTCTAATTTGAATGTTTTTATGGGTTTTGGTCACTAATATTGGTTACTTTTTCTGATGTTACTTGATATCTAAATATAGATGGGTAATAGAATAATTCATAATTTTATGTTGGATTTATTGAATTTTATAACATAATATTGATGTTCCAAATATTTTATGATATCAATTATATTATTTTGATGTATATTTTGGGATGGATAATTTAAATATGGAGATTCTTGGAAGGAAAATCCTGTTTCAATAAGTCAATGTTTATTGAGTTTTAAATAAAAATCTGCCACACTACTATTTTTGAATTGACAGAAATTTTGGATAAAGAAGTATCAAGTCCTAATCAGCACTTTCCCAATGAAGATAAATGTTATTTATTATGGGAATACACTTGAGAAATACTGTAAATATTTTATTATATTTATTTATTGTGAGAAAAAATGGTAAATAGTGTGTTATAAAAAAGTGTGATGATTTTTAAATATATCAATGTTACACTAATAATCTGTGGTGTTATAATTTTCATTCTTTTAGAATGTTTATTTTTAACCTTATTTGAAGCATCAATTATAATTTAATATAATTTTATAGAAATATTTATTTAAATTGGGGATAAATATATTTTTATAATGAAATAATATTTTTTCATAATGATAGTTGAGTATCATGATGAGATTCCATTTATTAATTTCATTCTCACTATGAAATATTTTTTTGAATACTTCTAAAATTTCGGGTTCCCGTTGAAATTTTCTCATCATTATAATCATTTTTAAGATATTGTCACACAAAAGTAAATACAATTTATAATTTTAATGTGTTAATTTTCTCATCCACCATAGATATCATTATAAATAATGAATTTTGGTTTTAATTATGTATGAATGGAATTTTATATGATAAATTTTATATCATAGAGAACATTTGAAATTTATTTAATTTTTTTTGAAATTTATTGTTTTTGGGAAGTAATTTTCATATCCAGTGAATATAAATCTTTACAAATCTTGTATATTTTATTTCTTTCTTGTGTGATTATTTGTTTTTATTTATCCCAAAATTATTATGGAAATATATGTTTTTTCTCTTGATAATGTTTTCTTCGAAAATTTTTGGATTTTAATTTTTCTTTTTTAATTCGATATGATTTTTTAATTGGAGTTTAATTGGGGAAATTTTTATTTTAATGGATAAATAAATAATATCATATTCATGGTTTAGTGATGAATATTAATTCTAATAGTTTAATTTAATTATAATGACAAATTCTTTTTTATTCTTTTCTATCACCCATCATGTTTGGTATTTAATTATGATGAGGTCCTAAATTTAGGGTTATTTTATGGGCTGTGTTTGTGTTCACTATTTATAAAAAGAGATATTTTAATGATAATTTTAATTGAAGATAACATTAGTAAAATTCAATCAAAATATTAAAATATGAAATTCTTATTCAAAAATTGAAATAGTTTTCTTTATTAATATTTTAAGGGATAAATAAATAATTTCAATCGATTAATTTAAAGTGGAAAAGTCATTTTTTTAAAGTAACACATTATTTGAATTTTAAGTTTTCATTTTAAGATAAATTACCAAATTTCATGATGTGATGAATTTATTTCTTAATGAAAAAATTGGTTAAATTTTAGTGAATTTGATGTCATTTTTTTATAAATGATTCATATATATATTTCAGATTTTTTTGTTATTTATATTAATTTTTTTGATAATATTTTTTATTATTTATGACCAATCAATGTGAGAATTAACATTCCTTCCATTATAGAGTGCATGAGTTTTATTTTAAATGTTAATTTTTTAAATATTTCTAATATTTATTTTTTAATTTTATAGGGAATAATACATTGATAGGTTATGATGGTGTATAATTGAATCATTACATTTTTTTGATGTGTTTTATTTATGAAAAATAATTATATATAGTTAATGAGTTGAATTAATTATGTTATGTGTTTTGTGGATAAAGGAATTTAATATTTAGGTTGTTTCAATTTATTTTTTTAAAATTATCATATTATAAAATAAATGGTATACAATGTATTATAATATATTTTTCTTCTGTTACTTTAAATTTATTATTGTGATATATGGTATTATAATTGTGATTTAAATCATGTGACATAGAATTTATTGAGTTTCCAAGAGGATTTGTAATATATTATATTATGTAAATAATTTATTTGATAGAAGTGTGTAAGAATTTTATGTATTCCCTGTTTACTTAAATTTTATTTGTTTTGAAAAATTATAACATCCCAATTTTGATGACATATTTTTATTAATCAAACTATATGTTATTAAATAATATTATTTTTCTACTATTACATATTAATCAGAACATATCATAAAATAAGCTATATAGGATATGACTCAAACTAATAACTCATCATACATTCATAAAAAACATCACAATAAGAATTCACACAAATTAATATAAAATTTTAGCGGTGTTTACATATCGCGAATTGTAACTGTAAGACCCATTGTTTTATAAATTTTCATATATTATATAATATTTTATGTTTTTTACAATTAAAGATAATAATTGACATTTTTTCTGAATTGTTTAGAAGGTTATAGTAGTATTTTTAATGGAGTATAGTTTGGTAATAGTTAAGATAAATCATTCTCAAATATCTAGGAAATCATGTAAGTATTTTAGGGTGACTAGGGTTGTGAAAAATTTTGTATATAGTTTGGAAATCCCAAATCCTTAACAATGCAAATTGTTTGGGACATATACGACCCATATGATTACCACACAGCTTGTCAAGCCATGTAGCCCCACCCTAAGACAGAAAATCAATTGCATTAAAATTTATATTGAAAAACTAGCATTAATAAAAAACCTCATTTTTCATCCTTTTAAATATAAACTCATTTCCCAGGATCCCATCTGGATTCATTAAATGATATTATCTATCAATAATATTATAAAGGTGATTCTTCAAGAATTTGATTAGTAAAACCAAAGGCTATGGCTCCGGACTTCCTCCTTAAATTGAATCATCTCATTTCATGTTGAATGAAGCCTTATATAGTATTTTTTACCTCGAGATCTTTGGGATAGAATAGTTTTGATAATCTTTTCTTTGGATTGTATTGATAAATTTATGGATGGGTTTTGATTAGTGGGACCAACTAAATAATAATTATGATGAATGAATTCATGTTAGATTGGTTTTTTGTGGAAATGTTTTTAGACTAAGAATTCTCTCATGGTGATTAATTTTTTTGTCTTATTTAAATAAAATATATTTTTGAAAATATTTTATAAAATTCTAATTCAATTTTTTTTGGTTATTATTATTAAGAATTTAGTGATGTTTTTGATGCCACATTGGATTTGAAAATGATTGTTTTTTTTAAAATGAATCTTTTTTTCAATCAAACTAGTAATAGATGGTATTATTGGCATGGATTGGATTCTCTATTTGATTATGATTTATGAAAATGGATCTTAGATGGATTCCACAAATATTATAATACAATGTGGGGATTTCAAGGTTATACATAGTTGTGTGTCTGTGTAGGTAGATTGAACTGATATGATAATGTGTCATAAATAAAATATTACGAATGTATTATTGATGATGGCCACCATGGACAGAATAAAAATTTTGTTTCTCTAGGTTTGAAAGTGTTTTTGAGTTTAATAAAATAATTTATATTCCATGAATTTTTGAGATTATATTTTATATATTTTTAAATGGATTTTTATTTTAAAAAATATTTTTATATCATTATTTCTACTTAAGAACTAAAATGTAAAAAAGCATTTTTTTAATATTTAATGTATTTTAAAATTTCACTGATACCCATCCAAAAGTAGGAAGATATTTTTATGTAGAATGATTCAGGTATTGGTACTATTTTTTAAATATCACTTGGGGTTTCCTGCAAGGATATTATATTATCCATGGTCTAAGAAACTTAGTATATATATAGATAGTGGATTACATGATATCAGAATGGGTTATGATTCACACAAAATTTAATTGTTACCATAAAAGTGGATGTTGTATATATTTGGGGATACCACATTGGTCCATTTTTTTCATTTTTTAGAGTGGTTCCACCATAGTGTTAGAGTCTATCGCTGCTTTAGAGTCTTTTTTGGGGTCATTTGTTTTCAGTGATACATTAATTTTGTGTTTTTTATCTTATGAGTAGTTTTATTTTATCTCATGAATCATTAATAGTATATTTATCATTTTTATATGTATTTCATTACATTAGTTCTTTTTTATGGTTTTTTACATGATTATTATGTAAAAAAAGATCCAACAACAAATCTTATGTTAAACCCTTAACATTTATATTCAACCTTTGGTGTTTATGTAATTCCTCCTAAGGTCATTAGCACCTTTGATCAACCATATGCAAATAGATTCTAAAGATATGTCAAAAATGGTAACATTTTGTTCAATACAATATTTAGGAAAATATTAAGGAGATAGGATATATCAATAAATTATATTTAAAGCCTAAAAAGGAAATGTTAATATTTTTTGTTGGAATTCATGTAATTATGGTAGTATAGATAATAATCGTGTTTTAATAATTTTTTTGTACTATCAAATAATGATGATAGTTTTATACAAGTAGTTTTTATATCGTTCATTAGGGAATAGACTTCACAATAGGAAAACATTTTATTATAGTAATTTTATTATGATAAAATGATATTGTAATTGTCTTTCCAAGTTATATATGTTTAAAACAAGGTAAGAATGATTCAAAATAAAGTTAATTTGAGATTGATGATGTGGATTTTAAAAAAATTGCACCACCAAGGAGAATAAGAATCCCAGAGTGGGTGTCGGAATGTGGTACCACATGAGACATATATGAACCAATAGATAGATCGGTGTATTGTATCTTCATTCCATGTAGTCAGTAAGGGTCTTTATATAGATCTACCTTTTCATTTCGATCAGTCATCAATATTAGTTAATAAAAAATCATAGACATTCATATGTGATTTTTAACATAAATTTGTATATGTTTCATTAAATATGATAAAAATATAATAAACATCATCAGAACCCCAGATGATATGAAATTCATGAAAGTGCTATACATTCTGGATGACTTAGAACAATAATGGTGGGATTTATCTATTCAAGATATGTGAGAACAAAACATTACATTGGAAGGGGTCAAAAAGTTGTTCATTAATATTTTATATAAACAATCAATTTTTATGTGAAATAAAATGTATATATTCTAAGTTACACTATAAAATATGCATGTGACTAAATATTCTGCTCAATTCACATACTTGGTTTGCTTCGCACTGGAGGTAATGAAATGTAAATCACAGAATGCCCAAATTTTTAGTACAAGTATATGACCCTAACTATTCATTAAATTAGTTTTTTTCTATGTCATAAATTATAATGAAATTTTTAAAAAGGAACATTTGATATAAAGAGAGATGTTATAGGAAATCCCAGTGTAAGGATCCCTTTATTCCTTCAAACTGAATTCATGAACTCCATCACTATAAATAAATGTAAGAGGGATGGATACTACCTGGGTAATGTGGAAGTAGAGAACTAGACATTTGGGTCTCTCCATTATTCACTATGCCATAGAAATGAACATAGATGCATCTTATGTGACTCTCTAGAGTAGAGATGTAATATTTATACAACACAACAAAATAGGTTCCACAACTATTGAAATAATGGAAATAATAATAATTGTTGCACCATATATCTGATATTAATCAAATATAACAGATTGAATCATCCTCAGGCTTTATATAATAATATTTATAAATCTAATTAAATTGGTCCTCATCTCCAAAATATTATGTAAAAGTATAACACTATGAGCAATTAAGTAGTCTATTTGATACCTATATGGGGTAGAATTAATTATTATATGGGTGTGATTGATTACCATATAGAGTTGAGTATACTATTCTAACTAAAAAATGTTCCTTACAATTTTCATCGTTTTATCCTTTTTAATTAGACTCCTATAAATGTTTCTTCATACTGGTGTTTCATTATCCATTCATGTGTCTCATGTGTTTATGAAATATAGAATTCAAATCCAGATATTTCCATGTATAATTTTTATCAATAAAACACACTGTTTTTTGGACATATAGGACTCTAAACCCAATATATTCCATAACCATGATGTAGTGCAATTTCCTAGGAGTTTATGGTACAAATGATAGATATTATTTATCATATCATTTGAAGTGATTATATAGTTGAATTTATATCTCATGTTTTTTTATATGGTTTGAAATTGGGTCTTAAATCATTTAGTGTTACCATTAATGCATTAAAGAGGGATTGGGATATTAACACTGTGATAGAAGGAACATTAGAAATAGTTTAAAAACCCATTTCAGGAATGTTGGTAGTTCTAGCCATAGGTTTTATAGATGAATGAACGATTAAGAATATTAATTTTATAGTATATATATACTTTTATGTCTTTTTTAATGATATATATTTATTATCAAATCAATTTGAAATCTAATTTTCTATCAATCTACTCTTCAGAACATGTCCTAGATCACTTTTATCATATAATATTACTCTAAAAAAATGTGAATTAAAAGCAATGATTATAGAATTTTATAGAAAGGTCTCCATTAGACCTAACACATCACATTTGGATCAACCTATTAAATTCATAAATATGGTTGATAGTTCTATCTGATGATGTATTGATCATTATATGATTAACTATGTTATGATTAAGAATTGATAATTTCTTCATTGCATTGAAAATATATTGTATCATTTGAAGAGAGATAAGTGATTATTTAAGACTGCTGAATGATAGAGATAACATAATCTCCTATACAATAAAGTGGATAATACAAATTAATCATTTTTTATAATTTCCATATGAATAATTTTCCATTCTATTTTATTAAATGAATTTAATTACGGTATTCTTGGATCTGATAAAATTTATTTTCCCACGTGCCTAAAGTATTTTGTTTTGCTAGTTTTGAGAATATTTGGGTTTTATCTGGGAACATTAATGATGATTTGGGAACATAGAGATTAATTTTATATTGATAAATGATTAACAAATTTATCGAAAATTATCTATCAATTATGATTGGATTTATAATTTTTTCTACATGAACATTATTTTTCAATAAATTATATTATTTGATCATATAGTGGATAATGAATACAATTCTTGTCAGAAACACATGTATTTATTGAAAATAATTTTTTGGTATTGTTAGGATTTATTATTTCATTATTTGGGATTTTTGAAGAACATTTTATCATTTAAATTTTTTGTTAAGGAAACAAATTCCCATAAAATTGGAGGATAACTGATAAAAAATCATTGATAATATTAATTCCATTCTCACATCCACCCCCATATATATATTAACATAACTAGGTCATGATAATTATTTTTTATTAAGATGTAATTTAATTTAGAATGTGTTGTGTTCTCATATTGTTACATAATGTGGTTCCTTTTGACAAAGGGAAGTTGATAAAACATGAAAATAATTATCTAACACAAATCCTGGAATTTGAATTTTGGATCCATTATTTTAATACAATGTGACACTATATTTTTAGTGAAAATCTTGAATTCTTCAATAATAAGAAGAGATTTTTGAATATGATTTCTAACTAAGAATTAAATGTGAGCAATTAAAATGGATTGGGTTTTCTAGATGATTGATTTTGACTTGACGCATACAAATGAGAAAGTGAAAACCATTGGTTTTATGATTATATAATCCCAAGGGGATTTTTATAGGAATTTGTTTTTTGTAAATATTTATCATGACCCGACCCTACCCGGGCTCGAGCCGCAACTACCCCAAGCCCGCCTCCATTGGCCAGGGGCTGGAAACTAGCGCCGAAGGCACAATAACTTGGGGAGGCCTTTGCCTAAGCACCTGTACACACACACAAAGAAAACTCAATGCAAAAGTGAAGAGTAAAAGTAAAGACAAGCCAAGAAAAGGAAAGGGAAACTGCTATATAAAACTACATAGTGCATCAACCACTACAAGTACAAAGTACAAGCTGAAAAGAAAAGGGGAAAAACACACGCCCAACCAAAAAGTGCCACAACCCGGCAACAAGTAAATGAAAAGAAATAGCCGACATGTCTCCCACCAAGAACTCGGCCACGACCACCGCACACGGTCCAAGCACCCACGCTCCTACGCTCCACTGAAGTCACGCTCCACATGTTCGTCGTCTGCAAGGGCACACCAAGTGCGGGCAAAGCCCAAGCAAGGGTGAGTATAAAAATACTCAGTAGGATACCCTGAAGTGTCGAGGGAGCAATAAAGGAGGTACCGAAGGGTGAGGAGTAGAGCGAACATAAAAGTAGAGGAGTACAACCGAAAGCACAGTAAAGAGTCCAGCTCAACCCAACAAGAGAAATGAAGAAGACTCGTCCTAACACAAGGAGCTAGGAACGGTGAGAAGGTACACTTCTCGTTGAGCTTTCCCTTCATATAAGAGGAGAGTAGACTCATCCAACCATGAGAAGCTAGACACGGAAAGCACGTGGCATACCCCGCGCGTCTTCACCTCTCATGGAAAGAGAGTAGCCAAAACCCAAGGAGTGGGTACTCGTACGAGGTATATACATAACCATATGCTCAACAAGAAGCCCACACAATGTCGTAAGGGGATCTCTATCCCATAGCTCAGCCCAAGAAAATTGAGTCGCCTACAGACCCATAATTAACCTCAATCGATGCCTAGCATCCCGCACGTCTACCCCGAACTGAAAGCCAAGGGGCTCAATCACCACACCTCGACACTATCGGCTTTGGGCGGCACTGACTCGCCTGCATGGTTTTATATCGTGTCATAAGAATGAATCTTGGTGGGGAATGTGCCCCTCGTTCTTGAGAGTTCTAGGGAAAGTCAAACCACACCCCGTCACTGCCATGCAGTCAAGAGGTCTCCTCAAAGCCAAAGTCTTTCCATCACGGACCCGTACAACCAGGGGTCCCACTCCGGTAATCACGGAGGAAAGACACAGACTAGCCTAGTCGGAAGGACTGAGTCTGGAATGCTAACCAGTGTCCCACTGCCCAGTCCTGGAGGAGGGTAATTCATAACCAGATATCGGGTGACCGACGGCCCAGCCCTGCTGGAGGGTAAACCCTAACAGATCATCCGGCGACCGACTGCCCAGCCCCGCTGGAGGGTAGGCCATCATAAGATACTGGGTGACCCACTACACAGCCCTGCTAGAGGGTAAACCATAAAACATCATCTGGCGACCCACTGCCCAGCACCGCTGGAGGGTAGACCTAGAATAAGTCGGCAGGCGACCCACTGCCCATCCTTGCTAGAGGGTAGACCTGGAACTAGACGACGGGTGACCCACTGCCCAGCCCTGCTAGAGGGTACACCCTAAGAGGTCGTCGGGTGACCCACTGCCTAGTCTATGATGGAGGGTAGACCCTAGTAGCATTGGGTGACCCACTACCCAGTCTCTGCTGGACGGTAGAACCTAAAAGCCGATGAGTAACCCATTGCCCAGCCCTGCTGGAGGGTAAAACTCAGAACCGCTCTGCCATCTCTACAGGAGGGTACAACAATGGCCGACCGAACACGGAGTGGGTGTCGCGCAACCACCCAACTCCAAAACAGCTCTCCCAAAAGAGGTGCAGTGTCTGCCCCAGCACTGGGCATCACTAACACCGCTACCGGCCAATCCAACGAGAGAGAAACCAGGGGGAGACCACTCAACCCCGCTGGTCAAACAGACGAGCACAAAGCCAATGGAAAAGCTCCACCCTACTGGTCAAAATAACAAGCACATAGGGACCCTCTACGTCACGAGGGGTCAAAGTACGCAAGGCAGAACACGTCACGCACATTGGGCCCACACGACGTGTGGCCCCACGTCATCCCCAACTGAGCGCACACGCTCTCAGGTACAAACCACACGTACCTCCAAGCGATCTCGTATACTCCCAGAGTATACCTCATTCCAGCCAATAGGCTATCGTGCACACGGCACCCAGCGTCAACGCGAAGGCGTGACGTCACAACTCTACCTCAAAGGCCCAAGCACGGCCAACCACATCTCTTAAACACCAACATCACTCTCCCCGGAGTGCACGCGTTCACACGCCAAGGGTCCGCTACGGACACGGTAGAAGGACCGCTATTGCAGCACCTTCCATGCTTCCACATTTAATAAGATCGCGCAAGAGGCTCCGCACAGCCAAAAAGATCACACCGTTGTAATCCTTGCGCAAAAACACGCGATTTAGACTACTCACTCGCCCAAAATGGTCAACAGGTGAAAAATGTACTATTCACCGTGACCGAACCCGTGTAGGGCCCACCCCAAGATCCTGAAACTGAACCAACAGATCACGACACAGCGATCCCCTCAGAAAAACACATGGGATTGAGTAGTCAATCGCCCAAAATAGACACCTGGTGAAAAGGGCACTATTTACCGTAGCCGGGTCAGGTGGGACCCACACCACGTCCCCGAAAAAGGTCGGGGGAACCGCACCATCACAATGCTCTCAAAAAAGCACATAAAATTGACCGCTTACTTGCGTGGGATGGGTACCCAGAGAAAAATATGCCTTCCGGCATACCGCACACGAGCGGTGCCACGTGGGACCCGCAACCCGGTCCCAAAACTCAACGAACGGATCGCACGGTTGCAATCATCTCGAAAAACACACACAAGATGGACTAATCACTTTTCCAAAATGGTCGCCCAGTGATAAAGCTGGAAAAGACCGTCAAATCCCGAGATGGCCCTCGCGGGGCCCGCCCTGTCTTGCGGAATTACCGCGGGAAGACTGCGCCAACACGATGCCCTCGGAAAAACACCCAACATCGACTACTCGCACGCCCCGAACGGACGACCGAGGAAAAAGTCGCTAGAAGCTGCACACAACTGAAAAGACGGGCCGTGGGGCCCGCGCCTCAACTCCGGTCTCAACGCCTGGAACCGCACTAGAAACCTCCGCCTCAGTGCCAGGGTCACAACGCTGCTGACGGCGCTCAGAACGGATGTCGGACGCGTCCGCGCCGTCCAAAACAAGAATCCCGGAAAACGCTTGTCCACTTAAGGACGCATCGCGCCTCAGCAGCCCCTCGTTTTGGGAATTAAAAATTTCACGAAACCATCTCAAAAGCTTTGCCTCGATGCAAGCTTCGCGCTGCCGCAGACGGCGCGCAAAACGGACGCCCGTAGCTCGAAATACGGGCGTCCGAAGGCTGAGGGCAAAGCCCCTTGGCCCGGACCGGCCCGGTCCGGCCGGTCCGCCCCGCATGGGCCGGCCCGTGCCGGCCGGCCCGGTCCCTCCGAGCCACGGGCCACCGCTCCGCAGGCCGCTCCCCTTCACACCCGCGCTCCCGCCACGCGGGATTTGCCACCGACCGGCCACGAGGGCCGGTCGCTCATCCCACACGACGACCCGCAAAGTGCGGGTCGTTGTCACGTCGCACGGGGCCGCCGCCTCGAGGCCCCTCTCGCTCTCGTTGACGCCCTGCCGGCGCCACCGGATGCCGCCATCGCGGCCTTCCGAAGCCGCGGCGGCCGCTGCCTTCTGAAGACACGGCTGTCGCGCCGCCTGCCCGGAGCCGAGACGCTCCGCCGCGGCATCTCGCCGGACCGCCCTGCCGACCGCCGGAAACCGAAAAACCACCACCAACATTGTCGGGCCGCTGCGGACGCCTCGGAGCTCCGATTTCACATCCGAAATGTGAGTTGGAAAGATCGGATCGAGCTTTACTAATCGATGGGCTTTGTTCGAAGGTCGGGAGGCAATTCGATGGTATAAATCTCGCTCAAAGAATGCGGGAATTTAAAAACGAAAATGAAATAACTCCTACCTCGTGGGGCTTTTCCCGACGCTTCCCGCGCGATATTCCTCGCACTGTTGCCTCACCGGAGCTCACTGGAATGGAGGAGGGAAGAGGTGAGGGTGTGAGGGAGAAGAAGAAGAGGAAGGAGGGGGGTGCGTGTTTAAATAAAAACACTTAAACACCCTGCCCCGCACGCCCCCGACCCCGCTCTCGAAGTAGATAAAAAGGAGGGCATCCCTGGGGTAAACACAACGCTTCGAGCACAACAGAAGTCTCAGAATTTCAATCTGAGACCCCATTCAAAGGTTATTGAACTTAGCGCCAGAGGCCGCCAAATTACAAAAATGCCCCTAGGGCCCTTTTTCACTGACGGGTCGCGCCCGTAAAACTTATACCCCTCCAAGGGTAAACGGCACGCTCCAAACTCAATGATGGCCTTAGTTTTCCAATCTGAGCCACCGTTTAAGAGATACTAGCTTTTCACCATTAAACGAATATATTAATTAATTTATTCATCCGTTTAACGTTCAGGGAGCGGGCGAGGGGTCAAAACATCCCGCGCCAACAAGTTTTATGTCGTTCCTAGGGTAAACACCCCATTCCGGACCCATCCATACAATCGTATCTCTGATCCGGAACTCCGTTTAGGAGTTATCCCATTTATTTATCATTTCCAGTGTGAACGCACTGAAAATGTAATTCCGGCCACTCTAGGGCTCGGAATAGCACGCCATTTGAAAGTGCTGCTCTGGAATATCATCAAGAATATTCCAAAGTCTTTCGTAGAAAAAACAGGGTTCTTAAATCATTCCCTCCTTCATGCTTTTCATCCCCAAAAAGAAAACCTAGGGAGAAACATAAGGTACTAATCCCACACCTAGCTTTCCCATACCCAGAAGAACCCACGCACAGCTCTGCGTCACCACACACAGACCAAAGGATTGATTTGTTCATGCGAGGTCGTCCCTTGCTGACGTCGTGCACCCATTCCAGACTTTGGGGTTAGGGCAAGGCGATAGGGAACCTCACCATCCCTTTGCACTAGCTCAAACGGCTCGAAGGCCCTCGGGGGTAGCTCACCTCCCCGGTCAAACCTCTACGTCGAACGACGTGACTGGAATCACCACCTGCACCTGAAACAAGGCCTATTGATTCCCCCCTTCAGAATATCCATATGGTGAAACACCCAAGGATATCTGGTCACGCAAGGTTCCACAGTAGATGCTCTCTTACACGCTCAAAAGGCGAAAGAGTCAACACCATCGACTTAAAGGAAAAGGTCTCACACCTTTCTCCTTACCAACACAGGGTTACACCCGATGCCCGGCGTCACCCTGGTAACACCTCGAACATAGAGCATGGAGAAATCCTTTCACGTGCACAGCCTTAAAATTCTTCTGCAAGAAGTAGAAGAGTCATAAGGGGTACCTCTCACCATCCCATACTCTGCAGGATCATAGACATCCAATGCTCGCGGCTGTCTGTGGTCCCAACCATCAGCTCTCGGAGCCTGATGTGGACTGCCTGGTGGTGACGGGAAGTCCTCGTAACATCATCCCCCACTACCAGCTCCTCCCGCTCCTCTGCTAGCACCACCTCTCTGGGTACTACACCGATCACGGCGCTGCCTCTGCCGTGGTGGTGCGCCTTCTGCCTGCCCGATGCTCTCAGCAACTCAGGTCGGGCAGTCTCGTGCCAAGTGACCTCGCCCGTCACAATCATAGAACCGACTCTCTCTAGGCTGCAATGGTGCCCTCCGGCGCCACTGTGGTGTATGACCATGGCCCGAGATCCACTCACGGAAGGGCATCCTTGGCTGAGGCCATGCGCCTTTTCGCCACAGTGGTATACGACCACAACTCTAAAACCTGTAGTGGGAAGGCCACCTACATCGAGGTCATGTCCTCCGGTGCCTGCTAGCTACGGAAGACGTCCTAGCTCTGACGCTCCCAGTGTCACTAACAACCGCAAAACATGACAGGAATCCCTCTTTCACCAACACCTGCTCTGGCACCCTGTCATATGTAGAAATCCCCAAGGGTACTATGACAACACGATCTTCTCAGCAGAGACTCTGCTCAAACTTCCGCGCTCAAAAGTTGTCGTCATGGACCATGTCCGGGTAAAAGCGTGTACGGTCTGCAAAACTAGCCGCGTACTCGGCCACCATCATCCCTCCCTACTGAAACTACAGGAGCTCCTGAATCTGAACGGAGTGCATGCAGGAGGGGCAAAAATCCTCACGGAGGAACAACTGAAAGTCGCCCCACGAAAGCGACGACTCGTCAAGAAACCGAGTCTCCAGACTCCACCAACGCTAAGCTGATCCACAAAAAGGGGTGGCTGCCAAAGCCACTCTCTGATCTGTCAGTGTCTGCACAAGCCTAAAAAGGCTAACCACTACCTCGATCCAAACCTCTACTACCTGAGGGTCTGGCTCACCACTTAACCTCAGCGGTCTCTACCACTGGAACTCACGGAGCACGCTCAACCTGCGCTCGAGGTCAGCCTGCTCTGGCTGAAACTGTTTGCTGATCAACAGGTGGGGGTGCTGCTACCGGCCCACCTGGAGAATGGGGCTCGCATGATGGGTCCTGGACTATGGCCTCGTAGCTCATAGGGTCGTCATCATGCACCCAAAGCTGGTATATGGGCTGGCTGTCTTCGCAGAGACATCCTGAATATTATCAAGGAGTGCCGCGGTCAGATGAGCATATATGTATATACCAACAACAACAACGATGGGGAGCTGACTCAAGAAGGATGGTCAAAGACTGGATCCAACATGATGCACAAACAAATTTTCCTGCAACAAGTGTCTCAGCATGACTAGTCGACAAGCGGGTTATCAAGGTCCTGGTGAATGGATATGTCGGCCGCCGCACCATCACTGGACTCCCTGGCCTGAGAGCCGCTCTCGAGACACGTTAACACTGTTGCCGTATATCCCAACCAATTCCTCTTTTAGGGACGTCCGCACAATTTCCCAAGGAACGAACCACCTGTGATACCACATTGTCACGACCCGACCCTACCCGGGCTCGAGCCGCAACTACCCCAAGCCCGCCTCCATAGGCCAGGGGCTGGTGACCAGCGCCGAAGGCACAATTACTCGGGAACGCCTTTGCCTAAGCACCTGTACACACACACGCATCAAACTCAATGCAGAAGTGCAGAGTAAAAGTAATGACATGAAAAGAAAAGGAAAGGGAAACTGCTATATAAAACCACAAAGTGCATCGACCACTACAAGTACAAAGTACAAGCTGAAAAGAAAAGGCGCAAAACACACGCCCAACCAAAAAGTGCCACAACTCGGCAATAGGTAAACGAAAATAAATAGCCGACAGGTCTGCCACCTAGAACCCGACCACAACCACCGCACGCGGTCCAAGCTCCCAAGCTCTTACGCTCCACTGATGTCACGCTCCACCAGTCCATCGTCTGCATGGGCACACCAAGTGCGGGCAAAGCCCAAGATGGGGTGAGTATAAAAATACTCAGTAGGATACCCCAAAGGCTCGAGGGATCAACAAAGGAGGTACCAAAGGGTGAGCAGTAGAGCGAATTGAAAAGTAGAGGAATACAACCGAAAGCGCAGTAAAGAGTCCAGCTCAACCCAACAAGAGAAAGGAATAAGACTTGTCCTAACACAAGGAGCTAGGAATGGTGAGAAGGTACACGTCTCGTCGAGCTTTCACTGCCTATAGCAGGATAGTAGACTCATCCAACCACGAGAATCTAGACATGGAAAGCACGTAGCATACCCCGCGCGTCTTCGCCTCTCATGGAAAGAGAGTATCCAAAAGCCAAGGAGTGTGTACTCGTACGAAGTATATATAAAACCATATGATCAATAAGAAGCCTGAACAATGTCGTAAGGGGATCTCTGTCTCGTAGCTCAGCCCAAGAAAAGTGAGTCGCCTACAGACCCAGAAGTAACCTCCATCGATGCCTAGCATCCCGCACGTCTACACCGAACCGTAAGCCAAGGGGCTCAATCACCGCACCCCAACACTATCCTCTTTGGGAAGCACTAACTCACCCGCACAGTTTTAGATCACGTGACATTAATGCATCTCGGTGGGGAATGTGCCCCTCGTGCATGAGTGTTCTAGGGAAATTCAAACCACACCTCGTCACTGCCCTGCAGTCGAGAGGTCTCCTCAAAGCCAAAGACATTCCATCACCGACCCGTACAACCAAGGGTCCCACTCCGGTAATAACGAAGGAAAGCCACAGACTAGCCTAGTTGGAAGGACTGAGTCTGGAATGCTAACCGGTGTCCCACTTCCCAGCCCTGCTGGAGGGTAATTCACAACCAGATATCGGGGGACCCACTGCCCAGCCCTACTGGAGGGTAAACCATAACACATCATCCGACGACCCACTGCCCAGCCCTACTGGAGGGCAGACCATCATAAGATACTGGGTGACCCACTACCCAGCCCTACTGGAGGGTAAACCATAACACATCATCCGGAGACCCATTGCCCAGCCCCGCTGGAGGGTAGACCCGGAATAAGTCGACAGGCGACCCTCGGCCCAACTTTACATGAGGGTAGACCTGGAACTAGACGATGGGTGAGCCACTGCCCAGCCCTGCTGGAGGGTAGACCCTAAGAGGTCGTCGGTGACCCACTGCCCAGTCTCTGCTGGAGGGTAGACCCTAATAGCGTCGGGTTCCCACGACCTAGTCTCTACTAGAGGGTAGACCCTAAAAGCCGATGAGTAACCCACTGCCCAGCCTCGCTGGAGGGTAAAACTCAGAACAGCTCTGCCATCTCTACAGGAGGGTACAACACTGGCCGACCGAACACGGAGTGGGTGTCGCGCAACCACCCAACTCCAGAACAGCTCTCCTAAAAGAGGTGCACCGTCTGCCCCAGCACTGTGCGTCACTAGCACTACTACCGACCAATCCAACGAGAGCAAAACCAGGGGGAGACCACTCAACCCTGCTGGTCAAACAGATGAGCACAAAGCCAGGGGAAAAGATCCACCCTTCTGGTCAAACAAACAAGAACAGTGGGACCCTCTACGTCGCAAGAGGTCAAAGTACGCAAGGCAGAACACGGCACACACATGGGGCCCACATGACGTGTGGCCCCACGTCAACCCCAACTTAGCGCACACCTTCTCAGGTACAAACCACATGTACCTCCAAGCACTCTCATATACTCTCAGAGTATACCTCGATCCTGCCCATAGGCTATCGTGCACATGGCACCTAGCATTAACGCGAAGGCGTGACGTAACAACTCTACCTCAATGGACCAGGCACGACCAACCACATCTCTTAAACACCAACATCACTCTCGCGGGAGTGCACACATTCACACGCCAAGGGTCCGCTATGGACATGGTAGAAGGACCGCCACTAGAGCACCTTCCATGCTTCCACATTTAAAAAGATCGCGCAACAGGCTCCGCACAGCCAAACGGATCACACCGTTGTAATCTTTGCGCAAAAACACGCGAGTTAGACTACTCACATGCCCGAAACGGTCAACAGGTGAAAAAGGTATTATTCACCGTGACCGAACCCGTGTATGGCCCACCCCAAGATCCTGAAACTGAACCAAAAGATCACGCCAGTGATATCCCCACCGAAAAACACACCGGATTAAGTAATCAATCGCCCAAAATAGAAACCTGGTGAAAAGGAACTATTCACCATAGCCGGGTTGGGTGGGACCCACACCACGTCCCCGAAAAAGGTCGTGCGAACCGCACCGTTGCAATGCTCTCGGAAAAGCACGTCAAATTGACTGCTTACATGCATGGGATGGGTACCCGGAGAAAAAGATGCCTTCCAGCATACCACACACGAGCGGTGCCACGTGGGACCCGCAACCCGGTCCCGAAACTCAACGAACGGATCGCACCGTTGCGATCCTCTCGAAAAAAGCACACAAGATGGACTACTCACTTGTCCAAAACGGTCGCCTGGTGATAAAGCAGGAAAACACCGTCAAATCTCATGACAGCCCTCGCGGGGCCCGCATTGCCGTGCAGAATTACAGCAGGCAGATTGCGCCAACACGATGCCCTCGGAAAAACACCCAACATCGACTGCTCGCACGCCCCGAACGGACGACTGAGGAAAAAGTCGCTAGAAGCTGCACGCGGCTCAAAAGACGGGCCGTGGGGCCCGCACCTCAACTCTATCCTCAAAGCCTGGAACCGTACTGAAAACCACCGCCTCAGTGCCTGGGTCACAATGCCGCTGACGGCGCTCAAAACAGATGTCGGACGCGTCAGCACCGTCCAAAACAAGAATCCCGAAAAACACTCGTCCACTTAAGGACGCGTCGCGCCTCAGCGGCCCCTCGTTTTGGGAATTAAAAATTTCCCGAAACCATCTAAAAAGCTTCCCCTCGACGCAAGCTCCACGCTGCCACAGACGGCGTGCAAAACAGACACTCGTAGCCCGAAATACTGGCGTCTGAAGGCTGTGGGCAAAGCCCCTTGGGCCGGATCGGCCCGATCCCGCCAGGCCGCGGGCCGCCACTCCGCGGCCCGCTCCCCTTCACACCCGCGCGCTCGCTGCGCGGGATTTTCCACCGACCGGCCATGAGGGCCGGTCGCTCATCCCACACAATGACCCGCAAAGTGCGGGTCGTTGTCGCGCCGCACGGGGCCGCCGCCTCGCGGCCCCTCTCGCTCTCGTCGGCGCCCTGCTGGCGCCACCGGCTGTCGCCTCTGCGGCCTTCGGAAGACGGGGCCTCCCCTGCCTTCCGAAGCAACGGCCACCGCGCCGCTTGCCCAGAGCCGAGCCGCTCCGCCGCGCCATCTCGCCGGACCGCCCTGCCGACCGCCGGAAACCGCAAAACCACCCCCAACTTTGCAGGGCCGCTGTGGACGGCTCGGAGCTCCGATTTCACATCCGAAAGGTGCGTCCGAAAGCTAGGGTCGAGCTCTACTAATATATGGGATTTGTTTGAAGATCGGGTGGCAATTAGATGGTATAAATCATGCTCAAAGAATGCAGGAATTTAAAAAAGAAAACGAAATAACTCCTACCTCGTGGGGCTTTGCCCGACGCTTCCCGCGCGATCCGCCCCACGTCGTTGCCTCGCCGGAGTTGGCTCGCCGGAGCTCGCCTCGCCGGAGCTCGCCGGAATGGATGAGGGAAGAGGTGAGGGTGTGAGGGAGAAGAAGAAGAGGATGGAGTGGGGGTGCGTGTTTAAATAAAAACACTTAAACACCCCGCCCGGCACGCCCCCGTTCCCGCTCTCGAAGTAGACAAAAAGGAGGGCACCCCTAGGGAAAAAACGATGCTTCAAGCACAACGGCAGTCTCAGAATTTCAATCCGAGACCTCGTTCAAAAGTTATTAAACATAGCACCCGAGGCCGAAAAATTACGAAAATGCCCCTAGGGCCCTTTTTCACAGACGGGCCGCGCCCGTAAAACTTATACCCCTCCTAGGGTAAAAGGCACACTCCAAACACAACAATGGCCTCAGTTTTCCAATCCGAGCCACCGTTTAAGAGATACTAGCGTTTCGCCATTAAACGAATAAATTAATTAATTTATTCATCTATTTAACGTTCTGAGAGTAGGCGAGGGGTCCAAACATCCCACGCCAACAAGTTTTATGTCGTTACTACGGTAAACACCCCATTCTGGACCCATCCGTACACTCGGATCTCTGATCCAGAACTCCGTTTAGGTGTTATCCAATTTATTTATCATTTTCAGTGTGAACGCACTGAAAATTTAATTCCGGCCACTCAGTGGCTCGGAATCGCACACCATCTGAAGGCGCTGCTCTGGAATATCATCAAGAATATTCCAAAGTCTTTCGTAGCAAAAACAGGGTTCTTACAATATTATTACTCTTTAGTCAACATTTATAATATTTGGTATGTCGATTGTAAATATCCACATAGACCTTATATTAATTACCAAAATCCTACAAATTCATTTCCTATTTTAAATCAACCTACTATCACCAAAAATATTACAAATTAATTTGGAAATGATGAAAAAATATAAATATATCATATGTGTTTTAATATTAAACCATTAAAGGTATTTATATCAAATTATTATAGATAAATTGAATATTTGGGAACTAGTTATTTTTTCGTAAATGTTTTTTATATTAGTCCAAACTATGATAGTAATGTAGATAACTCATTAAAATTTATATATTGATTCATATATATGTTTTGGATACTCAAAGATATTTTTATTTGTAGGATATAGTAAAAATATAAAGGATATAATTTGTTTTCTTATGGGGGGCGGGGTGTAACACAAATGAATTTATGAAACTTTTACATTCTTTAATTTAAATGACATTAATTCTTAAAAGTCATTTCTATTATTATATATGAATTAATTGTTAACTGAAAATACATTATTCATGATATTATGCAAATCAAATACAATTTATTACATAATAATAAAATATTAAAAAATGATTACATGAAAATAATTATTACATTCTAAAAATAATAATTTACCATATATGATTTCATCAATTTAAAGATAAAATATTAAAATGGGATAATAAAGTGAAAATAATAGAATCATTATATATGGAAAATAACCTTTATCATCTTTACTGTTGAGGATCACTCATAGTGGAAATAAACCTACAATGAGGATGATAAAAAGATAAACGAATGTGGTTAATTATAAAATGATAATTAAAGGACTGAGAAGTTTAAATTAAGAGGTAAGGAAGAATGAATTATAGGCACAAATGGTAGTAATATAACATTTATAAAGGAAAACATGATCGATGGAAATATGAGTGTTAAAAATACATGTTTCTAATTTGTATAATAAATTGGAATATTTTTAGTAATACATTTTAATTAATATAATAGAAATATATTATATAGGAAAGAAAAACCATATTAATTTAAAAAAAATTATTTATTAAATTATATTATACATTACATATAATTATAATTATATTTGACATGATGTATTATGAAAATATTAATATAATAAATAATATCAATCTATAGTTAAAATTGACATTTTTGAATATAAATAAATAATTTTATTGGTATTTGGTGAATATTATTTAATATAAAAGGGTTACTTTTCAAATTAATATTTTTATTTAAAGTGTTTTTTATTTATAATAAATCATTATTAATGAAAAATTTAAATGAAAAATATTTATAACATATATAATAAAATAAATTATCATCCATTAAATACTAAATATTAGACAATTAATAAAATTAAAAAAAATTTATCCCAAAAATCAATATATTTTTTTAAAAAAATATTAAGCAATTCATATATTATAATTATTATTTTTTATCTTTATAAATTAAGTCCCCTGAAATTTATTTATAGTTATTTTATTAATTTATTTTTATTCTTTTATTCTATAATTAATTAGAAAAGTAAATATTTGTTACCATTGTAATATATTTATTTTTTCAATTATTTTTTTTTCATTTATTATGTAATTTATAATCAATTATAAAAAATTTAAATCATTTAAATAATGTAACTATTATTATTATTAATATATAAACACATATATTAACAACATTTTAATGAAAAAATTTTACTAAATAAGAATCAAAATACGTAATGAATACAAATATATTTTTCAATACTTTTTTGTTTCTATAAATATTGTTTCTTTAAAAGATCATTTCCCAATTTAATCAAATTTAATTATATTTACTGGAACATAATTTAAAAATCATCATGTCGAAATTTTGAAAATAGGGTCATCTTATGTTTTTATTAAAATGGGTAATTACCATAGTTAATATTTAATCAAGGAAAAATGGTAATTTTTTGTCACATTAGTATTTTGGTTAACAAACACTATAATCTAAAATGAAACTTAGTATAAAATTTATGTGGTCATGTATTTCTGGTTTTACCATAACAATAATATAGTTATACTATATTAAGGACAATAGTACCAAAAAATTGTATTTTAGGCAATATAATTAGGCATTGGGGTCCTAGGGCCATTAAACCATAAATGCGCTATAAAGAATTGGTACTATGGGGAAAAAGGAAGTGTAGAAACTCTTGGAAATATGACTTCACAAAACCAATGGGAATTTCTTCCATAGGTATTCAATTCTATAATACATTTTCGAATCATCTACAAAACTAGAGCAAAACCATGAATGATCAGAGTAGTGGTAACCACCATTCAAAGCCAATTGATCACTGGATTGAAGGAGGTATATTGATGTCATGCCATTATCTTATATTAATATTCACATGGGAACCACATTATATTAGATATAGTAGCATGGGCTTCCATGTGAAATCCTATTGATGTGTTTTGAAAGGGTTGTTTTAATATATTTGGTTCAATGATTTTATACCTCTAATGTCATTAAATAAAAATTCCCTTTGGGCCACTATATAAACAACAATGTGCCTATTTTTCTCTAGTCAATGTATGTGTTCCATCTAAAATGAGGTAAAAATGTAATTTTATAACAAATAAAAATATTAATGGCCATCCAGCCATGGATTCAATGATATGGGGTAAAAAGGGGTAATCTAAAATGGCTCAAATTTTTATAAATCAATTTGGAAAGATGTATTTAGATAATACATTTTTTGTTGAAAATTCCTAACCACAAGTATCATTAACATTTCCACACTTAACTCACCGAACCACCATTTCATTCCATTATCACCCCTTATCTAACATTATATTCATATGAAATTTCTGTTTTTACAAATAAAATGAGTTCACATTAACCCACTATAATTGAAACCCATCATTTAAAATTATATTGATCTTATAAAAAAATTACTCCATCAGTTCCCTAATAAAATTTGTGTATACCTTCTTTACAAGAATGTTTCCCCAATCCCCCATTTCCAAGATGTCATTAAACTGATGATTCATTTCTTCAATAAGTGTACTATCCTCCAATATCCTTTCACTAAAAAAAATGTCATATATACATGAATCTATTTAAATAGATAGATATATATGTGGCTATATATTTGTTTATATCCATAGTTAAAATTAAACATGTGGAACTAGGTTTACTAGAATTGCTCCACTCTATGGCCCCCTATCACGATACAATCTGCATTTGACCCTCCTACATCGATAGTTCCCATTGAAACCTCTCCTCTCCCCGGTCCTCCTCCACTGATGGTGCCCCTAATGAGGGTTACCCAAACTACCACCGAATGTGGAAACCCCACCGTGAGCTCTCATCTACAACCCTCCTCCCCTAATGATTCCTACAAATGTTGGACACCTCAACCTGCCCATTCTGACACAGCTCCTAGGTTACCACCCCACTACCTCCAGCATGCCTCTGATGTGGCCAATTCCCTCCCGATGACCATCCACATCCTTATAATGAAACATTTTTTGTTAATTATTTTCATATTAGTGATTCATTGTTATTTTTTATCAAATATATACTGTATTTTTAAAATATCATGATATTAATCCATTAATGTGTTTGGAACTACCAGTTACACAACTTATTGTCTTGGTTGATTTATTTAGGCAAGATCTGTTAGTTTATAGAGTATCATAGACTAACATACTAGGATTTTTATTAGTCATTTGTGTATATTCTATTAGAAATAACAATCCCATAATGGTTGGTGAAGGATAATCAACTCTATTAGGTACTTTTATTTGCATCATCACCCATAAATCGATGGAAATAGAGTCCCTTAGGTTGTATATATATTGTCTTGGGTGATATTGTAATATCATATATGTATTTTTACCAATGAAACCATTAGTGTAACTATATTACCTATGACCTAGTGTTGGAATTTATGATCCACATGTTGAAAATTTGGTGGAAATATATGATTTTTGAGATATTTTTCCAATTTACAGTCTAAAATATTCTATGGTAATCCATCTACAAGTATGACAAGATCATTCACTAGAGGTTTTTGGATGTGTGTTTGTTTAAATTTGATAGTAATATATAATACGATAACATAAAATGAAATTTAGCAGTATATGTGTTGATTCATGTTGTAGGATACAGAATATAATATGAGAGATGTAAAATCATTATATTGTTGGAAAAAAAATATTTAGATGTATTTAAGTGATTATAAAGTGTGTTTGGTCCACCATTAGTGATCACATACAAAATGGTGGATTGAGATAAGGACAGTTGGGAGTTTGATCAGATTATGTGGTGGTGTACACAATAATATCATCAGTTGTTTCTATTTCATGTTAGGATTTTAATATTCATGGAATTATTCTTATCCATGATTAGGTGATGGTTCCATCCTTCAGTATAGAGGATATGATGAGAGAGTCTCATAAATTGTAGTGGAATATTGACTATTATAGACCATGATGTATCACATTCTTAAATAATAGTTTTGGGGGTCAATATAAAATGTAATGTCCCAGGTTATGTCACTCATTATACAAAATTAAAAATAATTAGGGATGAGAATTTGACACCAGAATAGTAAGTCAAAACACATTGTGTAAATGAATTATGCATTAATTCAGGTTTTTGGAGGATGTGTGGATGATAAAATTATAATATTAATTTTTTCCTATGACAACAAAATTTATCAACTAATTAAAATGTATTAGTTTGAGGATATATATAGAAGGAAATGTTCTAAAAACATTGATATTGTATGATAATGGTGTGAATTCATATTATTTGACAATAATTATACATTAGACATTATAGTAGGTATAGTTGAATAATCAATAGTTGGATAAAAATTAGAACAAGGGTAATAAGACATTATTCCAAAAAATATTTCCCTTACAGATCACTAAATGTGACATTTTTTCCTCATAGTGGTCCCATAATTTTCTACATAGTGGTTTGAAGAGGTTGTTGTCGTTACAATCAAATTATATTCGGATGTAAAATATCATAAAATGAATTAGGATGTTTCCTTATCAAATAATCAATCCTCCATGGTCATATGGTTTGAATAATGTGTTCTATGGTTCCTAGATTCATATGCATTACAAAAATAATATACATATCCTCGACATTGGGGATGTTGATATGTAGATATATGTATATTTTGTGTAAAACATTTTATAATAGTCTTACAATTTGTGGATGGAATGATAAGGAAATAAATTAAACAATTTACTAATATCTGTGAAAAAAAATCTACATTTGATGTTTTAGAGGGAATCATACATTCTAGATAAGTGGCCTATAGAGGCCCGAAAAATACAAGGACATTACATTACTTTTGCGGAAGACTTAGTACATAACAAAAACACACACACAAGGACCATAATAGTTTAGTGTCTTTGGAAACTTGGAATATAATCTTCTAATCTCGATGAAAGATCTTCAACAACTCTCATAATGATCTTCTTATTTTTTTAACCTAAATCCTTTCTTTATATCCTGGGGAAATGAAAACATAAAAGGGTGATCTCAAATGCTCAATAAGGGTAAACAAAAGAAATATCAATCACATCATATTCATAAGAACATAACATTTTGAAAATCTTAACCTGCAAAAGAGAGCATAATTTCATAACATGGGATAAATCATTGTAGTGAAATGTAATCCCAAAAATCATAAATTAAAAACATGAAACTTTGTGGCATACACACATAATCATAGAGAATCATATCTTATTAGTCAAGACTCATTTCCAAGACTATCTTAGTGGAGAAAGTCCATTTCTGAACCGAGTCACCCTCGTTTTAGTCATGTTTCACAGTACCGGTATAACCTACCATTCTAGCCATTTCTATCTCATGAGATATAAAATCTTTAGCCCATGCATTAGAGGGAGATATAGGTCCCCACATCTTATAATGATACCATTCTTATGTGTGCCACAAAATCATAAACCATACATCATAGCATAACCCATGTAATAAAAATGGGATTCTTAAACAACATGACGTCATAAATCAATTCATATAAGATAAAGGAATTCATAAAAATATTTCCATCACAACATAATCAAATCCATGTAATAATAGGGAAATAAACAGAATCCTTTATTATCTTAGATGGAAAATAATTTTGATAAAACATTTGAACTCCATTCTTGAGGAAAATATCCTTTCTACTTCAAAAACATTTTCCTTTCATAACATGTATTAAAATTTTAAAATAAAAGAAGTTTATTAAAAATAAACTTGAAAACTTGTAAAGGAAGCTTCTTGTAAATAATGTTTTAAAAATACTTTCATGCCGTATAAGTTAAAAAACACATTCTTCTCGTACTTTTGTCGGAAATGTCAAAAAATACCTCGTACGAAAAACGTCAAAAGATTCCTTTCATATATTTTAATAAAAACACACCGAAGGGTAAAATAGTTTTTAAAAAATTGTAGGTAAATGGAAATAATATTAAATATTGGGAAAACATGGATGTGGATGATAAAATACATCCCAGTAAATACTAAAGTATAAACAATCTCGGATAAAAATGAGATTGTGATATTTCTCTTACGTTATGTCTGATATGCTTTGTACGTATCCGAACCTCCTGTATAATGATTTGAATAATGACATTAACTAGTTAAAGAATCATATTAATTGTTATGATATCATATATGGTTCACTTATGACTTTATATTACCCATTCTTTTGTAAATTCAATGTTAAAGAAGCATTTTGGGTAAAATTGTTTCATTTATCGTAGGTGTTTGGACTTGTTGTTCTTGACATTATTATTACTTATATCATGATTTACTTACTTCCAGAATATAAAATATTATTTATATATCATATATATTCAGTATATATATATATATATATAATAGATAGAAAAATAAAATTAAACACACCGTTCATGGAGACGGTAGTCCGTACGTACGCATGAACGTTGTTTTACTTTCCTTACTGTCTTGAATGGAAGTGAGTAGATGACATATATATATACATAAATCCAGTAGATTTACCATGTCATATATTTCATTATTATTCATTATATATACTTTATAATCATTCTGAAATGGTTAACATGGATAATGAATCTCATCGCATCGTGGAGAGGGTAGTCCGTACATACGCACGAGCGATTATATTGTTCCCATGGTCGTGGAATTATGTTGAAGTGTATGTATACTATTTAAGTATCAATATCAATCTATAATAATCATATATAGTTACGCATTACACCATTATACCTATCCAATTATGGTGGTGGCGGAAAATAGATTACACCACTGCGTGGAGACGGTATTCCGTACGTACGCACGCGCGGTGATTTCCTTTTTCGGTAGGATGGATAGAAGGTTAACTAGAGTTGTTTCATATTTATAATAACATATCAGTATATAAGAAATACTTATTTTATTACATTATCATGAAACAACTAAATAAGTAGAAGTTGAAGAAGAATGAAATTGAAAAAGATCTGTAATGGATATTACCTCTTTTTGACGCGCCTTTTATTAACCTCCACTTAAAAAACTAAGGATGGTCTTTGAAGAAGACCAGGATCTCTAGGATGATACTAGGTAAGTGTAGAAGAGATTTTGACAGGGTTTGGCTGAGATTGAATGCTCAAATTGGTGTGATGAGGAGAGGGAGGAGGTGCCCTTTTATAAGGGAGGAGAGGGGCACCTTAGGAAAATCTCAAAATATTATTTTATATTAAGGTCAAATTCGGTTTATAATGGTTCCAAAGGGTCTTATTTCGAAGATAAAGTGGGTATGGGTCTAAATAATCTCATACAATAGGATTTATACAAGTTTAGGATATTATTTTAACCTTATCAATTAGATTTAACTCTAAGTCAAATAATTTAACTTTTACCGTGTCTATTTGTTTTCTTACACTATATGGTTAATAAACATACCATAACAAGCCAAACGAACCCCAAGATGTCTTTAATTAATATATCTATCCTTATTTAAGTCATTTGGCCGAACCATAGATTTTTAGGAATTAAATAAAAATTAATAATATAATATTTGTTTTAAAAGCTAATTTATGTCAATTTTGACACTATTCGGTACATGATTTTTATGAAATTCATAACATAATGATAAGTTCGAACCAAGTTACTTATATCAACAATAACATGACATAATAACCTAGAAAATTTGTTTTAGTCATAAAAAGTCTCAAATTACATTTATTTGAGCATTTATAACATCAATTATGTCAATATTTCATTAATAAGACAATTACTGCATCATCTTTGTTTCATAATAAATGATAATTATTTAATCCCTAAAAATTCTAAATAAATTCCTATGATGTAGATAATCGTATTTTCATTATGTATACTATTCATGTTCGAAGTTTCATGAAGTTTATCAGTAGATTAAAATTATTATACTTATAAGATTTAAGAAAGTGACATGTTGTCACATTCTTTGTTTTTAATAATAATTAAATTACTTTCATTTAAAAAATTTAATTAAATGAATATAATCCGACCCATAGGTGATATGGGTCTACTTTTAGTCATCCAAAAGGAGTTTGACAAAATTTAGGGTAATTTTAAAGTATTATATTTACCCTTAATTACCAGATTTACCTTTAACTATGGTAAATAAAATTTACCGTAGTTACTTTTCAAAATTCCCAAAAATAAAAAGTATCTTATTAACATAATTTGGATCTACTGATTACAAATATGGAATCCATTTTTCCAAATTCAATACACAAAATTTGTAGAAATTAAATTAAAAATAATCCCGTTGTGGAAAGAAAATGGGGTTTTATTTAAAACATTGCAAAAGATTGAATTGATTTAACCTATGAATTCAAGGTAAAATCAATGCTAATGAAATAAATTACATTAAATGGTAAAAATAAATTCTATTTATACTTTAAAATAATTTAATATTATAATTTAACCACATAAGAAATTACGATGAAAAAAGTGGTATTTAATTAAAATATAGCGTGTTTTTACAATTCATTAAAATATGAATGTTATCGGAAAAATATCAAAACGTTATCTAATGTAAATTTTTATATCCTGATTCAAAAGGAGAATTTTATTTTTTCAAATTTAACTTATATAAATGTCAAAAACATGATTTAAAGTGGGTGCTCCATCAAAAGGTGACAAAACTTCATTTTTTGAAAAATACTTAATTTACCCGAAAATTTATTTTGTTCTTATACCATGTTCTAGAAATGTGTAAGATGAATAATAATGTTATAAAATTCAAAATTTATTTAACAATATTCATAACGGCTAGTTCATAACAATATTATAATAATATATCGTTGTTTAGTAAAACCCATTATTGCGTACAACACACACTATCGAGGAAGGTCGCGATTACGTGTAATGCAAGCCAAGTTAGGGTTGCGTGTTGCACAATAATCCTTCGTTGTTTTGTATAATAGAATCCACCCATATTTCATTTATACAATGAATATATATATATATACACTAAATGTTGCATGGAATAACTATTATCAAAATTTTGTGTAACACGATCCAAGAATAGTGTTGCGTATACTGCAAGCTAATACGGTGTTTCGTATAGCACAAGGTAATCTTGGTGTAGCACAAGACATTAATGAAATTAAAAGAATATTTTTCATAAAATCTCGGGGTGTTACATTCTACCCCTCTTAAAATTAATTTCTCCCTCGAAATTCGTTGGGGTTATAAATGGTTTGCTATTTGAAAATTTCTTTAATAGAAACCCACATCGTAAAAAGGAATACAAAAACTTGACTTTAAAAACTAATGTATGAAATGTAATGGTTACCCAAATTAACTAATCACAGGGTTTCCACATAGGAGAACATAGGTGAAAATATGGATATGGAAGAGAAATCTAACCATCATGTTCTGATAGAGAGTGGTAGAGAACATGGCTATGGAAAAGCCAACAATCACAAGCCATAGATTAGTGATGATCTAGGGTACCATATAATTCATCGGATATAAGGGCACTAGGACAACATTTTTTGTTTTCAGGATCATTTCCCTAAAGTTGAAGAATTTGAATTAGAATAAATACTTACTTTATTTTGGTACAATATCACTTTTGTTCGTGCCTTGACTAATTTCCACTTCTTCTCTTAAAGAAATGAAGCTAAATTTGTTATTCGTGAAGTGTTAGGAGATCATGTGATAGAATGACGGGTCATTCCATCGGTCTCAAACAAAAGGTTAGCAAAAGTTATTAAATATACATAAGTCAATCTATAGTGAGATTATTCATATATGGTTCATAAAATGGACTTATACTTTATATATCATACCGCTTAATAAAATAAAACTAGTTTATTCTAACCAGAGACATCCTTCAGGCCAGTGGTAGGCGATAAAGGCCAGTCTCACTTCGATTGTGGGTTCGATTCCCACAGTCTTGTTCGACGCGATGGGCTGTCACCAGTCCTGCAGTTTGTCCTTTTTCTAAAACTATATTACTATAACATCCCATCACTAATATCAAAAAACAAACAATACTAACTCATTTCCAACATAATCCATTCCAATATTTAGGCTTATCCATAATACTGCAGTCCACTCTCAGAGATTTAATACCATCGTTGATCCCTATATATCATAAGATATATCTTGTTGTTCACATTCCAAACATTCAAAGGCCTTAATTATGTACTCTCTTGAATACCCATTGAACCTTATTGAAAACATGAGTTCTGTTAAAAGTTAACTCTTTCCACATACCAAAATCCTCAAAATTCTCTATACTCAAACAATGATATCACTTAGTCCTTATATCAGTCACGAGCTCATGAATACAGTCAAATATTTCATTTTCCCATTTTCCCTTCATTATGCACATATCATCTTTTTCCAAAAATATCTCAATCACTTTGAATACCACATTAGACCAATACATAAATATTCCAATACTCCATGATACAACATTATTTTGGAATCCCATTACATAAACACTTAATCATTCAACCACATCGTTGTCATATTCAACATCGCCAATAGTGATTGCATGTGACTTCCCTTTGTACTTTGCCTTAAGCGGTTGCTCATGTCGATCATCACTAACCCTTGTATTAGGGCATTTATTATCATAATGCCCCATTTCCTTTTACTTGAAACATTAAAGTGTAGTAGGTTCATTCTGTGTATCCCTTCCTTTGTTTTCATCATTAGAAATCTTCTTCCCATCATTTCTGCATTCAAATGCCCGATTACCTTCCTTTCCACATTTGAAACATTTACTTGTCCCTTTAAGGCAATCTCCACCATGCTTCTTTCCACACATTGAGCATAAGGAAACATTCATCTTCTTTTCACCATTATTCGGAGATTTATCCTTGATCTCCATCTTTCGTTTCTTGTCAAAACTATGAGATGGATAAGTAACACCAACTTCCATTTCTACCTTGATAGCACAACGGACAATTTCTTCATAGATACTTAAGTCTCTTATAGCTAATTCCCTTCGAAGACTTGGTTTTAAGCCACTGAAAAATCGATCAACTTTACTTTCAGGTTGGATGATAATGCCAGATGCATACCTTGCAGGTCCTGTAAAATTCGCTTCGTATATAACAACAGATTAATCATCCTTCTTCTTCAGCTCAAGAAACTCCTTTTCCATCTTTGTTCGAAGAATACGAGGGAAGTACTTACTAAAAAACAAGTTCGTGAACTCGTCCCATTCCATGGACTCAATTTCATCTCTTGGCCTCGTATTCTTGATAAGATTCCACCATTGATCAACTTCACCTTCCAAATGATATACTGCTAAGATGACTTTATCATGTTCAGAACATTGAAGAACTGAAAATATCTTTTCAGTGGCACTGATCCATTATTCAGCAACAAGTGGATCAGAAGACCCACTAAAAGAAGGTGGACATCGCCACATGATGGACTCATTAGAATATTGTTCCCTTCTCTGCTCATTTGGATGTTCAGAATGATTCATAGCTTGTGTAAGTATAGTAATAAGATTTTTCTCTCCATCTCCCGTAACACTTGTTTGTTCAGGAGGAAAATCATTGCATTGTCCATTACAGTGATCAACACGGTTCCTTTGGGTTCCAGCCATCGTCTAAAACCCAAAAAGAATAGTGTGAGAGGCAAAAATAATGTTAGGGAAAACAACATAGTAAAGGGGGAGTACCCTTAATTTCTAACATCTTAGGTTATATTATATGATCGTTACCATAGTTCTAGGACCATATCCTATACGTATACTTATCCATAGGGACATCCCTAGACATACCTTAGAAATATCTCTAGGGATCTCACTAACGTTCTCACATCCTAGTTTCCAAAGTTTGACTAAACCTTTCCTCTGATACCAACTGTAGAGACCTGAATATTAACGTAAAAGGACATTACATTACTTTTTTGGAATACTTAATACATAACAAAAACACACACACAAGGACCGTAATAGTTTAGTGTCTTTGGAAACTCAGAATATAATATTCTAATCACGGTGAAAGATCTTCAACATCTCCCATAAAGATCTTCTTCCTTTTTTTAACCTAAATTATTTCTTTATATCCTGGGGAAAAGAACGGATAAAATGGCGAGCTCAAATTCTTAGTAAGGGTAAACAAAAGAAATATCAATCACATCATATTCATAAGAACATAACATTCTGGAAATCATAAGCTGCAAAAGAGAGCATAATTTCATAACATGGGATAAATCATAGTGGTGAAATGTAATCTCAATAATCATAACTTAAAAACATGAAACATTGTGGCATACACACATAATCATAGAGAATCATATCTTATTAGTCAAGACTCGTTGCCAAGTCTATCTTAGTGGACAAAGTCCATTTCTGAACCGAGTCACCCTCGTTTAAGTCCTGTTTCACTAAACCGATATAAACTACCATTCCAGCCATGTCTATCTCATGAGATATATAATCTTTACCCCAAGCATTGGAGGGAGATATAGGTACCACCCATCTCATAATGATACCATTCTTATGTGTGCAACAAAATCATAAACCATACATAATAGCATAACCCATGTAATAAAAATTGGATTCTTAAACAACATGACATCATAAAACAATTAATATAAGATAAAGGAATTCATAAAAATATTTCCATAACAACATAATCAAATCCATGTAATTAAAGGGATAGAAATAGAACACTTTATTATCTTATATGGAAAATAATTTTGATAAAACACTTGAACTCCATTCTTGAGTAAAATATCCTTTCTACTTCAAGAACATTTTCCTTTCTTAACATGTCTTACAATTATAAACTAAAAGAAGTTTATTTAAAATAAACTTGAAATCTTGTAATGGAATATTCTTGGAAATAATGTTTTAAAAATCCATTCATGTCGTATACGTTAAAAAAAAACATTCTTCTCATACATTTTTCGGAAAAGTAAAAAAAGTACCTCGTACGAAAAATGACAAATGATTCCTTTCATATATTTTACTAAAAACTCACCGAAGTGTAAAATGGGATTTAAAAAATTGTAGGTGAATGGAAATAATATTACATATTGAGGAATCATGGATGTGGATGATAAAATACACCCTCGTAAATACTAAAGTGTAAACAATCTCGGATAAAAATGAGATTGTGATATTTCCCTTACCTTATGTCCAATATGCTTTGTACGTATCCGAAACTCATGTATAATGATTTAAATAATGTCATTAACTTATTATAGAATCATATTCATTGTTATTATATCATATATGGTTCACTTATGACTTTATATTACCTGTTCTTTTGTAAATTCCATGTTAAAGAAGCGTTTTGGGTAAAATCTTTTCATTTATCGTAGGTGTTTGGAATTGTTGTTATTGACATTATTATTACTTATATCATGATTAAATTACTTCCAGAATATAAAATATGATTTATATATCATATATATTCAGTATATACCTATATATAATAGATAGATAAAAGAAATGAAACACACCGTTCATGGAGACGGTAGTCCGTACGTACGCAGGAACGTTGTTTTCCTTTCCTTATTGTCTTGAATGGAAGTGAGTAGATGAAATATATATACATAAATCCAGTAGATTTAACATGTCATATATTTAATTATTATTCATTATATATTCTTTATAATCATTCTGGAATGGTTATCATGGATAATGCATCTCATCGCGTCGTGGAGACGGTAGTCCGTACGTACGCATGAGCGATGATATCGTTCCCATGGACATGGAATTGTGTTGAAGGGTATGTATAATATTTAAGTATCAATATAAATATATTATAATCATATATATTTACTCATTAAACCATTATACCCATCCAATTAAGGTGGTGGCGGAAAATAGATTACACCACGGTGTGGAGACGGTATTCCGTACGTACGCACGCGCGGTGATTTCCTTTTTACGTAGGATGGATAGAAGGTTAATTAGAGTTGTTTAATATTTATAATAACATATAATTATATAATAAATACTGATGTTATTACTTTATCATGAAGCAACTAAATAAGAAGAAGTTGAAGAAGAAAGAAAATGAAAAAGATCGGTAATGGATATTACCTCTTTTTGACGCGCCTTTTCTTAGCCACCACTTAAAGAACTAAGGATGGTCTTTGAAGAATTGAATGACCTCTAGGATGATACTAGGGAAGTGTAGAAGAGATTTTGGCAGGGTTTTTCCGAGCTTGAATGCTCAAATTGGTGTGGGGAGGAGAGGGAGGAGGTGCCCTTTTATAAGGGAGGAGAGGGGCACCTTAGGAAAATCTAAAAATATTATTTTATATTAAGGTCAAATTCGGTTTATAATGGTTCCAAAGGATCTTATTTAGAAGATAAAGTGGGTATGGGTCAAACTCCTCTCATCCAATATGATTTAGACAAGTCTAGGCTATTATTTTAACCTTATCAATTAGATTTATCTCTAAGTTAAATAATTTAACTTTTACTGTGTCTTTTGGTTTTCTTACACAATATGGTTAATAAACTAACCATAACAAGCCAAACGAACCCCAAGTTGTTTATAATTAATATATATATACTTATCTAAGTCATTTGTCCGAACCATAGATTTTTAGGATTTAAATAACAATTAATAATATAATATTTGTTTTAAAAACTAATTTATGTCAATTTTGACACTATTTGGTACATGATTTTTATGAAATTCATAAAAAAAATTATAATTTCGAAACAAGTAACTTATATCAACAATAAAATGTCATATTAACCTATAAAATTAGTGAAAGTTATAAAAAGTCTCAAATTACATTTATTTGGGCATTTATAACATCAATTATGTCAATATTTCATTAATAAGACAATTACTGCATCATCATTGTGTCATAATAAATGATCACTATTTAATCCCTAAAAATTATAAATAAATTCCTATTATGTATATAATTGTATTATATTTATGGAGACTATTCATGTTTGATGTTTCATGAAGTGTATCACTAGATTAATATTATTATACTTATAAGATTTAAGAAAGTGACATGTTGTCACATTCTTTGGTTTTAAAAATAATTAAATTATTTTCATTGAAAAAATTTAATTAAATGAATCTAATCAGACCCTTATGTGATATGGGTCGACTTTTAGTCATCCAATAGGATTTTGACATTTGATAGGGTAATTTTAAAATATTATATTTACCCTTAATTACTCGATTTACCTTTAACAATGGTAAATAAAATTTACCGTAGTTACTATTCAAAATTCCCAAAAATAAAAAGTAGATTATTAACATAATTTTGATCCAATGATTCCAAATATGGAATCCATTTTTCCAAATTCAATACACAAAATTTTCAGAAATTAAATTAAATTTAATCCCATGGTCGAAAGAAAACATTGTTTTCTTTAAAACATTGCAAAAGATTGAATTGATTTAACCTATGAATTCAAGGTAAAATCAATGCTAATGACATATTTTATATTAAATGGTAAAAATTTATTCTATTTATACTTTAAAACCATTCAATATTACAATTTAACCACATTTGATATTACGATGAAAAATTTGTTTTTAATTAAAATATAGCGTGTTTTTACTATTCATTAAAATATGAAAGTTATCGGAAAAATATGAAAACATTATCTATTATAAATTTTTATATCCTGATTCAAAAGAATAATTTTATTTTGTCAAATTGATCTTATAAACATGTAAAAAAGTAGATTTAAAGCGGGTGCACCATCAAAAGGCGGCAAAACTGCATTTTTTTAAAAATACTTATTTTACCAGAAAAATTTATTTAGTTCGTATACCATGTTCTAGAAATGTGTAAGATGAATAATAATGTTATAAAATTCAAAATTTAGTTAAAACTATTCATAAAGGCTAGTTCATAACAATATTATAATAATATATCGTTGTTTAGTAAAACCCAGTATTGCGTACGACACACACTATCGAGGAAGGTCGTGATTGCGTGTAATGCAAGCCAAGTCAGGGTTGCGTGTTGTGAAAGAATCCTTCGTTGTTTCGTATAACAGAATCCAACCATAGTTTATTTATATGTTGAATATATATATATATATACTCAATGTTGTGTAGAATAACTATTATCAAAATTGTGTGTAACACGATCCAAGAATAGTGTTGCGTATACTGGAGGCTAATACGGTGTTGCGTATAGCGCAAGGTAATCTTGGTGTAGCACAAGAAATTAATGAAATTAAAAGAATATTTTTCATAAAATCTCGGGTTGTTACATGGTCCCTATTGTTCGAGCATTTCTAATGGGATACTTATCATAGACAATATGTCGAAATAGGGGGAGTATTATGAAACAAAAATGATAATTTGAATGATGTGGATGAATTAGTTGGAGGTATGTGGCGGTGAAAGGGAGGATGTTGTCTGTTCAGGGTAGGGGGATAAGGGTATGTAGGGGTGGCTCTGGGGAAGGGGGAAGGGTGATGTTTAGGGGAGGTGGAAGAGGCTGGGTGTGTGTAGGTGGTATGGGGTGGTATGAGGGATGGGGTTCAAGTGATATGGGAAGGCTGATGATGGGGTTCACATGGGGAGGGGTGCGGTAGGGGGAAGGTTTAGGGGAATGAGGTGTTTGATTTGGGTTGTAATGGTATTGGAAAAATTATAATTCTACAACCACTAATATAATTAGTTTATTGTTAAGATAAAGATACTCAGCAACACTATAACATTACTTCCAAAATTGATAATCCAATGCATAGAAGATAACAAATTCAATCCATAATACTCTATTTTAATTTTATCGGATCATCGTAACCATATCTATAATTATCAGTTGGTTGTTTTCAGTGATATCCCCAATTTGATCAGATGAATCCTATAATCATCGGATTTAAAAGTGTGATATAAAAAAATGGAATGAATGACAATGACTCACCAATACTTGGTAGATGTGAAAATAAAAATGAAACCTAAAAATGATACCATAGAGGTCTATTTATTTCTTTTTTATATCATTGTTTTCAACATTTAGGTTTTTTACACCCTGGATCAAGATGCAAAAAAGTGGTTTTGATATTTTGGATAAGTTGGTAATATTCTATATAGTTGCATCATTCTAGAATTCCTCATTCATTCCCAAAATAGTGTTTGTCATATGATTTGTATTATATTCATCTAAAATTTTATATTTTTATAGATATTTTTTTATTAGTATCATTTAATGTGTTTTAGAAATAGTAATTTTTAGTTTGTTTGAAGATAAATTTTTACGACCACAACTCTGATTGGAGAATCACATCTATTTAATTTTTATTAATGGGTTTTCTCGAGAGTATCATAAAAAAGTATTAATAAATTTATATATGGGTTTCTTTTCTAAATACATAATTTTAAGGAAGGATTTATGTTCATCTTGATGAGAATTTTCATTAAAATTGTTGTTTTTCATATGCTTAGCTGGTTTTCATGCATGTATTTAAATATGAATATTACAGTTTCTCATATCTTATTTTTTATATGAAAACATATTAAAACCATTTATATTTGGAAATTGTTGAAATAATATTTTTTCATTAAAACCAACATAATCCATTTATAATTTAATGCAATGCGTAATTGTTAGGTTTTTTGGTATTTTTTATCTTATAATGTCAATATAATTTTGTGTTTCCTGGTTAACCCATTGTTGTTTATCATTCAAAATGGGAATTTCAAAATCACTGAGATGTTGCCAAATATTTTTTGTATTTAGAATGAATTTTAACATTATAAAGCATTATTTTTTAAATTTAAGGTAGTTTTAAAATATTTATAGGGAATTGAATTTAGTTGTTTTCTAAAAATCCATTTTTATTATTAAATATATTTATTAGAAAATGTTGTAAAAATAAAATGTTTAATATTTTATAGTATTTCAAGGTATTACTTAGTTATTATGGAATAACCTAAAAAAATTCTTCGGTTAACCACTTAATACATATTTTCGATATCAAAATATATTTTTTATAAGTGTAAGATAAATTATTTAATGGTATTTAGTATAACATCAATGGGAAAATTTACAGTTTTATTAATCATTGTATTTTGGTGAGTTATTTTTTTATTATTATGGGTATAATTGGACACTTAATAGTGAAATTTTATTGATTCTTTTGATCACATTTGGTTTTACATAGTTTTTAAACATTGCCTATAATTTTATTTTTTATGTTTATATTATTTTAGTGTATTCCCCCACTATGAACTTATGGAATATCATGTCGGAGATATAACGTATTTTCCACAAGTGAACCATAATAATTATTATAGTTTAAAAGACATGTTTTCTTTATACACATAAATTATAATTCATATTTTAATTCCTCTATGAGGTCAATCATTATTATATGATCTAGTACAATATATATCATTTATTACCTTAAATTTTTTCCCATAATATAATTTCATTATAAGAGTTCCCCATTCATCTTGTTAGATGATAATGTCATTATTTGTTCTACCCTCTTATATTGGATTGGTGGAAAAGTCTATCATGGTTGAGGTTGTATTTGTCGGACTACTTGGGGTATGGTTAATATTTCACATATACATGGAGATTCTGAGGGAAATATTAGTAGTATAAAGACGAATAGAACATAGACTAACCAAATTTGTTGTTGTATCAATAATAATTCACTTTTCTTCTCACCAACTTCTTTGAAATATAAAACAATGATATGAAATTAGAGAGGAAGGTATAGTCTTAAGAGACCTTTGGCTATCAAATGTTCTAAAATCCTACCAATGATCCCTTTATCTAGGAGATTTGTGGATGTCCTATAATGTAGTTTCATGTAACGTAGGTAGAGACCGATAAAATTTGTTGGAAGATCCTCAAGATGACCTTATTGAACATTATGTAGATATAATTAATATTTTTTGTACTTCATGTAATTTGTTATTATTTTCTTATTTTATCATACATGAGCTATTTATTTATGTTGGTAATATTTTTTGGTATTATATTTTATGGGGGTATAATTGTAGTGAAATGTTTTATTCATGTT
Source organism: Viscum album (assembly GCA_963277665.1). Taxonomy (NCBI): domain Eukaryota; kingdom Viridiplantae; phylum Streptophyta; class Magnoliopsida; order Santalales; family Viscaceae; genus Viscum; species Viscum album. Next base: position 837,128,990 of record OY728138.1, read on the forward strand.
TATGGTAATTTATGTTTCTAGAATCATTAACTTATAAAAGGTCTGTGTTTGAATGTTATTTGAGATATACTGTTTTTTTTCTATGTGTTATTAATTTTTTCTCACTCTAGAGGTGAAGGAACCCAATTAGAGGAAAATCTACTATGTCACATTATTTTAAATAAAATCATTTAGAGTATTTAATAGATCGTGTGAGTCAATGTTGTATTGTAAAAATAAATATGGTAGTTTAATGAAAATAGATGACACATTTCCTATAATAAATAAATGTCATGTTTTGTATATTTATTTACTCAATAAGGGGAAGATGTAAGACAATAAAATAAAGGTATTTACTTCTCTAACCTAAATTTTAATAGTGAATGTATAGAATTTTTTTATCCAATTAATTTTTGTAAAAATAATATAGATTATTTTAGGTTAATCTATATATAATGGATTCAAGTAATAATTCGTCAACCGTACTATCATAATTATTAATAAAAATATATTTTTGTGTCCTGACCTAATAAGTTCATAGAGTATTTTACTTGGAAATTTTTAAAACAACTTACCTTGATGTGTTTCATGGATACCTTTTATATTCGGATTTGTATCTTTAATTATAGATTTGGTCCAAGGGCATGTGGTGGTGTGAATGAATGAGGGAATGGGTTTTATGTATGTGGGAGGGTGTGGAAGGTGCAAGGGGTCTACTGTGGGAGGGGGTGAAAGGGGTTATGCTAGGAATAGGGGGAGAAAAGGGACTCTGTAGGGGAGGGGGTGTGCAGGGGGTGGGGGTGTGTAAGAGAGGTCTGTCTAGATAAGGGGTGTAGGGTGATTGTGTGTGTGTGTGTGTGTGTATATGTGGGGGGGGGGTGTTTTACAATAATGGTGGTGTCTATCTATGAATATGGGGATGTAGAGGGGGTAATGGGGGTCTACATGAGGGAGGGGTGTTCATGTGGTTGGGTGTGCAGGGGTGGGTCTGTCCAGGAAGCATGAGGGTCTATCCAGGAAGGAGTGGTGGTATGTCCATGGGTTAGTCTAGTGGTAGGGTTTCAGGGGAAGGGGGGGTTCGGGGGGAGTGGGTGGGAGTGGGTGGGGGGGGGGGGCATTTCATGGGATGATTGTAGTGTTTTTTATGAATTGTAAATTCTTATATGCATGGTTTCAAACTGTGGATTTAAACGCTATGTGGATTAATATTATGCCATAGTATCAAATTGTGGCTAAATTCCTTGCCCTATATCCACAGCAATAACATCCATGGTTCATTAAACTTTGGTTGTACTATATAACCACGTTTTTTTTGAAATATAGCCATTGTTCAAAACTGTGGCTATAACCATTGTTTCTAGATGTATTTTATCTCTATTTCCACCCTATTAAAAATCTATTTTAATCATACTATTGTAATAAAATTCATGTCATTATTGTACCTACATGTTTCTATATTTATGAAATATCTGTTGTCAATCTCACTCTGATCGATGGGTAATTGAAAACATAGCTTACCATTAGTGCATACTAATACCTCTATGAAAAATTTATTTTTTATTCATAGACATAATACATCAATTTTTCAGAAACATCTAGAAGAATAAAAATGTTATTTATTACATGAAATAAATTATAGAAATAAAAATTATTCACTCTATTGATATTTATCCTATAATTAAAATACCTACATTTTTTGGTCAAATAATTACTGAAAATATATTGTAAATGATTGTATCTTATATATAATACTATTAAATTTTTGGAGTAAAATTATAATAGTATAAATCACACCGTAATATATACAATACTACAATAAATAATCTAGTAATTATAAACATTGTATAATTGAATAGAGATCATCATTGAAACTATAAGACATATTCACAACAATCAAAATCACTATCATTTGATAATGAAAAAAACATTTTTATAACTAATTACGTTATATAGAATGATTATAGTTAAGTATTTTAAAAAATAATTTATATGATTACAGTTATAATAAATTTTATTATGTTTTTTATATTTATTTTAAAGGAGGTAAAAGCACCTTCATGCATGTTATGAGTGAACATAACCGTTTTCATATCAATTCCAATTCGTTGAGTTATGATTTCATATATTAAATCTAATTTTGTTTGACTTGGTTAATTTACTAACCTGTTGAATTATTTTATCATAAATCATATTTAATCATTTTATTTAAAACAACAAATCTCAATCTACCTTTAATTATCAATGAATTGATATACTACCCAAATAGGTTTGGAGTTTTTTAGGTCATTTTATTTTCCTTGAGTTGTTAGGTTAGATATTTTAATCCGTTCTTTTATATTCTCTATAATCTTCCATTTCAAATTTCATATAATATTTCATAATTTTTTTTATTTAAAAATGAAATGTTTAATTCTATGATTCTCACATGATTAATTTATTTATCATAAAAGAATAACATTATAAAGAAAATTATTATCATTTATAATGTATATTTTTACTCTATGTCCTAGTTTTTTATTTCCACAATACCTTTATTTAATTATTGTGAGACTATAATATTTTCTATCTCATGATATTGTCATATGTATATTTTCCTAGAATGATGATGTATATGAATATCATAATTTCTTAATCATCACACAATATTCAAGATCTATCAATCGATTCTTTATTCCCTACACATATATATTTGTAAAATAAAATCATGAATTTAATTTCCATTTTTAATTATAGAAACCCAAAAAACATTGTAGTAGTAATATTAAATTAGTTAATATTGTTTTTTTATTTCATGATTTAAATATAATAATAAAACATCATTAAAATAAATTTAATGTCTTCGTTTTTCCTTGATGTTTCTATCACATGATAATTCAATAATCAGAAAAATCTTTATATAAATGTACCTTAGAGATTTAATATCATTTTAAACCTTCATATATGAAAAACTCGTAAAACATTTTCACTTTGAGATATCCATTATGATTTGGAAACAAACCTTCTTTTCTTTAATGAAAATCATGTCAACTGATCATGATGATTGAATCTTGAAAATAACACAGCTGTGTCTTTTAAATAATTTTATAAATTTACAATAAACAGATAATTTATAATTTAAAAAATTAAAATTATAAAAAAAAATTCCTTATATAAATCTTTTTATATTGATGATTGATGCATGAATTCCCATTTTTCAGTGGCACAATCATTTATCATATTACCTATTCACAATTATGTTGAACTCCAATTATAGAATAATTTTTATGGATCAGATAATATTCAAATACATTTATGTGGATCACTATATATATTTACAAATACATGAATTTCTATACAAGGTGGATCATAAAATTATATGGTGCCTCTCCACCTTATGCTAACAACCCTTATGTATTTCTTCTAAAATAGTTTATCATAACCTTATGTCATCTACCCTCATGTAAATATAGCCTTATAGTTTTTTTTTCAGATTTCACTCAATATATCTCGGATCCTCTTCAAGTCATGACATGTCATTCTAAATCACATTTAATTTCTAAAAAACAATTTATAGGATTTATTCTAAGTTTCATTGTATATAATTTATTTAATTTTTTTTATCATGATTTATATCAAATGCCAACATCCAATCAAATTATACATTATGTAATATTAAACATTTATCAAATAGAATAGAATATAAATCCATATTAAATAGTTATTCTAATAATTATGAAAACTCCTCATTTATCATAGGACAATGAAATTTTTAAGTATTCAATCCCTATATGATAATAATATATAACATTTAACTAATTTCTTCTCAAGAAAAATTTATACCATCTTCAGTCATAAATACACATCATTTTGATGAAAATAAACATAATCCCATTTAATTGGAACATGTGTCTCCCCCTTTGATTTTTTTTCAATGCCACAATAAAAATATCATGTATATATATGAAATTTTATTTTGGAACCTTATTGGAATTAAATATAATAGGGGAATATGGTTTTTATCATATAATAATCATTATATAAAATTTTTTACAAAATATATTTTTCTAAAACCTATTCTATATATAATCTCATATTTATATAGTTTTGTGGGAAGTATTGCAACAGATGTATTAATTTTAAAATTTTCTTTGGTTAGTAAACCATAAGTCTATATTGTTCACCACGAGTAGCAAAGTGTGACCTAACCATCATTTTCAATAATTTCCTTAAACTACTATGCTTATAATACCTACTCATATTCTCATTTTAATTCTAATCTAAAATAGATATTTAATATTAATTAATAAATTACTAAATAAACAAATCCATAAATACAAAAATTTAATGAAATATGAAATCTTACTTTATCATATTATTTCTAATTAATACCCCCTTTATAATTATGTATGTTAAAAAATAATGCTTTTATGTTTGATTTTTAAACATCATTTTCATGATTGTTAAATACATCCCAAATTTATTAATTCACTACATGAAATTACCATTTAATTTTTGATTCCTATCATGGTATGAACATGACTACTCCTATTCATGGTAGTAAGAATAACCATAAAAAAATTCATTACTTGATATCCAGTTCAGAAATATTCATTATTATACATTAATTACCTACATGATAAACATAAATACAAGAATTATTTTGATTATTGGATAACCTATTACTTCAATAAAACTATAAACAAGGTTGAGAGTTTAATCATATCATTGTTCAATCATTAATTATAGACCCTGTATAACAAGAATTCATCAATCTCCAATTCATTCTTAATTAAAAAAATCATGATTTATTTATTTCATATAACATCTTATCTTTTTAAATTAGTTTTCTCCCACTTAGTTATCTTGTAAACATTATTTCGTGACTCAGCCAATTTCCCCATCATAAATTATAAATAGTATGGTGAAAATTTCATTTAATTGTTTCTCTGATACCCAATTTATCCTGACATATTAGAAATTTTTCATTCTTTTTTTAGATCCCCAGTTTTTAATAAATAATAATAATGTTTTAATATTAATGTGTAATTATCTTCCTTCTATTGGAACACAAATTTATCTTTTAAACCTATATTTTATTTTCCAATTACCATATTTATATCCTGATTGTAATGTTTTACTTTGTTCTATCATCATTCATGGGATTCACATTATATTGATTCTATCTTTTGTTCATCTAATTTTTCATTACATTTATATCATATGTAACTTATCTTTGAATTAGTTACATGCATATATAAAAAATAAGACACCTATATTTTCATCTACAATAAAACTCATCTAAATAATAAAACCTATTTTCGGTTGAAGTATTTGGAAATTTTATGGTCACATATTTTTTTCCTCTAATTTGTTTTAATAATTTTCACACCATACCTCCTAATTGATTTTTTACTATTCCATAAAAATGGCATATTATACATAGAATTATAGTTTTTATCTTAATTCATTCAACAAAACATGTCTACATTTCTGAACCAATTTCATTAATAATGAATATAAATCTATCAATCATTTAGATTGGATTAACATCCTTGAAAATAGATTTATTTTTCCTAGGAGATGTTTTATCATTAATTAATTATTATTTTAGAATATTTATTTGGATGTTTGAATCTAATTTTTATTTTTATTCCAATTTTGTTTAGAATTGCTTTATGTTAGTAACCTTGTCAAAAATACATTAATTATATTATTGAAAATTAGGTATAGTTTTTTCTTTACAATTGGAAACATTCATCTCATGAGCATGATAATATTATTTATTAACCTCAAAAAAAATTTATAAGTATTATATGATATTTTTTATTTAGTTTTTTCACTAATGTATTATTTCTTATCAACCTCTGCACATTTTCTAGATCATTTTCCTCAATATATATCAACATTTTCATTGTTTATGTTTTCAGATATTTCTTTTCATCCCATAAATTTAACTAACTTCTTTCATGATAATATTTTTTATTTATTTTTCGATGTTTTTTTTAATTTTTATCATCTTTATTATCGAATTTTTTTAATTTTTAGCATATTTATTTTTGAATTTTTTATACTTTTTAATAATCACAATATTTGATTATATATCATCTTTCAACATGTATTCTATCTTTTTCATTTTTTCTCCATTATTACTACTTGTGCTATCTTTTCCACTACCAAATGATAATATTAATTGAATTATTTATCTCATAATATTCTTAATATATCCTATTTTTAATCGTAAAAATACTTTTATTCTACTAGAATACATATTTATTATTTTCCCATCATTATATTGTTTATAATATCATCCTATTAAAATAATTTAAATTCATAATAATTTTTTCTTTATGAAACTATTTAAAAAAAAGAAAAAAGAATTGTATTTATAGAACTCTAGAGATTTTTTTTCAATTACAAATTTAATTTTACTTTATAAATATATTTAATTGAATAGAAACAATTTTTTGTTCCCTTTTTATGTTACTAAATATATAAATCACTTGTTTATAAAAAAATCATTTTCCTATGACTTTTTATTTTCTCACTACCTAAAAATAATTCTAATACTCTGTATTCTTCTTGAAGTATTGATCCTTTACCATGTTACAATCTTCTAGAATTTGTAATCCATATTAAAAAAAATTATTAATATATTAAATATCTAAATTTTTATTATAAAATATTTCTAAAAAATTCATTATAATCTTGTTAACTATATTGGAATAATCTAGCTTCTTACCATACACATTTATATTAGTTATTATATAATTATACATTTTAATTTAGTCTTGAATTTTTCCATCGTCAACCATATATGTTTCTTCTATTATAATTCACCAAAATTTCAATTTGGGTTTTTTAAATTTTAATTTTTCATCATAAATTCTCTTAAATTTGTCCAAAATCTTCTTATAAATTTTGAGTGCCATAACCTTTGTGTAAAAATTATTTATAGAGATGTCAAGGTTTTATCTTCTTCTTTTGTATCATCCTCATAAATTTTTCATTTAAACAAGTACATCAGTACTCCTTCAAAAATCATTAGAAAATAAATTATGTTATTATGTCTTAATTTTTTGTTATGAGAAAATTGGAAGGTAATCATTATATTACAAAATATATTGAATATCTTATCACTAAATGTGAAAAACCACATTCAATTAATAATATATTGATTCTATATATTTAAAATATTCATGGATCTTAAGAGGGAACCTTAACTTTCATTAATACAACTTGTCTTGCATATGTCAACATAATCTGTTGGGGGGGGGGGTTGAGTCAGTGGTCATATTTTATAAAATATTTCTTTTACCTCAAATTCATAAAGTTTTCAACCTTACATTATAATCAATATATTAATTCAAGAACAAGATATATATAGTGACATATAAATTTATCATGATATACAATGATATAATAGGATGGGCATTAGGCCAATCCATAGTATGATTTTTTAGTAACATGAATAATTGGTTATATAAAACATATAAAAGTGGTTATAATAGAAGACTATCCATGTCATAAAAAACATTGCCCCACTATGTTGATGATTTTAGAGATTGATATAAAAAACAACTCTCCACTAAATATATGTTCCAATAGAATAAAAGTATCCTTATAATATGAGATCCCCTTTTCCATTTTTTTGTAGATCTCTGTCATTGAACTATTAGGTTAACTAGTGAGTCAGTTTACACCTTTGATATATATGTGTCAATGTAATTTTTAGAACATGGTAAAATAAATTTCTCAAATTTTATTCAGTACCATGAACTATTTCTCATCAACACTTCATATACATGGACATAAGAACTGTCTTCCTCGTTGAATGGATATTGACATAAAAATCATCCGAACATTGATATATTTATTTATTTGGTTCTCTATGTTTCTCAAATGTCGCACAATATTCATAAATAATCACCATGTTATCTCTATTTTCCACATATATATATATATCCGAAATATAGTATCCTGAATTTTATTTTCATCTTGAATTATAGAAACTTCAATTATATTACAATAGTTAGATTTTCATCATTTGTTTTCGTTGATTTTTTCCATTTTATATTATTTTAAATACTCCTCATTCAAATAATGTCATGGACCATATTAGTCCTTGATTGTTTCCATCACAATATAATTTAAATATAATGGACTTCCTTATCATCACAAAATCAACATATTTCTAATATTTTTGAATATCCATATTAGTATGACAATCATGTGGTTGTAACGTGGAAGTTTATCTTATTTTATTTTAGAAACCATTAATCAGTTGAATCAAAATAATCTAAACTTATTGTTATATTTGAATCCTAGATAAAAAAGATGATAATTATCTAAATTAATATTTATAATGTAGATGAAAATAAAATTTTTTATTTTTTAATATTCATGAAATTATAAATGATCCAATTATATGAATATCCTAATATAAATATCATTGGTGTGGAATATCGTACATAGAAGGCCTATTTTTTAATCTCTTACTATAATATTGATATAGAATAACAGATCTATTAATGGGGATCACATTATTTGTGGATCCCCTTACATGGATCCACATACATAGTGATTCCTTGTATCTTTTTTAAGAATTAAAACCTGGGAACATTAGTAATAAATCCTCAGAATTTATCATGGATAACAAGATTATATATCCATAATGATAATTATCTATTATAATAGTGTAGTTAAATAATTTTTAGTATTCATATCCACATAGTTCCAATGACTAGGATCGAATATGATGCTTATAGAACAAATAAGGTTACGAACTCCCCATGTGATGTACTGATGAAAGGGATTAAGTCACCCATAATTTCCAAATGATTGATAAATTCACATGTACATAGGGAATTATTCCTCCAGTTTGATAAATGGACAAGTACTCCATTATACATATCATGTGGTGATACCCTCATAAAACATGCATAGTTACAAACTCATCAATTTAAATGGTATACATGTTCTCTATGTATGGTGATAGGTATGCCCTATTATGTTTTCTACTTGCTGAGTAATGGGTCAACAATTATAAAATTCATGATGTTAATATGTTATCATGATGACATTTTTACATAGTAGTATGGGATGGGACTTCATTGACCAATAAATATTATTATAATCTATATGACTTTTCCATTACGTTTATTGAAAATATTTGTGTAAATTGACAACATTGATTTAAATTAACCCCTAAAATGGAATTAATAATTAAAAAAATAAAATTCACATACACTATTTTAAGTGGAAAATTTGAATATAGTGTTGTATAGTAGATTAAATACATAAATCCTTATGAAAATTCAAGCCCAAATCTATTTCTATTTAGATAAATCATGCACCCCGAATGCAAACATCCAAATTTTTCCTCAGTATGATACATTGAACTTCCCATGTTACTCATGAGAAATGATATCCATTTTATGATAGAGTAAATATGACTATGAAATCCCATTATCCCAAAGGTTTTTTGTTTTAGATAATATCTTGATTCCTTTACTCCATATTAATTACCATAATATTCTTGAGTTTTTATTTATTTATTTATTTTATTTATAATACCATTTTATGGAATTATACTACGTATGATTATGCCTACCTCAATATGAGTCTCAATCACACATGTGTTTTTTAGTGTAGATTATCCCCAGTTAAAAATATTATTTGTAGACATAGAGCTATTATATATTTCACAAATATTTATATTGATGTTTATTGGTTCCTCATGGTGGTTTATAGTGTTTGGATTGACCATATAAGTGGGTGACTGATCTATGAGTCATTGTAGGAAAAATGATCTATCGCTTGCCCAATTTTTAGTGTTGGATTCTTTATAATATGTATAGTTGAAATGTATATTTTTTTGTGTTGATTTGATTTCTATTTAATGAATTATGAACTGTCTTATATAAATACTAGAAGTGTTTATAATTATAATTTTTTCATTATTTGGATTTTTTTCAGTTTGAAATAGGCTATTTCATCTCATATTTTGTGACATTCTTTTTCAGTTCATGTCACTAGGCTGTTTCTGATTGTAATAATTCTCGTTGTGGTACGCCCGATATACTATTAGTCCGGGAGGTTCCTTGACAGATGATGTCATTTTAGAGTTTTATTTGAATGGGACTATCAAACAAACTATGTTTTGAAACCCTAACATTTTATATATAAACATTACATAAATTTTTAAGAATACTAAAAATCATTTTACAAATGGATTCACAAATACTGCATTAGTTTTGTGCCTTTTGAAACATAGAAATGTAAACACTAGTACATAAGAAAGGTATAATTTGACCAAATTGGCGCTCCAAGACTAGAACTCCCCTTTGACATATAATACATGAAATATATCTTCAAAACCTTAGGATGTAACAATAAAAATGTGTTAGCTCATATGATCGATAAGGACAAATAATGAAGACATATAAGGTTATACATGACCATATGGGAATAATAACATTACCATAACTTTATATGATCATACAATTCATATAAATGATAAAAAAACGAGTTATTGGAAAAATAGTGTCAGTTCACAAGACAATAATCTAAAGTAAAGAAACATAATTCTCTATAAAATCGTAACATATGAATAAGACATAGAATTTGTGGCATACATATTTGAATATAATATCATAAGTCATGCCTACCAACCATGAAATTTATGACATGTTAATCTTGAGATATTAATCATGTAACTAATTTGGGCATGAGATAACAACATATGTAACATCTTAATAAGATGTTTAGGATAAAACCCATGTATTTTTTTGTTTTTGGGAATGTGATACAACCTCCATACCCTGTAACTTATAGGCTCGGTATACAACCCATGTACCTTCATGTTTTTAGGAATGAGATACAACCCACATGCATTTTTTGTTTTTATGATGGGACCAAATCATGTCTACCCTTTGAGATCATATATAACATATCATTACACTATTCATTGAATGGATATATAGGTCCCACCGATATAATAATAAAATCATTCATACATGATCCAAAAAATAATGAATCATTCAACATATCATTACCCATAAAATGATATGGATTCGGTAGACATCAAATCATAACCCATGAAACTAAATGTGTATCCTTAAAACATAAAAAAATAATTACCTATTGAAAATATATAGGCTTAATAATTATTTCATCAAAGTATAAACCATTAAAGAAACATGTTTTAAAAGAATTTAACCCATGAAAGCTGAACATATGAAATTCAAATCATTCAAAAGAACATAAAAAATTTAAAACACAAAGTTAATGGGACCTTTGAATCATTTTCAATAAGTAATTAGTAACCAAAAAAAATTTATATTAGATGAATAATTAATTGGAAGAATATTTTGAAGATGTTCTTCTAGGTAAATATAAATTATTCATTGAAAAGTCACTTTATAAAATAATACCCTTATTTTGAAGATGTTATTCTAGGAAAATATAAATTATTCATTAAAAAGTCACATTATAAAATAATACCCTTATAAAAACTATTTTAATAAAAATATAGATGAAATAATATGAATAAATCATTGCAAGAATTGTTGAATAATTTTTCACTAAAATTATATAATGAAAGATTCAAAAAGGCAAGAATTCCTTTTTTCATTAGAATATATAAAAGAATATTTAATTTACTTTGAAACAACTTTTTTAAAATAATTTGACAATGTATAAATAAAAATTATTTTTTTGAAAACCATTTAATTGAATGTAATTAAAAATATTAATACATCTTGAAAACTTTTTTAGAAAACATTCTCATAAATAACATAGATTTTTTAATGAATAAAGAGGCAAGGTCAGGCTTTTTCAAATTTGATTCTAAACTATATTATATATCAAAAATTTTAAATATGGTAATAATAAATTAATAAATAATTAATAAATTTAATATAATCTATTTTATAAGTGATCCTGAGAGGTGGATCATAAATGTTTATCAAATTAAGCATAAACATAAACAATCTCAAATATCGATGATATTAATTCAATAAAATATTATCACATTGTACTTTTGAACCGTAATACACATGTCAGAAATAAAAATTAAATGAATTTATAATATCATGGATGGAATGTGACTAATTATATTAAATTTCAAATATATTATGTAGAACATATAAAAAATATTGGTTCGTAACATCTCATGTGTCTTAAAGAAAGAAAATTTAGACAAAAATTATCTTATCATTTTGGTAGCTATTGTATCATTTACCCCATTAAATAGTGATCATTGAATGGATATATAAATTCCAATAAATACAATAATAAAATTCATTTAATATAACCATTTTCATTATATATAACAAAAAAAATTTGGTGACTAAATTATGTAAGTCCGAAAATAAAAAGCGAGATGAAATCACCTTATGTTATGTCTTGACTAACTCTATACTCATAAAATATACCTAAATAATAAATTTAGGTATATTAGACATATTTTAGAGAACCATATTCTTATATCTAATTAAAAACATTTTTTTATGACCTTATATTACCCACTATTTAATAACTCTATGTTAGGGTTTCACTTCTAGTAATATACTATTTCTTTTTCACATGTGTCATAATTAGTTATATAATTGACGATTATAATTAAATATTGATAAAATATGTAAACCATGATATAAATATCATTAGTAGTTATTATATGTTAATTATAAAAATCAATATAGTATAGTCATATGAAATGGAGTACACTCTTGAGGGAGATAGTAATACATCTGTATATAAGACATGTTTTTTTTATTGTCATATTGAGTGAATGAATGAAAATGATATATATATATATATTATAGTATAATGAATATATAATAAATAAAATATAAATTCACTTAACCCATCCTTAATACATTCCAGCCACATTTTGAATGAATCTCATTACTTTGAGGGGCGATATCCCAGACTTCCTCAATCAAAATTATCAAAATTACACCAAATGGAATGTATAAAGGTATATCGTGTAAAAGTATTAAATAACATTTAATAGATAATAAATATAATATAAAGAATATATAAATATATTATCCGTTTAATTTCCTCCATGAGAGGTTGTAAAGGAAAAATGAACAATCATCATTTCATGGGGTATGTTTTTTTTGTACACATAAACAATATGTTACCTACCCATTAGATAGAGGAGTGTGTATTTTTAGGGAAAAACATAGCATTAAAAAATCCTAGAATATTTAATATAATGTTTTTGATATATAGGATTTAAATAAAGATTGTGGAGGGTTGAAGAAATAAAAATAATAAAATGGGGTTTGAGAGAATATGATAACTGTTTATCAGGTAACTCATTTGGGATTATGCCAAAAGCCTTCCTTTGATTCATTTTTACCCAAAGGGGGGGGGGGGGGGTTAATAATAATGCAGTCATATTTGGATGTTTATTGTGTTTATTTGGGTATATAATAAGTTTTTTAGAGGTGTCAATAAGAGGGAGAGTTGGTATCCCTTAAAGGGAATGGAAATGACACACATGACATTTTTACAAACATGTTATGTGTACCTGCGATTTCACCTATAAAGGAATAAAAACAATAATATAATGTTATTGGAAGAATAAAGGCTATAAAATGAGTTTTCAAATGTTTTGAGGACATTTTGGGACTAATATTTAAGGATTAGTACTATATTAACCTTATTATTTTTTGAATAGTTGTAATTAATTTTAATCAAATTCTTGAATATTGTTGGTCAATTAAAAAGTTGAACATATAATAAATTATAAATATATTATTATTATAAATATAAAATCTTTATTTTATAATTTATAATCACTGCTGTCTTATAAATTATTTAAAAAATAATCTTACTGATGGAATGACACTGTGAGTTTTTAATGTTAAGTCAACCAAAATTTTATTATGTTTGGGTACACTATTTCAAAGTGAAATCGATTGAAATTACCTAAATTGGATTAATAAATAATATTAAAATCTAGTTAAAAATTAAAACAAATTTAATATGAAATTGATCATTTTAAATGAATTATAAGAAAAATGATTTTTGAATTAAAATTCTGTATTTTTACATTTTAATTAAAGAACGAATCCTTACATAAACAAAAAAAACATTATCATAAAGAAATTTGATTATTTTATCTCATATATGATATTAATTTTTAAAATTTTAATTTATAAAATCACTAAAAATTTGAATTTATTTGTGTTTCCCGAAAACATTTCATAAAACTATATTTAAAAAATTAGGTTTTAAATATAAAATGGGATTTTTCATATCTTATATATATATATATGAAATTATATAAATATAAAAATTATAAAAAATATATATTAAATTCATATCAATAATTAATAATTTAATAATTTACTATAAAAACACACTAATATAATATTAATAATTTTTTTCTTATATTCAATTAGTTTTGATATTCAACCCAATTAATTGGTATCCTATAAATTCATCTCATATTGTTTAAACCATATATTATAATAAATTTAAATCTTTTATTACTAGCATCTAATATAAATGGACTGTGATATCTTATAAAAATAAATAATATCATTTAAAATGTTACTTTTCGGAAAAAATCGGTCTTGCATGTGATGGAAGCCATCTAAGAAAGTCCTTGTTTTGGGCTACACAAGCTAACCTCAGTGTTCTATGTAATGATATAAATTCTTTATGTTTCATGTAGTGCAATATTAACTTGTTTTTGTGTATAAAGAAAGAAAAAGTATTGTTTTATTTTAAGATAAACTATCATTAGTGTTTCAATTAAATACAAAATGTAAAAAAATTAAAATAATTAAAAAATAATGATTCGCAACATCTCAAGGTTATATACTCTACACCCATAAAATTAATTCATCCCGAGTTATTTTTCTATATTTTCAAATGTCTAATACTTGAATATTTTATTTAAATAAACCAACATTGTACTATTAGATACCAAAAATTACATTAAAAAGAGAATGTGGTAACTATAATGTTTTCCCAAAGTAACTTATAACTAAGTTTCCAAATTGGAGAACATAGTTTAGGATTGATGATTGGTCATTGAGAAAAATAATACATATTTATTGGGATTGGTTCTGCTAATCAATCACAAACAAGTGAATTATTAATGAATAGTTAAGGGCTTCATATTCATAATTTTGTAATGATTTAAGAGGCCATTGATTAATGAAAACTAAGGTATTAAGACAACACATTATATTTTGATTTTTATCCTCAAATTGAGTAATTATTTTATTTACTAGTAGTACAAGAAAATATACAGATATTATATATTTTATAAATAAATTTATTCTTTAGTTTATCTTTTATATATTTATAATTAATATGTTACTTTATGAAGTTGATTTCGGGAAATTAACATTGATGCTCGAAGTGATAATATACACTTTTAACAGATTATAAAGCCAATGAAATATGTAAATGTTTAACTATGTTTTTCTAATAAATCATAAAAATAAATATGGTTAATATATTAATTGAAAAACGAAAAAAATATAATATTGTTTCATCATAATTAATTATTCATAAAAAATTATTATAAATTAACCCGGACATCACGTAGTCCTGTGGTAGGCATAAAACCGTTATCGTCCATTAGTTATGGGTTCATGATTAGTGAATTTTTAGTATATTATGATTTTTTCACCTCACATGCATTATTTATTTTTCAAAAACTACAGTAATATAATTTTTCAAATGTGATGAAAATCCATCAAATAAGGTTAATCACTGAATATCATTTTAACTACGGATTACAATTGAACTGTAATACATAAATACTTTATTTGATGTTTAACATGATATTATAAGGAAATATTAACCTTATAACCCTTATGAAATACGATAATCCTATCCTTTAGAATGACATTATTAAAATAAGTTTAAAACATTCTAATGATGTTAATCACCAATTTTTTTTGGAAAACATGAATTCATTATTATCGAAATACTTATTTGATATAATACTTTTATCAAAAAATGTTTCAAAATTGATCAATGATATAATAACCCACCTGCCAACAAGTCCTTACATACTTCTGAGGTAATTTGTACCATCCAATTTACATATTCATAAATGAATAATAATATCATAAATATGATATTAAGGGATACCATCCCATAGAGAAATATATCAACATATCATTAAATCACTTTACTAGTCCACCATGGACATTCAATATAAACATGTAAATACTGAGTAACAAACATAAGTATTAGAATCCATGTATATTTCATCATTCATATAACATATGATTTGATTCCAAATACAAAAATAAAATGATTGTCCCACTTCATCTTTATTCCACTAAAAGGCTACCTCATTCTATTAGACAATACCTATTTCCTTTCACACTTCATCAATAATAACATTATCATCAGAAATGTATCCATTACTCCCACCAACATGCAGGTTTCTTTAAGGATATTTCATCTTGTTAAATTTAGTTTCATGAGGACCATTTACACTATACATAATGTATTTAACCTTAAATTATTCCCTAGAGTGGACAATATTATCATATTTTTCATTACCTAAATAAATTTTTATTTTACTTAGAGTCACTTGATTTTATCCCATCTTTTCATAATTCAAAACATCTTTGTTATCCAAAAATTCATTATAATAGTTTATTATTTCAACAATATTGACCCAAATAAGTTAGAATATGGTTTCATCCTTGTTCCCAATTTTTTAAACCCTCAGAATACTCTTTCTTCCTCATCTATGGGGTGTCTGAGAGTATGTTATTGTAAGAATTGTTAATCATTTTTCTTGAAAACAAATTAGTTATGGTAAAAAAATCATTAATTCATGTGATCATCTGAGTTAAATATTCATTATAAAAGTAACCATCAACTTCATCATTAATCCACATATATCTCGTTTCAGACAGTTTGTAAAACCAGAAACATAGTGTGAGCATCACTTATCTTAGTAGAAAACAGAATAGTCATGAAAATATTTACATATAAAATATCTTCATCATGACACCTTCTTTAATATATTATACACTAATTTCAACCTAGGTTATTCATTTTCAACTAATATTAAAATAATTTATGATGTTTTGGGAAGAGTGTTTGAATTCCAAAATCATATCCCATTGGAGAGTCAAACTAAGTGTGCAGCAAAGCCCATTACAATGTTCTAGATCTCCCTAAGTCAGGAAAAAAACAAATATTCAGGGCTATTACCTATAGTTATATATGTGGCATAGACGCATCCACATGTATTATATAGGGAGTGAAGTATTTCTACTAAATCACAAACTCAATCCTTCACCAAAATTCATTGAAATTTTCCTAAACATTGAAAAATCCTTATATTAATCCTTAGAGACATCCTTGGACATATCATTAAGAAATATACCAAGGAATATAATTAATGTTTTCACATATATGTTCGTAAAGGTTTTATAAACGTTTTCACTAATTCCAACTATATATACCCTCTCTTATTATACATTGAAATAAACTAATTTTTTTTAAAATACATAAAATCATTTTACAAAATGATTCCCAAGGGCCAAATTAGTTTACTACCTTTGGAAACCTGGAACAATAAAAAATTGTATATAATTTAACTACATTTTCACACACAAGTATCTTAAACACCAGAACCCATCATAGACATATCATTCATGAAATATATTTTCATAACATGTGAAAGAAAACATAAAAATGTTTGTACTTAGATGCATAATAATTGTAAAAAAAGGGAGTAATGTAGAAATAAACATGAACATTGGTGAATGGGAACCAGATCATAACATTAGAAGATCATACCATGTTTAACACCCCAAGCTTCCATGGTACACTTCTCTTTAAATAATATAGTAACGTGTGTTGTACGCATCTTCGAGATTTTAACAAACCGCGACCAATCAAAGTAGCCGTTATGAATAGTAATACCCACTTTTTGAATTTTTTTAAATTTTATCTCTCAAAATGGACATCATTTTTGGATTTGGAATATCGAAATTATCCTATGGTGAAATTCTAGTACATTTCGGAAAAGATTTATATTTTGATGAATAGTGAAAATTAGTAAATTTTAATTTAAAACAACTTTTTTGATCAAAAACATTTATAGGGATAAATTATGAATTTTATTGTTTTTGAAGTATATTTAGAATATATTTTTACCATTTAATACAATGTTGGTCATTGGAAAAAATTTAACAATCAAACCAGACATAAAAAAGTATCACTCTTTTGATAGTTATTATATCTTAAAAACAAGCTTTTTGTTTTGACAGCGGGAATTAATTTTAAATTAATTTCTACCAATTCTATGTTTTGAATTTGGAAAAACTTATTACATATTTGGAATTAGGATTTCCAAATTGTGTAAATAAATGACTTTTATTTTGAGACATTTTAAATAATAATTTCGGAAAATATTTTATTTACTATGGTTAAAGGATAAATACGGTAAATAAGGGTTAAAAAATAATATTATAATAATAATAAATTACCCTAAAACATGTCTTAACCTTATTGGTGGACACATTTCCGACCATGGGCATCTTTGGGTCGATTTTGGGACCCCATGGAGCCACTTGTAGGTGATAGGGACACTTTATATTAATTATGTTAAAGTAAATAAAAAAATGACATAAGCTTATATCCTTTAGAAAAACAATTTTTACATAGGGTAATATATGTTATATTTTAGAGTATAAATATTAATTATAAATATAAATATATTTCTTACATAATGGTATTTTATTTATAATTTTTATAGATTTAAATGTATAAATTTATATGACACAATAATGATGCAGTTTTTTCCTTATTAATGAAAGAATCAAATAATTAGTATTATAAATGTTATAATAAATATAATTTGAAAGTTTTGAAGACATACAAGAATTTAATTAGTTACTATGACATGTTTGGATTTCTTAAATGATTTTTTTATAATTAATAAAGTTTTTAATACTTTATCAAAAATCAATTATTGAATAGTGTCAAAATTGACATAAATGGGTTTTTAAATCAAATATTATATTATTAATTTATATTCTATTCCTAAAAATATATGGTTCAACAAAAAGGACATATGTAATTATTGATGTATCATTAATGGACCACTTTGGGGTCTTTGTGATGTATATAGTGAGTTTATTAACTATATAATATAAAAATAGAAAGTGACATGGTGAGTGTTAAACTAATTAACCAATAGTTAAAACTAAAAAATAAGGTGAATATAATGACCCAAAACTGTCTAAAATCTATTTTTTGAAAGGATTTAGACCCATCCCCACCATAGACATTGAATAATCCATATTTGAGCCATTAGAAACTGAATATGAATTTATTATAAATTAATACTGTAAGTTATTTCTAAAGAGAACCTCCTCCCCCTTATAAAAGGACACCACTTATAACAAATTCCACACACATCTCATGCCTTTTGTCTCGTAAAACCTTTTCCAAATTGAGATCCCTACATCCCTATCCTCCTCCTAGAATCATCACCTTTGGAATAAGGCACTTCAAGAGTCCTTTTTGATTCAAACCAAAGTGAGTTAACCCAATTGAAATTAATTATTTCTCTTAGCTTCTTTTCATTTATTTTACTTCTCCAACACTAAACACTTCTCATTATTTTCTTTTGTAACCAAACCAGTATCCTAAATATACTAGGATACTTTGATGAGTATTTATAGAACTACTCTTACACACACCTCCATGTAATGGGTGAAGAACATAATGTTTCTGTGGATGGAAACGAAACGCCTCACGAAACGACGATTGTTCAATTATCTCCTACCACCTCTCATGGTGGCCATTATGATAGAAATATAATTAAATATGATATTAATGATATTTATTTTAATCATAAGCTTCTGTAATTCCATTTTTTTCAAGACATTATTTATTTCATGTTGAATATATATATACGATAATTTCATTTGAGGATGTGCGGACTACCGCACCCTCAAAGTGAAATGACTCGTTTATACCATTCATGGAACATATAAAGGATAATATTAATGAAATTAAGCAACAAATATATGATATAATATTATAATGTAATAATAATATATGTATGTATTATTTTATTTTGATTCCTTTTAATATTAAAAATGAAATTGAAGTAGTATTCGTGCGTACGTACAGACTACCGTCTCAACGAACGCGATGAGATTCATTCTCCATCATATCCATTCATGTATAAATCTCATTTTATGATTAAAAATAATTTTTAAGGACTTGATATAATTCTGGATATTTATAAGATAGAACTTATCGATAACAAAAATGGCTTATGTAACAAAACATATAAAATAAAATGAGTAAGTTAACACCTGAAACGACGATAATACTAAGATATTATTAACATAGAAATGTTAAAAGATCATATATGATATCATATTAATGTATATTATTCTTTTATAATTTAATAACAATCATTTCGCCATTATACAAGAGATTACCGTACCATTGACAAAGGAAAAATACAAGGTAAGGGGTTTTCATCTCACTCGTTAATCCCGTGAGATTTATGCCATATTGCCACTATTAACTTTTTTGTGGTGTATGTACTGACAATAATTGTATTCTTTGTGTAATATACTTTAATTTATGTTTATTTACAAATTCATTGTATGATACCTCTTTCATGTGGTGTTTGTTTCGTATTTACCAAATTGGTAAGTGTTAATTTAATAATATCATTATTATCCGATGTTTTTTTACATAATTATATACTAGGAAATATTAACTATCAATGTACATAAAAGAGTTTTCAAATGGATTCAATTTAAGGGACTTTTTAATAAAATATCATTTTAAATGTTTTAAATATTTATTCTTATAAATCATTCTCATAAATTTCGATGATTTCAAAATGGTTTTTAAGGATTTATTTATATGGAAATAAATATTTTTTAAATGTTAATTGCATTCAAATGTTTCAAAGTGTTATGGGACATTTTGATTCAAAAATGTCTTTAAATGAATTATTTTCCAAATTTTTTGGCTTTTAAATGTTTTCATGGACATGGGTACTTCTCTCAATGATTTTTACAAATCATTTCCATCAATGTCAAATCCTTTAACGGATTTTAAACTTGTTTTGATGTTGATTTATTATAATTCAAATCTTCCATATTGTATTGAATGTTTTGTGGTATGTTTGACTGTGGATATGTTATTTTTTTACCATTCATGGGTTATGGTTAAATTATTGGCATTTCTTGTACTAGTACTTATAAGAATATTTATGTTAAGTTTCATCCTTTTCATATGAGGAATGTATTGGACACAGTAATTGACGGGCGGAGCCCGCTATAGTTCCTCGATGCATCGGTAGGTCTCATGAGACAACTAGACATGTAATTGGACAAGGCCCATTACCATTTTGATTTATAGTTTTGGCCGAGGCCTTAATCATTTTAGACGTCTTGGATGAGGCCTTGACAAAATGTTTTAGAATGTCTGGCATTATACATTTACTCTTTATTGAAATAATATTGATGGTTCATGAGGTTATTCGACTGGTAGAATACCGATGATTATTTTTTATTATGGAATTATTTACCCAAATCATATTATTGCTATAAAATTATTCATGTTTACTATCAGTATAGGCATGTGGTTTCAATTATTCACCATGATTAATATTTATGTCATTGTTCGCAGTATTGCTTTCCCTTAATGAGCGTTTGAGCTCACCCCTTTCTATGTTTTAATTTTCCCATGATTCCATGAAGTGTTTTATGATTGATATGTAGTGTAAAGTTAAATGGAATAATTGTGTTCTCAAGGAACTATTTTTTATGCATTTTATGTTTGAAATTGTAATTTAATGTTAATGTATGTTATCTGTTTTCCAATAATGATAAATTGATCGGTCCTTCGGGGATTGATTCCTTGAAATCATGCCAATGTTATATAATATTGCACCGACTCTGGGTAACTAGGTTCGGGGCATTACAGTTGGTATCAGAGGAAGTTTACAAATAACCCTGGAAACTAGATTTAGATAAACTCTGATTAGAGAACATAGCCCTAAGATAGTCTTTGGGGATTAGTAGAGAACAACTTCCTATAATTTTGATATTGTATATATTTTGTCTGTTTTCCGAGCAATACATCCCAGTCTGGATACAAGCAGGTAGAGGCGGCTCTAGCACAGATATACCTAGGGGTAAAACCCAAAAACACTTCTTTGAGCTAGACTCGAATGAAAACTGGTGCATGGCAATGGGCCTTGCTGCACTCTTGGTTACAACACTACCGGGGGATATGCTTTGGATAATTCTCATTTTATTTACAAACCATTATGATGGATTTATGACTATAAACTTACTCAAAAAAGACATTTGTATGATTATGGATTATATCCATAAAGTGTTTAATTTAGGTTAAGTGTTTTACAAGTTTGTTATTAGGTATTTCTATTCACAAACTAATATAGTGTATGCCATTGTTTAGAAATGGCGCCTAGTATAATGAATAAGAACTCCAACACTACGCATTATCCTAAGAGTAAGAAAGATCATATCTTTCAGGGTTTTAAGGCATAATTTAGAAGGGAAATTGTATCCCATGTATTCTCAACATATGAATAAATAGTATCATGTGTTAATAAGATAAGTACAGAATTCTCCAAGTCTTATGGCATTGAATCCATGAATGAGAAGAAAAAGAGGATGATGGATAAAGGGAATATGGAAAAGAAGAATTTTCACATATGAGATAACTGTGGATAGAATCACCTTAGAAAATACATGTAGGGAATGGGAATATGTTTTGTATATGGGGAAAAAGGACACCATGTATGTGACTGCACGTGTAAGAAAAAGGTTTCAAATGTACAATGCTTCGTCTTTAAGGAGTTTGGACACTATGCGAACCAATGTCCCAGTCATCATACTATGCCGCAAATGATGCTATTGGATAATAATCAAGTAATGATACTACCTCAGATGAATATGAATAAATAGTGTTCTTATGTTGTTATTATAGAATTATTTTATTTGAGTTTTGTATCAACAGTATACCGGTTACATGATTAATGGAAATAAATAAGGATTGTACTACATTACTATTTCATTGAGGATTTGAGATTTTATAGTACTATGAAAAGTCACTCTATTGTGAGTTAAATTATTTGGAAATTACATGGTTGAAGGAAAGATAAACCTTAATATGGTCTTAATATTGAGGTACTTATTTTGGAATAAGAAATGATTGATTTGGGTAAATTATATTGGTTATTCTTGACTACCTTGAAACTGATTAAAGATTTGTATATTCCATTATTGTTGGGGTTTACAAAATTTTTGGATGGATTAAGAATATCCAATATTCTATACATAATAAGGTATCATGAATATAATTAATAAGGTTTTATGGTAATTTAGGATGTTTCAGTGTTTTAATAGAATTTAGGATGAAGGTATCCACATGCAATTATGGGTTAAAAATGATCTACATTATGTTTATATTTCATATAAATTTTGGACAAAGTGTTTACCGAAGTAATTTGGATATGTTTAAAGGTTGGAAGGGATTAAATTTGAAAGGTTATTTTTGGATTTTTATAAAAGGAAAACACACAGTCCGTGTGACCACCCTGTCGCGTTCAACAAAGCTGCGGGAATCGAACCCACAACTATAGTGAAATTGGGATTTATTGCCTACCACTAGACTATGTGATGTTCCTGGATGGTATAATGTAGTTTTTTTAAAGGTTCTGATATGTGAATTATAAATTCATTATATTTGGAACCCTATATTATTAGGATAAATAGAGTATTTTAGAGTTTTATTATGTTTCGGGGTGAAAGATGATTTTGTGGTAGAAATTTATTAATGGATAAAACTCTAATTATAAAGTAAGTATATATCCTTATGATCTTATACAATCTCATAAATAAATTCATCAACATTAAGAAAAGGAACTTAAAAAAAATTGCTGTCCTAGATGGTACCTTAGATAATCACAAATTTATGGCTTTGGGATTATTGTCCTTTTAATAGTTGTGTTCTCTACCACTCTCCATCAGATATTGATGGTTATATTTCTCTTATTTATCCATATTTTCCTACATGGATCATTAATATGTGTTATTTTCCGTAGCCTTCAAACTTGCCCTTCTTTATTTTAAATAGAGGCCTCATTAATCCATTTTTCGATGTGGGATTCCAACTAAGATATTTTCAAATGTCAACCCCATGTTTCCAATACCGAGCATAAATTTCGACGATGAAATTTTTTGAAGGATGGGAGAATGTAACACCCCAGGCTTCCATGGTGTGATTCTATTTGAATAATATAGTAGCATGTGTTTTACGCAACTTCAAGATTCTAACACACTGTGACCAATCAAAATAGTCGTTATGAATATTAAAGACCACTTTTTGAAATTTTATAAATTTTATCTCTCAAAATAGACTTCATTTTTAGATTCGGAATATCAAAATTATCCTAGGGTGAAATTTTTGTATTTTTCAGATAACTTTTATATTTTTATGAATAGTGAATATTACTCAATTTTAATTAAATTTTTTTTAATCAAAATAATTAAGGGTGATAAATTATGAATTTGAGTGGTTTAAAAGTATATTTAGAATATAATATTACCATTGAGTACAATTTTGGTCATTGAACATAATTCCAAAATTAAATCAGACATAAACAAATATCAATCTTTTCATAGTTATTATATCTTAAAAACACGCCTTTTGTTTTGACAGCAAGAATTAATTTTAAATTAATTTTTGACACTTCTTTGTTTTGAATTTGGAAAAATGAATAAAATATTTGGAATCAGGATTTCCAAATTGTGTAAATAGGTAACTTTTATTTTTAAATGTTTTGAATAATTGCTTCGTTAAATATTTTATTTACAATGGTTAAAGGATAAATCCGGTAAATAAATGTTAAAAAATAATATTATAATAATAATAAATTACCCTAAAACGTGACCTAACCTTATTGGTGGATATATTTCCTACCATGGAATTTTTGGGTCAATTTTGGTACCCCATGTAGCCACTTGTAGGTGATATGGATACATTATATTAATTATGTTAAAGTAAATACAAAAATGACATAAGCTTATATCTTTTAGAATGATAGTATTAACATAGAGTTATATATGTTATATTTTCAAGTATAAATATTAATTAAAAAGATAAAAAGATTTTCTACATAATAATATCTTATTTATAATTTTTAGACATTGAAAAAGGAATAAATTTATATGAAACAATAATGATTCAATATTTTCCTTATTAATGAAAAAATCAAATAATTGGTATTATAAATGTTAAAATAAATATAATTTGAAAGTTTTGATGACATAAAATAATTTTATTGGATAATATGACATGTTAAAATTTATTAAATGAACTTTTTTTCGAATTAGTAATGTTGTTATGACTTTAACAAGAATCAATTATTGAGTAGTGTCAAAATTGACATAAATGAGTTTTTAAAACAAATATAATATTATTAATTTATATTCTATTACTAAAAATCTATGGTTCAGCAAAAAAAACTTATATAATTAATAGTGTATCATTAATGGACCACTATGGGGTCTCTTGTATGTATATAGTTACTTTATTAACTATATAATATAAAAATACAAAGTGACATTGTTAGTGTTAAACTAATTAACCAAGAGTTAAAACTAAAATATAAGGTTAATATAATGACCCAAACCTATCTAAAATCTATTGGTTGAAAATATTTCAACCCTTAACAACCAAATAATTTGAATAATCCACTTTTGATTCATTAGAAACCGAATATGAATTTATTATAAATTAAAGCATAATGTTTTTCCTAAATAGTCCCTCTCCCCCTTATAAAAGGACACCACTTATAGACAATTACTCACACCTCCCAAGCCTTTTTGCTAGTCCAAACTCTGCCCAATTAAGCTCCCCAAATCCCTATACTCCTCCTAGAAGACTCACCTTCATCATAAGGCACTTCTAGAGTCCTTTTTGGTTCAAACCAAAGGAAGTTATCCCAATTAAAGGCAACAATTTCTCTTAGCTTGTTTTCTTTTATTTTACTTCTCCAACCCCTAAACTCTTCTAATTATTTTATTTTGTAACAGAACAAGTATCCAAATTATACTAGGATATTTTTATGAGAAGTATTGAAACTAAACTTACACACACCTCCGTCTAATGGGTGAAGAATATAATGTTCTTGCGGATGGAAACCAAACACCTCCCGAAATGATGATTGTTCAATTATCTCCTACCACCTTTCATGGTGGCCATTATGATGGAACTATAATTAAATATGATATTCACGATATTTATTTTAACTATAAGCTTCTGTAATTCTATATTATGTCATACCATTATTCATATCATGTTTTATATATATACAATAATTTCATTTGAGGAAGTGCGGACTACCGACCCCTCAAAGTGATATGACTCATTTATACCATACATGGAACATATAAAAGATGGAATTAATGAACTTAAGTAAAACATATAATATATTATATTATACTATAATCATAATATACCTATGTATTATTTGATTTGATTCCATTTAAAATGAAAAATAAAATGAAGTAGTGTTCGTGCGTACGTACGGACTACCGTCTCCACGAACGTGATGAGATTCATTCCCCATCATATCCATTAAAGTATAATTACCATTTTATGATTAAAATTAATGTTTATGGACTTGATATCATTCTTTATATGTATAAGATACAAAAAATCAATAACTAACATGGATTACGTAACAAATCATATAAAATATAACGAGTAAGTTGACACCCAAAACGACAAAAATACTAAGATATTATTAACAATGAAATGTTAAAAGATCCTATATGATATCATATTAATGTATATTATTATTTTATAATTTAATAATAATCATTTAACCATTATACAGGAGATTACCCTACCATCGACAAAGGAAAAGTACAAGGTATGGGGTTTTCATCTCACTCTTTATTCCCGTGAGATTCATGCCATTTTCCACTATAATCTTTTGTGTGGTGAATGTAATGACCATAATTGTATTCTTTGTGTAATACAATTTAATTTATGTGTATTTACATATTAATTGTTTGATACCTCTTTCATGGGGTGTTTGTTTTGTAAGTTACCAAATTGGTAAGGGTTAATTTCATAATCTCATTATTATCCGAAGATGTTTTTACATAATTTTCCACCGGGACATATTTATTATCAATGTCATTAAAAAGAGTATTCAAATGGATTATTTTTAAGGGAATTTTTACTAAAACATCATTTTAAAATATTTAAATATTTATTCTTCTAAATCACTTTCATTAATGTCAATGTTTTGAAAATGGTTTTTATGATTATATTTATATGGACATGAATATTTTTAAAATGATAATCCCTTTCAAAAGTTTCAAAGTTTTATTAGACACTTTGATTGAAAAATGACTTTAAATGACTTCTTTTCCAAATTTTGGGGCATTTAAATTTTTTCATGGAAAGGGGTATTTCTATCAATGAGTTTTACAAATCATTTCCATCTAGGTCAAATCCATTAATGGATTGTAAACTTGTTTTGAAGTTGATTTATTATGTCACAATACTTCCATATTGTATTTAAGGTTTGGTGATATGTTTGAATGTGTAT
Organism: Viscum album; assembly: GCA_963277665.1. Lineage (NCBI taxonomy): Eukaryota > Viridiplantae > Streptophyta > Magnoliopsida > Santalales > Viscaceae > Viscum > Viscum album. Next base: position 837,156,588 of record OY728138.1, read on the forward strand.
GTGTTATTTTTATACCATTCATTGTTTATGGTTAATGTATTGACATTTCAAATCCTAGTTCTTATAGGAATGTTTATGTTAAGTTTCATCCTTTTCATATGAGGAATGTATTGAAAATAGTAAGTTACGGGTGAAGCCCGCTATAACTCCTTGATGCATCCGTAGGTCTCATAAGACAACATGACGTGGAATTGGACGAGGCCCTTTCCCTTTTTGATTTATGGTTTTGGCCGAGGCCTTAATCATTTTATACGTCTTGGCTGAGGCCTTGACAAAATGTTTTAGAATGTCTAGCATTATACATTCCCTAATTATGGAAATAATATTGATAGTTCATGTGGTTATTCGACTAGTAGAGCACCCATGGTTATGTTTTATGATGGAATTATTTACTCAACTCATATTGTTTCCATAAAAATATTCATTTGTATTATTGGTAAATGCAGGTGGTTTCAATTATTCACCATGTTTAATATTTATGTCATTTTTCACGGTATTGCTTACCCTTACTGAGCATTTGAGTTCCCCCCTTTCTATGTTTTATTTTTCCCAAGATTCCAAGAAGTTTATTATGATTGATATGTAGGGTTAAGCTAATGTGAATAATGGCATTCTCAAGGAACTACTTATGCTGCATTTTATGTTTGAAATTGTAATGTAATGTTAATGTGTGTAATCTATTTTCCAATACTGCTAAACCGATCCATCCTTCAGGACATGATTCCTTGTAATCATGCCAATGTTATGAAATAATGCACCGACTCTGGGTAACTGGTCTCGGGGCATTATACCATGCGTATCAATTTACAAAAACTTGTGTTATTGGTTAATTTTTTGTAGTTATTAATACATGAATCATATGAAAATAAACAAATCATGAAATAAAATCATAATTTAGGAAGAAGAAATAGATTTGTGGGCATACATATATTAATATATAATCATAGGTCATGGATACTTACCATGAAATTTATAACATGTTAGGATTGGGTTACTACCCATGTACATGATTTTTTATTAGGATAACAATCCATGAAACCTCTTAATTTTGATATTGGGATACAACCTATGTATCTTATCAGTTTTTTCTTGGGATACATCTCATGCACTCCCATAATTAATGTCTTTGGATAAAACCCTTGTACATTCGTGTATTTTGGTTGGGATAAAACCCATGTACCTTCATCTGTTTTATCATAGGATAAAACCCATGTTGAATTTGAGATAATAATAAAAATATCTTTACCCATTTCATTAGAGTGGGATATAGGTCTCAAAATTATCAAAATAGTTTCATTCACACATGTTCCAAAAGATAATAAAACATTCATCATATCCTAACCCATAAAATGATATGGTTTCTATAAACATAAAATGATAACACTTGAAATTGAAAGGGTATAAGTAAAATATCATCACATAATGACATATAAAAAATGTTGGTTTAAAACTTATTTAATCAAATCATAAACTGTGAAACAAAGTTGCTTTTAAAAGAATATAAAATGTAGTTGTGAAACGAGTGTCAAAATCAAAATTCGATAAAAAAATATTTAATTTAAGAAATAATATTAATGATACTTTTTTATTATTTTATATAATGCATGAGTACCATCAATAGATGTTATCATAGATAGAAAATATCATGGAAGGATGTGTTGAAAAAAATTCGTAAGTTAAATTCCCTTTATTCGTTGAAAAAAAATTCATTAAATATTATACCTTTTAAAACCCCAATTTATTGGAAAATAACTTGAAAACATATAAATATATTTTTGAAAACATTGTGGAAAATATTTTCATTGAAAATATATAACACGGGAATAAAAAATTCCATTAAACATGTTATATAAGAATAAAAACTTTTTTGAGGTCATTTTATTTAAAATAAATTGAAATCCTATAAATAAGGCTCATAAGTTTTTGAGAAATATCAATTTTAATGTACATAAAATATAAATAAATCATGAAATATTTTTCTAAATACATGGTTTGACAGAGCACTGAATTCTGAATGATTAGAGTGGTATGTTTGATATTTATTAAAAAAACATTCATACATAACTTATGTACCAAATATTTGAAATTTGGAATGTATAAATGAATAAATATAGAATTAATATTGAATAAGAAAATTGATGTGTGTTCTTGAGAGGGAGACCATAATATATCATCAATGTAAGAATAAACATTAAAAACATCGAAAATCCATGATATTGTTTCATTAAACAATTATTACATGGTTATTTTGAAATATAATCCCAATGTAATAAATAAAAATTAAATGAATATTAATATACTATGAAGGGAATAAGATTCATGAATAAACTCTTAAAAGGGAAAAAATATACCTCACATATAAATATAGGTTCATATCCAGGAAAGTATGTCAAAGAATGTAAAATGGGAAAAAATATCTCTCTAATTTGGTAGCTTTTGAAACATTAACCCCATGTAGTAAATACCATGAATGAATATTTAAATATAAAACAATTTATGTATAAAATTCACTGAATAAATCCATGGTCAGTATACACACCACACAGAAAAATGGGTGGTGAATAATGTATTTATATCATATAAATAAAATGGGAGATGAAATCCCCTTACACTGTGTCATGACACACATCATATTTATACATGAATCATAGAGATAGTAAGCCATATGAGATTATAATTGATGTTTTTGATTTTAATTTGTATGTTGAATGTAATAAAGAAAATAAAATATATGTATATATTTATATATATAATTATTATAGTGGGATTATTATATCATATATAATATATAATTTTACAAAACACATATTTAATGCATTAAATGTATTATGTGAATGAATTTCATCACATTGATGGGGCAGCATTCGACACTTCCTCAAAAAAAATAATCATATCAACACAAAATGGAATGTATAATGATATGTGTTGTAAAATTATTAAATAAGATTATAAAACTAAAAAATAAAATATAAAACATATGTAAATATTTGTTCAATCATAGTTTACACCATGAGGGTCTTGTAATGGATAATTGTTCAATCATCATTTTGTGATGCAGTAGTTTGACATACATGTAAACAGTAGGTTCTTTAACCATTATATGAAGGTGGGTGTATGTGTCGGTACAAAAATTCAAAAAAAATACTAGTATATTTAAGAAACACTTGTTATTATAAATTCATGTAATAAATAGAGTAGAGGGAGTGGAGAAAGAAAATAAAATAAGTGAGATTGAGATACGACATTACCAAATAATCAGGTAAATCTTTTTAGTTTGTGCCAAAATTATTCATTGGATTTTTTATGCACAATGGTAGGAATGTAGAAGGAAGGTATTGATAATTGGGAATTTGATTATTTAGATCATGGATGTACCTATGTGAATTTAGATGTGTGAGGAATATGTATATGTTTTGGCCTTTTATATGAATGTGAATGGAAAATCAAGGCATTTTTGGAAACATGATAGGCATACTAATGTATTTAATTAAAAAAATTAATAAAAAACTAACATAAATAAATAATGGATACTTATTGAATTAATAATTTCCTAAAAATGGGGTTTCATGATGTTTGGTAGTTTTTTGGGTCTTAAATTTATGATTTTTAACATTATTAACATACTTTTTCTATTAATTGTTGTAAATAAATTTTATCACTATCAATAATGTTATTTATAATTTTTTAATGACTTATTAAATATAAATTATAATTATTCATAATATGGAATCCATTTTTTAAAATTATAATCACAAAAGGGTCGAAGTTAATTTGAAAATAATCCCACTGATGGCATTACACTGTATATTTTTAAAGTAAAATATCTAAATTATTGATATGTTTTTTACTTAATTTCAAATTAAAATTTATTACAATGAACAAAATTTGATTTATTTATAAAATTATTAACTTATTAATCTTTAAATCCAATTAAAAATAAAATTATCTTTATTAACGAATTATCTAAAAAAACTATTTGAATTCAAATTCAGTATTTTTAAAAAATCATTAAAAATATAAATCAAAGAAAAAAATAAAAAATAATTTATCTAAAATGAAATTTATTTTTATTTTTTGAGTTTGAATTTTATTTATTTACTTTTTAAATCTATAAAAGTGGGAAAATGGAATTTAAAATGGGTTCTTCATTAAAATATTTAAAACTACCTTTATAAAAATATATGGGTTTATGTAGAAAATTGGGTTTTCTCTTATCTTATTTAAATTTAATGTTAGGAGTGAATATCAAAATTAATTTATTTAATAAATAATATATATATTAAATTTGTTTCACTAATGATATTATTTAATTATTATGGTAAATTAACTCATAGATCATTTTTTAATAATGCTTTGTATTCTATTTGTTTTCATATTCATTTCTATTTAATCAGTAACATATGAATTTGTCTCATATTTTTTAAAAACATTTATTTTTATTAAATTATATATTATATTCATGACCTATAATTTAAAATCTAGGTTTTACCATATTATATTATTTAATAACAATTTAATATGTCAATTTTCATTAATATAGGTTCTTGTTTATTACACAAGACATTGGGGAAAGTAATTATAGTGTGTAATGAAAGATAACAATGGTTCTTAGTGTAGATAAATATAATATTTATGTTTCATTCAGTTCACTATTTAATTGGTTTTGCATATAACACAATCCAAGAATAGTGACATAATATAAAATAATCTATCGTCAAAGTTACATTATATAAAAAATATAAATGTGATAAATTAAATAATAAAATCACAAAATAACAGGGTGTTAACCAAAATTTTAACGTTAGTAGTCGTGGAAGAATTTATTTCTAATTTTTGGGAAATAATATTAAGGTAGCATTTTGAGTTTATTTATTATACTATGGTGTATGGTGTTATTTTTGGTGGTCAACATATCATTTATGTAATATTTTGATAACATTATAGTCAACACAGAAACCTAAGAGATATATATCAGTGTACAAGAAGGATAGTATGCATACAATATAGTTGTCAGATATGATATTCCATTTTCATCCTATTCCATATAATACAGATGTGATCTGATGATCTTGGTATAATATTACTATATCAAATCTTCCACCAATAGAATACCAAATTTTATTTAGTGGTGGGGTCATAAAGATATTATGCATGTACTTAAGACTCTCTCTAATGATCATTGAGTGAGTTGAATTATTTCATAGAATTAGTTAATAATTATACCTTTTATGTAATCCAATGTAGCCTCTTTCCATTGTTTTATGATATAATTTTCTCTTAGGTTTGGTGGTAGTTATTTTGAGTCAATAAAAAGTGTCCATGATCTAAATATGCTTGGTTTTTTTTCAAATATATATTATTAATAAGTTTATGATTCCGGACTAATCCTATGTAAATAGAAGGTTGTTTTGAGTCTGAGACTCAAATTCCAATGTAGTTTAAAGTTTCATAAAATAGATTAACATTAATTAAATGATCTCACTATTCAATGTATCAATTAACTAGTTAATGTTTTTTTATCAAAATCTATTTGAAGCTACAGTAAAATGGTTAAATTATAATCCCTTGGAAAAAATATAGTTTTATTAATTATTTAGTCAACATAAATAGGTAATTCTAATTATGTAGGAGTTAGTGTCAGGTATGCAAGACTTCATGAGGTATTCCACGGTAATTTTTTTTGTGTGGAAAAGATTGATCTAGTATATTTCGGATGCTAATGAAAAGGTATATTTAAGTGTGAAATAGTTCTTTTGTGAAATGTCTCTATCACTAGCATCCCCATGATACCATTTTTAGTTAAATATTTCTAAAAGAGTATAACATTAGTTCAGGGATCCAATTTGTGTTTATCTTGGTGAATGAATGAGTGGTTTTATGGATACACCTACACATCTAAGAGGGAATTAATAACATATTATTCACTATTGTTGGGCCAACATCATCACATGATGATATTTGGATGATACTTTTTTGAGTGCAATATCAGGTAAAGAAGAAAAATGAATAAATCCACTACCATAATCACTATTTGCATCCTTTCAAACATAGAGTAATGATAGTTAGATCTGTGTGATTATTCACACAATGGATAACTGATTTCCAGAGAGACCAGTTATGGTTTTGGATGTTGAACGTTTCCTGACTTCATGGATCCTCAAATTGGATAATGTATTAATCATTTATTATTACCACATTTTATATTAGGGAGTTTTAGTTTCTAGTAAAACCCTTTGTTAGACCTTTATTAGATAGAGTGCTTCTAATAATTGTCTCCATCATTTAGTCACACCTTTTGAAAAAGTTAGGTTCACTTTAATGATGTATGTGTAAATTCACTGAATTCCATTTTACAATATGCAATTTCTAATGTCATGATACATGGTATGGGATAATCACCCATATCTAGTATTACAATGTAGCATGTTTTTGAATAAATTAGGGGAGGTATACAATCAAATTTTATTGGTAACCCCCTCATAAATTATGTGTGTAGATTACAATAATGTAGTAGATGTTTGATTACTAGAAAATATATATTACACTTTTTCCCCGAACACACTAGAGCCCATGGGGTGGGTGTGGTGATGTTTAAGGGCTTCACCACATAAAAAGAGGATATAATAATATGAAAAATACACAATGAAATGGTATAAAATTATAAATTCACATGGGTTACCCATTTTTTAAATTATTTCAACCTAAGATTCTATTCACTCCAAATGCGTCTAACCTCTATGCATTGATTGATTATCATCTGTAACATTCTAATATCGTAGGCCCCATCTCATGGTGCGATAGACCTTCCTCTAATTAATCCAATTAGAATAATGGAGTTAGACTCTTCAATAGAGAAATATGGATTTTATAGATATTTCACAACATAATTCCACTATACATGGCCCTTGTCTCTTCCCCAATCTTGTTTCTTGATCCCATCTTGGAAGACAAGTATCATCAATACCATATCATCTTTAATTGTTAACCCATATCTTTTCCACATGATTGTAACATACATCAACATTCTAAATTATTCTTGTACAAGGATAACATAATTTCACCATCCACCCTTGGAAGGAATTATCTCCTCCCATTGAGAATAGATATATCCGTATGGGCATCCTCCATAATAATGAAGATAAGGAAACACTTTGGATGGTTTCACTGAGTTCTTGTAGTTAGGTACCCATTATATGGTTATAATGGATGTATATTCTTATGGTCGGGTATATGATTCACTTCTTCTAAATGTAGTGGAACAACTGAATTCTATAGGAGTCCTGCCAATGGGTGTTCCTATATTAAATACTATCATTTGAATTATTATGATTTATAGATATGGTTTTTATGTTTTATTGTATTAGATGTTATATTCCATTCCATTGTTCTTTAGAAACCTAGTCTAATCATTTTATTGGATTGGATCATGATGGACATTAATGATGTTTGATATTTGGTATTCTTTTATCCATGAAATATCAACATATTTGATTGGGTATCATGTATTCTTTATTATTATTGAGGTTATGGTGGTTAACATGATAAGAATGGAGTGGAAATGGGTTCGTGGTCTCACACTCTTTCATTGAATAATGGAGGCCCATCGTAGAGATCCTAATTTATTGGTTTGATGAGATCATATAATATTAGGTGATGGAACCAAATGTTTTTTCCTAAATTTTGTTGATATATAAACTAATTTCTTATAGAGATTGTGGATTTCATATTGGATTCATATTAAATTTCATGATTGTCTTCTTTATTCAGGATCACTATTGTAGAGCATGGACCTCGGCATGGTTGTTCTAGTGAATTGTTGCTGACATTAACATCATATAGGAACTCTTATTATATACTACATGAGGAGGAATTATTCATATATTGTGTTTTTTTGTGTCATTAGTATTAAAATTCATCAACTTATGCACATTGATTACAATTATTGGTCATTTAAATTTTCAAGGATGTCTAATAACAATTTTCATTGACAATGGTATATAATAAGAAATATAATAATATATAGAATTTGTTTAGTTTTATGATTTTTATGATGTTATCATTTTTATATTTTTCACAGGATTAATTAGTAAACAACCATAATTTCTATTACAATAAGTCAATTTTTTAAATATTGATATATTGATGGAAAATACATGTGAATTCTTATAAATCAATTGATTAGGCATGATGTACTGCTTTTTCTCCTAGAATCATTGATTCCTATAAAATTTTTATAACAGGGAACTAAAAACTATAATGTATAACCTAAGGTGTATGTTTCCTTGTATCTTTTTTAGGGTTGGTGAATAATAATCGTGATGTTCCTGGTAGTGGAAATAAATTAATATTTATTTTTCATTATTATAATCATATAATCTTCCAATTTATCACACATAGAATGAATCCACAATGTTAGGTAACCATAGAGATGGACTATTTCAAATAGGATATAAATAGTTAATGATTTTTCCTCATCCCATTTTGTTGGATGAACATGGGATAAAGGATGGTATCAGATGAAGAGGTATGAAAAAACTCAAATAAATTAGGATTCTTCATTCTGATAAAAATTATAAACAATATGGGATACAACATTTAAAATATGTTTTTAAATAGAATGTTCCATTTTAGAGAGATTTCTTAATTATTTATCTTATTTAATAGACCACAAATTATAGAGGGAGTATGTGCAAGGGTGTATTGTATTCCAACATGATATAGTCTTATATTTTTATTGACTATTAGATTTGGCTGTTACAATTTTATGGTGAATGTTTTTAAAATTTTAGATAGATATACCAAACCATGTTTTTTCTAGTCAATACAATGTTTAATTATTATTTTTAGTGTCTCCAGGACACCTAGTGTGTAAAATTTTTAATTTACACTATTTGGAAATCACAAATTGATTTCTATGGTTTTTTGTCATAAGATGTTATTTTTAACAATCAGATTGGTTTTCCTGAGTAATTAAGAATTAAATCTATTAATGGATATTTTATATTTATTTTTTAATGGATAATTATCCCATTTTACCAATAGCTAAAATTTCTAATGTAAGATATTACATGATAACTCTAGCATTATTTTCGTGTCTATAATGTAGTGTATGCTTTATGATCTGGTGTAATTCTAGTGAAATAGATTTTTTTATATTTTTATTATGATACTCTTGATTGATATATTGGTTGTAAATATCTATTTTATTCCCTAAACCATGTGTTTTCATTCAATGAGGATAAATAACACTACTGTAAATTATGAATAAGAGTGTCTGATATTAAAATGGAATTAACAATTGATCAATGTGACATATCTAGATCGGTGAGGAAATTTTTCATTAGATCATGTATTGTTGATGAGTAAAATGTACTAATGGAGTTGAAAGCATTGTGTTTGTGGTTTCCTTTTTTGTTTATGTCTTGATTGTTAATTTTAAAATTAGATACAGAATTTTTAATTATTGTTCTTATCTTCATGGAATATTTTTTTATTTTGAATTAATTTAATTGTCACCACAATTATTATTTTAGATTATCCATAATGTGTTCATGATGAATTTCCATGACCTTGAATATTATTCATTGGATATTAAGATATCAATAAAAATAGGTGGCTGGAGATAATTTTTAAACACCAAATATTCATTTTATATTTATTTATTTATTTATTAGGGTGACAATCATTATTATCCTTCACCATGGCTTGATGGTTATGAAAATGATATAGGATTTCAATTGGAAATACAAGGTATTTGAAAATATCCATACCATATTTTGTAGTGGCTAATTAGTTTTTTAATGTTCATGAAGAGGGGATGTCTTGATCAAGATTCCTTGTTAGACGTGTGTATCCTGGTAATTTGGGAATGAATTAGTTATTCAAAATAAATCTATTTGAAGATCATAGTTATAGAAATGGACCCAAGGATGCATTGAGATTATCATATGGTTTAATTCATGACAATTGATGCTAGAGTTGACCAATCTAGTGATGAATGTTAATATATAAAATGAACTTATGATTATTATCATAGGAAAATATTATTTTAGATAGTTCAGATGATCACACCTTATGTATCATTTTTTCAATGATGTAATGGTTGAATATGATATTAAATAACACAAATATTGTACCATGACAACATATAACATTTAGATTTAGAGATAAATACTACTTCCATCAATGATACAGTTCAATATTTTAAAATCAACAACTCTATTCATACTAATCCTATCTACAAAAATATATGAATGTTTTTTATAAATAGATTTAGTTGGATAGTTTAAAAAACATACCCTAATTTATGTCGATTATGGTTAGTTACAGAATATTTTCTCTATCCATTTTGATTATGTATACTAAATGTGATGTAGTATATAGATCTCGTTTATGAGATTCTCTTCTTATTTACAATGAGTGGTTTAGTTGAATGGATCGTTATTGGTGATTTTGACACTATACATTATCATTTTTATGATAAGGGATGGTGAATTTATCCAAATAATGTCATACAAGAATTATATCCATTATTTCAATAAGCCATAGTATAGAAAGAAGATACTCAAAACATGACTTCAATTGTTATGGAAAGTAATTATGATTGTTGAAAAATGAAGTGTTGGCATGACATGTTATTGTGTAACATTCTAGTTATTTCTAACTTATCAAAATTCACTAGGACATGCCTTTCCATGAGCCAATAGTATCACATATCCTTTATCCTTGAAATTTACAACTCTGATGATTCATGAATCGAGTTATTTTAATCCATATATTAGATAAATATTGAAGGTTTCTTGGATATGGTATAGTTTTTAGTGTTTTCTCTAGTATAGGGTATTTCTTTTTTTTCCCATCTTAACAATCTTCTATGACTCACAATGAAAATAAATTTCTTGAAGAATATGAAACCCAGTTGAAATTATAATATGGATTACATCCCGAAGGAAGTAAATTAGTTTTATCTCAACTTGAAACCCCTTTTGGATGAATAATCATTCCACTTTTTTCAATAAAAGGCATCTATTGGATGAATTATTGTATGATATTTAGAGAACTAAATGGGAGATAACAACATCCTAACTTCCTAAGAAAGATGTGAAAAATAAGGATTATTTTCCTGAATATATTATGGATATAAGGTTTTAATTGAGGAATAACATTCCCGTTGAAGATGTATCTCATACTTGTAATATTACATTTATAGGACTACTGGCCATGAATTATTTCATTAAAACTCTATCATGTCTACATCAGACCCAAGGGGCATTACACCTGTTTGTGAAGAGGCTATCCATGCACTAGAAAGTATTTCCTACACAATTAATGACCTATATAATAAAAATTTGTGTCACATTTTTGTAGAATAAAAAAATATTACAATCAATTAAGTATAACATATTATTACACACAGTACCATATCTGATGATAAATATTTAAACATTACATTTTTTGAATTGATACTGATGAATGTAAAAAAATATTCTTTAATCAGTACTTACAACATAATAAGGAAAAATTGGTTCACCTACATACCCAATGTCCTTTTAGGTTTATATTTTTACATAATTCAGACAATCTAAAATTGATTTGGATTAATAAAAAAAGTTTTCATAAAAATGCAAATAATATAATGTTATATATATATATATATTCTTATTTATATTAGATCATCAATATCATATATATGAAATCACTTCTATTCATAATTCATCCTACATGATTATTTATAAAATTGGGGATACAATAACATATGAAGGTGAACTCAAAAGATCAGTATGTGTAAAAATAATCATTCCCATTGAATGTGATAAATGAGTATAAAAAGTTAATACTTTTATGATGATAAAATCAAATTTCATTAGTAAATAAAAAAAAACTCATACCAATCTATACTTGGGTCATCAAATATCAAGACAAAGAAAATGAATGACTTAAAAGAATAAATAATCATGATCTAGGACATATCAATTTTGATCAAAAGAAACATTATAAACCAATAATAAATATTTTAAAACATTTATTGTAATTTTGTGCATCCCAATCATTAATACCTATCCAAAACCTTTTAATTGTAGTAACCATATGGAATATTTCCAATATATTCATTAACTAATGCATTGTTAGACATTTGGGAACACCCTTCGTATAACTTGTAATGATATCACCAGATTATATCATGGACACCCCATGTTTTTAGATGTAAAAGGATTTCCTAAAACTATTTAGGAAACCAAATGTAATGCTGTAACATGCGTACTCGATGAAATCTATGACACCCCATGTTAATTTATAACGGGCTTACCCAGTGCTATATGGTCCACCCCGTGATTAGGTTATAATATCCAAATACCCCAATATGAATATAATACATAGATAATTCATCATAAAAATCATAAAATCAATCAATATTCTATTATAACAAGTTGAACACATAGAAAAAAATTTCCTTTAAATCAATCTCTTCGAGACATGACTTAACCATGGAAATGAAACGAGATTCCAAACAATATCTTTGAAAACATTTGAATCCATCCCGACTCAGAATGATGATAGAATCATTAAAAAATTACTACACTAAATAATAAGTATCAACATGGGTTTTCAATGTTGATGATTTGAAATACCTTCAAAAAATCTTAATTTTTTTTAAGAAAAATAACTTTTCCATTTTGAAAATCCCATAACATGAAATGTCATTTTCTTTGAGTATATTTTTTAAATGAAACATATTGATAGAATATTAATATAAAAATTTTATCAAAAACACAATCCAAACCTTTCAAATGAATCTTAGAATAATTGACTGTCATGTTGGTGGATAATTCTATACAGACAGAGAAGTACATTCAATTTTTTTTTGTGAAAAAGATTAGAAAAGATCTTTGATAGAAAATATGAAAGGATATTCCTTATAGAATTTTTAGGTTCAAATTATTCAATAAATAAAATAATAAATCACACTTAAAAATTTATTAAAATTTTAAAAACATATTTATGAACTATGAGTTTATAAGAAATTATTTTTCTAACGGAAGTGGAAAACAATGTTATATTTTATAACAAAACATTTATCAATTATTATACAAACCAATGAATAGAAATATTATAATATTACATGAAGATATATTTAATTACCATAATATAAGATAATTTTTCAAGATTATAAGATGTCATCTTTGGAGACTTAATCATACACAATTCTAATAAACAATCAGTATGTAACAAAAGACTCTTACCATTTTTTGTAACAATAAATCATAATCCCCATGAAGGAATAACATTAAATGGTTGTCATAATATCATCAAAATTTGTATATTCATGATATAACATGTCAATGAATAATTATATACGCCACATATTCTAAAATAGGTGCATAAAAGGACAAAAGTATCCATTAGGGAATAATATGACAAAAATACGTTACCACTTTGGTAACATATAAACCATAAACCGTATAAAATGATATAATATTGTAGATATTTTAAAAAATAAATTTATGTATAATAATAATAGAATACTTTCCTGGTATTTATATACACCAATACTTAATTAATTGGTGAGTATGGAATATGTCTTAATGAAATATAAGTTAGATAGTAAAAATCCCTTATCATAAGTTCATTTCGTCATGCTTATTCTTTGTATTCAGGAAAATAAACTGATGAAAATTATTTAAATTATTTAGAACATTATTATATAAAATTATTTATATTTTTCCATTATATTCATGTAATATAATGTTACATAATCTATTTGGTTTACATCAGTTGTTTTGTACATATTCACCATATGTGACAAAACAACATTTGAAGGTTAAATATGCTTAATGATGTAATTATTTAAATATATTTATTATAATAGTTATGAAATAATTATCTTATTTTTGAGTAAATTATACTTTTCAAATAATTTATAAAATAGGTTTCAAAAAAATGAACTATCATTTTGATTATATAATGAGTAAGACTTATGTATTCTTATGTAACATTTCTATTTTTCAATGATAATTATGGAAAAATGTAAGAAATATTTTTTCATTACAAAATTTTTATTAAATAATATATTAAATATTATTTAATTATATATATTTCATATATCATTATTAATATTTAAAATGATTCACATTTCTATGAATAGGTGGTAGTCCACACGTTCATGAACGACGTAATCACATATTTAATATGTAAAAAGGTAATATATGAAATGATATTTCATATATCTAGGTAGATAATTTTGTCAATAATATCCAAATATATTAATTTATGCCTTATATAGTCATTATATTTTCTATTATTACATTACATGTACAATGTTAGTGAATAAAACATCACATCACTTCATAATGCGATAGTCTATCACAACACTTCGTCGCCCGGGTTGTCACCCTCTGGGACGCTCTGCCATCTCGGCTGGCAACGGCTTCATTCCAGTTGGGGCTCTCTGCAGAGTGACCTCTTCATGGGGAGGGGGTTTCCATGTGTGGAGGGTTCGAAAAGGCCGCACAAGGGAATTCCCTTTAAAAAAACACACACACAAATGATATTATCATATATCATAAAGTAAAGAAACTAAATAATTTTATGAGATATAATAGATCTAAAAGGATAATTATTGTATCAATATCATGTATATACACTTATAAATCATTATTTCCATTCTTTGTTGTGGTAATGGGAAAACAAATTACAATAGATTGCATGGTAGTAATCTTCCATACACACGAATGATGATTTCGTAACAAATTTAATGGAAGTGTGTATTGTTGTTGGTCATAAAATTAACATAAAAATAAAAATATATTTATTATAATTATTGTTTTATATTAGAAATAAATAAATTAGTATACGAATGTGGATAAAGAGATAAAATATAAATGCCCTTAGAAGAACACTACAACTTCTATGAGTATCCTCTATATGTTTGCCCAAAATGGCTAAAAGAATTAATTTATTCCAAAAATAATGTTCCATAGATTATATAATGGAATTTTATTATTAATTTGGGATATTTTTTGTATGATTAAAATGTCTTGATATGTGTGGAGAATTTAGGGGAGTTAATTCCATTTTATAATGTAGGCGGTGGTGTATTATTGAAAACACTCAAAGGTATTTGCTATTGGGTGATATCCCCAACCTAATGGGTTAAAAATAATATAAAAAACTAATGTATTGTAATAAATATATGGTTGATAAAAAATTTATACAAAAAAAAATATCATTGTTATCATTTTCACCTTAGTATTTAATTTGAGCAATTTTACCTTTTTACCATAGTAACGAGTTTTATGACATTGGAAATTTATTATTTAAGAATAAATTAATTTGATAAATAATTTATAGATTATACTGATTTATTAGAAATATGATTATTAATTTAATAAATAAATATACCATGTGTTTTGGAAATTAATTTCAAAAGAGGAGCATGTAATGCACAAAAATATTGCTTTATCCATAACATTGGTAAAAAATTTTATAGTATTTATGGGTCAATTTTATTATAAAAATTTTCAAATAAATTTCTATATTATATGAATTTTTTAAATCTTATTTTTTATGAAAATTTCATTTATTATAAAATCACATTAATTAAAATGATGACATTTTTTTATAAAATTAAATTTAAAAAAAATCAATAAAATTATGGAATTTTAATATATTAAGTTAATGATTATTTAAAATGAGATAATAATATTTAAAAATAATGTAACAAAATAATTCATTCTATTTTATTCACTTTTATTTTTTTAAAATCATTTATTTTATTTAAATATTACATAAATAATCAATGTTTTGGCATTTCATATGTATTTAATGTAATTAAGTCAAATATAAAAATTATATATAAGTTTTTATGACAAAAAAGTAAATATATATTCAGAATATAAATTTATAACTAGACATATCTTGTTTTTTATGTACCCTAATTCTTTGTAATAATTAAAATGAACAAAGGTAGATTTTCTGACTTCTTCTTTGCATACCTTATTTATGAGTCACGTTTATAGAAAAGTGTTCCCAAAATTCATATATTTATAATATAAGCTTATAAGGAGAAACTTATGTCCTTACTATGGATTTTTTGAAATTTTATGGGTCATTTTACACATTAAATTCAATTTTTAGGTACTATGTAAACTCGGTTTTACCGTAAGTGCTATAATAAAATTTAATAGTTTTAACTATTAAATTTTTTCAAAAATTATGTTTCCCTTTTTCAACATTATAAATAATTATTATTAAAAATATTTAATCAATTTTTATTAATTAAATTCATATAAGAGGAAAATTTTAATTTAATATAAAACTGTCGGACACGACAAGACATCGAGTGTTTAAGAATAATATATTTCATGAATAATATGATTACATATTAACTAAACGAATAATTAAAATCATAGTATGAAAATAAATTTATTCTTTCTAATATAAAATCAGTAAATTTCATTACTGATAATCCCTTTATAGATTATGTTATTTTATAAATTGTAAATGATTATGTATTTTAAAACATTTCTTAAAAAACCTTCTTTTAAAGCCAAATTTTTTTATAATTGAATATAAATTTGAATTAGATATAATAATGTGGATTATATATTATGAAATAATTTCTAAGTTACTTAAACACATATTCAAAATACTTTTCATATATTAAAATAATTAACTTTTTGAAAAGATAAACCTTTTTATAAAAATATGTATTTTTATCTACTGAATGAGAAATAAATATGTTCCAAAAAATTCCAAAATTTCACCAACGTAAATTTTGATTTTCCAATTCAAAAAATGAATGCCTATTTTTTTAAAACTTACAAAAATTTATAACTATATTATATTTTCAATAAAAATCATCAAAATAACTTTTGATGAAACCATATTTTCGATGAATAAAATCACAGTACTGACAATTTAATTATTATTTATTAAGAAATTTTCAATTATTTATATTTATTAAGAAATTTATATATCCATATATATATATAAATATATATTCCATAAATTAGATAATATTATTCATACCAAATAATTTAATTGATAAGTTATAATGGTAAAATATTTAAAGTTTTTTTATGTTTTGATAAACTCAATCATGCGTGTAATGCATGTTACAGAAGAATTTTAAAAGATAATAATTTCCACTATTATGTGTCATTTACACTATCAAATTTAATTTTTTTTCTTTTAAATTATCTAGGTGTTACTTTATTCCACTTTTATTTAATTGTTCCCCCAAAATTTGATCATTTTTTCTATAATAAAAGAATGAAAATTTGAAAATATACTATTTTCATAATCCTATAACACAAAAATGGGATAATAAAAAGTACTATTTAAATTAGAGAATGAAAAGTAACAATGTTATATGGGATGAAACATAAATATGTCTCCTAATAGTAGAACATACATGGGAATGAATGAAGAGTGTAAAAATTTATAGATAATGATTATTGTTTTTTATAAAAAAAGTGAATGATGAATGGAATTTTAAGTGATTAAAAACCATAATTATGGTTTGATTGAAAAAACCACAGGTTTATCAAAATTGATGTTACTAGGATAACATAAATAACTATCCATAAAATTATTCAATAATTTATTAACTATGTTATAGACCAATATATTATAAGGATTTGATAATATATTACATGAATATAAATTAAATATTATTTATCAAATAAAATAATATATGTTTAAGAAATAAACATACTCATTAACTAACAAAAAAATGTCTAACAAGGAAATAATGTTACATAATGGTATGGGTGAAACCATTATCATCCTATAGTCTTGGGATTAAACCCCGTAACTATTAATATCAGTTGGTTGTTACCAAAAAGAAAAGTTGTTCACTTTTACTTTAAATAAAGGAAAATAAATTCATCCCAAAATTACACATCATGTTTATCCATGAGGTTAGAGATACCTAATCCCAATAAAACATCTCCAAAAATGAAATTAATGTCTTAAATATCATATTTTTATAATCCAACGTTGTGTGTTCAAGATATTGACAAATGACCATACTAATGATTATATACCTATGATAGTACCCACAACTGATGTGAATTCCTCATAATAATTCCTCATAATATCTATATTTGTCTAATCCATACTCTATTATTAATTATACCATACCAAAACCAACACACATAGATGTAGTTATCAATTTATAAACATTACTATTATGGATTTGATACCCAATAAGGAAAAAAATCAAATAAGAACATACATCATAAAAAAGAGAAATTATTTCAACTACATAATCATTGAAACATAAGGTTTACAAATTTAGAGGATGATGAAAAAATCAAATCAACTTGGACTAATAAACTCTGGGTTCATAGAGACGAAAATAATCTTCTCTTATACTTATCATTTCTTATTTTTCATTAGTTTATCAACATTATAAATATAAAATCCCCTCTAAAAATAATTCATCCAACATTATTTTTTATAAAAAATGTATTAAGAAAATACAAGAATAGTGAAATGAAATTTCCAGTAATGGAAATCATAAACATTAACAACAAAATGAGATTAGTGAAAAAAATTCCATCAAAAGGGTATGATGAAAAAATAATAGTTCTTGTGTTTATCATATAATAATTTGTACCCATAAATATATGGATCATCAAATATGAAAACCCAAAAAAAGGAAAGATTCATCAGAGTCAATAATCAAGAGCCATGTGAAAACAATTTTGATCATTATGAGAATTATATACCAATAGTATTAAATGAAAACCCCTTTTTCATATCAGGGAGCATCATATTCATTATTCACATTAAAAATATGTTTAATTAGAGTAACCATATTTTTTAATTCCAATACAATTATTACCCAACTAATTGGTGTGACATCTTGGTGAACCCATATTATAATCAATAAGGGGCTCACCCAACCCTATCATGGGAACCCAATGTTTAATATATAATTGGATTACCAGATTCTATCTGGGACACCCAATGTCAATCTGTACAGCAATTACCTGATGTTATCTGTTCCTCCCCAAGTTATGCTATAACAGGTATACCCAGTGTTATCTAGGGCACCCCATGTTTATGGTATAATTTAATTGAACCATTACATGAACAAAAGAAATTGTGATTTCAACATATAAAATTTCAAAAAAATAATTTTTCTATTATAACATAATTAAAAAATTAATGTTTAATGGTTTCATTAGGTTATTCCAAGAATTCACTTATGAATATTCCTTATAAACTGTAAAAAAGTTATAAAAGTTCCTTGATCAGAAAGTAAATCTAATTTTTATTTGAAAATAGTTCTCATGGAAAATTTTGTTAAAATTTGATTAATAAAATAATTTAATACAATTATATTAAATTTTTTAACATGTTAAGGAAAAAATTTTAAGATGAAAATAGATTTTTTATCGAAGAGTTAATCAAAGTTGAAGTTGATAAAACAAATTTATCTATTATTATAAGTAATAAATATTAAGGAAATGAATCTATTATATATAGATATCATAAATAACCATATATAATAGAATTAATGATAATTATTTTATTTTTACTTTGGTAAAATAATTATTTATCATCTCAACAGATGATGAGATTGTAACCAAAATCACTTACTACTTTTTCAATATGGAATAATAATCCCTAGGAAGAAAGAAAAAAAAATAAACTCAAAATATCTTGAATATTATGATAATACTGATATAACATTTTATATGGGAAGTATATAGAGATCATAAAATATCGTAGGTGCATAAAACATCAAAATTCTAAATGAAAATATAACTGTTATAGAACATCATAATCGCATTGGAAAAATATTTATTGCAATCCCCATGATAAAGATATAAAAACGGATATTTTTGACCTGATAAATTTACGTATAATAATAATAAAATAAATTAATGTGTATTATATAAAAATACACATAAAAATAATAGGTGAGTATTTTATATATCTTACTGAAAAAATTTTAGAAGAGAAAAAATAGATATATTAAGTTTTATTAAGCACACCTTTTCTTATTCTTCATGAATAAAAAACAGAAATTAAAATTTTAATTTTGTGAATGCATTTTCATCTATATTATTAATTTAATTTAATTATTTATCATTTCATATATATATACTTAGACAATTATATTTTTTCCGATGTTTTTACCTTATTGTGCTTACTAAACAAAACAACTTTGGTATGTCGACAATATCCAAAGGGGGGATTTATATAAAATGATATTGAATAATATTAATTAAATACATTTAATATTTATACATAAATAATGATTTTAAATATAATCATGTATAATAGTTTTGAAAAATGAACTAACATTACAATCATGGACATGATGAGGAATACATACTCCGGAGTAAAATTTCCATTTACAATGATAATTACAGAAAGAAGGTAAGTTAAATTATCTCACAAAAAATAACAATTTTATCAAAAAATACATGTAATAATTTTTTTTACATATATATAAATATATATATCCAAATTGTTATTTAAAAGGAATCACATCCCTATAGATAAAAGGTAGTCAACACGTTCACAAATTATGTTATAAATTTTATATGTGTCGAGATGTAAAAAATATATATATATTAAATGTAATAAAATAGATTTATTTCATGAATATCATAACTAAATAATTTATGTCATATAAATATATTATCATTACCCTTTTTACCTTACATGTAATGCATTAGTGGAAAATGATTCACATCACTTCGTGTCATAGTAGTCTGATTACGACACGAGTGACATTATCATATCCCCTATCATAATGAATACAAGATAGTATATATGATATAATTAATATAGTTCTATAATTTTGATATTAATATCTAATATAAAAATTATATCTTATAAATATCATATATTAATCTTATATCCATCATTATTTCTAACATAGAATGGTGATAATGGAAAAACGAATGACATCAGTTTCAGAGGTGGTAGTCCTCCAAACACTAAAACATTGATTTCATCAAAATCATTTTTGATACTTGTGTGGATTTATATCATAAAATTAAATAAAAAATTATTATAATATTTATTAAATTGGTGTTATTATATAATAATTTTTCTAATACTACTTTTTATTGTGGATTAGAATATAAAATAGAAACACTTTTAAATGAACATTATCTCTTCTTTGGGTATCCTTCATATGATTGCAATAAAACATTTAATGAATTTATTTATTTTTAGACTAAGGATTATTTGATGAGATTTTCTAATTTTCTACGTGATTTTCTAAGATTATGTATTTTAAAATGTCTCGATATGTGTAGAGAAGTGGGGGGGAAAATTTATTTTTATATTAGAGGAAGTGAAGTATTCTTGTAAATACTAAATAGAATTAACAATTGCGGGGCATCCCTCACCTCATGTTCTTTTCAAATTAAAAAATAATTTAGATTAGTGAATTTAGGGGTAATGAGAACATACAACACACACAGTAATTTTTATCATATTTTTTCATTTTTCATTATATTTAAGAAATTTAATCATTATTGTTTGTTTTTACTGTAGTGTCTAGTTTTCTAACTGGGAAAATTTAGAATTATATAATTATTATATTTATAATTATTATGAAATTTATATAAAATAAATATTAATATTATATTTAATTTATTAAATAGAAATATATTTTTGTGGGTAATTAACTTTAATAGTAGCACATGTAACACACAATAATACTACATTAACCCTAAAAACACAAACCACGTTTTTCAAATTTATGGGAAATTATATTGATTATAAATGATAAATTTTTATATTAATGGAAATTATTGGATATTTTTTTATATTGAAAAATTAATTCCTAGAATATAGGTTTTTTAGTAAATTTAAATCAGTAATTAAAAAATAATTTTATTTAAATTAATATTAATGTCAATTTTGACATTATTTCATAAATTTAAATTTAAAAATTATCAGGAAATAGATAGAATTTCAATATATTAAGTTAAAACTATATATAATGATATATTAGATTACAAAAATAATGTAATAGAATTATTCATTCTTTTTTACTTCACAATATATTTTTTAAATATCATTTATTTTTTTTAATTACTAACTAAACAATCCACTCATTAGCATTTATTAAAAATTTAATGTAATTATGATATCCGTAATAATTATAAATAAGTCATTTTTTCAAAAATAACTCATTTATGTTTATAAATAATTTATAGCTAAACTTATATAGATTATCCCTATCTTTAAATACTTATAGAAATTAAAATTAGGATAGTTACATTTTGTGTTATTTTCAATACATGTGTTATTATTTGAGTAAATATAATCAAAAATTTACCCAGAAACTCATAATTGTTGTGTATAAGGTCACAAAGTTCAACATATTTTCATATAGTTAGTGTTGGATAATATTTAGTTTTTATTTAAACAATATATTTAATTTTTTTCCAATAAGTTAACTCTTTTTTTCATTATTTCATGTAATTAAATTTAACCTTTTTAATTAATTTAAATTGAAAAAAACGTTACTATCCCTTATTAAAAATTATAAATTACTATTATTAAAATTATAGAACACATTTTTATAAATTCAATTCAAAAAAGTGATTAAATTTAATTTTTTATTATCCTAACCAAAGTGAGGAGACATTTTATTTTTAAGAAGAATATAATCCTAGAAAAAGATTATTCTGTATTAAATAAATGAATAATTATTATTATTATACTATAAGAAGTTAATATTTAACATAAAAAATTGTAAATATTAAAAGATAATAATTTCCCATATGGGATTTTTTTAATAAATTAAAAACGAAAAAAATTATGGATCTTAAAATAGTTTTTAGAAAACACATTTCTTAACCCAAAAGATAACTTATATGAAAAAAAATTAATGTTTATTAAAAAGTAATTATGTTGAACATAAATTACTAAATAATATAAAGTTAAATTTAATAAATATTAAATTTTCCTTTGTACTATGAAAACAATTAAATT
This sequence comes from Viscum album, assembly GCA_963277665.1. Lineage (NCBI taxonomy): Eukaryota > Viridiplantae > Streptophyta > Magnoliopsida > Santalales > Viscaceae > Viscum > Viscum album. The sequence continues at coordinate 837,179,565 of OY728138.1, forward strand.
TGTGAATATAAAAACATTTTACTAAATCTATATTTTAATTATTCACCGAAAAATCAATATATTTTAAAAAATATAATATTTTCCAATAACACGAATTTTTATTTATAAATTCCAAAGAACTCTTTCAATTACATGTCGTAAATTATCTAAATGTTAAAAAAATTATAATAATACATTTTCATGAAATTCAATAAAAATTATTTTAAAATACAATATTTTTGAAAAATAAAAATGCATTAGTAAACAGTATATTATTTTTTATTGAAAATTTATTAATGAGTTATATTGAGTGAAATACATATATATATATATATTTGAAATAAGTTAATATTATTCATAGTGACTAATTTATTAACTTGGTTATACTGGTAAAATAGATCATTGGTTATTTATGTTTAGCTAAATTCACCATTATGTGTAACTAAAGAAATCAAATAAACACATTTTTTATTACAGTTACGTAATTGTTCAATATCCCTTACAAAATGAATTATAATTTTATTATTTTAAAATATAATGGTGTTTCATAAATTATTTTAATCTTCATAGTTCCCTTAGACGATATGGGTTACAATGTTATTATAACACTGAATCATGGAACATTATTATAAGAGAATTTGTGGGGGAATTTCATGATTAATTAAAGAGTATTTCATTTCATAAGATAACCATATCTACAATTATATATATTCTTCCTATGGTGAAACAACCCAAAATTTATATGAAATTACTAATAATTTTTTTTCAAAATTCCCATAAAAAAATTTATCCACTATCATTATTAGAATTCTATCTATCTATCATGTGCTTTATATTTTAGAGGATAAACATGGTTACCCAAATGGAAGATGTTTTCAGATATCCATTGTTCTTTCCCTTGAAATGTTTTGTGATCTTTATATCAGACTGATGGTATCCCATGAGTCATTCAAAATTGATATGGAAAATGATTGAGATTAAATTGAATGGATAGTTATCTTAAATGTTTTTAGAAATTTTTTTTGATTACTTTGTGTTAATTACATTTTCTTAATATTTTTTCATATCCCATTTTTATAAAATGTCATTTAATGGGAAAAAATTTTATTTTTTAAATAATCCATGTGTTTGAGATATAGGAACCACAACTACCTAATAATATTTATTTTTTCATAAAATGTCCTTATTATGAAATATCAATATAGGGATTGAATAATTTAATATTCAAACATTCCAAGTGTGGGAAATTTCAAGAGTATATCAAAACATATTATTTATAGATGAAATTCAATTTTTTTCAATTTTAGAAATAATTTTATTTAAATATTCATGTTGATAATGGGTTTTTAGTGAAAAATACTCTCAATGAATCAATATCAACAAATTTTTTATTTATTTTCAAAACGTTATATTCCAAGAGATCCTAGATAATTTGTTAAAATAATTATACTACTAGTGAAATATTTTTATTTGATTATTTTTGTTCCCCCTTATCCCATAAAAGAGTTTTATTTCATCATAATGAGAACAACTTAAAACGGAGAATGTGAATGATCATAAACTAGAAAAGATAATTTTTTTCATTTTGATGAGTGATCAACATGGTTAAAAGTGTTCTACATTTTATAAAGATGAATGTATAATACATCAGTAGACCTCCAAAGGTGGTCAATTAAAAATTGATATTGTCTTTATATCACATTAATTTTGTACTTTAATTGATAATTTCGACACCATTGGGAAACATAGTATATACATTTTGTATGAATTAATGAAGCGGTATCAACCTAAGAGGTATATAAGAGAGAATGATGGATTTGTAGACTAAGATCATTTGTGATTCCATAACTAGAAGTTATCAAAAAATTAATTTCATTCAATGGAATTATAGAAAATACCTCATTAAGTGGGTTGATATTTATTATGACTCCCACCTATGATTTGTAGAAAGGGATTCTCTCATAAAATCCAATAAAATTATCCTTAGATTATAAGGTGATGTTAATTGTCATTTGAAATGTGAAATTGGGTGTTCTTTTAGTTGTTTTATTTTTGGGGATCCACTCATGATATTATAATAAGAAAATATAAATATCATCCTAATTTTCCTAATTCTTTTCTTAATGATGAAAATGAGGATTTGATTAACAACATTTAGTTATCTGATGACCTAGTTTAGTGCATCATCATAAAAACCCTTTTTGGAAAGTTTAATTTTTCTTCTTTCTACAACATGATTCATATTTCACAGAATATAGATATTTTGGGTCCTAGAACCTAGTATAAAGAAATATAACCTAAATTATACATCCACATTTAGAGGATATGTATCCAATCAATACACAATAATTATTTCCTCTGATGAAATTAAAAATCTAGCCTCAAATTTAAAATGGTTCACTATTTCTATATCTAAAACAGTGATACAAATTTTCTTCATGATTTAAAGGGATATCTACTTGTGGCACATGCTTCAGGGAATTATGATAAATCTTGTTAAAGTATTAATAGTTCATTCATTCCATCAGGTTACTTGGGATTCCATGGTAGGGACAGATGGGATATAACATTTCATCTAATACAAGTTGTTGGGAGCAATTGGAAACTATAAATATTGTTCCTTAAAAGTGCCTCAATATAGTGTCTGATACATGGTAATAACGTTCTCAATGAGTCTTCTTTATTTCATTCAATAGTTAATTAGAATAATTTATTCCTTCAACTATTTAGGGTCTCCTTCATCCCATCCACATCTTAGTTGGTACAAATTCTCAAAAAAGAGTTGGAAATTTATTTATGTTAATTGGAAGGATAATCAAAAAATATTGAATCTGAATACAGATAGATACAATTCTAAATGTTTTATGAGAGGAGGTGGTGTTTTTATGACACATAGGTATCTATTATAGTTATATTCTATACCTACTTTTGGGAGGGTTATTTTGTTATAACTAGTGTCCTAATAATTGTAGCATGAATTAACCACATCCATACATGTAATATCATCTTATTTGAGGTGTTGTCAGAATATTACATTACAATAAATTTATAAAAGGGTTTTCATGAATGTTCATAGAATTTAATTAATTACATCATAAAGAGAATTGTCGATCTTTATCTAGAGGTGGATACTTCTGGATAATGGAGATATGTAAACACGATTATTGATACTCTTACATCAAATTACAAGCAAAATAGCATGATTCTAGAGTACATTATTCTTGGATACTATCTATTTGATTATATTAAAATTATTCGATGGGAATGCTATTATAATTCATTACATCCATTCCCCACGATCCCTTAATTTAATTAATTTTATTAAATATAAAATTTCAATTATCATTCCCTCATTTCAGGATTTATATATAGTGACTTAGGTAATTTGGGTAAATTATTATAATATAAATAGGATTATTAATAAATGATTTGTAGGTTGTATCTATCTAGAATCATGGCTTAGGTTATTAGATGGTTCATTACTACAAAACCAATATATCATTTGTGAAGATTAGTTAGAGTACATTTCATATATAGTAATCACAGCATGGGTAATGATATAGTATTCACCTAAAGTGAACTCTATTAATAACACACCATGTGTAATTGTTTATATACTATGAATTCAATGACTACATGAATCAATAATATGGAAGTTCACACCGAGTATCTCATAATATTTACAATTTTTAGACCAATAATTAAATTCCTATTATATGAAATGACAAGAACATATTTATTTGGGATACACAATTATTAATATTTTTGATAATGAATTTCCTATGCATCAGTGGAAATCCCATATAGGTAAACCCATGCATTCCACGTGATGGGTGTTAAATGACTATAACACTAAATTGGTGCTATATTCCTTGTAATCATATAGTATATGTCATTTACGTTTATATATTGGGTAATTCATTCTATTATTCTTCCTATAACAGTTATCAACGTTCATTTGTAGTCTATCCTATGCAATTTTCGATGTATAACAAGATAATTCCACCCTCTTCTGAATAAAAAGTGACATTAAATGAATTTCCAATAGTTTATTGTCCATATATAAACATGTATGTTGAATTATATTAGGCATCATGTTTGTAATGAACAAAATATTAGGAAAAAACATTGTGATATTTTGATTAAATGAAATTATTCCCTCATAATCATCATAGAAATCAATACTCATCAATGTAATCATTGTGAAGTAACATTATATAAGGAAATGAGAATTTCCATTATTTTCCTTAATGATATTTTATACCCTAATAACATAGAGAGTGTTTCAAACACCCCAAAAATATTGGGGTCTGGTCCCATATCAATAGAGATAGTTACACTCCCTTCAAATGTTTCCCTCTCTTTGATGCATAGTTCCTTCACTATATATTTTATGTAGCCTGTAAATTATAGTGTGGATGGGTAGTAATTATTGTAGGGATCATTCTTCACATAAAAATAAATATTCCTAAAAATGGTGTGTGTTCCCATTAATATTTCTAGAACATTGAAATGGAAATTATTCATATTTAGGTTTGGTGTTCCCTCTATTGGTTCATATATTTCATCGAGGAGTGGGTACAACAAAATTGTTCTATACAAAAACAAGTTTTTAGAAAGGTTGAGTTATTTAGATGTTGTAAAGTTTATGACACCAAAAAAAATTATATCTAGGAAATTTACTTCGAACATTGTATGACATTAGATACATATTGAATTTGTAGTTTCTTGTGAGATAAGGCCACATTCATGGGGTAAAATCCTTATGTCTATAACTTCTGTATATCCTTAATGTTTCTAGTTAAAAATCACATTCTTATTCCAAATTTTCTTTTATAGTGGAATTAACATTCAAATTTTTAGACCAATTATGGTTTATTATACTTAATGATTGATTTTCTCATAATTATTAAGTTTATACTCACCCTTCCATGGGGGTTGTGCTCATATGTGTTGTGTCTTTGACGATGATCCGTAATTTAATGCTTGTTTTAGTTGTCATGGATCCAGTCATCCATTCTGGAATAAAACACATAAATGACAGCAGTGTATCATAGTTTATATATATAAATGTTGAATATACAATTTAGAGAATAATACATAAATCCTTTTATTGAGAGGGAACTCATGCCTTTTCAATTTTATATTTCATCGATGACTTTTTAAGATGATCATGTCTTATTGTGATTTACTGATGTGACAATTCAATTACCATTTGATAATTGATATATTCTATATACAACATTAACATATATTTATATTTATATATATTCATTGATTATTCATATAGTTCTTTTTTAATTCAATGAATGTGTCTCTTCCATGAAAATATAGGATAATATATCATATATTGTATAATATAAATACATGTAGAAATCCAACAACCCGTATATTATTAATGTTGAGCTATGGGTGGAACCCCAAATTTATTACCAATCTAGGAGGATTATTTTTGTGTTGTGTCTTGATAATTATATAATTTCAAAATTTTAATCAATAAAATTTTAAAAATAGTTCTTATAAAATTATTTAAAGAGAAGGGTTTTTTTAACGACAAAATAATTGATACATCTTAATAATATAATTTTGATTATTTGTTAAAATTTTTCTATAATTAAATTTTCTATTATAATAATTATTTAGTATTCAATATGTATATGAATTAAAATAAAATATCATATTTAAACGAAAACATCGATTTGAAATTAAATTAAATTATCGAAAAACCATTTTTCGTTATACAAAATAAAAATATTATATAAATTTGAAAAAAAATATATAATGATTGTAAGAAATGACTGAATTGTGTTGAATCTAATTTATTAAGGTATTCACCCCATTTAATACTATTTCCCTATAAATAATTCAATAGTTGTCTTGAATAATAGCTCTAATATCCTCTCATCCATAAATAATTATACAGTATAAAATTTTATATCCACAAATAACCAACATAAAAATACCCCTTATAGTTTATTAACCTATTATTGTTACACTTAATATACTAATAATTATAAATTTACCACTATTTAATAAAAAATTATCAAATATTTATCAATACTTTTTTTAAATTTTACCTACCCATCATGGGAACATTTTCATTATTTATTTCTCTTAATAGGAGTATATTTTTTTTATTTTATAACTTTATATAAACCTTATCATCATCTATAGGGATTTATTTATTCTATAAATATGATAGATCCAATCATCTACCTTACTTACTCACAAAAAATGGACCCTACATGTCATATTCAAGACATGAAAAAATATTGATCGATATTCAATGGGAAAATGACTTCCCTTATGCCAAATAATTAAAACACATAATGAAGAGTTTATGTTTTTTGGAATATTGAATCATATTAATGATTTGATTAAAATAACCACAAGGAAAAATTATATATGACCCTATTAGCTTAATCTCTTAAATGTCAATTTGAGAAGATGGTGGAGAATGATGTTGAAGATAGTCATGTTTAGAATATTGTGTTTTTGGTTGGTAGATGTTTGAATGAAGTAGATATGATTTTAGGGGATTGGTAAATGTTCTTTTAGATATATTTTCAGGAATGTTATGGACATTAGATTATTTTATGATTATATAAATGTGCACATAATATATAAATTTAGGATATATGAAAGTTAATTTATTGAATATAAGGATAAAAAATGTGTTCAATGGAATTAAATAGTCATATGATAGTTTTCAATAGTTGGATAGTTATTTCCAAAGTAAATTATTATTCATTAATGAATATTAAAATATATTAGAAGTAATTAACCCAATGATATCCATAATAATGTTAGCTTGGTTTCATTTTAAATGTTCTCATGAACTAAAATACGACTAAAGATCTAATTGGAAAAATTTTAATAATTGATTATAACCATTATCAATTCTATAAACCAACAAAATCATCACTAAATGTGTTTGGTAGATGATGGTCAACTTATCATAGTGGTTTAAACGAATAAGAGGATAATTCTAGAGAAATATAAATTGACCAAACCCATATGTTGATACTATGGGAAGAGATCTCATCTCAATAATAATTAAATTGATTATCTTTTAAATTATAGAGGGACAGCTTAAAAAACATAACATTACATGAATTAAATAACCAATGTTAGTTGAAAATTATTAACAACATTAAATTATATATTGTAACCATGGATCAAAATCTCTAAGTATTTACTTTAATCTATAAATGGTAGGTGTTCATGTTGAATTATGTATCAAAAAATTTGGGTATGGTTCAACTATAGATGATAAAGCTTGTGAAGTCATGGGAAAGAGATAAATTAGATTCTAAATGTATAATTTATATTTCCTTGTTTGAGAATTATTTAAAAATATAAAATTATCATAATAGAACTTTATTTTCCATTTCCTATTTGATGAGATAAAACATGGAAGTAGATTGAGGAAATTTGTGTTGGTAAAATAAATTTTGGTGACATGGTAAAGTAATTAGTTGTATATGATTGAATATATTATCTAAAAGGAAGATGAGAAAGCGTAATTATTACATTCTAATCAACATTTACATGTTCAGAGTTATGACATAGACATCTCATATAACTTAATGAAATGATAATATGTGGTATAGTGAAAACATGTATACTGATGCTTGATGAAATATAATGAATATTTTATGGATTTATTATACTCAAAACATTACAGAATGATTTATTCAATTTGAATAGAGGGTCACCAAAATACCAGAATTTATAACTTATGTTCGTACTAGTTGTGGAGTCAAAAACTCTCTATTCTCATAATGTTTCATTATACATAGTTGAATTTATCAGTGATGAAATAAAAAATTTAGGGTTTCACTCCCCTAAAAGATTAAAATTATTGAAATTGTTTTTAAAGGAATTACATAGTAGAGAGGGAGACAAAAAATATGATAAAAAATTATGATCTAATATTGTGGGTGGGTTTAGAAATAAATGTTTTATGACATTATTTTATTGGAAATGAATAATGTTTTAGAAATTTGATCATTAGGAATGACGTCAAAAATGGTGTGGTACAGTCGATGAATCATACATCGATGGTAAATGAATAAATCATTAAAACCCATTATAAGATATCATATGAGAATATTTTAAAAGGCATTAATTTAAAGGAGTTCCATGCTTTCATATGACAGTTAACTTATTTAGGGTAACAAATTATCGATTAGTAGATTATCATTTATTGAGTGGTTGTTATCACTGTTAATTTTATTGTAGGTTTATCCAATGTCTATGTTGATACTAATGTTTATTATAAAACAATAGAAAAGTCCCAAAAAATATTTTCTGTGGGATATTATGTTGAATAAATGGTATTTAATATTTGGGATGAGGATACACTATTAGTGAGTAAGTGTTGAGATATTTTATTCCATGCTAAGGTCATGTATAAAAAAGATAATTTGGGGTCATGTAATGTTATGATAAAATATTAAATTAAACAAATTCATACTTATCTAAATTAAAAATCTGAAAGAAAATATTTACTATAATGTTTAAGAGGATATATTTTTTTGATTATAGACCAACAAAAGTTGCAACTGAATTCCTGAGGAGAGTGAGGAATAGTTTAGAGAATGGTTTGATGAACTCCTAAAAGATATAGTTTCAAAAAATATACATCCATAGGATGAGTTATGAAGATATATCATATTCATATTTCTAGTATATAAGTACAAATATGAATTGCACTAATTTATTCTAATGGATGGATGAAAGTTTTAGAGAATAAAATATGTGAATAGTATTAGGTAATTTGTAGTATGGGAGTTATCATTGCATATTGAATTGGATTAATTTTATTCAAATCAATCATGGTATCTAAGGGAACTAACATAATTTATGAAAGTATTAAATTAAAAATATGTATTACATTTCAATTAATATGTTGACGATAAGTTGGGGTATATGGATAGTCTCTTTATGAAATGTTTTTAGTAGATGTAATGAATAAATATGTCTGAAAAATTATTGGTGACTTTTCATACCTCCAAAAAGGTAGTGCTAATGAGGGTTTTTGGTAAATGATTTAATTTATGGAAAATATATTTAAAAATATATTAAATCATATTAATTTGATGAAATTAATTTTTATGGTGAAACTTGTTGGTTTCATAGATTATTATATCTAAGACTTATTCATTAAGCCAATGATTAGTGTTTATGGATAGAAAAAACAATGATTTAGTTGACCAAATACTTGAAACTATTTTTCGTGAGGAAGGATTCATACAAAGAAACTCTTACCATTTTTTAAAAGAATTCATTTGAGGATAAACGTTTCATAATCGTAATCTATTATGGAGTTGAAATGATCATAGAGGGAACAAAACATAAATTTATTTTGCAGAGGAAATTTATGTTATCTTAAATATCTTAGATTAATTATATTTTTGAGGCTTTGAAAATTTTATGTATGCAGATTACGATATAAGGGAAAACTAAAAGATTCATTTTTTCATGAACAATGCGTTGTAAATATAGTCAAAATATTTAAGATTTTTGGACGTAACATGGTATCAATGTATTGGGATGAATACTATAATATATATAAAGAATATAAAATAAAAAAGGAATATTAGTTCATGTTCATGGTTAAATATAAATATTCATAAGTGATATGAATCATAGAGTAATCCATGGAATATAAAATCCAATGATTTTGTTTGTATTGGAAATTCTAAGCTCATTATATATAATATAGGCATAGAACACATGGATTATTTAAAATATATTCTATATTATTTCATGGTATCTGGAGATATATAAATTGTATTGATCATATGATGCATTTTTTGGTTATCTATATCCTATGTTTGGGAAATATTTAAACACTATGAAGAATATAGTATGTTTTTTCTAACATTTAGATGAATGAAAGTTACTAAATGTTTATGATTCTTGTAATAGTAACAGTGTACATATATGAGGAAGTGTCTACGACCATGCAAGATGTAATGAAACAATGATTTAAGTAAAGTGGATGTTATAGGAGCATTGAATATACTAGTGAATAATGTTATTATTCTATGATAGTCTAAAATTATTTAATTATTCTAGTGTTTAATTAATATAATATTCACATTAGACTAAAATATAATTTAATCTGAATTATATAAGATGATAAAGTGCCTGAAATATGAAGTATGTGCGTAACAAAACTACTAGTTGTCAATATCAATAAGGTTTTCCTCCAGAAAATTCTAATATAACATTGTGGATCATTATGAATATTATATTAAAAAGGGCATGGATGATTTATTACTACTTCAGAAGTTATAATGATTTGTTATTTACCAAGGTGTTGGTAGATGTCATGGTTTTTCATTGAATAATACTCCATGTGGGTGATTATTATTAATGATGAAGCATATCGATGTTACGATGAATATATATAGAAAGAGAATATATAGAATATTGTCTTGAATTATTGTTTCTATGAATATGAGAAAATTAATAAATTTTAGGTGTGTTAAAAACTCTTATATAATTTGTGAAGGTCCATCAAGTAAGGTTTTGCAGAAAATGGTTTATATTAGATATTTTTTATGATATGTAGGGAAAATTTTATTATAAATGGGGATACATGAAAGTAACATTCTCAATCATTAGGATAATATATATGTACATAAAAAGTTATTGATCAAGTGGATGATGATGATAGAATATCCAAGGTTTCTATTGTGAATGGTGCATCCATTGGAATTTAAAAAGTTTATGGAACTAAATGACTGGTTAGTTCCTGTTTTAGAGGTAGGGTGGGACCCTTGTGCATGTGGTTGTGTGATTAAATATGTTTTAATATATATTTGAATGAATTGGTAATGTTATTGTATTAATTGTAATATATGGTTATAATGGAAAAATAAATATTTTACTCATATAGATATCATACAAAACATCATAACCATGGTAATATTTATGACCATTACTTTCCTATTATTTCAACGTGAATAATTATTTTTATTTTATGTTACAATCATCATATTGTGGTTATTTATGTTTGTTTTATATTATATTCCTAGATACATTTATTTAGTGGATACTTACTATATAGGGACTTTCTATAGATTTGTTTTACATTTTTAATTTACAATGATTTGATTTTCAATAAATCATTGGTTGGTGGGATTTATCAATGTCATTGTAATATAAAACACCAAAAATAAATAATAAATAATTTAAGTACTTCATATATCATATTCAATGGACACTAATTCACATAAAACCTTATAAAATCAATGTAAATTAGACCACCAAATCTCAAGTCACAAAAAAAACAAAAAAACCATATAATAAAATAAATCTAATCACAATCATGGATTATTAGAAGTGAAATATTATTAAAAAAATATTTATTTATTTCAAATATACCAATCAAAGGTTCATATTTATTTCATTCTTTAACCAGATAGTATTTCTCATCAATTATACAGAAAACCAATTTCAAATAATCATTTTATCATTACATATATATATGATATCTAATTAATCTATGCCTCTTAAAATTCATAATATATATTAGGATTAGATATAACAGTTCATTAATATTCTAATTGATTATAGACAAACCGACATGGTATATTTTTTATTAAAAAAACCCACTTCTATTTTTGTTGGTTTCCCTTCAAACTATATTTATATTTTTCAATATTTGGTGAACTAATTTTTTTTATGGTTATATTGTTTAAATATATGCAAACACATGGCTATATATAAAAAATTAACACATTTATCCCCATTTAGTCAAATATGTTATGTAATTTATTTATCCTACATATTCCATGATTCCTCATGAAATATCTTTTGTGACTTCTAGAAAACCTTTTTAAAATTATTTTTTCAAATCCATTTATTCATACATGTCTAATCCCATTTACAATTATTGATACTAATTTAAAAAATTATTCTATTTTTTATTTTATTTTTAATTTAATTATATATGAGGTTAACAATATATTAATATTCTGGTGATTATTTCCCAATTTCATCATACATATTCATCAAATTACTCTAACAATTCATTAATATTTTTCAAATTATTAAAACACGTATTTTAATTATTTTCGAACAAATAAGGAAAAAATAAATAAATTTAAAATCCTTTTTAAATTTAATAAAATCATAAACTAATCATATAATTGAAAAAAATTCATTTAACAGTAAGATTAAACATAAATTGTTATATTTTAGGAAAAAATTATAATCAAATTTTCTTATATTGATTTACACCTTACAACAATAATTTAATTAGATAAAATTCAAAAATATTGTAAAATTTTAGAACAATTCATATTTACGAAAATATTAACATTCTAAATATAATAAAAAATTAATATTACAATTTATTGTTAAAAAATAATTATAAAATTTGAAATTTATAAATTATAATTATTTGAAGATTTATAGATATAATTTTTGTGAAATAATTCAGTGAATATATTATATTCACATATATCGATCTATAATAGATAATTTTTCCATCAAATATCAATTATATTATTATATTACTATGGAAATGTTATAAAAATGATATGGAGAACTTGTATAAAATAATGAAACATAAAATTTCAAATAGATAGTATATTTATCTTATACAAGAAATTAGTTCAACATACATTGAATAAATAACAGTCACACTCATGTGTGATTGTCTATATTTCACAAAGTGAACCTAAATTCAACAAGTGTTTTTTATGAAATATCACTTTAAAAAATATATTGATTCACCTTTAACATTAGAATTTTTAAAAAAATATGGGTTTATGTTATATAATGGGTTATGAAATTTTCTAATATTCCAATTATTTGAACCTAAATCATCTATAATAAATTGAGTTCATTAGAAATGTTATTTTTATTATGGCCAAAAAGATAAAATACTAAACAATTAACAAATAATGTTGAACAGGTTTGGAATAATATTTTTTCATCGAAATAAACATTATATATTAATTTCTTAGAAGTAACCCAATAAATGATAAAGATCCATAAATTAATCATGACCTAATGATTTATTACTATAATCCCATAAATAATTTTTCAACTAGTTATCCCATTTGAATAATTCCCATAACAAGTTCCACAATAAGAAGGCATAATATTTACAGCCCTTTGGCTCCATTATAGTGAAGTACTATATATCCCAGTGTACTAATTTACTTAATAACTATTGAGATCCAAATATACTATTTCTACATAACAAGCAACCTATCCTAGTCGAGGAAAATAACTGTCACTTTTCTATGTTGACCACTATAAAGTTCTATATTATCTAAAGATGTTATATTATAACCATGTATAAATAAGATTAACCAAAATTGAGAATAGTGGTAAAATATCATATGGTTTATAGGAAAAACATTAATGGGATATTATTAAAGTCAAAAACAATAATATTGGACAATAAGTTTGAGAAAATTTTCCCATTAACCAAATAAATCTCATCAAATGACCCAATTTTGGGTGAAACTGCTTCACCTCAATGATAATGAATAAATATACACCCTCACACTCCAAATATGACTAAAGATGCATAAAAATATAAATAAAAAATCCATGAGAATACTGAATCAATTCAAATGATATCTCACTCAAACTAATGACACCTGGTGTAAAATATGAAAATGTTACTGCTTGTCAATGATGGATCGGTAGGAGGATTAAGACACATGGACAAAGAAAGTGTGAACATATTGTTAATTCCTAAATAATCGTCCCTAGATTGGAGACTCCAAATAGGAAACTATATCATCACTATGGTGAAAATAAAAATACTATGATCTATTAGTAAATCATAATAGTATTTATTTTTTATAAAATTTTATACTTTATTCATATTTAAAACAAATACATAATAATAATTCTAAAAAAACAATGATATTTTACATTTACCCCCTGAAAAATAGTAAAAAATCATAAAAGAACCTTCCCTATATATAATACAAAAAACATTATTAATTTTTTTACAATAAGATAAATATAGAATTTGAACATTTAATATTCATAATGATGTTTCAATTAATAACTCTATAAAAAAATAGTAATAACAAAATTCAACAAAATGAACATATTTTCCACTAATATAATAACTATAATGATTTATCATTTTCACAACATAAATTATTTTTTTCAGAATTTAGTATAAATTAGATGAAGTACATGCATATATATGAATATATAAAATTGAATTTGAGTAATTATGTTCACATAAATTCTCGATTCATAAAAAAAATATGTATGGAATTTAGTTATTACAATTTCCAAACCATGTTGATACTAGTAAAAATTGAAATAAAACACATTATGAATTTAGAATAATATATCACTTTTAATGTTACGTTTAATAATTTATTTTATATATGTATAAAAATTAGTTTAGGTAACAAGAATATTTTTTGATAATGTATAATATAATAAATAGAATTAAAATATAAAATTACATCCATTAAACTATTTTAATTCTCCTTATCGATTATCTAAGAATACATTCGCCCATCAGATAAATGTACATACTAGTTGTAGAATTATAAATAATATAAGATAAAAAAACATCGATCATTAGATTCTTGTAATTATATTGTTATAAAAATTCAACTATAGACATAATTACAAAAGAATGTGATATTAAATGTGCAATCCTAGCATTGGGATCTATGTAACCCTTTATTTAATTCCATTAAGCCTTGTAAAACCTGTATATATATATAGATATTTATATGACTATAAGTAAAAATTGAAATGAAAAAATTAAATAAAACTATAGATCATTTTAAAATTATACCATTACTTCATGAAGAATGAATAAATAGTGACTTCAATCCAAACTATTTTTTCAATAAAAATTTGATGCGGGTATTAAACTTTTACAAACCCTATGTTACAAAAAAAAACTATATTTCTATCAATATAGAGCCCTAGAAAAATCCAATAGTGATAAAATTAAGTGTTAAAGTAAAAATTTTAAATAAGAACTTTGATGTAGAAGCATGGGAAAATAATAGACACAAAAATATTTTATCCCATTTTATAAGAATGAATAAAAATTAAATGATCAATGAAATAGTTTGTTGAATTATACGAAACATTAAATAGAAATTATTCAATTAGACTGAGGAAACTAATCTATCGAGTAATATAATATTACACAATCCCATTAAATAACCCTTAGATCAATTTTTTTTTCATTTTCAAATAATTAATTTTTTTTACATATTTCCCTCTACAACCCATTCAAAAAAACTATTTACCAATAGCCAAATAATTGAAAAATGCCATGAAATAATATAATAGAGATTTTTCATAATAATATTTTTTCTAGATTTCAAATTACACAGTTCATAAACAACTTGAAATACATATTATAAATTTTAGTGTAATTAAAATATTATGATATTTTATTTTAAATAGTTAATTTTTCATATAATTATTTATTTAATTATTCTATACCATTATGTTTTAATAACATTATATCTACAAAATTTTTGAAGAAAAAATTGAAATATATTCCTTCATAAGAAAGATAATTATGTAATTTTACTATAATATGGAAGTAGTTTTCATATAAATGTTTATTATATGACAACCTAGATTATTTATTTATGAAAACAATACAATCCCATAATGCTTCATTCTATTTTATTGACCAATCCCTCCTAAAATTTAACAATATTTTTATTAAAATTTTTCATAATTTAATTTTGTAAATCCTAGATTTTGAATTGATTATTTTTTACATGTCATACTAATGTAATTTTTATAACTATACTTCTCCATAAATAATTGTTATTTATATATATTAATGTGAGCTTCATTATTTCAGATAAAAGTTTTAATTAATCTAATGATAAAATAAATATTATTTTTGACATTGAAAACACTAGAATATTGATTATTAAGTAGTGACACTACCTCAAGTCACATTGAGATATATTCCATTGAAGGTAAAATATAAACATTAACATAAGAATATTTGGATTTTCCCAAGATATCCAACTGCCAATCATTTACTATTTCAATAATTATTATTCATATATAAGGTAATTAGTTTCTTGATACTACATTACTCATCCTTTTACACATATCATCGAATATAGAAAAAAAATATATGAATGCTTGACAATTATAGTATAAAAAAATTCATATTGGGAAATTTTATTAGGTTTTCAACACTCCTTGATGATATCATAATAATGTCGTTGATTGTAAACTATTAATAATAATAAAAAATTTCATTTCAAGAACATATTTTCTCAAAATAACATCCACAAAACCTCCCAAATAGAAAAATATCTCCCCAAATACGAACTAAGTTTCTACCATTGATTAAAAAGGTTTAAAATTAGAATTATATATAATGATACAAAATTTATGAAATATAAAAAACAAACAAGAATTTTTTGAAAATAATTTTTAAAATTTTTCGTCTAGTAATGGATGATTTATCTACCTAGAGTCAATTTTTTTTGAGATATAAATCCTAGAAAAGTGACCACCATATATATTCAAAATACCTTTTACATATAATTTTAATTCAAACCCCTTTATATAATAGTATCTACTTAATTATACATTTTTTAATTTATTTTTCTACAAATAATAGACTATAAATTATAATTACTAAAATAAATAATGTTCTTTGATCATATCAAATACTAATTTTAATTTTCCAGTGAATAAATAAAATGTATAAATTTTTTTGTTCACTTAATTTATATATTTCTACTTTAACTCTATAATAATGCGCCACATGTAATCTATGATATTTTTTATTGACCTAAAAACAACTCCACCATATGTGTCACTAGAAGCATAAAGGATTTAAAACTAACGATTCCATATAAATAATGTTATAAATAGTTAATCATCCAACTAGTAATTTAGGGAATTTAATGTTTCAAGGATCCTATTATATAAGGTGAAACTTGTTCAATTCAACAAAAAATATCAAAAATGCCATGTGATTTTAGAAAAATATTTTAAGAAATACAGGTAAAAAATAGCATGATAAGGGATGATTTTAACCCCATTAACATTTTTTAGGTGGATAAAACATCTAATTTACCTATATATTAATAGTGTGAACATAAATAATTGTATCAAAGTTCATATTAATATGAAAAATACACACAATAATATTAAATTGAAATTTCTACTAATTAAATACATGGTCTTTCTCTTGATTAGTTTAAAAAAATAAACCAATTTATCTCCTGATATCTCTCAAATGTACTCATCATAATTAACAAAATCGAAAAAGAAAACATAAAAAACCATTAAATAAGGTCTCAAAATATAAGAATCATTAATATGTAGAAACTATTCAAAATTTGACAAAATCAAATGGTAAATCATGGGTAGGAAAATATTAAAAATGGACATGTTAATGTTTAATTTTATAAGTCCTTCATAGTAAGTAAAATATATTTATAAAAAACTTTATAATTATTTATAACATAACTAACCCATAACAATATAATATCTAAAATTCGATTCACTTTCATAAATTTAAATGATTTCTTTTGGTAGAGTATCATAGAAATGGGAAAAAATAAATTTTAAAACCATTACAATATAATGTGTAATATTCCACCCTATGTATATTTTTCAACAATCATGTGTTCTTAAACCAAAAATTATCCCTTAATCCAAAGAATCACATATTTTAAGACAAATCACAATAACTTATTTACATTTACTTATATAGTCCCTACTCATTCTTAATATCTATGAAAAACATTCAAAAAAATGGGATTAGAAAAACAAATCCCAATAAGTGGTATAAAAATAAATTAATTTGCATTTATCCATTTTAAATTCATTAAAATTTAAAACAATGTTTCAATTTCCTTTTCAAAAACATAATAAAAATAATATTTAGTTACATACTTTTGAAAAGAATTTTTTTTTATTGTTTTTCAAAAAACAATTTTCATGTGATTATAAAGAAATCATTTTAATTCATGGGAGTTTTTGAGAAATCTACAATTTTTACTGGAAGAGAACATTTTATACATGAAATATCGAAATATATCTTATATATAATTTTTCAATTTCTTATCCTATAAAATTAAAATATTTCATTAAAAATAGTTGAAATATAGAACATGAAATATATCCATGCCTTAATATATAAATAATCACATGGATATCAATATCTAATTTTATAATATTTTAATGGGTAATTATTAACCATATATATATATAACATCGAGGGCTTATAACAATATATCATAAATAATTTTGTTGATATACACCAAATACACTATCTAGATTTTCTAAGAATATATATTGATTCATTGAGGTAATATAATGGACAATTACAATTACATACTATTTTTAATACATTTATTATACTAAATAAATCAATAATAATTCAATACATGATAAAAAATATACATTATTATTGAAAAAATTTCATTTTAAATGATAATATTTTTCGAAGTCATTTACTATAAAAACATTATCATGAGACATTCGGTAAATATGAGGGATACTATGAATATAGTATATCTCTAAAAAATAATAATATTTTCCAAATTATGATTAAAATGATTAAAATACTTTCAAAATAAAATTAAAAGTATTTTTTGAAAATGTTAGAAACATATCTTATTATTGTGATAAAATTTTAAATAAAAATTAAAAAAATATTGAAAATTTCCATTATTTTATAATATCCATGAGAAATTCTATATGAATATTGAATGAAAAAAATATTCATTATGGTGGTAACCTCTTCTTATTCATCATATATTATCAGAGATAACACTTTTTAATACTTTTATAAAAATTAAAAATCAATCCATACTGAAATTACTTGAAGAGGTCAAATTTATTAATTTTTTGAGAAGGTAAAATGTAGTTTAAAATTATATTTTTTAAAATTTACAACAATAATAAGAACATTTTAGCATCTTTTATAAACATACACATTGTAAAGAAAAAATTTTAAATGAAAAATAAAATCTAAAGGTTTAATGAAAATTTCATTACCTAAGGTCACAAATAATTCATTATGTTATAAAAATCTATAATACTAAAATAATATTAGATATATATTCACATAATATATTTTTATGTATTATTAATTTAACCATATAAATTGTATATCATTTATTTAAATGACTGATTTAGTTACTAAATCATTGATATTTTTGTTTAACATAATGAGGGCATTTGATTCATAATCGAAAAACTAATATTGAATGTTTCCCATGGTGAATGGTTTTATTGTTACATCATCTAAAAAATTGAAAATATTTTAAATTTAATGAAATTTATCGTAATAAAAACATGTGATGTGATATTGATAAAAATATATCCATATATAAAGCTAGTATTTCATACATATTCAAGATCGATGTTTGGGTTTTCTGTCAAATGAAAGGATGAAAAGATAAATGATTTATTATATTTATACTGTCACAAATTTTTAAATAATAACATATTTATACAATAAATACATAATTATATATATCCATGAAAAGCAATGATGAAATACATCACTTTGTTGGGGTCCTTGGCCACAGTTACACACATGTGATGTTTTCATTTCTAATAGGGTGAATAGATATATATAAGGATTTAAAAATATAACTAAAAACATATCATACTCGTTTTTATAATAATTATATTATATTTAAATGTTTATTTTATAATTTAAGGAGGAATAATAAAAAATGTAATGAAATAAATCGGTTTAAAAATGAAATATATTATTTTGAAAATCCGCTTTTAACATACACCAAAATCATTGGTATGATGGTATTACGTGATTAAATAAAAGAAATATATATTGGATAAAGAACCTATTATTATTTTTGGGATGATATTTTCAAAACCTAATTTCACAAAAAAATTTATGAAAAAGTGATACATGTTTAATGGTTATAAATATCCTTAAAAGTTGTATGGTGGCTCAAAAAAGATCCATTTAGAAAATGTTAAACTATTTATAACACTAATTATTTAATTAAAATATTTTTTTATTTTTAAATTATTTAAAAATTATTTTTATCATAATATATCATTATAGTCAATATTTTGACAATCCCTTTATTCTGACTTCAATGGCATCCATAAAATAATTGAAATTGAAATTCAATATATTTAAAATGAATTATACTTTATTATTACACATTAAATTATTCTTACACCACAATTTATCCAAAATATATTAAATTTATCATTTTAAAACACATTTTATCTGATATGT
The DNA here is from genome assembly GCA_963277665.1 of Viscum album. NCBI lineage: Eukaryota > Viridiplantae > Streptophyta > Magnoliopsida > Santalales > Viscaceae > Viscum > Viscum album. Next base: position 837,199,786 of record OY728138.1, read on the forward strand.
CTACTGTTTTCATAAGGACTATATCAATGTTTTCATGACCCCCCTCCCCACAATGTGAACAACTCAGAGGCCAGAAATTCCAGAAGAGAGATATTAACCTTCGAATCCTGCTTCCAGTTCACCCTAGGATGGTGACTATAACCGAAGGTATAAAAACCTTAAGAAATGGGAGGCCTTACCCACTAACAGAACACATAGGAAACATAGAGATAAGATAGAAACCAACCAACTCCCACAAAGAATTTCATATAAAATAAATCACAAGAACACATCATTAATGTCATGCACTAAACTATAAAAAATTAAATGGAAAATATCAAGATGTAAAATAATGTTAAAAAATAATTGTCCCGGAAGCCCGAATATTTCCATCAACCACATGATAGTAGTAACCAAAATGATCTAAAAGCTAAAAAATTGACCATAAAATAGTTTATATATTAATAGGATTAGTATACATGTATACTCAGTATCATCCTGCTCAATTCCTCTCATTAAAAATTAATGAAATCATGAAAAATCATAGGGAAAAACAAATGAAACAAACATTTAAGTTAATCATGTACTCTAACTTCCCATCCTCACCATGGATACTCTAACCAAGTTTCACATTCTAGATTAAATAATATAATAAATAATATAAAGGTTATGCTACAACAACATCCCCACTAGTTTTATGCCTTTACCCACAATGCACATCCTATGAATCCCTCTCTCAAAATCTACCCATAGAAACATGGGTGAAGCACCACAACATGGACCATGTGCAGCACAACCACCACGTCCATGTAACCAAAGTAACCTGGTATTTTCTAAAGCCCACCATAGCTTGTGTAATGTGTATCATACATTGGAAATCATACCTCTTTCCATTAAAACCCATAAATTCATTAAGGGTCCTCAAGCCATCACATACTATACATGTTACACCAATAATAGTCCATATAAAACAATTCATAGAATATATGTTTGTGAATATCCACAATATATTATAGCCCTCTACACCCATATATAGGGGAAAACTTGATGTGCCTACTCGAAAAAGTAACTATGAAAAGAAGAGATCAGGGCCAAAGGGGGTAGTCTTTCATCCATACTCCCATTAGATTGTTGGGGAAAACACCTTCCTAGGGCTCAGAATCCCCAGGGTTTTAGTTTTCCATATTGATGGGGTAGATTTCCAAATAGAAATCAAGAAATTTTAGAATATAAAATAGCTCACAACTACACTATGGGTGTAATGTAATGTTAGATGCAAATACATCTAACGACTCTCAGACTCCATGCTTCCACAAATAAGATGAGGTATCCAATAAGCATACAACCATTTAATGATAAAAAAATGTTACTTTATCTATTATTTATAAGTTAAAAATTATATTGATTAATTCATGAACTATTAACTACTTATTATTAATTCATCATTAAAATTTATTATCCTCACACCAATGTTTCATTCCCACTATAAAAAACCAATTCAAGTCCACATCTTCATAGAAATATTAACTCAGCATTGCATCCCTAAAATATCCACAGAAAACATTTTTTACGTCGGTTATTTTTCATTATTTACGTCGGTTTTTAGGCGACGTTAATACGGACGACGTTATAAATAATGTTTTTTACGTCGGTTATTTAAAACCTGACGTAACATCCCTAACATCACGGTGTTTATCACGTCGGTTCATTAATAACCGACGTGAAAAATGATGGCGGATGGGGATTTATAACGGCGGTTATTATATAACCGCCGTGATAAACCGCGGGTGGGGGGTTTAGCACGTAGGTTATATAATAATCGATGTGCTAAATATGTGCGGGGGGGGGGGGGGTATCACGTCGGTTATTTATAAACCGACGTGATAAAACGCCTGGGATATCGTTTATCACGTCGGTTATGACAAAACCGACGTGATTAACCCTTCCCCGGGCCTGTTATCACGTCGGTTTCTTAAATAACCGACGTTATAAAAAGGCCTTGGAAACGTTTTATCACATCGGTTATCTAATAACCGATGTGGTAAATCGATTCCCAGGCCTTTTAGCACGTCGGTTATATTAAGAACCGATGTGATAAAATGCCAGGGAACGGTTTATCACGTCGGTTCTTGAAAAACCCGACGTGATAAACCCCTACCGATTTATTTACCACGTCGGTTATAAAATAACCGACGTGAAAGCGATATTTTTTTTTAAAATAATTGCACTGCTCTCACCAAAAAGCAACCAGAAACCAAACAACAAAAATAATCGTGCCAGCCCTCCCCCAAGCCCCAACTGAACCCCACCCTCATCTATACCCACCTAACAACCTGGCCTGCCCTCCCCCACCACATTGGATCCCCACCACAACTCTTGGACACCCCCACCCCTTGGACATCCCCCCCACCCTCATTTACACCCCCACGACCCCTAGTACCGCCTCAAACACCCATTGGACACCCCTCCCATATCCCTTGGACACCCCCACCCCTTGGACACCCCCCCCCCCACCCCTTGGACACCTCCACCCCTTGTACAGCCCCCCACCCTCATTTACACCCCCAAGACCCCTAGTACAACCTCAAACACCCATTGGACACCCCCCCACACCTTGACAGCCCTCCCAGACCCCTTGGACACCCCCCGACCCCTGGACACCCCCACGAGCCCTTGGACAGCCCCAAACACCCCTTGGACACCCCTCCCATTTCCCTTGGACACCACCCCACTCCTTGGACACCCCCACCCCCTGGACATCTCCCCCACCCTCATTTACACCCAACCGGCCCCTTGGATAGAACTCCCAGACACCTTGGACACCACTCCCATATCCATTGGACACCCCCACCCCTTGGACACCCCCACCCCTTCGACAGCCCACACCCTCATTTACACCCCCCGAACACTAGGACAACCCCAAACACCCCTTGGACACCCCTCCCATATCCCTTGGTCACCCCCACCCCTTGGACACCCCCCCCACCCCTTGGACAGCCCCCCCACCCCCTGGACACCCCCCCGACCCCTTGGAAACCCCCCCGACCCCTTGGAAACCCCCCCATCCCCTTGGACAGCCCCAAACACCCCTTGGACACCCCTCCTATATCCCTTGGACACCCCCACCACTTGGACACCCCCCACCCCTTGGACTGCCCCCCCCACCCTCATTTACACCCAACCGACCACTTGGACAGCCCCGAACGCACCTTGGACACCCCTCCCATATCCCTTGGACACCCCCACCCTCATTTACACCCCCAACCCCTAGGACAGCCCCAAACACACCTTGGACACCCCTCCCATATCCCTTGGACACCCCCCAAACACCCACCCACCCCCTTGGAACCTCTCCCCCCATACCAAAATCCAGACCAGAAAAACCATCAACAGTAGACCAAAACAAGAAGTAGAGAAAAATTAAACATTCACTTATATAACATTCAAAACATACACTGTCAACTTCAAAAAAAACTAAATCCAACCTAAACGAATACGAAATATCACAATTACATTGACAATATTCAAAATTACATTTTACATTGCAAACAACTAAAAGTCAATCAAACCTGTAAAATAATTTGACCACTCCACTTGTAAGTTTTTGATATCTTCAGCAGTAAAGGATTGAGGGTCATCAAAAAGCTACAAATGAAAAGGATAGTAGTCAACGTGTATAATGAATAAATCAAATTGAAATATTATGAGAAAGAGGAAATCTTACCAGGTCAAAACTCAGAACTGTCCTAGTTGTTATTATTTCATACATAAATCTTAACATGTAATATCCGCATTCGATGATGCCTTGTTGCTCATGACATTTCTGTATGAATGAGTGTAAATTCAATATATTATTTTTATGTAATAAATCAAAATGTACAAATTATAAATGGATATTTACCTTCGCATGTACATATTTGATCTTTAAAGTCCTTTTCTTTGCGCTTTTTCGAAAGTGGACCCATGCCCTGTTAGAAAATAATACGAATGGGGTAAATTTAAAATTCATTATAATATATAAAACTATTGTGAAATTGAAACTTACATTTCCAATATATTCTTAAAACTTTCTCTCACATCATCATGGAGAGAGCATATCCAATAAAGTGATTTCTCCCTAGGGCAAAAAAACCCCTAACATCCAATGATCCCTGATAAAAGGAAATTTAACGTTAGTGGTTTTTTATGTTAAAAGATAATTAACTCTTTGAGAGGGATTTGTTTCATACCTCTCACAAAAGGGCATCATCCAACACTGTGTGATTACATTCTTTTCAAATCAATCAGAAATATAAAGCATTCTTTGTTCCTCATCCAATGCACATGCTTGAGGGGAAATCACTTGTGGGTCCACGAATCCATATACATCTGTCAGCTCATTCCTCTCACAAATTTTATACAGATACCTAATACAAAGCAGACATAAGTATACATTTTTAATATATATAACGCAAGGAAAAGGCGTTAAGACTTACATGATAAAAATCTGCACCACGTTGATGCCCAACTCATCTCCAGTGACAAACTCCATGATATCAGTTTTCATAATCCCCACACTTAGTTCACGTCCACAGACATGAGCTTCCATTGTAAAGTCATAATGATCCACCAACAAATTTGAATATCTTGACAATTTTTCAAGACTGCTAGTATCTGCATCTGATGTCATAGCTATCTGTCTTTGTTGTTGTCTATACAGTATTTCTTTACCTTTGAAGTATTCCTGTAAAAATAAATTGGAAAATATATTAGTTTTCAAATGATAAAACATTAATAAAAATATAAAATAAAAGATATAACATCCATACCTCTATGGTAATGAGTCGAAGAAGTCTGGATGGCCAAAGTAAAAAATGGCCGATACTATGTCCAACTGTCATCACCTCATCTGTAGGTAATGGTATCCGAGCTGATCTATCTATAATATCCTGTACAGTGACCCTCTGATTCTCTACCTCTAACTGTTGATGATGAACTGTATCTCCTATACAATATACCATCCCATATGCAACAATATGATGTTGAGGATCATCAACATACAACTCACAATAAGTAGGTAGCTGCGGCGGAGGAGGAGGATCAAAAATGGGGTCTGCAGGCTGAGGTGGGGGAGTGGGAGCTACTGGGAGAGGTGGAGTGGGAGCTGCACCCGGAAATTGTCTTTGCTTGTCTGCAAACATAAACTGCACTGATGCTCTAATCTTGTCCTCCATTGTCGCATTAATATTATAGACTTCAGCCTCCAAGGATTCTATTTTTTTTATAAACTCCCTCAATGTTAGAAGTTGAGGAACGTGGCAACACTTTTCTTACCGATACACCTGCCGGATATCCTCTTACACAGCCAGGATGTTCGGGCTTTCCCAATGCCATAGATAAAATATCTTCCCTCCCAGACGGTGTAAATGTCCCCTGTGAACTCTGCTCCTCAAGAGAGTCCTGTAATAATTAATTGAACATTTCTATAATGATTGGAAATATATGACGAAAATAGTAAACTTAAATAAATAAAATAGATATCTTACAATCCTCTCAACTACGAGTCTCGATTCTTCCGAAAGATATTGTCTTTTTTTGCCCTTCTGAGCTATTTTCCATTTCTCATGTCCAGATGGAGGGGATGGAGGGACCACCTCTCCAGAGCTTGAAGACTCAGCACTTAGTTGTTGAAATTTTTCTGCCATCATTTGTTCTTCCAATAATGCATACCCTCCCCGAGATAAACTATGAGGGTATACATTTTTAGATTGGATCTCTTGATGAGCTTTCCTTGATTGCTGTAAATTAAGAATAAGTAATCATTAACAAAAAAATAATAAGATCATTTATATTAGAAAGCTTATAAAAGTTTACATTGCCCTTACCAAAAATGATTCTTTTCTTCTACGTTCAAAAAATTGTCTCCATGTGTCTTCATCTATAAAAGGATATATACGACATGGATTATCACGACTCATATGACCATAAATGAAATCAGATGAGAGGGTTGATTTGAAATCCCTCCATCTCCTAGCAGCCAACGATAAGCATTTCTTCCTGACTCCTCCAGTGTCAGGAATATCAAATTTCATCTGATAAAAAAGAGGTTAAAAATATTATATATACTAGAAACATTTAAAGAACAGTCAAACAATAGCAAAAGATCTTACCAAAATGGTCTCCCACAGCTGAGAAATTATCGCCTTATCCACACTTCTCCAATCATCATAGAGAATGCTTACTTTGCTCTTAGCCTGAGTTCCTACAAAACCCTTAAAATCTTTAGCATTTGGACCTCTAGGAAGATCATCATCATCAAACTCCATGACTATCCTCTCCTCCTTCATACGGGCAAGTGATAATTTTGGTAAACGTGTTCACCCACGCTTACCAACCTTTGAACACTTTTTCGTAATAGGAGCATGTGAATGTTCCTTCCAGATGTATGACCAATATGCTCATCTCCAGAATCATGTGGCTGATCAACTGATTGATCTGTCATTTTCCGTCAAATAAAAAAAACAAAAATTAGTTCACAAATATACAAATTCAAATATTGTAATACTACTTAATCAGAAATTAGAAAAGTGTACTAAATTATATAATAGTAAACATTGGTAATATGGTAAGCATGTTAAACAATGATAAACATGGTAAACACAGTCTGTTGTACCCCTCTCTCTTGGATTTTAATTATCACAATCACTCTTATTATGTTCTAACTTGTTTTCGAGTGTTTTTTTTTGATTTGCAAAAGGTTTCCAAGGAGTTGGCCCAAGAAAGCTGAAAAGTGGACTCACTGAGTCCACCGGTCAGCCGGTGTGAGCTCACCGGCTAGCCGGAGGACCCATGCAGTAGACTTTCCCACTGACTGGTGTCACCGGCCGGCCAGTGGCTCACCAACGGCCGGCCGGTGGACCAGATAGCCTTGCTCTGTCTGGGCCACCGGCCGGCCAGTGCGCCCAGGACTTCTCCTCTTTACGGTTATTATTGTTTTATCATTTTGGTTTGATACATGTTTTAATAAGTAAAAAATTTACAATATCTAACATTATATGAAAAAACTAAATGTAAACAAGAAATAAACATGTGTTACCTGTAATTTTAGGAATGTACAGTTGGATTGTTTTCCCAAATTCCTTCGTCGTGATCGTTCCTTATGGCACAAACCATGTCTTCAACATACTCATCATTATGTTCTGTTAATCATTCCATGGAAGTAGGGATCTCACATAAATCATCATCTTCATCAAATTCATCCTCACCAACATATTGTTTTTTCCCTTGTAAAACAACAACCCACTGCATATCTGATTGATCTACTACATAGAAAACTTGTTTGGCATGTGTTTCCATTATAAAAGAATCAGCTGTGTCTTCCAATCTTTTCAGATTAACAAGTGTCATTCCAAATTCATCGTGTCTGACACTGTTTTTACCGATAAACCATTTACAGTTAAAAACAGGAACATTAATTTTAAAGTAATCAGCCTCCCATATGTCTTCAATCACTCCATAATATGCACTTGATGCCGAAATTGGGTTTCTGTCCTTAGCACTCGAAAAATGCATTGCTTCTGCAAACACCAATACACCACTATTCTGAACTGCTCTTCTGTTGTCCTGAGCTTTCGTATGAAATGTATAGCCATTAATGTCATAAGCGGACCATGTTATCACATTTAAAGATGGACCACCCACTATCCATTTTAATTTCTCTGATACATCTGATCTACCAATCAAGGTCTTTTTAAACCATGGCAAAAAAGTTTTGTTGTGCTCATTCAAAATCCACATTTCTTTCTTCTTTGGATGACATTATTTCAACTCATTAATATGCAATGTGATATATGGTTGAACATCAGCTATGTTATTCAAGATGTATGATTCTAACTTCTTCATCTGTTTAGCTAACAGTGATTTGACTTTCAAGCCACGAATCCCCTTTCCCTCATTATTAACTCGTTCATGGAGAGATGGAGGCAAACCTATGTGTTGCGCCGTAGCCAAGTAGCTCGTACAAAACTCTGCTACCTCCTCAGAAATATACTTTTCAATAATGGAGGCTTCAGGTCGATATGGATTTTTAACATATCTCTTTAATATTTTCATATACCTTTCAAAAGGATACATCCAATGAAGATATACAGGTCCACACAGCGTTATTTCTCGAACCAGATGAATCATTAAATGCACCATCATATCAAAAAAAGTTGGAGGAAAATACATTTCCAAATGGCAAAGTATAAAAATTGCATCCTTTTCCAAAATGTTCAAAGCATTCACATCAATCGCCTTGTTACAAATTGAATTGAAAAAATAACACAACCTCATTATAGTCTTTTTGACACGGATGGGCAATATTCCACGCAGTGCAACTGGTAGAATTTGTTGCATCATGACGTGACAATCATGTGATTTCATACCTATCAACTTCAAGTCTTTCAATGAGACAAAATTTTTTACATTTGAAGAATAACCTTGAGGCACGTTGATATCATGAAGACACTGACAGAAGCTATTTTTCTCCCTCTTCGATAATGTATGACAAGCCGGGGGAAGAAATGTTCGTCTTCCTTTAGGAGTGGGAGCTAACTCCAAACGTATTCCCATTGATAGTAGGTCTAACCATGCATTCAACCCATCTTTTGTCTTTCCTTTAATATCTAGCAATGTTCCGATCAAAGAATCACAGATATTCTTCTCCACGTGCATGACATCAATATTATGTTTGACTTCATGATACCTCCAATATGGTAGCTCAAAAAATATTGACCTTTTCCTCCAAATATGCCTATCATTACCAGATTTCAGTGTCTTTCCCAATGTCACATCAAGGTTTTTCACCCTCTCAAAATACAAATCTGGGGATAAAGGTTTTGGAGTAGTATAAAATTATTGTGAGCCATTGAATGCCTTTTTTAGTCTTCTATAAGGGTGATCCATAGGCAAAAACTTTCGATGACCCATGTACACTGTTTTCCTCCCATGATGCAATTGACAATATGACGTCTGTTGTTCGCAAATTGGACAAGCTTTATGCCCTTTAACACTGTATCCAGACAAATTTCCATATGCTGGGAAGTCATTTATAGTGAATAGAAGCACTGCATGTAGTTGAAAATATTCCATTTTATAAGAATCATACACCCTAATACCATCAGCCCATAACAGTTTCCAATCATCAATCAGCGGTGACAAGTATACATCAATATCATTGCTGGGTTGCTTTGGACCAGAGATCATGATACTCAAATGAAATATTTTCTCTTCATACAAACTTCAGGAGAGTGGTTGTAAATTACCAATAAAACAGGCCATGAACTATGTGTGCTACTGAGGGTTCGGTATGGATTCATTCCATCTGTGCACAAGCATAGTCTTAGATTTCTAATTTCATTTCCAAATGTAGGGTTCTGGGCATCAATTTTCTTCCATTGTGGACAATTAGCTGGATGACGTATTTTTCTATCACATACCCGCTCATCAGCCTGCCATCATAACCTTTTTGCATCATGTGAATTAGCAAATAAACGTTTGAAACGAGGAATTATAGAAAGATACCAAAATACCTTTGAAGGGAGCTTTGTAATCTCTACATCAGCTTGTTATTTTTCTTTCACCTTATACCGTGATGTCCCACATTTAGGACACTCTTTCAGAAATTCATATTCCTTCCTATATATAATGCATTCATTCGGACAGGCATGTATTTTCCTGTATCCCAATCCCATCGGGCATAATATTTTTTTGGCCTTATAATGTGAATCTGGAAGATCGTTAACTTTTGGAAGAATGTCTTTCATCAATTGTAGCAGCTCTGTAAAACTTCTGTCACTCCATCCATGTTTTGCCTTCAGGTTAATCAATCTTAACATCGCCGACAAAACTGCAAAAATCTGTACAACCAAGATATAATGGGTTTTCGGCATCACCATATAGACGTGCAACTGTCGGTTCTATCTCAATTTGTTCAGCTACAATATCACGAATCATTTCTTCAATTCCTTCGGAGTTACCATCTTGCGATTCATTATCATCAGTGACATTCTATCCAGTTTCGCCATGCCAAATCCATGGGTTGTAACTCGGATTGAAACCATGACAAATCAGATGATCTTTTATGTCTCTACTTTTCAACTTCTTCATATTCAGACATTTCAGGCATGGACAGAAAAAAAATGTCACTACTTGGAACATTTCGTTTAGAAAATTCCAAAAAGGCATCAACACCTTCCTCATATTCATTGCTCATTCGATGTGCCGTAATCCAACTTCGACTCATTATTACCTATAACAAATAGCAAAAATATATATATATTTTAGATAAGACAAATATATGTTTATATGAAAAAAAATCATAATTTGAATGTAAACAATTTTGAAATATAAAACAAATCGATGTGTATTTAAAAAAATGTGCTTGAATATTATTTTTTAAACAAAATATAGTAAGATATTACACCCCCCCTGGACACCCCCCGACCCCTCTGGACAGCCCCCCGCCCCTCCTGGACACCACCCCCCACCCCTACCCCCTTGGACACCCCCTGGACATCACCCAACCCTCTGGACATCCCCCCCCCCACCCACCCGGACAACCCCAAATACCCTCTGGAGAGGCCGCCACCCACTTGGACAGCCCCCCACACCCATCCACCCCCTTGGACACCCCCCTGGACACCCCACCGACCCCTCTGGACAGGCCGCCACCCCCTTGGACAGCCCCCCACACCCACCCATCCCCTTGGACACCACACTGGACACCCCCGACCCCTCTGGACAACCCCTGACCCCTCTAGAAAGCACCCCACCCCTCCTGGACACAAACCCCCACCCCCGACCTGCATGGACACCCCCTGGACACCCCCCAACCCTCTGGACAGCCCCCACCCCTCCTAAACACCACCCCCACCCCCCTACCCCCTTGGACACCCCCTAGACACCCCCCAACACCCACCCACACCCTTGGACAGCCCCCCACACCCACCCACCCCCTTGTAAACCCCCATGGACACCCCCTGACCCCTATGGACAGCCCCCCACCCCTCCTGGACACCACCCCCCACCCCCTACCCCCTTGGACACCCCTCTGGACATCCCCCAACCCTCTGGACAGCCCCCCCCCCCCCCCCCCACCAACCCAGACAACCCCAAATACCCTCTGGAGAGGCCTCCACCCACTTGGACAACCCCCCACACCCATCCACCCCCTTGGACACCCCCCCGAACACCCCACCGACCCCTCTGGACAGGCCGCCACCCCCCTTGGACAGCCCCCCCCCCACACCCACCCATCCCCTTGGACACCACCCAAGACACCCCCGACCCCTCTGGACAACCCCTGACCCCTCTAGAAAGCACCCCCACCCCTCCTGGACACAACCCCCCACCCCCGACCTGCTTGGACACCCCCTGGACACCCCCCAACCCTCTGGACAGCCCCCCACCCCTCCTAAACACAACCCCCACCCCCTACACCCTTGGACACCCCCCTAGACACCCCCAACACCCACCCACACCCTTGGACAGCCCCCCACACCCACCCACCCCCTTGTAAACCCCCCTGGACACCCCCCGACCCCCCTGGACAGCCCCCCACCCCTCCTGGACACGACCCCCCACCCCCTACCCCCTTGGACACCCCCTTGGACATCCCCCAACCCTCTGGACCCCCCCCCCCCACCAACCCGAACAACCCCAAATACACTCTGGAGAGGCCGCCACCCACTTGGACAGCCCCCCACACCCATCCACCCCCTTAGACACCCCCCTGAACACCCCACCGACCCCTCTGGATAGGCCGCCACCCCCTTGGACAGCCCCCCACACCCACCCATCCCCTTGGACACCACCCTGGACACCCCCCGACCCCTTTGGATAGCCCCCGACCCCTCTAGAAAGCACCCCCACCCCTCCTAGACACAACCCCCCACCCCCGACCTGCTTGGACACCCCCCTGGACACCCCCCAACCCTCTGGATAGCCCCCCACCCCTCCAAAACACCACCCCCACCCCCTAGCCCCTTGGACACCCCCCTGGACAGCCCCCAACACCCACCCACACCCTTGGACAGCCCCCCACACCCACCCACCCCCTTGGAAACCCCCCTGGGCACCCCCCGACCCCTCTGGACAGCCCCCCGCCCCTCCTGGACACCACCCCCCACCCAATACCCCCTTGGAAACCCCCTGGACATCCCCCAACCCTCTGGACAGCCCCCCACCCACCCGGACAACCCCAAATACCCTCCGGAGAGGCCGCCACCCACTTGGACAGCCCCCCACACCCATCCAACCCCTTGGACACCCCCTGGACACCCCACCGACCCCTCTTGAAAGGCCGCCACCCCCTTGGACAGCCCCCACACCCACCCATCCCCTTGGACACCACCCTGGACACCCCCCGACCCCTCTGGACAGCCCCCGACCCCTCTAGAAATCACCCCCACCCCTCCTGGACACAACCCCCACCCCCGACCTGCTTGGACACCCCCCTGGACACCCCCCCCCAACCCTTTGGATAGCCCCCCCACCCCTCCTAAACACCCCCCCACCCCTACCCCCTTGGACACCCCCCTGGACACCCCCAACACCCACCCACACCCTTGGACAGCCCCCCACACCAACCCACCCCCTTGTAAACCCCCTTGGACACCCCCGACCCCTCTGGATAGCCCCCCACCCCTCCTGGACACCACCCCCCACACCCTACCCCCCTTGGACACCCCCCTGGACACCCCCCAACCCTCTTGATAGCCCTCCCACCCCCTGGAATCACTGAAAATTTACCATTACAAGAAGTTGGGCCATTCAAAGAATGTTTTTAGGTGTGGAGGAAGAACTGAGCTTCAATACATAGAGAAGGAACTCGACATTAGGTTGTCTATTCCAGGTGTGTATTTGAAGGAGTTAATGTTTGTTCAGTGACCCAAGAGATTGAATCAGAAATTCAGATGTTGTGCCATTTTCTCATGATGAGGATGAATAATTGGCGGGGTTTGACTTTTAAATGGAGAGCCTAGCAGACCATCATATATTCTATAGATCAGTAAAGGATGTTAGCATCGAACATAAGGCTTAAGGGATGCTTTTAGATCCAAATATGTATGTTGATGGATGCAATGGATCTAGTAGAGGTTCTAGAACGAATGGTGGTTTAATTTGTTTAGGATAAGTAGTGAAGAAAAAACTAGTTAATTTTTTACTTGCTAAAAAGAGGGTATATAAAATTTTTAACATGCCGAGGGGAAATCTGGCGAGTCCTCCTCGTGAAACTTTGTTTGCAGGGGGTGAAAATGGTGATGTGATCCCAAATCCATGCACCTATGCCATGCTTGTGTGTAAATAAAGTAGTAACAACTGTAAAAGGGAAACCCATCCAAATGGACACGCCCCAACCCTCTCAGGGATTTATAGAAAACAATGAAAAATTAGTGAAATCATAAAATTAGTCAATATTGCAAGTCGAACTAAAAGATCTAGGGATGATAAATAAGATTATGGTGCCAAAACGAGTTAAAAGGGTTCGCAATCGAAGAATCTTAGCTAGTTTCAACAAAAAAATCACAACACATATATATATACTATCCGCGAAAAAAACGAACGAGTGGGAGGATTACCTGAGTGCTGCGAGTTTAGATGATTGATCTGAGGAGATTAAATATGTGAAACGATGTTCGCAAAACGAATATAAACCAATGAAATGGATGAGCCGATTCGGGTTTACGCGTGAGAGAGATGAGTCGCGACTGTCGAAGGTAAACTCACGAATGACAATCCACGGGACTGGGTAAATTTTTAAATGAGTTATCATGTCGGTTATTCAATAACCGACGTTATAATTTTTTTTAAAAACATTTATAACGTCAGTTATTCAATAACCGACGTAAAAACCTTCCTCCGATTCTTTTTTTACGTCGGTTATTTTATAACCGACGTTATAAAGGGCTCAAAATCCGTGTTTTTTTACGTCGAATATTCCATAACCGACGTCAAAAACATCTGTGGATTCTTTTTTTACGTCGGTTATTTTATAATCGACGTAAAAAGTCCTTTAAAAACCACATTTTTTACGTCGTTTATTCAATAACCGACGTAATAACTCGTACATATGTCGATTTGTTACGTCGGTTATTGAATAACCGACGTAACAAACACCCACCGCTTCTGTTTTTTACGGCGGTTAATGTATAACCGACGTAAAAAACGAAGCCGCGCGATTATTAACGTCGGTTATAAAAATAACCGATGTTAAAGGTGTACTAAACACAAGTTTTTACGTCTGTTATTAAATAACCGGCGTAAAAAACCTTGTTTTACATATTATGACGTCGGTTTTATATAACCGACGTAAAAAATGGGGACGTAAAAAACGTTTTCTGCACTACTGACCCCCATGGGATAAATTCATTTATTCAGAAATTTATTAATTATATTATTAGTTTCTTATATTTTCATGAACACTAGAAAAACATTCTAAGCTACTAAAAAGGTTCTTAATATGGTGAGTAGATAAACTACCCATCAAGTCCTTTACAGTTACAGTAGGAGGGTAGACCTAACCTCCCTTGAGAAGATACACATTGGAAGAACATGGCATAACCTGTGTATCTTTTCCATTTTTAGAAGGAGGGTAAGTTAGACAAGATACTATTTGGGGTGGGGAAAGTAATGAAGTTAACAAAACCAATATGATTCAGAATGAATTGAATAATTCACATCCAACCCATTTCATCATCTCGGGTGTTCTCTCTAACAACAACCTAGATAAAAATATACATATTGACACCCAAGGCTTCCACTACTACCACAACCAATGGGCTTCTGTTCCCCCACATATCACAATATACATCCATGATCACATCACAACTCATGTAGTATTAAAACAAACAACATATCATCTGGAATCTGGTCCCTTAAACAAGTTGTCCAGTCTTCATACTTAATAATCAATCATGTCTCCAAAGCATATGTCCTTCATCCTTACATGGAATGTGTTACATCATAACCCTAATTGGCATTATCTTTTATTAAAAAACTATTTTTATTATCAATCTAGAATTTATTGATTATTTATTATTCGCATTCAATTATGGGAAACCTAAAATTCAAGCTATCATTGATACTAAAAATTAAGTAAATAATTAAATTGACATGATTTCAAACAACAAGCACCAACATTCATCAAGTTTAACAACAAATTTATATTAACATGCACATCAAAATAAATTTTATTAAAAATAAATTACAAAAACAAAAAAATGGTTTCTTTACATGGCACTTTAACATTGTCAAATTAGTTAATTATTATCTCAAACATTAAATTATTTACCAATTAAATTAATAAAACATGATTAAAAACAAATAATTGATATCTCACAATCTTGAAAATCAATTTTCTAAATGATATTATGGTGTAATGAAACAACATGAAATCATACCAAATATTTTAATCTGGTTCAAGTATTTAATAAGGTCAATTAAATTGTGATTCAAGGGCTATATCATGTTAAATTAATGATTTAACGTAAAAAATCATAGAAATAATGAATCCCATACCTTAAAAGGATTCTAATATTCTTCTCTTGAGAAAAAATAAAAGTAGTAGATCACGATCACCTTTTCACATCAACTAAATCCATCCGATGATGAAACAAAATGATTGCATCATAAAAACCAATAATAAACTCTATTTGATCAATGAGTGTAAAAATACATATCATGTAAAAGGTAAATATAGATGAATGATTGAATAAAACCAAATAATAGATGTATATCTTACCTCATTTTGATGATGGGTTGAATAAGGAAGTCAGAGATCGATTACTATCAATGTAATCTCTAAAATTCTCCATATGGGTTGACCGGGTTACATGTGATATGATAGAAGGAAACTATTGACTTGTGGTTTGAAAAACTAAGTGGATGGTATGTTTTTAAAACAGCCTGTGTCGGGTCAGTACATGACGTTTAATTCTATACCATGTCGTGTTCTACCTTGAGTTCAACATGCGTCACAAAACCCTTCACCATGGTGCTTATTTTATTTTTTAGAATCCTGATTGGTACACATCGTGTACCCCTTGGTCACATCTTGTATACCTTTATTTTCATCTTCTTGTGAAAAAACTCCACCAGACATCCTCTAATACTTCACCAAGAACCTCAGCCTTCTAAAAACATCCAATTGTTCAATCCTAGAGGATCAAGTCTCATACATCAAATACCACTCAAAACAATCTCGTACCTAATAATCCAAAAAACAACATGGAGAGAAAAACAAAAATAATATAAAGGGGTAATCCAAAAAGCCACCCCAAGAGATAAATATTAAGGATCTTACCACCATATTATCTAAACTTTTTTTTGAAAAGGATATCATTAAAATATTGGACCCCCATAATAAACTCCCAACAATATACTAGGAAAATACATCTCAAAATAGTGAATTCACCAATAACCATCACTATTTATCCATTTCATTCAAAGGAAAGGTCTACAGCCAAAAAACAAACTTCATTGCATGAGAAGATAAAATCATCAAACAACTCTGGGTACTGAGCATGTATCTACAACCCATTTTCTCTTGTACTCTCCACTATTCCATTATGTCACCACATGTCATGAAACAATGGATGGGAATTCATTTACAACACCTTCTCTTTACTGTCCTGGATATCTATAGGTTGCTCCTAGAAGGTTGTATAATCAAAAACATCAATATCATCCAAATCGATGATATGGTTTTAATCATGAATATAACAATGGATCCGTGACACATGAAAAATATCATATATCCATATCATTATTGGGGGATGTTCTACCTGATATTCAATGAATCCATCAGGATCTAACGCCTCTAAAATAACAACAAACCGAGGAGAATTCTTACTCTCACAACAAAAATGACATTACCAATGACTCAGAGTAATCATTAGAAAAACATGATCCCCAAAATAAAAATCTAATGGTCTTCTTCTTTTATCAGCATAGGATATATGATGATATTGTTCTACCTTCATCCATTCATGAATCACTTTAACAAACTCTAAAATGTTCTTTACTATTTTCGACCGAAGAATTATTGACTCTCTAATACCAATCTAGCTCAACGGAGAAGAGAATGTTTGGTCACAGAAGAAATAAAATGGTGTCATTCTGATGTTAAACTGAAAACTATTGTTGTAATATAACAACTCCAAGGGTAAGTACCTTATTTATGAACCTCCAAAATTCAGTACTCAAGGGAACAACATGTATTTAAGAGTCGGATGGTCTGCTCTATCTGACTATCATTCTTTGGAAAATAATAAGTGCTAAGGATTATTTGGGAACATAAACCATAGTGAAGAACTCTCAACACCCTTTAACTATAATAATAATATTGATCGTAAATGATCACCCTCAGGAATCCATGGAGTCTCACCACCTCCACCAAATACGTCCTCAACAAAACCGCCACTGAGCTCGAATACTGGAACACAATGAAGATGAGTGACATTGTTAAATGAAACACTACTTCCCAAATAACATCATGACCTCCCTGAGCACAAGGTTAAATATTAATTGAATCCATATATATTTCCTCCTACTTCCACTGATAATCATCTAACATTTAGGGAAAACCATTGAGTACATGGTGCCTATCCTTCAACTTTATGTAGACTAAACATCTAGAGAGAAACTCTACCACTACATGCTTCTGCCTAGGCCACCAAAAATTACACTTCAAGGCTCGATGCATCATTGTCATGATTGGATACACTGCTAAATGTGATTTATGGAATCCTATAAGAATATTCTCAAAAATCTCAAATAGAATGAAAATAATTCTCTAATACAACACTCGGTGTTGTCCATCCTCAGAAAAAATATTTGGTGCCTCACCACAAAACACTCATCAATCAAGACATCCGACTCTAGATAACGCAATTAAGACTCTTCAACATGTTGCACGAGATTTTAGTAGACCAATATTTGTAAAATAAAACCTCTACATCGATCTTCTCCCATATAAATATGTCATGTTGGATGTTCATCAATCACCGTCCAAGAATTTCCATATTCTTGCACTGACTCACTATGTGACTTCCTACATAGCACCCCATCTACAAAATTCCCATTTACATGTGAATATGATATTTTAAAGTTGTTTTCTTCTAAGAACTCTATCCACTTACACTGTGACATGTTCAATCCCTGCTAGCAGAAAACATACATCATTATCTTATAATCTGTTAAATCAATAATGTTCTTTCTAATGAGGTAATGCCTCCAAAATAGAAGATCACACACCACTACTTCCATATCAAGTTCATGGGTGGAATAGATATATACATTGGGACACAACTTATGACAACCCTAATTTTTATTACAACTTAAATATGCTTTATTACATAAAACTTCACTTGATACAACAAAGAAGATCGAGAGGTTTAGTGTCTTTGGTGATTATGATCATTACATAAAAACATGAAACATGAAATACAACATCATTATTGAAATCTTCCTTTACATTACCACTACATTCCCTCGTACTTATCATTGCATTGGATTAAACTGAGGACATGCATAAGAAATGGGTGAGCTATAAAGCCCAGTAAGGGAGTACACATGGAATAACATGAGGTGTACAATACATGTTAGACAATAGGAATATCAATAGAGCATAAAATGAACATTATCATAAAGGAATGATAAAGCAAGATAATCATAACATGGAAATGTGGCAACAACACTTAACATGGAATTAGCATGAGCCAAGGATCATTGCACATAAAGCTTGAGTAAACCCTCATTGCACATGAAGCACAAGTAAACCCTCGTTACAATTCAATTAGAATGATTCAACACTCATTGCACATGAAGTATCATGATAATATACATTACCCACTGCATTGGAGCGCTATAAGGGTGCACCTTTCGTAAACATTTCATTTCATGCATAAGTGTGCCACATGGATCATACAACATGGATTAATAAAACATAATCATTTATTCCACGATAAAGGAACATGGAATTAATACATGAAACTTTATAATCAATAAGTAAATTTGCATGAAGGTGAATACCCTTGATGGGAAAATGGGCATGGTATTCACTACACCATGACATTGGCTTAGAAACTCGGTGCGATTTCGGCAGCGTAACGGCGTGACATAAGAATTCACAAAAATGTTTTATGAGAGAGAAAGGGTTTCCTCATCATATTTACATGTAATGGAAAGTAAGGAGGTCATATAGATACACGTCCCATCAATTGAAAAGGAATTTATATTCATGATACAAAAGTATTGCTTGAAAGTAAAAGAAGAGAGAGAAGTTCATTTCATAATTCCGGCATAGTAACAGGTGTACATGGGAGGCATTTAATGAGAGTGAAATGGGTCTCCCATCATTCAAAAAATAAGAGGGAAGTATGGGGGAGGTGTGAAACCATACCCCAAAATTTATAATTGAAATTAAAAGGGCAATACAACTTGAAGAAAATTGACAAAAATGAGAAAGAGAGAAACACCCCTTACTTGGATGTGTGCTTCCAAAGGCAAGAGAGAGGCTTGTGAGAGGCTTCTTGAGAGCTTGGGGCACCTTGGGAGGATTATAAAGAGAGTAGGGAAGATTTTGGACGAACTCCAAGGGATTATAGTGAGGAGGAAGTAGGGGCTTCAGTGGGTTTATATAGGAATGGTGAGAGAATTATTTACTATTTAGGTTTGGGACCCCTTATATTAAACTAATACAAAACACAAGACATCCCATGGTTTTTGCCCATGTTTTCTGAAAAAGGAAAGAGGAAAACAATATTTTACATTTCCAAGGTCTGAACATATAATAATAATAAGGTTACTTATGTGGAGTTGTGTCACACTCCCATGGAAATTAATTTTAAAATGCAACGTGTTGAATAAGTCTTGAGGGGTTCATTAATGATTTGAAAAGTAAGTAAATCAATCCCAAGATCACTTTATTTTAATGGTAAAACATATATTGGCCGAACATAAGGATTATAGTATTTTATTACATCATCATTGGGTCGTTATGATGTCATAAAACACATTATATTTTTAAATGGTATTTAATTTTTACACAAATGTTTGACTGTCTCAGAAAATTATGAAAAAGTCACTGTTGGATAATTTCAACGTCCTGATTCTAGAAATGACATTAATTTTATCTAAAAAATTTGTAATATGTTAATTTTCACTTTTAAAATAAAAACAAACATTTATCGAAAATTCACGGGTTTTGACAGAAATGGCTTTCAAACATTAATATAACATTTTAATTGCATTCACAAATTTATTAGATCATTTATATTTAATTAATTTAATAAAAATATTATTATTTTATTAAAATATTATTTAGTTCAAAAATCCCTTAATTTAATAAAATAGATTGCTTAATTAAGTAATAACTAAAAACACCATTTGTACATTAAAAACTATTTACAATGTGTCAAAAATGACTAGAAATTATATTCATTATTATATACAAAAATAATAATTTATATGAATATAGTACTACTTATTTGTTACATAACCCCTTAAAATAGCCGCATAAGACCTAAGGGTAAGGTATGTGATGGTGACAAACACTTTGGGTGGCTCGGATAACATCGCTCGAGTGGTAATTTCAATCAACTTCCACTTTTCTCATAGATGGTCATGTTCGGGATTGACATAATGAAGCTCAGTTTGGGCTTCGTCAAGGGCGAAGCCCAAGGATGCCACCTCTTTTCCGAGCTCCGACAAATGGGCTTCGTATGGGGCAATTCTACTAGATGAGGCCATCTCTTCCTTTGTCTGAGTAAAAATTGGTTTCGTTAAAGCCTTATATTTATACTAATCATGTGATCAATGTTCAACGACTAAAAAAGTAATGGTCAAAACTCTTATCATAAAACCAAAGAAGTTGACATCTTATAAAAACATTTTTTTTATAAAGAGGCAATTAACTGGATCAAGAGGGATTTTCCATTAATGAATCTTTGGGTCATTACAATATTCCCCCCTTAAGAAATTTCGCCTTCAAAATTTTCCTTTTCCCACACTAAAAAAAATGTGGGTAACATATCTTCATCATATCCTCTGACTCCCAAGTCACTTCTTCAAACATGTGGTCTCTCCACAACACCATGACAAGGGGAATTGTCTTATTTTTTAGAACTTTTTCTCTACGATCTAAGATCTTCACTGGTTGCTCCTCATAAGAAAGATCATCTTTCAATTGTACCACCTCGGGAGAGAATACATGTGAAGGGTCCGGTATGTACTTCCATAAGAGGGATACATGAAAGACATCATGAACCTCGGCCATAGAAGGTGGAAGTTGTAGCAGATAGGCCACAGCCCCAACATGATCAAGAATCTCGAAGGGGCCGATGTACCTTGGACTTAATTTCCCTTTCTTTCCAAACCTCATGACCTTATTCCACGGTGATATGTGTAAAAACACCATGTCTCCAACCTTAAACTCAAGGTCTCATCCACGATTATCTGCATAACTCTTCTGTCGACTCTGGGCTGCCTTGATATGCTGATGCATGGTTTTAACCTTATCCATCATTTCATTGACCATTTCTGGACCAAGCAGCTTATGTTCACCGACCTCATCCCAACATGCCGGTGGTCTTCAACTTTTCCCATACAAGGCTTCATATGGTGCCATTTGGATGCTCGAGTGGAAACTGTTTTTATAAGAGAACTCAACCAGAGTAAGATGTTGATCCCATCCTCTTTTAAAGTCCATTAAGCATGCTCTAAACATATCCTTAAGTGTTTGGATAGTCCGCTCGGAATGGCCATCAGTTTGAGGATGATATGTCATACTAAAGTTTAGTTCAGTATTTAGAGCATGTTGAAGAGTCTTCCAAAACTTAGAGGTGAATCTTGGATCCCGATCAGACATAATAGATATTGGAACTCCATGAAACCTTACCACATCCCTAATATATATCCGTTCCAGTTTATCCAATGAGAAATCCTCCAGAATAGAAATGAAGTGTGTAGTCTTTATAAGACGATCCAAAACAACCCAGATTGCATTTTTGACTTTGGATGTCCTCGGATGTCCAGTGACAATGTCCATAGTGATGTTCTCCCATTTCCATACGGGTATGGGCAATGGTTGCATCATCCCCTTAGACTTCTGCCTCTCTGCCTTCACTTGCCGACAAACTAGGCACATTGATGTATATTCAGTGATCTCCTTCTTCATATTATCCCACCAAAGGTTTTCTCAGATATCTCGATACATCTTTGTGCTCCCTGGGTGAATAGAGAATTTTGAACTATGTGCATCATCCAAAAGATCCTTTTTCACCTCTGGACTTGATGGAACACATAGTCTTTTCCCAAACCGCACAATTCCTTCTTTATTAACATTAAACTCTGGGGATTTACCCTTTTTTATAGCTTCCACATTTTCTTGAATTCCGACATCATCCTTTTGAGCATCCTTTAACATTTCCAAAAGTGATACTTGAGCAATCATTTGTGAAAGGTTTGATGATGTTCCCTTCATTATGATTCCCACATCTATCTTCATCATGTCTAAGAAGATTGGATCCTTCTCAATTCTCATCATTGATAGAATCACTTGATCCTTTCTACTTATGGCATCTTCCACTTTGTTTGCTTTCCCATGGTGGTAATGTATTGATCAATCATAATCCTTGATGAGATCTATCCATCTTCTCTAGCGCATATTAAGCTCTTTCTATGTGATTATATATTTAAGACTCTTGTGGTCAGTATATATCTCACATTTCTCTCCATAGAGATAATGCTGCCAGATTTTCATGTCAAAGATCATAGCCGCCGACTCCAGATGATGTGTTGGATAGTTTCACTCAAGGATTTTTATCTGCCTTGAGGCATAGGATATCACTTTATCATTCTGCAGCAGCACACAGCCTAATCCCTTCTTTGAAGCATAACTGAATACCACAAAAGCTTCCCACTTGTGGGTAATGTGAGCATGTGTGAAGTGATAAGCCTCTTTTTCAAATCCTTGAAGCTTTCATTGCATTCATCACTCCACAAAAACATTACTCCCTTTCAAGTTAGCTTGGAAAGAGTGTTGGACAATCGTGATAAATTTCTCACAAATAGTCGATAATATCCAGATAACCCCAAGAAGCTACGGATATCTGTTACCGATGTTGGCCCCTGCCATCCCTCAATTGGATCTGTTTTGGAGGGATCCACAGAAATCCCATTACTTGTGATGATATGGCCCAAGAATGAGACCTCCTTCAACCATAACTCACACTTTTTGTACTTTTCATAGAGCTTCTCCTTATGCAAATTCTCTAGTACAGTATTTAAATGCTCCTCATGGTCCTCCTTTGTTTGGGAGTATAATAGAATATCATCTATACAGACTAACACAGATTTTTCAAGGCAATCTCTAAATACTATATTCATCAAGTCCATGAATATTTCTAGAGAATTGGTGAGTCCGAAAGGCATTACTATGAATTCATAGTGCCCGTACCATGTACGAAAAGCAGTCTTGGGGTCATCTTCCTTCTTCACCCTTACTTGATAATATCACGACCACAAGTCCACCTTGGAGAAGTATTATGCTCCACACAACTGATCGAACAAGGCATAAATTTGTGTGAGTGGATAATTTTTCTTTATTGTGATTTTTATAAGTTCATGATAATCGATGCAAAGCCGCATTGACCCATCCTTCTTCTTGACGAAGAGGACTGGTGCACCCCATGGTGAAGCACTTGGGCGTATAAACCCTTTATCTAGATTCTCCTGTAGTTGTTTCCTCAGCTCTTAAAGATCAAAAACAGCCTTTCTATATAGAGTCTTCGATATTGGTAGCACCCCAGGATTATGTTCAATTGAGAAGTCAACATCTATTCTTGGAGGAAGACTAGTCAGTTCCTCGGGAAACACTTCATCGAATTCCCTCACAATAGACATTTCTTCAAGGATGGTTTCTTCCTTCGACTCAATCACTTGTGCCAGATATGTGTGCTCATAGGGAAGTAATATCCATTCTTGAGATGATGGAGCTAATATAGATTCATCTTCCTCTTGACACTAGCAATGAATCAGGGGTCAATTATCCATATGGAGTGTGATTTCCCTCTCCTGACAATTTATGTTGGCTCTATATAAGGAAGGCCAATCCATGACAAGAATTGCATCAAATTCCACCAAAGTAAGTATGATGAGGTTCACCGAGAAATTAAATCCCTAGATTATAACAGTGGTGGACTTATATTTATGGGATGCAATGATTGCCCCATTTTCTACACTCACCAACATCTTTACTCCCATGATTTGTGGTGGTGCAGGGATTGTTCTACTAAACATTCAAGATAAAAAAGAATGCGTAGAACCTGAATCAAAAATTATGTTCTCTATTCTTGAATGAATAACTAGCGTACCTGTCACCACTTCGTTGTCGGGGATCACTTTGGCATAAGTGATGGAAAAAGTTCTTCCTTGCTGTCTTGGAGGTTGTTGGTTGCCTATGATAACCCTTGTATTAGGGAACTGATTTGCAAAATGACCTGGTTCTTTGCATTTTTAGCATTAAAAAACGCGTTGTGGTTCAAACGGAGCGTTCCTCTCCTCTATCCCAGCCGCAAGTCCTTCTTGC
This sequence comes from Viscum album, assembly GCA_963277665.1. Taxonomy (NCBI): domain Eukaryota; kingdom Viridiplantae; phylum Streptophyta; class Magnoliopsida; order Santalales; family Viscaceae; genus Viscum; species Viscum album. The sequence continues at coordinate 837,224,375 of OY728138.1, forward strand.
CGACTGTTAATAGCTAGGTGTCCTTCACTTCCACACCTGAAGCATTTTCTCGTCCCTTTAAGGAAATTTCCAGGGAGCCTCTTTCCGCACTTTTGGAAAATGGGTTGCTGGATATTCTTAGAGCCTTTTGATTTATCCATCGGACCACCAGCATTGAAGTCCACCTTGTGCTTTTTTTCCCCATGATACCCATGTAATTCTCCGATCTCCATTTCGACCTTGAGGGCACATCGGACAATTTCCACATAGCTATCGAAGTCACGGATCTCTAATGTTTTCTGAAAGCTAGGCATCATCCCACCAAAGAAGTGGTCAACCATGCATTCGGGGGTAACGAAAAAGCCAGAATCTTATCATGCAAGTCTTGTGATGTTTTCCTCGTACGCTCCCATAGATTCTTCATATTTTTTTCATGAGGGAAAGGGAGTCCCTTTCCATCTTAAGACAGAGGGTGCGTGGAAAATATTTATCGAAAAACATCTTCTGGAATTCCATCCATTCCAAAGCCTTGATCTACTCCTCATGCTTCGTATATTTGATCAACGTCCACCATTGATCAGCTTCACCCTCCATACGATAAGCCACCAGGAGAACCTTATCTTATTCAGAACATTGGAGGATGGAGAATATCTTTTCAATGGAGTTGATCCTTTGTTCAGTGGTCGTGGGATCGTATGATCCACTAAAAGTAGGAGGCCATTGACTCATGAAGGTCTCGATAGAGACTTGTTCTTTCTTAGGGGTGGGGGGGTTAGCATTCCTCTTGACTCGTGTTTCTATTCAAAACTTGAGTTATCTAAGAGTGAAGCGTGAAACATTTCGCGATTCCCGACCCCATTGGATTGGGAATCTCATTAGTACAATCATCACATTGATCTTCACAACGGTTGTTAGCCCGAGTCCTCCTATTACCAGCCATTGGATGGAAAAAAAGGAAAGTTAGGGGTAACACATAAACGGTAATCCAAAGACAAAAGTTGATGACTTATAAATAAGCTTTAATTTCTTTAACTCATGAGTCTATAGGATTTAATCTAGGCTTTTCATGATCTACTTTCTAACATATATTCTTAGGGAATTTTTCCCTTTATAAGGGTTCATACCAAGATTGTGAATTTATCAAAACATATCCCCCATGAGTTTTGTATCCAAGAGTGTAGCAAGGCCCGTTGTCGTGCACCAGTTCCTGTTCGAGTCTAGCTCCAAGATGTATTTTTGGGGTTTACCCCTAGGATACATATGTGCCAGAGCCGCCTCTACCTGCTCGTATCCAGACATGGATGTTTTTGTTTGATAAACCACTTATTTAGTATTTCCAAATGGTAGGGATGTTTTTATTATACATATTCTTGTATATAAGGCCATACTAGGGTTTTCCTAATCCCAAAAATAACTAAACCTATCCTTTGATACCGACTATGACAACCCTGCTTTTTATTACAACCTAAACATGCTTTATTACATAAAACATCACTTGATACAACAATGAATATCGAGAAGTTTAGTGTATTTGGGGATTAGGATCATTAAATAAAAACATGAAACATGAAATACAACAACTTTATTGAAAACATCCTTTACATGACCACTATTTTCCCTCATACTTAGCATTGCATGGGATAACCTGAGAACATGCATTAGAAAAGGGTGAGCTATAAAGCCTAGTAAGGGAGTACACAAGGAATAACATGAGGAGTACAATACATGTTAGAAAATAGGCATATAAATAGAGCATAAAATAAACATGAACATAAAGTCATGATAAAACATGATAATCAAAACATGGAAATGTGGCAACAACACTTTACATGGAATTAGCATGAGCCAAGGTTCATTGCACATAATGCATGAGTAAACCCTCATTGCACTTGAAGCACGAGTAAACCCTTGTTGCACTTGAATTAGCATGAGTAAACAGTCATTTCACATGATGTATCATGATACTATACATTACCCAATGCATTGGAGCGCTATAAGGGCACACCCTTCTTAAACATTTCATTTCATGCATAAGTGTGCCACATGGATCATAAAACATGGATTCATAAAACGTAATCATTTATTCCACGATAAACGAATGTGGAATTCATACATGAAACTTTATAATCAATATGTAAATGTGCATAAAGGTGAATACCCTTGATGGAGAAATGAGAATGGTATTCACTACACAATGACTTTGGCTTAGAAAATCGGTGCGATTTCGGCAGCATAACGGTGTGACATAAGAATTCATAAAAATGGTTGATGAGACAGAAATGGGTTTCTAATCATATTTACATGTAATGGACAGTAAGGAGGTCATATAGATACATGTTCCAACAACCTAAAAGAAATTTAGATTCATGATACAAAAATATTGCTTGAATGTAAAAGAAGAGAGAGAAGTTCTTTTTTGGAATTTCGGCATTGTAATGGGTGTAAATGGGAGGCATTTAATGAGATAGAAAGAGGTATCCCATAATTCAAAGAATAATAGGGAAGTATAGGAGAGGTGAGAAACCATACCCCAACATTCATAATTGAAATTAAAAGGGCAATACAACTTAATGAAAATTGAAAAAAAATGAGAAAGGAAGAAAAAACCCTTACTTGGAAGTGTTCTTCCAAAGGCTAGAGAGAGGCTTATGTGAGGCTTATTGGGAGCTTGGGGAACCTTTGGAGGATTATAGAGAGAGTAGGGAAGCGGTTGGATGAACTCCAAGGTATTTTAGTGAGGGGGAAGTGGGAGCTTTGGTGGGTTTATATAGGAATGGTGAGAGAATTCTTATTATTTAGGTTTGGGACCCCTTATATTAAACTAATCCAAAACACAAACCATGCCAAGGTTTTTGCCCATGGTTCTGGAAAAGGAAAGAGGAAAAAAATATTTTACAATTCCAAGGTCCGAACTTAATAAAATAATAAGGATGCTTATGTGGAGGTGAGTCACACTCCCATGGAAATTAATTTAAAAAGGCAAAGTGTTGAATAAGTATTGAGGGGTTCATTAATGGTTTGAAAAGTAAGTCAAAAGACCCAAAATCACTTTATTTTAATGGTAAAACATATATTGGAAGAAAATAAGGATTATTGTATTTTATTACATCACCATTTGGTCATTATGATGTCATAAAACACATTATATATTTAAATGGTATTTAATTTTTACCCAAAATATTGACTGTCTCAGAAAATTATGAAAATTTCACCATTGGATAATTTCGAAGTCCTGATTACATAAATGACATTTATTTTATCTAAAAAATTTTCTAAATATGTTAATTTTTACTTTTAAAATAAAAACCAACATTTATCGAAAATTCATGGGTTTTGACAGTAATGGCTTTGAAACCATAATATAACATTTTAATTGCATTCATAAATTTATAAGATCATTTATATTCAATTAATTGAATAAAAATATTATTATTTTATTAAAATATTATTTAATTCAAAAATCCCTAAATTTAATAAAATAGATTTCTTAATTAATTAATAACTAAAAACACCATTTATACATTAAAAACTATTTACAATGTCTCAAAAATTACTAGAAATTATATTCATTATTATATAAAAAAAATAATGTACCTGAACATAATACTACTTATTTGTTATATAACCCATTAAAATAGCCACATAAGACCTAAGGGATAGGTGTGCAATGGTGGCAGAATCTTGGGGTGGCTTATATAACATCGCTTGAGTGGTAATTTCAATCAACTTCCATTTTTCCCGTAGACGGTCACATTATAGCATGACATAATGAAGCTCAGCTTGGTCTTGGTCAAGGGAAAAGCCCAAGGACGCCACCTCTTTTCTGAGCTCCAACAAATGGTCTTCGTATGGGTCAATTCTACTGGACAAGGCCATATCTTCATTTGTCTGAGTAAAAATTGGGTTTGTTAAAGCCTTATATTTATACTAATCATGTGATCACTGTTCAACGGCTAAAAAAGTAACGGTCGCAACTCTTATCAGAAAACCAAAGAAGTTTACATCTTATAAAAATATTTTTTTATAAAGTGACAATTAACTGGATCAAGATGGATTTTCCATTAATTCAAATTTGGGTCGTTACACAACTACTAAGACACATATGAAAAAATGGATCTCTGCTACATTAGAAGACAACCATACCCCAGATGTAATTCCCAATAGAAAAAATCAAAATGACATCCTTCTATTAGTAGGAAATGAATTTAATCACTTACCAACCTCTATATCATAAACTCAAAATCTTCCAGACACTGATCAGCCCACATGAATGTACGATCCTTCTAATTTAATGCTATCAGAGGAGTCAAAATCGAAGGAATGTTGGCAATGAACCTCTTTTAGTTACCTGGGAGGCCTAAGAATCTTGGAACCTCTACCACTGTCCTAGGGGAATCCAAAGAAACTACCAATGCTTTCACTTATGGATCCATATATACTCACTGTATGGACACTGCATTCCACTAGAAACATAATTCATGGGATCAAACCTAACAATTCAATAACATCCAAAACAACACATGTTGACGAATAACTCCCAAAATAGATTGTAATTCGCTTCATGATCTTACTTCGATTGGATTAAACAAAGAAGTCATCAATGGAAACCACCATGAACATATCCATGAAATCAAATAACACAATTTTCAACAATCTCAAGAAAAAATATTGAGAATTAATCACACTGAAAAACAATACAAAGAAATCTTATTGACCCTGAAGAAAACAGAAATTAGTCTTTGGGATATATTCATCCATCACACATTTTGTGAGGACATGATGATCATAAGATGATGTTTGAGAACCATCATGAATACATCATATGATCAGATAAATCATAAATCCATAGATGAGGATAGAAATTCATAAATGTCATTTTGTTTTAGTGATGAATATCGACAAAAAAACCATAAACTACCATCATCATTCCTCACGAACATAACTAGTGCACCCCACAGGGACAAAATCGGGCAAAAATAACCACATTGTAATAGACTATCATTTTGTATATAAAGATCTCATAACTCATAAGGTACCATCAAATCTGGAGACATAGAGATAAGAGACGGTCCTAGCTATAGCTCGATTCAAAACAAGATTTCTTTTCAAGGGGTTAATTCCACAAACTCTTCTGAACTTTCCCCTTGGTTCTTGTATATAACCCTAAGAAACCCGAATTGATGAACCGTTGAAGAACATATCATTTTCATATCCATCATGGATGACACAAGCATAACCTCCTCAGACCCATCCAAGGGTCATTCTCACCAAAAAATTAATGGTTATCCATCATCATCGAAGAATACCACCATTCTATAGAATTCGTCTATGATACTATGCATTGAATATAAAAAATACATGCCTAGGATGAAATCATATGGTTGTATCCCTATTATTTTGAAATCTCACTAAGATTTGTGCAACCCCAACACTATATAACTGTATCCACATACATCAATCAAGTCAACTCATCCTCCAACTATCATAATAATCACCAAGGGAACTAGAAGTATCTCTACCAAAATTACAAACCAATGGAAAAGGGATTGAGATATAAAGGATTTCATGGCTTCATTGTCAAACAAGGCATACCCAGAAGTAGAAAACATTTAAATAGTTCCAAAAATGGATTCTGGATCATATGGTGCTGGGAATTCTAAATCCTAAAGCTGACCATGACCTGATCCATGGACTCTCTTACCCAAATGAAAACCACCACCACCATAGGCATTCTATGATTTATGAGGATGGAGAGATCCATGAGGCTATTCTCTAGTTTCATCCAAAGCTGTTGAAACCTGATGCTGCTACCTTGGTTGGATGTGCATCAATAAAGGAAGCTACAGTGGAACACCTGATGCGTGCTGACCACTCTTAAGAGTCAGGGACTATCATTGTTGATGTCCTCATCCTCCACAAGAAAAAAGTGCATGATCCGTTGTTATAGTCCTGAGACACTAAACCACCAAATAAATGAGATGCTAAGGGCTGGGACATACCCCTTGCTAAAAGGAATAACGTATTACCTAAAAACCAGGAACTATAGTCCACAACACAGCTTCATGTGGAATCCAAACAACACCCCTGTCATGACAATCCAGTTCTAGATAACATCATATATATGACCTCTTCTCTCAAAAACACCTCAATATATGTCATCAGTATAAATGGGTTGACCTTAAACCAGATCTTTGGATGCAAGGACTCCTGAAAATTCTTCTCCCTTGTCTCCTAACCTGGAAGCTAGTTTGAATCATTTCTTAAATGGTTTTTGAGATGAATTCAATACTATTAAACATATTATCTCCCTTGTTTTTGTGTTAGCATCTCATGGATACTGGATGCCTTCGTGGTCGAAGAAAGAAACTCAACTCTGATATTGTTTTAGAAATCCTATCACGATATTGCCAACTCCTCACAATACCTGAGGTAAAAAAACCACCACTTCATCACAACCCCACATAGAATCATCACAACCAAATACAAACAGATATCCTTCTGAGAACAGATCGAACAATAGGTTATCTCAATCTCCTCCAACCAATCATCTGTAACTACATTGGAAATGGAGCACTCATACCACTAAAGACTATGGCAGTGAAAATCTTTGAGGGTTCTCCTCTGAATATCTTCATTATCAACCTGTACCCTATGGTGATCTGCTGAAACATCCTGCATGACATCATCTGTATGAACCTAATTAGGGAATCGACCTAGATCCATATATGAAAAATAACAAAAATCTAGAGATCCAAAACATGGAATTAAATAGACTCAACATTAATTAATTAATTGTTTTATTTAATTATTTTTAGTTAAACCTATCACAAGGTTTAAAAATTGAAACACATGCACAATGAAAAAAGTTTCAAGTTCCTTTCCTAGGTCTCAACCCTAAAATAGGCATCACCATGTTTAGTATCCACTGTCCACTTAATGGTCTATGCATCTGATCATAGGGAACCCCATAAACCTATTTTTAGGCCTGTATCGAGTGTTTACATCACTTTCAAAACATAACTAACACTGTTTCACTACCTACACATGCAATATCACATGTTCGTGACACTAATAATAATCATCTCCCTCAGATTGACCTCGGATACCACTTTTTCATGACCCCTCTCCCCAAAAAGAGAACCCATAAAATGGAGGCAATGTGATAAGGGAGATTGTTACCCCCGTTTCCACTTCTAGTAGTCCCGAGGTTGGGAACATGGACTGAGGGTATAGTAACCACACAAAATGGTAGGCTTTACCCTCTAATAGAATAGATGTTAAAGAGAAAGATAAGAAAAACATGAGGAAACTCAAACTCAGACTGTAATATAAAATAAATCCAATGTACAATTTTTTTTATCATGTAATAGCTACTATAACTAAAAAAGAAAACTACATTTACCAAAATAATGTAAAAAACATCTGCGACCTCAAAACATGAATTGCTCCGGAAACCCCATGCTAGTAATAACTAGCGTGATCACCAACGTGCTCCTTGTGACATGAAAAAACTATTTATATATTCATAGTGTGATTATAATAGTATACACATTATAATCCTCCCTGGAGCTCCTCTGGAAAAATTAATGAAATCATGCTAATGCTTAATGAACAACAATTGAATGTAACTCCTCAGATAAACAAGTATACTATTTTTAATGACTCATCATGTCTACTGTCACCATTTATCATTTATATGTGTATATGATATAATATGGAATATCAAGGGTTTCATGCTGGAATGTTTCCAATAGCTTTAAAATTTTCCCAAATGTCGCACACCCTAAGAATATCTCTATAAAATACATACTAGAAGACACTAGGGAGAAGAAGCACAACATGAACCTTGTGCAACAAAACAACCACATCCAAGTAACCAATGTATCTAGGCAGTTATTGGGATCCACTAAAATGTGTATAACATGTATCATATTTTTGGCATAGTACCTCAAGCAATTACAACCTAATCACCATGGATCCTCAGGCCTACACATCCTATACACGTTACACATATAGTAGTCCCTGAGAAACTAAATATAGAATTTACGCGTCTAAAAATCCTCAAGCCATTAGAAGCATATAAACTTATATAAGGGGATAACTAACCACTCTGCATACCAGCACAAGTAACTACCAAGAGAATAGAGTGTGGAAAATGGGGTAGTTACCAATCCATCCTCCAATTAGTGTTATGGGTAAAACACACACCCCTAGGTATCATAATCCATGGGGTTTCATTTTACATAACATAAATGGTGGAGTAGAATATAGAAGCACCAAAATAATAAGATATACTTTATCTCACAACCACTCTATGGGAACCAACAAATCTTATACTCAACTATAACTAACGCCTCTCAGACTCATTAGTACAACTGATATGATAAGTGATCCAATAAGAACAAATTTATTTAAATAGATAAATTATATTACTTTATACCTTTTTACCAGATTTATATTAGATTAATTAATTATTTAACCCATAACTAATCATTATTAATTATGTATTACATTTCGTTATCATAAAACAAATGTTTCATTCCCTTATAGTCATAAGAAATCAAAATACATAGATTCTTGGAAATATTTCCAAAGAATTTAATACTATAAAGGAAAAATGACATGGGTTAAAATAATTTATTAAAAATCATACTAACTGCATTATTACTTTCCTATATTCCCATGCATTATATATAAACATTCTGAGCTATTGTAAAAAGTGGATCAACATGAAGAGTAGATAAATTATCCATCATATCATTGCATATTATATTATATGTGTAGACCTATACTCCCTCATGAATCTAAACACAAAAATCATTTGTCATACGACATTATTATTTTCTACTTTTGTATAGAGGGTAAGGAAGATCAGCTAACTTGAGCAGTGGGGAATGTAATGTAGAGAAACAAACATAAAGAATCAGAAAGCATCCAATTATTTACATCCAACCTATTTTATCATCTCTTGTGTCATGCCTGACACCCACATGCATAAACCGATGCATCTCATTACATTAGGTGTAAACTTTTACCCCGACTAATAGGCCTCCCTTCACCTAGAAATCACAAAAAGCATATAATATCACATCGTAACAAAGGAAATGAAGAAAAAAAACATCAAATAAATTGGGATCTTGGCCCATAGTCAAGGAATCCACCCTTAATACATAATTAGGTCTCATGGCTCCTATGCACAATGCACATGGACATGAAATCAAGGGGATAATTAAGAACCCAACAAGAAATTTTCTTTTAAAAAACAAGTCATTTAATCCATCCAGGGATAACTGATTCATTATTAGTAGGTTCGAACTATAGAAAACATAAATTTTATACAATAATAGATACTATAAAATATATAAGATATTAATTTGACAAGACTTCATAAAAAATTCACCAACATGATATAGGTTTTATAACCAACTGAATTAATCATATACATCGACATAAAAATGGATAAACATCAAATTCCAATAATAACAAACAGATTCATTTACATAATAATGTATCATTATCCAATTAATTTTAAATTAATTATGGCTTTAAATTCGTTACCAATTTCATCAACTGAAATATTATAACAAGAAAATAATAGATATCAAACAATCTAGATAATAATGAGGAAAACCATTATTATGGTGGAAAGCAACAACCTGTGATAAAATTACTTCTTTTAATCTAGTTCATGTATTAAATTAGGAAAATTACATTGCAATCTAATGTCAAAATTTGGTTGACACTACAGATTCACATAACTAATATGTAAAGCAATGAATTCTCTTTCATCAAAAGGATTCAGGCATTCATTTCATGAGAATGGATCAATGAATCAGATCATGATCACCTTCCCCACAAAAAATGCATCCACCCAAGGATGTCAGTGGAAAACCACATAAAACCCCCCGAAATAATCTTCATTATAACAATTGATATAAAATGATATAGAATACTAAAGAGAACAAGTAGAATAGAGATAAAAGTAATCTCATGAATGGAGGTATATCAATTGTTGTATTAAAGAGAGGTCAAATATGGAAGTCTGAGAAAAATTCATATCAATTGAATCACTAAAACACTATGGATGGGTCATATGGGTCATGCAGGGAGAGAGGAAAAGAAGCCTCGCACTACTGGAATTAGATTTATTTTCAACGTGCTATTTGCGATGGGATCACATCAGAAATAGGCTTTAGCGATGGGGCCCCGTCGCAAATAGATCGTTGTATAAAATGGTGTCATAAATTGTTTTTTTTGCAACGAGAATGTCGCAATAAAAGTATTTTCGATGGAAAAGACCTCTTCAGAAATAATCCCTCGATTATATACATTATATAAAAATTAATCTATTCCGGTAGGCCCGTCAAAAATACTATTAGTGATGGCCAAGTCATCCAATCCCAAATACTACTAATAAAAACATTATATTTAAATTATTAGTGATAGGAACCCATCGTAAAATGACTCCTGAAATATATTATCCATATTAAAAAAATATTTAATAAAATTATGAATAATGAAAAATTATATTAATATTATTAAAACAATTCAAAAATAAAAAATATTATTATTAGTAAAATAAAAAGACATTAAAAATTATATTTCTACAAAAATATATTTAATAAAATATTGATTAATAAAGATTTAACATTATTTTAATTAAAAAAAGAAAAATCTATAAAATTATTACAATTCTCAAAAATTAAATAAAATACAAAAACAACGTAACATGTTATTATTATCATTAAAATACAAAAATATTAAAAAATATAATACTAATAATAAAAAATAAAAGATAGAAATTTAAAAAAATTAAATTATGAAATATTTTCACAAATATAAAAGAGAAAAATTGTAAACAGACCATATTACAATAAATCATCAATTGAAATGTTTTAAACATAACAACCAAATCACCTAGGGGTCATCTTCTGGAGGACATGGAGGAGCTGTAGGAGATGGTGGATGAAACCCCATCCCTAAACTACAAGTATGATGATGCATGTACTCCATATGTTCATGATGCTACTACTACCATTGACACATCTCCTCTTCGTGCTATTGCTGATACTGGTGATTCCACCAACACATCTCATTATGCTTCTTCTGGAAACTCTTTATTAGCTCAGACTGTGTTCGGAACTTCTCTTAATACATTGAGGCAGAAGATTTTCCTTTTCACGAGCTCCTCTAGAGATAGACACCAACATCGAAACAATTCCATAATAAGTACCAGGAGACAAATGAGAGCCGATAAAATCAACTCGACTATTCACAAAGCCATTCTAGGTCTCCCACATCCATGTCGCCTCATTGAATTGGTAGGCACTGGTCTGCTCAGTCGTCTCGTCCTGAATCTCAGCGCGTGTCTTATAGTTTTCAACGTCATATGACTCCTTCTATTCCAATTTAAAATTAAAATGGTGAAAATCTTATATGCATTCAATTATCAAATAGAAAAAAATAATACTAACAACAATCCAATGCTGGAGATCACCTCTAATCTCTCTAGTGGATGGATCATTGTACAACCTCCGATAAATGTTGAACTATATAATATCGTGCTGCTCGACTTGCTATAGAAATATAAAATAAATTGTTCATATTTAATGTTATATAAAATATTTAAAAATATACTTACCAGATGCATTCTATGCGTACAAAATATATGGCTACCAGCTCGATGTGTCACCTCTAATATCCCCCGGTTCTACTGTCCCACTGAGAATCTCCTCTGAAATCCACCACTCAACCAATGTAAGTATAATCAATCACAAATGTGATATGAAATGTACACTTGTTAGTGGGCTCTACAAGGCTCATCAAATTCTGTCACTCCTGCTTTTTTAATGGATGTTCATCTCAAATTTTACAAAAACCATACAGAAAAATCCACGCCTAGACACCTTCCATGCCGCGTGGATAACGTCGCGCTCGCTATCATCGATGGGATACCATAAACCCTAAAAATAATTTATAATATCATGTTATTAATAAAATAAATTTTATAATAAATTATTCATATTAATTCCTAATTATTTCTAATTATTCATATTTATTCATATTTATTACTAATTATTATAAATTATTCTTAATTATTGAAATTTATTGATATTTATTATTAATTTTTACAAATTATTACTTATTATTCCTAATTATTACTATTGAGTACAAATTATTACTAATTATTACTAATTATTACTAATTATTACTAATTATTACTAATTATTACAAATTACTCATATTTATTCATAATTAATAATATTTATTTTTAATTATCCATATTTATTCCTAATTATTGCTAATTATTCACAATTATTCCTATTTATTGCTAATTATTCGTATATATTCCTATTTATTCATATTTATAACTATTTATTTCAAATTTCTCCAATTTGTTCCAAATTATACCCAATTATTCCTAATTATTCATATTTATTCTTATTTATTACTAATTATTCCTAATTATTCAAAATTATTCCTATTTATTCCTATTTATTTCTATTTATTACTAATTATTAAATAATTATTCTTATTTATTCGTAATTATTTTTAATTATTACTAATTATTCATATTTATTCTTAACTGTTACGAATTATTATGAATTATTAATAATTATTACTAATTATTCATATTTGTTCATAATTATTCATAATTATTCCTATTTCTTACTAATTATTCCTATTTATTCGTTTTATTCCAAATTATTCCTAATTACTCTTATTTATTCCTCTTTATTCATAATTATTAATATTTATTCTTATTTATCCATATTTGTTCCTATTTATTCATATTTATTACTAATTAATCTTATTTATTCCTAATTATTACTAATTCGTACTAATTATTCATAATTAATAATAATTATTAATAATTATTACAAATTATTAAAAATTCATCTTATTTATTCCCATTTATTTCAAATTATTACTAATTATTCTTAATTATTATTAATTATTCTTAGTTATTACTAATTATTACTAATTATTCATATTTATTACAAATTATTATAAATTGTTCATATTTATTCTAATTTTTTTCCTAATTATAAGTAATTATTTATATTTTTTTTAATTATTTCTTATTATTCATATTTATTCCTAATTTTTTTTATTTATTCATTTTTATTCCTAATTATACGTATTTATTATTATTTATTCCTATTTATTCGTATTTATTCATATTTATTCATATTTATTCATATTTATTCTTATTTATTCTTAATTATTCCTAATTATTTATATTTTTTTAATTATTCAGAATAATTCCTAAATATTCCTAAATATTCCTAATTATTCATAATTATTCATAATTATTACTAATTATTACAAATTATTCTAATTATTCCTTTTTATTACTAATTATAACTATTTATCCCTCTTTATACATAATTTTTACTATTTATTGTTATTTATTAATATTTGTTACAAATTATTACTAATTATTCATAATTATTACTATTTATTCATATTGATTCCAAATTATAACCTTTTTTCCATATTTATTCCTAATTAATACAATTTATTACTAATTATTACCAATTATTACAATTTATTAATATTTATTTCTATTTATTACTATTTATTACTATTTATTGCTCTTTATTATTAATTATTCTGAATTATTCTTATTTATTCCTAATTATTAATAATTTCAATTTATTATTACAAATAAATTCAGATAACAAAAAAATCATAATCTAATTTAATTACAACAAATCAATAATAATTATGTTTAACATAAAGAAAATAAAATAAATACTAAATTAAAAAAAAATTAAATACCATTAAACTTGATCTCTTATTGATGTAAGCGACATCACAACTTCTCAGTAAAAAAAACTCAGAGAACTTTTTACTCTAAAAATAGAGTTTAGAGAGAGAGAAAGTGAGAAATGATAAGTATAGAAATAAAACGGAGGGGTATATATAGGTTAGAGGAGTTGCGACAGGACTATTTGTGATGGGACCCGTTGCGAATACCTTTGCCCGCATTAATTACTGTTAGTGGTTAAATGGGTATTTGTAATGGGGCCAATTATAAAAAGTGATATGCTGACAAACCTTTTGTGATGAGAGAACTTCTCATCACAAAAACCTATTTTACTGCAGCTGGTATTTGCGACAGGTCTCGTCGCAAAAAACCTTCCCACGCTTTTGCGGACAGCCCATTCCAAACCAAGAATTACCTTTTTCAATGGGATCCCTAATCCCGGCGCAAATAAAAATTTATTTGTGACAGGAAGAACCCACCGTCGCAAATAACCTCTGGGATGGACTATTTGCGACGCGAATTAATCCTGTCGCAAATATGCTATCGTGAACGCCCTTTTTTCCTGTAGTGTCAGTTGTTAGGTTTGAAAAACCTTAGTGGTTGATATTTTTTTAAACACCACGGGGTAGGTCAATGGATGATGTGTACTTCCTCATCATGTTGTGTTCTACCTTGTGTTAGACTAACGATGAAAAACCCACCACCTCGGTGCTTATTTTATTTTTATGAAACCCAAATGGAACATTTCATTTGACCCTTGGTCACACTTTGTATCCCTCCAATTTCTAGCTTCTCACAATCGATCTCCTCCAGACTTCCTTGGAGTCATCTCGGAGCACCTCGGTCTTCCAAAACATGCAATGGGCCAATCCATGTGGAAATGGGTACTTAAAAATATTTCATATGTATTTGAGATGATTAAAACTACACTAAAAATTAAAATATATTACTCTAATAAAAATAATTTATTAGTATTACAGATAAAAATTTATAACTGATCATAACATCATTTTTTCCACAATTAAAATATATTAAAAATATTAAATACATGGGAATCATATTTTTTTATTTTTCATTTAATTATAATAATATATTGTTATAATCAATGGAAAGTGGAATAAAATTACCAAAATATTGTATAATTTATGGTAATTCATGAAAAAAATGTTACAACAATATAAATTCAAGTTAGAGAGATAATATTTTGGCATAATATCATAGTTTTAACACTATTATATCCAATTAACACTTACCATGGTGAATACATTTTTACCAGGTTTACTATTTATAATGACAAAAAATAAAAGAGAAGAATTTAAAAAATAGAAAACCTCGTAAATATAAATATGAAATAAAATTTTCATGAATGAATTTCTAGAATAATTGAAAAATAAATTTTAATGTAAACGCACAAAACGCATTGAAACCCATTTATAAAAATGAATTTTAATCCTAAAAATATTTTTTATTTAAAATTCTGTATGTTCAGAATAATTTTAAAATTTATTTGATTATATATAATATTTGGGTTCTCATTTTACTTTTTTACAAAATCAAAAACATAACAGGACTTCTAAATTATTTTATATAGTGAAATGAAATATTAGTTATTAAAAAATCTATATTTTCCATCATTTAACTATATATCAATCATTTATGAAAATTATAAATAGTTTTCATAGATATATTATGAAATATTTAGGTTATAAATCTTTCTCAAATTTTAAAACATATTTATAAAATTATTAAAAAATAATCATGATATGTATACAAAAAAATCGAATAAATTTTAATGAAAATGAATTTTTAATTATTATAAAACATTACTAATAAATTGGAAGTTTATTTCATATTAATCAATTAGATATTTTTTATTATTAAAATAAAAAAAATCTTATTATACATAATGTATTGAACATCGTTCTAGAATATCAATAGAATAACAAGATTACAAAAATACCATATTTTTATAAAAATACATTAATAGCCTTTCTCAATTTTCATTATACACATTTTTTGATGCAATTAAATGAATAAACCATAAGGTTCTTCTAAAAAAATTCTCGATATGTTGAATTTTCTACCATTAAATAAATTTAATATTATTAATTTTATAGCTTTCTTGGAAATTAAGTGTTCAATATTTTAAAATATTGTTGCTGAAAATCCACATCATAAAAATGGTTTACACAAATTTCATTGAAAAGTCCAAAATTGGAAAATAATGTTCACTTTTTATATAAAGTAATCATTGTTTCGATTATATATAATATAATAAAGAAATTAATATGCAGAAATATCAGATAATCATGATTTAAAATGAATGGTTGATTGGGAAATTAGAAATATTAATTATATATTTAATGACTATGAAAGAATAAATTATTATGTGATCAAAAAAGAACATCATTGAAAAAAAATTATGATGATATTTTTTTATATTTGGGAGATTATTTAATATTCAAGATTAAGAACAAGAAAAAATATAAAAAACCTGATTTATTAAAATCCATTAATGAATCATTATCCTCTAGTCTTTTGTTTATAATATTTCCTCCTCTAAAACAATAATGAGTATACATGAATAATCATTCTAATTCCTTAATTATTAAAACCAACTCCTAATAGACCAGGAGGCTTAGAAAATATTGAAATATTATTTCTCATGCTTTTATTTATGAAAAAATCATAAATGGGTAGAACATGATTAAATAAATTCTAATATGGATAATCCGTTATGTGAAGAAATAATATATTAATCTCAAAATTTACCAACACCACACATAATTTTGAACATAAATTATTCCATAAGTAATAACCTTTAAATAAATCAAAATATTCCTGACAAAATTGAGAAGGAAAAAATATAAAATATTTGATAACATATTCTTCCCTAAAAAATTTCACAATTATTTTAAAAAATCAGTCACTCATAAAGTCGCATACCAAAAGTTCATATTCTCTTATCATATACTCATATAAATATGATAATATTTCCCATAAATGTCGAAAATCACAATGAAAAATTGTAATATCATATATACTAATAATATATAACCCAATTCGGATTCGTAAAAATACATTATTATCCAAAAATATTTCCATTAACCTATATCATATATTGTTCCAAAAATAAAAAAATTATTTTAATATTACATTAAAAACATTGTCATCTAATTATTTTTTAATCCCATGGATGTCTCAATAATAAAACATTTATTACCAAAATTTAATAAATTTTTTATCCAATTAAACAAAATCAACTTATAATCATTGATCATATTAACCATAATAGTTTTTAATGTATTTAAAAATTTTATCAACAAAATATATTATAACTATTACTAATATAAAATTAATCTAAAAACACATACTAAAACAAAGGGTTTTTTTGAAAAATTATATCAGATAATATTAATAATCTGTTAAAACTCAAATCAAATAAAATATAAAAAGTGTTGTTTATGATTGTACACATATGACCAACCTTATAAATAATAACTCATAATGGTATCTAACAATATTTAAATGTCACCATCTAAATCATCTGAACCTCCTAACATTATCTAATCTTTTCTATTGATAACTATTGTAATTCCAAATAACATAAAATACAAATAATTAAATTATTTATATCATGGATTTAAAATTAATGAAATTGTGGAATATTTTGGTTTAGAGTATTATAGAATTTGGGAAAAACACCTACATATAAAATCATTATAACACAATCTCATGCTTCCACAGTATTCCCTTTTATTCCATTATAATGAATTCTTAAATTAAAACACATGTTTCATTTAAAACTATGTATCTTCATTTAATATGTATAAACATAATTAGAAAATAATTCATTCTATAGTTTGTACTTTTAACTCCCTGAATATTTTGTTTAAAATATTAATAGGATAGATATCTTTATTAGCACACAACATCATTCATTAAGAAAATTGAGATATGTTATAAAAATATTATCATTTAAAAGTGATGTAGATGTTTAATTGGAAGGTATTAAAATTAGTAAACATATTATAATACATTTTTATAATGGACCCTATCAATATTAATATGTAGATTAATCTTTCTAAAAAATCACATTGTTATTATGGTAGACATTTTATGCTTTGAAAATTAAATTTTATTTAAAAATAATATAATTTCATTTTGTAAAATGAAAATATTAATTTATTTATAAGATTTTAACAAATTTTAATTTTTTTAATTGAAAATAGCTTTTTAAATTATAACTCCTAAATTATCTTAGGGATAAATTTTTTGAATTTTCTGAAATGATAATATTTTTAATGAGAAGTTAAAAATATCAAATTTTCAAATACTCCATTTTATTTTCATTAAATATAGTAATTGAATAGTCCTACTGTATTATTTATTTTTTCGTAAATTTTAATATATTCTTTTAAATTTATAATAAAATAATTAACCCCATTCTAATAAAAAACATTCATGATTTTGATAGTAGTAAATATTCTGGCTTAAAAAATAATTTTTTTCTTAAATACTCTTTTTCAATGCATTAGAAAAAATTATTGTAATTTTTTTTAATAAAACTACTGTATATTGAACCATTAAAATTGATTCAATATTTTCAATTATTTTTTCGACATTTATGAAGTAGGATACCATAATTTTTGGTCTTTATAAACTATAATCATGGTAAATATTGTTCACCTCAGTAAGTACCAAATTTTTAAAACATGGTTATAAATATATTATAATGTTATTAAATCAAACTAAAAAAATACTATAATATATTTTTTGTTGTATATATTAGTATATAAATTTATTAAATTCCAATATATTAAATCTTTTCTTAATTTTACATATATAAAGTCTTTTATATTATTTTATGTAAACACAAATACAAAATGCAACTCACTTGATTTTAATAACATTTTTATATTAAAGAAGGGATATGGAAATGTTATGAAATAATATATTAGTATTTTTTTGATTAATAATTTATTTATATGTATATATTTTATTTTTATTCTTTATTTATTATATAATTCCCTCAAAATCATACATTTTGCCCGCACAATTCTCGCAAAAGGATTATAACAATCAAATTAAATTATTTTAAAAACATAAAAGTCATATTATTACATTTAAATATTGTGTAAAATAAATTTTATCAATATTTGTAAAATTTAATTTAGGATTAATGAATTTATATTTTAATTAATTTTTTATTTTGATGGATTTAATGTTTATATTAAGGAATATTGTAAAAAGTGACTTGAATGATATTTTATGAAAACCATTATTTTATTAAATTATTTGAAATATATTAATTATATAAAAACAAAAAATACAATGATAAATGATCTAATATTTTATCTACATTCTATTAATGTGTATATTATTAACTTATAAGTATAATTATAAAACATCACTATTGAAAAGGTAGTTACTAAAGGTAATGTGGAAATAGATTTATGAAGGGCATAATAAAAAAATAAGTTAAAATGACAAAATAACAATCTACAAACGAAATATATGGTTTTAATTAGACATAAAATTTTCCTCTTTATAATTTGTGCCATTATTGATCCCTATTTATCAGAATGAAATTTAATATTATTTTAAAACCATGATCAATTACTAGATTTCCAATCACCTTGATTATAAATATAAACCCATATTTTATATTCATTGTACCACATTAAGTCATCTATCTTGAAAAATCCTTTCTTAGTTTTCTTATAAACATCCATATTAATTACCTATTTGTTTCGGTCTTCTTATAAGACTAAATAATGGAGTTTTAGATGGTATCTAAATGAATTTATCGTATAATAGTAAATCATATTTAATGAATCTTTCAAAATTACATCCACTTATACTTCGTCTAAATATTTTGAAAATGTCCTAAAACAATAACTATAATATCATAAATATCCATTTATGTTTTTATTATTATGGGAAATCCATTTTCAATTTAATTTATATCTTACAAAAATAAAAAACATAGCTCTTTTGATTGTAGATATTATCAAATCCATATAGCAATATAATTTGTTGTTTATAATAATTTGAATTAGATGGTTGAAAACATATAAATAATTAATATAAATTAAATTTTTTGAATAACTTTTTTAGAAATATAATATATCAATTCTTTATTTTTTATCTACCTTTTGGTTGATGATAATATCATTCATGAAAATGTGTAGACTACCACATCAATGATGCATTGAAAAAGATTTTTCATATACAATTTACATGGATATTAATTAATATATATTCAATTTATTTTTATGAAATAATAAAAATTTTATGAATTTGAATTATTATTTACATTACATTCTTTACTACAATTATATATTGAGAAAAAAATTCATATGTATGTACAATATACCATCCCCATGGAAGGTGTATCTCAATTTTCAATCTCCACCTTTAAAGAACTATTATAAAAATATATAAAATGAATAAATATTATATTTATAAAATTAATATCACTCCATATATTATGAATCTATAAAATAATCACAATAACCAATACATCTGTAATGAAATATATAGGAAAAAACAATGAAGTTAACACCAAATATTGTGCTGATAAATAATGATTGTTGATGAAATTTTGTTAAGATGTGATATATAGATAATCTATTATACTATAAATATGAATATTGTTTTAGTATAAATTAATAATAGGTTTAAAATCATTATAAAAGTTTTAAACAGAATTTGGCAATGAATAAGAATGGAATTAAGGATTTTGTCCCAATTTCCCTTTATTGAAGAATGTTTTAATGATATACAAGTAATTTATTTTCTATGGTGTATATAAAAACAATTTTACATGTTATATGATAAATAATTGATACATATATTTATTTTTTCATAAAATAAAATTTATTTCAATAATGAGAATTTGATGTCAAAGTTACCAAGTTGTAAGTGATTCTATAAATACATTTTTTTATTGAGTTACATTACTTCTAAATTGACTAAATTATAAACTGATTGTCCATGCAATTACATATCACTTTATTTAGGTGTGTTTAGATTTTTTCTGTGAATTTAGATATTTAACACATAATCATTTCATATGTTAATCATCATTTCAATATATTGATCATTGTGAAGGGGTTTCATAACTCAATTTCTTTTAATTGTTTTATACATATACTTTATTGAATATGTTATTTCATGATTATGTGTAAAATGACTTATTTATAGATTTATGTTTTAATTTCAATTTTTTTGTATTTAAATTTTTCTACATATATTTACATCATTGATGAATTTTAACCCCAATGATATAATATTTTCAATATATTTCTTACCAATTTCATCTCTATTAGGACTTATTTGGTATTATATACAAACTTAAATTTATACAGTTTTTATACAAACCCCATAATTTATTTAACATAAATATATATTTATTCATTATTTCTAATATTTAAATTCATCATTACACATTAAAAATGATACAATGTAAAAGTCACTAAATATATAGTAATTAAATTTTCAATCAAGTGTTTCTAGAATTTATTATATTCATGATGTATTGAATATTATAAAATATTCTCCACATAGATAATATATTTTATATCCTTTTATATAATTATATCGATTTCTTGAATTCTTATATATTTTCCTCTATTTTTTAATTGAATGACGAAAATATATGCATAATAGAGATGTGGATCTTATCTATCTCATTGATCAAGAATATTTATCATAAATGTAAATATTTTAAAAAATATAGTTTCAAAAAATAAATTTTTATTTACTCAAAATAGTTGTTAAATAAATTTTATGTTTTCCATTACTTTTTATAGAGTTTATAATAATTTGTTGTAGTTTTTTTTGGAAGGGATAATTTCAAATTCCTTTACTAAAAATTAAACTGGCTGTTTCTTTTTAACATATAAAATTCTAACCAACTTTCTTAGCACCATAACCATTTTATGATGTTTAAATTATTATTCCTGATTTAAATGATATCCAAAATTAATATTATTATTGATTTTTATATTTTCAATATAATATTATATATTTTATAGTCATTAAAATTATCTTGAGACCTTAAATTTTTTTGATCACATTTTAATTAAAATTTAATTTAACTAATATTTCCAAATTCGTTTTTTCATGGATACACTAATTTTAAAAACCATATACAATTTCAATATATATTTTAAAAATAAATGTGATTTAATTGATATAATATTATTGGTAGATAAATAGTGATATGATATACTTTTTATTAATTAAATTGATAATTAAATATATGAGGAATAAATTACAAATATTACGTATGTTTGAGGTTTCATTTATAGAAATCCCATTAATGCATCATTAATTCGGATGAGACAAACCAGGTCTGGTATTTAATTATGTAATTAAAAATTTATATATGATTTAATAGAACATTGTCTCGATGGAAATTTTTCAATATTTGTAATTATGTATTCTATAATTATAAAAATTAGTCATTAATTTCCATATGGATATTTTAACAATTATGATACCCAAGTATTTGTTTTAGGATCATGAAATTTTTTATATGAAATAACATAATCATATTTTAGTAATGGAATATTATTTTTCATGCTAATGTTATTGTTTAAATGAATTTTTTTCCAATTATTTATCATTCCAAATTCATTATTACATTTTCGATTAAAATATATTCTATTTTATATAATCCTTCCCGAGAATTATAGCTCGCTATATTTTTTTTTGTTTTCCATTCATCTAGATATGGACAATGAATCTTTGAATGATATCAAAGATTCATATTATTTATTTTCACTGTTTTTGGTATTTTATATTTTATTTCTATTTTAAAAAATGAGAATTATTTATATATATTATTATTGAAAAAAATTAAAAAATTTGGTCCTTTGCGATATTATTTCTTGTATCTTATACAAATGTTAAAAATTAACAATAAAAATTATACACAATTTTGGAACGAATTCATTTCATTTAATAAAACAAAAAAAATTAGTTGGGTATTGGTCAATTTTTATTATATTGAATAGTGTATGTACCCTTGATGTGCACATGGTTTGAAAGTCTAAAGGGATTTACATGGGTTAATAAAAAATTTCTTTATGAACAACTATAATGGATTTGAAAGGACTATGATCGTCTATGGTGAATGCTAAAAATAAGGATTAATAGATTTAAAATAAATTATTATCATATTGACATCCAATGAATTATTTTTCATGGTAATTTTATTTACCAATAAGATTATTATTTCTCAGACTGTTATTTTTTGTTTTATTCCATTTCATAATGTAGGAGGAATCATCTTAACATTGAATATTACAGAAAATGGAATGATCTAACTCCTAAGAAACTATATTAAATGAAATTTGTAGGGGTAATCCTTATAATTTTTTTCTAATAATTATTATCATTACGTAATTAAAAATCTCAACATGGTAGAGTTTCATTACACACATGATAAAAGAAATATCAATTCTCATAAACACCATGGTTAGAAAATGATTTAGTTTCTACATGTCAAGTACATTTAATTAAGAACATAATGAAATGTCATAGATAAATTGGAAGATAATTTTAGTAAGGAAAAATGGTAATAGAAAAATTAATCTCAAAAAATAATGAATAGTATGATAGATTGATATTAATTTAATTTTATTCTTCTAATATTATTTCATTGTCTTATCTATGGGGAATATGTGAAATTTCCAAGTCAAAACCCATATCTAGTGGATACCATATTGACTATGGAGTGACTTATGATATGTAAATATTTGTAGTACAAAGATAAAATATTGTATATATTGGGATTCAAAAATCATGTTGTTGAAGTGTTATAGCACATATATTTTTGTAATAAAAATCATGAATCATATACGAGATATTACTTAATAGTTTTTTATTTATTATTTGATAATACATTTTTAAATATTCCATTAAATAAGAAATTGAATTTACTGGTAAGGTGATAATTTCTTTATACCATAAATTATTTTGGAAAATTCATCCATTAATAATAAATTTATGTATAAATATTATTTTTTTAGGATAAATAGTCAATTAATATTGATGAAGTAAATTTTATATTATTCGTAGCCTTGAAAAATACTAGTGATTTGATGAATAATTTTACTAATGGTTTGGATTTATGGAATATATTCAATAATATATAATTTTATTTAATGAATATGGATATAGATAATTTTTTTTGATCAGGTGGTATTTCATTGATGTTTTATAGTGATTATTTGTGATTAGTATTTTCAATAAAATATATGATCAAAGTATTCACATGGTTGTAGTGTGATATTATGATCTACATCATGATTTTTGAGTAAAAATTTAAAATAAATTGGAAGTTAATATGTAACATAAAATGTTTTATATGTTTGCATGTTTAATTTTTATTATATATTTATGAGGATTCCAGAAGCTTACATGTTATGGAATGAACAAGTAATATCATTGGGGGTAATTTTTGAGGTTTTACAAATTAATTTATTATATTTATCTTTATTAGATAAATTGAGAAAACCATTTTTTATATAATTATAGAATGTAATAAATAATTTTATTTTTATTATAAATCTTATGATCCACTAGATTTAAATTTTATGACTTTCAGGAAAAAAAATAATATTGGATAATCATTTATATAAATAATATATGAAAATGAAATTTACCATTTCATAACCAGTAAGTGAAATTGTGTTTATTATATGAAAATGAATTAATTAAGTATATTTTATGGGGTTATATATATATAATATAAATGGATCCCTGAACATTTTGAAAATAGACTTGAAATTAAAATTTTAAATGATTAGATTTACTTGTGAGTACGTGATGTTTTTTTCACCCATGAATGTTATACAGTTTTGTGGAAATTAAATTTCCCATGTCGATGTTCTCTACAACTATCAATTTGTAATCAGATGAATTTTTTCCATCATGTATATATTTTAATTTACCAATAGAATTAACCATATATGGGTACCCTTTATATATTATTATAGGAAAACATAATTCTTCACAAATAACCATCTCAAAATATTATTTATTATCATTATATTCGATGTGGGTTTTCAATAAAGTAATTTTGATTTGTTGAAACAATGATTAATTAGATAATATTGTTGGAGTGATTTTTTAATGGTTATAATTTATTACCCTGCGAAATTATTTTAAAATAATTATATGATTTATATCTTCTTTAACACGCAACATCAATCTAAATCCAATAAAAGTTATATTATATAATTATTATTATTTATATGGGTTATAGTAGTTGAATTAAAGGGTAGAAATTTGAGTTAACATTGTTTGAAAAATATATAAAGGTCATTCTCAATAAAAAATATTTCATTTATTAATATGAAATATTCACTAAATTTTTAATGAATTCATTTTATACTTCATAAATTCTATTTTGTTTATAATTGATTTTATTTCATTTTACACATGGAAACTTATAATAAATTTTTATCACTTTTATAATTTATATTATATATGTTTTAATATTTTTTAAATAATAATTTCCAAATTAACTGAGCATAAAATTTTACGTTTTTTATGAAATGATTAATTTTTGTGAATAGTAAATAATACAAACAAATCAAATACCTTCATTAATATTCATTAAATAATGAATTTTAAATTCCCTACTATATTTTTTTCATATTAATATGAAATATAATATTATTTATTTAGAAAAACCAAATATATTCCATTTCAATTAAATGTAATCATTATCTTGATATAAATTAAATTTTATTCTTGAAATTTATTTTTTCTAAAAACATATTCTCGTTGAATTTTATAAATATATTTAAAAATATTTGTCTCCCAATTATAGGGATTTAATCAAGAAAAATAGATATAATATTTTGAGTTAAATGGTTCAAATTTGGTATTTATGACACGTTTATTTTTTTTCTACATATAAATTATAACTGTTTTAAATATTTGTAACTATGGTAAATATGTTTACCCTTGTTTAGGGTAAAATGGTAAAAACATGGTAAAAACTATGTGGA
Organism: Viscum album; assembly: GCA_963277665.1. NCBI lineage: Eukaryota > Viridiplantae > Streptophyta > Magnoliopsida > Santalales > Viscaceae > Viscum > Viscum album. The sequence goes on from OY728138.1 coordinate 837,250,160, forward strand.
AAGGACTATAAATAATAAAATGAGTCTATATTTAATTTTATAATATTTATCTAACAATTTTAATACCAAATTATATTGTATTGAATTTGGTGAAATTTTCCTTTGAATATTACTTTTATATTGTGTTCAAAATAATAAATAATGTTTCCCTATTTCTTAAAATTTATTATATAGGATTACATGGGGATAATAATATGATATTTATTAATATTAAAATATATTTTTAATATGATTATTTTTTTAATATTTTATATACTTTTTAATTATATAAATATCATAAAAATTTTCATGACCTGACAATGTGGTTTAGCAAGTAGTAGAAATATCAATGTAACCGATTTTAAAAACATAAAAAGTAATATTATTTAGATGATATACCATTTAACAAGAATTTTATGGTTAATTAAAATTTATAATTTACCATTATAAGGATTATATTTGAATTAATTTTTTATATTGATGGATTTTATGACAAATTAAATGTAAATATTAAAATAAAACATTGATGATATTATACGAAAAATATATATTTTTAAATTATTTCTAAATAATAAATCTTTAAAAAATATAATTATGATATAAAATGGTCTAAATGTCATCCACTGACCATTTACGAGATATTTTTTCATTTATATGTTAAACTATAACTATAAAATATTGAAAAATATGTGATTGTCGATAAGTCAAAATGTTTTTACATGGGGTTAATATAAATACATGATGGTTAAAATGATCCAAAAAATTTATTAAACCTCATTGGTTGGTGTATATTATCATAAAACATAAAAAAATTAATATGAATCAATTTTAATCCATTTATTAAGGAATCACGATTCATAATATTTTAAAACATTGACAAATTACTAGTTTTTCATTGACCAAAATTATAAAAGGATACTCGTCATTTTAATACTTTACAAACCATTGAGAAAGATATCGTGGAAAATACATATCCATATATCTTATAAAAATTACTATTTATTAACTATATTTTATTTCCATTATAAAATAAAATTTCATGGATCATTAATAATTGATATAAAATAAGTATACCAAAAAATAGGTAAACTAATTTATCGACACTTTCACCTTTATTTTTTCTTATAATTACTATAAATATATTATAGCCATTATTAAATAAAATCATCAACATCATATATTAAATAAGATGTTATTATTATTATTTTATAAAATAATTACATCTATATTGCATCCTACAAAAAGAGAAAAAATCACATGTTGTTATATATAGCTTTCCAACTCTACATCGTGGTGTTATTCGTTTTTATCACTATTTTAATTTGATTGTTTTATGTACGGAAATAAAGAAAAAATTTAATTTTTATGGACTAATTATTTTTATTGAAATATAAAATATCAATTAATTTCATGCCATTTCATAAATAATAAAATGTTATCATCTCTCGTCTGTATGTGTAGACTGCCACATATACAATGTGATGTGATTTTATTTTCATTTATGATTTACAATTATAGTAATAGAGATATATTTAATGAATAAATATGATAAATATGATATAATAATTATTCTATAATGTATATTTATTATTTATCATTCTATTTTCATTTTTCAAAATGTTAAAATGGTGTTCATGCGTACATATCTCCTACCATATCAATGAAAATTGCAATTCATTTTTCTATAACTATCTTTCAATAATGACTCTAAAACACATCTTATTAATATATTATTATGTTCTACTGGTGGATGAAAAATAATCTCCAGGAATGTGTGGTGAATAAATAAAATAAAAAATTTATTTAATGATTATATAAAATGAATTAATGTATTTTAAATGATAATTAATATATTTTATTATCATTTGAAAAATAAACAATCGATGGATAATTTTCAAAGTTGTTAGGTCCAAATATTTCTACATTAATCTTATACATATCTATTTGTAATGTGATATGTTTTTCAATATAATGATATTTTATGTTGAATCATAACCTTATTATAACCATCTTTTTCTAGTAGATGTATAATAAAAAAGACAACTAAATTTGATTTTAAGATTCACAACTGCGTTACAACAATTACTTTAGGAAACATGAGTCACAAAAATAATGATCTAAAATTTTTAATATCAGAGTCCCAAACTGAGGAAATATAATATTTATTTTGTAAAGAATGAAATAAAAGTTGAAATAAATTGTGAGAGATTGGAAAAAGTTCTACAAACACAAGAGTCCATAATAAAGAGATAAATAATTAATTATTGGTTATAGTTATTGATTATTGGATTAGCTCATCTTTTCAGGGTAATAAAAGTCAATGAAGAAGTAACTCAACATATGAGGGATCATTAAGATGATAAAATAATGATCTTAAATTAATTTAAATATAATAAAAAATTTATATGACTATAGATTTAATCACAATGAAAAATAGACTATTTATGTAGTTATCAATCTTCATAAAATAAACCATAATAGTTTGATATATAATCTCTGAAAATCATACAATATCTAAATAAATAATGTTAAAATAGTTATAATTATATAAAATAATTTTAATAGCGTAATTGTTTTGTTGTATAAAAATCATATTCTAGAGATACTGAAATAATTCAAACAAAAATAATTATTAAATTTGAATAAATAAAACGAGTCAAACAAATTTAAATATAACATTTAATATAATTAAATAATAATATCTCAAATAGCTCCAAATATTACATCATAATAAAGTATTTTTAAATATTATGCTTAAAATATTGAAATTGATAAAATAGAATGCATAACAATGTTAAAAAATAATTAATTTTTATTCTGTAACAATAATGTATGCATATTGAATTGTATGTTAATATAGGATACATGAGGTGATAAAATAATAATAGTAAATTATAATAAACATAGAATAAAAATAATTTATTCATAAAAAATTCATAAATGATATAAGAAATATTATTATTTTGAATTGAGGGGTTCTATTTTTTTAACAAAAATAAGACCACAAAATAAATTGGAATTAAAAAACATTTTATCTAGTGGATGCATGATTTTTGATATAATGGTTGTATTATTTTGAAACATTTGGTAGAAATATTTTTGAACAATTAGGATACGTATTTATGAACATATAATAAAAATATTTTTTGAGTTCATGGTTTAAATATTTTTATAATAATGGTAACAATATTTTTGAACTAAGGGTTATATTATTTTTAAACAAATAATATAAGAAGATGAATAAATATTTTTTGAAACATAACTCTTGATAAATATATTTTATTTAATATTCTAACATGATGAATTCTTTAACATATTAATATTCAGAAACAATAATTTATGTGAGGAATAATAATTTAAAAACATAACATATAATATTTAAGGAATTCATACACAATAATATCCCCACTTATTTAAACAAAAAAAATAAAAATATAACATATAATATAGAAAGTACATGAAATGACACACACAAAATCCACCAGTTATGTTTCAATATAAACAAGAATATGAAAATCCAACAGATATTTATATTATCTAATCATTTGAATTTTAAAAAATTAAATATAAAAACAAATGTACATAAAAAAAGTTCAAATAATTCATCTTCCAATATCATAAATTCAAATTTATTTTTTTTAAATTAAAATCTTTAATGTTGTTGAATTTATTTTTAATATGATTATTATTGGGGATAAATTTAGAAGAAATTAATAATTATTATTTTGATAATCATTAATAATATGAAATATAATATTCTTATGCTTTGTTCTAAAATTTTGTAATGAATTTATTTTGAAAAATAATTTGATGATATGTTGACATAATAATTAGGAAATTTTATGTTATAAATCCGAAACATCACATAGTGCTTTCAGAATTCATAAATATTGAGCACAACGACTAGCAGAATAGATATACATATCGTTTGATATAGATAACGAAAATGATAAATTCTTCCTTGAGAATAAGAAATGAAACATTGTCCAAGAAAATTATAAAAACATTCTGTAAATTTATTTAATTCTATAGCCTCTAAAATCCGATTTAGATTATGATATTAAATAGAAAATTATTTTTCCTAAAATAAATCTGAGATAAATTTTCCATTAACATGTCTAATTATTATTTTCAATCCATTAAATGGATTGTCATTACGATCAACATAAAAACATAAACATAAATATGATATTGGGTCAAGATTTAGTAAATTAAATAAATATACCAATAATTTATTTATAAACATTAATACAAATTTTATTTCTGAGATTCATCAACAAATAATTATTAATTTTTCCTAATTTGAATTTTCATATAAATATATGATTCTAAAAAACATTTAATCTAACTCATTATCATTCATAGATTGATAAAGGAAAATATTATCTTTTCATTTATAAATTTTAATTCACCAAATTAAAATTATTTCTACCATTAATATCATATCAAAATCAAATGTCATCAATATATAATTTTTTTTCAAATTAGTTCACATGAAGAATAAGATATTATATAATCAAAAAAATTTAGGAAAACATAAATTTCCTTATGAATTAATTTTATAAAATGTGTTAGATTACAATTATCTTTACTGAAACCATTATTCTATAAAAAATGCTTCTAATACCAAGAATTATATGGTAGTTTGAGACTATATAATTATTTTGATAATGTAAACACATGAATAAGAACATTTTTATTTTGATAACTTATTGGCTGAGAATGATAAAATTAATTAGTAATAAAAAAATTTATTAATAATTATTAATGTCCTTTTAATAAAATATAAAACATTGAATATATAAAAAAATAACAACATTCTACAATCCTTTAACAATGAAATAGGAACACATGAATCTTCAATGTTTATACCTTTATCTTGAGAGTATCCTTGAGAAACATGTCTTACATTTTTTTAATATATGTCATGATACATCTATAATGATACTAAAAATCCGATCATTTATAATTTCATTCTTAACAATGGTAAATTAAAATAATAGAAAAATTATTTATATATAGCCGATTAAGGTCATCTTTCATAATAAAAATCCAGTTTACATAATTTTATGCATCAAAAACATTATTATGAACCATATATGTAACTGAAGATTTGATAATAAATAATTTTTAAGAAGTACATCAATTTTTCATACTAGAACTTATGTAACCAAACATATTATTAGTGGTACAATCATTATCAAAACTCAATGATCTATGACAAAATTGGGAATATTTTTTGTCTCGATAATAGAATAATTCATTAGAAGTGTTTCTTCAAAAAAAAATTAATATCCATAAATTCATTTTAATTATTTTTTGAAATAGATTTTTGAACATCACAATCTTCATCAAGAACAATATTTATAGATTCATTTATATTCATAGTATTCTTATAAAAAAATATATAATATTTATTGTTAAATGAATAACCATGGAAGATACCTTTATTAATTTTTAAGTAAATGTTATATAAATTTTCATTTTTTAATTTGTTCAAAACTAAATGACAAAAAAACAAAAATATTAAACCATTGGTGTTCGATAGTCAAATAATTCATAAAGAAAATTTATGAAAAATAACATCTAACCTAAAATCATTGAAAATATATCAAGAACAATTAAAATAACTAGCATACAAAATTCCGATAAACTATATTCATTATGTAATGTTCAATACATTACTATTTTAGTTATATTATTTTTTCAAACTCAATTTTTTTGTGTTTCTAGGATAATAAAATTAACAGTCATTATGATTACATTCAAAAAAATAAAAATAAAATTGAAAAATTCATCACCATTATCACTTATAATATTAATATTTAAAAAATTATTTATATTTTAAATTAGAAGAAAAAATATATGTAATATTTTATGATTATCATTCATAAATTAAACAAATATACATCTACTAAAACCATTAGAAATAACAAATAAATATTTATTATAAGTTAAACAAGAATATTTCATTGGTCCTAATGGATTATGAATAAATTGGTCAATAAGCATAGAATTAGAATTTTTTTTGATATATATAAAATAATCTTTTTGTTTCTTAATATATATTCATGAATAAAAAAATTCTCCATTTTAACCATGTTAAACCTTTAATATGTCTTTTCTTGGATAATTTGGGTTTCATTTAAAATTTAGAATGACTAAGAATTTAATACCAGAGAACTCCATCCGGTGTTATATCATTAAGTCACATAATATTTTCACTTAAAAGATCATACAAATTATAAGAATAAATATTGTCATTTATATACACATAAAAATAAAATTTTTATATTTAAACACTAAAAATTAATTATTTTCAATCATAACTAAAATAGTAACATTAAAGATTTGTGTTTTTCTATTTGTATTATTTTTATAAACATATAACTATAAAAACTTTAATGTTAAAACAAACTTTAAAATACTTACTTGAAAAAAACTTACTCCATTCCTTTATAATTATTTTTAAAATATATATATCATAAATAATATTTTGCGAAATTTAAAATATTTCATGGGTCTCCACTAATTTTCAAATAACTTCCACCTTCCATGAACTATGTTTTTTTCAATTTTTTATTGTTATCCTAATTTTTATTTAATGCTTTCAGGTATAGGTTAGACAATTCCTTGTTACATATGGATTTATCAATTGAATTGAATTATATGTAAAATTGTAAACCAAAATGATAATAATTTTTTAATTCATTTTTGTATTTTTTATCATGAACATCCAAGATCATTTTGGATAGTTGGATTTGATATGAATTTATTTTCAACATTCATTACAGTTTAAATGTAGTCCATACACAGAAACCTTCTTTTCAATTCGAACTTCAATTTTATATTTTTGTTTTCACTTAATGGTTTTTTTAGATGTATTCGTGATATTAATGATAACTACGATTCGATTTTTATATTCAACTTTTCCCATTCCAAGGACTTGGTTTTTGATGACTTAGAGAAATTATTTATATTTTACATTAAATATATTCCATTCCTCTTTAATTTTTTCTTAAAAATTCGTTTACTGAAGGTCATAATGTAATAATGGCCAAATGAGTTCATCCATTGTGTACTCTTTAATGTTATTAATTTAATAAATTAAAACCTTATTTGTATTTCACATATTTGGTAAAGCTCTTAGGACTCATCAAAAAGGTATATTAATATCCAAATATTCTATAATGAATTTTTTTCCATTCACAATGATTGTGAATATATTGAATGTTTGTTTCACAATTTAATATCCCTTTATTAAGAAGTCATGGTACTCCACTCGATGCATTCCATGTTTGGTTCAAATAATATTTTCTAATCCAACATGAGTAACTTTTAAGGTTTTTTAGATTTGATTATCTATATTAATAGTAGACATATAATTATAACACAAATTTTAATTAAAAAATATAATATATATACTAAATTTTAATTCCACAAATTTCTAATGGAAAATTTTCTTATAAGAGTATCTAGGTTGGATTTTAGTTTCATTTATGGTTTCCCATTGACTGGATAGTTTTCAAGAAAAAACTACTTGATCTATGACTTCATTCTAGATTTCTAGTATAGCTAATCATATTCATCAATGTGAGGACACTTCTGAGGAAGTCATCTATCATTTTTAATCATTCATTCCTTATTATATTAACATTATCCTTATACTATAAGGTGTAGGATTGCAATATTAAAAAAACATTTAATATAAAAAATTATTTAGGAAAAGTATTTAAAATGATTTGATAAATTCAAAATTAAATAGACTTTATTTATTATTGTTAATGTCAATGGGATCATAAAAGATGATCTAGAGGGCGGGGTGAAAATAACAGATTAAAAAATTATTCAATGATTAGATTAAATTTCTAAATTATATTTAAAGATTAATTAATATAGTTAATTAATAATTGAGAAAAATAAATAGAATAATTATTTTATATAGTATTTTAGTCTAATGTTAACATAGAATACTATTATACCCCTCTACTTGATGAGTAACATGTTTTCATCTATAATTAATTTTTTAGGGGAATCATAATAGGATTACAATATACTTTTTATAGAGATTTTATAACATGAAATGTACTTAGAATTTTTATTGGGTATCACATCCCAATTTAAATTTTCATTTTCAAGGCGTTTAGTCAAAATAATAATGTTCATGACATTGGAAACTGGGAGTCAAAACATGAAGAAATAAATTTATATTGTACGTAAATTCCTAAAAAAGGTGAATTAATGTTTTAGATATGGGAAATATTATTATAGATACAAGATACCACGATGAGAGAAATACATTAATAAGTATATGTTATGGTTCTTGAGTATTAGATCAGATCATCTCATCAATGTTGAATAATTACAATAAGATGTAGTTGAGAACATGGGTGATCATCTATATGATGAAACATCACATTAATTTTTTTTTGTAATTTTAAATTTCAAAACATTATTATTGAGAAATATTATTTTATCATTGATGTTGTTAATAATCATTTGAGAATTATTCAATATCCATTATATAAATTAAAAAAATCATACAGAAGATAAATAACGCATGTAAAAACTGTTAGAAAAATTAAAAATAATAATTGTAGAGTCATACTATTTCATCATATATATAAATAGATTAAAAAGTAATTGAATACATTTAAAAAATATTTAATTTTAAATTTTAATATTTATAATGATTCAGAAAAAATTAATGCACTTTCAAAATTAATTAAATATTAATAAGTCACATAAATATTAAAATATCTCGAGTATACAGACATTCTAAATATATTATTTCAAATAATGAATCAAAAAAATAGATTCTTTAACCATATTATTAATAATAAAATTTAATTCTTAAATATTAAATTATCAAACATAAATTTTATTTAAATATTGTTATCATGTGTTCATAAATATAATAAAAAGATAAAGTAAAATAAAATTATCAAAAAAATATTTAGCTTAAATATAAGGACTCGACCATAAACATTTCATAATATTGAATTAAATGAATAATTTACATTGAGGATCTTTTCATGTTTATATTTTTATATAATTATGCAATAACTATTACATTTCATTTCAAATAAAATTAAAATTAGACACTTCTTCTCAGTTTCTATTTATTCAAAAAACAAGAACTCTTGAAAAAATAAGTCATGTCTAATTCCATGTTTAAGACAAAATGACTTTTCCTTGATCCCATCCTTGACCCTATTCCACATTATGTCATGTGAAAAAAATTTCAAAAACTTGGGATGTGCATAAAAAGCTCAGTAAAGGATACACAAAGAATGAAAAATGTTAGATATTCAAAACAATAAAAAAAACCATGAATACTTTAACATATGTAATAATTTTCACCTTTAAGAAGTAGTAAATACTCATCACTAAATAAAAGATCAATACATAACCTTTGGTAAACAAAATATTACCATAAAACCCATATAAATATCACATAACATATAATGGTAACATGGGACATAAACATACATAAAAGGAATAACCATATGTTCGACTTACACATATATCACTAAATTGAATAGCCCTATGACTGACTTCCATAACCAATGAATTTTATATTATCTCGTAACCACATGTCCTGGTATTTACAGCACCACCCGTCATTTGGTTTATTATGTAACCACCCATCAAATGTCCAAGTACAATTATAAAATAATAATATATAAAACAAATACAAAGGAAAGAAAAATTTTCCACATTTCAATCACAATATATCACATAAATATATTGACATAATAAATCCATTATCAAAACCATATTCAATACCAAAATACATAAAATATTATATGGTATTATTTTATTTTAAAAAAATTATGACTTATTGCGGGAGCCAAAAATCAAATAATACTTGGGCAGCGGAAAAGGTCATTGTCACCGCTTACATTAAAAAACATTTTTTTGTCGTTTTGAAAAAATCTTCGTAGAAAAAGATTTATTTTGAATAAAAGTAAAAGTCAAAGAGGCTTATACAACATTTAAAATAATGTTGTGTATGAATTAAAATATGCCTCAATGAAAGGTGATTGAGATTATGTCCCTTACCTCATTTCTGACTTGACTAGATCATTTTTTAATCTTCTGAATAATAAACTAATGTTAATTTATACTTTATTAAGAACCCTTTTTATTTTTATTGTTTCTTTTATATCACTTATTACCATGTTATAAACATTATGTAATCATTTATTTTAATAATAATTGTTTTGTCGATATTTGTATCTTGAGTCAAAAATGAACACCTTATATTTACATGTTTTCCATATGGTCAACAGTCCATTATAACCTAAATGAAATTACATATTTAGATATAATATATATAATATATATCTAGTTTTTATATATATATATATATATATAATTGTACATATGATTTGGAGGTAAGAAATTAAATGCACCGTTAATTGAGACGATAAGTCGTACGTACGCATGAAAGCTACCTTCATTTAAATTTCTTATTTTAATGGAATTAAAACATAATGATACATTTGTATATTAAAATTTTAGAGTAGTATCATATATAATATCAAATATAATATCATTAAATCCAAATTTTATACATCCCACATATGGAATTAATGAGTCATATCACTTTGAAGTGGTGGTAGTCTCCACTTACACAAATGAAATTATCGCGTTTATCCATAATGGAAACCATAATGGTAAACTATAAAATAAAAATACAGAAGAATGAATAAAACATATAATTTATATATATATCACATATAAATATATTTTCATCTTAATGGCCACCATGGGAGGCAGTAGAAGATAATCGAACAATCATCGTTTTTTGAGGTGTTAGCTTTCTATCCACATAAACATTATGTTTTTCACCCATTAGATGGAGGTGTGTGTAAGTTTAGTTTGAATACATAACATAAAAACATACTATAATATTGAGGACACTTTTGTTGTTATAAAATAAAAGAATAAAAAGTGTTTAGTGGTTAGAGAAGTAATATTAAAAAATGAAGCTAAGAGAACCTCTTACCTTTAATTAGGGTAACTTCCTTTGGTATGAACAAAAAGGACTTCTTGAAGTTTCTTTTTCTTAATGTAAGGATTCTAAGAGGATTATAGGGATGTAGGGAGCTTAATTAGGTAGATTTAGGACGATCCAAAACTCTTTAGAGGAGTGAGGAATTAGTTAGAAGTGGCCTCTTTTTATAAGGGAGATGAGGGGCTGTTTACAAATAGTGTGAAAATATTATTTTATTATATAATGATATTTGGTTTCTAATGGTCCAAAAATCATTATAGTCGAAGATAAGATGATTCATAGTCTATATAATATCATCCAATAATATTTGGACAGGGTTGGGATATTGTATTTATATTTATAATCATATTTATTTAAATTATTTACTAATGAGGTAATCACTGCATCATTATTGTGTCCTAAATAATTTAATTTAGTAGGTTTCTAAAAATTATAAAACAAATACAATGATTTAGGAAATAGTATTATATTTCTAATTAATATTAATATTTTAAATGATAATTTATATAACCTATTGTAAAAATTAATTTAATAAAATATATTTTCTTTTGTCATTTGTGCCATTACTTTTAGTTAAATAATATAAATTGTCATTATCACTCCCATTTGACTCAATGGGGTCCAAAAATCTACCCAATGATTCCCATGGTCGTCAATGACTCAACCAATAATGCGTTGACAATTTTTAAGGTAATTTTGAATTATTAAAATTTTATTTTTTTCTTGAATTACCATATTTACCTTTAAGCGCTGTAAATAAAAGTCAAATGTTACTATTCAGCAAAAATTATTTTCATCATATTGAACCACATTTTACATACTAATAAAAAACATTTATGTTGGATTTTAGAAATTAAATTCAGAGAAGTGGTAAAACATCATTTAATGAAAAAGTCAGTATTTTTAACTTCTACCAATTGGTATCACTATTCATAAAAAATTGATGTTTTTCTGAAAAATACCAAAACATCGTCCTAAGCTATATTTGATATTACAAATTAAAAAATGATGTCTATTTTTCTAAATTCATGTCATAGAAGTTGAATAAATTAATTTAATATTAATTCTCATTGTTGAAACAAATAGCATGTTTTTAATAAACAGTAACTATCAATGGATTGAGACTTGTTTATTTCCACTTTCAACGTGAAATTAATCCCAACGACCAAAATTGGATTTAATAGTAAAAATATATTCTAATTACACAATTCATGTATTGGAAAATATAATCTAACCATACAAATAAATTATATAAAAACACATTTTTGAATTAAAAAAAATATTATTCACTATTTATTAAAAAATGAACTTTATCAGAAAATTTCCAAAATTGTACACAAAATAAATTTTGATGCCCCCATTCTAAAGAAGTATTTTATTTGGTCATATATAATGTATTAATGTGACAAAAACTAGATTTAAAAAGTGTTTTCAATTAAAAGGTTGTAAATCAACCTTTTAATGTAAATTGTTCTTAAAATTTGATTCATTCAAATTTTAAGCCTCTAACTTTTATTTGATAAATATAAATACATTTAACAACCATGTATAATTATGTTGTAGATAGTTCATTTCATTCTCGTAAATACAATGGCATTAGTTAACTATCATTTAAAATAATAATATTATATTATTAGTGTGCAATGTAATATTCAAAGAAACCTGTTGTTGCGTATCGGGTACGCTATCGAACATAGCAACCTTTTTAAAGTAAATTTAAAATATAATTCAAAAATATTAAAAAAATATGAAAATATATTATTCATTATTTACCTAGGATGTTACATCCTTCCACCCTTTAGGAAATTGCGTCCTCACAATTTTTATTCACTTATCAAAATAAGTTGGGATATTTATCCCTCATAGAATTTTCAGATTACCAGATAGCCACATTGACCAAGTTGTTTTTCCAAAAAACCATTTCCTCGTAAATTACATTATTCTGAAAAACATACTCGCTATGATCAAGAATATGGACTAGTTGTTCTCCATAAGAGAGATTTTATTCCAACTAAACTACCTCTAAGCTCAGAACATGAGAAGGATATGGTATATACTTTCTCAACATCGAAACATGAAAATACATTTTGTACTTGGGATAAACAAGGGGGTAATGTATCTTTTTACGCCACTGATCCAAATTTCACTGGGATTTCATAAGGTCTAATGAACACCAGAATCAACATTCCTTTCTTACCAAAATGCATCACACTTTTCCATGGTGAAAATTTCAGAAAGACATGATTACCTACCTCAAAAGAAAGATATATATTCTAGTTATCTACATAACATTTCTGTTTACTCTGTGTTGTTCTCATGTGTTTCTGAATCATCTGAACTTTCTCTTCTATCTCTTCTACCAATTCTAGTCCCATCAGCTTCCATTCACCCACTTCATCCAAAAAATTAGGACATCAAAAACACTTTCCATATAATTTCTCAAATAGAGTCGTCTGTATAATGGAATGAGAACTATTATTATATGAAAAATCAACCAAAGAAATATTTTGGTCCCATATTCCCTGATAATCCATCGAGCAAGAACATAACATATCCTCCAATGTATGATGATTCATTTCAGACTAACCATATAATTGAGGATCAATAACTCTACTAAAATTTAATTTAGTACCCAAATACTTCTGAAGGCATTTCCAAAAACTAGAAGTAAACCTATGATCACGATTAGATACAATGGAGAGGGGAACTCCATGCTACCTAACTATCTCTTTAACATATAACTGAGAAATATTATCTAGATACAATGTGTCTCAAATAGAATGGAAATGAGTAGATTTAGTCAATCAATCAACAATAACCCATATTACATTATTACCTCAAGATGTTTTCTGTAATACCACACCGAATTCCATGGATATATAATCCAATTTCCACTCACTCTGGTAATGGCTGAAGCATCTATTCTTGTAATGGCCACTCTGCTTTAGCATACTGACCAGTCAAACACACCACAGTTAAATCAGAAATATCATTTTTCATTCCATCCCACCAGTAATACTCACGAAGATATCTGTATATCATAGAACTGCTAGGATAAACTAAATATGATGAACTATGAGCTTTACATAACAACTAATTCTTCAACTGTGAATCACAATGCACACATAACCTCTTCCGAAATCTCAAAACAAAATCATTATCAATGTTAAATTCAAGAATCATACCCTTCTGAAACAACTCCACCTTTTTCAGAAACTCACTATCTTCCTTCTGTGATTGCTTAATTCTGTCTAATAGAGATGATCTCACTAACACCTAATACAAAATAGAAGAATTTTCTGCACCAAAAAATTCTATGCCAATTTTAATAAAGTCAAAAACAAAAGGATCTTATTCAAAACTTAACATGGTTAATGAAGCATTAATTTTTCGACTCAAACCATTAGAAACTTTATTTGATTTTTCCAGAAGTTAATGAATCATGAAATCCTAATCTTTGATTAATTCCAGCCTTCTCCTATGTCTCATTTTCAATTCTTTATGAGTGAATATATAATTTAAACATTTTTTATCAGTATATATTTCACTTTTCAATCTATACAAATAATGACTCCATGTTGTTAATGCTAAAAAAACAACAGCTAATTTCAAATCATGTGTAGGGTAATTTGACTCATGGGGTTTCAACTGTCGAGATGCATAATAAATTACTTGATCATTCTGCATAAGGACACATCCATGTCCTTTCAATGAATAATCACTATAAATAACAAACTCACCATTTCTGTAAGTAAGTCCCAAACCTAGATAATTTACTAATATCCTTTTCAATTAATGAAAACAATCATTACATTATTTTGTCCAGATGAACTAAACACCTTTTCAAGTTAACTTAGTAATTTGAAAATATAATCGTTAAAAAATATCAACGTACCTATGGTAATAAACTACCAAACCAAGAAAAATATTAATCTCAATTTTATTTGTGGGTCTTGGCCATTATTCAATAACTTCTGATTAAGGATGATCAATAGTTATTATATTATTTGAAACAATGTGACTAAGGAAAGAAATTTTTTCAATCAAAATTCACATTTTCTGAATTTTCCAAATAGTTTCTTTTCTTATATGGTTTGCAAGAAAAACCTTAAATGACATTCATGTTCTTCCTTACTTTTGGAATAAACAAAAATATCATAAATGAACACAACCACACACTTATCCACGAACAAAAGAAATATTCTATTCATAAGATCCATTAATAAAACAGGTCTATTGGTTAACCCAAATGGCATAACTAAAAATTAAAAATAGCCATATCTATTACGAAATGCAATCTCCAGAACATCTGCATGCATTACATTATACTAATGGTACCCCTACCTCTAATAAATCTTCGAAAAATTCTGAACTATATGGATCTGATCAAACAAATCATCTATATGAGGCAATGGATACTTATTCTTAAAAGTGATGTTATTCGATGCTCTATAATCAATGAAAAGTCTCAAAGAACCATATTTATTTTTAACAAACAACAATGGACCACCCCTTGGTCATGTTCTAGGTTTAATTAATCCTTTATTTAATAACTCTTTCAATTTATTCTTTAACTATAAATGTTCAATTTGAGCCATTCGATAAGGAGGTTTTGAAATTGCCATAGCATCAGGAAGTAAGTCAACCATAAATTCGACTACCAGATCTGTTATAATACAATGAAACTCATCAAGAAATACATTAAGATATATATTTACCACTAGGACGTTATTAATATGAATTGTTCCTTTATTTTCAACAATATGTGCAAGGTACCATTCATTTCCATTTTTACCAGTTTCTCAGCATCTTAATAAGTTATCAAAAGAAAGGGTTCATTATTGTAAACAGACTATAAATCTTTCTGAAATAAAACCACTTTAGCTCTACAGTCAATATTTTCATGATAAATAGACATCCAATCCACTACCATTATAACATCAAACTCTACTAGAGGCAAAACATTAAGGTTTGTAGGTATATTCTTTTCTCAGACAAGGATACGAATGTTCTTATGTTGTATTTTTTGACTCATCATTTCATCAATGTGTTTTTACGGTATGTTCTGTATTCGTATCTTTAGAAGGAATTCAAAATTTACTAGAAAACATCTCAGAAAGTAATGAGTGTGTAGACACTAAATCAAACAACACATTGGCATAATCGGAATAAACATTGTACCTATTACATTTTCGTTCGATGGCCCAACATCAGCTGAAGTATTGGAAAAGGATTTTACCACTCTTTTCTGTTTGTAGTCTGAATACATTCCCTTTGTTGAGTTCTTCACTGGACAATTATTTTCATAATGGACCATTTCATTACACTTAAAACATCTTACCGATGGGTTTTCAATGCCATCTTGATCATCATTAACTTTTCCTGCAAACTGGACCTATTATTCTTATTGTTTGTCAATGAACAACAGATCATCGACAAAATCCATTTCAAGCAACTCTGCACAACAAACATGTGTTTCAAAAATTTTGAACTCACAAGAGGATAATGATCTTCAATATCATGGATTCAGTCATGAGATAAATTTATTTATCATACTATCAAAATGTCAGATGAAATTTGGTGCATACATTGCTAGTCGAGTGAACTTTTCTTCATATGCAGCCACTGAATCATCCTCATGCCTCAATTTTAGGAATAGTTTTTTCATACTAAGACAAACCAACTTAGGAAAATATTTCTCAAGAAACATAAATTTGAATTCATCTAAATCAAGAGTATCAATATCCTCACTATCCATTATATTTTTTATCATCGACCACCACTGATCAGCATCTCCTTCAAAACGATAAATAGCAAGATGAAACTTTTGATGTTCTGAACACCCCCATATAATCGAAAATCTTCTCCAATAATTTAATCCAACCTTCGGCTAGCACATGGTCAGATGATAATCTAAATGATGCTGGATATTGCCTCATGAAATTATCCACTACTGACATGTTCCTCTATGGTTTATTTGACTGGTCCTGTGCACAGATACCACCACCATTTATATCCTGAGTCAATTGTCCCATCGCTAAAAAAATGGTTTAGTTACGATTCCAACCATCCCAGGAGGCTGATTTGGAAGGTTGTCTTCATCTGGATGTCATCCCAACACAACTTCCATGGTTCCTCTACAGAAAACCATTCTGATCATAGAAATATCTTAGGTGAAGCATAATGGTAATCTGTAAATTCTATATCATTTCAATATTACCATAAATTAATTTCTCGACATTTATTTAACAATACAATAAGTCTTAAAGTTATCTAATCCAACCTATGAACCAACTATAAGGACCCAGCCTTAATCATTTTAATAATATTGAAATAAATTAATAATTTACTTTGGGGATCATTTCAGTTTTATAGTTTTAGAGAATTTGGCCATAATTATTACATTTCATTTCAAAAAAATACAAACTAGACACTTCTACTCAGTTTCTATTTTTTCACAAAACAAGAACTCTTGAAAAATAGATTCATGTCTAGTTACATGTTTAAGACAACATGGCTTTTCTATGATCCCATTCGTGACACTATTCCACATTATGCCCTACAAAAACATATCAAAAACTTGGGATAAGCATAAAAAGCTTAGTAAGAGATAAACAAATAAGAGAAACTATTAGTTTTTTAAAACAACAAGTAAACCATTAATACCTTATCATAAGTAATATTTTTCACTATTATGAAGTAGTAAACACTCTTCAATGATTAAAAGATCACTACATACCCTTTTGTAACCAAAATATTGCCATAAAGCCCATATAGTGAACACATAACATATAAATGTAACTTGGGACATAAACATACTTAAATGGAATAACTATATGGTCTACTTCCACATATATCACTAAATTGAATATCCATACGGTTGACTTCCATACCCAATGAATTAGTGGTCATAATGGGAACAACCATTATGGTATTCACGACACCACCTGACATTTGGATTATTACGTAACCACATATCAAATGTCCAAGTACCATTATAAAATCATTAGACATAAAAATAATATGAAGGAAAGAAAACATTTCCACATTTCAATCACAATATATCACTTAAATATATTGACATAACTAATCCATTATCAAAACCATTTTCAATACCAAAATACATAATAGAGTATATGGTATTTATATTCTTTTAAAAACATTACAGCTTGTTGAGGAATCCAAAGATCAAAAAATACTCACGACGACGTTAAATGTCCTTGTCACCCCTTACGATAAAAGGAGCATTATTTTTTTATTTTAGTAAAATGATTCATAGAAAAAGATTATTTTTGAATAAAATTAAATGTTAAAGGCTTTTATACACAGTATAAAAGAAAGTAGTGTATTAATGAAAATATACCTCAATGAAATGAGATTGAGACAATGTCCATTTCGTCGTGTCCGACATGACTGAATCATTCTTTAATCTCCTGAATAAGAAACAAAATTAAATTTATACTTTATTAAGAACCTTTTTCATGTTTATTACTCCTTTTATATCACTTATTACCATGTTATAAAAATTATGTAATCTTGTATGTTAATAAAGTTGATTTTGTCGATATTTGGTACTGGAGTAAAAAATGATCACCTAAAATTTACAAATAGTCAATGTGGTCAATAGTCCCTTATATCTAGATTGATATTAATTATTTTTATAAAATATATATAATATATATCCAATATATATATATTTATATCAGTAAATATCATTTGGAGGTAAGAAATGAAATGCATCGTTAATGGAGACAATAAGCTGTAAGTATGCATGAACGCTACTGTCATTTATATTTCTTATTTTAATGGAATTAAATCATAATGATACATAGTTTAATTATAATTCCAGTATAATATCATATATAATATCATTTATAATATCATTAACATCATCCTTTATATGTCCCACATATGGCATTAACCAGTCATATCACTTGGCGGGGTTGGTAGTCCACACTTTTTGAAATTAAATTGTCGCGTTTATCAATAATGGAAAACATAACGGTAAAATATTAAATAATATACAGAAGCATGAAGAAAACATAAACATACTATTTATATATCATATATATATATATATAGTTTCATCTTAACGGACACCTTGAAAGGCGATAAGAGATAATCGAACAATCATCGTTTCATGAGGCGGTAGTTTTCTATCCACAGATACATTATGTTTTTCACCAATTAGATGGAGGTGTGTGTAATTTTTGTTTGAATAAATATCATAAAAATATCCTAGAATATTTAGGATAATGTTTATCTTATAAAATTAATGAAAAAAATAGTTTAGGGGTTGGAGAAGTAAAATAAAAGAAAAAAAGTTAAGAGAAATTGTTACCGTTAATTTGGGTAACTTCCTTTGGTTTAAACAAAAAGGAATTCTTGAAGTGCCTTCTGCCTAAGTTATAGATTCTAAGAGAATTAGAGGGATATAGGGAGCTTAATTGGGATGATTTTGGATGAGAATAATGAATTGAGAGGTGTGAAGAATTGGTTTGAAGTGGTCTCCTTTTATAAAGGACAGGAGGGGCACTTTATGAAAGTGTGAAAATATTTTTTCATTATATAATTATATTCAGTTTATGAATGTCCTAAAATCATTATAGTTAAAGATAATATGACTCTTAATAGAAATAATATAATAAAATAATATTTGGATATGTTTTGGATATTGTTTTAATATTTATAATATTATTTATTTAAATGAGTTATGAATGAGGTAAACACTACATAATTATTTTGTCATAAATAATTTAATTTATTTGTTGTCTAAAAATATAAAAAAAATATAATGATGTACGAAATAGTTTTATATTTAATGTTAATATTAATAGTTGAAAAGATAATTTATATAACCCAATGTAAAAATTAATTTAATAAGAGATATTTTCTTTTGTCATTTTCCCTCTACATTATGTTAATTAATCTAAATTGTCATTATCACTCTCATGTGCCTCGATGGGGTACAAAAATCTTCCCAATGATGCCCGAGGTAGATAATGACTCAACCAATAAGTTTTGGATAAGTGTTAAAGTAATTTTTCACTATTACAATATTATTTTTAGCTTTAATTACCCTATTATCATTAACCTCTGTAAATAAAAGTTACAAGTTACTATTCAACAAAAAATATTTTCATTTTATTGAACCACATTTGAATTAGTAATAAAAACCATTTAATTTAGATTATAAAAAATAAATTCACATAAGTGGAAGAAATTCATTTAAATGAAAAAGTCATTTTTTAACTACTTCTAAGTGGTTTCACTATTTATTAAAAATTGATGTTTTTGTAGAAAAATACCAAAAATTAAGCCTAAGCTATATTTGATATTTTGAATTCAAAAATGAATTCAATTTTGATAAATTCAAGACATATTACTGGGATTAATTAATTTAAAATCAATTCTCGTTGTTAAAACCAAAACCATGTTTTTAAGAAACAATAACTATCAAAAGATTCACACTTTTTTATGTCCACTTTCAATTTGAAATTTATTCCAACGACGAAAATTGGATTAAATGGAACAAATATATTATAATTACCTGTTAAAATAAATTAAAAAGGAATTCTCTCCATATAAATGAATTAGATGAAAAAGCGCTTTTGAATTAAAATACAATATTTTTCTCTATTCACTGAAAAATGAACTTTATCGGAAAAATTATAAAAATTTACACAATGTATATTATGTTGTCCCCACTCTAAAGGATGACTTTATTTGGTAATATAGAAAGTATTAATATTACTAAAACTATATTAAATGAGGTTTCTCAATTAAAAGGTGATAAATATACCGTTTATTGTAAATTATGCTTATAATTAGATTCATCCAAATTTTAAACCTATAAATTTTATTGGATAAATGTTAATACATTTAACAAACATGTATAATCATTTTGTAGTTAGTTTTGTTCATTCTTGAAAATACAATGGCTAGTATTTAACTGCTATTTAAAATAATAATATTATATTATTACTTTTCCTCATAAGATTTCAAAGATACACGTTGTTTCGTATCGGGTACGCTATTGAACATAGAAACCCATTTAAAGTAAAATTAATATTTAATTAAAAAATATTAATAAATATGGAAATATATTATTCTTCATTAACCAGGGATGTTACATCATTCCCCCTTTTGGAAAGTGTATCCTCACAATTTTTATTCACTTATAAATACAAGTGGGGGTATTTATCACTCATAGAATTTTCAGATTCCCATTTGCCTCTTTAACCATATGGTTTTTCCACAAAACCTTTACCTAGTAAATTACTTTATTCTGAAACACAAACTCTTTACGATCAATAATCTCGAATGGTTGTTCTTCATAAGAGAGATTATCTTCCAACTGAACTACCTCTGGGATCAAAACATGAGATGAATCTGGTATATATTTTCTCAACATCAAAACACGAAAAACATTTTGTACCTGGGAAAAACATGGGGGTAAAGAATCATTGTATGCCACTGATCCAAATCTCACTAGGATTTCATATGGTCCAATGAACCTTAGAATCAACATTCCCTTATAACCAAAACAAATCACACTTTTCCATGGAGAAACATTGAGAACAATATAATTATATACCTCAAAACAAAGACCCTTCATACAATTATCTATATAAGTTTCCTGTCTGATATGAGTTGTTCTCATGTGCATCTGAATCAACTGAACTTTCTCTGTCATCTCTTCTACCAACTCTGGTCCCATCAGCTTCCTTTCACCTACTTCATCCAAAATAAAGATGATGGTCAAATGTTTCTTGATAATCCATCGAGAAAGTACGTAACATATCCTCCAATGTCTGAATTGTCCCTTATGGATGCCTATATGATTATGGATGAAAAGATATACTAAAATATAATTCAGTACCCAACTACATCTGAAGGCCATTCCAAAAATTAAAAGTTAATCTGGGATCCCGATCAGGAACAATGGAGAGGGTAACTCAATGCAACCAGACTATCTCTTTAACATACAACTGAGAATGTTAATCAAGAGACAATGCCTCTTTAATAAGAATGAAATTAGTATATTTAGACAATAGATAAACAATAACCCAGATTATATTATTACCTCGAGATGATTTTGGTAAAACCACACCGAATTCTAGGGATATATTTTCCCATTTCAACTCTAGCTCCAGTAAAGGCTAAAGCATCCCTTTCGGTAACTACAACTCTGCATTAGCCTGCTAACAATTGAAACACTTCATAGTAAAATCAATAATATCTATTTTCATTCAATTCCACCAGTAATACGTACGAAGGTACTTGTATATCTTAGTACTGCCAGGATGAACTGAAAATGGAGAACTACGATCTTCACATAAAAACTCATTCTTAAACTGTGAATCAAAAGGAACACAAAATCGCTTCCCAATCCCCAAAACAAAATCATTATCAATGTTAAATTTAGGAAACATACCATTCTAAACCAACTCCACCTTTTTTTTCAAATCTCTTTCTTCCTTCAACGCTTTCTTAGTTCTGTCTGATAAAGATGATATCATTGACACCTAATACAAAACAGAAGAATTTTCAACACCAACAACATCTATTGAAAATTTCATGAAGTCAAATACCAATAGATCTTATTCCAAACACAATATGTTTAATGAAGCATTACTTTTTCGACTTAAAGAATCATCCACTTTATTTGCTTTTATCGGATGGTAATGGATTGTGCAATAAAATTCCTTGATTAATTATATCCATCTATTCTTTCTCTTGTTAAAATATATCTAAGTGAATATATATATTAAAATATTGTGGTCAGTATATATTTCACATTTTACTCCATTCAAATTAAGCATTCATGTTTTAAATCAAAAACAATTGCAGCTAATTCCAAATAATGTATAGTGTAATATAACTTATGAGGTTTCAACTGACATGAAGCATAAGCAATTACCCAATCCTTCTGCATAAGAAAAAATCCAAGTCCTTTCAATGAAGCATCATTGTAAATAAGAAACTAATCATTTTTGGAAGGCAGTTCCAAAATTAGAGCATTCAGCAATCTCTTTTTCAAATCCTGAAAAAATCATCAAATTAATTTTTCCAAATAAACATAACTTCATTTCAAGTTAACTTAGTCATTGGACTAGATAACAATGAAATATTCTCAAAGAACCTTTTGTAATACCCTTCAAAACTAATAATGCTACAGATCTCGGTTATATTTGTGGGTCTTGGCCATTCTTAAACAACTTTTGTTTTAGAAGGATAAATAGTTATGCTATTTTTTGAGGCAATGTGACCAAGGAAATAACGTTTTTGAAACCAAAACTAACACTTACTGAATTTCCAAAATAGTTTTTTTTCTTTTAAGGTTTGCAAGAAAACCCTTAAATGACTTTCATGTTCCTCCTAGCTCTTGGAATAAACCAAAATATCAGCAATGAACACATCCACAAACTTATCCAAGAACTCAAGAAATATTATATTCATAATATACATGAATACAATAGGTGCATTGGTTAAACCTAAAGGCATAACTACAAATTCATAATGGCCATATCTAGTATAAAATGCGGTCTTTGGAACGTCTGCGTCAATTATTTTCAACTAATGGTACCCCATCCTCAAATCAATCATTGAAAAATACCGATCTCCCTTGAGCTAATCAAACAAATAATCGATATGAGGTATATGATAGTTATTCTTAACAGTGATGTTATTAAATGAACTATAATCAATGAAAAGTCACATTGAACCATCTTTATTTTAAAAACACAACATAGGATAACCCCAGGGTGATGTGCTATGTCTAATTAAAACTATTATATAATAATTCTAATAATTTCTTTTTTAACTCTAAATGTTCAATTTGAGACATTTGATAAGGGGGCTGGGAAATTGGATTAGCATCAAGAACGAAGTCAGTAGTAAATTAAACTTCCCGATCTTTTATAATACTAGGAAACTCATCAGGAAAATAATTATGATACTCATTTACCGCTGGCATATCTTTAATCTGAATAGTTCCTTTATTTTCAACAATATGTGGAAGGTAACATTCATTTCCATTCTTTTCTAGTTTCTCAGCTTCCTACTATGTTATCAAAATCAAGGGTTCATTCATGGATAGAAACTGCAAATCATTCTAAAATTAAACCTCTTTAGCTCTGAAGTTAATCTGATCATGATAAATAGACAACCAATCAATGACCAAAATAACATCAAACTCTTCTAGAGGAAAAATAGTAAGGTTTTCAGGTTGATTATTTCCACACACAAGGATAGGAATGTTCTTATTTTTCCATTTTGTATCATCATTTCCTCTAGGTGTTTTTACCATAAGTTCTGTATTCATATCTTTAGATGAAATTCCCAATTTAATAGAAAACTTCTCCGAAATGAAATAGAGTGTAGACCCTGTATCAAAAAACACAATGGAATAATCTGAAAAAAGAGTGTACTTGATACTACTTCATTCGATGGCTCAACATTTGCTGAAGTAGTTGAATTAGATTTCAACACACCTTTCTACTTATATTCCAGCTGCTTCCCCTCAGTTGAGTTCTTCACTGGACACTCATTTGCATAATGACCCATTTCATTACACTTAAAACATCTCACTGATGGCCTTTTGATTTCTTGCTTGATCATCATCCATAGAGTTATGGGAAATATAACCAGACTTACCAGACCAGACGAACATTCCCGACATTGGTAAACATTCCCCAAGATGATTTTTACCACACTTCTCAAGAGTTAGATATTTAATTTTCTTACCTCCATGATTCTTTGATGAATTACATCCCTTTGACTACGAACTGGACCACATATTATATTGTTTTTCAACGAACACATGATCATTGGAAAACTCCATTTACACATTCTGTGCATATCACAAAAGTTTTTCATAATGATTCAAATCACGAGTTGCTAATGCCCTTCAATATCATGGATTCAGTCCTGAGTAAAATCGAAATATATTATTATCAATTTCTCAGAAAACTTTAGAATATATCATGCCAGTCGAGTGAACTTTGCTTCATAAGAAGCAACTGAGTCATCCTCCTACCTCAATTCTTGTAATTTTTTTTTCCATTCGATGATGAACCACCATAAGAAAATATTTCTCAAGAAATATACCTTTGAATTCATCAAACTAAATAGCACCAATATCCTCACTATCCCTAATAATTTTCACCATATACCAACAATGATCAGCTTCACCTTTAAAACTTTAAATAGCAAGACAAACCATTTAATGTTCTAAACACCCCATAACATCGAAAATCTTTACTAGTGCATTAATCTAATCTTCAACTAGCATAGGGTAAGATCCTATGAATTATGGGGGATGTTTCCACATGATATGCTCCACTACTGACATATTCCTGTACGATTAATCTGGCTGATCTTGTGCATGGATACCACCACCATTTATATCCCGAGTCAATTGTGCCATCACTACAAAAAACTATTTAGTATTGATTCTGAGCATCTCAGGTTGCTGATTTGGAAGGTTGTATTCCTACTGATGTCTTCCCAACATAGTTGTCTTGTTTCCTCTATGGATAACCATTCTGAAGATAGAAATGTCTTAGTCGATGCAAAAATGTAATCTATAAATGCTAAATACTATCAATATTAAAAATAATTAATTTATGGAAATTTATTTAACAATACCCTAACTCCTAAATTTATCTAAACATACCTTTAATTACAACTATTAGTACCCAGCCTTAAACATTTCATAATATTGAATTAAATGAATAATTACCATTGGGGATATTTTCAGGTTTGGTGTTTTAAATAATTTGTCCATAACTATTACATTTCATTTTGAAAAAAATCTATGTAGACACTTCTACTAAGTTTCTATTTTTTTCACAAAAAAAAAAGAACTCTTGAAAAAAAAAATTCATATACAGTTCCATGTTTAAGATAGCATGACTTTTCCATGGTCCCATCAATGAACCTATTCCACATTATGTCCAGTGAAAAACATTTCAGAAACATGGGATGAGCATTAAATGATATGTACATGATAAATAAAAAATGAAAACTATTAGATTTTCAGAACATAGAATAAACCATGAATACATTAACATAAGTAATACTTTTCTCCATTATGATGTAGTAAATAATATTTGCTGAGTAAAATATCAATACAAACCCTTTTGTAACCATAATATTACCATAAAACCTATATAAATAACACATAACAAATAATGGTAACATGGGACATAAATATACTTAAATGGAATAACCAATCGGTCTACTTCAACACATATCACTAAATTGAATATTCATACGACAAACTACCATACCCAATGCATTGCAGGTTATAATGTAACCACCCATCCTGGTATCCACATAACCACCCTTCATTTATTTTATCGTGTAACCACTTGTAAAATGTCCATGTACCATTATAAAATCATAAGATAAAAAACAAATATAAAAAAGCATTTCCACATTTCAATCACAATATATCTCATAAAAATATTGACATAAAAAATCCATTATCAATACCATTTTCAATACCAAAATACATAAAATAGTATAGGGTATTTTTTTTCTTTTAAAAACATTACGGCTTCGTGAGGAAGCCAAAGATCATATAATACTCACAGCGGTGGAAAAGGTCATTGTCACATCTTACGTCAAAAGTAACATTTTTATTCATTTAGTAAAACGATTCGTAGTAAAAGATTATTTTTTAATAAATGTAAAAGTAAAAGTGGATTATACATTGTATAAATGAATTTTGTGTATTAAGGAAAGTATGTCTTAATGAATGGAGATTGGGATGAAGTCCCTTACCTCGAGTCTGACATGAAAGGATCATTCTTTAATCTGTAGAATAATAAACTAAAGGTAATTTCTACTTGATTAAGAATGTTTTTCATGTTTATTATTCCTTTTATATCACTAATTAACATGTTATTAAAATTATGTAATCATTTTAGTTAATAATGTTCGTTTTGTCTATATTTTGTACTTGAGACAAAAGTGAACACCATATATTTACAAGTTGTCCATGTGGTCAACCATCCATTATATCCAGAATGATATTCATTATTAAGATATCATATATATCATATATATCCAGTATATATTTATATTTATAATGGTACATATAATTTGGAGATATGAAATGAAATGCACAGTTCATGGAGACGGTAAGCTGTAAGTAAAAATGAACAATACTTTCATTTCTATTTTGTATTTTAATGGAATTAAAACACAATGATATATAGGTATATTATAATTCTAGTAAAATATCATATATAATATCATATATAATATCATTAAAATCATCCTTTATATTCCCCACATTTGGAATTAACGAGTCATATCATTTTGAGGGGGAGGTAGTACACAATTACTCAAATGAAATTATTGCATTTATCCATAATGGAAACCATAATGGTAAAATATAAAATAAAAATAATGAATAATGAAGAAATAATAAAAATAATATAAATATATATCAGATAATAGTATCATGAAATCTTAACGGCCAACATTATAGGTGGTAGGAGATAATAGAACATTCATCATTTAGCGTGGCTTCAGTTTTCCTTCCAAAGAATCATTATATCATTGACCCATTAGATGGAGGTGTGTATAAGTATAGTTAGAATAATTACCATAACCACATAATATAATATTTAGGATAATCATGTTGTTATAAAATAAAATAATAAAAATAGTTTCGGGGTTGGAGAAGTAAAATAAAATAAAAGAAGTTAGGAGAAATCGTTACCTTTAATTTGGGTAACTTTCATTGGATCGAACCATAAAGCCCTCTTTAGCTGCCTTATTCCTAAGTTAAGGATTCTAGGATGAGGAGAGAGACGTTTTTAGCTTAATTTTGAAGTGTTTAGACGAGCCTAATGGCTTGAGTGGTGTGAGGAATTGATTATAAGTGGTCTTCTTTTATAAGGGAGAATATGGGATCTTTAAAAAAGTGTGAAAATATTATTTTATTATATAATGATATTCGGTTTCTAAAGGTCCAAAATTCATTATCATCGAAGTTAGGATGACTCATTGTCAAAATATTAACATCCAATAACAATTGGAAAGGTCTTGGATATTGTTTTAATATTTATAATCATATTTATCTAAATGATTTATTGATGTGGCAAACAATACATCATTATTTTTCCATATATAATTAAATTTATTTTGACAAAAAATTATAAAAAATTACCATAATGTAAGAAATATTATTAGCTTTCCAATGAATATTTACAGTTTATATGATAATTTTTATAACCCCATGGAAAAATTAATTTACTAACAGATATTTTCTTTTTTCATTTTTGCCTTTAATTAAAGTTAAAATATATAAATTGTCATTATCACCCCCATGTGGCTCAATGGGGACCCCAAATCAACACAAAGATGACCATGGTCATTAATTAGTCAACAAATATGGGTTGGAAAAATTTTATGGTAATTTTGAATTATTACAATATTATTTTTTTCATTAAATTACCCAATTTAACTTTAACAACATTAAATAAATATCAAAAGTTACGATTCACCAAAAATTATTTTTATCTTATTTAAGCACAATTTACTTTCTAATAACAACCATGTATGTCAGATTTTCGAAATTCAATTCACAGAATTGTTAAAAATTTATTTAAATGAAAAAGTCAGTTTTTTTAACTACTACTAAGTGGTATCACTATTCATAAAAAATAGATGACTTTCAGAAAATAACAAAAAATTCATCCTAATATATATTTGATATTCCTAGTTGAAAAATGATATATATTTTTTTTATTCATGACATAGAAGTGGAAATAATTAATTTAAAATTAATTTCTGTTGTTAAAACTAATAACATGTTTTTAATAAACAATAACTATCAAATGAATGACAGTTTTTTATGTCCACATTCAAAGTGAAATTATTTCCAATGAACAACATTGGATTAAATGGTAAAAATATATTATAATTACACTTTAAAACCAATGAAAAAGATAATCTAACCCCATAAATATATTATATTAAACTTTATCGAAAAAATTTCAAATATTTACACGAAGTAAATTTTGATGTCCCAATTATATATAAGGATTTTATTTGGTCATATAGAATGCATTAAAGTAAGAAAAACTAGATTTAATGAGGATTCTCCATTAAATGTTTGGAAATCAACCTTTTAATGTAAATTGTGTTAAAAATTAGATTCATTTAAATTGTAAGACTCTCACTTTTTCTGATAAATGTAAATACATTTAACCAAAATGTATAATCCTATTTTAGTTAGTTTCATTCATTCCCTCAAATACGACAGCTAGGAGTTACTACCATTTAAAGTAATAATATTATATTATTAGTATGCAGTTTAAGATTTCAAGAAACCCGTTATTGCGTATCGTGTACGCTATCGAACATATAAACCCTTTTAAAGTAACATTAATTTTTAATTCACAAGTATTAATAAATATGAAAATATCTTATTCTTCATTTACAAGGATTGATAATATAATAATTTAAAAAAAGTAGTTTCTTTATTTTGATCCAATATTGTAATATAATTTATTCTATGGATGTCACATATGATTAACTAGAATTGGGAATCATTTAAAATAATGATTGAATTTTTTCTGAACAAATGTTAGCATGTTTTTCAATATAATGATTGAAATATTTTTTTACTAATTATAAAAAGGTGTTTATACTAACTATAAAAGTATTCTTGAACTAATTCAAGAACGAATTTAATTACTAGTGAATGAAATATTTTTGAACTAATGGTTACAAGATGTTTGATCTATCATACGAAATATTTTAAAACTAAAAATAAGATGGAAAATTCATTAGTTTATTTTTTCTAAAAAATAACAGATAATAAATATATTTAATATAACATGTTATCATGAAACAAATTTTACAATATGATGATTTAATTGAATTAACATATCTATGGATTGATTATTGAAAACATTTAACCACATAATATTTTAATCAACCATACAAAATAATATCCCCATTTAATAAATAAAATAAGAATATAAAGAAATCACATGTAATAAAAAAATATAAATAAAATAAAGAAAAATAAAGAAAAATAAATAATAAATTTATAAAATTCAATCATATATATATATATGATTAATCATGAACCTATAATAAATAATTAGAACATACTATCTAAAGCATACATGAAAAAACTAAGCAGTTAACACAAACCCCAATGATAAAAATGAATGATTTTCGAAGAACAAATGATAAGATGTTGTTAGTAGATCATATATTATAATATCCACAAATTTTATAAATATTGATTGATCTTATTTTCAAGTGGTATTTGTAACTTTTTTAGAATATCTTGCATTAGTTTTATCATGGGTTTGTTTATTTTAATTTTGATTTTTTTTAGAGGGGTTTTGGAAAGTGCATAACTGGCAAAAGGATTTCCCAAATAGTGTACCCTACACCAAAAAACTATGAAAACCCAATAACAGAGTTATTTCATAGTGGAAAAATGTTTTTTCAAACCATTCTACCGCTAAGGGGTAACCATGCCTTCCCATGGGAGAGGCACATACATAGAGCAGACATTTCCAAAAACCGAGTGCCCCAACCCAATAAACAGTTCCTGCAAGTTTAATTATTCTAAAAACTAGTTTTAAATATCATGAATCATCAGAACATCACCCAATGTGGACCCTTGTAGACACTGACACATCCGTTTAATTTAGGAGTCAACAGAATGAATTCTCACGACTCTCAAACACCGTTCAAGAAGAATTATAGCACAAACTGAGGATTTTCCCCTCTCTAATTTTGTAGTTTCTTATGGATTTGGATTGTATCTATCCTATTTCAATTCCCCAAAAAAGATAATTTTTACCCCAATCGTGAATCTTATAGATATCATTTTGATGGATCTTAATTCTTTTGATATTCAGTCTAGTTTATGGATCTAGATCTCATTCATCATTGTGTTCTTTGAAAAACCGGTTCAATTGTGGTTCCCTTTGGAGAGATTTTGTCAATGCGTTTGTGGTAGGTGGTCTAAATTCAATTACAATACTCTGGAATTACAAAATTCTTATGTATTGTGTAATTTTAATAGGCACATATAACATTTTAATCTTGACTTGAATTAAAAAATTCATTACATAGTTTTTTGAATCATTGAATTTATTAATTGAATTTCAATGTGAATATGAGAAGAATTTCTCAGAAGAAAATTTAATTGAAAATTGGAAATTTGAAATTGATGGAATTGGATTATTTAATTGGTAAATTAATTAGTGGTATGATCTAATAGTGGAATTAATGTGAATTTAGTTTTGTGTAATAGGGGAAATATTGTGATTATGAATTAATTAGAAATTCGGATTATGAGATGTTTGACTTGGCCATAATTAATGAACGGGTTATATTAATTGAATATTTCAAAATGGTTTAATGGTGAATTTTTTTAATTCCATGTGTCAAACATTTTTAACCATTGGGTGTTTTAACTGTAGAAATAGAATATTTATTGATATAAAATATAATAAGGGGTTAATGATGATTAAAATTGTTTTATGAGACATTTTTCATATCTTTGATATTATTTTTGACTAATTTATATACATGATTGGAACATGGAATAAAGATCCACATTCCAATAAATGATACATATTTTATGGATATGGAAAAAAATTTCAAATACCCATTTGTGAAATTGAGGATTGGGATAGATAGTGAGGTTCAAAATACACAAATTTGACATTGAGGATTGGGATAAGGACTGAGTCTCCAAATACCCATAAGTGATATAAATTATGGGATAGGGACTGATGCACCAAATAAACATGTGGAATTGAGGTGTAGGACATGGAAAATGACCCCAAATACCCATTGGGTGTTATACATGACCTTATATTCATATGGTATAGAAATTATACTATTTTTCAAAATTTCCATGTCATTATATAAAATGAAATGAGGTATTATACCCATGGTAATTTGATATGCGATATGGATTAGAATCTTTTATGGTCTACTTAAGGAATAAATGTTTCATGTGTCCTTGGGAACCCAAGGGTTTATGTGGTAATCTACAGAAAAATTTAATATGTAAACTATTTACATTATTGAATTTAATTTATTTTTTATACAAATTAAAAAAAAATATTGAATTAATATTTTTTTTATAAAACATTGGTTATAGCCTACTATGTTTTACTCATGCCTTATTCACGTAGCTAGATTAGTACACAAATATGCATCATTATTTCAATATAGGATAAGGGATATGGTCATATGTTAGAAGGATGTGTTGGGATGGATCAAGGATAAGGGAAAAAGAAATTATTTGTGATCATGTTTTGAGTTTTTAGTGTATTTATTAATTTGTTTTTTTACACTTCTTTTATATTTGGATTGAAATATCTAATATTTTTATTTGTATATTTATTTATTATTTTTTCTTCAAGTGATTCATGTTTTTATACGTTTATTTTGTGATACTTTTTTAAATAGTGCATCATCTCTAAATATTATATATTAAACCCTATCTACTTGACAGAATCCTCTGATGTTTGGGGATTCATGATTAAAGACATGTTAAAGACTACATTGGGGAACAAGTTCGTGCAAACCAAGTTTGGAAATCAAAACGTGAGGTTATAAGATTTTAATGTTTTCCCTAATATTTTGTAAATGTAGAAAATGTAGTTGGAAAAGTTAGAATATGGTTAATAGGTAACACCCCATGATTTTATAGTATGTTTCCTTTCAATGTATTTCAATAACATGCATTACACGCAACACTGAGTTCGAGCGCACCATGTCTAACCAAAATTGTCATTCAAAAAAGAGGTTATGAATAGTTTTTACCAAAATTTAAATGTTATATATCTTATATAATTTAAACATTGATCTTTTGTATTTCATAGACAAAATATATGGAAATATCAATTTTTATAATAAAAGATGTATTTTTTTTAAAAAAAATAAATTTTTTCTTCCTTTTAATGTAGAACCCCTTTTAAATAAATATTTTGAGAATTTTATATATTCAATTTTGTGAAATTAAATTATTATTTATGAGAGTGACATAAAAAATTAGTTTGGATAATTTTTTGGTACTAGTCTGATAACATTCATATTTTGATAAATATTTAAAAATAATATGTTTCTATTGAATTTTTTTTAATATAAATATTTTTATAGATTTTAATTATGTCTTTGAAATGTTTTGAAATATAATTATATTATATTTTTATCATTTAATACAATGCAGTTCACTATATGTAATATCACTTTTAAATTTGACATAAACAAAATTCCAATCTTCTGAATATTTATACATGTTTAAAAACCATTTTTTTTGTTTTGACAACACGAATTAATTTCAAATTAATAAATTCAATTTTTATGTTTTGAATTTGGTAGTTGGAATTCTTTTTATTTTTGAATTTGGCATATAAAAATTAGATTTGGGTAATATTTTTTGTAATTTTCTGAAATCATTCTAATTTTTATTAATAGTGAAAAAAAGTTCGTTATTATTTAAAAACTACTTTTTATTTAAATAATTATTTATTTTATATTCATTTATTATAAATAAAAATAGATATATAATAACTATATATGTTCAATGTAATTCTGTGCAGTAATTTTATAATATGTTTAGATATATAAGTTTTTTTGAAATTTTTACTGTCTTTTACCCACCTTCTAGGAGCATTTGAAAATTTGCAGAAACCATTATTTTAAAACATCTAGGAGTATAATTTCAAAAATACAAGAGATATGGTAAATATCAATAACTAAACTATGGTTCAATAAGATGATAATAATTTTTGGTGAATAGTAACTTTTGATGTTTTTTACTATGGTTAAAAGTAAATAGGGTAATTAATGGTAGAAATTATATTATAATCATCATAACACATGTCATAATTCTATTGGATAACTTTAATTATACTAAAAATAACATTATAAATTAAATATATGCCGTTTTGGTCTATATAGATTAGATTAGGACTTTTATTATTATTTAATTTAAATAAGAGTTAAAAGAGTATGATTAAATGTTCAATAACTAAGGAATTTTTTATATAGGGATACAAAAAATATAAATTAGACTATAAATATTACTTATAAATTTAAATATATTTCCTACATAATTTTATTTTATTTATAATTTTTATGCATTAAATAATTTAATTTATTTATGACACAATGATGATGTTGTAATTACATTATTTATGAAATATTATAATTATTGATTTTAAAAATATCCAAATAAATGTAAATTGATACATATAATGAATTACACTAATTTATAGGTTAATATTACATGTTATGGTTGATTAGATAATTATTTTTCGAATTGATAATGTTGTTATGACTTTCACAGAAACAAAATTCCAAATAGTGTCAAAATTGACATAATTTAATTTTAAAAACAAATACTACATTATTGGTTGATATAATAATCCTAAAAATCTATGGTACTGCCAATGAACTTAAATAATATTATATATTCCATTAATAAAATATTTAAGGTTATCATTGATGTTTAGAGTATGTTTGTTAATCTTATAGAGTAATAATACAAGAAGACATGGTAAAAGTTAAACTATTTAACTAAGAGTTAAATCTATATGATAAGGTTAAAATTCTAACCTAAACTTGTTTCACACCTATTGGTTAAAGGTGTTTGGACCCATTACCAATTTTTACATGAAATAAATTCATTTTGATCCATTAAAATCCAAATATGATTGTATAATAAATAATTATTTTAATCTTTTCCCCTCACCCCGTTTATAAAAGTCCTCCTCCACTTCTCTAATTATCACACAAAACAAACCCATTTATCTCCACCAGAACCTGACCAAATATCCTCCTAACATACCTCACATCATCTTAGAGTCCATATGTTGATCAGAATGAAATCCCAAGGATCACTTTTGATCAACAAAAAATGAAACACCCAATGAAGAGGATATTATTTCCCCACCCTCTTTCACGTTCTTTTCTTCTTCCAAATCCTCTAAATTTGTTGTTTCCATACCAAAAAATAACTCCAATACCTCCTATATAATATGAAGTTATTATAAATATGGAACTAAAATATTCTCTAATAAATCCATCCTATAAATAACAAAGTCACAATATGTGTGTAAGTACGGCTTACCAACTCCAAGTCATGGTGTACTTTTTTATTCAAACAATTCATTTTGTTTGGCGTATAATAATTAGTATTACTAAATAAAATGTTAATTGTAACATGTTAAATATTCTTTATATGTGATATACCATCCAATTAAATATGATTTTACCATAAATATAATGATATTGTCACTCATGCATACATACAGATTACCGTCTCCACGAACTCGATGAGATTCATTCCCCTATAATAATTATTTAAGAGTAATTTTCATTTTATGATGAATAATAATGTTTTATAAATTCATAACATTCTGGATATTAATTAAATACATCATATTCATAAAATTCATGGCTTATGTAACCATGCATAAAATGGAAAATGAATTATTTAACACCTGAAAATATTATAATACTAATATATAATTAACAAGGATATATTGGAAGATCATATATCATATCATATTTATGTGTATGGTTCTTGTATAATTTAATAACAATAATTTAACTATTAAACAGGAGTTCAACATACCATTGGCCAAGGAAAATTACAATGTAAGCATTAATTTCACTATCTCATTATTATCAGAGGGTTTTTTACTTGAGTATACACTAGGACATATTTATTATTCGTGTAAATGTTTCATAAATGTGTTTTCAAAGGTATTATTTTTAAGGGACTCTTTTACTAAAACATCATTTTAATTGTTTTAATGATTTATTATTTAAAACCACTCTCATTAATGTCTATGTTTTCAAAATGGTTTAATGGATTTATTTATATGGAAATTAATTTTTTAAAATGTTAATTACATTCAATATTATCAAAGTGGAATGTGAAACATTGATTAAAATATATCATTAAATGTCTTCTTTTCCAAATTGTTAAAAAATTTAATGTTTTCATGAAAAATGGATATTTCACTCAAAGAGTTTTACAAATCATTTTCATCTATATCAACATCCATTGATAGATTTTTAACTTGTTCGATGTTGATTTCTTATGATACAAATATTAAATATTGTATTGATGATTTTGTGATATATTTGACTGTGGATGTGTTATTTTTATACCATTAATGTTCTAGGGTAAAAGTATTAAAAAATTTTATGCTAGTTTTAATACTAATGTTTATGTTATTTTTTAACATTTTCATCTGAGGAATGTATTGGATTTAATTATTGATGGGTGGAGCCCGCTGTAGCTCCACGATTCATCAGTACGTCTCATGAGAAAATTATATGTGGAATTTTCCAAGGCCTTTCTCAATTTGATATATGGGTTTGGTTGTGGCCTTAATCATTTTTAGATGTCTTATCCAAGCCCATGAAAAATGTTTCAGAATGTTTGGCATTATACATTCCATCATTATGAAAATATTATTGATGGTTTATGTGGTTATTTGACTTGTAGATGACACATGTCTATGTTTTATTATGGAATTATTTAATAATATCATTTTCGTTCCATAATTTTTCATGTTTATTATATTTAAGGGCATGGGTTTTAAACTATTTACCTCACATAATGTTTATGTTATCTTCTGATGTTTTTAATTCTTTTACTGGTTGTTTGAGCTCACCCCTTTATTATGTTTTATTATCCTAATATTCCAGTAAGTGTATTATTATTTATATGTAGGGATAATCTAGTGGATTAATTGTGTTCTAAATGGATCATTTATGTTGTGTTTTATTTTTTAATGTGTAATGTAAGGTTCATGTCTGTAATATAATTCCCAAGACTGCTAAATTGTTCAGTCTCTTGGGAGATTATTCTTTGTAATCATGCCAATGTTATGTAATAATGCATTAAATCTTGGTAACTGGGGTCGGGAAATTACAGTTGGTATCAGAGGATGTTTAAAAATAGCCTTGGAAACTATATTTAGAAACGCTTTGATTATAGAACATTACCCTATAATTGAATTTGAGGATTAGTATTTAAGAACATCCTAGAATTTTGGTAACGTAGAGATTTTTTGAATTTTCCAAGCAATACTTCCATGTCTAGATACGATCAGGTAAATACTGCTCTGGTAGAGATGTACTTATGAGTGAAAACGTTGACAAGGAGTTTCGAGCATGACCCCGGGTATCCTGCTACAATACAACGGGCCTTGCTGCGCTCTTAGATACGATTCTCCTGGGGGATATGCTTAGGAAAATTGACATTTTATATATATTCCATTATAAGGGATTTATGAGTAAATAATTCCTCAAAAAAATATTTTTATGATTATGCATTATATGTAAAAAAATTTCAATTTATGTTATGTTTTGTTCAAGTTTAAAAATATGAATTGTGATTCATAAACTATCGTACTGTATGCCGTTTTTTAGAAATGGTGGATCTGAAATGGAATGAGAACTCCAACAATACCATGATCCATAGAGTAAGAGGGATCATATATTTCATGGAATAAACCAAAAATATAAATATAAAATAGTCTCCTATGTATTATCTTCATATGAAGAAATAATATCATTTGTTTGTAATATCGGTAATTAATTATTTGCATCTTATGTCTTTGAAGGGAATCCAGAGAATCAAAGGATGTAATAGAGAAAGATAAATAAATGGAATATAGGAATGAAGGATTTCCCATATTTCATAACTGTGGAAAAAATCTCCAAGTTAAATTCATTAATGGAATTAGAGTTTGTAATAAGTTTGGAGAAAATAGACACCTAGTACGTGATTGCAAGGGTATCTAAAGGGTTTCAAATGAGCAATACCTCATCAGAAAAGAGTTGGGACAACACAAAAATCAATGTCAAAATCATCTGAGTATTCCCCAAATAATGTTATTGGAGAATAATAAAGTTATGATACTACCACAGATGAAGAATAATGAAAAGTGTTATTATGTTGTTATTAATGAATTATTTCATTTGTGTGTTGTATTAACGATGTTCTGTTTATATGAATTATAGAAATAAACAAGGATTATACTACATTACTATTTCAATAAGGATTTGATATTGAGTGGAAAAAAGAAAAATGACTCAATAGCAGTTTAATTTTTTTTGTGAAAATATATGGTTGAGAGAAAGATAAACCAAAATATGGTTCTGATATTGAGCTATTGATTTTCGAATAATATATGATTGATATGTATAAATTATATTTGATATTATGGACTAACCTCTAATTGAGGAAAGATTTGTAAATTCCATCATTGCTGGAGATTAAAAAAATTTTGGATAGAAGTAGTATATCCATTATTCTATAAGTAAGAGGGGAGCATGAATGTAATAATTATGGTTATTTGGTAATTCATGGTGTTACACTGTCATAAATGAATATATGATGAATGTATTTAGATGTTATTACATGGAAACAAGGGTTTTCATTGTGTTTACCTTCCATATAAATTTCTTATTGTGACTTTGGACAGAATTATTTTGGATAATTCTAAAGGTAGGAAACGATTATGTTTGACATTGGACACTATTTTTAATGTTAAATCATTTCTTGAGAATATTTTAGGATTGTTATAAATTGGATTAATCGGAGGTCGGACAACAACCTATAGCGTCCGGCAGGGCCACACGACTTGAATTTGGAAACATAGGGGGGAAAGGGTGGATCACCTACCACTGGAATACATTATGTTCGTGTTTTTATAATGTAGTTTTTAAAATAGTCTTACAAATGAATTATAAATTCATTATTTTTGGAACCCTATACAATTTTGATAAATAAAATATTTTTTAATTCAACAATTTTTTGGAGTGAATGATGAGTATGTGGTACGAATTAGTTGAAGGATGAAACTCTATAAGTCAAGTATATTTTTTTCTCATATTATATGAATAAATTATTTATTCAACATTAGTTAAGGGATCTTAAAACAAAAAATTTGTTATCCTAATACCTAATGTTTTCATGAACTAACAATATTTTAAATCATCATTAACTGATGTTTATGAGACCCTCAATTTTACACATATTAGTTATTGATGACATAAGTCACTGCATGTTTGTATTTATGTTTCCCCTCCAATTATGTGTCTCTAATTGACACCAATGTTCTCTTAATAGAGTTCATAATTTTCTGGTGACTTTTTGGTTCCCTTTCCATTTTATTAAGTCTAAATTTTATTGACCCAATTTCTGGTGTGGGTTTTACAAAAAGTTAATTTTCTATTTTAACCTTTTATTATTGAAAAAAATTTCAAATTGCATGGGATCCATTTATTTTAGGAGGGTATAATGTAACACCCCTTGATTTTATTGTACATTATCTCTTCAATTTATTTAAATAAAATGTGTTACACACAAAAACGAGATCGAGCGCAACACAGCTTACCAAACTAGTCGTTCAAAAAATGAAGTTATAAATAATATTAACCACATTTTAAATTTTATGTATAATATATAATTTTAACATTCATATATTTTATTCCTAAGAAATAATATAAGAAAAATTCAATTTTTAAGATAAATGAGGTGTTTTTCAAATAATGTAGTTTTTTCCACCTTTTAATGGTGAACCCATTTTACAAATAATATTTGACTCTTCTATATATTAAACATAGTGAAATTAAATTATTTTTTATAATATGGACATATAAATATAGTTTCGATAATTTTTTTTTACTTTTATGATAACTTTAATAATTTGATGAATAAGGAAAAATACAATGTTTGAAACGAAAATAACTTTTTTAATCGATATAATTAATAGTGTTAAATTATTAATTAAAATATTGGTGAATTATAAATAAGTTATATTTTTATCAGTTAATACAATTTAGGTCATTATATGTAATCTCACATTTAAATTTGTCATAAACATATGTCAAACTTTTGATAGTTTTTACTTTTTAAAAAATCCACTTTATTATTTTGAATATTGGAATTAATATTAAATTAAAAAATGAAACATATATGTTTTGAATTTGGTTAAATGGAATTAATTTTTTAATTAGGAATATCAAAATTAGATTTGGGTAATTTTTTTGGTATTTTTCGGAAAACCTACATTTTTTATTAATAGGTAAAAATGTTGCATTATTATTTAAAACCGGCATTTTATTTAAAAAATTATATATTTTAATTAAATTTATTTTAAGTAAAAATATTTATATAATACCTATATATGTTCAATTTAATTATTTTGAGCCATTTAATAATATGTTTTTATATTTAAAATTTTATTGAACTTTTTACCATCTTCTACCCACCTTTTATAAGAATTTGAAAATTTCCACAAAATATAATTTTACCGCTTCTGTCAGTTGAATTTAAAAAATCGCAGAGACATGGAAAATTTCAATAATTATAATGTGGTTCAATAAGATGAAAATAATTTTTTGTGAATAGTGTCTTTTGGGTTTTTGTATACTGCGATTAAAAGTAAATATTGTAATTAAGGTAAAAATTATGTTATATTTTTCCTAACACATGAACTAATTTTATTGGTTAAGTATAATTAGACTAAGAAAAACCTTAGGAATAAAATATGACATTCTTTGTTCCACATGGA
The DNA here is from genome assembly GCA_963277665.1 of Viscum album. Taxonomy (NCBI): domain Eukaryota; kingdom Viridiplantae; phylum Streptophyta; class Magnoliopsida; order Santalales; family Viscaceae; genus Viscum; species Viscum album. Next base: position 837,290,774 of record OY728138.1, read on the forward strand.
TTAGATTGGGACATTTATTATTATTTTATTTAATGAAGAGTTAAAAGTGTTAGATTCAATGTTTAACAATTGTACCATTTTTCATATAGGGTTACACACAATATAATTCAGACTATAAATATTCATTAGAATGTTCATAAGATATCCTACATAATGGTATTTTATTTATATTTTTGATACATTAAATAATTTAATTCATTTATAACACAATGAGGATGCAATAATTTACTTATTAATGAAATAATAAAGTAATTGACATTATAAATATCCAATTAAATGTATATGTATACGTATGATTAATTCCACTAAATTTATTGGAAAATATTACATATTTCGGTAGATTAGATACTTTATTTTCGAAGTGATATTGTTGTTATTAATTTCAAAAAAACAAAACAACAAAAAGTTACATAATTGACAGAAATTAATTTTTAAAACAAATGCTATATTATTGGTTGATATAATATTCCAAAAAATCTAAGGATCGGACAAATAACTTAAATAATATTATTTATGTCATTAATTAATAATTGGAGTTAATCTTATATGTTTAGAGTATGATTATTTACAATATAGTTTAATAATATTAGAAGACACAGTAAACGTTAAACTATTTAACTAAGAGTTAAATCAAAATGATAAGGTTAAAATGGTAAGTTAAACTTGTGTAAAACCTATTGGATGAATTTTTATCGACCCATAACCACCAATGGCTCGAAATAAATTTATTTATGAATATTATAAACCAAATATTATTATATAATAAATTAATATATTAATTTTTCCTAAAGTTACCCACACCCCTATTATAAAAAGTAACATCCCCTACCCTCACCATCAAACATCCAAACCCATTTGGATCTACTAAAACCTACCCAAATATCCAAAAAACTATACTTAAATCATCCGAGTGTCCTTATTTTGATCATAAATCTATCATATGGAGCCCTTTTAATCATCTCAAATGGAATAACTTGAAGAAGAGGTAATAATTTCACCACCATCGTTCAAGTTCATTTCTTCTTAAACTTCGTCATTCTTTTTTGTTTCCATTACAAAATAATAACTCCATCGTATAAATGACAAAGTCATTATATGTCCATAGGTACGTCTTACCATCTCCACGTCGTGTTGTAGTTTGTTATTCAAACACTTCATTATTTGGATGGGTATAATAAGGAGTATATCTAATGAGAATAAATAGTATACCATGTTAATGATTCTATATATTTGATATTCCATCCAATTAAATATTATTTCACAATCAATATAATTATATTATCGCACATTCATACGTACTTATTACTGTCTCCTCGAACATGATGAGATTCCTTCCACATCATAATCATTAATAGTTATTTTCATTTTATGATGAAAAATAAAGTTTTACAACATAATATAATTCTGGATATCAATATAATAATATCTATCCATAAAAAACATGGATTACACAACCAATAATATAAAATAAAATGGGTTATTTAACCAGCAAAATGATGATACTACTAAAATATTATTAATAAAGAAATATTGGAACAACATATATGATTTCATATTTATGTATATGATTCATGTTTAATTTAATTACATTGAAATTACTATGATATAGAAGGTTAATGTACCCTTGACTAAGTAAAAGTACAATGTAAGGGTTAATTTCACAATCACTTGAATATCCGAGATTGTTTGTATGTGAGTATCTACTAGGACTTATTTATTATTCATTTCCATTTTCCATAAAAGATTTTTCAAAGGTATTCATTTTCTGGGACTATTTTACTAAAACATCATTATAAATTTGTTAAATATTTATTCTCTTAAACCATTCTCCTTAATGTCCATGTTTTGAAAATGGGTTTAAGGATTCATTTTAAAGGACAATAATGTTTTAAAATGTTTATTCATTTAAAAAGATTAAATGTGTTACGGAAAACATTGATTAAAAAAAATTAAATGTCTTCCTTTATAAATTGGGTTACTTTTAAATGTTTTAATGAAAAAGTGATATTCCTCTCAAACATTTTGACAAATTCCTTTAAAGTATTTAAACATCCACTAATGGATTTTAAACATGTTAGAAGTAGATTTATTATGATACAAATATTCCATATAGTATTTACGTTTTTGTGATATATTTGACTATGGATATGTTATTTTTATACCATTCACTGTATAGGGTAACCGTATTTATATTATTTATTCTAGTTTTATTAGGAATTTTAATGTTATGTATCATCATTTTCATATGAGGAATGTATTGGACTTATTATGTTTCTGGTGGATACCACTATAGCTCATCGACGCATCAGAAAGTCTCATGAGAAAATTTGATGTGGAATTGGACGAGGCATTTCCGAATTTGATATATGGTTTTGGGCGAGGGCTTAATCATTTTTTGATGTCTTGGAAAAGGCATCGAAAAAATTATTAAGAATAACTGGCATTATACATTCCCTCATTAAGAAAATATTATTGATGGTTGATGTTGTTATTAGACTAGTAGAATACCCATAACTATGTTTCATTACGAAATTTTTTGCTCATCTCATAGTCCTGCCATAAAGTGTTAATGTTTATTATTTGTAAAGGAATATGTTTTATAATTTTCACCATGCCTAATGATTATGTTATCATCTGATATATTTCTTACCATTACATAGTGTTTAAGATCACACCATTCTTATATTTTATTTTCCCAGGATTCCATGCAGTTTATTATGATTGATATACAAGTGTCAGGCTTGTGGATTAATGGTGTTCTCAATGAATCATTTTTGTAGTGTTTTATTTTTTAATGTGTAATGTACCATTCATTTATGTAATTTATTTTCGAAGACTGCTAATTTGATCAGTCTTTCAGGACTTCATTCCTTGTAATCCTGCCAATATTATGTAATAATGCACTGACTCTGGGTAACTGGGGTTAGGGTGTTATAGTTAGTATCATAGGATGTCTAAAAATATCCATGGAAACTAGATTTAGAAAAAATTTGATTAGACATCATTATCCTAAGATTGAATTTGAGGATTAGTATAGATGAACATCCATGACTTTTGGTAATGTAGATATTTTGTTAATTTTCCATGAAATACATCCCTATCTAGATAAGATTAGGTAGTGGATTCTCTGCAACAGATGTACCTAGGAGTGAAAACTCTGACAAGTAGTTTCAGGCATGACCTGAGGTATCATAGTATAAGATAAATGGTCATGCTTCAGTCTTGGTTACATTACTCCATGGGGATATGCTTATGAAAATTCCCATTTGTATTACAAGCCATTTTTAAGGATTTTTATGTTAATACTACCTCTATGAAATCATTCTTATTATTATGAATTATATGAATAAGCATTTCAATTTACATTAGGTATTTTACATGTTTTTAAATATGAATTTTCATTCATAAAAGAACCTATTGTATGCCATTTTTTTAAATAGTTTCTAGTAGATTTACTAAGAACTCAAGCAATGTGCATGATCCTAAGAGTAAGAAGGATCATATATTTCATGGAATTAATCCATCATTTAGAAAGGATGTAGTCTCCCATGTAATATCATCATATGAAAAAATAGTATCATGTCTTAATAAGATAAGTAAAAAATTATTTGAGTCATATGGCTTTGAAGGGAAGCTGGAAAAATAAAGGATGGAAGAGAGAATTATAAATAAAGGGAAGAGGGGAAAGAAGGATTTCCAATATCTGATAACTCTCAAAAGAATAACCTTGGTAAATTTTTGAAGGAAATGGGAGGTTGTTATTAGTTTGGTGAAAAAGGACAGCAAGAACATGATTACATGGGTAAGAAAGTGGTTCAAATGTAAAATTCTCCATCTTCAAGGTGTTGGGGGAATACATGAACCATGTCAAAATCTTCAAAGTATGCCCCAAATGATGCTATTGGATAATAATCAAGTAAATATACTACCACAGATGAAGAGGAATGCCCATTTGTTATAATGTTTTTATTTATGAATTATTTCATTTCTGTGTTGTATCAATGATGTTATGGTTATATGAATTATGTAAATAAATATTGATTGTATTATAGTACTATTTCATTAAATATTTGAGATTGTGTGGAACCATGAATAGTGAATCAAAAAAAGGTTAAATTTTTTAGAAAATATATGGTTAAGAGGATGATAACCATAATATGGTTTTTATACTGAGGTAGTTATTTTGGAATAATATATGATTAATTTAAATAAATTATATTGGATATTTTTGACTACCTTCAAATGGATTAATAATTTGTATATTCCATCATTATTGGGGTTTACAACATTTTTGCATATTATGAGTATATCATGTGTTCTATAAGAAATAGGGGATCATGAATATATTCAATAAGATTTTAATGTTATTCAGTCTATTACAATGTTTTAAATCAATACATGATGATGGTATTCACATGTTATGATTTGGCAAAACGTATCTTCATTATGAGTATATTCCTTATAAATTATGGATTGTGAGTTTGGACAGAAGGATTTTGGATAACTCTAACTGTAATAATAAATTATGTTTTACATTGGATACTATTTATAAGTTTAAATAATTTCTTGATATTATTTTTTTATTGTCATAAAAAGGAAAACGTAAAGGTTTGGCAAAAACCTGTCAAGTTTGGGAAGGGTACGATACTTGAATCCAAAACCAAAGGGTGGAAAGGATGGATTAATTACCAATGGAATACATGATGTCCTGATTTTTATAATGTAGTTTTTTAATAATTTTCTATCAAATGAATTATAAATTCATTATTTTGGGAACCCTATAAGATTTGGATATATAGAATATTTTTTAATTCTATTATCTTTTGGACTGAAAGAATAGTATGTGGTAGATATTAGTGAAAGGATGAAACTCTACATGTCAAGTGTATTTTTTCCCTCTCATTCAATGACTAAATAAATTCTTAAACTTTATGGAAGGGATCATAAAACTAAAAATGTTCTATAATAATACCTTATGTTTTTTTGATATAACAATAATTTAAACCATCATAGATTGATGGCATTGAGGCCCTCAATTTTACACTAGTTTGTGATTTAGGACCAAAGTCACTCCCTATAAATATTTATATTTTTCCTCCAATTATGTGTCTCTAATATCCACCAATGATATCCTAATAGAGATTATAATTTTCCGGTGATTTTTTATTCACCTTCCCTCTTAATAAGACTAAATTTTATTAACAAAAATTTCAATGTGGCTTTTCCAAAAATATATTTTTCTATATTTTACCTTTTATTATCAAATAAAAAATTCAAATTGTGTGTACTCAATTTATTTAAGGAGGGGAGAATGTAAAACCCAACGATTTTATAGTATGTTTTCTATTCAAAGTATTTCAATAACATGTGTTTCATGCAATACTGATTTCGAACACACCACGACCTACCAAACTAGCCGTTCAAAAAATTGGTTATTAATTGTATTAAACAAATATTAAATTTTATATATCCTATATAATTTTAACATTCATATATTGTATTTGTAAGAAATAATATATGAAAAATCCATTTTTTAAGATAAATGAGGTATTTTTCAAAAAAATGCAGTTTTTCTTCCATTTATTGAAGAACACATTTTAAATATAATATTTCAAACTTTTATATATTCAATTTGTTGAAAATCAATTCTTCTTTAGAATAGGGACACAAAAAAATTGGATACTTTTTTGGTACTTTTCTGATAACTTTCATATTTTGATGAATATTGAAAAATACTATGTTTTAATTGAATACAATTTTTTTAATAAAAATAGTTTTTGTTTCTAAATTATTCATTTTAATGTTTTTAAAGTATAATTAAGTTATTTGTTATCATTTAGTATAATTTATCTCATTATAATTATTTTTACAATTAAATTTGACATAATCACATGAGAATCTTTTAATAGTTTTTACTCTATTAAAATCCAACTTATTGGTTTTATCAATGGGAATTAATTTCAAATTAAAAAATTCAAAGAAAATAATTTGAATTGGGTAAAATAGACATCAATTTTGAATTCATAATATCAAAATTATCTTAGGGTAAATTTATTGAATTTTTCTGAAAGCATTAAATTTTTTATTAATAGTTAAAACCATTGCATTATTATATATAACTGACTTTATATTTAATTATTTATTTGTTTTACATATATTTATTTTATGTAAAAAGATATATATAATACCTCTATATATTTAATGTAATTCATTGGATCCAATTTATAATATGTTAAGTTATATTATATTTTATGGAACTTTTTACCGTCTTTTACCACCATTTAAGAGCATTTATATATTTTCCTAAAACATTATTTTACCGATTCTGTGACTTGAATTTCAAAAATAATAGATTCTCGGTAAATATTAATAAGTTAAATGTTATTTAATAAGATTAATATAGTTTTTGGTGAATAGTATCTTTTGACCTTTTTTCCCCACGTTTAAAAGTAAATACTATAATAAAGGAAAAAAATTATATTATATTAATCATAACACATGTAGTAATTCAATTGGATAAATATAGTTAGCCTAAAATCATAATTAAGAATAAAATATGATCCACTTTTGTCTACATGGATTAGATTAGGATATTTATTATTATTTTATTTAAAGAAGAATTAAAAGTGATAGAATCAATGTTTAATAACCGAACCATTTTTTATATAGAGTAACACACAATATGATTTCGAATATAAATATTCATTAGAAATTTAAAAAGATTAAATAAATATTTTTTTTTTATTTTATTTCATTTAATAATTTATTTTATTTATGAAAAAATGATGATGTAGAAATTACATTATTAATGAAATAATAAATTAATTGTAAATAAAAATATCCAATTAAATTTAAATTGAGACTTTTGATTAATTAAACATATTTTCTAGGTAAATATGATATGTTATGGTTTATGGGAAATTGGTTTTTGAAGTGATAAGGTTGTTATGACATTCAATAAAACATAATACCAAATAGTGTCAAAATTGAAATAAATTAAGTTTTAAAACAAATACTTTATTATTGGTTAATATAATATTCCTAAAAATCTATGGATCGTCCATAGGGCATAACTAATATAATATATTTCATTAATTAACCAAATAAGGTTATCTTGGAAGTTTATAGTATGTTTAGTAACCATATAGTGTAAGAATAATAGAAGACAAAGTAAAAGTTAACGTATTTAACTTAGAGATAAATCTAAATGATAATGTTGCAATGGTAACCTAAAATTGTCTAAAACCTATTGGATGAGAGGATTAAGACCCAAAAAACCTGAGGCTCGAAATAAATTAATTTAGAGCCATTATAATCCAAATATTATTGTATAGTAAATTAGTATTTTAATCATTTACTAAAGTTTCCCTCACCCCTCTAATAAAAGGGAAGTTCTCGTTCTCTCAAAATCACATCTCCAATCCCAATTGAATCTGAAAAAACCTGCAACAATATCCTCAAAACTTGCCTCACATCATTCTAGATTCCTTACTTTCATCATATATCTATCTTAATGAGCCCTTTGGATCAACTCAAAAAGAAACACCCAAAGAAGAGGTAATAACTTCACCACCCTCTTTCATGTTCTTTTCTTCTTCAATATATTATTTCATTATTGTTTACATAAAAAAATATTAACTTTAGTACCTCATACATAATGTGATGTTATTATAATTAAGATACAACCGTATTTTTTATTATATCAAGACAATAAATTACATTGTCACCATACGTGCATACATACGGCTTACCGTCTCCACGGCGTGGTATATTTTGTTATTCATTCACTTAATTATTTGGATGGGTATAATAATGAGTATAAATGATTTGATCATAATTATATAATATTAATTATTCCATATATATGATATACCATCCTATTACATACTTTTTCACCATCAATATATTGATATTGTTTCTGGTGTGTACATATGGATTACCTTCTCCACGAATGAGAAGAGATTCATTCTACATCATAATCATTCAAGAGTATTATTAATTTTATAATAAAAATTAATTTATAATAACTTAATATCATTCTAGAAATGAATAAAATACACCATATCCATAACAATAATGGATTACGTAACCAAGCATATCAAGGAAATCAGATCTATTAACACCCGAAATGATTATACTATTAAATATTATTAACAATTAAATATTGGAAGATCATATATTATATCATATTTATGTATATGATTCTTGTATAATTTAATATCAATGATTTAACTGTTATACAGGATGTTAACGTACCCTTTTCCAAGTAAATGTACAAGGTAAGGGTGAATTTCATAATCTCTTTATTATATGAGGATTTTTTTTATTTGAGTATCTACCAAGACATATTTATTATCCATTTACATATTTCAAAAATGTTTTTTTAAAGGTATTATTTTTAAGATACACATTTACTAAAAAATAATTTTAAATGATTAAATGATTTATTCTTTTAATCCTTTATCATTAAAGTCCATGTTTTCAAAATGATTTTAAGGATTTATTTATATGGACATGAATGTTTTAATATGATATTAAATTCAATAGTTTCAAAGTGGTACGGGATAGATTGATTCAAAAATATCATTAAATTTTTTAATTTCAAAATTGTGTGACATTTTAATTTTTTCCTGAAATAGGGATATTTCCCTCAGAGATTTTTACAAATCATTTTAATATATTTCCACATACATTAATGAATTTTAAACTAGTTTTATGTTGATTTATTATGATACTTATCATCTGTATTGTATTGAAGGTTTTGTGATATATTTGACTATGGATGTGTTATTTTTATTCCAATAATGGTTTAGGGTTAATTTAATGACATTTCAAATGTTAGTTTTAATATGAATGATTATGTTCTGTTTCAAACTTATTTTATGAGGAATGTATTGGAAATTGTATGTGTTGGGTGGAGCCTTATATATCTCTTGAATGCATCGGTTGGACTCATGAGCCTATTAGACATTGATTTGGCCAATACTTTTGTTAATTTGATTTATGTTTTTGGCTGAGGCCTTAATCATTTTTAGATTCCTTGGTCGAGGCCTTGACAAAATGTTTTAAAATGTATGGTATTATACATTCCCTCATTATTAAAATATTATTGATGGTTCATGTGGTTATTCGACTAGAAGAATATCCATTGACTATGTTTTATTTTTTCATTATTTACTCATCTCATATTCCTTCCATAAAGTTTTCATGTATATTATTTTTAATGTCATGTGTTTTAAATTATTCACCATACCAAATGTTTTTGTTATCTTCGTCTATATTGCATAACCATAATAAGAGTTTGTGCTCAACCCATTATATTGTTTTATTTTTCCCAGGATTACATAATGTTTATTATGATTGATATTCTAGGTCAATATAGTATATTAATGGTGTTCTCAAAGGATCATTTTTGCTGTGTTTTATTTTTGAATGTGTAATGTAACGTTCATGTATGTAATCTATTTTCCAACACTGCAATATTGATCGGTCTTTTGGGACTTGATTTCATGTAATCATGCAAATGTTATTTAATAATGCATCGACTCTAGGTAACTAGGGTCGAGGCATTAAAAAATATATCATGCATGAGATTAGATATCCCTTGTAAGGGGGTAGATGTTAAGTCCCTTCAATGGGATTGTTTTTATAAATTTATGTTGTTATTTTGGGATGTTATTTCACCCTTGGTGATGCACTTGTTCTGTGATGTGATTATATTTTCTTGATACTTTTAGACACTATAATCATGAACTGAAATTTCATGGGAGTTGAGTATTAAATGCATTATTCATTGAACATATTGTTTATTGAAAAATGAAATATTTTTTGGGAATGCATTTTTGGAAAGAATTAATGATGTATATGATCAATATACAAAAAGAGGTGAATTGTATACATTGAAATTTCATTTGGAAGATTTAATGTAAATAGAAAACTTTCTTATTGAAACATTCTTAACCTTATGAAAATCTTTTTATTAAGGTAGGCTTTTAAAATCATAAAAACATAGTTTATCAATGGTAATAAAACATACACAAGTCCTCATAAAGACAACTGCTCTTAAACATTACAATCATAAGATAAAAAACTAATAAATATGTTATTAAAGGAATGATTCTACTTTAAAGCATATAGAATATATAATATAATCAGAGTCACCGATTTATAATGTATAAGAAAGTAATACATGCTAACATTAACAATGTTACGATTATAGTGTAATTAAAATGACTTGAAAAAAATGAAAACATTATTCTTTTATCCCAAAGAGAAAGGTAACCAACAACCTTGGATAAAGGTTCATGGAAAATGTTTTTCACGGATCAACAAGTTGTTCATGAAATCCACATGAATCACTGAGTGTTGTATGATCCTCAATCTCATGAAATCACGTCAAAAAGATTGATTGATTTTAAATTAATTGTTCATCATTGAATATTTCCTTGTTCGTGTTTTTTTATCTCATTCAAATGAACTTGTATTTATAGGAAAAAACATACCAATGGTCGTCTCCACTCTAATAGTAATATTTTCTTTAAATTTAGGTTGAACCTAGAATCATGTCATACAATCAACGGTAAGTTTGTAATAGATAGTACATCATCATTTGATGTATAAGAAACTATGTTTAGTTTAAGATTAATGTTATGTATAAGAAAAACATACAATATGATAATATTGGAATAATACATTAAATAGCTCAAAAATTATCAGGAAAATGAATTCGTAAGAAAAAGTATTTCGGCTAATTAAAATGGTATCACATTAATAACAAAATACGAAATCATAAAACAAAATGACATCTGCACTAGATTCAGAATCATAAAACTAAATGACATTCGTACTGGATTCGGAATCATAAAACCAAATTACTTTTGTACATGATTTGCAATCATAAAACTGAATGACTTTTGTACTGGATTCAGAATCATAAAACAGAATGACTTTTATAATGTATTCATAATCATAAAACTGAATTACTTTTAAATCAGATTTTTAATCATAAAACATAAGGACTTCTATACCATATTTAGAATCATAAAACTTAATGACTTTTTTACTAGATTCATAATCATAAAACTAAATGACTTTTGTACCCGATTCATAATCATAAATCTAAATGAATTTTGTAACCGATTTAGAATAATAAGACGGAATGAAAATTCTATAAGTATAATGGAATGTGATTTCTGTTAGTATAATAGAATGAAAATTTTTTATATATAACGTAATGGGAATACTGTATGTATAATGGAATGAAAAAACTATAAGTAAAAGTTAATGTCAAATTATAAACTTATGAAAAAAAATATAAACTCAAGATAAAGTGTTTCTGACATTCAAAACAAAAAATCCTAATGAATTGATAAGTCATAAGATAAAATTATTGAATCAAAAATCTCCCCCTTTTTGAAAAGCTAATGAAATTTTATATGGAACTATATTTTGTGTTTGATAAAAAAGTACGAATAAACTTATCTCCCACTTTGATTTGTATTTACGATGAATACAACTAACTCAACCTTAAGTTATGTTTTCCAAGGATTATATTCTAGATCTTTAGCATCCGGTTTTCATTCGTAAGAAAAAAATTTCCCCATTAAAAAAACATCTCTTCACGTGGAACCTCCACCTTAATAAATTTTCACTCAATAGAATATTCATTAAATTGTTCTCTAAAATATGTTCTCTAATACTGTGATTTTAAAAAAAGAATGGAGATGTATATGATGTACATGTAAGGGTTATGAAAACATACATCTGTCAAAAATGTATTATATGAAAGAATCATCTTAATGAATACTTGGAAATAATGATTATATTGTATAAAAACAACATAACAAAAAAATAATCCATCATTATGTTGATTTGACATCATTTTCATTTTCCAAGCTCTGAGTTTACTGACTTCCTTATGATCTTCTTGAAGATTCTTAAGCAATACCTCATGATCCTGGTTCTTCTTTTCTAAGGACAAGATCATTTCATCTTTAGAATTGATTCTAACATCTTGATTCGTAATGAACTCTTCTTGAGCGGCCACATTTTTCACTAATTATGCTCTGACATTCATCACACTATTTAAATATCATGCTACAGAATTGAGTTGACTAACATACTCATAGATTGATTCCTTGATATTGTTGAACTTAGTTTTCCAAGTATTAAAGGCTCCATTTGAGGAATCCATGAATTCACTAAACCGTCTTAGCTCTTCTTGATGGTTTTGGTGTGGTTAAATACATTCTTACACGTCACCTTCTGATCTTTCTAATCGATCAGAAGAATATTCAGGTCTTCTTCTTGTTTTACCACCATTTCCATAAACATATAGGTCAGTTCCGTCTTTTTTTAGGTTTTCTTGAATCATTTGACTCCGAGCATCTATATTGGCATGAACTAGAATAGTGATGACCATAATTCTTAATGATTATTAGACAAAGTCATTTTAAACAAATGATGAGTATTCTGAACCTGAAGCATATTTTCCTTTCGCAACACTACTTAATGTTACAGAATTTTTTATCTATTCTCATAAACTTTTGAGGGTTTTCATTATCAGATGTGGCAACAAAAACACTCTTTCCTTTGAGAAGATTTCAAACTAGGGATTGTTCAGTTGATAGTTGGATAACATTAATAACATATATTTCATCTTGTTCCCTTTCAAACTCATGATGTTGATATCCATTATAACTTTATTATTTCTGAATATCTTCCTCTTAACCACCTTGTGGATCAAAATTTTCATCCACTTCTACTTCAATTTCTTCTTCACGTTGTTCAACAGAAACTGATTTTCAATCTGAACTCAAAGGAGCTCCAATGTAATCATTCACTTCCAATAAAACATCATCATCAACTTTTTGAGTAATCTGATATTATATTTCTTGAACATGTTCAGATAAAGATATAACATTCTTGAATTTCAGGATTTTCTGAGGTATAGATGGCTTCTTATGAACCTTTTGAGGATCAGGTACTTCTTGAGATTTCATTTCTACAGATTATAGTAAGAACTGACACACTTGAGCTTCAATAGATTTCTTCATCAGGATATTCTCCATCTTTTCTTTCTCAATATTTTCATCTTGCTTTATTTTTATGTCCATGGGATCGGTAGGGTTTAGGCTAAAGGAAGGATCTCATTCCTTTATGGTAGCTTCCATTTCTCTCCACTTTGCAACTGTTGCTTTGGAAGAGGCATTCTGTATCTTTGTAAGTGGATGTGCTAATACCAGGACATCATGAACTGGTACTGGCAAGCCTAGTTATTCATTTTTCCTTTTCTTGGGTACTGACTTTGATGATTCTTGAACATCACCTTGGTTTTGGACAACCATATTATCAAAAGTTTTGGAATTCTTTTTAAACTCTAGAATTATACTCCTTATATTTTCTTCATTATGACATAAAAACATGAATGGAATTGAGACTAATCGACATGGGACATTCATTTCTTGAAGGCACGTAACAATTATCCTGGAGATAATTTTCAGATACATAAGATTCTGAGAATTAATGGTTTTTCCTTTTATTTCATAGATGGTGAGAAATATGAACTTAACCAAGTTTATCATTATTATGTTGAAAATAAAATATAAAAGTAAGATAACATATATCATTAGAGTGTCTTAAATCCATTTTGTGGAATGAGAAATCCTCTCATCCAGAGAGCTACCATTATATAATTTATTGAAAAAATTTTAATCTTCAGATTCTTAACAAACATAAGACCATGATAATCCAAATCCTTGACTTCATCAAAAGAACCTTCCTTATCAAGACGTTTTTGAGAGCATTGAATAGCTTCCCCTTCATACATATTCATAGAACTGAATAACTAAATCAGTGAAAACTGAATCCTATCTTTTTAATATAGCCATAGAAACACTTTCTCAACCATTCGTTCTTATCCCCGTAGAGATAAGAGAGTCGTAATTTCAAAACAAGTTAGGGAATAGTAACCTTTCTATACCGATAGACCAATATTTTATTTACTTGGTAATCAACATCTATTCTACTGAGGATTCTACTGACATTCGAGATAATAGAGACAAATAAATTGGAATGATGTTTTTGATGGGAACCGAACATTAGCACAAATATTTGTAAAGATGGTGGGGCACTCATAAACAATGCACCGCTTATATTTACATTTCTATGACATTTCAACATTCATAAAATATTCAAGCATCTAAAAATAACCCGATCTGATCTAACTGTTGAGGTTGATTACAGGAAATATGAATTCTGATCTTTTGAAGTAAGTTAAACTATAATTAATTTTGTTTGAAATACAAAAAATTGAAACATAATATATGAAAATAATGGGTAAAAAATGTACCTTATAAAGTATTTTGTAGAATATATTGTTATAATAATAATTCTCATGGATGATTTAGATATAAGGATTTTAATTCAGGAAATGTAAATTCTGAAAATTTCAATTATGATTATTTTAATTCTAATGTTTTCAATTCCAATGTTTTCAATTCAAAAATTTTCAATTCCTAAATATTGAATTCTGAAATTTTCAATTTCAAAATTTTCAAATTGATTTTTAGATTTCTTAAATAATTATTATTTTTAATAAATAAATAAATAAAGAAGGAAAAAATACGTACTCCCACTGAAATAAGGATTAGTGCCTAAGGTCCTTCACAAAATAGAACATTTGAAATATTAGATTTACCAATATGATTAATGTTACCATAATGAAAATTTCCTTTTGAGAGTTATCTTCAAAAGGTAATTTTCCACCATTAGTCTTTCAACTTTTTTGGAAATAGTCTTTGTTACCAGTTATGTGTTAGGAACATCCACAATCCAGGTACCATAAATTGTTTATACTTTCTACATTATCCGGAAAGAGAAAGAGTTATTTTCTCAGAATCCAATCTTTCTTGGATATGGAATTGTTATAAAATAAATACTTGTGTAACCATATTTGTTTAGAAATGTAATCTTAATGAAACAAAAAGGATGGATGTTTATTTAATGGACATTTATTATTCCAATTCCCATTTCTATGATATATAGTATAAAAATGGGCTCTTAAAGAAAAAAATAATTTCTTCCAAAAATAAGTTTTTCTTCAGAATAACATAAAACGTGATTATTACCCTGAGGTCGGATATGAGAATACCTATTTTAAAATGTTTATTTACCACACGTATTATTTTCAAGAAGTATATTCAATGAAAAAAAATTATACTTTATTCTCATGATGAAATATTTATCCTCGAGAATAATAGAATTAGATTTATGATTATCACTTAAATCCGCTTTTTCTAAAAACAGATTTTTAGGATCTTTAGAAATCTTATCCTTCCTAGAATTAACATCCTTGTGTTTATTATAATGATTTTATAAAACAAAAATTTTTATTTAGATCATTGGTATGAACCAAAATTTCATTTTTTTTAAATGAATTCTTGAGAATTTTCTTATTTAGGTTTTCTAGAAACGTTATAACATCTCTTTCCATGAAACATAGAAAATATAGAAATTTCCTTATAGGATGGTAAATAATTATTCCTATATGATGTAGTTTATTCTTCATCTGAATAATAAAATCTATCCCGGAAACTTCCACTCAATGACATATTGGTTAAGGACTCAGTAGTTCATACCTTAGCCATAAGATAATGTCTTTGAAATAGATCTCTGGCTGTTAAAGCAATATATTTTTGCTCAGAAGATTCATATTTTGAATAATCATCAGGAGAATATCATCAACTGACACTCCATGTGTCATTGGATTTTGTGAATTACATATTTTATGATCTATATAACTTCTTCCCTTCTCTTTCATAATTTATGTCCATCTTGTATCTTTTCTTATGAAATTGAAAGTCAAGTCTAATATGGCAAGTTCTTCTACATTCCTAGAATGTCACTTCCTCATTTTTTATCATTTCCATATTTCTTCTTATATCTATATTAAATGTTTTTATTCCCATCAATAATTTTCATTTCCCATGAAAGATTGGATAACTCGTTTTTTAGAGCTTCACTTTCACTGGACTCAGATTGAATAACCACATTCATTGTTTTTTATCAGGTCAAACTCTCAAGAGTCTTATATTTCGTATGATTTGAAGTAGTTGTAAAAGGAACACATCCATTTCAATTATTATTTTTTATGTTATCCACATCTCTCTTCATTCTGGATTCACGTTGTAGAATGGTTTTAAACAACTCATTAAGATAAATTTGAGTAACATTTCTATTTTCATCTATGCTTGTCCCATTCAATAGGAATGATGTCTATGATTTATTCGAAAAGAGATTCTTCATATAATCCCCTCACATCCATTGATTGTATGGTGTTGAGATTAGTCAGGAATCATATCTGTACTTTACATATGGTTTCTCTATACGGGAAACAGAAACCATGATTCTCATCTCTGAGCATTTCTCATCTCGTTTCGATAACTTTGGATGTTTCCATGTGAGTTACTTCAAAATTCATCCAAATACTATTAGCAGCTTCACAGGTACAAATATGGCTATATATATTTCTGGTCATTGAAGAACGAAATGTATTTCATACCTAATAATTTTGTTGATATTCAGGATTCTCTTGGTTTGTGAAAGTATTAACTTATGTGTCCGGAATTAGATATCATCCATTAAGAAAAAAAATTTCCACCATTGTGTTAATAACAAATTTATTCATACTATCTCTCCAATATTTGTTATAATTCATAAAAAATATTGGTGGGATTTTAGGATTAATATCTTCCATCGTACCGACATTCATTCATTTCATTCGTTAAAAAAAATTCATTCAACAAAAAATTTATAAATTGAAGATAATTTGTAAACCAGATAACGATTCCTATGTAAGTAAAAATCGAACATTGAAAAACATGATCAAGGAAAACATATATGGGAAAATATTTATTTCAGATACCTCTTTTTATACCAATTGTAGGATCTAAATAATGATATATATGCTCAATATACAATAGGGGGTGAATGATATACATCAAAAAAATTTGGAACCTGTAATGTTTATAGAAAAATTTCATAATGAATATTTTGTAACCTTATAGAAATATGTTTCATAAGGTTAGATTTTAAAATTTAGAACACATAGTTTAACAATGATAAACAAATACTCAATAAACCACATAACAAAATCTTTTCATATACATTACAATCATAAGAAAAAAACAATAGAAATATTTTCTAAATGAATGATTCTACCATAAAGCATATAAAATTTACAATATAATCAGAGTAACATAATTAGAATGAAAAAAAAGTTATGATTTATAACATTAAAAAATTAATGATTACAACATAGTAAAAACAACTTGAAATAGAAAATAAGTTACAATTATATTCTTTTATCTCAAAAAGAAGTGTATCCATCAACCTTGGATATAGGTTCCTTGATTTATAATTCCAAGAATTTTTGTGTTACCCAATCCCTAGTAAGCCCTCAATATAAAGATCAGTATCTGTCATGATATCCCCATAATTCATAGATTTAGAAGAAAATATGAACCTCCATCTTCCAAAACATGAATCCCACGATCATCATGATCGGAGACTACAAAAAACAATTCAGAATAAGATGTTCTTGCATGAAATTTTTTTTCACAACATCTGCATGATGAAATGAGAGTTGTAAGACCCTCCCTCTCTAGAAATCACTACAAAAACATTGATTACTTTTCAATTCACTATTCAGAATCGAATTTTTTGTTGTACTTTTTTTTGTCATTCAAATGAACTTGTATTTACTAGTAGAAAATTCCCAATGGTAGGATCCTCTCCAAAGGTCGTATTTTCTTTAAATTTTGTAGATACCTAGACATGTGTCAAGAAAACCACAGTTAGTTTTTAATAGATTTTACAACATCGTTTCAAGTATAAGAAACAATGTTCAGATGAAGATAAATGTTAAGTATAAGAAAAACATAACATCAGATAATATTGGAATGATACATTAAAGAACTCTTTGATTATCAGGAAAACAGATTCCTATGAAAAAGTAAATCGGATTGTGAAAACTATATCACATTTGTACCAGAATCTGGAATCATAAAATGGAATTACATCTACAATGGATTCAATAATCATAAAACTGAGTGATCTTTATACTGGATTCGGTATCATAAAACTGAATTACCTTTGTACCGGATTCAGAATCATAAAACTAAATGACTTTTTTACTAGATTCATAATCATAAAAACCAATTACTTTTAAACTTGATTCAGAATCATAAAAATGAATGACGTTTTATCTAGTTTCGGAATCATTAAAATGAAATAATTTTATCACAGATTTGGAATAATAAAACTGAAAGAATTTTTATCCGGATTCAGAACCGTAAAACTGATTGACTTTTGTAACAGATTCAAAATCATAAAAATGAATATCTATTGTACATGATTTAGAATCATAAAAAAATAAAAATTATATAATTATAATAGAATAAGAATATTGTATGTATAAAAAAATTATAATTCTTTATGTATAATGGAATGAAAAATCTATATGTATAACGTAGTGAAAAATATATAGGTAAAATGGAATAAAAATTTGTGTAAATAAGAAAAAAAATTAATAACTTAACAAAAATTGATTGTGATTTTCAAAACATAATCACATGAGGAATGGAGAAGTCATCTGTTAATTTTATTAAATCAACATGCATGTAATAGAAGGTTTTTAGTATGTTGTTCAAATAGAATCTTTTTTACTGTCATGTGTAATTTAACAAAAAATAGTGCCAGATGTGAAATTGAGAGTTATAAAAGGTTGAAAATGAGAAAAATGGGCATCTAATGAGAAAATTGAATTATGTGTATGATTTTACACTTTTTTAAGAATGGTATAAGTGTATGGTTGTTATGGGTAGTGATAAAACCAATATTTTTATTGTGTGGTGGGGTTTAAGTAAGGACTTGTTTTGGATTTATGTGAATACTATTTTTTTGAATTAATGTAATGAAAATATTCAAACAATATATTTTTAGATGTATATAGACATGAATCGACTATAAATCATGTTGATAGGACTAAATAATTATATGGCTAGATATGATCCTCTAGAATTTGATCAGGAGTCCTTAATAGTGCATGGTAAAGGATCCAAAGATCTATTCCATGATAAAATTTCTCACTCCATGTTATTTAGAGAGATAGATCGATATTGGGATGTGAAGAGTATGTATGACCTGGATTGTGAGTTTTTATTGAGGCACCGTCCAATATTCTTGGGAGAACATGGAAATATAGAAGCACAATTTTGGATTGAGTGCACCATGTTGATAACTGACCATTTAGAGAATCCTACATAGATGATGGTCATTTTGTCTTTTATATGTTATTAGTATCAAAAAATCATGTGAGTGATATTTAGGATCAGAATAAGAAATTAGATGGTATATTATGATTTTTCAGATATTTTCTTGGAGGCCTTTTTTACAGAGATGTATATAATTGAGAGAGAAGTTTTTTTCATGTGGTTGAATTAGGTGATCCTTTCCATGATTTATTATGAAGTCGATTTAATTATACACAGTGATGTTCTTAAAAGATGTTAGGGGATGGAAAATTTATTAATAAATTTTTTTTGGATGGGACTTAATGTGAGACTATGTACCATGTTAAAAGGATTCACCTTAAACATTTACAAAAGTATTAGATCATGATCTCATAAATACATGGAACATAAAGGATGTTTCTGGTGGAGGGTATGAGTTTTCCGATAAACATTCGGACTGTACTCTTTCCGAGGGTTGAAAGCATCATTATGGGAATGTTGGCATAATCCATGGATTAAAGAGAGGGCAAGCATAAGGATCCATAACCTAGAATACTACATGAGTTATTTACAACATGTTCCTTTACGGGGGTTTATTTCATAGGCATTTCCACGAACTAGAAATAGAGTGCCGATATTATGGAAGGATGTGAAACATACAATGGTTTTGTAGTAACCTAGGACATATGGGTGGCAATGAAGCATTTGGAAGAACCATAGTGAGGGAAGGTGACTTTCAACGCCTTATTAGTATAGAACATGGAGTTCTACTGGTCAGGAAGGTAGAGGAAGTGGACATGGTGATTCTCGAAATGGGAACCCATACTTTTATAGCGATTTAGGTCACAGGACACATAATGTATCATGGGGAAGAGATGGAATTTTTCATATTTTTAATCCTATAAATGTCAATGGATAGGTTGGACCATCAACAATTAGAGGTATTATTCTTTTGATTCAATGATTTCTAGTTCCTAATTTGATATTGGTGCACCTCATTATTTTATATGTTTATATAATTTAAAATCATTGATCCTAGAGGAATAATTTTTTAACTTGTTAACGATGATAGATACACTATTGTGTGTATGATAGGGATGCATATTTTTGTTAAAAGGGTATTATGGGGACTATCATTTAAATTTTTACATTTACATTGTAGATATGTTAGTCTTTAATCTAGTTGAGAGAATGGACTTTTTGGTGTTTTATTGAGACCACACATGTTTTTTATTATATGATATTGATGATAATACACCATTAGATTTAAAATTATATTAATTGTGGAGAGTGGGATATCTATGTAGGATGAAAAGGTCACATTCATCCGTACATGGGTAGATCATTTACCCAATTGCAAGTAATTTCCATGATAATAGAGGTGTAACATATAATTTATTTCTAGCCATAGTGGACAGGATCTAGTACTTGTACTTGGGCAGTTCTCAAGGCTTCCACCTAAGAGAGATGTGGAATTTAAAATTGAAATTATATTGGAGATGGAACAAATTCAATCCCACCATACATAATCATACTATTAGATCATAAATAACATAATAATCAACTAGAAGAGTTGACAGATAATGGTTTCATCAATTATAGTGCATCGCCTATGTTTCTCTAGTATTATTTATAATTAATCATGATAAGATTTTGGGATTTTGTGTCAACTAACAGATTTAAGACAACAAGAAAATGTGGAATCAATATACTTTTATGCATATTGATGACCTATTTTACTAGTTTAGTAGAGTTTATGATTTTTCATAGATTAACTTGGTATTGGGTTACCATTAGTGGAGAGTCTAACCTTTTGATAACCAAAGATGGATTTCATAATAATGTATGGTCATTTTAAGTTTTTTTATTCTATTACGGTTGATGAAAACACCAACAACATTAATGGTAATCATGAATAGAATCATCTTCCGTTACCTTGAACAATTTGTTGTAGTAACATTTTATGATATCATAGTAACCCCCATGACTCATTAGGATCATTACCAATATTTTGAAAAATTCATGAATACACTATCATATAATAAAATATAATCTAGCCTATAGAAGAGTAATTTTTTAATTTATTAGTAACACATCTTTGGTCATGTTATCTTAGTGGAAGGTGTGTCAGTGGACTTATAGAAGGTTCATGAAGTTGTTTCTTGCATTTAACCCAATAATGTTTTTGATATTTATTGTTATCAAGGATTTCAAATATATAGTTGGGGGTATATAAAAGTCCATTCACAATTAGAAGGTCTAATTTCATAGATGACCAATAAATGGAAAACATGTTTATTGATAGGTTCATTTGTTCATTCCTTCCAACAGTTGAAGACACGCTTGAAAATGACACCAATATTGATTCTAAATGTTCTAGTGGAGGAGTATACAATGTTTTTTTACATTTATTTGATATTTATTGATGTAATTTTGATGCTATGAAATCCATTTTTGGTGTATGGGTCCTGGAAGATGAGGACACATGAATAGATTTAATATACATATGACCTTGAGATAACTATAGGGGTTTATTCATTTAATTGTTGGTGACATTATCTATGTGAAAAAAAATTATTGTGAATTCTAATCATATGTTATTAAACTATTTCATTTTATATTGATTTTTTAATCTTCGATAACTAATATGGGTTTGGGATATGTAGCCACTAGACTTTCATCTAGAATATATGCATGGGAATGTAAATGGTGTTGTTGATTCTTTAAGAAGTAAAAAAAGACCCAGGAAGATCAAGAGTCCCGTGCTAAGTGGAAAATGATTACATTACTAGTTGATATTCATGTTGTAGTTCAGGGGGGTCAGGAACATTCCAATATTGAATATGTTTCAATTTAGAATTCACATTAAATCATATAAGATAAATTTAGTATCAGGATTCAGACGATTTTAACATGAGGGAAAACATTCAATGTGGGGAGATAAATTATATTGTTCCATAGATGAGGATGAGATAATGTATCCAAGGAATATAGTTATTATTCCTATGAATATGTTGGAGGATCAGATGTATAAATTTCATTCCATTATTTGGGCGATGCATCTGTGTTTTAACAAAATCTATCATGAACAATGAAGGTAATATTGGTGTCCAAGCATTGAAAAAGATATTAATGGGTTGATAACATGATTCTAAAGCTTTAAATACATAACAAATGCCCATTAGTGACCTATTGTATTACTATAACCATTCAACATTCCATAATGGATGTGGGATGACATTACGATGGACCTTATGGTGGGCCCCCTGATGATTCCATTGAAGAAAGACTACATTCAAGCGGTTTTGGAATAATAATGAAACTAGCACAATTCATGTCTATATTCAAGACATTCTCAATGTGTTTTTTGAGAGATATGTACATTTGACAGATTATTTAACTTCATGGGGGAGAAATAGTAAATTTTTAGACATTGATTAACATTTTAGATCATTCTTGTTGAAGGGATGGTTGAAGCCACATGGTATAGATGTATTCTTGAATATGACCTTCCACCCATAGAATTATTTGATGTTATAATGTAATATTCAAGTGCTTGACGAAAATATTCTAGTTTGTGTTGATTAATTTGGTGGGTATAGGGAGAAGAACATGTCATCAGTTGATTTTATCTTTAAAAACAATTTAATGGATACTATATAGATAGATAGATACTAGGAATTTTCTAGAAGGCCATATAGATTACCTCTATGATGGATGTGGGATAGTGAGTTAGAGTTGTTTGGAATATGTATTGTGAATGATACATCACATTATTTCATTCTACTTATTATGTGTGTTGATATGGCATGGGGTGGGGATAATTCATATACTGATATACATCTATGAATCATAGATTTTGAAGAGGGTGATCATCTATTCCATTGTGTGTCACCATGATTTGGTTACCACAATATATGAAAATAGCATTATTGGGTTTCTTGGTTTTTTTGATCCTTTGAGATTATGGAGTGAATTTGGATGGTGGCATACTTATTGGACATTCTATAGAGGTACAATTTTATAAATGTTGGTTTTCATGATTCAGATCATCAATGGTATATCCTCACCCATTATAATGTAATATATGTGGATGATGTTGATCTTTAAACTGATGTGTCCTTTTAAGATCATTAATTACACGTGTTTAATGAATTCAAGAATATGTTTTAGGTTAATATCATCCTGAATGTTTGTTTATTATGGAATCATTTCCACTTCCTGGTGGATACATGGGTGAGAGAAAAAGATTTGTAGCCTTACTGGCCTGATAATTTTACCTCAGAGTCTTAGAGATTCATGTGAGTATATATCAATGATTTGAAGTTATAAAGTATGTACAATGTAATATATATTGGAACTTTTGGAGTTTAAAAAATCTTTTGGATCCATTTGGTTGAGTTTTGAAGGTTTTTGGAGGGGGTTTGTTTAGTGAACGTTGGTAAGACAGTTTTCCAAAACTATTTTCCCTTCCCCAGCAAACTGTGCAAGCCAAGACATAGTGGGATTTCACTGTTCGTGATCAATTTTTCCAATTGAGTTCCCACATTGGAGTAACTTCGAACCCCCTAATAAATGGGAATATTTAAGGTGCACATTTTAGTTGATTGTACACCCCTTCCACGGAAATAATGTGCATGAGTTTTATTTTTCATAAAATTGGTTTTAAAATTCCCATGTCATCTATACATTTATCAAAATCACCATAACTAAACCGTAACTCATACCTATCATATTTTGATGGATCCATATGAACTAAAATGTTCCACAAACATTATTCCACATAAATTTAAAGATAAATTGATGTATCTTAACCTATAGGGGTTTGGGGTTTCTTCTGGACTAGGATTATCTCTCCGCCAGAACACTTTTCCGAAAATAAAAGTTCTTTCACAATTGTGGATTGATCTGGATCTAGTTTTGATGGATCAGGATTTTATTGATAATTGATCAAGGTTTTGGACCTTTATCTTGTCCATTGCCAAGATATTGATCATTCCACTTTAAGTGGGCATTTCTTTTGGAGATTGTTTCACAAGGAGATTTAGGTTGGTGGTCTAAATTCAGTTCCCTCTATCTTGGATTACAATTTCATGTACGTATTATAGAATTTCAATTAGAACATTTCACAATTGAATCTATAATTGATTAAATTAATTGATTGATTAATTGAGGGAATTAGGGAGTTTGTTAACAGATTTTTCATCCGAATATGAGATTAGTTAAACTATAGAAAATTAAATTAAGTAATTTTGAAGATGAAATTGTTTGAAATGTATTAATTACAATGTTAATTAATTTGTGTAATATTTTGATTGTGTACTTGATTATAAATTGGGATTGTGTAATTGGTACATTATTTTTATTATGAATTAATTGTCAATGAGGATTTTGAGATAGTTGACATAACACTAATGGATTATTTGGTTAAATAAATTTAATATTGAAAAATGTTTTCATAGTTAACATCCCATATTATTCAATGATTTCATTGTACAGGAACATTATTTTTTTATAGATGAAATACTATATTAATTTTTTTTGAAATGTGATAATATGGGTTAATGTTGATGAAGAATGATTATTTTTAAATTTGTTATATATGTGATATAATTTTCATTGATTCATATATGACTGTGGAAGACAAAATGAGGCTCCAAATACCCATATGTGACATTATGGATTGGTATAGGGACTGATTTTCCAAATACCCACAAGGGATAGAGAGTGTGGGATAAGGACCGAGGATTGAAATTAGAATTTATAATTGAGGAGTGGGATGGGGATAAAGCTCTAAATATCAATGGGGCGTTTCACATGATGTTCTAATCCCATGGGAATGGAATTGAACTATTTTTCCAACAGGTAATTTTATGATTTGAAATGAAATGAATAATTATAACCGTAGTACTGTGAAATGTGATACAGTTCAGACAGAAACATAGGGGAAGTATGTATAGAGGTTTTGGGTGTCCTTGGGAATCTTGGGAAATATGTGGTTAAAAAAAATATAATTGAAAATGTTTATTGATTACCATATTTATTATACATTTTTATTTATATAAATGCCTAAACTAGTAGTTTATAGATATAGTTTTAGACATTGTTTGAGGTAGACTACTATGTTGTACTCAAACCTACATGGGATGCCTGATCGATAACCAAACATATTTAATGTTTATAGGAACGAATTAGGGAATTTTTATTATGTTAAATCGGTAAGTAGGGATGGAGAATGGATGATGCAACCAAACATTATTTGGGACCTATTTGGGAATGTTAAAAGTTTGTATTTATATATATATATGGATTTCACACTTCACACATGTATGTCCTTATGTCTCCATGTAATCTGGAAGAGGCGATTAACCTGGGAATTAATAAGACTGAGAAGAAGGAGGATGATACTATGGTTGATGTAAACGCTCATGAATCAGAGGAGGGGATTTCCGAAAATGTCACCCTAAACAAAGATCTGGCCCCTATGTTTATAGAAACTGAACTTCTGACACAATAATCCGCTCGGAATGAAGATAATAATGTCACCCTAAACAATGTTTTGTCCCCTGTGTTGACAGAAACTACTGTGCCGACACAACAAACTGCTCTGAACACAGATGAATCATTGAATACTGGGATTGATCCCTTCACTTCCAGAGGGTATATACCATTGAACATGGATAAAATGGGGAAGTGGGTCCTACCCGATTCCTTAATGTCTTCCCCAATTGAATCTACTAACAGATTTTCAGTGTTAACTGTTGAGGAAGATGAGGATGCCGCCTCCCCTAGTAATGAAAATGATTCTCCTAGCAGTGAAACTGAGTCCCCTAAAAGGAATGTATCAACTATAATGGATGGGCCTAGCACTAGGCTCAGGTCAATGAAATGAGTATTCTATTCTGGAATTTCCAAGGGATTTGGAATTCTCCCATATTCAGGACCCTTTGGAATTATCTTATGGCCAACAAACCATTACTAGTTGGATTAGCTGAGCCATTGATGATATTTTACAGATGGGAATCATTAAAATGGTCTTCCCTTGGTTATTCCTTTTTAGATAGAAATGTAACGTTTAATTATTGTAAGTCTTTATGGGTTATAAACATGATATTGTTTTGATCAACTCAACAGTTTCAGATTCTCAATCACTTCCTATCAATTGTTCTTTCAACAGCAACCCACATTATGTGACCTTTGTTTATGTGTTTAATATTAACATCAAAAGACGTGCTCTTTGGAGATAATTAATGAATATATATAAGAAAATGATAAACAACTGGATTCTAATTGGTGACTTCAATTCAATGTTAAGACTAGAGGAGAAAACTGGTCAGTATTTCTGTCGTACTTCATCCCAAGATCTCTATACTTGTGTTGATAAATGGGGCATACTTGTGCTTCCTATCTCTGGGCCTGAGTTCACATGGATGAGATATAAAAAAATGTTTGGCAAGCTATTAAATTGGATAGGTTTTTTGTACAAGTGGATGACTGAAACAAGGCAATTGACATGTCTGGGATAACTATTTCCAGGATAAATTATGATCATCACCCCATCATTGTAGAAGTTAGATTCTTTACTCAGAGCACTGCTCCTCTACTGTTTAAATTTAACAAGGCTTGGCTATCCATTCAAGGTTGAAAGGAAGTCATTTTGGAATCATTAAAATTAGAGTGTTTGGGAAGTCCTCCTCACAATTTATGCTTGATGTTAAAGGAGGTAAAAGAAAGA
Source organism: Viscum album (assembly GCA_963277665.1). NCBI lineage: Eukaryota > Viridiplantae > Streptophyta > Magnoliopsida > Santalales > Viscaceae > Viscum > Viscum album. The sequence continues at coordinate 837,317,801 of OY728138.1, forward strand.
TGGAAGAAATTGAGTAAAGAGAATTTCATATCCATTTGCTTGAATATTAAGGAGGATAAAACAGCTCACTTAAATTGTTATAAAGAGTCCATGTATCATGATATGCCAACCCAAAATGAAATTAAAGCTACTTCCAATCCGGATAAGCTGATTAATCTCAAGGAGAAGTTGGATCATAATCATTTTAAAATCCGGTGGTTGAAAGGTAGAGATAGAAACTCAAAGTTGTTTCGTTGTATTAACAGGGAAAAGTGTGCAATGAAATCAAGGTAATCACTCACTATTGATGGAAAACTATTTTCTTCTGAAATGGAGATTTCTAATAAAACTGTTAACTATTTTGAACAGTTGTACTCTGACTATGAGGAGGAATTTTCAGACAAGATTATCCAATGTTTTGATCCCTCTATTGATTATGAGCAGAATAAAATGCTTGTTGATACCCCCAATGGTAAGGAGATTCACGATGATTTATTCTACCTAAATATTGATAGTGTGGTAGGACCTGAAGGCTTCACCAATAAATTCTTCATGTTTTACTGGGAAATCCTTGAAGGTGATATGACCAATGATGTGATAGATTTTTTCAGATCTTCCTATATACCTTTTGGTATGAACTCATGCTTCATTTATCTGATTCCTAAAAAGTATAATGCTATTGAAATCAAAGATTTCAGACCAATGGTGATTGGGAATAATGTTCCAATGCTCAGTAGTAATATTATTACTCATCGGTTGAGTAATATCGTCCGGGAGACTATATCAAGCAATCGGTTTGGATTTCTCCCTGGGAGGAACATTCTAAATTGTTTATGCACTGCTTCTGAGTGTGTTAATGTGATGAGAATGAAAGTCAAGTACAGTAACATGGCTTTGAAAATTGATATTTCAAAAGAAATTGACATTATTAAATGGAGATTCCTTTCCCATATCCTTTGAATGCATGGATTCTCTCAAATGTTTATTGACCTGGTTAACACCATTCTTGCTAGTGCCAGACTATCCATAATTGTTAATGGATCCCCCAGGGGATTCTTTCAATTTTAATGAGGTCTCAGGTAGGGTGACCCCTTTCTGTATTACTCATCGCCTTTGTAGAATATTATCTGAGCTGGTGTCTAACAGACCGCTCAAATTATGGGTGGTTTCAGAGATTGAAAGTTCAACGTGGCCTGCTTGCTCCATCACATTTCTTTTATGCAGATGATATTCTCCATTTTGGAAGTGCGGATAAATGCACTCTCTCTGGTATTAATGGAATTTTCGCTCATTATGAAAAGGTATCGGGTTCGATAATTAACTGGAAAAAATCTTCTATCATGTTTGGTAATGGAATCTCTGCTTCAAAGAAATCTAGGGTGGCTCGATAGCTTGGGGTGAAGAAGGGTGTTTTCCCTTTTATTTATCTTGGTGTACCTCTATTTTGGGGCAGAATTAGAAGAGGGTTTCTTGATAATATAACGTTGAAAATTATGGATCAACTCTCCAATTGGAAAGGGGAAAACCTATCCTAAGAAGGAAGAATCTTCTTTAGTCAATGCTTTGATAACTTTGATGTTTTTGTACTCCTTCTCAGTTTACCATTGGCCAAGTTCTCTAATTAATGATATTACCAGTAAGATCAGAAATTTTATTTGGATTGGATCGATACATGAGATGAAGATGGTCACAGTTTTCTTGAAAAAACAGCATAAATCACATTCAAATGGGAGGAATGGGTGTTAAGGATATTCGTCTATTCAATGATACATTGGTAAAAAGGTTTACCTGGAACCTAATTGTGTCTTCTAGTGTCTCTATGGAATTTCATCAGAGAAGATTTATTGAAAAACAATTTAAAGGGTATACAAATTATATATTTTCAACCATTTTTCCTAAAGTTAAGAAGTCTTATTCATAATTGATGTTATCTTCGAAATGGATGGTTTCGAAAAATTATGTTCTAAATTTCTGGAATACTCACTTGTTATCGAGACCGATAGATGATCTTGTTTCCATCCCTGACTATTTGAAGGATCTGACTATTGCGGATAATCAAAATAATACCACGTTTTTCACTCTCTCGAGTAAGGTCTCTTATGAAATATAATGATATCATTTACATGACAATGATTTACTGATATAGATGTCTAATTTGAATGGAAACCTCACTACCAAAAATTGGTATAGAAGTATTTGTGGGCATTCCTTGCAGCCACCATCTTGGGTTATAGCTTTCCATAATCCTTTTATTCCATGTGCTGCTTCACTGCTCTTATAGAGGATATAGAGAAAGAGTGTAGAGACCAGAAGCTTATCGTACATGGACATTACATTACTTTTTTCGAATACTTAGTACATAACAAAAACACACAAACAAGGATCGTAATAGTTTAGTGTCTTTGGAAACTCGGAACATAATCTTCTAATCGTGTTTAAAGATCTTCAATATCTCCCATAAAGATCTCCCTTTTTTTACCTTAAACCTTTTTATATATCCTGGGGAAAAGAAAACATAAAAGGGTGAGCTCAAATGCTCAGTAAGGGCAAAAAAAGAAATATCAATCACATCATATTCATAAGAACCTAACTTTTGGAAATCTTAACCTGCAAAAGAGATCATAATTTCATAACATGGGATAAATCATAGTAGTGAAATGAAATATCAATAATCATTACATAAAACATGAAAATTTGTGGCATACACACGTAATCATAGAGAATCATTTCTTGTTAGTCATGACTAATTGCCAAGACTATCTTAGTGGACAAAGTCCCTTTCTGAATCGAGTCACCCTCGTTTCAGCCCTGTTTCACTGAACCGGTATAACCTACAATTCCAGCCATGTCTATCTCCTGAGATATGGAATCTTTTCCCAATGCATTGGAGGGAGATATAGGTCCCACCCATCTCATAATGATACCATTCTTATGTGTGCCACAAAATCATAAATCATACATCATTGCATAACCCATGTAATAAAAATGGGAATCTTAAACATCATGACATCATAATACAATTCATATACAATAAAGGAATTCATAAAAATAATTCCATCACAACATAATCAAATCAATGTAATAATATGGATAAAAACAATACCCTTTATTATCTTAGATGGAAAACAATTTTTATTAAAAACTTGAACTCCATTCTTGAGGAAAATATCCTTTCTTCTTCAAAAGCATTTTTCCTTTCTTAAAATGTCATACAACATTAAACTAAAAGAAGTTGATTAAAAATAAACTTGAAAACTTGTAAAGGATTCTTCTTTGAAATAATGTTTTAAAAATCCATTCATGTCGTATAAATTAAAAAAAACATTATTCCCGTACTTTTGTCGGAAAAGTCAAAAAGTACCTCATACAAAAAACGACAAAAGATTCCTTTCATATCTTTTACTAAAAACTCACAGAAAGGTAAAATTGGATTTTACAATTGAAGGTGGATGGAAATAATATTACATATTGAGGAAAGATGGAGGTGGATGATAAAATACAACCCAGTAAATACCAAAGTATAAACAATCTTGGATAAAAATGTGATTGTGATATTTCCCTTACCTTAGGTCCGACTTGCTTTGTAAGTGTCCGAACCTCCTGTATAATGATTTAAATCATGTTATTGACTTATTACAGAATCATATTCATTGTTATTATATCATATATGGTTCACTTATGAGTTTATATTACCCTTTGTTTTGTAAATTCATGTTAAAGTATCGTTTTGGGTAAAATCATCTCATTTGTCGTTCGCGTTTTTAACTTGTAATTATTCATATGATTACATAGATCATGATTAATTAATTCCAGAATATAAAACATGACTTATATATATATATATTCATAATATAAATATATAATAAATCAGTAAATGGAAATAAATACACCGTTCATGGAGACGGTAGTCCGTACGTACACATGAACGCTGTTTTCGTTTCCTTATTGAATTGAATGGAATTAAGTAGATGGCATACATATAATTATAAATAATTCCAGTATCATTATTAGGTCATATATTTCATTAGTACTAATTATATATACTTTATAATCATTCATGAATGGTTAATCATTGAGAATGAATCTCATCGCGTCGTGGAGACGGTAGTCCGTACGTACGCACGAGCGATGATATCGTTCCCATGGTCGTGGAATTATGTTGATGTGTATGTATACTATTTCAGTATAAATATCACTTTATAATAATCATATATAGTTACTCATTACACCTTTATACCCATCCAATTAAGTTGGTGGTGGAAAATAGATTACACCACGGCGTGGAGACGGTATTCCGTACGTACGCACGCGTGGTGATTTCCTTTTTCCGTAGGATGGATAGAATGTTAATTAGAGTTGTTTCATATTTATATTAACATATCAGTATATAATTATTACTGATGTTATTACTTTATCATGAAACAACTAAAGAAGAAGAAGTTGAAGAAGAATGAAATTGAAAAAGATAGGTAATGGATATTACTTCTTTTTGACGCGCCTTTTCTTAGCCTCCACTTAAAGAACTAAGGATGATCTTTGAAGAAGACCAGGACCTCTAGGATGATACTAGGGAAGTGGAGAAGGGATTTTGGCAGGGGTCTGCCGAGCTTGAAAGCTCAAAGTTTTGTGAGGAAGAGAGGGAGGAGGTGCCCTTTTATAAGGGAGGAGAGGGGCACCTTAGGAATATCTCAAAATATTATTTTATATTAATGTCAAAATCGGTTTATAATGGTTCCAATGGGACTTATTTCGAATCAAAAGTGGGTATGGGTAGAAATCATTTCAACAAATAGGATTTAGACAAGTTTAGGTTATTATTTTAACCTTATCAATTAAATTTAACTTTAAGTTAAATAATTTAACTTTTACCGTGTCTTTTTGTTTTCTTACACTATATGGTTAATACCCTTACTATAACCTGCCAAACGAACCCCAAATTGTTTATTATTAATATATATATCCTTATCTAAGTCATTTGGTCGAACCTTAGATTTTTTGGAATAGAATAAAAATTAATAATATAATATTTGATTTAAAAACTATTTCGTGTCAATTTTGACACTATTTGATATATGATTTTTGTGAAAGTCATAACAGAATTATATGTTCGAACCAAGTTTATTAAATAATCACTAATATATCATAGTAACCTAGAAAAGTAGTGGAATTCATAAAAAGTCTTAAATTACATTTATTTTGGTATTTATAATATCAATTATGTCAATATTTTATTAATAAGATAATGATTGAATAATTATTGTGTCATAAATAAATTAACTTATTTGATGTCTAAAAATTACAAATAAAATACCATTATGTAGGAAATAGTTGTAGATTTCTAATGAATATTTAAAATCGAATTTATCTTATACATAACCCTATATTAAAAATGTTTTAGTAAATAAACTTTGATTTTAACTCTTTTAACTCTTCTTTGAATTAAAAAAAATAAATGTCCTAATCTAATCCAAGTAGGCCTAAATGATAATATTTTACACTTAAGGTTGTTTTTGGTCGAGATACACTTGTCCAATAGGATTAGGACATGTGATAGGGTAATATTAATATCATTTTTACCCTTAATTACCATATTTACTTTTAACCGTGGTGAATAAAAGTAAAAAGTTACTATTCACCAAAAATTATTTTCATCTCATTAAACCACATTTTACATACTGACATCAACCGTGTATCTCGGATTTTTGAAATTCTATTCACAGAAGCGGTAAAATTATGTTTTATGAAAAATTCAGTTTTTTAACTACCACTTAGTAGTTTCACTATTCATCATAAATTTATGTTTTTCAGAACAATGCTAAAATTTCATCCTAAGCTATATTTCATTTTCCAAATTCAAAAATGAAGTCTATTTTACCAAATTCATAACATATAAATTGCATTAATTAATTTTATAATTAAATCACGCTGTTAAAACAAATAGCGTGTTTTTAAGAAACAATATCTATCAAAAGATTGACACTTGTTTATGTATGGCTTAAATGTGAAATTACATCCAATGACTAACATTGTATTAAATTGTAAAAATATATTATAAATATACTTTAAAACCACTCAAATTAATAATTTATCACTTTTAATTATTTTGATTAAAAATTTTGTTTTTAATTATAATTTAGTAATTTTCACTATTCATCAGAATATGAAAGTTATCCGAAAAGTACCAAAATTTCACCTTAGGCTAAATTCAATACTCTGAATCCAAAAATGAAGTCCATTTTGAGAGCTAAAATTTCTAAAATTTTAAAAGGTGGTTATTACTATTCATAACGGCTAGTTATAATAATATTTTAATAGCATATCGTTGTTTAGTGAAACTCGGTATTGCCTACTACACACGCTATCGAGGAAGGTCGTGATTGCGTGTAATGAAAAGCAAGTCACGGATGTGTGTTGTGCAAGCTCCTTTTGGTGTAGCGTAAAACACAAGACATTAATAAAATTAAAATGGATATTTTTCATAAAATCTCGGGCTGTTACATTCTACCCCCCTTAAAATGAATTTCGCCCTCGAAATACGTTGGGGTTATAAATGGTTTACTATTCGAAATATTATTTAATAGAAACCTACATCGTAAAAAAGAATACCAAAACATGGCTTTAAAAACTAATGTATGAAATTTAACGTTTACCCAAATAAACTAATCATTGGGTGTCCACATAGGTGAAAATATGGATATGGAAGAGAAATCTAACCATCATGTTCTGATGGAGAGTGGTAGAGAACATGGCTATGGAAAAGCTAGTAATCATAAATCCATAGATTTGTGATGATATAAGGTACCATCTGATTCATCGGGTATAAGATCACTAGGACAACATTTTTGGTTTTCAAGATCATTTCCCTAAAGTTGAAAATTTGAATTAGAATAAATACTTACTTTATTTTGTTACAATATCACTGTTGTTTGTGCCTTGAACAATTTACACTTCATCTCTTAAATAAATTATGTTGAATTTGTTATTCGTGAAGTGTTAGCAGATAATATGATAGAATGACGGGTCATTCCATCTGTCTCAAACAAAAGGTTAGCAAAAATTATTTACATAATTCGATCTATAGTGAGATTAATCATATATGGTTCCTAAAATGGACTTATAATTCATATATCATACTGCTTAAAACTATTTTCTACTAAACATGGACTTCCTATAGGCCAGTGGTAGGTGATAAAGGCCAGTCGCACTTCGGTTGTGGGTTCGATTCCCACAGCCTTGTCTGAAGCGATGGGCTGCCGCCCATCGTGCAGGTTGTCCTTTTTCTAAATCTATATTACTATAACATCCCATCAATATTACTAACTTATGTCCAACATAATCCATTCCAATCATTTGGCTTATCCATAATACTGTAGTCCACTCTCATAACATAGTGAAAACGATTACCAAAGATTTAACACCATTGTCGATCCCCATATATCATAAGATATGTTCTGTTGGTCACATTCCAAACATTCAAAGTCCTTAATCCTGTATTCTCTTGAATACCTTAGTGAAAACATGAATGCATTTAAAAGTTAACACTTTCCACATACCAAAATCCTCAAAATTCTATATAGTCAAACCATGATATCACTTAGTCTTTATATCAATCATGAGCTCATGAATACTGTTAAACATTTCGTTTTCTCATTTTCCCTTCATTATGCGCATATCATATTATTTCCAAAAATATCTCAATTACATTGAATACCACATTAGAACAATACATAAATATTTCAATACTCCATGATACAATATTATTTTGGAATCCCATTACATAAACACATAATCATTCCACCACATCGTTGTCATATTCAACATCGCCAATAGTGATTGCATGTGACTTCCCTTTGTCATTTGCCTTAAGCGGTTGCTCTTGTTGATCATCACTAACCCTTGGATTAGGGCATTAATTAGCATAATGCCCCATTTCCTTGCACTTGAAGCATTGAAGTGTTAGTGGTGCGTTCTCTATAGTGTTTTCTTTATTCACATCATTAGAAACCCTTTTTCCATTACGTCGACACTCAGCTGCTCGATGACCTTCTTTTCCACACTTATAACATTTTCTAGTCCCTTTAAGATAATCTCCACCATGCTTCTTTCCACACTTTTTTGCATAAGGAAACTTTCATCTTCTTTTCACCATTATTTTGAGATTTCTCCTTGAACTCCATCTTTCGTTTCTTTTCAAAACTATGAGATGGATATGTAACACCAACGTCCATTTCTACCTTCATAACACAACGCACAATTTCTTAATAGCTTCTGAAGTCTCTTATAGCTAATTCCCTTCGAAGACTTGGTTTTAAGCCACTGAAAAATCGATCAACTTTACATTCAGGTTGGATGATAACGCCAGATTCATACCTTGCAAGTCTTGTAGAATTTGCTTCGTATATACCAACAGATTCATCATCCTTTTGATTTAGTTCAAGAAACTCCTTCTCCAACTTTGTTAGAAGAATACGAGGGAAGTACTTACCAAAAAACAAGTTCTTGAACTCGTCCCATTCCATGGACTCAATTTCATCTCTTGGCCTCGTATTCTTGATAATATTCAACCATTGATCAGCTTAACCTTCCAAACGATATACCGCTAAGATGACATTATCATGTTCAGAACATTGAAGAACTGAAAATATATTTTCAGTGGTACTGATCCATTGTTCAGCAACAAGTGGATCGGAAGTCCCACTGAAAGTAGGTGGACATTGCCTCATGAAGGACTCAATAGAATATTGTTCCTTTCTCTGCTTATTTGGAAGTCTAGAATGATTCATAGCTTGTGTATGGATAGCAATAAGATTTTTCACTCCATCTCCCATAACATTTGTTTGTTCAGGAGGACAATCATTGCATTGTCCATTGCATTGATCAACACGGTTCCTTCGGGTTCCAGCCATCGTCTAAAACCCAAAAAGAATAGTGTGAGAGGCAAAAATCATGCTAGGGAAAACAACATAATAAAGGGGGAGTACCTTCAATATCTAACATCTTAGGTTTAATTCTATGATCGTTAGCATAGTTCTAGTACTATAACCTATACGTATACTTATCCTTAGGGACATCCCTAGACATACCGTAGAAATATCTCTAGGGATCTCACTAACGTTTTCGCATCCTAGTTTCCAAAGGTTGACTAAACCTTTCCTCTGATACCAACTGTAGAGACCCGAATCTTATCGTACATGGACATTAAATTACTTTTGCGGAATACTTAGTACATAACAAAAACACACACACAAGGATCGTAATATTTTAGTGTCTTTGGAAACTCGGAACGTATTCTTCTAATCGTGGTGAAAGATCTTCAATATCTCCCATAAAGATCTTTCCTTTTTTTTACCTAAAACCTTTCTTTATATCCTGGGGAAAAGAAAACATAAAAGGGTTAGCTCAAATGCTCAGTAAGGGTAAAAAAAAGAAAATTCAGTCACATCATATTCATAAGAACATAACTTTTGGAAATTTTTACCTGGAAAAGGGAGAATAATTTCATAACATGGGATAAATCATAGTAGTGAAATGAAATCCCAATAAGAATAACATAAAACATGAAACTTTGTGGTATTCATACATAATCATAGAGAATCATTTCTTGTTAGTCATGACTCATTGCCAATACTATATTAGTGGACAAATTCCCTTTCTGAATCGAGTCACCCTCGTTTCAGTCCTGTTTCACTGAACCGGTATAACCTACCATTCCAGCCATGTCTATCTCATGAGATATGAAATCTTTACCCAATGCATTGGAGGGATATATAGGTCCCACCCATCTCATAATGATGCCATTCTTATGTGTGCCACAAAATCATAAATCATACATCATTGCATAACCTCATGTAATAAAAATGGGAATCTTAAACATCATGACATCATAAAACAATTCATATACAATAAAGGAATTCATAAAAATAATTCCATCACAACATAATCAAATAAATGTACTAATTGGGATAAAAAACAGTACCCATTATTATCTTAGATGGAAAATAATTTTGATTAAAAACTTGAACTCCATTCTTGAGGAAAATATCCTTTCTTCTTCAAAAATATTTTTCCTTTCATAACATGTCATACAACTTTAAACTAAAAGAATTTGATTAAAAATAAATTTTAAAACTTGTAAAGGAAGCTTCTTTGAAATAATGTTTTAAAAATACATTCATTTCGTATAAATTAAAAAAAACATTCTTCCCGTACTTTTGTCGGAAAAGTCAAAAAGTACCTCGTATGAAAAACAAAAAAATATTCCTTTCATATCTTTTACTAAAAACTCACCGAAGGGTAAAATTGGATTCAAAAATTGTAGTTGGATGAAAATAATATTAAATATTGAGGAAACATGGAGGTGGACGATAAAATACACCCTAGTAAATACCAAAGTATAAACAATCTCAGATAAAAATGAGATTGTGATATTTCCCTTACCTTAGGTCCGACTTGCTTTGTAAGTTTCCGAACCTCCTGTATAATGATTTAAATCATGTTATTGACTTATTCCAGAATCATATTCATTGTTATTATATCATATATGGTCCACTTATGACTTTATATTACCCGTTCTTTTGTAAATTCATGTTAAAGTAGCGTTTTGGGTAAAATCATTTCATTTGTCGTTCGTGTTTTTAACCTGTAATTATTCATATGAATACTTAGATCATGATTAATTAATTCCAGAATATAAAACATGATTTATATATTTATATATATTCATAATATCCATATATAATAAATTAGTAAATGGAAAGAAATACACCGTTCATGGAGACGGTAGTCCGTACGTACGCATGAACACTGTTTTCAGTTCCTTATGGAATTGAATGGAATTAAGTAGATGACATACATATAAATATAAATAATTCCATTATCATTATTAGGTCATATATTTCATTAGTAATTATTATATATACTTTAAAATCATTCATGAATGGTTAATCATTGAGAATGAATCTCACCGCGTCGTGGAGACGGTAGTCCGTACGTACGCACGAGCGATGATATCATTCCAATGGTCGTGGAATTATGTTGAAGTGTATGTATACTATTTCAGTATCAATATAAATTTATAATAATCATATATAGTTACTCATTACACCTTTATACCCATCCAGTTAAGGTGGTGGCGGAAAATAGATTACACCACGGCGTGGAGACGGTATTCCATACGTACGCACGCGCGGTGATTTCCTTTTTCCGTAGGATGGATAGAAGGTTAATTAGAGTTGTTCCATATTTATAATAACATATCAGTATATAATAAATTCTTATGTTATTACTTTATCATGAAACAACTAAAGAAGAAGAAGTTGAAGAAGAATGAAATTGAAAAAGATCGATAATGGATATTACCTCTTTTTGACGCGACTTTTCTTAGCCTCCACTTAAAGAACTAAGGATGGTCATTGAAGAAGACCAGGACCTCTAGGATGATACTAGGGAAGTGGAGAAGGGATTTTGTCAGGGGTTGGCCGAGCTTGAAGGCTCAAAGTTGTGTGAGGAAGAGAGGGAGGAGTTGCCCTTTTATAAGGGAGGAGAGGGGCACCTTAGAAATATCTCAAAATATTATTTTATTTGAAAGAAAAAATCGGGTTATAATGGTTCCAAAGGGTCTTATTTCGAAGATGAAGTGGGGATGGGTCTAAATCCTTTCAAAAAATAGGATTTAGACAAGTTTAGGTTATTATTTTAACCTTATCAATTAGATTTAACTTTAAGTTAAATAATTTAACTTTTACCGTGTCTTTTTTTTCTTACACTATATGGTTAATACCCTTACTATAACCTACCAAACGAACCCCAAATTGGTTATTTTTAATATATATATCCTTATCTAAGTCCTTTGGCCGAACCTTAGATTTTTAGGAATAAACTAACAATTAATAATATAATATTTGATTTAAAAACTACTTCGTGTCAATTTTTACACTATTTGATATATGATTTTTGTGAAAGTCATAACAGGATTATATCTTCGCAAAAAGTTGATTAAATAATCAATAATATATCATAGTAACCTAAAAAAGTAGTGTAATTCATAAAAAGTCTTAAATTACATTTATTTTGGTATTTATAATATCAATTATGTCAATATTTCATTAATAAGATAATGACTGCATCATCTTTGTGTCATAAATAAATTAACGTATTTGATGTCTAAAAATTACAAATAAAATACCATTATGTAGTAAATAGTTGTAGCCTTCTAATGAATATTTACAATCGAATTTATCTTATGTATAACCCTATATAAAAATGTTTTAGTAAATAAACTTTTATTTTACCTCTTTTAACTCTTCTTTGAATTAAATAATAATAAAAGTCATAATCTAATCCAAGTGGGCCTAAATGATAATATTTTACACTTAAGGTTGTTTTTGGTCGAGATACACTTGTCCAATAAGATTAGGACATGTGTTAGGGTAATATTAATATCATTTTTACCCTTAATTACCCAATTTACTTTTAACCGTGGTAAATAAAAGTAAAAAGTTACTATTCACCAAAAATTATTTTCATCTCATTGAACCACATTTTAATTACTGACATCAATCGGGTCTCTCCGATTTTTGAAATTCTATTCACAGAAGCGGTAAAATTAAATTTTATGAAAAATTCAGTTTTTTAACTACCACTTAGTAGTTTCACTATTCATCAAAAATTGATGTTTTTCAGAACAATGCCAAAATTTCATCCTAAGCTATATTTCATGTTCCGAATTCAAAAATGATGTCTATTTTACCAAATTAATAACATAGAATTTGCATCAATTAATTTTATAATTAAATCCCGCTGTTAAAACAAATAGCGTGTTTTTAAGAAACAATATCTATCAAAAGATTGACACTTGTTTATGTCTGATTTAAATGTGAAATTACATCCAATGACCAACATTGTATTAAACTGTAAAAATATATTCTAAATATACTTTAAAACCATTCAAATTAATAATTTATCACTATTAATTATCTTGATTAAAAAAGTTGTTTTTAATTATAATTTAGTAATTTTCACTATTTATCAGAATATGAAAGTTATCTGAAAAGTACCAAAATTTCACCTTAGGCTAAATTCAATACTCCGAATCCAAAAATGAAGTCCATTTTGAGAGATAAAATTTATAAAATTTTAAAAGGTGGTTATTACTATTCATAACGGCTAGTTATAATAATATTTTAATAGCATATCGTTGTTTAGTGAAACTCGGTATTGCGTACTACACACGCTATCGAGGAAGGTCACGATTGCGTGTAATGCAAGGAAAGCCACGGATGTGTGTTGTGCAAGCTCCTTTTGGTGTAGCGTACAACACAAGACATTAATAAAATTAAAAAGGATATTTTTCATAAAATCTCGGGCTGTTACATTATACCCCCCTTAATATGAATTTCGCCCTCAAAATTCATCGGGGTTATAAATGGTTTACTATTCGAAATATTCATTAATAGAAACCCACATCTTAAAAAAGAATACCAAAACTTGGCTTTAAAAACTAAAGTATGAAATTTAACGATTACACAATTATACTAATCACTGGGTTTCCACATAGGTGAAAATATGGATATGGAAGAGAAATCTAACCATCATGTTCTGATGGAGAGTGGTAGAGAACATGGCTTTGGAAAAGCCAGTAATCACAAATCCATTGATTTGTGATGATATAAGGTACCATCTGATTCATCGGGTATAAGATCACTAGGACAACATTTTTGGTTTTCAAGATCATTTCCCTAAAGTTGAAAATTTGAATTAGAATAAATACTTACTTTATTTTGGTACAATCTCACTGTTGTTCGTGCCTTGAACAATTTCCACTTCATCTCTTAAATAAATGAAGTTGAATTTGTTATTCGTGAAGTGTTAGCACATCATATGATAGAATGACAGGTCATTCCATCTGTCTCAAACAAAAGGTTAGCAAAAATTATTTACATAAGTCGATCTATAGTGAGATTAATCGTATATGGTTCCTAAAATGGACTTAAATTCATATATCATACTACTTAAAACTAGTTTCTACTAAACAGGGACTTCCTATAGGCCAGTGGTAGGTGATAAAGGCCAGTCTCACTTCGGTTGTGGGTTCGATTCCCACAACCTTGTCTGAAGCGATGGGCTGTCGCCCATCCTGCATGTTGTCCTTTTTCTAAAGCTATATTACTATAACATCCCATCAATAATACTAACTTATGTCCAACATAATCCATTCCAATATTTAGGCTTATCCATAATACTGTAGTCCACTCTCATAACATAGTGAAAACGATTACCAGAGATTTAACACCATCGTCGATCCCCATATATCATAAGATATGTTCTGTTGGTCACATTCCAAACATTCAAAGTCCTTAATCTTGTATTCTCTTGAATACCATAGTGAAAACATGAATGCAGTTAAAAGTTTACACTTTCCACATACCAAAATCCTCAAAATTCTATATACTCAAACCATGATATCACTTAGTCCTTATATCAATCATGAGTTCATTAATACTGTTAAACATTTCGTTTTCTCATTTTCCCTTCATTATGCGCACATCATCTTATTTCCAAAAATATATCAATTACATTGAATACCACATTAGAACAATACTTAAATATTTCAATACTCCATGATAAAATATTATTTTGGAATCCCATTAAATAAACACTTAATCATTCCACCACATCGTTGTCATATTCAACATCGCCAATAGTTATTGCATGTGACTTCCCTTTGTCCTTTTCCTTAAGCGGTTGCTCATGTCGATCATCACTAACCCTTGGATTAGGGCATTTATTAGCATAATTCCCTATTTCCTTGAACTTGAAGCATTGAAGTTTTAGTGGTGCGTTCTCTGTAGTGTTTTCTTTATTCACATCATTAGAAACCCTTTTTCCATTACTTCGACACTCAGCTGCTCGATGACCTTCTTTTCCACACTTATAACATTTTCTAGTCCCTTTAAGACAATCTCCACCATGCTTCTTTCCACACTTTGTGCATAAGGAAACATTCATCTTCGTTTCACCATTATTTTGAGATTTCTCCTTGAACTCCATCTTTCGTTTCTTTTCAAAACTATGAGATGGATATGTAACACCAACTTCCATTTCTACCATCATAACACAACACACAATTTCTTCATAGCTTCTGAAGTCTCTTATAGCTAATGCCCTTCGAAGACTTGGTTTTAAGCCACTGAAAAATCAATCAACTTTACTTTTAGGTTGGATGATAATGCCAGATGCATACCTTGCAAGTCTTGTAGAATTCGCTTCATATATACCAACAGATTCATCATCCTTTTGCTTTAGTTCAAGAAACTCCTTCTCTATCTTTGTTCGAAGAATACGAGGGAAGTACTTACTGAAAAACAAGCTCTTTAACTCGTCCCATTCCATGGACTCAATTTCATCTCTTGGCCTCATATTCTGGATAAGATTCCACCATTGATCAGCTTCACCTTCCAAACGATATACCGCTAAGATGACATTATCATGTTCAGAACATTGAAGAACTGAAAATATCTTTTTAGTGGTACTGATCCATTGTTCAGCAACAAGTGGATCAGAAGTCCCACTGAAAGAAGGTGGATGTTGCCTCATGAAGGACTCAATAGAATATTGTTCCTTTCTCTGCTCATTTGGATGTCTAGAATGATTCATAGCTTGTGTAAGGATGGCAATAAGATTTTGCACTACATCTCCCATAACATTTGTTTGTTCAGGAGGACAATCATTGAATTGTCCATTGCATTGATCAACACGGTTCCTTCGGGTTCCAGCCATCGTCTAAAACCCAAAAAGAACAGTGTGAGAGGAAAAAATCATGCTAGGGAAAACAAAATAATAATGGTGGAGTACCTTCAATATATAACATCTTAGGTTTAATTCTTTGATCGTTAGCGTAGTTCTATTACTATAACCTATACGTATACTTATCCTTAGGGACATCCCTAGACATACGGTAGAAATATCTCTAGGGATCTCACTAACGTTTTCGCATCCTAGTTTCCAAAGGTTGACTAAACCTTTCCTCTGATACCAACTGTAGAGACCCGAATCGTATCGTACATGGACATTAAATTACTTTTGCGGAATATTTAGTACATAACAAAAACACACACACAAGGATCGTAATAGTTTTGTGTCTTTGGAAACTCGGAACGTAATCTTCTTATCGTGGTGAATAATCTTCAATATCTCCCATAAAGATCTTCCATTTTTTAAACTAAAACCTTTCTTTATATCCTGGGGAAAAGAAAACATAAAAGGGTTATCTCAAATTCTCAGTAAGGGTAAAAAAAATGAAAAATCAGTCACATCATATTCATAAGAACATAACTTTTGGAAATCTTAACCTGCAAAAGAGAGAATAATTTCATAACATGGGTTAAATTATAGTAGTGAAATGAAATCCCAATAAGAATAACATAAAATATGAAACTATGTGGCATTCATACATAATCATAGAGAATCATTTATTGTTAGTCATGAATCATTGCCAATACTATCTTAGTGGACAAATTCCCTTTCTGAATCGAGTCACCCTAGTTTCAGTCCCGTTTCACTGAACCGGTATAACCTACCATTCCAGCCATGTCTATCTCATGAGATATGAAATCTTTACCCAATGCATTGGAGGGAGATATAGGTCCCACCCATCTTATAATGATACCATTCTTATGTGTTTCACAAAATCATAAATCATACATCATTGCATAACCTCATGTAATAAAAATGGGAATCTTAAACATCATGACATCATAAAACAATTCATATACAATAAAGGAATTCATAAAAATAATTCCATCACAACATAATCAAATCAATGTAATAATAGGGATAAAAACAGTACCCATTATTATCTTAGATGGAAAATAATTTTGATTAAAAACTTGAACTCCATTTTTGAGGAAAATATCCTTTCTTCTTCAAAAACATTTTTCCTTTCTTAACATGTCATACAACTTTAAACTAAAATAATTTGATTAAAAATAAATTTGAAAACTTGTAAAGGAAGCTTCTTTGAAATAATGTTTTAAAAATCCATTCATGCCGTATAAATTAAAAAAACATTCTTCCCGTACTTTTGTCGGAAAAGTCAAAAAGTACCTCGTATGAAAAACGAAAAAAGATTCCTTTCATATTGTTTACTAAAAACTCAACGAAAGGTAAAATTAGATTTAACAATTGTAGGTGGATGAAAATAATATTGCATATTGAGGAAACATGGAGGTGGATGATAAAATACACCCAAGTAAATACCAAAGTATAAACAATCTCGGATAAAAATGAGATTGTGATATTTCCCTTACCGTAGGTACGACTTGCTTTGTAAGTGTCCGAACCTCCTGTATAATGATTTAAATCATGTTATTGACTTATTCCAGAATCATATTCATTATTATTATATCATATATGTTCCACTTATGACTTTATATTACCTTTTCTTTTGTAAATTCATGTTAAAGTAACATTTCGGGTAAAATCATTTCATTTGTCGTTCGTGTTTTTAACTTGTAATTATTCATATGAATACTTAGATCATGATTACTTAATTCCAGAATATAAAACATGATTTATATATATAAATATATATTCATAATATACATATATAATAAATTAGTAAATGGAAAGAAATACACCGTTCATGGAGACGGTAGTCCGTACGTATGCATGAACGCTGTTTTCAATTCCTTATTGAATTGAATGGAATTAAGTAGATGACATACATATAAATATAAATAATTCCATTATCATTATTAGGTCATATATTTCATTAGTAATTATTATATATACTTTATAATCATTCATGAATGGTCAATCATTGAGAAATAATCTCATCGCGTTGTGGAGACGGTAGTCCGTACGTACGCACGAGCGAGGATATCATTCCCATGGTCGTGGAATTATGTTGAAGTGTATGTATACTATTTCAGTATCAATATCACTTTATAATAATCATATATAGTTACTCATTACACCTTTATACCCATCCAGTTATGGTGGTGGTGGAAAATAGACTACACCACGGCGTGGAGACGGTATTCCGTACGTACGCACGCGCGGTGATTTCCTTTTTCCGTAGGATAGATAGAATGTTAATTAGAGTTGTTTCATATTTATAATAACATATCAGTATATAATAAATACTTATGTTATTACTTTATCATGAAACAACTAAAGAAGAAGATGTTGAAGAAGACTGAAATTGAAAAAGATCGGTAATGGATATTACCTCTTTTTGACGCGCCTTTTCTTAGCCTCCACTTAAAGAACTAAGGATGGTCTTTGAAGAAGACCAGGACCTCTAGGATGATACTATGGAAGTGGAGAAGGGATTTTGTCACGGGTTGGTCGAGCTTGAAGGCTCAAAGTTGTGTGAGGAAGAGAAGGAGGAGGTGCCCTTTTATAAGGGAGGAGAGGGGCACCTTAGAAATATCTCAAAATATTATTTTATATTAAAGTCAAAATCGGTTTATAATGGATCAAAAGGGTCTTATTTCGTAGATGAAGTGGGGATGGGTCGAAATCCTTTCAAAAAATAGGATTTAGACAAGTTCAGGTTATTATTTTAACCTTATCAATTAGATTTAACTTTAAGTTAAATAATTTAACTTTTACCGTGTCTTTTTTTTCTTACACTATATGGTTAATACCCTTACTATAACCTGCCAAACGAACCCCAAATTGTTTATTATTAATATATATATCCTTATCTAAGTCATTTGGCCGAACCTTATATTTTTAGGAATAAAATAACAATTAATAATATAATATTTGATTTAAAAACTATTTCGTCACAATTTTGACACTATTTGATATATGATTTTTGTGAAAGTCATAAAAGAATTATATGTTCTAAAAAAGTTGATTAAATAATCAAAAATATATCATAGTAACCTATAAAAGTAGTGGAATTCATAAAAAGTCTTAAATTACATTTATTTTGTATTTATAATATCAATTATGTCAATATTTCATTAATAAGATAATGACTGCATCATCTTTGTGTCATAAATAAATTAACTTATTTGATGTCTTAAAATTACAAATAAAATACCATTATGTAGGAAATAGTTGTAGATTTCTAATGAATATTTAGAATCGAATTTATCTAATGTATAACCCTATATTAAGAATGTTTTAGTAAATAAACTTTGATTTTACCTCTTTTAACTCTTCTTTGAATTAAATAATAATAAAAGTCATAATCTAATCCAAGTGGGCCTAAATGATAATATTTTACACTTAAGGTTGTTTTTGGTCCAGATACATTTGTCCAATAGGATTATGACATGTGTTAGGGTAATATTAATATCATTTTTACCCTTAATTACCCTATTTACTTTTAACCGTGGTAAATAAAATTAAAAAGTTACTATTCACCAAAAATTATTTTCATCTCATTGAACCACATTTTACTTACTGACATCAATCGACTCTCTCGTATTTTTGAAATTCTATTCACAGAAGTGGTAAAATTAAATTTTATGAAAAATTCAGTTTTTTAACTACCACTTAGTAATTTGACTATTCATCAAAAATTGATGTTTTTCAGAACAATGCCAAAATTTCATCCTAAGCTATATTTCATGTTCCGAATTCAAAAATTATGTCTATTTTACCAAATTCATAACATTGAATTTGCATTAATTAATTTTATAATAAAATCCCGCTGTTAAAACAAATAGCGTGTTTTTGAGAAACAATATCTATTAAAAGATTGACACTTGTTTATGTCTGGTTTAAATTTGAAATTACATCCAATGACCAACATTGTATTAAAATGTAAAAATATATTCTAAATATACTTTAAAACCATTCAAATTAATAATTTATCACTATTAATTATCTTGATTAAAAAAGTTGTTTTTAATTATAATTTAGTAATTTTCACTATTTATCAGAATATGAAAGTTATCCGAAAAGTACCAAAATTTCACCTTAGGCTAAATTCAATACTCCGAATCCAAAAATGAAGTCCATTTTGAGAGCTAAAATTGCTAAAATTTTAAAAGGTGGTTATTACTATTCATAACGTCTAGTTATAATAATATTTTAATAGCATATCGTTGTTTAGTGAAACTCTGTATTGCGTACTACACACGCTATCGAGAAGGTCGCGATTGCGTGTAATGCAAGGAAAGTCACGGATGTGTGTTGTGCAAGCTCCTTTTGGTGTAGCGTACAACATAAGACATTAATAAAATTAAAAAGGATATTTTTCATAAAATCTCGTGCTGTTACTTTATACCCCCCTTAAAATGAATTTCGCCCTCAAAATTCGTCGGGGTTATAAATGGTTTACTATTCGAAATATTCTTTAATAGAAACCCACATCTTAAAAAAGAATACCAAAACATGGCTTTAAAAACTAAAGTATGAAATTTAACGATTACACAAATATACTAATCACTGGGTTTCCACATAGGTGAAAATATGGATATGGAAGAGAAATCTAACCATCATGTTTTGATGGAGAGTGGTAGAGAACATGGCTTTGGAAAAGCCAGTAATCACAAACCCATAGATTTGTGATGATATAAGGTACCATCTGATTCATCGGGTATAAGATCACTAGGACAACATTTTTGGTTTTCAAGATCATTTCCCTAAAGTTGAAAATTTGAATTAGAATAAATACTTACTTTATTTTGGTACAATCTCACAGTTGTTCGTGCCTTGAACAATTTCCACTTCATCTCATAAATAAATGAAGTTGAATTTGTTATTCGTGAAGTGTTAGCACATCATATGATAGAATGACAGGTCATTCCATCTGTTTCAAACAAAAGGATAGCAAAAATTATTTACATAAGTCGATCTATAGTGAGATTAATCATATATGGTTCCTAAAATGGACTTATACTTCATATATCATACAACATAAAACTAGTTTCTACTAAACAGGGACTTCCTGTAGGCTAGTGGGAGGTGATAAAGGCCAGTCGCACTTCGGTTGTGGGTTCGATTCCCACAGCCTTGTCTGAAGCGATGGGTTGTCGCCCATCCTACAGGTTGTCCTTTTTCTAAAGCTATATTACTATAACAACTCATCAATAATACTAACTTATGTCCAACATAATCCATTCCAATCTTTAGGCTTATCCATAATACTGTAGTCCACTCTCATAACATAGTGAAAACGATTACCAGAGATTTAACACCATCGTCGATCCCCATATATCATAAGATATGTTCTGTTGGTCACATTCCAATCATTCAAAGTCCTTAATCTTGTATTCTCTTGAATACCTTAGTGAAAACATGAATGCAGTTAAAAGTTAACACTTTCCACATACCAAAATCCTCAAAATTCTATATACTCAAACCATGATATCACTTAGTCCTTATATCAATCATGAGCTCATGAATACTGTTAGACATTTCGTTTTCTCATTTTCCCTTCATTATGCGCATATCATCTTATTTCCAAAAATATCTCAATTAATTTGAATACGACATTAGAACAATACATAAATATTTCAATTCTTCATGATACAATATTATTTTGGAATCCCATTACATAAACACTTAATCATTCCACCAAATCGTTGTCATATTCAACATCACCAATAGTGATTTCATGTGACTTCCCTTTGTCATTTTCCTTAACCGGTGCTCATATCGATCATCACTAACCCTTGGATTAGGGCATTTATTAGCATAATGCCCCATTTCCTTGCACTTTAAGTATTGAAGTGTTAGTGGTGCGTTCTCTGTAGTGTTTTCTTTATTCACATCATTAGAAACCCTTTTTCCATTCCTTCGACACTCAGCTGCTCGATGACCTTCTTTTCCACACTTATAACATTTTCTAGTCCCTTTAAGACAATCTCCACCATGCTTCTTTCCTCACTTTGTGCATAAGGAAACATTCTTCTTCTTTTCACCACTATTTTGAGATTTCTCCTTGAACTCCATCTTTCGTTTCTTTTCAAAACTATGAGATGGATATGTAACACCAACTTCCATTTCTACCTTCATAACACAATTCACAATTTCTTCATAGCTCTTGAACTCTCTTATAGCTAATGACCTTCGAAGACTTGGTTTTAAGCCTCTGAAAAATCGATCAACTTTACTTTCAGGTTGGATGATAACGCCAGATGCATACCTTGCAAGTCTTCTAGAATTCGCTTCGTATATACCAACAAATTCATCATCCTTTTTCTTTAGTTCAAGAAACTCCTTCTCCATCTTTGTTCGAAGAATACGAGGGAAGTACTTACTGAAAAACAAGCTCTTGAACTCGTCGCATTCCATTGACTTAATTTCATCTCATGGCCTCGTATTCTTGATAAGATTCCACCATTGATCAGCTTCACCTTCCAAACGATATACCGCTAAGATGACATGATCATGTTCAGAACATTGAAGAACTAAAAATATCTTTTCAGTGGTACTGATCCATTGTTTAACAACAAGTGGATCGGAAGTCCCACTGAAAGAAGGTGGACGTTGCCTCATGAAGGACTCAATAGAATATTGTTCCTTTCTCTACTCATTTGGATGTCTAGAATGATTCATATCTTGTGTAAGGATAGCAATAAGATTTTGGACTCCATCTCCCATAACATTTGTTTGTTCATGAGGACAATCATTGAATTGTCCATTGCATTGATCAACACGGTTCTTTCGGGTTCCAGCCATCGTCTAAAACCCAAAAAGAATGGTGTGAGAGGCAAAAATCATGCTAGGGAAAACAACATAATAAAGGGGGAGTACCTTCAATATCTAACATCTTTGGTTTAATTCTATGATCGTTAGTGTAGTTCTAGTACTATAACCTATACGTATACTTATTCTTAGGGACATCCCTAGACATACCGTAGAAATATCTCTAGGGATCTCACTAACGTTTTCGCATCCTAGTTTCCAAAGGTTGACGAATCCTTTCCTCTGATACAAACTGTAGAGACCCGAATCTTATCGTACATGGACATTAAATTACTTTTGTGGAATACTTAGTACATAACAAAAACACACACACAAGGATCGTAATAGTTTAGTGTCTTTGGAAACCCGGAACTTAATCTTCTAATCGTGGTGAAAGATCTTCAATATCTCCCATAAAGATCTTCCCTTTTTTTTACCTAAAACCTTTCTTTATATCCTGGGGAAAAGAAAACATAAAAGGGTTAGCTCAAATGCTCAGTAAGGGTAAAAAAAGAAAAATCTGTCACATCATATTCATAAGAACATAACTTTTGGAAATCTTAACCTGCAAAAGAGAGAATAATTTCATAACATGGGATAAATCATAGTAGTGAAATGAAATCCCAATAAGAATAACATAAAAAATGAAACTTTGTGGCATTCATACATAATCATAGAGAATCATTTCTTGTTAGTCATGACTCATTGCCAATACTATCTTAGTGGACAAATTCACTTTCTGAATCGAGTCACCCTCGTTTCAGTCCTGTTTCACTGAACCGGTATAACCTACCATTCCAGCCATGTCTATCTCATGAGATATGAAATATTTACCCAATACATTGGATGGAGATATAGGTCCCACCCATCTCATAATGATACCATTCTTATGTGTGCCACAAAATCATAAATCATACATCATTGCATAACCTCATGTAATAAAAATGGGAATCTTAAACATCATGACATCATAAAACAATTCATATACAATAAAGGAATTAATAAAAATAATTCCATCACAACATAATCAAATCAATGTAATAATAGGGATAAAAACAGTATCCATTATTATCTTAGATGGAAAATAATTTTGATTAAAAACTTGAACTCCATTCTTGAGGAAAATATCATTTCTTCTTCAAAAACATTTTTCCTTTCTTAACATGTCATACAACTTTAAACTAAAATAATTTGATTAAAAATAAATTTGAAAACTTGTAAAGGAAGCTTCCTTGAAATAATTTTTTAAAAATCCATTTATGCTGTATAAATTAAAAAAACATTCTTCCCGTACTTTTGTCAGAAAAGTCAAAAAGTACCTCGTATGAAAAACGAAAAAAGATTCCTTTCATATCTTTTACTAAAAACTAACCGAAGGGTAAAATTAGATTTAACAATTGTAGGTGGATGAAAATAATATTACATATTGAGGGAACATGGAGGTGGATGATAAAATACACCCCAGTAAATACCAAAGTATAAACAATCTCGGATAAAAATGAGATTGTGATATTTCCCTTACCTTAGGTCCGACTTGCTTTGAAAGTGTCTGAACCTCCTGTATAATGATTTAAATCATGTTATTGACTTATTCCAGAATCATATTCATTGTTATTATATCATATATGGTCCACTTATGACTTTATATTACCCGTTCTTTTGTAAATTCGTGTTAAAGTAGCGTTTTGGGTAAAATCATTTCATTTGTCGTTCGTGTTTTTAACTTGTAATTATTCATATGAATACTTAGATCATGATTACTTAATTCTAGAATATAAAACATGATATATATATATATATATATATATATATATATTTATTCATAATATACATATATAATAAATCAGTAAATGGAAAGAAATACATCGTTCATGGAGACGGTAGTCCGTACGTACGCATGAATGCTGTTTTCATTTCCTTATTGAATTGAATGGAATTAAGAAGATGACATACATATAAAGATAAATAATTCCATTATAATTATTAGGTCATATATTTCATTAGTAATTATTATATATACTTTATAATCATTCATGAATAGTTAATCATTGAGAATGAATCTCATCGC
Source organism: Viscum album (assembly GCA_963277665.1). Classification (NCBI taxonomy): domain Eukaryota; kingdom Viridiplantae; phylum Streptophyta; class Magnoliopsida; order Santalales; family Viscaceae; genus Viscum; species Viscum album. Next base: position 837,342,501 of record OY728138.1, read on the forward strand.
GTCGTGGAGACGGTAGTCCGTACGTACGCACGAGTGATGATATCGTTCCCATGGTTGTGGAATTATGTTGAAGTGTATGTATACTATTTCAGTATCAATATAACTTTATAATAATCATATATAGTTACCCATTACACTTTATACCCATCCAGTTAAGGTGGTGGCGGAAAATATATTACACCACGGCGTGGAGACGGTATTCTGTACGTACGCACGCGTGGTGATTTCCTTTTTCCATAGGATGTATAGAAGGTTAATAAGAGTTGTTTCATATTTATAATAACATATCAGTATATAAGAAATACTGATGTTATTACTTTATCATGAAACAACTAATGAACAAGAAGTTGAAGAAGAATGAAATTGAAATAGATCAGTAATGGATATTACCTCTTTTTGACACGCCTTTTCATAGCATCCACTTAATGAACTAAGGATGGTCTTTGAAGAAGACCAGGACCTCTAGGATGATACTAGGGATGTGGAGAAGGGATTTATTCAGGGGTTGGCCGAGCTTGAAGGCTCAAAGTTGTGTGAGGAAGAGAGGGAGGAGGTTCCCTTTTATAAGGGAGGAGAGGGGCACCTTAGAAATATCTCAAAATATTATTTTATATTAAAGTCCAAATCGGTTTATAATGGTTCCAAAGGGTATTATCAATTAGATTTAACTTTAAGTTAAATAATTTAACTTTTACCGTGTCTTTTTGTTTTCTTAAACTATATGGTTAATACCCTTACTATAACCTGCCAAACGAACCCCAAATTGTTTATTATTAATATATATATCCTTATCTAAGTCATTTGGCCGATACTTAGATTTTTGGGAAGAAAATAACAATTAATAATATAATATTTGATTTAAAAACTATTTCGTGTCAATTTTGACACTATTTGATATATGATTTTTTTGAAAGTCATAACAGAATTATATGTTCGAACGAAGTTGAATAAATAATCACTAATATGTCATAGTAACCTAGAAAAGTAGTGGAATTCATAAAAAGTCTTAAATTACATTTATTTTCGTATTTATAATATCAATTATGTCAATATTTCATTAATAAGATAATGACTGCATCATCTTTGTGTCAAAAGTAAATTAACTTATTTGATGTCTAAAAATTAAAAATAAAATACCATTATGTAGGAAATAGTTGTATCTTTCTAATGAATATTTACAATCGAATTTATCTTATGTATAACCCTATATTAAAAATGTTTTAGTAAATAAACTTTGATTTTAACTCTTTTAACTCTTCTTTGAATTAAATAATAATAAAAGTCATAATCTAATCCAAGTGGGCCTAAATGATAATATTTTACACTTAAGGTTGTTTTTGGTCGATATACATTTGTCCAATAGGATTAGGACATGTGTTAGGGTAATATTAATATCATTTTTACCCTTAATTACCCTATTTACTTTTAACCGTGGTAAATAAAAGTAAAAAAGTTATTATTCATCCAAAATTATTTTCATCTCATTGAACCACATTTTACTTACTGAAATCAATCGGGTCTCTCGGATTTTTGAAATTCTATTCACAGAAGCGGTAAAATTAAGTTTTATGAAAAATTCAGTTTTCTAACTACCACTTAGTAGTTTCACTATTCATCAAAAATTGATGTTTTTCAGAACAATGCCAAAATTTCATCATAAGCTATATTTCATGTTCCGAATTCAAAAATGAAGTCTATTTTACCAAATTCATAACATAGAATTTGCATTAATAAATTTTATAATTAAATCCTGCTGTTAAAACAAATAAAGTGTTTTTAAGAAACAATATCTATCAAAAGATTGACACTTGTTTATGTCTGGTTTAAATGTGAAATTACATCCAATGAACAACATTGTATTAAACTGTAAAATTATATTCTAAATATACTTTTAAACCTTTCAAAATAATAATTTATCACTATTAATTATTTTGATTAAAAAAGTTGTTTTTAATTATAATTTAGTAATTTTCACTATTTATCAGAATATGAAAGTTATCCAAAAAGTACCAAAATTTCACCTTAGGCTAAATTCAATACTCCGAATCCAAAAATGAAGTCCATTTTGAGAGCTAAAATTTCTAAAATTTTAAAAGGTGGTTATTACTATTCATAATGGATAGTTATAATAATATTTTAATAGCATATCGTTGTTTAGTGAAACTCGGTATTGCGTACTACACACGCTATCGAGGAAGGTCGTGATTGTGTGTAATGAAAGGCAAGTCAAGGATGTGTGTTGTGAAAGATCCTTTTGGTGTAGCGTACAACACAAGACATTAATAAAATTAAAAAGGATATTTTTCATAAAATCTCCGGCTGTTACAAAGCGACTTCCCCTTCAAACTGCTTTGCAGAAAGTTGGAATCTAACTTTTCGTTGTATGTTTTTTCTGATTAAATGAGTCTGAATGTAATTTTCATATTTTCTTCTCATGCACTTTTTCTATCAAAATATAGAAGTATTTGCAGGAGACTTTCAAATGTAGGTTAGCAACCACATTATTTGATGATTTATTCAGCTAACTGCGCAATTTATAATGCAGTGAGTAGATTACATCACTGCTATATGCAGCGATAGCGGGGCTGGTATGTATTATCAGGAAATCCAGGAATGGAATATTTTTTAGTAGTCATGCCCCTTCTTTTCGTGATGGAATTTTGGCCATTAATTATGCTCTTCAGATTGCTAATTGTATCCAAACAGGGGATATGAAAAATGACGTTGATGATTTTACACTACTTAGAGCTCTTGGTGTTAACAACAGGGTGAAAAATCCTCAAATGATGAAGCATGTCAGATGGATGCCTCCAATTTAATGCTGGCTAAAGGTGAATATTGACGGTGCAACATATGGGGTACCTGGCCCGGCTGGCTATAGAGGAGTATTCCGCACACATAGCGGGTTCGTTAAAGGATGTTTTTATCATTACATTGGGAATGGATTTACTATTGAATCAGAGCTATGTGCGATCATTAAAGATATCAGGTATGTTGTCTTCCATGGATGGAAAGATATTTGGATGGAATCAGATTCATCCACTGTTGTGAAAATTATTCGAGAGCGATCCCGAAATGTTCCATGGAGGAAGCTCTCGGCATGGGTGGAGTGCCTTCGGCTTGCGGACTCTATTTATGTGGCAGTTCTTCATATCTATGGTGAAGCAAACCAGGTTGCAGATGTTCTCTCCAAACAAGTGATAATTGAGGTAGGGTCTAGTTGGTTCTTTATTACACCTTCTTATTGTGACTGCTTTGTTCAAGCTGATTTATGTGGTGATGTTTATACACGTCCTTATACAGAACCTCCCTGAACATTTTTGTACTCTAGCGTTTAAATTTTTATTTATTTTGAAGAAGCATGATTTTTCTCCTGTCTCCAAATATTCTTGGTATTGTGTATATACAACACCTATTGAAATAAATATCATGAATTATACAAAATCGATGTTATATTACATTTTTATTCAAATTATATCAACCAATGGGATTTCACTAGAATGTTACCATATGTTTTGGGATTTCATAACTGTATTTATTTTCATTGGGTTTTATTACATATCCGTTGACAATAGTATAAAATAATTATGCCATTAATGAAATGTGATTATATTATTTTTTATTTCCATTATTTTATATTATTATAAAACCTTTACACATAATTCATTATTTGGTTTATCCAAATTTTTATTTTATGATCATTATAGGTGTTTCATAACTCAATTTCAATTTCATGCGATATACTTATGCATTTTTGACTATGTTATCCAATATGAAAGGAATAATGAACTCCATGTGTTCTTTTTGTATTTTTTTGTTTTACAAATTTTCACATATAATCACATTATTGATTAATTCTCATAAAAATGATATAGTCTATGAAATGGAATAAATTTATATATTTAGTCCATTATAAAATATTTTTAATTATTACCAAATATACATTTATAAGGAGTATAAATTATCCAATTTAAGTATTTAATATTAATATGATTTTATTCTTGATTATTGACATTTAAGTTCATGAATTATATTTCAATGTGTAATAATATAAATTCTTCTAATGTAGTAATAATATATTTTACAATAACAATTTTTAGGATTTCCAATATTTTTTAATAAAAAAATTCATATAATACATCCATCTTAAACATTGACAATTTTTTAATCCTTTTTATATTTCAAAGATTATTTGTTTTCGTTAATCATTACCTATATTTGTATCTTTAATCACGAAAACAAATGTTTAAAACATATGTTGGTTTTATTTCTATTTTATATAAATTTTGGATTTCATACATTTCCATATTTTTCAAAATTGTATTAAAATGTCATTTTTATTTACTCTCAAGTATGTAGTAAGGAAATTTTAAATTTTAATTTTATTTTAAATGTTTTTAAATAGAATATTTTTATTATTTCTCTATATGTTTATTTTAATCATCATTTTCAAAAAATATAAAATAAATGTTTATTTTACATGTATATATTCCTAAAATTATTTTACACCACTATAGATTTTTGTCAATTTTTATTGTATTGTAGTAGTTTAATATGGGTTTCCAAATTAAAATATTTAATTGGAAAATATCTAAATGTTTCTATTATATATTCAATTATTTTATAAATGATATAAAATTATCACGTATCTATTTTTTTGGATAAATTTATAGTTTTTTTTCTCTTAATAATTTTGTGTTTATTATGTTTATTTATAAAAATTAACATTTTTTATGATCATATTTTATTATAAAAAAAATTCATAGATATATATTATAATTATATTATATATTCTTATTTCCTAAACATTATACTTTTTATAAATATAAGGTTATGTTACAAAATTTATTTGATTGATTTGAAAATTCATAATATTTCTTGTTCTTTACTAAATGTAGCTAAACATTAATAATAAATGTTGAATGTGAATTAGATTATTAATTAAAATATAAAAGTTTTTCATTGGTATTATTATGTGATTTATGGGCCCGATTATATTTATCCCCACGATGCATTAATAGGTCTCTTGAGACAAAATTGACTTGGGTATTTGATCAAGGCCTTACCCATTTATTTAATGTTTCTTGAATGGACGCCACAAAGGTATGTTTATGATGTCCTTTATTATATTATACATCATTATGAAATCAGTAATTGATGTATATTTTATTATTTTCTTAGTTATGATATACATGGAATGATTAATGTTCATGTGAAATTTGTTACAGAATTATTGAATCATCGTTTATTCGTATCATATTTTTCTCAAATATAATGAAATTAATTAAAATGTATGTATTTTCATTTATTTATCTTTCAATATTAATTATTACTTACCTAATACATATATAATCTAATAATTTCAATCACTATTGGGCATTTGTGACCCCCTTTGTTTTCTCCTTACCTCTGGATATGATGAAGCAATATTTGAATGAGTTCGAGGATACATATTATTTTCTTTCATTGGGTTTTATATTTTATTTCCAATTTATAAATTACAATCGGGTATATAACTAGTTATTTATTACTAATAAACAATTTTTCATATTGATATGCAATAGAATGTGTCTAATTCCATTGTTATAAAGTAACCACTTGATATGGTCTATAAGGGCCATGATATCTATAATACCCTCCATTAATCACTATGAAACATATATTAAAATATTGAATGAGAAAAAAGTTATTAATAAGGGATTTAATAAAGGTAATCTCGGTAATCAAATTGAAATTCGTGAAAATTGATAATGGTGATTTCCTTTCCTCATAATAACTTATTATGTTAATATAGTAACATATATATTGTTGAAAAAAAATCACACAATGTTTTTCATAATATATATTTAAATAGATCATAATTAAAAATCATAATTGAATATATTATGACATATAAGAGATATTTTACGTGGTAAAAAATCATGCACAGATAACAATTGTAATTATTATTTATAATAAAAGATTAATTTCATAAATTATAATTTAAAAGGTGTTCATTAATACACCTAAAAAACTAAAACATGAAATATATCAGAATATAATATTTTAAATTCTCACATTATAGATATAACTAATTAAATAATGGATGAATTTATAAATTTAATTGTCAAATTTATACCACCCAGGACCTATACCAAGACATCATAAATAGCTGAGTAGGTGTAATTAAAAAACCCATAATATTTTTTATCATTACACATTCTAATGCATCAAGGGGATATAACGAGGCTCAAATATCAATTACTAATAACAATACATTTATTATTGGATATAAATTAATAAGAATTCAATTTTGAATCAACAGAATCATTATTATTGAAATAATAACTTTAATAATGTTAACATTTTCCATTGAGAGTTATTAAAAAAATGATCATAAGACATATTATGTAATATTGTATATTTTATCATTATATTACATCCCTAGTAAATCACATGATTCATCAAATGATTTCAATGTGGTTTACTAATCTTTTATATGTAAAATCAAACAATCCATTCAAAACTCGAGAAAAAAAATTCCATTTATTTTCAAATAAATATAAATAAAAACTTCTAGAATATAGTAAAAAAATAAATTAATTGATACTAAACATATAAAATTATAAATTAATCTTCATGGGAAATCATTTTCATGATTGTGAGAATGTATGTGCATACCATATTCATAAAAACTGAACATATTTTTATCATGTTTATAAAAAATCAAAATGGAATTGAATGGAAAATAATGAAAAGATTCTATTTAATAAATAAAATGGGATGAAAATTTGATTAAATTAAAAATAAAAATATTTCATTCAAAAAAAGTGACAATACAGAAAAAATATTATGATCATGGATTATAAATATTTTGAATTGTAATTATTAAAATAATTATTTCATTGAAAATTGCTTAATGCAAGTCCCAAATATTATTATATGTTATCCACCTACTTAATTTTTTTTATTAGTTTAAAACATTTTAAATAATTTTATTTTTTATTTTTATTAAAAATTAATGATTCATTTTATTTCATTTTTACTATTCTTTATTTGTATATTTTAATATATAATTTTACATTGAATACTTCGATGATGTTTCATTCATAATCCTGAAAAAATTTTATGGTTTACCATAGTCAAAGGGTTTATTGATAAATAATATATAAAATAATAAATAAGTAATAAATATTATATTAATTATTTAATTCCGTTTTATGACCAACCATGTGTGAGAATTTTGAAAAATTAAATACTTCACTATGTGGAGAGGTTATTTAATGTGTATGTATGAGTGCTGTTTTCCCCCAATAGTTTAGATTGTAAATGATATATGATTTAATATCTATATATATTAAAAATTATATCATGAGTATCATATTTATAAAATATATCAATCATTATAATATCCATTAATGGAGGTGATCAAACACATCATTTATGGGGGTGGTTGTTCATACGTTAGCATGTGAGATGATTAAGTTATCATAGAATAGAGATTGAGACGACTAAGGGTTATACAATAAACACAATAACATTTTATTATAGTGGGGATACTATTCTTATTAAATAATTATGGTAAATGAAAATTTTAATGGTGTATAAGAGGAAATAAAATTAAAAAACTCATTGATGTGTTATACCCCTTCTTTCGAAATCATCCTTATTTCTTACAGATTAAACCTTATATGATTAGTCATAATGGAATAATATATGATATAAAATGCAGTTAAAGGAATATGCTGGCCAAAAAAATGTTTTGAAGGGTCTTTGAAAGAGATTATATGGATATCCATTTTATAAGTGATAGGAATGACACGACTACACATTTTATGAACATTAGTATATTAAAACATTAATAATAATTTGATGTATAACATAATCAAAATAAATTAAATTGAATTAAATTATATGTATAAAATAAATTTATAAAATAAAATTTATACTAATTTATGATTAATTTTAAACATTATATTTTCTCTATACCACTAATTAGCACTTTTTTACTTCAAATATGATAACAAATTTTTAAATATTAAGGATTATAAATTTAAATATGAGGTGTAAAGTGACTAAAAAATTGTCTATGGAAGAAAATCCAGAATAATTTATATCACAATTTTCCTCATAAAATAATTTTGTTTGCATATAAATCATTCAATAAATATATATATAGTATTATATAACTAATGTCATTTTTGGGACTAGTAATTTAATTTAACAATGAAGAAATCGTGATAAAAATGGTATTAATAGTTAATAACATTTCAAATTAGTTATACATTCTTAATAAATTTTAAATTTTATACAACCCCAATTAATTCAAAACATACTAATTTTTTTGTTTTTCAAACCATTAACATTAAATTTTATACAACTTTCACAAGTAATGTATCATTGTCGTATAATCATTTAATGAGATCCTAACAATAATAAAATTAAAATTAAATTAATCTGGTGAAAATATTATTTTAATATAAAAATAAAAAAAGTTTAACCACTAATAACACATTTACTCCTAAAGAAATTATATTATTTATATTAAAACAAATGGAATTACATTTTTGATAGTATCTGATACATAAAATAATAAAAATGCTAAAATTAAGTGTAAATGTGGAATAAATTAAAATATTATTTAATATAGGATTTTTATGGTTCATGAACATTAATATAATAAAATTAAGTCATTTTTATATATCTTTGTCCACATAAAATATTTTTATCCATGGCTTACCTAATATATCTTCATTATGGTGATAACAATTGTTACAAAATTTACTATTCATAATGAATAAAATAATAGGGACCTATTATAAAATAATAACCTAAATATTTCATATATAGTATCCAATTTTTAATATAAATCATAAATAATTAGACTAAATTAATTTTACTATTAATATTTAAAAGGAATCAAAACATTATTTTTTGGTAAAAATATTTATGTAAAAGACATTGTGTATACCGAAATCAAATACAATTATAATTCCATCAAAACTAATTATATTGAATATTATTAATTTTTCAATATAATAATATGTGAAAAAATATTAATAATAATGGTTATTTTAAATTACATGGTGTAATTTATGGAGATAGTAGTTTTTGAAAAAAAAATGTAATTTCCCAATATTCAAATAGAATAAGTCTTTTTAGAAAAAAACATATTCTAAAAAAGTCAAACTATAAAGATATTATAATATAAAAAATTATTTCAATTTTATGGAATAGAATTTATTACTGTGGAATATATTAATCATGGTAACCACCAACGAAAAGTAATACAAACCATCTTTCCAAAAAATGGATTTTTGAAACTCAAAACAACTTCACAAAAAAAGATCCGTGAATATTACATAATAATAAATCTGTATATTTGTATTAAGGTCAATATTGATGAATATATTTCATAATATTAATTTCATTATTCATAACTATTACTACAATAACAATTTTATAACAATAACATATATATTATTATATTTTAATTATATATAATAGTTTTCATTAAGTTTGTTGTTGCTTGTAATATAACTTGTCCAAAATATTGTTCATTTAAAGTAAAATTATAAGGTGTTATTAGAATTTACATAAACTAAATTATAATACTCAATTATACGTATCATGTTTTATTTTTTACATCAATGTTATTGGAACATTATCTTCAACAACTAATGTTTTTTATTTTGTATACTATTCAAACCCTCTATTTAAAAACTTTTTTAGTGTAAATTTATTGTTATTTATCATTTTTAATGACTATATAATATCCATAATTTTTATTAATCTAATATCTAATTAATTAAATGATTTCATATATTTACTATATAATTTAAGCAAATAACTATTAAATAAATTCCCTCAAAAAATGATATATATTTAATTTGAGTATCCTTTGGCCCTCCACAATTGGTTGTTTACCATCCATAGTAATCACATGCATAAAAATAATTATTATTAATCCATTAATTTTGTATTATTTTACATGAAATGGTAGTTTTATATTCTATTAAAACACATAAAAACGTCTCATATTGAATTTTTTAAACATAAGAGATGATCATAAGAATCATTAAACAATTACGAAAAAGAAAATATATTTATTTTTCAAAAAATGTTTTTATATTATATTTGTTTTTTATGACTAATAAATAATATTCATAAAGAATAATTTACATCATGGAAAATTATTTACTAAAATCCCAACTGAAAAACCCCTCAATCCTATATTAAATTTATAGTTTTAAGATTCATTAACAAAAAAAGGCATAACAATCTTTCAGAAAATTATCTGATGTAGTCATATACGGGGTCTCCATACAATAAAAAGTCAACCTCCAATAATATTTTAGGATATAATGTTATATTTAAAAAAATATATTGTCGAAAAAAAAAGTACATTATTTAATTTATTGTTCACTTTATGTCATATAGGTACACTTCTATGTCATTTTATTCTTATATGGTTATCTATAATTTTAAAACACATTATAATCTTCAGTTTTTTCCCAATATATAATGATAAACATTTATTTAAATATAAATCAATACACCTCACATAGCTAATTATGTACTACCAATAATGATTGGAACCTCGTTTCCACACACCATATCATGAATCGAAACTTAAATCAAAAAAATATTTTCATTATACTAATATATTAGTCATCAAATATCCCAATTCAATGAGTAGTTGACTAGGGAGCCAACTATATATAATTGTTATTTTTTGTAAAATATTAAATATATGTTATTATTATTAAAAATTGTGGGAAAATATATTATATCACCCAAGGAATAAGGAATAAATTCAATTAATAAAAAATTATTATGGTGTAAGGGATGAAATTAATACCAGTATATAAATGCTTATGATGGGACTTTAATGGTAAAAACAAAACACTATATTGTTCAATACGTTGTGAATTTTTATAAAAACTATTTTAATGATATTATTTTGATATTTTCACATAAAATTGAATTTAAACTAAAAAATTTCTAAATTGAATGTTTCAATATATATTTTAACCTACTAATTAATCTTCAGATATTTTGGGTCAATATTATTTTTATTAATTATATGATAAAATTTAAAGGGTGGATAAAATATCATTATAATATTTGTAATTACCACAATAATTATCCTCCAACATAAATTTTATTTATTATTTGGCCTTCCAAATATTTTATTTTTTGTTTTCTAAATGGGTTTATATAATTTGTTTCCATTCTATCGTTACTTTTAATTATTTAATAATAATTACTTTTTAAATTTTCAATTATAGATAATTATATTTTCATATTTTCTAAATCCATATGATATTCCCTAACATTTTCTATAGATTTAAAAGAACACCATCTAAATCCATAAATCAATTATTACCTTGGTCTCATTGTAGTGGTAATAAGTTCTTTACACCCTCCCATTTCTGTCATGTAATTTTTTATTTTATTGAATTGATTATCTTGATCATGAGTGTTTAATTATAGGTAATCCATTCTAGTTATCAATTTTTTGATCAATCCCTCCACATTATATTTAGATTTAGTGGTTTTAGTCTATGTGTGATGTTGGGTCTTGGTTTAATTATTTAATATTGTGAATATGGTAGCTTAGTTATTTTTTAATTCCATTATATATTTATTTTTATCTATAGAATGATATGTAAATAATAACAAATGGATCTGAAATAAAATGATATATACCCCCTAACTAGAAATTTGTATTTTTAATGGTTTTTACATGTATTCAAATGTTTTGAAAGTAGTTTTTAGTATTATAATACATCAATGAACGTAAAAATTATCTTTTATGTCCTTGTTAAACAATTTGACAAGAAACCTTACTTTCTTATTGATTTTTATATTTAGAGATTAAATATATAAATTTTTATCTATTTTATCAAGATTTTTATCATTTTAGTATATATCATTGGATTAATCAACTAATATTTTGGAAAAATAAGACGGAATTACAAAAAAATAATCCATCAAAATATGGAATGTAATTTTGTAATGGGGATATTATATTAAATATTACATGATCCAATCCCAATTCCCATTTAATTACTCATTATATTGAAATAAATTACTGTTATTATTTATTACCTCTCATTTCAATGTATTTTAATACAAAATTATGAAAAGGGATTTATAAATATTCTACTATACGTTAAATAATTTATCTTCTTATCAGTGAACCCAAAAAATATATTTATTTTCATGAAAAATATGATAAACAAATCATTAAGTCATCTAAATTTTATAATTGATGTTTTAAATACTAAATTTATTTTATAAAAGTCTATTGTAAAGGCCATAATGTATAAATTTTGTAGGAAAATAAATGATGAAATTAGAGAGATATATGATATACAAAACTACAAATTTCTATCACTTTTATATAATCAAATACATTATGTATTAACTAATAGAATTAATATTTAGTAATTGTTTTTTCCATTTTTTTCAATTACATATTCCTTAATATTTTGGTGAATATCATTTCTTTATTCCCAATAAGTATTTTCCCAATTTTTTCCATTTCTATTTATTTTAAAACTTAATTAATATATAATATGATATGTTGTTATGAGTTTTATTATAATGTTTCTAAATAAAGAATAATCTTTCCTAGTGTACATATGGTATATTAGTTTATTTTTATCCTTAACAATTAACACATAACAAAAATAATAAGAATAATTGTATATAATTTCAAACAATAACATAGTAGAATAAATAAAAAAAAATATGTATAAAATATCAAATAGAAAAAATATAATGGAATTCAGTTATGTAGATAGAGAAATATATATCTCACAAAACATTGTTAAAATATATAATTTTATTATATAAAAACAACATATGTGGTGAGAAAATTTAATAATATTTTAAAAAATAGATTTATTTTGTTTAGATTTTATTATTTTTAGAAATCTTTTATAAATTTAAATTCTCATTTGACACATGTCACCTTCCAGAGAAACTATTCCATAATTTGAGAAACCATTTCACTAATGGGTATTAAAATTGTAATTTTTAACAAACACTCTTCACTACCTACTATGATGATTAATGATCATATAAATGAGTTTTGAAATATTTTTTAATGATAAGAATATAAAAATTATAATAAATTTAACAGAAACAGTAAAAATAGATTTTATAATTTTTATATAATAGTAATGTGAAGTGTAGAGTAGAGATGATAATGAATGAAATTATTTGAATAAATATTTTTCAAATGAATATGAAAAAAATTAAAATATATATGATCCTCATTTTAATGTTTATGGTAATCATGAATACTATAGGATATAAAATATATATCCAATTCATAAAATAATATTCATTTGTGATAAAACAAAAATAGAAACTATTTTTTTAAAAATAAAATATTTACATACTTTACAAAAAAATTTAAAATAGAGAAATAAAATTAGTAAATAAAATATATGTTAAATGTTTCCCTCATTAAAAATATATCATTATAAAAAAATATTAGAGATCATAAATTATTTTATTTAAGCATAGTATTTCATCATTTTTTAACATATAATGCCTCATTTAAAAAAATCATAATTTTTTCATTTAGTATTTATCTGACAAAATTTCTTTTAATATAATTAATATTTGTGAGGAATGAATTAATACTATAAATATGAACAGGACATATGGGAAAAAATATTTTATCCCATTATATAAATTTTACCATAATTGATTTTATAGACTAAAAAATATCAATTACACATAAGACAATAACTATTTCATTTTAATATAAAATAAAAAACTGAATCTATTAGATGCATTTTGGATCATCTAGGTTAGTATATACTATCTCGTTTTATCTCTATATCTCAGTGGATTTTTTTTTCTGTCAAACTGTTACATGAAATGTCCTGTATCCATATATAATATATGTGTTCAACATTATATCTTAATAAATCCTACCAAAAACCACTAGATAAATGTTTTTTAATTTTAATTTTATAATTTTATAAAAAAATCCATTAATATTAATTCATTTATAACCCTTAAATAATAACATTTTTTTCTATATTTATATAAAACGTTTATATTTTATATCATTTTTTATTTCATGTTAAACCAATAATTTTTTCATTATTTAATATTTTTTCAAATAATCCTACCATTTATTAGAATTATCCTCCTCCAAGAGGATTTAATTATTCCTTTAATCCATTTTATCAAAAAACTATCACAAAATATCCATAAACAAATATCCTTCCATGTCTTGATCAGACCTAAAAAATCATTAAAATATGGAAAATGAGCATCCAATGTCCCAAATGAGAACATCTATCAAGTTTATCAACTAATTTATTTTATAATATTCCTCAATAAATAAAATAGAATAATGAATTTAATTTTGAATATATTGATTACATCGATACATTTTGATCTCAAGAAACAACTACAATCCATACATCCAACACACAACCTTAGAAAAATATCAATAAAACCAAAGAATAAATTCTCATAATATTTAACATAAATTCCTGTAATGGGTTTATTCTTTAGATAATTTTGATATCTTATAGATCTAGAAAGTAATGGTTAAATCAGAATAATTTATTCTACTGTTTTATCCAACTCATTAGTCAACCATAAAATCAAATACCAATTTGTATGACTTCATTATAAGAATTTTTTCCATCATCAGGTCATCAATACATTGATTGACACTGATTCTTTTGTTATGCTCAATGTACACAATTAATAAATATTTAACAAGGATAATTATATGAGATCAGGGATCATTTGAATTTAAAAATAACCACATGAATATTCTTCATTTAGTTTTCAACATCCTTTTATATCATTAATGTTTTGGAAAACACATTTTTTTCATGGTTGGTTGGTTTTATGGTAAGAATCTATAACACATAATACAAAAAATGATCAGAATTCATTATATAATCTTACTTTTTATTGTATTTGATTAATTTGAATTTATACAAGATTCGAAATGAACATATATTACGAAAAAAAAAATCTTCCATAACATATAGTCAATGTCTATAATTCATATGATACATTACTGATATACCCTTACACTATATTATTTTTATATTTTTTAAATCAGTAAACTAAGTCAAATTTAAATTATATTGCTGGACATCGATATATCCGTAATGATTTTATGATTTTTAAATTTAGCCATTCATAAAGACTATAAAATTATTTCACAACCTAATAATATATTATGTTAATCTCATGAATATTTAAATTCCTAGAATAATAAAAACCCATTAGTATTTAATTATGAGATATATAAAAATATATTGAATATTAAAACAATAATTTAAATAAAAAATCAATTCTAAAAAATGAACAATATATATTTTTTCTTTTGAAAAAATATATCTTTTAATGTTAAAAAATTAATTTCCACATCATTATTATTTTTTAAATATCATTCAATAATCATTTAATATAAGAACCAATGAATAAACATTACATAATATTAAATTAAACTAATAATTAACATTGAGGATAATTTTATGTTTACTAATTTAGATAAATATGCCATAAATATTACATTACATGTCCAAAATTACAAAGTAGACACTTCTACTAAGTTTAAAATTATTTCATAAAATAAAAAATCTTGATAAAAAGAATAATGTCTATTTAAATGATTTAGACAACATGTTGTTTCCATGATCACATCCTTGAAACTAATCATCTTTAAGCCCTTAGAAAAACAGTTCAAAACATGGGATGAGCATAAAAAGCTCAGTGAGGGTTATAAATTAAATAAATAAAACATTAGTCCTTAATAACATAATATTTTTTACAATCCTAATGGAATAATATGATTTATGAATAACATACATAAAATAGAAATTGTAAATTTATCTTGATGAATCCAAAAAATTCTTACTTTGTAGCTTTCACAAATACTTATGGAGTTATATTTGGAATACCTATCATAGTATATTACCTTAATATATTAGTAGATACAAAATCATTTACAAAATTAACATTACACAATGCATTGATGATCTTTCATGGGCACACCCGCCCTATTTTTATCACCAAAAAACCAGTATATATAAACAATGTCGAAGAACCACAACATATTCATAACACAAAAAAATAAAGGAAAGATAAAATTTCAACATTTCATTCACAATAAATCATTTAAATATATTAAAATATCCAATAAATTATTAAAAAAATTCAATACCAAAACATGTAAAATAAAATATGGTATTTATTTTCATTTTTAAAAACATTATGGATTGGTAAGAGAGCCAAAAATCCAATAACACTTGCGGTGAAAAAAGGTCGTTTTCACTTCATAATCAAAAAATAAATATTCCCATTTTCGTTTAGTACAATGATACATATAAAAAGATTCTCTTTTAGTGAAATGAAAATTCAACTGAGATTATAAACTATATAACATATAGTCGTGTATAAATTAATATATTACTCTATGAATGGAGATTGTGACGAAGTTCCTTAAAAAGATCATTTTGAAAATAAAATATATTTCTTCTGTGTATTCACTATAAGAACACATAGAGAAATTATAATTTCATGATAATATTAAAAAAAAATTAATTTCTCACATAATCAATGAATGACATAAATAAGAAATATATGATCAACCCAATAAATGAGAATTGGGTTAAGATATTCTCGGACCCCATGTCCAACTTGACCCATTCATACATTAATCACCTCAATAATAATATAACGTTAATTTCTCTTGGTATAAGATAATTTTTAAAGTTTATTTGTCCTTTTATATAACTTATTACCATTTTTTGAACATTATGTAATAATTTATGTTAATAATGGTAATTTTGACAATATTTGGTATTTGAGTCAAACATGAACATCTTATAATTAAAAGTTGTTCATATGGTCAAAATCCCATTATCTTCTAAATGATATTTATCATTAAGATATCATATATATATATTATATATAAAATATATATTGCTATTTTTAAATGTACATAACATTTGTAGGTAAGTAATGAAATGCACGTTCACGGAGATGGTAAGTCGTATGTACGCATTAACGCTACTTTCATTTCTATTTTATTTTAATGGATTTAAATAATAACGGTACATAGGTATATTATAATTCCATTATAGTATAATATATATAATTTAATTAACTCCATCTTTTATACGTTCCATGTATGGAATGAACGAGTCATATAACTTTTAGGGGGAGATAGTTCGCACTTCCTCAAATGAAAATTTTGTGTTTACCGATTATGGAACCCATAAATGTTTTATATAAATTTTAAAGAAGTATATAAACAATATAAATATATTATATATCATATATAAATTCAATTCTATCATAATTTCAACTAAAATAAGTGTTAGTAGATAATTGAATAATCAGCATTTCGTGATGTAGTAGTTCGCTGTCCATAGAAACACTATGATCTTTATAAATTTGTTAGAGTTGTGTGTATGTATAATTAAAATAATTATCATCAAAATCCTAGTATATTTAGTATTCTAGTGTTGTTATGAATAATATAAATAAAAATTGTTTCGGGAGTTGGATAAGTAAAATAAAATAAATGAACTTAAGAGAAGATGATACCTTTAAATTATGTAACTCCATTTTTTTAAAAAAACAATTATTTCTTGAGTGCCTTATGGATATGGAAGTGATTTTATGATAAAGATAGTGATCATGAGAAATTATTTGGGAAGAGGATGGATGATCCAAGGGGCTTCAGAGTATTGAGTAATGGGATAGATGTGAGGGATTTTTATAAGTGGAGGAGGGGCTCTTTTGGAATGTTTGGATATATTATTTAATTATATAAAGATTTTCAGTTTCAAAATGTCCAAAAAATATTAAAGGTAAAGATAATATCAATATTTTTCAAAATAAAATCATCTAATAATAGTTTTTAATGTTCTTAATAATGTTTTATTTTTTATAATATTATTTATTTAAATCATTCTTTATTGAGGTAAACATTGCATCATTATTGTGTCATGAATAATTTTATTTATTTGATGTCTAAAAATTATAAACAAAATTCCATAATGTATGAAATTTTCATAGATTTTAAATAAATATTAATATTTGATGAGATAAATTATATAACCTCATCTATGTATTCATTTAATAAAAGATATATATTTATGTCATTTTGGTCATTACTTTAAATTAATTAACATAAAGTGTCATTATCATTATATGTAGCTCCATGGGGTCCCAAAATCTTCCCAAGGATGACCATGGCTTCTAATGGATCATCAAATAGGATTATAATACATGTTAGGGTAATGAAATATTATTATAATAATTTTTTTTGAATTACCCTCTTTTACTTTAACCACGATAAATTAAAGTCAAAATATACTATTCACAAAAACTTATTTTCATCTTATAGAACCAAATTTTACATAA
Source organism: Viscum album (assembly GCA_963277665.1). Taxonomy (NCBI): domain Eukaryota; kingdom Viridiplantae; phylum Streptophyta; class Magnoliopsida; order Santalales; family Viscaceae; genus Viscum; species Viscum album. Next base: position 837,360,912 of record OY728138.1, read on the forward strand.
TAATAACAACCATTTATATCAGATTTTCAAAATTCAATTTACAGAAGTATTGAAATTTCATTTAAATGAAGAAGTCATTTTTTTGAACTACTACTCAATGTTTTGACTATTCATCAAAAAATTGACATTTTTCAGAAAAATACCAAAAAGTATAACAAAGCAACATTTGATATTATGAATTCATAAATGATATCTATTTTCAAAAATTTAAATAATATATCTATGAATAATTAATTTAAAATTAATTCATTTTGTAAAAACAAAATGCATGTTTTTTAAAAATAATAATTATCAAAAGATATACAGTTTTTTATGTCGAATTTGAAAGAGAAAAAACGTATAATGACCAACATTGGATTAAATGGTAAAAATATAATCTAATTATCCTTTAAAACAAATTTAAAGAATAATATAACAAAGTAAATAAATTGGATTAAAAGGCAGTTATGAATTAAAATACATTATATTTCACTGTTCATTAAAAAATGATTTTAATCAGGAAAATACCAAAATTATCACCAAAGAAAATTTTTATGACCCAATTCTAAAGAAGAAATTTTTTTCATATAGAACATATAACTTTTATAATAACATGATTTAAAGGGTGTTTTCAATCAAAAGGTGGTAAATTGTCCTTTTAATGAATACTATTGTGTTTATGATAAAATTAAATTCATTCATGTTTTAATCCTATATCCTTTTTTGGATAAATGTAAAACAATTTTACAAAAATGTATAATAATTTTATAGTTAGTTATGTTAATTCCCTCCATTACAATTACATAGTATTAGCTACCATTTATTATATGTTTATATTATTATTTTTAAGTATGACTCAGCATTGTCTGCAACATTAGACTATGGAGAATCCAATTGTTGTTTGTCATGTATTCCATCACACATTGCATCCCATTTAGTGTAAAATTAATATTTTATTCACAAATATTAATAAATAGGAAAATTTATTATTATTTATTTTCAAGGTATGTAAAAATCCTACCCCCTTTTGAAATATTGTATTCACAATTTTATTCACCTATCAAATAAATGGGGGTATTTATCCCTCATAACATTTTCCAATTCCCACATTGTATCTTAAACTATATGATTTGTCCACAAAACCATTACTTGATTAATTTATTTAGTCCGCTGCACTTTCTCTCTTAGGTCTAGAATTTGGACTAGTTGTTCCTCATAAGAGTGATTCTCTTCCAACTGAACTTCCTCTGGGATCCAAACATGAGATGGATCTGACATAAAAATTCTCAACAATGAGACATGAAAAACATTGTGTACTAGGGATAAACATGGAGCTACTCCAACTATATTGGCTACCGATCCAACTTTATCTAGAATTTCATAATTTCTAATGAACCTCAGACTCAACATTCTATTCTTACCCAAACTCCTCACTCTTTTCCATGAATAAACATTCAGAACGACGTGATCAGGTACCACAAAAGATAGATCCTCTATTCGATTTTCCTCATAACGTTTCTGCCTACTCTGAGTTGTTCTTATTTCCTTCTGAATAATCTGAATTTTTTCTGCCATCTCTTCTACTAATTCTAGTCCCATTAACTTCTTTACACCAACATCATCGTAAAAAGAATGAGTGTGACACCTCCTATCATATAATGGATCAAATGGAAACATCTTTATACTGGAATCCAAACATTTATTATATAAATATTTAACCAAAGAAACATATTGGTCCCAACTTCCATGATAATCAATTGAGAAAGCATATAACATACCACCCATGGTCTGAATTGTTTGTTTAGACTACCGATATGATTGTGGATGAATATATGTACTAAAATTTAATAATGACCCAAAAGTTTTCTAAAGGACTTTCTGAAAGTTATCATTAAACCTGATATCACAATAAAATAAAATGGAGTGGGGAACTCTATGCTACCTTATAATATCTTTAACACACAACCGATTAAGATAACGTGGATACATTGTATCTAATATAGGAAGGAAATGAGCATATTTATTCAATTGATCTACAATAACTAGGATTGCATTATAACCTCAAGTTGTATTTGGTAATCTCACAATGAAGTCCATGGTTATATTTTCCAATTTCCATTATAGAACCAGTAAATACTGAAGCATCCCTATCGATAACGTCTGCATTTCATTAACCTATTGAAAAGTCAAACATGTCATAGTAAAATTATCAATAAATCATTTCATTCCAGCCCACAAGTATTACTGTGATAGTCTATGTACATTTTATTATAGTCTGGATGAACTGAAAATGGGGAACTATGAGCATTACATAACAACTCATTATTCAACTGTGAATCACAAGGAAAACATATTCTATTTCCAAATATCAAAATACAATCATTATCAATGTTAAAATAAAGCAAATATCCCTTCTAAACTAACTCTACTTTTTTTTGGAAACTCATTTTCTTCCTTACATGATTGTTTATTTCAATATGATAGAGATTATTTCCCTAACACCTAAAACAAAATAAAGGATTTTCCTACACCACCTACTTTTATACTAATGTTCATAATTTCATTAATTAAATGATCTTTATAAAAACATCACATGGTTAATGTAGCATTACTTTTTTTGACTCAAATCCTCAAACACATTATTTTCCATTCATGGATGGTAATAAATTGTGCCGTCATAATCCTTGATTAATTCTAGCCATATCCTCTATCTCATGATAAATTCCATCGAACTGAATATATACTTTATACGTTTCTTGTTAGAATATAATTCACATTTTACTCCATATAGATGATGCCTCAAAGATTATAAATCAAGAACAACAATATCTAAATCTAAACCATGTGTAGGGTAATTTTACTAATGAGATTTCAACTGACATGATGTGTAAGAAATTACATGATCATTCTGCATTAGGACACAACCAAATCCATTCAATTATGCATCACTATAAATAACAAATTCACAATTTCTAGAAGGTATTTCCTAAAAAAATTCATTAACCAATATTCTTTTCAAATCGCCAAAAAATCATCACATTATTATGTCTAAATTATCTTAACACCTTTCCATGTTAACTTGGCCCTTGGGCTAGATAACACTTAACACTTTTCAACCAACCTACGATAATAAACTACTAATCCAAGAAAAATATGGATCATGGATATATTTGTGGGTCTTGGACATTCATTAAAAAATTATGTTTTAGTAGGTTCAAAATTTATGACATTTTTTGAAACCATGCATCCACGGAATGATAATTTTTGTAACCAAAACACACACTTGCTGAATTTCCCATACAGTTACATTTCGTATAAGGTTTTAAAGACAACCCATAAATGATTCTTATGTTCCTATTAACTTTTTAAATGAAACAAATATTCATAAATGAAAACAAACACCATTTTTACCAGTGTGAAATGATCCATCACTGTAGTAAACTATTCAATTATGATTCTCACCAGCCTAGGATTCTGATTTGGAACATCAATTCTTCTTGATGTCATCTCAACACTACTACCATTTTTCCTTGATGAAAAACCATTATAAACAAACAAATCGTATGAGAAGCAACATTGTAATCTATAAATACTATTTCATTATAATATTAACATAAATTAATTTATTGATGTTAATATAAAAATATCTTAACTCAAAATACTATCCAAACTGACCTGTGATACCAACTTTAAGGAATCACCTTAAAACATTACATAATATTGAATTAAATGAATAATTCAGATTGAGGATCCTTTCAGGATTATAGATTTAGAGAGTTATCCCAAAACTATTACATTACATCTAAAAAATTTCAAATTAGACTCTTCTACTATGTTTTTATTTATTTCGTAAAATAAAAACTCTTGAAAAAAAGAGTCATATCTAGTTCCATGTTTTTGATATCATGACTTATCCAGGATCCCATATTTGACCCTACTCATCATTCTGTCCTATGAAAAACATTTCAAAATTTATGATGAGAATAAAAAGATTAATAAGGGTTATAAAATTATGAATGATAACATCAGTCTATAAAAAAAATCATTTTAACCAACCACATGATATCATAATATTTATGAATAACTCATCGAAAACATATATCATAAATGTATCATGGGGCATCTAAAACATACTTACGCACTACCATTCACAAATACATAGTGTGTTACATTTGGAATACCTATCCCGGTATATACCCTAATTCTCTAAGGAGAATCATTATCATTTACCTTTGTGACATTACCCAATGAATTGGAGAGATACCTCGGGCTCAACAACCCAATGATTATAATGGAACCAATCATATATGTAAACAATGACAAAGAACCATAAGATATTCATAACACATTAAACTAACATAAAAAGATACCATATCCACATTTCAATCACAAATCCTAATTTAAATATTTTAAAATAACCAATTCATTATAAAAACCCTATTTAATAAAAAAAATCTTAATAGAATATATTGTATAATTTTTCATTTTAAAACATTATGTCCTATTATGGAAACCAAAAATCCAATAATGCTCGCGGTGGTAGACAAGTAATTGTCACCCCATATGCTATAAAGAAAATTCCCTTTTTCGTTTAGTAAAACGCTATGTAAAAAATTTTCTTTTTTAATGAAATTAAATTTCAAAGGTGTTTATTAACCATATAAAATAAAGATGTGTATAAATCCAAATATTCCTCAAAGAAAGGAAATCAAGATGACATCCCATACAAAAATAATTTTTAAAAAATATAGATCAACTATGTGTATTCACTATAATAATACATAATTAAAGTATAAATACATGATAAGATAGAAAAATTTATTTCTCACATTATTAAATAATGACATTAATAAGAGATATAATATCAACTCATAGAATGAGAATTGGGTTAAGTAGTTCCATTACCTCATGTTCTACATTACCTATTAGTTCATTAATATCATGAATAATAAAATAATGTTAATATATATTTGTATAAGAACAATTTTCTAGTTTATTATTCCTTTATATCACTTATTAACATGTTATGAACATTATGTAATCATTTAAGTAAATAATGGTCATTTTTCTGATATTTGGTATGTGAGTCAAAAATGAACTTCTTATAATTTCATGTTGTACAAGTGGTTAAAAATACATTATCTACATAATGATATTCACGATTTAAATCTCATATAAATCATATATATCCAGTATTTATATATTTATTTATAATACAACATAAAATTTGGAAGTAAAAAATGAAACTCACCCTTCATGGAGATGGTAAGTCGTACGTACGCATGAACGCTACTTTCATTTCTATTTCATATTTAGTGGAGTTAAAAGATATTGATACATATGTATATTATTATTATTATAGTATAATCTCATATATAATTTATGTAAATCCATTTTTTATTTGTTCCACGTACTGCATGAACGATTCATATCACTTTGAGGGGGTAGTAGTCCGCATATCCTTAAATGAAATTATCAGGTTTATCCATTATGGAAAACATAAAGATATTATGTAAACAATAAATAACAATAGAGATAATATTAATATAATATATATCACACATAAATACATTTCCATAATTATTTCCACAATAAGAGGCTGTAGAATATCATAGAACAATCATCTCTTTGTGAGGTAGTAGTTCGTTATCCATAGAAACAATATGTTCTTTACCCAGTAGTTATTGGTGTGTTTAAGTTTAGTTCAAAAACCTACCATAAAAACAACCATGTATATTGAGGATACTGGTTTTGTTATCAATGAAATGAATAAAATGAGTATGGGGGGTTAGATAAGTAATATAAAATAAAAGAACTTAAGAGAAGTTATTACCTTTAAATCTGGTAACTCCCTCAGGTTTAAACCAAAAGGATTTTTGAAGAGACATATTCATAAGATAAAGATTCTAGATAGAAAATATGTATCATTATAGATTATTTGGATAGATTTTTGATTATCCAAGGAGATTTAGTGTTGTGAGTTATGGGTTATAGGTGAGAGCTTTTTATAAATGGGAGGGGGGATCTTTATGATTGTTTGAAATATTATTCTATTATATAATTATTTTTTATTTCAAAAGGTCCAACAAAAATAAATTTGAAGATAATGTGACTCTAGTTTGATATAATATAATGAAATAATAATTTTATAGGCTTTGAATATTGTTTTAATTTTTATAATGTTATTAATTTAAATCATTCATTATTGAGGTAAACACGTCATCATTATTTCCGAATCAATAATTTTATTTGTTTGATTTTTTAATATTAAGAAAAAATTCCATGATTTAGGGAATAATATTAGTATTAAAATGAATATGTATAGTCGAAGTTATAAATTATATAACCCCGTGAATAATTTGATTTAATAAAAGATATATGTTTATGTCATTTTTGTCATTACTAAAAATTAATTAATACAATGTGTCATTATCAATCTTAACAGGCTCCATGGGGTCACAAAATAGACCCAAGGATTCCAATGGTCATAAATGTATTCTAAAATAGTATTAGATCCAATGTTAGATTAATTTAGTATTATTATAATATCACTTTTTCCATTAATTACCCTATATACGTTTGACCAGGATAAATAAAATTCAATCGTCACTTTTCGACAAAAATTATATTCATTTTATTGACTCAAAATTTACATACTAATAACATCCATTTATTTTGAATTTTCAGAATACAATTCATAGTGGTGGTGAAGTATGATTTAAATAAAGATTTATGTTTTTTAACTACTACTCAGTGTTTTCACTAATCATCAAAAATCGAATTTAAAAAAAATAAAAAAAAAATTCAGCCTAAGATATATTTGATACTATGATTTAAAAAATGATATCTATTTTAAAATATTAAAATCATATATGTTGGATTAATTAATTTAATATTAAATCAGTGTTGTGAAAACAAAAAAGTGTGTTTTTATGATATAATAAGTATCAAAAGATTGACAATTTTTTATGTCCAATTTCAATGTGTAATTATATAAAATGACCAAAATTAGATTAATTTATAAAAATATAATCTAATTATACAATATAACCAATTATATAATATAATACTTCAATATAAATTATTTAGATTAAAATTCAATATTGAATTAAATTAATGTATTTTTCACAATTCATTAAAAATTGAATTTTATCAAAATAAATCCAATAATCTTCATAAATAATAATTTGATCTCCTGATCCTAGAAAGAATTTTATTTTGTCAAATATAACATTTAAAAGTGTGAAAATCTAGATTTAGAGAGTGTTCTCCATCAAAAGGCAGTAAATAGACATTTTAAACAATATTAGAATATTTAAGCATAAAAGTAGATTCATTCACATTTTACGCCTCTAATTTTTTGGATGAATGTAAAAAAATTTAACAAAAATTAATAATCATATTTTATTTTGTTTGGTTTCTTTCTCTATTATATTAACTAGGTGTTAACTACCATTTAAAATAACATTATAGGACTATTTTTACGTCTGACATAGCATTGTGATAAACATATGACTTTGGAGAAATTGATTTTTGTGGGTCAGGTATGCCATCAAACATAGAGTTTCCTTTAATGTAAAATTAATATTTAATTCAAAATTTTGAAAAAAATATTATAATTACTTATTCTTTATTTACATGGGATGTTACATTTAAAATTATCCAACCTTTTAGAGTTCCCAAAAATTCAAAATTAATATTTTAATATATAAATAATATATAAATAATTTTTTTAATAAATAATAAAAAATTATATTCTAAATAAATTATAATTTGTAGAAAAAATAGAATCTTTGTAATATATTGACTTATCATCTTTTCCCATCAATTGATAGACTATGAATAAAGTATCAATTAATGAATAATTTCGACCCACATTATCAAATAAAATAATTTAAAATTGATGTGAATAACATTTATAAAATATGGACCATTTGTACCTTCTCTCCTAGTACTATGTGAAACTTCTCTTCCAAAATCAAATTTTTTAATTTCTATCCCCTTTCAATTTCACAAAGAATTACATTTTGACCTCTAAATAACACATTTAAAAGTTATATAAGATTAACTGAAATTAAATTATAACATGAATGATGTGGGTCCTTACACTTTATGTCAAAATTTTGTTATATAATATGCATTCACAAGTTGGTGTAATGAATTTCCAATAAAAAATTAAATAGATATGTCATTAAGAGAGTTTAGATTCCAATCATTTAATGTCACAATAAATCATAATATTTCCATGAGTAATCATTTGTCAATGATCTAACTATGATATTAATTGTGTATTTCACTTTCCATTTAACAAAATAAATATTTCCATTGTTCTATAGATAGTATAATGTCAAAAAGTTGTGGTTGAGTACACATTTATCATGTAACCCCAACATCAAATTAGTATTGAAATGTTTTACAATATCACTAATTAATATATAAAGAAATAAAATGTGATATAATTTATAATTGATAAATATTCCAACACCACATTGATGATGTTATGTGAGATGAAGTCAATCTCACCTCATTTTGATACAAAACAAACATACACAAACACAATGATGTTTATAATTCCAACATATTTTGGGAATGTGTCCATAAAATAAAAATCCAAACACATAAATGATCTCTACCTCATTAAATCTATTTTATGTCCTATCATTCAACATTAAATTGTTCCAAATTAGTTGATATTAATCCCAGAGAGTGAAATCACCATAATAATCATTATAAGTCATGATAAAGAATATTCAAATAGGACTGATTTCTTTTATCATTTTTCTTTTAACAAGGAGTCCTATTATTAAAATGGTTTGTTAATAATTCTAGACTTCTTTTTAAGTATTATTTTAAAAAAATCCTTGTTCTATTTAAATTTATATCATTATTAAAAAATATGGACCATCATAAAATTAATAAAGAACCTAAACTAAAAATCATAATCAATGGTTAAATATAAATTTGTGATGAATACATCTCATTGCTATGTAATTCATAAAAAAATGCACCATATTCATTAATATATATATATAAATATATCGAATTGTAGACATGCATAAATTACTATCTAATATATATGTATTTTTATTGTATTTTTAATGATTATTTATTTATATTTTATAATAAAACATATAGGTTAAATGAAATACAAATTTTTCAAATAAAAAAATAATTAATGGTCATAATCATCTAATGTATATATGAAACACATTACGGAATACTTCACACTACTAATGGTGAAACAATTTGACCGAAACACTATTGTTAGTCAAGGAAATGTCATCAAAAGTAACGATATACTCATAATTGTGATAGAAATAATAAAATATGGAGGAAACCATAAAATAGTACAATGAATCTAACCTCCAGTAAATGAAATGAGGGGAGAATATGATTCTAATTGGATATTAAATAATCATATACTAATAGGGACACAATAATTGAAGTTATTAATCCAATAATGGGACAAATATAAATGTAATTATCTTTGCACCACTAAAATGTAATAACAACAAATGATAATAGTACTAAAAAATGAAAAATGTAATGATGTAGAAGTATCATATGTCAATAAACATGTACAAATACACTTGTGATCAGATCAATAACAAAGTGGGGGTAAACCTTCCATAATCTCACCCTTTCAAGTATTTATATTATTGATGTGTTATTTATAACAAATGAATGACTTAATGACTCCAATGTACCAGAAAAAATGAATCCCTTATAACTAAATAATTAAAACATTGAATTTGTTTTCCCTTTACAAAAATACCACCATAATGGTTACCATAATCATGATTATAAAACCTGATATTCATAGAATAGAGATTAAATATGTGATTTTATGGTATATAACAACTCCTTTGTTATCAAGATATTTTACATATTAACCATTATTTATTATTTTGTTATACCATCTCAATGTAAACTTTTTATAGTCATTAAAATGTATATTTTTCCAATTTGAAACATATAGTTGTCCTTCCCAAAACACTAATATAAATAAATGATTCGTCAAATAGTCCTTAAATTATATCTAATAAAATGGATTCATTAAAAAATTTACCATTAATTATTATTAAATGCTATGAATATTCTTTACATGTTCTACAAGAATGAAAAATTGTTAATCAAAGAACAAAAATATTTTTATTATTGTTTTTCATTATTTTATTAAAATTATTAGCTGTTTTTGGTTTACTAAATTCTATTATCATTCATTAATTTTTTATGTTTATAAAATTTATTACAGGATGGGAATTCTATACTGTACCATATTTTTTTAATCAGAATAATTTTAAATAAACATAAATATATTTCAAACATTTTTATGGAGAAAATTAATTTTCAGTATCCATTTTCTAATATTTTATTTTTTAATGTAATTATATATATTCCAGTACTTTATTTTCCACAAGATATTACTAAAAGTAATTTATACAGTAAATTATATTATTTTATTACATAAATTAATTATTAATATATTTTTAACTACTACAAATAATATTTATCGATTATTCAAGGCCAAAGTTGAATTTAATCATGTAATTTTTAATTTTTAATTCCCTTAATTAAGGACTCACTATTAGTTTTTATAAATGGTATCATTGATTAGAATTTAATGATCATTTTATTATTATGAACATGTAATATAAAAAGGGATACATTATTTTTTTTAATGTTTGATCTATTTTAGATTCCATTAAACCATAATTTTTAGGATTGAATTATTATCTGAGGGCTATTATATATGAATAATTTATTATTTACGAAATATTATACCGTTGTTTCGAAAACATATTGTATTTTAGTTTAATAGTCAATAACATAATTTAATTCCTCATACTTAAGTAATGATTCTTCACATAATTAAAAATTTCATTGAATTTATGACCCTTATCACAAAATATATTTCATTAGGAACATCACAATTAGGAAGTACCAAATCAAATTATTCATTTTATGAGATCTTGTTTTTTTCTCACTAAAGGATGTATTATATTATCCATTAAAAATTATTTCCTATTTCTAAAAATTAAACTATTTTAGATTTTTAAAACTAATATATATATATATATATATATAATCATTATCCGTATTATTAGGTTGAAAAATGAAAAATGAAAAACATCCACACAAATAAAATATATTACTAGATGTGTTTCTGTATACATTTACTTAACCGTTGAATTTTTATATAAGAAATTATTTATAGTATCCATAAACATATTCATTTGTATAATATGAGGTAATATGTTTTGATACGTTAATCTAAAATTCATTAAATACAACACTTGATATATCTTTTTAACCTTTAAAATTTAATTTTTATGACTATAATCTTCTTATTTCATATTCTATAAATATGATGTGATGTTTTTTTAATAAAAAAATGTTAAAGTTAAAAAAATAAAATGATGATATTATTGAAAAATAAATTCTTTTAGAATCATTAATATTTTTGTATATGTTAATTATTCCTTAGTATTTTTATCATAAACTTGAATGTTTTTATAATAAATTTAATCATTATAAACAATACATATGTTTATTCAATATCTTCAATTTAAACATCCATAATATATCATCACATAAACTATAATGTTTCCTAATATAAATTATAAACATTTCATCAATGATATGTAATTTTCATCAAATCAATTTTTTAAATGATTCATCTTATAAGATTTATATGTTCATTTTATGTTGTGAAAAAGATAATAAGGATTTATCACTAGAAAATCCACTTCAATTTTTTTCCAATCTATTTTTCATAATTAAATAAGTCCTTTAATAAGTACAAAAATTATAGAAATATTGTCCAAAATATATAAGTCATATTTTTGAGGATTAGTGATAAAAAATTCCATGTATAGATATGCATACAATCAAATTTTGATGATAACTTATTACCAATTTAATTTATTAAGTTTTCATGATATTATAAAATTATAGGGCCTGAAGTAACTTATTTTTTTATCGATGTTCTCTGATAAAACTAATAGTGAAACAAAATGAAGATCTAGGGGATAACTCAGGATCAGTGGGTGGATATGTAATGAAACAATTTCTACCCATAAATAATTTCTACAATTAATATCATTAAAAAAAGTTAACACCAAAATGAAATAATTATATACCATTTTAAGGAATCCATATAATTTATAAGAGAAAAAATTAGAACCCAAATTATGAATACATATTAAAACAATATAAATATATCGTTAAATAAAAAATCATTTTCTGCATAAAAGTAACTAATGAAATTTAATTTATAAAATTTACTAATTTTAAACAGGACATTTATTTTTATATAAATAAATTATAGGTAGTCGTTTAATTGTTAATTTATATTAAATGATAATAAGAGTGGATAATATTTTAAACACTAGATTTTAAATAATGAATTCTTCCAAATTTTATGGTTATATTTTTTAAAAAAAATTATAAAACTTTAAATGAAAATTTTGGAAAAATATCATATATTTTTTATCTTTGAAGACAATTTTTTGAAATATGTGTTTTTAAATTTTTCTAAAAATATAGATTTTTTGGGTGAATAGATTAAAATAATTTGTTGTTAATAACATGAAATTATTTAAATTTTCGTAATATTAGTAAATATTGAATATATATGAATCTTTTTTCCATGAAAAAATTATTTATTTTATATGTGACATTTTAATTTTAAAAATTCGGTTTTAAATAAATTATCATATTTTAGAAATTTTTGAAAATAATATTTTAATATTTTTTTTTCAATAAATTCTAAATTTAGTAATTAAAAGAAATTTTTAAATATTCTAAAAAATTAGTAGAATAAAATTTATTTTATATTTATTTATTTTTAGTTATATATTATATTAAAATATAAATATAATTAAAGTGAATAAATAATAATAATATATATATATATATATAATAGTTACTATGGTGAATGCTAAAATAATAAAAATAAGTAACCTAAGTGGTAATGCTCTTACAAATTTTTAATGAAGTTGATATATTTACGATAAACATTACAACTTACTTGATTAATTTTTTATCAATTTTGGAGGATCTTTCCTTAATTCCACCTTCATGTTATAGAAAAGTATTGGGAATTTACAAAAGTGGAACTCATTTTAACTTATTAATGGTGAACTCCTCTGATCAACTAACCTCAACAAAAAACCGATTTATTTAAATCAATAATACACTGAAAAATATCATCGACGTGCCTAGACAATTTTAATTTGTTTTGTCCTTCTCAATATACCATCCCTAAAATTTTCAATCTCCTTCATCAAGTAGATAATCGAAGTTGTGATGTATAATTTTCTATCTATTCATTTTAGATATATATTTATGTGTATTTAACATTCCAAAAAATTACATTTCAACAAAAATCAATTTAAATAAAATTATCATTATAAAATTTTCATTATATTATAATTATTGTAAATCATTAACCACCCTACCATTCATCATGAAAAAAATAGATATTCAAATTTTGAGTATTGAAGAATACATCCTCCATTATTAAACAGGTTTCACTAACTATCACTTGCAAGCCTGGAATTTCTATGTGTATAAGCGATGAGTATACAAGATGTATATAACTAATATATATAAATAATTATTTTATATTTGGATGACATAAAATTTAACTACCATTATATGTCAATCCATTAATATATGTAAATATCCCAAAACTACTACATCACCATATTATTTTTCGAAAATCATTACTGAAATTACATTATAATGGATTTATAACAATATAAGACAATATTAAAAATATATTCCATAACATTCAATGAATATTAAATTATTATAATTAGTATTATTATAATATCAAAAAAATATTTTTTTTTGTCTGAGTTATTGATAGTCTCGATTAACAATACAATACATGAAGTGAATTTCTGTGAATCAATAGAATAAATAAGAATTTATATGAATACGGTTGTTAAATAGGTAATTAATATTTTTATATTTATTACATAATAGGATAAATAAAATTCGTTGATATCATGGGAAACAGTATGGGACTTGGAAACACAAATTTATTTTTTGAGTTGAACACTATATTCTTGTATTTTATTCATCTATATTCACTACATTTTATATTTAAATTATTGTTATCTAATTATTTATGTTGAAATATTGTATTTATCAAAATAAATTTGTATAATTTTTTTTCTTCAATTAATTGGTATTAGAAAATAATGTCATCTTTAATGAAATGAAACTCATAACAACGAATTTTACAACGATGAATAAAATTTACTATATATATCTCCTTTAATCATTTAGTTTTCATTATCTTAAAATTATCTACCTTTTATAGATTTAGTATTCATGTTTAACCATATATTTTCATTAATTATGTTAGTATTTTTTATGAACATGATTTCAATATCAAAATATTTAATTCATGCTTGTTTGTACCCCTTTAATAATTTATGAAACATATTTAATTTCCATGTGTTATTTATGAAAAGTATTGGATTTCTGTTTTAATATTAATGAAACCCATAATTTTCACATGGTTTCATTAAAATATGTTTGTTATAGGTTTAAAATAGAACTGAAATAAATTTATGATGATGGTTGGGGTCATATATCACCCTAAAATAAATTGTCCAAGTTTATATATCATGAGATATTTAGGTGCAGACATAATGTTTTTGTTTACTCGTTCTTAGTTTTGATGGGTTCTCACACATTATTTATAACTATAAATAATTATTTTGTTCACATAGGTGGGGTAATAATGGGTTTTCTGACTTAATTAAGAATATTCTTTTTATAATGACGTTTTTACAGGGTTTTTATCATGTTATTATAAAAATTTAATGATTCATTTAATTTCGATGAAATGATTTTCTTCATTATTAATATTAGTAAATAATTTATGTCCTTTATGTCATGATTATATATTATATGAATATTGATATATTTTTCTAGACATTTAATATGTTTTATTATTCTTTAATGACTTTTTTATGATATTTTTTATCTCTAAAATGTTTTATTATTTTCATGTATGGTATTTGGATCCTTTATTATGGTACGTATGTCTCCACAATTCCTTAAAGAGATTTGATTCATTCATACTATACAAGGAACACATAAATGATGTTTTTAATTACACTTCTGTGAAATTAAAAACTACTACATGATATAAATAAGATATTTACCATTTTAAAAAAACAATATATATATATATATGTATATATATCGGTTTTTTATTACCCTTTTTCACACTTAAAAAGTTAGAACGTTATTCGTGGATGTGTAGACTACCGCCTACTCCAAACATTGTGATTGCTTTTGAATCACAATTATTATTCATTTAAGTATATATGACTAAATAAAACATTATTTAGGATATAACTATCATTCTGGAGGGATAAGGTGTAACATACATTCTTTTTATAATGATCAATGAAAAATGAAAATGTTGCTAATGTGTACACACAACATACGGTCTCCATTATCAAAACGTTGATTTATTTTTCATAAAAATATTCAATGATTAAATTTAAAATAATATTTAATATATAATCAAGATAACTATTTCATGGTTATTATTATTGGGATGTTATAAAATGAACCATTTTACCATATTTGACCAACCGATGTTATTTTTGACACATAAACTAAATTTTATCAGAACACCAAATTGAAACATATTTGTTTATATATTTGTATACAAAATAGTATAACATGAAAAAAATCATATTATAATACTTAAAAATATTCTCTAAAAAGAATAAAATGAACATATTTTTATCAAACATGAATTTAAATGACGTTCACCCTAAGAAAACTCTTAATAAGAGATTTTAATCTAACTTTTTACATCTATGAGATAAATTTAATGTTCACCACTTAAATATTTTATGTGGTGTATATAATAACAGTTTATAAATGTTATATAATTAATTACTTTACCTTCATGGAATTTTTGTATTTCATTTAAAATTATTCCTTCATTTGGTTTATTCTTTAAATGGTTTCAAAGTAGTATCAGAAAATTTTCAATGATTAATGATTATTTTTCTCAATAATACATTAATAAAATTTCAATGAAATTTCTATCTAAGGAAATTATATTACCTTTTTATAATAATCCCATTCAATTTTCTCTCATCTTATAAATAATGAATTTTTCATTTATTAGTTCCATTTTCCACTCGTGGAAACTCATTGTGTTTTATAAATGATTTAATAAAACCCATCATCATTTCTATCATTAGTCAAAGAGCTAATTTTCTTCTAATGACCATGTTTTATTAATTTTTTTTTAAATTTAGTTTAAATCATCTAGTAAGAAATTTTTTCTGTTTTTATTCAATTTACAATGTTTTCCAAGGAATCTTATTTTTTACATTCTTCAAAATGCCTTATTTTCAAAATCATTTATCCATGGAAAAGGAATGTCCTTTTACCACATAAAGAAAGTACACATTTACTCTCCATCAGTTCAATGAAGCTTCATTTTCTTGTCTAAAAGGAAAATTTTTAAATAAAATTAATTCAAATTTTATTTCACTAGAAAGGGTTTTTAAAATTTCTTTTTTCTTAAAATAAATGTATTCTTTCTTAAAGTATGTTTTTGTTATCTTTTTATAATGATTAAATTCCTAAAAAACAACAACACTTAAATTTAACCATAATGGAATATGTTGTAATTATACCATCCTAACTATTAATATGGATGGTTTATTATTGATATAGCCAATGATAATATTAAAATCATCTTCCTTGATTGATTTGTTACTCCCGTTGAAGTATTCAATTTCTTATAATCATTGAAAATTTAATTTCCCTAAATTATTCATTTCATTTAACATGGATATGAAAATATCTTATATTGTATACCATTTTACATATGATACCTACATGGACAATATTTTATTCACTATAGAATTATTGATAATTAAATCTCTTTTATTCAATATGGTTATTTGATAAGAAATATTTTTTATTCATTTAATTTATTACTTGATATGATGAATTATTTAGACAAGCAATGTAAAATGGTGACCAAAAATTATACAGATCCTCAATACTTCATTTAGATCCCATGATAAAAATAATTAGTGAAATTTAAATATGTTTTTATCCATAGTATTATATTTTTTAGATGATGGATATTTATAGAATAAGTCCTCATGTTCATAATACATGATGTCCAATAATTTTGAATTTCCTTCATTTTGATTTATAATTTTTCTTCCCTGAAACTTTTGGCTGTCATATCTCTGAATACATTTAATTTTTAGCCTTTTAGATGTAACATGTTATATTTTCATACCATTCTCTATTTATTTTCCATATCTAGTAATTTCAATGGAATGTGTTTTAATTTATTACATTTCCATATTGTTTATGCACATCCTCCTCAGATTGTTAATTATATTGAATGGGAGATTAGTTATATAAAGTGTCATAATTATTATTATCATATATTCATTATTTTTTCAAAAATATTTTACCCTTACTGAGAATTTGAGATCACACATATTTTATATTATTCTATATGAATCCCAGATGAATTCTAAGAAAGTTATGTAGGGATTTTCTAGTCTTAATAACGTTATCCATGAAGTTATTTATTTAGAAATAATAATGAAATTTATTTTGTAATTAGTGCATTAATTTGTAATACAAGACTCATTTATCAATATATTTTACCAAGACTACAAAATATTCGGTCCATAAGGATTTCATTTATTGTAATCAAGAACATTCATTGATAGAATATATCGGCTTTGAGATATTTGGGGTTAGTTCACTATAGTTATTATCATAGGATGTTTAATAATAAAATTGCTGTCTAGATTTTAAAAATAATATATTAGATAATATAATCATAAGGTAAAATTTATTGATATGTATACAGGAAAATCCTAGAAATTTTGTTAAGGTGGAGATTATGTGTTGTTTCCTTACAACACATCTATGTCTGGATACTAGAAGTGTGCATGTTTTGGGTCCATATGTACCTAGGTTAAAAAAATACAACATGGTGTTCGGGGCCTTACACTAGGTAACATGGAACCTAACAATGAGTCTTAATGCATACCTGGTTATAAAATCATGGGGGATATGCTTAGGATAACTGATATTTTATTTATAATAAAATATAAATTATTTTAATAATGAATAATCCAGGTTAAATGTATTCTATTTTAAATTGAATTTAAGGTGTTAGGATTTAGAAATCCTACAAATGATATTTTGGACAAACCATTGATCAAGTACATATATGTATCAAAATAAGAGGATGAAGTATTTATGTATTGATTTTGTATTAAACACCATATTTAAAAGTGTATATAGTTATTAATCAAATTTCATGTATATG
This sequence comes from Viscum album, assembly GCA_963277665.1. Classification (NCBI taxonomy): domain Eukaryota; kingdom Viridiplantae; phylum Streptophyta; class Magnoliopsida; order Santalales; family Viscaceae; genus Viscum; species Viscum album. The sequence goes on from OY728138.1 coordinate 837,379,255, forward strand.
TATCATATTTATTCTTTAAATTGTAATAAAATCATTTTCAAAAATAAAAACATGTATAATGGGTGACAAAAAACCAAATCTAGAAAATTCATCGCTCTTGAACCCATAGATAATGGATGATAGTGGGTTCACACCAACCATTAACAAATTCAATGGCTGTGTAATTTTTTCATTGATATTAGTTAAATAAATCAATTAAAAAATGGTAATGAAGAACTGGTAGAATCTCTTTTTAGGATTAGAGAAAAATAAATTAACCATATTGGGGTTTTATGATAGATATCAACCAATAGTTAGGCTTTTTAATCTTTAATATGCCTTATGATCCGTTAAAATATTGTTTTAGTTCATTAGTTAGAAAATAATCATTAATGGTAATTAATATCTAGTTGTAATGTTATGAATTATAATTTGATCAGTAAAAAACCAAAATAGTGTATTCTTCATATTAAATTGAAACCTATTTAATATGAATAGTTCCATATATTGAAGGCCAGTAATAGAAGGACCCAACCATTAGAGAATGACATAGAAAAAAAGTCCCCCAAATAACTTAATTTATGTTGATCCAATGGCATTCTAAATACGAAATAATAATGGAATTGAGGCCCTAAATATTCAATATATAAATAAATTGTTTATGATTTATGCCCTTATTCACCCCTATAAATATTTAAACTATTACTCCATGTATGAATCTCTTTATTCAACTAATATTATCCAAGTTAGAGACCAAGTTATGTTATAGCCTTTTTGTAATGTCCCGGTTCTAGTAGCCACCTAGAGGTGAACCCTACCTAGTTGGCAACATGGCCTCACACGTAATTCCCCTAACACCAAAGGCTACCGACTAGTAGCGAGGGCCATGTGTGTGAAGGTGGGGGAACTATGCTCTCTTTGCAGAGTAACACAACGAAAGATAAAAAATAACAGTAGCAGAAGTAGTAATAATCCACACAAAAGTAAAGATCATAAGACTAGAAATAATAAACTGGACACACGTATATATGAAAGAAGCATGATACATATGTCTAGGAAAGTATCCAAAAAAACCCAATGCTGGAATACAAAATAGTAATAATCGAAAGTACAAATAAAAATAGACAAATAGCTCCTCAAAATCGGAAGCCTCATCTTGGTTCCATTCTCTCTAACTCCATAGAAAATCAAGTACATAAATTAGAAGGGATATTTCGATTATCTATACCTGTAGAAATATTATCTATTTCTCCCCAAAAGAATGGCCCAAATAGGTTGTGACAGTAAATCCTAGTTGGAAACCACCACATGATATGTGCCAAACTGTTAGTGAATATATAGTAGGTAATGAGTAAAAGGAAGCAGTGAACAATAATTTACTAAGTAGTAAACATACCACAGTTTCAATGAAATTTTTTTTATATATCTATCAAAAACTAACCAATGTATTTAAAAAAATTTGTATCCATATGAGAAGTACTCACATCCCAACGCCTCTGTTCTACCTAGAAACAAAATATTGAATATATACACAAAAGTTATCCCTATGGGATGTACTCATAGTCTATCCCCTCTGGTCCAACCTATAATCACAAGAAACCATATGTACAATGCACTCAGTCAAACCCCTCTGGTTCAGGTTAAGAATGGACTCATTGGGGAAGCACTCATTGGAAATTCCTCCTATAGTCTCGTATCGGAAACTACTGGCACTCTGGGGAAGCACTTACATCAGATTCCCCATATGGAATGCGTAGACTAACTAAAGATACTCTAAATAAGCACTTATTTCAATTCCCCATGTGGTCTCTCATGGTAAAAAAAAATAGAAACTCTGGAGATGCCCTTCTGTCCATTCTCTCTATGCTCTACTACAATAGGTTATCACGACCCTGTGTAAGTATACAATGAATTATCGTGCTTATTTGCCTAATTAAACCTCACGAAAAACATGGAAACATAGTTTACAACATAACATCATGTCAGGACAACAGTCAAACCATAATACAATAATAGGTATGGGGAAAACAAGGCTACCTAACAGGATAAACAATACCGAAAGCTCCTAACCAAAACATGCATGGTAATAATCCTCCAAAGCATAGAAATTTACCCTATTCATTTTCAAATACCCTCTAGTCAAGAACAGAATCATGTCAGGCATAATACAGTGCTAAAATAGAAAACCTACAATACCTCATTCAATGGTATCAGACAATTTTCACATATATCTCAAAGTCTTTAAGTAGAAAGGAACAAACCACCTACCTCAGTTTTTTAGCACCTATATAAGTGATCCTAAGGCCTTGAGTCTTCCAATAACATTGTATATTTACAATAACTCTAAAAACATACAATTGAGGATAACTATAGAAAGAGGATGAATCAGGAAACGAATCTCTAGAAAAAGGAAGATCTTACTGAGGTGACTCCAACGCAATCGACGGTGGTCGAAACATATATCAGTTGCTCAGTTGGGGGGTTCAGATGAATATTGTGGCCATACAAGAGCTCTCGGACCAACCAGACCTAGATTAATCCCATTAAATTTTTTAGACGCGACCCTAGTGAATTTAATGAAAAAAATACACATCATGTACATTGGCAGTACACGGTGTGAACATGCCATTTTCGTACCCCACAAAAGGTAGTATGTAGGTCACCCCAAATGGCCATGTGTGTATCCATTAAATGACCAACAAATGGATTCATGTGTCAACTGATTACATGGCGTGTTCTCATGAAGTACATGACGTGTACTTGAACCATTTCCAGAAATTCCTCTTTTTCTAGGAAAGGAAAATGAAAGGAAAACATACCTGAAAAAAAGATCCGGGTTCATACAAACTCCCCCATTTAATAAATTCATCGATGAATTTCCATAGCCCTCATACCATAGGAATAGTCAGGCCACTAAGAAACTTTGTACATTGATCGATAATCTAGATAGGATGCTCATAAAAAGATTCATCCCCTTCCAACTCAGCCTCCTCAGTTTGGAAGACATGATACGAGTCTGAGAAGTAACATCGGAGCAATGAAACCTAGAAGACATCTTCAATAACCTAATACATCTGAGTTAACTGCAACTAATAGGAAACTATCACAACTCTCTCTAAAACCTCAAATGGACAGATGTACCTCAGTAAAAGCTTACCATGTCTCCTAATCATTTTATGTCCCAACCTCGTTGTGACACATAAGAAGACTAGATCTCTAACCTCAAACTATAGAGGTGGTCTACACTAATCAGCATAAGAATTATGTCTAAAATGTAAAATAGTCGTCTTAATTTGAATCAAACTCTATCTACTTTGTGGTGTCCTTGACATGATGAGTTCCCAGCATAGATGACTCTCTGGCATCTAGCCAACATATGGGTAATCGGCATGGCCAACCTCGTTGTGCCTCACAAGTTTCCATATAAATAGGTGTATGAGAACTATTATTATAGTAAAACATGATAAGACATATATTATTCTTCTAATAACCCCAACAATCTAGTATGAATGGATGAAGCATGTCCACAAGAACCGTAATCCTACACTCAGACTGGTCATCTATCTGGGGATTTAGTTGTACTCAAAATCATCGGTGTACCCAAATCATTACAAATCCCCTGAAAGACCATAGATGTAAAAAATGCATCCCTTTTTGAAATAATAGTGTGTGGAAACCCATATATACGTACAACCTATTGGATTGAAAACTCTCCATGCTCATCAAAACTGAATGTCTTTTTGATCAACAAGAAGTGATCAGCCATCATCAGTCTACCAATGAAACCTCCAACTGCAACATTCCCTCGAGGTTACCTCTGTAAACCTTTCCCAAAACACATCACGAAATTATTCTATTTCCACTCATGAATGGGTAACTACTGCAAATGACATGCTAGTAGTTTATGGTCCACCTTCACCCGCTGACTGGTGGAACACTTCATGAAAAAATTAGTAACATCTCTATTTGTACCTGGCCACCAATACTGGCAGTGTAGATCACGATACATCTTCTTGACATCAGGAGGAACTGACAAACTTAGGAATGAATGACTTATATCATCTCCATGTGTATGACTGCTGGCACCCGTACGTTCCCATGAAAATGAAAGATCTCATCCTCGGAAATGGTCCAACCAAAAATAGGGTCTTCTCTTGAAACACTTTCCTGTAGGACTAGGACTTCATAATCTGATTGCAATGTCATTCAAAATCATCCAATTAGAGTAGATGTAACAACAGCAGAAGAAAAAAAGTCTACACATGTCTGTTGTGCACCTCCAAAAGCATCTCAGATAATAGAGACATAAGCTGCCACTCACAGTTGGACTCAGAAACAACCTGTATTTGAGTCCTCCTACTCAACACATCATCCAGAACATTGCCTTTCCCATGCGTATATGAATGATCGAAGTCAAAATAATGAATGTACTCGACCCACCTTTTCAGTTTCAAATTAAATTAACGTTTAGTGAAGATATAATTGGGACTCGTGAGGTCTGTAAAAACAATAAAATGCTCTCCTAGAAGATAATGTCTCCAATAACACAAGGAATGAACAACATCACCCAACTCGAGATTGGTCATCGGGTAATTACTCTCATGTGGCGTCAATTGTGGAGACCCGTAGGCAAAGAATTTTTCATCATGCATTAGAACGACTCCCAGTCTGATACCTAAAGAATCATAGTACACAATATAGATCTTGGTCAGCTCTAAAACAACTAGTATCTTCACTGTTGTGAACCTCCCTATCAACTCCGAAAAGGATGAGTCACATTAATTTGACCATAAGAATAATTCACCATTTTTAGTTAGGATCATTAGTGGCGCTTGTAAGTGTGATATGTATTGTATGAATCATCTGTAGTATCTATCCTATCCTAGAAAACATTGTTCCCCAGTGAAGTTATTCAACTGCTCCTAGGAAACTACTTCTCTCAGTTTATCTACGTCTACTGACACTCTGGTCTCTGAGAAAGCATGACCAAGAAGTGAATCTGGTCCATCCAAAAGTGTCATTTTGAGAGTTAGAATATAAATTATAATCTCTAAGTGTACTAAAAATGTTCTCCAAATGGGTATAATGGTTGTCTCGTGTTTTAGATTACACCATGATACCATCCAAAAAGTCCACCAAGAAAGATTACATGTATAGATGGAACAATCCGTTCATCAGTTCCCTGAAAACTCTAGGTAGTTTCATGTGACCGAACGACATAACCATATACTCATATAGAGCATACCTGCTCTGGAAGAAAGTAATATGTATATCAGATGGTCTAATGTGCAACTAATACTAACTGGATCACAAATCAAACTCTAAGAACACCCAGGCTCCTCTAAGAATGTCAAAGAGTTAATAAATCATAGATAATGGATATAGGTTCTTGACCATCAATTGGTTCATCTTTTGATAATCCACTCAATTCCTGAGGGTACTGCCTTGCTTCTTCACAAATAGGACATGCGAACCCTACATAAAAGTACCGGGTCGAATGAAACCCTTTAAATGCAACTCCACCAAATTCTTCTTCAGCATCTACAACTCCGGTGTAGCCATCTTATAATGAGGAATGGAAATTGGTGCCACTCATAGAACGAGCTCAATATAAAAGCATACCTCTAACTCCATAAAAAAATAGAAAATTTCCCTGGAATGATGTCCTTGAATTGATCCACCACTGGAAAAATGTATTATTGTGTAGTCCCCTAGTCATCCAAATATAGACTAGAAATTTGGGATGTAACTCTACTCATCCCATGATGCTCTTGTCCTGCTCTTCTCTTCTGGACATCCCACTCGCCATTTTGAAGAAAAAATCTTCCTTCTAGTGATGTAAAACTCACCCTACAATGGTAGTAATCGACGACTTCCTAGAATGGAACCAACCAGTCCATTTCAAGGATGACATCATAACCTATCATCTCTAGAAAATAGAGGGCCCAATAGAAGTGACACTCACCATCCTCTAGAGGGAACTCCATACAATGACACAGAATAGTCGTTATATTCCCCAATAGTGTTTCCAGTGTCGAGATATCAACAGAAGAAAAGATACAGAGCCTAAGGTTCCCGATAATAGCAAAATATATAAAGATTTGGGATTAACCTTTATCGAAAAGATAATAAGATATATTTTAGGCAACAAAGATCTTACCTCAAACTGTAGAAGGTCTAGGATCCCGCTCCAGCTTGGTATGTTCCACTACAAATTCATGGCCTGTACCACGACCATGTGACACTACCTGATCACTTTGAGCTAATCATCCTTGATGTAGGTGAAAACAAGGTGACTGGATACCATTTCAATGTCCTCCACCTCATCTTGAATAACCATAAAAACTACAGCTCCCTGACTAGTGAGAAACTAGGGGTGCTTCCCTAAAATGAGAAGTCATAGAAGAACCCCTATCACCAATTGATGGTGAGAAAATCTAAAAGAAGCACAGAAGATGACCCATCTTGCAGCAAGATCGTCACTCCACTCGGTCTCTCGGGAAATGTGTGCTCGTATTACCACTCCTCCTATAGTGGTAATACCCCACTGAGAAACCACATGATATCTCTCATATCTTCATATCTCTACGCATAGACTTTCTACGATGCTTCTTGCTTTCAGTAGGACGGATACTAACTCTAAATGTTGAGCCGCCCCAGATCAAAACTCTAGAATCTCTCATATTTCACTCAGTGAGAAGTGCCTGGATGATGATAGATTTTATAGATTTCAATCTGAATATATTAACACGTGATCAAATGTCATTAAATAGACCATCCTCGAACTTCAATTCCAAGAAAAAATCATCACCTCCAAGAATATTCATGAAGCGTTGTAGCTCCGTGAACCAAGAGGAAGACTCCATAACAGAACGAGTACCCTGATCCAAACTCATAAACATCTGGGCATGATCATCCCTTAAGGAATCTTGTTAGATGTAGTCATAAAAGGAAAGCTGAAAATCATCCCCAACCACTACCTTCTTACATCCATCCTGTGAGATCAAATCACACCATCTCTTAGCATAATCCTGTAACATATAGGTAGTGAGATTCACCCTCCACTATGGAGGCTTCCCTAAATGCTAAATGATATAAATAATGGATTATAGACATGATGTCGTAGCCTGAGGTCCTCCTTCTGCAATGAATGTGGGAGGGTTTTGCTGCTGGAAAACCAACGTCAATTCTGGAATCCACGGGGTAGGAGGCGGTACCCCACAGAAGGTCTTCATGAACCTCATTAAACCCTCCCTGAACTTCCCATCAACACCTATGTTAGGTATAACGGCTAATGACATGACTATCACAACTAGAGGATCTGCAGGTAGTCCTCAATTAGCCATTTCTGGTGTCCGGTCACCGCCTGGAAAATGTGATTTTATCGGAAGATGTCTCAGTGGCTTGACTCTGCAAAGTCAAATGCACACCATAGAGAAAAAAACCATGGACTAAAAATTTAAAGTGTTAGAGGGGAACATGAGATAGAAAACATTAAAATTTTACAAAACACGACTACACTACATGTATAATCACTACACGACGTTTTTACATACGTATTTGACATGGGAATGTACTTCTGCTAGAATTAGTCATGTAACACCCCAAACAGATGATGTGTTGTCCGGACACGCATCATTTAATTGAATTCTCTCCCCCTAACAGAGTCATCCTACATGGATAAGCCACATTGTTCCACTTAAAACGAGATTACATGGTGTGCTTGTGACTGACACAAGTTGTACTAGATGAGCTTCACCGACCCGTGTTATTCATGACACAACTGGATACTTGGTTGACACTACACGACATGTTCCAGATAGACACGTTGTGTACTAGAAAAGATAACACTAAATTATGTTGTTAGTAACATGGTCGGATTCAAAGATGACATCACACTACATGTTTTGAACTAACTAGGCTAGTATAACCTATGATTTTTTCATTGTGTTGTTAGTCACACGTGTGGACCCAGGGTCAACACGACACGACATGTTCAACCGGTACACGCCATGATTACACAAGAATTTCCCTTTCACATGTCTCTTCCCACACGGTTAGAGACTACACAGCGTGTACATAAGGTACATGACGTGTACATAAGATAAACATTTTTTTCCCGAACCAAAGAACACATGGCATGTAGTCAAAACTATAGGGCGTGTATTCTATGTTTTCTTGGAGAGTAAGCCTCAGAATCTACTATGGTGCTTAGAAAAACACTAAAACTAATAGTAAATTCCAAATTCTAAATCTGTGAGGGCCCATACTCCTCGTGAATCAATTTTTGGAATCTTATACATGTTATAAACAAGGATAATAGGGCAATGATCCACCAAATTCTGGTCCATGAGGTCTCATAACACCTCAAGAACCAATGTTTGGCATTCATTCATATAATACATACAAAAATAATACCCAATCAAAAAAATTTATTTTTATCAAGTAATCTATATCTACATCATGAATATCTAGCACAACAACTATCACAATAACATGAAATAGATAATACACCAAAAATGGCAAGGAAATAAGGCATGACATGTGATCCCTATCCAGTTCTGATATGATGCCTGTGATGGAATTCCCTCATCTCATCTGGTTGGAAAAGAAATTGAACCTCAATAACATCAACAATAATAGCACAACACATGTGTGTCACCAAAAGGTGAAAATAAAATTAACTGTAAAATTGAAAAACATGAAAAATTGCCACATGTGGTAAATTTTCATTTCTTTATACACGGGTTCACTACTCCCATAATCATCCTATTACCATGTACAACTTCCATCCTATCCTTGACTATAGTCTTCATACAGTAATTCATTGAAAAAAACTTCAATCTGATTCCACTTCGTAACATCCCAGTTCCAGAAGCCACCCCGAGGCGCCTCATACCCTGTTGGCACATGGCCTCAAGCACATTTCCCCTAAATCCAGAGGCTGCTGACTAGAAGTGCGTTCCTTGGGTGTGATTGTCGGGAAACTATGACCTAATTGGAAGTGTAACACTATAGAAGTGAAACTGATAAGAAAAGTGGAAGTAGTAATAATCCACACAAAATTAAATAGGGGAAGACTGGAAATAATAAACTGGAGCACAAGTATATATGAATGATGCATGATACCTAGGACTAGGAATGAAGACAAAAAATAACAATGCTGGATTAAAAAATAGTACTAAGACAATGATCAAAAGAAAGAATATAAATAGATCCTCAGAGTCGCAAGCCTCAGCATGGTCCCATGCTTTACAACTCCACTACAAATCATGTACCTGAATTAGAAGAGCCCCTACCATGATCAATAACTACAAAAATATAATCTGTTTTGGCCCAAAATCATGGCCCAAACAGGGTGTAAGACTAAATATTAGTAGGAATCCACCATAAGATTAGGGCCTAATAATCATTGAATATCTGTAAAGTAATGAATACAAGGAAATAGTGAACATGAAATTATTAAGCAGTAAAAAATCCACAGTTTTGATTCATTCAATTTCATATATCAATAATCTTCTAACCAAAGTAGGTAAACACAAATAGGATACCCTCTGGAAAGTACTCATATCCCAACCCATCTAGTCCTACCTAGCATCAGAAGCATGCAACTATACACAAACGGTAACCCTCTTATATGTACTCACAGTCTATCCCCTTTGATCTTTCTAGAAACACAAGTAACCCTCAAGGCAGTGCACTCATTCTAACCACTATTTTTTGGCTTAGGCATATACTCTCTAAAGAATAACTCACTATCAATTCCCCATATCGTCTCGTATAGGTAACTAACGGTGCTCTTGGGATGAACTAACATCACATTCCTCCTATGTATTGCTTTGATGATCTACAAACACTCCGAGGAAGCACTTACCTCTATTCCCCTCGTGGTATCGCATCTTAAGAGAAAACAGACACTCTAGAGAAGCCCTTCCTCCCAATATCCGTATGGTATACTACAACAGGTTATCACGGACCACTGAAAGACATGCATGCATAACATCACTTATCAGCAAAATAAAACCTCAAGAACTACTTGGCTAAATAGACTACAAAATAAAAGTATTTTAAAAAAACAGTCACACCAACCCATAATACTATGCATAAGAAAATCATGGCAACCTAACAGGCTAAACAGCGGTAAAATATTATAAAAAACATTCATGGGAAAAACCTATAAATCATAGAAATGTACCCTATTCAAAATCAAATACCAATAGGCATGTAAACAAGCATGATAAGAAAACCATAGGGCTAAAACAGTAAACACATAATACCCAGTTCAAGGGTATTAGACAATTTTCACATATAACTCAAGGAAATTCAAAATAAAGTCACAAACCACCTACCTATGTTTGGTTTTATTGATATAATTGATCCTCAAGCCTTGAATCGCCTATGAACATGGTAGATATACAAAAATAATCAAAATGATCAACTAAGGTTAAATTGAGAAAATGGAGGAATCATGAAATGATGCTATAGAATAAGAAAGAGCATACTGAGGGGATTCCAACACAATTGATGATGGTCGAATCAGAGATCAGATTATTAGTTTGGATGTTGGAGGAAGAGCGCAGTCGCACGATAGCTCCTAGACGAACCACTCCTAGAAGAACACCTTTCTGTCTGTCAGACGCGACCCTGATGCGTTTAATGGAAATACAATACACGACATGTACATTTGAAGTACATGGCATGTAATTTCCGTTTTGTACCACGCATTAGGTGGCCTCCAGGTCAACCCCGCATGGTCGTGTGTGTGGCCATTAGTCATCCAGCACACAACTTCATATGGAAACTAAGTATATGACATGTACTTCCAAATTATCAAGAAATTCTTATTTTTCTAAAAATCAACCAAAAAAGGAAAACTTAACTAAAAATAAGATCTGATTCAATACACCATTTGACAATTTTAATTTCCAATATATAATTTATAGAGGATGACTTATGACCACTTCTCATGATGTGGGATGTAAAACATAAAAAAACTTCAAAAAAATGCTATCATCATTATCATGTTAAAATTGTGTGGATGCAATTTAAATAATATGAGGAAAACATGATGCCCAAAATATATAAATTAAGAACAATGTATTTGCAACACCCCAATCCCAGTTACCTAGAGATGGTGCATTATTTTAATAAATGGCATAATTACAAGGAATCATGTCCCAAAGGACATATCGCTTTTGTAGTCTTAGAAAATATATTACATACATGAAGATTATCATTACAACTTGAAAATAAAAACAACATTAATTTATTCCATTAAAAATTTCCAAGCCTCTTAGATTATGCATGAAAAACACTCATAACTAGCATCTTCATATCCTGGGAATATAAAACGTAATAAAGGTGTGATCTCAAATGATCAGTATGGGTAAATAATTTAGTAGAAGCTACAAAATATTAAGGAAGGTTTTTTAATTAAAACAATAGTTTTTCAAACATAAAGTAGAACATAATATTGGAAAAAATAAATCATACATTACCATATAAACATGCACATGGACATTCTAATAGTCAAATAATCACATGTAATAACTAATTTCATAATGAGGGAATGTATAGTACTATACATTGATTTCTATGTCAAGGTCTCGTGCCAGGACAAAGGGGCTAACTATAACTAGACCCCAACCTGGAGAGCCTTTGTAACCGAAGTCCACCCGTAATTGACTCTATAACTGGACTCCAATCCGGAGAGCCTCTATAACTGGACTCCAACCTGGAGATTTTTCTATAACCGGATCCCAAACCAAAGGGAATTCGTTTACTAGTACCTAACCTGAAACATACTATCCCAACACATTCATCTAATGAAATTGTTGAAATATAAAATAATCATTCGTATTAGAACTAGAATACAAAATGTCAATACATCAATCATAAACCGTGAATGTCATAAAAATAACTCATCCATGGTAAAAAATATCACAAAAACATAAATACTATATGGAATATGTTTCTCATAATAAATCAACCTTGATCAAGAATAATATCCCATAAAGAATGTTGAAATAGTTGAAAATGATCAGTAAAAATCATTTAAAGAAATATACATTTTCGTGAAATCATTTAAATGTCACATAATTTTTAAAGTAATTCATTTAAACGTTATTTTTGAATCAAATTGTCCCATAAGTCATTGAATATTTTTAAAGTAATTAACATTTTAAAACAATCATGTTCATATAAATAAATCCTTAAAAGTATTTTTAAAAACATTGTCATTAATGGGAAAGGATTAGAAGAATAAATATTTAAAACATTTAAAATTATGATATTGTAGAAGTGTACCTTAAAAATAATCCCTTTTAAAATTCCTTTATTAAACATGGACACGGAAAATAAATATGTTCCAATAATAACATACACATAAACAATCTCAAATAATAATGAAATTGAGGAATTAACCCTTACCAATTTGGTAACATGTGAAACATTCAACCCATGAATAAATTATCATACAATGAAGATTTAAATACAAATAAAATAATGTTTATTACACAAATAAAACAATAATGGGCGGTACATACAACACACAAAAAGAAATAGTGGCAATATAGAATGAATCTCATGAGAATATGGAGTGAGATGGAAACCCCTTACCTTGCACTTTCCATTGGTCAATGGTATGTTTAACCTCCTTTATAATGAAAATTTTATGTTATTAGAATATACAAAAACCATATTTATATTTATTATATCATACATGATTCATTTATGAATTTATTCTACCAATTGAATAATTACTTTCAAGTTAAATTAACATTTCAGGTAATAATCTCTTACTTTATCGTAAATATTTTAGCTTGTAATTCTTGATCGTATCATTTAGATCATGATATAAATACTGCCACAATATAAACCATTATTTAAAAATCAAAATTATATATAATATAATTATGTATAATAGATATATATATGAAATGGAGAAAACCGTTTATGGAGACGATAGGATGCACGTACACATAAATGTTGTCAATGATTTCATATCATATTGAACAGAAATAACTGAATAACATATATATAAGTACATAAACACACACACATATATAAATATATATATATATATCTAGTAAAATTAAAATGTCATATATTGCATACTTATTAGTAATTTATATTTTTATAATTGTTGATTAATGGTGAATGTTGAAATGAATCTCATCGCGTCGTGGAGACTGTATTTTGTAGATACGCACGGGCGACACTATTAATTAATTAAAGGTGTGGAATTGGATGGTATATTAATTTTACAGAGACGTTATCATGTTATTTTTAATATTTATATACATGTTACTCATCATTATATCCATCCAAATAAGATAGTGTTGAATAAAAAATTACACCACGGCGTGGAGATGGTAAGTTGTACGCATGCACACATGGTGACATTATCATTCATAGGATGGATAGAATAATTAATATTGTTGTTACATAATTATAATAACATCTATGTGTGTATATGTTACTGGATATGTTATTTTGGTCTGGTAAAAATAAAGAATGAGTAACTGGAAAACGAAATGAACTTGATAGAGGGTGGTGAAATCATTACATCTTCTTTTAGTTATTACTTCTAATTTGATATTAAGGGATCTTTTGGATGGATTTATGATCAAACATAGTCATCTATGATGAAGATAGGATAGATGGGAGGTTATTTCTTCAGTGGTTGGCCGAGCCAAATGGCTCTGGAGGTGTGAATATGAGAGTAGGTGAAATTCAATTTTATAAGAGGGATGAGGGGAACCATAGGAAAAGATTGAAATATAATTTATAATTAAATAATTATAGGTTTATAATCCATAAAAAAAATTATTTAAAGGATATGTTGTGTAAGGGTCGAAAACCTCTTTAAAAATAGGTATTAGATATGTTTTTGTCACTATATTAAACATATCGTTTATATTTTACTCTTAATTAAATTGTTCGACATTTTCCATGTCTCATTGTATTTTTTTTATTATATGGTTAATAAACATACTATAAACATTAAAGAGAAAAAAATTGGTTCACTAATGATACACAAATTATTATATATGTCTTCAGGCCAAACCATAGTTTTTTAGGAATATAATATCAATTAATAATATAATATTTTTTAAAAAAATTTATTTATGTCAATTTTCAAACTATTTGGTTTTTTATTTTTTTGAAAGTAATCTCAACGTGATTACTTAAAATAAGATACATTGAGTCAACCCTTACATTTCTTAATCACATAGAATATTCTTGTATGTCATAAAAACATTTAAATTATCTTTATTTTAATATTTATAACAACATTTATTTGATTCATTCATTTATAGTGTAATAACACAATCCCCATGGTGTCATAAATAAATTTATTTATATAATGTCTAAAAATTATAAATAAAATACCATGATTTAGGAAATCTATTTAGCTTTCTAATGAATATTTATAGTCAAATTTATATGGTTTTTAATTCTATATTAAAATGGTTTATTTATAAAACTTTGATTTTAACTCGTTTAACTATGTTTTATATAAAATAATAATAAATTTCCTAATCTAATCCATGTAGAACTAAAGATACATATTCTATTCGTAAGGTAGTTTTTTTAGAACTACACTTATCCAATAGAATTAGAACATGTGTAAGGGTAAGTATAATATCATTTCCCCCTTAATTACCAAATTTACTTTTAACTATGGAACATAAAACTAAAAAGATAATATTCACCAAAAATTATTTTCATCTTATTGAACCAAATTCTTCATAATGACCTAAACCAAGTTTATTGGGTTTTTTAAACTTCTCTCACAGTAGCGGTAAAATTATGTTTTACGCGAATTTGTAAATTCTCCTAGGAGGTGGATATAAGACAATGAAAAAGTTCAATAAATTTTTTATACTAAATATAAATACAAAATGACTCAAATGGGAGACATTTAAAATATATGTATATTAATTATCTTGTATTAGATAAAATAAATTTAAAAAAATAAATAATTTTTTAAAATGATAAGTCTATTTTAACTAATAACATAGTGTTTTTTCACTATTCCTAAAAATTGAATGTTTTGAGAAACATACCAAAAATACAACCTAAGACAATTTTGATATACCGAATTCAAAAATGAATTATATTTTACCAGATTATATATATATGTATTGTATTTATTAATTTACAATTAATTTTTGTTGTCAAGACAAAAACACTTGTTTTTAAGAAATAATAACTACCAAAATATTGACACTTGTTAATGTCAAATTTCACTGTAAAATTACTTCCCATGAACAACGTTGTATTAAATGGTAAAAATATAATCTCATTATTCATAAAAACTATTCAAATGTATAGATAAACACTATATATTATTTTGATTAAAAATGTTGTTTTCATTTAAAATTTTGTAATTTTCACTATTCACCAAAATATGAAATTTATCCGAAAAACACGAAAAAATTATAAAAACTAAATTTTTATGTCTCAATTATAATGAAGTAATTTATTTTATCAAATTTAATATATAAAATTTTCAAATATTGGATTTATAAAGTGTTCACAGTTAAAAGGAAGTAAAATTACATTTTAATAACAATACTTCATTTATCTGAAAAAAATGAATTTGTTCTTATATTATGTCTAAGAAACTCAAAATATGGATTGTAAAAATAGAAGGATTATATAAAATTCAAAATTCAGTTAATATTATTCATAACCACTTTTGAACGACTAGTTTGGTAAGTCGTGGTGCCCTTGAACTCGATGTTGTTTGTAGTAAAAGTTATTTAATTAACTTGAAGAAATAACGTACTATGAAATCATGGGGTGTTACATTATCTCCCCTTCGATAAATTTCATCCCCAAAATTTGATATTTTTAATGGAAAATTAATCATTGAAAATAGAAAATACCATTTTGTGAAAACACACATTGGAAATTGGGTTAATATAATTTAGTCATAATAAGAGGACATGGGAAATGAAAGGGTCGGCACAAAATTATGATCTCGATTATGAGAAAATTGGTGGAAATTAGAGACACGTAATTGGAGGGAAAACATAAATATATATATGGAGTTTTTTTGGTCATCAATCACAATATATCATATAATTATATTTTCATAATAAATCATTTATCAAAACCACTATCAATACCAAAATATGTAAAAAGTGTATATAGTATTTATTTTAATTAAAAATACATTTTGTCTTCTTAAGGAAGCCAAAGATCAAATTAAATTCGTTGCATTGGAAATTTCATTATCCATGCATATAAAAAAAGATCATTCCTTTTTGGTAATTTAATAAAAAATTTCGTAGAAAAACATTCCCCTTGAAATTAAAAGTCAAAGGGTTTTATACACGATATAAATGAAAGTCATTAAAAATCGAATGATGTCTCAATGAAAAGAGATTAAGACAAATTTCCTTAAATAATTTTTAGGAATTAATTCAGTCATATAATAAGAGGGAATATATATATATATATAATTGACAAATAGAGTTACATCCTTTAACTAATTCCTCCCACAAACTCGTATTTCACTCCAAAATATTTCAAAACAAATATTCTATTTATCTTAATCATATAGGGTTATAAAAATATTTAATATAAAAATCATATAACAGACCATTTAAAAAACTATATTATACAATCCATGACAACACGTAGGACAGTGTTAGGTGATACACCCTTGTCTCCCTTTGGTTTCAGGTTCAAGTCTCACAGCCTTGCCTGACTCGACTGGATGTTGCCCGACCTCTAGGTTGTCATTTTTATGATAATCCAAAAATAACCTGAACAATTGTATCCAATTTGAAACTTAATCCATCAATACAATTAGACTTATCCAAAATACATCTATCTAAACTCATAATCCAAATTAATAAGGAAGTTAAACACAATGAAATTCCATTTTCCACGTAATAATATGTGAACGCCTTAATCATGTATTCTATTAAAACATGGTAACACTATGAATTTAAATAAAACATTATTTGTTACATTCATGCTCCCTTGTTATTTATAGAATACTGGATATATCCCTTATATCCAAAAATATTGAATATTCCAACAATGATGAAATTAACAAACTATTAATCAGTTTCAAGGAAGTCAAGAATATCCAATATAATTTTTCCAAATCAACCATCTCTTATTCCAAAATCACTACCACATTATCAGGACCACATTAAGCATTACCTTTCCCTCAAATATGTATTTTCCAAAAAGTGCGGCTCACTATTATATTATTTTTCCGTGAAATATATAATATTATAACCTCAATAAAATAATACAGCAGTAAAATCCTTATTTATCTCCATACTTCATATAACCAATATATTGTTGATACGACACAGAAATGAAATAATTATATAATGACAACATAAGAACACTAGTCATTACTCTTCATTTGAGGTAGTATCAAAACATGATTATTATCCAATAGATTTATTTACGGTATACTCTAATGACTATGTCAATGATTCGCATAGTGTCCCAATGCCTTCTAGATAAAACATTTTACATTTGAAACAATTTTTTTACCCTATAATCACGTACTTGTTGTCCTTTTTCTCCACACTTCTATCAAAATCCCAATAAATTCAAGACTTTACAATGTTGATTCTCACCACATTTATGACATATGGGAAAATACTTCATTCCACAATTCTCTTTATCTGTCTTTCTCTCTACCATCCTTTTATTCTCTTTCTTCCCTTCAAAGCCATATGACTCAGATAATTCTATACATATCTTATTAACATGTGATATTATTTATTCATATGTTGAGAATACATGGGATAAAATTTCCCTTATAAATTTTTTCTTAATACAATGAATGATACGATCCTTCTTATTCTTTGGATCATATGTTTGTTGGAGTTCTCATTCCTTCTACTAGGAAACATTTCCAGTTAATGGAACACAATAGGTTAGTTTATGAATCACAATGAATAATTGAAAAAAATGTAAAATAACTAATGTAAATTGAACAGTTTACGGATATAATCCATAACAATAAAAATGATTTCTTTGGGGAAGTATTTACTCCTTAATCATTCATAATGGATTGAAATAAAAATGTGAATTATTCTATGAATATCCCCCAAGAGTGTCCTAACTAAGAGTGTATAAAGGCCCATTGTCGTGAACCTCTTCCCATTCGAGTCTTAGTCAATGTGGGGTTTTCGGGTTTTACCCCAAGTTACATATGTTCTTTTTCTGCCTCTAGCAGCTCATTTCCAGACAAGGATGTATTGCTAGGAAAAATCACTAAATTTCTACAGTACCAAAATTATAGGAAGTTATTTTATACTAATTCTCAAAGTCTATCTTAGGATAGTGTGCCCTAATTAGAGTTTATCTAAATCTAGTTTCCAGAGTTTGTACAAAACTTCCTCTGATACAAACTGTAATACCATAACCCCAATAAACTATAGTAATTGAATTTTTTTAATACATTTATAGGATTACAAGGAATCATGTCTCGAAGTACCGATCCATTTATTAATCTTGGAAAACATATTATATAAACGAAGTTCAACATTACAACATGAAGAGAAAAAAACTCTAATTTATTCCATTAGAAATGTCCGATCATTACATATTATTCCTGAAAGTCACTCTTAACAAGCTTTTTCATATCCTCGGAAAATAAAACATAAGAAATGGTTGATATCAGATGCTTAGTAAGGGTAAATAATTAAGTGTAAGCTATAAACATTTTTGGCATGATGTGTAAAAAAACAACAATATTTCAAACATAAACTTCATCACAATCTTTCAAAAATATTTAAAAAATTACCATATAAACATGCAGATGGATATTATATTAGTTGAATAATCACAAGTACTAACTACATTCATAATTTTCGAATGTATAGTACCAAATTTTGATTTCTGTGTCAACGCCTCGTGAGAGGACCAAGGAGCTAACTGTAACCGAACCCCAACTTGGAGAGTCTTTATAACAGGACTCCATCTGGTAGAGGATTTGTAACCAGACTCTAACCCGAAGAGCCTATATAACTAGACTCTAACCCATAGAGTCTGTTGTAACTATACCACAACCCATAGGTCTAAATTTTAGCTATCCGCAACCCGAAACATAGTAGTCCAACATGTTCATCAAAAGAAAAGGTTGAAATATAACATAAACATTTGTATTAAAACAATCATACAAAATGTAAATACTTTGATAGTAAACCATGAATGGAATAAAAATAAATCATCCACATATAAACATATAAAAAAACATTAAATACAATATGGATGATTTGTTTCATAATAAATCATCCTCAATCAAGAATAATTTCCTGTAAAGGATGTTGACATAGTTGAAAATGACCAGTAAAAATATTTGGGAGAAATATCGCATTTTCATGAAGTAAATTAAAAGTCACATAATATATAAAGGAATTCATTTAAAAAATATTTTTTAATGAATGTTTCTAATACCAATTTTAAACTTTTGATTGGAATTAACATTTTAAAATATTTATTCTCATATAAATAAATCTATAACATATTTAAATAACATTGATATTAATGAGAAATGTTTTGGAAAATAAATCCTTAAAACATTTGAAAGGATGTTTGAGTAAAATATTCCCTTAAAAATAATCCATTTGAATATTCTTTTATGAATCATAGACATTAATAATAAATATTCCCCAATAAAAACTTACACATAAACAACTCAAATTGTAATGAGATTGAGGAATTAACCCTTGCCACATTGGTAACTTATGAAATATACATACCATGAAAGATGTATCACACAATGAAGATGTAAATACACATAAATTAAAGTATATTACACAAAGAATACAATTATAGGTATTAAATAAACAACACAACAGGAAATAGTGGCAATATAGCATGATTATCACCAGAATAAGGAGTGAGAAGGAAACACGTTACCTTGAACAATTCATTGGTGGAGGGTACATTTATCTTACTGTATAATGACCATTGTAAGTTATTAGATTATACCAGAACCATATTAATATATATTATATCATACATGATAAATTTATGACTTTATACTACCCATTAAATAAGGATTTTCATGTTAAATTATCATTTCAGTTAATAATTTCTTTCTTTGTCGTACATATTTGAACTTATTATTCTTGATCGGATCATTTAGATAATGATTTAAATACTTATAGAATAAAAAAATTATTTATAAATCATAAATATTTATAATATAAAAATTTATAATAGATAGATAAATGGAATTGAAACCACCATTTATAGAGACGGTAGGTCATATGCACACAAAAACGTCGTTTCCGTTTTCATATCATATTGAATAGAAGTTAGTGAATAAGATACATGTAAGTACATAAATACATATATACATATCTAGTATCATTATTATGTCATATATTACATAATTGTTCATAATATATATTTTTATAATCGTCGATGAATGGTGAATGTGGAAATGAATCTCCTCACGTCGTGGAGACGTTAATTCGTACGTATGCAAGAGCGGTAATATCATTTTTTTAATGTGTGGAATCGAATGGTATATTAATATTACATATAAATTATAATGTTATTTACAATATCTATATACATATTACTCATCATTATATCAATCCAAATAAGATATTGTTGAATAACAAATTTCACCACGATTTAGTGATTGTAAGTTGTACGTACACATGCATGGTGGAATTATAATTCATATGATGGATAATGGAATGAATATGGTTTTACATATTTATTATAACATAATAGTATATATAAGGTACTATATTTATTATTTTTCTATGGTAATAACAATGAAAATGTAAGTGGAAGTTGAAAAGAACTTGAATGTGGTTGGTGAAATAAATATCTCTTTTTCGTGTTCTTCGTTTTGATTTGATAAAAATGGCTCATTAGGTTTGATTTATGGAAAATATAAGTCCTCTAGGATGAAAGGGGGTTAGTTGGGAGGATATTTGGTTAGGTTTTGGACGTGAAAAATTCCTTTGGAGGTGTGAATTTGTCAGAAGGGGATGTGACCTTTTCTAAGAGGGGTGAGGGGCATCATAGGAAATGATTGAAAAATTATTTTATAATAAAATAAATTTCGGTTTATAATGGCTCCAAAATGAAATATTTAAATTCTAATGTGGTGTTGGGTCGAAAAACTCTCAAACAATAGGTTTAAGCAGGTTTGTGTCAGTATATAAACCTTATCTTTTAGATTTAACACTTAGTTAAATGGTTTGACATTTACCATGTCTCATTATATTTTTATATTATATTGTTTATAAACATTCTTTAAACATTAAAGAGAACCTCATGTTTTTAATTAATGATGTAAGGATCATTATATAAGTCTTCTGGCTGAACCATAGATCTTTAAGAATAGAATATCATGTAATAAAATAATATTTGTTTTAAAAATTTATTTATTTCCATTTTGAAACTATTTGGAATTTGGTTTTTGTGAAAGTCATCTCAACTTGATTGTTTCGAACAAGATACATTTAATCACCCCTAACAGGTCATATTAAACTATAAAATTCTTGGATATCATAAAAACATTGAAATTATATTTATTTTAATATTTATAATACCATTTATATGATTCTATCTTTAGTAGGGTACTTACATAATCATCATTATGTCATATAAAAATTTAATTATATAATGGCTAAAAATTATAAATAATGTACAATGATGTAGGAAATAATTTCATATTTCTAATTCATATTTTTAGTCGAATTTATATTGTGTGTAACCCTATATGAAATGTTTTTTGGCTAATATACATTGATTTTAACTCTTTTAACCCTTCTTTAAATAAAATAATAACAAATGTCTTAATATAACCCATTTTGACCTAAATTATCATATTTTATTAATAATATTATTTTTGTCGAATTACACATATCCAATAGAATTAGGACATGTGTTAGGATAAGAATAATATCATTTTTACCCCTAATTACCCTATTTACTTTTAACCATGGTAAATAAAAGTAAAACATTACTATTCACCAAAAATTATTTTCATCTTAATGAACCACATTTTTCTTACTGATATCAATAGTTTCTCTCGTATTTTTGAAATTCCACTCACAGAATCGGTTAAATTATGTTTTAAGTAAATTTTCAAATTCTCATAGGAGTTTGGTAAAAGAAAGGTAAAACTTGTATAAAATTTTATAAATCTAATATTATTACAAAATGAATCCAATGGATTACAATGAACATATATCAGTATTATATAAATATTTTGTCCAAAAATAAATTTAAATAAAATTAATAATTATTAAAATGATAAGTCGTTTTTACCAATAATGCAGTGTTTCTTCACTATTCATAAAAAATTGAGAGTTTTCAGAAACATATAAAAAATTCACCGTAATATAATTTTGATCAATTGATTTAAAAAATGAATTCTATTTTATAAAATTAAAAACAATGAAATTTTATTTACTAATATAAAATTATTCCCCATTCTAAAAACCAAAAATTTTATTTTTAATAAATAATAACTACCAAAAGACTGACATATGTTTATGTCCAATTTCAATGTGAATTTAAGTCCAATGATCAAAATTGGATTAAATGGTAAAAATATAATTTATTTATTCGTACAAACCATTCATATGTATAGTTGAACAATATAAATTATTTTTATTAAAAATTTGTTTTTAGTTAAAATTAATTATTTTCACTACTAACCCAAATATGAATGTTATCAGAAAAATGGTAAAAATTTATCAAAACTAAATTTTTATTTCTCAATTCTAAAGAAATAATTTTATTTTGACAAATATTATATATATGAAAGTTTCAAAAATTGGATTTAAAATGGTTCTCCATTAAAATCTGGTAAAATTCATTTTAAAAACAAATATTAATTTATGTGAAAAAATTAATTTGTTCATGTATTATGTCTAAAAAACTCATAATATGGATTCTAAAAATATAAGGATTATATAAAATTAAGAATTCAGTTAGTACTATTTATAATGGCTTTTGAACGGCTGGTTTAGTACCTCGTGGTGTGCTTGATCTCCGTGTTGTTTGTAGTGAAAGTTATTGAATTACATTGAAAAAATAAGGTACTATGGAATCATGGGGTGTTACATTATTCAATAGGGTGTATGGAACAATCCACCAAAAATGTAACATAAAATGATATTCAGATACTTTATAATATATTTACTATTTAAAAATGGAAAATATATATTTTAATACATGCAACACTAATTTATATTGTGTTACATAAAGGATAATCCTTACACAATGGAATGTGTTACACAGAAGAAAAATTATATCGAATAATAATATATTATTAAGAAAAATTATATATAAACTAGCTATTAAATTAGTAGATAAAAATATTAATAACATACTTTTTAAAAAAACTCAACTCCAGAATACCTGGAGTTGGTGACTTGAAACATGATGTGTAATTTTTTACAAAAACCATGAACCAATATTTTAAAAATTATGTCCCTTATATAAGATCGATTTGATTCAGGTTCTGGGAAACCATCCTCTTCTGACATGATTCTTCGGAAAAAAACTGATACCTAAAAAATTTATTTCATAGATGTTGGGTGAGCATACGAATTCCCATTAAGGGGTTTTTAAATAACATCATATACTTATATAACTTTTGAAAAAATTCTTTTAAAATTTTCCACAACACATTTTCATAATGATTACTGAAACATATACATCACAACAATGCAATTTTTTCTAATAATCATAAAGTCACATTTCATGTAATTCTAATAGAGTTTAGAAATCATGATTCAATTATAATATTATTAATTCAGATTAAAATGTAAAAGACATTTTAAATAAGTATGATATATGAATGTGAGAGTACCAATTTAATTAAATGTGAAATAAATTATAAGATATTCACATAAAGGTAAAAAAATTAATTTCATGTTTTACTACTATGAAACATACATTGGATAATAAATCGCTGAGGGTTAAATAAATATCATGCCATATTATTTTAATTCTTCTAATACTCATATGTACATGATATTAACCATGGATATTCTACTAGATTAATGTCCATATGGTTAATTAATTATCATATTCACAAAGTGGTAACATATAATATCAGACCATGTCATGTCCTCATGTCAAGGCCTGAAATATCAATGGCCTCGTGCCTTGACCTGATTGTGTCATTAGAACTATAGATGAATATATTGGCTTGTATTAACCAGTCCCTAACCCATAATACCAATTCTATTATATTCCTCATATTCCAAATAGTGTAGTATATTCAAAATGTCCCACAACACATTGAAAGTTTAATTTATCATTTCATATTATTCATTCTATCACATACCACCTTGAAAAGGTCAATTCATAATTCAATAAATGGTTATAAGAGTTTTAATTAAATAAATTAGAATTTACTTGTATATAGTGAATCAGGAATATAAGTATTAATTACAAAACTATCTACTGCTTGGATATGGAATTGAATGGTTTTTATGATAAGAGGATTGTGGCTTATGTGATGACAACGAATGCACAAAAAAATACAAGCTCTGTCACATAAAATAATAACCCTAAAATTTAAAATTTTATTAATATAATTTTTTTTGAAATTTCAATATTGATTGGGTGGTTAATTAATAAAAGGTTATACCAAATATTTTATATGGGATATTAAACATATTGTCACCCAACTTTTTTTTACGGTATGCTTATGTTTAACAAACCATAAGGGTCTATATAATGTTAACACGAAGAGCAGGAAATTCAACACTAACTAACAAATTTAAGTAAATGTATGAAAATAAGTGATTCATAAATATGTATGTAAGAGAAGTAAACACCAAATAATATATTATTTAACTCTCCATAATTACTAAATGCATCAAAAGTATAATATTCGTAATATCCAAAATTTGGGTATACTTTTGTGTAAATATGTTTAATGGAAAGGGTATAAAAAGTAGTGTTTTTAAACAAAACTAACCATATTTTGAAAACAAAATTTTTTATTAATTCTTAACAAGTCTTAGAAATTTTAAAATAAAAATGAAGATCAATGTTTACATGTATAAACATATATGTATATATCTGAATATACATTATGTATAAATGAGTATACATAAGGGTCTAACACAAAAATTAATTGACACTTGCATGTTTTAAACCCATTAGGAGTATTAGAGAACCAAGTGTTAATAAAATTCATATCATTCAATTATAAATGTTTTTTATGAAATAAATTTATACATTTTTTTATAAAAACTGTATATAATTTTTTTGACCATAGATAATTATATATATTATACACATTTGGATCCTCGACATCAAACACACCCTTTAACATTAATGGGTTAAGATAATCATGTAGGGAAAAGGCCTTTCCATTAGAAAGAAAATGGTAGGTCACAATATTAAATGTATATACATATATAAAAATAATAGATTTTAAACTATGTACATAAATAAATTTTGTATGTATAATGTAAACACTTATTGTCATAATACTTTTTTAACCTAATCCAAAAGACATAAAATCATAATAATAGATGATTTATACTAAAAAATAAGGTTATATATCCATTATTTTGACTATAGATATATATGTATATATCCTTGAAAAAATAAAAGAAGGCAACATGTCCCTTACCTTTGTTGGAGGAGGAGAAGATGCTCATGCAATGCTCGTAGATCTTGATGGAGGCTCTGGAGGAAGGATAACACATAGGGTTCAGGTGACAAATGTGATATTTCTATAAGATATAAATAATATATTTTTCATTATATTATCAAGGAAACGATGAGGCCTATTAGATTTGTAAAAATTATGGGGGTGTCTATCATTATTGAATGTTAGGTAAAGGGACCTCAGATGGAAATGGACGGAGTCACGGTTGAGGAAAAAAATTGTGATAGTAGGAAGAACACTTACTATTGTGGCACATGTGGATAAGAAGTTGATTCTGAGGGAAGAGAAGAACGGGAAAATTAATGGATGGACAGGATGGGATCTGGCCTTGATCTAATGGTCGAGGACGAGTCTGGTGTTTTGAAAATTAAAAACATCTAGGATTAGATCACGAACATGATTGAATGGATACGGTGCGACCTATAGTTTTAAAAAGGAGGAAAGATCGATATTAGATCTATTGTGGAACATAGAGTGCACAAAAAATCTCAGAGATACCATGACAATAGATGTTCGAATTCCAGATAAAAATAGACAGCCCAGATCGCACACAAAGTGATCCAATGTTCGAGATTCGATCGTGGTCGATATTCATTGTCCAAAATCAAAATCGAGTGACTCTCGAAGCTTCTTTATAATAAAAGATTTCCAAGATATAGCTCATAATTCTACCACACACCCCTTCGGGTACTACCCCTTACCAGGATCTACGGGCACGCTCTACGCCCACCCATGTCACCATGCTACCCTGTACGGTGGTGCCCTCTGGTACGCTTGTGTGTGATTCAGGAACAAATAAAAACTTACCCACAGTCCAGCCTGTGCTGAGGATAATGGTTAGGCTTTGCTGCCTAACGTGTGTGGACTCCTTTGGCCCAGTAAAAGGGCTGACCCTTGTGGGTATATCTTTATAAAAATAATACAACGTTTCCTTACACATAGATAGGTGTTTTCAAAAATAAAATTCCCATAATTTTATACACAATAAATTTTTTAATCACAATGATATAAATTGAAATTTAATACATCAATATGAAAACATTATATAAGTATTATAAAAATCAAAGACATAAATTAGTTGAAACCATGATTAAGAATTAATAATGAAACCATTTATAAGATATTTAAAATATTTAAAATTTGTTTGATATCATAATCTAATTTTAAAATAATAGTAACTGTAGCTCAAAAAATTAAACCATTTTCCTTTTAATGTTCAAAATATGTTGTTATATTATTATTTCAATTCATAACGTAAATATTTTCTAAATTAAATTGTACTTAGATTTTTTTAATTAATCAACTAAATAAGAACAACATCTAAAAATATAGCCTATAGAACTCAACGGTCACATAAAGGGATTGGATCAAATTAATTCCTGAAAAACCATGTTTCATAGTGTTCCATATTCAATTAAACATAGTGAAAAATGTTTCTTTTCATACCACAAATGATTAGTACATCTATTGTGATACTCGACATAATGTTTTTCATTATGAATGACCTGAAGGATCTTCACTACCTACTAGGTCATGTTGTTGTGTTGGGTGGTATCATCGTGGCTCTGATAAGGGTTTTAGTTGGTATTATTGGTTTTTATGGTTTTATTTTTGGACTTTCTATAATGTAAACACTTCTATGATTAATTCAATAAATTTAATTTATGTCTAATTTGTATGTTTTTTTTCAGATAACATGAAAATTTAATAAAATAAAACCATAATATTATTATTACATGAGAAAAATGTTTTGGGGTGTCACACATTTGTAAATAATGGTTTATAAAAATACAAAATGAATTAATTGGTTTCAAAATAAAAATAAATGATGATAAAAATAAACTGAATATAAAGTGAATATATAAATATAAAACTATATTTATGTTAAAAAAATATGTTTCCAGCTAATAACTTTAATATTGTGAGTGATATTAATGTAATATAATTTTCACATATTAAATTAAATATATTTTTTATTCATTTATATTTATAGATATAAGATTAGAAAAAACACTATTTTATAGAGAAAGACATTTATTTTCATAAATTCAATTTTAACACCCTTTAATATAGAACCTAATTAAATTTGAATTTGAAAAAATTTGGAATGTTTTTTCATTAAAAACATGCATGGTCACCCCCATGCATGATGTATATTAAATTAATTTTTGCCACTTATGTTAATATATATTCAAAAAATTAATTCCATATTTTTAATAATAATCATTTCTAATTTCTAATAATACAATCTTCTTTTTCACCAAAATTATTAGTGAATGTAATTAAAAATTAATTACAATTATTAAGGTAAAATTATGCCTAATAAAGGACCAAACCATTATTTTATGGGTTGAACTGACATAAAAACTTTTAAAACCCCATTGGATTACCATATATCGACCATTGAAATTTTAATCATGACATTATTTTTATTTTAATGGTTTTTGTTACTAACGAACATGATTAAACCTAACATGTTTAAAAAGTTACATGTGAGTTCTTTTCCTTCAATATAAAAGACCACCAGGTCTCCCATTTCTTCAAAACTCTCAATACACTTAGGTGTGGAACAAATCATCACAAATTGTTTCAAAACCTCTAACTTAATCCTTGAATACTCCATTTTAAATTAATTATTTTGAAGTTTGACTTTTGGTACAAACTAGAAGAATAAACCTGGTTTAGAGGCAACGTTTTCTAACATTTTTTTAGTTTCATTTCAGTTATCAACTCTATATACACTACTAATTAAATGATTGATTAATTAAAAATTATCATAAATATAATAATATGTTGATATTTTGATATTTTAAACCACACATGCACACACCTCATTCACATGAGTAACAAATATACTATTTCTATGATAGGATAACTACATTCTCACAAAACAATAATTGTACATTCATCCCATACCACTTATCATTGTTGATATTATGATGAGAACCATATATATATATGATATATATGATATTTATTATTTATTTAATTTTAATAAATTCATTTATTACAATACCTGTAATACAATCTATTTTCCCTCAATATGATATCATCATTGGAGAATTTATAGAGTACCTCCACCTCATAACAATTTGATTCATTCACACTAAACATGGAGGATATAAAGGATATTTTTAATTAAAAATATTTGAAATAAAAAACAATTATATTATAATTATGACATATTTAAATTTCTGTAAATAATATATATATATATATATATCCTTTTCATTATTACACATGTGCACACATTAAAAGCATTTATGTCGTTCATAGTCGTTTGGACAACCTCCTCATTGAAACGATACAATTCCTTTGAAAACACAATAAATGAATATATAAGTATATATGAATAAATAAAATGGTATTTTGTATATAATTATGATTTTGGAGGGGTATTATGTTACATACCATCTTTCCATAATGCTCAAAGAAAAACAATAACATTACTCATGCATATATATGACCTACACTCTCTATGATCGTATCTTTGATTCATTTTTCATGATAAAATATAATAATTGGTTTTAAAAGTATATCTAATATATATATTTTATTATTATATCATTGTTCTTTGTATGGAGATTTTATATAATGATCCTTTTAACCATAGTCGACATACCAATGTTATATTGGACACATAATCCAAATTTTGTCAAAACACCCAAAATATTCATATTTGATTATATAGTTTTATAGAATAGAGTAAAAAGTTAAGTAAAAGTAATGATAAAGAATAAAATGATTCTCAATAGTGCATAAAATTATCCTAATTTTATCATACATGATGTTAACAGTTGTTCAGCAGAATGTAAAATCAATGTAATGGATTCACATCTCACTTTATATATTTTGTGAGATAAATAGATTGTTCACAATTTAATCCTTTTATGGTGTATCAATTCCAATTTTTTTATATTAAATGATTAATAAAGTTATTTTTATGGTATATAATTCATTAATTTAATATTATCCCTTTATGAGGTTAATGATTTAAAATTTTTCAATGTTGAATGTGGAACATTTGAATGATTATATGTTATTTTCCTCAATAATAACAATAATGAACATTCAATGGTATTTCCATTTTTGGAAATTATATTTCCATTATTTGATAAACCCCGTAAATATACTCTATTATATTTATTTTTTACATTTTTTAATTATTAGATCAAATTTCCCACTCTTTGTTACTGAACGTGATTTAATTTTTTTTTCTGAAAACTCGACGTAATTTTTCTCTATAGTCGAAGAACCTGTTTTTTGTTAAAAACCATGTTTTATTAATAAAATTTTAAAAATGATTTTATAATTATTTTAAAAATATATTTTTCCATTTTTATTTTACCAATGTCTTCTATGAAATATTCTTTTCTCCTACCTAAAAAAGAAATTTCACAAATTTTTATCACAAAAATGGAATATTTATTTACCTTGTATGACATGTACGGATTTATGATCATTGCACATTGAATTTCCATAAATTATCTATTTCATTTATCATAGATAATATTATTGATTACACTGTAAAAAATTTTAAATACGGTTCATAAATCAAATGCACATGATTAACTAGGGAATTATTGAAAAATATGTTTCTTTTTTTCAATATGGTTATTCGATAATGAATATTACATATTGTTTAAATATATTATTCAATATGAAGAATGATTAGGACACACAATGAAGGGTGGTGATCTATCTTTATAAATATAATTGATGCATTGCTTTATTATCATGTGGAAATAAATTTGTGAATGTTAAATGGATTTCAATCCGTAGTTTTAATCAATATAGTTGATGTATCTTGAGAGTATAAGCACTCGTGTGCCTCAGAGAAGTGGTCCAATAATTATTCATTTCATTCATTTTGATTCATTATTATTCATCTAGGAGATTTTATGTCGATATATCTATGGGTACATTTTTTTTGTTTATATATAATCTACTTTAGTTTCTTTCCATTATATATTAATATTTCCTTACATATTTGTTTTTCAATTTTATGTGTTTTTATTTATTACCTTTCATATTTTTATGTACATTATTCGTAGTTTATTGATATTATGGCATGGAAGTTATGTTATTTACCATGTAAAAAATATTAATCTCATCGATTCATTATTTCATCTATTATATTATACCCTTACTAATTAGTTGAGATCAGCCTTATTATTTATCTTTCATTTGGAATCAACGAAGAATTCATTGAGTGTTATATTGTGATTAACTAGTTGTAATAATGTTATCAATGAAGTTATTTATATTGATATAAGAAGAAAAATTTTATTTTAATTAAGGAATTAATTTTCAACAGAAGAATCATTTATATATCTAGTTTACCAACACTACTAAACACTTCAGAACATTTTTATTTAATCCTTATAGCCATGGAAATCAAATTGATATTAGACACTGACTACTAGGTATCTTGGAACAAGTCACCACATTCTGAGAAATTTATTGATTTTTAATTTTTTTTATTAATAGACATGTTTCTTGCATCTTGATTCATATAATTTTATTTCATTATTATATTTCTATTGGATGTCCATGTATACTTTGTAGGATCCATATTTTGAACAATAAAATTACAATATACATGAATGTAATCCCTACTAAATGAATACCCATGGATGATTAGACTCTCAAGAACTGTGGTGATGATTAAAATATTCCTAATTTATTAATTGATTGTAGTGTGGGACATGTAATTCCACATCATTGATGGATAATCATGTATGATTATTAAATCATGTCTGACGAGGGTGATTATGTTCATTATGATCAATTATATGATGATGGTGTTAGATATGGATCTCTTCACTATTGATGTGATATATACTATATAGATGATTTTCCACTCCATGAGTTTCAATTATGATTCTCCCAACGGTCATGTGGATGCACCATTATTAGATGACCCATAGGTATTTAATGTGTATAGAGAAATTGTGCCATCAATTTGAATGGATACTGTCTTTATAAATAGATAATGAGATCATTCATTATATATTTCCAATGGGTTAGAAACATAAAGTTCGTCTATGTTCCAAGGACATGAATTTCTAAAAAATAAGACCTTGGGATAAAACATCATAAATGATTTAAATCGGTATAATGGTAAGATATCATTATAAGAGACTGTTTATAGGATGTCAAAAATTTACATGGAATCTCACATTTTAGGGATTATAGGGGAGTATAGGTGAACCAAGGTATATGACCTATATCACCTTATTGTGACATGGTTTTCCCATAATCATTTACCTCATATGAATAACAAGGTACCAACAATTAGGATTTATAAGTAAAGGATTGAATTACTTATACAAGACATGAGTGGTTTTGTATCGAACTCAATTCCCTATTCATAGGATATCCACTGATATAATTTACATACACATGGATACAATATTATTTATTAGGTTTTTATCAAAATAATCTTGAATTTATTTGTGTGTGTGTGATGGTACATTTCTAGTGTACCGATATAAGATTCCTAGATATCAACTATTATTTTTAGGTCCTATTTTATAATTTTTTATGTTTCATTTTTTGTTGTTATCTATATGAGTATCACAAATTTTCAAACACAACATATTATCATCTTTGTATGGAACCAAATTAGTGGTACCATATTGATTTTTTTCCCACACCCTGCATAAGATTTAATTTTCACAATGGTTCCTTAATAAACATTCACTTGGTACATTCCGAAGATGGTCCAAGTTCAACGAATTTTTGAGAAGGATGGGTCAGATATCTATATGGAGATTATGTATGTGGTATAGATTGCTATTTTTAGGAGACCAATTTATATTTATTGCATTACATTTTATGAAATCCTTTATATGAGTTCAACCTAGTGGTTGAACAATGTTTTATATCTCACATGTCCATTCAAGACATTAATGTATTCTGTTCATTATTTAAAAAATTTTCCTTTTTATTTATTACTTCCAAAATATTTATATTAATGATACAGATTATATCTGGATATTCTAGGTATTGTTTCTTATCGATGAGGGTATTGTATACCCACTATACCACATTTTAATCGTCACACCTTTTTAACAGACTCTAATATATAGGGAGTCTCGTTTGAGATGTTGTGGTCATCTAGATGAGATCACCGATATAGTGGAATGTTTGTTGGGTTTTTAAAAAAATGATATAATTGCTATTTAATTTCTCAATACTATTTTGAATATGGTAATCATGGTTATTGATAATGTGTTGAAACATATAATTGATACCAAGCTGTTGTGTGAAGAATACATATTCCATTAAGGAGTCCTTTTGGCTTGGGATATGAGATATCTATTCTTAATATATCTTCTTATAGTTTTATATGATTTTTATTTTCATTGGAACTCATGATTTGTCTATATTATGATTTACTCTTGATTTATGCCTCCTTAAACACTGGAAAGTGGATAGTGATATGTTTTTAATCATGCATGTAAAAGGAAATATATGTCTCATGTAACATATTTCTCGGGTAGGACTGACATGTTATATGTATAACAATGGTTGATTTTTACTGAGGAGAGTCTCTAATTATTAATAATTCCATCAAAAAAACTAATTTTTTTTTCATTATTGTTTTTGTATGAATTATACTAAATTTTATATATATATATATTATTAAAATGGTAGATGATGTGAATCCTAATTGAGTTATTTGATAGAGGGATTGATGAGTTAGTACTCAGTCATTGGAAGTGATTTGACCATAGTCTGTCTATTGAGATTATTATTCCCAAATGATGACCATATCATATGGAGTGGTTACATAGGATTTATCATCGATGAAATGTTTGAAAATTATATTCATATATATGTATTTTTATTGTAACATGACTTTATATAAGGATGATCTATTTATGGAACAATGTGAAATTCCTATGATATGGAAGGGGGTATTAATAAAAATGTGGCGGGCCAAAATATTTCTATCCAACAGGACATGGAAATGTCCTACAATCACCTCAAATAGAGATACATGATTAATGTTTTGAGATCATTTTGATTTTCCAAGTGCAATACTGACATCTTTTTTGGTGTTTCATCTCCACATGGTTCAATGTACATATAATATGGAAGAGGTGTGTCTGTTTTAAAATAGTCAAGGGTTACAGAAAGGTTACCCCTATCTCCCATTTTTACTTCAATTATCAATATGGTGTTAGAGAATATGTTCTATCTAGTATGAAAGGATGTATCATAAAACACTATCACTAAGGTACTTGGTATAATGGGATATCTCATCATGTCATCATAGGTTACATGGAATTTTTCAATAATGGATGAGGGCATTCCTTAATGACATTTAAGAAATCATGGGTGAAAACTCAAGAGAAAGTTCATATGACATTATCTGAGGGAAAACTCATGACTGTATTTCTATATCAAGCTTCTATTGTTGCAAGAGAAGAATCAAAGTCAGACATGGACATTTAAGAAAGGGTATTCCCATGGAATATATAGGATCTCTTATATCCTATTCTAGAGTCTAAATTAGACATATTGTCGGTATAGTTTACAAAATCATCAAAAATATTATGAATTGTAAAAATGACTTTCTCTCATTTTGGTAAGGATAAATCTTGTGAAAAATGATTATATATATATTCTAAAGCATATGTTTTCCACTATAATGGTGACCAAAAAAATTGATGAGTAATGATCAGGTTATGTGTTCTTTTTTCTGGGATGCTCATGGTGTATAAACTGGTCATTGGGATAACTGGAACAAAATGGCCATACATATGGAGGATTGGGAATTAATTTGAGGATCATGGTTCTTTCAATGCCTTATCCTCAAGGAAAGCTATTATATGATTCAATTTATGAGACCTTATTGTGTAAAACATTCATCAAAATCATATATGGAAATTCTTTTAGGGACAACATGCATAAATTCAAGGACATAGGTTGTCATTTATAAGATCATATTTATATTAATTAGCATAATTATAAATGAATTATATAGATAGGTAACCAAATATTATGGGAAATCATGTGGGTTCTAGAGGTCTTTGATATCCCTAGTTTCCAATCCCCTTATACTTCATTTAAGCATAGCATCTGTTACACGGAGGTCATATATGCATTTCTCATCACAAATCATAGGAGACCATCTGTTGGATGTATCTGGAAGACTCCCCTGAATTATACTACTTTAGGGGGTACCACCAAAGAAATTATAATATAAAAGCTATAAGAGACTGATCATATTCTATGTAAACACTAATTGATGGTTGATGTTTCTCTACTGCTACTCTATCACTGGCGAGTTCAACTTCCTAGTCTAGAGAATTAAAAATTTGTTTTTTCTCCGACCAGTGGTGTTGATATTGTTATTGGTGACATTAATATACAATATTTGTTTGGAACACCTTGAAATTTTAATTTTCAATCATCATGAATCATTAATAAAATAATTAGTTTCATGTGTGGTATAATGGAATTAATGTATACTTAAGTGAATCAAGTAATTATGTTATGTTATGGATCATTTAGACAATTATGTCCATATACATTTAAACTGCCTGGGTCAAAATCATCACCTAATGATATCTTTCCCAGTGATCATGTTTGGTAAAATTGAATAATGTTGGTGGAAACTTATGATTTTATAGAGAAGTGTGTATCTAGGGTGCATTTCAAAATAAAGACTCCATGTTTGTTTCATTTCAAATTTCTTACTATTTTTTCTACATGGAATATAGTAGGAGTCCTTATAAGGATCTTCAAATATAATTATGGTCCTATTTTTCTGATTTGTGACCCTTATGACACTCATTGGCCTCAGTTATCATTACTATAGAAAGTGCTAATATTTGGGATTGTTGTTACATGTATTGACTCTATTATCATATTTTATTAGTAGGAATCAGTGGAAGACGTAGAGATAATTATATGTGACTTATACTTGTATATGTATAAATTGATTATAATAAAGTTAAACCTATATAAAATATTTGATCAAGTATATTGAATATTTTTTGTGGCAATCTGTTTGTTTGTTTCTGCGTTGTAGTCTTATAAAAGGTAGGCATTTGAATTTTTAAAAATATGCATCATGATGTACTCGGATCCAGGGATGTACCACGTGTGATCGTGTTTTTGAGACTAGATTAAATATTTAGGATCATATAGATTCATGTCGTTGTTTACTAGTTGTTGCACGATGACGAATAAATCTTAGAGAACAACTCCACATGATGATAAGAAATGAAAATAATTAGGAAACATGAAATATTAAAAAAACTTATTATAATTTATAATGTATCTTAATGATTAATCATATTAATATTCAATGTTACACAAAAATCATGTCCTCGTGGTATAATGTTCATGGGTGTAGGGGTCATGTGATGATGATACACACCAGTTTTCTGAAGTACAATTTAATGCATAAATCGATGAGTAGTTGTGTGTGAGCAGAGGATACACCAATGGGTAAGGAATAATAAACCAAAAGACCAATCCTTGAAGTAAATTAAATGGGTACTATAGATATTGGAAACAGGTTTGGAGGAGACCTTGAACAAATATGTTTTTTTAAAGCTTATTGATAAGAAACATTAAATGGCTAACCTGGATCTCTCTAAGGAGAGAATGGATAGCGAGAGCTTACAGATGAAATGGATAATAGAGGCGGATAAAAACTTGTATATTTTCAATCATGTATTAATGAGAAGCAGTTTCCTACTACAACAAATAAAGTGTTGGAGAATGGATCCTAAACAGGCAAAAGGACTTGGTTGAGGGCATGGTGCATAATTTCTTCAGAGACTTGATGGTAGTTCCTAGCTTGTCAATAGCTAAATGCTACCCAGCAGGGGGTGCACAGCTCTTGGGGGAGTCACTAAATTCTCTAACTGACAGGAATAATGAATTCATGGGATGTAGTCCAACTGTGGAATAAATTTATGATGGAATAATGAAGATAAATCTGAAGAGCACTCCATGCCAAGAAAAATTCCTAGGATCCTTCTTTAGATATTCATAGAGAAGTATTAAGAATGATATCATAGGGGCCATTCAGGATTTCATTCCAGGTGGTGGCCTCCCTTGGGTAGCATGCGCTACGTCTTTGGTGCTCATTTTTTAGATCAAATACCACTAATCAATATCTCATTATTGATCCGTTAGTCTATGTAAATTTGCATACAATATCATGGCTTGTATTTTCAATCAATGGTTTTCTAATATTCTCCACATGTGCATCTCATATGAATAGCATGGATTCATGAAAGGTAGTTCAATTCATGGTTCAATGGCCCTCACTTAGGATAATATCAGAGAAATATCCACTACGTCTATTGAGTCTAATATCGTCATCAAATTGGACATGAGAAAATCCTACAATAGGCCAGAATGGGGGTTTATTAATAGAGTTTGGAGGTACGTTGGGTTATCAACATGGTATTGTGATATACTTTTTTGCTGCTTCAGTTATCCTGGGATCTCAATTTCATTCATAGGTAGATCCAATGGGTTTTTCAAAGCTACACGAGTGATGTGGCTAAGAGATCTGATCTCCCCACGCATATTCATCTTAATGTAGGTTATGATATGTCGATGGATTAATAGAGGAATAGTGGATGGAGACATCCTCCTATATCGAATGAAATTGATTCGACCATCGGTATCACATATAATGTTTGCTGATGACTCCATTATATTCATGAATGTAGGTCAGAGATCGATACAGTGAATTAACAAAATTCTAGAGAACTACTGATACTAGAGTGGCCAAGCTATAAATAAATATAAAAGTAGATTTTACATCTCAAATAAATGTGGGAAAAGGAGAGACAAGAACCTGTGCACTAAGATGGGCATGAAAAGAGGATTTTTTCCCCTAGAATACTAGGGAATGTCGTTTTTTCCATGCAGAATGTGCATCAGGGATTTTAATCAAGTGGTGAGTAAAATCACTCGGTGAATCCTTAATTGGAAGAACCACCTACTCTCGTTTGGGGGACACATCTCTTTACTAAACAGAGATATATCAGCAATCCCAGTTCATGAAATGGCATCCACTAACATGAAAAAATGGGTTATATGGACCATTGACAAATTTATGGTCTGCTTCATCTAGGGTGCAGCTTTGAAGTAGAAAATACATTGTGTATCATGGAGTCGGATGTCCATGCCCATCTAGGAGGGGTACATCAACATGAAGAGGTTATAATCCACCATGAAAAACATGCATGCGAAGATATATTGGGAAATGATTCAAGTGAAATAATTTGTGGAAATATCATGTCATGCAAATAGGGGTATGTCACGAACTATTGAAACACAAATGGATTTCCACTTTGGAAGTTGATAAGCACCATCATCCCAACTATGACCCATAATTCACAGTGGATTATTGGTGAGGGGATCGTACAGTTCTGGTTCAACAATTTGGTAGGCATGGTGTTAGGGTAGCATGTTTTATTGAACCTACCTTTTCATTCAAGGAATTGAGTCGCTTCCCTGACAGCATATCGATGGGATTGGATGAGACAAATTAATAGTTCATCAATTGTATTGGCTCCAACTATGAACTAGTTAAATGTGTTCTTTCTCCATCCTCCATGAGGAACATAAACTCTAGGGACATTCAAAGGATTTATAATCCTTAGTCCTAGTGTGATAGATGGATCATGGTGGTTTTGTGCAACATGGTCTCTTCCAAATACTGCTTCCTAAACTCACATATTAGAAACATCAATATTCATGTTGACGAAAGCATCAAAAGGGAGGGAATTATCATCTCATCCTATTGTCAATGTTGTATAAAAAGAAAATCAAAGGACACACCGCCCATCTTTATTTAAGGGGAATGAGAGTTGGGACTCATGCATTTTTTTAAGGGTTTACTGCGTATGATTCACATGCTCATCAGAACGAACTGTTCCTAGAAAGGAGGTTCCAAGGGTTACAAAATTCAGGACTGGAATGGTTGCCTCTTTCCATAATTCTCAACAAAGGGTGTTGGTCCTTATGAAAACTGAGTAACATGGCAAAATATGTGTGGACTCCATTTTCTGGGTGGCCTATTATCGATCAGACCAGAAACATGCATGCCGTTTTTGATCCTTTTAAAAAAAATTGGCATGAAGGACAATATCTAAGGAATCATTATTCTCCATCCCATATGGCTCATTTTTCATGCACCAGGGTTCATGGAAATTTAGTCTGGTGGTTCCACCCAGATGATTGTTTAACGCTTAACATGGACGGTTCCAACAAAGATGGTTTTTATCATAGAGGTGGAGTCGTTCCAGACTAGAGAGGGACTGTTATCTCGTCTCATAAGGAACACTATAGCCAATGAACAAGTAAAAATCCATAAGAAATTTCTAAGTGGACCATGATCAAATTGAGAGTTAAGAAAAAAAATAAGCTATCCCATGTGGAGACAGACTCAATGATTATCTATAGATCCTAACAAGGTAAAAGTCAAATATTGTGGTCGATATTGTACATAATTAGGGAAGGAAAATATTTTCCCAAATATGGAAAAATGTTCAATAACATCTAGAAAGCATGAAATAAGTTAGTGGATCATCTTTCCTCCCAAGATGAACAATGCTTTGATGTCACCAACTCTCCAAAAAATTCATTCATCAATACTGAGGGCATGTCCTTGATCTGAGGGGATACCCCTAGCATGCATCATTTTAGGCCTCCGTAGGCTTGGTGTGCATCTTGTTTCATTTGTTTCTTTTTCTCCCCTTGATGATCTTTTCTCAATATTATAAAAAACGATATTTTAGTGATATGAAAGAGAAATTTAATAGTAATACAAATAACGAATATTATTACATTTTTTACATAGTTATGGTGAACCACTTTTTGGTTTGAAAATCCATCATTTTTTATGGATATTACTTTCATGGATCCTAAATGAGTGATAGGTGATGTTATGTGGACACTCAAGAGTGAAAAAAGTTTTCTATCATTTTAGTTATTATTACTGGTAATTGGTGCCTCTAGGTTGTTGTGATTAATTATTAATTGTTATAGTGAAATGAAAAGGATTATACTATGGTGGGAATGCAGTTGAAATCATTCATTGAACATTAATTTTTATTTCATAATCCATTGATAAGTGAAACCATGTACACTTGAATTTATCTATAAATTTAATGTGAAGTTGGAGTATGGAATTGGAAATAGAATATATGGTGGAATAGGCCTAAGATATTTTGACTAAATACATAGTTATTGGATCATAATTGTAATGATGTTCATGTGATGGAATGAGATTGTGTATGAGATTTGGATTTTACTTCTATTAAGTGTAATTAGATACTGGTTATCATCATCAGTCAGGAAGATCTAAAAAATCACTATACAGATATAGATAATGGAATTTGGAACATGTGTTGATAATTTTTTGGGTGATGAATCATATATTTGTCTATAATATTAGACCATAGGTGGTTCATTGTTTTTTCAATATTATAGATGGATAAACCCCATAATTGTGTTTCATTCACAATTACAATGATTAGATCAGTTATTAATGGATATTGTACAACATGATGTATGTAGAATGTGGAAGAATGATGGAAATTCAAAGACACAATATAGCTATATGAGTGGTAATTAATGACCAAGGGTAGGTGCGGGGATATTTTTTTGTTCACTATGTTTTCTCATGGTTGATAATTTTTATGTTGGGTAGACTATAAAATCCCATGTTTTTGGACCAGTAGAATCATAGAAATAATTTAAATTTTCCCCCATTTGTGGATAATCCTTCATATTATAGGGAACTCAAAATTAAGTTTTTATAGTTTGAAAATCTAGACATGGGGTTTTTGGATGTATTCTAAGTACTGATGGATGTACTGAGGGGGTTGAAGAATTTATGGTACGAGGGATCAAAATATAGTGTTATAAAAATAGTTTTAATGAGTAATTCATATCCTAAATTTCATTCATGATGTGAATTTGTTTCATGGGGTTTGTCCTGGTGGATACACAACATGAAATACCGACGTTTACCTTAATGAATTCAAAAAGTGTATGAGGTTAATGTTGTTGATATAGTTATTGTCATAAAATAAAATCAACTCGTGAACTCATGGGGATTGTTTTTTTAATGAATAACTGGGGATCCCTACCCCAATTGTATTAATAAAAAATTTATGGTCATACATGTGGTTAGATCATAATATTATCGCCTCCTCTTCCACAATTATTCAATGATCAAAAAAATATTTTGTAGTATTTGACAACATCAGGGAGAAAGATCAACCCCCTTTCTCCTTTTGTGGTATTTAAAATCCTTTTTTACTGAGTTCATGAGTTTTGGAATTTGGTTATCCATCATTCCCACTATAGAAATGTGGTATTAACCATTTTGGGTGGGTATAATT
Source organism: Viscum album (assembly GCA_963277665.1). Classification (NCBI taxonomy): domain Eukaryota; kingdom Viridiplantae; phylum Streptophyta; class Magnoliopsida; order Santalales; family Viscaceae; genus Viscum; species Viscum album. Next base: position 837,420,295 of record OY728138.1, read on the forward strand.
ATCTTTCTAGGATTCTGGCATCTCAAGAGGATCACTTCACTTCCCCACATTCAATTTCATCAAGGTACATCACTGAGGTAAATTTTTAAATATTTACATCATTATATTTAATTTTTAGGTAATGTTTTTGAAATTTCATAGAAATTATACCAAATTCATGTTTTATGATGTGTCTCCTGTGTTTTGTGATTGTATTTTTTTCGTTTGGGTGTGACGTGATTGACTGGTGATATTTTCATACTAGGAATCTATAAATTAAATAATTTTAATATTTTCTCTTGGTGATATTAATTTATTAATATCATCATAATTATAATTTATTAATTTATTGTGTTTTGGTTGTTAGGTATGACTCTACATGTCATAAAAAATATTGTATATCCATGGAATGTACTTTCAGTCCTTTGAAAAAATGGTTTAATGAATCTAAAAGGTTTGTAGTTTTTCGTACCTTACCTGGAGTATTTGTGTATGTTTTTGTAGTATGTTTATGATTGGGATTTCCACTGATAGAGATGAATCCTATTTAGATTTACCACAATGAAATGTTTGAGAAAAGTATGTAATTTGTTAATTTAATAGATGAAATATATGTGACAATAACCACCCATATGCTTTATCTTTAGGCTTCACTTATCAAGGAGGCCAAGGGTTTCGTATTTTTTATCTCTACATATGATCATTCATAGAGGATCACATATAGGATACCTCTATATTCCTACTCTTTTTGAGGAAACCGAGAGGGATTCCCATATATATGATTTTACATTATGTATCCCAAGAGGGATTCCTCCATTTACATGGGAACCCCGGATGATATTAGGTAGGATTCCTCTCATTATCACTCATCTATGAACCCCATTGGTTGACCCATTTATTGAACGAACCTGAGCTTATGAGTCAAGGGTTTCTGTAGAGTTGTTAATTTTGGTTAGCTAAAATCTATACCAAACATGTAATATCGTGATATTGTTAATGTAGAGTTGGGTTAGGCATTAAACTATTCTTACTATTTTATTTATTCCATCACATATTAGTTATTTATGTATAAACTTTTCTTGAGGATCTCCATGTATTTTTGACTCTGATCATGATGGGATAAAATATATTTGAATAATAAATTGATATACATCATGTGGTACAGAATAAAATCATTTACATTGCTTGTTATTTTATTGTGATTTCAATAGGTGGTTCCTCATATTTGGATTATAATCATTTTATTTGATTGATTTAATATTATAGGGATTCCCATAACTACTTCCCTGGATCTAGATTTTCATCACTATTATTAGTATATATTGGAATGGGTTCCAGGCTAATTGTATACTCGAGTATAATTATACTATACGAAGAGATAGGGGTGATTACACTCTCTTAGATAGATTTCATAATAATTTTGTTAGACATATTATTCCACATTATTGATTTATACTCCATGATACTTATTCTCCCTTTAGGTATGAGTATTATTATTCTCTCCTTGATCAATTACGTGATATTGGTGGGGGACATGGTTATCCTCGATATTGATGTAATGTGGAATCAATTAATAATTACACACTATTATAAATAATCCTACGATTCTCCATAGGGTAAGGTGCATACATAATTACTAAACCTCATAGATATAATTTTTGATTATGGGTTACGTGTTCCATTAATTTGAATTGATATAGAGTATGTAATTATACCTAGTTAGCATTCTTTATAGTTACCCTAAGGGTCAACACCCATAGGATTCAACTGATTTCCAATGTTATAGCCATTTATGGACCAGAACATTGGGCATATACATTAGAATGAGGTTGCATTGCTTCAAGTGTAATGAAATCCATATGAGAGACCATTTATAGAATTTCAATATTTATCATGAAATCGATCATTATAGTGGTTATGGGATAGTATAAGTGAACTATACGCTTGGATATGTATCATCTTTTGGTGATGCCGCAACATTAGAGATATTTATGATTCTTACCAGAGAATTAATAATTTATTTAGATTAAAAACAAAATTATAGACATTATTATACATGAAATTAGTGGTATGACATCCATATCAATTCCCTTTTCACAGGATGCCTAGAAGACCGATAATACAGACCCAATGATCAAATATTTTCTTTTTTTGATATTTTTCAAATTATGCATGTATATAAATATTCATATATTTTTATATACATATTAATATACATATACATACATGTTGGTACATTATGAGATGTCCAGGATCATAGAAAAAAAATCAGGTATAGTTTATTTCATTTATGTTTCTTTTTGTAATTATTTTTTCACTTTTGTTTTTTATCCCTCTAATGATGTGTATCTCACATTTACATAAATTTCATATTAATGGATATGTGTTGGAACATTTTGATTTTTTTACTCATACCCTTATCGGGACTCCATCACATCAGGGAAGCTGAGGAGATGTTCATTTGGTTGTATAAACTGAATGGCCCGAGGTCCAAGAAAGATCTATAAGGATTACATAGATATTTATGTGGTAATTTATTATATGTCCTTGATCAATGTTCATAGGATACAACTATAATTATATTTCATTTTATTTTATATAGTAAATTATATGTTGTCATCCCTATGGGTAACTCGTGTTGTGTGTATGACATGCCTATTCAGGCATTTACTGTATTCCATTAATCATTACATCATATTTTGTGGTCATTTATTTCTTCTAAACTTTTTTATTACTTATATGGATGGTATTTCGTCATTTACTCTATTTTTACAATGATGATAGTGTATAATATTTCCACTATGAAAACATTATACACTTTTTTAATGTCAGAAGCCTTTGGAATATGACTATAAGACTTCGAGGCCTTTTGGAAAACTAGATTATATCCTCGGGTCAGTGGCATCCAAGCCATGATGTTATAAGATGAAGAATATATCAACGTAAAAATAAATAGGTGATTCTACATCAATATTTGATATAAAAATTATTATCATGTTATGATTCAATACAGCAATATAAATATAGGTTATATATGGGTATATGTATATACAATACTCTAAAAAATTTAGAAATACTGAAATCTACATCCACTATCATCAATCCCGAAGGCTCTGTCCTATAATAATTTACTTCATCCTTTTACTAGAAAACATACATCAAAAATGTGGAACTACAATTTTTCATTCAAAATAATCTAGAAGTATTTACGAGCAATACATGATACATGAATAGGGTGTGACATATACGAAATATTCCAACAATAATGGTATATATAACTATGATGTCTATGCATAAAAATGCGTATTATAAAGGTAAATTTAATTTTATATCAATAAATAAATGAGAACATTGGTTTGGAATTTTCATGGGACACACAATTCGAACTACCTATTATGTACAAAGATGAATATATCTATACAAATTTCATCATTTAAATATTTATTATACAAGTAATATATTTATATGTATAGAAATTATAGATAATTTTGAAGATAAACATTCATTTAAAAAACTAACTAGTTCATCAATAGTCATGTGTTATCATGGACTTAACTGGTTCAGTTTATTTGAAATGGTTGATAAACCAAAAAAATATGATATAGGTCACTCATATTTCTTACTAAGGTCACTTGTTGATCCCATCTATACTGATTCATAAGGACAAACCCATGTATTTCTCTAGGATCACTATAGTTATCCATCACCATAAAAGTATTTCTGAGATGATCATTAAGAGAAATAAAAGAATAACATTCGTGTAGGTTTAAAGGCAATACCCACAAATCCATTTCATTGTCTTCCTTAGAGAGATATAGGAATATCTCATGGGATGGTATATAAATTTTCATACTGAGCCCATCAATGTTAAACAACTAGGGATCTCGGCATCCCTTAGAGGTATAGTTAATAAGGAATCCAACTGGTGAGTACACTAAAGGAATTCTATAAAATAATTCATTTATCCACCCCACAGTGTTGGTAGTCATTAAAAACATAATATTTATAAATATTGATGAACCGATAAAAGGCATACTTAATTCAAGGACCTTGTTTTTTCATCATCATTATGTAAGGGTATTAGATTACCTAGCATGATAACTCATTCCATTTTATAAAAAGTTTTAAATTCTTTAATATATCAATTTCACTCTTCTTAATTGGTTGTTAATAAAAATTAATAGAATGCGGGTATTCAGACTTTAATGAAGGAACACAATTTAGGGTGTCTTGATTTTTAGTGGCCACCCTATGATGTTGATTTAAATGTTTATAATACTACATTATACTTGAGTTAATCATTTAACATAATTTAATAGTAATTCATGATTCATCATAATAGGAATCAGGTTCATTTCATGATGGTTTATTATATTCACAAAGGTAATTTTATGTAAAATAATTAGACCACCTACCATAGCTTTCTTGATGAACCATCTTCCATCATTGTCCTTTGAATAAAAATATATACCGATGAAATCATAAAAATTGGAAAATTCCTTTAAAACAGGGAATCATCGATCACACTAAAACAGAAAATATGATCGATATAGAATGTAAAAAAATGAAAGAGTGCATTGGGGATCCTATTGATAGTAATATAATAATAAAAACATTGATTTATTTTGAGCTCAAATGAATGAGAAACCAGAATGAATATATTATGCATTAAGTGATTCATTGAAAGAGGGATCCACTACATGAGCCCGGGAAGTGGAAAATAGATACAGAGTTAAAAATAAAGGAGGTTAATGTTATCCTTTTATCCATTGTAAAACGTCTCATTGCTTGTTCACACCATTTTTCCAACTTTAACCTAAACATCTAATAACCAATATTTAAGGACACCCCCTCACATAGGTTTAGACCATTGTTTTTATAACATTTCATACCCTTGAAAAATTCTTCTTTCATGTGGTCTATAGTATTTATAAGCCTACATAGATAGGTATATATGTTTAGGAGAAGCTGTTAACCTCTAGGAAGAGCACTAGACAACCCCTTTTGGTTGAGTGCATGGTTTGAACTAACATTGTAGAGAAATTTTCGCCCAGTCATTCATTCTGTATTTTGTAGAATGGGGCTCAAAATGAGAAAAAAAATCCCTTAAACTGCTCTATAGCCCGGTAATCAGATTTCTTGAAAAAACATGTTTTGAAAAATAACTAATATGAATGTTCCTTCTCAAAAATCTGTGATGTTAAAACCACAACAACGTAAAACAAATCTTCCCTGTGATTAACATCAAGGGGTGGTAATGAATAATTGTTGAAAATCGTCAACCACTATGAATGTACGTAACCCCCCCTCCCCACTATTACCCATATACATGTATTTGAACTAGAATGGAGAGCATTCATTCTCCTTGAAATAATATCTACAGGATGATCCTAAAAGTTAAAATCTAAATCGAGCCCAATATCGTTTTGATAAAATTAGTAATATAGGTCAGAGTTATAATAATGACGTTGAGAAACATTGAATTTTTCATTCATATCCCATTATTACATAGGTAAGTCTGTCCAATAGGGTACAAAATCGACTCTCTCCATGATCTGAAAAGGCAAAATGTTATGTGGTTATATATTTCCATATCGATAAATCCAATTATGACCCAATCTAGAAAGAACATGGTGAAATTTTTAATATTCAACCTTAAACTAAAGATGTTGGTGTAAATGATAGGTATATAACTTTTTAATTACTGAGATATAGATATATGCTTTTAAAGAAGATGAAAAAGATTGAAAAAATATGGAATAAACTAATTTCCAAGTAGTGCAGCCTCAACATCCTCTAACTGACACAAAGGTGAACAAAATATCCAACTGTATATGGTATCATAGGGTCTCATCCAAATAAATTCCTAAAAATAGGTTTTCTAGGTGAAAACAATTAGTGATATTTTTTCTCGAAGAACCTCAAAAATCAAGGACACATGCCATGAGCTTTCCCTCTAACATTGGTATCATATGTTTGGACTAACCATCAGCATGAGGGTTATGTGTTGTACCCATGAGATCCTACGAATCTAACATCCTTTGAAGCCCTTTCTAGAACAATGATTTAAATTTAAAATTCTTTTCTCATACATTAGAACTGGTAACACAATGATGGTAGAAAATATTCTTAATATAATACCTCCCATGTTTGTCTAATGAGAAGGTATCCCAAATGGGATGAAAGTGTATCACCGAATTTAAATATTCGGTGATGAATCGTACAATAGTTCAGGATCAAGTGGATCCTAGAAATACCATCAATAAATCCATGGTGATGTCATTCAATTTCTAAATAAGAATAAATATAATCTATATAACTCTATCATGCATCCATTGCAATGTATTCACTTCTCGAGAGTTAAAAAAGGTTTAATAAGACATACAATCTACCTCTTCACACATGACCACCAACAATGATGACTTATGTCATGGTGCATATTTTCAATCCAAAATTTCACAACATAAACAGAGGTAGTAGATTGTTGTGTCAATTCATTATATATAACTATAGAAACCCAAACACATCAGTTAACATGCAGTGTATCATATTTTCCAAAGGCCCTTCTATATGGTGGGGTCCCACTAGAGAAACATTCCAAAATAAAAATTTCCATCATTATAATAAATTTGAATCATCCATACCCATTCTAGAAGAGAATATATCACTACTAAAGATAATAAAATGGAATCCTCATGATATTTCTGATCCTCAACATCCATATTTAAAAACATGACCTGTATCAATCACTCATTGCAACCTTTTGGATATCCAGTGTATGAGTCCTCAAACATGGGAATTTAGATATTGGATTTCCATTTATATGTGTTTATGTGAGGTCAAAATTTTGAAGATAAAGTAATATACCCACATTAACTTCCAGAGATACAAATCACACTATGTTAAAATGTAATTGAATTTTTTTTCTTTTTAAATGATTAACCAAACCAAAAAATTATAATGCATTAAAAAATATAAATAATAAACAAAAACTACTAGATTGAGGTCATGAATAGTGTAATTCCTCTTGTGGGGTTTCAGCTGGAGGGACCTGTACTCCACAACAGTTGTACCTACAACATAACTAAAACAAGACCAATTCTAAAAATGTTATCTCACAAGAATATGACCATTACAAATTGAGACACTTTTTATTCAAGACAATGAGAAGCACATTAAGGGTTTAAAATACATGAATAAATGTTTTTAATAGTTTCATATCTCCATAATATTATTTATGTTAATGAAATTATTGATTTTCTATTAGGAAACTATCATGCTCACCATATATGGTTTGATTGAAAATCCTACTTGAAAATTGATGTTACAGATGTAGTGAATATTATAATGCTAAAAGATTAATCTTGTGAGATTTCAAAATAGATGGTTCTCTATTAGTATAGTCACCCTCATCTATAAATGTTTTTTTCATGGATGTGTTTATTGTAGGAATACCCGATGATATCATAAATGAAAAATACTAAAATATAATTTGATATGGGTGGAAAGATCAATTCATCATATCCCTAAAAACAGATGGACATTATTTTTGGATGAACAACATATACTCGATACTAGTACAAGATGTATTTGATGTGGAAAGTCTTATATGTTATGTATGATGGTATTACATTTACATGGTGGAAGCCTAACCTCAATCCAATCATATAGAAATATATATATCCTCAGAACTAGTGGAAGTGGTCGATTATATGAGGCAGTGGATACCATTTCATAACCATATTCATGTTCAATATGTGATAATCTATGAACATTCCGATGGTATCACATAAATTATGGATAAACAGGATAGGTTTACCCCTAGAAATATATTGGGTCATATAAATCAATTATATACCTATTCTTATAAATACATTTTGTTATTTTTGATGTTCTATAGGATCCATCTGATAAGGAGGGATATACATTGGTGTATCTCTAGGAACAATCTCACTAGTGGACAACACATCCGTCACTCAAGGAAATATAGAGAAATTATCTGAGATAACATCCAAAATATGATCCCTAAATTAGGTAAATCGATACATCACATTACATGATCACTCATAAAGAGACTACCCATCCAGGTTGTCACTTCCCATCGTCCATGACGCAGTTATCCATGTTGACTTTTTGGGACATCCCATTCATCCTTATGAACATATATATTCACATGGTAATGTAAAATAAACCATTTGGTGATATATTTCAACTTGTTTGGGGTATGGATCAACATATTCTTTCACAATAACGAAATACATTCATTCCATCATTATGATAACATTATTATAGTGGAAGATAAATCCACCCACAGTAAGATGGAAATCCATTTACATGCATATACATAATAAATTCTATAAAAAAATACTATCTATGGACATAACATCATAATTTTCTCCATTTAATGCCAATTTATATCCATAATTTCTTTGTAAAGAGACTATATAAACAAATAATGAAATTAATGAAGAGGGTACAAGAATAGTACCTTCACCTGTATAAGTTCCTAGACTCTGCTCCTCATGTTTAGGAAACATTACATAGATATGAACAACTCTTTGGCCATCATATGAAACTATCCTAACATAGGAAAGTAAAATATATTGGTGTTATAGCTATGTAGTCTAAATATTTCAAGTCCAAACTTCTCTGTTGTGTGATCGATTAGTAGTTTTTCGGCTACCATCCTAAGGTAGAGTTACTGGTCATTCACCTCAATTATGAGTTCTTGCAGATACCTCCTTAATAGTAATTGGATGGAATGTTGAATAGAAATTGTAATGTTAACACATCATATTAAATTATCATCACATAGTTTGTTCCCTCATACTATAAGGATTGTTATTTCCTTACGTACCATTCTAGTGACACGCCATATCAATGTCATATCTAATTATTCGACATGCTCTTCCCCAAAATCATACTCAAAGTCTCATTTTTGACTCTAATTGAATTATATCCCTATGTCAATGATAACCCATCCTGAATAACACATGATGCATATATTAGGTTAAAATTAATGATGGAATTATATTTCACTATCTCCTAGATGGTGGTTAACTAAAATAAATTACATTTATTATCATATAGATTATACATGGCCATCATTAAACAATATCATTGTCATTAAATAATCAGCTGTCATTTTCAGGAAGATGTGTTGATTCACATTAAAATAAGTTGAATACTCCATCACTGACACAACACCCACTTTTTGGTTCATAAACACACAAGTGTAGTTATCAATCAGTATTTTCAGAAATAAATAGTCATAAAATATTGTCTAAAATTCCTCAAAAAATATACCATGTTTATGATCTATTTAATAGATGACATAACAATAATGTTTAGTAGATCCAATAATATTGTAGATAGTGATCACGACCATATTCTTTTAACATGGCTCCCAATTCATGAATATGGAAAGATAGACTCTTCCTAATACTCTAAACCTAAAGACCGCCATCCTTGAGAAATTGAGAGGTTATTATTACTATAATACCAACATTAACAATCCCATATTAATAGAATTTTGCAGATATATCTGTATAGTATTCATGAATTGTAGGATGATATCTCATAATATAGAATTTTATCCTAGACAAGTAACAATAGAAGTTCCCTATAGTGTCACAAAAAGAGTCAATACTGATGTCTCAAGGAACACCACATCAAGATCATTGTTTTAAACACCCTCATAGAGTATGTATCACAAAATTTGTTTTAGAATATCTCTTTAAATGAATAAGGGCCTCAGATTACATTTATCAACATATAGGATCAATGAAAAAAAATGAATAGGTACAATGACTTATTCTAATTGAGTCAAAACAATATTCTTTTTATTAAATCATAATATATGATATAGGAAATGATTCATATGTCACAATAGATTCTACCTACCACCAACTACAACTTTTTCACTAGGATCAAGGTTTTATATAATACCATAGGGGTTACATTATATAGTGTGTCAATTGAAATGTTAAGGTTCCAAAACTCATTACTTTTCAATTGGAATACCCATTTAGTGGTAACCATTTCATTTAAAAGTTCGGGTGTATTTATTTTGGTTCTCAGATATATATTATGATATAGTTAGATGTGTCACCATTCCCAAAAATAAAACATCAGACTCTCAAAAAAATAGTAATTGTTATGGTATGTTACTATGAACTAGAATTTACACATGATATCACGATGTAATAGGTCATTGAAAATAATATGATTGAACAAGTTATCATTCCCAATTTATTAAAGTTCATTCTTCATAAATTAAAATTGGATTTCAGGTAATCAAATGAATAATCTTTCAACACAGGGAACTATTTTCCAATAACACAAAACATGTATAATTAGTTAATTATAGTTCCATCAATAACTTTTATAGGAATAAAAAAATTATAATGATGGAAACTCTTTAATAAATCAAAAAATTAAATCCCTATATTAAATGTTTGCACATTTCAAAAATATACCATTGATGAAAATGATATCAATAAACATGAAAAACTAGAAATTAAAAAAATGAAATATACCAAAATAGAAGGGAATAATGTTTGACTTGTGAATTCTTGGGTTCGTATAATGATTCCTGAGATGTTACCATCATGTTGTACAAGGCCACGGAAAACGAAGTCTAAAATAATAATATCATTAATAATTGCGTTACAAGAGATATGTATCACTAAATAATGAAATCAATTCGTCAATAATTATGCAAAAAAAATATAAATTTCACAACCTGTGTATTTTGCGTATCCACATTACATGGGTTAGCTACCCACTGGAAAAGGCCCAATAAAAATTACTAAAACATGCCCAATCTCATGTATAATTCCCAAAAAGTTAGAATAAATGAAAAAAGCATTGATAATACTTTGTAAATCCTACCAGAAATCCACTAAATGGTGTCCTGATCTGGTTACGAACATGATCTCAAGAACATCTCTCTTTATTCTAGTCATTTTTTGCTACTGAAAAAGGAATAGAGAGTATCTATAGAGATATTATTCCCCATGATCAAATTGTACATGGTTGGGAAAAATAATGAAATATAGTGCAATCAGTAGAAAACAACTAGCAATAAAATAATAAATCATATTGATGACAAATATTTTAATTTAAATCAATATAATATAAAGACAGTGGAATTGTCATGAAGATATGAAGAAAGGGTTCTACATAGGATATATGCATATATGTATATGAATAATTCTAAACAAAAGTAAAAAAATAATAAATGAGTATTGCACTGGTATCATGAGAATATGATTTGTCCTATGAATTTGTACTACTTTTGAGTAATAAAAATCACTCATTTGAAGTTGGGAACATAACCTTTTCTATTTCTACAATAATGATGTTAGTTAAGGTACTATTGGTGGCCTAGAAACAGTCTGAGATATAAAACATAGGACACCACCATTGGTTTCTAGACTTATCTATATAGGGAATATAAATTACGTATTATGTACGTAATGCTAATGGTAATGTATAAAATAAAATAACACATCAGGTTAGCATCCTAATGAAACACATGATCGCTACAACCTTTTTTGTTCAATGATGGATATTGTAAACCCAAATTCAACTTGTATATATGTTATATACAAGTAAATTGTATATAAATATATTTTATACATATATATGATATGACATCTGGATTATATGTTATGAAAACATTACTAGGATTTCACTAGTATAGTTTATACATAGACCATACCCATGATTTCAATGTGGATTTATGGTGGAGGCTTATAATGCTGTAATAAATAACCCATATTTCTTACAAAGTGGCATATTGATCCCATCATAGGAGATCTATATGGAGGAATACATGTGTAGATTTTGGGGAACTATAGGTATCTATCATTGTAATATTCCATTCAAGGTTATCTTTATGTGAAACCCACGTATCACATAGGGAATAATCTATAGGCAAAACTCTCTTAGATCATCCCTAATATTCAACATTGGGATCCAAGTTTCTCTTGTGGAATGATGTAACAACATTTCCAACTAATATAATATAGGGTAATTCACTAGGGATATGGTATTTCTCATGGGTAACGTACATACGTCATCAAGCTACTGATATATTCATATATATTCTATAATGTAAACCATGTACTACCCATGACATATTAAATTTCATTGAAATTTTAAAAATTAAAAATCTCAACAAAATAGTCCAATGTGTCATTATGTGAAAACCCATGTATCATCGTCATCTTGATGTATGGTTATGGGTTTATCTATTCAAACAACATATACCATTTAAGAGAAGAAGTAATTTTTTTTGAGATTTTCACCCAACTTCATCAGTTGAATAAAACAATTCAACAAATGAGGATCATAGTCCTATAATGAAGGAACATCATCCTGGATGTCTTGTGTAAAGTTGGTCACCATACGATGGTAATTTTTGGTTATTATGACTAAATTAATCATGGGAATACAATTTATGATCATTTAATTTAAATTTATGAATTATCATTATAGGATTATAGAACATATCACAACAAAACATGACAAATTCAATAAAGCCAATATGTAAAAGAACTACTTCACAGACTATAGAATGGTATATGATCCCTCATCCTTTATGGAATTTACATCAAGAAACAATGAATGATATAATTAAAATATGAAAATTAATTGACAATTTGGAATTATTTCTTAAACTAATATAGAACAAATGATGGAATGGAAATCTATGAGAAGAAGAAAGAGGACTGAGTCTGTAATTGAGTGAAATACAATAAGAATAATTACGGCTGATTCTTATCTTAGATAAAAGTGAAACCACATATCCTTGAATAGATTTTCATTGCTCTATTTATAGAGATATATACATCACATGTATGGTAAACGAAATAGATGGAGGAGTAAAAAATAAACTAACCGAAAAAACTTCATTTCAATAATTTTAATTTTTCATATGGATTGGCCACATGATTGGAAAACCTTTCAGCTAACTACGCGACAAACACTATCGAACGACACTCACTATATATCATCCTGCCCCTTCTAGTTTCCTTGTAATGGTTTTAATACATTACTAGGCCTAATTTGACATACCAACACACCAAATGATGACAATAAATTCCAAGGGAATAAAAAATAGATGGGGGATGCTTTTCAATTCATGAAAATAAAACAACCAATCCAATTTGACTATAACCAATAGACACTATATGATTCATGATAAAAATGTAATAAAAATAAAAAATAATCATCCAAAATAGAGAGAGTAAAAGAGTATAGTGAAGAAACAAAACTAAATCAGAGTACCATGTGAAAGAAAAAACCATGAAATATAAAATATTTCATGACATAAGTCCATAGATACCAACATGATCCATGATACAGAAACAAAATCCCTGAAAAAGATAACATGATGAATCACTAATTAATGAGATACCATGCCTTTACCAATTACTCAATAAATAATATATGAAAATTTAGAAATTATACTATGGAGGGGGTTAGTATAAAACTATCTAGGATTTCCATATAAAATTTACCTGCCCACTTCAATAGGATATAAAATATTAGAAAATTTATATATATAATTATATAAAACAATTTAATAAATTATATATTAAATACAAAACTAATTTTATGAAAAATTTATTTTCAATCGAAGACTGTTTTTCCAATCCCAAAACATTTACATGGAAAAAAACAAAAACCATTTGTTTAAAAGATTTTTCACATTCTATTTTTGAAAATTCATTCCCTTCCTCATTTCCACACATCCGAAAATGAATTCATGGGTGATATTTATATAATCATGATTGGTTTATCATTTATCGACTATGTAATCAGAAGGTTACTATATACTAGTTCCCCAATAGAATACAAAACGTTCACAGTGTCTGGTTAATAAAAATGAACACATTCTAAACAATAATTCAAAATATATGATAAATATATTAGTTCAAACAATTTTAAAAAAATGGTTGTTTAAATTAAAACCTATCCATTATACACTTTTCATAAATCCAAACTATTTTTTATATTAAAATATTTAATTTTAAATCATAAGGAAATTCACTTGTCAAACAACCACATTACCAAATCTCATAAAACATCTCTAAATAAAGATTCTACCATGAATGACACATTAATTTCACATTATATTTTTTGTAATTAAAATAATTTTCAAAAAAACCTTTAAGTGATAATATTTGGGATTTGATATTCAATCCACCTTCCTCATAAACATATGAAAAATTATTAATTGAAAAAATTCTTCAACAAATGGATTGATGCTCAAAAAATAATTTTTTTCCTTTGTTACCTATCATAAAAATTGAGAAATATCATTATTAATGGAATAGAAAACTACATATCTATCCGTAATGGATTATATTATAGAATCCAATATATTAAATAAGATTAAACTAATGAAAAACAACCATGAATGAGAAATTACCATGTAATCTGGCATTCCTCACACTAATATTTTCTAATCGATCACTCTTAGATCGAAGAGAAGGGTAAACACATATATTACTGGGAGATAAATTAGTGATTGGGATATATTATGTGGGAAATTATTTTTTATAGGGGTTACAATGAGAAAGATCCAACATATTTGGATATAATGTTTAATGGTACATGTATTAGGTGAATACTTGTAAAAAACATCTGAAAATGATGCGCTGACAACTACCTAATAGAAACATTGCATGATACACTCATATGATTAGAAAAAACTATTCTCCAACTGTGAAGAAGTAGACTATTCCCAAAATCATTGTTTCTCATGGGTGGAAACATAGTTTAGTCAAACGATGCACCCAACTGTGTGCCAATACATATCCCACTATACCACTATTCATAGTATCTTATAGGTTTTTCATAGTTTCTTCTAATTATTATCATACAGTGTACCTCTAGAAAATCTCAAAAAACATTTCATAAATACTCAAAACCTTCCCAAACATAACACAAACACATTAAATACACAATATATGTAAATATGGTGTCAATTAATTGATACATTGGGTGATATAATATCCACATAATTTTTATTTTTATCCCTAAAAAGAATAAAAACACTATTGTTCGACATGATTTCTGGCCATGAATCAAATTTATCGTACTCATTTTCCTATATTTCTTCTTGAATTTAGCCATGATTCCACAAAACTCAATCTATAAGAATTATTTTACAATAAAATGCATTCTCTTTCTTATTTGTAATCGGTGTTAGAACCTGAACCATCAATTAATCCAACTCTATGTCAATTTGGTCACATCGAATAACATGGTAAATATCATGCTAATATGTTTCCAACTAAGATACAAAACATATATTATGCACTGAACTGAACCATACCAGAAAATACAAAGGATATTCAACCATGATAAACTATATATGAAACTCAATTAGGCATATGGATTGTGGAGATAACATTCGCTTATTTATAAAACTATGATTCCTAATACATGGATAGATAATAAATAACCCATGATCACACAACTTAAACAAAAATTGACTATTAAGGAGGATCCACATTGTATTTTAGATTACAATAATCTTATATATCATTTACATAATAAATTAAATATTCTACATTTTTCCGTTCTCAAGTAATGGTCCAACTTGTGAATACTAACATAATTCAACATAACAATATAGAGAATGATAAGGGTATACATACAATTCTTCAAAAGGAACCAAATATATCAAGACATGACAAATGCTCTATCATTAGAAGTAAAGTAATAGTATGTGCTCCTCCCATGTGCCACCAAAATACATTACAAAATCCCAAACAATGTCATCTATCATTAGTATCATATTTTCATATTGTCCAAACATATGAGAATTATACACATAGGCATAGTAAGCATAGTTCTAATGTTTTACAATAAGGATTTCCAGAAAAAAGATGTAAACCCAACATCTTGTTCTGATACTATCGATACTAGTTCCCCATGACTCATTACCAATTCTCAAATATAGATTTTTGATAATTACTACACCATAATTGTTTTAAGAGTATGGATAAAAACATGTGAATTTTTAATTTGTTACTCTATCACCCATATTTTATTATTTTTCAGTCATTCATTTGGTGAATTGTCAAAAAATCAATGTATATATGCTCCCAATTCTAAATAGGAACTATTAAATGATTTAAAATACTTGTTGATCATTGGTTCTCTTATTTAACATGTTGACATGTGATGAACCTCATAAAAAACTTATTTTCCTTTTATTTCCATTCAACCCACAGATTCATTGCTTTTAGTACAGTAACATTGTATTTATTATGTAATGAAATTATTATGTCTAATCAGGTTAATAATGAATTTGTTTTTCATTATAATCAATAAGTATGAATATTAAATCTCAAACCCATAAAATTGAACTCCCATATATCTTCTATCCATTAATTGTCTCCTCTCCATTGAGTTTAGACCTCATATCCAAACATTCAAAATCAGATTATTGTACCTATTTAACCATGCCTACCAAATAGAGATATTTTGTAACTTTTTCTATCCCCAATTATATATCAACAACTTGAATTTTTCACCAATGGGTTAATGATGCCAAGTATTCTAATCATGATCTATGAATGTAATGTCTATATCGTGTATTAGGTGGTTCTCCAAATGAAAATTTGTACAGCTTGAACAATTATACACAAAATGTAATCCCTTAATGAGAACACATCGTAACCATGATCACAATGCATTATAATAATCTCCACACACTTGTCCTGATTCTAGAGAAATCACGATCGGTGCCTATGCAACGTGATATTGACGCTCTTAAAAAGTCATATTTCATTCACATTTCCATTGTAATGGAACTTTTTTCATTCTAAAATATAACATATATGAAACTAGTCATGTAAATCAACATAAGAAATTTGAAATAACCAAAGAAAACAATGAAACTATAAATATCAAATACATTCTTTTGCAATTTCCAAAACATTAAAATCTTTATCATTCATGGATTAATATTAACAACACATTCAGAGATAAAATTGACCAAGGAACCCAAATCATGTTTCCAAAAATAATAATTTGATAATTTGGCGTATAAATGATGATCTCATAAATTACCCAACACAATCGCTAAGTGTTTGTCATGATATGACCAATTCATTGAAAATACCTATATGTCATCCTAAAACACCACCACAGAAAATACAAATACCATTAAAATATTCAACTCATTAATTACATAAAAACATTAGGTGTATTTTAATTAATTAAATACATAACCACATTAACATAATCACTTCATCTAATTTATAAATACATCTTTGGAATATCATCCTAATGAACATGTATTTGGTGCTATCCAAATTTCATCTATATTTTATAGAACAACATGGATCCCCTCAATTTAATGAAAAGATAATCAATTCATGTATGATGATAATTATTATATAGCATATATGTGTTAAGATTATGATAACTATCACAAATCCTATGTGTTCAATCACAATTTTATGACAAAAAAACAGCTGCTTCCCCAAGGGATGTACTTGTCCAAATGAACCCATTACTATAAAACACTTACACATGATATATCAATTCACATAATTAAATTGGATCCGAACAATATAACAAAATGTATATTTGACCATACCCATACATTGAGATCAACTATAAAATCTACATATCTTTTTGTGGGAGACACTAAGAAATATTCTTGAAAGGATGTGGAAACATTTTCATCAAATGTTGGAAAAAAATAAGATATTATCTCATCCACTTATGAAAATTCTAAATACCCCAACTAGTATGATATAGTTCCAACTACTGTTTCTAACAAGATTTGTTCGTCTAGCATTACATTTTGATCTCCTCTTAAGTGTTTCTTGGTAGATTCAATAGAATTAAAGCTTACCGAGCATGTGTATTAATAATTGTGAGAATGAAACATTGTCAATCAATGAAATCCTGAGATTATATCATTTACACCCATATCACCTTGAATGAAATCCGAAATAAATTTAGGTCCATCAATTTTTACAGAAAATGATTTTCACATAATGACTCGACACTCTCTTTGTACTATAGGATATTGAAGTATCAATAAATATATAATATCCTAAATATGGAAACCTAGAATATCAGCATAATAAAAATAAAAAAAACTAATGTGATAAACCCATTTCAATCAAATATTTAATTAGGAAATAATTCAATATAATTGTAACTCTAACTATAATATTTGATTATTGTCCATCCATGATCACATCTTCATCTCCAGATATCAGCTTTCCCATTGTAATTTTTTATTACCTAGTTAATATTTTCCTTCCTAAGGAGTCATGATATTCCAAGAATCAACATGCTTAGATCCATTATAATGATTATATCTATTCTATTTCCCGGACCTAATAAAATAATTCACTATATATGAAACATGGTATGGGTCCCAAACACCTGAGTGAGGAGCGCTATTGAAATAACACTGGTGATTACCCATCATGTTACCATTGTGATATGCTCTTGGGTTGTGTTACAATCTTATTTCATGAGATCAATAGATCTTCAATTGAAAATATATATTCTTTCCCTTATCTTTAGGTGGAGTATTATTAAATCTAGTCATCTAGTTTTGAGACTTTCCACTAAAGTAGAAACATGTTGCTCTTTAACTAATTTTTTAATCATTAATGTTACAACCATTTTCCATATTCATTATCATGATTGCTCTACCATTAGAACCTGAGATGAATCTTTTTTAACTATCACCATTTTGAAGATATCTATACCATCATTTAAATAAATCTTGGAAATTATTGGGAGAATACATAGAATTTATTCGGATTCAAAAATTAATTTTGGAGTGGACTAACCTATAATAACTTTGGGTGAAAAAAAAACTAAATTGATAAATTTATCAACATCCTCTATCATCGAGATATTATACAATTTCATGCTAAAATGTATTCTATTATAGAAACCATGAATGAGTGATTATGTAACTTTTTTGAGAAATAATTCAAAATCCTTCTATTAAATAAATTATTCTAACTTAAAATGGACTACTAAATCCCAATTGTCGTGTGAAATATCCTCTAGCTTATATGTTCTAAAGATGACCATCAACTCTGCTGGTGTTCCAATAACATAAAATATCCATTTGATCCTATTAATCTATTCTTTTGGTATATATGGTTTTCAAACACTACCAAATATTGGTCGATTATTCTTCATGAACTAAATAAAATCATCCAATTAACCCCATTTTTTCAAATTCTTCCCACTATCCACATGTTGAAATTAATAGATAATACTCTAAACTGGATATTGGACCACCTATGGTTCATGATTTGCAACATTCTCATATACTAGTTCTAATTAGTTTCAACTATTCCAAATAATTGATATTTAAATAAATAAAATAATATCCATTAATTCTGACCCCCTAGCTACTAATGTATTTAATGTTTTGAATCATATCACATCACAATAATCACAACAATTATTTAAAAAATTTATCCATTTGCACTTTAAAATTATTTTGAAAAATTCATCCATTCTCTTTAAATTCAACATTGTTTAAAAATATCACAACAAAAAATTTTCAAATTCTCACATTCCAAATAATTATTAACACTTTTTTTCAAAAATAAACACCTTCTCGACATAACATAAATCATTACAAAAAATGTAATTTAAACCCCTTGTTGGATGACATTATAATTAATTCATGTAATTATTTTATCATTTAATAAACACATGACACTGATATTACAACTCCAATAAGTTTCTCCAAACACTTATGTAAAAATATCCCTGGTAACATGGGGATGAACAGAAACATACTTGTTAACCAAATTTATACTCTAAATTTCATGTCATGATGATACTATACCATTTAACCATCCCAACTCAAGGACAACCCTAGAATGAATTTACCACTCTATGATGAAAAACCAATACCATTTATCCCAAAATTAACGGTGAACCATTCCTGATTGACACAATTTGTAAGATCCAACCACTTCATATTTGTTTTGAATTTTGATAGGAAATATAGTGCCTCAGGTAAAATCCCCATGATGCTAAATACTATTAATCAATTAGTAACAAGAAAAAGGCAATGCGACAAAACGTTGACTTGAAAAGATAAATCCACCCATATGAACATGATCAAATATCCAAATCTATCAAACATTGCCAATGTATCATGATGAATCTATAGATAAATGAGAAACCTTCCATTTACCTATGTCTCTATATATAATATCTTCAAATACACCAAAGATCCCAGGAAGGGTGTGAGTATAAAACATGTAGTATTTCACCCAAATACTTACCTACGCATTCCAATAAGATAGAACATGTTAAAAAATTCAGATAACAAATTAATATAAGACAATTAAAAATAGTTTATATCAAATACAATAACTTTTTTATGAAAATAATACATTCCAAAATAGTTATCCATGAAAAAGTAATTTCTATAGATAATAACCATACCATTGTTTCAAACCATTTCACACAACCCATTTAGAATAACCTATTCATTTCCATAAATCCACACATCCACACATGAGTTCCCATGCTAGAGATTAATATTTATTAGTGGTCTCTTATCGATTAACCATGCAATCACAAGGTAACCTTATACCACTTCCCCAATGGGTGACACCCATTCTATAATGTTACGTCAACAAAAATGAACAGAAACCATCATAATAGGCCATAGCCATGCCAAATCAACAAGTTCAATTCTTTTTAATAGTATATTTATTTAATTTTATATCTTTTTATTAAACCATATCTATAAATCAAAACATGCCATATTTTAAAATCAAAATTTCAAAAACATAAAACAAATCACATTCAACAAAATGAAATTCTAGAATTTAATAAACCATCTATTAAGTGGATTTGTTCTAACAATTTGATATATATTTTAGAACAAATTTTAATAAATAATAAAAAATCCATTATGTTCTAATAAAAGGAGTGCAGAGTGAATCCACATTCCTTGAAAACTATATCCAAAATTATGAATGACAGAAATTATTCAAAAAAAAGATTAAATCTTGAAACATGATCCATATATAATGTTCAATATCTTCAATACAACCATATATCATCAGGTTTTGAATCATACACGATGGATATAACAACAACAGAATCAGATAACTAATATAGGAGAGGTATGAAGATTAAATTTAGGAAAAACCTCTAAGAATGGGAACTTTTGAAGAAATTTGGCCTTCCATGCTCAATAATTTTATAACTATTTGCTCAAATATAGAGGTTAAGGGTCTAAAAAACCATTGGGAAGATAGAAAATTTAGTAAATTAGGAATTAATTGAAAAAATAACTAGATAAGGGGCTACAAAATCTAGATCTAGAGCTTTTTGATAAAACTATTAGTTGTGAATGGTCCAGTTCCATGGTTAAAATACATTTCACAAAAAACATATATGTTCAGAGTGTACATCACATGGTTCGATCGCATCGTTAAACAAACCATGTGTTAACCGAGATGAAGAAAAATATACTATAATCATTGATTTTCAATGGTTTCAATAATATTTTTCGAAACTATATTCTGAATCATGTTCCCACCTATTGACTACAATGTCACATTTTAGGGTATCCCAGACATGTTTTATGGTTAATAATAACAATTCTTAAACTATGATCATCCTATAGGTCCCTACACACATTATTAAACTATTCCAAACCATGAAAAACTCAACTGAAACACATTATATAGATACAATACCTATATGAAGTCATAATTACATGAAAACATGGCTGATACACTTACTCATGGGCTCAACATGAAGTTTGAATAACCATGTGCACTCTATAAAAAGTGAGTATTTCATAGGGCCTACAAAAATTTATAATTTTACATCATGGGTGGCCCGAATAGGAAAAACCATGAGGCCCTAGGTATTGCATTGGACCACATAGAATTGTTTAGACAAATTGTATGAAGTAATCATGAAGTTTCCACATGGCTCGTTCAACCTCTAAAAATTTTAGATCTTTATTAATTGAATTATCCCATAACTATACTAAACCATTACTTATCCCCTTTAAGAACATTACATGTAAAATATAAGATGTTTTAAATGGTTGTTTATGTGCCCATAAATCATCAAAATGTTGGGATTTTAATAATTGAGATGTTTAATTGTTGCACAATCTTACGTAATACCCATTATTTTATTTACCAATATTGTAACTGAATTCCATTATACTGATATACCATTATTTAATATTTTTAGTCCATTAAATAAAAATCCACAATTTTTCAATTATACTAGGGGAACTAATATACACATATAACATCACTTGAATATCCTATATTTTTAGACCAATACCTACACTATCCCATCTTAAAAACTCCTATTAACCTTTATTGTTGTCTGATTTTTCCAAAATACAATGCCTCAAATATCTGATCCCTTCCTCAAAAGATTTAATCCATGAGGTAGGGTATAGGTTTCCATTTCCCATTCATTTTATATTTCACTAAATTATTTTCTTTATCCTTGATTTATATTTGACAGTCATAAAATGACAACATTAGTACCATTATTTTTATTTTATTTCATTAATAATTTTTCAATAATTAACCACATAATAATTTTATATTAATAAAAAAACATGAATCATAAATTGTATGAATTACCATATCCATGAATAAAAATTTTTCATTTTCCGTGAATTTATAAAATAGATGTTTTAAATTATATTTTTTGTTTTATGAATACAAATTCTACAAAATTAAATTCAAGATGCATTTAAATAAAATTTATGATCTTTTACTATTTAGTAGAAACAAAACAACAAAACATAATCGTAGAGTTATAAATGATGTATAAATTTTTTCCCAAACGATATAAATGGTTTAAATGTTTTAAATATTGTGTCAATTAGAAAATTTCTGTAGTTATTTTTACGTTTTACATCAAAAATTATTCGCAATGTCCAATTTATTTTATATCATATTGTTTACTTATTTTTTAAATTAATGAACTATTCTATATTATCATTATCCATTAATAAAATATCAAATACATGTTGATTTAATATAAAACATCAAATAGATTGAATGAAAAATATATCATGAAAATAAAAAATATGTTAGGTAACTTATACCTATTTTATTTAACTGAACAAGAATATTCACCTTGAACAAGCTAAAACATTTTTTTTGGATTTTGGAAACTATTCATAAAATGTATATTTTGGATATATTTTAGTGGAAATAATATCATTGGTAGAATTAAAATTTTTTTATTCTATGGTATTTTATCTTATATAATAATATTGCGTTTTTTAAAATACTCATCTGTTTAATGGAGTTAAAAATAATATATGTTAATGCAATTTCTATTTTATAAAACAATTAATTAATGATATGATTCATTTGATAGAGTTTATCAATACTATAAAACATTTATTTTACAACTCATACAGACCATACATAGTTTATTTTTTTTATGAATAATTTAGGAAAAAAAATTTATTACGTTATGTAGATTTCGATGTGGTTTTGTTGGGTAGAATATAAATTTACAATAAAAATTCAATACTAATTTTCTACCTAGTGATTTTTTTAATATAATTTTTTAAAAATTAATACATTTTAGAAAATTTTATTTCATATAACAACTATTTTTAAAGTATTTTTTTATTGTCTATAATCCCTACGATTCATTAGATCTCATCTTTAAATAAAATAACACTTCTTTAACATTTTTTTTAATTGTAACTCTCATTTTGATGAAAATTTTATTAATATATAGGAGCCATAAAAAATTAATCAATTACAAATTTACACAAGTTGTAATTATTTCCATTGCTTTTTCTTATTAGATAAATTATTATAGTAAATGTCATATGTTTTCATAGTGGTTTTGGGGAGACTACAATAAATGAATAAAAACATTCTCATACTGATAGAATTATTCAATGATCAATTCAATTTACTCCTCACTATACAAATATATTTGAGAATGAATTGAAATTGTGATTTATATTTTTATGTTAGATATAAGACCTGGTATTTATTGATATTTATAATAAAAACTAATATTTATAAATGCAACTATAAACCAAAACTGAAACTCTATGGTCTATAACAAAGATCTTTTAATTTTGAATAGAACATAAAAATACCTCAAAAATATGCCTGAAAAGATTCTAGAAAAATATCCAAAAAATATTTGATTTATATAAAGTATATTGATTGTGTTAATTAAAGATTAATTCAATAGAACCCATTTTCTATAATGTTATTCTTACACCTTTAGTTTATAAAATAATGGAAGAAAATGATTTTAGATAATTGAATATCGCAATATGTTATATTTCAATGAGGATTTAATCTTATTTCATACAATTCATTAAAAAAATAATAAGTCACAAATGATGTATACCTCCAAATATTTATTAACTTTTGGATGGAGGTAACACTAGATATTACATTGAAAAGGAACATATATAGTTATAGTGAATCCTTTTAAATTTTTATTGATTAAATTCATGAAAAAAATGTTTACAAAATTTAATACATCATCATACGGAACATAATATAGAACTACATAGATTACGTGATAAAATATGAAAATGATGGTATTGATTTATTATCAAATATCATTAGAAGAAATTTCCCATATCAAATGTTTTATTGACTATATCATATAAATCATATATGAATTATATCAATTTATATGATATGTAATTTAAAGCGCATTAGTCTGTTGATCATCAAATTTCACAACCATATTTTAAAATTGCTTGTTATATTATTTTAGATTACACTATATATAACAATTTATTAAGGATATTGATATTAAGATTAATTGGTGATTCTATATATTTAATACCTTTAATGAATAAGATATTTGTGGATAAGAATTAGATAATCTATGTAATATAATATCAGAACATAATGAAATATTTTTCGAGAAATGTTCATCCTTTTATGGGTAAATATGTTTTATGAATGATGGAAAGTCATAATATTGATAGCCTATATTATAGTATTATAATGATTTAAAATTTTCATGAGTTTTGGATTTTAATTATCTCAGTTTGTTATGTAATAAAATTATGAAATATAATAAAATTCATAATTAATGGAGTAAGAGTTATATAGTAAAATTGTATTAAAATAATTAATACATTTTATGTTTTCCATATTCTATATTAATTAACCATTTTATTAATTCCATGAAACATTGAGAGAGTGTGATTTAACACTAAATTCAATGAGAATGTAATGTTTCATTTTTTTTTTGGTTTTATGATTCTATGTTCAAAAATAGAAAATATTTATTTTTGATTATAGGTTTGATTGAAATTTATTGAATAAAATAAAAATATTTTTATATAGTAATCATTTATTTATAAAAAGATAATGATAATGTTTATAGTGATGTTTTATCAAATTTTCATAAGAGAAAATTTGTGCATGTGGTGTATATCAATATCATCTATGACATGTATGATTGAATTATTACACTAGTAAAAATTACAATTGGTTGTATAAATGAAATTAATATATTAATAAGACTATATCATAGTTTGTATTTAATGCCAAAACATTCATATTGGATGTTATATAAACATAATAATCATATCGTTGATTAGATACCCAATTGCATGATTATTTTAGATGATATAATTATCATTATATATACTAAAGTGACTACTAATTTAAATTTTGTTATTGGAATGTCAATTTAGAATCAAAATTATTTTATCTTGTATGGATTAAGGAATAATATAATAATTTTCATTTTATGAATGTATTGTCTCATAATATCCTAGATGATCGATTTGGGGACTATTTAGATTCAAAAGTGGATCATTTTTTATAATCAAACTCATTTCTAAATTGTGTTGTGTATAATAATTTTGATGCCTCAGTTTGGATTAAATATGGATGGGTAAAATAGATAAATGATAAGTGGGTACATTATCGTCAATCATTTTAAATTGATGATGCTGTTATATTGGAGATTTTTTAGACCACCGTTATATATTGTATTGAGTTTTAAGAATTTTTGGGTAATATTACACAAAAAATATAGGTAGTTTAAATGGGAAATTCTATTCGTACATGGTGAAATATTAAGAGGTATAATTTTAGAAAATTATGTGTTCAAAAAATTTAGTTTTGTTTTTATTGTTGAGAAGATGACCAAGAATAGATTAAAATGGGTTTGACATGTTATAATTACACCATATGATTAACCTATTAATGAATTATATTTTTAGAAAAAAAATAAATTATTTAAATATGTACATGAACATGTATAACAAAATTTTATAATATCATTCATGATAATATTTTTCTAAATGGTTTCAATGAAAATATGTTCTATAATAGTGCTTATTAATGATGTCGAATCCCTGTATTCTACCCTATTTAAGATGATTTAAGGATTTTTGGATGTTTTATAGTTTCTATATATAACCACTCATGAAACAATACCCAAAAATAATTTTTAACAAAACTACATAGTCTTGAACACAATATAATATAACCTTAATTATTTGTGACAAAACAATTTCTAACAAAATAAATAATAATATATATAGTGTAACATGTGTCCCTATGGTCTTCAAAATACTTAATAATTATTACAAATTCCCAATTTATAATAATAATAATGTAGTGGAATCTATAAGACCATCCTTACCGATCAAGCTATAAAATATATTTATCATTAGAGGAATTAATAAATAGAGTCTTCCTTAACCACGAACAAGTTATATCAGTATCCATCATAAATATTAGAAAGTTCATTTTTCTAAAAAAAATAGATTACAACATTTTAATGTTGGACAAGTCAATATCATATTAGTATGTCCATACATTCTTAATTATTTAAATATATACTTATTAGAATAAAATAATACATAAAATATTATTTATTCAATATATGAGAACAACACATATAATAGAACGTTGAAAAGACATATACATAATTAGTCTCACTCCAATGATGGATTAGTTGTCATACATGTATTACTTTATAAAAATTCCCAACTTGGATAAACCCCCATTACATATTAAAAATAATCATCCATCACATTCTAATTACCTTATAAAAATTGTTTATATTAAATATGTATCAAATTATAGAGTTTTTCTTGTAGGATTACTTATTAGCAATAGGTAATTGGGATTATCATGACAAAATAACCCTATATATACCAATGAAATTTTATAAAATATCACATGTTATAGTCTACAGTGTCCCTATAGATAATAATCCACACTTTTGAAAAATGTTGAATATATATATATATATCTCTATAAGAACCACCTCTCTCAATAATCATAATATTTTTTCAAAACACTTATATTTTAATAAAAAACATATATTAGGAATGAAATTGTGTTTTATGTGACGCCATGTCCCCTAGGGCCCATGTTGTGACTACCCCATTCCCACCTTCCATAGGCCAGGGGTTGGTGACTAGCACTAAAAGGCATATACCAAAAGGGAAGGAATTCACTTTAACATTTTTACATGCACACAACACAAACTGCGGAAAGGTAAACAATAAGTAAACTACAACTGTCAGAAGACATCAACTGTGGGTACAGTACAAAATGAAAGTAAATGGGAAATAATACAAACCCAAAACAAGAAGACTGCAAAAAATGGGGTAAAAGATCACTTATAATTCATCTACTGAAAACCCAATCAAATGGGTATGTGTAGAGTAACAATCAGAATCCATAAAAGCATGCCATCCCTACCTGCTCTAACAGGGTACCAACTAATCCTAAGCCACTAAATCCTCTTCTGACAATTCGTTCTTCTGCAAAAGTCACGACAAGTGAGGGAAAATTCCATGCAGGTGAGAGTAACACAATACTATTTCGGGACCACAATCTATAATTGAGAGACCACAAACAACAACAACAAATCATGATCATAAAACAAGATAACTCACAAAATGTATAACTCAATGTAATAGAAGTAGAATTATTATTTGTAAAGATAAAAAATTTTAGGGAAGAGGGATCCATCATCCAGGCCCACTAATCACCTGGTATAGTGGAATCACTGATGCCCTATCATCTCTGGTGCTAGTTGGATCACATCAACCCACTCATCTCAGGGCTAGCTAGATCACTGAGACACACTCTTCTCGAGGCCAGCATGATCACCATGACCCACTCATCTCTTTTAATATTGGTTAACTATGACCAGATCATCTCTAGGCTGGTTGGATCACTATTACCCTTTCATCTCTTGGCCGGCTAAATCACATAGTCATGCTCACCTCTAGGCCAGCCAGATCATTACGCCTTGTCTATCTCATGACATGTTGGATTGCTAATACCTTCTAATCTATGGGACAACTAGATCATTATCACATGTTCATATCTTCGCCAGATGGATCACTTTGACCCACTCATCTTTGTCCAACTAGTTTGAATAGACTCACTCATTATATATTTCACATCATGTCCAGCTATAGGATTCATTCTCTTAGAACAATTGATTCTGATAGAATCTATTTGTAAATCCACCGTTCACATCTCATTTATAACTAAATATCACATATACTATGCCAAAATGGACATCTCATCACAAGGGTCCCAACAATAAAGAAAACTTGTCAATCAGATGCCCATTCTAAATATTTTGTTCATTTTAGTAAACTTATGCAACCTTATAATTTCAAATATATCATTACATTTTTTAAGCATAAAAATATATAAGATTAAAACCCATGTATTGTCATTTATATGTTCTTAGATGTCTACGTACATATAATATAGAACATGGGGATAAAAAACACTTCTTTATTTAATTTAAAAATAGAGATCCTAACTTTTTTTCTCTTTTAAATGTTCATATCATAACATGGGTAGACTTGAACAAAGGGATGAGATAAAATGACTGGTAAGGGAATGAACATAAGGACACATCTTAGGCACATGAGTTTGGAGGAATGACATAATGAGATACAATGATTGGAACGAATGAAATAATATCATATAAAAAAGGAATAATATAAATGTGTAAGAATCATGAAACATGACTTTAGTGTGGGTAATGGCTAACCGCCAATCCCAATTCCCATTTTGACAACTCATGGCTAACTGCCAATCCCGATTCTCATTTTAGTATGGGTCATGGCTAACTGAAAATACTGTTTCACATCACATATCATGAGACAGAACGTTACCCAATGCATTGGAGAACTATCTAGGATCCCACATATCATAATTTTCATAAATATTCATTCCACATAAATTATCATACAAAATCAACCACACATAAAATAATGGAATTCATGGAATGAATTGGGTGCCACAATCACGACATAAAGCATAACCAATGGTTGTATCTTGAATGTGTCATTGAAAAAAAGTATTAGAACATACATGGATTTATATAGGGTAAATTATCCAAATAACATGGTAAGTGGTGTCAAATAGATTTGACAACATATACGAAATGTATTTTTGAAACATTAACATTAAAACATTTTTGTGCTGTTTTAAGGAAAATACTATTTAAAAGTAATAATAGAAAAGAGGGAAATATATTATATAAAACAGAATTGAACCAAGAATGTGTTCATAATAAAAAAATTCTTTAAAGCCAATGTTGGCATAAAAATGTGGATAGATTGCACTTGAAATTGGGATATTTTTTTGGAAGTTCCCTAAATACAAGTTTCCTTATTAGAAATCTATATGGAAAGATTATATTAAAAACATATATATGCACTAAAGAGTTTGATGAATGGGTCTTCATAAATGAAATGTATAAAACTAAATATAATTTTTAATATGTTAAAAAATAGATATGATAATTCCTTTTTGTTATAATGAATGATAAGGTGACTCGAAAGAACAAAGAAGGTCAGGGTAGAAATCGTTACGGTTTATTGGCATGGTGTCGAGTGTACGTAAGAGGACTCGATAAGAGATAAATTTTGTTTCTCATCACTTATAAATCATTATCAACGTATGAGAACGGTTTGAAAGATTACCCCATCATTTGGGATTACACAAAAAGGCATATCAAAGAACACAATCATTATTAAGATAAAAAGGGAGAGGATCCCCTACCTCAAATCCAGTGGTGTTATCTACTTGTAAATAATTAACTGAATTGACCAATTAGGATTATTATTTTATATATAAAGAACATATTTTTCATATAATTGATTTATTATATCCCATTTTGTTTCATTATATACCCTTTTTACAGAAAAAGAATCCATTTCATTATTATGGATTGTTTTCTTACATGGTTTTAATGACCGGATTGTTTATAATCATGTTTGGATAAATATGTAAGATGTAAGTGGTTGTAAAGAATTAAATTTATATGTTATTAGAGAACATAATTTAGATTACGCAGTTACATAATTAATTTTTTTTTACAATGAGTGATGTCTTAAAATTATATAAAACCATAGTGATAACCATTTTGGTTAATCGATGGGTTTGATTACAATGAACATGTTTTCTATTAGAATATAATACCATTAGTAGAAAAGGACTATAGAAACATAAAAATGATGTATTACATATAAAATAATCTAGTTCAACCATAACACAAATGAATTCATGACCAAAATTAAACATGATAATAATAATTGATAAACCATTATCCTTGAATGTGCTAAATTAACACATATAAAATGATTCTTTCATTTTATAAAAATTAAATAGGGGAAATGAGAGATTATAATTATGTATCCAATTATCATAATATAATTCCATTAAATGTATATTATAGTATTTATCATACCATTTGAGTGATGTTAGGTGAGGAAAGAAACAAAAAGAAATTAACTTGAGAGAAATGAATGAATTGGAACGAGAAATTTACCTCTTGGAACTACCTCCATTGAAAACCTCATATTGGAAGAGGATTTTGAATTTTTGAGAGACTAGGGGCCTTTGTACATGGGTAAGGCGAAATGGGAGATATATGGTCAGAATATTGGAA
This sequence comes from Viscum album, assembly GCA_963277665.1. NCBI lineage: Eukaryota > Viridiplantae > Streptophyta > Magnoliopsida > Santalales > Viscaceae > Viscum > Viscum album. Next base: position 837,451,255 of record OY728138.1, read on the forward strand.
TGTAATAAGGCATGAGAGTAGAGAATAGAAGGGACAGTGAGAGTGATTTTATAGTGGAGGAGTTGAGTGTTTTCATAATTTTATAATCATTTTTTTTATTAATTTCACTCAAGAACAAAAATATTGATGATTTACAAAGAAACAAAACATTAATAAACTCATGTGTTTTCTAAACATTTAGGCTTACATCATCAGATCATCATCAATGACTGAATATGTCACATATTTTTCATTTATTAAAAATTATCGTATTTTACTATTCACAAGAAAATGCATTATTTCAAAAAAGGTCCCAAAAAATTACCCTAACTATTTGTTGACAAGTATAATCCAAAAATTGAATTAAATTTTAAAAAATAATTTTCTATATATGTTTATTTTAAAATTTTATTAAACTCATAATTTATTATTAAAAAACTATTTTAAAGCATTCATTAACTTATTCTAAAATATATGCACATCCTAATTTCACATTAATATTATTTTAATACTATCATTGGTAAGATTAATATTCATTATGGTATATAAATTTTCAAAATGGTATGTTAGTATTCACATGGATATGTATCTATTCCCCAAAAAAAATTATGTTTTTCTTATCAGACTCAAAATAGCTAACTGATCACATATCACTTAGTAGTAAATTACATTGTGATTTTTATGTGATTATATGAAATATTAATAATATATGAACTTCCATTTATAATACATTGTGTCGTTACATTCTTCGCATGTTGCATATCCGTACTTATGGTTTTACTATAGTACCTAGACCAGATGAGTAGTCTTGTTGCGTTGAACATTTTCTCTATCATTAAAGATCATAAATCACTACTCCGCATTGGAAACATCATCCTATAAATGTACAACCTCTTAAGAGTTTTCATGTTAATGGTATGGTATGTACTTCATCAAGAGAGAGACATGAACAACATCATGTTCTTTTTACATGGTAGGTAGAAGTTCTAGTTGATAGGCCAGAAATCTGACTCGATCAAGGATATCTCAGGGGATGACATACCTAGGAATACAAAATCATTTATTTACAATCATCATGGCCATAATCCATGGGGATATGCATAGAAATACCATGTCTTCATCATTAAAATGATGGTCTCGTTGAAGATTGTCTTCATAATTTTTCTATCTACATTGGGATATCTTGATATTCTACTGAAGGGTTTTACCCTTCTACACCATATCCTTGACCATTTTATTTCTTCAAATAATACTCTGACTAAATTCATCCCAACACATCTATGTTCTTCACCTTTTCCTATAATGGGATTTTTATGGTTCCGTCCGGATGCTCGAGTTGAAACTATTTCTGTAATAGAATTCAAGTATTAGAGGATGTCGGTCCAACACCCCTTTTAATTCCATATAACATTATCTCAACATGTCTATTAGTTTCTGAATGGTCTTCTCAGATTGGAAACTATTTTTAGGATGATTTGTTGTACAGAAGATTAGTTCAGTTCTTAGATAATGTTGGAGACATTTCTAGCACATTGAGGTGAATCTTGGGTAACTATCAGATAAAATAGATAGTGGTACTCTATGATGACTTACCAAATCTATTATGAAGATATCTGCTTTTTGATCCAATTATAAGTCATCAAAAATCACGAAAAATTTTGTTGTTTTTGTAAAATGATCCATAATGACCAATATATCAAAGTTTCCTCTAGATGACCTTGGATTTCCAATAACAAAGTCCACGGTAATGTTCTCCCACTTCCATAATTGTATGGTTAGTTATTTTATCATCCCCTTATACTTCTCCTTATCATCCTTCACTTTCATAAAAACTTGGAACATTGATGTTTATTCATATATTCCCATTTTCATATTGTCCCACAAAATTATTTATCGGATATCTCAATAAATCATTTTCACCCAAGGTGGATAGAGAAGGTTGAGCTTTGTGAACCATTAAAAATATCCTTCTATATATCAGGATTGGTTGGTACACATAATCATGATCAAAATCATTCATCTCTTTCATCATTAATCATGAAATCCAAGCATTTCACCAATTAAACATCTTCCATCCTTTTCATAATTTCCACATCCTTTTGTTGGGAATCCTATATTTTCTCCCAGAGGGATAGTTGATCAATAATTTGAGAACGGATTGACGATGTTACCCCCATAATGATTCCTATTTCCGTTCATTTCAAATCTATGATGATAAGATCCTTTTAAATTATCATCATTGATAAAGATGTGGGATAATTTCTACATATAGAATCTTCCACATTATTTTCCATACTAGGATGGTAGTGGATTGTGAAGTCATAATCCTTGATGATCTCTATCCATCTTCATTGTCACATATTAAGCTATTTCGGCGTGAATAAATATTTGAGACTCTAGTAGTCATTTATATCTCACACTTCTTCCCAAAGAGGAAATGCCGCATGATTTTAAACTTAAATACCATAGTTTCAAACTCCATATCATTGGTGGGACAGTTTTCTCAGGGGTTTTTTATACCTTGAGGCATAGGATATCACTTTATCATTTTTCATCAGCACACATCCTATTTCTTTATTTGAAGCACAACATTACATCACAAAGTTTTTTCCATTTTTTGGGAGTGTGAGTACTTGAACAATGAGAATCCTCTTTTCAAACTCTGTGAAATGGTCTTCTAATTCTATATTCTAGAAGAACAGTACTCCCTTACGTGTCATATTTTCATTGGGTTTGATAATTGTGAATTGTTCTTCAAAAATCATTGACAATACCCACCTAGACCGGAAAATTTTCACATCTCTTTTACTGATTTTTCCATTAGGTAACTCTTCAATTGACTATGTCTTATAAGGGTATGAAGATATTCCTTCGATATTGAAAAATTTCCCCAAGAATGATACTTCCTCCATCAATAATTCCAATTTACTATACATTGAATAAATATTCTTCCTTTTCAAATTCTTTAACTTATTATTCAAAATATCCTCATATTCCTCCTTTTTTCTTGGAGTGTATCATTATATCATAAATAATGACTAATCCAATTTATTTGAGGTAATATCTAAGACTCTATTCATTATACACATTAATATTTATAGAGAATTAGTGAGTCTGAAGGGCGTCACTATGAAATCACAGTGTCCATAACTCATTCGAAAGCTTTCATTGGAATATCATCTTTCCTAACATTTAAATTGTTATATCCCGATCAAAATCCCCCATCAGGTAAATAACATTCCCCCACAAAGCTGATAGAACAAGTCATCTATCCATGGTAGGGTATACTTTGTTCATTATCATGATTTTTTTTGATCTCACAATAATCAATGAACTGACATATTTAGCTATCCTTCATGATGACGAAGAGGACTGGCACACCCCACGTTGAAGAACTCAGGAGAATAAAACTCTTCTACATATTATCATGTAATTGTTCTTCATATCCTTCATCACAATATTGGCCATTCTAAATGGTGTTTTTGAAATAGGAGGAGATCTAAGGATCTATTCAAATTATAACTCAACCACTCAGTCAAGATGAATACAAGAAAACACTTTAGGGAATACATCAGAGTAATCCCTCATGATGGGAATGTATTCAGGATTTATTCTCCCCTTTGTCTCAATCATTTGAGCTATATATTCTTTATCACAAGGAAGTAATATCCACACTTGAGGTGATGATTGAAAAGGAGATTCCTTTTCATCCTTACATTTGAAAAGAATTTTAGATGCTTTGTTATGTAAAGAGTGATCTCCCTTTCACAATAGTTGATGATGGCTTTTATTAAATATATCCATTCAATGCCCAAGATAGTGTCAAACTCTTCTAATATTTGGCTTCTTTCGATCATGGCAGTTTATTATTGAACCACTGATGTTTTTCACTATTTTTTCTTCATAACATGAGTCTAATAAGACCAATGAGAGTATCCAATCTCTATTTCCACCTTGTGGGAACAATGAAAAATCTCCTCATAACTGTCGAAGTCTAGAATCACTACTGATTTTCATAGACGCAACTTCACCCTGCTAAAGTAGAGATCCAACATGATTTCTGTGTTCATGAAAAAGCCAGAGGCATACCATTAAATCCTTTTGATGTTATATTATTACTCCTCAATGGAAAGATCATCCTTCTACATGATTCCAAGTAACTCCCTTTCTATCTTAAGATGGAGGGTTTGAGGGATGTATTTGTTCTAATAAATCTTCTTGAAATCCTCACAATCCATGTAATCGATTTCCAATTGGGACATAGTATTAATGATAAGTTCCCACCACTAGTTAATATCCCCATAAAAATGGTAGACTTCCAGTAAAACAGTCTCTTCTATTGAGCACTGTATTATAGAGAATATTTTTCAACGGAGTTAATCCATTGTTCCGCGAGGAGGGGATCCGTAGATATGATAAAAATGGGATTCCTTTAACGAATGGAGGGTTCTATGGAAACATGGACATTCTATGGAGGAGGAGGTCATTATGCATGATTCAAGTAATTATTCATAACTCAATCCCACTGATCAAGTATTGTATTGATGTTTTGAGAACCCAATCCCATCATATAAGGCATATCATTAGGGAATATTCCCATTTACTATCTTATTTATTATTGGAACGTGTTCTAATATTTTCGTCCATTAACTATGAAAAGAACATATAATTACAAGGATTTAATAAATAGATATTGATCATAATGATGGAACTTTGAACATAAAATGATTAACTAATAATGAATAAGTATATCCAAACTTCTTATTAATTATGCTTTAATCTAGGTTATCCCTGATCTATTTCTTATCATATATTCATAATGTATGTTTTTATTCCTTTCAAAATTTTTGTATTATGCTCATGAATCTACCAAAGCATATCACATGGGAGTGTCATAACTAAGTGTGAATCAGGTCTCATTGTTTTGCACCACTTCTCATTCTAGTCCAGATCAAAGAGGTGATTTTGGGTTTTACCCCTAGATACATCTATTCTAATGCAATATCTACATGCTCAAATCAAAATACGGTGGTATTTTAATGAATAAATAATTATTCAATACTCACCAAAATGTTGTAATGTTGTCATATACATAGATTTATCACTAATTTTGTCACATAGGTAATCTAATATTAAAATAAAAAAATAACTATACAATCCTTTGATATCATCTATAATGACCCTAGCCTTTTACATATAACATTACATGTTTTTATGCATAATAATACATAAGAGTACAAGCTACAGACCGTTAAGTAGAGTGTCTTGGATGAATATATACATAGAACATAAAACATGGGGTTAAACAAAAAACATCTATTTTTAATCTTCATGTAGACATCCTAACATCTTTTGAGGACTTATATCTGCATAGGGTACCATGGGAAACACATGGACAATGTAATGAGCTAAAATGAATAGTAAGGGATTGAACATAAGGATATATCTTATGCACGTGGGTTAAGAGGCATGGCATAATGATATCTGAAGAATTGAATATACGAAATCATATCATCTAAGAATGGGATCATATAAACTTGAAATAGGAATTTTCCACACTTTCCAGAATTTTGAAACTACACGCCATGTAGTTTGAGTACACGTCGTGTACCCCCTCCCTAGGTATATCCCGTGTTTCAGACTGTGTCCTTGCTGTGTGGAATAATGAGTACATGTCGTGTGTCTAAACTACACGTCGTGTATTCCTTCCCCGCATACGCATTACCAGTCAACGGCCATGAACCGTGTTAGAGTCATTCTCTTTCCGTGTGCAATAAATGAGTACACGATGTGTGTCCAAACTACACGCCATGTAGTCCTTCCCCGCGAATGCGTTACCCTCAAACTGTGTGTTGACCAGTCAACGGTCATAGAGCCGTGTTGGAATCCGCGTGGAGACCGTGTGAAAGAACTGAGTACACGCCGTGTACCATAAATTACATGTTGTGTACTTCTGATTTTCACGCATATAAAAGGAGGGTTCCCCTCATCCTTTCAACTCACACCTCTCCTCCCCTCTCCTCTGAGCAGAGCTCTCCCAAGAGACTCAAAGGATCTTCCTTCCATAACTTCTTCATCCAAGCTCCGATTTACGATCCATCAGCGGCCACGGGATCGTAACGATGACGCAGAACTTTCAAACCGGGGACTGTTGTCTTTCCTTCGGCCTTTCCATTCCAACTTCCACCCGAGGAGGTTTTTCCGGGACCCGACAGAAGTGACGAACGTCGACAGACATCTTCTAAGGTTGATCCGGAGGAGAATTGCGATCAAGAACATGTTGAGGTATGGATCTTACCTTCGTCTCTCTAATTTGTGCATCATGCGGGGTGGGTTTTCTTTTGTTTACGTGAAACACTTTTGAACTGGTTTAATGAAGTTAATAACTGGATTATATAATGGGGATGGGAAGTTGTGATTTCTATTACTTTATATCCCGTGATATTATGTTGTGAATTGAATGAGATTCTACCTACTGAAAATCACGATCGTTGGGGGCCTTTTCTTACACAATTAAATATTTCCCTCTCCTTCTAGATTTTCTTATGGATGGAAACCTTGTGGATTGTAGAAATTGGATAATCACGTAATGTTGGCTGATTAAATGAAAATCTGGAACCCTTGTGTGACCACACCTGTTAAACAAAATGGAATAATGAACATGTGGGTGTTGTCTTGGTTACATGGCATGTGATTGGGGTGTTTTGTGGGTTGTTGTGGACCAGGTGAGCAGCGGGGATGTGGTTGACTTGGTTGTGGGTTGGTGTGAATGTAGTGTTGGTAACGGATAGTGGGGCTGCAATAAATGGTATTAATGGGATGATGATGTATGGGTTTCAGTGCAGTTGTGGTTATGGCAGTTGGTAGTGGGGCTGCAGGGTTGGGTTTTAATGTGAACGGGTAGTGGGTTGTGAATAATAAATTAAAGTGGAAGAGTTAATGAATGGTGGGGCAAGGTATTGAAAGTGAATGGTATCAGAGGTGATGGTTGAGAGATAGGATGTAGTCTGAAGTTAGGCATAGTGAGGATTGAATGGGATGGTAGGGAAACTTTGTTAGTTAATCTTGGTGTGTGGTTGTGAGGCCCAGGTGTGTGAGGGCGGGATAGGTGGTTGTGAGGCCCAGGTGTGTGCGGGCGGGATACGTGGTTGTGAGGTCCAGGGGTGTGCGGGCAGGATGCGTGGTTGTGCGGCTCAGGTGTGTGCGGGCGGGGAGAGTGTGGCAGCATCAGGACGTTCGTCGTTAGGAAGAGAAGCTAACTAAAGGGAAATGGTGCGGGGTACCCAATACTCTTGTTTCTTATATACTACTATCTATTGTGCTTGTGTTTTTGGTGAGTGTGGCTGGTGAGGATGGGAGGATAGAATTCCTTTCTAGGTTTCTACTGTTGTTCTCACAGTACATTAGGATGTCTCCTAACTTGTGCATGAGAGCATTAGGATTCCCTACTGAGTACACTTGTATTCTCACCCTACATTTAAATTCAGGTATCCAGGAGGACTACCAGGGTTTTGCGGGACCCTACTAGTCGGACAGTTGGAGTTGTTGCAGTTGATGTTCTCTTGTTTTCTTTTGGTATTGTACTCTGAGATTTCTTGTACATGTACCTTTTATAAAATTGTTTGAAAATGCATGTGGGATTTTTTTGGGTTTATTCATATACACTGGTTCTTTTCCTTTTTTGTGGTTGACTTGTCATATTTCCCAATCATTAAAAATAAAAAGGGTAATGCCTCCCATATTTGTGAAAAACTCATAACCTTGGTGCTAGTCGCCACCCAGGGGCCTACTGGAGGCGGGACTCGTGGGTCATTATCTCCCGTTCACCATTGCCAGCTCAGGAGGGGAATCTTTGGTTGGAGGGGTTTTTAAAATATATTATTTATTTTGGATAATCATTTTACCCTAATTAACTTATACTATCATTATGAATCTAGATGGGGAGAATGAGTGAGGGGAAATACATCTAAATTAGGAAAATTGATTTGGGTAAGATAATCAAAGATCTAATTGATATTCATACAATGATATGACATAAGATCATTTTTATATCCATTTAATGAAGTCTTAAAAATAATTTAATGATATAATTTAATACCATAATAAATCATTTAACATAGTATATTCTTGTAATATTCTTCCTTCCTTAAAATCTAAAACTCATTTAAATCATAAATAAATTGATATATATAATTCAAAAAATACGATGTGAAACAAAATGAAATAAAATTCAACTTACCTTGGATCGATATGTTTGAGAATTATAATATTGGAATTTGTTCAAATCATTATTTAATGGAAAATATTATACTAGTTTTTAAATTATTTTAGTGTTTTATTATATATAAGATTAATAATGATTATTGAATCAGAAATTTTAGGATTATTTGGTATTTTCTAATATATTGTGATGTGGAAAATCTATTTTATTTACATTAAAAAAATCCCCATATTTCTTGATCTGGGATTAATTACAAATCATGCCCCAAAATCATATAGATGTTTATACTATTATATTAATTTTAACGATTATTAAAATGTTGATTAATATTGATACTTCGATATTAGAGGGAATTAGATCAACATTAACTCAAGATGAGTTTGGATATTGATATTTCTAGTAACCTTTTATCATATATATATTGATTGATAATGAAACAAATGTATTTATATAAAAGGGTATTTTTATAAATATTTATCATTACAAATACATTAATTATTTTTACTTTACTATAATGTTGAATAATATTGGATTAATAAAAAATCAATGATAAAAAATAAAATATGAGGAATATGATGATGTTTCTATGAATAAATTAGTTGATTTATTATTATTGACCCATATAATATAGTAGTATACCATCAAAGACAAAATAATAGTTAAATTATGTTGTATTTAATTTATTTAGAACATGCCAATTATAATTTTTTTCTAAGGAATAATTTTAGATTATGAAACAATTATCAATCGAAAAAGATAACAAGAAGCCACAATTTGTGTATAATTAAAATCTAGGGAAGGGATCTCAATTTAATAGACACGTATTAAATTATTTAGATTATTTCATACCAGTAGATAAACTATAATATTTTAATTTCTGGTCATGATTCTAGGTTCCAAAAACTCTAGATCATGAAAAACGTTTATTTAATACTATTGTTGTTATATAGTAAATTGTTTATGTTGGATTAGTGGATACGAATATTTAATTATATGATTAGAATAACAAAAACCACATAAAATTATACTTCCATGATGTTTTAACTATTATAATAAAATCATCGATACATATACTATTTTACCATATATCTTATAGGGGATAATTTGATTTCACAACCATATGTTTGGCAATACATAAAAAATTAATGTAATATGGAATTACAGGAAATAAATTTTTTTATAAGAAAATATTTTTTCGTGGAATTATATATATTATGGTAGAATCACCAAGGAAGAGTTCATTCATCTATTGGTTTCAATTATTTATCATATATAATAGTTTTTTGAAATGAATATATGGGTAATATTTTATCCTTATTTTTTAGAATAAAGAAAAAAATATTCTCTCCTTGTTCGGTATATTATAATCAAAAGTTTTAGTTTCAATATTTTATTATTGTATGTAGAATATGATAATTTTAGATTTCCAATAATACCTTTATTCAATTTAAATATCATTATGTTTCATTTTAAAAAACTATGTTTCCTCTAACCAATACTTCATAAATAATATTAGTGAACCCTTAAATTAGATAATTAGGGATCCTACACTAGAACATCATATTTCATAACAAATAATTGACATCATATTGCGAATGTCTATAAAAATACGTTAAAATAATTCATGTTATATTTAAAAGTGAATTTTTGTTTAAAAAACATGTAATTATTTTAATATGAAATTGAAATCTAGATCATAGATAATTATAGACCAAATTATTCAACATCGATTAGTACATAGTCATATGATATAAATATTTGAGAATGAGGACTCCCATATCATATTACAATAAATAATTAAGTGGAACTATTCTTAATATCCTTAAACAATCAATTAAATAACTACTATGATGATTTTATAATTCTATACAGAATTCAAATGATAAAATAATAAATATATATATATATATATATATATATTAATCTAAAATAGTAATATTTTTGTAATATATATCATGTTTTACAAAATTATGTATGATTTTTTTAGTATATTCTATCAAAAATAATGATCTATTACACTATTGAAGTTAGTGATCAATGATAAAAAATGGACTAATTATTTAATATTGTTTTGAATTTCTATTATTTCCTAGCAATTTAGGTAGACAATAATGTCAAGTATATCATATATAACTTCTGGATTTTGAGAATAATATTATTTTACATAATTTATCTAATGATTTATCCCAAACATATTTTTTAGGAAGTTAATCATATTACAATTTCCTATCATAGTGTAACCCAAATATTACAATTATATTATTCAGGGTACTTTTTTTATTTAATGATTATATCAAATATATGATAACTTATGTTGGGGTTTTAAAGAGGAAAATATATTAGAAACCCACTTTGGAATCACCATTAAATATTTATTATTGATCTCTTAAAAAAATTACACAATAATGTATTTAAAACCAGATAGTTTGAGGTATTTTTAATGATATCACTATCTACATCCAAATATATAATTTTTTTCCATTTTATCACATGAATTCCATATTTTTATATATGCATATTTTTATTTAATTTATGAAACCCATAACATCAATCAAATTATAATAGTTTATTCATGGTAATTTTTATTCCATGAAAAAATAATGATCAATATTTTGAATCCATATAAATTTTTTATTTATAATATACTATAACTACAAAAAAAATATAAGAAAAAGATACATGAACATCTATAATAAATTATATTTAAATCATAAGATATATAGAACCCACTCAAGAGAATATATAGTGTGATAGGTGGAAAACCATTACTATTATATTATAACATATACGTTCATGGACTACGATAACTCTAGAAAAGTTTAAAAATATCAATATTTAACTAATTTCTCATTGTTAAATGTTTACATAATTCATTTATTCATAATTATGTAATAATTTTTATAACAGAACCCCAATTTTCATATTTAATAATCTAAACATCAATTTTAATTTATATAAATACAATTTAATATCATACCTACCTTGTACCCTATTCAATTTTTGGTGTGACATCCATTCAAGTATTTTGGAAAATTTAATCTTATCTTAAAATCATATTCACATATAAAATTTATATATATTACAAATATATACGTATAAGATATAAATATTTATGTGAAGAATTTAAAATTTTAGACCCAAACTTTTCAAATTATTGAACAATGTAATATATGAACACTTCATATAATTAAAAAATCATAATAAATTATAAATATGTAAAAAATCCATAAAATTTATATATAAAAAATTCACATCTATGTCAAAAATAAGTACATATCATTTTTAATAGTTACATTGTCTTCAATAATTATTTTATAATTGTTCAAACATTAAATTTATAAAAAATTTAAAGATAATATTTTGTTACACATATGAAAAAGTCTTATACAAATTTATAATAAATTATATTCTTTAAATAAGAATATTTTTATTATAAAATGAAAAAAATTCACTTAAACCATTAAATTTTAATATTTTTTTATAATATATCAAAAATTTAAATTATCTCAAATTTTTAACTAAAATATAATCCAATTATATTTCATTACACAATGTATTATATGTTATCTTATGTCATCTTTTTCATGTCATATGATATTAAATCAAAAATTAATTTCCATTAAAAAAGAATTTTATAATCAACCAATCGATTTAAAATGATTCATATGATAAGATTAAACCAATGTTATGAATAATAATATACATAATGATATCTAATAATTCAATAATGTTATGTTCCCATTTTTGGATTATATAATTTAACATAGTCTATAAAAAAATATTTAATATCATTTTTCACATTATAAGGATAAAAAACCATGATAAATGCATATCTTATGATGACTAATGATATCAAAATATCATTAAATGTGATATCATCTATAAATTCTTCTAAATTATAATTTCAACTGATATTTATATTTATTATATTGTTCACATGAATTGATTTTAACTAAAATTATTTCCTCATATAAAATATAATATATCTAAATATAATTTGAAATAAATTAAAACATGTACTAGGAACAAGACATGACAACTAGACTAGTGCATTATATGGCTTGAAGCATGCCTCCTTATATCATATATGGAATGCTCCAAACAAAATGGACCCATTTCAATACTTTTTTTTTTGAATTGGAAATGTTTAGTGGCTTATTGATGAAGGATTATTGTATGTTGAGTTGAATTTTGAGATGGAGGAGGGGTATGTGGAATGAATGTTTTAGTTTCATTATAGTGTATTATTTGAATGGAATATTGTTATTATGTCATGGACTTTATAGTGTGTTAGCTCAGGAAAGTGGTTGTGATGGTTGGTTGGTTATGGAGGTCAATATGGTGTGGGGAGAAGTATCATTTCACGGTATACCCGGGGATGGATGTCTTTTCGTTGTCACATTGTGTGTTGTTTTGATATGATCCATATGTTTCTCTAAAACCATACCTGAAGTTAATGGGATCTGAGTGATATTTTTCCATGGATTCTAGGTAGTGGTTAGACTGGGACCCTTTCCATTGAATCATCCCATGTTATCTATAGATTTGGTTGAATAACTAGTAAAATTTGTGAAATAAAAGTTGTTGTGTGGTTTTATATGAAAAGTGTACTCTACTATAAATTTTAGGTCATACTAGATTTTCATTCATTCACATTTTATTTTTGTGATTATTTGGTGAATCTACGGTTATTTTATAATACATTATACACCATCTTCATTTAATTTGATGAATGGATTCCAGAGTTCATGTATATGCTATTTGTGTGTATCTCTTTCGAAATATAATTATTTCATATTTTATCATCATTCATATAAGTTTGTGGTTGTGGGATGTGAATGTAATATTTATAGGTAATGTCAGTGGTTTATGATGGATATTGTTCCATAAAATAAATAATGTCTCACTGGTGTGATATTTATAATGGTTTCACTTCTTTCATCCAATTCCATTTCATTGAAAATTTTGTACGACTAGTTAATGTAGGGGATTGAGAACAGTCCATTTTTTTTATAAATTGTGAGATTACCATTCCTTTTTATTACTTTTTTGATTTATTCATATTAGCTTACTTAGTATAATAAACTGTAATTAAGTAAATTTATTGTGGAAATGATGACTTTCATGAATTTACATATTTCATGGTATTATATTAACTCTTGGTTTTTGTTCTCAAAATTGATATTAAACCATTAATATTATTGAAACATTTGTGATTTAATAGAAGTTTGTAATGATTCACCTTCATAAAAGGCTATCCTCCGAGAAAAATTAATTAACCATTTGTGTAGATGAAATAAATTTATATGAAATAATTTCAAATATGGAAAAGTGTTGTAGTATATGGATGATGAATTTGATTTTTTATAGTAGTGGAACACATTATGGTGTAAAATGTTTTTATTTGTTGTTTGTTTGAGTCTAATGACCCATACATTACATACATGGTGATTACATCAGAATTGAAGCATACTTATTACAACATATAACATAACCATGGTAGGACCGTACATGTATAATGTCTTTATAAACTAGGAAACATAAACCATTAGTCCATCAATCATCTTCATTTTCTCCCACTTATTTCATCATATTTAGAGTCCCATTTTGGAATATCCTACTTAATACCCATATTCCTAACCTGGGGAAAAGAAAACATACAAAATGGTGTGCTCAAATGCTCAGTAAGGGTAAGAAAAGAAATATAAATCATATTATATTCATAATAACATAAAATTTTGAATATATTATCCTGCAAAGAGATCATAAAATCATAACATCAGATAAATAATAGTAATGATATATAATCCAAATAATCATGACATAAAACATGAAACTTTGGGTCATACACACATAATCATAAAAAATCATTTAATATTAGTCAAGACTCATTTCCAAGACTATCATAGCGGAAAAATTCCATTACTGAACCGAGTTCACTCCTCGTTCCAGTACTGTATCACTGAACCAGATTAACCTCTCGTTCTAGCCATGTATATCTCACGAGATATAAATCATTAACCAATGAATTGGAAGGAGAAATAGGTCCCACCCATCTCATAATTAAATCATTCTTATGTGTGCCACAAAGTCATAAATCATATCATAACCCATGTAATAAAAATGGGATTCTTAAACATCATGCCATCAAAACATAATACATGTAAGATAAAAGGCCATCATAAAATTAATTCCATCATAACATAATCAAATAAATGTATAAATAGGGACATAAATAGAAACAAATATTATATTTGATGGAAAATAACTTTGATAAAACCCTTGAACTCAATTCATGGAGAAAATATCCTTTCTACTTTAAAAACATTATTCCTTTCTTAATATGTCATACTATTTTAAACTAAAATAAGTCAATTAAAAATAATCATGAAAACTTATAAGGGAAGATTCATGGAAATAATGTTTTATTAAATCATAAAAATCTATTCAGGTCATATAAGTTAAAAAAACATTCTTCACATACTTTGGCCGGAAAAGTCAAAAAGTAAATCGTACTAAAAATGAAAAAATATTCCTTTAATTAATTTTACTAAAAACTAATAAATGGGTAGAATTTGATTTATACAATTGTAGGATGATATAATAATATTACATTTTGAGGAAACATGCATGTAGATGATAAATATTCCCGAGTAAATTCTGAATTATAAACAATCTCGGATAACAATGAGATTGCGAGATTTTCCCTTTCCTTAGGTATGGTATTCTTTGTACGTATCCAAACCTCTTATATAATGATTTAAATAAAGTAATTCAATTATTATAGAATCATATTCATTTTTATGATATATCATATGTCCATATTCTTATCTTCTTATAAATAATATTTCATTCCTTCTTGTTATCCCGGTGTTCATTGCTTTATATTCTTATGTGTGATTTGTTGAATAAATTATTATTATTCTTTTTAGGTTATAAATACCTCATTTCCATAATGGAATTAGTGTAATATATATCATATTTATTCATTCAATTCATTTATATATTCATTATTCAATTATGATCATGTAAAACGAGTTGCATCACATCGTGGAGATGGTAGGCCGTACGTACGCAACAGTGATGATATCGTTCCCATGATCATGGAATTGTATTGAAGTGTATGTATAGTATTTCAGTACCAATATCACTTTAAAATAATTGTATATATTTATCTATTAAACTATTATACCCATCAACGTAAGGTGGTGATTGAAATCAGATTACACCACGGCGTGGAGACAGTATTCCGTACGTACGCGCGTGCGGTGATTTCGTTTTCCGTTGGGTGGATAGAAGGTGAATGAACGTTGTTTCATATTTATAATAAAATACCATTATATTAGTGATACTTATGTTATTACTTCATAATTAACCAACTAAATAAGGGGAAGTAGAAGATGACATAAATTTGAAAGAATCGATAACAGATATTACCTCTTTTTTGACACACCCCTTTGAAATATCCTCTTAGGGAATTACAATTTGACTTTGAAGAAGACCAGGACCACTATTGTGATTCTAGGGAAGTTGATAATGGAAATGGGTAGGGTTTGGCCATACTTGATGGCTGAAAATGGTGTGAGGAGGTGAGGGAGGAGGATCACTTATATAAGTGAGGGGAGGGGCACTTTAGGAAAAACATTAAATATTATTTTTTACTAAAGTCATATTCGGTTGTTAAGAGATTAAAATTGATTATTTCGAAGCTAAGGTGTGGTTTGGTCGAAATACTCTCAACCAATAGGCGTTAGAAAAGTTTTGGATTCTATTTTACCCTTTCATTTAGATTTAACTCTATGTTAAATAATTAAACTTTTGCTGTATCTTCTTGTTTTCATAGAATATTTGGTTAATAAACTTACTATGACAAGCCAAACAAAGCCCAAGTGGTTAATTATTAACATATATAACCTTATATAAGTCATTTTTCCAAATCATAGATTTTTATGAAAAAAATAACAATTAATAATATAACATTTGTTTTAAAAAGTATTTTATGTCAATTTTGACACTATTTGGTAATTGATTTTTGTGAAACTCATAATAGAATAATTAGTTCTAAAAAAGTTAATTAAATCAATTATAAATGTCATATTGACCTAAAAACTTAAAGGAGTTTATAAAAAGTCTCAAATTACATTATTTTGGGTATTTATATCATCACTAATGTTAATATTTTATTCATAAGGTAATTACTGCATCATCATTGTGTCATAACAAAATTATATTATTTAATGTCTAAAAATTATAAATAAAATACCATTATGTTAGAAATTTTTTTATCATTCTAATAAATATTTATAGTCTAATTTATCTTATGTATATCCCAATATTAAAAATGGTTTAGTTACTAAACATTGATTTTAACTCTTTTAACTATTCTTTAAATAAAATAATAATAAGTGTCCTAATCTAATCCAAGTAGACCTAAAGGGCAATATTTTATTCCTAAGGTTGTTTTTGGTTGAATTACACTTATACAATTGAATTAAGACAAGTTTTAGGGTAATAATAATATCATTTTACTCTTAATTACCCTATTTACTTTTAACCAAGGTAAATAGAAGTTAAGAGTTACTACTCACCAAATATTATTTGTATCTTATTGAACCACATATTACTCCTTTATATTAACCTTGTCTCTCAGATATTTTAAATTCCACTCACATAAGCGGTAAATTTATGTGTTATTAAAATTTTCAAATTCCCATAGGAGGTGGGTAAAAGATGGTGAAAAGTTCAATAAAATTTTTATACATTTAATATTATTATAAAATGACTCCAATGAATTAAATTGAACTTATATAGGTATTATGTATCAATTTTGACCTAAAATAAAATTAAATAAAATAAATAATTTTTTAAAATAAAAAGTCGGTTTTTAAATAGAAACCAAGTGTTGTCACTATTTATAAAAAATTGAAAGTTTTCAGAAAAAAAAAATTTTCACCCTAGGCTAATTTTGATATTCTGAGTCAAAAACTAAAGTCTATTTGACTGATAAAATTTATAAAATTACAATATGTGGGTATTACTATTCATAACATATAGTTTATATACTATTTTAATACCATATCGTTGTTTAGTGAAACTCGGTATTGCGTACAACTCACGCTATCGAGGAAGGTTGCTCCTATATGCAACACATGCCAAGACAATGTTGTCTGTAGTGACATATTCCTTTGGTGAAGCATATAACATAAAAAAAATATTTCTCATAAAATCGTGGGTGTTACATTCTACACCCCTTAAAATAAATTTCACCCTCGAAATTTGTCACTTTGTAACAAAAACATGAGGATACCTCTCCTTCAACATATCCTCAAGTTCCCATGTAGAGACTTCTAATTGGTGGTTCCTCCATAAAACATTCACCAAGTGAGTGGTCTTGTTCCATTGAATTTTTTCGCTACGATCCAGAATCTCTATCGGTTGTTCTTCATAAAAAGATCTTGCTCCAACGGTACAATATATGAGTTGAGTACATGTGAAGGATTGGGTATGTACTTTTTCAAGAGAGATACATGGAAAACCACGAGAACTTGAGAGAGATTCGATGGAAGCGCCAATTGATAAAGAACCTTATGAATACAATCCATTATTTCGAAATGACCGATATACCTAGGGCTCAACTTTCTCTTCATTCCAAATCACATTACTCTCTTCCATGGAGATATTATTAAGAACACATTATCAACCACTTCAAACTCTTGGTCTTTTCATCAGTTGTCGAAATAACTTATTTGTCGACTCTTAGCTGCTCTTATGTGTTGTTGAATAGATCATACCTTTTTTGCCATCTCATCAACAAGATCATGTCCTAAGAGCTTTCTTTCCCCAACATCATCCCAGCATGTTGGATTCCTACATTTCATTCAATAGAGAGCATCATATAAAGCCATATGAATACTATAGTGAAATCCATTATTATAAGAAATTTCAGCCGAAGGTAGGTGTTGATCCCAGCCACCTTTTAAATCCATATATAAATCTCTAAAAATGTCATCAAGATTTTGAATTGTCCTCTCAGACTGACTGTCTATCTATGGATGATAAGCAATACTGAAACTCAACTCTCTATCTAGAGTATGCTGAAGAATTCACCAAAAGTACGAGGTAATCCTCAGATACCGATCAGATATAATGGAATGTGGTACTCCATGAAATCATACCACTTCAATCACATATATCCTAGAAAGATGATCAAGAGAGAAATAATCTCTAATAGAAATGAAGTGTGCCGACTTCGTAAGGCGATCAACTATGACACAAATAGAATTATTTTTTTGGATGTTTTAGGATGTCCGGTGACAAAGTCCACAATGATTTTTTCCAATTTATGTTTGAGTATGGGTAATGGTTGTAACATCCCCTTAGAATTCTGTCTCTCAGCCTTAACTAGAAGACAAAAAAAGCATCGATAGACATATTTAGCAACATCTTTTTTATGCCATCCCACCAGAAGTACTCTTTCAGGTCCCTATACATCTTCATTCTTCCAGGATGAATTGAGAATGAAGAACTATGATCCTCATACAACATCTTATTCTTTAATTCTGGGATGGGAGGAAAACAATCCTGATTCCTAAACCTTACTATTTCATGACAATCAATGTGAAATTCAGGAACATTTGTCACCTTATTTTGTAACTCTACATCTTCTTTTTGTGCCTCTTTAATCATTATATGAATAGATGGTTGAATATTCATTTGAGAAAGATATGATTTGCCCCTTCCATTATAATTCCAAGATCCATCCTCTATAAAACCATAAAGATTGGATCATTTAGGATCCTCATGATGGATAATCTAGCATAGTCTTATCAACTTAATGCATCTGCCACCATGTTTGCTTTCCCAGGGTGATAATGAATCGAGCAGTCTTAATCCTTAATCAACTCCAACCATCTTCTGTGGTGCATATTCAGCTCCTTTTTTGGGAAAATATACATTAAAATTTTATGATTAGTATAAATATCACACCTTTCACCATAAAGGCAATGCTTCCAAATCATTAATGCAATGATTACCGAAGCTAACTCAAAATCATGAGTTGGTTAATTTTGCCCATGGATTTTCAACTGTCGTGAGGCATAAGCTAACACCATATTGGTTTGCATGAGAACACACCCCAATCCCTTATTGTATGCATAACTGTAGATCAGAAACCATTCTCCACTACAAGGATGTGTGAGCATAGGTGCACTGGATAACCTTATTTTCAACTCATTCAAATTATCTTCACACTCTTATGTCCACATGAACATATCCTCTTTTCGATTCAACCTATTTAGTATATTAGATAACCTTGAAAAATCTTTCACAGAACGTCGATAATATCCAGCCAAACCAAGAAAACTTTGGATCTCAGTTACTGTCAATGGTCGCGACCATCTTTAAATAATCACTATTTTGTTAGATCCACATATATCTCCCTTTTTGAGATTATGTGACCCAAAAAAGAAACTTTTTGAAGCCAAAATTCACATTTGGTAAATTTTGAATAATGATTCTAGTTTCTTAGGGTCTTCAATACAATTCTCAAATAACCATCACGACCTTCCTTGATCATTGAATATACATGAATATCATCTATAAATACTACCACAAACTAATAAAGATAGTCTCTAATGACTCAATTCATTATATCCATGAAGATAGCTGGGGCATTAGTAATACCAAATGGCATCACTATAAATTTATAGTGTCAATACCTTGTACGGAAATCCGTCATTGGTATAACCTCCTTTTTGACCCACTTTGATGATATCATTAACGAAGATCAATATTTGAAAAGTATTGATCTCTGCGTTGTTGGTCAAATAAGTCATCAATGCGTGGGGGTGATATTTTCTCTTCATAGTTATCTTATTAAGTTCTTGATAGTCAATGCAAAGTCTCATTGATCCATCATTCATCATAACGAACAGAACAGGTGCTCCCCAAGGTGACGCACTAGGGTGTATAAATCCATTATCAAGATTATCTTGGAGTTTCTTCTTCAAATCCTACAACTCAACTGGAGACATTATATAAGGTGTTGTTGAAATAGGTAAAGCACACAGTATGAGTTCTATTGAAAACTCAACTTTACTATTTGGTGGAAGACCTAGAAATTCCTCTGGAAATACACCATCAAACTCTGGTACAATGGGAATATTCTTAATCATGAGTTTCTCTCCAAATAGTTGAGAAAAAAAACTATCATTTATTAAAATCGAGACCCATAAGATGGATGAAATTTCCACTCGAAGGTTATGTTCATCCTTGCATTGATATACGATGGTAGATTGATCTGGAATATGAAATGTTACTTCCCTTCATTGGAAATTGATATGAGCTCCATATAAATAAATCCAATCCATGCAATGAATCACATCAAATTCCACTATAGGAAGGTTCACAAGATTTGTAGGAATCACTTTCCCACAAACATCGATCGGAGAAGAATTGTAAACTTTTGATGCGACTGTTGTTCCATTATGGGTTGTCACTTCTAACATAACATATAATTGTTGAGGTAATATGGAGATACCCTTAGAAAAGTATTCCGAAATAAAATAGTTGGTGGATCTAGAATCAAATAAAACATTTCCTACATTATACTGTATTGTAAGTGTACGTTTCAGAACTTTGTTATCGTACTCCTCATCGCCGATATAAATTGCTTTTTACTTTCCTTTTTCTTTGTCCATAAAAGTTTTTTGATCTAAATCATCATCAGCAGCCCTTGGATTTGGGAATTGTTTAGCATAATGCCTCATTTCCTTTCACTTATATCATTGAAGTGTAAGAGGTGCATTCTGTGTAGATATTTCATTGTTCGCATCAGTAGACATATTTTTTCCACCACTGCGGAAATCAAATTCCTGATGACCCTCTTTTCCACATTTGAAACATTTACATTTCCCTTTTAGACAATTCCCTCCATGTTTCATTCCATACTATGAGTGTAATGGAAAACTCATATTCTTTTTAGTGTGGTCTTTAGATTTCCCATTGAGTTGCATTTTCCATTACTTATTAGACCCATATGACTAATGGGTTACTTTAATCTCCATATCATCTTTGAGAGCACATCAAACAATTTCCTTGTAGATATTGATGTCCCTTATTTCCAACGTCGTTCGAATACTTGGTTTTAAGACACTAAAGAATCAATCGATCTTACTATTAGGCTGCATAATAATTTTGGATGCATATATAATTTGGAAAAACCACATAATCAAGTATTGAAGTGTATGTATACTATTTTATAATCAATATCAATTTACAATAATCATATATAGTTATTATTTACACCATTATATCCATTCATTTAAGGTGGTGGTGGAAAACAGATTATACCACGGCGTGGAGACGATATTCCGTACATACACACGCTCAGTGATTTCATTTTCCGTAGGATGGATATAAGGTGAAAATGGGTTTTTTAAAATTTATAATAAAATACCTGTATATGAGTGATACTGAATTTATTACTTCATAATGAATCAACTAAAGAAGTGGAAGTATAAGAATAAATAAATTTGAAAGAATCGGTAACAGATATTACATCTTCTTCGACACACCTCTTTGAAACCTCCACAGAGAGCACTAAAATTGGTCTTTGAAGAAGACCAGGAAGTCTACTGTGATTCTAGGGAAGTTTAGAAGGGAAATGGGCAGGGTTTGGCCAATCACGAATGCTAAAAATGGTGTGAGGATGTGAGGGGGTAGGTGCCCTTTTATAAGGGAGGAGAGGGACACTTTAGAAAAAACATAATATATTATTTTATAATAAAGTCATATTCGGTTTATAATAGCTTAAAATTGATTTATTTAGAAGATAAGGTGGGTATGGGTCGAAATAATCTCATCCAATATTATTTATACAAGTTAATGTTAATATTTTTCCCTTATAATTTAGATTTAACTATAAGTAAAACAATTTAACTTTTACACTGTCTTCTTGTTTTCTTAGACTATATGATTAAAACAATTACTATAACAAGCCAAAAGAACACAATTTGGTTCATTATTAATATATATAACATTATCTTATTAATTTGGACTATCCTTATATTTTTAGGAATAAAATAACAATTAATAATATAATATTAGTTTAAAAAACTATTTTATATCAATTTTGAAACTATTTGGTAATTGATTTTTGTTGAAATCATAACAACATGTTTAGTTCGAAAAAAAGATAATTAAATCAATAATAACATGTCATATTATCCTAAAAAATTAGTGAAGTTTATAAAATTTCACCAATTACATTTATTTTTTTATTTATATCATCAATTATGTTAATATTTCAGTAATAAGGTAATTACTGTTTCATCATTGTGTCAAAAATAAATTAAATTATTTAAAATCTAAAATTTATAAATAAAATAAAATTATTTAGGAAATATTTTTATATTCCTTATGAATATTTATAGTTGAATTTATCTTATGTATAAGCCTATATTAAAAATGTTTTAGTTATTAAACTTTGATTTTAAATCTTTTAAGTATTCTTTAAATAAAATAATAATAAGTGTCCTATTCTAATCCAAGTGGACCTAAAGGGTAATATTTTATTCATAAGGTTGTTTTTGGTTGAATTACACTTATAAAATAAATTTATAATATGTTTTAGGGTAATAATAATATCATTTTTACCCTTAATTACCCTAATTACTTTGAACTGTGGTAAATAAAAGTAAAAAGTTACTATTCACCAAAAATTATTTTTTTCTTATTGAACCACATTTTAATCTTTTATATTTACCGTGTCTCTTGAAATTAAAAACTCCACTCATAGAAGTGGTAAAATTAAATTTTATGTAAATTTTCAAATTCATTTAGGAGGTGGGTAAAAGACGGTGAAAAGTTCAATAATTTTTTTATATCTAAAATTATTATAAAATGACTCCAATGAATTACATTGAACTTATATAAGTATTATGTATAAATTTTTACCTAAAATATATTTAAATAAAATTAATAATTATTTAATCAAAAATTATATTTTTAAATAGTATCCTAATTTTTTCACTATTAATCAAAAATTGAAAGTGTTCAGAAAATTACAAAAATTTCACCCTAGGATAATTTCGATATTATGAATTCAAAAATGAAGTCCATTTTGAATGATAAAATTTATTAACTTTCAAAAAGTGGGTGTTACTATTTAGAATAGATAGTTTATATAATATTTTAATAGCATATCGTTGTTTATTGAAACTCGATATTGCATACAACACAGGCTATCGATGAAGGTTGATCATGCGTGTAACGCAAGCCAAGACAATGTTTAGTGTAGTGAAATATTCCTTTAGTGATTCATATAACATAAAAACAAAATAATTCTCATAAAATATCGAGTGTTACATTTATCATGGGGGGTTTTTTAGTTTCTATTATTGTAAAATAATTTGCTAGCATAATGGTGTGAGATTGAAGCTATGTATTTTTTCTGGGGATGTTGATTCCTCACAAAGGTAGGAAAGAGGGAGTGAGTGTCTTTTAATGGGAGATGTATTTAATAAATAATGGGAGATCATTTATTTGTTTCTTAATGGAAATAAATAGAGTAGTTAATGATGACATTTAACTGTGATTACCTAAAATTTCATAGATTGATAACTATTGATGATACATTGATACATGAAGTGAATATAAAATGGTTTGATATTAATGTCGGTAATTGTTAGTATAGTATTTAATTTTTTTGATTAATAAGAATAATAAATTATATATATTTTTTGGTAAAAAAATTATGGAAATGATAAAATAATATGACTAACATTTAATCTATGAATGATTGTGTGGATGTTTTCATGTGATGTGGGGTCGGTTATAGAATTAATGCAGGGAGTGATAGTGGTATGATGATGATTATAGGCTATGGTAGAATTGTTTGGGTGTGTCCCATTGTTTGGAATTGAGTGTGGAAATAACTATACTAATATGTTCCATGGGATTTCTATTTACACCTCCACATGGTTATGATACCGTTATTTATTCCTAATATACATTGGGTGCCATGTTTTTCAACAAATATCTAGATTGTAGATAGAACATATTCCTGATTTCTACCACTTATTGACTCACACTTCTAGGCCTTGTTACAAATTGGATGGATATGGTAGCTATTAACATAAAACCATAGTATGTGGTGAAATGGAAGACCCTATGATGTATTTTTGGGATGATGGGTGCATGTTTTTCTCAATTACATTATGATTTATGGATGATGATGCTAATGTGCATTAGAAAACCCATCAATGTATTGAGAAGAGGATATGAGATATGTTCTTAGGAATACATTGTAATAATTATGAATGAGATGTGGTGAAGATTATGATATGATACATGTTGGTGTGGTCAATGGTATGAGGTGGGAATGAGGATGATGTATGTCATTCTCCTATTACCCTAATATGCTTGATAAGAGATGTGTGGATGAATCATGGATTGTTTCAGCACAACCATTAAAGGTATTGGATGCACAAAATTTTTGGAATTAGGGTATCAGTGTTAAAAAATAATATCTATGTATATTAAGGATACCTTTTTATTATATTCAATGATTGTATTTTACTGTGATTTGATGAAATATTTGGTTAGTGATATGGTGTGTGGTGTGGAAGATGTTTAATTGATTAGTGATGGTTGTTTGGGATCAATATTTATATATGTATTAGTATCCACATAAAACATTTTCAAAATAGTTATTGAGTTTGATTATACAAATATTACATGTGATACATAACCACACACACATATATATATATATACTATTATTAAAATTCAATGGCAATTGTGTTCTTGGCAATGGGAAATTCCGGCATAGAGATTAGAATTAACAAATGGGTTTTCCCATGAAATTATTTTTTATTTTGTATTTTGGGATTTTAATTTTATAACATTTTCCATGAATTATGGGGTTTTCATGGATTTTGGTTGTTTATGATCAATAGTTTATTTCTAATCCTTGGTAATATGTGAATAATGCCTCCCATTTATATGTTTTACCTCCTTAGTGTTATTTGATAACATGGGGCATACTATAGGTTGCATTTTCGGGTAACTCTCCTTACCATTATAGACCTAATTTGATTTCCTTTCAATTTAAGGTAATAATAGTGTGGTAATTATGATTTTTTTTTAGATATTGGATATAAATTAAAATTAAACACTAGAAATTACGATATTTGTTGATTGTAAAATTGTTCTGTATGAAGATGTTTCTAGTTCTAGAATTGGGAGAAAAACAAGGAAATAATATTTTAGGGACCACCATCTCCTAAATAAATGATTATTATTTTTTCAATTGACCAAATGAAATGGTACATCATTTAAAGTACTGATCTTGGAAAGGGGCATGCATCATCCTTATTTGTAACTGCATTTTTAATGGGTTGATATTGGGTAAATAAATGAATATAATAAAAATGATTAAAAATTCATTAAAATAGATTATGGAATTTTGATTCCTTGTTTAAAATAAATTAATATTGTTATCGACCATTCATGGTTTTGGCTGGTGAGGTTACACATGTGGTCAAGTTGACTGTAAGAATCTTTAACAATCAAATAGTGAAGATCATTGAAGTAAGAAGTTGTGTTAGTGAAAATTTAACAAGATCATAACGTATACAAGGAGATAATATTATATAGATAATGATATATAGATTAATTGTTGTGCTATCCCATTATCTCTAATTTAATCTGGGTCTGAGTTCCAGGTTATATAGTCCAATAGTCAATTGTAGGGAGTAACACATTACTAGTGGAACCATTATTTATAAGAGAATAATGATGTAAATGATTTTTGAGGTATTTTTCCGAAGTAGTATTGTGTAGAGATTTTAACCATGATGATTATGGAAGCAAATATATAGTATATAGTTTCCAATATATAAGGTTTTCTACATGTGAGGGATCTTGGAAACATGTTTATGATCCTTTTTTTTACACATAATCAGTTTCGAGACAACAAATCATTATTCCAGGGAATGGTGGAGGTGTTTCTTATCATTATTCAATATGTGGATAATCAATTTATTTTTTAATGTAAATATTGTGAGAGAAAAAGGATGAGTAAATTTTGAGGATGCATTCTCATAATGGTATTGTTTTGAGTGTATTTAGTAGAGTTTCTCTAAGGATTAGGTCTATTGGTGGTGGATCAAATATTTTAGGAAATTATATATTTTATCTATTTGGGATTCAATTGTATTAATTTTCCCAGTGCTCTATAGGTCTACCAGTTCATATGGTTTGACCATTGGCCTAGAAGTAGTGTTATTTTCAAGGAAATGTTATTTTTTTATTGGTTTCTATTACAAATAATCTTTGAGGGTCAGTACGATCATGAAAGTTACATTCCATACAATTCCTAATTCTAGCAACTACATAAAGAAAATTCATTTGATGGGTAATAATTCGTATTATCTACAATTATAAGGAAGATATAATTGAGGATAAACTCATGATATTCCAATCTATTTGGGATATAAGGTCGAGTGCAGTTGTAGAGGATGATGTCAGTAAGAAGGCATTGGATCCTAATGTTGAAAACTACATGTTATGGGTGTTATAAATCTAGAGTGACCAAATATCATTCAAGGAACCATGTTTTTTATTCTACCATGGATTATTCATTTTTTATTCATGATCATCATACACCTTTAATTATATCTTTGTTATGCATGTTTATTGATTGGTTAGTTTTCATGTTCATCGATGAAATACTCATGTAATTGAGGTTAAAAGAAGATAATATTGTCTACCATTGAGATGATATAAATGATTTTCAAAACCATATATATTATTTGATAATTTATAATAATGTTTTTGATGATAGGAGGTACACATAATTATACATGTAGTGTCTCATCAAGGAGTGGCTATAGATTATTCAAACATTGCAACTTTTATATCATATGTAGAACCCAACCCAATTGGATAACATCATATTACCCTAATATTTAATTCTGTTAAAGAATATTACTATTTTAATTGTATTTAGTTTTAAAAACATTGATATCCATGAAAATGAAATACAATTCCATCATATGTAATGATCATTTTCATGAATATTTTGACTACCTTAATGAGATGTTGATTTGATCTCCTATTATTTATCGACCTTAAGAATGAGAGATTTTTTAGGTGTTATTTTAGGTAATACTAATTATTTTAGGTTGATTTTAGATTCATTAGTGGGTAGTGTTGTAATAAAAATATTTTTAGTAACATAATATTATTTTTAATATGCCAATAATCAGGTCATTTTTGAGGAAATGTTTTTTTCTCTAATGTTCTGGTGATAATACATCACCTATAAATAAATTTTTGTATGAAAAGTGGAAAAGATATTGATTTATGTTTTATCTCTATTGTATCAGATCATGAGATTTTATATGGGGATGATGTTTCTTTAGGTTTACGAATTTTATATCCATTTCTACATAAGGAATGGAAATTTTAGTTACAAAAAGGGATGTTTGGAATTCACTGGGAGATGATAATTTAGAGTCAATATATTGTTACGTGGTGATGTAGAAGCATGTGTTGATTCATTATGAGATATATGAGGCTGATATTACAGGATCAAAGAATCAAATGATAGTAAAATTATCCATTGTTCTGTATGAAGAGGATTCTAATTCGGTGGTAATTAGAGGTATAGATCATGTAGGTTAGTTCCATCGATGTTGATGCTCTAGATGGATGTTTGGGTGATGACTGAAATGAGATGATTTTTTGGGGAGTACGTTTAATTTTTTAGTGAGACATGTAGAGTTTATTCATGATTTTAATCTATTAATAATGGTGGTGGAACCTAGTATAAATAATGTGTATCCTATTTCTAGGGTACATCTTCTGTGGCCCAGGTGGAAGAGATCGATAACCGAATTTGCATCATGGTGTTTAGTCAACTAGAAAATGAGGTCATAACATCATGTTATAGGAATTTTTCTTATATTAGTTAGACATCAACGAATAGAAATGTGCGAAAAATTATATGGATTTTACTTTTGGTATCCCATGGGACTAATGAGTTTATGATTATATTTGGTTGATTTTGGATTGGTTAACTAATTCATCCAAATTATTACATATTAGGGAGTCAGGTGTTGTTGTGACTTCGTTAATGTTTTATGAGGATGTGAATGTCTGGGTTCATCTGTTACAGATTATTATCCTCACAACTCAGAATACCTATTTCTCTACAAGATTTTATAATGAATTTCAAAATGATTTGGGATCCCTTTTTACTAAACACTATATTACATAACCAGCCAAATGGGGAGACTGAGAAGAATATCCCATCATTGGAGAATATATTATAGAATTTCATTATAAATTTTCATGGATACTTGTTGAGGGATATACCATTTATGATGTGTTCTTTTTAAAAATATTATTATATTTCATAGTCATTTATTTGTTTTCAGTATTGTATTGGGGCAGTATCATTATCTCTTGTGACGGACTGAGGTTGGGGAGTCACCAGTTCATCCTATAGATGAGCTGTATATAAAAAAAATGATTTAGAAGATATGAGATTAAAATAGAGGTAGAACAATGAAAATCCTAAGTATTAAAGGAAATCATCTTGAGTTAGAGGTTTGTGAATATGTACAATTGAGGGATTACTATCATTATAAACAGTGGTGTTTTAGCTGATAGAGTAATATTTAGCCTGAGTTTATTAGTTATTTAAAATATTCTCACTAGATTATAATGTTGATGTATTATTCATCACTTACTATATGGTGATATATTATAAATGATTTATTCTATTATAAATTAATCAAATGAGATAATTATGAAAATTATCATGTAATTTATTGGGGGAAAGTAAATGTGATCATGAGTCACATAAGTGTTCCAAATAAACCAAGTTATATGAATGTTTATTTTTTAATATTACATAATATTTGATCTTGTGATGACATAAATGATAATATTTTAAACTATTAATATGTTCCATTGGTGGAATATTTTTTTACTTATATTATAGTGAAATTGATAATGGTTTTTTTGTATGTTCAATCATATGGAATTGTTTTGTATTCTCAATGATAAAAATGTTTTTTGAAGTATCATAAGTAATCATTTTTAACTTATCAAAATGTTACGTTAAATGTTTTTTTAACACAGATTCCATAAGGGGGATTGTGGAATGATCAGTGGTTGTTGATATGTATTTTTATATAGAAGAAGAAGGTAAAATGTGCTTGTAGTTTCACATTGAAATATTCTGTTGTGGATATAGTCATATGGCATGGAATCTTGAGGTAGTGGTTTTCGATGAACTATTAATATTGGGGTCAAAATAAAAATTTAAGAAGGATATTTCTCAATGTACATGGGGTCAATACCCTTGTCCTTACCTCTTGTAATTTGGATATTTCTTGACATGTATTCTCCACCACATACAATTTATAGTTATTTTGGATATAAAAATGATTGTTTCGTGGATTCTGGATGTCCATTATACTAGGAAACATTATGGATTAACTTCCCATGATTATTATTAATTTTATTGAAATCCAATCTATTTAATCATGGTATGGAATTTTCAACAAGGCATAACATAAATCAAACATTGTATAAATTTGGCGGGATACCTTAATCTCATTAAATCTCATTACCTTCCCATTGATCTCATCGAGTCTAATGATATTACTACTTACTATCTACCCCAATACCTTATATTTAATCATTTTGTATTGTAGATTAATTTTAAGTGATTTTATGAAAACCCTTTCCCCTTTTATGGTTTTTTCCATTAATAATCTATAGAATGGTTTGGATGCGAGATATGGTTTGAATAGGATTATGTGAATCATGTGAATGACAATTGATATTTTGCATTTGGTCATTAAATGCTTCTATGGTGTGAGATATCTCTTAGAATAATTTATTTCACAACATTTTAATTCATAAAATATTATAAACCACTATTTCTGATATTAGAATCATGAACTATATATTTTTTTAAATTGTGTCATAATATGATTTGGTTTTCCATTAGATTAACATGTATTATTTAAAATATGATTATGAATAAAAAAAATGAAATTGGTATGAAAATTTAATCTTTTATGTGTGCGAAAACATTCATCTAAATTCTTTATCACTGGGATCTTTTCCCTTATATTACAAGAAACCGTTGATTTTCATGAATCTTGTTGGCTAATATTGTGATTAAAATGTGAATCACCATAAAAGAATTTGACCACTAAATGATAATAGTGAACTAATTGTGTGAATGAAATAAATTAATATAAAATAAAATATAATTTATTATAGTATCATAATAATTAGATACTATGTTTTTTTAATATTTTGGTTATATGTGTTCTATAGGACATGTTTGTGTGATATTTGTGGAGTTTATCTCGGGGGGTGTGCATTGGGTGTAGCCTTAGATTCCATTGGTGACATAGTGGCATACTGATGAGGTTTTATATTGTACAGTGATATTCTCACTATCATTATATTGTTAGAGATAGGGGATGAGTAGGGTGTTATGGCTGATTGTTTTGATGGATTACATGAAATCATTGGGTATTTTCCAGTGTTATAGAATATGGCTTATAAAGATGATCACCAAATTCATATGAATATTATTGATTTAGTAAATGACAAAATGATGATAAATTGACACATGAAATGAAGAACTAATGGATAGGGATTAATATGGGTGATGGTTTTATATTATGAATGATTAATTAGCGATTCAATGAATATAATTTTACTACTCAGTGTTTTTTCCTATCATCTTGGGTGGAATGTGATTGTATGGATTATTTCTCCCTCTGCTTTACTATTCCATCTAGATGATGATTTGAGATAGGTTCCTAGATAAAC
The DNA here is from genome assembly GCA_963277665.1 of Viscum album. Classification (NCBI taxonomy): domain Eukaryota; kingdom Viridiplantae; phylum Streptophyta; class Magnoliopsida; order Santalales; family Viscaceae; genus Viscum; species Viscum album. Next base: position 837,482,324 of record OY728138.1, read on the forward strand.
CCTGTAGGGTAATTCTATGATGTGATGTGTGAGAAATGATGTGAGGAAGCATGATAAGGATTATTCATGGTAGGATAAGGGAATGAGGTTAATTAATTCATGTTTATAAAAAACGACTTTACATGATTTGATATGTTCGTATGTGACATGTTGTGTTCTGGCCAGACTACTAAAGTGATTGGGGAACCTAACATGTGATGTTGTCGTATTAGAGTGATACACTAGTGGGGTAGTTTAATTAGGGTACATTATATTATATCATTTGTTAAAATTTTACTGTATATGAATTTGATATGTGGAGTGTGTGACTTTTAATGCTTGATATTAGTTTACATGATAAGTACATGTTGATTAAAATATTTTTTTTTCAATTCATTAATATGACCCTTCGACACATTCATGAGGGGTCTGGAGTATCATCCTAATACGTATACATGTTATACGTAACCTTATATTTATTTATAACCAATTTTTTCGGATTTTAAAATGTTTTTTGGGACCAATCAATATTGTTTTAATTTATATATTGTGTTTGACAATTATGATAAAAACTTTAGTTTAATTTGTTATTTTTGGGGGTTTTATAATTTTTTGTGAAATTATTCATGCATTGTGGGATTAATTTTAATTTTTGTTCTTTATATAATTGATTTTTTAGTGGTTTATTTTAATATTCCACATCTATATAAGTAAAAGGACACTCATTTTCATTTTCTAAATATGCAGTTCTTGTCACTAAAATGGGATTTACTGGATGTGGGCCTTGGGTGTAACTCCGATATTAATTTTATTCCTAGGTGGGGTTTCTAGTGGGGATAAACAGATATGATATTAAAGGCTACCAACAAATTTTGTGGTTTTAATATAACCATTGAAGTCATTATTCACTCGATATTATAATGATAATTATCCGAAATATTAATAATAAAAAAATTATAACACATTTTTAACAAAACTAAACAACCACATAGATCATAATATATGTTCAGATAACCATAAAAAATATATTTGTTACAACACCATTAATTCATAATATTAAATACCTACAATAAATTTTCATGGATAGTCACACACACACACACACACTCAATCACTGTAAAAAACAATTTGATTAACCGACAATAGATGATCTATCGCCTGATCAAACATGCCTCCACTCCTTGTAATCCAACCAACAACCAATTTCTTCAATCAAAAATACCATTCCCTTACATATATCATGAATATTAAAAATTAAATTTATATACAAACAATGTATATTGGGAAAGAATGAAATTACATGGTAAGATTTGTTAATGATAAATAGAAAATATCTTATAATACATAGGGCATTAATGTTATACAGTGTTGTATCTTATGCTTGATATAATCATGTAATATTTTTTTTTCTTACAAAAATAATCATCCCTTCCAATATTTTCTAGAATAAATTTATCATTCATAATTTCCATAAATTTTTTATAATGGAAATCAAATCCACTAAAATTATAATCTTATAACCCAGTATTGATAATTTTTTATATATACTAATGTCCCATCATGAATCTAGAATTATTGTTCTACACACATGATAAACCCACTAGTATAAATCTCTAACCCAGCTGGTAATATCATAGGATAAAATAGTCTCATATATTGGACCTAATGATCGTGAAATTGACCCTAACAGTTCAATCACTAACCCTAATGGACATTTTCATAAGGAACCTAATGGTGTGACTCAAAATGACCTATATAGTGTCTTAGTTCTCAAAATCTGTCACTTCAGAATACTCCATGGTTACATTAATGAAACCAAGGATCAATATCACAATTATATTAGTTATTCACTTAAGAATTAAACCAATTGTATTATTATTTTGAATCCAATGGTTTATCTCATAATGATTCCAATGGTCTCATCACAGTGTCTTTAATACCATTAGACAAATATTAATGGTCCATTAATAACTATAACAATACAGTTATATACTGATTCATAACAACCTACAATACAATAATAATTAACATAAGGAAATATATTTCATTAAAAACCTATGATATCTCACAGGAACTTAATTTACTATACAAACCATTATATAAACCACATATGAGATAGATTCTTATTATTTTCTATTTCATAATTTATATTTATTAATCCCATTATAAATTCATTTATAACTTATGAATTTAATATTAACACATTATAGATCCACATATTTCCCATAAATCCCATTCATGAAATTTTATCTTTATCCTAAAAATAAACTTATATGCATTTATCAATTTTCAACCACCCAAGAAATATACTATATAATCTTGTGTTTGTGTCCTAATTCTCTATACATGTATACAAATATAAATGATATAACTAATTACCAAATTCTTTAGAGTTCACATAATTTAGTCTTAATGTAATCATTTATAGGGAATAAATTATTTTAATCCATTATAATAAAATTATTTTGTGAAAACATATAAAAACTGCATAAATAATAATATATGATGACATAATATAATATTTGAAAAATAAATAAATTAATAAAAAAATAGTTAAAATACAATTCATTCATTATTATGAACCTCCATCCTCTGAAAAATATACTCCATCAGTTTTTAAAAGACCTAGATCATTCTATGATAAAACATAATAGTCATTAAAAATTTGGGAGGGATCACTAAAATTATAGGAAATGATATTTGTAAGACATAAATTTATAAAAAATTTCATAAATTTTTTTATTAAATTTACTAAGGAATACAAGTTAAATGACTATTATTTTCTGGTTTGAACACCAACTATTACCTAGTAGAATTTTTTTACATCATTAAAGAGAATAAATTAATTGGAAGACAAGAATATTTCCTCCATTTACCATATTATCCCCACCAAGTATTTCATAAAAAACCTAATTAGTACACAATGGTGAATAATACTATAAAAGAGTTCCATCACCAACATTATTATCCAAATAACTCACCTAAACTAAAAATCCTCAATACATTGAAAAAATTATATACAAATAAATACCATTGTCAATAATGAAATTTAATAAATAACTTCAAATAGGTTGTAATTTTAATCTCTATAACATTTTGGTTTTCATCCGTGAGAAAAAATATAAATCATAATAATAAAATAATTCAAACATGGAACTTATATATATAAATATTATTCCCACAGCTCATACTGGAAGAGAAAACATTGAATTAATACTAAAACAACATGTATTTTATCCTAAAAAAATTATTTATATAATGATATATAAAATATGAGTATTATCCATAAATGAGTTATGAATATTTTATTCACCTCATCAATCTAGATAATATCCCCATATTTTGGTATATAACACGTTAGATAAAATAGATAGAGTTGCACATGAATTTCTTGGTACTATAAAAAAAGTGAAATTTTTTATAAAAACACTCCATAATTTTTTAATATCATAAAGGAATTCTATAATATGTTTCTAAAAATCCTTGAATCCCCATATATGATTTCTCAATTGAAGTGGACACTTGATGTCCAACATGATCAGTCACTACAAACTCCACTCTTTAATGTCAATTATATATATTATTTATATCAATTGTAAGTCATAGTAATGATCTATATGAATAGATATTCTTGACAAGAATATAATTGTATAAAACATCACCCAAAATAGATGATTCCACAGACTCTATCCCATAAAAAATATTTTGCTTTTAAAAATATTAAATATTTCTAATGATTCCATGGTAATCAATGTATGATATTGTTAATTATATGATAATTATAATTCAAATTCCACTTATATACCTTCCATTTTATTTTAATATGGATTATATATGTTATTAGAGTTTTCTGAGATTAAATGTTGGTTTACGGTGGTGTATTTAGAATTTCAAAAACACAACAACTATTTAATTTTTTTTTGAAATAATTTCACAGGTACTCTGGATTGTGTGTGCATCTATGTAAAATTATTTGTATAACCACATGTTTGGGGAGGAATGTTTCTAGTTTTGTAGGACTAGTGGTATGACTATGAATCATGGGAAGCCCTAAAATTCATTATGTGGGTGTGGTGCTGGTTGTAGTTCAATAATTAAGAACCTATCATAAAAAATAAAATCGAGCACAAAACATTCTAGTCATGGTTGTGGTGATGATAAAATAGTCTTTTTTGTAGGAAATAGGTCATGTACGAAGATGTAAGAACCACCAAGAATTGTAATATCTTATTTTCATAGATATATTAGTAGTAAATTATTACTTTTAATCTTAGTGGAAATCAATATCTTATGTGGGTGTTTTAAATCATGTGTTGACCTGATCCACCACCATTATTTTTCATTCCACAACATCTTGGTGGATTCCTATGTTCATTTGTTATTAATTGAAGGATAAAACAATTATTTTTTATTACTTTTAATTTTAATTTGTCTTATTTTTAATTAAATGCCCCCATATACATCTATAGTCATTCCATTATAAAGCATATTATTGTTATCATTAGAGATTGTCTGGTGAATCATGGGGAAATATCATCTCTTACTATTCCCCCATTATATATTTCATCTATAATATTAAATATAGTATTTCATTATGGTGGGAGTTCAACTCTACTTTTGATGGTTTTATTGAATGCATAGGTTGTATAATAATACATTGGTGATTATTGTATGATTAGTTGTTCTAAATAATTAGTGGATGCTCATTCCATTGGATACATACTATGTAAATAAATCTAATATTGACTTCTTAAAAATCAGTGGTGTTCAATACATAGTTCTTGATTACTTTTATTTAAAACCATAAGTAATGTTGTGGATACTTTTTCTTTATTTTTTATATATACATGTTGAATTTTCATGTTGTTATATAACATTGGATAGATAGTATAATCTATATTAAAGATAATTAATTTCATTAACAAAAAGAAAAGGGTCAGGGGATAAATCACATGAGGTTTCCTTACTTATATGATTGAACTATATAGTTTAGAATGGTTTTTATTCATTACCAATTTTTATTATGTTTTGACCTGTTATATGTTGTGCCTACTTAATTGTCAAAACATGTTTTCTGGGTTTTTTTAACTCACCACGCATGAAAGTAAATATCGAAACATATCAATCTAAAAATTTTAATTTCCATGTGTTGTCATATTTCTCGGAAAATTCATTTTTTTAATAAATGAATACAAATAATGAAATAAATTTTTAAAAAATAAAATGTGATGTGGGGTCATTTTGAAAAATAGTCATTGTGATGTGTGGTGGTTGTGATGAGTTCTTTTTGTGCTGCAAAATGGTTTTGATATTTTGTGATCAAGATATGGGGCATGATTATATGAGGAATGCGAACTGTTTTATGGCATTGTGATAATTTCCTGGTAGCGATGGAATTAAATGATAATGAAAAAACTAAAATCGAAGGGGTTTAAATGATTATTGAACACTTTAAATAAATTTATATTAATAAAATTTGCTAGAAAATTTGAAAATATGTATATGAATTAAAATACAAAATAAAATAAGGAATTTGAGTTCTAGTTATGTGATTGTTATGTTGGGTAATGAACATTGAAGTGGTGGAAAAACTGGAAGTGTTTGTTAGGTATTTTTGATATTTTATGTGTTGGGAGGGTGTTATATTTATAAACATATTAATTGGGTTTTTGTGTGTTTGAATGTTATATAATTTAATTTTTTTATGATATATATTCATAGACCAACAATATCAGTCACATTTTTCTAACACCTAAATGATTTGGGGGAAATAATTTTGAACATCCATGGTAGAGAAGGTGATGTAATAGATACACCTCTTCAATAAGGCCTCTTCCAATCATGAATCACACACGAATGAAGTGATTTCTAGTAGTTATAGTGATATTATAGTTTTTTTATGACCCTGATAAGGTGGTTCATAGACAGGTTCCATAATTATTGGATGAGGGAATGAGGATGATATATTTAATGTAAATGATACATTACTATTATGGTTATAATGAAGAGGTAGTGGGGGGATGTTGTTTTGATGACTTGTTGTATGCTTGGTGCTTGATAAAATTTGGATTACAAGTTGTCATGAAGTGTAATGTTATGTATTTTCAATGTTTCATAGGTTTTTATTAATATAAGGATGGTTTTTTAGCTGTTGGGAATATTATGTTGCGAGGTGAGTGCATAAAATTAGTGGAAAAAACTATTCAGGGTACAAATTTTTTAAAAATAATAATTATTTAATTATTATAAATGGATGAATTTTTTGGTAAAATATGAAATTGTGTATGGGGTTGGTTTTTTCTCCTAGTTGGTTAATTTTAATTATAATATTCCTCCATAGGTGCATAGTTATATTAGTTTCACATTAGAATAAGAGACCTTGGGAATAATCATACTATGTATATTAGTTATAATCAACCCCATCATATACAATGTATTTTTCATGTTCTCATGAAAAAATTGGGGATGGATATAATAAATATAATAATATAAATCATAGATATTATGGAATAATTTAATTAGGATTTTGTTTGGGAATTTATTTATTAACACTTTTTTTTAATTTTTATACTTGTATTTTTTGATTCTTTAAGTGTATCCCCCATGTTTTTTAAATTATTATCAAATAAATTCAATTTTTTTATATATTATGTGAAACCAAACACTAAGTATGGATTTAATTAAATTTAAAAATACATTTAGCATTAAATACATGAAATAATATATTCTCATTGTGTTTCACGCAATACGATATTTTGAATGAATTACTCACAATACAAAGATTAAACAAAAAATGCCATTCAATTAGAAAAATATCATATGTTATTTATAATATATACAATGGAAATGAGTATATGATTAATATTATCGTAGTTATCAAAAATATGTTTTAAACATGTATATATAATGAAAACATGGAGGAAAATATTTATTAAAATAAAAATAAAAACCTTTATAAAATAACAGAAAACTTTTTGTGAAATCTACTTTTATAAAAATAAATATGTTTTACCTCATAAAAATTAAATGAATCATATTTAGTGAATTATTTGAATTAAATATATATATATTTCATATTTAATAAAATTTCTATAACTATTTTTAGGTGATATTTACATGTTTTTGAATATAATTTTTAAGATATTAATTAATATTTGTAATAAAATTATTTTATGTTATCTAATAATTTTATATTATTTTTTATGAAAATTAGAAGTGAATTTAGTAAAAATAATTATCTTAGTTAAGGTTATAATGGATTAAATGGGGGTCATTATAAAAATATAATAGAAATATTTACCTATTAATTTTTCTATTCAATATTTTCATCAAATAATTTGACCATTAAACCTCTATATTTATATAATAGACATTTATTTACTCAAGTTACATAATGAAATACAAGGTAGAACCCAATTTTTTAGAAGAATACAATGCATGTCCTCTCCCCCTATTAATGGCCAACCCTATCCTCTCAACTTAACACCTTTAATTGCATTTAATATGTATATGTAAAACACTATTCAAATAAAACATTCCATTATATCATCATATATGAATTATTTTATTTATAAATCAATTATAAAAGGATTTTTGGTGCTAACCTAAAGAGGATACCTAAATCAGTGGTAATGATCAGTAATGAGCATTTTTCTTTTATTTAATTATCCACCTCTTATAATTCTTATTGTGTCATAAGTATATAATATCATCTATATATTTAATGTAATTAGATATTTTTGTACAAATTAAATCACCAAAAACAATCTCCACATCAAAAAAATGTGTTAAAAATCACCCTTTGTGCGTATGATGGATTATCACCTCATGAATTAATGTTATTATTATTACAGATACAACCTATATTGGATGAAAAAATGATTGATATATTATATAAAAATAAATATTTTATATATATTATTGTATTGATTTGAAATATTTATTACATCACACATTATTTCATATTTTCTAATTTGTGGGAATATGATTAGGTCATTCTTTTATATAGAGGACTACCACCTCATTAAATGTTATGATTTATTCATGATTTACATTAAAGGAAATCATAATTCTTTTATGAAAAATATCTGATATATATGACATAAAAATTATTTTTTATGATAATTTATACCACATACATTTATTTTCTTTCACATGACTTGAAATAGAAATTGCATTCTTGTGTACATATGACCTACCATCTCCATGAAGATGTATTTGTTTTTTGTCTCGCTAAATTTTATTTATTAATATAGTTAAATATATAATATATACATATATTATTTATATCAATGTTTATATTCCAGATATTATGAATCCATGATGTAAAGTAGAGTAACATGAAATAAAATGATAATACATACATGACATACAATGTAGTTATTGGAAAAAACATGATTTTATCAATGAATAAATAATAAAAAGGTAATATATGTTCATTATACAATGATATATTTTATTATATATTATTATGGTTATATAATATTTATAAAATTAACATAGATTAATTATATAGTAGGCTTTAATGTGTACAAATTATGTCAATACATACATTATTTTTTTCGTCTCAGATTTTATATCTTTGAGACACATGTCACATAGCCACCCATTTCTTTTTTGTGATATATATAATGACCATGAATTAATATTGTGATTATTATTATTAAAAAACATTAGGATTTATATATCCAATTTAATATATCACATTCATGGGGTTTATAGTTCAATAGATAATAAATTAGTAAGACATATTTATCCAAATTTTTATTCATTAAGAAATATGTTATTTTATTTACCAATATTATTTTACATGGTTTATAGAAATATACATTTAAATTTAACATATATATTTAATTTAATCTCTAGATATTTTATGTTTCATTTTAAATTATTCATTCATAGGTATTGTTTTCTACGTTAACTAATGAGTAAGTGTTTTATTTTATAATCCCATTAATTATAGATATTGTTCAGGATTATGAAAAAATGATGAAATGCAATTAAATACCACTAATGAGTTAAAAATATTTAATTTCTAAAAATTATATTTTTTATAAAAAACATTTTCTTCTGAAACCATGTAGTCTAAAAATATTTTCAATTTTATTAGTATTTTACTATAATGATTAATTAATGAAATTTTTACCCATGTTTAAATTTTAAAGATATGTTTTTGGTTAAATCATAATTTATTTTCCAAAAACAATTCATGTTTATCATTTATTGAAAATGTGTATATCATCTATTTTTTAATGGGCATGACATGAAGAAAACATAACATTGAAACTACGATTATTTAATTTTAATATTCATCTTTAAATATTAAATTATATTTAAAAAAAATATTTTTTACATTTATTTATGATTCTGAAATTTATTTTCAATGAAATGTAATTTCCCTTATGAAATGTTCCAAGTGATATTTTGAAAATAATCTCCATAAAAGACGAAATAATTTTATATAATTTATGATTTTCTGGGTATATTAACAAAGGATACCAAAATTTTTTTTACTAAATGGATAATTATTATGATTAAAATATATTGATGGAACACATTTCTCTTCCATAGTTATACCATTATATAACTCTTATGAAAACCAATTATATTCATTGGGTATGGTATGATGAAATGATGAAATTATTATGAATCCCATCTTATTTACACATTATATAATAGTTTTAACTTTTTACGCAGCCCCATTAAATTTTTAGGTTAGGATATAAAGAATGTTTTATGATATTTTGGAACCCATATGAATTATTTTCTTTTTGTGCTGGTAGTTATGTTATAACAAAGTATGGTGGTCAATTTGTAAGAAGGGATTGTAGTTATGTTATAATAAATGACTGGTGGGACCTATATCCACATCAAATTCATTGAGTAATGATTTATAGATAATGATATTGAAATTATAGGAGATATTATTGAACTCGGTTCAAATTTGGACTTTTCCCAATGTTATGGTGTTGGGTGTGAACCATGTATACTATGATGGATTGGGGTGAGATTCTATTCCGAAATAAGAATAGGTTTACCGCTGTGAATATTTGTGCTTCCCACACAAGATTTTTATCCACCTATATATTTCCCTTATGTTTTTAATGGGCCTTGGATGCTACTTAAATGATTATTTATACTTTTTATAATGTAACTAATTAAAGTATTATAGTAGTTTTATTCTCCATTGAATTTTATTTATTAAATTAATTACGATTTAGGACTTATGAACGACCAATAATTAGGGAATGACTCAGAATTATAATCATTTATAAGCAGGGTCTTGTTTTCAAACATTATGCGCATCTTCTCATGCCCTTAATAATATTTTATACATATATATATATATTCATTTTTCACCATTTCTATTCATTTTATATCACCATTTTATATGTTTCCTATATCTAGGTTATAAATAATTGTTTCAATATAAGAGTAAAATGGGGGAATATATTTATTTGATACATTGAATATCTCTCATGAATTACGAAGATTATATTCCATGTTTCAAAATGGACTAAGCTATTACTGTAAAAAAACACGTCTTTTTGTAATGTAATTAATATTCATCTAAAAATATGCATTATCCAAATATGAATATCATGTGTCATTATAGTTTGTATGAAATGGATGGATTTTTTAACCTTAGTAATGTTGGGTGTGAAACCATAACTAAAGCATGTGTTAGTATTTATATATATTTTCATGGGTTTGTCTCTAAGGACATGTATAAAAATTAGTTAGTGTATATGAAAATGACATGGAATTATGGTTAAGGGTCTAGTAAGTGGTTTCTATGAAATTAAATCTATGTGTCGAAAAAAATGTGGATGTGGATAACAAACTGAGGTATATAGATGTAATATCTATGAAAAGGGACCATTGATTCAGACCTGATAATTAACTGGTGAATGATATTGGGCATTTTATCTCATATAGTGTGTCACTCATGAGGGATATAAATTGAAAATTTTGAAAATCATTATGAACTGTAGTGAATGATTAAATAAATAATGACAATGAATTACATAGGATAATTCTAAAATGTCTTAGATTTAGTAAAAGGTTTCATTATTAAGACCTCATAATTGATTCTTCAGATTCTTTGGTCTTTTACTATGATTATTGTTTTTTAATCTATTCATTTTGGTTTTCTCCAATGAAGTGAACTAAAATGTATTTGATTGAAATTTAATAAGCTGGAAAATTTTAGGATGAAAATATATAAGGGATGATGAATTCGGTAAATGATGATGAGATTATGCCTAATCTTTTTTCATGGAACATGATTAATAATGAGCACATTTACCAACTCTTAGACTAACAAACGATGATAATGAAAGAGTTCACTAGGAGTTTGGGTAGTGTAAACTATTGCGGAATGAAGATTTATTTTTTATATGTCATGAATGTGGGAAGAAACGCCCATCTATATGTCTTCTATGATCAAAAATAGTTTTTCCTTTGGAAAAGAATGTATTAATTTAAATAAATATAATGGAAAAATATAATTTTCGATTAATGTAATGAATCTGAATAATGTTCTCCCTTAAATATAATTTAAAATTGAATTATTTAAATTTGGAAATTATGGGAACTATGAAAATCAATTTCCAAGGTGGAAAACACATGTAAAAAATTATTAATTACATAAGAGTAATGGTTATGATGTTAATGATAAGTAGAATAAAAATGGATTATTAAATGAAAGATGTTTTAAGGAATAATATGATGAATCATAGTCCATAGTTTGATAAGTATGTGGGGAGAATGATGTATTTATGTATTGGAATAACATGAATATTATATAATAATAATATAATATATAACTATTGTTTAATATGATTTTTTTCTAAATATTTGAATGATTATTTTGAATGATGATAATGGACTAGAACAATGATTCAATGGAAATGTGATATATAGTGATTATGGTAAGGTAAACCGTAATATTATCTTTATTTTGATAAAATTGTGTTTAGTTTGTAAAAAGAGACGATTGATAAGGATAATGTAATATGGACAGTATTAATGACCTCATAATAAATAATGGATCTGTTTTAAAAGTGGTTCATGTTATTGAAAAAATTATTGGATATATGGAACATATTAAATAAGAAGTGGTTTAAAAAATATTATAAATCATGAATGTTTTAATTAAGGTTATATATTATATATAGATTCAAAAAAATACACAATGAAGGTATTCATGTGTTCTTTATGTAAATATTAAGAACTATTTCATAATGTTTTGGTGATTATTAATAAGTTCAATTTGGAAACTTATTGAACTTCTTTAGGAATAATTTGATTTTATTCATTTTGAAGGTTTTTAAGGTAAACCATTTATGAAATAGAATATCATTAAATTTTGAATTATTTATTATATATCTATTATTATTTCGTTATATTATGATATTTTTATATTGGATAACCTGTCTGATGTGTTCTGTTGTCATGTTAACAAAATATATACTGAATGAAAAATCATTCCTATGGTTCATATGATCTGTATCTGATCTAGGAAGAATAAATTATCCCTCATTTAATGGAGTATGGGTTGAATTTTAAAATGATAAAAGAACAACCAAATAGTGATATTTTTCTTATGAAATGTGGTGAAAGTAACTTAATTGTGTATTTTAATGAATATTTATTCATGATTAGGGAAAAAATCATAAAATAAATAAGTTTTCTGTTATCATTATTTTTAAATATATCAATGACATTTTTAATTATTTTACGGTATATGATTTTCTGTTCACTAACCTTCTCAAGATAAATCATTTTTTGTGATCTATGATATTTAACACTCTATAATTATCTTTTATTTCCTTCTATGCAAAAATTATCACTTCCCACCTTCGTATTAATATGTTTAAACCTAGTAATGAGTGACTTTAGGTGTCTATTGTTTCCGACATTATGTTTTAATAGGATTATTTTTTATTCATATGAATGTTATGTAATTCTAAAAATGAATTTTTTTAATGATAAATAATTTATGGATGAGTTTACTTTCGATGGAGATGGTCATTTTAAGGGGGTATAATATAACACCCAGAGATGTTGTAAAATAACTTTCGGATAAATTTTATTTTATTATATTTTCCACGTCAAAATACAATAAATATTTTCATTACTTTAATCGGATAGTGAAATTATCTTATTTTACATGAAACAATAATATGGTATTTTTTACACAATGTTCTACATTTATATTGGTTTACATTCAATGTCTAGTTTTAATGAAACTTATAATACTACAAAGATTTCTTTATACGATTGGTATAACAAAAAAAATTATTATAGTGTATGATTTTGATTAAAAAAATAATAAAAATATATTTTTATACATTTATATACAATAATGACTATTTTGACTAATTAGTGTTAAATTAACAGAAAAACCATTTGAAAATATAAAGGAAATCATATTCTAAAAACTATTTTTATTAACATAAATATGTTTTACCAAAAAATATAATAATTCAATATTGATAATTATTTAAATTAAATTTATATATTATATATTCAATAAAATTATTTAACATTCATCTTATTAGTTTTTTATATAATAATAAATAAAAAATAACATTTGTCTATTTAAAACATTGTTTTTTCAAAAAAATAGTTTTCTCACTTTTTTATCGCGTTCATATTTTAAAACTAATTTTTGAAAATTTATAAAATTTATTTTAAAAATTCAACCGTGTTTATATTATTGGAAAGTAAAATTATATCTAAGTTAATTTTATGGATTTGTTTTAAAAGATTCATTTTTTGATGAATCCTTAAAATTACTAAATTCTAAAAATATTCCTTTTAATTTAAATAATTAACAAATTAAAATTATATTTTTAATTGGGATTAAAGTTAATTTCAAAAAATATATATATCAATTTATCCCATTTAGTTCGTCGTAATTATTTTATTATTGAATTTTAAAATTAAATCTTGGTAATCTTTTGAACAACTTCTCTTCTAAATACATAATTCTCATTACCTCATAAGGATTAATTTGGATATATTTTTTGTCAATTATATATCGTGATGTTGGAAGAATAAATTTATTATTTATTATTAAAAAATTTAAATTTATCTAATATGGTAAACTTTATTTTTCTTCCAAAATGACTAATGAATACAAGAAAATATTAATTTCAACAGTTAATGAAAAAAATGTGTTTATTCGGGGATAAAAAAAATTGAAAATTGTAAAATGACATATAAATTGGTATAAATAATATTTTATAGCATCATATATACCATTTCTACAATATTGGTTTATAATGTCTCATTTAGGAATCTTTTGACATATCACAAATATGGGAGAACACCATTATTTTCAAAAATTCCAAGTCGATCCACTCTCAAACATATAAAAACCACCTCCTCCTTTCTGATTCACAAAACAAAAAACCATTTGTTTTGGAAATTTAATGTCCAAATCAAATTCCACCTTCCTTCATATAATTATATAAGACTTATAATGGAAGTGAATCCACCCTAAAATGCTATCGGTGAAAACCTATGTATGATACACGAATAATAGTTAGTGATGATAAATGAAATTTTCTATTTTATTTCATCATCCACCTATATCTTCTCTTATAATAAAATTATGATATAATAAAATCATTATATTAAAAATATTTTTATATTTTTATGTTATGGTAATGACCTACATCGATATCTACTTCAATCACGAGGGTTATGAAATAATAGTTCATGTGTACGGCAAATTACCACATCACGGACTAATATCATTTGTTTCATTATTACCACCTCCCATGGTTTTAGATAATGATGAATAAATATTTTTATATGATTTATATGATATTTATAATTTTATTATCAATTTCTTAATTTTATATCACAATTACGTTCATATTATTTATTTTTATGGAATATGATGACATCGTTCTTGTGTATGGTAGACATTCGTCTCACAAAGAAATGCGTTTCGTTTCGGATTTACCAGTACTGAATTTAGAGTTGGTTTAATGAAAATATTTTATAAAAATTATGATAAAAATTATTATATTATTATAATAAATATCACATACATTTCATTTATTCAAATAGACATGAAAATTGAAACAATATTCGTTGCTACGTATAACCAATCATTTATAAGAACAATGACATTCATTTCCCATCACTGAATTTTTTAGTTAATTTAAATAAATATATAATTAATTTTTATTTTATTTATATGATGTTCAAAATTATATATCTTATGAAAATAATATTGAAGTAAGAAGACTAAGAAATAACAAGTTATAACATATTCCAAAATAATTGAGTTATTCCCCAAAAAATTATTTAAAAAAGTAATTCTTATCATATAAGTTCAATAAGGATATAATAAAATCATATTTTATATGTGATACATGATTATTTTACTCTATAATATTTATAATTAAAAAATATTTATTATATAGTGGGATTGAATCTGTATGAAGGAAGTCAATACATAAGCTAAGAAATTTTAATCTATCCATTTACATTCACTAGAAAAATTTCATATTCAAAACATATTTATTTAATTTGGTTTATATAAAATAGATGAAGGTATATTATGATTCTTATCATGAATAAATATTTGGTTTAAAAATCCCTTTTAGGTTTTCACTTTCATTGGGTTTAGAGTGTAAATGTAAATGAATGTGTACAGAATTTTTGTCTTTATTTAACTTCACATGGAAGATAAAATATTTTGAAACAATATCCATTTATACGTGTATATAAATACCATGTTACAGGTAATTTATTTAAATTATTTCTCATATTGAGTTTTTTTGTCATTTAATTTAATTCGTTTAAGGGGATAATGTTTTATAGTTATCTAAGATGTATTATTTTTATGTTAGAATCTTATAATTTATCCGGATATTTTATGAATATGCTTCTAATGATGAAATAAAAATATACATTTCTCAGGAAACCCATGAATTTTATTCTACTATGGTACTGTCCTGAAAATAAATTATATCCATTATTTATTTTCTTTTATGTTTTGATGAGTTCGAAAAAATATTTTAAATGAAAATAGATTTTTCAATCGAAAACCAATTTTTTTTTCAAACCATGTCGTAGAAAAATGTTTTATTTTTTCATATAATATTTTTATTTTCAATTGTAAATTACATTTTTAAAAATATTTTACTTTTTTAATAATGACTTAATGTAAATATTCAGGTAATTTTAAAAAATAATTCATGTTGTGATTATATTAAAAATGATTAATGAATATTTACATTTATGCGTATGTAATGAATGATACTTCCTATCAAGAGGACCATTTTTTTGAATATTAATTAATATGATTAAAATTATATTTTCAAAAAAATGGAAATTCTGAATTATTATTTTATATAAAAGATATTTTTAATTTCATTTTATTTTTTATTAACAATTTTAGAAAGAGGTCATTCAAAATCCATATCCATATAAGATTTTGTCATTTTATATAATTTATTCATTACATGGGATATAAATAAGTGATAAAATATTTATTCGTTTTTCTAAATGTTTTACTATATGTTTGATAAGATATTTATGAACCAATTTTCACTTCCATGAGTTATACCATGATAGGATGGTTAGGGAACCCACATCCTTTCATGGGTTATACAAGGATTAAAGGATGAAATGGCATTTAAACCTATCTATTTACACATTTAATTGTATAATGAAATGATTATGATACCCTCTTGATTTAATGGGTTATGATATATTAATTGTTTTCTGCCTTAGTGGTATACATATGTATGATATACTTTTTATGATCATTGTAACATAATTACAAAAGATATTGGTTATGTAATATCCAATGATGGGTTGGACATACATATCCATCTACTGAATTGGTTATATAATTATTCCTCGCGAGATAGAAATGATTGGAACATGGAGATAAATTGGTTCAGTATAGAACATGGTCGACTGTGATGGTATTTAATGTGATCCTCTCATAACTTGATGGTTTGGGTAGTGAACCCATTACACTATGAGGAATAATATACCACTTGGGATGGTGGAACATCCCACCCCAATGGTGTATCCACTCCTTGAGACCCCTTATAAGATTGTTCAATTAACCATTATAACTATGTAAATAACTTTATATACGTATTTTTAGGTCAAATATTAATGTCTTATATTAGAGTAATGACCTCATGGATCATTTTCCCTTATTTTATAATGGTTCATATCTTATGATCAACCAATATTATTTCGTGACTTATCATTATGAAATTTGATAATTTGGATTTGGATTTAAAATATTATTCCCATGATCTAATACCCTTATACTCTTGTTATGCTTACATATCTCTCTAGTTTACCCTTACTAAGCATTTGTTCAAACCTATTATTATGTTTACATTAATCATGTAATGATGAAATTATTTTAATTATGATTAAAAAGGGGGGAGATCTTTGTGGTATATATTAAAAATCATCCATGAATTTGTAATATTATGTTACAAGTTTCCAAATATACCAAACTGTTAGGGTACATAAGAATGGGTTTCTGTAATGTAACAAATATTTATCTAAAAATTGATAATATCAATGTATGTGAAGCTGATGTCAGTTTATTTTGTTCTTATAATTTATATAATTGTTTTCATGTGGTTGATTATAGATTTAATGATCATATTTGGTCATTAGAGTGTAATGCATTCCCTATATGAGAATTCATATACCATAATCGCCAAACACTATCATGGGGACTATTGAATTATGATTTAAATGGTTATTAACTATCATCCTTAATTTATATTTTTGTATGGTTATTATGGTGGGAGGGGTCAGGATATAGTTGTTTAAATGACATGTTGATAGATTGGATGATTTATGGGGTTATGAACATTGAGGATAAAATGGGTTGGTAGGGTAATAGTGTAAGTTAATCATCTTTCAGGAAATTTGATATGTAATAATTGATGAGAAAAAATATTTTAGGGACTCTATGATTAAATGAAAGTATTATTTAGGGACCAAATGTTCCAATGGAAGGATTTTGAGTCTACATAATGACCATGTGAGGTAATACCACTATTGGTGTAAAAACCTAATGTAGGTACACACATCATGGTTTTTTGTCAACTTATCAAAATTTTACGATATTATATATTTAAAATGAATTAAATTGAGTGAGCATACTAATAGTAATACTTCATGGATTAGTAAATATTATCTTATTTTAGTTATTGATATATAGAATCATCTTTATGTGTTTTAGGCTGTTGAGGGCCAATAGGCTGACCTGGTTGACCATAGGTAGGTCAAGATGAATGAGGGAGATTTTAAATGGAAGATAAAGTTTCATTACATTTAATAGAACAATTCGATGAATTATTTGGGAAGTGAATCTGATATGAAAATTGTGCATTTGTTGGAGTATATTAATAACAACTTCAGTCTAGTTTTTGATTTAATAGAGAACTCGGTTCTATTTGATTTTAGTTAGAAAAGGGGTGAAACAATCATGTGGTGGATGTTGTTTCTCATTGAGTAGAACATGGAATATGTTTCTTTGGATGAATTTGAGATATATTTCATAGTTTAATTAATATTATTTACTATGATGGTTCTGAGTAGGCATGGGATTCATTACCTTCATAAGGGGTATGTTTTTTGGTATCCTATGATCATGTTCAATGATATTTTACTTTCACCCAAGATATTATATTTAAAAAGGAGTCTCATGAATGTTGTCTTGTAGTTTCACTATTCCCAAATTTCTAATACGAAGATAATCCATTTCCATTAACAATGTTTATGTATGATTATAAGATGGAGGACCTCATTGATCATATGCACTCAGAAGGAGGGATAATGATGGAGGGGAACCATTTTTTCACATTAAGGGGAAAATTTGTTAGTATATAATCTCAGGAATCAAGGGTTTCATGGTCCTGAACTATGAGGAGTTAAACCTAGTGGACTCATTTTAATACTTCCAGGTCATTTAAATTTAATGAAATTTCTTGTTGACTTGGACAAAATTTTCTATGTGTTTGGGGATTTTTTTATTATACACATAATTGAAAAGTGGTTTTAAAATATGAAATACATGGAGTTGTTTGAGGATAATATCAGCCTCAACAACTATCAACTATAATTACATTTTAGTATCGATGTAAATACATCTATAATCAATTGAGTGGAGATGGGGTATGTATGTAGTGACTATAGGATGTCCTCTAATTTGAAAGACCTTGATCTGTGTTTGGTCCTTAAAGTGGAATCATTGTAAGACCAATATATTTTAGAAGTGGAATATTTTATTTGATAGATTAAAATAAATAAAAAATTTATTTTAGAAAATAATTTATAACAAATAGAATTTAGGATATATTTCATTTTAAGTAAATAAAATATCAGTATTATTTTGAGGTATATGAAACTCTGATATTTTTTTATTTGATAGTGTAATAGACATGAAAAACCTAGCTTAAATGACCAATGATATATTTAATAGTTGTAACCAAACATTTTAAATTGAGAATATATATTTATTAACTGAATTATGATATATGAATATATATTAATTTAATATTCAATATAAATTATTGATAAATTTTAGTAACTAATCAATATAATTTTAGCAAAGTTATTGCATTATTCAAAAACATGTTTTCATTAGAAAAAACCATGCAAAGAACAATACAATAAATTTTTGGATCATTTTGAAAATGAAATTTATAAAATAGTCAAAATATTTGGAATCATAATATAAAAATGCAATTTGGTTGATATTTTATAATTTTTTTGAAAATATTGATTTTTAGTTAATAATGATTTAATTTTTTTAAATAGTTATTTACCTTCAATAACTTAATAAATTAAAATTTAAAAAATGTTTTAAATATGATTTCAAGTGACATAATTATTATTTTTTATATTTATTATCATTAATTACATTTCAATCATCATTATATTGTCTTTTACTATATGTTGGTTTTTGGGTAAAAAATGGACTTTCCTAAAAACTGTTTCAATATACATAATGTATCTAAATTTAATTTAATTAAAATAACCCATAAAGAATAATCAATTAAATTAATTTTATAGATTATATATATATATAAATATATTTACTAATATTGATTCCGTGATTGATGTTACACATATAGTTAATATGAAGTCATCTTATTCTTGAAAAAATCCACATCCCAAATACTAGATTTTTCATCACATTATATAGATTTTCATTAAATTAAATTATTTTTAATGTTTTAGATAATTAATTTTAAATTTTAATTTAATTTTTTTTAATCATAATGTAAAAATTTTATATGGATGAATTTTGATATTTTTCTAAAAAATTTCATTTGATATAAATATTGAGATATACTAAATTTTAATTGAAAAATTAATTTTGTTTTAAATTATTAAAAAACATAAAATATATTATGAATCTATTTTAAAATAAAATAAATTAAATTATAAACCCATGAATATTATTTATATATTTTGAAACAATTTTATATTTAACTTAGATAAAATAACTTTTTAATATTTAGAATGTTATTTTAAACCAACATTCTCATCACGTCTACATGATTTATTTTAAATTGATTTTTTTACTAATAATAATGGATTTTTGAAAAATTAATTATATATTTGGAATAATAATTACATATATTAAATAATAAGGTCAAATTAATATTTAAAAAAATTGAATATTGAATCAATTTATTATTATTTATCACGATTTAGGTTAACATGGATTTACAGGGTTGGGGGTTAATAAAAAAAGAATAAATGAACTATAATATTGTTTAAAATAAATTTTACATCCTCATTTATACTATTAAAACTCTATGGTTTATTAATTTGTTTTTTTATAAACATTCTAATAATGAAAAACATTGGAGTACTCAAATGTTATTAAAAATATCATGTGTGTCATCTCCACAACTTATAAAAGTCACCCCAACTCCTCTCTTATTAAATCCTTAAAAGATATTGGATTTGGTCCATAAATTCCAAAATAACATCCCAAGATCCCTCTCCACCTCTTAGATTCATTATTGTGGAATCAAATCTATCCTAGTACAGATTTAGTGAAAACCAATATAGGATACCCTAATATGAGTTAATTATATTCAATGCGAATATTTATTCTTTTTATTTATAACACTCATTCAATTATGATTAAATATTTTTATACAATATAATAAGTATATTAAATATTTTTAAATTATTATATATTAATAGTATATCCTAAATATTTTCCCACTTCAATAAAATGGTTTTGGAAACATAAATTCATTCGTATGATAGTCTACCCTATCTCGAACAAATGACATTCATTTTTCCATTACCTCCACTCATGTTTTGGATTGATGATAGATCTAAAGTTTATATATTATATTTATAAAATTAATATTCCTCAATATTTAATATATTATTTTTTCCTTCTTACATTCAATTTCAATGGCGATATGTAAATGTAGCATGTATGTAGACTAACGGTTCACAAAGTGGTGTGATTTATTATCATTAACACATCACATTGATGATAATAAGTGTATTGATACTGAATATTTGTGATATAAATGAAACCAATTTTATGTTATTGATATATTTATCATTTTTGTAGTAAAATATATCATTTATATTTTACAAAAAAAACATTTGATAACACAATTCGTGTTAGCGTGGATTGCCACCATTACGAAGCGATGTAACTATATTTTCACAACCACACTAATTGGATGATATATGTAATGAATTTAAATAAATTATATATACTATATATGTAATTATTGTAATTCATTAAAGTTAAAATATTATTTACCTCCCTTCAATAACGATCATTGAATACTGATATGTTACTAATGTGTAAATATGATGTACCATCTACATGATCATAACATGCATCATTTATAAAAAATATATTCTATAACTGAACATAAATGAATAATTTGTTAATAAATATGAAACTTTTATAAGGAAAATTATTTTAGAAATGGGAAATAAATTTAATATAGAAAATATTTTGAGCCATCAAGATAAATAATGAATGGGAAAACAATACAATTTATACATGAAACAATGAATGAAATGTACGATTATTGACAAATTGGAGACAATATATTATAAAAGGATCATATATGATATAATTAATATTATTATGTTAAAAAATATGTTATTAAAATTATTAAAACAACTGTAATTATATTAAAAATATGTTCAACTAAAATGATGTGTGAGTTATGGGTTTTCTCTTCCCACTTTTATTTCTCGAATATATATGTCATATTAACCAATTGTTTTTGTTATGTGATAATTATAAATCACATTAATTTATTTTATTATATTTATATATATTATGATCTAAATATAAAATTTAATATCTCTCTTTCATGGGGTTAATTATTTCAAATTTATCAAAGAATAATTGTCGTTATTTTTCCCAATTTTATTTCTTTGATATTTATGATATGGTATAGTCATATCATATTTTAAGTGGTGTATATACTAACCCATTGATATTTTATGTCAATAAATTAATTATTTTCATGATATTAGATGTTTTACTTAATTTAATTCTTTCCTAAGTATTATGATTAAATGTTACGAATGTGGAATGATTCTTACATGACACTCCCATTATTTATCAGAGTTGATTATGATTTTTATTCAAGTGATGAAATATTGTTACATATATCAAAGTATTTCTAATGAATTTTAATATACAAATTTTATATAAATTTGTAAACTAATTTTAACATTTATACTAATTATTACTTATATATCTGTCAAATTATTTTATGAAAATATGAGATCATTTATCTCTTCGATCAGAAATCTTTTTTTCCAAATACATGTTTTCAAAAAAACTGTTTTCCAAAAGAGTTTTATACATTTAAAAATTATTTATGAAATAATAATTTATCTAATTTAGTCCATTATATAGTTCATATGAATAAAATTTCATTTTAAAATTATTCCAGGTTTGTTTTTTCTTTTCAAATAAAATTAATATTGATTTTACCTTGTTAAACATGATAATAATTTTCTGTTGTCATGGACAGTCAAATGTTTTAAAAAATCCTTTCTATGATTAAAATTCTATTTTCAAAAAATAAATTTTCTTATTTTTATGTAAAATTTTATTTTTAATAATGATTATCAAATTAAAATTGATATTTAACTGAATAATATTTTAAAAAAAATTATGGTATTTAATTAATTAATTTATTCAACCCATTATTTATACTCTAATGAGTTTAATTTTTATTGATACAATAAATATTCATTATTTGGATTGATTAACACTATTTCAATGAGATATTTATTCAACCCATTTATTTTCTATGGGTTAATCATGAATCAATGTTATTGTAATAATACCCATTTATTTTCAACAAGATATTCATGTTTCCAGGAGATTGTCATTAAACCCATTTTCATGTATTTAATAAAATGAAGGATGGGTGATAACCTTCGACATTGAAATTTAAATATTATATAACAGAAATTAATTGAGATTAATAGAATGATAATTATTATACATAGTGTACATGGAAAAAACCAACATCTAAGATTGGGATCGAATCCACCCTAGGAAGATTTTAGGGAAACCCTATGGAGGATTCATGCATAAGAGGTAACATACTTCAATTTGATTTTTCATTTTATTTATTTATCTATCACAATAAATTATTCAAAAAACATGATTATATAATAAAATCAGTAAATTGTATATAATTATATGTTATTATGTTAATGGAATATCCAATATTTTTCCCCATTCAATCTAAAAGGTTTTTTAATTATCATTCATGTTTACGGTGCACTACCACCTTGTGTATCAGTGTTATTCATTTTATAATTTTCTCCTCTAATGGATGCATTTAATAAAGGTTATAATTCATATATGATATTTATATAATTCTTATACCACTGGATTCAGTATTTTATTAATAAATTTTAGATTCATTTCAATATTATATATGATTATATCACTTGTGTGTATGGTGGACTACTACCTCATGAATCGATGTGATTAATTTTCACTAACACATCTCAAGGTATGTAATAAGATAAAATATAATAATTAGGTTTTATATAAAATATATAATTATTGAATTCAATACATATTTATCAGTATGGAATTATAATATATCATTTTATTGTTTTATAGTAAATATTTCATAAAATCATTTGTGTACCTGTGGTTATCTACCTACAGGTAGTGGTGTTACTCTCTCTTCATCACCACACCACATGGATTCTATATATATTTACATTTAACGAAATAATATATATAAGATATTATTAACATTTTTTATTGTTAAAATATTACATAACTTTTTTCCATAACGATCATTGAAAATTGGAATCATTACTTATGCGTACATGTGATATACAATCTCCATGATTATAATCTAAATGATTTTCAGAAAAAAAATTATTATTGGTATTGAAAGTATAATTTATGAATAAATATTATAGTTAAGTAATCAATATTATTCTATAGAATAAGAAAAAATATAATGTTAATAAGAATAAATAACATTAATCAAAAAGAGAAAATTAGAAAACATGTTAATTAACACATAAGACAACAAAAACATTGAAATATTAATATGGTGAGTGTAAGAATATTTTATAAAATAGTCATAAAAATTAATATAAATATTATGATGTTTATGGAATAATTTAATTACAATATTAATTCCACTTTATAAGAGGTTAAATAGATTTGAACTGATTGGATATATGAGGTAAGGGTTTTCTAATATCACTTTTAATATATATGAGATAAAATGAATATCCACTACTTATATTAGGCTTTTAGTGTATATAATACCCATGAATATATTTTATGATTCTTATCTTTAAATTTATTTAGATTTAAATATCAATTTTAGGACATATTCATTATAGGGTTTACAGTTTCAATGTTACCAAAATGATAAGGGATTTTCACTCAAATTACATTCTTCGAGATATATGTTATACTATATAATGATATTCATGTATGAGGTGTATATAATTCCGCTTTTACAAGTTTTAAAATTAATCTTTTTATTTTTATAATCATTAATTTCTCATTTATTATAATTCATTAATGGGTATAAAAATTCTAATTAGTCGATGTGGTAGGAATTTTATGTTATAGTCTAATCATTTATCAGAATTGTTTTTATTTATGCATATAGTGATGAATTATTATGATCTATCTCATATAGATTCACAACAATTTTCTTATTATTTTTTTATTGATGTTAGATTAATTTACGAATACAGTGTTCAACTTATCCAAAATTAAAATAGTTTAGAAAATGATTTTAATTAAATATAACATCATTTATCTCTTCGATGATAAATATTTACTCTAAAAATAATTTTTTTTAAAAAGAATAATAAATAATATTAATTTATTTTAAATTATATAATAAAAAAAATTAAAATTCAATTTTAATTTTATTCAGTATAATCATTTTTTTATCTAAAAATAGTTCCCATTTGATTTTTACAAATAAAATTAAAAGAATATTTATTTTAATGTATATGCATGAACTAAATTTATAGACATCATGAACACTAGAATGTTTTAAATATTCATTTATAGGTTCCAACAATTATTTTCTTTTATATTATTAAATTTATTTGTTTTGAAAATTTACTTTTAAAAATTTATTTAGGAATTTAAAAAGATATTTTCCTCTTGATTTTTAGGTGTTTATGTTATTTTCTATTTATGAATGACAATAACACTTTATTCTCCCTCAAATTCATATAGGTTTTATTAAAAACATCCTTATAATTTATCTTGATGGATTATGATTGTATCAAATATATTTGTATTGAACCCATCCATTTTCCTTGGGTTAATCATTTTCAATGATATTATTATTAAACTCATTTCTTTTTTACATGTTAATATATTTACAAAGTGATTAACATAAAACAGATTTCATATCATTGAAAAATCATGCTATCAATGAATAATGATATTTTAAAACTTTTTTTAATTAAATATCTATGTGATTCACTCATGTTGTTTTTATTCGATATTATATACAATGAATGCACCTAGATAGATTCATTTGAGACTGTTATGGATTATTTGAAGGGTGTTCATAGATAATGATCCAATTTATTATGAAATTATTATGTTCCCTGGATAATTTTTTTTAGAATCTTTCCCTATGTTTATTACAATTCAAAAGATTTTCTATCTGTTTTTAGGTGTTCTATGATCGTCATATTCATAGATACTAACCCTTTTTTTACAGGACTTCCATGAGATTTTAATGTATCTATTTTTCAATATCAATATCTAATATATGATGATTATTGATTCTAATGACTATCTCTTTTAGTAATTTCAAATAAAATCCATAATTATAGGTGATATAATAATTGATTGGTATGGTTTATTTTATGATTTGATCATAAACCCTTATTATCTCATCAATCCCTAATATACATCATTGGGTAATTAAAATTTTAATATTATTAATTTTTATGTTTACCCTTACTAAGAATTTGAACTCACCATTATAATATTTTTTATTCCACATTATATAAATAATGACGATTAAGTAATTATGTCTATTTGGTATTTATATGGATGATTATTATGAAATAATGTGAAATATATAATGTTGGGTTATGTAGGATGAATTCTAATTTAATAACATGGGAATTGTTTATGTCGATGGTTGTCCTAATTCTATAAAAATCTAAATATGAATGGCCATAAGTAATTTATGTGATCTAGTTTTCCCTTTTGATATTGTATTGATTGGATGGAAAATAAATTAGGTCACAACTATCAGAATCATAATATAAATGTAATATTTACAAATTTAAAATTAGATCCTGGAGTGTAGATCTTGTAAATTTATAGTTATAAATGTGTAAAGGTAGATAATCATAGACAATTTCATCATTTGAAGGTGTCATACCCATAGGGGTGTGTGTTCATCATTAATGTGGTTGTTTTGTCATCTACCATTTTTAATCATTTATTGATTCAACAGCCTCTATCTTCTATGGTTTACATAACTTATTTCATTCATGGGGAATGTATGTTGAGTGGATTATCATGCCCATACTATTGAGTACAATAGTCATAGGAAAGAAAAAATTGTTAAATTTTTTATAGTGGTGTTGAATGATGATGGTCTCGCATTATTTATGAGTTGATAACATCTTACTATAGATATAGTTGTATGATGGCATGATTATAAATTATTGTTATAATTAAGTAAGTATAGTTACTGAATACATACAAAGGAATGGAACATTATCATATTCATGTGTTTAAATGATGTTTTCATTGGTGGAGTGGTTGTTTTAATTTAGGTATATTTTCATATTACCTTACCTATATGGTGGAAAAACTTTTAGAAAAATTATTGGTGTTGGGATGCTGAATGCTCCCATATCCACAATGGAATAATTTGATGTTTTCACTAATTAGGTTGTGATTCTCCCCCATCCATATGTTATTTAGAGTAGGATAAATTTATATATGAATGTATATCGAAATTCCATGGTTTATTATAAAATGGGACCCATTGTGTTATTATTGTTGCGGATTTAGGTAGGATATTCGATGCAAAAGTCCATTATATGAAATATTATGTAATCAAGTGGTGATCCAACATTATTATATAATAAGGTGGATGTTATTATGAGGTAATTTATAGACAACCAAATAATTAATTAGATAATGATAAAGAATGGTTACTATCTTACAATTATTTAAGATATTATAAGTATGTTGGGTATAATTATTTGGTTTTATAAGAGTAATCTACAATCAATATGTCACCGGTTCAATGGGTTGGACGAAACTATTTTTAAAAGTTCCATCCACTTTTTATGTGGGCACTTAATGTTTATTGTAATATAACACACATTTTTGGAAGAACCCATGGTGTTAATGGAACTAATGATATCATTGTTATGAGAATAAAGGGAGTTATTCTAGTTATTTTCATCCATGATAAATATCATTAGTTGATTTTGGAAGTGGATTATTTTGATGAACTCAATGTTGTGTTATTGGTCCTTTTATTCCACCAAATCTATAGAATTTAATTCATGTTTATTTTAGACTCATATTGGTTATTTATAATAGCTTTTGGTTCCCTTGTAGGGTGTGTCCATTGAACCATCAATAATCAAGGAATTTTTTTCTTCTGTAGCACCAAATCATATAATAGTGGTTCATAATTTCATCATTCTCACTTACTAGTTCCATATGATCATATATGAGTTTTCAAGGATTAATACACTATTGATATATATATTAATATCAATTAATTGGTATTTCAGATATATTAATTAATGTCAGGTAGTGATTGAGGACATGAAGGGTAGAATGAATAGTTCTCATATACTTTATTTTGTATAATAAGAAGCAATGAATGAATTTTTCTAGGACACTTCCCATCATGGATTGTGATACATATTAAAGTAGTAGAAATAAGTTATATATTATGGTAAAAATATTATTTAATCAAATATGTAAATATTTCACCCATGAAATATAGTTGGTGGTAGTGGGGATTTCTTTAATTTTTAGAATACATTACCTCATTAGAGAATGCTTTGTTCCCTTGACTATTATATTGAGTTTGAGGTATCTTTTCAATCATTAGGAACAAAATATCTAACAATATATTTGGAAGAAGTTTCTCTAGGATTACATCATTGAGATATAAAATACATCTCTAAAGAATAATTTCACGGATAATGAACTAAAAAAATGTCACAGTGGAAATTTTTACTTTATTTTTTGGATTCTAATAGGGGAATGGAGGATTGGGTATCCATACAGTTAGATGAAGAGGTAGATGATGGTAGGGGTTGCAAGATTTTGATTATATGTTAGTCTTTTATAATTTTTAATGTATATGTGTCTCGGTTGGGGGAATCAAAGGAGGATGTGATGTATGACCATGTTGGCCATTGTGATGTGCCAGAGGGATGGTAGAAGGATTTTAAAAACAAGATGTTGTTCTAATGAAGATAGTTCATCCTAAAGGTGATGTGTAAAAATGTAATTCATGTCCTTCATTCAAACAATTCAGTGTTGTATTAAGGGTTATCTATGATGCACCATAGGTTATGTTTGAAATTTTTTTGTACCATGATAAAATGGGTGGTGGCATAGTTCATGGTTCATTGTCGGGACTACCTATACCTAGATGAAGAATGGAATGTTTTTGAAATTTTTTGAGAGCACTGGGATGCACTAGAGTGGATGTGGGGTGACATCATAATGGAATTATTCTAATAGTTCCTCTATGTTAAATGGGAATTTATTATTATAATGGAAGTCAGGTATCATCTAAAAAATTCATCTCGCTTCCTAATAATCATGGAGTCGGGTGCTATGTATGTATTGATAAGGAAGTTTATAGATGACACATTATGTCTTCATAGAGATAAATGGTCCGTTATCATGGATTAGAATTATCATATTACCTTGAGTGTGTAAAGAGGGATTAATCCATGAGTTAGGCTCTAAGTTATATTTAAAAAATTGATTTTAGCCTATATAATTATTGTCCTGTAGAAGAGAATATTCATACATTAGTGGATATGTTTCGATCACATATTCTTGACGTGAATGTATATGGGTAAACTAATTTTCCTTCATTATGTTCTATTATAACAATTTTGATTAATCAATAGTCATCATGGGACAATTTAAGGGAATATTTTTGAGGTCAATTCTCTTTCTACTATATTGGGCTAGGTAGGTGAGTCCATAGTTCTCAATCATGATTTGGTGAAAAAAATAAAGTGATATATCATATAGTAAATGATAGGTTAAATATTGAATATGACAGTCAGAAATTATATTCCAATTATAGAAGGATGACCTTATTATTCCTTATGGGGACCATGTCTTCTATAAGGGTTCCCTATAAATGGAAAAGAATATAACGGAAGGGGAATACTATTTCTCTTAGTTTACCAAATTTTTTGAGGTTTTATATTATTTTGGTTATGAATATTATCTATTAAAACATATACTTGGTCTAGACAGGATCCATGAAATCATCAAAATGACTCATTTCGGTTGATATATTCATGATGATTCAAATGTCATTGACATGGGGGAGTAGTGTGACAAAGATGATACAACAGTCAGGGGTCACTTGTTGAGATCCAAGAACATTAGGGGAGTTTGTTGTACAGATAAACCATTACATTTGTTCTTTTTATCTAGAGTTATAGTTTCAGGCAAGAGAGTTTGTAAGAGCATAATGTTAATATTTTTCCCAGTACTATGAGATAGTTTTAGTTTTCATACATTGTTTTCTTTGATTATGTGATGATTGAATTGTATTCATTTATGTATTTTAGAAATTCCATTAGTGATGTTGTGTTTTATAATCATAATTATATTAAGTGGGGAATCCTCATTCCAAATCAAGAAAAATTATATTATGACTCTAATGACCTAAAATTTTAACAATGGAAATTCGATACTTAAATTTATATCGTATAGAATAATCACATTTAATAACAGTAAAAACATAATAAAAACAATAATTATAATTATTTTGTAATGTCCCTAAATTTCCACATTTTCTTTTTATGGAATTATTTCGAGACTATGAAATCTTACGACATGTGATTCTGAGACCTGGTATTCCAGGAATGATTCGTAGAAAAATGTTTTGTTTAAAATATTGTTCATGATTGGTTTTCTTAAAATTTTTAAATAACTTTAAAATAGTGTCCAGAATCCGAAATCTGATGGCATGACTTCATTAAGGGTAGCAGGTTTACCATAGGCGTGACATAATTTTAGTCGGTGCAGGCCTCCAGTGAGAAAACTAAAAAATAGAATAACTGAAAATAATATAATTAAATAATGTTATTTTATTTTTCATATAATTATAACTCACGAATGACGACTTGTATTAACAAACTAAGACCACAATTGAGCTAGAGAAAGTATTCATTCTTTAGGAAGATACTAACATTAGTCAGCGCGAGCCAACTATGGATGTTAGTTTTTAGACGTAAATAATATAATTATGTAACACATATTTTATAGTTAAATTCCATAACATCTAAATGTTAACTCAGATTGAAAATCTGAGAGTACTGTTATGTTTTGTGGGAATTTTTTTCCTTCGGCAGACCATAACATGGATAGGCGCAGGTCATGGGTGAATGCTAATAATTTTATGAACATTTTTTCAGGTATGTTCAGTAAACACGCCGAGGAATTTTTAAATCTTTTGACTTGTTTCATGGATCAAAATTCTTGAGTGCATTGTTTAATCTGCAGCATTGGGATTTTCATAAGGGAGGATTAACTTCGACTATAAGAATTATGGGAAAATATTTAGATTTTACAAATTTTTAAAGAATAATAAAATAACTTCATTATTTTATTTCTTTTTTTCCTTTCCTTCAAAGGAGAAGTGGCATTGGCAGATCCAATGATGTGTCAATCCTTTAAATGGATTTACTCCTCAAATACATTATAACAACATCGTATGAATTATAATGATTCCCATTAATTGAACCCCCATTAATTCTACGAGTGTAACTCACCCACCCCGCCTTTTATTTGTATAGATCTAAGGGAAAAGGTATTATCATAGATTCACCATGCAATGATGTTCTAATAATGTGTCGTGATTACAATCACTTAGAGGATGGAGCTAGTTCTAGCGGGTTGTGATGAGTGATAATGAATCACAAATAAAAGGATGAGGTTTGAGTAGAAACGTTGGTGGATTATGGAGACGATGAAGAATAATGGATCTTCCTCTATCATGGGAGTTCTTCAAAGATATTAAGGTAGGGGTTCTAATCTATGTGATTATTGTTTCCCATTTTATTCTCCTCTAAATGAATAATGTAGATCATCTCACTAACTAGTTGATGTATTGACAATTTCATCTATTGGGATTCAGAATTGATATTGTAGGTTCATATAGGGGGTTTGTTTAATGTTCCACTTTGATAATTTCCAAGCTTCAGTTCGTTATCTTTTTAACGTAGAGCGTGCATGCCAAAAGGACAAGGCCCAAAACCCCCGATGCTCTATATAAGTTTTTTTCTATGAAGAAAATTTCCTCTGATTGATGGTAGTGACAAGACAACATCATTGCGATAGAAAACACCTATCCACCAGTGCGACTTGTCGGTTGTGGCCGGTGGTGGTTGGTGGAGAGCCGTGGAATCTGACAGTGATTGGAGGAGGGAAGAGCATGACGTTTCCCCACAATGTTTGGAGGGGGCTTATCCAAGCCGGCAGTGTGAGACAATGGTCAGTGAAAAGATGATCTTCCGATGGCTTCAACCATGTTTGTGGGTCCTGGAAAGCAGAGAGTGGCACGACCATGCACTTCACTACGTTGTAGGACCATCAGTTGGCTAAAACGGTTGACCATGACACGGTGGAGCATTGCCCCTCCTTCAGGGAGAAATGGACCATCAACAGGGGGCGGGTGAGAATCCCAGTGTTCCTTTTGGAAGACCATGATAGATGTGGGCCAACCATGCATGATGGAACCACCCAGTAGATTGGACCTGCCCAGCAGACCGTAACCATCCAGTAGACTGGACCCACCCGGCAGCCCATGATGGACCTTCTGACTTGCGGGCCAACACTGGGGGACCGAGCACCACACCACAGGAATGCAAAACAATGACCCATTCCCAAAAACCAATCTGGTCCGACCACGATGGTTTTGACCAAGAAAATCATGCGAACCCATTGTGGGTCTGGCCTGATTGGGGTTAGGTAGACCCCAGAACCCATTACGGCATGCCGGCTTAACAGAGTAAGACTTGGCCTATACCCAACTGGTCCCTAAATAATGAAACACTCGTAAGTTAAAAATAGGGATTATTTTTGAAACATCGTTAATTTAATTGGGTTCACTTTTGGGATAAGGCCCCCATTTCAGATTCTGGAGGGCCTGTCCGAGTTAGGCTAGAACATGGTGTGATCACCACTATTTTACATAAATTGGTGAAACTAATGTATAATGAATTCATTTGAAAAACCATCTATAGAACTATAACACTTAAGACGAGGATTTCCTTTTTGTATACTCCACTTGAATTTTGGAATAGATTGAGTACAACCATGTGAGATCGAGTCTGAATCCAATCGGGATCTTGAGAACTAAAACGTTTATAATTCATATACCTGGAGTCCAATTGACATGTCTACTATCACATTTGACCCCTTAAAACATGGAAATATTTTGGAATACATATTCATGCATCTTTTTGGAAGTTAAGGTACAACTGATGTCTTTAGAAGATGTTCTACAAAATATTATATGAGCTAGAATCTTTTGGATGGCAGTGAGAGGAGGTTAGAGATAGATCATATTGTGGATAGTACCGAGATATTTTTTGTATGTCAAATAATCTGTGGGTCAGTGCTCATGGATCCTCTATGGGTCAACGCATACTGATCTTGTGTCGGTCAGGTCATGTGTCAGTTAGCTCTCAGCGATCCTAGGTGGGTTAGCGCATACTGATCCTATGTGGGTCAGATCCTGTGTGGGTCATTGAGGGGGATAGTACATATATATTATGTGTGGTTCAAAAAATGTATAGTCAGTAGCAGTGCCTCTTGATAATATAAGATGATCTAGTAACTCGACTAATCATCTCTACTTCAATTCCTTACATATATAACTGGTGTGAACTGGGTCATTTACATTCATGGTGTTACATTTTTTGTACTTTTACATTTTTGGTGTTATCTTAATGGTGTTACCTGTGTGGTAATATGACCTTCATTATGGTACCTTCGTGGAGTTACCATTGCTGTAATTTTACCTTCATAGTGTTACCATTGTGGTATTATTCCATCATGTTTGAGATGAGTATCTTCTGATAGTTTAGGTACATGTATAGGAATATACCCATGTAGAGTTGATGATTGATTCGTGCTTTGTGATTGAGGTATTTGTTTGTTGTTTTTTATTTATGTAACTTGGGGAGATATTCGACGGACTAGGGTCCACACTGAGTAATGTTATACTCCACCCTGCCTGGGCTTCACCAGCACCTTGTTATGTCTTGTGCAGATTACAGACACTACTGATCGAGGCTGATAGAGATAGGACTAGATGGTTCTCAAATGTGGAAATTATGACAAGATGTGACGTAAAACATTTGATTGTGACCTTTACCCACCCTTCAGTTAGGGTCCCTAGTGGAGATTGAAGGAGCTGTTTTTCTCTTTTTAGTTGTACTTGTACTTTTTAGTTGGGCTTGTATTCAGTCTTCGTTTCATTCAGTAGACTTTTTACAATAGTAGTTTACTTTTTGGTTACATCATGGTGTTTTCATGTATTGAGTTATTGTTCTAGTTTATATATAATTCCTTCCCTTTGTTGAGATATTTCTTTTTTGGTTCTAGTCACCATCCTTTGTCCCAGGGAAGGAGAGCATGGGGTAGTCACGACACGGGCCATAGGGGACGGGTCATGAAAAAGTGGTATCAAAGGAGTTGGTTCTTCCAAAAAACAAGGACTCTGATCATTTACATAGAGAAATATTTTTAAGTGTTTTGAGTGTGGTTTTCAGTTTGGGAGTCTAATGGTTGTGAAAAGGCTAATGTATCCATACACCATGACCCCGAATTCTTGATTTCCGACTCGGTGCCCGAAAACACTGATTGAGTGTGTTATGGAAATGTTTTTCCTTGGTTTCAGTGGGTTCATCTCACCTGTATAACATAATTATTATGGCACAGCAGTTCTTTATCAGTATGTCGTCACGTAAATAGCCAAATAGGATTCTCGATAGAGTACACAATGATGTCCCATAGAGGGATGGGGCCTCAGTGCATGGCCCTATTATAGAGTTAGCGCCTTGTGGTGGTGTACCAGCAACACTAGTACCGATTAGGAAAATTGAGCCAATAGCCCCACTGGAAGACAATTTATGCTGGCTGAGTGTGTTTCCCATGTTTCATCATCATTGGCCTCTGTGATTTTGAGGTGAGACAGATCCCCATGCAGCTAAGGACTGGCTGGAGGTTGTAGGTTGTGTTCTCCACCCATTTGGGACTCCTACAGATAATATGCTGATCCTAGAAACTAGTCATTATTAATTTTTTACCATGAGGATCATATGCATGGTGATTAGGATTTGATACCTAGAAAATTTCATGAGATTCTACCTTCAGGTAGTGTGTCAGCTATATCACTACTCTTTGTTCAGCACTGCAACCCGATTTACTGGTAGACGACGCATGTAGGATTATTGCCTTAAACATTTGTCTACATATGATACCCTACAGGATTTGAGGTGAGCCTAAATCATATGTAGCTATGAATTATCTAGAGCGGGTGGTTGAGTTTCCGTCTAGCTAGAACACCATTCGATCAGATGGTGGTCCTGCTAGAGAGCCTTCTATGCGGCTCAACAGGAAGATGATAGGGTTTAGATTACCCCAAATCTTGTGAATAGGGGAATTTTTTGTTGACAATCTTAAGAACCTTCATCAGAGAAGGGGGTATTTTTCTATAAAAATCTAATGTGTGAGTGTTCCCTAGAGATTGTATAACTTCGACAT
The DNA here is from genome assembly GCA_963277665.1 of Viscum album. NCBI lineage: Eukaryota > Viridiplantae > Streptophyta > Magnoliopsida > Santalales > Viscaceae > Viscum > Viscum album. The sequence continues at coordinate 837,517,878 of OY728138.1, forward strand.
GATGACAAGTCAGTAACTGAACATTAATGGAAAAGGACTGACAATCCCAGGTACACAATAAATATAGTACTATCATGCATTAGGGCTCGGTCCTCCGAGTGAGGTTTCATTAGGGACGTCTAATCCAGCACTATTCCCCTATGAATTCCTACATATTCTACGGTGACAGAGAGATCATTTGTGATTGAATGTTCTTTGGCTGAGCGGATAAAACCATAGAATGTTAGTAGAGGGAAAGCATGAAACTAATTCAAGTCTCAGAGATAGGTGCAAGTAAAATCTTTTGATAGGATTATGTGATAAGGAAAAATGAATATGTAGGTCACCAAATGTGGAAGTGGATCTAGGAGAGAAGAATGAAGCAGTATGAATTTCGAAATGTTATGACCCCCCCAATGTGATTCCCACCAGGAACATGGAGATGAAGGACGGGGGGAGGGTGAAGCCGCAAGCGGTCAAGGAGTGTGTCCAAAGGGCTCCAGGAAGGAAAAGTGGTACGGTCTGTGCCTACTAATAGCTGTCATATTAATAGATATAGTTACAAATCATTCCTACATTCCCTGAATCTTATTTAAGAAATAGATTTTCTCGTTGAACTGATGAATTGATCCTTAAATATGGATAAAACGTTTTGAGTACAATTGATAATCACACTTATACTGATAGTTAATATGACCATTGAGATAAGAGTTTCTATTGGAACCTCATTTTCGTATCGTTGAGTCCATAAGACATTAGTTTTGCTATGGAATCGACATCAAAAAACCGTACGTAGATTGACTATTTTATAAAAAATTTATATAGAATGTCAACATTGTTTGAATATGGTTTTCATTGGATGGAACAAAATGAACCCCCAAAAACACCGGATAATCTAATGCATAAGAGGTTCAAGCCGTTAATTCATAATTCGACCAGCCTTACCCTCGTGGAAGTAAGAGTTTTGAGTTTTGAGTTCCCAATAGTAGTGGCAGTGTGGGGGACATCATTTCAACAGTTTTATCCCTGATTACCTTCCCAAAAGGAAAAAAATTCATCATGGGTTGGGTACTACTTGAGATTTGTACCAGACTTCTATAGGGTAGTGACACCCTTTTCAGCTTTGACAAAGAAGGGGGATCCATTCTAGCTGATAGATAAGTGTCAATGTTACACCCCGAGATTTTATGAAAAATATTATTTTAATTTCATTATTGTCTTGTGTTGTATTCTACACCAATATTACCTTGCGCTATACGCAACACCGTATTAGCCTGTAGTATACGAAACACTATTCTTGGACCGTGTTACACACAATTTTGATAATAGTTATTCTATGCAACATTGAGTATATATATATATATTAAATGTATAAATGAAATATGGTTGGATTCTGTTATACGAAACAACGAAGGATTCTTTCACAACATGCAACCATGACTTGGCTTGCATTACACGCAATCACGACCTTCCTCGATAGCGTGTGTTGTACGTAATATCGGGTTTTAATAAACAATGATATATTATTATAATATTGTCATGAACTAGCCGTTATGAAAAGTATTAACTAAATTTTTAATTTTATAACATTATTATTCATCTTACACATTTTATAGAACATGGTATAAGAACAAAATAAATTTTTCGGGTAAAATAAGTATTTTTCAAAAAATGCAGTTTTGCCGCCTTTTGATGTCACACCAACTTTAAATCTAGTTTTTGAAATGTTTATATGTTCAATTTGACAAAATAATATTCTTATTTTGAATCATGATGTAAACATTTACATTATATAATGTTTTGATATTTTTCCGATAACTTTCATATTTTAATGAATAGTTAAAACACGCTATATTTTAATTAAAAACAACTTTTTTCATCATAATATCTTATGTGGATAAATTATAATATTGAATGGTTTTAAAGTATAAATAGAATATATTTTTACCATTTAATATAATTTATGTCATTAGCATTGATTTTACCTTGAATTCGTAGGTTAAATCAATTCAATCTTTTGCAATGTTTTAAAGAAAAACACGTTTTTATTCGACAACGGGATTAATTTTAATTTAATTTCTGCGACTTATATGTATTGAATTTTAAAAATTGGATTCCATATTTGGAATCAGTGGGTCCAAGTTATGTTAATAGGCTACTTTTTTTTGGGAATTATGAATAGTTACTACGGTAAATTTTATTTACCATAGTTAAAGGTAAATCTGGTAATTAAGGGTAAATATAATATTATAAAATTACCCTAACACATGCCAAAAATATATTTTATGGCTAAAAGTAAACCTATATCAACTAAGGGTCGGATTAGATTCATTTTATGGACTTTTGACCATGAAAATAATTTAATTATTATTAAAACCAAAGAAAGTGACAACATGTCACTTTCTTAAATCTTATAAGTATAATAATTTTAACATAGTGATAAACATCATAAAACTTCGAACATGAAGAGTATCCTGAAATCTAACAAAATTATCTACATCATGAGAATTTATTTATAATTTTTTGGGATTAAATAGTTATCATTAATTGTGACACAATAGTGATACAGAAATTATTTATCTAGTGAAAAATCAAGAATATAGTTTTTATTAAACTAATAGTGACCATAAAAGGCACAAAACCCTGACAAAAACATATTGGTCTTGTAAAATGAAACTATAATCATACAATGGTCGAATATTTGACCATTTGTAGTCTTATACAAGCAATTAGGACACTTATATTATTTTATTTTAAATGATTCCCAAGTTGTCACCATCATAATTTAATAAATATAACAATTTAAATATTGTGCTTTTAAGATGATAAATTCGAGTAAAAGTATTATTGTGAAAGGTAATATATTTATCTTCATCATAGGATTTTATTTTAAATTTTTATGCAACAAATAAGTGTATTAAATAATTATACAAAAATGATGTAGTAATTATTCTATTAAGAGATAAACAAAATAAATGGTTTTAAAAATAATAAAATAAATATTATATGAACTATTTAATGTGATCCACTAATTTTATAGATACATATGACCTTTTATTAATATATTAAAGCTTTTATTTTGAACATATCTGTTTTATATATTATATTTAAATTCAAATAATTGAATTGTGTCAAAATTGACACTATTGTTATTTTATAAAAATAACATATTATAAAATTGTTTAAAAATCACAAAAAATTTGAAAAATTATAAATTTAAATTTATATGGTCTATAATGTTATAAAGTAAACAATAATGGAAAATTTACAACAAATATGTAATTATTTGTTATAATTTAAAATTTAGAATTTTATTACCACAAATAAACTTAAATAGATTAAATAGGGATAAATCAAAATTATAATGTCAAAAATAAGATCGAAACATGTCTAAATTTGATTGGATGATGAGATTAAAACCCTATCGCATCTAATCTTCGAATATGAGTCATTTTTGAAGGTTTTTAAGTGGGGTTAGATTTATTATAAATTAATATTTTTAAGAATTCCAAAGGTTCACCTCTCCTCCCTTATAAAAGGGAACCTCTTCCCTCTCTTCCTCACACAACTTTGAGCCTTCAAGCTCGGCCAAACCCTGAAAAAATCTCTTCTCCACTTCCCTAGAAACTTCCTAGAGGTTCTGGTCTTCCTCAAAGACCAGTTTTAGTGCCCTAACAGGATGTCTCAAAGAGACGCTTCCAATAAGAGGTAATTTTCGTTACCAATTCATTCACCTTTATTTCTTCTTACACTTCTTCTTCATAGGTTGTTTCATTATTAAGTAATAACATCAGTATCACTCATATACTGATATGTTATTATAAGTATGAAACAATCCAAATTCACCATCTATCCATCCTCTACAAAACGAAATCACCACGCGTGCGTACGTACGGAATACCGTCTCCACACGGTGGTGTAATCTGTTTTTCCACCAACACCTTACATGGATGGGTATTATGGTGTAAAGAATAACTATACGTAGTTATTATAACATCATAATGACTCTGATATATTGTATCATCCACTCCACTCCAATTCAATAATTATGGAAATGATATCATCACTCGTGCGTACATACGGACTACCGTCTCCACGACGCGATGAGATTCATTCTCCATGTTAACCATTTAAGAATAATTATAAAGTGTATATAAGCAATAATAATAAAATATATGACATTATAAAGCTACTGGATTTATGTGCATATATATGTATGTCATCTACTTAATTCCACTCAATTCAATAAGGAAACGAAAACAGCGTTCATGCGTACGTACGGCCTACCGTCTCCATGAACGGTGTATATCTTTCCATTTATCGATACATTATATATATGTATATTCTGAATATATATTATATATAAATCATGTTTTATATTATATAATTAAGTAATAATGATCTAAGTAATCATATGAACAATTACAAGTTAAAACATGAACGACAAATGAGACGATTTTACCCAAAACGCTACATTAACATGAATTTACAAAAGAACGGGTAATATAAAGTCATAAGTGAACCATATATGATATAATAACAATGAATATGATTCTGTAATAAGTCAATGACATTATTTAAATCATTATACAGGAGGTTCAGACACTTACGAAGAAAATCGGACCTAATGTAAGGGAAATATCACAATCTCATTTTTATCTGAGATTGTTTATACTTTAGTTTTTACTAGGGTGTATTTTGTCATCCAAATCCATGTTTCCTCAATATGTAATATTATTTCCATCCACCTAAAATTTTTTAAATCCAATTTTACCCTTCGGTGAGTTTTTAGTAAAGGATATGAAAGGAATCTTTTGTCGTTTTTCATACGAGGTACTTTTTGACTTTTCCGACAAAAGTACAAAGAATGTCTTTTTTAACTTATACGGCATGAATGGATTTTTAAATCATTATTTCCAAGAAGCTTCCTTTACACGTTTTCAAGATTATTTTTAATCAACTTCTTTTAGTTATAATTTTATGACATGTTAAGAAATGAAATGTGTTTTTGAAGTATAATGGATATTTTCCTCAAGAATGGAGTTCAAGTGTTTTATCAAAATTATTTTCCATCTAAGATAATAGAGGGTTCTGTTTCTATCCCTATTATTACATGGATTTGATTATGTTGTGATGGAAATATTTTTATTAATTCCTTTATCTTATATGAATTGTTTTATGATGTCATGTTGTTTAAGAATCCCATTTTTACTACATGGGTTATGCAATGATGTATTATTTATGATTTTGTGGCACACATAAGAATGGTATCATTATGAGATGAGTGGGACCTATATATCCCTCCAATGCATTGGGTAAAGATTTTATATCTCATGAGATAGACATGGCTGGAATGGTAGGTTATACCGGTTCAGTGAAACAGGACTGAAACGAGGGTGACTCGGTTCAGAAAGGGACTTCGTCCACTAAGATAGTCTTGGAAATGAGTCTTGAATAACAAGAAATGATTCTCTATGATTATGTGTGTATTCCATATAGTTTAATGTTTTATGTTATTATTATTGTGATTACATTTCACTGCCATGAGTTATCCCAGGTTATGAAATTATTATCTCTTTTACAGGTTAATATTTCCAAAAGTTATGTGCTTATGTATATGATGTGATTGATATTAATTTTGTTTACCCTTACTGAGCATTTGGGCTCACCCTTTTATGTTTTCTTTACCCCAGGATAAAAAGAAAGGTTTTAGGTATAAAAAAAGGAAGATCTTTATGGGAGATGTTGAAGTTCTTTCACCAGGATTAGAAGATTATATTCCGAGTTTCAAAGACACTAAACTAATACGATCCTTTTGTGTGTTTTTTTGTTATGTACTAAGTATTCCGCAAATGTAATGTAATGTCCATGTACGTCAGGCTTTGGGTCTCTACAGTCAACATATCTTTTTGGAGATGAGATAGATACTTATGTGTTACACCATTATGAGGATACCATAAGAGGGCATTGGTTATGTATTATATTGCCACACATCAGGGACCAGACAACGTGGATTATTGATACATGATTGGGGAGTGAACGCTTACAGATCATGAAAGTTGGGACATCAAAAAAACTATGCCTCCCCTGAAATGGAGCTTGAAGCCGTGGTATTTGCACTGAATATGTGGTAGCACTACTTGATGGATGAAGAATTTAAATTTTACATTGATCACAAGTTTCTTAAGAATATCTTCTCATAGAAGGACCTTAACCAGAGACAATGAATATGGCTAGTGTTCCTCCAGGACTATGACCTTGAAATGTTCAACACTTATGGTAAGCAAAATGTAGTGTCATATGCACTCCATGTGATGTCTGGTCTACAACTGCTATGCGAGGCATCAAAGAATCTAGTGACATGGTGGATATCCATCATGACTAATGATGGAGAAGCATTACATCAGTCTATGACTGTCACTACCGCAATTCAACAACATTTTCGAGATGCACAACTTGGGGATGTTGATTGCGACACCTAGCATCCTCAGATATACTCTGGATGGTCTCCTAAATGATTTTATAATGGTGTGGAGCAGTTCGTTCTATTCAGAAGATGCACCATTTTATAGGTGACACGTTTGGAGGCATTATTGATGGAGTTTAATACATCCATTTTTAAGGTACATTTAAGAGTGGTGAAGATGTCCGTTGACCTATGATGTTAGTACTGGTGGATAGAGATGAATGAAGGAGTGGAAATGAATGTATCACAATGCCTCACTTGTCAGCAAGTAAAGACTTCATAGTGCTGACATAAGTGTTACGCCGATAGGAGACATAGACCCTTGCTGTCCGAGGAGGGAGACCATGTATTCCTACGAGTCTCACCCTAATAAGGATTTTCAAGAATTGGCCAAGGCTGGAAGTAATCTCCAAGGTGCATCGACCTTTCTAGATTCTCAGCTGAGTGGGAGAGGTGGCATACAATATTTCTCATCCCCCACAGATGCACCGTGTGCATAATTTTTTCCATGTGTCGCAACTGAGGTGATTCTTGAATGATATATCCACCGTTTATTAACTACCAAAATATGGACGTTGACTATGGGGAGAAAATAACATAGTTCCTAGTGTGGATATCGGATCGACAGGTCTGAGTCCTTCGTGGGATGTCGTTCCTAGTAGTGCGAGTTTGGTGGCAACACAGAATCCTCCAAGAGAGAACAATGGAGCGAGAGTCTTAGATTCATTCTCAGTACCCTCATTTTTGTATTACAATTATTTTTTATTTCTGGAATATAAAAACCATCTGGTGGGGAGAATGTAATTTCAAATAATTCCCATATAATTTTTTTAATTATAGTTAATTATTTCGAGTCCACAAAATCATACGACACTTGATTTTGAGGTCTTTAGTGCCTGGAATGATCCATCGAAAAATTTTATGTTTAAAATAGAATTTGTGGGTGGTTTTCCTAAATATGTATAATAACAGTTAATATTTTTCATGAATAAGACTCCATAGGGCTCTGTTGCATTCAGGATAGCGGGTTTATCCTAGAGGTGACTTATGGTTAGTGGACGCTTGCCTCCGATGATAAAACACAAAATTGGAATAATCGTAAATAATTTTTTTTAATAAAGTTATTTTATATTTCAAATTATTATAATTCAATAACAGTGACTAAAATTAAAAATATGAGACCACCACTGAGGTCAAGAGGTAATTCTTTCTTTAGGAAGTTACTAACATTGGCCAGTATGGGCCAACTACCAAAGGTTGTTTCTTGGTCGTAAATAAAATAATTAAGAAACACATATATTATTGCTAATATCCAAAAACATCTAAATGATTATTTGGAATGAAAATATGAGAGTACCATTTAATTGATTAGGACATGTTTTCCTTTGGCAAAGCCTATCCTCGACTAGCATGGGGTGATGGAGACTGTTAATAATTTTCCGATTTTTTTCTAGTATGTTCAGTAAACGCGCAAGTGGAATTTTCTATATATTGACTCGATGATCAGATCAAAAATACGAGATTACAATAATATACACATCAATGGGATTCGATTTAGTGAGGCTTCACTTCGACCATAGTATGTATATAGAAAACATTAGATTTTGTACATTTTATATGAATAATAAAATAACATTGTTATTTTATTTCATTCATTCTTTTTCCTCCAACGGACAAGTGGAATTGGAGGGACCAACGATTTGTCAAGCCATTAAATGGATTGAATCCTCAAATTCATTTAAAGAGCCATTGGAATAATGATGATTCATATTCAATGAAACCCTATTAAATCCACATGCATTACTAACCTTCCCACTCTTCTATTAATATGGAACTTTGGGAGAGGTATTGGCATGACGTCACTAAGTGATAATGTTATGATAAAGTGTCGTGACTCCAATAACATGGAGAATAGAGACCGTTACAGTGGGGGAGATGAGTGAAACCGAATTACGTATATAAGGATGATGTTTGAGCGACAATGGTTGTGGCTTGTTGTAGTGACGACATACTCTAACTCGTCCTCAATCGTGGGAGATCTCCAACGATTTTGAGTTAGTGGTTTAAATTTGTGTGACTATTTATTCACATGTTTTATCTTCTAAAATATCAATGTGGATCCACTCACTAACTTTTTGATCCATGTATGATTTATTCTTTCGTGATTGGGAATAAATATTACAGGTTAATGGAGTGGGTTTGTTTAATGTTCATCTTTGATCTTTTCCATGCTTTCATCCATTATCATATTAACACAGAGTGTGTGGGAAAAACAAAAATGGACCTGACCCCCAAAATTCAATTTATTTGTGCATTATTTTGGGTCGTTTTCTTATTGGTGACTACAATGAGAAGATGAAAACAATGCAGAAGAATCGGCTGAACCACCGGAATGCCATGTCGGCGGTGGCTGGTACATACCCGTAGAAACCGCCAATGGGTGTTAGATGGAGTTTCACGACGACGCTCCATTGATAATGGAGGAAGTAGTATTGAGCTATCCATGTAGGAAAAGGGGTGGCCCTGAATGGGGTTGAGCGGCACGACCTCACGCCATTCCAGGATGGAGGACCAACGGGCAGCCAAAATGGATTGATGTAAAGGCCCTACTCCACCGGTGCTAGCTCGGAAGATTGGTCCTCCTTCTGGAGGACATGGCTAGACGTGGGCCAACCAAGTAGCCTGGACCCGCCTAGCGGAACAGACCCACCTAGGTGACCGGACATGCTAACGGTTTGGGTAGAACAGTGTCCCCATTGGACCAACATGTGTTGTCCGAGCCCCACCTGATAGGTAGTGCCAACCACGGACCGAGCCCACGAACCGAAATGGGATGACCCTGAAGGGGAAGACCCTGTAAATCGGGTTGACTCTTATTGGGCCGAACCCAAGTAGGGTTAGGTAGACTATATGACCCATTGCATCAGGTTGTCTTGACGGAGTCAGATCGGGCCCTCAACAAACCAGTCCTTAAATAATGATAAAATCATAAATGACAAACCATGTGTATATTCGACAAACTATCTGTGGAGTTGGAATCCCTTTTGGGAAGCGGCTCCTTTGGCATATTCTGGATGGCCCATCTAAGCAGGGATAGACCAAGGTGCGATCACCCCCATTTCACGAATAGATGTTTCACTAACTGACCAGGCGTCCATTTGATGAACTGTCTACGGTTCATGAACACATAAGATGAGGCGGTCCATCTGGTATACTCCACATGAATTTTATTGAATTTTGGAGTACAGATGGGTTAGATTGAACCCGAATTCAATAAGGCCCTCAGAAATAAAATTCATATAAGTAATAGTCGGGAAATATGATTGTTGTGTATTTGGTCGTGTTGAAACACTTAAAATATGGAGGTCCATTTGGATATTTATTCGTGAAATGTCATGGCAATTGTGGTTTGACCAATGAATTGAGGATATGTTCTCCAAAATATTCTGTGAGCGGGAATACATTGGCTAGCAGTGAGGCAGAGGTTGTAGATAGATCATATAGAGGTTAGTACAAATCGATCCTGTGTGAATTAGGTCCTCTGTGGGTCAGCGCTCATTGATCTTGTGTGGGATAGTGCGTACAGATCCTGTGTCAATCATTGTAGGGGATAATACCTATCAACTCCAAGCAGGTTGGATCTTGTGTGGGTCATTGTGAGGATTAATAAAAATCCATCATGTATGTGTCAACCCCCATATGATCAGCTCTATTGCCTCTTGATAGAATAATATTATCTATAATCTCAACAAATATTTTGTATTTCTATGCCTTACATATATACTAGGTGTGAGTTGAGTGTTTTACCTTGGTTGTGTTACCTTTGTGGTACCATTACCATTAGGGTGTAATATTAGTGGTGTTACCTATGTGGTACTATATCCTTCATGGTGTTACTTTTATGGTGTTACATTTGAGGTACATTTTCCTTCGTGGTGTTAACATTGAGGTATTATTCCCTCCTGTATAACATGAGTATCTTTTGAAGACTGATCTATATGATTGGGAATATACCCAAGTTGAGATGATGAAGACTTCGTGCATTGTGGATGATGTCTTTCTTTGTGGGATTTCCTTTGTGGAACTCTAGGAGACCTTCGAAGGCCTTGCAGTCCCTACAGAGTATTGTTACAGACACCCATGCATATCCTTCCCCAATCCTTGTAGAGTCTTCTGCATATGATATACATCGTTGATCAAGGCTAAGGGATCCAGGATTCAACGGTTCTTAGAGGTGGACTATTTTACCTGACGTGACTTAGGACTACTGATCATGTGATTATGCTACATTTTATGTAGGATCTTCGGTGGAAGTTCCATAAGCTATTATTCTCTTTTCAGTTATTCGAGTACTTTTCAATTGGGGTTTCATTCTAGACAAATTACTTTCAACACACTTTTTACTATACAAGTTTACATCGTGGTTGTTTCTTGTCGTGTTCTTGTATTTTGTTTTTGTACAGGTTTAATGGTAATTCTTTCCTATTTTAGGGATACACCTTTCCATTTCTAGTCGACAACCCCTGTCATATGGATGATGGTCTTGGTGTAGTTAGAGAATGGGCCTCGAGGTATGGTTCATGTCAGAATTAATGAAATGTGATGTATTTATAGATTTTAATGAACTGATACTGATGAAATTGTAACTTCATATTTGGAGTTCTAATATGAGGCTTAGGAAGAGTAATTCAACCAATATAATAGTAAAAATGGTGATGAAATTATAAATAAAATATATATATCATGTAAATGAAAAAATGATGTATTTATTTTCATATCACATGTAAGTAAATTTTTTAAAAATGAAAAATTAATTCCTGGTTTATTTTCATGTAAAAAAAAATTTATTATTATTTATAATTAATTTTATAATTTAAATGAAAATTTATATTATTTATGAAAATGTATTAAAAATTACTATTTTATTATTTTTACTTTATGATAATTTTATGACACAGTAATTAATTTGTCAATGTTTTATAAAGAGTTTATCATTTTAAAAGAAGTAATTTCTAATTAAATTATGATTTTAATAAAATAATTAATTTATCATATATATAAAAATACGTTCATAAAATTTAGTTCATTTTTAGTTCTATAAATTAAAAATTGGTTATGGTAAATTTTTAGGATTTTTATAAAATATTGGATTTTTTTTAATTGTGAAATACAATAATATTTGAATTTTCTAAATAATTGATTTATTGATTAATATATTATTTATGGATAATTTAAGACCATAATATAGACCATATTTAACATTTTTAACATATTTAGTGATAATTATGATTCTATTAGTTGTCTTGATTCAAAATAACAAACAAATCTAAAATCAAATTATAATATAACCTTATCATCCACTATAAATTCGACTCTCAGCACATCTTCTCCACACACCATTCAAAATAGCAGAAATTTCCATATTATATAAAATACTCATTCCAATCCTATGACAAATATCTAACAGCATTTCTCATACAAAAAAACCAAATCTAATTTTCCTTAGGAGGTTCTCAAGGATGAGAAAATTCAAGAGTAAACCTTCATTATTTTATTATTAATATCATTTCAATTTATTTTATTATCATTCTCCCTTATCCTCCTATGTAAAAACATGCATCATACAATTAATAACTTATATATAATTAAATTATATTATTTTAATGTAGTGTATACAATCAATTATTTTACCCTCTTCCATTAACACTAAAAATGAAAACATCATCCATGAAGTTTTAATTTATGTCCATCATGGATGAAAAAATATAATCTTCCATTGATTACTTCAATGATAAGCTCAAAATCATTGTATTATATGAAATATATTGTAAAATTGATTTTATAAACATTTTTATGTTTTGGGACTATCATCCCCACCCTTTACCGCATGGTCATCCCCACCTACTTCCTCATAGTATTCCTTTCATTATTTATCATTATGATCTACATAATACCACACAACACTATGACTACTATCCTTTGAAATATATAACATACACATAAACGGTCTAATTGAATCACAATCCACAAGGGTCTCTGGGTTATGTGATGGTCATAAAAAATCCATCCATTTCATAAATTCAGCACATCCCTTTGATCACATTCTACATACTATATGGATCTTTTTTGGAATTTTCAACCATTTCCTCATTATGTGATACCCATTCCAACTCGATGCTACAAGATAGTTAACATGAAGTGTTATGATACCTCATAGGGAGATTACTCTTATGTGGTTGGTAGCATTATTTTTCATGGTTCTAATCAACATAAACTTGATGAAAGTGATCAGTAGAGCCAAAGATGTCAGGTTTTTAGTCATTAAGGCCCTCTAAGGAATACTATTACAAATATATATTTATACTATTATGTAAAAAATAGATATTAAAAATATAAATCAACAAATTAATATTTAAAATTTTCTACTCTTTCGGTTTATATATTGCACATCCAACATTTTCTTTCCCTATTCGAGAATGACATATTTGCTTGAGGAACACTTCCTTCAATATGTAAATCACCCATTATTATGAAATTGAACATCTGAATCCATAATCATAATATAATTTAAAATTAACAAATATTTTAAATAATAATATTCAACTATGAATAAATATTTTAATGTTTAGGTTGTGCTATGTGTAAACTAGTACAATGAGAGGAATCAAGATAAAATTAAAATACTATATAAAGATCATCCAAAATAGTGTTTCTTGTACATCACATCATTAAATGGAATGTTTAAGTAATAAATAAGAACAAAATATTTTCATAGAGGTCTATAATATAATAAATATCCCACCAAAACTTATATTTAAATCGAGAATAAATTAAAAATAATCTTTAGGTGAGAACCACAAATTTTTTCTATTTGAATTACTTTTATCAAATTTAAATTCATGAAAAAATCTTCATAGAAATATTTAAATTTTTTTTTCTAAATTTAGTGTTTTTTTAATGGAGGATAAAAATTTTAGATATCAAATTTGAACAATTATAATATTAAATTATGTGAATAAATTTTGGGCTACTTCATTTTTTGAGTTATATTAATTTGGATCACTTCACATCATTGTTTTTTTATTAATTTTAATTTTTTCCTTCCATTAGATTGATAATATTTTACTGTGGGTTCGAAAAAATTTGGTGGGGTTATAAATTTTCCAATAAGGTTAATTAATATTGATTTTTTTCAATTTTATCTTATTCCATAATTATATAATATTTCATGTATACTTTATTTATTTAAATATAAATTTATTGGATTTAATTTATATTACATCGAATATGTTAATTTGTATTTTATAAATGTTATGATTGGTTAATTTTGTTAAATTATAATTTGGTTCATTTGATTTATATTATCCTATGCCATTATATTTTGTAAATTTTGATTTTTTATTATATTTTTTTTAAAATGATTGAGTTTAGTTTTGATTAGATTAATATATTAATATTTCATCGAGACTATTTTGACCCCATTAGTTATAACATGGTTATATTTAGTTATGGTTTATTTTAATTTGTAATGATTTATTTAGTTTCAATATTTTCATTTTATCTAAAATATATTTTATAAGTTCTAGTAAAATTTGGGTCATGTGAGTTTTTCTTTTCAATTATATTTCATAATGTTTGGTTAAGTCTTAGTTGTTTGATATACACATATAATAATCCATTTTATTGGAAAACAAACATTCAGAAAAAAAGAATAATGAATCCTTATGATGAATGAAACGTTAATTTTTTCTCACATTACAATTAAATTATCATTTTAAATGAACTATTAAATTATTATTATTATATATGATTTCCATTTAATAACTAATATTTATTTAAAATTAATACCTTTAATATGGACATTGTGAATCTGAGAAAAGGGGAAACTAATAAACACATTCTTACTATAATATTAGTTTGTTTGAATGATTTTGATCCATAGCTTCTTGTTTTGAATATTATTAGAAAAAGATCCAAAAATATTTGAAACCATAAGTGGTGATAAGTTTTTATTCCCTTCATGTGGTTTTATATTGTTAAATTACCTAATATATGAGTAGAAACAATGTACTTAATTAATGATCTGTTGAATTGAATGAATAATGAGTACGTCCATTATGTTTTGAAGTTCATAATTTGATCTTTTCAAAGAATAGGATTCCATTATTTTGGATAAAGATGAATGGCCTGAGATCGAATTCAGTGGTAGTGATTACCCACTATAAAATTATTTATAACTTTCTATGGGTTTCTACTAATTACCCACCATATGCCAATTTTATCATTTTATAATTGAGTTATTCTCATGAAAGTATCCTATTGTGGTGGAATTATGGGTGAATGATTAATTGTATTGTATTCCGGGATTTACCCTATCAAGAAATTGATTTTCATAACAATTTTAATTTCAGGTCCACAAAGATATCTTCAATGTATATCATATCTTCCAAATGGTCTTGATATGTTGACTTGAGAGATGGAATTACATTTGTAGGAAATTTTCATTAGAACCTATGGGACCCCCTCTATGTTATTGAATGTGAAGGTTGATCCTAAAAGATGGTCACATGTCTAGATACAATAATTTTATATATTATATGAAAAACCATTCTATGATATTGTTCATTCATATATTTGGGAAATATTTTATCTAAATAGGTTCATTGGGATTTTTAAATGTTCATTTTTAGGGTAATGTAATATATGATCCAATATTCTATTTTATATTTTTATTACAACCATATTAAAAATTGTTCTTATAAAATCATTAATTAAAATTGCTCTTACAGAATGAGGAATTACTAATACGTGGATAAAAATGACTCCCTGTCAAATAAATAATGAAAAATATATGCATCCACAACATGAGATTCTAGTATTTATTAAATATAAAACTTGAATCACATTAGATTATCTATAGTCCTCTTTAATCACCATAATCATCATATAAGAAAATAAAATATTCAATGAATTATCAGAACACTTACAGCCCCATCTATCACATTTACAATGTCCATTGAAAAATTTATACACCGAAAATGTGTATTTAAATAAACATAATGTGCATCGGATTTATATCATTATGTCGTTCCATAAATTTATTAATTTTAGTTATATTTATAACTAAATCTAGAAACCATATTTCTAAATAATTTATTACTGATTTCCCTAGACTCATTAATGATATTACTAAATAAATTAAATCATGTTGTATCCATTTAAATCTATCCCTATGATACCATTAGAAAACAATAAGTACCTTTTTTAGTTCTTATATAACACAAATGACCTGTAAAAAATTATTTATTTACCATTACACAAGCTATTAGAAATATTAGTTACCATTACATTTATCAAATTCCACAATTACATAATGATTTGAAAAATATATCAATATTTATTTAAATAATTAAATCATAGGTCCACCATTATATAATCTCACATCAAAAATTAAATAGGATCAAATCATATTTAAATATTCCTAATAAATACATCATAGAAACAAAGTAGAAACTAAAAACAAAACATGATTGAATATGGTTATTCGGTTAAGTTACATTTCCAAGTTCCTAGAGGATATTAAACACTAAAACCTGAATGTTGCAAAAACCTATATTGGATGTAATCTACCATCATTTGTTCAGACCTACTAAAAACAACTTCAATGTGTACTATAACACAGTTGTTATCAATCAATTGTAACATTATAGCATGTATGAAAGATTCATTTTAAAATACATTAATCATTCCAAATAAGATATACATTTAAATTACTTTACAATATATTCCTCAAGAAATTTACTATATCAATCATTTTCACCACTATTTCATTTTATTGTAGAAAAATATAGATATATTATATCCTCAAATTTAAAAATTTTCTCTGAATATAAGATTTTTCAATTATATGATGTATTGTATACCCTTAAAATATATCAAATGAGATGTTATTTCGATAAATGTAATTTATAAGATACTTAATCATTATAGTTGCATGATATATAATAAATTAATTACATATATGTATATGAGTGTCACAACTTCATCCTCTCATTGTCTAAAATCGTAGATTAATCTAATGTATGGAGGAATTTCATAGATTATTTTTTTTAATATTCCTGCTGATTCATACAAAAACAAATATTTTAAAGTATATATTAATTAAAATCATTGTAATTTTCATTTAAAAAAGTCAATTTTTTTAATACTCGATATTCGGAACATATCTAGTGAGTAATCATTTACCTATAATAATATATTGGCTCGTCATCCAAGGATGGTGTGGACTCAAAATTTGGCCAACTCTAGAGATCCATCCACTTTACAATTAATGCATATAGCCCCTCAAGATATCATCTATTTATAAAAGTCATCAAAACCTCATAGCCTCGCCATTTGGGAAATTAAGAAAACAATTTCACAACAAAATTATTTCATTTAAATTAAATAATAATAATATAAAATAAATACCTATCTAATTTTTTACTCATATTTATGTCTAAGAATTATCCATTACTTAATTTGGATGGTGTCACTAGGATAGATAAAAATAGGAATGATGTTAGAGTATTTAGAAAGAATCACCAAAACACACCATCATTCTCATCTTATTTCCCAATAATTTTTTTGACTTCATAATAATCCCCTATCAGTGTTTTTTTGCGGTTCCACACTGAGCACATGTTTGTACACCAATGATATTTTTTTTGTATATTTAAATATTAAATAAGAAACTAAAAGACTATATAAATAAATCATATAATTACAATTAATAATTGTCAAAACATTTATAGGGACACATAAATATACCTAAGGAAGTCTGTGTAGTTGGATTCCTATATACCTAGGAAATGAGGGAACATCAACCTGTACTGATGAATTGGGTCCCTGTGTATGCTCATTAGGTTCTGAATGTGTAACAAAAATATATAAAGAAGTGGGAATTTAGTATCCTAAAGAAAAGTTTTTTGAATAAAATTATTGTAACACCCTAAGATTCCAAGTACGTTTCCCTTTGAATAATTCAGTAGCTTGCATTGTACAAAACTCGGAGTTTTAACACACCACGACCAATCAAACTATCAGTTATGAATAGTAAAAACACTTTTTGAAATTTTATAAATTTAATTTCTAAAAAAGGACTTCATTTTTTAATTCAGAATATAATAATTAGCTTTGGGTGATTTTTGGGTATTTTTCAGAAAACAAACAATTGATCAAGAATAGTGAAAAATTATGCGTTATTGTTTAAGACCGACTTATTATTTTAATAATTAGTTATAAAATTTTAATTTATTTTATGTAAAAAAAGATACATAATACCTATATATTTTTAATGTAATTAATTGGAGTCATTTTATAAAAAGTTTTGATATAAAAAAATTTATTGATCTTTTTACCATCTTTTACCCATCTTCTATGATCTTTTAAAAATTTCCATAAAACACAATATTACCACTTATATGAGTTGAATTTAAAAAATTCAACAGACATGGTTGACATCAGTATGGGAAATGTGGTTCAATAATATGTAAATACTTTTTGGTGAATACTAATTTTTTTCTTTTCTTGACAACCGTTAATACTAAATTGGATAATTAAGGGTAAAAATGATATTATAAATACCCAAAAACATGTCCTAATTATATTGGATAAGTTTAGTTCATCCAAAAACATCCATAGGAATAATATATTATCCTTTTGGTCCAAATGGGTTAGTTTAGTAAATTTATTATTAATTTATTTAAAGAAGAGTTAAAATTGTTAAATTCAATGTTTAATAACTAATCCATTTCTAATATAGGGTAACAAAAAATATAAATTCAACTAAACATATTCATTAAAAATATAATAAAATTTCCTACATAATTATAATTTATTTATAATTTTATACATTAAATAATTTAATTTATTTACGACACAATGATGATGTAGTAATTACCTAAATAATAAAATAATAAAATAATAAAATAATTGATATTATAAATAACCAAATAAATGTAAATTGAGACATATGATGAATTAAACTAATTTAAGTGGTTTATATGACATTTCAGTTTTGAATAAATAAATTTTTTCTAAGTGATAATGTTTATATGGCCCTCAAAAAAAGTAAATACCAAAGTGTCAAAATTGACATAATTGCTTTTTTAAAACAAATAATATATTATTAATTGATATAATATTTCAAAAAATATATGGTTCAGCCAAGTTACTAATATATGGTTATATATATTATTATTGAATCACATGTGGTTCTCTTGGGTTGTTATAATATGTTTATAAATAATACAATATAAAAATACAAAAAAAAATGTCAAATGTCAAACTATTTAACTATGAATAAAATCTCATAGATAAGGTTAATATGGTGATATATACATGTCCAAAACCTATAATTTGATATTTAGTCAACCCATCCACACCATATCATAGATATAAATCATTTTTTATCCATTATAAACCAAAAACAAATTTATTATAAAATAATATTTCATGCTTTTCATAAAAAGACCCCCACCTCTATTATAAAAGGGTATTTCACCTTCTCTTAATTTTAACACCCCCAAATCCTTTTGGAATGGTCAACCCCTACCCAGATATCCTGTAAACATTCCTCCATTCTTCCTAGTTTCCTTCCATTGGTTATAAAGCCAACATGTGGAGCCATTTTGATCAAATTAGAAGAAATAACTTGAAAAAGAGGTAAAAATTTCATCTCCTCTTTCAAGTTCCTTTCCTCTTCCAATTCCTCATTATTTGATTTTTACATTATAAAATAATAAATCTAATATATTATATATAATTTTGAAGTTATTAAAAAAATTTAAAACCATTTTCATTTTTCTATCGATCATATGAATGAAAAAGTCATCGTACGTGCGTATGTACCGCTTACCGTCTCCATTTTTAGGAGTAGTTTTTAATTCAAACACTTCATTATTTGGATTTGAATAATAATGAGTACAAATTATGTCAATAATAAATATAACATGTTAATTTTTATGATTATTTGATATAACATCAAATTACATATGATTTCACCATCAATATATTAATATTATCGCTCGAGCGTACATATAGATTAACATCTCAACGAACGCAATGAGATTCATTCCCCATTGTAATGATTCAAGAATAGTATTCATTTTATGATAAAAAAGAATTTTTATGAAAATAATATCATTCCGTATTTGAATAAAATACATTATATCCGTAACTAACATGACTTACAAATCCAAACATATAATGGAAAAAAAATCAATTAACACCTGAAATGATGATACTAGTAAAATATTATTTACAATAAAATATTATAAGGTCATGTATAATGTCATATTTATGTATAATATTCTCTTATAAGTTTATAACAATGTATTAACTATTTTACATAAGTTTAAAAGACCACAGACTAAGGAAATGTGCAAGGTAAGGGTTAATTTGACAATCTCTTTATTATCCGAGTTTGTTTTTATATAAGTATCTAGTGGGAACTATTTTCCATCTACATCCATGTTTCATAATAATTTATTCCCATACATTTTTACTATTTACAATAATATGGTTTAAATTATTATTATACCCTTGTTTGTAATTATATAAAATTGGTTTAATGGAATATTTCTTTCATTTTACAAACAAGGTATTTATTACCTTTTCGAAAAATATAATGTATGGATTTTGTTTACATATACAGTGGTTGTGGATATTTTCTACCGTTATATCATAATCAAAGATTCCCATACAATATTATAAGAATATTTTAAATATAAATGTTTTCTTTTATAAATTTTGGAATTTTAAATAATTTCAAAATAGAAAGTGGTATTTAGTTCAAATAGTTTTCATTTTATCTATGTCAAAAAACATTGATGTATTTTAAACTTTTTTGACATGTATTTTTTAGGATTCAAATATTCTATATAATATTGAATGTTTTGTGATATGTTTGACTATGGATGTTTTATTTTAAACCCTTTAATGGTTTATAGATAAATTATTGACATTTAGTTTTATTGTTTTAATAATAATGTTAATGTTATGTTGAAATCATTTTCATATGAAGAATGCATTGGACTTAGTAAGTGGCAGGTGGATCCAGCAATATCTTCTCGATGCATCAATTGATATCATGAGACAAACTACGGTCTTGAAAAAATTCCTTGACAAAATATTATTTTTAGTCTTGGAAAAAGGCCTTGATTGTGTAGTTATGTAGAATGGCATTAGAATTTCCATAATTATAAAAGTGGATATTAATATTTCATGTGATTATTCAACTAGTAAAATATCCATGTGATTATTTAAATGGAATTATATCAGTTTAACTTTTCGATAGAATGATGATGTTTATGTTTAAATGTCTTATGTTTTTGATATATACATTTCCTTAAATGTATACGTTTATTTATTAACGTTTCTGCTATATTTTTATAATTACCGAGCAAATGAGCTCACCCACTTCTATGTTTTATTTTTCCCAGGATGTGAAGCAATATTATATGGTTGACCATTAGTGATAGTCTAATGATATAAGTGGGATCTATAGGGACAAAATGTGGTTGATGTTTTTATTTCATGATTTAATGTAAAGCATATTAATATGTCTACTATATCTAGGGTTATTAAATCGATAGGTCTTTTGGGTAATTATTCCTTGTATCATGACGATTTTATGTAATAATGCACCAACTCTTGGTAATTGCGGTTGTGGCGTTACATTTGGTATCAGAGGAATTTTAGTACAAAACATTGGAAAATATATTTACATGAACTCTAATTAGCGCGCGTTATCCAAATATAGAATTTTAGTATTAGTATAGAAGAAAATTCTAGAATCTTGGTAATTTAGTGAATTTGTGTATTTTCTAATCAATAAATCTCTATCTGGATACGAGCAGGAAGAAGTGGTTATAGCATAGATGTACCTAGTAGTGACGAATCTGATAAGGTGTTTAAGGCTAGGCCCAAGGTATCTTGATTTACTGCAATATTCCATGTTGTACTCTTGGTTACGACACTCCTCGGGGATATGATTTTGATAATTCACATTTTCATTAAAACCCATTATTAATGATTTATTAGTATATATATCGTCAATGAATATATATTTTTTGTGATTATTGATTATATGAATAAATAGTTCAATTCATGTTATGTGTTTTACAAGATTAGAATTACATATAGTTATTCATAAACTCATCTATGGTATGCCATTATTTAGAAATGGAACTGATATGAAGGAATGTGAACCATATCAATGTACACGTTCCATGTAGATATTTTCCTCCAACTCCAGATAATTATAGTGGATCTGGTTATGCAACTGGTGTTGATCTACATATCACCATACTGGGACAACTCACTGAGGATATGAATAATAACCATACCTATATGGAAACCATGACCCACAATGCGGAGGATCAATGATAGACAACATCATGAGGAAACAAACACCAGCATTCAATGGGAGTAAAAATCAATTTGTAGTTGTGAAAATGATATGTTCACTAGAGAAAATATACCTTGCTTTGGTGAGTAGAAAAAAGAAAAATGTTTTCATGGTAGTTTATCGCATCATATGAGATGAAGATCAATGGTGGTCATTCATCCAAAACACTAAAGAAGATGAAGAAGTATCGAACATGGAATGGAGGGCGTTTAATGAGATTTTCTTCAAATTACACTTTCTTCATGACCATTGAGCAGATATGGAAACAAAATTACTGAGTCTAAGGAAAAAGGAAGATGAGAATGACGCAAAGTATGAGGATACCTTTACATGGTTAGAAAATGCATGCATCAGATTATATTTGTAACCCAAGAAGTATGATTGATCGATTCATTGATGGGTTAATACCATTTCTAATTCAATCATTACTCTCATAATGCATCTCATCGTATGAAGATACTGTCTCATACACTATCAAGAGAGAGAAAATATTTCTATAAGTATTAATACTTCAAAGTAAATAAAGAGAAGAAGAGATCTTTTGATCACTCTAGAAATGGAAATAAGGGGATGTATGGAATAGATGAATATCCATCCTATGGTAAATGTGGGTAGAAAAAACCACGTACTTTCCTAGAGGGAATTGGAGTCGGTTACAAGTGTGTTAAAAAAGGCCAACATGCTTGTGATTGCAAGGGAATGAAAGTGGTTTTCAATGTTGAGTGTTAAAATTGCATATAAAAGGAAAATTATTCAATTCATTTTCTTATTCTCTAAATGAAACATACCTAAAAAGGGCCATGGAATCAAGGTTATGCTTATGCGATCATGACTAATGAGTATGCAGTTCTGAAAGACGTGGTGGGATGTAATTTAATGGTTTCCAAAGGTTTAGCCAATGCATTATTTTATTCTGGATCTTCAATTTTTTTTATATCTTCCCAGTTTTCTAATAAAATTAGATATTTTCAATGGGAATTAACAAGGGAGTTATCAGTAAAAACTCATAAGGGAAATATCATCGAATGATTTTTTTGTGAATCTGTTCCCATTATGGTATATAAATTTTATTCACCTTCTAATCTCATCATCATACCCATGATTGAATTTGATATAATTATCTCAATGGATTGGCTTTCAAACCATGATGAAAAATTTTATTTTAAGAAAAAGGAGGTTACAGTTTTCAATGATGATAAGGAGTACCTTATCATTATAGGAGAAATTTCACCACCTGATTCTTATCTAGATCCTACCCTAATAGCTATAATAAATTCAATTATTGGCGAGAAATAGTATAAAATAACTATGGGTGAGGAAATGAATGTTCAAATATATGACATACATTTTGTGAAAGAATATGTTGATTTGTTTCCATATGATTTACCTAGAAATCCTATCGAACGAGAAACCGAGTTTTCCATTGAATTAATTCTTAGTTCAATGCCCATATCGAAAACTCCTTATTGAATGGTCACTGTAGAAGTAGTGGAACTAAAAAAACCACTAGATGAATTTAATAATAAAAGATTTATTCACAATAATGTTTCTCCATAGGGAGTCCCTGTCCTTTTTGTAAAGATGATAGATAGATTGATGAGTTTGTGCATTGATTATGGGGAGATCAATGCTATAACAATAAAGAACAAGTACCCCTACCTAGCATTGATGATTTATTCGACCAACTTCATAGAGATCAATATTTTTCAAATATTGACTTTTGATGTGGATTTCATTAGACGTGTTTGTGAATATGAATGATATTCCAAAAACAACATTTCAAACCAGGTACTGTCAATATGAGTTACCAGTAATGCCTTTTCGATTGACTAATTCACCCTTTATCATTTGGATCTAGTGAATAGAGCTTTCAAGTAATATTGTGATGACTTTTTAGTGTTATTTATTGATGATATCATGGAATAATAAAAAATATACAATGATCATGACAATCACATGCACACTATTCTCAAAGCCATCATAAAAAATGAATTATATTCGATGTTTATGAAGTGTGAATACTAGTTTCAAGAACATATTATTCATTCCATATTTTCTTTAAGGATGGAATATATATTGGTTCTTCAATGGCCACATAAATCCAAGATTTTCTATAAACGATGAGTATAACTGAGGTACACAATTTTATTGGTTTTCCGGGTTATTATCAATGTTTCGTCCCGAATGTTTCCCGGTTTCCGAACCCATTATCCAAGATAACACATAAGGGGATTATATTGGTTTCGGCAAAAGTGTGTGAAGAATTTTTTGAATAAATGAAGATAATATTATTCAACTCTCTTATATGTACTCTACCATCAGGTAACTATGGGTTTTTTATTTATATTTATGCTTCATTGAAAGGACTTGGTTTTGTTTATATGCAGATAGATATAGTTATTTTATATGCATCATGACTGCTAAATATTCATGATAAAAACTATTTAACTCATGATCATGAGTTAGAAGTTGTAATCATTGCACTAATGATATAGAGACACTATCTATATGGTGAGAATTTGACATTTATACCGATCACAAGAGTTCATTTTATATTTTTTCAATGAATGAAATCATCATGAGGAAAAGGAGATGGCTTGAACATATGATGGATTATGATTTCATTCTAAAATAAAACCAGGGGAATGAAAATTAGGTGGAATATGCATTGAGAAGAAAGGATCAAGGAATTTAGAACTAGAAGTGAGTTTAAAGGGATCATATTTTAATGGATCAAGTAATGATGGATATGGGAATAACCGTGGAAGGGGTAACATAAATTATTTTTCAAATGGTTGTGAAACAATCTTTAATAAAAATGATAAAATGTTCTCAGACTAATGATGAGGTGTTCTAAAAGAAGATTAATGTTTGGAATAAAGGGAGATTGAGTGAATTTATATATGAAGATAGAATTTTGAAATTTTGGGAGAGTCTTCATCTTCCTAACATACGCGATCTGAAAAGGGAATTGTTGAACGATGCTCATAGCTACAATTTCCGTATACATTCTGAGAGCACCATGATTTGTAGATATTTTAAGGATCTTTTTTGGGACAACATGAACAGGGATATTTCTGATGTTGTGTCAAGATGTATGGATTATCAATAAGTCAAAGCTATAAAGAAACATCCAGGAGGGGTCGTGCAACCTATTACCATACCTATGTGGAAATGGGATAATATTATGATGGATTTTTCATGGGGCTACCAATGACTCCTAGAAGGAATGATGCAATATGGGTCATTGTTGACCGACTTACCTAGTCATCGCATTTTTTTCTATATGAAATAATTTACCACTTTAACGTCTAGAAATACTATTTATTAATGAGGTTTTGAGACTCAATGGTGTACCCCTATCGATTGGTTCTGATTGAGATATTCATTTTACATCATAATTTTGGAAAATTCACCAGAAGTACTTAGATACAATACTTCGTTTGAGAATTTCCTTCACCCATCAAAATGATGGACAACCAGAACAAACTGTTCAATCCTTAGAAGAAATTTACAGATATTTATTACATAATTTCCATGGTATGTGGGATCAATATTTACCTCTAGTATAATTTTCCAATAACAATACCTTCAATTCCAATATTCAAGAAAACACCATATGCATATTTATATTGAAAGAGATGATGAGCACAAACTTGTTTGGATGATGTTGGTGAAAGATAAAACATAGTTTCAGAACATGTTGAGGAAACAATGATAAAGGTGAAGGTTACCTAAACCCATATCAATGCTTCTAAAAGTAGTAAAAATAGCTATACCACTAATAAGAGGAAGGATTTGAAATTTATAGTAGGAGATCATGTTTTCTTGAAGGAATATCTATGGGAGATTGTTATATGTTTCAGAAACAATGTTAAATTGCGTCCTAGGAAAATAAGAACTTTCAGAATTATAGAACGAATTGGGGATATAGCTTATTGTTTGGAAATGTTGCCAAGTCACTCTAAAGTTCATGATTTATTCCACATGTCACTATTTAGATGATATCGACCTGACCCAACGCTTATACTCATCTATGAAAAATTTGAACTGGAATATGATTTGTCTTATTCTAAACAGCCAATCACAATTTTTGATACCAGAGAACAAGTGTCGAGTAACTAGAAGACTAGTCTGGTAAAAGATAAATGGATAAAAAAAGATAGATGGGGCAACGTGGGAACCCAAAGAACATAATATGAAGAACCACCAGAATCATTTTATGCAGAATTATTCCAAAAATTTCAAGGATGGAATTATTTTATATTGGGAAGAATGTAACACCCCAAGCTTCCATAGTACGTTTCACCTTGAATAATGCAGTAGATAAAATTGTATACTACTTGGAGTTTTAACAAACCCTGACAAATCAAACTAGCCGTTATAAATAGTATTACAATCTTTTTGAAATATTATATAGTTTATTTTTCAAAATGGACATCAATTTTGAATTCAAAATATCAAATTAGCTTAAGGTGAATTTTTTGTATTTTTCAGAATACTTTTAATTTTTTATGAATAGTGAAAACACTACTTTATTGTTTAAATGCATGTTTTTATTTATATAATTAGATATATTATTGTAATTTATTATAGATCAAGTTAGATACATAATAAATATATATTTTCAAGGAAAATAATTCGTGTCATTTTATAATAAGTTTAGATATATACAATTTTATTGAACATTTTACTATATTTTATCTGCCTTCTAGGTGCATTTACAAATTTGTATAAAACATAATTTTACCGCTTCAGTGAGTAGAATTTAAAAAATTCATGAATCATAGTTTAAATTAGTGAATAAAATGTGGTTCAATATGATGAAAATAATTTTTGGTGAATAGTAACTTCTGACTTTTATTAACCACGATTAAATGTAAATTGCGTAATTAGGGGTAAATTTATATTTTAGTTACCCTAAAACATGTCTGAATACAATTAGATATGTGTAGATCAGAAAAAAAAACCTTAGGAATAAAATTTGATCATTTTGGTCAACATGGATTATGTTGGGACATTTATTATTATTTTATTTAAAGAAGAGTTAAAAGAATTGAATTCACTATTTAATAAATAAACCATTTATCAAATAGGTTAGACATAATATAAATTAGACTATAAATATTAATTTTAAAGATAAATATATTTTCTACATTATTATATTTTATTAATTATTTCTAGATATTAAATAATTTAATTTATATGTGACACATTGATGATGCAGTAATTACCTTAATAAAAAAATATTAAAATAATTGATATTATAAATATCCAAATAAATGTCAGTTGAGAATTACGATGAATTTCACAAATTTTAATGGTTAATATGAAATTTTAGAGTTTAATAAATAAATTTTATTCTATGTGATAATGTTTTTATGTCCTAAAAAAATCCAATACTTAATAGTGTCAAAATTGACATAATTGAGTTTTTAAAACAAATACTATATTATTAATTGATATAATATTTCTAAAAATATAAGGATCTCCCAAAGGTCATAGATAAAGTTATATATATTAATAATTAACCACATGGGGTTTTTTTCTTGTAATAGTTTGTTTAATAACTGTATAATATAAAAATACATAGAGACATGGTAAATGACATACTATTAAACTAAGTGTTAAATCTAAAAGATATGGTTAATATGGTTAACTAAAACTATCCATATCCTATTGGTTGAGATTTTTTAGATTGAAACCCATATTATCCTCAAAATAATACATTTTGGAGCCATTAAACCGAAAAAATATTATTTTATAATAATATTTCAAACTTTTCCTAAAGTTACCCTCACCTCTCTGATAAAAGGTTACTTCCCCTAATATTAATTTCACACCTCCAATTCCATTTTTCACTGCCTAACCCTGCCCAATCATCCTCCCCACAACACTCCCATAATCCTAGAGTAATTACATTTGTCATAAATCAAACATATGGATCCCTTTTGATCAAATCAAAATGATGAACCTGAAGAAGAGGAAAATATTTCATCACCTATTGGACATTGTTTTTTCTTCCACTTCCTATTTCATTGATGATTCCATTACAAAATAATATATCCAGTATCCCCTATATAAAATGATCTTATAATAAAAATTGTGAAACCATATTCATTATTATATCCATCATATGAATGACAAAGTCATCAAACACGCGTAGGTACGAAATATCATCTCCACTCCAAGGTGTAGATTGTTATTCAAACACATCATTATTTGAATTGGTATAATAATGAGTATAACTGATTTAAATAATAAATATATCATGTTAGTTATTCTTTATATATGATATAACATCCAATTACATATGATTTCACCATCAAAATTATGTTATTATTGCTCATGCGTAGGTACGGATTACCATCTCCACGAAAACGATGAGTTTCATTACCTGTCGTAATCATTCATGAATAATTTTGATTTTATGATTAAAAATAATTTTTATGAAAATAATATCAACATATATATGAATCAAATACAATTTATCAATAACAAACTTGACTTATTTAACCATGAACATAATGGAAAACAAATCTGGTAACAAGCGAAACAATGATACTGGTTAAATATTCTTAACAAAGCAATATTATAGGATCATATATGATATCATATTTTTGTATATGTTTCCTGTATAATGCAATAAAAATATTTATGTATTATATTATTGGTTAATATACCATAGAATAAGGAAAATAACAAGCTAACGGTTAATTTCACAATCTCATTATTATCCGAGGTTGTTTTTTTGTAAGTATCTTCTGGGACCTCATTATCATCCACATCCATGAATCTTAAAAATGTATTCCAAAACATTTTTACGATTTAATAGACTATAGTTTAATGATGTTTATACATATTTTTGACTTTTTATTAAATGTTTTGAAATGATTCATTCCGTCATATTCCAAATAATGTACATTTTGTCCTTTTTGAAAAAATTAAATTAAGATTGTTTTTTAATTTATACAGTGAGTGTGGCTATTTTTCGTCATTATATCATCATAAAATCATACAATAAAAGCTTATAAAAATATTTTCAAAATAAATATTTTGTTTTATAATTATGTGACTTTTAAATAAGTTCAAAATACGATGAAGTGTTTATTTCCAATAGTTTTCATTTCATATATTTCAATATCCTTTGATGGATTTTAAACATGTTTGATGTTTATTTATTATGATACAAATAATCCGTATTAAATTTAAGGTTTTGTGATATTATTTACTATGGATGTGTTATTTTAACACCATTCATAGTTTATGGATAATGTATTGTCATCTCAAATGCTAGTTTTAATACAAATGTTTGTGTTATGTTTAATCCATTACATATGAGGAATTCTTTTGACAGAGTAACTGATTGGTGGAGCGTTCTATAGCTCTGTGATGCATCGGTAGGTCTCATTTGACAAACTAGTGTCTTGGAACAAGGCCATGAAAAAATCATATTTTTAGTCTTGGAGAAATTCCTGGAATAGGTTGTTAGGAAGTCTTTCATTATGCATTCCATAATTATCAAAGTGGCTATTGATATTGTATGTGATTATTATACTAGTATAATATCACTATGAATAAGTAAATAGAATTATTTAATTTTATCATTTCCAAATTATGGTAATGATTAAGTTTACAATGATTTTGTTTTAGTCCTATACATTTCCTTAAATTTTAATGCTTATTTATGAAATTTTAAAGTATATTGTTATCATTACTGAGCATCTGAGCTCACCCCTTTCAATGATTTATTTTTCCCATGATGTGAAGAAAGTATTTTATGGTTGAAATACAGGGAGAGGATAAAGATATAATTGTGGAAAATGGGGGAAAATGTTTTTGATATTATTATTTTATGACGTAATGTAAACGTTATGAACATATCTAGTACTTCCAGGGCTACTAAACCGATCAGCCATTCAGGACATGACTCCTTTTATCATGCCAACGCAATGTAATAATTAACCAACTATGGGTAATTGGTGTTGGGGCATTACAATTAATATGGCATAAAAAACTATAAAAATGCATAATAGGGCTGAAGAGTATGAATCATAATCTAATACATGAGAAATTGGAGAGGAAGCTCAGATACAAATAGTGGGAAAACATTCGTGAAATAAATATCTCTTATGTCTGTAATATAAACATAGGATATGAATGTGTGGTAGATGATACATCAATTAGATTGAAAATGTGTTATTAATAACACTGACTAGAGTGCCTAGCAGTACTGCCACCCCCTTAAATATTCAAAGAATGAATAGGAACCACCATGTTGGATAGTGAATAACTGCAACCTTGCTGTTGGATCCAAATTAAATAATAAAAACCTAATTATCCACATTACATTATATGTTATTGATACATAATTTTGAAATAAAATAATCACAACAAGAATATAGAGGATGAATTCATATCTAACTGATTGATATATTTTTGTTAGCCTCATATTTTCTTTTTTACTCATACGTTTTTTATTTCATTTCTTGAATTTGAAATCAAATATCGAATTAATTGTAAATCAATACGAAATTAATATCAGAAACATGAATGGATGTGTTTCATGACTTAATTAAGGAATAAAACTTTTTCAACAAAATATAGGATTCAATTCATATAAAAATATTTAATATCAATTGGTAATAAAATCATAACAAAATACATGTCATAAAAAAAACACTACGTTCAAATTAGCTTATTTATGTGGGTTATAATATATTTTTATTCTATTTTGAAATAGATCCAGTTCAATTTTTTTTCATATCCTTTTTCTCATTCTGGTCAATTGATTAGAACATTTGTCTATTTTTATTTTTCCTATGTAAATAATTCATTTATATTAGTTGTTGGGTTGATTTATTCTTTATTATTTTTATAATGTATGTTTTTTTATATATTTTGGGTGAGGTCATTTTTTCATTGATTTTTTATGTCATTATTTTCATGGGTATTTATTTTCATATCAATTAATTTAAAATGTCCAATTAAATTTATCATATTTTTTTACAATTTTACTATTTCATTATTGTTCTGTTTAGTATGCTTGAATATAATACAATCCAATATTAGAATATGAAGCATTATGAATAATAAAAAATGGTAAATATTAAAAATTAACATAATCGTCTAATTGGATTAAGAAATATATTTTTAATAACTTGAAAATAAATTTTTATACCACAAACCACAATAACTCAATTCGAGCTAAACCAAAATTACTAATAACATAGAAGAATGATTCCTTATATTTTAAACCAAATCATTAGGTTCGAATTCAACTCTAAAAATTGATGTGTTGGAGACAGCATATGTAATATATGGATTTGGGACAATGGAAGTTGGTATAGTGAAAAATCCATCATTGCCATCATAAAAATAATGTATATAAATTACTTGAATTATTTTACATTAATCAAAAAATATGATCATTAACATAGAATAATTGATTCTTTATTAATGCTGATACATATGCCTCATCTGAAACATGTTTTCAAATCATGTCAATAACTCTAAATCCACAATCCTTAATTTATTTTCCATGCATCATCAACATTTTAGAACACTGTAATTTCATCAGTGAAAATAGAAAATTAGATTGATAATCCAATATTATTATTTTCTATATGACTCCATAATAAGATCCACTTTCAAATCATGGTTTGCCATCTCATGCACTGGCATAATATCCTACTGTGCTAGTTAACAAAACACCATCATGTCGTTTTCTCTTGTTCTTTGTCTATTCAATGATAATAAATATATACCCATTGACCACAATTTATGATCATATTAAAAGAACATAACTAGGACCAAAACCCAAATATACCATTTTTTTGAGATAGATCTAACACGAAAACTCAATACATAAAATATACATGATTTTAAAAAATTATTAAATAATCATTTTTTATAATTATTATGTAATATTTCTACCTTAAATTTGATCAATGCAAATAAATCATTGCTATATACATTCTATCTTCATTTCAATGATAAAAAATAATTATTTCTATTTATCCGTTTATTCAACCCCAACTTAAAAATAGAAATAGTTTAACATATAAGAAGATTTTACTCAGATGAAATAAAATTTATTTTTTCAATTTTCATAATTGAGGTAGTAATCGAACAAATCATAGTTTAACAACACCATGAAATGTGAAATCTACCTCTCTTCAATTATTATTGTCATCAATCTATATAATATTGTAATTCCTTTTATATGAGGACGTAAAGGAAAAATAGTTTCAATTTTAACATTTTTTCATCTATATTCCTCATTATTCTAATTTCTATCGAAGTCAAATTAAAAAAAATTACATTAAACAGAAATCTATACATTTTGATCTTTTAATCCTCTGACAACCGAACATTACTGATGATTTTTGTTCCATATATAATAAATCAATGGGAACATGTTTCTTTTAGTTAGGCACATCCAATGGAAAGAAACAGATCCTCCACGAATTATTTTCATTTGAATAAGGATAGTTAGATGTCGCACACATATGAAAAATGACAGATAAAATATTTTAATTAAATCACCCTCTATAAATGGTTCATATACAAACATTTTTTGAAAGAAATAATTTTAAAACGTCTTTGTACAAAGGCATCTAATGTAATGAATGAACAAAATTACTAACATCATTACATTACTGGATACAATATGATATATTTCTATTAGAATCAACTCTTATATAATGATGTGATATTCAAATGTATTATAATATATTAGATTTAACTCCATCATGTTAGTGAAACATATCATTATAATTCTTCATACTCTCAGTGTCATGTCATCGTATTTTTTTTATATTTTATCTTATATGAAATGATTACGGAGTGTCGGGATCAATAGAAATTTCCAAATTACTTTTTGTGTCACATGGGATGGTGTTCTTTTAGATTTTGGCTTGCATTGGTTTGTTCCACATATTATGAAATCATTTTGTTAAATATTTTCCACATTGAATAAGCTGCACTCATTTGGGGAATACTAAATTTTAATTTTTGATAATTCATGTTCCTCACCAAACATGCATAGAATTTTGTGTTTTTAATGAATAATTACATCATCTATTATAAATTCACTGAAAAATTATTAATTTAATCTATAGAAGTATTAAAAATCCCATTCATTGGTTTCCAATGAAACAATCAGATGAATAATTAAAGCTTCTTAATATTACCACTTTTTACATATAATGGAGTCATGGCAGTATCATTCAATTTTTTCATCTATTCAACATCATCATTTTCATATGAAACATCAAGTGTTCATATATCAAAGTCTTCTCATGTGAACATATGTTCCCTCTCATAAAGAATAATAAATGGAAACCAACCATCAGAAATATTACCCCATCCAATCCTCTCAATATATTATGATCTTATTGAGACTGAATTTTCTCACCATTATGACACTAAATAGAATAGTTTGGTGGAAAAACATAAGT
Source organism: Viscum album (assembly GCA_963277665.1). Taxonomy (NCBI): domain Eukaryota; kingdom Viridiplantae; phylum Streptophyta; class Magnoliopsida; order Santalales; family Viscaceae; genus Viscum; species Viscum album. The sequence goes on from OY728138.1 coordinate 837,551,236, forward strand.
GGTTATTTAGTATCTTACTTGATCACAACATAAATAAGGTCTTCAAATCTAATTATAACTTCGGAGCTATTTGTGGCCACTGTCTGAGCAGTTTTAAATTAATATTCCAATTCTTCATCATCCAATTTTGAAAATTGATTTATATTTGATATGTTATATAAATCCAACATCTATCAGTTATTTAAATAAATATTATATGTTATTCAATAAAATCATATATATAATATGGAAATTTTATTATAAATATATATAAGGATATTATAAATATTCATTTTATATGAATATATTACTTATTCACTAGTATTTATGAGAATGATAATATAAAATGCATAATATATAAGATATATATATATATATATATATATATATAACAAAATACAATAAATATAAAACTGTTATATAGAATAGTAATATGTCAATAAGAAATGAAGTTCCAAATCCAACGTTTGTTGGGGCTTTAAATATGAAAATTCCACTTATGGAATATAAATACAATGATGTGTTATTTAAATTTTATTTTATATATATAATAACTCCTATAAATTAATCTATTAATAACCCCAACAATAAAGACAATACAATCAATCAAAATGTCAATATTTAACCACTAATACACTATACTCCATGTTCCTCACATTCTTTTGTATATATCAACTACCTAGTACTGATATAAAATGCGGTTTAGAAAAATGGTGTTTTATATGAATAATTTTTGTATAATATTCAAAGTAATAAGTCACCCCCAACACATAAAACATTTTATAATATTATATTCTTTATGGAAAATGTAGTGAAATAAAAGTATGTAAATCAATTTTTAGCGTTGTAAATCATAAAAATTTGATATATTATATATTTATGAGAAGTAGATCCCAATATAGTGACGGTCTAGAAATGTATTACCTTCAATTAACCCACAGATATTGTTTTAGAACATGAAATATAAATGATACAAGGAATTATATCCCAGAAATTATCTGGAAAAGTGAATTTTGAATCCCATTGTATTTATTTTATTTATATTTTCATTGGAATATGGTACGTGGAATATGAATTCATGATGATTCATGTCAAACTAATTCCATAAAACATAATTCTACAGAACAAATACTTACTACTTGTCATTTGGAATAATCATATCATTCAAACATATACAACACAATTAAGAAATATTATATTATATATTATAATAGTTTACGGAATTATTTTTGTCAATGGTATGCGACACAACAAGGTGAAAAAGACACTACTTTATTTATCATGAGTTGTAGCCTAAGGCATGACATGAGTATAAACTAAGGTGAAAGAATACATATTTAATTATATTGAGTTCCAATTTTATTTTATATTTATACATGAATTATATTCAATAAAAAATTCTTATTTTAATACATAATGATTATTTAAAATTAATAATAACCAAATAAAAATGTATATAAATAGTATAAATGGAAATTTAAAATAAATATATTAAATAATAAAAAAGAATAATTATATTAGTTCAACATATAATAGTTATTGATTCATATTACTTCAACATATTATTTTATAAATTCAATTTATTAAGAGGAATGAATAAGTAAATGTGGAGAACTATCCTAGTTATTATTTATAGTGTTTCAGGTTTAGATGTTGTAGTCTAAAAATTAAAATGTTGAATGGTTTAAAAAACTTTTTATAATATGACTAGAGATGTGATTATCAAATAGAAAATAATAATTTTAATACTCATCTTAATTTTAAGACATCATATCTCATATGTATAGAGTATTTAAATAAATTTCACTTATATATGGACCTCAAAATACTAAATAATGAAACAAGTTCTACAACGATAAAAATAGTAATTTAATTAAATTAGTTTCATAATGGAAATATAATAATGAATCTTATTCAAATGATGAATCCAGAAATAAATAGGGATCATCTTACATGTGATTCATCGATTTAAAAATGAGTCTATGTAATTAGTATTTGATTCTAAACATGATATTACTATTGAATCTGATTTTGTCTAGATGTTTTCTATAAAAATAATTAAATGAAATAAAAATTGTATGTGTAACAATGAGAAACTGTTAAAAATATGTAGAATTATCATAGTTCATGGTTTCCAAAGTTGGATAAAAAATAATATGTGTCTCAAAAATATAATGTAAGGACACAATGTTAGTGAATGTTCCCATAGATATCAAGAAACTACAAGAGACAAAAATTGTTAAATTTTTAGAACATTTTCTTCAATATTTTTATCAGTATTTGTTAAAAATCTCTAATGTTTAAAAACATTATATTCAAAAATAGGATTGGACTCAATGTATCATGATTACAAATGATTTCTATTAATTAGTTATAAAATATTACATGAAGGTCTAAAAAATATGTACGGTATATGGGATGTTGGTGTTGGTGGTATATGATAATAAAACCATCGATATGAAGTTCAAAAAAATTGATTCAGTGGACCAAAACCTATTAATTTCAACACAGTAGAAAAACACATATTATAACCTATAAAAAAGCATATAAAAAATTATTTTGACCACCAATTTACACATTAGTAACAATTAAATTCATAGAAAACCTTAAAAATCTAATAATACTATATAAGAACAATAGTAAATGATAGATATAGAACTCACTGATTTGTGTTGATGAAAAATAAAATTAGGATAGAATAATGAGTATGGGATTCGACAGTTGGGGAAATGATGTAATACTACTAAGGATCACTATTAAGATAAATTTGAGGGGAGGGTCTCATGCTGAGATAAGGGAGATATTCAGATGGGAGGAGGGAACAGTAGGAGGAGTGATCTATGGATGGGAGGAGGGGATTGCTACTATGGATATGGAGTGGATCTTAAAGGAGGATGGGATTGTTAATGATTGGATCTTTAAATGACGAGGGATGTTCTCAAGATGGGATCCATCAGTGAGGAGGGGAGAGCATGGTATTATATCTGACTGGGAGGCATGGTGAGTTTGGAATGTGATCTGGTAGGGAGGAGATGAGATCATAAAATTATTGTAGAAGACTAGTAAATATGGGATCTCGCATGGTGGAGGGTCGGAGTTCTTATTATTGAATATAGAAAAAAAAATTCTAATAATATTTGGAATATTGTTGACATAGGTATGATATCCATTTTTTTAACCATGGGAAATAATTCAATATAGCATCCTATCCCAATGTCTTCTGAAATAAACTAGTATATTAGTGTGGGTATGGACCGCATTTAATATAGTTTCTAATTTTCAATAATATTATTGGCTCAATGGAGGTCCTTCATATGAATAGAGATGATCATAAAAATATTGGATTCCATTATAGGATGGTGTTAATTATAGGATATATTGTTATCATTATAATGATTGTTTATATTAAATTAGACAAATTAGGTTTGATAGAGTTATGTAATAATATCAATTTCTATTTTTTAGTTTAGATTAATTTATATAGTTTTCCGGAATATGTGTTTTTTAATCTTATTTTAGAAATTGGATCCCCCTAGAAAATCATTAAACTACATCTCCTAAATCATAAAAAATTATGTCATATTCATAAATTGGTCAATTATCTTTTATTTTTCTAACTACATACCTCTATACATATAGTTATTACTAATATTTTCAGAAAAATATGAATATATTATTCATATCATAATGAATAATGAATTTAGAAGACTAAAACCTTTTTATAATTTTAAATAGCATGTGCAAAAATCCAATAAAATTAATATATATATATATTTAAATGTTACTCAACTTCTAAATTTCTACTAGGCCAATGCTCTATATCATTAATATTTTAATGTTCAATGATAGAATAGTAGGAATTAAATTTCTATTCCATTGAAATTTCATTTAAATTTGGATTAATGTAGAATGATTCCAATAATAGATCTCCCTACACAAAACCTATACATATAAATATATTATTAGAGAAATATTAACTAAAATTAATATTTTTCATCCTATACAACTTATATATTTGAATTCAAACTTATAAATTCAATTACTAAATTACCAATTTTCCAAACAGATATGTTGTGTAATTCTTCTCGTGTTGTCTCAGCTTCCAATGCCCAAGATACCACTCAATCACCATACATCAAGAAAAACCTAGTATCGTTACTACGGCATCATAGTATAACATAGATTATTGACATTTTAACTAAATTATATATATTAATTATAGTCAATTTTTATAAAAATTATCAAACCTTAATCACACTGTCAATCTACTATAACCTAAACCCCATACTAAATATGGAATACAACACTATTTTTAATTTAAATTAATCATTGATGGAGACATACTAAACTATGTAAAAACCTTATCCTAGTCAAATTTATTGGTATATATCTATATATAACTACATGTAAATTCTCCTAATATACTACGAAACCCCCCAAGATTCTACATGTCCCAAAAGAATTACATTCCTTAAATATAAATAAAATTACAAAATAATATCATATAAATTATAATCTTATAGTGAATTCAGAATAATATATAATGATCCATTATATTTAATAAAACATCAAGATTACACCAATACATTATTTCTTAATACCACAAAAAATTAATTTAAATATGACTGAAATACAAGGTTATTCTTGAATATTGGAATTCCTAGTCCATAAATCACCATGAATGAAATATCCATTAAGTTATGAAACAGGTTTCAACAGATGAACAAAAATTATACAATATCTATAATATATAAACTTAAATGATAATACCAAGATATCTAGTTAATATTTAAAAACCAGATAGGGCACCTCCAGCAATAAAAATTATTATTTATATTTAGAAATATTTAATTATTCATAATCATTAATTAATTAACATCCGAGTAATTGATAAATAACTATAAAATATAATCACCTTTCTTTATGAAAAAATGTTTTAATCTCCATGATATATGGACTTCATTATTAATCATTTATCTTCCATATACTCCCAAAATAGATTTAATTTACAAATTTAAAAATCCATTTCATACAGTGTAATTAACGTTTTCCCATCTTATAGTGCCATATTGATAATTAAATATATCCTCCCCTTTTACAAAACCCATAAATATCATCTTGATGTACATATAAAATAAGATTAACATCATAAGAAATAAACAGTAGTACACTACCTTAACTAAACCTAAAAATGTAAAAATATATATATATAGTAATGGATTTTAATATACTTTCATAATTTCCTTCATGAACATTTTATATATTATACTCATTGTTAAACATTTGACACTAACATGTTAGAGAATTAAATAACAACCATTATTTATAATATATATATATTTTTTGTTAATTAGATTATAAAATTATATAGTAATGATTATATGAAAACATACCATATCAGAAATTAATAATTTTGATACATTTAAATATATTTTTACTGTAATCACATATGCTAAATAACTTTTGATATACTCCAAATTTGTTTCCATTATTGTATCCAATGGTGACACTCGTAATGATAAACCTACATCCCTAATCAAATATTTGAATAAAATAAATAAATAAAAGAGTTTTATTTACCTATACACAATAAAATACATTAAAAGTTACACATCACATACATCATACCTCATTTTATCATTATACCTTATATAATATCCCCATCTAATTCTTTCTACTAAAAAATGGCCTGAAAGAGATATGGGGCTAAGAATAAAAAAAGAATGAAACTGATTCCATTAATACCTATACAATATATAACTACCACCTAGAATATAATATATTAAAAATTTAAAATTGCGATATCACAATTATTGATCAATACAAAATAATTTTCTAGTGGCTAAGTTGATGCATATATAATATCCTTTCAAAATATTTCTAGATAATTGTTAAATTATATGGATCAACTACCAAAATATATATAACCCTCTTAGTTTATTAATAATATAAAATAAATAAATATAAAATAGGACGAGTCTTTACGCAAGGTATCAAGGATGATACCCCACTTTGAACGCCACCTAATTCACTACTCCAGTGTATGTACTCATAAGTTGCTTCCAAAATACCATGTTTCCTACCGAAATATTCTCAAACTATTGTACACATACTAGGACTTTTCTTTTAATTAATAACATCTTATTAAAATCTTTAATATTTTGTAGGAAGAACTATATTTCCTAAAATAGATACTTTTCCATAGGTAGATCTCAAATTGATATGATTTCATGAGTTTATATCCACATAAGGGTAGAGAAAAAATCATCATGTTATTGGGTTGTGATGAAAAGAAAATAAAGGATTTTTCTATGAAATGAAACACTATAAGCCATTAGACATTAAATATTATCATCTATATTTCTAATAATTTTCATAAATTATATCATAAAATCCATCCTAGGTTATGCCCTCTTTTTATTAATATATTACCAAAATTATCCAACAATGTCAAACTGGTGAACATAAATAAAATTCAATCAATTTACTATATCGTTATAAGGAGTCCAAATAATGTTGAATATACAATGCATTATCCTTATAAATTTCTCATATAATCCATAGTATTTCATCGTACATCATTATAGGAAATTATTATATTAATAACTCTTTAGTTATAACACTCAATGTGGTATCATCATTACCAAACTAACATGCATTAATCTCAATAATAAAACCATGATCTATATGTGTTTTTTTCTATAAGAGGCTCATGGGATACCTTGGGACTAACATGTTCCACATCATTATTTTATAGCTTCATAGTCCAACATGGATGCAAGATGTCGTTATAATTCCATGTGACAATACATATTTAAAACCAAAAAGCATCATAATGAAAATTCTCATCAAGGTAGTCATATTTTTTATATAAACATATTAATTAAAATTAATTTCCCATAACATGTACATAGAAAATCTCAATGACTATGATTCATTGATAATAAGTCTCATATACCAATTAATATAGGTAAATAAATCACTAAATTATCCATTTAAGACATGACATATACTCATATACGGTATTATTAAAAAATCACATATTTATGTTATTTTAAATAAAAACAATTAATTTATTATGTTATAAAACATTAAATCAATTATTTATATTTTAATAAACAATAATACTTCATTTTATTATTATATACAATAACCACAAATAATCATACACATCTCATGTGGTCACACTGGAAAATTATAATTTATGGACTGAAATAATAAAAATACATTTTCTAAGATAAAATGCATGAAAAAATATTCATATATTATAATATCATCCTGCATACCACAATAAAAAATCATAAATCCAATAAAAATATCTAACAAGAAATTATATAAAAATTATATAAATGTTTTCACAAGTGTTATCTCTTAGATATCCAAGAAAAAAATAATTAAAACCATTGAAAAAGGGTTTTAATATCATTTTTCTTAGAAGCTAACCCCATTAATACCCAACCTATGATATTAGTGAAAAGAAGATTGACCCCCAATGTTTACCGCAAATACACCACATGTTAATGATTATAACTGGAGGTATAGAAACACTTTTATTAGAAAAACTACCATTATATGACCCTATAATATAAACGAGAAAAAATAATACAGTTCTTATAAAATATAATAGAAGAAATATTCCACAATTCATATAATTATATAAATAACATAATCATCTAAAATAATATACCTTCAAAGAATCTTTGATATAAAACCATGAAAACATGTTATAAAGTAAACAATATAGTTATGACTATCACAATCACACAATCCATCCTAAAAATATTGAAAAATATTTATTTTAATGGAATGAGAATACACTTATAATCAGTGTTATTGACCCCAAAAACTGTTTTAAATGTGTGGAAAAATCATATTAGTTCACTAGTGAATAACTAAAAATCTAACTCATTAAATGTATTAAGATAACTACCTAGTATCCTTAATAAATATTACTAAAAAGTCCACATATAAGGTATAATAACATAATTCGATGAAAAATATGTCATAATGTTATACCAAAATTACTCCCCCATACATATTGTCACTCGCACACCTGAACAACATATATCTTTTGTTCAAATACATTTAATATCTACATATATATATAACTAAATACCTCGTCACATTTATATTCTTATATCCATCACCACATATCACATTATTGTCATACATAAAATACCTATTATAATATATTAATATAAACATGAATAACATCAACCTCATTCCCTCCTCATACAATGAATTCCCCATACCTTTTTTCCACATCAAAAAAATAAAACCATGTTATCCCACTGATATATGTTATGACATAAAGACATTAAAATATTGTATATATACACCTACTATGATCTGTAATATCCAATTATAAATTTTATGGGAGATCAGAAAAGAGGGAATAATCAACCATCCACTCCCCTTATAATAGAGATATTGTGGAATACAACAAAAACCTACATCCCCATATAAGTGTAAATAAGGTTTCCCATCAAAATTGGTGGTGTGAAAAAAATAATAACAATATAAAAATTGAATAATAATCCATATATCCCTACAATATGGGAAAACGCATAAGAATGTTACATTAATTATTATTAATTGACTAATATAATTCATTTTGACTTCCCCAAATTGATAATGGTTTCCATGTATCTAAATAATCATAATGTTTATTGCATGAGGTCCATAATTACCCCTAAATTGGGGTAAATTAAGGTGTTTAAAATGACCAATACCTTAATTGTAAATGCACATTTAATTTTCATTATAGAATAATCAAATACAATTTCATAAGTATTCAATAATTTATTATTATATGATAGATTTTCAATGAATATATACTCTATTATTTTACATTACTCCCCTTTACTAAAAACATTTCATATATTTCAAATCAAAAAATATTGTAATATGAATAATAATGAATACTTCACTATATTTCTTTTATAATAGTTTTTTCATGCTCATTTCACATCCAAGGACCATTATATCCTCCTATTTTCTACTAACATTATTCCAATTGGGTTATAAAAAAGAATTCGTATCCCCTGCAGATCCAACAATGATAAATATAAAACAAATTAAACCAAATAGTCATGGATTTTCTCCCTAATTCACAAAAATATAATTCCATATATTAATATGCATGTTCAATAAATCGTATCTTTTAGATTTTATATTCAATAAAATTCAATAAATCCACAAATAAATAATTAATTTATGATATTCAATGAACTAAATGTGTGTTATATCATATTAATTTTTTATACTCATGATGTGTTTTCAATATCATTGTTTTCATTCAGAGTAATTATTACACTATATATAGGATTTTCCATATTAAATTCAAAATATAAATTGAATTTATCATTATATACATCAAATTCATCAATTAAAGAATCAATTGATAAATATCCACTCCTTATAATCATTTATAAAATTTATGATCATCCCAAAAACCACAAATTGATATTACCTTTGATAGTTGTCAAATTTAATTTGAATTCAAGAGTTTTTAAATAATTATTGTTTGGAATATATAATAATTTATTAAATAGTTAATTTTATATAAAAAATTATTTAACCACTATATCCTAAGATATTTGTTTTTGTGATTCACTGTGAAATATATTTTTTATCACCAAACAACTATATGCCTAATTCTAATGACATTATTGTAGTTTCATAGTTTTTTCCATGATAAAACTATTATTTTATTTCATTGTGATCAAATTATCCCTAGATTATAATTAATAAAATTATTATGACATGACATATAAAATCATCACATGGTTTAAAATCCATCTCCAATTAGAGTTGAGCAGTGTCTTCAAATTCTTACTTTTACAATAAGAATTAATCTTCTTTGTTTATGGACTTATCTCATGTAAGTACACCATGATTTAAAAAATATATTGGGCCATTATTGTTTTATTCATTTCTATATGAATTTAATATATTATTAGAATATACAAACTTGTTTTAGTCATATGTATCTCAATATATACATGTTTTTCATTATATATCATACACTTCATAAAATGACTATTCTTCTCCTGCCATGATTTTTTTGTTATAACTCAATTGAATCTAAATGACATCAACAACCAAATACACAACTCCAAAAAAAATTAATTTAATTAATAAAACCCAATAGAAAATTCATATATATATTAAACCATATTTTTGAGAAAATATTTATTATTTATTTATTATTTTAAAATTTATATTTAATTCCACCACCATATGTTAATATCTATTTAAAAACCAAAAAATGATCATAGAATTATTTTTTCAGTGTGTAAAAATTTAAATATCCCCCAAAAAAACAAATAATTATAAAAAAATAATATCATTACATGTAATTAGATCACTATTTATATATTCAAATCTATTTTTGAGTGAATAAATATGTTATTGTGTAATTTAGTTTTTTAAGTCACATTAAAAACATTTGTTATTTTAGAGATTTATATAATATATCATATTGATTTTAAATGACCATTAAAGAAAATAATTGTTGATAATATCTACCTTGTATAGTGTTCATATGATTGGTATACATTAGGGGTTATGATAAATCAAATTGGATGTTAAAAAATCTATCACGGCCTCAAACAGTACGATCTTACAATATGAATCTCACTTATTAGAACTTCTCTGAGAGATAGCATCACCGTTCTTTTAGATTTACAAATTAAATCTTGATATTCAACAACTAATTCATGGTAAACACCATTTTTGGTATATTTTTATTCTTATTGACTTCCAAACCCAAAAAATGTACACCAAACCACCGCAAAAAAATATCACCATGATACCCCTTAACCTTATGGAATTCATCGGTGTAGTAATGGGTTTTATATCTTAACCCCAATAGTATAGAAATATTCATTTATATTTATAATATGATATGGTATATATTTATCTTTTATTACATTCAATGATTAAATAAATATTTTACTAAAAATTCAATTACAATATAATTAAAATCTAATTGTATATGTGTAAATCGCATAGCTTCATTACAATAGATACATTATCCTAAATTCATGAATGATTAATTAATTTATATATTTAATATATATTATTATAAAATACTTTATCATAAATATAAATGATTATATAATTCAATAAAGTAATAAATAATTATTAAAAGGTTCCAAAAATAGTAATTACAAAAATACTAGGATTTATCAATAATCATAGATTTTTATTTAAAAGTTGAAAAATTATATTAGGATAATTTTTTTTTATAAATTAAATATTATTTATGAAATTATTATTCCTAAATTATATATTAGTGAATTTTTTATAATAACTTGTGGTAGTAAAAAATTTTGTAATGTTTAAATATATAATAAATTTATTCTATGTACTATGACCTCATTAATGCTGAAAAGAGATGTAAAATTATTGTAATGTGTATATACATCCCAAATAATGAATCCCTTATGAATTTATTATATTATTTGTTTAATTTTATAAGGCCATTATGAATCTTTTATAAAAATATATTATATTTTATATTTTAAATTTAATTGTTTATAAAATTTATCCACTTCCACATCACAAAGTGTATAATATTATTGTCTTCGGTTCATGGAATTATAAAATACTAAAATACTGTATAATTTTATAGAAATCATGTAAATGAAAAACATAATCATTCTTGGATGAATTTATTTTATGGATCCCAAATCTTATGATTAAAAATTAATGAAAAATTTCCCAATTTTTCTATAAAATCCTCTATATCCCATTTCTATTCAATAAAACCTCTTGATGCCTATTGTTTCCCTACCCATAAAACATTAAAACTTTCTGAAGTTTCCCTTGTGCTCTTACATTGATCCTCTTGATGTTTTGGAAACAACCTCACATAGAAAGTGATCCTCTTAGTAACTTTTTATTCACGAACATCCCTTATATTATTAATTTTATTTTACAATTAATAATGTGATTATATGTTTTTTAATATCAATTTTACATACCATATTATAGTCAATAAAAATAATACCCATTTAAATCTTATTTATTGCTCCAATGAATCATTTTACACCACTGTTATGCTACAAATATTTTTATATGAATTTCTATTCCAAACATATATATAGTGAATACAGATATCTGTGTATAGTATTGGGTAATATAATAGGTTTACCAATAATTAATTTACTATGGAATTATATGTATTTAAAACCATACTGATTAAAAAAGGGATTAAAATATATTAATGGAATAAAAAAATTATGATTTTTTGGTAGACTAATTCATTCAAATGATATTAATGTGACATGTGGGATAAGAATTATATAGCACTATAATTGATTATCTGTAGTTTTTATCATATTATATTACACATATAGTTCATGGTATGGTATCATAAGTACAATATTTTATTATTATATGGTATTTAACATTGAATAGTATTTTTTATTTCATGTTATATATTGTTTCCACATTCCAATGTTTCCTTTATGTTGTCAAATTAAATATTGATTTGATGATAATGTTTATTACTGACATCGATTTTCTGTCACAATGATATTTAAATTTCAAAAAATGTATCGATATCATCATTATATCTTTCAGTTTTTCTCATGCAGGGCCTTATATTTTACATATTTCTTATTTATTGTCCCAACATATACATTGATTTTTTAAAAGGGAAATATAATTTTAGAGCACGTGGTAGAAGAATTCCATAATGTAATTGTATACTAATTATTATTTTTTAGTTTATATATCTTACTACTTAATTAATATATGCTACATGATCTTATAGATTTTTATTAAGTTTATCATTATTTAATCAATCTTGAATTATGGTCTTTTAAAATATGGGTGGTTATTGTGGGTATTAATAGAATGTCTATTAATTTGGGGAATTAATGTTTGGAAACTCTTGAAAATGTCATAGGGTCACGAAAAAGATTAATAAAACATTCAAATAATTTTGTAATGATTTTTATGTGATTTTAAATAATATAAATCCATTTATAGATATTACAAGTTTATGTAGCATTCACAATATTATACCTAGTTGTAATACCACAAAAAGTGCTTATTGATATGGACTCGATCATCTCCCAGTGTACAATATTGGGGCCTAAGGTACAACTAGTATGAAACTACCTAGGGATATAATTTTTAAATTTATATTCTTATTATAAACTATTATTAATGGAAAAAATTCTCATATCAAATTATGATCTAAAATAGATATGGGTTTCATTGATTAATGGAAAAAAATTATAGATTAAAGACATTATGCAATTTATGAGTTATTCTAATATTTTATATGTTTTTCTTTTTTGTGTCTAGTAAATTCGAAATATCATCCATATTTATACCATATTTATAGTGAATATATAGAAATAGGATGAACAGATTAAACAACCAATTTGTGGGGTTATGTGAGGACTTCCCAAACAAGCATCCATGCCCATTATAATTAGTAATAACAAAATTAATGACCATATTTTTTCAACTGAATCATGTTTATGATAGAAACCTGGAATAATTATAATTTTAAAATATCACTGTGAAATAAAAAATTTCAATTTAAATATTTATGAACTAAGGCAGCAAAAATTATGTTGTTATTGGAATATATTATATGTGGAAAAATGGATTTACTCCACTGGAAAAATATTTTTTTGCCTCCAGTTCTATGATATTAATTATCTCATGATAGTTATTTATTTAATGAATGAAAATGTTTTGAATAGTTTATGTTGGTAAAATATATGAAACTCGATGTAGTGATTTAAGAAATGTAGTTGAATGAATTTTGTATAATGTATTTCCATTTTAAAATTTCTTTACACTATCCAACCTAAAATATATAGATACTTCCTTAAACATATGATTAATGAAATTGAAACTACCTAGGAGTAATAGTTGAATATAAAAAAACATGCGCTATGTACTCATAACATTATTGTAACCCCTGAATATAAATTTTACTACTTATTTGGTGGGTTGAATTTGTGTTTACCAAAAAAACAATGTAATCCAAGGTTATGACAGCTGTGAGGGAGTTGTTTGAAGAGACCTCGTTGCTAAAATGAGGATCAATTAATCTCAAGGGTCATATAAGGAATATATGAAAAAAATAGTTATAATTTTTTTCAATTCAATGTATAAATATAATAAAGGTATGAAATATCAAAATCATAGTTTTCAAAAAAATGGGAAGAATAATACAATAATTTTACTGAAGGGTATACAGAAATGCATTTAATATTATAAGTAATAGAACATGGATAGTGATTTTCAATATATAAACTAAAAATGTGTGGGAATATAATAAATTTCCCAATAAACCATTATCATATTATCCAATTTCTCAACTACAAGGATGAAGCATAATATGTTATCATATTCCCTATTATAAGGATTTAGGTGAAAACCGGTCAAAAAAACCTCCCAAACCAAGAGATAAATAAAGATATTATGACAACACAATTTCTAAGGTGGATATAATTTTATATGTGATAAGTATATGTGTTACTTATTAATGGATATATAACATTATTTTCATTCTGGTTCTAATTATCCCTTCACATCATAAATTTTTAGTATAACTATCCAAATCCACCCCAAATCTTGAATGTATTTCTTTTAATGAAAATATAAAATGGTTTAATTATTTTTTTCCAACGATATTACTACCCCAAATCATTATATGGTTCTGAACATCACAGGGGTCCTTGAAATAAATAATATCATATAATTCAATTCCGTTTAGGTATGGATTTGATTTTATTATATATATCCAATTAAATTTCTAAGAGTATGAAATGTACGACTATATCATGATCCTCACTCTGATTATATACTTATAAGAATATGATGAATAATTTCCATTGTTATCATAATATCATGAAAGGATATTATTTCCTTGTTATACATATTATCTTATTCAAATTAAAGTGACAAAATATGTATCATCTGTGAAGACAATTGAATTTTGAGAGAATATACTAATGTGTTTCACAGAGAATTTTATATTTTTGATCCTAACCATGATGACTAATTTCAAATATATATAATACAACGATGTTTATAAATGTATACAAATCAATATAGAAGATAGAATTTTGAACTTTAGTAACTAAAGAAAAAACTACAACAGAATATAGATAAATGTTTTATACTCTCGTGTGGTTCACTATAGGATTCACTCATCCACATTCTCAAGAAGAAGTAGAGGATAACGAGCCTCGATATTGATTATGTTATGATCAACAATATAGTGATAAATAAAAAGTATAATATTTATTATATTGAATATATATTCAATATTTTATGATGATCCAAGTATTTTCCTATAGCGGATATTTTGCAGTGAAACTATCATGTAAATGTTTCAATGTACACTATCTTCAATACTACACATTAAATAATTTATGGGAACAATAATTTCATATTGATGCAATTTGGACTCTGGAATTTTCAAGCTATCTTAATGGACATGTGAAATAATGTAATTAAGGTCTACATAATCTAATTTGTGGTTGTATTTATGGACGACATTCTTATCTACTCAAAAATAACATTGGTACGTGAGGATAATTTCAATTCCATATAAAAGAACATGAGAATTAAAAGATATGTGTGATGCAAATTAAATGAGAATTATATTTAGATAACATACTAGGGATATGTTATCAACTATAAATTGATACATATTGTTCATTCCAAACTAAATGCTATTGAATGAAGGTCAAGTCTAAATTTTTTTATGGAAATTATTAGATTCCTTGTCTTTTATTGATAATATAGTCAATTTGGGAGAAGATAATAATATTTATCAATACCACTATCCATGATAACAAAAAACTCAGTAAAATATCCCATGAATGTAAAATTTGAAGAAATCAACCATGAGTATAATAATAGGATAATCACTGCAACATTTTTTAAATTTTCCCCTAGTGGGGAAGGAATTTTGAATCAGATTGATTAATCAAAAAATGGATTATGAAATATACAGATGAAAAATAAATAATTAATAGACTATGACTCCAATTAATTAATGATACCAATGCATGAATACCCAGAACATGATCAATAATAGGATGCAAGGATCTCCTCGCTAAAGATTTGGTGACATTATTTATATTTGGAGATGTGTAACATATATATACATCATATGAGGAACATGTTTATATTTATTCATAACCAAATGAATAATCTCTAAGAGAGGTGGTATTAGACGATCAATGATTATTATTTTTAAATCCATTAACATCCTATTATAAAAAAAATTGATTTATATTCTCATAATTTAAAAGATCTTGAATCTATACACATGTTGAGGATTATAAGTTATCCAATATTATTTGAAATACTCATCTTGTACATAGTAATAATTAAAGGATATTTATTATTCCATTTTCATATAATAGCTCAAACATATATTACTACGATAATCAAGGACGAAAAAAAAGAAAAATAGGTTTTATATAGAATTTTAAAAAATATTCTGCAGTTCAATGTTACTAAATACAATGTTATAATGTTTGGAACCCATATTTGTGTGCCATAAAATCCATAAATTATGTTGGGTATTTTTAATGATTCACATAGATCATCATTCTCTATTCATCCAATAATAACTATTAAATAAAGAGATTTCGGGTAATCATTATAGTGGGATAACATGGAGAGAGAGAGAGATAGATTAAAAAATTCATAGATTGATGATTAGAATAAAAAATGGTAAATGATGAATGATTGAAATATAATGGTATGATGGCACCATTACCCAATCTAGTTTGGATATTTGAAAACATATCCATATATTTCATCCCATGACTCTCCTTGACATCTAAATAATATATTTTTATCTGGGTGTCAGTTTGTCAAAATAAAAATATAGTGATTCTAATATCTGTAATGGTATATTTTTCTCTTTACCAAAAAGTCAAGATATAAAAAATATAATATATAGGATTATAAGGAGTTGCACTCTTTACTATATATGATGAGATTCAAGGTCTACCCAAATGTTTTGTAGAACACATTTATATGTTTTGAAAAGTTAATAGTGATTCATATCTTCATTTCATCCCCATAAGGATGGTCACTCTAAATTAACCATTCAATATGTGGATGATTTGATGAGATAATTTTCAATGAATTTCTATGGATGTTGTGATCAAACACCATACCCTAGTGGAGTTCTCATATTATAATAGTTTCTACTATAGAAATCATATAGAACATAATTAGGCTCTATATGATAATATATTTCATTTTATGACCAAGTGGGATATATTTTTAGAGATTAATTATATGCGAAATGATCATATCCTATAAAAAATATGGAATGTTCGAACCATTTAGCATTGTATTAAATATTCTAGAAGATGATAGAATAGTATAGTAGAAAATCATCAATGAGACCTATAGTTTGAGGTTAGAGATAATGTGAACATTAATATATCTCCATGGAAGAATGTGGGAAGGTTTTGGAAGATGTGAATTTATAATCCATGATACATCAACCCCATTGATATCCATGATCACATCCGAGTGGTTTCTTATGGACTAGAACTCACATCAAACATATCTTTTGTCAATGATGTGTTCTTTTTATCCCTTGTAAGGAAGTATATACAAGACCCCTCACGTGTACTAAACAAGTAGTGGTACCATTTTATAATTATATTTCATACAAAGACTAGTTATTGAAGATATTATATCATAGATACAATTTTCTACAAAACAAGAAAAATCATTTGTTCAAAGTGATGTGGCAGAACCCGATGTGTGTGGAATCGACATTGGAGTTGAAAGAGGAAATTAAATAGTAGTACAATAATATTATTTATTGTTTCTAAATGATATTTACAGATGAATTTTTTTATGGTGGGAGGATAAATTAAATTCCCCATCATTTTTAAATGGAATACAATTTATGAATCAATAAATATTTTTTTATGTATTTTAATTATAGAAAACAAATAATATAATTTTGTTACCATATACAACAACATGTAAAATCCAATCATATTTAAATGAATTTTACGAAACATAATCATGGATAATATAGATGGGTTATGTGATAATATGATGAGTATATATTAAGGATTATGATTAATAAAATTTTTATAGATAAAATCTGTGATTACCAATAAATGTAGGATCATACTCAATGATACCCACATATTAAGGATACCATGATATAAAGAACCATTGTTATTTATCATAGACCAACAAAAATCCAAGATTCCAAAAATAAATCAATAGTAAACTGATTTATAGAAAATATTCAACCTCATCGAGTTTACAAACAAAACCCTATATGCTAAACAAACAAATGTAAATCCCACCATCACACACCTTACCCTTAGGAAAATCAAAGTGGTAATATGGGATTATTTTTAATACCCAAACAAAATGAAATTTTTTATTTTTATTTTAAATAATATGATGTATATATTTATTATTTTATATTATTATATTTTTTGATTCAATAATAATTTATTTATAAAAATTATATTTTGATATATTAAAACCAATAATTTATTTATGTGAAATACATTTCTCTAATCAAGATATTATTTTTAATAAATTCAATAATTTAAGAAAATAATGAATATTTTTATGATATATTATTATTCAATAATTACTATTAAATATAAATTGTAACCTAATTTTACAATGTCAAATGAAATATTTTTATTGTTTTAAAAATTTTGATGTTAAAAAAACAGCCTTTTTAAATAAATTTGGGTTTCCAATTTGTTGTTTTTAAATAAAATTTTTGGAGAATTATTTAATATAAAAATAATATTATTATTATGATAATCATGTCTATATTTTCCAAATATGATGGTTCACAAATTTCCTAAAATATTATAGTTTAAAAAAAATTAAATATTGTAGAAATATATACAATGTAATATGACATTATAAAGTACAAAAATTGATTTAATAAATAATATTAAGAAAACATTCTTACACAATTATGGTTACATTTTTAATAATTTAATTTCAAAATTTATTTTTTTCATTTAAAATAGAATTTTGGAATCCTCCAAAACACATATTTTAGATGTTTTTAAAATAAATTCACTATACGCATGATTCACATCCACATCACCAAAATTATTATATTAATGAGTTTAGTTCATGGAAATTAAAAATAATGTGATAAACTATATATTTTAGAGATTCTAGGTACTAATTATAGATAGTTTGTTTTTTGGATTAGATTATTTTATATTATAGAAAATCTATGTTAAGAAATTAATAAAATTTTACTCCAAATTTTACTAAATAAAACCACCCAACCTACATTTCCTCTTAACTCAAAACTCATGGATCATAAAGTCACCTTGACCCTAAATCATTATAACCCTCCCATGATTCCCCAAATATCATAATAAATTCATCACAATAATTTGGAAAACCCCTATCATGGTTAGGAGTCCAATCATTGACATATTTATTTGTGTACCTCCTTTCTATTATGGGATTTTATTTTTTTAATTTTCCATATTGGGATATATTTTTCACATACCATTTACTAACCTAATGATTTCCGAGTGATTATATAAGCCTTTATATTTCATTATTCTATCCCTCAAATCATAACATTCCACTTTTATGTTGAAAAAAAATATCCTAAAATTTTCCATACAAAAACATTGTTTAGCGAATACCTGTCTTCATTTCCACTCAAGGGTGATCACATAGATGTTTCTATCATTCACTAATCTAGTACATCCATTTTTTTGAGCCACACTCCATAATCACAGGGTTAAAATTTATGAAATGTGTTATTAATATGTATGATATTTGTGTGATGCTTATTTATGTATAAGATATGAATGTGACGAGTTTTCTTCAAAATTATGTAACTCTACAATAAATTTGGTAATATTTTTATCTCATGATATTCCATATATGGTGAACGATTTTTTATCCACATAACACTTCATTTTTATTTATTTTTTGTTATCATTTATATATTTTTATGATGACATGATATGTGTTGTTGTGACATTCCTATGTTGTGGGATCGAAATGTAGATACAGAAGCTCAATTACAAGACGTGGTTAATTGTAAGTTTAAATATATTTTTTTTGAACATTAAGAATACTTTTATTAAAAAATATAAATGAAAAGGATTTGTTAAAAAATTAACTATCTTTAAAAAGTTGATCAAAATGTCCTAAAGTATGAATATAAATGTAATATAATGAAATAATAACACATGTATTCATAGAAAAGATTTAACATTAATGAATATATAATATTTAATCAAACATACAATAGATTTGTATGTGTCGAAAAGTTAATATTTATATATTTTATATAAGTATTATAAATTTAAATTAATTTTAATGCAAAAAATCAGTTAACCCAGAGAATATGTGATCTAGAACATTTTGGATAAGGGTCCTTGGATTTATACATTCTAGAAAGTTTTTCATACCTAAACCGCAATAATACCTATATACAAATATCAGTATAGGTATGGATATCCTCGTAATCCCATTATATGTATGTTGATCTACACATCTATCTTAAATCAATTTGTTAGCCCAAAATTAAGCAGGTATTCATAAAATCTTTGTTCTTGCCTCAGAAGCCCTCGATTGTAATCAATTACAATTAGGATCTCACTAAGTCGAAATAAACTTGTTGAAGATATTATGTTTGATTAAAAAGTTGTTCACCACATAAAGTCATCATATCATTCACAAAAAGAAGATTTTTAGAGCTATCATTAGCCTCAATATCCAAAAAACATGAGCTTGCCCAAATGAAAAGGTATTTACAATAGATATCTCCAAATATAAAATATTCCTCTTACGATAATTCATTTCCTGATGAATTGGATTAATTTGGACACACAACAATTCAACATTCATATTGTAACGTAAACAATGAATCCATTTACATAAAAAAACTATCACCAGTAACATTAGTTTTGTAGTAATTTATAAGGATCAATATGTTAAATACTATTCATTATGGAAATAGATTAAGATTAAGAGAGATATAAAATCAATTCCTTAAGAAAAAAATAAGATGAAATGAACTATTACAATCATATTTATAAAAAATGAGTATAAAAATATAATAAAATTTAGAATTTCATTCTAATAAATATGGAAAATTGGATTTTATATTTTATGAAATTTTTATTTGAGAAACATGATTTAGATTCCCAATTCTATGAGAATCGGATTATAAAGAACAATATTAATCAAAACATAGAATTTGATTTGGGTACCAAATTTAAATGATTTAGTATCTATGAAATACAATGTTCTGAAATTTATGTAACACAATGAATACATAATTTCTAGATAGTTAGAATACCATAAATGTGTTGCATTGGAGTAAAAAATATGAGCAAATCAAAATGTAAGATAGTGGAAGATTCATATTTTACGAAATATAAATTCTCATTAAAAAGATTATGATAATAGGTCATGATGTATTACAAAGTATATTTGGTCTTAATGAAATGAACGATAGAGTTATCTAGGTAGATAAAAAATACATATATGAGTCTATTTACAATAAAAATAAACATTCTTAAAGATATAAATTGATATAATTGAAAATATTTTTGTTATTTGGAAAAACTAATAGTTTGAATAAGTTATAAGGGATCTTTTGACTCAACAGCCTACCCATTTTGGGAAATTAAAATCAATGAATATTAGAAAAATAATATTTCGAACGAAAATCATTACATAAGAACATAAAATATATACTTATATCCCGCTGATTTTATGACGTATGGTGAATATGACTAACTCCCTAATAGGTTATGGAATCCCCATATGGATTGTAATCTTTTCATTGATAAATTGTCATCTTTTCACAAGGAAAAAACTCCACATTTCCACAATTATGTATTCTTTTTGTAATTTCCCCTTAATTACACATTATTTTCATTATATTTATATATTTTTTATAACATCTTCTCTACTCTTCCATCTTTGTGATTTTCAAAAAACGAATGGATGAAATTAGAAGAAACCTAAAAAAATATAAGAAATATACATTTGAAAATAATTGAAAACAAAAATTTAACCTTAAAAAGGATTTTCAACAGTAAAATTTCATATTAAATGATTAATTAACTCTTATTAGGAACAATTTTACTTATTATATCTTTCTTCTTCTATGTCTCCTTAAGTTCATGATGGCAGTTTGCTAGAAGAACATCCAGCTACTGATACTTCTTCATAGGATTCCTAACCTTCTGTTATAAGATTTGAATATTATCTTCATACGACATAAACATTTTTTCCTAAGAGATTATTTTCTACAATAAGAAATCACTTCCAGCCTTTATCATTTTTATCTCATGACCATAGAAGTTCAATTTTCTATTACAGTCTTTATCATCATGTATCCAGAATCCATATTACTCCTTTAAATTCATGGGAAAGATACATGAATGATTTTTCCTTGTGGAATCTGAATATATACATCCTCCATTAACTGTATTTAACATTTCATTAAAAGAGATAATATAATTATTTATTCTATTTGACCATTCATTATATCATTTCACGAATATATGTTGGAATCATAATTATGAACATAGATTTTCAATTTGGATTCTTGTTTTATTGTTTTATCCATGAAAATATCTGTGGATTCATATTTCTGATTAATGAATGATGGAATAACATGGGATCTAAATTCAAGTCTTGGAAAATAACTAATGTATTTTAACAACTATTTTAAGGATTGGACTAAGAAATCATCACCTTTTTATGAGGAAGATCTTTCTGTTTCTAATTAATTTTTCCTAGTTGTTCCATCATCTAGTATCTTCACTTTTCCTTTCATTGAATCTAATCTCTATGATTTCTAAAATCCATCACTTTCATTGGAAAAATGAATGATTTTATCATCATCGTCGTCATATTTACTACCATCAATATTAACATCATCATCGACATCCTTATCAATGTAATTAATATCCTGTAGTATTTTATTAAGTTCAATGTCATAAATTTTTTCTTCATTATTAAAGGACATCGGAGATGAATTAATAATAGAAGATGAGGTTAGGGTGGTTCTTTTGGAAAACATATCTGATTGACTTTTCTT
This sequence comes from Viscum album, assembly GCA_963277665.1. NCBI lineage: Eukaryota > Viridiplantae > Streptophyta > Magnoliopsida > Santalales > Viscaceae > Viscum > Viscum album. The sequence continues at coordinate 837,574,319 of OY728138.1, forward strand.
CTGAGATTCATTGATCTGTAAAATATTGTGTTCACTTTCATTCACTTCTCATTCCCTATATTCTTATTCTTCATGTTATTAATGAGTTTGTTCGTGAATAGATGTAGTTGAACCTTGAACAACTTATTTTCCCTTCGATGAAGATGTAACATCATTTTCAATTTTTTTAGAACATTGAGGATGTTCTGTTTCATAGATTAACAATTCAGCTACATTAATTCAATCTAAATTTGATTCCAAATCTATCAAAAAATATTGAATTATTTATTCTTCAAAATGATTCTTCTTAATCATATTTTATTTTCCCTACTTCTCATTCTCTTAACCATCTTGATTTTTCAATGACTTATCTTCATCTGGATCTATAACAATCAATGATTCTTATTATTTGCTTATATATTTGAGTTTAATCCATATTCATACAACTTTATCAGAGTATTTAATTTTATAATGGTCTATGGATGTTCAGATTCATGAGTTGGTTACAGTTCTTGAAAATTTCTTTTTATCAGTCGAGCATTTTAATTTTCTCCAATATGACCTACCATTCCATCATTATGAAAAAATTCATTCATCATTTAACTAAAATCACATTTAATTATTTTCTGTGTGTCATCACATCACAAAACGATCTTATAATTCATGGTCTTGAACTTACAAAGAACATTGTAAATGTCTAAGAATTTCACTATATGATTTTAAAAACTTATTAAAATGGCAAGGATTTGTGACTTGATAAACTCAAACATTATTTTTTAGATTGTATGAATGTTAAACTTGACCAATTTAATCATCCATATATTAACTTGAATTTACATTATGATTATTTCTATGAATTTCAATGATTTTTTATCTCTTATCCTCAATAAAAAAAATCATTCTAATGATATGGTGACTATCCTATGGATGGATGAATGATTAGATATCATGGGTGTCATAAATCTCTAAAGGCCTAAGGCTTCAATTACACTGATTCGGTAAAAAGATCCTTATAAATACTACATGAAATGGGATGGTTAATAAGATTATATATAATAAGGTAGTTGAAGAATGTTATAATCATTCATTAATGTCATTTAATGAGTCTTTACAGAATACAAAAACTAATCCTTTTCATTGACTCATTCTATAGAGAATTCATCTATGAGATAACATTTGATTACCATGTCCGAATATATCTGATCCTTCTCTCCCATATCTTATGCAATGTGATCATTTTATGATTATGTAAACATAATGATCCTCCTTATCAAGGATCCATGAATGTGGAAGTAAATATGATCAAATTCACTATCCATGAAGGTGGACAATCAATAAGCTCTTTTTTCAAAGACATTAATGTTTGAAAATATATATATAGATAAAATTTGATCAATAATGAACATGAAGGAAAGCATAATGGAGGATTTGAAGCGTAGTAGAGCATTGGAGAGTTGTCCACCGAATGTGATGAGGTTCATGTAAAATGGTCACCTTTATATAGATATCATGATAAAGATTCATATTCCAAATAAGATCAATTAGTTGGTATCAATATGATTTGATCTTTTGTTGGAAATTGTGCCGAAGAGGATTTATAGGTTCCAATCTTTTGAAGTCATGAGGAAATAAAATAGATTAAAAAAAAGTGAATCGATTGTGGTTTTTCATAAAATAGATTTTAAATACCATAAAATAGAAGTGAATATTAAAAATAATAAGTGATAAAATATACCTTTAACAGATTTCAAAATATTTTTTAGTATTAGATAATATTCTTATTAGACAACAAGGAATATGAAATGTGTTTCTTGAGTCAGAAATAATTTTATTAGTTCCAAATACTATTATAAAGCACTTAAAAAACGTTATTAGGTTCTGAATATATTATTTGCATCCAACAAAACGTTATTATATTCTGAATAACATTATTATATTCTGAAAAACATTATTAGGTTCTGAATGTTTTTAATGACAAAATATATACCACCTATAAATTTATGTTTCTTAATATAAGGTGATTGTTTTATAAAAATATAGTTATAAATTTTTACATTACATTTATCATCCCTAATTTTGGTTTATGTATTCAAATATATCATATGGTAATTTTTTTGTAAAAATATCAACTAGTTGTTCTTACATTCAAAAAAACTGTATAATAACATCTAATTTATGTGTGTGATCCCTAATAAAGTCATTCCGAATGACTACATGTTTTGTAAGAGAGTGATTTTTTGGGTTTTTGATTAATGATATGGATCTAGTGTTATCCCATATTATTTGTGTTTTAGTAAATGTCATTCCATAATCATTGAGCATGTGTTTCATCCACAACACTAGAGCATAACAATATCTTGCGTCTAAAAAATCAACATTAGTAGATGAATGTGCAAAGGAATGGTGTTTCTTACATGAAAAATAAACTAATTAACCTCTTAATAAAGGAAATGTTTTGAATGTACTTTTCCAATCAAATATACAACAAACAATGTTTATATCCAAAAATAATATTTCAAAATAAAATATTTCGAGAAGAATACAAATAACGATAGTCAACGGTTCCCAATAAATAGAGAAAAATTATTTTCAATAATTTAAAATTTTATCTATTAGGATTATATTGATATCATTCATATATTTATATATAAATCAATACTTATGTATTAATATATATTCTATATAGTAAACTTCTTATCATACCTCTAAAAGATGTTTGATCTAGTGGCTTCCCACCTTTATGAAGGTCAAGTGTATTTTAGGTAGTTATTAGTGTACTTATACTTTTATTATTGTAATATACATAATTTTTAAGATCTATAATATTCATATGTTAATATATATATATATATTTATTCTATTTTTTGAGACATTTAAAATCCATGAAAAAATGTTAACACCCACATAATTTTGATTTAAAACTTATATTTCATAATATTTAAAAATTAATTACTTAATGTTTGATGAGTTGATCAGAATATAATTTCATCAACCTAAATATGAAAAATTAATTTATTTCATATAATCATTTATTAAAAAATTATAAGTATTTCACTTAACATTATTGTTTTGTAATAAAAATAATTTAATTATATCATTCTAGCAGCTTGGGGATTGTTTAAGACCATATTAATCATTGGTATCTTTGAAAATATGTTCAATATTTTTGTTTTTTTGAAAACAAGGAGGATGTTAAACATAAATATGCTCTAGAACATAATAATTATTTAAATCACACATACCATTCATTTGAAATTTTTTGGTGTTAATGAATGCTTCAAATGCTAATAGAATTTGATTATATTCATGTATATCTACTGAAGCATACGTTTATTCATAGTCTATTTATTCTTATTGATTATTGCCATTAGTAAATAATTATTGTTTATTTCATACAATGATTCCATTATAATCAAATTTATTTTTGAAGTCCCAATTTACTCATACTATAGTAATTTCATTATGTCTCACAACCATGACCTATACATTATTCCTTTAAAATTCATTTTTTCTTTTTTCAAGTATTTAATACAATATTTATCACCTAAATCCTCATTATTAAATTTATTTTCTAATTGAGAAATAAATTCTTGATTTTATACTTCCTTCCATAAATAACTTCTACTTATTACTACTTGATATACATCCCGAATAGTACAATCACTAGGTTGATTCTTTTGAAAAAATAACATGGGTTTTGTAAAATTTTGCTAATCAACATAGGGTAGAAAGTATTCTAGAGATAATACTTCTAAAACATTTTCATTAGTAATCTATTTATTATAAAAACATCTTTTAAATGATGATTATCCGTTTTTGAAAAAACATCTGATGAAGTAGGATATGGTTGTTTAAAAAAATATTTTTTTATCAAATTTAACCTATAATATATTTTCAATATTACAAGAGTTTTAATTAATTCCTCTATAATTATTAAAGGTTGTGGATTAGAATATGAAAATTCCTTTATTAGATTTGGGTGAGAATTGGCGGAAGTTACCTTTCGTTTTCAAATTGAATATTTTTCATCCAAATAATCTGATGTATGAATCTTTTGGTTTTTACACTATTTATAACACATACAGTTTTTTAATAGGAAATGTCTTTATTAAAAATTCATTTAAAGTATAAAAATTAGTAATCATTTCTTCAACACAATAATTTTTAGCAATTGGGTATTCACTCACAATGGTTCTTGTTAACTCTTGAGGAATTCAATATCTTTTTTCAACCACACAATTTTGATGATCTGTTCTATGAGTTGATAAATTATATGTAATGTATTTTTAACTAAAATATGCTTCAATGTTTAAATTACAAAAATCCCCACCATTATCAGTATAAATAGTTATAACTAAAATTTTTTTATCATTTTTAAATTTGGATGAAAAGGATTGTAAATATTATAAACCTTCATATTTCATTGATAAAAAGTATTCCAATGCCAATATACTGTTATAATTAAATAAAAAAATACATATTATTTGACTACTATACTTATATATTTTATAAGGCCAAAAAATTACATGTTCACAAGATGTAATGAATTATATGTTGAGACATCACTAATAGACTTAAATGTTGACTTATTTTTTCTACCATATAAGGAAAAGAAAAAAACTATTGAAGAATCAAATCTATGATCTGGTAGATCTGTAAAAATACCATTCAATGATTTTTAACAAATTTTCCTTCGATTATAGTATCATAGAAATCAATTCCATAACCATTGCCAGTCTTCTATTATACTAGGTCATAGTAATTGCTGGCTCCTATGGTCGTCTAAATTATGTGTATAAACATTATCATGACAATGGTAAGAAATAATGAAATCATCCTTGTATGTGAGTACAAATACGTTATAATTACTAAAATTTTTAATGTAACCTTCATCACATAAATAAATTATGCTTATATGGTTATTCTTATGACCTTTAACAAATAACACATGAGAAATTTAGGCTTTTCCAATAATAACAATGTTACCAATAACAAAAATTTATCTTGGAGCATTGTATCATATAGTTAATCATCTAACTTCAATATTAATAATTTATAAAAAATAAATTATATGAGTCAGGTTCCGGGAACAAACTATGTCTATGTAAAATGTATTGATTTTGTGAATTCTTTTATTTCCCATAAAATATATTAGATTGATTTCTATAATCCAAACAGTCTTGGATCCGGAAATGTTAGAATGTAAAATATTAAGAATCCATATTTTCTTATAAAATTGATCTTTATGTACTCCCTTGGATTAAATTTTATTTAAATAACATCTTATATTTAAATTTCCACCAATTTTAGACTTTGGGAAGACCACATTACTTTTAAGAATAAAATAGTTTTGACAAAAAACAGATTTTTGATGAGAATAAACAATTCCAGAACTATTCCATAGTGGGTGAATTTTTGAATACATTTTATCAGAACCGCTATTACAAGAAGAAATTTATGGAAAAAAATCATTAGAGAATGTATTTAAAATTTTATTTTAATGAATAAATTCATATCCTCATAGTCATAATTTTTAGGATTTGACATTATATCTAGAACAATTATCATATAAATGAAATATTCAAGATTCTTATGATGTTTAAAAATTTTATAATCGAGATCCAAAAATCTTTTTGAAATATAATAAATTTTAATGTATATTTCTATCAAGATAATTATAATGATCTAGTACTTCTTTGGATAAAATAGTCATTCTGGATTTTTTCATTGCCATTTTTCTTATTAATATTACAATTTTAATTTTCAAGAAACATGGAAAACATAAATACATCTTCAGTAGAGGGTAATATATATTTTTCTATGGAATATTTTTCATCCAAATAAATATATGCATCGATATCAAGGTTGTTATAATTTAACAAAATTTTTGGATAAGGATTCAGAAGTGTGTACCCTAGTGATGAAATATTGGCCTTCTATACATATTCTTGTAAAAAGGCCAATATTTTTTTATCCATAAAATTCATTAAATTATTATTCATCAGTCGAGTCTCCATGAATTTCACTCCAATAAGGATTTCCCATAGAAACTATCCATCTTTTAGGAATGAAATATCTTTTTTGATTCCTCTCATGAGGTCTATAATTATTATCTTTACTTTATTGTTATTGAAAATGTGGTCCTATATATCAAAATTTCTTGAATTTATAACATGTGAAATTCAAGTATTTCTTATCCATAATATCAAATTTCGTATATCTATATTGAAATACTTCTTGTGAATAACCTTATTCATCTTTCACGTAATATTAGAGAAATCATTATATGACTAACTATATTCACATGAGTCTATCTGGGAAATAACACTCATAGACTTCATTGACATAGAATATTTTTCACGAGTCTTCTAATTCATATGATATGAAGTTGTAGTAAAAGAAACACTGCCATTATATTTTTTTATATTTTCATAATCTCTCATCAATCTATTATCATGTTGTAAAAGTGTTCCAGATATCTCATCAAGTGTAAAAGTTATATCTTTCATGAAAAATAAATAGTAGTTCCCCGTGATTGTTGTTCATTATAAATGATTTAAATAATTTTTTATAAAATAATTTCTTCATTTATTATTTTCACACCCATTGATTATATACTTTTACTATCATCATGAATATCTGTTCAAATAAAACTATTGGTTCTCTATAAGAAATGACACAAACATTGTAATATTTTCTATGCATGGCTCTTAAAGTTTCAATAACTTTAGAAGTACCAAAATGTGTAACTTTATGTTACATCCATATATTTAAGCTACTTTACATGATGTTATATATCTATATATAGTTTTGGACATAGAACAAAACAATTTATTTTACACTATATAAAGATAAGATGCTATTATTTCATTTCATTGTATGAAAAATTTCAAAATTCATTATCCATTATTTTATAATCCCTAATAAACATAAGAAATTATCTACACATGTATTGATAATAATAATACAATCTATCACACCAGTATTTGTAATCTTTTCCATCAAATATAGATGGTCACGTAGGGTTCAAATTATCTAAGGAGCCGACATTCATTCCTTCCACATATGAAGTAATTCATGAAAAATATCCTTTTCTACTAAACATGTGAGTGTATATGAATTTATATAAAGAATTTTTAAAAAAGAATTTACAAAAAACATGAAAAATCTAATCCAATTGTATGTAAACTGAATAGTGAAAATCGACCTTTGATACTATTTATATGTATCAGAATCTCATAGACCAGATGTAATTCAAAATGTAGGATCAAAATATAGATGTAGATATTCAATTAAAAGAGGGGGATGAATTTTATGTGAAAAAAAATTATTTTTTAATTTTAAGAAAACTTTTTTATCAATTTTAAACAAAAAAATCAAAAAACCTTCTATTAACATTAAAAAAGTGATCGTTAGGACCCAAGGTCCTAATAGAAAGATAATATAATGAAATTATAACATCAGTATACATAAAAAATATTCTGTATTAATGTGTATGGGACCATTAATCAACGTTACAACAAATGAGAATTTGTATGAGAGTTATAATTTATATTAATTGAAAATATACTAGAAATTTAAATAATTTTTAATGAAAACAATCTTTTAACACAGAAACTAGGGTATTAAGAAAACCTTGTATATTTGACCCTTGATGTATACATTCTATAAATTCTTTCTTATTCACACCAGGCTATGCCCTCAATATGATGATTTGTATCTCTCTTGTTACACCCACAATCCCTCAATCTATATGATGATTGGAACCTCTATTTTCCTTTAATATGGAAGCCAACTTTTGAAAAGGTAATAATAACCCCTATCTTCTTATCCTCTAAATATATCAATCATAATCAGTAACAATTGTAATGGAACTATGTAGAACAAGGATTATTGATGATCTTATGTATGTTGATCTATTTGTTAACAACATAATTTCAACATAGCATTTGCAGAAAAATGATTATTGGAAGAGCCCTATTGTGTCTCGAAATCTATAAGTGATGATCCCAACCAAATGACAGGGTGTTTATAGGTTAGATCTCAAATAATAAAAATTTCCTCTAATGGTCTTCTTTTTCTGGATATTTTAGGAGGGAATTGGAAAATTTGTACTTCAACGGTCATATTGTAATTCAAAAACTGAAACAATTTAGGAAAAAAATGTTCACAAGTAATATTAGTATTGAAAAATTATGTAAGAATATGTATGTAATGAACATTACATTAAAAAATTAGTGTAACATAAAAATTTATATAAAATTAGATCCTTATAAAAAATATGATACGATAATCTATGAGAATCCGACATAGAAAATATTTAGAATCAGAATTTAATAAATTTTAGAATCTGATTCAAATAAATATGATAAATTGGATTTTATATTTTGAGAAATTTGGATTTGATAAACATAAATCAGATTTTTGATTCATTACGAATTAGAATCTAATGAACACAATGAATTAGAAATAAGAAACTGGTTGAGATACAATTTATTTTTGATTTGGTATCTAAGAAAAGAAATGTTTTTTTATTTAATAGACAGAACATATCCAAAATTTTGTGCGATTCGGAATCCAAAAAATTTATTTATTTTTTGAATAAAAAATATGAAAAAATAAAATTGTAAGAAGCATTTTTTTCAAATAAACAACAAATATGATTAAAATATATAAAAAAATGTTTTTCATATATTACTATTTCATTTCACTCGTAATGAAAATAATGATAGACATAGCAAGAAATAATAACCAATAACATATATGAGTATAAGTTTTGTAACCATAAAGATACTTTAATAAAGAAATTATGATTTTAAAAAATAAGTCTGTGATTTCAAGTACATAATATAATGAAAATGTTAAATGGAAACTATTTAATTTTAAATCAACACATGTTTCTTTTATTTATTTATCTTGTATCATTCATCGATGATCATGTTTATGATTCTCATTCAATTATGTCACCATGATATTAATATTTACTAGCATGTATTTCTGTCATCGATATATTATTTAATTATTCACTTAGAAATTTTTTTGTCTAAAAACTTTTTTTTGTACATCCCTAATTTATATCATGCAATTTAAAATGTGTAATATAATTTTAGTTCTTATTTATTAATTTTTCAATTATTTCATTGTATATTTATTTTATGTTTCCTAGTTGTGTACAAAATTACCCAAATAAATTAGGCTTCATGATCTTTTGGATTTATATTAACTATAAATATAGGTAATAAATCATGAATTAAGGGGTATTAAAATATTGGTTATCATATTCTTAATTGAATTTCCTTCTACATTATATTGTTCTTACTATATAATGATAATAAAAACAATGCCATGTATCTATTTATTGTACTAATAAACCCATAAAACTGATCCTATTGTGAAATATATGAAACATCATAAAATAAAATATAATTATTTACATTAATTATAGTCAATGTGGAATTAACATATTCGATAAGACGGAATGGATAAATACTCATTGTATATAATATGAGAACATGCTAATGTATATGGTATTATAAAACCCACATATCAAACAATATTCTTTAAATATCATCTTTAGGTAATATTTTCCACAATATATGTACAACATTTTCAATAAAATCGCATATTAAATAGAAAGTAAGCATGTATATCATTATATATATCAAGAATATGGGTAGTTTAATAACCTCTATAGTATAAAAAAATTCTTTTACACCTTATATTTTCTAATGTGGAAGTATATTTTGATATATTTCATTCAATGGTGTTATATTGTTTGTTATTCAATGCAATAAAACAATTCTTTCATTACCAATAAAAATTTGTTATCTCACCATTTCCTCAATTTTCTCTAAACATAGGTTATATAATATCAACCATGTATAGTTGATATATATTTTTCTCATTCATGACAAAGGAAAATATTTCATACTTCTTTATAATTCAATGATCAAAATTGATTCTCATGAAAAATAATCTTCATCTTATAGATTCTTAATCCAAAACATCTCCACCATAGAGTTCACTAATGAATACTATAAAATCACAATATTCCCTTTAAAGGAAACCCAATTAGTTTTTCAATGTACCATCATTATGCATCAGTATCCTCATTACATCCATGATATTCCAAGATTTTTGGAATCATTTTAATTTTTTTACTAAGAACAAAGAATACTTGATTTTTGTACTTGTTACAATGAGTTATAGTTTAATAAAAATAATTAGTTAATAAATTAATTAGTATATTATATTACTATCCATGAACATTTTAACTGTCATTCCATACAATATTAGTTCTTAAAATTGATTTCAATTTTAAATTCCAAATATTTTAAACATCTATCTTTCAAATTTAACTTCTGATATAAACCAGTTTCCTTCAATTTAATGTATTTATATCCCAAGTAAGTAGTTTAACTCTCATATAACTGAAATATAATATTTGGAATGCATCATATATATAATATTGTAAAATAACTTATATTTATTACCTCTAACATACATAAAATCAAATAAATCCATCACTATAAACATCTTTTTATAAAAAAACATTAATTTAGAGGTTTTGATAAAATCAATATATATTGTACTATAAATATTATACATACTTGTAAATATTTTTACACCATGCTCGGGGATCCTATTTGGGTATATAAAAATCATTTTCAAGAATAAACATATTGAATAATCTATATTAACATGAATTCATACTGTTTTTTATATATAATTCATATTTCACATCATTGTTCTCCAATTTTTAATTCATATTCACATGATATAATGTAAATTGAATTTAATATCCACTTCTAGTAAAATTATGATTTATTTAAATCCGGCCATTAGTGAAAAAATTAACTCAATGTACACTCATTCAGTCATAATATACAATTTATAAAACACAATTTCCTTATTATGAACCACCCTTACATGTTTTCCATATTATTTTTCATTAAAAAATTTCTATCAATCGTCATAAATTTTTTATTTATATATAGTAGCACCCAAGATTGATTCTGTTAAATTAATTACTACTGATCATTTTTTTATTTCACCCACGAATCATCATTTTATAGTTATTTGGATTAATATTATTCTACATATCATAGTAGTGTATTATGATCTATAATAATCATTTTCTTTGACTTGTTTGATATATATTTTCATCTAATAATTATAATTTATGACCATTAACTAATAATATTATTTTTTGAGATGAAGATTGACATATTATAGAAATATTATCATCATATAATTCAAAATCAATATCAACATATTATTGATGATTAATTTGATTTTATATAATTCAGATTTACATTTTATTTATAAAAATATTCTTTGAGAAATAATCTCTACAATTTTCATTTTTTTAGTTTCCAAAACCATCAAATCACTAATTTAAATTATAATTTTCAGCCTAAATTAACAATTTTCAAAATTTAATATATATGAGATAATTTAAAATATTTATTCATCATTATGTCACTATATGTTCGAAAATTATTCTATTTATTTAAAATAAGACATTTAGTTACAAAAACATTGGTTACTCAAATAGTGTTTCATACCATAAGACATTTTATATTGTGTTTTATCTTCATTGAGGCTAATAAAGGCACAATTTTGAGTGTGAATAGAAAAAATAATTGTTTTTTCATTGAGGAGTGATATTCCAATATATATAATTATTATTTTTCAATTTATTGAATCGTTTCAATTTTTTATTCTGTAAATTCTTTCTATTGTGTATTTCATAAAACATGGACTTACAAAATTACCCCATGTTTCTATTAAAAATTAACATCATCAATAGATGTGTATTCAGTTAATTTTTAAGATTATATGACATTCATTTTTCTTATTATATAATTATATAATATAATTCTGAATCTTTTGATATAATCTAACACTTTTCACATAGACTCCAGGAATATATCACATTCAATTATAGTGGAATCATCAAATAATAAGAAGAAATATTTCTCAAATTGACATCAATCGTGATTTATTGATCTTTAATAATCAGTATAGACTAAATCAAATATATTTATACTATAAAAATCATTGAATGGTGTGGGTTTATCATAATGATGTACATTATTATACCATTATAAGTATTTTCATAATTTTTATTCTAATATGAAATTTTATTAATATATTTCAATTTTAATAATTTCAAAATAATTTATTGTTTAATGTGAGTAACAATATGATTATACATGTAATTAGCCTCTTTTATAATAATAATAAAAGTGTTATCCTTTCTTATCACCTAATACAAGTTCTTGATATTCATATCTAATCAATATTGTTTATGATGTTTCCCTAGATATTGAAATAACTCTAATTGAATATAAATTAAAATCAAAAGTCGCATGACCAAAAAAAGAAGACAAAATAATATCAGAGACCACAAAAATATATTAAATAATAATTAATAACATTATATACATCCAAATGGGGTTGAATGAAATATTAATATTTTGAACATCATCATTTACAAATTGAACCATTCCATCAACTCCCCCTTTCACATTGTTGATAAGATTCACAATACACAAAATATGGGAAGGAAATCAAATATTAAGAATCACCATATTTTTGTTCTTATAATAATTTAAATCAATATGATCAATTATATCATTATCTCTAATATTTTATTACATCTCTTTCTAGGAAATTAACGTTTGAGTTATGAAATATATAAAAATACTATAAAAATACCAATGTAATGCATCTATGAACTCCATGAGATATTTATGAACAAGAAAAATCATACACTATATTTTTTGAATATAAAAAAACACACACACTATATATATATATTGTTGATTGCATAAATAATTTAATTAAAATATTCCCCAAAACGACTCATGAAAATGTTTTACGAAGAACACCAATTTGTCATTAAATTATCAGAAGAACAAACTCATTACCACTATTAGAGAGACATCCAACCAACCTAAAAAATATCCACATTATATATAATTATTCAATGTATATTATCATAATAAAAAATAGTATATATTTTTATGGAACCCCACAACCACGTGCCAATTGTTCTAGTATCATTCATTTCCCAACATCACATGTATGTTAAAATAATATGTACCTTGTATTAATATCTATAAAAACATGACATATTACATCAATATCCTTATATTCACAACCACATACCACATGAAATCCAATCATAACATCCTCATAAAATTTGGAAAATATTAATGTTGAACTTATTAATCATATTCCATCCTCCAACCATATGTATCCCTCACAATGTATCCACCTCACATATATAAAAGGATTACATCAATTAAATATCTACTATGACCATAATCCATTGTTACCCATATATAAACACATAATGAGATCCATTAAATCATATAATATGTATGATGGGACATTGAGGTGGAGGAATTAGTCATATATCCATTCTCTCAATAAATTAGATGTTAGTAATTCCACCTTGAAGAACATTCCTTATATTGGGATCAATAAAATTATTTGACATGGGTAGTAGTGGGAATGCACAAATAATAAAATAAAAATTATATAAAAATACAAAAATGTTCATGTTTTGGGTAAAATGAATATATTTCATTCATTAAACTTATGGTCTTAAGACATATCATCACGACTTCCACAAAAAGAATTACCACTTCCCTTAAAATAATATACTATACCCAATCATATTAAACATCTGTATAAAATATAAAAAATTTATCATTTGACCAAATCATCATATATTATCTATTGAACATTAATAAAACATTTTTATTTTTTATAAATTTTATGTTGAATCATTTATTAATCATTTTCAACAATATTCCACATCTTCACATTTTTCAGTTAATATCACTATTACAAATTAAAGCATTATTTTCCCCAGTACGCATCAATTTCATATTTGGTATTAAATTAATTGATATTCTTATAACCAAATTAAAACATCACCCTGTTAAAATATTCATTACTTACTCTTTTTTTTATTTAATTTTTTTATCATGAAATTATATTAGGTGAATATGAACATGCAACATGATTATCTAACCATTCCTTGTTAACATTTAAACTATTGTATGCCCAATTAATGAAAAACCACAGTATATCCACCACAATAACCACAAAATTATCCTTTCAATGAGATTTTAATATATATCATTATAATAATCATAAAACAACATATCATTCTTTACCAACACAAATAAACTAATTGTACCGACCTACAATATCTTGAAAGAGATAACACTTTACCCAAAAAAATATGTACCCCATGAAAAATAGTTTAAAATGTGAAATAATTTAGGCCATCGTATTTACTATCCTCTTTTCAATCATTCTTAAAATTTTGGTCAAATTTTCTTATATAACTAATAATATCAAAATTTTATATTTAGATTTTATTTTTTATTACTATATTTAAGTGGACAATATTTTTTTGAATGTGATTAAATTATTTAAATAATAAATAGTATGAGTTTTGTAGTAGGGAAAATGAATTTTATAAAATCAATATCAATCAACATCATAAATGAAGTATATATATGATGTAATTATATAATATTCATGTTAAAAATCCCTTTACTTTATATTACTTTAGTGTAATTTATTATTATAATTATTTTTGACTAAACCCCACCAAATGTGTCTGAGGATTAAATTTTTTAAGATGGATATAAATGATAATCAGGGTTTTATTGGATGAATTGGATAGTTTTGAATAAGGATTTTTTATCAATGGCATACCCCACACCACTGATACTTCTCCATACCATAGTATGTGTTTACATTGGAAACATTGAATCATATTGCAATTTAATACACCACAGTGGGGATCAATGAAGTTTTAATGGATAAATAAAAATATCAAATATTATATAGTATTTTTGATAATTTCATAATTTTGTTATTAATGATGAAAAATTTGGTTAATACCACTCAATTTTATAACCTAAGAAGTCTCAAGACTAGATGGTGGCAATGCTCAGACACTAATTATTTATGTGGGATAACTGATGTGTGTTTGTGAAAAACCATGAATATTTGAAAAAATTTATATGATGGAATCCATTATATATTTTAATCCGTTATAGGTGGCTCTTATACACTCATGGGAGGAGTTTCATGGGAGCCAATAGGCAATTATTGATTCCAAGTGGCCTTGAATGTTCCATTGAGTGAGATCCATGAAAATATGAAACTAAATTTTTAGAAAGATGTATGATGTGGAATATAGAATGGTTTTAAAATGTTATGGTCTATTTAACCATATTGCATGATCACTCTATTAATTTTCTCATGCAAATTTGGATAACAAGAAATTTGGATGTGTCCATGATATAGAATTTTAACTAAGAGATAATCTTTTTTGAAAATGAATTGTTCACGATGTTGTTATTCCTTACATCATGAATGGTCAATATTTAATAGAATCAATGATGTAAACTATTTTATATATTAAAATAACTCATGAATGTGTGATTTTTCTATTCTATATTCAGTTTTGTGAGTCAACTAGTTAATGGTGATTATGACAGGGATCATGTGAGAGTAATGGTGGAGTTTTTTCTGAGATATATGGATCTTCCCTGCTACATTTGTCTTCAAAAAAATATTATTTACAATTACATATAGATAGAATAAAAAATTAAATCATTTTATTTAATAGAGGTAACCATTAGTCATGATTGTAAATATTATGATGAAAAATATAAAATGATACATTATATCGGATATAATAGTTTTGGATGTTTTGAATAGAAACTAACAGTTGGATTTAGGGCCTTGTTATCCAGATGTATAAGTTTGAGGTAATGGAACAATATGATAAACAAATTTAACAATATAATTAATAATTCATCCAATAATAATAATTTGATTAAAAGGAATATAGAAGAGAGGATCCCAATTGAAAATATATAGTGCATTAGTGGGATCATTATTTTTTTGGAAGATTCAATAACAAAGTAAAATGAATAATTATAAATAATATCATCTAAACCTTGTAACGTAAGAGGATGAAGAAAATACACAAAAAATTAGGTGTTTTTTTCATACATTTTTGAATATAATCATCTTTGGGGAACTAGGAAATGGGAGTTTATATCATTATCTATAAGTACTGAGCATCAAGTTTGGAGGGTTAGTGGTACCAATACATTATGTAATAAAAAATATATATAACACAATATTTATTTAATTGATAGATCATTTGTCACATACTCTTTGGATTTGGGAAGTTATAGTAAACGGAGAAATATTCTATTTGTAAAATTGATTTATTTCATAATTTTTTAATAGAAATAGAGGAAGTTGAAAAATATGTTCCTTAAATTGAGGGAACAAGATAATAATTAAGGGATATAAGTGTTATATATATGCATTCAAGATCCCCCTATTAATATAATACCCTTGATAGGATACCAAAATGTTGAGTAAGATGGTAGGTTTCTAGGGAAATGTTTTTTATCTCATTTCAAGAAAACAGAAAATGTGGTAAATCACAATGGAATTCAAATTTTTGAGGGAAAATTTTAATAATTATAGAAAAGTAGGAAGCATTACCACAAGATATAATTGGGAATATATTTCTAAAAAATAACTTTTCATTGAATTATAATGAATGTAGATTTTGGATAATTATTATAAATGGACTGGAAATGTGGGGATGAAGATGCTAATGAAATTGATGCAATGGGGGAAACATGACCAACCCGATCTTCAAACATGTAATTTACTATTAAACATATCTTACCATTTGGGTTAAACTAATGAAAACTTTTTAAGGGGATTCAAAGGTTCATCATGAAAATATATAAGTGTTATGAAATAAATATAATGTCTCAAAGATTGATATAATTGAAATTATAATTTTTATTTTTTATCATTGGAATGATCTTGTTGAAAACATGAGATATAATGGAGAAGAGATTAATAATTCCAGGATTATGAAATGAATCATAAGGATATATCCCCCATTAATTAATTCCAATGATTATAAAATTAAAGATAAGGGTATGAATGATGTATTATTTGATATCTTACATAGAAGAAATGTTTCCAAAGGAAATGATAAATAATGATAATAATTCCCAAGTAAAAAAAATATTGTGTGGGTTTTATTCAATGAAATGTAGACTCTATCTATTAAATTTTATCTAGATGAAGATGAGATAATTGTTGGGATGAATTATTTTATCTGTAACATTAATATAAGAAATGAAATATAAAAATTCATGCTTCATATTGAATCATAAATATGTGGAATGGTATAGAATCTTATTGCTAATAGATTTAATGATATTTAAGACAGAGATAAATAAAAATATGTTAATGAATATTATGAAAAAACGAAAATCATGATAACATTTAAATGGTAATTTTTCAATAAGAAAAATATATTATCACATGAAGATTAATTTTTATATGATGGTAAAATATATTATTTTGAATATTTTAGAGACCATTATTATGAGAAGTTAATGAATTTTATCAAAAGAAAAAAAATTGTAGAAAATGTGGTTAGTAATGATGATATTTTGTGGATATTTGATATGAATATTGAACTTCAGAAAGATGTTGAAGAACATAATAAATGTGGGTATAAAACCTAGAATAGAAATACATTTTTTCATGAATCCATATGGTATGAGATAATTTGAAGAAGAAAAATTTGAATTGATAGTAGAGATTAATAATTTGAAATCATGTTTTTTTGGAACCATGGAAATGGATGTGGATCATAATTTAAATTTATAGAAGCATGTTTTAATAATTTAATGTGTTATAAATATATTAAATAAAAATAAATGTGTGATAGATATCATGACGAAGAAATCATGTCCTTGGTAATTTTTTTAAAACATGTGAGATCTATTAAACTTCATATCGTATTGTGTTTTTCAAATAAATTAGTCTTAGTTGAGTCTAAATAACAATTTGGAGAAACCACTACTGTGTCTATTAATATTTTAATAGTGTAATGATATAAAAAAAATATAAGTATACTATAGGTTATGATCAATCATAAATGAGAGTCACGTATTTTGTAAATTGACACGCCTTAAATCCCAATATAAAAGTAAATTTGGGGGAAAATCAGATGTCCTCTTATAATGAAGTGAGAAATTGGATAATGACCCAAAATATTATATGTTATTACTATGGAATATTATTACATTATCCAATATTTTTTCAATTTCAAAAATAATATTTAGGGATAAATAATACAAACGACATGAAATATGTTTTTTCATTAGATTATTATAATTTCAAGGGTTATTGTTTATGTTTTGATGTCTATGGAATCAAATTTTTCTATTGTTCTACAAGGATATAACGATGGTTTTTTTTATAGGTCTAGGATGTTTTGAAATCAGTAGTTAAAAACATCAACAAACACATTGATAACTAAAATTTGGTATATAGTAAATAAAATGAATGTAAAATTTCAAAAACAATTTAAGCTTTTGAGTATAAATTATTATAATATACACTATAGAGGTTATAGAAGAATAACTACTTGTATAAGAAGGAAATATATATTTTTTAGGTTTAATATCAACATGCATGTACATGTTTGTGGGTTGTCGAAATCAGATGTACTTTATATTTGATTGGAAGTTAAAATTATACTATTTACATCAAATATGTAAAGGGTGGAGTGGTTTCAATTAGAAATGGTTATTGAATATATTTTTTTGGCTTAATGAATGGCAATGTATGTTTAAAATATCTCTGATGATACATGTTCTCTTCAAAAAAAGGACATATCAACAATTCAATGGTCGTGATTATTCTTTTTGACTCAAGCAATGATGTTTAATTTAGTATGAATGAGTTCACTATTAATGAAATGGACAAATAACTTTTCCTTCAAGTATGGTGATCCAAAAAAACCGATAAATTAGCATTGATCAAAATTGTTCCATGTTGTCTGAAGAAGAGAAATGTAAATTATGGCACAAGAGACAACACCACATATGAAATATTTGTCTAGAGAACACATTGAATAACAAAATATCATGTGACATCCCAATGATATCTAGTGACAAAAAACATAGATGTGAATCTTTTAAAATTGGAAAATATTAAGGATGACGTTAAATCAAAATACAAAAAATTCGTCAAATGTTTTTAACATTGTTCATGTGGACGTTTCAGGCTGATTACATGCAATTAATTAGTTGGAAAAAGATTTTATATTTCATTTTTTGATGATTTTATTATTTTGTCTAAGATAATGGTTATTGTACATATGACTGGTGTATACAACTGCATCAACCTTTACGAAATTGAAGATAAATGAATTTTTAAGTGAAAATTCAGAATATTCTCACAAAAAATAGTATACCATTTAAAATGTCTCAATGGGTTGTTATATATAACAATAGATAATTCTTTTTTATGTTTTAATAATGGTTACTCTTAAAGGCAAATTGTTATTATTAGAATAATTCATATCATTGATAACACTTAATGAACTAGTATCATGGAATACCCTCTCATAGAACTATTGAAATGAATCAGTATTTATAGTGGTGTATATATCCAATCACCTTTTACTATATCCAAATGAATAAAAGACTTAGTTTAAGATGTGGAATTGAATTAATTCCATGCTTAAATACTTCCATGTATTTAGTAGTAAATTCATCACTTTATGCAATTTGAATAATATAATTTTTTAAGAGTGTGTATTTGAAGGGAAATTTATTAGATATTCATCCCAATAAAACACATATCAATGATATAACAAAATACATAGAAAATTATTGAAGGATCTGTTTTTATTGTAACCAAATAAGTGAATATTGTTAATTCTAGAATGAATATTTCTGCAACTTATGAGCATAATTTTCACTAAATCATTACATAAAGTGTAGTGGATTGAAAACATGATGCGTATGTATGAGGGCATCATAGAGATGATAAAAATAATATGATTTCATAAAATATAAAGAAACTATAAAAGGAACATCGAATATAATTAAATATACTAGTAGATTTGAAATAAACAATAGTAAAATAGTTGGTGACTAGAGAGTCCTATTTCAAGCATTAATATGGATAGTGAATCAAAAATATTCATTACCATCCATGGTGAGACTAATGTCTTTTGATAACGCTTCTCTTGATTCATGATATATTAATTCTGTAAATGATGACCATGATTAAATTGTAAAAAATAATAGATGATAAATATTCTCAATTAATAAACAAAAAAAATTTGATTTGAACCCAAAAAGTATTCCAAAAACTCAATTAAGATGTAAAATTAATAGGAAACATGGAATATATCATGATTTGGTGAAATTTTCAAATTGATTGGATCGATGTTGATGAAAATTTTTCACCACTGCATTTTATTCACAACATTTGAATATCTCTACAAATAAACATGAAAAATGGTCTCAAATTGAATTGAATGGAATTAAATATTCATTTTTCCATGTATTCCATTATAAGGGATAATTCCTTTATGAAACCTGATTGTTTTCTCACAGATGATGATGAATTTGAGGTTTAACGATTATAGAAAGAATAATAAGTGATATAAAATTACAATGTTAATGATACTCATATCTAGATCTGTTCTTGAGTAATCTATGTGAAAATCAAGGAGTGGTTGATGAAAAACATTATATAAGGATCAAGTAAGGTCCTCCGACACTTTTACATTTATATGATTATGAAATAATCTTTGGCGTCTCATATAATTTAAAAAAATCAATTTCTAAATTTGATGACGTGTGAATAATAATTGTATTTAATTGATGAATTTGTTTTCTTCCATGGTATGTTGGTGACTCAGAAGATGTATCTTACATTTATTTCTCTAAAAAATGTGAATGATATGTTCAACTGATTTCAAGTATTGGACTCCCATGGAATGTAATATCTAGTGGAGATCCTTATAAAAATCTATAATGATAGTGTCTGAGAAAAAAAATTCTTGCAAAAAAATCATATAATTATTGGTGTATTAGTCTACTTAACAACCATTCTCCAAAATATTTTTAATGCCACATGTAAAATTACATGATATGTGTTTTTTCACAAGTATTGTCATATGAATATTGTGATGCATATGCTTCAAAATATATCATGAAATATTGGTGTAGAGGATGTACTATTTAAAAAATTCATAGTAATGGATTGTTTTAAATATGATTGATGATTTTAATGGTTTATCGATGACCAAAAATAATCCTAAAAATGGTTTATCTATATTTTAATCTCCTGAATTATTTCTACTTTATGATTTATTACTGCATATCTCTAAGAACTATAGATATATAACATGTGGTGGAAACTCAACAATGTAAAAATTTTATATGGATTCAAAAATAACATTAAGGAATTTGGTGTAACATTTTATCTCAGATTCTAATTATTTTTAATAGATCTAGTGAATTTTTTTTAAATAATTCATATTCAAAAATCAAGGATTAATAACACTAAAATAAATTATAAATATTTTATAGATAAGGAGGATAAATAGTTTTTCCATATTTAGTATGTATTAACAAGATATCAAATTATATATCCATGTTTAATTCTCCAAATATGGAATTAGAATGTAATTTATTGGCATTTAGATTACATCTTAATAAATATATTTATTCAGATTAAGAAATAGGTGTCTTAGTTCCCTCTATGAATATCATTATGAGAATTTGGGATTTCATATAACTTCTGATTTTAGGTGTGTCCAAATAACTTTTTTGAATTTTCTTGGAAGATATATTTGGGTTCATTGAAGAAGGACACAACGTATATTCCACAATTGGGGTGAGTATTTTGTGGGGGTACACCTCATTGTTTAAAAATAAGGTGGTCAATGTGTGGAGATAGAGGATTTCTTCATGAATCAAAATGATGTTCTATCATATGAGAATTTATTCATTTAACTCTCATTAATAAAAATGGGTTTTATCTCACAGCATGTGATATCTTTTTAGAATTATTTCATTTAACTATTTATTTTTACATCACGTTTTGTCCCAGATGATCATAGAATTTATGACCAATGAATCATTAGTTAACTGTTTGATGTGAAAGAAGATGAATGTTGTTTAATTGTGTTGTATGAAGTGTCAAAAGGGAGTGATTAAGGGGATTGAATTTCTATTTTGTAATTTTAAATTAACCCAATTGGAGATATTGTTGACCAAATCAACATTGGTTGTGTATTTTTTTTTTTGACATGTTAAAAAAGTATTCTTATTTTATTCTAATAAAATGGGGATGTTGTTGATGATGAGTTAAGTGATAATGAAAACCCCCACACTACATATAATTCTTGAAGATGTTGTATGTGTTTCTTATGAATATGTTATGACACAGTGGAGTTTTGTAAGCTATATTGGGGATCCTGGAATTTTTCTATGGGTGTATGAATTTTTTAACTACACTATAGTTACTATTATTATATCATAATATTTTCTAAATGGATGGAAGAATATTCCCAATCCCAATCAAAGACAGCACTTGAGAAACCTCTATCTTATCTAGTGGCTAATCATGGGCACAATTTATCTAATCAGGCCAACAAATAGTATTCATGAGAGAACCCATTCATGTAAGAACATGTTCAACTAGGGGATGTGCATTAATCTTGTAAATATATTATAGGTGTCTTGGTTCTTGTCATGGCATAAGAGTGCAATGGGGGTTCTAAATTATTTTTTTCCATAATTGATAATCAATCCAATATCTTTAGAATAATTAATCACCCAGATTAGTTGAAATTAATCAAAGAACATCAACATTAATAACATTCGAAGTAGATTTATAAGAGATAAAAATAAACTATTCATAATTAAATTAATTAAATAATAATGTATCTCTAAGGAATTATTTAATCATTGAAGAATCTTGAGGCA
This sequence comes from Viscum album, assembly GCA_963277665.1. Taxonomy (NCBI): domain Eukaryota; kingdom Viridiplantae; phylum Streptophyta; class Magnoliopsida; order Santalales; family Viscaceae; genus Viscum; species Viscum album. The sequence goes on from OY728138.1 coordinate 837,597,184, forward strand.
AATATGTGGATCACAATAATTGCATTGTAGTAAACTAGTTGTAGATTTCCTCTAGTGGTGATCCACACATTTTCAACAAATATACAAAAATTATAAATTGAGTGTCTAGGATCTATAATAAATGAGCCCTGGGATTACATCATCCCCCGTTTATCACCTCAGGAATCACATCCAAATCATTCTCCTTGATCTGGTAGATGAGGATTGAACATTTTTTTTGGAGATTTCTTGGAGACGGGATCTCGATATTCATAAGAGGATTGTCCATGATTTTGGTTCATGACTAATTAAATGAATTGGATATCCTGAGAACAATAAAACAAAATTAGGTATTTATATTACTAGGGTAAAAAAATAAAATATTTGAACAACTTCATGTATTTGTTTATTTTATCATATAAAACCCTCATGTCAAATAATAATAATAATACTATTATTTCTTGGAATACCGTTAATATTTGAATTATAACTATATACTGGTAAATTAAATAATATTTATTATTTATTATTTCTCATTGGACCATTAATCTCAGACATTCATTACAATACAATAATTATTAGTCTGTCAATTATTTCAATTTATTTACCAAATAAATATCGATTCATTATTCACCAATAAATAAATAAATATTATAATCACTAATTAGTAAATAAATATTAATTACTCATTAATATAACATGTTACTGAATAAATAAGATCAATAATACATGAATAATAATTAAACCACATGAGAGAATAATATAAATTGAACATGTTAGATAATAAATAATAATATATTATATAACTGGAATTTGGGATACACTTAGTGCATGACAATCTAGCCCCATTTCTCAGTGGAGTTACAAGAATTAGTGAAATATTTAAACATAACATCTAGATTCCCACCATGGCACATATAGTTAAATGCGTTAATTAAACAAATACATGTTTCCTTATAATGATTATTACTATGTAATATATTCCCTATATAACAATATCTCTATTCGATTAGGTTTCATGCCAATAGAACCATCATATGTGTTTAATATTCCCTTATATGACATTCCAGTAATAGAACATTACAAAAGAACACCATGGGCATGGATTTGGATTGTTGTATAACACTTCTATCAGAATTAATGATATAATAAATTTCATTAATAAAATTAAGGCATAAATCATTTCTTGAATTATTCATTTATTCTATATTACTAATGACAGACCCAATGTATCCTACCTTGTTGCTAACATATCTCATCACAGTTTTTGTTAATAAATATATGTTAATGTGTCATAATAATCATTAATAAATATATTAAATTATGAGGACCAATATACACATTTATAGATTAGAACATCCAATAATACATGTAAATGTATATTTCCTACTAGTGGGTATTGTTCACGTAACAACCATACTGGATATTACCATGGGTGTACATCAAGAGAATTTTCCTCAAATACATATGGGTCCCCATACATGATAGAATATATACTTTTTGTCCATAATATGATATCATATAGATATATAACATATATACATGAAAATTCTCATAGAACTTCTGGTTTATTATCCTAACAAGGATCAATTATGACATTTTTATGGGACCAAAAATCATATTACATTATAAAATAATATGTCACAAAAGAAGAACATTCATGATTTGTTATTTATTTTTTTAATATTATTTATAATGAATACATTTTTATCATAAATTACAGTGATATTAGTTATATGGAAACAACTCCAACAATGTGGTTCTTTTAAATTCACATTCAAGGAGACATGGGAGGCTATACTAGACCAATAAAACTAGATAGAATAGAATGATAAAATGATGGATATACAATCTTATATACTAATATAATTTCCAAAGTAAAACAAATGTGGGATTGAGATAGGTTTTTCAATATGAAAATTTATTTAACCATGAATTAGATCTATTTTAGATGATTTTTTGTCATTATTTGAAAACAATAAAATTTGTGTTGGGGAGGATGTGGATAGTTGGCTATGCAAAAATTATTTTTGAAGAGCATATTTTCATGACATGGGAACTCCTTTATTTTTATAGGGTCCTAATTTATTAAATTCATGGATATTGAGGATTTAATTTTTTATAAGAGATAATGAAATGATGATATTTATTCACTACAAGGTGTTATGTGATTTTATCATTTATAAGATATCATGAAAGGTATTTGAGAGATTAATTGGAGAGTTTCTAAAAAATTAATTTTGATCTAGTCAACACCTGATGTCTAGATAATAGTATTGTTGACCACTCCATTGTGAGATATATGGAATGGAAAGTATTCACCATAGAATATATTATTTTGTCTTAGTATATGAAAAAATTGTTATGTTATGTCATAATATCAAGGATCATAAAACCAATATGTGGCTTTTGTATGATACCTGGATGTTAAGTTGTGTAATTTTGATTTAAGAGACATTATGTTTCCTTTAAAAATTTGAGACTATTTGAATGATTGTTTTAATAAAAAAATTATTCATAAGAATTTTATTAAAATTAAAAGAGAATATTGGCTCTTAAATGAATAAGACAGAGCATAAGAGGGAATCATGGAGTTTTTTCTGGAATCTTAAACACCAATGTAAAAGAAATAATTTATTGTAGTATCATCTCACTATAGAATGTAACATAGTCTATAAAAGACAAATTTTTTTAATTTTTATCAATAAATTTTATTTTGTAGAAGATATATGATGGGAAAATGTGACAAATGGGTAATCTTTTTATTTAGAAGGCTTAAAATTTTTCAATTTTAACATTGATTTTTTTAGAAAAGTGGGGCCACTCTATTTTGTAATCCTGAAAAAGAAGAGACCTTTTTTTCTTGATTGATCAACACATCATCAACTACATTGTCACTACACAATACTTATTACGTTGAACTAATGAAATTATATATTTTCCATTGTCAACATTGATCATTTCTAAAGAAAATGTGTGAGAGATAAAATGGTTGTACCTCACATAGATATAAAAATATTCTAATCAAGGTATTAGGGGGTTAAATCAATGGTATCTGAGTAAAACCACCATATCATGGTAATTTATTATATATGATACGAATAGTTATGTTAATTCAACTATCAACCTAAAAAATTAAATTTAAGAGTAATTTATATTCATACGTAATAAAATATGGACATGTATTCCACATCAGACCTTAATAAATCATAAATAATTTTTTCAAAACATGATGATTAAACATTGAGTGTAAACTATTAAATATATAAGTATAATATAAAAATAATTTAAATGACTCTTCTCATTCAGAACCATGACCCAAAAACATTAAATCCAAATTATCCCCAAAATCAATACCTCCATAAATAATAATAATTAAAAAATGAATAAAAATACAATGGCAGTCATCATCGTACTTATAAAGTTTATCTCTTCAATTAAAATATCCAAACAACAAAATGATGATATAGAGAACCAAAATCAACGTAAAGTATGACTAGGTTTCATAAAATACTGAATTGAATTTTTTTAACCAATGTGATAACAAGATTTATAAACATTATAGAAAACATAAGATCAAGATTTAATATGGTGTTTCATTCCATTATAATGGGTTCATCTGGATTTCATTGGGAGATCTCTCCAAAAATCTCTAGTTTAACCCATAATAACATATATATAAATAATATATGATTTTATAAAACATTAAGGGGCGCACCAAAACACATTAAACATATAGATTCATGAAGTGATTCATGATCCTATCACATATACTTTATGAAATTGGGTTTTGAGACTATAAGAAATTGAATTTTCTTTCATGATGTTATTCCACAGCTGGGCATTCAGACGGTGTGTGATTCCGAGACCCGGTGAGGCCAGAATTAAATTTTATGTGTGTTCACACTAGACATGACAAATAAACAGAATAGTTCATAAACGATTGCTCGGATGAAAAAAATGAGGACACTGTTGAGTCTGGAGCATGATGTTTAACCTAGGAGGTGTTTAACTTTTGTTTGTGTAGCCATTATGTGGAAAACACCACCAGGGGAGTTTTCGTAATTTAGCGGCCCCAGTCGTGAACTATATATCTTTTGAACGGAGGATCAAATTAAAATTCTGAAACCACTATTTCACTTAAAAATTTTATTTTACCCTTGGACCATCTTATCCTCGACCCTTTCGAGAGTTCGGGTACAGGCCTACTTGTGGGTGTTTAAAATTAATTAACATTTAATTAAGTTTTACCTACTTAAAAACATCCACCACATCTCCCCCTTATATTCTCTCTGGAGGACGCTCTCCTGAAAAAGAACCTACACCTTGTTCAAGATCCACCCCCACCACATTTGGGTGGTTGAGGCTCCTGTGGATAATTTGTGAAGCGACTAGCTACTCCCTGCGAGGTAGGATCGTTGCATTTTAATTTTACATTCCCACATCTTCTTTGAACTCAACTTATAGCATTTAAAAATGTTTAATTATCCAGAGAAGACATATTTGGGTTGGGCTCGTTCCAGGCATTCCAAAAATACTTTCAGATTAAAATTCTGAGTCTCGTGGTTTATGGGGTGACATCAGGAACTTTTCCGACCAAAACCCATATTTTCTAGTTCTTTCAGGGAGGTTTTGTGGCTCTACAAGGCGCTCCGGCGAGTCCTGGTGGTAGGGGATATTCAGGTGGTCCGGGACGGCTATGGCTCGGGCTCCCCAGGTGCCGGCGTGGGCTCCCCAGGTGGCGGTGCGAGCTTCATGGCAGTCGGCACATGATAACAAGATGGTGGCCTAGCGCAACGGCGGTCCGGGAAGTGGGGGGCGCGCCGGCCGGCTTCTCCAGTCAGCATGCAGCATGAGACTAGGGTCATCACGTTTTTAGAAGTGAACTAGGACCTGAGAAATGCCGGTCTAATGGTGGAAAAGCCAGACTTGAACGTTCTGGTCTAGCTGAAGTAGTGCAGCCCGCTCCGTAAACTGCGGGCGGCGATAGACTGGGTTTTCCGGGTGACCGACCCGCAGAATGCTAGTCTAAAGGGATTAACCTTCCGAACTGGTCATACCCACACCATCTCCATACATTTGCTGTAAAACTCCTCTAACTCTCAAACCAATTATCGGGTTTGTGTGCTATCTGTGGAACTGTGATCCTCATTTCCAAACAGTATTTTGGAGATGGTCTTGGGGATTTTTAATTCCCAATTCGGGGGCTCAGTGGCCCGACAATCCCATTGAGTGTTTTTTAGCCCCTCGTCGATATTATGGTTTCGTATGGCACAGTCACATCCAGAGAATGTTTAGAAACTGTAAGAGGTGTTGTGAACCTGGCATCGAGATGAAGTTTTCCATGGTGGTTTCAGGCATTGAAGCTGGAGTTGAGGCATGGGCCCATGGACCATCATTCAGGATGAATTTAGTATTTTGTGACTTTTTCACCGGATTTCTATTCGGGGAGTATTAATAGTCGATTAAGCATGTTTTTCTGTGAGGATTCCAACAGTGTAATCTGTTTGGTCATACTAAGGGTCATTCAAGATCTCACTAAATGTGGAAACATTAATGGGTTTTGGTCAGAGGTTCTTTTGACGCACTCTGAACCAACACATGGTAGTGATGTTGGTGACGCCATGTGATGTCAACTGCAATTCATAGTTAATAAACCAAATTCAGATTTAACCTCTAGTGGGGATGGGAAGTGGGTTACCCATTGATTTATTGGTTTTTACCCTCCATCTGGGCTGGGATGTGGGTCACCCGTTGAGTGATTGGGGTTTACCCTCCAGCGGGCCTTGGCATTGGGTCACACGTTGATTCATTGGGGTTTACGCTACTGTGGGGATGGATAGTGGGTCACCCATTGAATTATTGGGGTTTACCCTCCAGCGGGGCTGGGAAGTGGGCCACCCCTTGATTTATTGGGGTTTACCATCTAGAAAGGTTGTGCAGTGGGTCACCCGTTGAGTTATTAGGGGTTACCCTATAGTGGGGTTTGGTAGTGGGTCACTCGTTGGCTTCACCAGCAAATTTCATTCAACTAGTCTAGTTAGTGACTTTTCACTGTGATTACCAGATCAGGACCCATGATTGTATTGTTCAACGATGATATAACTTTGGTGTGCCAGACATTTGGGCAACAGTGATGGATATCCATAGAACGGTTGGCAACATTTCATGGGCTGAGATGGGAGATTAAGATCCCTTTACACACTCGTTCAGGATTCTTGTTGAGCATATATATATACACCCTACTTTTGTTCACACTCCATGGGTTCAGTTACTCTCCTTCTAGAAGGGGTGAAAAAGTACAGGGTATGCCTCATGGCTTCTGTGTCTATCTTTTCTAGGTTAGATGAGTCTACTCTCCGGCTATAGGTAGCGAAGACTCGAAGATAATATCGTCTTCTCACTGTTTCTAGCTCCCTTCGTTTGGATGAGTCTTCATCATTCCTCATGTTGGGTTGATATGCACTCTATTTAGTGTACTCTATTACAATTCTTTGTTCTATCTACTGCTCACCTATTTAGTGACTCCTTTTTTGCTCCCCCGAGCTGTCGGGGCATCCTACTTGGTGTCATTATACACATCCCTACATGGACATTTCCCGCACTTGGTGTTCCCATGCAGATGGCAGATGGTTCGATTGAGAATATGGAGGAGCGTAGAAGAAACAATATCTTGGGTTACATTCAGTGGTCATAGTAGGACTTTCATGTTTGAGACTCACCAGTTGTTTACTCTCCTTTCATGTTTTTGGGTTGTGGCTCTTTTCTAGTTAGGCATGTTTTTTCCTTTAAATATTTGTTTACTTGTTATTCTCCTTTTCAGTACATTACCTTTTCTATTTTAGATGTCGATCATTACTTTGGTTGGGATACTGTAATGTATAATTATATTTTCTTTTTCACTCATCACTTCTATAATGAGTGGGTTGTGTGTGTTTATTGGTTCTTATGCTAAGGCCTCCCTGAGATTGTTACGCCTTTGACGCATGCCTCCAGCCCCTAGCCTAGGAGGTGGGCTTTGGGTAGTTTTGGCTCAAGACCGGTAGGGTCCAGTTATGACAATGTGGTATTAGAGGATGTTTCGTTCCTTGGGGAGTATTTCTAATGTCTCAATAATGGAATTGGTTGGGATATAGGGAAATAGCATCGACGTGTCTCGAGAGCGTCTCTCAGGCTAGGGAGTCCAGTGATGGTATGGGCGGCTGGCGTATCCATTCACCAGGACCCTGATAACACGCTTGTCAACTCGACACGCATGGACACTTTTTGCATGGAACATTAGAACATGCATCTATTAAGATTGAGTCTTTGAATTTACTTTCTGAGTCATCCCCCCTTTGTAATTACTATTATATATATATTCTCATCGGATCGTGATAATCCTTGGTAATATTTAGGAGGCCCCTAGGACAGCAGCCATCTAGGTTACCCTCTTTAGTTTGTGATGATGACCTAGTGAGAGATGAGGGGTATGTTCAGGGACCCTCAAGTTATACCCTTCCACCCAGTGGATCAGTATTAACCCCTCCATTTGGAGAGAGGATATTAGTAACGGTAGAAAATGTTGATGTAGAGCACAGGATGAGTGTGCTCTGAGACATCCAACATTAGTGGCCGTAGAAGATCTGTGGGGAGCCGGATCACCAGGCAGAAGAAAACTAGATAAAGTCTATGGACTAACATTTCAGGCTAGTATGGACACCAGTGGACCAGACGGTAGCCCTTTCTACCATCCTTTTCCTCGGGACGGTCGGGTGTTGGTGGGGGTGGTTACGCATACCCACAATGAGTTATCTCTAATGTGGGATAGCTTCTAGAAACACTTACAAGAGGAGTAACCCCCCTCCCCCCCAATTTTTTATTCTATGTTCAGAATCAGGTTCCTTTGGAGCTGAAGCAGGGGGATGAGCTTGGCGCAGTACTCCACCATGTATACCGATCTAACATGCTACTCACAGGATATGATCTGCGATATTTACTTCCATACATGGATGTTTGAGTAGGGTATTCTCATGGAGATCTATTATAATATAATAACCCTATGAATTCCCACTTATTTCAGGTCGCTTGAGCAGGTGATCATGATAGAATGCTTCTTGGATGAAGGATGCTAGCTGGCTGGGCCTAGCAGTGGCCGCTTTAGAGTAGAGTCTTCGGTAACAGGCAGTCGACAAAGATCAGGTCTTCCGTCAAGGAGACCCTTCCGTAACCAGACCCAGTTGAAGGGTCGTCCTCCAAAGCGACACCGTAGAGCACCGAGGTAGACACCATAGATTCCATGCTATGATTGTGACAGACAGGGTCACATAGCATGAGACTACCGAACAAGGTGTACTGAGCTCCAATGGCAGGGAGTGGGCACACCGTAGAGGCAGATGCAGCGCTGTGACCAAGAGGTGGGGGATGACATTTTGAGGACCTTGCACCACCACCACCGGGAGTCCCAAGCCAGGCTCAGGGAGCTAGATGTAGGGGTCGCGGACAACTTCAACATGTGGGTGTTCATGACCCCCAACACATGAGATGGTCTGAGGTATGTTTTTTGTATAATCTACGCTTGATTTGGTCCAAGTAGACATATGTGACATCCACTCTTTTATACAGCTGCATTTGGTATGGGATTTGGAGCTCCCAGTAGAGGCGCTGACACCCACGCTTCTCTTCGAGGTTCTTATGGGAAGTGTCAGGTTAGTTACCTTTGTTGACAGACAGTGCGAACTGTCGTTCCTATGAGAGAGATTCACGTTGGACCTACTGGTAATCACGATGGAACCTTATGACATCATCTTGGTCATGGATTGGGTTTCCATGGTTCACACCCAGATTGAATATCGGTGTAGGCTAGTTAGATGCATCCATTCTAATGGGACGAGGATCATGATTCTAGGTGAACGATACCTCATGGAAGAGCAGACGAGTACTATGAGCAAAGGACCACGACATTTATCTCACCTGTTAGCAAGTATGGCTCTCGGAACATTAGACTATATAGGAACCTATATCCCTACCATTGTAGAGTACTACATGGAAGTCTTTCTTGAGTATGTCATGGGACTTCCTCTAAGGCAATAGATAGAGTTCTGCATTGACTTGAAGCCGGGGACTACCCCAATATCATGTGAGGCTTATTGGATGGCACCCATAGATCTTTGGGAGCTATGAATTTAGTTGGATGGCCATTGTGAGAGGGGATTCATCAAGCCCAGTGTGTCCCACTTTGCGACTCTCGTTTTGTTTTTGAAAAATACTGATTGGAGTTTGTGACATTGTGTGGATTATCGTTGCATGAATTAGGCACCGATAATGATCAAGTACCCATTACCAAGGATTTATGACCAATTTGACCAGTTGAGAGGTGCGAAGTGGTTCTCCGAGATTGATCTTCGATCCAGCCACCACAAGTTGCTGGTTCGTGAGGCTGACATCCCGAAGTTGGATTTCTGTGGTTGTTAATGGCATTACGAGTTTTTGGAGATGTCATTTACAATGACGAATTCCCCAAATATTTTCATGGATTTGGTAAAACAGATCATCGAGCTGTACATGGACCAGTTTGTGGTTGTCTTTATTGACAACATACTCATATACTCTGCGATAGAGGAGGAGAATACGGTGCATTTGAGGATGGTCCTATACATACTCCTAGAGCACTAGTTGTACGGGAAGCTCTCGATGTTTCAGATCTAGATTCATGATGTTCAGATTATAAGGCATTTCATTAAGGGGCATGGATTGGCTATAGATCCCACAAATATAGAGTTATTCCTTTCTTGGAATCCACCCAAGAATGCATCAGAGGTGGGGATCTTCCTAGGTTTTCCAGTGTTCTACAAGAGGTTCTTGGAATATTTCACATGGATTTCTACCCCATTGAACGAATTGACAGGGAAGGGGTGACTGTTCACCTAGACTGATCAGTGATAGAAGGCCTACGAAGAGTTGAGGTAGAGTCTGACTAGTACTCCAGTATTGAGGCTACCAGAGGAGGTCCTTGAGTTTGTGGAAAACTGCGACGCCTTTGGAGGTGGGCTTGGGTACGTTCTTATGCAGTAGTGGAAAATTATTGCATATTGGCCGAATAAGTTGTTTTCCCATGAGAATAATTATGAATCTCAGGACTTGGAGCTGGTAGATGTAGTATTCTCTTTGAGGATATGGAGACACTACCTTATGGGTGACCGTTTGGTCATCTACATAGACCGCCAGAGACTCAATTATGTCTTCACTCAGAGGGATCTGAATCTGAGGCAGAGGTGCTGGATATATTTTCTATAGGACTATGCTTTTTAGAGATTCTACACTCCAGAGAAAGGAAACGTAGTAGTAGATTCTCTTATTAGGATATCCCATACATGTCTAGTGCGGGAAGCTTCAGAGCAGTTGGCTTCCCTACAGCTGACCATGGTAGAGCATGAATGTACGACTTTTCTATAGTTGTTGATGTTGACTCCTTCGCTCCTTGAGCATGTGAGAGAGTCACAGCTGGGCGATGTCGACATAAAGGTACTGCGTGATCCGATATCTATGAGAGACGCACCAGAGGGGTATTCTGAAAGAGTGAATCCTGAGATCGTGTTCGAGGGGTGATCTATAGTACCAGTGGAGATGTGGGAGGATATGATGCAGGAATTCCACACTTCTCCAATGATTGTAAATATCGGTGTGGGGATGATGTAAAAAGAACATTTGAGGACGTTTTTGTGGTATGGAATGAAGTGGAGTGTAGTTGAGTTCATCTCTCGGTGTCGTACCTGTCAGTAGGTGAATGTAGAGCATCAGGTTCCGGCAGGGTTGTTGTAGCCCCTTGATATCCCATAATAGAAGTGGGATGGAATATCTTTGGACTTCGTCACATGGATTCCACGCACGACAAAAGGCCATGATTCCATTTGGGTGATAGTGGTATGACTGACGAAGTAGGCACACTTCCTTTCTATCAAAGAGTAGATCTTGGTGGAGACTCTAGTGTAATTGTACGTTCAAAAGATTTTCCACCGTCATGGAGTAACCTCGATGATCGTCCCCATCCGTGACACACGGTTTAAATCAGGTTTGTGGAAAGGCATATCGGAGGCTTTCAGGACTCGGCTGGGGATGACTACTGCTCTTCACCCCCAGATCGACGGGTAGATAGAGCGCACTATCCATCTGTTATAGGATATTCTTAGGGTGTGGGTGTTTGTCTTTGGCTTAAGCTGGGAGGATCACCTGCCCTTGGTGGAGTTTTTGTAAACAACTATTCCAACTATACTGTCTCCATGGAACCTTTTAAGGCCTTATATGGGAGACCCTTCTGTTCATCATTGTGTTGCACAGAGGTTGGGGAAACCTCCCTCATGGGCACATAGTTGGTGCGAGAAACAATGGTGAAGGTACAAGTCTTTCATGAGCGGATGATGATGGATCAGAGTAGACAAAATTCCTATGTAGACTGTTGTCCTAGGTCATTGGAGTTCACATAGGGGGACCATGTCTTTTTGATATTCTAACCTTCGCATTGAACATGGAGGTTTGGCTGGGTAGGAATGATATACCCAAGGATTACCGTGCCTTTTGAGATCATGTGTAGGGTTGGAGAGGTTCCTTACCATCTTTCTCTACCCCCACAGCTAGAGAGAGTGCATGATTTCTTCCACAAGTCGCAACTGAGGAAATACTTTCATGACCCCACACACATCATCAACTGGGGAGAGCTGATCATTGAGGGTGGAGCCACTATTGTGGAGCTCCTAGTTTGGATTTAGTACAAGTAGTAGAAGACTATAAGTGGACGGACCATTACTTTGGATCGAGTGTTGTGGAAACATGGGAGGGAGTAGGAGAGAACATTGGAATGGGAGTACCAAATGCGGTCTCAATACCCTTAGTTGTTTTTGAAGTTTTATTTATCGGGAATGAAAAACATAAAGGATGGAATGATGTAAGAACTTGGGATTTGAGCCTATAATACATTGAATTTTTTTTCATGATGTTATTCCAGAGTAGGGAATTCAGATGATGTGTTATTCTAAGACCCGGTGTGGATAGAAATTAAATTTTAAGTGTGTTCAAACTTGACATAAAAAATAAACAGAATAACTCCTAAATGGTGTCTCATATGGGAAAACCATGAGAACCTTTGTGTTCAAAGTGTGATGTTTAACCTAGGATGGGTGTAAATTTTTCGGGTGTGGCCCTTCTATGGAAAATCCCACCAGGGGCGTTTTTGAAATTTAGCAGCCTCAGGAGTGAAAATTATTACTTCTGAACGCAGTCTCGAATTAGAATTATGAGACCATTACTGTGCTCAGAATGTGTATTTTACCCTAGGATCGGCTTATCCTCTACCCCGTTGAGAGTTCATGTACGATCATACTATTGGGTGTTTAAAATAAATTAAACTCTATTTATGTTTTACATACATAAACACATCCACACCCCCCCACCCTCCCCCCTTATAATCTCTCTATCAGAAGCTCGCCCTACATAAAACCTCCACATTAATCAATATCTTCCCCTCACTTGTTAAGGCTAGCTGTGACTCTGACAAATCATTTTTGAATTGAAGGGCTACGCCCTGCGAGGTAGGATAGTTGCGTTTTCATATTAAATACATGAAAATTATTGGAACTCAAATTATAGCATCGAAATGATGTTTAATTATCGAGTGATGGACCTATTTTAGTACGTCTTGATTTGAAAATTCCAACGATTCTTTAAGATCAAAATTTCAAGCCTTGGGGTAACCCTGGGATGTTTTCCGGCCAAAAACTATGTTTATCCAGTGGTTCTAGGGTGGTATGGCGGCTCAACGTGGTGGTTCGTCAAGTCCCGGCGGTGGCAGCCCCTTATTTGGTCCGGGTGGTGGTGGCGCTGTCTCCCCAGGCGGTGGCATGGGCTCTCGAGGCGGTGGCATGGGATCCTCGGCAGTCATTGCGAGCAAGCAGGATGGCGTCCTGGTTAAAAAAGGGTCCGGTGGAGAGGGGGCATGAGGCACGGCTTCGCCGGTTGGAGTGCAGCACGAGATCGGGTCAGCACAACCCAATGAGCGGACCACGACCTGCGAAACGCAGTCCTTGTGGGGAAAATCTGAACCAGCTCATGTCGGTATGGTTGTTGAAGCACGGCCCACATGGTGAACTGTAGGTTGCGAAGGAACTGGCGGTCCAGGTGGCCAAGTCGCGGACTGCCAGTCTAAAGGGGTGGACAGACTGAACTGGTTCGACCCAACCCGTCTCCGTACATCGGCGTTAAAATACCTTTAACTCTCAATATGACTCGTATTTTCATGTTGTCTATGGAAACGTAACCCTTAGATCGATACGAAGGTTACAAGATGGTCTCACAGATTTTTAAATTCGGATGCGTGGGCTTGGTGGTGCGACACACCCATTAAGTGTTATTTCGTGCCTCACCGAGATTGTTGTTTCGGATGGCGTGGGAAAATATGAATTCCATTTTAGATGTCATCAGTGGTGTTGTGACCCTAGAGTCAAGATGAATCTATTCAGTGTGTTTTAAATCATTGAACCAGGAGATGAGGTGTGGGCCCATTGGCCTTCATTAAAGTTGCCTGCAGCGTTTTGTGACTTTGTCACCGGACATCCGTCGGGGGATTATGAATAGTCTATTTGACGTGTTTTTAGCGAGGATTGCAATGGTTTAATATTTTTGGGCATGTGTAGACTCATTATAGTATTCATTAAATGTGGAAAAACAAAATGTCATTGGTCGGGGGTTCCTTTGACGCACTATGAACCAAGGCATGATAGCGATATTGGGGACACCATGTGATGTCAGATGTAGTGTAGAGTTATCAGACCAATTCTAGGTTGAAACTCTAGTGGGTATGGGGAAGTGGGTCACCCATTTATTTATTGGGGTTTACCCTCCTGTGGGGCTGGGTAGTGGGTGACCTGTTGATTGATTAGGGATTACCCTCTAGCGGGGCTGGGTAGTGGGTTACTCTTTGATTAATTGGGGTTTACCCTCCAGCGGGGCTGGGCAGTGGGTCACCGATTGACTTATTAGGTTTACCCTCCATTGGGTCTGGGTAGTGGTTCAGTCATTGATTTTTTGGTGTTTACCCTCCAGCAGGGCTAGGCAGTGGGACTCATGTTGACTTATTAGGGTTTACCCTCTAGCAGGGTTGGGCAGTGTGTCACCAATTGGCTTCTCAGGCACAGTTACTTCTAAAAGTCTTATTTGTGACTTTTCTCCATGATTACTGGAGATGGACCCTTGGTTGTATGGTTCTACGATGAGACAACATTGATGTGTGGGACAGTTGGGCACCTGTGATAGATATCCATAGTAATGATAGTGATTTTCCAGAGATCAGATTGGAGATGGAGATCCCCTGACACACTTGTTCAGGTTTCTTGTTGAGAATATATATATATATATACCCTAATTTTGTTAAAACTCATTGGGTTTAGTTACTCTCGTCTAGGAGGGGTGATGATGCGCGGGGTATGCCGCATGATTTATGTGTCAAGATCTTCTTGGTTGGACAAGTCTACTCTCTTGATATAGGTAGTGAAGACTCGACAAGAATTATGTCTTCTATGTAATTATAGGTCTTTGAAATTTGACGATCCTGCTTCCTTTCTATTTATGGGTTGACCTGCACTCTATTTAATGTACTATTTTACTATTCTTTGTTCTGTCTACTACTCACCAATTTAGTGCTTCCTTTGTTTGTCCCTCGAGCTTTCAGGGCATCCAACCTTGTATATTTATACTCAAACCTTCATGGGATTTTCCCGCACATGGTGTCCCCATGAATATGACATATAGGTTGATCGAGACTATGGAGGATCATAGAGGTCAAAAGAGCATGGGTTGTGTTCAGTGGTTGTAGTAGGAATTTCAGGTTTGAGACTCACCAGTTATTTACTCTTGTTACCTATTGTCGGGTTGTGGAACCTTTGTAGTTGGGCGTTTGTTTATCCAATTACTATTAAATTTACTTTTCAGTCTACTTTTCATCACATTACTTGTTCTATATTATAGGTCGATGAATTCTTTGGATGGGATACTGTAGTCCATACATTGGTTTCCATTTCACTATGCACATCTGTATTGAGTGAGATGTGTGATTGTGTACATGTACGTAGTCTAAGACCTCCCTGATTATGTTACGCCTTTGTCGCTTGTCGCAATCCCCTGGCCTATCTAGGTGGGCTTGGGGTAGTTGTGGATCAAGACTGATAGGGTCTGTTAGTGAAATATACACCACACAACTTGAATAATCATAACATTGGAACCAATAACCCCACCATGAAACAACACAAAAATGCTTAAATCAAAGGAATTCAATAATCTTACCCCTATTGACACACTTCACATATATATATTTTGAAATCCATATCAATATGATTTGATCAAATTCCCATAGGAAATTAGATGAATTTTTTAAACAAATGATTTTTACTATGTTTTATAATATAATAATAAAACAACAATACCAAGACAGATAGTGTAAAACAATAGACAATTGAAACTGGAATATTCGAACAAACTAACTATAATATAACACACAATTATCATGATTGTGTATGGGTAGATAACTAAGGAAGTTGAAAATGTTTCCACATCTTCCACTGAACCACCACAAATAAATCCTAACACAACAAATTTACAAAAAATTTGGAGTATTGGTATATGAAAATTTATCCCATTACTGTTTTATAATTCCCCAACCTAAGAACACAATAGAATTTTTTTTTAGTTTTTTATATTAAATCAGTTATGCACCTCATATTCTAGATGATTCTAACTATTTTTGATACTCTTAACATAAAATTAGGGAGGGTATTACATCATATGAAAAAATAACACCTTTCTAATTAATAACTAAATATAAAAACATCAATTAAATAAATTTATTAAAAATGTAGTTGATATAACAATAATAATTTGATATTTAATTTCAAATTTGTTTTATAATATATGATGATCATGTAATAAATCAAAATGAGTAGTTATATATATATATGTATTTCATAAAAAATATATAACATAACATTATACTGAAGGTAAGAAATCTGAATTATACTTATTCCTCAGAACAAAATTTTACATCAACAACAACCATCTTTTCTTATAAATCTTGTTCTGTAACCTACATAATTGAAAAAAATCCAAGTGAATTTGAAGTGTTTATTTTGGGAAATGGTGTAAGGAAACCATGTTATTTCTACATTAGGCCCCCATAATATCCTATAAAATATATATATATATCTTGTTATATAATTCAATAGGTCATGAATAATGTAAATAAACACGTCAAGTAGTTGTGTTATTACCATGACCCCATACCAGATATCTTTAGCAAATATTACCATAATATTATGAATTGAATCCGAAATAGAATTCTATAATATGACCATAATATTCAATAATATAGATAAAACATAATTTCCCATCATGTAACTAATTCTAGTAGTCTACCAAAATATATTTTTGAATCTGTAAACGATTGCAACATAAAAATATAATTGAATAAAATGCATTATCATTTCTATGATGGAATAAGAAACCTAAAAATCCAAATAATCCCATTATCTCACTCTTATTTTAGATGAGTTCCAATAATTTAACTTTTATCACATTATATTTTTACCAAAATTGTCATCCTTTATTTGAAATTCCATCCCACCAAATGATTAATAATATGAACACATTACTTTGAAACCCATTTCTTATATATGCATTGATATGTGATAGACCCATATGGTGTCACTAATTCCATTATGTGTTCAACTTTTGAAAGTTATAAAACTAAATCCATGAATAAAATTATCATAATAGTATATTGAATGTTCAAGATCCAACCGTCATTGAATGATTATGTATGTATAGGAAAAATTAAATCAATGGATTGCGAATAAATAATTAATGTATAATGATCAATCAAAAAGTAACGAAGCAAGAAATTTTCATCTAGGATCATGAAATAGGGGGATATAAAAAATTATTATTTCACTAATTATTTCATTATGATTAGAACAATGTGGATCCACGATCCATATATTTACTATCTATTTTTTTCTATTTACATATGTGGAGTTATTTCAAAATTGTAATGAAATTATGTTTCCCAAATACAATGATTTTAAAAACCCTCCCCCATCCAATGAAAATTTTCATGTACACATACATGGATGATATGAAGTAAGAAACATGAATGAACAACCCAACATGGATTTAAATAAATAGATGAATTTCATCCAATGTATATTAGCCATTTTTTATTTATTGGAATAATTGAAATTAATCAGTCAAGCTAGTAATGTAGGAGTGTTATATAATAGATCCTAAAGAAAAGGTAGTGGAAAAAACATTACAAAATTACTTCATTATAAAAGAAAAGTCTTATTTTTAGTGAAATTCAACTATTAGATTGACTCTTACTGCATCATTGAACAAAATTTATAGAGAAAAAGGTTTTTGAATATCCCTTATCACTATATTTTACATTTATTCATGTCCATTCAAAATTTGTTAAAATACCACAGGGGTTATAATTTCTGTACATGTAAGATATTGATTCCAAAATTTTATATAGATAATAATTCATTGAAAATATCCCATAACTATTGTAATTTTTTTTAAAAAATGTAAATTTTTATCCTTCACTACTACACATTGGATTATTCATCACCAACATGGCATATCAAAACACTAACCACTATGTTTCTTTTAAAATTAACATTCATTTAGAACTGTAGAAAATTACCGAACCATTTTCACATAATCCTATTTCAATCTAATCAAACATACTCACCATGATGATAATCACAAAAAAAATGAAACAACACAAGAGATATGTAATATTTCTCTTCAATTTAATATCATCAACATACTACGATATATGAAAATTCATGTCCAAATAAACTACAATATAGAATATCATAAAAACTATGACAGTAAATAATTGAAGTTATTATATATAAGAAAATTTTGAATGAGTGGGGTTTAATTTTTTTATGTAAAGAATGTATATTGAAAAATATGTAATCATTATTCATAAATCCCAAATATAATTTAAAAGTATATTTTCCCTCAAAAATGGTTTTTACTGATTTTTAATGAATATAATATTATCAATTTATAACAATTTAAAAAATATTTTTTAAAAAATTAACATCAGTTTTAAAGAATAATTTCTTGTTTATCTTTTTTCAAACTATTTTGAATTTTATTATAATATTGATATTTGAATGAATAGTAACAATATATATTTTTGCTGAAAATATTATTCTTTTTTAATGAATTTAAAAAGTTATTTTTTATATTTTTTTTTTGAATTATATAATTTATATGAATAATATTCCTAATAAATTTCTTTGGATTTAATTTTATTTATTATTTTCATATAAAAAATATTCTATGGAAATGAATTTTTAGGGTAACTTATTCTCATCATGTTTTGCAGGATTAATTTTAATTTGAATTTACCACTTATATGAATTGAATTTTCAAAAATTCATTCAATATTTAGAATAATAAAGAATTTTATATTATTAAAATTTGAAATTTTTATATTAATTAATTAATAGTAAAAAATTAGATACAATTTACTACAGTTACGATGACAATGGGTTTATAAGGAGGGTTAAACCATGCTATAAAGGGAATTATCAAACATGACATCTTAGAATTTATTTATTATAATATATATTATAAATATATAATATTGTTCATAAATTAATAACTTCAATGTATTTAATGTACTGAAATGTTAATATGATTATAAAACAACATTTTTTCACTCTCTCTTCAATCAAATGGTAAGAAAATGTGTCACTCGTTAGTACATGTGGACAATCCCATAGTACAAAAATTAATTTTAACATTATTTGTTTCCTTTTTAATGTCTCTTCTTTAGGCAATGTCTTAGAAAAGGATGTTATAAATATGTTGTTTAACATAAGTTTTAATAATGCTATTAAAAAGTAACATTTAATATTTTTCAAATTATTTATTAAATGAATAAAATACAAGGACATCCATTTACAAAAAATAATGTTAAAGAGTGATTTTCTAGAAGGTATTTTTGAAAACCGATGTGAAAATAGTATTTTCCAATCAGTTTATGAAAAATCTATGTTCAATGTCATGTGTGATGTTAGTTTTTTAAAAAAAGTTGTCAAAGGTATCTTTTAATGTAGTTTTCTAAATAAATGACTTGAAAATGCTATAAAAATTATAGATAACATCAGATTATTTGGTTTTACTTACTGTAGAGATCAAATAGAGTTACATATCAAAATTTATGATCATCAGTTGTATGAAATTTTTTTGGAAATATTGTTTGAACCATCCAAATATTCATATTATATAGAATTTTATAATACGAAGAATGATTTATAGTATTACCATGATAAAATGAGTTATTTTGAATTATAATAAAATAAAAATAATTTAAATGTATATTAATTTTGAAAACTAATAAATAAAGTAGAAAAATCATGGAAGAATAATTACAAATACCATGATTATAATGTGGACCGAAAAATTTATAGATCACGATGAAGATCAAATGAGGTGAGTCTATTGAATGAAGAAGGTTGAAAAATATTATTATTAAATTAATAAATGTTTATCATGAAATCATATAGAATATATGAAAAAATAATATGTTAATCATTAACAATCATAAATAATTTTAAAAAAATTAAAAATTCCTTGATCGTATCGCAAAAGGATAATTTTTTGGAATCCTGATAACGATCAAACGAGAAATGTAAATTTCATTACAATTTTTAATATAATTGAACATTACATTAATATTTCTGTAGAATGAATGTATATAAATGAGATTCTTAGAGAAAACACATTATTAAATATTTTAGTATGATATAAAAATTTTCGATGTCACGCAAAAAAAAAATTGAAATTTCACATTTGCGAGATATTAAAATTATCATTCGCCTCAATTTTATGATAATAAAAATGAAAATATGTTAAAAGTTCCATTTTCAGATTTGTTATCATAAATACAACATACAAACCAATTATTTCACGTTTTTTTATAATAACATATATGAAATAGTTGAATTTTACATTCTTTTTTATAAACAAGTGATGTTAAAAGTTATTTTTCATGTTATTTTTTTAAAAAAATAAAGTAATAAATGATTAGAAAAATAGAATTCATTTCATAATATTTTATTTCAATTATTGTGGAGGTCAAAAAAACTAAAGAATCATATGTTATGGCCAAAAATGTTGGTCATCTATAAGACATCTACCAGAGATGATCAACATATAATTTCTATAAATTTTGATATGCAAGTTCGTTTCAGCTCAAAGAACTATAAAATAAAATATTAAAAAATGAACTATATATTTTCAAAATGAAATTAAATTAATTCTTTTAATAAATTATGTGAAAAAACATCCTTTCATGTCAGTATTATAATTACTATCATCAAACACTAACATTTCACATCATCTTTTGAAACAATCTGGTGTTAATGGTTATTTTTCACATCTTTTTTAATAAACAGATGTGAAAATTGTTTATAATAATATAGTTCATTTCCCAATATTTGATTATAGATTTTTTTTAGCTCAAAAAGAGTTATAAATAAAACATTATGGCATTTGGAAGTGGTAATTTTCAAAGACATCATTTAGTGATGATTAACATCTGATTATAATACCTTTTTATCTGTAACATCGTTTGAGCTCCAAGACCAATCAAATTGAATTTTTGAAAATTATATACTTGAATTGAAACATTTTTAACATAGGTTTTATAATAGAAAAAGTATAAAACTATCTTATCATATCAGATTTATCATAAATGATGTGAACCACTAACTTTTCATATTGTTTTCTGAAAGAAAATAATTTTAAATTGAATTTTTCGCGAATTACAAAAAAACACATACGAAAAAATTCTAGAAAAAAGGTAATAAACTTTCCAAGGTTCAATTTGAAGGGTCATGTAGGTAATAAATGCTTATGGATAAATTGTTATGGTTATTTGAAGTTTCCCTTATTTAATAATTTTTTTAAAATTGATTAACATCTGGTTGCCATAACATTGGATCTATAATTCAGTATGAGATCAAATACTAGTCTAATAAAACACATGGAAATGAACTACACATTTTCAAACATTATTCAAATTGGTAGTCAAAAAACCAAATTGAAAAATTAATGAAGATTGGTTTTTCACATTAGATATTTAGAATAGACATGATAAAATCATGAAAATTAAATGTTCAGGTCCGTTCTTACACAACCGATTTACAAAATCAATAGAAATATATTTTCAAATTGGTTATATAATAACAAATGTGAAAAAATAATTTCAAAATATTTTAAAGTCTGTTCTAAAAAAAGGACTAGAAAAATGCGATGCGAAAAACACTATGTCTTCTACTAAATATATATGGAACAAAATACCCAAATTAAAATTCACATTAGTAAGAAACAATTAACACCTTGTAATGATAATTTTAATAATACATATATTATTAATTGGTATTTAGATATTATTTTTGGATAATATATGATGCTATAATATATATAAATAATTAAAATATATAATTATAATATATTTATAGTTATAATATAGGATTATATATCACTTTCAAACTATATCAAACATGTGTTAAGGGTTTTAATCTCACATTTGTTTTTTTGGACATATTTCATAATCACCACCTATTTCATTCAGGTTATGAAAATAAAACCAATTTGATATGATATATCATTAATGCCATTATATTCCTAATATTAAAATTTTTATTCATTGTTATTTATTTCATTGGGATTTGATTGAAATGTTTTTAATGTTGTAAATCATTTATGTTACAATCTCAATTTTTATCGAAATTGTTTATGATTATTTTTTTGATGATTTATTGTGATTAGAAATATTCATTAATAACATGGTTTTTATTATTCTCTAAATTTTTATATAGATTAATTGTTTTTCTTTGATTTTTATCTCTTTATTTACTCAGATATTGAAGGAATATTTTTCCTGAAAATTGACATTATTTCAATATTAAGTCAAAAATCCCTTCACATCCATGACAATGTTTTCTATAAAATTTTCTCATTAAATTTCATAATTCTATCCTGTTTATTTTTAAACTCATTTTATCCCATATTTAATGATTTCCAAAAAATAAAAGGATTATTTTTTTCATTTTTTTAATGAGTTACATTTTCCTTTTGTATAATTTATTAATAGAATGTTTGTTTCAACAAAAATGGCCTCTAAAAATTTTATAAGAGTTAATAAAGCTCAAATATTTGGCAATTCCATCAATATGATTCATAGATAATTTATAATATGTTTTTTCTGTGATATTTTGTAGAAATTTGGGGTTATTATAAGTTATTTCAAAATTAGAGAATTCATACCTCAATAAATTTTTGTTTTATATTAATGATATTTTTTATATATGATAACATCAACTAAAGTTAATTATAATTTACTATATATATGATCCAAATATTATTTCATTATTAATTATCTTGAGGATTTATTATTATGGAGAAGAGATATTTCTGAAAACCTTTTATTTAATTTGGGTTATGGTTTAACGAATATTTGAAATTGTTATGAAAATAGTCCGTTCATGGGTTACGTTATATGATCTATGTTTTAGGATCTTTTTGAACATATACAAATGCGTTATGATAATGTGACATGTGGACGTATAAATTTATAACCCACCAATTTATTGGGTGAATTAGAATATCTCTTGAGATAATAATGTCTATACTAGTGTTTCCGACGCTTTCGTCGGGGCGCGCGCGCATCCGTCCGCCAGGGGGGACGTGCGACCTGTTTTGCCCCGCATTCCTGCTTTCCAAATGCGGGCGGCATTCATTCCTTGTTCAGGGACATCTGCTCCTTGATCGAAACGGGATGATGGGATGTCGGTTCTTCCTCCTGCGGATTCCTCCTCAGAACTCATCACCTAGTCCGGGTCTCCCTCATAGATTTAATATGTAGTTCGTGAAACTCTTCCCAGTGCCATGTTTCCATGGATGCCGGTTAATTACACTGCTTCTGTCGGGACATTCCAAAGGGTCCAGTCAGGGAAGCAACCTTCAGTCAGGGGAGTAGTCACGTTGAGGCGTCAGTAGCGTGTCTGGATACTGGGGTACCTGGCATGTCTGTCTGTTATCCTTGACCACCAGGCTTCTCAAAGGCGTGGAAGCCCAAGGCATCCCACTTCGAGCGCGGGGGAATTATATGTCATAGACACATATCTGAGGTTTTCCTCAGCTTCCCGTGTCCAACACAGGGTATGCCGCGAGTTTAACGTCCAGCGGAGACGGTTACACCAAAGGCGTTCCATCCGAGGTTTTCCTCGGGCATCTCATGTTTATCACAAGGTAGGTCGTGGGTTTAACGTCTTACGGAGATGGTATAAGGTTGATCAGAGTGTCCCATAGAGACGGATCAGATTGGTATATCCTTAGGAGGGAACACCTAGAAGGTTTACCAAGGGGATGGATCAGAACGCCTAATAAGGACAGATCCGGGGTGGTGCACTCCCAATAGGGGAAAAGGGTGATGAATCGGGGTGTACACAGTGGACATCGACCCGAAGATATGATGGGGCTTACACACGGAACATGGCCCATGCGCCGCCAGGAGCTGCTAGGAGGTGGATGGCATGATTCCACCGGGATGTGGCGGCCCGGGTGAGAATCAGGATGGATGATGGATGGATGAGTGAAGTGGAGGAGAATGAAATGGGACCATCACAGGGGCGACGGTGAGGTTGGGCTTGAGCCTTGAGATGGCCTCCTACGTATCCCCGTGGCAGGGAATCATAGTCCGCGTAGTTCGGGTAAGGTGTTTTGTCGGCGAACCGACGTGAAGGTGGACCTTGGTCCGATGGGAGATGGGCTTGAACCTTGAGAAGGCTTCCTACGTACCATGCCTTGGCATGGATCAAAGACCTCGTTGTTCACAAGGGTGAACGCAGTTTAACGTCCTGCAGGACGATGATGAACCCAGACGTGAATAAACGACGGGTGGTGGGCTTGAACCCCGTGGAGGTTTCCTATATACCATGCCTTGACATGGATCAATGTCCTCGTAGTTCGGGAGGTGTCGTCGGCGAACCGACGTGAAAGTAGACCTTGGTCCACTAATGGTGGGCTTGAACCTCGTGGAGGCTTCCTACGTACCATGCCTTAACATGGATCAAAGTCCTCGTAGTTCGGATGGTCACAACAGCTTGCCGTCGGACGGGAATTGCAGTTTAGCGTCGTGCTGGACGTAGGTAGAACTCGACGTGAATTGGATGATGGGTGGGCTTGAACCTCGTGGAGCCTTCCTACGTACCACTCCTTGACATGGATCAAAGACCTCGTAGTTCAAATGGTTCACAACGGCTTACTGCTGGACTGGAATGGGACCCGACGTGAATGAGCGACGGGTGGGCTTGAACCTCATGGAGGCTTCCTACGTACCATGCCTTGACATGGATCAAAGACCTCGTAGTTCAAGAGGGAATGTAGTTTAACGTCATACCAGACGAAGATGGGAACCGACGTGAATGAAACGACGGGTGGGTGTGTCGGTGAACCGACGTGAAAGTAGACCTTGGTCCACTGTTGGTGGGCTTGAACCTCTTGGAGGCTTCCTACGTACCATGCCTTGACATGGATCAAAGTCCTCGTAGTTCAGGTGGGTCACAACAGCTTACCGCTGGACCGGGGTGCAGTTTAACGTCGTGCTGGACGGGGTGAAACCCGACGTGAAAGACGGGTGGGCTGGAACCTCATAGAGGCTTCCTACGTACCATGCCTTGACATGGATCAAAGACCTCGTAGTTCATGTGGGAATGTCAGGGTCGGTGCTCACTCTAAGCCCACGTGAGTCATGCTCGGTGTGAGAAACAAGAGGTTGCAAGGACCTGACGATCACGTCGCGAAGGGTGCGTCCGTGATAAGTGAAGAGGGGCTTACGCGTTGAGCGGCCCATGGTATTGGGACTTACTCCAGGATGGAGGCCCGTAGGGGGGTGCCTCGTTCCCTATCACGTCCTCCACTGACCTTGGTAGTGGGGAAGTACAGAGATGCACAGGTGCAATCATCCATACCAAAGGTTAGGGGCTTACGCTCTGAGGCAGCCCTTCCCCTGCGAACATACACCACTCCGACAAGGAGGATCTCATTCCATGTGTGGAAGAGTTCCATTCCCGTGGAGACGAGTGGTGTAAAAAATGTTCGACCTGGGGAAACCCTTCGTGAGGGAGACGAGGTTGGATCACAGTTTAACGTCATGTGTTGAGGACGTGGTGCTTGGCAGTTTAACGTCCTGCAGCTCAGACGAGGTGGGTTCACTCCACACCCCTAGGGCTTACATAACCGGTACCCTCTGGTCCTTGGGGAAGGGAAGGTGTCGGTAAGGCCATCGTCATGGGGGGTAGTGGGGCAAACCATCGAGGGGTCCACGTTAGCGTGGCTATGCGAAGAAGCAATAGCCGTTAGCGTGCCTATGCGAAGAAGCATTAGGCGAAGCAACGCTACGGGAGGTGTTGTCCATGGGACTTTGAAATCGCATCGTGCAAACCTGGAGGGTCGCACGGGAAGAGGAATCACCAAGCAGAGGAGTGTGCTTTGCGAAGTGGAGTGCCTTGGCCTTAGCATGGGGCGTAGGTGTGAGTGGGAGGTGCTTCGCGAAGTGGAACAGTGTTCGCGGAGCACTGCCTCGCGAAGAAGGGGTGCCTCGCGAAGCAGGGTCCTGCAAAGCAATGTGCTTCGCGAAGTGGAGCGATCCTGCCTTAGCATAGGGATTACTCATATGGGTTGGGTGTTTCGCGAAGCAGAAGTGCTCCGCGGCTGCCCGGGTTCCCTTGGGAATCCCCTTCCTCTACGAACGCCCTTGAGCTTCGCGAAGGGCATCCCTCTCGGAAGAGGGGCTCAAAACGAGACAAAGCAGAGTCGTCTTGCGAAGTAGAAATACCTCGCGGAGCTCATGATTCTCGGGGCAAAGTGTGCTTCGTGATTCGGGAGAGGAGAAGACGAAGGGTCGGATTGTCTGTCCTCGGGACTCAGGGGGAGCCCGGTATTTATAAGGAAGGGGCGCCGCGATGCAGGGCTCGCGCGCCGCCTTCGGTGCTTCGCGGTGCCTCGCGAACGTCAAACGGATTTGCGGAGGATTACCGCCTCATGTGCTTTGCGGAGGCTCGCGAACGTCAAACGGGTTCGCGGAGGATTACCGCCTCCGGAGCTTCGCGGCGCCGCCATGGAGGGGGCGCTTCGCACCGCGGCCACGCGGCGGGTCTTCGCGTCGGGGCTTCGCGGCTGAGCTTCGCGCCGGAGCTTCGCGGGGGAGCTTCGCGAAGCAGCGCGCGGTCCCTCTTCGTTCCTTTGTTCCGGGCCACATTTTTGGTGCCAACAAATGACCCCCCTCAGACTTGGAGCCGCGGAAGGCGAAGGGTCGAAGTCTGAAGGAAAATCGCCAAAATTGTCTGTGGTTCGCGATGCAGCCTCGCGAAGGCGGCCCGCGATGCTCGCCGGGGCCGCGGATCCGGACGCGCCGCGATGCTCCGAGGGCGTCGCCTATAAATAGGGGGTCCACCCTTTTTTGTCTTCACGTGCCTTCCTTGTCAGTTTGCGCTCTCGACTTCGCGAGGCTCCGCGTACTCCGCGACAGCACTCCGCGAATCGAGCTTCGCGGCGAACCGCGGGTCTCCGACTCCGCGTCCGCGCTAGGCGAACTTCTTGTCGGCCTTGGACAGACTTCGCGACTTGGTCTCGCGACCGATCTTCGCGATTCCACTTCGCGGTCGATCATCGCGATTCAACTTCGTGGCCGTGCTTCGCGATCCAGGGGAAAAACTTTTCTGAGGGTCGACATTAAAAATGGCCCATCAAGAGACTGTGCTGGGAGTGCTTGCAGATGCCGCTCGCCGGGATGAGATGGCCAACCGTCCAGGCTTAGGGGAAATGGTTCGGAGCCATTCGGACCACACTTCTCTGATAGATCTGCTGTCGGAAGGTCAAAAGGATTATCTGCAGTGCAAGAAGCTGCCGTTGTATGGCTTCGGGCTGAGGGATGACGTCTTCATCCCTGAGGCAAGAAGGGATGAACCGGCTTGCTGGTTCAGGAGCACACCGTGCCAGCACCGATGGTTCAGGGCGGCCGATGGTCATGAACGGGAGGATTTCACACCCGTCACCGCTGATTTTCTCTACAACCACGTGACTGACATTGACGGGAGGCCACTGCAACCAGAGACGTCCCCTCCTCTCTACCGCACCATGCTGAAGGCGGCTCTGCAGGATCCGAAGAAGGGATGGTCTGATGAGTGGGACCTGCGCTAGGGCGGCAATTTCACCGATGACTGGGCCTGGGCCTACTGGGTAGGCGCCTCCTGCGAGGAATTTGAGGCCGAGCTGAGGAGAGTGGGATTGTATGAGGCAGCATGGGCCTCTCAGTTCCACATTTATCAACCAAAGAAACTGATGCCGAAACTGCTGAGTAGATGGTCGTCCAGGACCAATACTTTTCATCTACATCACGGGGAGGTGGGCATCAGCCTGTGGGATGTCCACCAAATTTCCGGGGTCCCGATCTTGGGGGCCATGTATGACGAATTCCTCCCCGTTGCCAGCGTGTGGGGAGATGCTGAGCAAATGCCGCGACTGGCGTCAGCGCTGATGGCGCTTGTCCCTGGAGAGGATAAGGAAGCCGTGAGGGATGTCCACTTCAGAAGATGTTTCAAACGCTTCCTGAACTTCCCAGAAGATCGAGAGTTCCCTCCAAGGCCTCGAACTTGTCCGAGGGCATCCCAACGGGGAAAGGGGCACTCGTATTGGCGGGTTTTGGAGGACAGCCAATGGAAGACTTGGGGCTTCAGCGTCAGTACCGAACAACGACCAATAGTCAGGCTGGCGGCGTTCATCGCGGCTCTCATCTGTGGGTGGATCCTACCAGTGACAGATACAAGCATGGGGGTACGGCCTAGCTCGTTCATCATGGCATCGATGTTGGCCATGGGGCAGCGGATCAACTTGGGGATCCCGATGCTCGCCAAACTATACAGAATGCTGCGGCGTATTAGCGAGGGCAAGAAGCCGCCAAGAATATGCGGGCCCTTCCACCTCCTGTATGGGTGGATCGCGGCGCATATCAGGGGGATTTACGAGTATCCAAACCCCATTTCGCCGCCGGGATCAGACTTTCGCCCCTCCATTCTGAACGCAGTTGGGAGCTTCCCATTCAAACTGGCCGTTTCGATGGTGCTGAATAGGGTGTGGAGGGCGGACGAGTTCAACTTTCATCCCTTCCCACTGCCGACGGGGAGGCTTACTGATGATGGACGTGGAACAGAAGAACATCGGGCTTACCTCCTGGCCTTCCGAGGTGGATTTTTGGTGTCTCGGATAGATCGTGAGCCAATATGTGAACCGTACACCCCGCATCGTTTTGCGAGGCAGTTCCGGTGCCTCCAGCGGCTGACCCCGCAGGTATACTGGGAGGTGCGTCACGAGGAGCACCCGTGTGTGATGAGGCAGCTGTGGCTCATGTTCACACGTGAGGATGGGAAGATGCAGATCACATTGCCTCCGTCCACCGCCGCCTTCGTCTTAGTGAAGGAGTACGCCATCAGCTGGGAGGCCACTTACCCGGGGGAGATGCTGAAGCAGCCGACGATCCGGGTTGGTGACGGTGGGCCTCCTTTATCTCGAGGTCGGGGTCGGAGGGCAGCTAGGGCCGCTCGCGGCAGCGAGGCTGCCATGGCAGAGAGATCCGCACCGGCCGAGGGTATGGCAGCAGCGGTGGATCCGGTGGTTCCGGGAGAGCAGGGTCATCCGGAGGGGCGGCCACCGAGGGGATTCCGTCGGGAATCCGCTCAGGCTCTGGGGAAGCGGCTGTGTCACATCGACATGGCAGAAGATGTCGTCTTTCCGGAAGCTTGGGACATTTGGGATGTCAACCGGCAATTCCTCAGCCCAACCGAGATGTGGGACCACCTGAATCGCCTCGGGATGCAACTGCCGGGCATAGGCCCAGTTTGAGCTGGATTCATGGTGTCTCCGGCGGAGGCGGAGCAATACCTGAACGAGCTGGAGGATTACGTCCACTCCAGCGGTGTTCCTCGCCCAATGACAGATCGGGTGAGGGTACTGTTGAATCAGACGGTGCCCCCACAGTTATCGGCTGCCGATCTGAGGGAGCGCTTCCCCTTGCCGGATGAATCAGGGGACTCTTCTCAGGGGGACGAGGCTGGAGGAGGGAGCCCATTGGAGGAGGGCGAGGTCGGAGACCGAAGCTCAGAATCCGACGACTTTGCGGAGGCTCTCGAGGTAGCATCCCGAACTTCCCTTCTTACGATCTGTTCTTGAATCCCAATGGACTTCTCACCAATGTTCGAGCCATGCAGGAGGAACTTGTTCGTAGGCCTCGTTCTCGCTCCTTGACGGGTGATGACGTGGGACCTTCAGAACCCGCACCTATGGCTGCGTCTAGTTCTGCGTCTGGTGGGACCAGGGGATCTGAGGCGGCTCCTCTGGAATCTCCAGGCCTTCCAACAGTATACGGGGGGCCTCGTCTCGGAGTCCCATCAGTACCGGCGCAGGAGCAGCGCTTGGAGGTCGACCTTCGT
Organism: Viscum album; assembly: GCA_963277665.1. Taxonomy (NCBI): domain Eukaryota; kingdom Viridiplantae; phylum Streptophyta; class Magnoliopsida; order Santalales; family Viscaceae; genus Viscum; species Viscum album. Next base: position 837,626,757 of record OY728138.1, read on the forward strand.
AAGTCTCCTCCACTGGTCTCCTCGTTGTCATATGTAGGCCATGCCAACTAACGTTTATGTCTCTTTTTATCATACAGTTCTCCGACTGGCGTGGGCTGCTGCAGCGAGGCTGGTCGGGATGTTTGGCGGCGTCCCTCCCAGTGGCATGCCGGTGATGGTGACGATAGTCCCTTCAACTCCTCAAGCTGCGGCGCATACCATCACTGGCGGGACCACCAGCAGGGCCATACCTGAAGTCATCGAGGTGGACTCTGAGGAAGAGGATCAACCGGTCGGTCCCAGTCCTGTCGCGCCTGTGTCGGCGTCAGGTGTCGTACCAGATTCAACACCAGATGCAGATCCTGCTGAGGAATTCCTGCAGGCATACCTTGCGTACGAGCCTGACGACCGCACGGATTGTGACGAAACGGCCTCTGATGAGGAAGACAGCAGCATAGCCCACCGCCGGTCATGGAAGCTGATCACGCGCTTTATTAGGGACACTCCCCAAGCGCAATGGCTGGCATAAATGGATATGCTCCGCTCGCGGTTGCGCGAACTGTGTGCCGGGGGAGTGGATGCCCAACGCCCTCACGCGCTCATCCGAGACCTCATGGCTGAGAAGATCCGGGAGCATGACCGTGGGCTGAGCGTGGGATGGCAGCGGAGGAAGGTGACCAGCATCAGGAAGCTTCAGGAGGATGAAGGCGAGGTCCAACAGATGCAGATCCGGGCCAATGAGCTTTCAGCCACTCTCGATGCGCAGTCTGAGCTAGTCTCACGACTGAAGGCCCAGCTAGAGGAGGCTGAGGAACATATGGGGAAAACCTCTGGAAGGATGGCTGTCATTCGGGCCGAGGTAGAAAGGGCCAGGGCCAGGGCTGACGAATTACGCCCCGCCGCTGCTGAAGAGGAGCAGGAGTTGAATCAGCGGCAACAAGCTTTGGACGCCGCAAGTCAGCGGGTAGCGGAGCTGCAACGCTCTTTTGACGGGGTCAACCCGTCCATGGGGGAAGTCAACCCCCGAGTATTTTAAAGAATCAAAAACCCTTTTATTGATGCTTTCGTGCTTCCAAATTTTACCTTTGTTTTGAATGCCGTAGCACGCACGATTTTCACTGTTGAATTGCCTTGTCACATCTCTGCAATGTTTACGAGACGTTTGACGACAATTCCCCGAGCCAGTCCAGATTCCAAAAAAATGGGGAAGGCTTGATCAGAGGAGGAACTTTCAGGATATCCGAATTACCGTTTCTTCAACGTGCTCTTATGCACGAGCGAGGCAACGCCAGGGGCGCTGGACTCGGTCCAAACAGATGAAAATGGGAAGTGTGAATTACGATACCCAGATTCGGAACATTGTGGGGATGGCGTGACTATAAAGGACAACCGTTAACCGTGGTGGACAAACGGTATCCCTACTGTGTTAGCCTGAAATGGGGACAACAAATGAGCATCGACTGCTGACCATATTCGCAACGCGGGATTTTATTAATTTGTTGTCGATCAATCCTTCGGGACATTGGCCCGTAACGGTAGGAGAACCCTTGGGCGTAGTATCGAGGCCATTATTGGGGGTCCCTCCAAACATGAAAGAGGACGAGGGTCCGAATAAGGGGCACGCAATGTGTGAAATATGGAGTGATGGTTTGTTCAAACAGAATCCAACACTTAGGTAGTTACACCACCGTGATGGGAGTATGCCAGATGGGCGCATCGGTCTGATCATGGATCATTATTTCTTCCAGATAGGGCCTCTCTGGCGAGGGGATCTGTCACTTCCCAACGGGATCTTGGGGCATCCTGAGCTTGTTCAGGGTAGAATCGCAATTATGTAGTTCTTCCCAAGGGGTCAGACCAGAGGGCTGAAAATGAGGAGGAACAAGATTTTGCGATTCCAGGGGCTGGACCCTAGGCGAAATGCCTGGGTGTCTCTACGTATCCCACGTGATGATGGGAATCAATCCGTACGTAGTTCTGGAAGCACAGTTTAACGTCGTGCAGGACGAGGAGCAGCCTGACCGTGTTGGTACACATCCTTCCAAAACTACAAAGCCCACGTGAGTCGTGCTCGGTGTGGGAAACAAGCAGTAGTGGTGGGAATTTCCCGACGCAAAGAGGGGAAGGTGAGGGCAAAGGGATGCTCGGTGACTACCGGCCCAATGACATTAACACGATCATTCAGCGCACCTAGATGCGCGAAGAGAAAGAGCCGAGTATGATGGAGTTCCACTTGGACATGAGGGAGTGGAAATGTGTGAATCACGACGCTCGAGACTCGGATCACGATGATGGCGGCGTGGCGATGGAGGATTACTGCTAACCATGTTCGCAACACAGCATCCTATCGCGTTATCCTAGAATGGGGACAAACAAATGAGGGTCGACCGTTGACCATGTTCGAAACACGGGACCGTGTCACAAATGTTGTCAGAGATCCGTGAGGACGTCGGCCCGAAGCGATTGAAGGGCCCTTAGGTCCAGCATTCATGGAGAGCCCTTAAGCTTAGTATCCATGTCGTCCGAGGGTCCTTTTGGATGTGGAAGAGGATGAGGATCCAAATAGCGAGCTCACGAAACTTGGTCATGATATGATGGGGATGTCCCTGTGAAAATCCCACGCTTCGGTCTTTTTGTGAAAACACATCTGAATACGTCAACGAAACGTATTAGAGAGAGGGAGCAGATTCCTTTCCCTTGGGGAGATCTTAGTTTAGGGTCATAGAACTCGGACCATGGATTAGAAAGAGGAATCAAGGGACGCATGACATCAAAACCTGACGTGAATGAGGACATAGTCCTGCTTACTATGCGTTCTCCGAGGAAGTGTTCGAGTCGAGGGACCGAACACCGGGGTTAGGCTGGGCCCGCGGGTAAGTACCCGGGCGCTCCTACGTATCTCATAAGGATGAGAATCAAGCCATACGTAGTTCTGGAAGGTGGCACGGTAGGATACTAGTGCCAGGGGAAAAGGGGAGTGCGGACGTGGCCCTTGCACTAAAGAAGCGGAATTTGATGTATCTTGTTTGTTCTTTAAGGTGAATGTTTTTTTTTGTGAAGCGACAGGCCTAGAACAGTAGGTCGCGATGTCGCCACAAGAATCAAGCCATAATGGGCGTTGACAAATGGCATGGCACATGACCAATACCCAACGTGATGTCCTCTACAGCGAGGTCACCACAATGTGGTTCCGTTTTTCGTCGTGCGGCCAGGACGATAATGTCACAGTTTAGGGTCGTATGATAGGACCAAGCATGCATTTTATCGTCATGCAGCGCAGACGTAGCAGAGACGATGCTAGGAGAGAAATGTGCGCAGTGTTATAGAACCCAATTGATAGGGAAATGATCCCTACATCAAATTGTATGCCATCCGGGGAGGGAAACCTTAGGCCGAGGGGCCTATACAGAGGTGAAACGGGGAGAAAGACTGTCTTCCTGAAAGGGTTGTACCCAGAGACAGGGCGTTTGGGCGGTCCTACGTATCCCATGAGGATGGGAATTTGAACGTAGTCCCGAATGGGTCTTAGTTTATGGTCTTAGAGCTCGGACCACGGGAGCCCCAAAGGACGCCAGATTGCAGCTTCGTCCCCCCAGCGTGCAAAGGTGCACTGAGGGATAGCGCCAAAAGTGTCAAGATTCCACCTGAACATGATGGGGTGGAAAATGATGTGAATCATGCGACCTACATTCAAGGACTGAAGGGACCGGCGTGACGACGGAGGATTACTGCTGACCATGTTCGCAACACAGCATCCTGTCGCGTTCACCTGAAATGAGGACCAACAAACGAGCATCGACCGCTGACCATATTCGCAACGCGGGATTTTATCGATTTGTTGTCCAAAAACCCTCGGGGGCGTTGGCCCGTATCGGTAGGAGAGCCCTTGGGCATTGTATCCAGGCCGTTATCGGGGGTCCCTCTGGGTGTGGAAGGTGATGGATATCCGAATGGAGGGGAACACGAGGCTTGACAAGTGGAAGGAACTTGATCAAGTTGAAACCGACACTCTTGGCCCTAGACTAGAGTGCTCTTAATACATGGGTGAACCACTGCAAGGAGTCAAGGGACTCAACTTTGAGGGTGATCGAGGGATGGGGCTGGACTCGGATCTTGGACATCCGGGTGGTCCTACGTATCCCATGAGACTGGGAATCAAGCCACACGTAGTTCTGAAGAGTGCCTTTTAATGTCATGCAGGACAGGGAACAGGAGGACTGATCCTCAGAATGGGGGCGTGCGTGGTGTAGCTATTTCCCACCCGACGTAAATGAGGACGTAGTCTTACACTGCGCCACACAGCCCTGTGATCAGGGTCCTGAAGGCAGGATTAGAGAGGTAAACTTGCTGAACTCAAGCTGGGTCCGAAGACAAGGGGTCTTGAACGTAGTTCCAGATGAGAGTCTTAGTTTATGGTCTTAGAGCTCGGACCATGGACGATAACAACTCCCGAGAAAGCACAGATGTCAACCCAATCCCTAAGCCCACGTGAGATAAACTCGGTGTGGGAAACAAGGGGGGTATCCTCATCGCAATACTTGGGGCGTCCATCACAGGGGAGTCAGCAGAGAGTTCTGAAGGACACCTTTGATGTAGCTTGTTCTCCCAATGCGCGGATGTGCATGGGGGAAAAGTACCAAGAGCCCCGAGGCTCTACTTGGACATGATAAGGTGACGAAGGGTGTGAATCGTGTACCCGGCATTTGGGCTTAATGGGTTGGCGTGACGACAGAGGAAAACTATTATCCATGACGGAACACAGCGTCTGTATCGCGTTAGCCTGAGGTGGGAACAACAAACGAGCATCGACCGCTGACCATATTCGCAACGCGAGATTTTATCGATTTGTTGTCCAAAAACCCTCGGGGGCGTTGGCCCGTATCGGTAGGAGAGCCCTTGGGCATTGTATCCAGTCCGTTCTTGGTGGTCCCTTCGGGTGTGAAAGACGATGAAAGCCCTGATGCGGGGATATGCAAAGCCTGGAAAGTGGGTGCGGACGTGTCCGAGTAAAGCTTGGAATTCCAGGTAATGAACCAGAGTACTCTTAAGCACATTGGTGAACAGCCGAAAGAGGGATCGACGAAACAGCTCAGTGGTGCGGGAAACATGGCGTGGCCACTACGAGACCCTCGTGAATGAGGACATAATCCCACACCGCACCATATGATCTCCTCAGGGAGGAAGAATGGGCCAAGGGGCCAAGATGGGATGAGGATTCCCGAGAGATGGGGCTGGACCCGAAGCCTAGGCGTTCAGGTGGTCCTAGGTATCCCATTAGGATGGGAATCAAGCCACACGTAGTTCTTGAAATGCAGTTTAACGTCATGCGGGACTTGGGTGGGGTGTAATATACTCCTAAGCAAGGTGTACAGTATGGCGAAAAACCGACGTGAATGAGGACATAGCCCTACGCCATACTGTACAATCCTATAAGATGGGTCCTGGGCCGCGGCCCGAAAAGGCCAAGGGGCCTAGGGTTGAGCCTTGGTCAGGAAGGCCTGGCTGGCTTGTAGTTTAACGTCTTACATGAGGACGGGGGGCCAGGGGTCCAAGGAGGCCAAAGGGCCTGAGGCTGGGCCTCGTAAAGGGAGTTGCACGGCATGGTAAATGATCCCGACGTGAATGAGGACGTAGTCCTACACCACACCGTACACTCCGGGGGAAGGTACCTAGGTTGTGACCTGGAAAGGCCAAGGGGCCTAAGGCCAAGCATCAATCGGGAAGGCCTGACTGGTTTGTAGTTTAACGTCTTACATGAGGACGGGGGGCCAGGGGTCCAAGGAGGCCAAAGGGCCTGAGGCTGGGCCTCGTAATGGGAGTTGCACGGCATGGTACATGATCCCGACGTGAATGAGGACGTAGTCCTACACCACACCGTACACTCCGCCGGAAGGGACCTAGGCTGTGACCTGGAAAGGCCAAGGGGCCTAAGGCCAAGCATCAGTCAGGAAGGCCTGACTGGTTTGTAGTTTAACGTCTTACATGAGGACGGGGGCCAGGGGCCTAAGGAGGCCAAAGGGCCTAAGGCTGGGCCTCGTAAGGGGAGTTGCACAACATGGTGCATGATCCCGACGTGAATGAGGATGTAGTCCTACACCACACCGTACACTCCGGGGGAAACTGAGCCATGGGCCCGACTGCTAGCACCTTCCTGGGGGAAGTTTGTCATCTCGTGATGGGGCAGAATGAATCGATGTACTCGATGTCCGGGACCTCTTGGGGTGGACCTGCAGATCCAGGACACTGTTGACCATGTTCGCAACACAACGTTCCCATGGTAACCCGTATGGGGGCAACAAATGAGCGTCGACCGCTGACCACATTCGCAACGCGGGACTTATATCGACTTGTTGCTTAGGAAAACCCTCGGGGGCGTTGGCCCGTATCGGTAGGAGAGCCCTTGGGCGTTGCATCCAGGCCGTTCTTGGGGGTCCCTCTGGGTATGAAGAATGACGGAATCCCAGTCAAGGAGTGGGTGAAGCATAACTGTATCCATCCACGAATGGGGCAAACATCTCCAGGGGGAAATGTGCAGCCAGGTCGGGGCTTGCTCGAGGTGAGTTGGGGCCAAAATATGCACCATGCCGTGTCTTGACCCGAGGGGAAGATTTTGGCTTTTGGGCTGGGCCAACGGACGAGATGTCCGGGCATTCCTACGTATCTCATAAGGATGAGAATCAAGCCTTACGTAGTTCTTGAAGGCCATGCGGTTTAGCGTCATGCGGTGAGGATGTGGAAGGATAGAATAACGGGAGTAGGCGCATGGTGCGACCTTCACAATCTTTGCGCGAGTGGGGTCGCGTGAGCGGGGCCAATAAGGCCTATTCCCTGCTACACAGAGATCCTCCAAGGAGACTATTCCCAGAGGGGACAGCGGAAGAGAAAAGCTCGGGGCTGGGTTCAGGACGAGGCGTCCGAGCGTTCCTACGTATCCCATGAAGATGGGAATCAAGCCACACATAGTTCTTGAGGTGCAGTTTAACGTCATGCGGGACGAGGGGTCAGGGACCCAAGGAGGCCAAGGCGCCTGAGGCTGGGCCTCGGTTAGGAAGGCCTGACCGGCTTGCAGTTTAACATCTTGCAACGAGGACGAGGATGCAGTTTAAGGTCATGCGGGACCAGGTCGCAGTTTAGGGTCATGCAGGACCAGGTCGCAGTTTAGGGTCATGCAGGACCAGGTCGCAGTTTAGGGTCATGCAGGACCAGGTCGCAGTTTAGGGTCATGCAGGACCAGGTCGCAGTTTAGGGTCATGCAGGACCAGGTCGCAGTTTAGGGTCATGCAGGACCAGGTCGCAGTTTAGGGTCATGCAGGACCAGGTCGCAGTTTAGGGTCATGCAGGACCACTTTTGCCCTAGGCAAAGTACCGTTTGTGGAATTTGGAATTGGTGGGAGGAGTTATGCGCTCTCCATCTGTGGTCACCAAGGAGCATGCTCCATTGGGGTAAACCTTGTGGATGATATAAGGCCCTTCCCATTTGGGTTCTAACTTGGGCGGTTTCCTACCGGGAATCATTGGCGCTCGAAGGGCCAGTACCAGGTCACCCTGTAGAAATGAGCGGAGACGAACCTTCTTGTCAAAGGCTCTCGCTATCTTGTCCTGAAGCCTTTCCAGATTATACAGGGCACGAAGCCGGTTTTCGTCCAATGCCTCTAATTCAGCTAGACGGATCTCGGCCACCTCATCTGGTGTCTGGTGATTATAAACCGCAGTGCGTAGCGACGGTAGCTGGATCTCAATGGGTAGGACGGCCTCAGCTCCATACACCAGGGAATACAGGGTCACCTGGGTAGAGTTGCGAGTCGTCGTCCGGTAAGCCCAGAGGGCGTTGGGGAGCTTGTCTGGCCAACTTTTCTTGTTCTGACCAACCATCTTCTGCAGAATGTTAGAGAGGGTCTTGTTGAATGCCTCGATCTGTCCATTCGCCTGCGCGTGGTAGCGGGAGGTATGGTTTGACCGGATGTCGTACTTAGCGTACAATCATTTCAATTCAGCTGCTCGGAAGTTGGTGACGTTGTCGGTGAGGACGGCGTGAGGGACTCCAAACCGATGGATAATATTGGAGCTCACAAAGTCAACGATGGAATGGTCCTTGACTTCTTTGAGCGAAACTGCTTCTTCCCACTTGGAGAAGAAATCCGTAGCAGTCAGGATGAAACTACACTGGCGGGCTGTTGCCGGTGGATACGGTCCAACTACATCATGTCCCCATACCGCGAATGGCCAAGAATACTTGGTGGGGTGGAGGGGTTCTGGCGGCCGATGCAAGAAGTTGGAGGGTACTTGGCACGCGTGGCATCTTTTGGCGTATCCTATGCAATCGTGGATCATGGAGGGCCAGAAGTACCCTAACCTCCAGATTTGATGAGTCAGTTTCGGCCCAGCTTGATGGGCGCCACAGGAACCGGCGTGAACCTATTGCATAACTTGAGGTATCTCTACTCCTTGGATGCAACAGAGAAGGACACCATCGAAACTCCACTTATAGAGGATCTTCTCAAGACTGGGGCCGCTCTGGAGGGTGAATTGAAGTGCGTGGCGACGGATCCGCTCGCGCTCGGCCCGGTCGTCCGGGAGCTGACCATTTTGGAGATACTCGACAAAAGGTTCTCTCCAGTCGGGGCCGGTTTCAACCGCTACGTCTGACGAACCCGGGACTCCCGATACGGAGGGTCCGGCAGTGAGGTGGCTTACCCGCAGGCTATCCCGGTCCTCTTGGGTGACGGGAGCAATGACTCTCCGGTGGGCCACGTGTATGACCAAATTATCTTGCTCGGGTTCTGCGAGCGACGCGGCTAAGCCAGCCAGGGCGTCCGCTTGGCCGTTCTGCGACCGCGGGACATGGGTAACCTCTAGCCGAGAAGAGAATTGGGCCATTAGGAGGAGGGTGTATTCCAGCAACGGTGCGAGCTCTGGCTTTCTGACGACATAGTCGCCATTGACTTGTTTGATCCCCAGCTCGGAATCTCCCTTCACATGTAGATGGGGAACCTGGATCTCAAGGGCTAATTCGAGGCCGGTGATGAGAGCCTGGTACTCTGCCTCATTGTTCGTACAACCTTCTGACAACAGGAACGAGTACGGCAGGACGGCTCGTGCCGGGGTAATGAAAACAATACCCAGACCCACTCTATTGAGCTTGGGGTCGTTGAGCCTTCTACCGGTGGGGCTCCGGGAGGCGCCGTCGAAATGCATTTGCCAACACGGGACAGCATGATCGACCGAGAGGATCGTCTCGTCAGGGAAGTCCAGGTCTGGGGATTGATCCGCGGGGGTTGGATGGGCAGCTAGAAAGTCTGCCAATGCATGTCCCTTAACGGCCTTCTGAGGCACGAACCTGATATCGAACTGCTGGAGAATCACCGCCCACCGTGCTAGTCGGCCAGTCAGCATGGGGCGGTTTAGGATGTACTTCCGCAGATCTACCCGAGAGATCAATTGCACTTCGTGGTGTTGCTGGTAGTGTCGCAACTTCTGCACGGCGAAGATGAGCGCAAGACAGCTCTTTTCGATAGGGGAGTATCTGACCTCCGTATCGAGAAGCATGCGACTGAGATAGTAGAGACTGTTCTTAGTGCCCTCGTTATTCTTCTAGGCGAGTATCACGCCAAGGGATCTCTCCAGGGCGGTCACATAAAGGACCAGCGGCTTTCCGGAGATGGGTGGCATCAAGACCGGAGGTTGAAGTAGATACTGCTTGATTTCTTCGAAGGCGGTCCGACACTCTTCATCCCATTCGTAGGTAGCGCCTTTCTTCATGAGTCGGGAAAATAGCTTACACTTGCCGGCCAGATTCGCAATGAATCGGCATATATAGGCTAAGTTGCCTTGGAACCCTTGCAGTTCCAGGATGTTACCTGGGGGAGGCATCTGGTTAATCGCCCTGATCTTCTCCGGGTCGATCTCAATACCCCGGTATCTCACCACAAAGCCAAGAATCTTCCCGGAGGTGACCCCGAAGGCACACTTCAACGGGTTCATCTTCAGGCAGCGAGTCCGGAGGAAGCCGAACACGTTCTCAAGATCTTTGAGATGGTCTTGACGCTGGCGCGATTTGACCACCATGTCGTCGACGTAGCATTCCACCAGTGTGCCGAGGATTGGCTTGAATATGCGGTGCATCACCCGTTGATAGGTGGCACCTGCATTCTTCAGGCCGAAGGGCATGACCTGGTAACAAAAGATACCTTGGGGGGCCCTGAAGGCAGTGAACTCCTCATCCTCAGGGTCCATTCGGATTTGATTGTATCCGGAGTATCCATCCATGAAGGATAGGGCTTGGAACCCTGCCGTGGCGTCAATTAACAGCTCTGTTACAGGAAGGGGAAAATCATCCTTCGGACATTGGCGGTTGAGATCGCGGAAGTCGATACAGACTCTGATCTGCCCGTTCTTCTTCCTGACCGGCACAATGTTGGCCATCCATTTGGGGTATTGAACTTCCCTCACGAAGTTGGCTTTGATAAGCTTATCGACTTCGGCCTCAACCATAGCACCATGAGAAGGGTGCATTTTCCTGGGAGGCTGCTTGAACCCGTGATGGTTCGCCGGGAGACCAAGGCGGTGGACGGCTACCTGGGGATCCAGCCCTGGAATCTCATCGTAACTCCAGGCAAACACATCACGATGCTGTTTGAGGAAGTCTACGTACTGCTGCCGCTCCTCGAGGGGCATGGACGCACTGATCAATGTGGGTCTCGGATCTGCCTCGCTACCAAGGATCACATGTACCAGTTCATCAACCGTGGTAGAGACGCCTTCCTCAAAGGCTGGGGGAGCATCCTCCAAGTCTTCCTCCCCAGCCGTGGGGGGACTTCTTGTGACGGATGATACATCTGGGCTAACAAGATCCGCGGGGCAGCTGGTGATGGCTCGGGCAGCAGTGGTCATCACATCAGGAGACTCACTTGTCGTTGAGACCATAGCAATGAATGCATTTGATCCTATCCCATCTGGCCTTCGGCCTAAGGGGCCACGCTTGATAATATCAAAGTAGTGGTGATGTGTCGGCCTGAGTCGGTGGATTCCAGCCCGACGGAAGAGGCAGGTATGGCGTACCGCCGTCGTCATGAGCTTGACGTCCCGGTACCGTACAGGGGTAGGAGGTTCCGGGATCACCTGAGCCTGGTCGCTGTAGGAGTACGAGGTGATTTTCTGCCGTCGCTTGGACACGGGAACATGCCTTCCTTGCGTACCCAAAACAACAAAACATTGCCCCATGTCGGGGGTCGTGGCCTCCAACCCGTGGATCGGGAGGATGTAGGCGTCGTCCATGCTTGCCCAGGGATCACTTGTGATCGGTGTGGGCTCATCCTCGCTTACTAGGATTTGCTTGTCCTTACATTTGTAATAACCTGCATCTAGATAGCGGGCCTCACAAGAAGCGAAAGGGGACGCGTCTCCTTGGAGCACGCCCACTCGGCCGTTGAGCGAGTACTTGAGGCACTGGTGGTACGACGAGGGGACCGCCGCATGCAGATGGAGCCATGGCCTACCCATCAATGCGTTGTAGGCGGTGTCTTGAGAAACAACCATGAACTCGGTGCTGGCGATCAGGCCAGCGAACTGAGTCTTCAGACGGATCTTGCCGACTGGGGTTTGCTCTGTCCTGTCGTACCCCTGGATCCTGAGGTCAGAGGGAGTCAAATCACCTTCGGACAGACCCATCTTTCGCAGCGTCCGGGTCGGAATTAGATTGATTCCATAACCTGTGTCAACGAGGCAGCGACGAACTTCCATACCGTTAAAGTGGCCAGTGATATACAGCAGGCGAATGTGCCCCCTTATGGGAGGGTCCTCATCTTCACCGGAGAACAAGATAACCGCCTGACATTCGGCGTCCTCAATCGCTTCGGCGTGAAAGGCCTCTGCAGCTGCTACCTCCGTCTCAAACTGGAGGGGGCTCCTTAGGGCTTCAGCGAGCGCCTCGCGCATTTCAGGTGACATGCGCAAAGCCTCAAGGATGGAGAGCCTCGCTGGAATGCCGGCCAGGTGCTTTAGGACATCATACTTGCGTGCCAAACGCGGACCTCTTCTTACACGGGGTTTTTCGGCATTTGGAGGCATAGCGGGTCCTGCCGGTTTAACGGGCAGTCAGCTAGCACTGGGTACATCCTGCTGTCTGCTAGTAGAAGCCTGGAGAGTGGTTGCCGGGCTAGGATCGGGCATCCAAGGCTGGCATGTAGCCGGGCAAGACTGACTATGACGCGGATGAGGCGGCTCTCCCTGATCCAGTAGCACAAACGGCTGTGGCGGTAGGGCCGAGGGTGTTAGATGGGTTTGCGCGTGCTGAGATCTGCGCTGAGCCTGCTGCCTGGTCTCGGTAGCGTGCACGGCTTGGCTATAAGTGCCTGCTGACGTGCCACGACGACTGGCGCGATTGCGATTCCGCTGACGTTGACGTCGGCCGGAAACGTTGGGGCGGTCTGCCTGGGGTTCCCCCTCGTCGGGAGTCATATAGGGCTTTACCAGCTCCACAGTGTTAACCGAAGCGTACCCTTGGCTGTCACCTGAAGAGTCATCCACCGCCGGACGGATTCTGGGAGGAATCCCCATTTCGGGAGGCATAAAGTCGCCGAGAGTACGGGACGACGACGGCATTGGCGGTGCACGTTGCTTCTTCTTGCGTCGCCGCTGCTTGCCCTTTTGGGCAGAGGTCGACTGTGAAGACGATGCGGAGGCACTGGAGACTTCTTCTGAGGGTTCCGACTGCTTCAGGCGCGCCCGGATGATGCACTGGGCACGGACGACAGCCTTTCGAGCCATCCAGTCGTCATATTTCCGGGACCCGCGGCTAGGGACCTGCTGCCACTCACCTTCGCTGTCGCTGCCGATTTCTGATCCTGCGAAGATACCCGCCACTTGGACTGGTGCTGGGCCCAACTTGACTATGTTATTGTTGACTTGGTCCTGAAGCCAGTCTTTAAACACATAGCATCGCTTGAGGGTGTGCCCCAGGATCCGGTGATAAGGGCAGTAGTTGGGGTGATCGGTGAGATGCGCCTCTACAGGCCTTCTGCACTCAGGCAGACGCACAATTCCTTGCTCTAGAGCACTTCGGAAGTATCCAGGGACCTGATCTTCGTTGAACGAATAGGTCTGGTACCTTCTTTCCGGATAGGGGGGCCTGGGGTCCTGGTCCTGTCGAGGGACCGGAGGGGCCTGCCGAGGAGGCGGCGCCTGGTTGTTTTGCCTAGGTGGCGGTGGCGCGTTGGGCGGGGGAACCTGTCGGTTCTGAGGCGGTCGCTGCTGGGCAGGAGCCTGCGCTTGAGGTGGTGGACCTCTGCGGGGTTGCGGGGGTGGCGCTGCCGGCAGCAGTTCCAGCGGCCTCGGGGCTTCTATTTGAGCCACCGCGGCAGGTTCGGCTCTGGCGGCCCTCCTGGCTGGGATCATAGGGGGCAGCAAACGTGCCTGGCTAGCCTGTTGCAGGGCTTCCTCGAGATTCTGAGCCTTATCTGAAAAATCCCTGAATCCTCCAGGATAGTTATGGGTAATTTGGGAGGGTACCAGCTCTGTCTTGACGTTCCCCACACACATCGTCAGTAATTGCTCCTGAGTTAGTGGCATATCGAGGGAATACGTAAGTCCCTTCCACCGGGCGATGAAATCTGCAACCCGCTCATCAGGCCTCTGTTTGCATTTGAAGAGGTCTGCAATACTGGTCTTCCGTGTGGTAGAGATGAACTGGTACAAGAACTGCCGACGGAGATCCTCCCATCCGGTCACCGATCCGGTGGGGAGTTGGCTGTACCAGATGAATGTCGGACCTTCCAATGTCTGTACAAAGCATCGGAGCTTGGCGGCTTCTTGCTGAGCCGGGGTACCCAGCATGGGGCCACACCTGGAAGAGAAATGGGCCAAGTGCTGTGGCAGGTCCCCTGTCCCGTTGAAGGGTGAGAAAGTGGGATTCCCGAAACCCGGAGGCGCGGGCATATCATCGACCCATGCGGGGTAAGGCTTTCCATCCGGTGGGACTGCTACCTGCCGTGTCTCCAACGCTTCGAGACGGGCTGTAAGTGCCGCAATAAGGTCATCCCGATGGGGGTCCCTGTCTTGACGGGGATCCCTGACCACAAGTGCATTACCAGGTTCTTCAACACGGGAGACTGCCTCAGCCACTCGTGGATCAACTGGCGGAACGGCGTGCGGGGCGACTGGGGGAACCCGGACTGGGCTCTTCGGCTTGCCCCGTCGCTCGGGGGGGTTTGGCGAAATGTATCGGGCCCTCTTTCCATACGTTCCGGCTTCCGCCCTGTCTGTGGAAATAACATGATCAGGGTTACCTGGAGGCACCTCACTGGGGGGAAATTGTTCCTGCCCCTGTTGCCCCGGCCTGGGATTACCATAGTCAGGTCGCCGCTCTGCGGTGCGCTCGGCCAAGAGTTCGTCAACCAGCCTATTTTGCTCAGCGAGCTGCTGGCGTAACGCGGCCTTCTCAGGATCATCATCTGTTTTTTGCACAGAAGCGGACGGGTCGGAGTGCTTGACCGCCCCGACGTGCTCCTTACCCTTGCTAGTGTTTCGACCGAGTACCAGCGACTCTGTGGGTGCGGGCAGGCCTAGCAGGTTCCTTTACTGACAGGTGACTCTCCCTGATTGGTCGAGCAGTGGTGGTGTGCCCTCTGGGGGGAAGTCTCCATCAAGGAGCTCTAGTTCGTCTTCCCTGTCCACTATGTCGGCCATGTGGACCGTGATTCCTCTCGAGGGCATGTCCTCGATGTCGCATAGTGAATCGGGTTGCCGTCGAATAGGATCAAAAAGAAGGGCAGCATAGTGTCCCCAACCACGGACTTGCACTTGGGGGGTGGCTTCCCTGACGATCTTGCGGAGTGCTTTGAAACTCTGGATGCATTTTCGTTGGAGGGCGCTCTGGTGACCTGGTGACTCGGGGTGCTGGGCCACAAGGAGCGCGGCCGCATCGATCAGGCGGCACTGTTTGCCAATCTCCTCGAAGTGCTCTCGACTCCTGGGGTATACTACCCATTCACAGCGGAGGCGGAAGTGTGTCGCCCACAAGGTTCGACAAAAGCATCCCACTTCTTCAGGGGTAGGCGACTCGGGTACGTGGAAATTCAGCGCCGCCGTGGGCCATAACTTCTCTGGAAAATAGTCCGCAGCAAGAATACTCCAGAAGCTCCTTGGTTCATCCTCAGGGTTTGGCCCTGCATTACCCCACTCATCAACCGGGGGCGGCTGAGGGACCGGTAACGGTACCGAGGCGGACCTCTGGGATATCAAACTCGGCGGTGGAGAATACGGCGAGCGAGCGGACTGGCCACCGAATTCTGGACCTTCCTCTGAAGAGCGAGGTGACCTGACCACAATGTCATGATAGGATGGGCTAACAGCCACTGCTTCGGGTACAGGAATCGCCGTTACCGGTGCCAGGTCATGTCGTTGCTCCACCACCGTCGTCCCCCAAAACAGCTCTCCGTGATCTCGCATAGAGGTAGAGGGCGCTTCGGGTGACGATGGCGGTGACTGCGCGGTCGAAACCTGTGAAGATTCCAGAATCTCTTCCTCCTGGATGTATCTGCGGAGGGAGATGGGGATCCGATGGACCTCACGTTCTGGGAGGACGAGGCTAACGCGTCTGGTTCCTGCCCCTGTCCTTGATACGGAGGAACCGGGAGACGGTTCCATCGCTGAATCGTATTCTGCTTCAGAGTCGGGGAAACGAGCGGGTTTGATCTCCACCCTGGCTTTCCCAGGATTCTTCTTGTGGCGGCGACGACCCGCTTTCCTGCCCCGGGGTGGCTCTTCTGGACAGGGTTGACCCCTATCAGGCAGCCTCGGGGCGGCGCTGGCGCCGTGGCGGAGAGGGTCCCCACTCGAGATAGCCGGGGTGCGCGGGGCACCAGGGCAAATGTCGAAGGGCACGTGGGGAATGCCTCCACGAACACCCATGTGGGCGGGGCCTCTGTTGGAATTAGCATGAGCATGGGGCGGACCTCCATGATCAATGCGGGCGGAGCGAGGCTGGCCTTCACTCCTTGAGTTTCTGGGGCAAGGAGGACCTTCGCCAGTCGCAGAGAGGACGTAGGGGGGACCCCCATGTTGAAGGAGGACCGGATGGACGGTGCCTCCAGATGGATGGACTCCGTGCCCTGTACAGCGGGCGCGGGAAATGCTTCCGCGCAGAGCATCACTGCCTCGGGGCAGGTCTTCCTGCAGGATGGGGGCAGCACGAGGCATGCCTCCATGACGAACCTCGGAGCGGGGAAGGCCCACGCTCTGTGTAATAACGGTATGGGGAGGACCTCCGTACGGGGTGTCATTACCACGAGTTAGCTCGCGGCGATCACCGCTTGGGCCTGCAACCCAGAGAGTCAACCCGGCCTGCCCGTGGGGCGGTTGGGGCCTCGATCCTGGTTGGGTGAAAGGGTGCCCCTGCTCAACGTACGCGGGGCCTTCACGATGCGCGTCGGCGGTGGCTCGGGCCACTGTAGCTGTTGACGTGGACGCGCCTAGGAGAGCGTCCTCGGCCCGGGCCCGACGCTGACGTCGGGTCGGGCGGGCCGGTGCAGGTGGTGCAGGGACATAGTCTGCCTGCTCTTCCTGCAGGGCCGGACGGCGGTGCTGACGCGGCCGGACAGGAGCTCTCGCCGGGGCCCCCCGGGTCGGGGCCCTGAGCGGACTGAGCCGGACAGCACCTGCCTCTTCAGCGTAAGGCAAGGAGTCGTCAAGGCGTTCCACGGATAGACTCCCGAAACTGTTGAATGTCGGGGTGGGGAGCAGGGGCTCCCTGCGCGGCCTGTTAGGGCGGCGTTGACGGTGAGGCATGGAGGCCTCCAGGTCCAAGCGGGCCATATCCCTGGTCGGGATGACCCCTTCCTCCTCGTACCTGCGCACGAGGCTGTTGATAACCCTTCGTTGGATGACCTCTGATGGGGAAATGGGACGTGGGTGTCCCGTATTCCGTGGCGTGGCAGCCGTTGTGGCGGCAGTGGCGTCATGTGGGGTGGTCGTCGTGGTGTTGCCCCTGCCCCTGCGTGGGCGAGGAGCGGATGGCGACCGCATCTCCGAAATAGCAACCTGGTTCCTCGCAAACGAAGGGATCAACTCATCAGTACTGAGAGGAAAAGGTTTGACAGCCAGTGCCCTAGTATTCTTCCATTCTCTATGTCTGTGAGAAGGATCCACGCCAACACACTACAGAGCGGAGTGCCCCACGTTCTACTACCCCGACTTCCGGTGAATTTCACTGCAGGTCCACTGTTTGCATGGCGGGACCAGGCACCGGATATCTGAATCTGGTGACACGTCAATCTACTGGCGTCTCGAACGCTGCTAATCTCCATGCTGAGGAGAAGAATTTCACGTCGGGTTCACCATTTCTGTTTCCGACGGTTTCGCCGGGGCGCGCGCGCATCCGTCCGCCAGGGGGGACGCGCGGCATGTGTTGCCCCGCATTCCCGCTTTCCAAAGGCGGGTGGCATTCGTTCCTTGTTCAGGGACGTCTGCTCCTTGATCGAAACGGGATGATGGGATGTCGGTTCTTCCTCCTGCGGATTCCTCCTCAGAACTCATCACCTAGTCCGGGTCTCCCTCGTAGATTTAATACGTAGTTCGTGAAACTCTTCCCAGTGCCATGTTTCCATGGACGCCGGTTAATTACACTGCTTCGGTCGGGACATTCCAAAGGGTCCAGTCAGGGCAGCAACCTTCAGTCAGGGGAGTAGTCACGTTGAGGCGTCAGTAGCGTGTCTGGATACTGGGGTACCTGGCATGTCTGTCTGTTATCCTTGACCACAAGGCTTCTCGAAGGCGTGGAATCCCAAGGCATCCCACATCGAGCGCGGGGAATTATATGTCATAGACACATATCTGAGGTTTTCCTCAGCTTCCCGTGTCCAACACAGGGTATGCCGCGATTTTAACGTCTAGCAGAGACGGTTACACCAAAGGCGTTCCATCCGAGGTTTTCCTCAGGCATCTCATGTTTATCACAAGGTAGGCTGTGGGTTTAATGTCTTACGGAGACGGTATGAGGTTGATCAGAACGTCCCATAGAGACAGATCAGATTGGTATATCCTTAGGAGGGAACACCTGGAAGGTTTACCAAGGGGATTGATCAGAACGCCCAATAAGGACAGATCCGGGGTGGTGCACTCCCAATAGGAGAAAAGGGTGATGAATCGGGGTGTACACAGAGGACAGCGACCCGAAGATATGATGGGGCTTACACACGGAAAGTGGCCCATGCGCCGCCAGGAGCTGCTAGGAGGTGGATGACATGATTCCACCGGGATGTGGCGGCCCGGGTGAGAATCAGGATGGATGATGGATGGATGAGTGAAGTGGAGGAGAATGAAATGTGACCATCGCAGTGGCGACGGTGAGGTTGGGCTTGAGCCTTGAGATGGCCTCCTACGTATCCCCGTGGCAGGGAATCAAAGTCAACGTAGTTCGGGAAAGGTGTTTTGTCGGCGAACCGACGTGAAGGTGGACCTTGGTCCGATGGGAGATGGGCTTGAACCTTGAGAAGGCTTCCTACGTACCATGCCTTGGCATTGATCAAAGACCTCGTAGTTCACAAGGGTGAACGCAGTTTAACGTCCTGTAGGACGATGAGGAACCCAGACGTGAATAAACGACGGGCGGTGGGCTTGAACCCCGTGGAGGTTTCCTAAGTACCATGCCTTGACATGGATCAAAGTCCTCGTAGTTCGGGAGGTGTAGTCGGCGAACCGACGTGAAAGTAGACCTTGGTCCACTAATGGTGGGCTTGAACCTCGTGGAGGCTTCCTACGTACCATGCCTTAACATGGATCAAAGTCCTCGTAGTTCGGATGGTCACAACAGCTTGCCGCCGGACGGGAATTGCAGTTTAGCGTCGTGCTGGATGTAGGTAGAACTCGACGTGAATTGGATGATGGGTGGGATTGAACCTCGTGGAGGCTTCCTACGTACCACGCCTTGACATGGATCAAAGACCTCGTAGTTCAAATGGTTCACAACTGCTTACCGCTGGACTGGAATGGGACCCGACGTGAATGAGCGACGGGTGGGCTTGAACCTCGTGGAGGCTTCCTACGTACCATGCCTTGACATGGATCAAAGACCTCATAGTTCAAGAGGGAATGTAGTTTAACGTCATACCGGACGAAGATGGGACCCGACGTGAATGAAACGACTGGTGGGTGTGTTGGTGAACCGACGTGAAAGTAGACCTTGGTCCACTGTTGGTGGGCTTGAACCTCTTGGAGGCTTCCTACGTACCATGCCTTGACATGGATCAAATTCCTCGTAGTTCAGGTGGGTCACAACGGCTTACCGCTGGACTGGGGTGCAGTTTAACGTCGTGCTGGACGGGGTGAAACCCGACGTGAAAGACGGGTGGGCTTGAACCTCATATAGGCTTCCTACGTACCATGCCTTGACATGGATCAAAGACCTCGTAGTTCAAGTGGGAATGTCAGGGTCGGTGCTCACTCTAATCCCACGTGAGTCATGCTCGGTGTGAGAAACAAGAGGTTGCAAGGACCTGACGATCACGTCGCGAAGGGTGCGTCTGTGAGAAGCGAAGAGGGGCTTACGCGTTGAGCGGCCCATGGTACTGGGACTTACTCCAGGATGGAGGCCCGTAGGGGGGTGCCTCGTTCCCTATCACGTCCTCCACTGACCTTGGTAGTGGGGAAGTACAGATATGCACGGGTGCAATCATCCATACCAAAGGTTAGGGGCTTACGCTCTGAGGCAGCCCTTCCCCTACGAACATACACCACTCCGACAAGGAGGATCTCATTCCATGTGCGGAAGAGTTCCATTCCCGTGGAGACGAGTGGTGTAAAAAATGTTCGACCTGGGGAAACCCTTCGTGAGGGAGACGAGGTTGGATCACAGTTTAACGTCATGTGTTGAGGACGTGGTGCTTGGCAGTTTAACGTCCTGCAGCTCGGACGAGGTGGGTTCACTCCACACCCCTAGGGCTTACATAACCGGTACCCTCTGGTCCTTGGGGAAGGGAAGGTGTCGGTAAGGCCATCGTCATGGGGGGTAGTGGGGCGAACCATCGAGGGGTCCACGTTAGCGTGGCTATGCGAAGAAGCAATAGCCGTTAGCGTGCCTATGCGAAGAAGCATTAGGCGAAGCAACGCTATGGGAGGTGTTGTCCATGGGACTTTGAAATCGCATCGTGCAAACATGGAGGGTCGCACGGGAAGAGGAATCGCCAAGCAGAGGAGTGTACTTTGCGAAGCGGAGTGCCTTGGCCTTAGCATGGGGCGTAGGTGTGAGTGGGAGGTGCTTCGCGAAGTGGAACAGTGTTCGCGGAGCACTGCCTCGCGAAGAAGGGGTGCCTCGCGAAGCAGGGTCCTGCAAAGCAATGTGCTTCGCGAAGTGGAGCGATCCTGCCTTAGCATAGGGATTACTCGTATGGGTTGGGTGTTTCGCGAAGCAGAAGTGCTCCGCGGCTGCCCGGGTTCCCTTGGGAATCCCCTTCCTCCGTGAAAGCCCTTGATCTTCGCGAAGGGCATCCCTCTCAGAAGAGGGGCTCAAAACGTGACAAAGCAGAGTCGTCTCGCGAAGTAGAAATACCTCGCGGAGCTCATGATTCCCGGGGCAAAGTGTGCTTCGCGATTCGGGAGAGGAGAAGCCGAAGGGTCGGATTGTCCGTCCTCGGGACTCAGGGGGAGCCCGGTATTTATAAGGAAGGGGCGCCGCGATGCAGGGCTCGCGCGCCGCCTTCGGTGCTTCGCGGCGCCTCGCGAACGTCAAACAGATTCGCGGAGGATTACCGCCTCCTGTGCTTCGCGGCGGCTTGCGAACGTCAAACGGGTTTGTGGAGGATTACCGCCTCCGGAGCTTCGCGGCGCCGCCATGGAGGGGGCGCTTCGCACCGCGGCCACGCGGCGGGTCTTCGCGCCGGGGCTTCGCGGCTGAGCTTCGCGCCGGAGCTTCGCCGGGGAGCTTCGCGAAGCAGTGCGCGGGCCCTCTTCGTTCCTTTGTTCCGGGCCACATTTTTGGCGCCAACAACTAGGGAGTCATCATTGTTCAATAAGAGAATCTATCCTCTATGAAATACTTTGGACTAAACATGTACTAATGATTTTATGTAATAATGATTAAACCAAATACACCACAATAGATTTGGATGTGGTTCTTGACTATGTGAACGATTTTTATATGAGTATTTTTATTCCAAAATCATTTATCATATGGAAATTTTGTTCTCTCATCACTGATGTTCTATGATTTTATTATAGAACATGTATTATAAACAAACATGATTTTTGACAAGATACAACATTGTTATATATTATGTTTCCTTTTTCCCAGGTGAGGAATTAAAATTTTATGTATGACCTATTTATGAAGAGTTCTATTTATAAATAAAATCATGGGAGAGGATGTAGAACTATTATGAGTATGTTTCTTATTCATCCTAGTGGCTTAGGAAAATAAAACTATAACTATTTGATATTGAAGACAATGTTATTTTAATAATATTTATAGAATAATATGTAATATTTATAAATGAAATGTATTGGTTACTGTAGTTTGTACCGTATAATGGTTTGGATACCATTTGAAACTAAAAAGAGAATAATTAAGATATATCCCGTATAAAACTCACATATATTAATGAATAGCCTAGTATATAGTAAATAATGGAAGGTGTTTTCCCAAAAAAACCATACATGAATACTACAAGTGGAATGGGATTAAAAATTGAAGAATCTAAGGGTTATATCCATAAAATGTATCTGTGGAGTCTGTCATAACTATCATTTTAGTACACAATTGGTGTTTCATTATTGGGCACCATGTTTTTAACTATTTGAGGATATTAGTGTGTTAACTAATGTATTCATTATGAACCATTATTAAGGACTGGAATAAATTGTGATCATGAATAAACTATGATAAACCAAAGGTGGCATAGATTAGAAAGAGGGTGTCAATATTTAAATATTTAATATATGATATTCATTGTTATATTATTTCAAAATATGTTTTTTTATCATTATAGTACTCTTGGTTTTTGTCATTAGTTAAAACAACATGGAACTATGTTAGTGATGAATATATTTGACTATATGGTGATAATAAGAAACCAAATCGCATGATGACCAATGTGAAATACATTGTGATTATTTATAATAATTAATCATGATATATTATTAATAAACATAACGTTAACCAAGACGTAGTATCAATGAAAAATAATATAATTTTATATTCTTGGATCTTATATGATTGAAACCATGGATGGAAGAAGGTGATATTTTTATCATATCGAAAATCTGTAATGTAGTACCCCATATAATTTGTCAATGTTAAATGAAAAGGAATTATTTTTTGAAAATAAACTACTAGGTCAATAAATTAATGATTAAAAACAATGAATATGATATAACTAAATAAATTTGTTTGTAGTCCACCATTTATAATTCGTTTTCAAAAATTCTGGGAACATATAGATCATCCATGTCAACTCCCTCTTTTAATGAATAACTCTGAGAAAAAGAAAATGAGAATAACATATTCATGTATTAATAATTTTCCCTATGAACATAATATAAATTTTGAGTATTATGTTATTTGAGACATGGTTGGGATTCTTTTCTATAAACCACACATTAATTTATCTATAAGGGATATTTCATTTTACATTAAAAAATACCATTTGATAATATATAATTTTTTGAAAAAATATGATATTCTTATGTAATCAACAATAATTTTATAGTTCTTGATTACAATTCAATTTGGTGATCTTCTTAAATTGATAGGAATAATCTCTAAAATAAAATTATTCCTATTATATGATATTTTATATATGTTTATCAAGAAATGATCACTATTTTTTTCTCTTAATTTAGTTGTTACCTCCATCCATATATATTTCATTTTCTAAAGACACTTTTTCAAGCTTAGTGTGGACCTGAAAAAAATTCAGACCGCGTTTTAAAAAACCATCTCCATTATAGCCCACCAACAATAGAAGATTTCAAAATTATAACACCATATATATGACAACCACCACATCATCATGGTATAATCCGTAAGAAGAAAGATATTCAAATTTTTAATCAAATAATTTCTCAATCATCAAACCACAAAATCGTCTGGCCGCAATCACCAGATCCTTTAGCAACATCAATCCTCTTCATGATATGGACATCATTCACCCCTGAAACACAACACCACTAAAGAAAATTCTCACATGAAAATAGAAAGACAAAAAACCACTGTAATAATAGCCTCAAAACTATCGGAACCACTGCCTCCAGCAATTAAGAACATCCAATACCTCAAACCATCAACAAGGGAGCAAACACCACCACTACAAGAGTTCCACTAGAATGATTTCAGACACACGAACAACACCCCCCAAAGCGTCATTCCATATCATCTCACTAGAGTAACTCATACGATATTGTAGGACCGTGAATCCCTGATAGAGTTGAGTAGACTAACATCACAATGACAAGCCACATGATTTAAGATTACCGAACCAAAATCAAAACCAGCAAATGTGAACTGTACAAGATAAAATAAAATACCAAAAAACGCATGAAAAAACACCAACACCATACGTAGTCATCGATATCGAGGAAGAAAAACAATTAACCACCAAACCAAAGACCGAACGGAACAGAATAATGTAGAAATAATAGGGCAGGGACCATAGTATTGTGTCGCAACCATGAACCGACATCACATCTCAATCCAATATAAAATAACATTTTTTGAGAAAAAATGGTGCATGGAACAATTAATCTCATAAAAAGAGCGGTAGTAGTCCCTAGTTGAAGGAAAAAAATAAGGATTCACAAGCCCGGATAAAGGAATAATGGAAAGAATAAACTATGGGCAGAGAACCAAGGGTAGAGAGAGTAGGAAGATAGGAAAAGGAAAAACTCACTTTCAAAGAAGCGTGTTAAGAACCTACATCATCAAAGATGATAATCCCCTCCGAAACGGATATCCAAGGAGTCCCAATAGACATTACATAGAAGGATAAAGGGAAAAGGAAATGAGATAAGAAGAAAAAGGATGTCGGAGATGGTGCTTCAACTCCATGAAGTGGAAAACCTATTGAGGGGAGGGGAGATTCAAGGGGGCTCATCAGGAGATATTGGAGCCTTTAAAATTATGGTGATGATTTTTAAATAGTTTTCATACATAGTGATAAAAAAATTTCATAGACTTCATATACAATGTACATGATTATGTTGTCTGTATAGAAGAATAAATTCTAGAAGATTTATTAGAAGGGATTCATTCATGAATGGGCACCACCATGAGGTGAATTTGTTCATTATATTAATATGAATAATGTATCAATGAAAATATATATTGATTATCATGAATATACCAAAATTAAATAAATATTCACTATCATTTTTCCAGAAAAAATACTATGATTGATATCATTAGTTCCCTTAGTAATAATGGATATTATCGACACTTTGGGTATACTTTTTCAGTGATACCTTTTCGACTAACCAATCATACATAAGTTGGATCCATTTTCATTTTACAAAATGAATGTGATAAAGATTTCATGGAATATAATAGAAGGTTATTCAGTTCACCTGTTCTTAAATGACTAATCAAAGGAAAACGTTTATTAATTTACATTTATGCATTGATGAAGGTGTTGGGATGCACCATAATGTAACATGATATGGTTATAACATATTCATCCGGAAAATTGATGATTCAATATCATAATTACCAAAATCATCATTTAATTTTAGTTATGGTAGTTTTTACACTAAAGATACATATTAGTTATCTTGGTGGAAAAATATTTGAAATATATAATTATTTTTAATTTTAAATATATATATACACTCAAAAATTGTTAAATATGCACAAAAACATATTGTTGGACATGAATAAAATTTATTTTCTTCAATATATTACAACAATATAATAGTGTAAAAGGTTTCCAATGAATTGATTCAAAATGATCATACTATATTATATATGTTGATGATAAAAAAGGATATTGAAATTATGGATTTCAAATGGAAGGATAAATTTATATTAATGGAAAAGTATAAATATTATATTGTAAAGATGATTGTTCAATAATCAATCTATACGAAAATTAAATTGGTGTAGTTAGAATATACACATTGAACAATGTGGCAAGATATGATAAATATTTGTACCTTGACTATGACAAAATTAAATAGTTCATAGTTTATATATGGGTTCTATCAAAACATTTGTCACGAACCGTCCTCTGGGCCCGTTCCGTGACTACCCCAAGCCCGCCTTCCATAGGCCAGGGTCTGGCGACTAGCACCAAAGGCGTAAATCCCAATAACTAGGAAGGCATTGACTTTATAAAAGTAACAAAACACCACAGAGTACAAGAGGAAGTAAAACACTATGTACAAAGAAAGTGTTGAAAAGTAAATGGCCTAGAATACAAACCCAACTGGAAATATAGCTACAACTGAACAAAGACAACAAATGGATGAAAGGAAGCAGCTCCTGGGTTGTCCTTCTCGGATACTACATGAAGGGAAGGTATAGATCGCGCAGCTCCTCAATGCTCTCGCCCATCACCCTCCACTGTGTGTCGTCTCGTCGTGAAGTCCAACTCTGGATACTGACTCGTCATGTGGTCCACCTCCCGGTACTGTCTAATCATGTGGTCCACCTCTGGGTACTTTCTCGTCATATGGTCCACCTCCGGGTATTGTCTCGTCGTGTGGTCCACCTCCGGGTACCGTCCATTCCTCGAACACTCGGCCTCTGTTAGCATTGCATGTCATCTGCAACCAACACAACGAGGTGTGGGAATAGCCCGTGTAGGGGTGAGTATAAGGATACTCAGTAGGGACCCTGAAACCCTCAAGGTCTCACTAAAACCAACAATGATACCCACAAAGAATATCTCAACAGATAACCTCTACTTATGTATATCCCCATACATATTTCCATGATATCAAATAACTCATCTCAATCATGAGGTAAACACAAAGGTCATAAACTCAGCTCAATCCAGGATTTTCATTAACGAAATTGTAACTGCTGATGAGCTCCGTCTCTGGGATTACAGTGACCCTGTCACGTCTCCGAGGTACTACTCACCAACCTATGACTGCTGGGGTACTCCTCCTGTCGAGTATCTTGGTTATGCCACCTCACAAAGTAGTGCTCCTCCGCCATGGGTCTCCACCACACATAGTAGTGCTCCCCCTCATAGCCTACAGAGGTTCTACTCCTGTCGAGTACCACGGGTTTGCCACCTCACACTGTAGTGCTCCTCCGCCATGGGTCTGCCACCTCACAAAGTAGTGCTCCCCACTGGGCTATGCTAGTCACTCCAAATCTAATCGGACAAGCAGTCATCATGTCACAGCCAGCTACACGGTCTCTGTACTCCGTATGCTCGTCTCCAGGAGGGTCCGCTCCACGAGCTACTAGTAGATACTCCATGTATCTCAAAGTCCCATGAAGAAGTATCTCAATGAACTGCCTCGTCATAGGGGTCTCAACGCGACAGACGACATGTCAATCGGACGCCCGGTCTATGAGCTACTAGCCTTTTCGTCCTCGGGGCCCGGTTGGTTTCGTGTGCGAACCAACAAAGTCATATCTCAACTGTACCCCAATCTATCATAGGGTATACTATTATGGACTATTTCTCCACGTGATCACCAACACCGCTGACGGTTCGTCAAAGGTACATCCGGTCTGAAAGATATCAGCTTTTCCATTCCAGGGGCCCGGTTGGATTTCAGCTGCACTCCAACCCAGCCACTATACAACTACAACCAAAACTCAAGCAAAATATTCCAAAAGTTCCATCTCATAAAGAGGAGATCAATGAGACAGATGGCGCGTCTATCGGACGCCCGATCTGTGAGTTATTGGCTTTTTCGTTCCAGGGGCCCGGTTGGTTTCATGAGCAAAAAAACCAGACTGCACTCTGACGGCATCCAATCCACAAGCGGATTAATACAAAAGTTCTGTCTCATCATGAAGAATCCAACATAGTTGACAACACATCAATCGGACATTCGGAGCTCATGTTACGAGCGTTTCCACTCCGAGGGCCCTGTTGGTTTCGTGTACGAACCAACCCGGCCGAACCCAAAGTATTCCAAAACAATGATTGTGATATGTCAAAACGACTATCTCTGTCCAAGGATCGCATCTCCATAGACAGTGCATTGATCGGAGGTCAGTAGCCTAGGATATGTGCAGAAGACCGAAAACGTCCGAATACAGGGGGTTTGGGCTCGAACCGACCTGGCCCAACCCCCCCCTGCGTCGGCCCGAACCCGGTCGACCTGACCCGGGTCTTACCCAGCTGGGCATGACCCAGCCCGACCGGCGTGGCCTGGCTCGGCCGTGTGGCTCGATGGCTCGGCCATTGAGCCGGTGCTCCGCAAATGTGGTGCGCGTCGTGTCCCCCCCTGGAAATCGACGTACGACAAAGAAATATTTCACGGCAAAATCAATAAACCACAACATCAACCTGCTTGAATGAATGATCTGCGTATGAACCTAGAAATGGTTGGTACGTTCTCTTCGTTCTTTTCCATAAAGATAAGAGAACACGAAATAAATTTTCTTACATTGAAATTGACGTCACACGTCATCGAGTCGCGGAAGTCGAACGTCACGGTAGTCGAATTTCGGGGTAGTCGGGTGTCGGGGAAGAATGGTATCGCTTCCATCAACGTCGGAAGAAGGAGAAAGTTTTTGTTGGATTCGGTCTCCACGGTTGGCGTCTCCTTCCTTGTCACAGAAGAGGAAGAAAATGATTGGAGAAAACGTTGAGCATTCTTCACCGAGTCGGAAGGTCGTTTTTCGTTTGGAGATGATGTTCTTCAAAAGTGGGAAGTGCTCTCTCCCAAATTATCTCACACAAAAAAACACACAAAAATAAAATAAGTCCTCTTATTATTTTTTTATTTTTCCATGCATTCAAACTTTTTTAAAAATTCAAACACTTAGTTAAATTAATTGAAGAGGATTAATCAATTAATAGAAGATGTGTTTTGGAAAAATTAAAGAGGAGAGAGGAGAGAGTTACACAAGTTAAAGTGGAGTTACAAAATTTAATAGGGAAGTGGGGTATGGGATGTCAAGGGGGTTATGGAAAGGTCAAGGGGGGTTATGGTCTTGTGTAGGCCCGACCTTCGATATATCCACACATGGGATGTTGGTTGGTTGTGGGTCCCACCATCAACTTCCCATGGTAGAATTTAAATACCTTGGTTAGCAAAAATAAAATTGTTCACAATTTTATTTATTTCTTCCTTAAATCCGCAAAATTTAACTTCTCCTCCCAAGAAAATGCACCTACAGTAAAATTCCTCTTAAGAAAATATCGGTGTTGCGATTTCATCGGTGTCCTCAGATTTCAACTCTGAGTACCGGTTCAAATGATAGAAAAACCTGCTCATTCGTTCACTGAACGTACCAGAGCAAAACTTCGGAAATTGATTCCTGACACACTGGCCTCGGAATTAGGCGCCGTCAGAAACTTCATTCTTGTGAAATTCCATTGAAAATTAAGAAAAAATTTCCCTTGAATTTTACGGGTATCTACATTACTCCCACCTTAGGGCTTTACGTCCTCGTAAAGCTATAACACAAACTAGGGATACAAAAGCGGTACTGAGCACGTATCTGAGCCTCCCGCTCTCATGTGCTCACCTGGAGGTTACCGTACTTCCAGAGAAAGAGCACCCGAGAAATCGTTCATCCTCGTAGGAACCGCTCCTATCGATACTCAATCCCCACTGAAACCACCGCGTATGCCACCCTGTCATCGACGTCTAACTCCCTGAGGTCGATGATATGTGAAGGATCACACACGTATCTCCTCAGTTGAGTTACATGGAAGTCGTCGTGCACCAGGTGCAACTGAGGTGGATTCGTCAAGCGGTATACCACTTCGCCTACCCATCTGGGACCTAAGAAGGTCCACTGAACCTCGGAGATAACTTGCTACCTTGGCCACATCTCCATAAACCTCATCGAGGTGAAACCCGTATAAGGACGTGATCTTTATTCTCGAACTCTAGAGGTATCCAATTCCTGTCAGCATAAGGCTTATGTCGGCCCTGTGCTGTCCTCATCCGCTCTTGGATGGCTTGGACCTTCCCTAGTCTCACAAGAGATGCTATGATTTATTCTTTTCCGATAAGTTAAATCTGGTCTCATCCCATGGGTGAACCACATTCGTTGCCTAATACAGTCAATACTGACATGAATGATGTATTCATGCCATGGACGACGTCGTAAGGCCTCGACGTAATTACTAAGAGATCCAACTGTCACACTTGCCGCCAAGGTTCGAGTCACACTATCGGTATCAGTGTGAGGTCACACGGTCTCCTCCAGTAGAAATATTGAATGTGAGGGTCAAGTCAATAGTCTTAACCAGGACTACTTAGTTTCAACCAAAAAAATGGAAAGGAAAGCAAACATCACAAAGATAAGTGTCTTTTCTTTATTGCAGATCATAGTACAAATACAAAAATGTAACAACAACAACATGGAACTAGATATACACCACTAGTTCTGCTCCTGTCGACTCTCTTTCGGACCTCCGTTGTCGCAAGCTTCTACTACTTGAAGATGAGCTCTTCCATGTCTACATGTTCCCTACTATATGGGTGGACCTCCAGGTGGTGGTGGGGGCAACAACTCGAAGCATCGTCCACCTCCAGCTGCACGGCCAGCTCCCCTACCTCGGCCTTCATCTCCTAGCGGTCTTCCTTGATCGAACCACTTCCTATACCTAGGTGGTTCTTCATTTAACTGTCGGTCATCTGCAAGGCGGGTCGGACAGTCACTTTCCATGTGACCAATCCCGCCGAAGGAGAAACACTGCATGGCATGTCTGGCTCGGTCATTCCCCTTG
This sequence comes from Viscum album, assembly GCA_963277665.1. Classification (NCBI taxonomy): domain Eukaryota; kingdom Viridiplantae; phylum Streptophyta; class Magnoliopsida; order Santalales; family Viscaceae; genus Viscum; species Viscum album. Next base: position 837,656,591 of record OY728138.1, read on the forward strand.
GTGCCTCTCACTACCGACCCTAAGTCACGTGGTCGACCATCTATAGGTCTGGTCCTCTTTGACCTCTACGTCATCTGTCTAATTCCTGCTACAGAATACTCTGCCGCATGTCGGCTAGTGGGGGGTCCTGCTACTGGAGACTGCTCAGCATTGAAACTCTCCACTAAGAGGGATCGCTCCAACACCCATGTCTGCATCAGAATGTTATGAGAAACAATAGAAGCTCTAATCTCTTGCATGATCCCCTGCTCGAAGGATCGGGCCCTGAAGAACGGGTCACATACCATATCTGTAGAGTAGCGCGAGAGGTCTGTGAACCTCGCTGAATACTGTGCCACTGTCATGCTGCCCTATCGCAGCTGAAGTAGCTCTTGTATATGAACCGCTCGAAGGGTGGATGGTACAAACTCTGCCCAGAACAGGCTCTCAAAGTCTGCCCATAGAAGTGTCGCCTCATCATGCATCTGGAGCATTAGGCTCCACCATCTGCCTACTGCTGCCTGAAGAAGGCTGGAAGCAAGGATCACCGTGAAATCTGCTGGCGTCCCCACTAGCATGAAGACTCTCACCACAGCCTCCAGCCAATCCTCAGCCGCATGTGGGTATGTCTCTCCCATGAACCTGGGTGGCCTCTGGCGTTGGAACTCATGCACCGCGCTCATTCGATGTGAACCCTCTACTACTAGGGCTGGTGGCATCGGTTGCCCAATGGGTAGTAGTACTAATGGTGCCTCCACTGGTGCCTCAACTGGGATAGGGCCATGTACTGAGGCCACGTCACTCGACGGGCTGTCAGAACGAACTACTCTCGGGGCTCTAGTTTTTTGTCCGCGGGGAGGCATCCTAAACGAAACAAACATGACACAGTCAAACGATTAATACCTGGTGAGCTGACCTGGTTTGATCTGACTTTTAAAAACTTCTGGAATCACACACGCAATGAGTGTTTTCGTGCACAAACTCGGATATCAGTTGTCAGAGTCCTGGTGTATGGATACGTCGGCCAATCACACCAACACATCACTCCCTGAACTGATGACCACACTCAGTACCCTTACTCTATTGCTTCACAGAAAGAAAATACCAGATTTATATGTTCTGCGGTAGAACCGACTCCACTGATACCAATTTGTCATGAACCGTCCTTGGGGCCCATGCCGTGACTACCCCAAGCCCGCCTTCCATAGGCCAGGGGCTGGCGACAGGCACCAAAGGCATAAATCCCAATAACTGGGAATTCATTGCCTTTATAAAAGTAATAAAACACCACAGAGTATAGGTGGAAGTAAAACACTAAGTACAAAGAAAGTGGTAAAAAGTAAATGGGTCAGAATACAAACCCAACTGGAAATAGAGCTACAACTGAACAAAGAAAACAGCTGGAAGAAAGGAAGAAGCTCTTGGGTCGTCCTCCTCAGATCCTACCTGAAGGGCAGGTACAGATTGTGCAGCTCCTCAATAATCTCGCCCGTCAAACTCCTCCTTGTGTCGTTGCGTCGTGAAGTCCAACTCTGAATACTGACTCGTCGTGTGGTCCACCTCCGGGTATTGTCTCGTCCTATGGTCCACCTCCGGGTATTGTCTCGTCGTGTGGTCCACCTCCGGGTACTGTCTCGTCGAGTGGTCCCCCTCCGGGTACCGTCCAGTCCGTGAACACTCGACACTACCCGTCGTCTGCAACCAACACAACGAGGTGCGGGCATAGCCCGTGCAGGGGTGAGTATAAGGATACTCAATAGGGACCCCAAGACCCTCAAGGTCTCACTAAAAACAACAAGGATAACCACAAAGAACATCTCAACAGATAACCTCTACTTAGGTATATGCCCATACATATACCCATGTTATCAAGTAACCTATCTAAATTGTGTGGTAAACACAAAGGTCATGGACTTAGCTCAAACCAAGATTTTCATTAATGAAATCATAACTGCTGAAAAGCTCCTTCTCTAGGAGTACAGTGATCATGTCATGTCTACGAGGTACTACTCACCATCCTATGACTGATGAGGTACTCCTCCTGTCGAGTACCATGGGTCTGCCACCTCACACAGTAGTGCTCCTCCGCCATGGGTCTGCCACCTCTCACTGTAGTGCTCCCCCTCATAGCCTACAGAGGTACTCCTCCTGTCGAGTACCGCGGGTCTGCCACCTCACATAGTAGTGCTCCTCCACCATGGGTCTATCACCTCACAAAGTAGTTCTCCCCACTGGGCTATGCTAGTCACTCCAAATCAAATCAGACAAGCAGTCATCAGGTCACAGCCAGCTACACGGTCTCCGTACTTCGTACGCTCGTCTCCGGGAGGGTCCGCTCTATGAGCTACTAGTAGATACTCCAAGTATCTCAAAGCCCCACAAAGAAGTATCTCAAAGAACTGCCTCGTCATAGGGGTCTCAATGCGACAGACGGCGTGTCAATCGGACGCCCGGTCTGTGAGCTACTAGCCTATTCGTCCCCAGGGCCCGGTTGGTTTCGTGGGTGAACCAACACAACTGTATCTCAACTGTATTCCTAACTCTCATAGGTTATACTCATAGGGATCATTTCTCCACGTGATCACCAACTCTGCTGACGGTTCGTCAAACGGACGTCCGGTCTGAAAGATATCTGTTTTTCCGTTCCAGGGGCCCGGATGGATTTCCGGTGCAATCCAACCCATCCACAATCCAACTGCATCCAAAACTCAAGATAAGTATGCCAAATGATCCTTCTCATCAAGAGGAGATCAACGAGACCGATGACGCGTCAATCAGACGCCTGGTCTCTGAGTTATTGGATTTTTCGTTCTAGGGGCCTGGTTGGTTTCATGATTGATCCAACCCGACCGCCCTCCGTCGACATCCAAACCTCGAGCGGAGTAGGCCAAAGAACCGTCTCATCAATAGGAATCCATCAATGCCAACGACACGTCAATCAGACATCCGGAGCTCACGTTACGAGTGTTTCCGCTCTGAGGGCCCGGTTGGTTTCTTGTATGAACCAACCCGGCCGGACCCAATGTATTCTGAAACCTTTAGTGTGATATGTAGAAACGACCATCTCGGTCCAAGGATCACATCTCCACTGACGGTGTGTTTATCGGAGGTTTGTAGACCAGGATATGGGAAATAGACCGAAATGGTCCGAAAATGGGGGGTCTGGGCCCGTACCGACCCGGCCCAACCCCCCTGGGTCCGCATGAACCGGGTCGACCCAACCCGGGTCCGACACGGCCAGGCGCGACCCGGCCCTGCCGGCGCGGCCCGGCCGGGTCTGGGCGCGACCCGGCTCGGTCCGCCAGGGCCGGCCTGCGCGACCACGGGATCCGCCAGCTCTCCACCGCGGCTTCAGCCGCAACGGTTTCTCCAGGCGGCGCGCCGGGGCGCCGCCACCTCCAGCCGCCGGCGCCGCCGGGGGTGTCTGTGGGCCACAAGAATTGCTCCGGGGGTCCGTCTTCAATTCCTTCTGCGCCGATACTCATTCCGGATCTCGTTCTTCACTACGGAAACATCAAATCGTCTCTATGGCCCATTTCCTCAATGCCTGACGATCTGCACGTTAAAAGAAACAACTGTGGAGTCTTCCGTTAGCCTTCGCGGCCCCGACTACGACCACACATTTGTTCGGCCTTGACGGCGCGGCTCGACAGCGCCACACATCTTTGCTGCATCAATCCAGGTTCCCACGAGGTGCCATCGCACCGTGCTGCCATCTTCCGAACTGTAACATAATCAACAACAATGGGGAGGAGGGCCGAACAAGTTTGGGCAGTCTGAACTCCTCCCATTATAATGAGAGCAAGCGGCCATCAAATTGAAGTCGACGCACGACAATGATATATTTCATGGAAAAATCAATAAACCTCAACATCAACCTGCATGAACGAACGATCCGCAGATCAACCTGGAAATGGTTGGTCCACGCTCGTTGTTCTTTTCTCAAAAGACAATAGAACACCAAATAAATATCCCTACCTCGAAATTGACATTGCACGTCGTTGAGTCGCGGAAGTCGAACGTCGCGGTAGTCGAACATTGGGGTAGTCGGGTGTCGCGAAAGAAAGGTATCGCTTCCATCAATGTTGGAAGAAGAAGGAGATCGTTGTTGTTGGTGTCGGTCTCCACAGTCGGCGTCTCATTCCTTGTCGCGGAAGAGGAACAAAAAGGATTGGAGAAAATGTAGAGCTTTTTTTGCCGAGTCGGATGGTCGTTCTTCGTTTAGATATGATGTTCTCCAAAAGAGGGAAGAGCTCTCTCCCAAATTATCTCACACAACAAAACTCACAAATATAAAATAAGGCCTCTACTTATTTTATTATTTTTCCATGCATTCAAACTTTTTAGAAAATTCAAACACTTAGTTAAATTTATTGAAGAGGATTAATCAATTAATTTAAGACGTGTTTTGGAACAATTAAAGAGGAGAGAGGGAGAGTTACACAAGTTAGAGTGGAGTTAAAAAAATTTAGAGGGAAGTGGGTTATGGGAGGTCAAGGGGTTATGGGAAGATCAAGGGGGTTAGGGTCTCCTGTGGGTCCCACCTCCCACAAATCCACACATGGGAAGTTGGGTGGTTGTGTGTCCCACCAACAACTTCCCATGGTAGAATTTAACTCCCTTGGTTAAAAAAAATAAAATTGTTCACAATATTATTTATTTCCTCCATAAACCCCAAAATTTAACTTCTCCTCCAAAGCAAACACACCTACGGTAAAAGTCCTCTTAAGCAAATATCGGCGATGTGAGTTCATCAGTGTCCTCAGATTTCAATTCCGAGTACCGGTTCAAAGGATAGAAAAACCCGCTCATTTGTTCACTGAACGTAACCAATCTAAACTTCATAAATTGATTCCGGGAACACCGGCCTCGGAATCAGGCACCTTCAGAAACTTCATTCTTGTCAAATTACAATAAAAATTAAGAAACAATTTCCCTTGAATTTCATGGGTCTTTACAACATTATTATGACAAGGAGTTATTGGATGAAGCATATAGTTTAAAATTCTCCATTCACAATTGATGGATGATGAAGTATATATATATATATGATGGAGTATTTTCTTGGGGACCCCATGAAGAGAGATATGGTAGATTATATAACATTTTAATTTTTCTTTCACCATTGTAAGGATAGCATATATATGTCTATGGGGATGTTATAACCATTTCCCACACATTAATGGAAACCAAAAAATGTCACCATGTATTGTTTAATTACCCTCAAAATGAATATAATGTTCATACTGATATTTACATTATAGTTTATCACCTAATTAATTTTTCACAATTCACAAATATTTGAAAATATTTTAGTCTTGATACTCTTCTTTGAATATATAATACTAATTTGGTATGGCTAAAGAGAGTTTCATATTCTATATTTTCTAATTATGATCCAATGTCTACAATAAAATTAATGAAAAATTCTTTAAGGTGATCTAAATTCAACATTGTGTTTTAGTACTAGCAATTATCCTATGAAAATTGGCATGTCTATGAGAACCATCTGAAAACATGGAAGATATATTGAGGAGTTTCTATCTAGATTTAAATGTTTTTTGAGATAAAAACCTTCATCATGTAAGGTATTCATTAAAAAATAACATTAAATTGATAATTTTTATGGATTCTTATAAATACAACTATTGAAATTTGTATAAACCTCTAACATGAAGGGATAAAGTTAAATAAATAATGTAATTAGGACTTGAGATAACTATGTAAATTTATGGGAATGTTAGATGAATTCTATGGCCATAGTTATCATTATTTAGATTTAATTATTGAATAATTATATAATAATACATATATTGCATCCCAGAAGATCGATAAGTCTATTTTAGTGGTGTAGTAAGGTACAATACATAAAACATATAATAGGGGTGTATAACATCATTATTGAAAAACTCCATAACAAGCACATAAATTACATATTTCATAAAACAACAATGGATAACTTGGATAAATATATATGAATAGGGTGGGATATAAATCCCATTAGAAAATAAACAAATAATAATTTGATTAAAGTATTTCTCGGTATAAAATATGAAATTCAGTGGGATATAAAGGGGTTGAGACTCATTAACATGAACAATGAGGCTTGATGTTTCAAGACAACATAAAGGCAATATGTGATTGTGGGAACAAATTAAAAAATGAAATCATAAGCATAAGTCAAGGTTGAACACTATGAAATTATTAAATATTGTGGTTATGATAACCTCTCATGCACAATAAAAGGTTTCTACTCAGAATTAAATATTACCCATTGCATTGGTGCGCTATCTTGGTGCACCCATAATAATAATATTCTTTACATGCATAAGAGTGCCACATATATCATCTAACAGAAGAACATATTTCATCCCATTTAATACCAAGATTATTTATAGTGGATTATATACATGGAAATCCATATTTAATTTAGTATACAAATAATAATTTTAATAACTACAATTAGAAATGTGTATGGGTATGAAGAAAATAAATTTCCAAAATAGAAAAAATTATTGACATTTTTTTTCAGAATTAACGTTGTAATCTACGATTCATAAAATAGATTATTTATAGAGAATGATGTAATTCATGACATTGATGATATAAGTAAAATATTATGTATATATAATAATGTAATTCAAAGTGAATAATTTTGAATTAATAGGTATAAGAATATTTTGTTACATGAATGGAAATTTTTCATCAAACAATTATAGAATAAATTCAGATGTATAACAGTGGTACATATTGGATACTTTAAAGGATTAATGAGAATGAAATGGGTAACTAGTATCTTTTAAAACATATGGGTATTAATAAATATGCAGAAAATCATATCCATACAACATGAATTGAAGGAGTAAGTGTATTACATAAATGTGTGTTTTAATAATGAGGAGAAAGAGAGGATCCCTAACATTGACAGTGTGTTTCCAAAATCTTGGTACAAGAATATTTAGAGCTTTTGGTAACCCTATGAATAATTTAGAAATATTATTTTAGACAAATAATGTTCTCAAATTTTCTTCAGTGAAGTGGATTTGGAGGATGGGTGGGTTTTTATAGGAATCACGATGGGGGTTTACTATTATTTCCCAATCATAGGTTTCAAAAACACTATAATAAAGTAATCATAAACCAAAACCATATCATGTTTCATTACCATGATTTCATCCTAATATTATTGGTGTAATTTATTTTGTAATTCCATGTGATAAAAATTAGAAAATATTAAATATGTTGATGATTAATTGAGTCATGATTAAAATGAATGTATTCTAAAACATCAAAATATAATATATGTTTTATATGATTAATAATTATTTTATAAAATTATTCAAATAACTTCACATTATTGTAATTGGAAAATATATATATGGCCATGGATATTATTCATAACATTTGTTACATCACTTTTTTGTCATTATGATGTTATGATACATACAATATATTCATACAATATTTAATTTATTCCCAAAACGTCAACTATTTGAAAGTAAAAAATAATTATTAGATTTTTTGACATGTTAATTTGAAATATTATAATTATTTAATAACATTAATTCTCTAAATATGTTATTTTTTACTTTTTAAATAATAATTGGCATTTATTGTGAAATTCGAGGTTTTTACATAAATAATTTTTGAAACCCTACAAAAAAAATTACGTCATAAATATTATATTATTTATTATATATAATTAATTTTAATAATTTTTATTATTTTTTTAATTATATTTTTTTTTATTTTTTATTCATTAAAATGCAATATCTTAATTGTAATTGGATTTTACAGAAAAATAAATTTTTTTATCAAATGAAAAATACATTTATAAAGTAACAAAAATAATGACTTTGTCTATCAATTATTATATTGGAATTAAGAATTAAATATTAATATTATGAATTTACTAATAAATATCCATTTATTGCAACATCAAACACCTTGAGGGTATGGTGAGCGATGGTTAGATTTTAAAGTGGTGGTTCTTAGAGAGTGGTATGGGTCATGATCTGGAATAGCTAAATTATATATTGGAAATTATTTTTCTCGATAATTTAATTATATAACACTTATTTGGATTTGGTAAGAAAATATAATACTGAGGCTATCTCCCTTTTATGATCCACCACATTGGCGTCATAGGGTATGATTCAACTGATCATGTTTATCACATCCTTTTTAAGTATAAATTGGATTTTTCAAATCCCTATACATATACCAATCATATGATTACTGGTCAATGAATATATTATCAATATTTAACATTCCTAAGAGTCATATAAATCCAAATGTATATAATAAAAACAAATAACTTTGGGTGTTTTTCATAACGATAATTGGGAATTTGATTCAATCATAAAGGGAATTTATTTTTCTAAAAATTTGGACCATTACATCTTCCCCCCATAAAAATATATTCCCTTGAAATTTATATTTTATGAAATATATGTGGGTAATTTTATTTGAGAAATTATATATATTTAATAAAAAATTAAAATATGTGGAACAACCTCATTACTAAAAACTTCAATTTTTATATCAAAGTATTCCATGATTCTTCAAAAGTTTTGGGTTATCCTGTTGTCCCACATAATAATGGGGTGAGAATTTTGAAAAAGTAAAGGAATAAAAATATCATCACAATATGATAATGTGTACATTTTAGATAATACTAATTTCAATGTGATACATAAGGGCTGAGAGTAACAATAATATGATTATTTCAATGATGTATCATGATAACATTAAAGAAACATGTGAATGTAAAAGCCACATTAAACATGATATCCTAAGAATTATTCAAGTTAAACCCCCAAGATATCATGAAATTATGTCCTATGGATATCATATTATTCAATATATATGGGTTCTAATGCGGTAAGTACATTATATAATTATTGGGAGTGATATATGGGTACCCCAATTATAATCACATCATGTACATGGATAAGTGTTCCAAATAGATCATAAAACATAAGAAAATATTTCATCCCATTAAATCTATAATATCCCAAGTGTCACACAATTTTTTTGGATTATTTTTTCTTATGATGGAGTAGGTTTGAGAGTTTGTAGATGAGTAGACATATTCGTTTACAGTCATTTTAGAAATTTCATGGTTATCGATCATGGATAGCAGTTATTGTGCATGCCAGTGTGGGTTCCCAAGTGAGTATGATATGTGGTGAATGGATTATTCATGGAATGTAAATATGTGGTACATTAATGTGTCTTAGATATATAAATTTTTATTGGTGATGGGCATGGTCTGTGCATTGATTTAATATCAGTGCATCTTCATATGAGTTACAATGTCAGTGTTCTATACCTAGGTAGTGTTCTTTGCATGGATGGTGCATGGTTTGGTAATCCCCACTCAAACCATGAAAGTTTCTATAATTTTTAAAAACATTATTATATTTATTATATTTTTATCCTAATTATTTTTAATCCCGTATTTTCAACCATGTTTTTCATGCAAGGACCTCCTCCCATCATCCGCCACATGCACCTCCAACCCCCAATTGGACCCCTCTTCAACTGGATATCTCTCATATTTTTTCCAATTTCATTGTTAAAACAGCAACATTTGATATGTTCCCCATCCCTTATCCATAATTTAGACAATTTTAAATCTCCACATTGCATGTTTCTGGTCATGCAAAGCCTAGGGTTATGGATGAACAATTTTTTTGGTTTTTTATCCCTTTCCTAGGGTCATAAAAGTCACTCTCGAGTTCCACATATTATTTGTTTTGATGTGCACAAATAAATGTTCTGCATTTCAGATCATTTCGGTATTACACTACTCTTGAATTTAAGAATTATCACAATTCACTGTCTCTCCATTTTTTATATAGGGAATTTTGTTTATTTTAAGATCCCGGTATATTTATGTAGTTTGTTTTCATCATCCCTGATGCGGGTTCGAGTCCCCAAAGTCAAACAAAACATACCAATGTATGAATAAATAATATATATATATATATATATATAAGTTCCACTATTATATGTACATTCACCCATTTAAATAGGAATATATATATTAGGGCTAGTTGTGCTTATGTATATATATGAAAAAATCATACGTCTGTAAGTGGAAATTATAATACGCATATATAAGCATATATATAAGGATATTCTTATACATATTTACATCCATGAGAATATGTTCATAGGTGCTATGTATATTTGTGTATATATGATGGTAAATATGCTTGGAGTTCTGGAAGATAAGCTTAAAGTGGTCCCTGAGGAAACTGTTATGTGTCAGTGTGTTCTGACTTGATCCTCTTCAGTTTGAGGTTGGCGTTTCATTGAAATTCATTTCCTTTTGGAATTTTAATATTAATGGGAATTTTTTATATTCCTTTTATCCAAGTATACATATATCAATATCCATGGCATGTGTTAGATCTATTTCGATCTATATTTTACATGACATCATTGGGTTTTCATTTAAAATTTGTGTTCAGTAATTTAAATTGAATTCTTTTTTAAATAATACTTTAATGTGAAAATATTGGCACTATTTGAAATGGGATTGAGTAGTTGGTGATAGGTTTTAAATGTTTCATAACCCTGCATTATTTTTCAACATGTGAATATATGATTTTAAATGGAATGTTATGATTAACTATTGGGTGTTGACCTCAAATTACTGAAAACATAGTTATTAGTTTTAAATCAAATTAGTATTTGATATTTTTTAGTTGTTTATCATTAATTGGAAATATCTCGATGGCTTATTTAATATTCATTTGATTGAAATGAAAATGGATTGTTCATTTTTTGGTTATTCGAATGGTGGAATCAAACATTTTACAAAATGGATGATTTTTTTGATCCTCTTATAATTTTTTATGTTTTGTTTTCTGGAATATGTGATTAATGAATGGCCTCAAACTTGTCTATAAATTTCAATGATGAAATCCATTGCTTGAGAGGGACCTTGATATTCAATCAAGGATAGAATTATTCCTCTAGAGTGAATGTGTGAATTATATTATAATGTAGAGCATTTTTTTAAATTGGGTTCCTATTCATTCATAATGATTGATAAAAATTATACTGAGTGTTCTAATTGTGAATTGCACTGGAACATTTGGATTTATTGGAAATTGATTTTTAAGTGGTCTTACTTTTTCAGTTTTTTGGGGTTAAATTTTATGTAAATGGTTGATTGGTTTTATAATGTAATAAATGTAGATTCCTATTTGACATATTTTGTTTTGAAAATGCTCTCTTTTTATTGTGATTTTAGGTTCCCATATTGAGAAATTATTGATTGATTAGTTAAATGAAAAATTAAAACCATCATGATCCCCTGGGGATGTAGAGAGAATTTTATGGATGTGATTCAGGTAACCCATAGAGATTTATATAGATCATTATGTTTGATTTGGGTTGTTAAATATAATATTTGTGATATATAATGAATAAAAACTAGAATTTCAAGTATAATATGTTAACATTGGATTTTGAAAAAAAAAATTGTGAGATTTGGGTTTTGATGGTTAACATTGTTTGTAAATGTAACTAATGTCAATTATTCCTGATTTATTTTAGGTACTGAAGTAGTTTTCATTCTAATGTTAATGGATTAATGATAATTTACCTTAATATGGACACATGATAATGTTGGACTGATGCTCTATCACCCACCCCTACAATGCATGGGTTAGAGAGTTGTACTGATTATCTATTCCCCTAACAGATGCATTTGATGAGATAATCATGTCTAATTCACTATTTTATGCATTATATATTACCTGGAATGATGCTTCATGGTATACAAGATAGACTACATAGACAAATCCTCCTCGGTATGTGGGATATAATTATCTTCAATGACTTCCTTAGCTAGATAGGGAACATGAAATATCCCGTTATTAAAAGAAGTTGACTAACATATGCCATATTGTAATGGATGTAAATGGATAAATATTGAACTAATGATGAAAATGAAGGGAGTAAATATTAATAGCTAATTCCACCATGTTTATTTTAATTTACATTTTCATTCATTTATCAACCACTTTATATATACCAACATTTGACCTAGTGGTTGGGATGATAAAAAATGGTGTTTCGGTTCCCTTAGGATATTTTCTTCTTGTTTAGTCTTGTTTTAGGATATATTTGTTAGATCCATGTTTTATAAGATGTATTGAGGTATATCACGACCATTTTTGTTCATTTATAACTTATTTGTGTTTATGCTCCTCTTTTCAAATACATTTTTTAAAAATTTGGGGCATACAAATTAGTGGTATTGTTGATTATTTTATCCTAGTTGTAAAATGTTTTAAAATAATAATTTTCAATTTGAATAAAGAAATCGAGTTTTTTTTATAAAAAAATTCTATACATGTTTTTTATTAGTCATAGAAATGTGTCCTGTTATTCAAACACATGTTTGCTATTATGGAAAATAAAGAAAATATTTTGGACATTTACTATTTATTTTTTTTATGAGAGTATTATGATTGTATATACAACCTCATAAATTTATTTTCAAACTATTATTTTTGTTTATCAATAAATAACCAATATCATAGTTTGTGGGTTATGGTGACCTATTAGTATTTTATCTCTCGCATATATCATTCTTGGATCTCAATTATTTTCATTTAGTTCTTCATAGATAGTGTGGGTGAGAGGTGGATTGAGATGAATGTTGTCTAATCTCAAGACAATTTTTTTCCATTGATTCATTCTTGTAGCTTTTTATTTTAGTTCTTCAGTTTATATAAATATAGTTTTACTACTTATTAAATTACTTTTGTTATCTTATTTATATCTTTTTTGATTTAATATAATTATGGGTGAAATCATTAGAAAAACATTTCTATTGATTCTATAGAGCTACTAACCATCATTGGGGTATTTGGAACTATATTTTTGTGTTATATCTTATTATGTTTTGTGTCAGGTAGTATGGAATCTTAGGGTGGTTCATTACAAATTAGTATCAGAGCACACATTCCGAATGTAACCTAGTATTTTAATATCACAATTTTTTTTTTGGATTTTTTTAATGGTAAGTCCTAGGTTAATATAGTTTGAGATGTTTGGGAAGAGAGAGTATAGATTGCTATTGCTTGTCTACATCCTCAATATACTGAGTAATGATGGTTTTTTTATCATCGTGTGGATTTTGTTTTGGTATTTTCTGATTGTATAAATGTTATTTTTGTATTTATCCCCTTTGAGTATGTAGGGGATATTTGAGTTTTCTCTTTTTCTTATTGTGTAAAAGATGAAGAACATGAGCTTTATTTATGGATATTTATAAGCATTTCTGTTTGGATTCATTATTACATTTTATGAGAATGAGAACATGTAATTGGGTCTAGTTGTCCTTATTTATATATGAAGTTTCATTTTTCTTATGCAGGATGAACATATTATTGTGTTCATCAATGAATTTGTCAATTTCTGATGTGTTCCAACATGATCTAAACCACTTTAAGGTAGGTGTTACAATGTAAATAATTTCTTTTTTGAATTTAAATCTGATAGTTTCATTTTATATTCATAGTCATGAAATAATTGATATATTAATATCCTTATGTTGTTTTGAAACCATTTTTGTCTGTTTTTTACATGGTTTTATTGGTTTTTCATGTGAAATTTTTGTTCATATATTTATATTTATTGTTTAGATATATTTGGATCTTATTAAATGAATTTCGGAATATTTGAAATGGTTTTGATAAGGGGATGATGGTTTTTAAATGGTTCTTAATCAATATCTTCTTTTCATTATGGGAATGTAAGGATTGAATTAGAATTTGCCCTTAAATAAGAGGTGTTGTACTCAAATCATTTAAAAAGATGTACTTAGTATTATTTCAATTTATTAATTGAAATGAGTGAGTGTTTTAACTTACTGTGTAAAAGCTATACTGGCTTCCATAAAGGCGTATTTATGGAAATTAAAATGGTATATATCTTGTTTTTATTTTTCTAATGGTTGATTGTAATGTTTTTAAAAAATAGAGGATTTTTAATCCACACATAATGTTTTATGTGGTTTGTAATGGTATGTGGGATACAGGAATGACTATTTTCAATGTTTTAAATTTTCAATTAATAAACCAATTTTGTGATGGTGACCTTGATATGATTTAAAGACTAGCTTTTTTTCAAAATAATTAATAAATTTCACTTTGTTGTGGAGTTTTATTAAATGGTGTATTACACATTTTTTATGTTTGATAAAAATTTAAAAAAAATATTACAATTGTGAAATTATCTTTATTTTTAGAATTCATTATAAATTGTTTTTTATTGGTTGTCATTTTTATGTTTTATGGGTTATGTTTTTTAAAAATGGGGTTTGGTTTTAATAAGTTTATATTGTGTTTCCCGTTGAAAATTTTTGTTGCAATATTGGTCACTTCCTATTTTGATTTTGTATTCCCCTAGAGAGAAATTATATATATATTTATTAAATCTAAAATTGAAACCATCATGATCCATGTGGGGATTATGGAGGATGTAAGGTTGTGATTAGGATATCGATTGGTCTGTCATTTTCATAATCATGGGTTTAGTTTGTTTAATGTGAAATTTGTGGCAAATAAGGGGTTAAATCTGGAATTTATTGGTTATAAATATTAAATCAGGTTTATAAATGGATATTGTGATAATTGGGTTTTATTGGATAAAAAAAAATTTAAATGAAATTGATGTTAATTATTCCTAATTGATAGAATGGCATGGGGGATTTTTTGGTATAATGATAATGGGATAATGAGAAATGATTTCTATATGTAAAAATGTTCCTAGATTAAAGGATGAGAATTATTTATGTATTTTTGAAGTATGAAATGTGAATTTTAGATTATTTTATTACTGTGGATGTTAAATTGTGTATGTGGAAAATTTTTAAACGATCATATAAACATGGCATAGTGTTATGTTGGGTATTGGATAGAGGAACTTTCCACAGATCAGGTTGGTTTGAGGCTCTAAACCCCACCCCTATAGTGAATTGGTTAGGGATTCATACTGAGGCCTGATTCCCATAATTGATGCATTGTTTTTACCTTCCTATATATATATATATCTTTGTATGTGTGATACACTATGTATCTGTGATAGAATACCTAGAATAATTCTCCAATGTTAGTGGGATATAATTATTTTGAAATTCATTCCATTATTATCTAGGGAAATTGACTTATTTCGTTTGGGATAGTAGTTGACCGACATTAGTTGTCGTGTAATAGACGGAACATCTAATCTATAGAACAAATAAAGAAAAGGACTGTATTGAATAATTTTGTTAATAGAACCATGTTTAATCTTATTTATCATGGCATAAAATTAGAACAATCTCTCTATTTACCAACTTGTACACTAGATTTTAGGATGACCAGACATGGAATTTTGGATCCCTTATGATGTTTTATGATTTTTTGGTATTTATTGATTAATTATTTTTTAGTTAGATGTTTGATATGTGGTAATGAGATATGTTGTGGCCATTTTTTCATTGAGTACATGTTGATGTTTATTCCCACATATTACATGATTTTTTTGGATACATTATTTGGAGCACCATTATGGACTTGGGGGGTAATTTAAGCATAGTGGGAAAATGATTAAAAGATGATATTTTTATCTACATGAAACAATTGAGATTTTTTATAAGTGAATAAGGTGTGTATGGTTTTGATATGGGACTGTCCTATGGATTTGTTTTGAAATGTGTGTGTTTGTGTTTGGTTTAGGAATATAAGGGAAATTTGTTTTGATGTTTTCTATGGAATTATATCCTAGATATTATTATTTATGTAAATTCAACTTTCTAAATTTATTTTCAATCTTGAATTGAAATTTATCCAAAGAAAACAAAATGAATATATTCAGCAGGTTTTTGAGACAAACATGGATTTTATATAATAATTATATATTTATTGGTTCTTAGTTGGATACTATTCATTCTTCTTGGATTACATAGGGTATAGTTTTTTGGATATTTTTAAGGTCTCTTGTTGAGATATTTATTTTTCACTTCTTACTTTCTGATAGTTATTTCTTGTAGTTATTTTGTTTTTTATTGAATAAATTCCTTATTATTTAATTATTTTGGTTATTGAATTTATATATTTTATTTTCTTATTATCATTTTTTGGTAGAATTCATTTAAAAAATAATTATAGCGATTCCCCGATGCTAGATGTTGGCTCAGGGGGGTCTAGAACACTGTTTGGTCCTTGTGTTGGATCTATTAGTGTGTCTGATCGGATGTAATACCATGATGGTTCATTACATAATCCCATGAAAAAGGATAGTGTGTTAAATACATGGGTTTCCAAAATTAACGGTGTATCATTACAACAATTTGATTTTCCATTGGTGGAAATTTGTATGGTTATACATAACAACAATTTTCAGTATGTAAAATCGCAGTGACATATCAATAGTGTAAGGAAAGTTCATAAAGTTTCATAAAATTGTTTAAAGGTAGAGATGTGGATCTATAATCAAATGGAAACAAAATTTTAATATATTTTGAGATATTTAAAAACATAATCCAAAATAATTTTATTTTAATTTAATATGTACAATAAATAGAGGTTCCTTGAGTAAAAACATGGTATGGAAGGATAACATGACAATTTCAACTGTATAACGGGGGTAAACTATGAATCATGGAAGGGATAAATGACTGTGAATGGGGATGATAACAACTTGTAAATATTAATATTTGTAATAAGTATGTGTAATATCTTATCCCATAAATAGTAGGAGGAGGATAATGTGTAAAACCTAAATAAAGTTCCTCAAAATTTAAAATAAAAAAAGTATCCCTTTCCATGAGAGAGTGATTCCAACATCACTGGGGGGGCTTATTTTGAGTGTGGGGTCACATTTAGAAGATTATTGAGAGGTTGTAGAAAAATATGGACATTTATTCTTGTTTTTAGAGATGGTAAATGGGATATTGTGTAGGATTATATAAGAAAATAGATGTGAGTTAATTTTTTTTAAAAGGTTGGGGCTGAAGTCTCAATTTATTATTAATGAAAATACCTCTTTATACTGGGTAGAGGGTGACCCATTATATAGCCTGATGGCCCATGGACAAGTGTCCTACATACAGGGCTCGAAAGCCCATTTTTTCCCCAAATGACCCCTCGATGAGAAGTACTGCTACAGTACCTGCACTGCTACATTACCTGCTACAATACCACCGCCACTACAGTATCCTGCTAAAGTACCTCCACCACTATAGTGCTGTCGCTGCTACAGTCCACCGCTGCTATAGTAATGCTACATTTCTGCTATAATACATCTACAGTGACCTGCAATAGTGCTACTACAGTACCCTGCTACAGTGCTCGGGAATTCTCCCCTGCCTGGATTTGATCCTGGGTCTTTTGGATGCCATAAAGGAGCATGAACCACTAGGGTATATGATCATTGGAAAAGGTGAGTTATTTATTATTTCCTAAAGTAGGTGATGATGTTCATATAATAATTTAACAAACCCCCCAAATATCCCTATGGATTTTATCCTAGTCCAACTTAAATAACAGTTTTTCTTTATACAATATTTCAAGGTTCCTGAAATAAAAAAATATAACCCTTGTTGATATGGATGTGAGTCATATTTATTAAGAATTAATTTTAAACCTTAAAATAAAATATTAGATTTTGATGATTCTTAATGGATTTATTAAAGTCATAAAATAAACTAAAATATCATTATTTTAGATGGGAAACATTTTTTATAACCTGGATTCCCTTTAAGTAATTTATTATATCACTTTGGGTTCATTTTGATGTAATGACACACATTGTATACTTATAATGAATTTAAGATTACCTGAAAGTTTGATTGTCATAGAAAAATATGAAAAGTACACTGTTGTGTAATTTTGAAGTGGTGAATTGAAAAAATTTATTTATATTATCAATATAATTTTATCAATAAGTGAATTTTTTACATTTAAAACAATTATATATATTTATTGAGGAATACTATGTTTTTCATGATAACAATTATCGAACCCCTATAAAAATTACATTTGATGTTATAAAAATATTTTATAGTTTATATTCAATAAAAATAAATTTATTTTACTATTTTACTAAATTATCATTTTTTATAATTCAATAATTCATCATTAATGAATATCATAATTAAATTTCATATTATATATAAATATAATTATATTATTATATCAAAATATAAATAATAATAATATAACAGCAATTATATGTAAATTTAACTACTATTATATTATAAATAGAATATAAATATACAAATAAATATTTTAACGAAAAATATTCATTTATTAGACCATTAAAGCCCCTATGTGTATAGTCCAAGATGGTGAGATTTTAATTGTGTGGTTATGAAAACATAGTGTGGGAAATGATATTGATGTACTTGAACATATTTCTTAAATGGTTTCTCTGATGATTTAGTTGTTGAATATCATATTGGGATTGGTCAGGGAAAAGTCCCATTGATGATATCTCCCTAATCAGCTATAAAAAATGGGCTTCATTGGGTATGATCATACTAGTTATGGAAGCAAATTACTAGGTTTTTTTCAACTAGATTGATCAAAACACTATACTTATACTAATCATGTGATTAATATTCAAAAGATATATTATCCCTGTTTAAGATTCTTACTTGTTTTTTTAATTTGATAAGTTACAATAAAACCAAATAAGTTAGTTTTCTTTTTGTGGCCATAATAGTTCATTTAATTCCATCAAAAAAAGTTATTTTATTTTCCAAATATTGAATCATTTCAAATTCAATTGCACATCATGGGATATCACAGATTTGATATATGAAATGTGGAAAATCATTGGTTAAATAAAAAAGTTGATGATTTTGAGATGGTATTCCTAAAAATTAATCCAGGAATAAATTTTATGATATTTGAATGAAGTGAAAAGGGATCTCTATGTATATTATCCCCTTAAAAGTTCATGATCTATTAGAGATGGCGTCTTATTACATATTAATTCCACATAACCTCTCAAAATTTCATTATGTATTCAATGTAACTCTCCTTACAATGTACATACCATATCCATCTCATGTGATAAACTTAGATGTTAAACCTCTATGTCAATTTATATAATGTGAAAAAAAATTATAGTTCAAGGATCATTGAGATAATATATTGTATAATAACAATAATCACATGATCAAAATTAATTGGACGACATAAAAATTTGTAGAAGATTCTTTTGAACCTGATGATATTATGAACCATAAGAATCCTTTATTAGAATGTATAGTTATTTTAGGGGGAAAATAATTGTTAATGGAGTACAATGTAACAACACTATCTTTCATGATATATATCTTTTCAATTTAATTTCTTCAATTTCTTATGATTAATTCAACCCTAAGCCAAAATGAGACATAATATATTATAATATTTTAATATTGTTTTTAAACATGAAGAGTTAATAGAAATAGAAACCATTTGGGAAAAATAATATGATTTAGATAAATAAAATATATTGATAATAATGTAAACATTTTTTTAGTAAATTCATTATATGATTTATAAATATATTATACCTAAAAATGGTTTTTATTAATTTTTGTGAGGAAATAATACAATTATATATATCCCCTTTGAGAAATATTTTTTGAAAAAATGATCTTATTTTAGAAAAATCATCAACTCCTAATTATTTTATCGTTAGTTTATATGAATTCCGAGAGAAGATATATTTTTCAATTAATAATGAAAAATAAATATTATTATTGAGAGAGATTGTTCATATAACAAATTTAAAAGTTTTTTTTATTTTGAATATTTTTTTGAATAGTTAAATTAGTTCATTTCTATTTTTAATAATAAAATATAGAATATTTGTATTAATTTTACATTGTCATTTGTTATAAAAAATATTTATATTGAATATAACATTTTTTTGATAAATTGGTTTTCCTCACATCTTTCTCATCTATCATAAAATTATATTATATAAATTATTTAAATCGAATTTTATATAATTGAATAAATTTTTTTATTTAAAATTATTTAATTATTTTAGTGATAACATAATATATATTTATAATGGAGATTAATAGCAATAAAAAATGGTAACCATATTTAATGATAAAATTGGTTATGAAAGATGGGAGAAAGCTAAGCGATAAGATTATATTTAACAATTTATAAATCCTAAAACCTATTTTATTTCCATATATAAACCTCATACCTTACAATAAGTAAATATATATCAATTTGAAAGCATTTTTATTGAAATAAGCTTTATTATAATGTTAACTTTTACAAAATTCTAATTGTTTCATATCCCCCCTATAAAATTCCCGCCTCATTTCTATTTTTTACACCACTTGGATTATATATCATAGAAAAAATAAAAAATATTCTCTTAGAAATTTAACAGACCTAATTTTTTTGTATTTTTATTCCTAAAATACAATTCCAAGGGCCCTTAATATGTTATATAAATGTGTCCATCCAAACAAGGTGTAATCATCATACGTAAACTATTTTAATTTTTTTCTTCTTATGTTTCATATAAAACAATGATAATCATTATAAAATACTAATTTCAATATCATAAATATATTAAAATGTTATTTTAATTATTCGACCTCTTTATAAACCCTATTTTCCATCAAATGAAATGTGAATGTTTTGGTTCGGTATATGTGTTGATTGTTGCTTCAATGTAGTGATATTATTTATATTCCCTCACTACCATTCATGGATGAAAATTATGTTGTATTTAATATTTATATATTATATTGTCGATGTAACCAATATCTAGAATTATAATATCATGTCTATCTTTATAAACTTCAAATCTGTCAGAGAATGATAATGTCACTAGTCTATACATGTTGACTACCACCACTGTGAAGCTATATGATTGGTTTTTAATTTATAATATTATTAGATGATAATAATGATATATTTAAGGACTGTATATATAATAATTTTTTATATAATAATGATTATGTTTAATGAATGTAAGAAGGGTCTCTATGTTTCAACTGGTATAAAATCAATGAATACATGAACTACACATTCTCAATATATTAATGTGACTAATGTTTTATGTTTTCTAATAAAAATGTTGTTGCATACATCATGTGAAAAAAAACACATAAAATTTACATCCATATCATCTTCATCTCCATATTCTTTCCCCTATTAATATTCTTTCTGATTCTTAAATCACCATAAATTTGAAAATCTAAGATATTCCCATTATCAAATTGATATTTCTTTCATTAAAAAAAGTATTATATAAATATCTTGATTATATATTGAGATATTTTTATAATTAATATAAACCACATTAAAAGATAAAGAACACACCTTTATTAAAAATGTATAATAATCCCTGGAAATTATGAATTATTCTTATGTTAATAAACTCAATTATTCTATTAATTATCTATTGATATATCTCCCCAATTTTAGAAAATGATAAAATATTCCAAATAAAAAAATTGTACTTTTAAATTGTTGAAAAATAAGTTGTTGTCTTGGTTTTTAATATCACTAATAAACCAATTAAATCAATGTAAAACATATTTTAATAACAATTTCCTAGAATATTGTTTTTTGTAATTATTATAAAATACATAGATGTTTAATTTATGAATGTAATTTGAAATGATTCATGAAATGGGAGGCAAATATCAATTCATATTTCATCATGAATCAGAATTTGAAAAAAATATAAAAAATAAAATTTTTATACTTTAGTCATTATTAACTAAAATTATCCGATAAATTATGTTTGGGTATCTAAACAATTTGGTGATCTATTCAATATTTAATGTGTCTTATAGTCAAAATACAAGATTAAATATGGGAACTAAATAGTGGTTTCTCAAGACTCACATGTTGGCATATCTCTAAATTCTATCAAATTGATATATTTTATGGCAGTCATGTCACCATTGGTGCCAACTCTTATGGTATGAAAATAAGTTATTGTATAATTTATTTATGCAAGTCAAATATTATAAAAAAAATTATTTATCATAATATTGTAATAGAATTTCATATGAATTAGTAAATATTGAGATATAGGTTATAAATTGTTTTTTTAATGTGTTTTCTAATGATTGATCCAAAAAATGAATTCTTTTGTTGACCATATATCATTTTCAGAGTATTTATAGTTCTAATATTAAATCCATCACATGATAAAATATAAAATTATTGAGTGCACAAGATAGTGATTCATGGATTTGGTATATAAACCATGGTCACTATAGAATAAAATCTGTTTTCAAACTCAACTATTATAAATTTGTGTGACTTTTATCTATCCTAAATTTCTAAAATGACTATGTTTGTGAAGATTCCCAAAATGGTATGTAACACAAATATTTTTTAAAACTAATAAATGATTTTATTCTTCTAAATCTCAACAATTATATCTTCATAATGTATTCAAACTATGTAATGTAGATGGTATATTTGGTTAATACTATACTTTTTACTATTTATAAATTTACATGATTCACTTAGGTTCACTTCATATATAATTAAAATGGAACCTAATAAAGAATGTATAATGATATCTAGAAAAGATGAATATATTAAATGTTTTAAAATTTTTTATATTCATTTCCATCATAGAAGATAATTAGGTAACAAGGTATCCAATTATTTATGACCATATCAAGGGCATAATCATAATTTTTCCATTATCAAACCCCCATAATGATGTAGTAGTAACGATTAATAATCAAAAAATACAATAAAACACTAAAGAATATTTAATTTAAATTAATTTACATCAATATATATATGTTGAGGCCATCAATACTACTTGTGTTATCATAAATCATATTCTCATCATACCTTTTATCAAAGAAGACCCCTTATAACCTTTTGAAAATTAAATCCCGAATTGGGTTTTTTTAATCATCATATTCAATAATTATTTATTCTCAATTACACATATAATATTACGTATTTCTTAAAGTTTGATGAATTTATATTTCTTTGTTAATCCAACTCAATAAATTCATAATGATTTATTATAAAATTGAATAAAACACCTGAATAATCAATTAATTTGGGTTTTTAAAGAAAATTTTATAAAATATATTGCTTTAAATTTTTTGGATAAAGATTTTTTAACTAAAACATTTTATCATATTAATTTATAATTTAAAAAATAATACCTAAAATTAATTACATAGAATTTTTAAACATAAAAATACTATATTGATCAAAATTATTTTTGAGATTTGAAAAATAAAACTCATACTTAAATATTAGTCTTAAATATGGTTTGCCATCCTTCGATAATCTCTCACATATCGCACCAAAATACGAATTACACACTTAATTATGAAAATTGGTTACATTATATACCTGATGAAATAATTAAATTCACACTAAATTATGTATAAAATCTCATTGAAAGTCCTAATGATTATCTCTCCATATGATCTATAGGGATTTTTAGTTATATGTTAAATGATCTGAGACATTTCACTAGAAACAATGATATTCTAGTACAAAAAATTTATAACTAAGAAGATGGAATATACATTAGTCAACTCATTAAAACAATATATTCGATACCATATATTATAATTTGGTCTAAATTATCCTAAAAGAATAATTTAATTATATTTTAAGTGATATTAAAATGAAATTTTAATGGTTTTAATATCTATAATAATATTATAGAATAACCTCTAAATTTTGGAGATCCATATTTTCCAAATCTTGTATTTAAAATTTATAATTATATTTATGGTTTAAAACAATCCATCATTATTGGTATAATTATTTTATCAGTTTTTGAACAAAATGTATTTAAAGTTTTAATGTATTATTCAACTAATTTAAAAAACAACTAAAATATTTATTTAAATATTAATTTTTTTAATGATATTAATTTTTTTTCTCTACCAATGAATCAGAATGTTTAGATTTTATATGACAAAAAATTTATTTGAAATGACCATTAGGTGTAAACTGATTTTTTTTATATTTTATGATTTCTTAATATAATTATATATTTTTCCTATATAATATAAGTAAACATTTTTAATTTTAGAATTATTTTTAATTTATCATTCTATGGATATTAATAAACACATGATAATAATTTTCCATAAATATAATTAAACATCAGATTATGATGGAATGATGGTAAAAAATATTTATAGAAGTTTTATTGTTAGTTCTATTTTAAATTCAATGACATATCCGTTAATCATATAAATTATATAACATTGTGATCATTTTCTATCAAATCTAGTGGAAAATCATTTAAAATATGCTTCAATGATTTTTAATTATTAAAAGGAACTACATATCATGAATTGTTTTATCAAATAATAAGTTTTTCTGAATTATATTGTTTTTTCAGCATCTTCTATTTTTTGCTGATAAATATATAAGAAATGTACCTATGGGAAATTTCACCTACTTGGAAAATCGATCATCTCCTATATTATTAAAAATAACAAAACTGTTTCAATCTCAACAGCTATATCAGAATTCATAGCCACAAGGATTTGTTACTCCAAAATAATATGGATAAACAAATTATGCTAGACTTAAAGATTAAATATGACCAGATATCAATATTAAGTGATCAAAATAGTTCCCATAATACTTATATAATTAATATCAGTTAATCTATCTGTGAAAACATTGTTCATTTGAACAACCTCTTAATACATCAATTCAATATGGGTGATATCATATAGTAATTTTTGAGAAAGGAATATCAACATAATAATATTCTCAAAAGACCTATTATTTTTTATCATTTATATTTTATTGAAGTTAAATTAGTATCGTCTTCTGTTAATAAATTCCATTTTACCATTAAACCATTAAACGAACACTCCCACAATGGTGAAATTGAACTCTATAACTCATCCAAATATCTATAATTAAACATAATAAAAATATAATTAATCAAATTACTAAATTATATAAACTTGATCCAGTAATTTATCGATTTCATTTGGATAACTATAAAATTATGTAAAAGGGCATAATTTTTTCATACATAAGGTCTGGGAAATATAAACCCAAATATTCATTTATTCAGTTTACCATAAACATCAATGATTATGTGATGAAAAAATTATTTGTGAAATGAAATATGATTATATTATGTTGTATATTTCAGATTTAATGTGAATATGCATTTTCTATTCATTTGATTTTTTAACATTAGTTATATGTGGACTATAGTTTACTTTCCTACTCTTTAGTGTATTAGAGTTCAAAATTTATATATATATATAATAAATGAATAGAATATACCACTTTGTGGATTCATTATCATTTGGAATCATGCTTTAGTGGTTTTTAATTATATATTTAATTAAAATATTATTACTTACGCGTGTATGGAATTTTTATATTTAATATTGATTTAAATATTGATATATAAACATCATGAAAAATGATTCATTATAAATGATTTATAGAATATGTTTACGTTAACATTCATCGGATTTATTTATGGTGATGGGTGGATATATGATAAACCAAGGGTTTGTGAACCAATTATATCTCTCAAATAAATTGGATAATAAAGAGTAAACAAGTTAGGTTTATACTAATAAATCATGGGAATATAATATGGTGGTTATTCCATGTTTAATAAATATTGATAATGCATTTGTTTTATGGTGACATACTTTTTATATTTTTTTTGATAATGATTCCACAAGTTATATTTATATGATTTATGTTGGATTGATATGGTATCACTGGAAACAAATTATTTTAATATGTAAGCTATAAATATTATGTTCTGTGTGTAAATTTTAGGAATTCATTCATTGAATAATAGATTTACTCTTCATTTTATGTCCCTTTATGGGATTTTTGTTCGCATACTAGTTATTCATTTGTTTCATCACAGGGTTTATCAATGGGTAATGCAATATATTAATTTAGGATTTATGTTATGATTATTTTTATGGAAATAAATTCGGTTTAATAAATATTCCTATTGAGAAAAAGGAATATTGTGTAGATGTGTATACATTGTATCTATTGAGACACAACGACGTCACATAATCCCATACACTCTTAAAAGAAAAAAATTTATTTGGAAATAAAATATTAAATATTTAATCGACACATTAAAATATTTATTTTTTGTGAAATTATGATATTTCATTAAGGTAGTATATGAAAGAATATTTTTTTAAAGACATATTAATGAGTATTTTAAATATAAATTCTATTCTAAATATCATATAATTGTTCTGGGAATTAATAAAATAAAATAATTACATATATTCACTATAAATCATCATTATAATACATAATATAATCATTAATAATTGGAAAAAAACTAACCATGAAAAAATCATTGATGTATAAAGTTAAACTATATAATTTATATTATGTGATGAATTCAGTTTCCTTATATCCAATAATTTTTTTCACTTGATCTCAATGTACTATATTGTAAATATATATTCATTAATTTATAAATATTGGGCCTATTATTTATTTATTTGATTTATTATATTTTTTAAATTTCATTTATTTTCATTTGATTCAGATATAAAGTTCAATATCCTTGTTATGGGAGATTTCCAAATGTTGTATTATGGTAAAATGGAATGTATTAAATGAGAAATGTTTTCGATTCAAAATTGTTGAATATAAATGACAATGGGATTTAGTTTTTTGAAAATATTATAATGTTGATATTTTGTAACACCCCAGAATGATAAAGGGTTAAATGCATAAATTATATCACTCATATTAAAAAGGTGATCCTTTCCTTTTGGGATCCTACAAGATTAGAAATCCATAGTTAATAATAATTTTATAGGGCAGTGATCATGACCGGTGACATTCTAGAATTTTAATCATGTTGAATGTGACTGAAGAAGCATCACACTAGTAAGAACATGTGTTTTCTTGTAGGTATTTTCATTTGCCTAATGACCTACTAAGGCATGTGGTTGGCTTCCAATTAGGGAACCAAATGTATGTGGGACCAAATGTTTTAACACATGAGAGAAAACCAAATTACCATGTAATGGCATGATGTTTTTGTTGTTATTTGGGCTAGTTGTTACATTGGGATTAGAGCTTGAACAAAAAGTATGTTCAATGGCCCTTCATATGTTGAGATTTAAGGTCAAAAATGTGGTAATCATGCTATATATTGGGGGGAGGTAATGTAACACCATAAATGATGAAGTATTAAATTACTAAATGACATTAATCATGTAAAATTAGTGTTCCTTTCTTTTTGAGAGAATACCTGATTAGAAATCCACAATTTTTTATGCTTGGGAAATACTAGTGATAATTTTTGGTGACCTTCAGGGAAATTTATCAGTGTGTGTGTGAGTGAGAAAAATGAAAACTGGACAAAAATGTGTTGTATTATGGATACTTTCATTAGTATGATGAAATTTCTAGGAAACTAGGTGGTCCCCAAGTAGGGAACAACATGGCAGTTGTTCAAATGGTGGTACATGGTGGGCTAGGATGCGACAACAATATTGGGGGTGGGGGTTACCAACTATCAGTATGACCAAGCTATAACTAAATCTTTGATGATAGTTATCCCTTGACAATTTTTATTTTCTTAAATTTCATTTAGTAATTATTATATTATAGATAATTCTGTTATAATATGTCTTACAAGTTTCATCTTTAAAAATTTATGTTCTTGACCTTTTTAAATTTAATTATTCCTTCTAATAAATGTAATTAATGTATATATATTTTCAATTTTTTTCTGTTTTATGTTTTTTATAGGGTCTATAATGTTTATATATCAAATGTAAATTAAACATAGTGGGTTCCTTATATCTAAAATTCCAAAATTTTCCTTATGAGAGACTTTCATTTTCAAATTAATTTTTAAAATCATAAAACCTTTTCAATAATTTTCAAATATTAAAATAATTTTTTCTAAAACAAATATTTTATTACATAATTTTACTATTTTAAAATTTTTTAGTATTTTATTTTACTTATTGTTCTATTTTATATTTAAATATTTTTAAAACATTATTTTGATAACATATATGAAAAATTATGTATCTGGTATTCTTATTTTTTTAATTTTTAATTTTATATTTTGTAAAATTATTACTAATTATGAGTATAAAATTATCTATATATAAATCTCTCTAAATATCAAATATATTTTTTTACAAAATAAAAATTTAAGTAGGTCATATGTACAAATGTTTAATGTTTTAATTTTTCAATGTAGAAGATGAAAAAAGAAAATTATTGTTATATATTTCTATAATTATTATTATATCCAAAATCACATATATTGGTATAATAAATTTATATATATTATGTATGTGATGTTTTCTAGAGAAACCTATCACATCGCTTCATTAAGATGGTAATCCACACAAATGAACAAATGATGCCATAAATTTTGAATGGATAAAAGGATACAAAAATATATGATATATTTTATTCATGTAATGATTATAAATTAATTATTAATATATATATAATAATTATTTCATTATTTAGATCCATAATATGTTGTTATTTAAAAATAATTTTTTTGAGGTCGTTGTCCACTGTACACAAAAACAATGGATTCACTTCCCATTTGATATAAGATGGATATGGATATAAGTTATGAATGTAACTTAAAAATATTATTAAAAATTTTGGTATTTCTATATGAATCTATTTTAAAAATATTTTAAGGATATAAAATAATAAATAGAACTAAATCTATTTGTTAACACCTATACAACTTTTTTAGATAAACTGTTTTTATTAAAACCTTGAGCCTTCTAAGATTAATATAATCCCCAAAACTGGCCAATATAACACATGTAAGAATGTTGGAAATTGTTTTTTAATATTACTGGATAAATTATAATTATAAAAATGTGTGAGGACGATATTGTAAGAGTTCTATTTTTATAAGTGAGGGTAAGGTAATTATTGAAATTTCATAGTCTTTTAAAATTCATATAAATTAATTTTAATTTTAAAGATTATCCAATAAAATTAGATTAAAATTTATTATTATTATTGGTATCAATAGAGTCATCCAATAATGTTTTGATTATATTATTTTATTTTTTTTACCGATGTCTATTTTTTTATCTCAACGATAACCATTTTTATTATTACAATGATATTAGTTAGATTTACAACACAACTCTTCATAAAGTTAATATAAATGTAATAGGACCTATTATGTAAATTGAATTATATTATAATCCATATTCAATTAGAAATTTTTTAATACATGATTTTTATAAATTTTAAATAATTGATGAGTATATGTTTTACTATAAAATATCAGTAGTCACTCTTTTTGAAATAAGAAATGTCATTGAATTTATTATAATTAAGATCAAAAATATGATTCCGATATAAAACTTTTAAAAAGTATTATATGTTAAATTTTTGAAAAAAATCATCGTAAACATTGAATCACCCAATAAGGATTACCTTTATTGTTAAAAAATAATATAACAGCTTTTTCATTAGATTTTAGAAGAACTGTGTTAGCATTATGTAATAATTTAAAATAATTATATAATCACTAATAAATAAACATAAATTACCATAAAAATTATATTTCTATTATAAAATATAATATTCGTTAATTACATATTTTTATCTATCGTTAAAATATACGAGTAACGTAAAACATAGATAATGATAGTTTATATTTTTCGTATCTTAAAATAATATAAACATAAAAAATCAATGGATAAAGTGGAATGGTCATATTTGATATGTTTTAGTATTTATTTAAATAAATAGGCTACTAAAAAATATTTTACAATATTTTAATAAATTTTTATAATATTTTATTATTTTTATCCATATTGTTAACATTTTTCTTTTATTGTGGGTATAAAAATTTAAATCTTTACCATTCAAAAAGACAAAACATAAAATTAAATAATTTATAGAATTTTATCCTCAATATTCCAACATTGGAATCCATTTTTGAAGAATTATTTTTAAAAAGTGGACAAATTTAATTAAATTAAATACATCAAAATTTTATAATATTTTTTTTAAATGACCTTTATGTAAAAAATATTTTTCCACCAAATTCATGTATAAAAATAATTAAAATTACAATAATTGGATGTTTACTAATAAAAAAGAACTAATTAATTTTCAAAACTAATATTAAATATAATTAGACATTGTTTTTATTTTAAAATAATATATGGTTTCTCACAAAATTCATTACATTTTACATTTCACTGAATCATAAAACATTTATGAAAAATATGAAAATATAAACATAATATAATTTTCACATGAAGAATTTAGAAATGAATAATATTATATAAAATTAAAATTCTATAATTTATTAAAAAATAATTTAAATAAAAACATATAAGCTAGGAATTCTCTATTTGGTTAGCAATGATAGTTTTTTTCCTTAAAATGAAAAATTAAATAATAATATTATAATGAATATTACTATATAATATCTATTGAATTAATGACTAATATATATGAAGAAGATTTATATAATTATTTTTTGGGGTTGTAAATTATTTGTCTTTTTAGTATCCAGATATGTAGCCTCCATTTATCCATACATATTCTTCAATGAGCACTACTCAAATTATCATATCATTAAACAAGGTAGAGGTCACCCTCATATATCCATCATTACCATTGTGTATATCTCAATTTAACCCTTATTTGTACCTTAATTACCATTACATAACCCCCAAAACATTATATGGATCTTATTCATTCCTAATGTAGCATCAATGAGGGTCAAATGATCTTCACAAATCATTTCATTGTTAAATATTCCCTCCTCATTTACAAAAAGGATCATGGAAAATATTTCTTGATCAATTGAAATTATAGTATTTGATATATTCTTATAGAAATTAACGATTATGACTTTTCTTAATTTTGACAATACATCAATATTGTAGAGGGGAATATTCCATAAATCATAATGATATTATTTATAATAAAAATTTAAATTTCAGATTTTCCTATATCCCATATTGAAAAAATCGTTGGTTAGATGTTGCTTCATATAACTTGATATAGATTGCACTCTATAAGAGAGAACCATTGTTCACCATCTATGCTAATCCTCATGATGGTTTCATACATACTATGGGATTTCTTGGGTCATCATGATATTGGTTTTTTTAAAGAATCACCATGGAACGAAGGGTTTAAATTCCCCATGTGTGTGATATTATACTTCTACTCTTTATCTAGTTAATATGAAGATATAATTTACCTTTATTATACAAATTTTTCAGTGATTAAGTTTACTTTATATTGTATACATGTAATATTTCACAATTATATTTCAATAAATAATTCCCAAAACGAAATATATTAATGATTTAATTGAAAAATAAGATGGTAATCCAAAGAATTTAATGATTAATATTTTAAAATATTTATGTGTTAAATATTAACATGACTATAATTATTGTCCTAACCCAAATAGGCTAAAATTATGTATTTATTATCATTATATCCTCATATATCTCTACCCATGGCCCCAATGTCCAATTCCTAATTCATGTGAATACACACATATGAAAATTTCATATTAAATTATGAAATATGTTATATATAAAAAATGAGTATTAATGGAAAATTTTGTTGATAAAAAACATTTTAATTCAATCTAGATGTATTATTCATAAAATAGTTTTAAAAACTTAATAAAACTCCAATGAAGAAATTTTCTACCAAATTATAATAAAAAATGATGAAAAATAGTCATATTACCATAATATATTATCCCATAACGCACTACATTTAACATATTTGGAAGACATCATCATTAAAGTGGTCCAGATTAGTATAACCTTGAATGAAATTGAAGATAAAAAAATGTAAAGTGTAATTACATAATCCATTTAAAAACATTAAAATACAAACATATATAATAATACTATATAAAAAAAAAATTGACATTGTAGAATTCAAATCAAGTGGTGTCTATTTATAAATTGTATCGCATCCACCATCGATTTTTTTTTTCAAAACATACCAATTCTCAACTTTAAAAATCATTTATTAGATACATACATACATACATATATATATAAATGAATTCCATTACCAAAATATACATTTAATAAGTTACATGTAAATTTTATAATGATGAGAAAAACATATGCCCTAAAATATATTTTTAATGGTTTTTATAGAAAAAACTTATGAAGAATATAAATCTTGATAATTGGTAAAATCAGTAGCCTCCATTGTATTAATAATGATACATAATAAATATTAAAATTAATCATACCTACATAATTAATCAACCAACTATATGAATTGTACATCAAATATATATTACCTCCATTATTTTAAGACATAATATAACATTCTTCTTTATGAAAAAATTAAGAACATAATATTATTCCAATGGGTTACACACTGTTATACACTGATATTATGATTTTAGATTATTCATTTCCCTTTAATTAATATAATTATAGTGATATAATGGTAAATATTACTATATAATACCAAATTTTTTAATGAATAAATTAATTATGTTACATACAAAACAAACCTATACATTAATAAATCACCCTTTTAACTATTAAAATATCACACACTATAAATAAATATATAAATTATTTAAAATGTAATTATATAAATTAATAGGTGGTAATTCATATCAGACATATATAATGAATGAAAATTTTATTTCTGAAGGAATTTATAAAATCATTATATATGATTTACCATATTGAAAGTGTCAACCCCAGACAGATTTTATTTTTTTGTGTTTCTTAAATGATGTCAATTTAATATTTTTTGTATATCATCCTTTAAAAGGTTATTTATTTTTTGAGGAAATTATATTTTTAATCTATTTTATGCCATGTTGTGGATAACAGGTTCATGGTGTTTAATTGATTGATTTTCCTAAGTAGGGTTTTCTAATATTTTATGTGTTATGGGTCATGAATTTAGTAGTGATTGTTGCTATTCCATGGTGCGGGAATCATAGTGGATCATGATGAATAGTAGGATATACTGAGTTATGATGGATGGTAGTTAGAGAATCCTACTTTTTTATTAAGGAGGTAGACCAAATAAAAGCCTGAGTAACCACACCATAGAGGCAATGGAAAGCTGCACCACGTTGATGCTTATGTGTATATTCCATCTGGATTGGTTGTTAGGAACCATACATCATAGAGGTGGTAGGCTTTATCATAAAAACATGGGGACACATATTTTGGTTCGTCCACTAGGAGTTGTTGTATTCCACATTTCATATGAGCTCATTATATAGTATTTATATCAATGTTTTTAGATTTTGAATTTCATTAATTTACCCCTATATGACTTACACACCCATTTTTGGATTTCACTATACTAAATTTACATGATTTCATCTAATGTATCCCTAGTCAATACCTCATTTCATAAATTATTGTCACCTATTACTCAATTAATCTATCGTTTCTTCAAGAAAAAATACCCTAACCTCCCTATACCCCACCCCTTTCCATTTTTATATCATCCCTTGTATCCCAAATATGGTCATAATTATCCATTCATCTTCTTAATTGTATTCGAATTTGAGTTATTTATTTTTATAGGGTTTGTATTATCTCATTGGGAATATTTAATGACTCTTGTTGTTTGGTAAACACATAGTTTATATAAAGTGTCATGTTAAGGAAGTTATTTCACATCTTCATTCATTTCATTGATAAATAATTCATGCTACTGTTTTCAAAAAATGCATTTAAATATAAATTATTAATATTTAAAAAATTATAGTTGTTTTTATGTAAATATTAGGGTTTTATAAACTAATTTCATAATACATGAAATGTGGTTTTTTGTATTTTGTGTCCAATTATATTCCTAAATGGAATTTTATAGGAATTCTTATATTCAATTAAATTTTGATGCCTTAAATGATATAATTTGGATTGAGTTTTTTTATTGATCTATTTATTCAATTAAACATCATTATATGATAATTAAAATGAGTTTAATTTTTATATTATATATATATATGTGAAATAATATTATAATCATATATATTATTATATTCTTTTTACAATTTATTGGTATTATGTCTATGATATTTCAAATTAATTTTTAGTTTACTTATCATTCAAAATATGTCTAAGATTGATACATGGGTTTCAATGGTTATCTAGAAAGTATATAAAATATATTTATAAACTAAAACATAAAATTCAATATTTACCTTGTTAATGGAATTTAGGATTAAAATTTAGTTTGAAATAGTTTCAAATGATTAATTAGAAATTTTATTAGTAGTTTAAAACTCAAAGGCCAATTTCCATCTTCTTACAATGTTTCTTCTTACATTGTGATACACATTATTTGTAATAATTCTATTATTATAATATATGTAATTATTGAATTTTTTGTGATTTAGGGTGTTTTTTAGCTTAAATATTTTGTTTTTTTCAATTTTGGGATTTTAGAGGTTGGATTATGTGGCGTTATTGTGATAAATTGATTTATTATTTACATGGGATAAATTTTTCCACCACCTATTGTTTCCAAATTCATAGGTGCCCATGGAAATTAAATTAAATTTTATTTGACGTTTAATATGCTAACTATATTAATGCATTGGATAATATCCTTGACTAATAGACATGTACTGATTATGATGAGATCTTTTAGTTAGGCTTGTTAGAGTAGGATGGATATTTATTGAAAAATAAAATCATTTATAAGCTCATCGGTGGTTCCATCTATGTATATCAATGATTTTTAAAACTCATATTTAAAAATATAAAATTATTATTTAAAATATATTAATTGTTCATCAATATATGTTTTTATACTATTTTTCTTTGATTCTTATTATTTCATCATGTCATGTTTTACATGTTACACTATGATTTTTCCCTCATATTGTAAAACAGTATTACAAAACCTATTTTCACAAAATTTATTTATAAACTTCATTACTACCAAATTAAGTACGTTTCATAAAATTTATGTTTTTTAGTTTAGGTTATATAATTATATTATACATATTTGAATATTTATTGTTTTTTATTTTATTTAAAGTTATTTTTAAAATATGTTTTTGTAGATAGGTTTAAAATATATTATTAACATAATGTTTTAATATTATATACAATACTATAATAATTTTTATATGAATATTTTATTATTCTTATCAGTAGATTTTCATAATGTTATGAAAATACTATTTTTAAATATTTTATTTAAATATATATTTAATCGAATGTTTAATTATTATAAATGCATAAAATATATATTAGTGGAAACCCATTAGATATTTATTATTATACCCAATATGTATGACATAGTTACGAAATAATTAGTTTCTCTTACAAGATTAATTCTGGGTTTCACTTCAAGAAAAATGATGTTGAGTTTGGTTGTGAGTACAAAATCCCAATGTCATATTTTGTAGAATTTGGTTTTATATTGTATAATAGATTAATATGACATATCATATTTCATATAATTATTTTTTCTTTAGAAATAATTTTATTATAAGTATAAGGCCCTGACCTTAAACATTACTTACTATTGACATATTTAAAGAATACACGATGGGGATCTTTTTATGTTTAGAGTTGTAGAGAATTAGATAAAAAATCATGCATTACATTCCACATATAAACAAGGTCGTTACATAAAAGATAGTATTCATTTTTCCCATCAATGAAATCATATTTAAAATAAAACATGGATTCTTTCTTGACACTTCCTTGACACTATCATCACATCATGTACTTTTCCATTGACATGGAAAAACATTTCAAAAACATGGAAGGAGAATTAAAAGCTCACTAAGGGATATAAAAATACGGAATAAAAACATTACTATATTTATACATAAGAATCAATGAAATCATACTTTACTCATAAAACATATGGACTTTAAAATACCTCATAAAATCATAAGAGTAATGAATAAATCATAGAAATAATAAGTCATAAAGGCAACTTCAGGCATTCATAACATTATTACGTAGGGAGTAACAGTCCTGGTTACGCATAGAACACCCATCATAGTATATTCCCTAAATCTCTTCAGAGAAACCTTAGCATTAAACTCCTTAGTGTTACCTAATTCATAGGATAGATATATCAGGCTCACCCACAATTATTTTATCACGGAACCAACTGTCTTCATAAATAATGCCCAAGAACCATAAAATAATTGTATCACATAAAACATGCATAAAGGAAACATAAAATATCTATATTTCAATCACATGATTTCAATACAACACATTTATATAATCAAAATATTATCAAAACCATTTTCAATACCAAAAGAAAAGAATATTAATCATGGTATTTATTTTTAATTTTTAAAAAAGTTATGGCTTGTAGAGGAAGCCCAAACTCAAATAATGGTCACAACGGTGGAGAAGTCATTGTCGCCGCATTCGTAAGACAAAAACATTCCATTTTGTTTTTTGAGTAAAACAATCTGTATAGAAAAATTATTTTTGAATAAAATCAAAATTCAAAGGGTTTTATAAACTGTATTAAAGAAATTTCTATATAAAACAAAATATGCCACAATGAAATGATATTGAGATGAAGTCCCTTACGTCCTGTCCGAAATGACATGATCATTATTTAATATCCTGAATAATAAACTAGAGATAATTTATACTTTATTAAGAACCTTATTCAAATTCATTATCCCTTTTATATCACTTAATACCATGTTATTATCATTGTGTAATCATTTATGTTAATAACGGTCATTTGGTAGATCTGTGGTCCTTGAGTCAAAAATAAATTTCTTATAATTACAAGCAGTTCATGTGGTAAAATATCGATTATATCCAGAATTATATTCATGATGTAGATATCATATATATAATATATATCCAGTATATATGATC
Organism: Viscum album; assembly: GCA_963277665.1. Classification (NCBI taxonomy): domain Eukaryota; kingdom Viridiplantae; phylum Streptophyta; class Magnoliopsida; order Santalales; family Viscaceae; genus Viscum; species Viscum album. Next base: position 837,693,453 of record OY728138.1, read on the forward strand.
ATTTATAATATTACATAACATTTAGATGTAATAAATGAAATTCATCGTTCATAGAGACGGTAAGTCGTACATACGCATGAATTCTACTTTCATTTATATTTCATATTTAATGGAATAAAATAATAATGATATAAAGGTATATTATAATTCCAGTATAATAAAATATATAATATAATTAACTCCATCCCTTATACGTCCCACATATCAAGTTAACGAATAAAATCATTTTGAGGGGGCGGTAGTCTGCACTTCCTAAAATGAAATTATCGCATTTTCCAATAATGGAAACCATAAAGGAATTCCATAAATTAAATATACCGAATCATAAGAAAAACAAAAACATGACATATATCATATATAAATAGAGTGATGTATTAATGGTCACCATGAAAGGTGTTAAGAGAAGTTTGTGCTATCATCATTTCGTGAGCCAGAAATTCACCATTCATAGAAACAGTAAGTCCTTTATCCATTAGACAGAGGTGTGTGTAGGTGTAAATAAAATACATCTCATAAAAACATCCTATTATTTTTATGATAATTGTGTTGTTACAAAATAATGGAATAAAAAGAGTTTAGGGGGTTGTAGAAGCAAAATAAAACAATAGAAAATTAGGGAAGACATTACCTTTAAATCGGGTGACTCCCCTTGGATTGAACCAAAAAGGTTTCTTGAAGAGCTTTATGTCTATGGTAAGGATTCTATGATTAAGAGAGGTACGTGGAGATATAAAATTTTCATATTCTGGATGATCCAATGGCTTGAGAGGTCTGGGTAAGGAGGGTAGAGGTGGGGGGCCTTTTATAAGAGGGAGGAGGGGCACACTTGGAAAGTCATGAAATGTTACTTTATTTTAAAATGCGTTTATGATTTTAAATGTCCCAAAATGATAGATTTAAAGAATAAGGTAACTAAGGTTCTATATCCACCCATAAAATAGGTTTTTTGAAAAGTTTATGTCTTAGATTTTACATTATCTTTTAATTTTATTAAAATCATTCATTAATGAGGTAATCGCTGCTCATAATGGTGTCATAAATAAATTAATTAATTTAATGTCTACAAATTATAAAAAAATATACTATTATGTAGGAAATATTTTTAGATTTCTAATTACTATTTATAGTATAAGATATCATTTACACAGAAAAAACTCAAATTGTTTTATATAGGTTTTACATACTTTTTTGATATTATCCTTTCATTAAAAATAAAATGATTATGTGTCACTATCACCCAAAAGTGATTTCATGGGGTCCCTAAGTTGGAAAAAATCATCCCATGGTCGTCCATTACACAACCAGTAGTATTATGACACATTTAAGGGTCATTTATCGTTATTATGATATTATTTTATTATCCTTAACTACCCGATTAATAATTAATCATGATAATTAAAGATAATTACTGTAATTACTATTAATAATGTACAAAAACTAAGTTGTCTTAATTTCAAAATTTGGACCTTATGATTCGAAATGTGGAAGCCATTTTACGAAATCCCAAAAACCTAAATTGTTGTAATTAATTTATAAATTTTTCTAGTTGTCTAAACAAATACTGTGTTTTCTTGAAACAATATCTATGAAAAGTTTGGCACTTGTTTATGCCCAATTCCAAAGTGAAATACATTACAATGACCAACATTGAACTAAATGGTAAAAATATATTCTAATTGAACTTTAAAACCAATAGAAAAGATAATCTATCTATATAATTAAATTAGATGAAAAATCAGTTTGGAAGTGAAATGCAGTATTTTTCAATATTCATTAAAAATGAACATTGTCAGAAAAATACCAAAAATTTATCCATAGTAAATTATAATGTATCAATCCTAAATAATAAGTTTATTTTGACAAATAGAGCTTATAAAATTGTCATAAGTTTTATTTAAAAATGGGTTTCCATTAAAAGGCGGTAAACAATCTTTAAAATTATTAAAGTATTCTATGCTTAAGAATGGATTTATTCTCATTTAAGCCTCTAAAACACTATATAATTCATAAATAGAAATTTATAAGAAAATATATAATTCATTAATTACTTGGTATGTTAAATCTTTCCAACCTTTATAAAATTGCACCTTCGCAATTTATTTACTTATCGAATAATTATGGGTATTTTTCCCTCATTGAATTTTCATATTCCTTTGTTGCCTCTTCAATGAATTGGTTTTTCCCCAAAACCAATACATGATGAATCACTTTATTTCTCAACTCTTGATCCATGTAGTCAAGAATCTGGACCGGTTTTTCCTCATAAGACAGATTCTCTTCCAGCTGAAGTACCTCTGGGCTGAAAACATGTTATTGATCTGGCATGTACTTCCTTAACATTGAAACATGGAAAATATTGTGTACCTAAGATAAACTCAGAGGTAAAGACACTTGGTATGAAATTGATCCTATTCTCTCCAGAATTTCACATGGTCCTATGAACCATGGACTTAGTTTTCCTTTCTTACCAAATCACATCACACCTTTCCATGGTGAAACATTGAGAAAGACATGACCACCTTCCTCAAAAGAGAGATCATTTCTCCTGTTGTCTGCATAAATTTTCAGCCTGCTCTGAGCTATTATCATGTGCTTCTGAATCAGTTGAACTTTTTCTGCAAATTCTTCTACTAATTCTGGTCCCATCAACTTCCATTTACCCACTCTCTCCCAAAAATCTCGAGATCGACATCGCTTCCCATATAATGCCTCAAATGTTGCCATCTATATACTGGAATGAAAAATATTATTATATTAAAACTCAACCAAAGATTGATGTTGGTCCCAACATCCCAAATAATCCTTTGAAGAAGCATGTAGCATATCCTCAAATGTCTGAATTGTTCGTTCTGATTGCCCATATGATTGAGGATGAAAAGCATTGCTAAAATTTAATTCAGTACCCAACTACTTATGAAGGACTTTCCATAAATTTGAAGTAATCATAGGATCATAATCAGATACAATGGAGAGGGGAACTCCATGTAACCAGAATATTTCTTTGTGATAATGACGAGAAAGTTGATCTAGGGTAAAAGTATCTCGTATATCAAGGAAATGAGAGGATTTAGTAAAGAGATCATTAATAACCCAGATTGAATTATTACATTGAGATGTCTTCAGAAACCCCATAACTATGTCCATGGATATATTATCCCATTTTCACTATGGTACTAGTAAAGGCTGAAGAATCCCTTTCTGTAACTGCCACTCTGCTTTAACCTTCTGACAATTAAAACATTTCACAGTAACATCATCAATGTCTCTATTCATTCTATCCCACCAGTAATACTCCATAAAATCTCTATACATATTAGCACTAACTGGATGAACTGAAAATAGAGAACTATGATCTTCAAATAACAACTCTCTCTTCAACTATTAATCACAAGGCACACACAATCACTTCCCATATATCAAAACACAATCATTATCAATGTTGAATTCAGGAAACATGCCCTTCTGAACCAGCTCAACTTTTCTCTACATCTCACTGTCTTGCTTCTGTGCTTTCTTAATTCTGTCTGATAGAGAATATTTTCTCTGATTCCTAAAAATAAATAGAAGAACATCCTACACTAACAACTTCTATGCCAAATTTCATCAAATCCATAACCAAAGGATCACGTTACAAATGTAACATGGTTAATGAAGAATTACTTTTTCGTCTCAAAGTATCAGCATCATTATTTTATATTTCCGGATGATAATGAATTATACAATCATAATACTTGATTAATTCTATACATCTCCTCTATCTCATGTTCAATTCTTTCTAAGTGAATATATACATTAATCTTTTTGTGATCGGTATATATTTCACACTTTACTCCGTACGAATGATGCTTCCAAAATATTTAAGCGAAAACAACATCAGCTAATTTTAAATCATGTGTACAGTAATTTACCTCATGAGTTTTCAACTAAGGTGAATCATAAGAAATTACATGATCATTTTTCATTTTGACGAAACCATGTCCTTTCAATGAAGCATCACTGTAGATAACAAACTCTCCATTCCTGGATGGTAGTGCCAAAACTGGAGCATTCACCAATCTTCTTTTCAATTCCTGAAAAAAATCATCATATTCTTTTGTCCAGATAAAATTAACACCCATCCTTGTTAAAATAGTCATTTGACTATATAACCGTGATATTTTTTAACAAACTTTCGTTAATAGCCTGCTAATTCAAGAAAACTACAAATCTCGATTACATTTGTGGGTCTTGTCAATTCTTCAACAAAAATTTTTTTGTATGATCAATTGTTATTCGATCTTTAGAAACAACTGACCAATGAAAAAAAATTTGTAACCAAAATTCACACTTTCTGAATTTATCATACAATTTCATTTCTTTTACGGTTTTCAAAATAACCCTTAAATATCTTTCATCCTCCACTTTACTTTTAAAAAAACACCAAAATATCATCAATGATAACAACCACAAATGTATCCATGAACTCAGGGAAAATTTTATTCATAATCTCCATGAATAAAGCAGGTGCATTGGTTATCCCAAAAGGCATTACTAAAAATTCATAATGGCCATATCTTGTATGAAACACGATCTTCGGAATATATGCATCATTTACCTTCAACTGATGGTAACCCAATCTCATGTCAATTTTGGAAAAATACTGATATCCCTGTAGCTAATCAAACAAATCAACAATATGAGGCAAATGATTTTTGTTCTTAACAGTGATGTTATTCAAGGATCTATAATCAATGGAAAGTCTCATTGAACAATCATTCTATTTAACAAATAAGATAGGAGAACCCCGGGGTGATGTGCTAGGTTAAATGAAACCTTTATCTAATTAATCTTGCAATTGATCCTTCAATTCCAAAAGTTCAATTTCAGTCATTAATAAAGGGGTTTTGAAATTTGATTGGCATCAGGAACTAAGTCAAAAGTAAATTCAACATCCTGATCTAGTATTATTCCAAAAAATTCGTCAGAAAAAACATTAGGATACTCATTTACCACTAGTATATCATTAATTTGAATGTTTCCTTTTTTTCCAACAATATGTGCAAAGTAACATTAATTTCCATATTATACATGTTTCTCAGCCTCTTGATATGTTATCAATATTAAGGGTTCAATCTTGTACAAAAACTGAAAATCTTTCTGAGAATAAACTTCTTTTGCTATACAGTCAATCTTAGCAAGGTAAACGGAGAGCCAGTCCATACCCATGATAACATCAAACTATACTATAGTTAAAACAAATAATGATTTCAAGTAGGTTCTTTCCATAGATAAGGATAGGAAAATTTTAATAAAGTCTTTTTGAATCAACATTTCACCCATGTGTTTTTACCAATATTTTAGGAGTCATTACATGATATGGTATTCCCAATTTACCAGAAAATTTTTCAAAGATGAAAGAATGTGTAGACCCTGAATCAAACAACACACAAGACTAATCTGAAAAAACAAAAAAAGTAACTGATACCACTTCATTTGACGGCCCAACATATGATGAAGTAGTTGTGAAGGATTTCACCACAACTTTCTGCTTGTAGTCTCAATGATTACCAAAATTTGATCTCTTTTCCGAACACTCGTTTTCATAATGACCCATCTCATTACACTGGAAACATTTGACTAACTGTAAATCAAATTTTTTCTTACCATCACACTGATCTTTTCTAGTGCAATCAAGAGCCTTAGGTCCCATCTTACCACATCATTAGCACTTTCCATAATTCAAAAGACATTCCCCAGAATTATTTTTACCACATTTATCAAAAAATGAAAATTTACTTTTCTTAACATCATATCTTTTTAAAGAATTATTACCTTTCTCCTGCACCTCAGTCTCTTCCTCTGTTGGTTTTCATAGAACACTTCAACAACAACAAACTCATTTTCCACCTTATCATCACATTGAACAAGCTTTTCATAACTTTTTTACTCACGAGAAACCAATGTCATTCGATATTTTGGCTTTAATCATGAGTAAAACTGATTGATTTTACTATCAAGGTCTCGGATAAAATTTGAATCATACCTTGAAAATCAAGTGAACTTTTTTCATAAGCATCCATTGAGTCGTCGTCTTGCCTCAATTCCATGAATTTAATTCCATCCTATGTCTAACAACCTTAGGAAAATATTTCTCAATTAACATACCTTTGAACAAATCCCAGTCAAGAGAATCAATATCATCAGCATCCATAATATTTTTAACCATTAACCACCACTGATCTTCTTCAGCCTCCAAATGGTAAACAAGAAGACTAACCTTTTAATTGTATGAACACCCCATGACATTGAAAAACCTATCTAGTGCTTTAATCCAACATTCATCTTGCAGAGGGATAGACAATATTCTGAATGATTGGGGATGTTTCCTAATTAAGTGTTCCACCACTGACATTTTCCTCTGAGGTTGATCTGGCAGATCTCATGCATGGATTCCACCACCATTTATCTCTTGAGTCAAATACACCATTGATGAAAATAACTGTTCAGTTCCAATTCTGACTATCTCTAGATGCTCATTTGGAAGGCCATTTCCTTCTGTATGCCTTCATAGCACTGCTTCCTTGTTTCCTTTACGGAAAACCATTCTGAACAAACATGTCATTGATAAAGCAACATTGGAATCTTCAAATGTTATATCATTTCAATTTTCCCAAGAAAAATATTTTTGTATAATCATTTAATATAATTCTAACTCTTAAATTTATCTAAACCAAACTCTGATACAAACTATAATTCCCCATAATTAAACATTACTTAATCTTGAGATATTTAAAGAATACAAATTAATGATCTTTTCAGGTTTAGAGTTTTATAGAATTAGATCATAATTCATGCATTACATTACATATTTATACAAGGTGGTTACATAAAAGAAAGTATTCATTTTCTACATCAAAGGAAACATATTTAAAATAAAACATGGATTCTTTCTTGACACTTCCTTAACACTATCATCACATCATGTACTTTCCCCTTGACCTATGAAAAACATTTCAAAAACATGGGATGATCATAAAATGCTCATTAAGGGATATAAAAATACAGAATGAAAACATTAGTCTATGTATACATAAGAATCAATGATATCATACTTTACTCAAAAAAAATAAGCACTTTAACATACCTCATGAAATCATATGATTCATGAATTACTCATAGAAATCATAATACATAAATGTACCTTTATGCATTCATAACAATCTTACGTAGGTAGTAACCGTCATGGTTACGTTTGAAATACCCATCACAATATATTCCTTAAATATATTTGGACAAACCTTAGAGTTTAACACCTTCGCATTACCCAATGCATTAGAGATCTATATTGTGCTAACCTGTCCTAAGTTTATCACTTAACCACCTATCTTTCTAAATAAATCCCAAGACCCATAACGTAATCGTATCACATAAACCATGAATAAAGGAAACCTAACAACTCCACATTTCAATCACAAAATATCAATACAAAACATTGATATAATCTAAAAATTATCAAAACCATTTTCAATACCAAAATAAAATAAAATTAAATCATGGTATTTATTTTTAATTTTAAAAAAAATGTTATGGATTGTTGAGGAAGCCGAAACTCAAATAATGGTCACGGCGGTGGCGAAGTCTTTGTCTCCGCATACGTAAGAAAAAAACTCTCCCATTTTTCGTTTAGTAAAAACCATTGTATAAAAAGATTCATTTTGAATAAATGTAAAAGTAAAAGGGTTTTATACACCGTATAAAATAATGTTATGTATAAAACAAAATATGCCTCAATGAAAGGAGATTGAGACGAAGTCCCTTACCTCGTGTCCGACTTGACTCGATCATTCGTTAATCCCATGAATAATAAAGTAGAGTTAATTTATAATTTCTTAAGATCCTTTTTCATGTTCATAATTCCTTTTATATCACATATTACCATGTTATGAGCATTATGTAATCATTTATGTTAATAACGGTCGTTTGGTCGATCTTTCGCACTTGAGTAAAAAATAAATGTCTTATAATTACAGGTTGTTCATGTTGTAAAACATCCATTATATCCCAAATTATATTCATGATGTAGATATCATCTATATATTATATATACAGTATATACCTGAATTTATAATATTAGATAACATTATAGATAATAAATGAAATGCACTGTTAATGGAGACTGTAAGCCGTACGTACGGATTAACTCTACATTTATTTCTATTTTGTATTTAATGGAATGAAATCATAATGATATAAATGTATATTATAAATAAAGTATAATATCATATATAATATCATTATCTCCATCCATTATGGGTCCCACATATGGCATTAACGAATCAATTCACTTTGAGGGGGTGGTAGACCGCCCTTCCTAAAATGGAATTATCGCTTTTACCCATAATGGAATCCATAAAGGTATGACAAAAATGAAAAATAAGTAATCATAAGGTAACCATAAACATAACATATATCATATATAAATAGAGTGACATCTTAATGTCCACCATGAATGGTTTTAAGAGAAGATCGAACAATCATCGTTTCATGAGGCAGAAATTCGCCATTCACAAAAACAATATGTTCTTTACCCATAAGATGGAGGTGTGTGTAAGGGTAATTAGAATACTTCTCATAAAAAATACTAGAATTTTAAAAATACTAGTGTTTTACAAAATAATGTAATAAAAAGTTTTTAGGGGGTTGGAGAAACAAAATAAAACAAAAGAACATTAGAGAAGACATTACCTTTAAATCGGGTGACTCTCCTTGGTTTGAACTAGAAGGGTTTCTTGAAGAGATTTATTCCTAAGGTAAGGCTTGTATGATGAAGAGTGGTATGTGGAGAGATAAAACGAGTAGTTTTTGGCCCAGCCAATGACTTGAGAGGTGTGGGTAAGGAGGGTAGAGGTGGGGGACTTTTTTAAGAGGGAGGAGGGGAACTCTGGGAATGTCATGAAATGTTACTTTATTTTAAAATGACATTCGGATAATAAAGGTCCCAAAATTAAATATTTCGAGGATAAGATGATAAGGGTTCAAAATAAAACCATCCAATAGTTTTTTGACAAGCGTATGTCTTAGATTTTACATTATCTTATCATTTTATTTAAATCGTTCATTAATGATGTAATCACCACATCATCATGGTGTCATAAATAAATTAATTTATTTAATGTCTAAAAATTATAAAAAAATACTATGATTTAGGAAATACTTTTAGATTTCCAATGACTATTTATTATCCAAGATATACTGTACACAGACAGAACTAAAATTGATTTACTTAGGTGTTACATACTTTTGTGATATTCTTCTTTCTTTAAAAATAAAATGATAAATTGTCATTATCACCAAAAAGTGATTCCATGGGGTCCCTAAATTAGAACAAGGAATCCCACGGTCGGCCATGACACAACCAGTAGAATTAGGACACATGTTGGTGTCTTTTGTTATTATTATTCTATTATGTTATTCTCCTTAACTACCCAATTACTAAATAATCAGGATAATTAAATATAATTACCGTCATTACTATTCATAATATCCAAAAAAAGAAGAGTCTTAATTACATAATTTAAACATTATGATTCCAAATATGGGTTCGATTTTACCAAATTCAAAACATAGAAATTTCAGTAATTAATGTAATAATTATTACTCTTTTCAAAACAAATACCGGGTTATTTTGAAACAATATCTATGAAATGATTGGCACTTCTTTATGCCCAATTCCAAAGTAAAATAAATTAAAATGACCAAAATTGGATTAAATTGTAATAATATATTCTAATTAAAAATTAATACCAATTAAAAAGATAATATATCAATATAATTAAATTAGATGAAAAAGCAGGTTTGAAGTGAAATGCAGTATTTTTCACAATTCATTAAAAAATGAACATTGTTAGAAAAATACCAAAAATTTATCCAATATAAATTTCAATGTCCCAATAAAAAAGCATAAGTTTTTTTACAAATAGAGCTTAAAAATTGTTAAATTTTGATTTAAAAATGTTTTCCATCAAAAGGCGGTAAAACAATCTTTTAAAAATATTTGAGTATTTTGTGCTTATTATTAGATTTAATCGCATTTTAAGCCTCTAAAACAAAATATAATTCATAAATAGACATAGATATAAAAATATATTATTCATTACTTACTTGGGATGTTGCAATAAGTTGATTAATTTCTTTTTATGAATATATTTTGTTTTATTTCTGTAAAATTTTCAAACATCTTATTTTATGTTCATTGATGACCTACATATGGATGAACTATGATAAATTATAGAATAATTCCATTATGTTTTTAATATTATTTATTTTATTGAAATCATTCAAATTTGGTATGTTTGAATTACAGGGCATAGTTTTCACCCCACAGGTACTGGTAATTCGATTAATTCATTGAAAATTGACATTTCAGGCAATTAGTTAACTGGTGACACAAGATTTTTATTAGTAACATTTCATTACGACAATATTATATGATGAAATATAGAAGATATTTCGTCCTATAGAGTTTTATTTTATTTCATATACATATTTAATATATATTATCTCAGGGTTCATCATTGATCTTCATTGATATATTACTAAATGAATTGTGGATTAGAATTACATGGGTATAAAATACTATAAAAAAGAGATCCATATAAAAAGGATTTGCAAGATTATATATGGATATTTTAGATATATGAGGAGAGATTAGTTTTTTTTATATTTCTATTTGTTCCTGATACTATATTGTCTATGAATCTTGGATTACTCATAGAACAATTTCATAATGAATCAACGTTTTTTCTAAAAATTCATTGGTTTCTTATTTTATTTGTTTATTCTTTTGTATTGATTCTGCATGTTAGATGAGTTTAGGAACAATAAACAAAATTATATTTATGTGAAAAACGTGATTAATACTCACAATTGGTATTTATAATTGTTGTTAACCCTTATAAGTTATTATAGTCTCCATTATAAATATTTTTTTTTGTTAATTGTGATTTCATTCATTTAAAATTTTATTCAAAAAATTATATAATACATAATCATGTATCTAAATTGTTGGTTGTTTTTTATTCACATTATTTATCCATAACATAGATATATTACAATAAGATGTCATATTATTCTTATGTTTTATTTCTATCATATAATACATTTTTATTTACTATGGTGGTGTACATTATTTAATGTTTTTTTGTATTTTGACTTGAATAAAATTATTTTTTATATGAACATCTATTATAAAAATACATGGATATCATAGTTTTTAACAAAATTAATTTTTCTAATGTTTTTTGTATGGATGGTTTATATTTGGGTTTTTTTAGTGTCAAATTTGTTTTGAATAGAATGTGTTTGTATAAAATCCACTCCCATTTATGTTTTTAACGCTTAAATATTTTATGAAAAATCTATTGATTCCAATAGTTTACCAAAGGTCAGGGATGACCTAGGTTCATTGATTTTAGTCCATTTATGGAATCATATTTTCCCCAAGATATAAATGATTATAGATTTATTATAGAATAAATTATACAAACTATTATAAATCATGTGTAGTAACCTTATTATATATATTATACTACATCACTTTATCTCCATTTTGTTCAGTGTCATTCATATTATCATAGTAATATTCAATCACATGATGAAATTCAAGAATGATATATTCTAGAAATTATTGAATAAATTTCATGGATTATGTTACTATATTATCATGATGAAATATATTATAAAATGTCAATAGATATTTCCAATGTTTATCTAGGTCCATTGGGGTATCACCATAAAACTATAATATTAATTTCCATTTAATTAAATACTACAACAAATTTCATTTTCACAATAAAAAATGACTTCAAAACCCTGATAAAAATAAAGGGAAAAAAATTAAAACCAAAGATACATATATTATGGGAATACCCTATGAATTAACATTATTAAATGTAAAACTGTAAATAATATGACTGTATATAAAAATAACCTTACCAAAAATACAAAATCTTAATGGTTTTCCATGTATATTAAAAACCATTATACAATTGTAAGTGATATATAGAATTAAAATTAGTGTAGATATGTTTATAAAGTAATAAATGAATAAGACAAAACATAAGACTATTTATATGAATGGAATAATACCATTATTAATATCCCCATTAAAAAAGGATATTCTAAATATGTACATTAATTATGAAAGTATTTTATAGATATATTTCTTTTTTACAATTTATAGTAAATATTTTATTTCTACATAATTTGGGAAGGAAATAAAAATATAATATTCAATTAATATATTTTATTATAAGAATATATTATCACATGTATCGTTCTGTTGATGTTGTTGTTATTATTATTATTATTAATGAATAATTTTATTAAATGAAATATAATAATAACTATAACAAATAAACATTAATTATTAAGTGAAAAAGAACAATTTTTAGTATATTTCACAATATATAAGTAATATCGTCAATGGTAAGGCTTCTATGATGAAGAGATGGATGTGGAGAGGTAAAATATTCAGAGTTTGGCTGAGCCAATGGCTTGAGAGGTGTGGGTATAGAGGGTAGAGGTGGGGGACTTTTATAAGAGGGAGGAGGGGCGCTCCTGGAAAGTCATGAAATGTTACTTTATTTTAAAATGCGTTTCTGATTTTATAGGTCCCAAAATGATAGATTTCAAGGATATGTTAATAAGGGTTCTAAATCCACCCATACAATAGGTTTTTGACAAGTTTATGTCTTTGATTATACATTATCTTTTCATTTTATTAAAATCATTCATTAATGAGGTAATCAATGCATCATCATGGTGTCATAAATAAATTAATTTGTCTAATGTCTAAAAATTATAAAAAATACTATGATGTAGGAAATCTTTTTAGCTTTCTAATTACTATTTATAGTATAACATATCGTTTACATAGACAAAACTGAATTTCTTTTACTTAGGTGTTACATACTTTTGTGATATTATCCTTTCTTTAAAAAGAAAATGATAAAGTATCACTATCACACAATAGTGATTCCATGGGGTCCCTAAGTTGGACCAACGAATCCCAGGGTCATCCATTACACAACCCGTAGAATTATGACACATTTCGGGGTCAGTTTTTGTTATTATGGTATTATTTTATTATCTTTAACTACCAGATTACAAATTAATCACGATAATTAACAATAATTATCGTCGTTACTATTCATAATGTACAAAAACAACAGTCTAAATTACATAATTTGGACCTTATGATTCCAAATATGGAATCAATTTTACTAAATTCAAAACACCTAAATTGCAGTAATTAATTTAAAAAAATTTCGCGTTGTCAAAAGAAGTAGCGTGATTTTTTGAAACAATATCTATGAAAACTTTGGCACTTGTTTATGCCCAATTCTAAAGTGAAATCAATTATAATGAGCAAAATTGGATTATATGGTAAAAATTTATTCTAATTAAACTTTAAAAAAAATTAAAAACATAATATATCCATATAATTAAATTATATGAAAAACCAGTTTGGAAGTGAAATGCAGTATTTTTCAGTATTCATTATAAAATAAACATTGTCAGAATAACACCAAAAATTTTTCTATAGTTAATTTCAATTTACAAATCCTAAATAATAAGATTATTTTGACAAATAAGGCTTATAAAATTGTCAAAAGTTTGATTTAAAAAAGTTTTTCCACCAAAAGGTCGTAAACCAATCTTTAAAAATATTGGAGTATTCAATGCTTAATATTAGATATATTCTCATTTTCAGCCTCTAAAACACTATCTAATTCATAAATAGAAATATATATGAAAATATATTATTCATTACCTACATCAGATGTTACATAATTCCCCCTTTATAAAATTTCATCCCCGCAATTTATTTACTTATCGAATAAGTGGGGGTATTTTTCCCTCATTACATTTTCAGATTCCCATGTTTCCTCTTCAATCATGTGGTTTTTTCCCAAATACATTACATGATGAATAACCTTATTCCGCCACACATGGTCCATGTGGTCAAGAATATGGACCATTTGTTCCTCATAAAATAGATTCACCTCCAACTGATGTACCTCTAGACTCAAAACATGTTATGGATCTAGCATGTACTTCCTTATCATTGAAACTTGAAAAATATTGTGTATCTGAGATAAACTCATAGGTAAAGCCACTCGGTATGAAATTGATCCATCTCTCTCCAGAATTTCATATGGTCCAATGAATATTGGACTCTGTTTTCCTTTCTTACCAAATAGCATCACACTTTTCCATGGTGAAACTTTGAGGAAGACACGATCACCTACCACAAAAGAGAGACCCTTGCTCCTATTGTCCGCATAAATTTTCTTTCTGCTCTGAGCTGTTCTCATGTGCTTCTGAATCAGCTGAACTTTTTCTACCAATTCTTCTACCAATTATGGTCCCACCAACTACCTTTCACCCACATCATCCCAAAAATCTAGATTTTGACACAGCTTCCCATATAATCTCTCAAATGGTGCCATCTGTATACTGGAATGAAAACTCTTAATATATGAAAACTCAATCAATGAAAGATGTTGGTCCCAAATTCCTTGATAATCCATCGAACAAGCACGTAGCATATCCTCCAATGTCTGAATTGTTCGTTCTAACTGCCCATATGATTGAGTATGAAAAGCTTTACTAAAATTTAATTCATAACCCAAATACTTCTGACAACCTTTCCATAAATTAGAAGTAAAACTTGGATCACGATCAGATACATTGGAGAGGGGAACTCCATGTTACTTGAATATCTCTTTAAGAAATAAATGAGAAAGTTGATCTCGGTTAAAAGTATCTCGTTTATCAAGTAAATGAGACGATTTAGTGAAGCGATGAACAATAACCCAGATTTCAATATTACTTCAAGGTGTCTTCGGAAACTCCATAATGAAGTCCATGGTTATATTCTCCCATTTCCACTCTGAACTGATAAATGCTGAAGCATACCTTTCTATAACTACCACTCTCCTTTAACCTATTGACAAGTAAAACATTTCACTGTAAAATCAGCAATGTCTCTTTTCTTTCCGTCCCTCCAGTAATACTTTCGAAGATCTATATACATCTTATTACTGTCTGGATGAACTGAAAAAAGAGAATTATGAGCTTCACATAACAACACTATCTTAAAATCTGAATCACAAGGCACACACAATATCTTCCCAAATATCAAATCACAATCATTATCAATGTTGAATTCAGGAATCTTTCCCTTCTAAACTAGCTCTAACTTTCTTTGCAACTCACTTCCATGCTATTGTGCTTTCATAAGTCTGTCTGATAGAGAAGATGTTCTCTGATACCTGAAAAAAACAGAAGAACATCCTACACCATCAACTTCTATACCAAAGTTTAACAAATCCTTAACTAGAGGATTATGTTCCAAACATAACATGGTGAATGAATAATTTCTTTTTCGACTTAAAGCATCATCCACTATATTTGATTTTCCCGGATGATAATGAAATTTAAAATCATAATCCTTGATTAATTCTAGCCATCTCCTATGTCTCATGTTCAATTATTTCTGAGTAAATATATACTTTAAACTTTTGTGATCGGTATATATTTCACACTTTACTCCATACAAATGATGCCTTCAAATTTTTAAACCGAAAATGACAACAACTAATTCCAAATCATGTGTAGGGTAATTTACCTAATGTGTCTTCAACTAAGCTGAAGCATAAGAAATTACATAATCATTCTACATTAGGACACAACCATGTCCATTCAATGAAGCATCACTTTAGATTACAAACTCACCATTCCTGGAAGGTAGTTCCAAAACTGGAGAATTCACCAGTCTTGTTTTTAATTTTTGAAAAAAATCATCATATTATTTTGTCCAGATAAACATAACACCTTTCCGAGTTAACTAGTCATTGGACTAGATAACCGTGAATTTTTGTATCAAACCTTCGGTAATAGCCTGCGAAACAATGAAATCTACAGATCTCGGTTACATTTGTGGGTCTTGGCCATTCTTCAACAACCTTTATTTTTGCAGGATCAACAATTATTCCATCATTAGAAATAATGTGACCAAGGAAATAAAATGTTTTCAACCAAAATTCACATTTTCTGAATATCTCATAATTTTTTTTATGGTTTTCAAAATAACACTTAAATTTCTTTCATGCTCCACATTACTTTTAGAAAAACACCAAAATATAAGCAATGAAAAAAACCAAAAACTTATCCAAGAAATCATGGAAAATTCTATTCATAAGGTCCATGAATACAGCAGGTGCATTGGCTAGAACAAAAGGTATTGCTACAAATTCATAATGGCCATATTTT
The DNA here is from genome assembly GCA_963277665.1 of Viscum album. Taxonomy (NCBI): domain Eukaryota; kingdom Viridiplantae; phylum Streptophyta; class Magnoliopsida; order Santalales; family Viscaceae; genus Viscum; species Viscum album. Next base: position 837,709,770 of record OY728138.1, read on the forward strand.
GTACGAAAAGCGGTCTTTGGAATATATGCATCCTTTACCATTAACTGATGGTACCACCATCTCATGCCAATTTTTTAAAAATACTGAGCTACCTGGAGCTGATCAAAAAAATCATCGATATGAGGAAAATGATATATGTTCTTAATAGTGATGTTATTCAAGGTTCTATAATCAATGAAAAGTCTCATGGAACCATCATTGTTTTTAAAAAATAAAACAGGAGAACCCAATGGTGATGTGCTAGGTTGAATGAAAACTTTCTTTAATTAATCTTCCAATTGATCCATCAAATCCAAAAGTTCAATTTGAGTCATTCGTAAAGGTATTTTTGAAATTGGATTAGCATCAGGAACAATGTAAACAGTAAATTCAACTTCTTGATCTGGTATTATTCCAGGAAACTCATTAGGAAACCCATCAGCATACTCATTTACAAGTTGAATATCATTAATCTGAACGGTTCCTTTGTTTTCAACAATATGTGTATGGTAACATTCATTTCCATATTTTACATGTTTTTAATACTCTTGGTATGTTATCAACAACAAGGGTTCATCGTTGTACACAAACTGGATGTATTTTGAAAAGAAAATTCTTTAGCTCTATAGTTAATCTTAGCATGGTAAACAGAGAGCCAATCCTTATCCAGGATAACATCAAACTCTACTAGAGTTAAAAAAATAATGATTGCAAGTAGGTTCTTTCAACAGATAAGGTTAAAGAGATTATTATTAATTCTTTTTTCCTCAACATTTCTCCCAGGTGTTTTTACCAAATGTTTAGGAGTTATTTCGTGAGATGGTATTCCCAATTTACTAGAAAATTTTTCAAAGATGAAAGAATATGTAGACCCTGAATCAAACAACTAACTAGAATAATCTGAAAAAACAATGTACCTAATACCACTTCATTTGACGGCCCAACATATGTTGAAGTAGTTGCAAAGGATTTCATCACACATTTCATCTTGTAGTCTCAATGCTTCCCATAATTCGAGCTCTTTGTCGAACACTTGTTTTCATAATGACCCATTTCATTGCACTTGAAACATTTCACTAACTGTAAATCAAATTTTGTCTTACCATCAGCCTGATCTTTTCCAGTGCAATCACAAGCCTTATGTCCCATCTTACAACATCAGTAGAACATTCCAGAATTCAAAAGACATTCACCAGAATGCTTTTTACCACAATTATCACTAACTGAAAATTTATTTTTCTTAACATCAAACCTTTTTGAAAAATTCTTCTCTTTCTCATGCCACCGCGGTCTCTTCTTCTGTTGGGTTTCATAGAACACTTCATCATTAGGGAACTCCATTTCCAACTTCTAAACACATTGAAAAATATTTTCATAACTTTTGAACTCACGATAAGCGAATTCCATTCTATATTTTGGCTTCAATCCTGATTAAAAATGATTGATTTTACTATCAAGGTCTCAGATAAAATTTAGAGCATACCTTGACAATGGAGTGAACTTTTCATCATAAACATCCCTTGAGTCGTCATCTTGCCTCAATTCCATGAATTGTTTTCCATCCTAAGTCAAACAACCATAGGAAAATATTTCTCCAGAAACATACCTTTAAACTCATCCCAATCAAAAGAATCAATCTCATCAGTATCCCTGATATTTTTAACCATCGACCACCACTGATCTTTTTCACCCTCCAAACGGTAAACATTAATACTAACCATTTGATTTTCTGAGCACCCCATGACATCAAAAAAAATCTCTAGTGATTTAATCAACAATTCAGCTAGCACATGGACAGATGATGCTCTGAATGATGGGGGATGTTTCCTCATTAAATGTTCCACCAATGAAATTTTCCTTTGAGGTTGATCTGGATGATCTCATGAATAGATTCCACCACCATTTATTGCTTGAGTCAACTATTCCATTGCTGCAAAAAACTATTCAGTTCTAATTCTGACTATCTCTGGATGATGATTTGGAAGGTAATTTCCTTCGGTATGCCTTCATAGAACTGCTTCCTTGTTTCCTCTATGGAAAACCATTCTGAACAAGCATGTCATAGACGAAGCAACATTAGAATCTTCAAATTCTATATCATTTAAATTTGACCATAAATTTTTTTTGGATAATCATTTAATATAATTCTAACCGCTAAAGTTATCTAAACTGACATCTGATACCAACTATAAGGCCCCATCATTAAAATTTACTTTATAATGATATATTTCAAGAATACACATTGATGGTCCTTTCAGGTTTAGCGTTTTTGATAATTAGATCATAATTCATGCATTACATTCCACATTTAAACAAGGTGGTTACATAAAAGACATTATTCTTTTTTCCCATCAAAGGAAACATATTTAAAATCAAACTTGGATTATTTCTTGAAACATCCTCAACACTATCATCACATCATGTACTTTTCCATTGACATGCGAACAATATTTCAAAAACATGGGATGAGCATAAAAAGCATAGTAAGGGATATAAAAATACGGAATGAAAACATAAGTCCATGTATACATAAGAATCAATGAAATCATACAATACTCATAAAACATAATCACTTTAACAAACCTCATGAAATCATACGATTAATGAATAACTCATAGAAATCATAAGATATAAATATAACTTGATGCATTCATAACATTCTTATGTAGTGAGTAACCCTCATGGTTATGTTTGAAATACCCATCACAATATATTCCATAAATCTCTTAGGACAAACCTTAGCGTTTAACTCCTTCGCGTTACCCAATGCATTTGAGAGCTATATCATGCTAACCTTCCCTATGTTTATCACAGATCCACCTGTCTTCCTAAATAATTCCCAAAAATCATAACATAATCAAATCACATAAAACATGCATAATGGAAACATAACATCTCCATATTTCAATCACAAGATATCAATACAACACATTTATATAATCAAAACATTATCAAAACCATTTTAAATACCTAAATAAAAGAAAATTAAAACATGGTATTTATTTTAATTTTAAAAAAAGTTGTGGATTTTAGAGGAAGCCTAAACTCAAGTAAGGGTCAGGGCGGTGGAGAAGTCATTGTCGCCACATATGTAAGAAAAAAAATTCTATTTTTTATTTTAGTAAAAAACTTCATATAAAAAGATTAATTTCAAATAAATGTAAAAGTCAGAGTGTTTTATACACCGTATAAAATAATTTTGTGTATAAAACAAAATATTCCTCAATGAAAGGATATTGAGACGAAGTCCCTTACCTCATGTCCGACTTGACTCGATCATTATTTAATATCATGAATAATAAACTAGATCTAATTTATAATTTCATAAGAACCTTTTTCAAGTTCATAAGTCCTTTAATATCACTTATTACCATATTATGAACATTATGTAATCATTTAAGTTAATAACGGTTGTTTGGTCGATATTTCGTTCTTGAGTCAAAAATAAACATCTTATAATTTCAAGTTGTTCATGTGGTAAAATATCCATTATATCCAGAATTATATTTTTCATGTAGATATAATATATATCATATATATCCATTATATACCCTCATTTATGATATTACATAACATTTAGAGGTAAGAAATGATATTCACCATTAATGGAGATGGTAAGACGTACGTACGCATGAACGCTACTTTCATTTCTATTTCGTATTCAATAGAATGAAATAATATTGACATAAAGGTATATTATAATTCCACTATAATATCATATATAATATCATTAACTCCATCCCTTATATGTCCCACATATGGAATTAACGAATCAATTCATTTTGAGGGGGTGGTAGTCCACACTTCCTAAAATAGAATTATCGCTTTTACCCATAATGGAATCCATAAAGGTATGACATAAATGAAAAATAAGTAATCATAAGGTAAACATAAACATAATATATATCATATATAAATATAGTTATATCTTAATGGACACCGTGAATGGTTTTATGAGATGATTGAAAAATCATCGTTTCGTGAGGCAGAAATTCGACATTTTCAGAAACAGTATGTTCTTTAACCATTATATGGAGGTGTGTGTAAGTTTAATTCGAATTATTCTAATAAAAGAATACTCGTATTTTTATGATACTAGTGTTGTTTCAAAATAAAGATATAAAAAGAGTTTAGGGGGGTGGATAAGCAAAATAAAACAAAATAACATTAGAGAAGACATTACCTTTAAATCAGGTGACTCCCCTTGGTTTGAAATAAAAGGGTTCCTTGAAAAGCTTTTTTCCTAAGCTAAGGATTATATGATGAAGAGATGTAAGTGGAGAGATAAAATGAGCAGATTTTGGCCTAGCCAATGTCTTCAGAAGTGTGGGTAAGTAGGGTAGAGGTGGGGGCCTTTTATAAGAGGGAGGTGGGGCACTCTAGGATAGTCATGAAATGATACTTTATTTTAAAATGAGTTTCTGATTTAAAAGGTCCCAAAATGATATATTTCGAGGATAAGATTATAAGGGTTCAAAATAAACCCATCCAATAGGTTTTTGACAAGTGTATGTCTTAGCTTTTACATTATCTTTTCATTTTATTTAAATCGTTCATTAATGAGGTAATCACTGCATCATCATGGTGTCATATATAAATTAATTAATTGAATGTCTAAAAATTATAAAAAAATACTATGATTTAGAAAAATATTTTATCGTTCCAATGACTATTTATTTCCCAAGATATCGTTTACACATACGAAACTAATGTTTTTTTACTTAGGTGTAACATTCTTTTGTGATATTCTCCTTTCTTTAAAAATAAAATGAAAAATTGTCAATATCACCCAAAAGTGATTTCTTGTGGTCCCTAAGTTAAAACAAAGAATACCATGGTCGGACATGAATAAAACAGTAGCATTCAGATACATTTTTGTGTCATTTTTTTATTATTATGCTATTATTTTATTATACTTAACTACTCGATTACTAATTAATCAGGATAATTAAAGATTATTATCGTTTTTACTATTCATAATGTCCAAAAACATAAGAGTCTTAATTAAATAATTTTAAACGTATGATTCCAAATATGGGATCCATTTTACCATATTCAAAACATAGAAATTGTTGTAATTAATTTAAACATTATTCCCGTTGTCAAAACATATAGAGGGTTTTTTTAAACAATATCTATGAAAAGATTGAAACTTTTTTATGCACTATTCCAAAGTGAAATAAATTTCAATTACCAAAATTGGATTAAATGGTAATAATATATTCTATTTAAACATTAAAACCAATTAAAAATATAATCTATCAATATATATAAATTAGATGAAAAAGCAGTTTTGAAGTAAAATGTGGTATTTCAACTCTTCATTAAAATGTGAACATTGTGAGAAAAATACCAAAAATTTATCCTATAAAAATTCAATTTCCCAATACAAAAGCATAATATTATATTGAAAAATATATTTTAAATAATTGTCAAAATTTTGATTTAAAAAAGTTTGACATCAAAAGGCGGTAAAATAATTTTTTAAAAATATTAGAGTATTCTATGCTTAGGATTGGATTTATTCTCATTTTAGCCTCCAAAACACAATCTAATTCATAAATAGACATGGATATTAAAATATATTATTTATTAATTACTTGGGATGTTACAATAATTTGATTAAAATGTTTTTATGGATATTTTTTGTTTTTTTTTGTAAACTTTTAAAACATTTTATTTTATTTTCATTGATGCCCTACTTATGGATGAAATAGGAAAAATTATGGTATAATTACATTATGTTATTAATATTATATTTTTTATTTAAATAATTCCCAATGTGTATGTTTTAATTCTTGGGATGTTTTTTACGCTAGAGTTACTGGTAATTCAATTAATTCATTGAAAAATGACATTTCAGGGAATTGGTTAACTGGTGACCCAAGATTGTTATTAATAACATTTCATTATGACAATATTATATGATGAAATATAGAAGATATTTCTTCCTATAGAGTTAGATTTTATTTCATATACATATTTAATATATTTTTTTTCATGGTTCATCATTGATATTCATTGATACATTACTAAGGGAATTGGGGATTAGTATTACATGGGTATAGAATACTATAATAAAGAGATCCATATAAAAAAAAATTACAATATTATATTTGGAAATTTTTTGATATATGAGGAGAAATTAATTGATTTATATTTTCCTTTGTTCGTGATACCTTTTTGTCTATGAATCTTGGATAACTCATAGATCAATTTCATAATAAATCAATGTTTTTCAAAATATTCATTGGTTTGTTATTTTATTTGTTTTTTCATTTGGATTGATTCTCCATGTGAGATGAGTTTTGGAATAATAAATAAATTATATTTAAGTGGAAAAACGTGATTAATACTCACAATTTGTATTAATATTTTTATTTAACCCTTATAAGTTATTATAGTCTCCATTATAAATATATAAATTTTGTTAATCATGATTTCATTCATTTAACATTTTATAAATAAAAATTATACTATAAAAAAACATGTATCTAAATGGTTGGATGTTTTTTATTCACATTATTTATCTATAACATATATATATTAAAATACGATGTCATTTTATTCTTATATTTTATTTCAATCATATAATAAATTTTTATTTACTATAGTGGTGTACATTATTTAATGTTTTTCTGTATTTTGACATGAATAATATATTTTTTTATATGAACTTCTAGTATAAAAATATGTGAATATCATAGTTTTTAACAACATTTATTTTTGGTAATGTTTTTTGTATGGATGTTTTATATTTGGGTTTTGTTAGGGTTAAATTTGTTTTTAATAGAATGTTTTTGTATAAAATCCACTTCAATTTGTGTTTTTCATTCTTAAATACTTTATGAAATATCTATTGATTCCAAGAGTTTACCAAAGATCAGTGATGACCTTAGTTCATGGATTTTAGTCCATTTATGGAATAATAATTTCCACAAGATATAAATGATTATAGATCTATTTGAGAATAAATGTTACAACCTACTCTAATTCAATGGTTAAAACCTTACTATATATATTATACTACATCCCATTATATCCATTTTGTTCATTGTCATTCATATTCTCATAGTAATATTCAATCACAGGATGAAATTCAAGAATGATATATTCCAGAAATTATTGAAACAATTTGTATGATTATGTTACTATATTTTCTTGATGAAATATAAGCTAACATGTCAATAGATATTTCAAATGTATATCTATGTCCACTGGGTTATCACCATAAAATTATAATATTATGTTCCATTTAATTAAATACTACATCAAATTTCATTTTCACAATAAAAAATGACTTCAAAACCATGATATAATTAAGGGGAAAAAAATTAAAACCAAAAGACATAAATTGTGGGAATACCCTATGAATTATCATTATTAAAGGTAAAACTATAAATAATATGACTATATATAAAAATAACCATACCAAAAATATAATATCCTCATTGTTTTCCATGAATATTATAACCCATCATACAATTCTAAGTGATGCGTAGAATTAAAAATATGGTAGATATGTTTATAATGTAATAAATGAATAAGACAACACATAAGAATATTTATATGAATGGAATAATACCATTATAAATATCCCCATTAAAAAAGGACATTGTAAATATGTACATTAATTATGAATGTATTTAATAGATATATTTATTTTTTATAATTTTTAGTAAAAATTTTATTATTAAATAATTTGGCAGTGAAATAAAAATATAATATTTAATTAATATATTTTATTATAAGAATATTTTATCACGTGTATCGTACTGTTTATGTTGTTGTAATTATTTTTATAATTCATCAATAATTTTATTAAATTAAATATAATAATAACAATAACAAATAAACATTAATTCATAAGTGTAAAGGAACAATTTTTAGTGGATTTTACACTATATATTTAATATCTCCAAAGGGATTCTGTCGAGAAATCAGATAAAAGAATTATTTATTTTTACATAATAATGTATATTTATAACGATTAAATACATATTTTAATGAAATATGTTGATAATATATTTCAAAAAATATAATATTCAATTATATATTTATGCTTTTTAAGAAATGAGAATATGATATTTTTATAATTAAATACATATTTTTATTAGGAATATTGGTCCAATCAATTTTATATTTAATATTTACAATTTAGAAATAGAATGAAATAAAATGAATTTTTTATTTTATTTTATAATGATAAAATTATGTAATTAAGTCAATTTTAATATAGAAATAATAATCATTTACGAAGGTAAATGTTATTTAAATGGTAAACATAAAAGGGTTATTATGAAATGCCATTTTAGTTTTTTATATTTTAAATTAAATTAATTAATTTTATTCCATTCAAAATTATTAATATAAAGTAATATATATATACAGATATATATTTTTTTGGTAGACTTTTATTTATTACTTGAAAAAAATTAGAATATATACAGTTAATTTTTTGAATTTCAGTTTTATACAAAAATATTTGATTCCACATACCTAATGTTATAATTAAATATATATATTAATGTTATATAGAAATGAAATTTTATTTATGTTGGTATATAAAATCCATTATAATGTTTAAATTATGTAAGAGTTATTTTTATATATTTTTATTAATAACTAATAACTATGGTAAATAATATAACAATATAGAAAGAGTTATAAATATGTAATTTTTAATGTCTCGAATTTTGTTTAGTTAAGTTAAAATATAGACATTATATAATACCTTATATATTTTATGGTGTAAATATTATAATTCTATCTATGTCTCCAAAAATTACTCACCAAATGGCCATGTGATTCTATTTTCCCCATTTAAATAACATAGGATTCTGAGGAAGTATCCTTAATTTCTTATTATGGATCACTCCACTAACCATAGAAATACACTATATTAATTAAAATACCTCATTAATACATTTCCATTATACACTTCCATGATTATTCTGTGTCCTTTTGGAATCATTTTGTCCCTATAATGTACCTTAATCCCTTCATTTGGTGGGAATTCATTGTCACAAGGAGTGATTTCATCAATATAAGTAATGACTAATCCATCATCATTTTCATTTCGTTGTATCATACAATATTTATAAATCATATTAATTTTTTTGTTCTATTATAATCATCATGAATTTTATAATATTATAATATCATAATATTACTCAACTTTTTCATTCACTTTTTATAATGTGTTCTCATTTGGAAAGATCCACCTCCTACATGAATGACATTGTAATAATTGTATAATTAATGTATAAGAAATCGTGAATTGTGATAATATTATTTAATAATAAATAAATAAATTAATTTAATTTTTATTTTTATTATAATTTTATTAATAATATTAGACTCTCTATTAATACACCTCCTTTTATTCATATACAAAATACATATATATGAAATTTATGGATATCATTTTATATAATGGTATCCAAAACACCCATAGATTAATCCATAACATTCTAAATCATTATGGGGATTAAATTTATATAGAATGAATAATAATAATAATATTAAGTCATGTAAATAGAATGATGAACACAAACATTATATAGAGGACCTACATAGAGTTATGAAAACAAAAATAATTGATTATAAATATTAAAAAAAATGGAAAAATACTTTCTAATAAATGATTATAAAATAATAATATAAAAGATTTTATAAGTTAGTGTTTTTATGAATACTATTAATGTTTATATTGAGTATTTTTAAAGGATTTAATTGGATGTTCAACTATGAAAGTATCCATGGTAATGGTTATTTTTATAATTTTCATTTTATTTATATTTCAAAAGTTGAACCTATTACTATTCTAAATGGTTTAATTATTACCGTATTGAGTTATATTAATGATAAATATCATTTTTATTGTTATTTTCACGTTTTTAGGATTCATCATTAATATTTGTTAAATTTATTTATTACTTTTGTCATAATATTTTTAGTTAACTCATGTGTCCATCCTTGTGTTATAATATTTATGATCGAAAATTTTAATTATATTTTTTCTCTTTCCTACAACATATTAAATTATTTTAATTTACCATGAAATTATTTTTTTGGTAAATACCTTTATCTAAATAATATTTGTCTTATTTTATGGATTTATTTCTTCATAAATATATCATGTTATTAAGAATAACTTTGATAGTATATAATAGCTCTATACATTTCATGTTTATATTATATCTTTCCACAAATATTTTACCATCTATTACTTAAATATATAGATATATTGTCTTATATAGACCACTTATTTATTATTAAGAAATTATTGGAATAATATTTATTCTTCTATTATGTGATGTGGGTTTCATTAATGTTTTTAATGGTTGAAAATACATTTCATCTAACAATAATAAATTTTCTCCTCCATGCCATGTTTCATTTTTTTCATATATATTATGATGATATTAAATTATTGAGATTTATATTTTGAAATAGTATTTAAATAATTATTCTTCTCATATTCAATGATATATATTAAAAATTGACATAGGAATATATTTTGGATTAACATGACTTTACTTATAATAATATGAAAAGTGTTTTCATTTATTTTACAATTTCCACATGTTAGTATTTTCATAACATCTACATTAATTTTATTGATGAATATTTTATCGCAATATTTCAGTTTTATTCAAAAACAAATATTTATCCAAATTTTTTTGTAAGGTATTTTAAAAAGAATATCATAATGGAAATGATATATCTTCTAATTTTCAATATAATTTTTCTAATGGTCATAAATACAATTTTTCATCCAGAAAATAAAATTAGTATTTTTATAATACTTCTCATGTGATATGATAAACTAATACCAATCTATATTATTAATATATATTGATAATATTTAGTTAATATATGACGGAAATATGAATGCATCAAACAATTTATTATATATTAATATAGTTTATTATTATTTGGTAGGTGGGTTTATATTTAGGTTTCAAATCCATTTAAATAAGATTATTATCTAATGATATAACAATGAAATTTATTTATGATAATTTAACAATAATGGGAAAATTGTTTTGATATTCAAAAAAAAATCAGAAATGATCTAAGATGATTGATCTACGATGAAAAAGGACTTTTGTTTCTCGATCCAAAATGGGAAATGAGTATTCATGAAAAACCCTCTATGGGAAATTAGTTTTTAGTCCTATTTAACTATGGTGAATATGTTTTTATGCTTGATTCACTATAAATATAATGTCTTGATTCTTGTTCCACAATGATAAATGTGTATTGAAGCTTTTTCCCTTTAAAAAAATAGGTTTTGATTCCTGGTCCACTATGTTGTTATTAATTTGTTTTATAAAAATCATGTATTTATTTCTTACATATGTTCCAAACACATATTCCTTATTATTTTACATTTATTTCTAATTCCATGTGTTCATAACATGTTCTATGAAATTTTATTTTTTACTTATATATAAAATTTTTTAAACCTTAATATGGATATGATTTTTAATGTTATATGGTCATTTATAAAAGCATGGGTAAAACAATTATGATTCCTTTTCTAATCAGATATTTCATCCATCATCATGTTTTATCATTTTATTACCATATATCTTTTATGGATCATTTTTATGTAAATTCTATACTATGAATTGTATTACTTTACTTTTTTGTTTTCTATTCTGAATGTTATGAAAAAAGGTATTTTTTATGATGTTTCTAAAAGTGTATCATGTGAGATGACTATATTTCTGAAATATTGAATATTTTTTTGAAAAATATTCAGACCATGTAGCTAACATCGAAAGACACTAAACCTCATTGTTTACATATTTTGTGAGAATGTGAGATGTTATTTTTAAATTAATGAAATATGGTAAAATATATTTATGTTAGTATTTTGTTATATATGCTGGAATTATTGAAAAAATGTAATATTTGAATTTTTATACCACAAACATAAATCTGGGCATAGGTTACTGTGTTCTATTATAAGAACCACTTATAAAAAACATGTTATATATTTAAATTTTGAAATTATGATATTAAAACATTATATTTTATGAACTAGAGATTTCAATTATGAATAGCATTATTTATTTTATTAAATCTGATGTTTTCATGCATGATATATTTTTGTTTTAAAATACATGATTAATATTATTATAAAATAATATTACATTATCTTTTAAAATTGAGTAATGGAATCATTATAATTATTTTTTAATATACTTATTATTTAATAAAAATATTATTACATTAATGAGTTTATCGTTATTTTGAATAGTTTTAAAAGATGGTAAAAATATATATAGGGAACCAGTTCAATTAGAACTATTTTCTTCATGACCAAACATAAGTTATCATTATTAATACACATATTAATTATTAATATTTTTAGGATAAACCTGAGTTACTTATCATAATGCATGTTATCTTGGTCAAGTATAATTTGTTTAAAGATTTAATATTTTGAAGAAAATTAATAAATTTATTCTTGTATATCATTACAATTTTAAAATATTTTATCATTACTAATACAACAATATTTGAATGTATAATAATGAATTATTGTAAATGAGTTGATAATTGATTCACTAATGAATCAATGAAATATAAAAAATTATTGAGGCAATTCATATAATGATGATGTGGTTTTACTTTAGTATATAAACATAACAGAACCACTAAAACACTAAACCCATTACAAATAAAAATATTATACAGTTTTAATTTCCACCATTAACATCAAAGGGAATGTTTTTAAGGATAATAATGAATTAAAATCTATAGGAAATGGTTTTTTAACAAAAAATACCCTTATATATTCAGTTTTACATTAAATATGAAATGGATCTGTAAAATGAAAAGTCATACATAAATACTAATAAAATAAAAATCTCTATTTAAGTGAAACCACATTCCATAAGCCAAAATACACAGATGAAATATCATCCACTATTATCCTCTATCCAGCCTCAACTACACTATTAAATTGAAATAAAAATTACCTTGAAAACATGAACCAAATATATAATGTAATTTATATTTTCCCAGTTATATAAATATGGTTTATTAGTGTAACACATTAGTTTTATGTTGTTTATAACCTTATATAGATCCCAAATATGAAAATCTAAGTAGATAAAATTATTTTATGATAACATATCATACAAATGAAAATTAATTTTAGAAGCAAAACATAATAAAAAAATAGTCAACCATTACATAACAACATTAATTTCATATAATTAAACTCACACAACCAATCCATCCACCAATACAATTTAACTCACATCACATACCACATACATTGGTAATTTCCCTACCCAAAATCATTTTCTATTATACTAAAAACCCTAAAAAAATAATGTACACATATGTTATCCTCATATGACATCATTTCTCCATACACCAAAGAATGATATTTAAACATTTCTTAAAATAAAAACATACCCTTACACATGTCCATATATTTCAATCAATAATCTATCATGACATTTATAAATAAAGGGATAAAAAATTATGAATAATGACAATCCATTTTCCAATACAAAAATTAACATACATAAAAAACTATAAAATCTATCTTTAATTTTTTAAAACATATCACACAACAAAAGAAAACAGTACATATTAATTAATTTCTTTAAAAAATATAAATTAATTTTTATGATTTATTTTAAAATGAACCATGTGTGATACTATCATTTTTCTCATATAATCATTTTGGTTATTCCTCCTACAATGTATCATGTTCATAAATTCATTTCTATGTCACTAAGGACTTCTAAATCTTATAAAAAACATCAAAATAAAAAAATATTGTCAATTTAATTTTTCTATAAGATATCATAAAATATATAGAAATAGTAAGATAATATTTGGGATGAATAAAAACTGAAATTAAAATTTTAATGATAGAAATAAAACTTATTTAATACCATTCTTATATATTTGATAAATAGTTATGTCAATTGGATGGGTTTACCCACAATGACCTGAAACCCCCTGAAAATTTTATAAAATTGATCACCGCAAGAATAGAGATTTAATAATAAGTGAAAAGTATAGGATTATGAAATATTTACCATTTATTAAGAACTCATATACATTTTTAATGAATGATATTAGATTATAATATTTTTAAATGACCAAAATATCACAAGGAGCAGAATATCCTTTTTTACGATCAAACTAGTGTTTAAATGGTCACCATTTTGGAAAAATTGATTTTCATAGCCCTTGTAATGGTTACTGATTGAGGATTAAAATGAGGAAACAATGTTCCTAACCATTCATTCTACACTTCATTTATAATAGGATTTAACACGTCCAAATCTGCTGTAAAATTTTTCTATCCTATGTGTAAAAATTATAAAACACTTTAGAATCATAAAATTTAATCATGACTCATCAGAAAAAAATAAACAATAATATAATTTCATAATTTATGTCTAACTAATTCCAAAATTTCTGAAGAATAATCCCCCACTAAATTTTCAAATATTTACTCCCATAAACTGAAAACATTCTATAAGCTTCTCTATAGAAATTCAGTATAATGATTCTTATATAAAAATGACAATTTATATAATTAAAAAATCATTTCGAAAGTTGTTAGCTGATCTATAAATAAATTAATGTTACATAACCCAAAAAATTACTGCAATGAGCTAGACAACATAAATATTTTTAATCATAAATAACTAGATAAAAGTAACATTCTGATGCTGGGTGAAAAAATAGTTGCAATATCTCTCTGAAAAATTTCACATTTCACCCCTATAAATCAAGAATATATTCAGTGTTGAAAAATCCCATCATTAATAAAAAAAACCATATACAAGGTACATGTAATGAAGGAATATGATTCACTAATTATAAATGACCCTGAATTGAAATCAATTATTAATAGTTCAAATACATAATCACACACTTGACCAAATGTCCTAACAAATCATAACATTATTCCATCCCAAAAAATATAACTAATATTTTCCACCCATTAAAAAATTTCATCAAATAAGTTTGTATAAAACTTAAAAAAAATTGTTTCAACAATGGTATTAGCACATGTATTTAATATTATTTCCCTGAAAACACTCAAGACAACCAATTTACTTTTTCAGAAACATAAAATCAACCAAATAGAAAGAAAATCATTTATATTACATTAATACCAATTACTAATTTAAAAATTCTATATAATGATAAATTTTATCACATTTAATTTTTCTAACATAACTTTAATATATTTATAATATTTGGAACGTCTCAATACACCATCAAACTAGATAATCAAGAGAATTTTGTTGGAAAAATAAATTTAAAGACATCTATTTAACTAAAAAATCAATCTAACTAAAAACAATAATCAGTAAAACCATTAAAGAAGAGAATAATTTTTCAAAAATGGGATCCCTTTTTAAGAAATGGAATTCCATGTAAAAAATTCACTAATTATATTATTTGGTATTGTTATTTGGTCGGTAAAATTTCTAGTATTATAAAGTATTATATCCATTGATAATATTGTTGTTGTATAGTGGCCATTAAAATTAGTATATTAAGAGTTATGCTAACGTATATTTGACATAGATGGAAAATTTGATGCTCCAAACCTGTATGTTCATACCTTATGAAAAGAAATTATCAGTTCTCATATGCGTAATGGTATCACTAGACATTACCCATGAATATGACCAATATGATCTTAAATTACTAAATTGTAAAAGACTTTATTTTTTTCCTTAGGTTAATGCTCATATAGGTCATGTCCCAATCCATGTTTTTCAATCTATCCCATGAAAATATCTTAAATGAACACCTTAACTATAGTGAATTCTATAAGGATCCATCGTTATTATATATATTATCATGTTAATTCAACTGGAATAAAAATATTACTTATAAATGATATTTCAAATATATATTTTTAGACAATTATTTCATAATTAATACATAACAAACCTAAATAAATTATTTTGGATACTAATAAATCAGTTTCCATTTATTACCTGATACACATAATTTTAATTAAAATTTAATTCTTTTAATGAAAAATTTTCAAAACATTTATCATTGATTGTTCATTTCTGATTCCAATCCATAAAACAAGTGAAATTAATTTCAAAACATGGTAGGTATAAAAATTTATTATTAATGTATATAAAAATATATAAATCACACCATTAATCTAGAATACTTGAAAACACAATAGGGATAAACCTCTCACCCGCAAAAGTATCAAATACTTACATTAGGAAAACATGATGTTTGAATAAAACATAGGGACCATAAATAAACCATTTTTTAACATAAATAAACATGTTATTAACATTATTACATATGATATTGTTCCTCAAAACTACATTATTATTTTTAACCCTCATAGATACCTTACAATGTAACTATTTGCAGTTACCTTATAATGTAACCATCAAATATTCAACTAGAATAAAAATAATGGTACACATCCTTCATAAACATACCCAATTCATTGGAGGGGTATCATGGAACTACCATGATCATAAAATAATTCCATGAACAAGTACATATTTATAAAACATGAAAACTTGAATATGAAAAACATTACTTCTAACTATTTTGAAAAAAAATTAAAAACAGTGTTTTTATAGAAAATTCTAAACATCAAGTCATTATTTGATAAAAAATGATCAAAAATATTGTATAATGATTTAAATAAAATTAATAATTTATTTAATTGTTTTATTTATATTTATAATACCTTATATGATCCTTTTATAACATATTATCACACATTTATCAAAAATATTTCGTTATTTTTATTGTTTCAACTGCATTTATTTCATGGTTTCCATGGTGGTTCATTATATATATTTCTTCTAAAATGGAATAAAAAATTAAAAAGTTTAATTAAATGTTATAAATATGATTACATATTTTTAAATGATAGAATATATTATTTTGTTTCATTCCATGAAGATGAATCATCGTTTAAAACATTAATGATAATGGTTTGGTTTATTTTGGGTGTGTTTTTGTGACCATCAAAAAGAAGTATTATATTATTTAATGTAATATATATAAATTAGTTATAGAAAAATAATAATCTTATAATGTAAATATTAAAATATTTTTATCCATAATATTTGTTTTACGACCAGCATCAATGGTGGTAATAGAAAATTGAAACTAATGGACCATGAAAGCGGTGAATAGATATGTCATGGATGATGTTTTCATTTTGTATAACAAGAGAAAATATGATATGATTTTTGATGGATATTCAATTAAAAATTATAAATTATAGTATATATATGATACTAGTGATATAATGTCACATTGTAGGGGGTTTTTGAAGAGAGTTTAAAAAATAAATTAAGTTGAAAAGAAAATGAATGAAAATTATAGAGGATGTCACCTCTTGAATTATTCTCATTGAGAACCTCTTAGGATAATTTGATTTGGTATTTTTATATACCAAAGGTATAAGTATGTGAGGATAATATTGGTAGTATTATTTGGAATAAATTGGGGAGTCTTTAGGGATTATTATTTTTTAGGAGAAGAAGTGTTTAAGGGTTTTATTTATTGTAGAGGAGAGGGGTGTTTTTTATTATTTTATTCATTAAATTATTAATTTTGTTCAATAAAATGAATCATATGGAAATTTTCACTAAATATTTTAATATAATAAATTTTATTATGATATTATGGTGGAAACATCTTAAATGTATCATGTAATAGTTTTATGTTCATATAATTTAAATAAACCAGAAATTTCAAAATTTATACTACTCACCAATAAATTATGTAATTTCAAATAATAAAAAAAACCTAAACCATTTTTTGAAGCATATAATTCAAAATGTTAATGAAATCTATATTATTAATTTTATATATAAGAAAATTTAAAAATTTTAATTAAATTAATAAATTATTCAAAAAATGTATAATTAAAATTTATAAAATATTTAATGACACTTTGAAAAATTAATTAATGAATCATAAAATTATGTTATAATCATAAGATAAAAGAATCAATTTTATGAATCAATTTTATGAAGATAATATTTAATTTAATTATAAATTTATAATGAATATAATTATTTTATTTTAGTATGAAAATAAATTATATTATAAATACCTGGGTTATTACATTCTCCCCACCTTCTAATCTTTTCTCCTCACAATTTTTATTTATTTATTATAAACGTGATGATACATTTCCCCCTTAAATTTGTTAGATTCCCATTTTCTAAATCAACTGTATAGTTTCTTAACAAAACATTATCATGGTGATCAAAATACTACCTCTATATAGTCATGATTCTGATCAATATTTTCCTCAGATGAAATTTTATCTTTTAACTAAAAAATATCAGGGCCGATAATATGAGATTAATCTATAATATACATTCTTACCATCGAAACTGGTAGAAAAAATTATGTATGTGGGAAAAACAGAGAGGAAAATAAATTTGGTAACAAAATTAACCAAAAATATCATTAATTTAATAGGGGATAATAAACCAAGGAAAAATGTTCTCATTCTTACCAAAACATATTACACTATTCCATAGTGAAACACTGCGAATGTCATAATCAGCTACCTCAAAATAAAGATCATTACTCTGGTAATATTCATAACTTTTCATTTTTACAATAATTTGTGTTAATATGATTCTATATAATCAATAATTTCATAAAAAATACTATACTAATAAAAGACTCATAAATATCCTTCCCATGACATTTTCCCATAATTCCCATGTGGGACACCAATTTCCATGTAATGCCTCAAAAGGTTCTATTGGTATACCTGAATGAAAAAATTTATTAAAAGAAAATCAACTACAGAAAGATTTTGAACCGAAATTCCCTAGTAATTCAATTAAAAATCTTGTAGATTGTATTATATGTTGTGAATTATTCACTCATTATATCAATAAAATTGGGGACTTAAGGATGTGATGAAATTTAATTTTCTATCAAACTAATTATTAAAGTCGTTCCAAAAGAAAAATGTGAACAATAAACACTATTCAGATGTAATAGAGAGAGGAGATCCATGTAACCTGAAAATATATTTGATATAATGTAGATTATTTTTATCAAAAGGCGTAGTAACATGAATAAGAATAAAATGTTCATTATTCGTTATTAGACCAGCAACTACCGTAATCACATTATCACCTCAAGAAGTCTCTTATATTCCTACGAAAAATATATAGATATATATTCTCATTTCAACTATGGAACATAAAATATTAATCATCCCATTTTGGAGTTTACACTCCTGATTAACCTTTTTACAAGTCAAACATTTCATGGAGAAATTTGAAATCCCTTTTTCCAATACATCCCACTGGTAATACTCTTGATGGACTATATATATCATATTAATACGAGAATAATGCAAAAATGGAATTTAAAATCATCACCTAATTATTATTTATTCATATGTGAATCATAAGTCATATATAATCACTTCCCAAATCTCAAAAAACAATCTCTATCAATTTAGAATTTAAGAAACACACCATTTTAAAAAAATTATACCTTTTTTCTACTCATGTTCTTCCTTCTATGATTTAATAATTCTATATAATAGAGATAACTTCCTTGTGACCTAAAATAAATAAAATAAATTATCTATACTAACACATTCCAAATGAAAATTGATCAAATCATTAACCATGTGAAATATTTACTACATAACATGTTTAATGTAGCATGTTGTTTTCACCTATATCCATATATAAAATATTTCTTTTTTCCTAGAAGATAATTGATTGTGAAATCAAAATAATATATCAGTTAAATAATTCTTCTCAACCTCATGTTCACTTACTTATAAGTGAATATATACCTCATACATTTATGGTACGTATATAGTTCATATTTGGTTTCATATTGATTATGTCTGTAAATTTGTAAATAGAAAAACATAGCTGAAAATTGTAGATCATATGTGAGATAGTTTAACTCATGAGGATTATTTAGTCTTGAGTAATATGCTATTACCAGATCATTATTCATCAGAACCCAACCACTTCCCTTTAATGAATAATTAATTTAATTGATAAACTCCCTATTTCTAGAAAATAGATCTTAAACTAGAGAATTGACATATCTTCGATGTAGTTCCTAAGAAATATCATTTTCTTCTTTCAAAATATATTTAGACAATTTGTGTTAACATAGATTGTTGGATAGTTAACCACAGAATATTTATAACAAGCATTCATTAATTTATTAATAAATCAGGAAAAAAATGAAACTAGGTAACATATTTAGGTCCTGTCCATTCCAAAAAAATGTTTTTTACTATATTTATTTACAATGTGTCAAATAAAATATATCTATTGCCACCAAATAAATTTTTTTTAATTTAACATAAAACCTCACATATTTATGTTTTTTTAAAATAATTGTTTTTACAATCTTCATAACATCATGACTAAATAAAAAACCATCAATTAAAAAAACAAAAAAAAACAAAAAAAATCATTGAATATTCCTTTTATATGTTCTATAAAAACAAAAACATAATTTTTCAATCCTTTCGGTATAAAAACAAACTCATAATACCCATATCTATTTAGGAATCCTTTCATGGAATGTTATCCTTCTTTACCATCAGATGATTGTACCCAAATCTCATGTAAATCGTGGAAAAATACCAATTTCCATAGAGTTGATAAATCATGTCATTGATAAGAGGAAAAATTCACATAATCATAATAGTAATTTCATTAAAATAACTATAATAAATGACTAGTATAGTGGAACAATCATTAATTTTAATAAAAAATAGGAGCACCCCATAGAGTTATGTTAGGATGAATGAATCCATTATAAAGAAATTCCCACAACTATATTTTCAATTATAAATATTTCACTTCAGCCATTTGATAATGGGATATAATATTATCAGAGCATCAATAACTAATTTAATTGTATATTCAACTTCTTTTTTAGGTAAAACATTAAACATCTCATCTAGAATAACATCCAGCTATTCATTGACCACTAGAACATTTTTAAACTAATCATTTCATTTGTTTCAAAAAAATATTATCTTGATAACATTGAATTAAATATTTTAATAATTTATCATTTTCCTGATATGTTATCAATGGTATGGTTTCATTCTTCTATTAAAATTTAAAATATTTTAAAAAATCATCATTATCCTTATATAAAATCATATTATGATTAAAGGATAGAAAATCCATACAAAGAATAACATCAAACTCTACTAATGAAAATGAACAAGGTTTTTTATGTAATGTATTTCCACAACTAACTTTAATAAGATTATTATAATTTATATTTTACATAATATTTATCATTACAGTTTTTACAAAATATTTTAGTTTCAATTCACTATGTGAAATTTTCATGTTACATGAATATTTATCTGAAATAAATGAATGGGTAGAACCTCTATGAAAATGAGTTTTGAAAATTTTATTTTAAAAAATATTTTACCCTATACATGTTTATTTTATTTTAAAACATCCGGATAGTTATATTGAAATTATTTCAATACTCACTTCTATTAAAAATTTGGTAACTTCCAATCATTTCGGACTATCTTTGGATATGTATGTGTATAATTCCCCATCCCACCACATTTAAAAAACTCTATAGTTTTCTTAACATAATTAAACATAGCATCAATTTCATTACAATATATGGTCATGTTTCAAAACATTACCCATCATAAACATGTTCATCATTTTTATGATATTCCCTAAGGTTTATTTTTTATCAAATTTAATAAATGGGAAATTAGAATTCATTACATTTTTTTATTTCATTGATTCTAACTAATTTCCCACATTATGGACCTTTTCATATTCATGATATCATAGTACATATTATCCTAAAAAATCTATTTCCAAACTCTCAACACATCAAACATGTTTCATAAAAATTTTAAATTTTTGAGTAGCCAATTCCCTTCATTTACTTGGATTCAATCATAAATAAAAACGATTGTTTTCTATATCAAGATCATGAATAATATTTAAAAAATACATTAAAAAAATATTGAAATTTTCATTATACTCATCCATTGGATCTTATTACATTTATTTCAATTCAATGAATTTATTTTTTATTATATTTTGAATAGACATTGGAAAATATTTTTTGACTGAAATATTATTTAATTCATCACATTTTATGACATAAATCTGTTCTCTTTACATGATATTCTTTACTATTGACCCCCACTGGTCGACTTCAAGTACAATATGATAAATTGGATGACTAAACTTTTGATTATCTAGACCATCCATCACATCAAGTATATTTTAATTGTATTCAATATACCCTTTATTAGACACTTTGTGTTAATATACAATGAATGTAGGATGGTAATGCCTCATAAAATTTTCCACTATAATCATGTTCCATTATTCAAGAAGAATTGTCCACCAAAATAGATTATATATCTTTTTATGGACTCCATATACTTATCTTATAATATATATATATTATCACATAAAATTTCCAACATTCAATGATTTCGATTCCGAAAGATATCATCCTCTCAGGGGCTTCCATAATCAACTTCTATATTTCTTATACAGAAAATTATTCTTCTTAGACATATCCAAGATAATGCAAATGGTAATATTAAAAAAGATATTTATTTTCAAAACATACATAAGGTAATAACGATTTATAGTATTCTATTAATATCAATATAACCTCTAAATTAATTTAAATCATGCTTTTATACCAACTATAAGGACTCTCTCATATTAAATACATAATATATTTAATTTAAATAGAATACACTTATTTATTTTCTAAATAAAATTTCAGTTTTGGGTTTTATATAGTTGCATCATAATTAAAAAATAAAAAAAATAAAGAACAAATTTTGATACTACTAATATATTGTCCCTTTCATCTATAGTATGGTTTTTATTATAAAATAGAAAATTTTAATGAAACTTATTCATAACGATCATCTTGGAATATACTCTTCTCTTATAAATACATTAAATATATAAAAATATTTTTAAAAAATGTATGAGAAAAAAAATCTCAGTAATGGTAATTAAAATAATGAAATAAAACAATTAATAAATTAATAAATACAATCACATGAAGTATATCCTTATCACTCTTAAAGGTGTCATACCCTTTATGAAAACATGAGGCATCCGTAAAACATTACAATCACAAATATACCATTTATGTAACTCAGGGATTCATTTATATACCAAAAATACATATGATTGTAACCCTCATGGCTACCATAGGTTTCGTAACCCTAATGGATCCATTTTAATGTAACCATTGTATCTATCATATGATGTTACCATCACAATTATACTTAAAAAATCCATTAAATTATACTTCTAAATTAAAAATTCCCAATTAATGATCAGATATCTCAGTATAACAAATAGTCCTAAAAAAATTCCATAACCCAAAAAATAATCATAAAACATGAACACATATATCAAAAAAAAATTCACTGAATTGGATAAAAATAGTAGTATATAAGATAATTTTTATAGAAAATTTCCTCACATCATCTTTGACATCCATTAAATGTGTTCAAACCTTATCTTTAGTGAATTAATGTTTGTAATTAATTTGTTATATAACTAAATCCATTTTCATAATAACTTATATGATAATTTTATATCATTTTCACCCATTTATTGATAATATTTCATTACTTTCAATGTGTCATGTGTGTTTGTTTCATGGATTCCATGGTTCGTTCATTATTCAGATTCTTATAAAATGGAATAAAAACAATAAATGTGGAATGAAATGATATTATCATGTTTTCATAATTTTAAATGATTCCATATAGTATTAGTTCGGATATGAGTAATATTCATTATAAAAAACATTAATTATAATGCTTTGATTTATTTAGGATTTTTTTTTTCAACAAAAAAATTATTTCCATTTTTTAATATTATATATACAAATTTTTTCTAGAACTATTAATAATTTATAATATTAATACTAAAAAATAGTTTAACTATTATAATTGTATTATATAAACTATTAAAGGTAGTATTGTAAAAATGGAATGTCATCATCCATGAATGCGTTGTATTGACACATCAAAGACGATGTTTTCATTTTCTTGAATAATAACAGTATATGAGAGGTTTGAGGATGGATAATACATTAAATAAATAAAATTACAATATATGTATGGTACTAGAGTAATTATTTCAATCTATATTTTATAGTTTAGGAGAGGATAAAAAAGTTAAATAAATTGATCGTAGAATAGATAAAAATGAAGATGATTTTACTTCTTGAGTGATCCACCTAGAGAACCTAATTAATGAAACTGGATTTGGATTTTATTATACCAAATAATCATTGAATAAGGGGAGAGGTTTTACAAGAGTATTTTAAAGAATTTGGAATATACTCAATGATTTAGAAGTGTGCCGAAAATATGTGTTGAGGGGTGATATTTATTATAGAGAAGAGGGGTATTTTTTATTATTTTATTCCATTGGATATTATATAGGCTTAGGAGAGTGAATGGATTGAGAATAATCAATTGAAACAATTAAAATAACTAAGGATATTCTATGATTATGGCGACTTCATCATCACTGACTCATGTAATTTTGCATTTATATTATAATATATATACAATTTATTATCGTATTCTACTATTGAAAAAAAATTAATTTATTTTAGAAACATTCCAAAACACAGCCTATGAAATTTGTAAAATGTATAATTTAAAATGGAACTCCATTTTTAGAATAAAAAATATTTATAAAAAAATTATTTTATAATAAAAATCACAATTTCATTGAGACATACTTATTTTAAAATTATAATAGATTTTAGGATAATTTTCAGAATTAATAATATTATCAAAAAATAATCATCTATTCATAATGATATAGATATTAATATATGAATTAGTTTTATGATGAATTTTTTATTAATTATATTAAATTTTAATTTGGAAGTAAATATTTATGATTCAAGAAAATACATACTTTTTATTTATCATTATAAAATCATTTATTTACATATTACATGATATAAATATGTAATATATTAATTATTATCGTACTTAAATTTACTTTATACTCTCATTGGTGAAAATTATTGTCTATTGTAATATATTCCGTAATTTTTTAAATACCAATAATTTCATTATACATTTATAATTATTTTACCAATTTAAGTCCAAAATTAAAATGATTTATTTTATAAGTATCTGGGTTGTAACAAATTCACTAAAGTAAAAAAGGGTAATTTAACTAGTCCATAATATTATAGTTTTGAATATTTTATTTTTAAAAATAATTATTTTTTATTATTTACTCACAAATGATTAAATAATGTGTTTGATAAAAATAACGTTTTAATAAGACAAAACACAGACGGTGTATTTTGGATACATATGAATTCAATAAAGCATCCCACATTGATGAATTAATAAATTTTGTAAATAAATTAATTTATTTTAATAAAATAATATTATTAAATAATATTAATAAAATAATATTTATAAACTAATTTTAGAAAGTGAAAAAAATAATTATAAGGGTTAGAAAACAATTGTTTTTGAAAAAAAAAATTATTAATTTTTTATTTTATTAAATAACAAAATTATAAGGATTATTGATATATTTTGAATAAAATAATATATTATTTATGAATTTATATTAATGAAATTAACCAATGTGGCATATTTCATAATTTTCATATATAGTCTAATTCTTGTTTAAAATTAAACACTATATAAATATACAATCTAAATTACGAAACCATAATAACCCAAATTTTATTAATATATTTAATAAAAACAATCCATTACAAAATTAATATTTATAATTTCATATAATAAATTTTTAATATTTTTTACATGTTTTATAAACCATTAATTAACCCTCCAAATCACACATTTTATTTTATGAATTAAAAAAAATTTCTTTATAAACATGACTCACTTCGACATCAAAAAGTGTATTATTTTTATTATTTAGATTCTTATATTTATTAAATAATTAAAATAAGTATTAAATGGTAGAAATAATATCCACAAAAATTAATGGGTTCTGTTTTCAATTACCTTATCCTAGAGAGTCCAAAACCAATTTTTGGAAATTAATAAATAATTATCCTCTCTTTTACCATATAAAACCACCATACCACCCAATGATATTAACCAAAAACACATTCATCATGAAATTAATCTTTCATTACATTTATTGTGTCCTATCAGGGTTCTCCCAATAACATCAAAAACTACTCTAATTATTTTAGGAGCTCATTCTTAGGGCTTATAATCCACTATTTCTCTTTTTAATTTATGAACCTTCATTTTATAATGGATATTTATTCAAAAATATACATGTTTAATTAGGATATTATATATTCATATTAATATCTAAATAATTTACAAATGATTAAATAACCCTTTTAGTCACATTAATCCTTCCATTGTATGTTTTAGTGCCCACGTTTTGCTGACCAATGTACCCTATGATTTTTCCATGTGAAACAATTGTTATGTAAATACATTTCCCAATTTCCTATCACGGGTAAACAACATCATATACCTATTCATCTTATATATTGGAATTCAATGAATAAACGTCACAATCCTTAGTCATGGTATTAAATGGTATGAAATACATTATTTTTTTGTATGCTCTATGTGGTGTAAATATTCATGTATATGATATTAAAGTGATTGGTGTGCCTAGAATTCTATAGGAGTATAATTTATTTGGTATTGATTTAATGTAATAAGATGTAATATATGTTGTGTGGGAGGTTATACTAATAATAATATGTAATATTTTCTATTTTTATCCCTAAAATATGTTTGTGATGATATGTTCTAATCTATTACAACATTATTATGATTTATTTAAACTTTCAGGTTATATATTAACTCACAATTCATAATTATGATGTTAAACCCTATTATTTTACTTTGATATACATAATTAATCAAATGTAAGACATTCAGTTATGTTATTATTTTTTTATTTTATTACTAGGCATAATATCTCAGTCAATTATTTGTTATATCCCATTGTTTTCTAATTCACTTTTATGAGAATAAAGATTCATTAGGATCATGTTAAGTATTTTTTCCATAATTTCTTTGTATTATTGTTGTAATTTCTTATATATGTATTAAATTTCCAAAATAAACTATGACTCACGATCTTTTGGGGTTTTTTATTATTATGTTAATGTAATAAATCATGAATAACACTGTAATAAAAATTGTGTTATCATAAAAAATCCAAATCTAAAATTTCCTTGAGACACATGGTGAGTCTATAAATTATTCCCAACCATATGTTGTAACATTCACAACATAATAAATTATCTTTTATAGGATATACATTTTATCCATAACATGGAAAATATATTTTATAAATTTTTCTGGTTATGAATTTGTTTCCATTTTTCCATTTGATAGAAGAATTTGAAATACTCTAAAATAAACTCCAATTAGAACATTATAATATTTTAAAAAAGTTATTTTTATTTTACTTAAGATTTTATTCAATCCAAGGTTATCCATTTTAGTTATATTTATGTGTAACAATTTCAATATAAGAAGTTATGTAAAATCATTGACCATCCAAATGACCAATGATGTAACCATTTAACCAATAAAAACATATCCCATCAAAAATGGAAAATATTTAAAAAATTTAACTAACACTTTTAAATGATTTTTAGTGCCAATGACCCATATTTTACGTCATACTACTTATGAAATTAAAATAAAAACATGTAATGGAGATTTTATTTAATACCCTCTAACCCATTAGTAATAAATATTTCTCCATATAACACCTCTAATTAATCTCCCTAATAATTTATATATCATAACATAATAAACATTATTAAACACTTACACTAGTATACCACTCATAAATAAAAAATCTGTGTTTCAAATACCATCATTCATCTCTGCTCTAATACAAATTTTTATCCACAATGAATATCATTATTATTCCAATATCATTCTAATGATTCAACCACTAATAGTTATAATATCAATTATTGTCATTCTACATCAATCCCATTATATATAAGGAAGTATATAGGTCTTAAAATATTATTCTATTATTAAATGTAGGACCATTAATTAAAATTATTCTAACTAAAGCTTACTGCTACAACATATCGATAAGAAACATATAACCAGTCAAATTTTACTTCCAATATATAATCAAATGTTAAAATTCAAATTGAAATGGCCTAAAATTTATAACCAGTGATCCCAATAATAAATTCATAAATATACATTATCCTTCTAAAAATCCTTCCTTTAATGGAACCACTAGTAAATAATTATTTTGGATCACATCTAAACTAATATAATTTTTTTATCAAAATAGAACAGATTCATGGGTCATAAAATGAAACCGCATAAAAAATAACCTACCGTATTCCCATGGATAACCAACACTACCATTATCAGGTAAGCACTATTTCCCATCCATATCACATTTATTAACTATGATCTCATAGTGTGATCATATGATATTGTGTATTCCCATAATTAATCACTTTATAATAAATTAATTATAATATTAAACTTATTGTAATAAAACCACATAGGTCATAATCATTGAGTTCTACAGGTCACCCATTAAGTGAATACATTTTTCATATCTCATATAACCCCCCATATACATAAGTGATTTCATTAAACAAAGTATTATGTTATATTCATATAAACTATAATAATATTAATTTATGTATACTAATTGGAAAAATCCTTTTTAATATTTTGTATCAATTTTCTATCCTTTAAATTATAAATAAAATAAAGTTACAAAATTATGTAGATAAACTAATATAAGGTAATAAAAAACTACACTATTTAGTGAATGTTTTTTATAAATAAAAAATACCATTCCACATACTAACTTTTATCCTTAAAAATAATAACATATGGAATCTATAAATCAATGATAATAACTAATTCCAACAACCATTCAAAAAACCCAGTTCACCATATTTAGATTATTCAAAAAATATTTTCCACAGAAATAACATGGTGTCTAATATATTTAATTTTAAATATAATTTATTTAACAATTTAAAATAACTATAAATCCAAAATTTTATATAAATTAAAAAATAATGTAATCATGGGTCTAAAAAATTAATATTCTATGTATTTTTACCCATTTCAGAATATTTAATACCAAAATAAGTCTAATTGAATACCCCATTTTCAGAAAACCCATTCTATGAAACCAAAAATTAAAAAACCCTATAAATAAATATTATTTCATTATAAGTTTTAAACAAAATTTTTAATAATAAAATATACAATATCAAAAAATAACCCTCCGCAAAAAATTGATACACACTTATAATCAACATTTAATTAGAAATTTTTTTTTATAAAAAAATAATTTTTTATGTGTTTTTTATAAATAAAATGAATAAAATTAAATCATTTATCAACCATCAATTTAAATAAACTTTATACTAATATAATAACATCCAAATCCAAATATTTTTAGAATATATTATTTCATCACATCCTACGACCAAAAATAACCAATATTAATTTCTACATAAAACATACATTTATCATTAAAAGGTTCTACAAAAACTAAAGAATCATTTTCTTAAAAAATAAACTTCCATACAATTTTAATTTATAATCATTTAATCCACTGATTTATTTTTATGAAAATTTATCAAAACAATATTATTTGACACAAAAAATCCATAGAATTATGAACAATGGTCATGTAAAGTGGACTACTAACGTTGAACTAATATTGTTTATATCGAAATAAACATTTATATATAGTCATTGTGTCATTTCAATTCATTAAATATGGAACAATATTTTCCAATTTTAAAAAATTCATAATATCAACCACTATGAAATAAAACTTGTGGTCATTATATCATACAATGAAATATTATATTGAATCATGGAGACTAACCAAACAACATGTTATAAAATTTTAAACTAATGAAAAAAATAATAACCAAATTTTCATAAACTAATTTCCAAAAATTATCACTGAACAATTTATATAAGTGGAAAAATATTCAATATTATTATTAAAAATCATTTTTCCTAATCAAATGATATTGGATAAATTTATATAGTTTATATAATTAAATGAAGTAATAATATGTAAAAACAAAAATAAAAATCAATGAATTTTTAATGAAATATCTGTCATGATAATTATTTATATATGTGAAGCAAATATTATCTCATTCTTGAGTGTTTTTTAACCCTTACAAATTCATGCTTAAAAATAATTTTTTATTATACATTTTTTAAATTGAAATATGTTTTTTTATTTTTAATAATGAAATCAATAAATAATTATGATAAAAAATAATATATATATATATATATATATATATAAATTTAAATTCATATAATGTTTGTTTCTTGTTATAAAATTTGTGTGATATAATTTTTAATTGAAAAATGCATTTCTCTAAAAATTATATTTCATTAAGTTTTTCAACTCCTTATATGACATAAATTATTTAACATCATAAAATTAAATAGTTAAAAAGGGATTAATTTTTTTAAATAATGATATCAATGTTTTTTAAATAATCTATCATTATGTTTTATAATTATGTATAATAACACCAAATAATATATTTATCATCTGTTTGGGAAATTCATTATTTAAGGTGGAAAATAATATGATAAGGACTATAAATACATTTAAAACACCCCATTAATATATTTTATGTATGTGGATCTCATATAATATTTCATTTTTTTATGTTACTATAATTTAGTAAAATTGATCACGGAAAATGACACTTATTCATGTAATTAATGAAACATAAAATATAACACTCTATTGATTTTAAATTTTAATTATTTGTTCAGATAATGATAAAAAGAAAAATTTTAAATATGAATATTTATTATAATTACAATAATAAATTTATAATTTATTCTGGTAATTTATTTTAAATTTTAGTGTGGAAATGTGCATCTTAACATATTTTGATACATGGACAAAGCTCAAGTGCATGTGATAGAAAAAAAATGATTTCAAAAAATATAAAAGTAATATTTTCGGTGACTTATAGCATCCTAATACTTATATAGATATATAAAAAATATTATCATTTTTTTAAATGTTATATTATAATTCCATTATTATATTGATTTCATTAATGTTAGATTAAAATAATTGTACCAAAAGGACTTTAATGATATATGACATCAAAAAATATAATATTAAATTAATAGAAATTTCGGAAAATTTTATATTCAATATAGTAAATTTTAAATGCATTTATTATGTACCATTATTAATTTATGGATACATTTTACATTTATCGTAACTTCTTTGAATTCTAATGGGTAAAGAACTTTGGGGTTGTGGAAATCATCAAAATGATTAGATGAAGTAAAAAAAAGGTATAGTTGAATATATAAACCCAAAAAATATTAATTTATTATATAAGAGGAATTTTAATAATAACAATCCAAACATAACAATATATAATTTTTCCCACTTTCACATGATGAATATTTTATATTAATTTAATACTTTAGTTAATTCACAGAGTTCCCCTCCGTTTACATATTAAATAAAACATCTTTTCCTCTCATTATCAGATATTATAATCTATTTATTTTGGAGAGGAAATGACAAACTAAATTATGATAATCCCCTTCCATGTTCAATATTTCATATTTATGTCATAATAAAATCCTTATAGGGATTAATGTATATAACAAATAAGGTTGTTAGAAGAAGTGTTGAATCTTTAAACCTCATTTTTTATTTTATTTTCATTCATGAAAATCATTTAAAACTATTACAACCAACTATGAAAAACATAAAATTATATATCATATAATTATATGATATTATTTTAATATTATAAACATAATTCATATCCAACAATCATTATTTAGGAAATGAAATAATCCTTCATTTGTACAACGAAAGACCCAGTCACGAACCAATTTAATTAGTTTTTCATGACCTCCTCTAACATAATATTATAATGATGGATTAAATGTATATTTATGATATTAATGAAAAATTTATATTTATTTGAAAACAATATATAATCTATTTTAAAACAATCCCAAAGATTAAAACATGATAATTTCGTTCGTACATTCATGTGGGTTACCACATCGAAGAAGCGATGTAATTGTTTTTCATGAATGATCTTCAACGCTAGTATATATATATATATATATTTTAAGATGATTGTATATTTTTTATATATTAAAAATTATTCATTTATGAATTTATAAATCATCCCTTTGATTCATATTCATTGAATAACAGAAATGTAAATAATGAGTTTTTTATGAAAAAACTCTCTCAATAATTGTAAAATAATATATTTTTTTAAAACCGTATTTCATATTTTTTTTTATTTTAATTAAGGTAAAAAAATATTAATTATCTCCTGATTATTACTCTTTATAATATGTATGAAATATCTCATTCACCAAATTCAACATATCGACTACATTTGAATGTTGGGATTCATGTATCCTCAAAACACTCAACATAGACATAACATATTTATTGACTAAATATATAATTAAAATAAATGACTTAAATTGTTTAATTATTATGTTTTAATCAAATAATTGTTTCTTAGAAGATAAAATATTTGTTATAAGTATTTTATATAAGTGTTAAATTCCATACATAGATTGTTTGGACTCGGGATTAAAGATTCCATCTAAATTTCCCTTCATTGAGGTATATATTTAATGTCACACTGATATGTTATTTTATTGGGCGTATATAGAATCTTTTTAAATTATAAATTATAAATCATTCATACATAAAACAATTTTATGTGACAATTGTTATTCATTTATCTAATCCATTTCAATTCAAACATTATAAAACATTAAGTGGTTTCATAAGTCATTTTATTTCTGTAGGGTTTATCACATATACAGTGATAATATTATTTAATGATTATATATGAAATTACAACTTTCTTATTTATTTTTAATTAGAACTTGTCTTAAGTGGATTTATATTTTTTCATCATAATTGCTCTATTAAATAATTCAAAACTCTACAATAAGATCCCTTGATGTGTTTTTCATATCAAATTTCCATATATCATTTTATAAAGACCATATACTACCCCATGACATTTTATATCAGAGTTATAATTATATTCCTGATGTTTAATGTTTCATTTCAAGTCATTTATTTAAAAGGATTACGAATCAAATGTAAAAAAATTGTATGGATTTTTATGATATTATCTCATCATTTTCCTATATTTTTATGAACAATGATTCCCTTTAGATAAACTATATACAATAATTTTCCTGAAAAAATATATTTTATTATAATATAGTAATTAATGTTTCTTACAAGTGAACATTTTAATTTCTCCATTATTTATTAAATAAACATCAAGAATGTAATTTCTATATTTTTTTGATCATGTATCTTCCTTTAGATCAGTATTCGATATCTTTAATAATAATTATATATAAAAAAAATATTTAGTTTCATTAATAAATATAAATAATTTTCTAATATTATTTTACATGACATTTTACATTATTTCATAATTTTTTAAATTGAAATTTAGTAATATTTTCTGTACAGTTCTCTTTTTACAATGTTATGAAAAATGTGAAAGAAATTTTTATTCATAACCTTTAAGATATAAAGTGATTTCCCACTATCAAGACCATTATTATCAGTTTATATTATATTATAAATTCCCAACATTAATTTTTGAGGAATTAATTCCAAATAGTTTTTTAAAATTTTATTTTTTACAATGTGATTTTTATAGTGGAAAGAGTATTTTAATCAAGATGTTTTTAATGATATTTTAGTAGTATGACTATTCAATAAACAAATCTATTAATGTATCTTATTATCCACTATAAATGAGTTTTAATTATACTATGCTAATTATTATTTTGATATATAATTAATATTTCAAATGGGTTTTGATATTAGAAATTTATTTCCTTAGGTAAATCATGGTATTCATGAAAACTGGTTATGATATTTTGAACAAAATAATGTTTCTAATTTTTTATCATCCTATCATACAAGAAAAATATTTATAAAAAAATTTAATGTCTGGGTTCCGATTCATTAGAGATGCGTCTTTTGTATTATGGGTTAGTATATAATATCCTTCCAATGAATTAGGTAATTTGATAAAGTTAATTGGTTATAGGTTTCCCCAAATTAATTATTACAGTTTTACATGTATGTTGTTCCATTTGTAAGAGTTACTATAAGAAAAATATGACAATGATTATCCATGAAAGTAACACATTTTCACTATTCATTGCATTATTTTATAATATATCATCTTCTCAACATATTTTTTAATATGGCTAGGGATTTATTACTTATGTGAATATTTTCTTATGTTAGAGATTAATTCCATTTATCATTATATATAATCAAAAAAAAATTGGTTATAAATTATCTTATACTAAATTCATGATCTTTTATTATTTCATTATACATGTAACACCCCAATATTACACAGAGGTTAATATATCCTTGTCCAAGGAAATGTACAATATAAGGGTCCATTCTACCATCTCTTCCTTATCCGAGGTTGTTTATATATAAGTATCTACTAGTACCTCTTTATCACAGACAATCGTGTTTCATAAATTTGTATTTCAAAAAATTTGATCTATTTACCAGACTATTGGTCAATGTCATTTATACACTCATTTTACTTTTTATAAAATGGTTTGAAAGGAATATTTACGTTATTTTCCAAACATGGAAATTATAAAAATTACTACAATTTAAAGTAATAATTTTCTATTCTAACTTACATTATGAGTGCAACTATCTTTTTCTATTATAATACCTTCAAATCATCCCTTACAAAATTATAATAATATTTTCAAAATAAATGTTTTCTTTTATAATTATGTGTCATTTATATGATTTCAAAATAGAATTAGATTTTCCTCTCAAATAGTTTTGATTTCATCTATGTCAACAAACGTTGATGGATTTTACACTTGTTTGATGTTTATTTACTATGATACAATCATCTATATTTTATTGATGCTTTTGGATTATGTTTGACTGTTGATGTGTTATTTTTATACAATTCATGGTTTCTGGATAAGGTATTAATGTTTTGTATACTTGTTTTAATACAAATGATTATGTTAAGTTACACCTTTTTCATATAAGGAATGCATTGGACTTATTAAGTGATAGGGGTCCCTTCTATATCTCCTTGATTCATTGGTAGGTTTAATGAGACAAACTAGTGTCTTGGCACAAGGCTTTGAAAAAAATATTATTTGTAGTCTTGGAAAGAGGCCTTTACTAAGTGGTTATGATATTTGGCATTATGCATTCCATCAATAAGAAATTCGAAATTAATATTAAATGTGATTATTCTAATAATATAATATCTATGTGAATAATTAAATGGAATTATTTGATTAATTTTTCTATATTTTTCAGAAATTTAGGTTAAAAAGGCTTTTTTAGTCTTATACATTTCCTTAATGGTTTATTCTTATTAATGAATGTTTCCACTTTATCATATTCCTTACTGATCACTTGAGATCACCCCATTCAATGTTTTATATTTCCTAAAAAATGAAAATGTATATTATGACTGACTTGCATGGATAGTCTAAGAGAGAATAATGTGTTAAAAGGAGACAAAATGTTTTTGTTTTACATTTCATTATGTAATTTCAAAAATAATTTTATATCCAGTACTTCCAAATATAATAAGGTGACATTTCCTTCTGGGATTGATCCCTTGTGATCAAGCCAATGTATTAAAATAATGCACTGGCTTCATGTTTATATGGTTGGGGCATTACAGTTGGTTTCAGAAAATGATTAGGACAGTCCTTGGAACCTTGGTTTAGAAAAACATGGATTAGAGAAAATTACCCTAAGGCAGACATTGAGGGTTAGTAGATAAGAACATCTACATTTTTTAATGTAGAGATTATGTGAGTTTTCTGAGAAATACATCCATGTTTAGATATGAGCATGAAGAGGCTGCTCTGGCATAGATGTACTAAGGAGTGAAAACTCGGACATAGAGTTTAGGGTTTGAAATGGGGTATCCTGGAACTTGACAATGGGCCTTGCTTCACTCTTGGTTACGACACTCTGGGGGGTTATGCTTAGGATAATTCAGATTTTTGTTAAAACCATTCTGAAAGATTTTTGAGTATATACCTCCTCAATAAAAATATTATTATTATGGATTATATCCATAAACTATTCAATTTATGATAATTGTTATACAAGTTTGAAATTATGTATTTTGGTTTATAAATTAATCTATTGTATGCCTTTGTTATGAAATGGAACCTACTGGAAGGAATGGAAATTGCATCAACACATGTAATACATGTACAGATTTCCCTCCTACTCAAAATAATTATAGTGGATATGGTGATGAAACTGGTGTTGATTAGCTTATCACCATACTGTGAAAACTCAATCAAGCAATGAATATTAACCATACCCGTATAAAGAACAATGATACACAACATGGAAGAGAAATGATATAATTCTTTATGAAACAAAAACCACCAACATTCAATAGGGAAAAAAATCAATTTTTTACTGAGCAATGGATAATTTCCATGGAGAAAATATTTCATTCTTTGGGAGTAGCAATAGGTACAAATATGTCATTTTAGTTTTTCACCTCATTGGAGATGGTGATCAATGGTTTTCATTAATTCAAGTTCCAAAGAAGGAGGAATAAGTATCAAATATTTAATAGAGGGAGATTAAAGAGATATTCATAGAAAAATACATTCCGCGTGACCTTCAAGAGGATATGGAAATACAATTTCTAATTTTTAGGAAAAGGTGGATGGGAATGTCTCAATGTATGAGGCTACCTTTACAATGATATCAATACATGAAATAGATTATATACTTAACACAAAGAGTATGATTGATCGATTATATTATTGGTTAAAATCAATTATCAATCAAGCATTAATATCACAATTTTTTTCATCATACGATGATATTGTCACATGTTCTATCAAAAATGAAAAGAGATATTTTTACATCTTACAATTTCAAATTAAAGAAAGAGAAGAAGATATATTTTGAATAATATAGAAATAGAAATAATAGGATGAAGGGAAAAGTTCAATATCCAACATGAAATAAATGTGGGAAGAAACACCCTGGTACTTGAATTAAGGGAGTGTGATTCTATTAAATGTGTGGTGAGAAGATCTATCATGCTCATGATTTCATGTGAAAGAAACATGAAGTTAATATTGAAGGCTAATATTTTAGTGAAAAAGATAAATATGCAAAAGAGTATCTTAAGAACTAAGGAAACATACCTCATAGATGGCCAAGGGATCTAGGAAGATTAGATGATCACTACTGTAGAGGTTGAAGATCCAAATTACATAGTGGTAAGTAATTTAATGGTTTCATCAAGTTTATAAAATGTATTATGTGATTATGGACCATCTCATTATTTTATATATTTTATGTTTTCTATGAAAATTAGATATTTCCAATTTGATTTAATAAGGGAGTTGTCCGTAAAATATCCTAATGGAAGTACCATTTCAACAAATTTTAGTCAAATAGTCCCTATTAGTGCATATAAATGTTCTTTATCTATTTATCTCATTGTCATACCCATCACTTAACTTGTTATAATCATTGGAATGGAATGGATTTTTGACCATGATGCAAAAATTTATTGTAAGAAGAAAGAGGATACTATTTTGGATGATGATAAAGAGTTTATTTTCATTTATTGAAGAAACATCACCTCTAGATTATTATTTATATCCATCCCCAGTACCTCTAGGAAATTCAATTATTTGGGAGCAAGAGAATTAATTAACTATTTTTGAGGAAAGTAATGCTCAAATAGAGTGTATACCAATAGTGAAAGAATATGTATATGTGTATCAAGTGGATTTTCGTAGACATCCTCTAGAATGATAAATTGAGTTTTCCATTGATTTAATACATGGATTAGGTTCCATATTGAAGTCCCCATATAGATTTTCCACTATGGAATTAGTGGAAGTAATGAAACATCTATAAGAATAAGATAATAAAGGATTTAATATCCCTAGTGTTTCTTCATGGAAAGCCCATGTTATTTTTGTTAAGAAGAATGATGGATCAATAAGGTTATGCATTGACTACTGAGAAATCAATGATATAAATATAAAGAAAAAGTATCCCTTACCTCACATTGATGAATTATATGACCAACATCATGGAGCTCAATATTTTTCCATGATTGGCCTTCTATTTGGAAATCATCTTTTGTGTGTGAAGAAGGATGACATTACAAAAACAACATTTCCAAACATGTAAAAGCATTAAGGTTTTTTATTAATGACTTCGTTATTTCCTAATGCACCCTCTAATTTCATTTATCAAATGAATTTTGTTTTAAATGAATATATTGATGTCTTTTTAGTTGTATTTATTGATGACATCTTGGTATACACAAAAATCCACGACGATCTTGAAAATCACATGAGCATTATTCAAAAAACCCTAAAAATGATTTGTATGGGAAGTATAACAGGTGTTAATTCTTTCATCAAAAGGTTTATATTCACAACTGTACTATCTCTATGTATGGTATCTCGGATGATTCATCAATGACCAAGACAATCCATGAATGTTCATCAACAACATGTATAACATCGGTACATAGTTTTATTGGATTAGCAAGTTATTATCGATTCTTTATCCAAAATGTTTCTCGATTGGATATCCCATTAACAATGATCACACATAAAGGGGTCAAATTGTTTTAAAAAATGAGTGGGAATTTTTTTTGATGAAATGAAGAGAAGGTTAGTCAATTCTATTATATTGACTCTTCCCTCAGAGAATGGGGGGTTTGTAATTTATAGTGATGTACCAAAGAATGTACTTGGTTGTGTATGTATGCATAATTATAGTGTTATTGAATATGCATCACGACTACTAAAAAATTATCAAAAATAAATCCCACCCCATGATCTTGAGTCTCCAGCTATAATCTTTTCTTTAAATACTTGGAGACAATATATTTATAGTGCAAATTGTGAGATATATACCGATCACCAAATCTTAAAAATTATTTTTATCACAAAAATAACTCAACATGAGGAATTGGATATGGATCAAGCTACTAAAATATTATGAAGGAACTATGAAGTACCACCAAGGGATGTAAAATAAGGTGGAAGATTCTTTTTGTGGAAAGGATAATGGAGTTCTGAACATAACGAGATTCAAAATGGATCCTAATTTCATGGTATAGTAATGATGGATATGAGAATAAACAAGGAAGTTGAAACAGAAATATTTTTTCAAATGGTTTCCAAACCATATTAATTAGAAAGGATAAATATTTCTAAGACTCTTGATGGGGATTTTCCTAAGAATATTATATCTATGAATGATGATATATTGATCGACATCGTATTTGAATATGAGATTTGTAAATTTGGAAATTAACATTGTGTCCCTGACATAACTAATCTAAAAAAGAATTTTATTTATTCTCATAGCTCTAATTTACCTATACACCTAGAAGGCACTACGATATATAGATATTTGATGGAACATTTTTGGTGGGACACCATAAAGGGAGAGATTGTTGAATATTTGTAAAGATGAATGGTTTGTCTATAAGTGAAAGTTGGAAAACAACGTCCTAGAGGTGTTATGAAACCTATTTCAATACCTGAGTGAAAATGGGTTGATATAATGATGAACATTTTCATGGGATTACCAAAGACACATAGAAGTAAATATTCAATATGGGTCAATGTTTATCGTCATACCATGTCAGCACATTTTCAGGCTACAAGAGTATATTTTCCACCTGGACGTTTAACAAAAATATATATTAATCATATTTTAAGACATCATGGAGTATCCCTATTAATTTTTTCTGATCGTGATCCCTATATTACATCAAGATTATAGAAAAGACTTTAGATGGACTTGGATACTAAACACGGATTGAGCACTACCAACAACCCTAAAACTCATAGTCAATGAGAATTGTATATTCAAACCATAGAAGAAATGTTGAGATCTTGCTCACATGATTTTCAAGTTATGTGGGATCATTATTTATCTCTGGTATAATTTTCTTATAATTTTATGTTCTATTCAATTATTCAGATTGCGCCACATGATGCATTATATGGAAATATATGTTTCACACTAAATTTTTGGGATGATGTTGGAGAATGAAAACTCGTAGGCCCAGATGATGTTGTGGAAACAATGGAAAAGGGTAATATTATCCAAACACACATCAAAGAAGCTCAAATATAGGAAATATAACTATGGAAATAACTGATGGATGGATTTGGAATTTCAAGTTGGAGATCATGTTTTTAGGAAGGTATCTTTATTTATGGTTATTGTATGATTTGTTAAAAAGTGTAAATTGAGTCCCAGTTACATCGAGCATTTTGAAATTCTAAAATGAATTGGAGTTGTAGATTATCATTTTGAAATGCAACCAAGTCCCTCCAATTTTTAAGATGTGTTCCAGGTATCAATGTTGAGAAAAAACATGTCTGACCCAACACATGTAATCACATATGAATAAATAGAACTGGAACCTGACATTTATTATTTCAATAGGCATATCATAATTCTATATACCAAAGAACAAGTTATAAGAAACCAGATGAATATTCTGGTGAATGATATATGAAGAAATAATAATATGGAAGTGTCAATGAGGGAACCTGATGAACTATTGAAAATGACCCATCCATTTTTTTATCTAGTAATATTCTATAAATTTTGAGGGAGAAATTATTTGAAGGAGGAGTTAATGTAACACCCCATGATTCTATATTGGTTAACGTAACTTCGACCAAGGAAAAGTATTAGATAAGGGTACATTCTACAATCTTTACATTATCCATGATTTTTTATACATTTGTATCTATAGGAAACTCTATATCATCGACATTCATTTTTCATAAAAATGTAGTTAAAAACAATTTTAATAATTACTAGAATCTGGGTTAAAGTCATGTATCGACCTGTTTTTATTTTTATAAAATTGATTTAAAGGAATCATTTCATTGTTTTCCAGAAAATTTACTTTGTGAAGTTTTCAACAAATTATTTTAATGATATTTTTTTTAATTATAAGAGGGTTGTGTCTATTTTACGTTATTATATCACATTAAAAGCATCACTTACAAAATTATTATAATATTTTCAAAATAAGTTTTTTCATTTGTTATTACATTACATTTAAATGATTTCAAAATACAATGAGATATTACCCTAAAATAGTTTTGATTTCATCTATTTCAACATCCATTGATGGATTTTACAGTTGTTTGAAGTTGATTTAATATGATATAATCATCAGTATTGTATTGAAAATTTTGTGATATGTTTGATTGTGGATGTGTATTTTTATACAATTCCTGGTATGGTTAAATTATTAACATTTCATATTATAGTTTTCATATGAATGTTATTGTTATGTTTCAACCTTTTCATATGAGGAATGCAGTGGACATTTTAAGTGGCGAGTGGGGCTTGATATTTCTCCTCGATGCATCAGTAGGTCTATGGAGACAAACTAGTGTCTTGGCATAAGGCCTTGACCAAATCTTCTTTGTATTCATGGCATGACACCTTGAATATGTTGTTAGGAAGTCTGGAATTAAGCATTCCATCATTATGAAATTGGATATTGATGTTACATGTTATTATTCGACATGTATAATATCCATGTGAATATGTAAATGAAATTATTTTATTTATCAATTCGATATTATAATGAATTTTACATTTAAAAGGCTTGTGTTTTTGTCTTATACTATTCCATAAATGTTTATACTTATTTATGAATGATTCATGTATATTTTTATCCATATTGAGAACATGAGCTCACCCCATTCAATGTTTTATTTTTCCCAGGATTCGCAAAAGATTATTATGAATGACCTGCAGGGATAGTCTAAGGGAAATGAATGTGTTAAAATGAGACACAATGTTGTTGTTTTTCATATAGAAATGTAATAAAAAACCTATGTTTTTATCTTTAAATTCCAAGGATACTAAACAGACGGACCCTTCAAAATTTGATCCCTTGTGATCATTACAATGTATTGAAATAATGAACGAGCTCTGGGATTCAGGGGTCGGGGTGTTACAATACAATTATGCTTATATAATACTCAGTGTTGAAATTAAATATATAGTTATAATGTTTACCCGTACAAAGTGTTTGAACTCACCTTTATTATATTTTCAATCTCCCCAGGATATAAAGAAGTTTTATAACGTTGTAGGACCTAATAATATTACTAGATTTAAATAAAATATTTTGAGATGATTTATATTTTTATGAACAAGTTATTTATGTATCCATGTAATCATGTAATTTTTCTCATAGTTCTCCAAAACTATAAACATAAAAGGTATTTGGGTTTATAATTGATCTAATATATAACCTTTTTGTTATATTATATTATGGTAAAATATTATTCACATCTGGTTGTATTAAAAAAGTGTAAATAGAATGTTATACTTTCATATATGGAAGTGAATTTTCATGGATATAATAATTGGTATAAATGCATGGTTTAGATATGATTTTATATTAGGATATTTTCATGTGATTTTATATGATGAGTTATGGATACCATCATGGTTTTATGTTTTTAACATTTATCCTCTATTAAAATTCTTATAAAACCCTTATTAGGATTTATATGATTGTGTTTTGTTCATTAATGATATTTTGGGATATTTTTCATTAGGATGGCTTATATGTAAATATTATATTTAAAAATAATTATTATTTCAGAATAATAATATTTTATTTTTGGGAAATAATAATAATGGTGTATGACATTCATTGTGGAAAAAAATTTATTTTATTTTTCAATAACATAGGTTATTTTGTATTTAGGGTTGTTTTTTTTATGATCTATGTTGAGACATTGGTTTTATTGTTGAATTTTAGAGATTAATGCATTTTTTATTCAAATGAATCATTGTTCATTTTAGGTATTATCTTATCATGTTATTATAATTATTCTTGTAGTAAAGTCATGATGAATATATTTTCAGCCTCTTATATAACTCATGGAAAATCATATATTGATTATAGTTCCACCATAACTATATATTTATACTCATCATTTGGTGTAAAATATAATAAAATGATTCAAAATGATTGAAACATGGAACCAATGGATGAAATTATATCTATGGATTTCATGAAAATAATGTAATTATATTTTCTTGTGTTCTTAGTCTTGATGATAAATGAATTTATAAATTATAGAAAAATCATCTTCAAATAAAAAAATTATATTATTTATATTATTTGGATGAATCAATTTCCATTTAAAAACTATTGGGATTTATAGTTTCATGGTCATTGATTTTCTAATGATAATTCAAGTTATTATTATCAGATATTATTTTCACTCACCGTAACCATTTTCAAATTAATTTTCCACCATTTTCTATAGTTTTACATCCCCTATAATGTTCTACTATTGGGAAACCTAGTATTTTTGTTTTCCATATGAACATTATATTCCAATTTCCCCTATTTCTAGATGATTTTTTATTAAGCCTTTTGAGAATATAGATTTTCAACATTGCTATTTAAAATATCAAACACGTGATCTCTACGAAAATAATGAATTATGGGGATACATTATAGTAAATTGGCAGAATGTAATACTATGAGATTTAAAAATAATAATATGATTGATAGAATATACAATAATAAACATCAATAATAAATTATCAATTAAATTTTATTATATAAATATGAATTATAAAATGATTGTTTTAAATTTATAAATATAAATAAGATTAAAAATATTATAATATATATATATATGAGGTTTATACTCAATAAAAATTTATCTATTAAAGACTAGTAATAAATGTCCTCAATTTTGAGTAAACATAATTTCTGCTTCAAAATATTTTACTATAATAAATTAAAATTATTTCTAGTTATGTGAAAATATTTTAATTAATTAATACAAATATTTTTAAAATTATTTAATAAATGGATTTTATTTGAAATAAATAAATTATAAATTGATTACGATGAATTTCCAAAAGATTTCTAGAATGATATATTTTTTCAAAAATAAGAAAAAAATTACAATTTCAGTAAAATTTTAATTTATTTTAATTAATATTCCCCATTATGATACTTATTAGATAACAATGTAAATTAATTATTAATTATTATTATATATTATGAATAATAAAATATCAATAATTATTATAAAAGATATTGGTATATATTTATTTCAACAATTACAATACATTAATCATAAAAAATTTTCTAAAATCATATTGTTTTTAATTATAAACAATATAAGATAAACTATAAAAATTAATGATATATAGTAAATTTATAGATTTATTATATTTCAATATACATTTTAATTAATTTAATAATTGTTACTATTTAAAAACTTAACGTAATATCATCTTTTTTAGAGAAATAAATTTTTATAAAAATTACTTTCTAAATAATTTTTTAGTTTACGTTTAAATAAATTAATTTCCACTCATTCAAAAAAAATCAGTAAATGGATTGGATATATTCAAAATCAAAAGCATAAAATTATTTAAATAATGCCCTATTGTTTTTATTTATTAATAATATTCACTGTAAAAATAATATGTCATCTTAGTTATTATTAATCTGGTAACTACAACTAAATATGTATGATACAAAAGGAAAAAATTGGTAACATTATTGTAATATATTTAATTAGTATGTTTATTCCATTATCATCAGATATTTAATTTTATGTAATTTCAAATATAAATTTATTTTTACATTTTATATGTATTATTT
The DNA here is from genome assembly GCA_963277665.1 of Viscum album. Lineage (NCBI taxonomy): Eukaryota > Viridiplantae > Streptophyta > Magnoliopsida > Santalales > Viscaceae > Viscum > Viscum album. Next base: position 837,754,611 of record OY728138.1, read on the forward strand.
TATTAAATATAATAAAAAATGTCACTCTCTTGATTTTAAATATATCTTATATGTTCACATTGGGATAAAAATATGATATGAATGAATGTTAAATATTATTTTTAAAATAATGTAATTTATTTTATTTTTTAGTTATTAAATAATGACATTAAATTCATATGAAACACAAATATAGTTCTTGTAAAATTTCTATAAAATCCAGTAAATGACATTCAATACACTAAAACTAATTTTATAGGGCCATTTATACTGTCCCATGAATTTTATAGGTATAAATTAAATATTATGGTTATAATATAAGTATTTTTTATAATTACATTTTATTTTAATGTCCATAAAGTCAAATTAAATGTGTAATTATTAAAATTACATTAATGATATTTCATAATAAAAAATCGATACTTAAAATATATAATATATTAAAAAACTTAAATTAGTAAAATTTAAATATATATTTTTTAACACATCAACCATGTTCCATTTATATGTAGATTTTCCATTTATAATGTAGTGACATAGGTTCTGAGCTATATGCCATTGAAATAATTCTATGAATATTTCTGAAGATATGCACTTAGTTAGTGTGAAAATTTGTGGCACAAAGAAACTCATAATGGTGATATTAAAACTGTTAAATATGTTTTCTGACACATTTATATTTTTCTCTAAAACCTATAGTAAATCCCAAATAATGCTTTTGTTTATAAATATAATACTTTAGATAAATTTGGAGCTTGGTGTATACAGTAATCACAACATAAAGTTTATGGGTATTGGGTGCTCGGTTAAAAGAATGTGATAGAAAGGAATTAAATATAAAATATTAATTTAATAATAATTCAATCCATATCCCCATCCTCACCCATATTTTACACATAGAGGGAGAGGATCCAAACCCCTTGGAGAAATAGAGGTCCAAAGAAGGGACCATAGAGAAGTGGTGTCACTGATATCTCATTGTTATGGAAATCGCTGCTAGATTATGTGGTAATAGCTTTGGAGAAAGGATGTTCACATAATGATAATGTGATAATTTTTCAATTCTGTGAATTTAATTTTTTTATCATTATCCCCTATGTTAAGTGTTTTTTATGTTTTTTGATCCCTTTTACAACTTCTATAGATCCCTAGAAGGTCTATCTATTAGATTCTGGGGAATCCTTTGTGATTTAGTAGTATGGTATGGAATTATTATTGGTAATTCCTAATCATGTGATATTTAGTGTATGTAAATATTTATTTAGATCTCCCTATTTGGGGTAGATTATTTTTAGAAAATATGATCTATATACTGAGAATGCATGTAATGTAATTAAAAATGCATGTGGAAAGAACAAGGAAAAAACAACATGTCAAAGAATATTTATATTTTAGAGTATATAACTATAGTACATGGAAATTGGATGATGGTCATGGTCATGGGATGAGTACATTGATATTTTCTTAGATAAATAATACATGCCATATACAAATGGTACATTTCATGTGTGGAATATGGATGACCATCCCATTTGGGGAACATGACTATATATATGTTCGGTTGGGAAGAACACATACAGAGGCCTGTGTGAGTTGAGACAAATTGTGCACACCTTTTTTATTTTATTTATGATGGAATGCCTAGAAAATAAATGTGGAAGAGGACACATATGGTTGTTTTGGTGGGTTTACACAACGTGTACTATTATGGGAATCGTCCTCCTAAAATATCATCCTATTTGGGGATCAGATTAAAGACAATGACTAACCTATTTTATGTATTTTCCCACATAGAACAGAATGATGTTTCTCATAGTGGCTTTGGAAATAAAATGTGTTGTGATTAAAGAATAGAACTATATAGTGGTTCATGATCGAGGAGGGTTTTTATGGTGGATCACATTGTTGATGTCATAGTAAAAAATACATAGATAAAATATTATGAAATTGGACCCCTAGAATCTAATTATGTTATAGAAGTGATACACTATCATAAATGGGTGTTAGTCCAAATTTCATAGTATTTATTTGCGGTGAGGATTGATGGTAACAATGGTCCTTATAGAGACACAACATCAATTCAAAATATTTTTGTGGTCGATAAAAGTGATATTTTGCGATAGAAGCACACCTCTCGTAAAAGGGATCAAGATTCCATTTCATATCAGATCAGTATAGATGTAAATACCCAACAGTTGGCATGGGTTATCTACCTAATGAATACTTATTCTTGGGTTGGAACTCACTGATGGACCAGGGTTTGGATCTGACATATCATTCATGTATTTGGATAATGATTTATAATGTCATATTAATGAGTGGGCCCTCCCTATAGGTTGTGTATATATATTTTGTCCAACCATGACATATGATTATGTGGGTCCTATATAAGGACAATCGGTGCTCCCATAACATACCAGTGTGGAGGCCCCCTTACGCGATGTTGTTATAGAGTTGTTACTTTTATATTGTATTATAGATGGGTTCCTTTGTTTATGCAGTGGATACCCAAATAACATTCCAATTTTAATGACCTCTATGTTAATTGTTCTAAAAATTATTCCACTCACCTATAATACCGGGGTTTAGATCACCAATTAACAAATTCAGTCCCCCATGATGTTCTAGGGTGTGGGTCCCCTGTTCTAGGGTCAACACTCCCATGTGATGTTAGGGTCATTATCTCCCAAATTTATCTCATAGTTAGTGATGGAGTGGATCACCCCAACATATTTTTGGTTTATGTGCACTATATATGTACTATTAATCCTATACCATGCCAAGTTGTGGGTTCTCTTTCTATGGAGCATTATTCCCCTATTATTTTATGGTGCATGTCTACACTCTACAAAGTAGTACCACCCTATATTCTAGTAGACATGAGGAGTGGTTCCTCCATATGATTTGATTCCCCCTCCATTTTTTAGTGTATTTTTAAAGAGTATGCGCAGACTCCTATTATGGGTGATACCATATTAAGAGATTGATCATATTTGATTAGTTATTCACATGGCTATCAATATGGGTGTGGTAAAAGAGTCATCTAAAGGTTATGAGCTATTAATCACATTCTTAAGAGAATTCCTTAAGGAACATGTGTCTTCTTAATCTCTCTTCAGATATGTTAAACATGGCTCATAATTTTGAATAGTTATACATACATATTGTATAGTGTTGAGGGGTGGGACTCTCTAATTGGGATTTATTGTGATTGTGTGGGATGCATGACAGTAGTGATAAGACCTCTAGTGGTAGGACATGTAGATGGACCTAGAGTATTTTTTTTACTGATTATGGTATCTAGAAAATACCATATGGGATATTAGTTATTTTTTTACGTATCATATATCATTTAATATTTTGATATATTATGTAAAATCATGTGTACTGTGTTAATCTAGAAGATCATTACCTTCAATCCCTGAGTGGAACCCTATGGCTTTATATGAAGTCAGATCCTCATTAGACATGGAGTTAGAGATGATCATATTTATGTGATTATTTGTATACATTTAATTTTGTTTGATATTTGTGCAGACATGCTACATTGTTATTGAATACAATTCATGTATTGAAAAGGATTGGTAAAAATTGAGTTCCCCACTTTTTTGGGTTCCCTCTAGTTGGGTAGAGTGAACTATTAATTTCTATTTTATCCCTTTTATTTTTGGAGATTGGGATGACTAATGTTTATTTTTAAACTCACCCCTACATTATATTTTTTGACACATGTAATATATTGTGCAGGCGAGTGTCTTTTCGATGGAGTCCCAGGATCTCCCGAAGTAGGCGGAGCCTACTCATCTAGACCGATCAAGGACATTTATGGTTTATTGTTATGGAGAATTTCAATATTTCATATCACATTGACACCATATAACTGATAAATATGGATTATTTTATAGTTTGTCATGGTGGGATTGTATATTTTTTTGTACTTTTATTTTCATTTTGTCCTGGGATAGATGTTTCCTTGAATTTTACAAAAAAAATTAACTCTAAAGTGTTTCATGGATATGTTTGTGGGTACATGAATATAGGTAGCATAGGATAAAGCCTCCCATGTGTGTGTGATATACCTACCTATAAGTAGACACCCATGCCAATCCTATTGGATCCAGGCATTGGGGTCATAGCTTATGTCTCAATGGGATGTGAAGCAATAGAGTGTTTTTAGAGAGGGTATGATATATGGATCACCATTTCCTATTAATTGTTTTCTAGGTCTTTATTTTATGATGATTATGTAATTGGGTTTCATTTTCATATTTTAGTATAGTTACTATGGTGTTGGTGCGACGACTGATGTATCTATACACTGGAACTCCGGTAACCTAGTTTTTGACTCAGTACATTATGTAATAATTCATATAGAAATATTGGTATATGAATCATATATAATGGGGTTTATGTCCATTTTTATTATTTAATCATCTACCTATATTTACTGTTTAACCATAGAGAATCATGATACAATTTCAGGATTCCACCATCAAAATTGTTAGAAAGTGTTCTGTAGTGGGATTGCGGTGAAGATAATCCTTGCAATGTGGTTTCAATATACGGTAATTGACTTTAGGATGTACAAAAATGTTGTCTCCCAGTTACACCACCACCAATCGAGCATCAGGTGGTGATGGCAGACCATGTTGAGGGTGTGTGTATACTTAGTTTTATGTTTGAGTTCTAGATACTGAAACCTACCGTGTTTCAAGGATAGTGATAAGCCATGGTATTTTATGTCTATAATATGTAATTCAAATGATTTTTCACCTTCTATGGACACTTCACGATCTTATGGTTTTCTTAGTGGTGAATCTTCTATAGGAATTGGGCATGTGAATGTGTAGTCTAGTGATACAGACACATTATGAGGTTTCACTAAACTACATAGAGATTGAGAGGGTCTTTATGGAATTGTTTTATCCATACATGTCGATATATGTTCTTATCCTAGATAATCAGTAGTTTCTTTTAGGTAGTATGAGCAAGGAAGATTACACAGAGATGTTCATGGACCATTTTTGATGCACTCTTAACCTAGATCCGAATAAATTATTTGGATTATAGAAGTTCACGAAAAAACTACAGATAATCATCTATGTATGTGCGGTCTCCATATGACTTCAATTTTATGTGTGTGTGAAAGAGTGTTCTGTAGTGATAGAGAGACTACAAGAGGATGTTAAATTGTATGTAGTGAGCACTGGAAACATTGAGGCTAATAATCGTAACATAGTTTGTAAATAATAGTCGACTGAATTTTGTATTAGGAGGCATACTCATACCCAGGCCTAGAAAAGCGGGTCTGTAGTGCGTGGGTTAATTCAGGAACAAGGTCAGCCTCTTGAGAAGTAGTGTTACTATTGTGATGAACATGGAAATCTTGTGTGATATTTTACAATCATAATTTATTATAAGAGTTATGTGGTGTATGGACCACCCTAGAATTGTAATTATATGACACAGAGTGTTCTCCACGATTGAAGTCATATAGGAGTATGGATAAATGTAGAAGGTGTAATATGGTTCAAGATCATTCCACCACCCCCACCCAACATTGTCCACACCTAGCTATTAGAGATGAAGGATGGGGGTGACAATAGCTATAGTACATAAAGGACACTGACCTAGAGGCTCTGAGTATTATTATTGGTACACTCTATTTCATCTCTACTTTCATCAACAGTACTGTGATACACTATTGTGAGGTACTCTATTCCAGAAATTATTACTCAATGATCATTCAAGATGATGTGTGGTGTCAATTGAACACTATGATAGTTTTTATTGACATAACTTCAAAACAATAATTAACAGGGATCCATCCCCCACCAAGATGCATTTTTTACATTGTTTTTACAGTTAGTTTCATTCATTTATATCCAAAACTAGATACTGTCGAGGTGTGGTTGATAAATTTCACAAAATTTTAGGTTTTAGAGGGGTTTTTTGGTTTGTGGATTGAATATGGAGGTCTTTAAAAGACACATTGTGTATACATGGGAATCCATGTATTGTTAATTCTTACCATTGTGTCCCTAGAGTTGTTATATATAATGGCTTCCTGATGATTTTGTGGTAATTTTCATCTAGGTAAGGATGATAACTTAGGGGTTACATCGCTACCTATGTCAGGTTAGTGAGATATTTTACCTCTAGACGCTCTGACTGTAGAAAGACCATGGTCCTGGGGATTCAAACATATCATAGGTAAGGTCTCATGGGTCCCTTCATCGCAATATGTTGACAAATCTTGATCTTGACTTTGGGTGTGGTTTTTTCTTTTTTTCCCCTAAGGTTCATACTCATAGGCACCATGAAGGCCCTTTAATGAACTCACTGGCATCAAATTAATAGGGGATAGCTCATTTTTTAGTTCTTTATATGTTTTTTCTTTTTGGGGATGAAAATACTTAGTTTTGGGAGGTTTTATTTACTTGGGTTTTAAACAATAATACTATCTATTATTTCCATGATTGTTTTGGAATCAAAAAGCCGAGTAGGGGCTAGAATCTGTGGTTTGAAGAGCCTCATTGTAAGAATGATAAAAATATTCAATATAATTCATCACATGTATGAATTTAATTCATAAAAATGGAAGGAATCTTGCGAAAAGCCATATATCATAAATATGATATTGTGGTTGTGTTGTTATCATGATTGATTATCCTAACCATGAAATAATTCTTGATTACTCCATGTGCTCGGTCGAGGGGATGAGTTGGCAGGGTGATAAATAGTTGATATGGAAATTAAATAAATTCAGTCAACATCTCCTCCCACCTAACATGTGTGCTCAAAGAATAAGGTAGTTTTCCCCCTATAACGATTGATGAATTTAGTTTGAACCATGTATATGGTGTGTTTTTTGATCTAAAATTTCAATGGAGATCAGTCCTGGATCCTGGTGTTGTAGGGTTGGATAATGCATATGCACCTAATGCATTAATGTTTCTCCATGAGTTAGGATGATTTGATTTGTATGTCTTGATCCCATTTTTTGTGTATTTTTAGGTTTTTAGATCCCTATTATGTCTTATAGTGATTTGTTATTGGTCGATATGTAGGTTTCGGTGGAAACCAGTATAATGAGCATCATCATAGTCTAAGGAAATGTCTATGAGGATACGTAGATATTAAATTACATGTATATGGTGTGACTAACATGAGGGTTATAGATCCCACTATGTAGTTTGCGAACGAACAGAGTCAAAGGAATGAGTAATTCAAGACAGTCAATGTACACACTATATACATTTTGTTTGCCAACATGATCATCCAATCCATTGGGAAGAGAACACTGCCAGGTGTTCAGGGGAGATTTCCCACCATGTGGACCCAATTACACCCATTGTATTGTTCATGGGATATTATTCAAAGCATGTATCCTTCTTCATGGATGAAAATATAGTCACAAGTATCCTATGTTGATATATTTTCCTCGAATAATGTGATGGCTTCCATAAAGGTGTCTATAGAGATTCTACATGGAATTATTCAATGATGATAATACATTAGTAGTGCATGATCTAAGGAAGTAATCAGGGTGGATCATTAAGGAGAAATTGGGGTAAAAACACATCCCTCTCATCCTAGGATGTGGGAAATCTAAACACTAAGGCTAGTACGGTGGTTCATCCCTTTCATTTTAGGGTGAGGGTCACCTACTCAAAATAGTGTTTTGATGAGAGGCCTAATGATAATGATTCTCCATTGAATGAAAATATAAAATTTTATGAGATTAGGTTGGTTAATCAAAGTGCTATTTTATAACTAATACTTCAATTTTATATAGGGGTGAGTGTTTTATTTACCAATTGGACTGGTAGGTATGGAACTCTTTCACTAAGGGCACAATTCATCTTCTGGTAGAGTATTTATACTATGTATAGAAATCCCATGATAGACTATGATGTGGGTCCCCAGTATCATTCGAGAAGTTAGATATGGACCCCCTATCATATTAGGGTGAATTCCCACACTACTAATTGCGTATATATATTAGGTGATCCCATGATATACCTGTTTATGAATCATCTATTATTGGAGTCGGTACTCCCATGTATGACTGGTGTGTGGGTCCTCTATATGATATGTTCTAGTTGAGTTGGTTCTAAACTATCCTCCTAGTGTGTGGATCGTCCATTTACATAGCTGACACTCCCTTGATGTTACATGGTACATGACCTCTAGGTGTATTGTATTAATAGGGCTTTTAGTCTCTTGTCATAACGGTGTACACGTACACGATATATGGAGGTGTAACCCTCCTAATGTACTAGTGTACATGTACTCTATTCTACTATCGACACTAACCTATTGTGTCAGGGTGAGGACCCCCATGCTGATCATATAGTTAAAGACATATTGGTTCTCCCATACCTTTTTAGGGTGCAAGTCCTCTATCTATTGAGTTATAATCCATATAGTTTTACGGTGTCTATCATCCATATAATGATAGGTACTCCTATATTGTGTTTGGGTATGGGTCCACTATCAATGGAGTCATACTCCTCTATCATCAAGTAGTATATGGTAGCAGGTCCTCTACAAGACTAACATCTCCAATTTTTGGTGAGAGTTTTTTCTTGGAATTGGCACCTCTAATTGTTATGTGAATTACTAAATAAAGAGGTAGTTCTCTATCAATATAGATAGGTTCATACCTCACTATACAAATTTTATAGAAGATATGTCGGATGGTTATGAGTAATTAATCACTCATTTGTCAGTCAATGATGAGGTTTATATACCACATTACTCTTTCTTGATTGAAGATGCATGTGGTTCATTATATGTATATTTGTTCCTAGAACTATGTATAGTTGAAAGGGGATGTCGTCTACATGTAAGTCCCTTTGAGAATGTACAAGGAACATGGTAGCTATGTCATTACCTCTGGTGTTGGGCAATAGAGTTGTACATAGAGAGTTATTCCTAATGGATCATGTTCCAATTGATTTTCTATAATGGATGATAGAAATTTTTGTATGTTTAATATCTCTTAAATTAGTTACATCTAGGATAACAGAGCTTGTGGATAATGTTCACATCCATGAATTGTTTCATGGGGCCTCATGTAAATTCCAATGCATATATATGAGCTTAGAACCTCACATGACATTGGGTCTGGGAAAATAATATCTAGAAGATTTTGGGTTTTCCATGAAGATTTTAATAGATCTTAGGTGACACGATATATTGTTAAATTTGTCTATATTTTCATTGAGGTGCAGGGGTCGAGAATTAGTTAATATTTCATTTGGATTACCTATGGTAGTGTTGATAGGATTGTTTTTCTTATGTTTCACCCTTTTATTTTGGGATATTTTGGGATCCTACTAAGTATTGTTATACCCAAAACTACATGAAATATTTCCCAATATCCCATGAATTGTTCGGATTAAAAGAATTTTGTTGGTGTCCTATGAGAACACAATGAAGGAAGAGCTTAGTGAGCCTGACTAATTGAGGTATTTTCTAGTTCATGGATGAGGATGTTTTCGACAATAACATTTTATGTCATTCTCATCCATAAGTAATATTTAGACACTTATCTAGTTCTCTCTTAGAGGGAATGTCTTTTTATGCCTTATACTTATTTTTTACACTGGTTTTGGATACATGTATGCCTTCATTTTTTATATAATGTTATCTATGATCTTTTTAATTGAGATATTTTTTGGTGCATGCATTGATGTACCATAGGAAAACACCTATTAAAAAAGATGTTTCCACCTCCTATTCCTCACATGTTTTTTGAACTCTAGAATATGTAAGACATACCAAAATACCATCCAATAATAACTCCCCATATATAGTTCATAAATTCAGTACCATGCCAAACTTATTGGGATTACGGTATAAAAAAAATGTGGTATCCACAAGAAGATGTATTGATTTCAACCAAATGGATTAGTTTTGTTTATTCATCTACATCCTTAAAAACTATAATTATGATTGTAATATTATAAAAAACTATGTTCGAAATATTTTATTTTTCTATGTTAATATTTTATCTGTAATAAATATTTTGCTCTTATCAAAGCGATTAAGAATCCACCCTTCATGTGTATAGAGGAGTTGAACATTGTGAACCGATCTAATTAATTTTCGATAACAAACTCTAGAGGATGGTTAAAAAGATGGATATAAATTATATATATATATATATATAATTACTGAAGTAATAATAATAATTTTAATATAATAATTCATCTATTTTTTTACCTTTGTATTCATTTGAAAATGATATCATCATTCATGGCAACCCATGGATTACCAGATCCATAAAGTGATGTGATTATTTTTTTCATAAAATCACATGGATGGAACATTAAATGTGTATATAGATATAATATTATATTTAGGATATAGTAATCACTATATAAATAAGAAATCATGCACACCTTATTTCTTTAATATTTTTCATGAAAAGGATATGTTACTCATTAGTACGCATGGCCTTCCATTTCCTTTACTATATCACACATCGATTATCATAACCAAAATCAATGGTTAGTTTTATGAAAATGATTAATATATAAAATCATTATAATGTGATTATATTTATCTTATATATTAATAAATATATTTCATCTTGAACATTAATAGCCTAAAAAATCCAATTTTATGGTATTATTAAAACATCCAATAAACACCTAATCTAGACATAACTAATTTTGAAATTAAATATGTCATTAATAAAAATAAAATAATTAGTTTATGGGTACGGTTTTAATATTTTTATTTTTTATTAAGAAATAAATAAGCATATATAATATTATTATATTGTTGTTAAATGACATACATAGTAATTTTGGAATCGATGTGAGTGATTTAATCTCAATATCCATTCATTGAGGAATGTTTTAATATAACACACCAAATATCTTATATATTGTTTATATACATTCATAATAAATTTTATGGGAAGAATAAATCAAATTTAACTGAATTTTATGTTAAAATTCGTGTTGCTTAATCGAAGGGTTTTTATTTAATCATTACCAAAGCGATAAGGGGTTTTGTAACTAAATTTCCATTAATTGGGTCATATGAACAAATAATTGATTATATAATTCAAATATTTTGGGAAAAATAAATATTTTGAATTAATTTATATTTCCAATTTCTGTTAATTAAATTTTTTTACACATGATATCTCTATTAATTAATTATATAATAAATTATATGATCTTTGTATGTTTTATTCATATAAAATTTTCCTTAATTTTGGAGAATGTTAGTCTTACGCAAAAATATTCTTTTATGATTTGTATATACTAACACATGATATTTTAAGTCATTTATATCCACAATTTTTTATTTTATGTTTCCTGTAATGTCATTTCACTTATAGGATTCTAATTCAAAATAATCAAAATTTGAAAAGCATTTTTATGATTTAATCTCATCTTATTTCAAGATTGTTTGTGTTCAATAATTCCATTTTAGTGGGATTATATGAAATTATTTTATTTAACCACATATCATTTATTTTACTCTTGTTATTAATTTTTATTATAAACTTTTTTTACATTTCCTCACTTATTTATTTTAGAAATATCAAGTTCATTTTTTATGTGAGATGGATAAGGTTTTTTTGAGAATCTCTCTCTTTAAAATCCATTTTTTCTAAAATGATTTCAAGTATGTTCTTTAATAATAATAAATTATTTGAAAATTTTATTTTACATGAATATTGTCCTTATATTATTGGGTGTAAAAAAGAAAAATTATTATCATATGTTTCTTATATTTCATTGGACTCAAATTATAAACAGTTGAAAATTATGCATATTTTTATCATTTATGACATTAAATTATTTTCTTACAATCATTAACATTGTTTTATTATAAGATTCCATTATAAAATTCAGAGGTAATTTTATTTGAAATGTATTTTGATAACATTTATTTAATTTTTAGTTTTCAAAATTGATTTTAGATATAAAAATGTTTTTTTCCTCAAAAAAATTTAATGGTATATTTATTCCCCAATGACAATAACCCATGACATTGAATACTATACACTATTGAAAATATGTATTATAATCAAAAAAATTATTTTTATATATATTTTTTTATTTTTCCAAGATATATTAATAGAATCCATTCCAAACCATGGTTAAATCAAACAATGAAAATAAAATGATTACTAATATTTTGAAAATTGGATGCTTTTCATTTCTTTTATGATTTTATGGAACATGAAATTTTTTGATGAAAATGATATTGGGTAGTGAAAAAAAAGTAATTAGTGGAATTGTTCTAATGTGTTACAAAAGGGACAACTATAACACATTAATGTTTTGGGTAAAGATATTATTTTTACCAATGTTAGGTTTCACCAAATATATTTTTATAATTTACCTAGTGGGTTATCCCATTTATAAGAGTTATTATAAATGTTATATGATAATGATGGTACAAAATACTAACAATAATTATCAATTATTGTTATATATTTTTGAATGGATCCATTATCTAATAATTATTTTGGCATGGTTCATGATTTTTTGGTTATATAACACGTGTCCAAATTAATTTTTTATGTAATGTTACTTGGTTAATAATACATTTTTAAAGGGTATATATTCTCTTATGTATTATCATGTACATTTATTATATATTTGTACCCATATACTCATGTTATTCTCAATAATATAATTCAATTAATAATAATTATATTTACCAATAACAGTTGATTGATCTCACTATTATTTTTTTATATTTAATTCTGTTGTGATAAATGATTTTATTTCCTTCCAATGAATTTTACTATCTTTGAGTATCTTAGTGGGAGATGATGTTAAGATTGATGAAAAACTTGTCCATATATCAATGATTTCATGATTTTTTTTTTCTAAATCAGTAATAGACTAAACCTAAATGTTTAGTGCATATGTAAGAGGTCTAATATTTTATTTGGATGTTATATAATTTGATGTGTTAAAATTATGACAGTATTTACAATACCAAATAAATAAATAAAATGACTATGTATGTGATATAAGCAACATTCTTATAGAACTATTGATATGTGGTGACACACAATATAATTTTATATTCTTATAATTGATTGGGAATATATGTTTTGTGTCATATTTTGATATTCGATTTTGATTATATATCCCTTTGATGGTAATTACATTTGAAAATAAACAAAATGAATAAAAAAATTATTTGAACTTATATTATAATATTTATAAATTAATTAATTATGAAATAAACATATATTTATATTCTTTTTCTTATAAATTATATTATGAAATTTTATTTAATTATATATTTGATATTTTATCCCATTTTAATCATGTTATAATATCATTATGACCTAATCATTTAATAAATAACTTTGTGTCTCTACATTTTTGGATATAATTTTTATATAAAAATAGTTGATAATTGTTATGTGATTATATAATATTCATGAGAGAATTTCTTTAAATTATTATTCAATTTAATGAATTAATATAATCAATTTCTTAATTTTGATTATATATTTTCTAACAATTCTTATGTATTAATTTAATTTCATATGTTGTGAAATAGGGTCATTATTTTACCACTGATATTATATATAAATATTTAGTTTTTTTGATTTATTTTCATTGAGTATATGATTTCTATTACAATGATTATTACTTATACTTATTTAATTTATCTTGATTTGTGATTATTATAAAGTAACAGAGATAGAAAATTTATCATATTTATGTTATCATAATAAAAATATATAATGGTTAATGTTTCATAAAAAATAATTTAATTTAATTATATAATTTATTAGTTATTTATGATTTATAATTTTTTATAAACATTAAACCACCAATCTACAAACTAGAAGTGATCTATCAACCATAAAATAGAAATCATGATATCCAATAGTTACAATTATATTCTGAAACCGTATTAGTGATTATGTATTATATTTCATTTTTATTTCATATTATTTCACTCAGTTATATAAATATGGTAATGTTACAATGTGTAAAATATTATATAGATATAATATACCAAGAAATAAATCATTGGAATTTAGATTAACTATATAGTTTACATAAGAATATGAAGTCAACAAATTGTGCTTTCAAATAAGGTATAATGAAAAAAATTACATATCCTATTATTCAAATAATGACTCATCAATAAAATCAAAATGATTATTGATAAGATTAAAATTGGATTAAATGTTATTATTTTAAAATATATGTGTTACAATTCAAAGTATATTTAATATGAGTTGTAATGATATTTATTCCATGGATATTACTATAAATAAAAAGAAAATTCTTTAATATTAAAAGCGATAAATTTAAACTTATAATGAATTATTCAATAATGATTAATAAGCTTATGTGGAATGTTTTAGATCTCTATATTTTAATACAAAATAAAAATTAAATAAGTCTTATGATAATAATTAATTACAAGGTCAATTTTTTCATATTGTTTTCCTTTTAAAAAGGATTCCCCAAACAATTATTATAATAAAATATAATTGGAAAGAATGAAATAGCATTACATAAATTATTTTTTATTATTCTCCAATATTTTTACCTATTATTGTGACTTTTTGTCATGATTTTATATCTTATTTCAGATAGACACTATGTAAATTAACACAAGTTTTTCGACCCCTATTTTATCACAATTTTTCATATTATAATTCCATTATGGTTTTGTAAGACTATATTTTGACTATAATCAAGTAATTTGTGATTGAAAATGAATTTTATTAAAATATATTGTGTAGTATATGTCTTATGATTATGGTCTATTAAGACTTATTTGTTATTAGAATTTTTTTAGTTAGGTTAAATCATTTAACATTAACAAAGAATTTTCTTAAATTTAATTGAATTTTAAAATCTTATAGTATTTGTTTTCATTTTATATAAATCAGTAATTATATTTTCCTTTTTCTATTATTTAATTTTTAAACCGTTTTTGAATATTTTATATTGATTTTTTTAAAGATATATTTTACAAGAATAATAATTTACATGTAATGTTGAAATAATGATTGGGTATTAGTAGTATTAATTAAAATTTATTGTAATTGTGATATATATTATTATAAATCAATGATTTATCAAATATTTTGGAATATCTAAAATCCATTTAGACAATATTTTCAGTTTTTTATTTTAAATTATAGTAAATTTATATTGTAATTTAAATTTTACTTTTATCTAGAAACATTTTATTTACGTTCATATAAGTTATCCCCTAAGACAATATTTTATATTTAAATTGATTTATTTTAATTTATCTTTCTTTAAATTGTAGAATAATTATATAAGGGGGATAAAAAAATATTTCTTCAGTACTCTATATAACATTATATGTCATCAAGAATGGATCAATTTAGAAATTCTATTCATATATTTAAATTTTTATAATAAATCATATATATATTAATATTATAGAATTAATATTAGGGGTTATGAATTAGTATATTTCAAAGATAATGTTAGAGGTTTCTAAATCTTTTCATCTTCCAAGGACCATTGTGTTGGGTTTCATCAAAACATGTTGAGCACCCAACATGCCATGATTTGTTTATTAAAATTTAATTCTAGGCATTAATGATTTTATTTTTTGAACTAATATATAATATTTTCATAACCCAATTATCATATTTTATATACAAGAAAAGAAGGATAATTATTTTTTACTAGACAACATGACATGTGTAAAATCTTATTTTTCTAATCAATTTTTTTATTGAAAGACACCACATTTTGAAATTTCAATTGAAATGAATATTTAATTGTAGTATATATGTAATCATTACCAAAAAGTATAATTTTTTTGAATGTAAACACATTTTTGTGTATATAAGACTTTATATATTTTTTCTAATAAAATTTATACTACGATATATCAAATTAAAAATATATATATGTAGTTTCAAGAAGAGTAACTAATGAACAAAGGTGGAAAATGTAAATAAAATAATTTGTGAGGAAAAATGGGTAACAAATTCATCATATAGAAAATACATTTATTTATTCCATAAATATTGATAAATTATAATTAACTTGATTAATTTCTATATCTTATTTATTTAATGAGAACCAGGAAAAACATTTCCATGGAAATCTACATTGTGGAATTGTACATTTTAACGAAAAATGAAAAGGTGTCCGGAATTTTTATTGGGAAAAAATATAAATATAAATTTCCCATTATATTTGAATACTAAAATATTATTACTGAAATTTGTTTGGGAAATCCCACATTATCAACATGATATAACTCTTATGTTAATATAATCTGTCACTAAGGTAACAAAAAAATAACTTTTTAGACTATAGATCCTAAAAACCATTTATGTTTGATGGACTGTTCAATTGTAGTGATAGAGGAGGGAGTTTTTTGAACCATTGTCCCACATTTTCACTTATGAATGTAGGTAATTATAATTTGTTATATAATTGATTCTATATTATAGTGGAATTCAATGGATTTACAAACAATAATGTTTATATTGCAATAATTTATTAGAGTGGCGTAGATGATGATAGATATAATTGTCATTATTAATAATAATGTTTATTTTTATACCCTATCCAAACCCAAGATTTTATAAAACCTTTTTGGATTAATATTCAATATCAAAATATTGGGTCATGATAGGTGGGATTATAATAGTGAAAAAGAGGTTCTATGTACCTTAAAATATATATGTTTAACAATTCATTTACAAATATATGAATTATGTTTGAAGTGAAAGATAAATAATAAGGAAAAGGATAATTAAGATCCATTATTAGAGAATTAAGATGATTATAGGAAAATTATTCAGGGTCTCTTCAAAAAATGTTTCTTTGATCTCCAACTTAATGTATTATAAATTAATATCCTTGTATTTTCTCGAAGGTTTTGTTTATATATCAATAATAGTAGTCTTATATAAATATATATCTCATGGTGTCTCAATTTAAAGAAGTACAATTTTATGAACTGATTATTATACTAATAAATTTCATATATTTAACATGGATGGAGTAAATAGGGATATTATGGGAAATCACTAGGACATTGAGAAATAATGATAAAAAAATGTTTTAGTGGCTACAAACTTTTACGAGGTTCCACTTCATACCAACAAAATATAAGTGATATTATTGATCTATAATTTATTATATATTATGTACAAGGTCGTAAAAACCCTATTAATCCAATTGAATATAATTACGAACTAAATCTATATGATTATTGATATAAAAATGTAAAACCTCAAAGGAATAAGAAAATTAATATGGATGTGGGGCTTTTAAATTATGATTTCAACTAAATGATGTAGAATCTACAAACTCAATAAATGATACATAGAAAATAAGAATGTAAGGATATTTTATTTCACTAATAATTATTTTTTAAAATATTATGAATTATTATATATCACTTTTTCATCAGTGTATTATGATTTTTTTCTTTTGTTAATATGAGCGTACATTAGTATTAGTTGATTTTAATAAAAAAAATGCACATTAATAGATGTATGTTTGCATTGGATATAAATCTCATAGGTTTAATCTAATGAATGTTCGAGTCATTTTTGTAATGTTGATTTAAATTTATTTATCTTATTTAAAACAAAAAAAATAAATAAATCAATGTATATCATAATAATAAAGAAAATATGTTGTATTTTTAAGGTACAAATATTTTCACGAAGAACATTTTATTTTTTATTATTAATGATCTATGGGTCCATTAAAATATATAAAATATTTACTTATATATAATATGACATTTCATTGTTTGAGAAGGAAATATTTTGTTTGGAGTTGAAATTTGGTTGTTAAACTAATATTTTCATTTAATAAATATGTATTCCATGAAAATTTCTTCATTGTATAGATGAATTTTTCATCATGGTATGGAAGAATTATTGTGGTCTGTCATCAATAGTTGAGGATGAGAAATTAGTGGAGATATTTTACTACATGCGATCACCTTATGACATAGTGAGTCTTTTTATCACATCACAAGAAAAATAATATAATAATAATACATTTTTGGGTTTATAGAAATATATTTTTGTGTGACTATTATAAATAGAGAAGAACCATTTTTTGTGATAATATCATTATTTGGAATTGAATTTATTTTGGGAGAGGATTCCAAGGATTTATCATCTTTGTTTAAAGTGATTAAATTTAATTAGAACCTTGTATATATGATCACATTAGGGTCTTGTTCAATATTATACTATAAAGAAAGAACTCTCTAGTAATTTTTTAGGTGGTCTAGATTTATGTTACATTGGATTTTTGATTGCCTCAGATGGAATATACAGTTTCACGGATTAATATATCATATGATGGGTTGTTTGATAGTTTAAATTATAAATTTATATGATTTAAATGTTTGGATTTAGTTTTTCCTCCAATATGAAGACACTATATGGCATAGGAACCAACATGGGTGATTTTTAGATATTTTTAGATGATATTTAGGTTTCTTTTATTGCATGAAAAAATTAACTCATCTAAATATATTTTAATTTATAGTTTTTAATTTTAATTAATCTATTCATCTTTATGAGAATACATAGATAATGGTTATTGTATTTATATGAAAGCGTAGTAATAGTAGGTTAATTAAATATATTTCATTTGGGGTTCTTGATGATGTTTCTTTTTTCTAGATATTCATGTTAATGATTTAAATGATGGTTAGGGTAGGTAATCATATCATTTCAGCCCTCACTCCTCCTATAATAATAAAAATAAATGGTATTTGTCTATGAAAAATAAAAAAGTACTTTTTTACCTTCATTGGAGTTCCTCTATATAATAAAAAATTAATTATAACATGGAAACATTAGTTATGAACCTTGAACCTCGACTGAGGTCATCTTATCTCACACAGCCATAGAAAACCCATTTGGGGATCTATCTCATGCTGAAAAAACAATAAAATCTATTATAACAATTTAAATTAATTATCCAAATAACATTAATAACATTAAAAACAGTGAAAAAACTATTAAATGTCCACATTGTAGTGTAATTGGGTACAATAATATATGATTAATCCATCAAATACATTAAACATCATCCTAGGTAAAATATATTATGACTTATATCGATTCTATGTTTTTATTATTCCTATTTTAATGAAAACCCTCAATTAAATCCCTTATATGGTATATATAGGCTAAAAGAGTGAGTGGAAATATGTGGGAATCATTGTGATACATACTGTTGTTATGATAAATAGATTCCTTTGATATTTTAATGAATTCATTAATCTATGTTGAAATCATTATCAAATACCTTGACCATATAATTGGAAAATCAGAAATGACATAGGAAGAAGAGAGATGGAGGAAATTCTTGTTTAATATTACCAAAATCAATTAATAAATAATGTTATAAGGTTGGCCTAATCATGGGGTGGATGAACCACAATGGGGAAAATTTGGTTTTCATAGTCATGGGATTTATGAAAGAAATTATTTCTCCACTAAAACCCCATGGTGGAAAATTTTTTGCTTCCCAATTTGAAAATGAACTGAGTAGCTAGTACAGGTCACTGATTGCCGATGCACCTAGTTGGCTAGCATGTCCACTAGCTAGCCCACATAGATGATGGTGGATGAAACCTACAACCCTGGAAAACTAGATATCCTTTGGTGAACATCCAATTCTATCAGCCACTACCCTAGACCCAATCAATGATAAAAAATTTTCATTTAATGTTTTCAATCAATTAGAATGTATGTATAAAGCTCAATTCCAATGAAATCCACCATTAATGGTCACGAAACTAAATTAACCTCCATAATTCTAACAACCATATGGATTTAAGAACCTAAAAATTCACAGTATTATAATTATTATACTTAAGATGTTTTAAGTGGTCAACCAACCAAACATCTTATCCATTTGTGGTCAATAATTATAATTAAATGATTTTGTTCTACCTCGAAATTCATAACACTTTATCATAATACACCTTCACCAATAATGAATTTATCTTCCAAAATTTTATCCAATTATCATTATCATTCCAATATTATTAATATGGGGATTTCTTGAGCCAATATATCATGAGACTCAATTGTTTCCCTTATTCTATTGATCATATATCCCATGGTTCTCCTCACTCTAGGTCATATCTCTCTTATGAAATGATTTAAATATTGATCTAACTTCATTATAATTCTATATAAATAAAATGATTGCACATTTTCTATGTTTCAATCAATATGGATTCCCCTCTACCACAACCATCATGCACCGAAATTTCAGTCATACATTAGCACCACTACTCATTCACTATTGCCAACAGAATCATATGACATTTAATTTCTAATTAATTCGTCATGACTGCACTATAAGATCCATGAAAATAACATATTGGTCCTTGAAACATATCATTAATATATTATATGATATAAAAATATATATTATAGGTCACTTCACCATGTTAAATTAGGGAATGGTTTTTGAACCTCTTCCTGTTAACCCATCTCAGAACAGTATGCTTAAATCACAGCTGGGCATTCAAAGCACCGGATCACAATTCCTTAAATATAAAAGGAATACCATGATTGTAGAAACACACACACTAAATCCCTTTCCCGACTCTTAGAGAAGTTTCATAATTGAATATTTAGCTGAAAAAATAATGCTTCCACACATTTACACACCCCAATCACTCATTTACATCTTACCATATCACTTTTATACCCTCTTATAACTCCCTAAAAATGATTCCAACTCTTTATCTAGATCTATGATAACCACATTATTTTTATTTATACATCCCTAAATAATTAATATATTCTTATATTCCCCAAACACTAACCATTTATTTTTTTCACCTTACGCTGATTAGTATTATATTCTTAAGACCCATCTATCAAGAAGATGATTCCACCATAATTAATATAACAATCTACCAAATGAAATAATGTTCCTATTCACTCTACTGAACCACATGATTTTCTATAAATAATAACAACCATTCAACACCAACATGGTTGTTGTGTGTGGATTATACCACTCATAATAGAGAGTCATCATGAATGAAATTTATAACCTTTTCCTTGATCAAGGAAAATCATCCACATCAGTTACTAAAAATTCAATCCATAATGAAATTTACAAACATCAACAGGCCACTGGTATATATCCTACTATAAGGGTTTACTTATTCCACTATAAGTTGGTAATCTACTCAGGCTCATCGATAATCACAAATGTGATTCCACCCACAAATGATGCTCATAATTTCTCTCCCCTAGATTCATTATCATCATAAAGGAAGAACTCCTCGCTTCACTCATATGTTTCACCGACCATCGGTCCTTGGATCATACATAGTTGTAAACTGATTTATAATAAAACATTAACTATATCTAACCACATACACTACCCTGATTTCATATAAGTTCCAAGGGTGCATGATCCTAAACCACATGATCAAAAAACCAAACTAATTATCATTTAAGTTTCAGAACACTAATTTATGCTAACCATGATCTTTGAAATATCAATTATATCTGAATAGGGTGTCCTTGGAACACATATTCATATTTTGGAATAGAACATGGGTTGTGATTCCAAAAAAATCCTGCAGTCTTTATTGTTACAAAAACACATTTATTACTAGTCCCATAACTACCTACAAGGACATGTCTATAAATAATTTTCTTAGGAACATGAATTATCCTAACATTTTAATCCTACAATTCCTTAAAAATCACTATCCATCATGGACCATTATATCAAAATAATGATATATCATCAACATTATCGAATAAAACATGATTCCACCTTAGGTGAATCAATCTCTAACACTTGAGCACACATGTTAGTTTAATTTCTAGGGAATCATTCGACATGGGCTAACCACTGTCTATATTAACCTTCATATAATAATACCTTAGGACTCAAAAATATCTTTATTCATTACACAAGGGTTACTTGTTCTACTTATTTAGATAAAAAAATAACAGAAATTCAATGTTCCTAACCACCTTCTCATGGGTCTAATATATTATATCCTCTCTCACACACCAAAATCATCATTCTAATATTTATTAATTCTCTCTAAGAATCAAAATACAAGAATAATCTCATTACAATTAAAACATTTTGTTCATCATATATATATATATATATACATAATCACAACACTAAAGACTACTCATATCATGGATATATATTCAAATTAATTAGTTATAAATAATTTCATTCAAGGGTATATTTTAAAACACCATATAAGTGATTAATTAGGTTTTATGTAACCAAACCTAATGGGAAATACCCCATATGGCTATATACCTTGTGAATATAATTCCTTGTAAAACCTACTATTTCTCAAAACCTCTATTTTGTAAGGTAATACATCATCGTCATAATTAATTGTAATTTCACGAATAATAAACATTACTTTCTATCAGTAGGATACACACACACACACACACGTGTCAGACTAGATTTTTAGAATGATGCTATGAAATTTTAATGGTAAATATCATATGCTATTTTGTTAAAACATTTACTTGATTAAAAAAACATTTATGATATAATAAAACTATGAAATACCTAATTATCATGTAAATCATACTTACCTTACCATTATGAATGTGATATAACTTTCCTATAAATAATTGAACTAAATATCAAAATAAATAGAAAACCTCAAACTGCATGTTTTCCACATGATGATAAAATAATTTAAATATAAAAAAAATATTTAATATGATTTCCAAGCCAATGGCAACCTACAATTTCATTCATAAAAAATATTAAATAAAAAACTAATGATAAAATGAATTAAAAAACCTTTGAAATTATTATGTGACCAAGGATGATCATACATGGTTCAGAAAATGATAGACTAACAATGATAATTCCATGATGACCGAAAAACTGTTACGTAAACTAACCTTCAATATTAGCTCGTTCAGGTATCTTAGAAAACAAAAAAGATTTGTTATTTAAAATTTATTATAGACCCCACCTAAATTATATTTTATATATTAGTTTTCATAGACAAGAATTTATGATATCATATATATTATTATTATGAACATCCCTTAAATATGTTTTAATATTAAGTTATAATATATCAAATTTAAGTTTTCTTTCTTTATCAGTTATCATTGAACATCATGAAGGCTGCATTCCATATCTGTTAAAAAACACCCTCCAGAACGATATTTTCTTTAGCAGTTATCAGGGAACACACCAAAAGGTGTTTACTTAGTATCAAATACCAAATAAATTATTTTCATTTATTTTAATATAAACAACCCAATGAATTATTTATTTCAATCGTATCATAAGAAATATTAAAACAATAAAAAACCATGAGCATATCATGGAAATCCCATTATTAGGCTTCCAAAAATAAATTAATTAGAAACATAGGGAACATATCAACCTCAAGCCTCATGTGTCACACCCCATTACCAACCCAAAAATTTTAAATTTATTACAATTATTTTAGAGCCCCATTTACCTTTTATGATCAATTTTTGTTATATGGTAAAACTAGACACCTACTATTCCCATTACTCAATAGATATACATGTTGAGGATTAAATAATACTTGAACCTAATATGGACCACTATGCTAATTCAACATTACACAATGAAGTGCCTCTTAACCAACCTATCATTCAAATCTTAAATAAAATTCTCAATTCTATAAGGCAACTCGATTCAATAATGCTCTACATGAGAAACATTCTCAATTCATTGTCTCTGTTAATTTGAATCATCCAATGATTCAAAATCTAATGTCCACAAAGGCCTAATTCGTCCTAAAACTTATAAGCTACACCACACTATAAGGATATCACTATGGGAACATATCATAAGGGACCCCATGTCGCAATAATTTAATTTATTTAAATAAAGTCCCATAATGTTTGTTCTTCTCTCCCAAGTCAGAACTCTATAATAAAGGACAATGAAACCATTTACTAGGAAATAAATATAGTTAAAAAAACTTTTTTCCCAAGTAAATAATATATATCAACAATTTGAATTTTTTTTATTTAATAAAATTTGTTTTTTATTTAAAACAATATAACTAGTCAATTAATAAATAAGTCATTTAATTTAAATACATCAATAAGCTTTGTGGAATGTTCGTATAGCACATGACACATTTCAAAATTAAAACCCATAAGGGCATTTATGAAAGGAAAACATACCACTTATGTGTGTTTTCATAGTTCAATTCTGATAAAAAGCATTCTTAGGCTTTATTTGTCATGTCCAACCACAACTCATCTCCGACAATGATAGTTAACACGTGTGAAGTCCTATCTCATATTGAACATAATATACCAAATATTATATAATTTTTAATAAATTTAAATATATAATTTGTTGAGTTATAATGTATCTAAAACACATAAAAATGATACCACATGATAGAACCATGACCAATGAACCAAAAGATGTCTGCAATGGACCCCCGGCATCAACGTAGGTGTAATCCAGTACAATTGATGTATATTATATTAATAATTCTACTAAATTTGAAATAAAATAATTAATTAAAACCATGAATTTATATTCCTTCAAAAAAATGATGATTTCTGATTATTGAAAATAATTAGGACGGAATCATATCGATATAATGAATATAGAATGATGAGAATCATATGATTTCACAATGTTCTATTAAAATAAGTATCTTACCCCTTGCCTAATGGTTTAGTAATTTGAAATGTGAATAAAAAAAATTGAGTGATTAAATGTTTACTGAATATTAACATAATCTCTAAAATATCACATAAAAAGTCCACCCCATATTATGGTATGTAATGACATAAAAAAAGAGAGCACACATAGTTGGGATGAAAAAGAATGGGGAGAAGGGGGGTATTCCCGCTATAAATAATAATATCTAGAGGATAATTACCACACCCTCCCAATTAAAATCAACCTACAACCTATTAATGGGACACTATCTATCCAAAATACCAGGCCCACCATCAAATCATCAGATTAGCTGGTGGTTGTTTCCAGTAGATTGGACCACCTAGCCTTCCTCTAGTACTCTCATATTACTATCAGCGAGAAAAAAAATGTTCCTCTCCGAAATGAAACATTTTTAGGATTCATCTATTACAAATTTATTATAAATATAAATTCTTAAACAAACCACATCACTGTTAGGAAAACCCAAATTACAACTTGTATTTTTATCCCATAATAAAAATGGTTTTTATATAATTCATTAATTAAAATCAAATCAGATAAAATGTTTTCATATAAAAGTTTATATTTTAGGTATATGTGGATACAAATTGTATTATAAAAGAGTTATAAGGTCGACTAAGCATTGAATACATGCATATAATGTTAATTTTTGACTATTATTCATTACATCATTTACCAATACCCCCACTAAATTATAAAGGATCAGTGTGATTATTTAGTCAACACATAATCAAATTATTTAAGAACAATATTATACTTCTTCTACGATACCATATCATAGTGTACCATTGTTAAACAAATACCACATAATACATTTATATATTTGTTAGCGAAATGAAACCCAAGAAAAGTTGATCTCAAATATTTTATATGTGTAATAATAGGAGATATCATTCAATTAATATAAGTTTGAATAAAATATTTATAAGGGATCGATAGTATGATTATGAAATATTAAAAAACACATTAATTAATAATTTATAAATCACTATTATTTGTAAATAGATTTATCATAACAGAAAAATATTGATAATAGTGCACAACCATCTCTAAGAAATCATGAAACATGTGATCGTATCAATATAATTATACATACGTTTTTTTAATACAGATAAGAATATAAAATCATTTGAATGGTCTAGGATAATTTTATTGGCTATCATAACATATTGGATATAGTTCATTAAGAGATTGAGGATACTCATCATTCCCATATACAAGGAGGATAGTGTCATAGAGACAATTAGGTTCACTCTTCATTCCCATTCATATTATATCATGAGATATGAATGATTACTCAATTTATTATTTGGAGATAATATTTCATGAACACCGATTGCGTAATTAAAACCCCATATATTTTTTCTGTGAGAACATAAAAAAAATTATGTTTTAAAAAAACATAACTAATGCATATAAATTATATAGGTTTTATGTAACATAAAATACTAAATTTCATAATCCATTTATAGAAATAAGGTGTCTTGTAGTATAATATTATATCTATAGTGGATCAAAAATAATATCAAATTACGTTGAAATAAATGAAAAATATCCATTAAAAATTATAGTCTAAATATATTTGTAAAGAAAGAAAAAAAATCCATTTTTTATTCAAAAACATTAATAATTATAATAATTTTAAAATATAAAAAATATTATATTTAATGTATAAATATTATATTTCTGAAAGGCTTTTTTTAAACATATAAATTTTAAAAGAGATATATTTTGGAAAATTGAAGTTATAGAAAATTTAAATAAAATTGACATATATTTTTAAAAATGAAATAAATATATAACATTAATAAATTAATTTTTTTAAATATTATGAATATTAAAAAATTAAATTTATCAATTAGATAAAAATGAATAGGGATATCTATTAATTGATTGTGGTCATTGATGATTAATATTCTTGACAAATAAGAAATTGTGGATTTTGTCTCATTTACATGGATCACATTAGGTAAATTATTTACCAAGTAAATATAAATTGAAAGAGGACATGTACCACTACATAAATATTTCTATGATGTTCAAATATATTGTTTATTGTGATAAATTTCACAAAATTTTTCCCTAGTGTTTAATTAATTTATAATAATATGGATATAAAAACGACGCAATAAAAAAACCAATGTAGATTTTTAACCATTCAAATTGGAAAATGATAAATGTTAGAAAAAATATGGATTTATGATTTTCTTATGTTTTATTAACCAATGATAAAAATATATATAGTTATTTAAACAAAGTATAGAAAAATAATCATGTGGATAATTTTGAATATGTCATAAAATAAGAAACAAGTGTAGGGAATCCCATACAGCTCTACTAATCTTTCAGTCAAAACACCCTGAATAGGGGAAGATGATATTAATATGTCAATACCTAGAAATTTTATATTATAAAATTCTTACAAATACATTGGTAGTATATACACCATAGAATTAAATATTTGGTAAATACAATGCATATAAATGTGATTTGAAATTGAGATAAGAAAACCATTCCCTTTCTCTACAAAAATTTATAAAAGAATATTAAATTATAATAAAATAAACATATAATTTTAATTACTTATTTGAGGTAGTTATTAAAATATATTAAATATTATATTTTTTATTTATTATCATTAACTACATATGTATTGTATGTCAATTGTTTATTTTTGTCATATGATATTAGTCATTTTAACTGTTTCATGCATGTTTGGTAAAAGTGATGTATAACATTGTTAGTTGATATGGATTTAATCAATTATACATTATAAAATATATCAATATAAATAGTCATCATTTATATACCCAATACAGTTTTCACTGGATTGAAATAATTGGCATGTATAAAGAGAATCAGACATACAATTAACGTGTTTCTGTAAATTTACTAACATTAACAAAATTCTCTATAATGGTCATTATTTGATGATTAATAATTTAAGAACCATTTTACTGATATATATATATATATTACTACTTTTAATCATTTATATTAATAATATATAGTTTATAGCCATCCACATAGTTTGTGATTAAAATAAATAAGGTCGTTTAATGTGTGGGTAGTATGTACATATGTACGTACATCATTTTTATAAATCTATGAGTGGAAAAAATATAAAAATTGATTTATATTTTTGGAATATTAATAATGTTATAAATTTAATATTTTTTAATTAAATACCCTCATTGAATCATCTACATGAATAAGTTTCGAAAAATAGAATAGGATGTCCATGGTGATCAATGTCCTCAGAATATAAGAGAAACATTTTTGTTTTCAAATGATTTTGAGGTAGTAATAAATTGTTGTAAATTTAATATAATAAAAATTACACAAAGATTGTGATTATTATTTCAATATATTAATATGTTTATAATAGTTTTATTGTAGGATGATAAATGATGAAAATTATAGTGGTATTTTTTTTGAAAATATTGATGATTCTATTATTTTCTTTAAGAATTACATGGAAATAGATGAATATAATAAATTATTATAACTTCATGTTACCCACTTCTTATCATTTTTCATCATTATTTTTGATTACCTCTTTATTTTGGTTCATTTTGGTTCATTTTAATAGGAATAGTATTTCCTGGTAAAAAATAGATTAAGATGAGGATGTATGTTTTTTAGAAATAATGGACTTCATGTATATATTAAAAGAATGATTCTGATAATTTTCATTTTGGAATAAGTAGAATAATGGGATTTTTATTGGTTTTAATATAGAATGTGTATTATGGATCGACTCACATAATTTAGTTATTAAATGATGTAAACCTATAGTAAGGATAATGATGTGAACTAGTTTAGGGAATGAAATTTTTACATGTTCTAAGACTAGTTCACATCATGATAAGATCAATCAGTTTGGTGTGTATGGAATTTGCAGATTTCACATCACGAACCTGGTATTGACATCATGTAATATTAAGGATCATTAGGGTTTTATGTTATAAATGACTACTTTTAGTTTCATTTGGATGCATCCTTATCTCACAAGACATGTGATCTATCCCCGACCATTTTGATGAAATCTGGTCATTTTGAAACATTTTATTCAATGGTTTGTCTTTACTATAGATTTGGTACAAATGTATAGGTAATAATAATTTATTTAATTTAATTAATTTTATATAATATATGTTTTTGAGGTATGTTTTCATATATTGTGGTATCGTGCTATTGATTCCCTTGAACCATTCGATATCTATAATGGGATCTTTCTATATATTTTGATCGTTGTGTTTTTATGTTGTTTCATGCATGTTTCTTGGGGTACATATTTTGTGATATTCCACACTGATTAATTTTCTTATCAAATTTATTTTAATATGTAAGGATTTATTTTAGGCTATATGTTTTCTTATTTTCATTCTCATGTTTCAGTGGATCTCATTGTATGTATTTTTTTACATTAGTTTGTGGTATGAGGTACTATATCTAGAATATTTTTAATGTAATGGTTTTCTCTCATTTTTATGTGTAAAATTATAAATTAATTTTCAGGATTTAAATGTATGTGTGGAAATGTGGTTTTTTATAGAAAAAAAATTTCACTAAAATGTGGAGAAATTAAATTGATTTTCAAGGCATTGGAAAATGGATATATGAAATTGTTTTCAATGAATGATTATGCTGAAATGGTTAGGAAAATATTGAACATGGGAACCCTTGGGTACCCAAATGAATGGTTTATTAGTAAGAATTATCCATTTATAGTATTTGGGTTTTCACTCCCGGAGTTTTCCATTTCAATCTAGGCCCACTATTTTAGATACTCGATAGACACTCTTTTGAGGTTCCCATTAAAGGGTGTTATCCCTATCCCAATAATTGAGTAATATATATAGTTACATAATGCATGTTACTGAAAAATATTAGGAACTGGTGTCCTGCATAGTTTGACCTATTGTTATCCTTGGTGTGATGTTACATAAGTTTTACTTTGGACTGATTTTGATTTGATTTGATATTTTATACATGATTTTTGTTGAATGGATAGGTAAACTGGAATTTATTTGAAATTTATTTTCATATATTTTTTGGAAATGTGGAAAAATTAAAAAATAATTTACCTTTATTATTAAATAATATTAACAAATCATTTAATCATTCATTTATTCATTATAGCTCATCATGTTCAATTTTTTGTATAGTGACAGGATATGTAACACTGAGGTGTGAAACAACTAATATTACTTATCTAATACCTTGAGCACCCATTCAGTGATGCATAGACCTTATTATGTTTTTTGATGCATGGAAATGAAATATGCTTGGGTGAGTCGATGATGTTTCTATTAGCTATGCTTAGGTTTCTCGGGGTGAGATGGTGGGATTTTTCCAAATAAATCATATGGATAATGTATTTTTGTTTTAATTATCCTATCATTCTGGATTTTTATTTTGCATATTGTTTTTATACATTAGAGTTGAATCATTTCTTCTGATCAATTATTAATTTACATGTATAACTTATTTTACTCTTTAACTATTTTATCGAATTATGTATATCTATAGCATGATCTATACATAAGGTCTTTAGAACCTTTTTCGTATTGTTTTTTTGATGTTAGGGATCTAGTCACTAGGTTTTGTTGGTGGAGTATTCTCTCTTTTTATATACTGGTTTATATCGGGTTCTAGTTTGTGGGGGGACGTGGGTCTGGATTGTAATATAATGCTAAATGTGGTGTAGGATCTACGCAATTTTTGGAATTTGGTAGACTATAGATATGATTGTCATGACACAAGAGGTAGGATGTGGTTAGTGAATGGATATATATTTCCATAATGAGACACAAGTTACATTGGAATTATCAGATCTGTGAATATTATTTTGAGTTCATGACATTAATATCATATTATTTAATATCATTTGATTGAAATAATATAATCTCATTGTTTGATAATTCGTTATATTTTTATGTGCAATTTTATTCTTTTGATTCATCTTATACAAGTTCCTCAGTATGGTGTTGGGAATTCACCTAGAGGTAGTCTTTCTTTAGATGAGAATTTTATGAATGCAAGCATTAAGTTGTTCATATTGTCGACTAAAATGTACTTCATTAAAAAAACCTATTTTTGAGTGTCAGTTTGTAGATGGAGGTTATAGTGGTTAATAATTTTATTTCCTATGTTAAAAGACACAATCCATTATAGTTTTGAATGAACATATTGTGGTGGAGGAAAATTTGGAAAAGATTTATTAGATCTTTCTCCTTTGGGAAACACCTAAGAATATCATTTTGAATTGGGGAGAATTTATAATTGAGTGTCTTGATATGTGATTGGTGGGTTATAGGATTTACTTATAATTAAATATAGGCTTGTACTAGAAGGTTTTCAATACCCACTTCATCCATAAATTTTTTATGGAGTCATAAATGATGGAAATGTATCATTAATTACTCTACTTGTAGTAATGAAAGTGATTACTGTTCCAATACAAAAAATGGTCCATAGGGCTGGTTCATTTAACATTTTATGTAGAAAAGTTTGACCAACCAAAGGCTCCATATTAACTACTAAGATTGCGACCAGACCTCATATCATTATTATATATGATGAACCATTTTAATTATGGAAAGGAATAATGAAGGGAAATTATAGGGAAGATAAATATGGTAGTAAAGGTTTGTTATTATTACCCTTCTCTTCTACCCAGTGGAAACATCAGTTGTGAATATTGAAATAATAAGATGTAGAATAATAATCATAGGAGTAGTTATGGTTTTATCAGTAGGGGATAAAATAATCCTTTAGTTGTAGCTAGTAGTTTTCACATGACATATGATCTATGTGGAAAACATGGGAAAAATATTAATAATTTTTCACACTGGTTATTATGTGTAATAGTTGTAGATGATATGGTTTTCTACAATTATTCTTCCATACTATGTCTACTCCTAACTATTTTCATGGATTTTCAAATAGAAAGGGTATTTTGGTGTGGTCAGATTATTCAAAGACTATATTTTTTTCCAGAGGCCCAAAGAGTTTTATACTTTCATATAACTCATGTTTTTCTCATAGAGGTAGATATGGGTACTAAAATAGTGAGTGGTAGCATAATTATTGAATCATAAGTATTAACTTATTTATTTATATAAGTGTTTCCAACTAGTATATATCTTACATTTTTTGGATATGAATAAACATAAAATGGAACCCAATTCAATTATGAGGGACATAGAATCACCTATTGAAAAGAAAAATGATATGGTTTTTGATTATCTATATGTATTTCAACGACATCATAATTTAGATGTACCGGAATATTTCCACTGTGTAGATATTTATTGTCATCGTCATTGTGTTTTGTTTTTTACTACAAATTTGAGATCTTGGTGGTTTAAATGTGATTTTTATCAAAGGTAATCTCCCACATGATCATTTTATATATATATATATATAATAAGTTCTTGTTATCATAGTAAGAATTTGATCATAATAATGTCTCCCTCGTTCTGTATCAACCATCTATTTTTGTGTTTTCCTATAATTTTGCTTGATGATTTCTCTACATTTCTTACATAGTGTTATGTAGTGTTTATGATTGATATAGTGACACTTGAGAAGATTATAATAATAAAATCATATCATATTGAATTAGAAGATATTATGAATCTCAAGAATCAGTTTGATAAAATGATATTGAAAGGTGTTGTTTTCCTAGTTGTTTTTCCATGGGTAACACCTATGAATGTTTCCAAATAGGAAAATGGTTCTCTTAAAAATAATTTATTCTATTGGAAGTTGAACAGTGTAATAGTTAAGAATAAATATCTCTTTTACTTGTGTGGATGATTTATCATAACAATTATTGGGGGAATTTTTGTTTTCAAAGTTCAATACACATTCGGGTTATCATCTAGCTCAGAGTCTGAGAGTCTGATATGCTGAAGATTCCATTCAAGAGTTAGAAGGACCATTATGAATAAGTTTTATTATTTCTAACTAATAATCATTCAGTTTTTGTAAATTTTTTTGAACATATATTCCATGAATATAATGAATAATTTTTTTAGTGTTCATGGATGAGATTTTGGTATGTTGACTATCTGGGTATGAGCATAAACACTATTTGAGTTTTAGTATGGAAATCCTATTAAGTAAACATTTGATTATAAATTATTAAAAATGAAATTTAGGGTTCAACGTAATGAAGTAATTACGAATCATTATTTATGGAAATATATAATTATTTTATCTTGATAAGGTGATGTCTTTCATCACATGAGAGTAGTTAGGAAACAAAATTGAGATTTAATGATTCTTGGATCATGCTGGATATTATATATTGTTCATCCACGATTTACTACTGTTACTGTCACCTGTGACTACTCTTACTAAGAGTTAGGTTTAATTCATATTGGATGAAAATTTTCAGTCTTACTTTTATGTATTAATATTAATTCTGATATTATATCTTTTTGTAATCTTATAGGATCTGAAAAAGAGTAATCATATTAATGTGATGCTTCTATTTCATTTATGGTATAAGTGATTATGTAATAGAATCTTGTGATGGATTACATCAAAGTAAATCTTCGACCACATGTGAATAATTACCCAAATCACATTTAATATCATTCTTCAATTATTCCTGAGATTAAATATTTTAATCACTATTTTTTCAAGGAATTGTTCATGATATGTTATTACCATAAGAGTCCAAGATATAAATTTTCTCAGAATGTATTAAATCACAAATAATTATAGTTGTTGTAATACCCTCATGTATTTTTCATCGACAATGCCTATACCCCAGGAAGAGGGGATACCATTGATGATGATATCAGTAAGAATGTACCATCACATGAATATTCTAGATACGAAGAAGGATTGGAAACATAAGATTCTATTCACTATATTGAAAATGGAATCATAGAAGTTTTTTTAGGTATGATTCTATCATGTGTTCAGTTATCGTCATCTATCATTTTCCGTATTCATTTGAATCAGTACAAGGATGATGTGTTTATGGTAATTTCAGTGTAACTATATTATTGGGATAACATTTCTAGTTGTCCAATTCCATCATATGAAATTCCTTATTTTGGGGTGGTTTTTTTATCCTATAATCTATAAGAGGATATTTTTTTAATAACATAATTTTCTATCTTCCATTCATATAGCCATTAGAATGTTTTATTATAACATGATATAGAAACTATGGTGTCCATGTATAAAGTGTTCCCATGATTATTATATGGACCACTATTTAATATAAAAAAGATAAATACTGAGAATTGGAAACCTTCTATGTTACTCCATCCACTTATTATGATGACATGGAATGGTATGAGTTGTCCACTGAATTTTTAATTAGATTAAAATGGTCTCATTATAGTAATAGCGATATATATGTAGTTATTGATTATTTGATAATTCCATACCACATTTTTCTGATCAAGGAAAACAAAAAATCTATAGATCTTGGTTTATTGAATGAAAATAGATTTTTTTAGGTTTCATAGAGTACTACCAAACAATTTATTTGATATGGATCCTAGGATTACCTCATAGTTCATGAAGAGCATCCACGACACAATGGGGACTCATGTCTTGTTGTGTACAACCTACCATCCCAAAAATATTGTAATTAATAAATATATATTTAAATCATAGAGGATAAGATATGTGACTTTGTGTGGGTTAGGAGATATCCATTTTGGACTGGTCAGGTTATCGTATAACAATAGATATCATTCATCAATAATAATGTCTCATTTTATGTGTTTTTTTGTCACTAGTATTGTTCACCTCATTGTTATGTTAAGACAGAAAATGAAACATGTGTATGATCATGTATCATTTATAACACATCTTCGATGATTCCGGATATATAGCTATATTAGTTTATAGTAAAGTGTCTTCATAAATAATATGTGCATCATAGATGTTATCCTTTGGAGTTTCCATTGGTGGTAATTTTTTCATGAATGTTTCTCATCTATTAGGTCACTTTATGCTTGGAAAACAATTAATTTTGGATATGAGATATGGTGGACCATTTTAGGTCCCTAAGTGGCTTGGATGTGTTTCTAATCATTTGGTATATCCGCCTAATCAAATATGTATTCATGATGTTTTTCATATATATCATCTTATTACACACCATCATAGTAACTCTCACAGTTTGACTAGGGATGAAATCTTGTAGGATCAATATGTTTCTATTATTTAGTATCCAATGGGAATCATTGAATATCATGTAAATCTATTTAATTTTATGTTGAAACAGTTTATCAGAGTGTTATAGAGATATGGACCAGATTTTCAAAATATATGTAAATATAAGATGTAAACAACCAAAAAGTGTCCTTACCACTCGCCAAACACAATTCATCCAAATGAATTACTAGTAATTTAAATTCTTATGGTTTGGATTTTGAAACAACATGTTACCTAATTTTAGTTATTTATTATCTTTTAATTTTTTTAATCCTTATCTTGGCTATGTTTATTGTCTTCTGATGATTTTGATAATTTAGTATGAAAAATTATCAATAGATCAGTGATATATGTTTGTAGAAATTTTTGGAGTCTAGGTATAAACGTGTAAAGGATTAAAATGTTTTACATTGAGTACCAAGTTCAAACGGGGGATTTTTTATACCTGTGTTTATAGACTGTATCTAGTGTAAGCATTCACATCATGAAATATTAACATGATGTCATGCTATTTTTGAGCTGATTCCATGAACATTTTCATAGCATGAAATTATTTAGAGGATGTGAGACATGTTGTTTTTGTGGATTTTTTAATTAGTTTATTTTTCATTAACTGTGGTTGCCCATTTTATTTGTATGTGGATTTTGTGAACTACACATCCAGGGAATGGAATTAACATCATGTAATGTTCATGGTCTATAATATTTTATGTGGTGTATATTTGATTTTATATGAATTTTGTTACAACATTCACTATTGAGACCAGGAAAATCTTTTTAATGATTTTTGGTATCATTGTTCATTATTGATCATTTTTTCCCAATTGATATTCCTTGTGGATGTAATGAATATCTCTATGAATGTGATATTTAGAATTCTAAATTTTATTTTTTTTCACCAACATCAATGTGTTACGTTGTTATATCTGTTGGACTTGTATTGTTAATTCTCTTGATCATTACTAGATATTTAACGCAATATATTTTTAGTGAATGAACTTTTTGTTTGTTGTGGTGAAACCATTGAATTCATGAGGTACATGAGCTGTTATCTTATCCACTAATAAATTTTATTATTGAATTTATTTTGATATGTAAGGATTCATTATAGGGTCTCCATTGTTTTATTTTTGTTCTTCTATATTAGTGGATCTCATTTTGAGCATATATGACACGAGTATGAGGTTGGCGATTCTTTATATTTAGAATGTTGGATGAATTTTTTTATTTTGGTTTGTATATACTATTTTATAAATATTGTGTAATTATTGAATTGTTCATGTAGAAATGGGTTTTGATAAAAGATGGTTTTCCCATTCTGTTTGTAAAATATAAGGGATTTTTATAGAAATTTTTAATGGTTTTATTAAATGGTTTTCAAATTTTTTATTTGATGAAATTTCATCTAAAACATAATTTAGGGGAATCCCTATGTACTTAGGTGGAATGTTTAATAATAGGCCTCATCCATCGATATTATCATTGGGTTCAGTCATTGAGTGTACCTATGTCATGTCTCATCCCCCGGGGCCCGTGTCGTGACTACCCCATGCCCACATTCCATAGGATAAGGGCAGGTGATTAGATCCTTTGGAATATTCCCTAAAAATGGGAATTCATTTCCTTTATTACCTATAATGACACACATCCAAGAACAAAACAAGATAAAAAGTCAAGTTAAATGAATAGTAAATGGAGTGAGTGCAGTATGTAAAAGGGGGAAGAATACAAGCCCAACTAGAATGTACAAGATACAGAATGTACAAGTAATCTGAAATAGATCATGTGATCACCCGACAAGGATCCTACATGAAGGGATGGTATAGCATTCATACAGTCATCTATGCGGTACGCCTCGTCTATGGTCCACCTCTGAGCTACCTCTAGTCCTTTTACTCTTATCCTCAGTCACCACTTTATGTCATCTTTACCTAACACAATGAGGTGTGGGCATAGCCCATGCAGTTGTGAGTTTAACGTTACTGATTAGGGACACTAATACCCTAATGGTCTCACAAAATCCAGAAATCCAAAAATAAACAAAAAAAATTTAGGTATATGCCCATACATATACCTATTTTATCAAGTATTCCCATCTCAATCATGGGGAAATCATAGCGTCCAACTCAAATCCCAAATCTCAATTGTTCCTCAAATGAAGAAATACCATGATGGAAAGTACCACATAAGTTTCCCACAGAGAAGAATACCACCACGATATTACAATGAAGGAATGTACCACATAGTTACATACTCTACACACTGCAAGTATATCTTTTGGTAAAGTAGTAGAGAAGTTGAGATGTAACTACTAAATCATCTAACTATGTTAAAAGGATCTTCTGCTAACCCGTACAAAATCGCTAGGAGATGACCCACATAGGATCACTAGAGTCGACCAACACATTATAACATCGAGCTGACCCACACAGGTTTGATAGGAGTTGACCCATAGAAGATCTCTAGGAGTTGTCCCACACTGGATCACTGGAGCTGACCCACATTGGATCTCTAGGATCTAACCCACATAGGATCACTGGAGACGACACACACCGGATCGGTGAATTCTAACCCACACATGATCTCTTGAGCTATCCCACATAGGATCCCAAGGATCTGACCCACATAGGTTCCCTTAAGATCACCCACACATGATCGCTATGAGATTACCAACAAAAGATAGCTATTAGCTGAACCACACAATATATATAGAAGAACTATTCTCGTCACATCTAGCGTCTAGTTTTCCGCATTAGGATTGGTCATCTCTGGGAGAGTCTTCTCCCCAAGGAACTGGTTGATTCTCCAACTACCATGTTGTACCAAGAAAATGTATCTTAAAGGACTGCCACATCGAACGAGTCTTAATGATATAGATGGTGTGTCATTCGGATGCTCAGTTAGTGAGTTATTAGTCTTTTAGCCCCGAGGGCACAATTAGATTCATACTCAATCCAAAACGATCACAACCCAACATTATCCAAAACATTAGTGGGGTACACCAAAGGGACCATTTCACTCGATGAATTCCAATGAATCTGGTGGTTCGTCAAACAGACATCGCATGCCATAGTTATGGCCAAAAGAACGTAAATGGATTGTAATGGGACCTTGTTCGGTCTGACCTGGTCGGACTGGCATGTCCCGACTAAGCCTGGGCTGACCCGATTTGGGTCAATATGGCTAGACCTGCTGGGTCCAGCTCGGCCCGTTGGGTTACCCTACATGCCGTGAGGGGCTGCAGAGGGCCACAGGTGGCCGTGAGGCCTCATAGGGTGATGTGAGGGAACAAGACCATGGAGATGCTCAGACGGGGGTTTCCATGAGGGTGTGAGGCCATAGGGGGGCTCATCCAGGGCGGTTCATCCAGAAGGGTGGCGGTGGAATGGGCGGAGGCTTATCCTGGATGACGACAGAAACTCGAATGGCGGCTTGGCCTAGCGGTGGATGATCGGGCAGATGTTCGACCCGCACGGTGGTGATGGCTTGGTCCATACGTCAGCATCGACACAGACAACGGTGGCAGCCCGTCACGACGGCGATGGCTCAAACAGTGATGATGACTCAGATGGTGGCGCTGACTCTAATGACAGTGGTGGCTCGGATGGCGAGGCCGCAGACAGCGTGGCGCCATGCCATCACAGAAAACTGTTTTAGCTGGCCTCTCTCTTCATTTGTTGTCGTGGAGTATGTCACATTCTTCAATTGCAAAGAACATAATACGGAAAAATGGTGAAGGGTTCAGGCCATATCTGTTTGTCCCTCACCCTATGCATTAGAGTAGTAGCAAGAGGCTCAACAAACTCAGGAGTAAATAATGAAAAAATATTCAATTTAAAACAATTATTGAATCATGTTTCATTGGTTGATCCATGTTTTCCATGATTTCCAAGAATAAGGTAAAATTAATTGAGAGAATTCAAGAATTTAAAAATAAACCCCTACAACCTTAATCAATCACTAATTCTATTCCCAAAAAGGAAACATAGATGTGAAGAACATCAGAACAAAACCCCTACCACGAAGGGTTGTAGACAGAGGTCATCAGATGGAAATGATAATAGTGAATTGGATTCCAATGATCGTCGCTTCTGCCATCTCGCTTCCAACGTAGATTCTAACTTCGTCCTCATTCCTCAATTCAGGAGTGGGTTCATCATTGAAGAAGTTCTTCGTTGGAGAATTCTACTATTTCTCCAAGTGTTGGGTGTCACTGAACTTTACCAGCGCTTCGTCGCAGGGTGATGTCGTCCCAATTGCTCCTCCCAAGCTTCATATAAATTGGATAGTGGGGGAGGTATGTAAAGGCCGTGGAATTTATGATGGTTCATTTATTAAGAACCTTCAAAAATTCAATCAATGTTGTTACATAGTATTTAAAAAGGGTCAAGCCAATTAATTTATATTGGCACAATTAATTAGGTGGATTTCAATGGTCTTCACCACATTTAAGAGTGGTTTGGGTTATCCCCTAACCAATGAATTCACTAAATGTGGTTTTA
This sequence comes from Viscum album, assembly GCA_963277665.1. Classification (NCBI taxonomy): domain Eukaryota; kingdom Viridiplantae; phylum Streptophyta; class Magnoliopsida; order Santalales; family Viscaceae; genus Viscum; species Viscum album. Next base: position 837,794,011 of record OY728138.1, read on the forward strand.
GTTTAGTTGGTCCCCACCTATTTAACATCCACATGGGAGGTTTCAACAAATAAAAAAGTTAATCATTTTTATTTTTAATTTTTTCTTTCACGAAAAACACAAAAACTAACTTTCACCCTCGAGAAAATTTCATCAAGGTGAAATTATCTTTATGAGAATATCGACACTTCGAGTTCAACAATGTCCTCAGATTTCAATACCGAGGACTGGTTCAAAAGTAACAAAAACCAGCTTTCACGTTTACTGAACGTACCAAAAATGATTTCAGAAAATTATTAACAATCATCCTCGACCTGTGCCGGTCAAGGTTAGGCTCTACTCAAGTAAAACACACCCCAATGAACACAACTATACTCTTTTATATCCAATCCGAGTTACTTTTTAAAAGTTATGGATTTTAAAATAAAATAATTGTCACTTCATTATTTTATTTACGCCCAAAAACTCAAATTCACTGGCATCATGTTCCTGCCAATGATAGTATCATATTAAATAATGAATTCCCTCATGTGTTCAATGCAGGTCTCATATTTTCAATCTGAGCTACTGTTTCTGAGTTATAAGCACTTGAAAAATAAAAAAATTTATTTTAATAAATTATTTATGATTATTCCATTTTTAGGTTTTCTCACAAGAGGCACACACTGAACAAACCTATGTCGCACCTAGGGTAAACTCACCATTCTAAACACAATTATTCCCTCATAATTAGGATCCTTAAATACATTAAATTGATATACAATTTTTTAGGAAAACTGCTTACGCGCAATAATTAAAGCATAACAAAACTTTGACAGATCATTCTGGGCACTCATGGCTTGGAATCACACACTGTCAGATTTTAAGTCTTGAAATAAATACATATAATTAAAAAAACTATAATAAATTTCCAGGGCATTACATTCTCCCCACCATAGGTAGTTACATCATTGAATACCAAAACAGATGAAAAACAACAAAATGAGGGTATTGAGAACGAATCTGAGCCTCCTATTCCCACGTACTCACTTGTAGGTTCTCGTGCTACCAGCATATAGACAATAGAGTTATCAACTTCTCATGATGGACCACATCATATAGATCCTCAATATCCACTTGAACCTCCAAAAAATGTCGCCCCATCGTCGAGGTCCACCTAGCCATGGTCGATGATGTCAAAAGGGTCATGCACGTGTCTTGTTATCTGGGATATGTGGAAGATGTCGTGCTCCATGTGAACCTGAGGGGGAAGTTCTAAGTGATAAGCCAACTCTCCAACTCAGTTGAGGAACTTAAAATGTATGATGAATGTCAGATATAACTTTCCGCCTCAGCAAAATATTCGTAAACCTCTTTGGGGTGACACCCATTGAAACACTTGTCTTTCGTCCTTGAAATCTAGAGGTCTTCTTATCCTGTTGGGATAGTACTTCTTCCCACTCTATGATGTCTTCACTTGATAACAAGTGAGATCTCATGATACAAAATATACCACTACTTTCTTCAGCCATGTCCACTCGTAGTGTCGTTGAAGGTCCGGGTACCACTGTGCATCCTCTGAAGAGGTATACATGCTCCCCACCTTCATAAAATCCATTATGTGCCTTTTTTGAGGATATCTGAACAAGTTGATCCTCACTTTAATTGTCCCCATGTTGCTCCCCCTAACTTACTAATGAAGTGGTGGAGTTATTGTGAGTGACTGATGAAGAACTAATCCATTATGGACCAAAAAGGATATCCATAAGGCAACCAATTTCATCATCACCTCCCCTAGCATATGTATACCAGATATCCATCTGGGTGCATCTACTATAGAATTCCATTTCCCAAGAGTATAGACTATATAGAAGTTACAGTCCTAGCGGAACTCGAGAAAACATCATTGTCTGAGGTTTAGTTCTTATTGAGAAAAGATATACCCGAGACTCTTGCGGTCTGAGTGTACTGTAAAACGTTCACCAATAAAGTAATTCCACCACACCTTCATTTCAATGACCATTGATTCCAACTCTAGGCCACGGGTATCATAGTTTTACATGTCATTCTCTATCTCATCTCCTAAAAGCTCTACTAACACTTCTTTGTCCATAGGAAAGACTCCCCCCTTTTTCATCAATGTTTACAATGGTGCAGCTTCCCTGGGAAAGTCGGGTATAGATCTCCGATAGTATGTATCCCAAGAAGATGTAGCACTACCATTGGGGATGTAATCCTAGAATTTTTTTTTGAAAAGATGTCCCCAAGCACTTCCACTTCTGTTTGGAACTGAAAACACAAAACTCTTGCAGCCACAATGGTAAGTATGGCTAACTAATTAGTGATAGGTTGCACCATCGTATACATAAGTTCATTCAATTACTCCTGTTATTCTTTTTCTCCGACCAAGGAAAACCCCATTCCAATATTGTAATGTAACCATAACCTTTTTGCCTAATAATTTCCATATAAGTATGAACTGTGGATGTCTAGTCCATATCCAAACTAACGTCGTAAGGCCTCGACGCTGCAACTAAGAGGTTCCAAATAAAACTCTCACCTCATGTGTCATATCACAACATCGCCATAAGTGTTATTATCAAGCCTCCTCCCAAAGTAATCTCCGTATGTGAGGGTTAAGTCAATTGATTATCCGGAAACAGTAGTTCATGAACATGATTCATGGAATGAAGGAATTATTGGTACCTATGTCTATATATACAACAGATAGTACGAGACATAGACCGTACCTTTATTCATTCCTAGATCCCTTGGGTTACATGTTTCTACTCCCTTCCTTTTCTTTCTAGATCCCGGAGCCTGGTGGGCTCCAAAAAAACGAGGGGTTTTGTAACATAACGAAAAGTACACTACCTCAAGATTTTCTCCTAGATCTGCTTCCTTGTCTGCATCTCTACACATTCATCTTTCCCAAACACACCTACTTCCAGAAACATTTTTACACAACCAATTCTCTTAGACTGGTGCACGTTTTCTATTTTTCCACCAATAACATTCACTGGTTGTATCCATATAGACAATGAACATTCAACCACAAAGGTACTCTCTAGCACCCCATAATAAGTAGGAATGCATAGTGGAACAGTGCTGTATCAGATGTCCTTAAAGGCACCTCACACAGAGTTCTGAGATATGAAGCACTGATCATATCATATTCATCATGTACTTGTAATGATCGGTACCCCTAGACAAATACTCAACTATCGACATGTCGTCCTCCCAATGCTATAGAATCTCTACAGAACCCTCAACCTCCTCCTCAAGTCAGTCCATAGCCGCTTGTGAGTTGGTATCACCTCGGAACCTGAGGTGTATCTGATTCAGAATCATGTGTAAGGAACTAATCCAATATTTGTCCTCTACCTGTACTGCCAGTTGCAACTACTGAACAACAGGCAGTGATATAGCTGACACACTAGCTGAAAGTACTATCTTGAGTAATGGTCCACGTATTGAAGCCCCATCACTATGAAGACCATCCTCAGAGTCACTCACTGAAAATGTATACTAGCTAGGGTCACCATTTACTCTACTAGTGTGTCAAGAAGGTGGAAAACTCTAGCAACTGTCTCCCGCCATCCCTCAGCTACGTGGGAAGCCATATCGCCACAAAAACATGTAGGCTTCTGCTACAGGAACTCGGGAAATGTGCTAAGTCCTCATGCAATGTCTGCTAGTGCGTTTGGTTTTAACTACTACCCAATGGGTGGTTGTGCTGCTAGTACACCACCTGAAGGTGCCAACATAGAAATAGGGCCCTACACCGGAGCCTCGTCGCACATCGGGACTTCATCATATACTCCCTCGGTAATCATAGCTGGCTGTCTATGCGTCGACATACTTATAAGGAACAGGCACACCATAGACATTGAGTTATACCTGGTGAGATGACTCAAGGAAATCACAATAAACTCATCAATAAAACACACGCAATCAGTGTTTTCGTTCACGAAGTCTGAATCCGAAGAATGGGTCATGTTGTGTTGATATATTGACCGACGTACCAACACTAGATTACCTAAACTGACAACCACGGTCAATACAAATAACACTATTGCCTTAAAAAATATCATAATCCTATGATCTATGGTAGAACTGACTGCATTGATACAAATTTGTCACAACCTATCCCATAAGGCCCGTGTCGTGACAACCCGAAGCCTGCCTTCCATAGGATAGGGGCAGGCGACTAGCACCAAATGCGTATTCCCTAAAACTAGGAAGGCAATACCATTATAACCTATAAACACACACAACAAAGCACACATCATGATATGAACTCAAGTAAATTGAATAGTAAACCGAGTGAGTATAGTATTAAAAATGGGCCATAATATAAGCCCAACTGGAAGGTACAAGAAACAGAAAGTACAAGTAAACTGTAACATCTCTTGCAATCACCCACCAATGATCCAACTCGAAGGATAGTTATAGCTCTCATATGGTCGTATCTTCGGTATGCCTCATCTGTTGCCCACCTTTGAGATACCAACAGTCCTGGTACTCTTGTACTCAATTAGAGTTGTCTGTATTCCACACCAAACACAACGAGGTGCGGGTATAGCCCATGCAGGGGTGATTAAAACGATACTCAGTAGGGACCTTGAGACCCTCAAGGTCTCATTAAATCCACAAAGAATGAAATAATATGACAACCAAACCTAGGTATTTGACCATACATATACCTAATTTATCAAGTATACAAATATCAATCATGAGGAAAATAAAGAGTACATCTCAATGCCCAAATCTCTACAGTTCCACAATGGAAGAAATACCAAAAAGGCATGTACCAAACAAGTATGACACATAGAATAATACCAGCAAGGTATTACCATGAAAGAATGTTCCACAGAGATACAGACTCATCTCACACAAGGTATATATTTTATGTACATTAGTATAGATGATTAGATGTATCTACTAAATCATTTACTCTGTCAAGAGGCTCTGGTGTTAACCCGTACAGAATCAGTTGGAGTTGACCCACACAGGATAGCCGGAGCTGACCCACACAAGATTGCTAGAAGATGACCCTCACAAGATCACTAGGAGATGACCCACACATGATAGCAAGGTGTTGGCCATCAAAGGATCGCTGGAGCTGACCCATAAGGGATATCTAGGAGCAGACCCACACAGAATCGTTGGAGCTAACCCACATTGGATCGCTAGGAGCTGACCAATATAGGGTCACTATAGCAGACCGACACATGATCCCAAGGAGCTAAATCACATATTATCTCTAGATCTGACCCCAAAGGATCTCTTGGAGATGACCCACACTGGATAGTTAGGAGGTGACCCACACAGGATAGCTAGGAGCACTCTACTCGTCAAAGTCATCTATTAGGTTTTCGCACTATTCTTGCTCATCTCTGGGAGAGTCTGCTCCCCAATCCACTGGATGATTATCCAACTACCATGATGTCCAACGAAAAAATATCTCAAAAGACTGAGACGTCATAATGGCCACAACTCAATAAACGACGCTTCATTCGGATTCCCGGTCTTTGAGATGTGATCTATACAACCCGACCATTCCCCAACACCTTCCAAATCAATAGTGGGGTATACCAAAGAATACTTATTGCTCCCTGATTTATAGCGCTGTTGAAGGTTCATCAAATAGACTTTTGATGCCAATGTTATGTACAAATGAATGTAAATGGGTCATAGTGGGACCATGTCTGGTCCGACCCTGTCGGACTTATCCATCCGGACCCAGCCTGGGCCGACCCAGTTTGGGATAACCCAGCCTGACCCGCTGAATCCAGATGGGCCCACCGGGCATCCCTGCAGCCAGCGAGGGGCTGCAGAGGGCCATGGGAGGTTGTGAGGCCACATATGGTTAGGTGGGGGCGCGGGACTACATAGCGACTTGGAAAAGGATTGTCGCAATGGCATGAGGCCGTAGGGCGGCTCGGCCTGGGTGGTTCGGCCAGATGAGTGTTAGAGGCTCGAGAGGATGATCAGCCTAGATTATGGCAGCTTCTTTGATGGTGGTTGCGGCTCAGCCCAGCGGCGGTGGGTCAGACGGTGGTGGATGCTCGGATGTTAAGGTCACAGACGGCGTGTAACCATGCCTTCGTTGGTGGCTAGTTTAGTCTGCCTATCACTTCATTCGTCGTCATGGAGTAAGACACATTCTACCACCAATATGAACACAATATTGAAGATCGATGGAGGGGTCAGACTATGTTTGTTTGGAAAACACCCTCCACATTAGAGAGGTAGCAAGAAACTCAAAAAAAATTGGAGTCAATAACAACAAACTCTTCAATTTAATACGAATTGTGAGTAAACTCGTTTTGGTTGAACCTCATTCACCATGATTTTCAAGATCATGGAAATAATAAATGTTATAATTCAAGAATTTAATAATAACCCAATATAAACATAGTCAATCACTAATCTCATTTGCTCAAAAGAATCATAGAAGGGAGGAACATGGGAACAAAACCCCTACCATGAAGGTTTTTTGACAGAGGTTGTGTGATGGAAACAATGAAGGTAAAGAGGATTCTAACGATTTTCGCTTCTGCAATCACACTTTCTATGTCAGTTCGCATGTCATCCACATTCCTCAATTCAACAGTGCGTTCTTCATTGAATAATTTCTTCACTGGAGAAGCGTAATGTTTCTCCAAGTGTTGTCCATTGCAGAACCTTACCAGCACTTCGTTGTTGGGTGAAGTCTCCCAAATCCTCCTCCCAATATCCATATAAATAAATCATTGTGGGGGGGTAAGAAACAATCATGGAATTTATGGTGGTTCATTTATTAGGAACCTTCATAAATTCTAACGACGTTGTTACATAGTATTTAAAAAGGGTCAAGCCAATTAATTTACATTGGCTAAATTAATTGGGAGGATTTCAAGAGACTTCCCCGAATTTTAGAGGGGTTCGAGTGGTCCCCACCACCATGAATTCAAAAAATGGGGTTTTAGTTCAGGTTGTACCCAACTCTTTAACATCCACATGGGAGTTTTCATCAAATAAAAATATAAAACATTATTATTTTTATTATATTATTTCACAAAAAAAAACTGACTTTCACCCTCGACCAACTACTATTGAGGTGAAAACCTCCTTAAGAGACTATTGGCACTGTGATTTCAACGGTGTCCTCTGATTTCAATTTCATGCATCAGTTCAATAGTTACAAAATCCCACTTGAACATTTACAAAACGTACCCAAAAAAAGTTCTGAAAATTATTATGAGTAACCCTCAACCCTTTCCAGTCAAGGTTAAGCTCTGCCCATGTGAGACATGATCCAACAATCCAAACTGTTCACTCAGATTTTCAATTCGAGTTACCATTTAAATTATATGGATTTTACAATAAAATAATTGTCACTTAATTATTTTATTTACATCCATAAACTAATATTCGTTGGTGGCCTGCGCTATCCCAAGTTAGTATCTAATTATATAAAGAATTCCCTCAAGAGATCAACATAGGTCTTATATTTTCAATCCAATATACCATTTGAGAGTTATAAGCATTGGAAAAATAAAATAATATATTTAATTATTTTATTTACGAATATTCCATTTTTGGGTTTTCTCACAGGAGGCATGCACCGACCAATCATAAGTCACAAATAGTGTAAATTTCCATTCTAAACACAACGTTGGCATCGTATTTCTGATCCAGTTAACTATTTAATATTTTTCCCACTTTTTCATGAAAAGTTATTAAGTGGACTAATTAATGCGTTGAAATATAAAGGATCATTTCGGGCACTCCTGGCCTCAGAATCGTGCACCTTCAGATTTCACGATCTCAAAATAATTACATGTAATTAAAAATATTATAAAGAAATTCAGGGACAATAAAAACTATCCCCTATAGGACCATTGTTCTAGGGATCTATTATACACTATTGAAAGGTTTATTTTTTCAGTATTCCTCTACTCTACATATCTTATATACATATCTATATTGATGTTGAGTGAGTTTATTTATCATTCAATATGAGTTTCCTATATATTGAACACTATTTTAATTCTTGGAATTATGAAAATTGTGATTTCATTTAGATTGATTTGAATATGATATGATATGTGACTCATGCATTTTTATGACATCTTGTATACATGTGAAATGATTTGAAATTCATTTACTCTGTTTATATGGAAATATGAAAAATTGGGAAATGGATTACAATTATTTTGATAAAAAAGTTCAAATTTTTTATCATTCAATGTAATATATAATTTTAACTATATCCAGATTGATTAATGGAGACATGACATGGAACACCGATGTGTGGTCCCACTAATTCTATTTATAGTAGAACATATGAACCCCATTCGTGGTATGTAGAACATGTAATGTATTTACATTCTATTAAAGGAATGGTGATGTAGTGAGGTAGGGAGGGATATTCCAACTATATATGCGTTAGTTATGGTGAGATGGTGTGATTTTTAGCATACTATCTTGTAAAAACCCAACCCATAATTCTATTGATTCAGAAGTTGGAAATCTAGGTCTCATGGTCTTAAGCCCGTCTCCCCATATGCTATTGGCTAGGGACTAGCATCCAGGGTCTCATGAGGTGATAGTAGAGTTACAATACCCTCTTATCATAGTGGAACAATAGAATTATCAGATTATAAATAATATAAAACAGTATATATAGGAGAAGAAGAAGGTAAGTAAAGTTCAGCTGTATAAGACAGTTAATAATCGTCATATAAAAGTGGCCAACACATGTTTATGCAATACATGCATGGATTTAAATGAGATGTTATGTAATCAAAAGAATTTAAAAATATAGTATGATTTACATTATAGTAAAAATAAATAAAAGGAAAATATTCACCAAACAAAATTTCCATGAGCATATCCAGCTCCAGATCGGTTCTTTCATCATGTCTCGCAGATATAAGCGACACAACAATAAACCTAGGTCCTATAAATAAAAGGCCTACATGAGTAGCATGGGTACCCGAGCAGGGTGTGAGATGAGATATCAAAATTCTAGAACCCACCCTATCATGCCAAATCTAGATAGAACAACTTAAATTGTACAGTGATCAGGTATATAGAATTTTATAATCGAACATTATAAATGTATAAACGCACATTATGGTTCCTAATAGACACCTGATGGAAATACCTGCATTAGCTCAAGGCTGCTATGAATAACCAAATCACTATATATATATATAATAAAAGAATATATATATATATATATATATTGGGGTGTATCATGGAATACCTCCACAATCAAATTTTAGGGGAGCTCTCACAGTCTGCTCCTAACCTAGGTCAAAGTTCCCTTAGTCTCCTTACCTTAATGCTTTATATATATATAGGGTGGATCAGGAATACCATGACCATCAAATTATAGGGGAGATCATATATTAATACACTAACATAATACCATGAAAATATAGTCTCTTTTAATTCATGCATTAAAAATAAGTTCTTATGTGGATTGGGACATTCCACCGATTTCCAATTCCAGGGGATCTCTCACAACCGACCCTAACCCAATACCAAAATTGAATTATTATATAGTAATGAATGAATATTATATAAAATAAACATACGTGCATGGGGTAACCATGTCTTCCTCCCAATATATATATATATATATATATATATTAAATGGGGTAAAACTACCTCTTATATAGAAGAATACCCTAATAGAAATGGGTAAACTTCGTCACACAAATAATCATACATTACTAGCATGTGATAAACTTCCTCCAACCCAAAACCATAAAATATTTCATATAATTTTAAGATAATACCTAATGACATAATTCTTATTCATTTTAAATTTCTATAAAATTAACATATAATCCCTAACATTAACATTTATTCTTAAGGATAAACATATTTTTTATTTCAATCAAATAGTTATCATTGTCATGGTCACATGATCAATTCCATGATTGAGCAAAATTCCAGTCATTCAAGCTATTAACTATTCCAAATTCCATTTATATCATTTCGACTGATATATGGGGATTTATAAGAATAAAGAAAAGGCATGTACCAAAAAATCTTAAATATTATTGGTTTTTTTAATTAACTTCAAGAGATACTAGTCAATATATGTGACCCAAAAAACTCAAATAATCAACACATAATTTTTGTATTCATTGAAAATTTATTTATGGAATTGTAATTTCAATTTCATAGATTAAACAATCTAACAAAAGGGATTATAATCAAGTAGATTTATATTCCACCAATCAAAATAAAACTATCACCTTGGGCAATTCTATAAAATTCAACCCATTCGTGAACATTCTTAAAGTATGTGTGCTAAAATATATACATACCAAACATGAAATAAATTATAGAAAAAAGACATCTATTGTAGGTATGAATGATTTTGTATCACTTCATTTATAGTATCAAGGTAGCACACCTCAATTAGAGGGGTTTTATTATAAAAAAATGATATTTCTATTCATGATTTCAATTTAATAATTAAGCACCTTATTCATTAAAAACACTAAATTCATATATATAATTATAAATATAATTCATTAATATAAATATATGAAAAGTGTAGTATTTAATTTAATTAATAATGATTTAAAATTTATAGAAAAACAAAGGGGACCTTAGCTTAATTAGGAACCAAACTAAACATTTTGGATCATGGCACATTAAAAATAAAAGCTTCCACTCTCCCACTAAAAATATTCACCTTCACATTAATGTAATGACACGTAGACCCTATGCTCAAAATTGCATGGTGAAGAACATGTGTAATGGGATCCTCCCATATATACCTATGATCATATACCCAACTCCACTAAACTATATATACATTTTAATATATATATATAGGCACCCCCACACCCATACATTTATATTCAAATACATTGATGAATACTCCCATAATGGTGGACCATATATATATATATACTTACCTATGCATATGCATGCTATTCACCTTATACCCAACGACTCACAACCACATGAAATAGTCCAACATAAAACACAACAGTATACAAGGACCTTAAAACACCATAATAAGGAAATATAAATTTGCAGAAAACTCACAACAGATGAAAAAACATACCTTGAATTTCGATGGATGATGAAATTAAACCAATCCACTTCTCCTTCAGTTGTGGTTTCAGAAACATAATCTCAATGGTCTCGAGAGACCATTCTCACATTCATAGAATATAGAATTCCTAAAAAATCTAGATTACCCCTGATAAATTGGGTTTCACTGAACCCTATGTCATGAAAGAGAGGATAGAAAAAGATAGGAATAGGATTGACAAGATATGCTGGAGTTTTATTTTGATATTTAAAGGGTAAATTATAAAATTTCTGGTAATAAAATGGATATTGGAGGATGTTTCAAGGATTGGGTTGAGCTCAAGGTGAATGAGATCTCCCTAGAAACTTTTCAATCAGGTATTAGGTGTTAAAGACGAGGCTTTGTGTTTTAGTTTTATTTTTATTGTATATTTATATTTATTAATTTCTTAACCAGACCTCTCTGCATTGGCTTACCGACATTGTTTTCCAATCCACATGTGAATTGTATAGTGTGTACTGTAGGACTACTACATACTGGAGCACACAATGTGGGATAGGTGCTATGTTTATTAAATACATTCTATTCCATAATAAATTTCCCCCCTCAAGATGGACCCACCGTTCCATGGAGTGGGACACATTGTTTTTGAAAAAGCATCCATCCTATGCAGCATTTTAGAACCTACATTTTTTAGGATCGGCACAACCGAAATTCATAGATCCTCCCATGAAACTGAATGGGCCATCACCCAATTCCAGAAACATCAAATATGATTTTTACAACCACCCGAATCAAATATTGAGTTTCTATTTATAATAAAAACAATTCAGTAATTGGAAATGATAAAAATATTTGGACTTTAATCTAATTCAAAATTCAAATTGTTATAATCTAATATTATTCCTATTTACTTTTAATCTATCATTTTTGGACTTCTTCCATACAGATTGGTAATCTACATTTTATTCTTATTTATTTTTTAATTTACATTTTCATATTACATATATTTCATATTTTACACTTCAATTATTTTTTGCAATAATATATATACATATTTTTCTATTTTTCTATTTTATGATGGAAAAAAGAATTCCCTCTAGTTATTTTTGATGCTCGTGTGCTAGTGGTCAGCCTAAGGATATCTGGAATGTCCTTTGGGTATTTAACAACATGGGTGGTACAATGATTTTAAGGGGTATCATAGTCTTGTTTGACACACTAAATGTAATTTTATGCTTTTGAAAATAATATATATATATATATATATATTTGAGGTAAATCTAGTACAATTTCATGTAAATTTTCAACTAGTTCTGTGGCTTCAAGTGAATGTGAGTGGAATTCTTTTATATGTGAAAAATATGTAATTTTCTAATGAAAATAATTTTATGCAATGGGTTAAAATGTTATACCATGGTAGGTTGGTTATTATTGTATGAATGGTTTGTAGGTCTTGTTGTAATGACATTATAATAATTGAATATAATTCTAGATGATCAAAATGAATGGTTAAATGAAAATTATACCCACTTGAGATTACCATTTATTCCATTATTATCCATGATCAATAATTGAAGATCGTTATTATTATTTTAATAAAATAATAATATAACATTTATTTACAAATATGGAGTTAAAAATTATTAATTAATAATATATTTAATCTAATTACATTTTTAAATATGATAAGATAATATTTTTTATTAAAAGACAAGATTTGAAAGAAAAAATAATTTTATATGAATAAAAATTTTATACATTACATATTTTGATTCGTATTTATATTATATGAATCATAAATATATTTTAATACTTTATTGGAATAAATTATATACAAAATTTGTTTAAAAAAATATTTTTTTTATTTAAATAAACAAACATAGAAATTAAAATTTTAATTTGTGAACGAATAAAATTTTAATAATAATATGATTTTATTTATTATTTAGATATCCAAATATATTTTATTAAATGTGTTATTATTAAAAATAACCATTATTAATATTTATATAAAAATTTTAATAATGAATAAATTTATTTACACCCTAAAATTCAAAAAATATATTATGAATATTTTCACATATTTTTTTATTTTCGATAATTCATGTGATGAATGTCGTCAATTGCCAAAAAAATTATTTAAGAGAAATATATTTCAAAATATCATGACGTAACATTGTACAAAATTGTAAAAAAATTTACTATTGATATTCTATTATTAAAATGGAAACAAATGGGGATTATTCTTCCTCATTTCAGTCTTAGGATCCTATGTTGCTTCATCAAATTTATCGCCCGACCATAAAAACATTTGTCTTGGTTAGTTTTCTTGATTAATTGAAAATTATCTCTTAAATATTTTCCACCATTTTTTATTGTGCATAATACATATCTTTACATAGTTTTAATGTATATGAGTTTAGTGCATGTGATTTATTTGTACATTCTAATAAGTGATACATAAAACACATCATAGATTTGGGATACGATTGTCGGAAATGCAAAGTGATATGCTACTGCTATAATAAATTCATAATTATAAAATGTATTGATATATCATGTCATCTTCTTCCCCTAAATTCTAAATAATTTAACATTCATCAATCGATGTATTTTTTTGGAATACCATGTCAACAAATTCGAACGAAAAATCTCATCAATGTTTTCTGGAATAACTTTTCTATCAACACTATGTTTCTATTGTGTGTTTTTAAAGAGATACATGTTTCTTTATAATTAAATTTTTTAAATCAGGTTAATATATATTATTATAACAAACATTATCTCAATATATATAACTTTTAAAAATATTTATATATATTCTATAATAAGGAGCCATTTTAGTGCTTGATCAAATGAAATTCTTGAATGAAAATTTTAATAGAGTAAATTATATATCCCAACGACATTAAAAATCCATAGACTAAAAACACATAAATTATTCTATGAATTTAATTTTAATATTATAATGACGATCATTGATATGATTATTCAAAACCCGAAATATTAATTTATATAATGTGATTACAAATGTCTTTTCCTGTATTTTTTTGTAAAACATTGATCATAATTATATATAATTGATAGTGGAATTCCATAAATCCTAGTCACATATGTAATTTCTATTTAGGAATTTTTTATAGCATGAAATCATCACTAATGGCACTAAAATGAGATAAATTTTTATATATAATGATATCCAAACAAATTGTATTTTATCCTATAGATGTCATGGGGAGTTCTATGATGAAACACCTTGTCATTATTTACCTTTTCCATATAGTTATGTGTAAATGATTCATAATCCCCTCAAAATTATGTTTTTTATAAAAAACCTATTAACTAAAAATGATTAATATAAATTATATTTAACATCCCTCCTTGAATTTCTACACTATATATTCAAATTCTGTTCTCTATGCTTGTTTTTACATTCAATATATGTAGATAATTGAGTGATTTATTCCTCATATATCAACCCATTATTTAATTACTTTATTATAGGGACTTATATTTCGTTCCTAAATCTTATAAATAATTCAATTTTATGTTTTATCAATAGAATAATACTTCTAAGTTTTCAGTTATAGATCCTCCTTTAGTTCCTTTTTCAACATCATATGAATGGATGGTTGAATGTTCTTTTTAGAAATTTCTAATTTCTCCCTTGGAATAATTTTTACCTTGTATTTCATATAAATGTCGATATTTATAATATCGCTTTAAATCCTCATAATAGATATTATAGGTTAGTTTTTATATAATTGATAATTATATACTATGTTTTCCTTTCATGGGTGGTATTGTATCGAGTAATCTTAATCATTAATAATAAAAATCAATGTCCCTTGGTTTGTAATCAACTATGTTTGTGGGAATATATACATAATTCTTCTATGAAAATTATATATATCATATCATATATAATAGAAGATAATAATTTTGCTTATTAAAATAAACATTAGTGATGAAATCTCAAAATCTTGAGTTTGGATGTTTCTACCATTAACATAGAATTAGAATGATTTATAAAGTACTAAGATATGTTTCTACATTATAAAACATCCCAAAAAAGAGTTTTATGAATCACTATACATCACAAACACATCTCTAATTTGGGGTAGCATGAGCATAGTTTCTATAATTTATCAAAATTTTAGTTCGCAAATTTTTTTTCATATTAATCTTCCAAATGGACGTTGATTCCCGTTATAGTCAACTTCGTTAGTGTATTTTATTTATATGATATATTTCTCAAATTAAATTTTTAATATATAGATAAAAATTTTAAACTAAAAATATCTGTCTTATTGGTAGTTTGAAAATTCATTATTATAATCATTCTTAAAGGGATGATACATTTACACTTACAACTAATTGTTTGAAAAAAGAACAAGCTTTTGATAAACACTATTATAATTTTATAAATTTGTAATATAGTTTATCTTCCATTTATCTGTTTATAACAACCAAAATATAATATTTTTTCCCTTCCATTATGTTATAATATATGACAATAGAACCTTTAAAAACAAAAAAAATCAATTCAATCTCTAAAGAAATTATTCTTCATATCCTTAAAAAAGAATGGGAATTTTATTGTACAAATGGAATCACTATAAAATCATTTTTTACATACCACATATAGATGTTGGTGTTGATAATGTATTTATTTATGGATCTTAATAGATTATATTTAGAATGATGGTCAATATTTGAAAACTACTCAGATCCACACACTTGATAAAGAATGAAATTAAAATGGGGAAAAGGAAACATTTATTTGAAATTAATATATTAATGTTTTCTTTAATAAATGAGAGTATGTGGGGACCCATTATTCATTTTAAAAAATAACTAGTGTACCTCATGGTGATTCACTGTAATATACTGATATCTTATCCATAATCTCCTATAGTTTCTAATTCATTTCATAAAACATAATCTAGACTATTCATTATGGATTATTTTAAATAATAATATCAAGATATATCATTTATATTTAAAAAACTACATCATGTTTGATATAAATACTAAAAAAAATTCTATATATATATACTCATTATGAATTGTAGCTTTTGTAAATATTTCTCAACTCAGTAGGGGTTAATCTGGGAATTAAATTTAAAAATAATGCAATTAATCATTAAAATTACTATAACACTTATATATATTTTATAGAATATTTTTATCACAATCATTAATATTCAATAAAAAATTTAAATTTATTTCCTCTTTCCATGGATTATATCATTAATATTATATGAAGTAAATAAAAATCCAAAAATTTGAAACTCATGCATTTAATATATATAATACTATATGATAGGGATAAAAATGTAATTTGTTTAGTAAAAAATAATTTTTAAAATAGAAATAAATTTATTTTACATTGTATGATAATACTAATTACTGGATATTAAATAATTAACAAAAATTCTTACACAACGAAGATACATCATTTATATAATTAATATAAAATTAATATAAATGAATTTTTATAAATAAAATTTATTATAATTTTAATGAGTTATTCTATTACAAATTTAAAAAGGATAATATAACATTAAAGGATTTTGGGAATGATAATATTTTAATTCAATTATTAATAAATTATTTTAAATTCAAATTAAGTGAAATTTTCCAAAACAACCATTAATTATATTTTATAAAAAAATTTATTAATTGAAAAAATCGTATAACATGGTTACTTTAGTTTAACATAATGATACCCAGAGTCAGTAAGCCACATGACCTTAAGTGTGTCTTCACATATTCAAGAGGTTCTCAACTTGTACTGTGGGTTTCAAATAAATCACGGTGAGACTATACCATCTTTTATTTGACAAATATACCATTATGAAATGTGAAATAAATATTAGAATAACTTATAACCATAATTATAATATTATTTATACCACATGAAGAAAATAATTAAGTAATACAATATCAAAATTGAATATTAAAATATGCTAGGATAACGTATGTTCCATGTGTCATCGTACAACCTCAAAATTAATGACCCCCAAACTCTCATGTAGGTTCCAAACCATTTCTGGTTCCATTATCCATTCTCCATAACCACTCAACCATGTAACACGTTGAATTTCCCATTATCATATATCGAAAACATGAAATCTTTTCGGGTACTAGTCAGGCAGCCTGAATAGGGTGTCAGTACGACATAGGCAAGCACCAACTGTTCCTAAAAACCATTCCCAATCAATATTGTATGTAGTTGTTTAATGAATTACATAAAGAAATAAATTAAACAATATTCACTTATTCAAGTTCTCTTTATTTTTCCACATGACAACATATAATTTTGGAAAGAACCCGGACCATATCATATATATAAATCCCATTGTTACCATTCATGACTAATAATTTAATTCCACGGTACAATTCATATTTTCTAAAACATGACTTAATGAAATTTTTTCCATTCATCAATTCCTAATTTGATGTCATTGTGACCATTAATTTTTATATATAATTAATAAATTCCATTATCACCTAACATAATATCATAATTGAATTTCATTGTTACCATTAATATTTCATTATAAATGAATGAAATCTACAATTACAATTAAATATTCCATAATATAATTCCATTGTTAAAATTCATAATTTGTAATACATGACTAAATACCCCTATTATCATTAATCAATCATAATTTAATGACATTATTACAATTCATAATTCAATTAAAATATTTCAAAAAATCAAATTGAGTAATTTTCCCATTAAATAATAATGCTAAAAATTTTGATATTCAAAACATTATATTACAAATTCAATAATTAGTTCCACATAATAATACCCTTAATATATTATACAGTTAAATAATAACACAAATCCCATTAACTAATTCATAAATTAATTATTCATATTAATTTAATTAAAAATTCATAAATTAATTTATCATATTAAATTTCATAATTAATTCCCCTTTCAATTAAAAACATTTAATCTATTAATTATTTAAAAAAAAATTATTCAAACTCCATAATCCCAATATTATAAACAAATTTAAAAATTACTTATTCAATTTCTACAATCTCAATATCTAATAATTAATTCGAAAATTATCTATAATAATCAAACCGACCAATATCTCTATAATTAATGCTACATGAAATTACCTCAATTAAATAAACCTACATTATTAGTCAAATACCACAATTCAATATTCTAATAAAAAAATTCAAAAATGAATTATTCTCGATTTAAAAACCCTTAATTTATTAAATAAATAAATTATTTATTACTATTCAGAAACCCAATTCCTAAATGAACAATATTAATAATAAAATGACACAAATATAATTAAAATTATTGCTATGGTATTTGAATAATTGAACACCAACCACCATTTGATAACGAGTGATCAACCATTGAAAATCCATATGTTCTTCCTCTCAATTATGTTGAACATGATCTGGATCATAAATTCTAATAAATGTTTTAACAATCAAGATCCCTTATTCCTATATCTTTATCTTGGAATTAAAAAACTAGATCCCACAATATAGAGGATAACATCCCAATAAAAGTTTAGGGAGATATGGGGGGAAAAAAGGTAACCACATGGGATTATATCCTCATACTAGGAGAGGTGGATATATTCAATTATATCTTCAGATCATGATAAATATTGTTAAGAATGGCATGGAATATTTCTTGAGAGGATAAAAAATCATTCTAATATGTTAAGGTTCATGTTTTGGACAATGAAATGTTAAAATGTGGGTTCATTCGATATTAAATTTAATTTTTGGGGAATCAAAATTGTTGATGAACAATTTTGTATTTGGAGATCACATTCTATCTTAATAGGGCGCACCATTTAGCAAAAAATAGCCTCATCCATTTAGAACCCACTTTTTTCGCATAGATTGTTGGGCCAGGGTGAGTGGATTCCGAAATTTAGGCTCCAACTGTGTACATCCCCACTTCCTTCAAATATTTCCTATTTTAAACCAAATAAAACCAAAGGAAAAACATAATTAATGTATTCCCAGTAAAAGATAATATAATAATTGAAATTAACCTTGATAAATATCTTCAAATCATAGGAATATTATAATCTCCCATCCTTACAACAGATCATGCTCTGGATGTACTCCCATGAATCACTATTATTCTGAGTCAAAATGATTGGTCAATTATGCCCTCATATCCACATCAATCACTAATTTTCTTCATGCAGATGCCCATAATTTAAAAATAAATGAAATATCAGCATGGTCTTATCCCACAAAACATTACCATCATTATCTAACTCACATATCAGATGATCCTCAATGAGTGTATCTACCTCAATCCAAACATCATCCACAACAATCACATGAGATGGGTCATGGTGATACCTATGAAGTTGTGACACATGGAAAACATCATGCATACACATTGTCTTTGTAGAAGATACAATTGGGTACATTGATGTCTATCAGAATACAAGTTCTATAATCTTTTATCCTTTGCCAAACATTTTCAAATATGTTGAACCCTATCTGAAATATATTTCGAAGACACGATCAAAACAACTCTAAGTCACATACCTCCACCCAGTATAGAGAATATATGTATGGGCTATCATAATGAGAACTGTATGGTTCCATCTGTATATTGTCCTATTAGCTTTTTCTATTGGAGAACTCCAACAAATCTAGGTTATTTTTAGAAGACTCTCTAAAGACTAGAACACACGCTAACAATATATCGTCAATCCCATGTGTAGAACTCACTGACTACCCATCTATTTTGGGGGTGGAATGTCATAATCAATTTAGTATTTATAACAAGAACCTTCTTTATTCCCTTCTAAAAATAAAAAAAATAAAATTCGACTCACAGTATGAAATAGAAGTCTAAGTCACCCCCTACAAATGAAATATTTCCTAATCATACATATCATCCAAACTCACTACTGACAATGTCTCCCATAGGGAAATGAAATGGGTTACAAATTCCATTGGATTGACAAT
Source organism: Viscum album (assembly GCA_963277665.1). Classification (NCBI taxonomy): domain Eukaryota; kingdom Viridiplantae; phylum Streptophyta; class Magnoliopsida; order Santalales; family Viscaceae; genus Viscum; species Viscum album. The sequence continues at coordinate 837,814,022 of OY728138.1, forward strand.
GGCCATAATAGTGTCTCTCTTTATAGGTATCATTGGAAGACCAACTATAAAGTCCATATTCATGACATTCGATTTCCATTCAGAAAGGGAAAATTAGTTCAACTAAACACTAAGTCATTGATAATCTATATCCACCTATAGAAACATGTAACATAGTTTCCTGAACCTTGCTATCTCGTTTTATTACTGGAAACCAAAACATTACTATGATGGTCGTGGTTCCTTTTGGTTACACCATGATTTATTACATACTTCATGATATTAAACTCTTACATTAGCTCCTATCGTATAATCACATGTACAATAACTTAATTCCTAACAAATATTATATCATCCTTGTAAATTATTTTATCAGAATGGGACTCCCACCTTCATTGTTTTCCCTCATGGCCAATTATTATTAATCTACATGCTACATATCTCTAAACCTGCTAAAAAGTGAATACAACACTAAAAATGATATGAAATTCTTCTCCATTGGACTCTCCGTCACCGCCACATGAATCACATCCAAAAATTTAATAATTTTCCATTCAAAACTATACTACTAGTCCATGTATGTTATAGTTTTATATCTTAATGTGTCTGGAAAACTCATCCCCTTTCCATGATTATATTCTCTCTTAAAATAAAATGACTGCATTTACTCAACCCACTTTCACTGCCAGTGAAAAAAATACCATATAAAAAAGTATACTTTAATGTCTTGTGATCCTCATACACATCAATACTCATTCCAAATAGATTATTTTTTCAATTCTTCAAATAATAAATAATATCTACTTGATCGAGATCATGTGTAGGGTAGTTCTATTTAGGTGTCGTTACCTCTCGAGATCCATACAAGACAACTTGATCACTTTGGATCAACATAGCTACAAGACCTATCCCAGAAGCATTAAAAACGTTTTATAGACCTCACATTGCTATGGTAGGAAGAATATTGGATCTGATTTCAAGAACTTATTCATATCCATAAGGAATTATCATGTTATTTTGATCATTCAATCATTACCCCATTCTTGGTACTAACAAAAATAGGTGATTCCAAATTTCAAAGAATTGTATTAATATACTATTATATAATTCCATCAAAAAATAAAATGATATTAAGAACATTAATGGGATTATCCCATGAAATCGAAACATGTACATACTGTTGGTCTATATAAGAACCTTCAAAAGAGATGATGTGATCCACAAAGTATACAGGATCAATCTGAAACAGACACTTAGAATGATTTCCCAATTTAAAAATATATTTCAGTGTAATTTGGATGATTTTAAGATTAATAGATTTATCATCATTATAGTTAGTGTACACCATGATTTCATCAATAAAAACTACCACAAAACCGATCCAAGTATAGATAGATGATTCTGTTCATTTAGACCATAAATACTTTTGGTACATTCTTCACCCAAAATGAATTTATGATGAACTATTATAGTTTATAATATAAACTAAAAGTCACCATAGGAATATAATATGATTGAAGTATAAATAAATAATACCGAAATCTCATTTCAATCATCAATAATAAAACATGACACACTGAACTAGTTAAATATATCATCGATATAAAGAAGATGATATTTCTTTTCCACTGTCATCTAGGCCAACATTTGGTAATCAACCGGCAAGAGTATACATATTACAACCTTATTTTTAAAACAACACTAGATATACCAAATGTGATGTACACATATGAAAAAAAACCTTTATCCTCCATCCCTCCAGATGATTCTTGAGCAGTTGATGCTTTTTCTGTTCCAACCTATATAGTGGAATATGACCTCGATAAAATCCTTGAATCAGCTCAAAAGTAAATTACACATCTCTCTTGGGTGGAAACCCTGTGAAGTCTCCAAGAAAGATATTTTAAAAACTACCCACTATGAGTGGAAATAAATCACATGTTGCATGTCCATCATCCAATAATATATTATAATACATGGTTGTGAGGTCTCCCAGTTGCCGATTAATTGGACCTACTCGAGTTGCCTATATATCCCACTATACATGGTGAATATAATTTTTAACCATTGAATATGTAATAGTAACTCTATGATGGTAATTATTAATTTGGGATATGTATTCTAAAACCCATTAAATTCCCATCGTCAACTCAAATAATGACATATTTGTCATGAAAATATCCCACAAAAAACAACACAGGGAAACATTGAAAGAGAACCCCAAGCATTAATAAAAGTCTCTATAAAATTTCCCAAAATTTATCTATCATTTGTACCCCAATCATTAAATACACCACCATGCTCAATCAAACAATATTTTTTGTCAAATTAACATAATGAGAGGAACTTTTATCAAATAAAAAACACTATAATGTAAAATAAACATGTTTAAAACATCCCATTATCAATGGTCCATCATCACTAGATATAATTGTAGAGTGATTGACATGTAAATTTGAATCCCTACCCCATTTAATGTATTCTGAGATCTTGATCTATACCACTCTACGGATACAAATACACATTCCATGAAACACTACATCCACTGTATATACAGCGTCTTCTAGTAATATTATTTATTCCAGAATAATATTGTGGTAAACATCCCGTTCCAAAATTGTTATTACTTATTGATCATCCGTCACTACATACCTATGATGGGATCTACGATAATATCTATATATGTCACATAGTTACAGATGATTGGAAATCCACTATTGGTTGGGTGTAATGTATACGAATGTGGCTCAACCTACAACACTGATGACATGTAATATAGGGGTGGTTGTGGAAACTGATCACCCAACCAAGGAAAACCTATTATAATCTATTTAGCTAAAAATATTTTTGAAAATATTTATTCCCTTATAATATATAAATCATATTTATCAAGTAGAAACCATCTGTTTTACACTGTAAGAATCTTGTAAGTTCCCCTTAAATAGGAAATCCAGATCCGCAAAAAAAACGTCTTTAACCAAAATGTGTTAATATGATACATAATATCACATTTAATTCAATACTATGAATTATTCAATGATGATGTATCATACATATCCAACACTGTAAAATAGATCTGGAAATATATAAATCATCTAGTATAGTACAACACATACATACTCTCAGCATTCAACCTTATGAATTCATCCACTCTATTTAGCATTACCATATCTAGATAAAATTTATCTAGGATCTTAACAAAAAAAAATCATTCGATAAGATAATATCATATTTCCCAATCTATAAATATACATCCCATAAGTGCATCACTTATCCTCATATGATATATGTTTCCAACATAGTCCTCTTCTTAAAAAGAGTATCAAAATGATCATGTATAGTCTGGATAAACTCAATCAAAATAACTGATAATTATTTTCCACCCTCTCTAGTAATATTTGTAGGGTGACATAACTAAAAATCCTATGTAGGGTGGTACATACTCTTCACTAACCACTGTTGGTATCTCTCTACAAACAACATGAATCCGGCAATGCTCGCTCGAAAATGCTCACCAACATCCTCACCTGGAAATATCAGTGCCTTGGGTTCCACAACAAGTAGATTATCAGCTACCATGCCTTTCTATCATCATCTCAAAGGCTTTATTCATTGAGGAAAATATCTACAATGAAAAACAATTATTATATGACACATAATATCACTTTATCACATTTAAAAAAGAGGAAACCAAATAATGAACAATCAGTCTTTCCCCCAAACCCTACCACACAGTCAAAACTAAGGTGTTACCACTACACTTAACCATACTACACAATGATCATTATTAACTATGATTAAAAAAATTATCACATAACATTTCTAATTATACATCCAATTATTCTCATCATACATCATTTCAAAATTCTCAATTTTATACTAGAAACATTTTCATTTCATTTTCACAAGAAAATAAAAATAGTTCATGTTCAACAACATATGAAAAACTTGTTTCACATGAATTACTAAAAATGATGCATGTCACAATATAAAACTGGGTTACTAGAATGATGAATGCTTATTCTACTCAAATTCCTTACCAGGCCATGAGTGATATATCATCAAATATATGTAACAATATTCACATAAGACAACAATTTCATCACATAGTGATAATTAATATTCAATTGTAATGGAAAATAGTACTGAAAATAATCCCACCTTTTCTACAAGGGTTATCCCCAATAGGAGAGGTAGATACTACCATGCATGAGCTCATAATCAATGATACACTCTTCCTAGTGTCATTTTTTACATTCATAAATATTAAGAGAAACATAAATTAAATAAATCCTACATTAACACAATTTTTAACATCATAACCAGAGTTACTCAAAACGGTTCAACAAGCCCTTTAGTCACAATACCTGAGGTATGTCTCCCCTAATGTAAAAGTATATCCTTTAGTATTGAGGGTCTAATATTAATAATAAAGAGACTATAACTACTATTTTTTGAGTTAAACACCCCCAACAAATATGAAACAATAAATGAATAATATATAATTATAAATGGAATTTACCCATATCACAGGATGCCCAAAAGTAGGGAATATAATATCATAATTTAATAGAAAATTATTACATTAATAATTAGGTTTCATGTGTCAACATGAAACCCAAAAACCAAAGACAATGAAATCTCAAAAGAGGGTTCCAAACCATGTCTGTTCCCTCATCTATGATTAATCCCCACACATCCATCTAACAAAATACCATTCCTTTTATCTTGTCATGCAAACATGAAATCTATTCTAGAATCGATCAAGCAGATAGAGTAGGGTGTTAGTAAAACATAGTAGGCCGCAACCAAAGGCTTATAAAACAATATAGATTCAATAATTAATTTAGTTTTATAAATTATAAATTAATTCAATGACTTAAATTGTTTACATATATTCAATTACTCATTATTTAAAAACAGAACACCCTCAGGCTCAAGATGACACCTAAACCCATATATCTGAATTCCATTATAACCATTAATTATTCATAACATAATTCCATTTATTCTATTCATATTTTATAATAAAAGTCTAAATAAATATATTAACACTTATCATTTCATAATTCAATACCATTTTAACCAATCAAATTTCATAATACACGACTGAATGCCGTTGTTACTATTCATCATTTCATAATTAACTGTCATTGTTCCCATTATAATTTCATTATACATTAGTGAATTCCCTTGTGACAATTCTTAATTTCATAATTGGATTCCATTTTTTCAATTCATATTTCATAATACATGATTTAATGCAACTATTATCATTCATCATTTAATAATTCAATTCACTTAGTAACATTCATATTTTATGTCAAATATTTCTAAAAATACAATTCATGTATTTAACAATTAAATTATATATCACCATAACTCCAAATTTATATAATACCAATACTAACTAAATAATTAGTTCATTACTCAAATCCACATAATTAATTACCATATTAATTAAGCATATCAATCTTATTCATTAATTCCACATTTAATTAACTACTATAATTTCATTACTAAAGAAAAAATAATTTTATCATACAAATATTCTTAATTAATTAGTTAATTAATTAATCACATCAATCCCATTAATTAATTAACCAATTAATTAATTGTACTCTAAAATACCATTGGTTTATGTAAGATCCAGGTGGTAGTAGAGAATTCTCTAATATCAACATTCCAGATGGTTTTGAGAAGATGATTACAGCTACAATTCAAAGGGATCATTTCCTGGAAAACCATGTTGGTCATAAGAAGGTATTCCATCATGATTCTAAAAAGCCACATATTGTGGATCCAACCCCAAATACTTCAGTTCTTGCGATGAAAATTTTTCTGAAGGTAGTCAATTATAAATTGAATCTCTTGTTCTCTATTGATCTATTTCCACCCTGAAGGATTATCCATAAGGTAAGGATATATCATTTCAAAGAACAACTAGAGGATTTTGAAAAAATATTCAATATATGAAGATAATCTATAATTTAAAGAGTTATTGTTCAAAAGGTGGAAGATAAAAAAATCATTGATCTAACACAGATGATTGATGATATTTGTGGATTTGGTAACTGGATGATGAACGCAATGTGATGCAGATATTTCCATGTGGTCTTTCCTTATGATGACATCAATAGAAGGCCCACTAATTTTTTCTCTTTGAATGCGTCCTGGCATATTATGAATCCCAAAATGGGACAAAATTTTGATCCAGACACGATAAGGAACACTCACACATAGGTATGGTTCTGTATTTTCAAGGTGAATGAGGTGTATTAGCACCCAATCATCTTATGGGACATTGCATATACAGTGGATTATCCAATTCATAAGGATCAAAATAATGATAACCCAATTATCATGAATAATGTGTGAATTATGGTGGTAGTAGATATTACAAGAACTCTTATGTATGAAATGATTCTAACCACAAGAGTTTATAGTTACAAGTTGATGATCCAATATAAAAGAAAACCTAAGTTCTGCAATAATTGTATTTTCATTTTTCAGATACACATTGACTATAATAGGTATAAGTAATGATTCTGTTTCATGATGGAGGGGAATGATGTTTTTTACTCCTATTAAAGGAAGGAAAATGATCAAATTTCACTTAAACAACATACTATTAAGACCATTATCGGTCCCTTCAACATTAATATTTATAATGACATCACCAGGGATGGAAATCAAGGACATGAATTTGTTAGTGATTATAGAGTTATGACCTTGTAGGATGCACATCCCAGCCATGTTAATGACACCAGACTCACTCTAGTGGATATTCAGAATCATGGTATGATGTTTTAGGCTCCAACCCAAATTTCTTACAAGGTCGGGAATGCACATTTTATGGTCATTTAGGTCCTACTATCGTGATAGTAAATGAATTTAATTTTAAGGATTACATTTTTCATGCCCCCCAATAGAGGACTCTGATATTTCGGTCTATACATCCATTGAACTCACCACTACATGAAATACAATAGAGGATTCCCCCTTTGTGTGTGTGTGTGGGGGGGGTGTTAAGAATCATTTTCTTGTGAACCATGGTGAGTTTTATTAACATATAAAGTAGGTGGACTTTCAATACCCTTGAGAACCTACTGATCAACCCATCTACATAACACTTCTGGGTGTGGTGCTGGGAGAATCTGTAGTAAGTCTACCGGATTGCCTCACACTTGAGAAGCCCCCACAAAACATGGATATTGGTGATGGGACTGAGGATGGAATGGAATGCCTAGAAATGAAAACACCTACTTGGGGAAGAATTGGCATTAAATGAAACCTGTAATAATCATTCTCATTGATCCGTAGTGAAAAGTTATAATGGAGAACCACAATTTCAGTCCAAGCACCCAAAAAAAACTAGTATATGATTACTCTAATATGTGGTCCATTTTGGGATTATGTGGCCCACGAAGAGGCTCCATAGTCCGTCATGTAGACTAAAAGAGGTAGCATATCAATGTTTGGTAGTATCGAGTCCCCGAAAAAAGATTCCTTACCATAGGGATTGATAAGGATAGGTTGAAAAAAAATGTATATGGATAGATACAAACTATTGAAGCACTTGTGACTAGTGTAAGTGACAAAAAAAAGTAGAATTTCTAATGTAATTTCAAAGGACTACGTATCCCCCCTAATGGCCCGATCATTGAGGATAATTGTTTTGGACAATGATCTACTTATCATTTGTATTTTTTAAATAAATATAATCTTTTCATTTATAAACAATTTATGTTGTCCACCTAGTGCTATAATTTTTTTTCATAATCTCTGTAGAAATGGAATGAATCACGTATTGATTATCAAAACTCAGAGCACTTAAATGGTCATTTTTAATTAATGAAGGCATAGTATTACAACTAAATTTTTTGTTTCGGTACATATTTTACATGTCATAATTGTGTATGCCTCATCATCATTTATCAGAAGGAGATATATCCAGGTAGATTTGGGAGACATATCAAAGAATGTGTCTCAATATGTTTGGTGATGTGTAATTTTATCACTATACTCTTACCTCACAAAAAAACTAGGGAAAATTTTTATTGGATAACTGCCAGTGAATTTATGGAATTTATAAGTTAATGAAACCTCACTGAGGTCCCAATTGCTAGAACAAAATTTACATGGAGGAGGTTCGCTTGTAATGGAAGGCAAGGAAGCAAGCCTGACGGATGATTTGTTCAAATAGATTAAAAATGTATCATCAATGGTATTTTAGATAATACCTCTCCCAAATATCACTTTGTTCACTACAATATTTGATTGGATATCCCCAACATGGAATATTCATCCCCTCTCACTTTTCGTTTCAATAATGAATTGATTACCATTCCCAGTTTTAGAGAAACTATACTAGAGGCCCGAAAACTCATGCCAGTAGGCATCCCTCTGCATAGGATCATGGAGAAATTAATGCATACAAAAAATCTCTTATGTAATTGGAGAAAAACTTCCATTATAATCTAGACCATTTTATCTTGGAAGCTGAACAGCAGTGTACATGGATTTAGAACAGGGATCATATTAAAGGAACCCTTGCTAGGTAGATAATATTTTCCCACACAAATAATTATAATGTTCTAACTATCAATGAGATGTCGGATTGGGGACTCCTAAATATTAGTTTTCTACTAAAATGTGTAAGAAACATAAAATTCTTCCAGATAATCCAGAGATATTAAATAACTATGATATTGAGTCATTCCATTATCATCAATGGACACATGAATACCGTAGAATATAATATTTCTTTGGGAGTTTTTAAGGACATTAGTTGTCACTAAAATGATTTTTTATATGATGAAACATAAAATATGGTTGTGAAAATTTCACCTAGTATTGAGGATCTATAGAATCATGAACGTGGTAGGGTTTTAGAGATAGAGGAAATTAGAAAAAATAAATATTCTATAAACATGTAGAGTACTTCTGGAACTGATGGTTTCCCCAAAATAATTATTTATGTCATATTTGGATATTCATTAGGAATATTGTGTTAATGCAAGGAGGTGCTTCTTTTTACATACTTTTCTACCATATAGAATCAACTCAAACATACTTTCTATGATTACCAAGAAGGAAAATTCCTTATACATTAAATGATTTCATCCACTTTACATCTGTAATACCATTCCTATGATCATCAGTAAGATTCTACTATCTAGATTGGGAGAAATTATTCATGACATTATGTATCCAAAGAAATATTTATTTTTATAGGAATATTTATACATAATTGTATTTTCACAATGTCATAGAGAGTCCATATCCTTTGGAAGAAAAGGGAATAGTGGAACTTTTCCCTCAAGAACGACATTTAAAAAGCTTTTGATACTCTTAAATGTAATTTACTAATTAATATAATTACTATGTTTTAATTTTCATTCTCATTTTGGGTTGAATAAGATGATTCTCTCATCTAAAATGATGTACATTATCATCATAGGGACCCCGAGAGGATATTTTCCTTTCATCATGGGAGTTAGACACAGTGACCCTATATTCTAGAACTCCTTTTCAATTGTCTATGATTATCGGAGTAGATGTATCAAAGGCCTTGCCCGAGTGGGTATTTTCAATAATATTAATTTAATATAGAATATATCAATACCCACATACTATATTTTTGATGATGAAAATTTCAATTTGGGTGGAAAATAAAGGGAACCATTTCCAATATTCAAGATATTTTTTTCAGTATAAATAAGTAGCGGGGAATGAAATCTTCTTATGTAAACTGTTTCTTGTTCTTGTATATGGACTATCTTATCTGATAAAAAACAGAGTGGAAAATGTCATGTTTCTTGGAGGGGAACCCTCCATTTCACATATCTTAGTGTGCCACTCATTTGCGACTAGGTGGAAATCCAATTTCATCAAGGAATTATCATGGTAAAAATAAATAAACTAACCACATAGATTGGGATGTCTATGTCCACGACTGGAATACTATGCCTTATGAATTCAGTTATAATTTCAATGTTTATATACTTCTTCTCTATATATTTTATGATTATAGCCCTTTTCAAGGAGATGGAATGCATGATCTGGAACATTAAATGGTTTGGGTCCATGAATGAAAGAATGTTGATTACATTCTCTGATAAGGGGTGTATCAATCCTATTGTGATTATTGAAACTTTCATCATAGACTAGAGAATCTTCATTGATAACAAGTTTGGATAATTAATATGTAATATCCTTACTACTTAGTAACCCTCTTGTGATTTTTTAATTTTAAGGATTATGGGGTGGTTTTTGAATGGATTATCGCATTATCATAGATCCTTGTTGTGGCTCTCAATTTGGTCATCATATTAATACATCATGAAAAACACCAAAAAGCATTTTAGATGTAAGTAGGAAATTAAATTCTAGAATAATTGTTTTCTTGACTATCCCATTCAGGATTGAATGATTTTCCATATAGGTCAAATACCAAAGACTTTCTCATAGTCCCTGGAAAATTATATCACAATCAGAATTGTACCCATGCTGATTGTTCTAGAAATTCAAAATGTTGCCTTCATGGAAATTGAAACACTTGTGTGGAACTATGATGTCAATTTACACATCAATCACTAGTATTATTTGAATATCAATATTGAATTCAAAACCATGATACTTCCATGGCTTGATAAATTAAATGTAAGATTCATCCATCCTTCAGGCATCGGTTTTAATATATAAACTATGCATGGGTAAATTTCCCACTTCTGAACAGATGAGAAGAGTTTAGCAGTGTATTGAATATACTTTATCTCTATGAATTAAGAATGGTGTAGTAATTCCTCATTATTTCATGGAAATATGTTTTTTGATATCTTTATGGGAGTATGTGAGTCTCATTTATGGGATGAAACATGGCACTGGAAATATATGGAAAGGATCATCAAATAAATTTGCAACACTGGTCAGAATGATAGTGTGTATTATCTGCTGCTAGCGGAAACTATAAGAATTTTTACTACCACATAGAGGGCCCAAAATTTGATGTTGTTTGCATTGCAGATTCCTTCCATGCATTCTAGCATCCTTCTGATGCACCGTGAGGTCAGTGCTACAACAATTATTTATGTTTGTGTAATGCATAATGATATTAATTATATGAATATCCATAGGTGATTAGAAGGTTCAAGAAGGAAAAATACACCTATTATTCTCAAATATGTTCAATAGAGACTCCTTATTGATTCATGGATCAAGGTGAATGATGATGGTGTAATTTCTGGCATGCTGGGACCATAAATATATTAAGATATTTTCAAAAATCATCATGGGTTTGTTAAAGGATATTTTCATCATTTATTGGAATTGTGATAGCATATGAATCATAGTTGTGGGATATCATAAACATGGTCATGTATGATGTTTATCCCAAATGGCATGCCATATTGATTGAATTAGACTCTTAAAATGTTGTCATTTTTCAAAAAACAAATGTGGAATATATAATGGAAGCTACTATTTCATTGGGTTAAATATATGAGGGATGTGATCAACATATCCATCATATATCACATGCATATAGAGAGAAAAACTAGGTTGAGGATGCATTATCAAAATGGTGGTACTGGAATATAATACAATGTGGATGTTTAGAACACATGAACACTATATAACTCAAATAAATAATGTCATGTGTGGAGTGGTTCATTCCTAGATGTGAATTCTCTCATGTAATGCATGATCCTGTACTTTTTATTTACATTAACATTAATAAATTTTTTAGAGGCTTTCTTAGATCCTAGACCTTCCTTGGTAATAATATATACAAACCCAATAATCCCATAATTAATTAAAAAATTAATTATTTAATATCATCAATAACAAAATACCATTATTTATTCAATAATCAAATATCCCATTCAATCCAATAAAAATATTAATATTTAATTCCACAATTAATATTCTTAATTTAATAAATCTAAATTATTCTTCAAATCCCAAAATTATATTATCTTGCAATTAATTCATAAATTATTTATTTAGGATTTAAAAACGCATAATTAATTAAATATACCAATTACTGATATCTATTAGGAATCCCAATTTAAAAATTGACCCTAGGAATTATATAGTTACATTAACAAAATTCAAATCCTAATTACGGTATTTGAATATTATACCACCTAAGTCAATTTGATAATGAATGATCACTAGATAGAAATCCCTAATTTCTACTGAAAAATATCATAGAATAAGATCTGGATCCAAAAACCTCATTAAAGATAAATCAATTAATATAACTTAATACTAGCAATAATTCTAAAGAAATATCGTAATTATATACTAAATTTCATAACGACCCTCTAAATAAAAAGGATATACGAGAAAGTAGAAGAAACACCCCCCAGTATTAGATCCTCTTACAGAGAGGGGTGCACAAATTCAATTTAGACATTGAATAGTGAATTATAACTGTTATAATGTCTATAAATCTTTCTGGGAGGCTCATAAAGTCGGAAAAGTTGTTTCGGTTGAGTTAAGACTAAATAGGTGTTAAAATGGGGGATTGAGAATCATTATATCTAAATTTTTGGTGATTGAATCATGAATGCATGCCCTACTACAAAAGGAAATAGGTTATCTTCATACTATGATCTTTAACTATGTACCTCTTCTATGGGATTCATGGTTTCTCATAATAGGGTGAAACATTTGAGAAAATCATGCGCTATGTATCTGAATCCCATATTTTTTTATTCAAACAATTTGATGGGCACGAGTGAATAGTTTTGAAAAATAATCCACCAAACGTGCACATGAAAAATTCTATCAAAAATTTCAAATTTTCACCCAATCTCACCCAAAATAAAACTCCTATTAATGAATCTATAAACAAATTAATAAAGAATACCTAAAAACAATCCTAATAAATTTCAAAAAGGGTTTGGATCATACAAAATTTCCTAAAATAAATTATTCATAAAATTGAATGGGATATGGTTTACAATATCAAACATGATACATTTATTTGTCACATTTTGTTTTATAGTAACAATCTGGACACCTTTAGTGTAAAAAATTCATATGTTTGTTAGTTTTAAAAGAGTTAACGGGGTTTAAAACAAATAGATAAGGTTGAAAACATCACCAAGAGTGTAGAAATATTATTGGATGAAAGTATTTATACTCCTCATATAATCCTAAATTAAAACTATTTGTATCCATTTTTAAATAATATTAATTTCATGTAATTTAATTTTTTTTGTAATTTCATGTGTACCCCTCCACTCACTTATTAAACTGATTCTCCCATGTTCTCATTATCATACATTTTGAGCACTCTATCTCTGATAATACGTATGTAAATCAATTATAAATATCTCTTCACAAATACTAGAGTAATTTTTTTGATCATAAAACCTTCGTAGGATGACTTTTTCTCTAAACATTAATAGTTTCTATAGAAAAGTATTATATTTCATAATATAGTGTATTCATTTTATTTTTTCATCTACTAACTAAATATATTATTAAAACAATTGTTAATTGAGAACACCTGTATCATAATTTATTGATATAGTTTATGTTATTTTCATAAACTATATATATCTCTTCTTTAATCAAATGGGAAATGAATCTGTGGTTTTTGTGAATAGAAGAATATATCCTCAAGAATATATATAATTTATTTTCAATCAGCGCCTCTCAAAACTAGTTATAATGATGTGTTAATGGTATATATAAGATATTAATGATATAATATATTTTAATAATGATAATATATAATAAATATTCATATCGTTCCATTTCTGGGAAAATTATAACTTCATCTGTTGGTTTATATGAATTGTCATCTCAACAAAGCAATGCGAGTCATTTTTCATTAATGATTAACATGTATATTATTTACATGTTTATTTAATCAAATATTATTTCCACAATGATATAATTATCATTATATAAATATATAATATTACTGTATTTATTAATATAATTATCATATATAAATGGAAATGTTTTATATATGTACATACAAACTACAACCTCCAGATTCTAACCTCTTTAAATTTTCATAATCCGAAGTAATGGATGGTATTGAAACTAAATATAATATATTAAGGGATATTAATTACATTATTTTTTATGTTGATCTAATAAATGCCTCAATGACTATAGTCATCTTACCAAATTCATTTGGGACATATGGTTTGCATATCATCAAAATTTACATCATTAACTTAATTGAGTGTGTAATTGTATGTGAAAATGTAATAAATAATATTAAAAGAATAATAAACATCAAATAGTATCTTATGATGGTAAAAAAATTGTTTATTATTCACATATATAAATAATATATGTGAAGAGTTTAACATGATGAAAGGAAATATTTAATTTAAAACCATTTTTAAAATGATTTATTGATTTAATTTATTAACAATTTTATTCAATGTAATCAACATTAAGAATAATATATTTATGTATTTCTATGGAAATTTATGAATTATCAATAAAATTTTAATTTTTTAAATAATTATTTGAAAAAGAGAATCATTTTATGGATTATTAGGAATAAGTAGAAAATAGATATTTTATTATAAATTATATTGCATCACAAATAATTTCACTAATAATAACCATTATTTGATGTTTATATTTCATTCCATGATTTTATTTATATTATAATTAATGTCATATTTCACATTTTCCATGAAGTTTTAGACATAAAAATTGGTTCATTAATGAAATTTTTATTCAAATATATATATGTGTTTTGTATATATGTTTTAAATATATTTTCAGTAGAATTATAATGTAATGATTCACACATATAATTTTTTATTCATTATATGGTACATGGGAATTATAGATGATGAGGTGTGATAATAATACATCATATAAAATTCTCGGTTCCCAATATAGTTTACATAAATGTGGGGTCCTGATATATCTTATATGATACGTTGTCTCAAAATATCATATATGATGTGTGACCCCATTATAGTTATCAAATTCATGTTTTAGTTGTACTTGGATTCATATTAATGAAGCACAGAGTTTACCAAAGAGGTTTATCTAATGGACTTAATTGAGATCTAGTTATTTCAGTCATGGGGTATGAATACAATTCTATATTTTCCCTTAAATGGGATTTTTATTTTTTTATATGAGTTTCAAATATATTCATTGAGTATGATTTTTGTATTTTTAATGTGAAAATTATTTGTTTTATTAATTCTAATGATATTTTAATAAATGTAATTTGTTTGAGTATTAATGAAATTCACTATATTATTGGATTTCTCAGTTTTATTTAACTTATTTATCTTTTCATTGATATCATACCATTTGATATTTTTTTCTATATGGTTTAAATTGGACTATAAAAAATAATAATTAAAGATGATATTTAGGAATGTTTTTACGAAAATAAAATGTGTTTCACTTTAAAAACAATTATATTAAAGGGAAAAACGATAAATAGAAGTGGTGACATCATTTTAATATATGGGTTTTTTTATGTAACATTTATGAAATAATTCTCTAAAACTATATACCTATAAAACCTGTTGGAATGATAGAATGTAAATTATAGTGTAATCACAAAAGATTATGTAATTGTAAATATTATTTCATTATATTTATTATGAGTGAATATATTTTGATAACATTGGAGGTTAAATAATGTTATTATAATATAATTTAGATATTATATTTTATTTCATATTTGATGTGATATTTATTTTAATGAATACCATTTTGGTTAAACTAATATATATATGTTCATAATGAATTCAATAGATGAAAATGGGAATCTATTGTATAGATTTATCACTATGAAAAAATCATTTAACATTATCATGATTGAATGATTATAATTTTAAATCAAATATTTTTTGCAATTATGGATTAGTTAATTGAGGATATAAATATTAGTTGAATCCATGATAGGGAGAAATAAATTTTTTATTGAGGAAAATGTTAATATACTAGAATTTCATGAATCAAAACTCTATGTATTTATGGGTATCTGAAACTTTGGTAGTATGTGAAGGATAAAACAATTATATATTAGATATATATCTTGTTATAGGATGATCATTCTTTCAAAAGGTGACACTTTCTAGAATAATTTGTAGATAGTGTTATATTGAATATTGATCTTATGTTTAGTGTGGATTGAATTTTAGTTTATCAAGGTAATATCGATTAAAGATCTAATAATTTTATAATCAATAATTTCAACACATTGATAACATATAATGAATATGAAAAGATGATTAACGAATGAGGTGAAAGTTACCAAGATCTTGTTATTTAAAATATTAAAATTTTTTACATTATTGATGTTATAGTTTTAAATGATAATATATATATGATTTTATGATGAATTTTGTTGTCATGTTCCTATTTGAGGATATGTGTTTACTAATCAATTAGTTCATAATGTTATGATAATTTCAAATCCCAAATTTCAAAGTGATTAATTAGATGTCTATGAATTCAAAATAGTAGTTGTTTATGTTTTTAAATGCTATTAGAAATATCATATCAATTAAACATATCATTAACCTATATTATTTGTTAAAAATAAATAATTGGTCATGACACTTTTCCATGATTATATAGGCTTAAATAATGATTTTATTAATAAATAGAATATTTATCCTCTTATTGATTATTTTGTTGATCAACTGATGGAATATAGCATATTTCAAATATTTATATCTAATCAAGATAAGATCAAATTGAATTGATGGTGGAATATATTTTGAAGGCATTGTTCAAAATGGATACATCAATTAGGAGTTTATAGATATTCTTTTTGGCTTACCTAAATAACCAATTCCATGGATGGACTTTATCAATAGAGTTTTTCATATCAATTTAGATATATTCATCGTTGTGATTATTGATGATATATTGGTATATTCAATAATTTATGATTATAATTGAAACACAGAATTAATTTCTTAAAAACCCTGAAAGAAATATTTTATTATAAAATTAGTAATATTTTATTTTTATTACTATAAATTTGATTACATTGATGTATTTTTTATATTGATGCAATAAGTATTGACCATGATAAATCTAATTATTCTAAATAACATAAAAACCAAAAAATGTCATATATATATATATATATATAGTTTCCATAAATTAGTTGGTTAATACTATTAGTTTTTTGAAAAATTTTCTTATTTTGTCGATTCAATTGACTAGGCTATCATTAAAAATAAAAGAATTCAAATTGTTAAATGTATAAGATGAAATTTTTTACAATTTAAGATAATATTCGAGTATTATCTTATTCTTTCAATTTACTAATGTATTGGCTAATAATTCATATATAGTAATCATTCACTGATGGGACATGATATTATATTGATATGGAAGAATAATTTTTTTCTCGTTCATCACATCCCATTAAAACCCCATTACTTTAATCATCTTACAAAATATCTAAAATTATATTTGTTATTATTATTTATGAATATAAGGAATTAGTTAATTGTTAGAGATTTTGAATTATATAATGATCATAAAACTCTTAAGCATATATTAATATAATTGGAGATGAAAATTAGGATTATAATATTACTACAACAGATCAGGGATTATAATGTTTCAATTCATTACAATACTAGAAAATGAAAAATGAAATGATACAGTATTTCGAAAAAAATCAACATTAATTACGTTATAATTAGAAGATGATTCATTTGTAAGATATTTAATAAATGATTCCCTTGAAATTATTCATGTAGAAACAACCTATATTTTTTACACAACATAATAAAAAACTCTTTCATAATAATTTAAGGATATTATGAGTACAATGATTTATATGGAAAGGTTGAATTGGTAACAAAATTTATGTTGCCTAAATTTTACAATGAAAAGGAGTATTTTTTGAGTATTGTAAAAAGATTATGTGTTCCTCTTGATTCCAAAATGTAGTGGGAATTTTGTTTAAAGATCATAGTTACATATTTTTTGTTCATCATGAAATCATGAAGATATATATAGACCCTCAAGTAAAAATTAAATTTTGGATTTTAAAATTTTAATGGGTTACTTATAATTTATTAATAAATTTCTTTCCATTTTTAAAAACTACCATTTTCTGAAATTATAAAGAATGTCATGTCAGACTCTTTATTTTTTGGATGATGTCGTAGAAATAATGATTATGGGTTCAAATCTGTAAAAAGGAATTTTTATGATGGTTACAATTATTCTGTAGAATGTGAGTATTCCTTTGAGCAGGTAGAAAATTTTATAAAATTTTTCGGAATTCTCATTGATTAAGTGTAGTTGATCATTTTTATTTATGAATCATCTCTAAGGAACAATGTTATCCATTTTTGGTAAAAACAAGATGATAGGTCCATGGTTATTTGGAAAAAATTAAAACATAGAGAATTTTCGATTTATGCCTACAGATTGGACAATCCTCTGTTAATATCCAATGTATATAACATATTTTATTTTTTTAGTTTATGATATTATTTTTCAAATTAATATATTATTTTTAGGTTTAATATTGATCAGTTGGAAGACAAAATTCATTATGAGGAATGACTAGTTTGTGTTCTCGAACTGTTAGAGGTTTTTTTGATTAAGGTAATTCATCATGTTATGTTTTTTTGAAAAACCTCAAATGGTTAGAAGAACAACATGTGATCTAGAAAATTCTATAATGGTAAAGTTCACCCAGTTTTTTAAGTAATAAACAAAATTTTCAGAATGTAATTTATAAAAGGTGTTACCAATTTAAAACCCCTAGTAATTTATATATATATCACTATAATGTATTTATAATATTAAATAATTTTATTTTATTATGATATATTCAAAATATTTATATTACGTAATTTTCATTTCAAATAAAAGTTTTATTCTGAATAAATAAATAAATATATATATTATATTTCTTCAATAAAATCATTAGTTTCATCATTTTAAAATTAAAATATGAAAATTGTTATATCATTATTTAAATAATCATTTAAAAAATATTTTATGATAAATATATGAGAGGAATCTAACAACATTTGTTTTTTTTAAACAGTTATTTTTCCTGATTATTATGAGAAAATAGCTTTTCATTTTAGTAATTTAAAAATCATATTTAATTTAAACATGGATTAAAGGTAAATTATTTTCATTTTTATTATAAATTATATTAGTAGTTATATAGGATCCGATAATTTTACCTATTTTTTTATATGTTAGATTTTTAGCATTAAATACATGTTATTAAGAATTTTGTTTTTTTGGGTTTTGCATTTTAGTTTTAAATTAATTTCTACGACATATTGAATTTAATATTTAAAAAAATATATTAAAATTATAGAATCATTATATACAAATTTTTAAAATAAGCACCCTTTAATTTTTTATTAATAATAAACATTGTAAATATTTTCCACCTCAGTAAGGGTATATTGATTAATTAAGGATAAAAATAGTGTGATAAGGGCTAAAAATATCCATATCACATGTATTTTTTTGATGGATTTTCTACCCATGAAAATTCATTATTGAAAAATGTGTCAATTTATTTCCACAATCATATGATCGAAACATATGTATTATTTTAACTATATATAATGTAAGAAATATTTCAATCGTTATTTAAATGACTGTAATATTTTTGGAGAGGGTTAAATTATAAATATGATTGATTATAGAGGTTAATATTATATAAAAATTATTTTTTATCAAAATAATTTATTTAAATATTTTGGTGATGAAATAATTACCTTATATTCATACACAACACTGAACAAATATTTATTCTACAAATTTAAAAATAATACTATAGAAAATAAAAATATTAAAAATATTAAAATTTAAATGAATTATAGAGTTAAATAAATTTTTTAGATAAATATTTCTTCTTAGTGATGTTTTAAAATATTATATTAAAATAAATTTATTTTCTTTTTTAAGAAAAATTAAAATAATTTTTCAAAAAATGACATTAAATATTTTAAAAACATGTAATATTTTTTTAATGGATTTAATATTCTGAAAATTATAATATTCATTAAATTAAAAACTATATAGTTTATAATATCATAGATATTCTTGTTATGGGTAACATTTTTCATCAATATTAACTTAATTTAGACCATTAATATAACAAAACTTGAAAGCAAGGGATGTATGGAATGGTTTAACATGGGATTAAAACAAAGAGATAATGTTGAAATAATCAGCTAAACTTCTGAAGATATTATTGAATGAGTGTATTTTGACACATCCTCATATTTTATGATAATTACTACACTTATTATTAATTTTAAATGAATAATAAATTATATTAATTTAATAATTTAGGTAATTCAATGAATGCTCCACCCCTTACTTATAAAATGGATCATCCTCCCCATTATTCCTCACACATTTTTATCAACCTATATCATTCAATACCTAACCAAATCCATTCCTAAAATCCTTCCCCATTCTATAGAGGTTTTTTTATTCATAAAAACATCCTCAGAAGGAATTTGTATTAAACCATAACTTTATGTCCAATGTAGAGGTAATTTTCTAACCTAACGATATTTATTTTATTTCATCATTTAACACCTTAAAATTTTATTAAAACATGAATAAATAAGTAAATTAAATAAGTATATATTATGGGGTTTTTTATGTTAATTTATTAACATATATTCAATGTATCATCCCAAAATTTTGAAATTAAACCATCGTTCATGTATACAACTAACAACCCCCTCACAAACTGAAGTCATTAGGTTTTCATCACCACCACTAATGTATATATATGATGATTTATTTAATGTATATAGTTTATAATAATTGAATTGATACCATTTTAAAAAAAATTCATACCTATAAATTCATTGAAAAAATGGTAACATTAGTTGTTTATATGTATTGATTCCATCCTCCACCAAGTGACATGTTTATTTTACCGCATCAAATTCATGGTATATATATGTGTATTTAATGAAATAATATAGTAGTTATGAAAAATTTATCATTTTATAAATTGAAATTAATACTTTACTACAATCAATAATGATCATTAAAAATGGGAATGTTATTAATGTGTATGTATGACTTACAGTCTCCAGGATTGTTACATAATAAATTTTAAATAATCTTCATTCATTGTTTGTTTTAAAAGATTAATTGATTTATAAAAATACCTATTATGTCCTCATTATTATTCTTAATATGTTTTAATAAATTCCTCTCTGAAAATAGTCTTCATTAAAATGTTATTTTGGTCATATGTTCTGAATTTCATATAAACAATAATTGATTAAGTAATAGTATACCACATTGTTAAAAATTAATTAAAATAAGAATTAAACATGTTTTTTTAATTTAGAAATTAAATTTAAAATTATTATTAATGTGAAGATAAAAACAAACATTATGAAATGGAATCATAATACTATTCACTTATACATAAAACCTCATTTTAATAATTTTAAGGTATTATTTTCTAATTTTTTTTTCATTTCCTATATTCATAAAATTATTTTCTGTGAAAATTTTATGAGTTCTAAAAATCAGTACAACCTTAAAAAATTTAATTTATACATATGTGCATATGTGTGTATTACCACCTCTACATGGTAATGTGTTTCATTTTTTATTCTTGTATCTCAAGGAAAGTAAATATTTTTTTATTTAATGAAATAATATATAAAATATTAAAGATTTATTATTATATAATCTAATTCTATTACTTACATTCTTTTAATATTTATTATCAAAAAAAGGAAGTTTTATTCATGTGTAAGTTCAACCTGGATTCTAGATCGTAAATATTTTTATTGAATATGGTTTTAACAAGAAAAATATTTTATCATCTATGATATAATTTGTTTTATCTTTTAACCTAACCATTTTTTTATGTTTGGAGAAAACTAATATATTTCTTGTTCATCCAAATAAAAACCATATTTCTATTTTTAACTGTTACTTTTTAAAAGGTTTTTTTAAAATTACAGGTTACTATGATATTTGATAATGTTTTTCATACTGGTTTCAAAAATATTTTCAATAGTATTTTGATGAAAATATGGAATAACAAAATATTAATTCATGAAATGTTATATGATTATTATATTAGATAATTATGTTATCATAATCTAGGTTATACAATTATTGGATCATGATAAAACACATATAATAAAATTATCCAGATATAGAATATATGAAATGTGACCCCGATATATGAATATATAATTTTTTGAGCCCTATTATATCTCTCCAAGGATTTTGATAATGTATAGTGTTTCATTAAAAATAAAAAAATGAGTTAATAAGTGTGTTTTTTGCAATGGATATCACTGAGCACATGTTATTTCATAAATGAATTCATAATATGATGATATAAGTTTCCTATCTGGAAATTTATTTTTCATACCATGGGGTTTAAAGGTTTTATTTCAGAAAAAGAGCTTGTTAATCATTTGAAAAAGATTTATTTCATTCACACAAATACTATTTTGATAAAGGTGAAATTATATGATTGTTTATAATTTTCACCAGACAAATGGATTTATTAATATTGGGCCCCTTGATGATATTTTATTCCAATCCAATATTTTTTAAAAAATTTAGTGTATAAATATTGATAATGTCATCAAATGACCCTTTCAGGCCTTCTTGGTAGGCAAAAGTCCAAGACACAGCTAACCTAGGCCTATCTCTATAGGCTAGGGGCTGTAGAATAGTGCTAAAAAGAACTACTATAATTGAAATTCTTTTCCTATTTTAATTTAGACACTATTAACCATCACCATGTAGAAATGAAGAAGAATAAATGTAAAATAAAAAAACATATTGTGAATAAAACATAGATGAAAAAACAATAGAGATTACAAAAGTGTTTGATATAATAATTTAAAAACTAATGGGTAATATTACATGCCCATCTAGAACATATTCCCCAACATAAGGTCACATGGAAATGAAATGATGAGATAGAATGAACCCACGTCACCATGCCCTAAGCAATGAATGTAGTTTAATTTACTAGGTTATCTATATGTTCCTTGTTAATCTCCATTTTCATGTTAGTCTTATGCATAAGACATAAAATGTGTAGGAAAATCCCATATAGGTGTGAGTATATACATACCAATGTTATAAACACTATAAACATTTGTGGGATCCATGATAGACAAAATAAAAGTGAAAATATTGCAAGATATGAATAAAATATAATAACCATATATATATATATATATTCTATTAAAAAAAATAAAAAAATAGATAGAGGGGATCTACATCTCACAACATTTCCTAGGAAAACATTATGTGAATGGTTCTAAGGGTCGATCGTAGATTACCTACATCGTACATGTCAAACCAACGAGTAACCATAATGAGCCACGCCTCAACAATATTATAAAAATTTATATGTGAAAAAACTATAGATCAAGGAACCATGGCCCAATATGGTTAGATAGTTTAATTCAGAATATTGATATATGACTCATGACCTTGTTTAATAGTAAGGTTCCACTCAATATATATATATATAAGACACATTACATGGTTTGATATGAGGGTACCACTCAATGGGTAGTGGAATCATACCCTAACATAAAATGAGGGTTCCACACAGTTGGAAGATGATCCATTCCATGAAAAAGCATGATGGATCCACTATAAATGTAGATAGAGGACCCATGACAAAGTTAATGAGGGTTTTTCCACTATTTAGGTAGAAGAATCATTCCTTTATAGATTATGAGGGTTCCACATTATGTGTATATAGGATACATATGCCCTTGTTTTTATAGGGGATTCAAATATATATGTAATGTAACCATTTCATAAAATAGAATGAGAGTTCCACTCTATAGATAGAGGAACGATTCCATATCATAGAAAGAGGGTTCCCATATGTAATGATCTTTCTTGATCACAATCATCATTATGAAATTCCCATAGAAGGGTACCATATATAATATTATGAATCAAATCAAAAAAATACACATTAAATGAAACATTCACATTATACATGGAATAAAAAATCTTAATTCGATACTCAAAATAAAAAATCATTGTCCAAATAATTGATATATTATAGGAAGATTTTCCCAAAAAATGAAATACATGTTATGTAAGGGAGTCCATACAGAGTGTGGATCCACTCCATTTCATGGTAGATTCATTAGCAGTGCACATATATCTAGAGATATTGATCTACATGGTGTTTAGTTTGGCTACACAACTTGATTTTTACACTCTTGTATGTGATTTGTTGTCATTGTTGTATCCATCAAGTTGCTCCCATGTACCTCTTTATGTGCCTGTATATATCATCTATCTTAAAATATCTATTCATGTGTACTCCCATTGTATATCTTAGGCATGAAACAACATTTCATAAATTGTGTGGGGGTCATATAGGATTGTGATACCTAGCTCACCCATAAACCATATCCTCCACGTTTTGGACAATACATGGAATGTGTTCGTCCTAGTACATGGAATCTTGTATATATTTTTATATAATGTTAGTACTCCTCTATGTGTCCCACATCCAATCCTCATAAAACAGATTTTAGGTGATTCCACCTTTAATCTAACTAAAATGAAGAATAATTACATTATCCTTCAATTTCCTCGCCTCTGACAATTAGAAAACAGAATTTGTTTTCAATCTTTGAGGCCATTATCACCTTATGTGCCTCTCGTGTTATTTTTTATCCTCCCCAAATCCCGAATCCTTGTGAGTCTTCAATAGTATCAATAATAAAATCCAAAACCATCAAAAAATTACCATATATATCATATTTTGTACAACACCGATGATTTTTGGGGTTCGATCATGCTCAAACACACTACCTTAATGTTGAATCATAAACCCTTATAATAATAGTGATAAACATAATGAATGATGGTGGAAAATCCAATGAAAAAATGTAAACAAATTAGTTAGACATGTTTAATTGGTCATTAAACAAGGAACATAAAAATTTTTATGGAGGAAATTGAATAATTACAATAATAAAATGAATAAATATTTTAATTTGATACACAATCTCTTGTGAGGTTTGGTATACTCTAAAAATCAATGTAGATAATATAATCCATTATTTATGAATTCAAAAAAACATTGAAAAAAAATAAATCCCTTATCTCATGATTAGTTCATTTTTTGGTGAAAAAATTAGTTTAGAATGATGGATACCATGTGTTTAATTCGTTTCACCTTGATTTACATTAATTTGGTATTACATTTATTTCTCTCTTGATTTTCCAATAAGGTGTAGTGGAACAAACACAGATGAATTCCATGGCCATGCATCTAACCATATAAATTCTTTATAAGTGAATATAGACGGATTAATCACATTTTAGTTCATTTAATTAATGAATTAAATGAATTATTAATTTAATTCACATAATTTACCAACCAATGACCATTTTATCCAAACATCCGACACTATCCAAATTGTTGTTGTGTGTTGGGTAAATATCATGCTCCAGATTCAACTGTTGTCTCAAATTTAATATTGAAGACTATATTAAGGATATATATGACAATATCTAAAATTTTAGGCATGCGTGATATAATATATATTTTTTTCATATAAAAATTATATCAGTCTCCCCGGCACTCGGAATCATGTGGCATCTCTCCTCTAAGTTCATAAAAAATTCATTGATATATTCCTATGTCAAAAAATGGAAAAAAATTTCTATAATTTATTCCCTCCTTTAATATTCCCATCCCTAAATAAAATATTTGTAACATTTTTTGGATATTGAGAATACATATTTCTCCTCGACTCCATGTATCATTCATAGATGAGAATATCCTACAACAATACACAAACCAATAGAATGTTCCATTAATGAAAGATCATCTTCCTCCTATGCTTGATCACCAATAGTTACTTCGTGATGGTGGATCCATCATCGATCTCTATCTCTCCGAAATCAATAATGTTTGTATGATCATGAACGCATTGCCTCATATATGTTATGTGGAAGATGATATGAACCTCAAAAAAATTCGTGGGTATGGTTATGTGGTAAGAAATGTCACCATCCATTTTTTTGATATTTAATGGTCTGATGACCATATGGGATAGATTTCCTCCCTATCCAAACATACATAATCCTCATCACTTGTATAGTATATGGAAAAAATATTTCCATACAATAACTCCATGGGATTATGATGATGATATGTATTTTATTATTTCATACTCTAAGATATCATCATTTGGATAGGGATCACCTAGACCTTATTTGTCTTCACCTGCAACATCTCTTAACCATCATGATATACCTCACAGATCTTATTCCAACATAAGTGTGACCATTACGGTCTCTCGTATAGGGTTTCTAATGGTTTCAGGTCGATAGTATATATGTGTTATTATAATAAACCACTATAAAGGTTACTTAATCAATCAATATCTAACCATTGTATAACATTTGAGACAGTGCAATAACATCCAACAACATGATTTTGTTCTCAGTCTTCCCATCTTTCTTAGTTGGATGATGGAAATCATCCACATCTTGGTCATGAATGCCTTTTATGGTCATATCTAACACCATGAGTTGAACCATGAATCATGGTGAAACTCACTTGTTAATAGATATCCATATGTGTATACAATCTATTACATATAAAACTACCCTCAAGATATCTACTAAACTCTATTACATTGTAGTGAGGAATTTTGATAACTTTATATGTCGGTAATATATCATCCAAATAGAATCAAGGGCTGTCATTTTCTAAAAAAAGAAAAAAAATCCTATTATATTTTAACTCATCTCCACATTGGGATCTCAAGAGGCTTTAAAAACCTACCAAAACTAGGTGATTAGCCTTAAATAGCTAACATTTAATGCGTCAAAAGATGAACTAGTCCACATTCCACCTCATTCAAAACCAACAAATTATCCATTGGGGGTCTCGGTACATCATCCTCAAGATGATATTTACATCAAATGGATAATTGTGAATTTCCTTCATCAAATCGTATGACATCACAAATAAAACCATCATCCATACCTATAAAATGATTAAGTTCTTCCATCCGTTAGAAAACCAATCTGTTGAGTCTCTGGAGGATATATAGTAATTCAAAACCCCATAGTTGATGTCTCCCAACAATTCCTCCATCACATGATGGAGAAGGAAGTTATTTATCACCATCATCATAATATATATATTACCCTATTATTATATGAGGTAAATATACAATAATGTATTCTACACAGACACCACTTCATCCAAGTGAAACTAAAAAAATTCTGCTGAGGGAATCTTTTACATCATTTTATTCCCAGAAGTATAAAAAATCTAAATGTCATAGTAATAAAACTGGTTATTCTATATTAGGACTAGGTATCTCTGAATAATGACATAACTACATATCTGATGGTCTGAGTAAACAAAAATATGATTTCCTATTAGATAGTGCCTCTATATCTTTAGAGAAAAGACTTCCACTAAAAATATCTAGGCCATGAGTCAGGAAATTATTCCCATGGGGTCTCAACTTCCCCCAACCCATTTTTGATATCTTTCAGAATCTACATCATCACACAACTAAGCCCATCTATAGAATCATATTAATAAACTAGATTCTAAAATCCATATTCTTCTATATAGAAAATGTGACCACTCTTCATCCATATCCCCAAAACGTTTGATTATCCCTATAACTTTTTAGACCAGGTAAATGACTACCATATCCTTGTACATTGAGTCAAAGGTGATTCTATCTGATATAATTACATCAAAAACCTCCCTTAGAAAACATACATGAAAAGAAAACGTTTCTCCTCTAACACAATATTTTGTGGACCACTACAAAGCACTACATCAACAATCTTATGGTCAATTGAAAATAAAGGATAAACATTGACATGCCCCAAAATGTGAACCTCTGGGATCCGAAACTGTCACATAATGTCCATACCAAAAAATTGGTTATTCTAATGTATGTATAAGACTATAGTCAATGGTTATGTGGCTCATACTCTATTAAATAGTAAAAGAGTATGTAATCAGTCATGACATGTTCAAAATAGCACAAGTATAGTTGGAATATTTTGTTTATAATTTCTATAAATAGAAAAGATACACTAGTCTCACCAATAGTCCTTCTAAACAACACAAATTGTTTGTACAAACATAAGAATTAAATATTCATAATATCATCCTCATTAAATCTCAAGAGTTGGCGATTAGACATACGATCAATCTTTTAGAAATATCTCAATCATAAAAAATGATCTGTGAATAAGTCAATCTTAATCAATTGGAACATGTTCTATATTATGGTCTGAAGTGGGTGATGAAAATAAACACAAATATTTTATCTCTCATATACATTTTTTAGGAATGAATAAATGATTCTTAGGGGTACACACTAGTTATAATTAAACCCTTCCCTCAAAGGCCCTCCTACTACACCTGTAGATGTCAGATCTTGGTAAGGGTCATCCAATACACCATAGAAGATTTAAATGCAGTACCGGGGTATATGTTGATATAATACTCCTTCTAGCATCTCATATGGTGTACTTAAACATTCCATGGGAATTCGTTCATATAATCATATATGACTAAAGGAGATGGGTATAAGCTTATTACCCAAATAAACCTACTCAATATACCATGATATATATCTCAACTACAATATATATTATCATCCAATTTTTCTAATAGAGTTTTACCAATATATTTTCACTCTCATTTAGGTCTCATACCATGGAAAAAATTATAGTCCAAATAAGATATCAAAATGTATCATCATAATGGACTTTATATCCCATGATAAACTCTCTCAAAAAAGTTATATCTCTCCCTATCAATATTTAAAATTTAATGAATAATCATTCCATGTTAAAAGAACAAGGAAAATTAGATAGGCTATAGTAATGAATGGGATTTCAATCAATTTCTCTAAAAGTAAAGAAATTAAGGAATGAATATACCTTGTGTGTATTTGTAATGAATAATGGGTAGAATAAACAGAGATATTTCCTCTAATATTATCATGAGATTCTTGATAATATTTTTCTAAAGTATGCAGAAACTACATCACCCACCACTATCTACCCGTTTTAATAATGGGAAACCTAATGGTGGTGGTTTAAATATCTCAAAACATCATTATCTATCATAATATGTTCATTCAGGAGCCCCAACGACTCTTATACCATCACTACCACCCTAGGGGGCACCCTAGCCACACATGGGAGGACCAAAATCATGGTACTAAATTTTTTATGGTGATCCGTCTACTATATATCGGCCCTCCTCAGTACATTGAGGAATGAGATTAGATTCAATATGACCTAACTGGTTACATGCATTGCATTTCCTCTCAAGGGGATACCATGTTCCCCTCTGTGGTCCTTATGTATCATGAAAACAATACTAAGTCAATTCCTGAAAAGATATCCAATGATGAGATCCTATTAAATGAAACCTCATAACTACTACAAAAAAGTCAACAATATAATGATCACTTCCATATCCTTATACTCATAATCCCTCAAATTGGAATACCCTTATCCCAAATTCCTTCTCTAAAACTCCACCATTTTTTATAATTAACAAGTGTACCACACTGAAATAGATTCTATGGGAAAACACTACACACTGATATTCTCCCTGATGTATTAATTCTAAATTATTTTAAGAGAGTATTATGTATGTTCAGTAAACATTCGTACATACTCATCAAATGTCACCCCTCACTGTTAAATCTATAGAAGATCTTGAATACAAACTATTTGAAATAATGAAGGTTAATACTTCTCATTAAAAATTTATTTTAATGTTTACCATGATTGTGTCAAATCATTATGCCACTACTTGAAAACCATCATTGGCTCCCAGTTTCTCCATGGAAATGTTTGATAGATAGTACAAACATCATATCAATGGGGATCAATATAAGACTGAAATCATGGGTCACCAATTAAAGATAAAAATTCCACACATGGGGATTTGGATAATCACAAAACCATATTTCATACAAGAACTAGAAATTTTGGGATGATCTAAGAATTTGTGTATCCTCAGCTTACACTTATGGAGTCATCTATAGCTTGAGGGTACTACTAACATCCGACATGGAAGAAATTTCTCACATGATAGACCCTATATTATGGTATAATCATTCATAAGTGCTGTATTAATATCCTAAATAGATACCTAGGTTGGCAGTAATCACATCAAAATTCTAAAATTTCAATCTATATGTACCATATTTATATGGGAATATATATATATATATATATATATATATATATATATATATATATCGGGACATAACTCAATAAATACAATAAGAAGACTCAATCCTAGAGGATTCATGTACCAATATTCCCTGTAAACAATTTCCATGTATATCAAATCTACAAGATGGATGTCAGAGTCCTAGGGAATAGATACAACATCAACTACAAAAACACTAGGTTGTTTGGACTTAAAGCTACACTCATGACATTTTTCAAATATTTACTAATGTGTCTATCCTCTCTTCATAATGTAAGATAACTCAAAACATCATCATATGGTGAGTCGACCCATAATACTGATCTTCATGAACCAAAACAAAAGGGACCAACTGTTGAGAGAATGGTCCTGCTGTAACTACCATAATCCCACCTTTAGAGGCCATGGTATGGAGACCATCACAGAAAGGAAGAACATAAATGATATTATTTTTCCTACGAACATGTACTTACACACACAAACATCTACATGAAAAAATATATTCGTTTACTTTTTAAAATATTTTAACATCAATTAAATAATCCATTCAAGCATAAACCTCTAGGGAATTGAATCGTGTGTCATAATTTATTCTATTGTGTAATGGGGAAATGTTACCACCCAACTAGAAAAGATTTCCAAACATGAAAAAAAATATAAATGAATTGTCTAGGGGGCTTGGCTTTAGATCTTCAAGACCTAACAACTGTATGTTGGTCAAATACTACAATGTATCGTTATTATCTTCTGTATTCTCAACTAACTTGTCCATCATTTGAAAAATACACAACATGAATGGAAAAATCTAATGGAGGAGTGAGTATATAAAAAAACGTAGGACTCCTTCAAACTAGAGGCAGAGAAATTAGAGGAATGATTGATGTATACTTATCAAACCATCGTAAGAGATGAATGAAATTAATTATATCGATATTTGAATAAATTCTAATAATAGAACTAAATATAGTAGAAAAATGGGATCTCTAACTCATATTTTTTACATGGTAAATTGTTATCATATAGTTAAAAGGCATTATTAGTTATGCATAGTATCTATTGTATTTACCTAATAAGAAACTATGTGGAGTTAGACCATAACCCTATGTCCCACAATCAAGGTGTAAAAAACCATATACCGAGGACTAATGAATTTGTATGATAATAGAGTTTCACATTATAAGTAGATAGAGGGACCATTATCTTGTATGATAAGAGGGTTATGTTCATTAGAAAGAGAGTTGATCAGCCTCCTAGTATGAAATTTGGTTCTAGTTATGTTTTTTTAGTACCCATGTCATGGCATACTAAGATTGTTCCACTATGTAAAAAGAGGAAACAATCCCTTATACTATTGAAGGTTCTACTATGTAGGTAGATAAAATACTTGAACCATACTATGTGAGTTGGGTTACACTCTATAGGTGTAGACCCATGACATCAAACAACAAGAGAGTTTCAGAAAATTGGTAGATAGAATTCCCACACCCTATTACATAAGGGGTTACAATATATAAATAAAGTACCCATGACCTGATATAATTGTATGTTTCCACTCATTACATTCAGGACTCTTTTGTTGTCCTAGTAGAAGGAATCAACTGACTATTTAACATTATTGATCACTATCCTCATCAAGCATTGGATAAAAGAGAAACCAAATATGAATATATCACATCATATATTATAATTCACTATAGAGGCCATTTTTTTCTGGTATAGATAACAAAACTCAAGAAAGGCTACTCATAGGGAAAAAATTAAATCATGATCGTAGGAGATACGAGATGTATATATTTCCTCCAAAAGAAAGTACACTATATTTAAGGGGTTATAAATCATGTGTGGCCTCACTCTTCATCCCAGATGTTCCCTTTCTAGTTAATTAATTGCTTACCATGTTTCTTTACAGAATATGTGATGGAAATACACATAGTGTCTCTACCACCTAGCGACAAGTCATGTTATCTCGGTCATTTCTATCATATCAGCACCATGAACATGATTACGTGTCATCACATCACTTGTTCCCAGTCATGACAAGAATATATACTCCTAGAGAACATGTTTAGCCACTATAACTTGGTAACACTATGTGTAGGGTTCTCACATGTTGTGTTTTACTTAACTCACACATAATCCCTATCCACCAAAACATGGTCTCTATACATCGTGTGTTAATCCCATGTCACATAGTGTTGTTAGTATTTTTATAGAGATGGAAATTTTATCTATGCATCCCAAATGTACTAATGCCACCACATAATCTATTTAGATCCACCTGGAATATTTTTTAGAGTAAATATAATGATACTCAAAATCAATTTCCTTGCCTCCAGTTAAGGTTATTAGAATACTTGTATTCTACTCAACGAAACCAATGCCTCTTTCACTTCCCATGTCACTACTAATCCTTCTAAGATCTGGTAACCATGAGAATCAACAATTCTATCCAAAAAATTATCCCATTCTTCCTAGAAATCACAATCCAAATCATCATTGGTACATCCCCCATGATTCTAGGTGATTAATCATGCTTTAACCCAAACATAAAATGTTGAAAAATGACCTCATAGGCCATAAATGATGAATTAAAATAATGACTTAGGAATATTCTAACAAAAAGGGTGAAAAATAGTTATCAATGATTTCATTCCAATTAACTAGGATCAGGGATATTCCATTAGAGAAACATTGAATAAAACGTGTAATAAATTGAATTAAAAAATTAATATAAACAGACAAGCCCATGTTAATGTTAAAAACACTTTAAATAAAATAAAACAATTAAATAAATTATTAATTAATTGAAAATTGTAATAAATCCTACAAAATACCTCTTATACATAAATATTTGACAATTAATTAGAGAATATTATCAATTCCATTGATGGAGAAGACTCATTATGTTTATTATTCGTTAATGAAACTTGATCTGTATTTTTATTCATTATTTTCTCTCAATTTCCCATCATATTGTGGCAGAACCTCCTCCAAAAAATACCAAGGTTATATGGAGAACATTATAGATTCCCCATAATAGTATATTTATTGTGGAAATATTATTTATATCACATAAAAAAATTAATTAAATCAACTAATTATTTAATTCACTTAATATACAGATTAATTGCCATTTTAACTGAGCATCCAGTGATAATATTATTTAGGTTGTTCCTGGGTTATTACCATTTAATTAGATTC
Organism: Viscum album; assembly: GCA_963277665.1. Taxonomy (NCBI): domain Eukaryota; kingdom Viridiplantae; phylum Streptophyta; class Magnoliopsida; order Santalales; family Viscaceae; genus Viscum; species Viscum album. The sequence continues at coordinate 837,847,443 of OY728138.1, forward strand.
ATCCATGGTTTTTTATAATTTCATATAGTATTACTGATATATTCCATCATTTTTTTAAAACTGTTTGTGTGTGATATAAAATATATTTATATTATTTATAGAATAAATTCAAAGATCCATGGGCCTCAAAATCATGTTCATTTCTAGTGTATGTCTATTAGAATAATGTTTTATATATTTCAAATTTATTGAAGGAAATAATTGGGTCTCTGAAAATAAATATAGAAGCTGGTTTCATGATATGAGTCACAATGTATTTGTATAAAATGACAATTTCTTTCATTTTAAAAGTTTTTGTTGTGGGAAAATGGATACTGATTATGAGTTTCAACTTCATAAAATATGTGTTTCTTATATACGTGTTATTGTTTAACTTTTCATAACACTAAACCAAAAAAAATATTGGTTTGAAATAAATTGAATTCTAGTCAAATAATTCTAGATTATTTAATTTTTATAGATGGATCATTGTAGCTGGTATCAAAGAAAAGGTATTTAAAGCATTAATGATTAGGGTAAAGTTAATAGAATACCCTTTTTAGATTCAACATTAATGTTATGTTGAAATTATATTTAATATTTAGATTATTGTTATGGTTCGACAAATAGATGTTCATTAGGAATAGTTTTCTACAAATAATTCTATGATGCAAAAGTGGAAATGTATCAATACTTCAATATCAGTTTCTTATATTGGATTTAATTGGAAATAATATTTTATGTGAAGTGTATCTATCAATATGGTCTATAAATATTGGTGGAATCCATGTTTTAATGTAACCAAACAAATCAAAAATTATCATGTGAATTGATTAAAATGTCTTAAAAAATTACAATTTGGTTTTTTATGGATCCTAAAATATAGTTTATGATAAGGGATATGTTAATGGTTTGTCAAATTTATTAGAATTCAAGGGATGTTTAGAACATGAAAATGTAACTCTTTTTACAGATTATATTAAATGTGAGGTTGATCAATGATGGTATTTGGATAAAAATATCATATATATATATATATGATAATTATTCACTTGAATATTATAAATCAAATAATTTCATTCTATAATTTTTTTTTTCATATGTTTTATTTAAACAGGATAGATAAGAAATTATTATAATTGAGGCCAATAGATGTAGATTCAGTAATTTTGTTTGATTAAAATATTAAATATTTTCAAGCTTCCTAAAAAATTTTATATGTGTTAATAAAGGTAAAATTATTTGTTTTTGATCAGGATTGAAACTATGATTATAAATAAATTTGGATATGTTAGTATTTGAAAATTTTAAAAAGGATTTCGTTCTGTTGAGAATGATGAGATAGAGTTTTCCGAAACATATGTTCCGTGAGATGAAAAATATAAAAATAAGTTAATATGATAATAGATTTTGATGAAAATATCTAAGGATCCTTGATATAATCCCCCTTAATTTTCTAAGGGTAGTAAAATACACTTTAGGTGTTGTTTCATATGATCTAGAAGGTGTTTTGGGAGTAATATGTTTTCATATAGGGCATTTCACTACAGATAATATATTATTGAACCATCCATGAGTGGGGTATTAGATTTTCGGCCAATGGTGAGAAGTTTTAATTTCAATTATTTTGTTCATTATGCAAATTGATGTCTGATGTTTGTTATATAGAGGTGAAATCAACATGAAAAAAATAAAAAATATTTTCAAAAAATATTTTTCTCCTACTATGTCTCGTATTGAGACATTTAAATAACTAGTGATACGTATATTTATATTTTATTCAAAGTATTATTATTCCCTATTTGAATCTATATCTTTATATTCTATAATTTATGAAAATATTAAATGTAAAATGTAAATTTCCTATCATGGAAAGCCGATAACACTTTTAGTGATAACTATGGGTGTAAATTTTAATGTAACAAATATTCATAGTAATCATATTCATAAATTTATGTTCAATGATTTAATAACTTGGATAAAATATCACGATTTTGAGAATTTTATTAGATTTTTATGTTAATGAAACCAATTTCATAACTTTTAAAATAAATAAATTTTATAATTTAGTCATGTTCTGGTAGTGAATCAAGTTATCAATACAATTCATGAAGTATTTTAATTTTTTATTTCTAAATTGGTGGTTGGGTTTATTTTTTAATTAGTAAATAATAATGATCAAATTTTAAATATTTTTATAATAATTTTTATGTAAATGTTAGGTAATTGAAAAATAAGTTATAGGAGTCATAAGACATTGGTGGCACTCATCATAGCACTTCACCATGGTGAGGTCATTTTATTAAAAATAAAATGTTCCAATGATGATATTTATTTATTATATATCATATAATAACATAATTACTATGAATTTGTATAATTTTTCTCATTTCTATTACATTATTAATTATCTACATAGAGAGTAGTTTTTTCAATGATTATCATATGATATGGGGTCATATTTGAAAACTTATTTAAAAATATATTCCTAAATAACATTTCAGAGTAGGTATGTATATTATGAGTATGTATTTATTCCAATTCAAAAATCTAATGAACAATATTGGTTCATAGATCTTATGAAAATAATTTTTTTCATGATCATTTATATATGTATGTGTATGGTTTTAATGATAGTTTGTTGGCATATTCAGAAATTCATAGTGATCATGACAAATACCTATCAAATGTTTTGAAAACCCTAAATGGAAAATAATTTATGAAACATTTTTAATGTGTGATTTTTTTTGTAATATAATTATTTAATATGGAATATTGTTTATAAAGATATCTTAATTGTATTATTTTTTAAAACTAATGTTTTTGGTGTTTTTTCATGTCATACATGTCATAGAGTAATAATTTTAGTTGACTAGATAGTTATTGCTATTGGATTGCTAAAAATTGTGATAGGTTTTCTAGCCTACTAACTAAGAAAAATAAAAAACTCATAAATTCAAATTGATGAAACAATATTCTGAATCATTATAGGAACCAAAAATATAATTGTTTAATTCTACAATTTTAGCACTGCCCAAACGAAATAGTGAATTTTTCATCATCAATTTTTTTCTTGGAATTGTTTTTGTTATGGACTAAGTTGAATGTATATTTAATAGATTATGAGTCACTTTATTTGGAACCCCAAAAGTTATATTTTCATACAAATAATTAAAAATAAGCTGATGTGGTGTTTTTCTTGAAAATATACAGTCATCATTTATATATAATAAATTATATAATATATAAATATAATTAATGTTTAAAGAATATATTAAAATATTAATAGATTAACAAGAGGAAATGAATATTGATGAATATGAGAAAGAATTATGATTTTATGAATAACTGTCTTCCCATGATATTAAATAAAGTATTTGATTTGTAGAATTTAAAATATAATGAATCTTTAGGTATGTTATGTTTATAGAAAGACAAATTGGTTAATGATTTAATTAATTATTTCTTATAAATCTTTCATCTTGGAATATCCACTATAATGATTTACATTTAAATTTAAAATACACTTTTAGAAAAAATTAATATATCAGAATGATGACCAAGATATACATGGATAAGATGAAGCAATAAGGAAAGGTAAATTACATAAATTTTATATTTAAAAAGATTTTATTTTGATATATGGAAAGAGACTATGTGCGACGTGTGATTCCTAGGATACGAGGTATGGTTGAGTGAAACACAATGTTCCAAATTGTTCATCTATCCATGAAGAACTAATATGTACCTAGATGAATAGGGTTATTACTATTGGATTTAATAAATTTTAATATATTGAATATACATAAAAAATTACACTACAACATTTTAATGCAAAATGAATATGACCAAAAAGGATGCTTCACCCTTTTTTAGTGTTGTAGTGGAATATATAAAATATATTAATATATTATGCATTGTTATTACCAAAAAAATCTCAATGTAATAATTTTATATTTGTATGTGTGCATCAATAAAAAAAATCTTCTCATTTTCATTCCATCCTTGATAATATTTTTTTTGATTAACATTCCATAATAGATAATAAAAGTGAATTAAATTACATGAAACCCCACATTCTGTTAAATCTAATCATTATCATAGATTCATCACTAATTTATTGAAATCGATTAAGAAGAATTTTGATACTAAATTATATTATAGTCAACTCTTCATCTTCATTATGATGGACATTTGAATTGAATGCTTGAAACTATGTAAACAAGACTTTTTTCTTATTAAATATATTATTATGGAATATAGGGAATGAATATTTTATTTATTGAGTTTTCATTTTAATGAAATTTTCATTCTACTATATAGATTACACGTTATGAGGAATTATATTGAATGTCGTGCCAGACTACAACTTTTTGGAATAATATACGAAAATGAAGTTGGTGGGAACAAAGTTTGTTGAATGAATTGTTTAGAAGGATATTATTATTTAGAAACATATGTGGATGAATAATAGAAAGCTTAATATTTATGTGGATATCTAGATAAATGCAATTTAATTCCACAGTAGTGACCATCTTTTAATTTATATATTCCCACAAGGAGGAGTAGTTTATTTTCATAAAAAGAGCGTGTTATGTATGATGTTCATTAGGGTATAAAAAATCAGAGAGGAAGGCGAATCTTCTTTCTAATGTGTGGTATTTCATGTGATTTTATCCAAAAAAAATAATGCATATTATGTTTCAATGTTAAAAATATATATCAGGGATTAATCTCTTGTATTGACCCATAATATATTTTTGTTGGAAGGTAACTATGATTATAAAGATGAAATAAGAAAAATTATTCTATATAGATAAAATGTGTTGTGGAAAATTTTAATTATTCATGTTATGGTTTTATGGAAAATGATTTGGTTCAATGAGAATGATATTAATCAAAAAATTATGTAACAGAAAAATATCCCCACTTGTCTAAATAACGAATAAAATTATGATGAAAAAATTCCCAGGAGGGAAATAATTAAAAAATATTGTATGTTTAGGATAGATATCATTCATGTCTTGTTAATATTCATTTATTTAATTTTTATTCAAATTTTCATGATAATAATTTTATATAATTTTAATGTCAAAAAGGATATTGTCGTATTGTTTCTAAATTTGATTACATATATTATTTTATTTTATTTAAATAAATGATCAGAATTTAAATGAACAATAATTTTAAAAAATAAATTATATTTCTTAAATTATAATATAAAATAAATATTAAGAAAATTGTTTTTAAATTTTCATTAAATCATTATATTTCATTGAATATTGAGAAATACTGATTTTTTTTACAATATGTATTTTCATTTCTAGAATTTTAAAATGATAATTTTGTTTCAAAAATGTATCAAGGATAAATTATTTGATATAAATTATAAATAATATAATAAATAACATTGTATTCATCATTATACATAATTATGGTTATATGTTATTTTGTGTACAGAAGACATATTTTGTTAAAAAATATTATATATTTTTTTGTTTTATATTAAATTATTTTCTTCCAATTATTAAATTTTATTAGTGAAATTTTAATTTCCTATTTGGAAACTGGGGTTTATATGTCTTTAAAAAGGTATCATCATTTTTTAATTTATGAATAGTTACTCGAGTAAATATTTGACACATTGGTATGGGTAAAAAAGGAAATTCAGGTTAAAATCTATTATAAGACTTAAAACATATCCATACACATTCTTTTATTTTATTTTATAATTTCATTTCATCATTAAAAATTAAAAAATTGAAAATGGGGAATTTCTTTTAGTTTCCTTTGATTTTAAAATTGATAACATTTTAATTTAATATAAAGCCAAATATGTCTCACTCTTCATGTTAATATCTAAAATATATTTTGACATGGATAAAAAACATAAATAAAATTAATAAATGTTTATTATATATATATATATAATTATTTTTTATTTTGATATATTTATAATTTTTTCCAATGGAATTATTTTCATATATTATGATGCAATGGTGAATAATTAATTATTAAATTAGAAAAAATATTATATGGTACTAGAAATAGATAATTTCAGTTTATTTTAATTAATAATTGTGTGGTATAATATTATTAGATAAATTTAACTTTTTATGGATGCATGGAGGGATTAAATGGTAATTCTTTTTCTTTCATGTGGTTTTCATATTAAAATTAAATTTAATTTTCCAAAAAACTAAAAGAATGATATTTTATAATAAATATTTGATAATTAAATGAATTAAAATTTATAAAAAAAAATCTTCTAGGATAAATTTATGTGATTTATATTATCATTAATGGTACATTTTGGAGTCCCCTTTATTTTATAGTATCACTCTTGATGACTTCAGTCTAAAAAATATGTATAATATGACAAGGGTAAAATGGGTAAACAGGGTTTACGTTGTTAAAGAATATCCAAAACATTTTAAAATATTAGTGGATTTTAGAATTTATTCTCATAGTTATCATGGATTTTAATTAAAAATATGTTGATACAATTTTCCATGAAAATACTAATTTATTTTGTTATGAAATTCTCAGAGTAACCCTCTTCTGACTTATAAGGATTTGCATCCTCTATTATCTTCATGTATTATTTTTATTACTAAATAAAATCAAATACCTTCCCAAATTCATTAATAACAATCTAATTATTATCATTAACACTATTTTATTATAAAACCTACAGAGAAATAATGTTTTAGTAAAGCATAAGCTGTTGTTTGTGGATGAGTTATATTTTTTTAAAAATGTATTAGTTTTATTTCATCATAAACCTCATTTACTTATTATTTAAACACATTAAAAAAAGAAAAATTACTTATTTATAATTATAATTTTAAATTTTTAATGCATTACTCATATCGACATCATTTTCCTTCAAATGGGAAATGAAACCATCATTTGTATGTATGGAGGACTACAACCTCAAGAACTGATTAAAATCATTTCCCATCACACCCTCTCACTGATTGTTATAATGACAGATTAAATGTATATATATGATTAAAATGAAATAGTTTTCACATTTTTAATATAATATATCATATGATTTTTTAAATTTACATTCATTGAACAATGATAATATCTGTCATTTGTTAATGTAGATTTAAATTTATACAGAGAGAGGGTATTTACATTTCATTACCCCCACACATGAATGGTATATATAAATTTGTTTTATTTAATAATTTTATTTTTTTGTAATTATAATTATTAAAATTTAATATAATTATTTCTTTAATTCAATAATGATTTTTAGAAAATTTATACCTTACTCGTATATGTATGACTTACCTTCTCCATTTTTTCAATATGGAACATTATTGAGAAACATATTCTATTATTCATTTTAAAATAATTATTGAAATATCAAAATAAAAATTATTCCATGATTATTTTTCTTTTGATGATAGATTAATTTCCACTTTATTATATATAGACTAAATTTTTAATTTTTGGACTTATTGTCAAAATATAGTCAAACTAACCCATATAAACTTAATTTATTAAATAACTGTGTATAAAATTTTAATAAATATAATAAAAATACTATATTTCATTAAATACATGTTAATATGTAAAATATTTAACATTAGACTATTATCCAGGATGATAAAGGATAAATGTGACATATTAGACTCGTGTTATAGAACATGATAACGTGAAAGATCATTTTAAATGTTTCAAATAATTGTATTCTAAATATTCTTCACCCAAGAAAATATTCATTAAATTATATATTGATATATTTTTTAACAACATGAATGAGTTATAATTGATAGGGTTTTCTTTATTGAAAAGGAATTTATACGGAAATATTTTTATGTAAAATATAAAAAAGAATAAAAAAAGAATATATTATATTAACATATATGACTTCAAACACTATCAAATAAATTATTTTATGTTTGGATTTCACTTATAATATTTCTTGTTTATTTATATAAAATTCCACATTCCAATTTTTCTAGTATTACAGCTTTGAAAAAGTTTTTTTAAATGAAATGTTATTCTTGTAATGAAAATTGTTATCTATACTAATTTAAAAAAGATTTAAATTGTTTAATAGTGACATGTTTTAAGAAATATAATGTATTTCTTGATATACTACTAGATAAATAATGAGGATGATTGGGTATGGCCGGTATTACTTATTCAACTGGGTGATCCTGATACTGCTTATATGAATTGTTGGGCCTGATATAGATTATATGATGTATGATCTTTGTATAGTTTAAATTTTTGGAGAGCCCTGTTATAAATCTCCAATGTGATGAGTATTATCAAATTACATTATATATTAGAGGGAGGGAGTTATCTGAGGAGGATTATTCCATTGAATTAACAAGTCTCTAATTATTTATAACATTTGTTATGATTATAATAACCTATGTTTCTGAAAAATGGGATCTTATTACATGTTATGGGTTATGAAGGTTTTCTTATGGAAAAATTTCATTCTTATAATTCTATTTCATAATATTGATTTTTTAAAAATGAAATCAATGATGAGAGATCAACCTCACATTACTCAGGGCTAACTAATTTTTTTAACCTTTTTTAATAGTACATTGGATGTTTTTTAAAAATAGTTGATTATAACATATACACGATTTATTATTTTTTCTATAATTGGGGATAAGGTTTTAATGGGGTTAACAATAAAAAGGAAGAAACTGTGAATTCAAATTGTACGTTGCTTGTGATGAATTATTTTTATGATTTTTTTAATTATGGATAAATGAAATTTAATTTTAAAATATAATTGGTGGGAGGGGATTTTTTGTAAAAACTATAACCCTTATTAGGGACATTTTTGAATTAATTTTATTTAATGTAATTATATATGAAATTCAATGTTATAAATAGAACTTAGGGGTCTTAAAATGAATTTGGAGGAATAATAGTATGTTGGTGGTATAAAATGGGCATTATATACATTGTGTTTAAATATCAGATACCATGTGAGGTTCTGGTGGTTTTATGATGATTAATATGGACGACAATATAATAAGTGACCTTATATATGGTAATTTGTAGATGTGTTTTAAAAAATCAAAATCAATTTTCATATTAGTTATTTTAATATGAAATATCAATCATTTAATTACCTATACCCTTGATTTTCCTTAAAAATAATTTCAGTCTCTATAGAGATATCTCACCTCTATATATTACCCCAATTTAATATATCATAAAGACTAGATCCAAGTCGATCGTGTTGGTCTTATGAGCTAAAAATCGACGAGTTATGTTATTATATATCATTAATTCCACAATTCTTCTGATATCATCAATTATTTTGTAACAAATTATTTTCCATTAAAACAATATATTATGGATATCATTTATTTATTATGTTTTTTGGAATTCAATATCATATAAGAGATTATTTTAGGAGTTATTAGGTCATTAAAAGTCTTTTATTCATAAATTTAATCATGTAAGTCAATAATGGATCATCAAGCATGGTTTTCTTTGCCTATAGTTGGTATCATGTTTCAGATAGAGGCATGTTATGTATCATTAATATTTTAAGGGAAATATTAAATTTAATATTTTTGGATGACCCCTTGTTCCACACATACAGATATAGTGTAAAATAAATAAAAGATCTTGGCCTATGTGAATAAATAAATAATTAATTTTTTTACTATGAAATATTATAAAAATGTTACTTTATAATGGAATTAATTTCTCATGTGGTTTCATCCTACAATTACTTTTAAAAGAACCAATGTTATTATTATTTTAGTTTATGAAATTATTTATGTAGTTCATGCCTGATTTTTTAAAATTTTTAATATAATTATAACAGGAAATATTTGATTTAAGGTTATACATTAATTTTTTAGAATTCAATTATATTGTTCTAAAAATGATAATTTTTTAAAACAATTATAGGCTATTATTTCATATTCCATCCATTTTTTGAATGCTATAATATTTTAAAATTTTTTGATATGTATGATAAAGTTTTCACATGTTGATTAACAAATAGATGTTGTGGGAACAAAAAAGAGTTATCCATCTTTGTATAAACATAACCTTATTCTTAAAGGGATGGGTGTTGATTGGACCCTAAATCTATGTGATATATATATATATATATATATATATATATATATATATATATATCTGTGTGCGTGTGTGTGTGTACATTTCTACCTTTTTTTTATGGCACTGAAACCATGTCTCATATTCATGATCGATGCTTGAAATAGGTATTGTAGGTATGAAACCTCACCCCCACAATTGGGATTTTCTTAATATTTTTTTATCAATTATTAGGTACATGAACAAGTATATTATTTATTAAAAAATTTTATCTATAATAATCTTTATTTTATGAATTGCCTTGTTTATGATTCATAGAATGGTGTAGGTGGTGACTAGATACTAGTAATTAAAACTCATAGCTATTCAAAGCCCTCATACGATACAATTATATAATTATGTCCATAATCTAGGTATGTAATAGACACATAAATAACGAAAATTAATTTAATCTAGAATTTAAATACTTAATATAATACTATAAAAGAATTTAGTGGATTGGATGGTGGACATATTGTCGTTTTCCATGCAAATCAAAAAGTAGTCCATTCTATGTGACTCTTATTTTTATCATATTGAGAATAATATTAGAACATAAATTGTGTATATATTTTATTCTAGTATGATTAAATATATTAATTTTGAAAATGGTTTAATCATTATAATTCATATGAACACATATTTATGTCATTTCGTGAATTATTTGTTACATTCATACTGCGCGTACTTCTATTATCACGTATTTTATACTTAAATTAAAACATAGATCAGTTTAGTTCTTATTAATTATGGGTAAATATTTCTTTTGGATAATTTACTAACTCTTTTAGGAATAACAATCTGACAAGAATCTATCATTAATTTGTTGATGTTTATGCTATAATTTATTGATCATTATGTTACGATAAATTGTTTTGGATGTTTGGATTGAAAATTATTTATGTTTAGTTAATAAAATTAATTATGATATATTATCAATGACCAAACTAATATATCATGGTATGGGAATTAATATTATTTGTAAAATAGGTTCATGGGGACTTATGATGTTACCCATAAATATTCATGGCCTACCAAATCTTCAAGGAATATTGAGTCAAAATGAGTATCCTATGATATATTCATATTCCTTTTATGAGTAATTCATTCCCCCATGTATATCATGCATCATAGTATTCATGATATTTATGTATATATAAGATCTCAGAACATTTTGGGTGCATAAATACATTTCATTATAATACTATTGAAACCAATTGATGATTTATATTAAAAAACACCAGTAATAAATAAAAATAATTGTTATTATATGATTAGTGTTATGAATATTGTTAATATGAGTTACAAATAAATTTTACTTATTAATAAAAATTATATATAATATCGATAGATTAGTATTTATATATTATAATTAATGAATGATTTTATCTCCTTTATGTTTTATTTTGTACGATTAAAATTATTTCATGAGTCTAATTAATTTGTTACTATATTGGAAGGGACTTATTAAATAGAAATTAATGTAAAGGATAGAATAATTTTTTAACATAAATATTCAAATATATTTCATTAATTCATGTTTCATCATTAGTAATGGTTTCATATTCTATTATCTACTTTATTTTACAATATATTTCCTAGAAAACCACCAAATACTACATTAGATGGGGAAAATGACAATACAAAACTAGATAAACCTATAGATTATCCACAGGTCCTTGTAGGACATGATTACCTATATAGAGTTCCTAGATAGGTATATCATAAAAATAATCCCCCATATTCTGATATAGTGATATTTTTTAATCATCATGTACCATTCATGGGTGATATAGCTCATTTGGAATATAAGTATTGGATTGTTTGTCAACATCAAATCTTCAAGAGTATATAAGAAGTAAAAAAATATAGTTTATTAATGAAACATTCATGTTTAGATAAGGAAGATTATCAGTGGTGTGATTTTATACTCATGGTTAAGAATTATTATGTACTCAATTAAAGATGTTTTTAATATATTTTATTTCATAAAATGTTCTATTATACACTACATAGATAGATTGATTTGGCCTTCATGGATTAAATGTTGGGTATCATAAATATCATGTAATATACTCCTATATTTTTTTAATTTACTATATATCTCAGCACAGGAGTAGGGATTAATATTCCAAATAAATATGTTTTCAAAAGTAATTGTACTAAAATCTATAAAATATCATGATTATATTTAATTCATCTATCTTTAATTGGAAATAAAAATGTTGTTCTTGATGTGAATGGATCAAAGTGATTATTTTGTGATGATATCTCATTTAATAATCAAAACTCAAGTTATATATATTCAATTAGATTAATGATATGATGTGAAGAGATATGATTTAATGGTTTTCTGTATCGGTATAAATGTTAATGGTGTGTTTGTGTCGGCTATTTTTGGAGAAACCGTTTTTCCAGACAATGTTTTTTTGTAGTTCTTTCATAGTAATCAAAATTGAGTCATTTAAAAAAACTGGTTTCAATCCTATGGTTAGTTTGATCAATTTAAAAAATTATACCCAAGTAGTATAATTATAAATGATAGAATTATCCCTCATCCAATACAGTGATATCAAATACGTTTATATTTAATGATTACTATAAGCGGTAAATAATAATCTAGTAGTCCAGATCATTTAAAACCATTGGGTAACATGGGTCATTTAGCAATTATATATTCATAATTGTTGAATTATTCACTACAAGTACAGTGATAGAAAAATTTTATGTTTTAGATTGACCATATAATATTTGATGTATTATTCTAATATCATCCATGTTATAATATTATTTATTTGATATAGCTGATTTAAATTTTTTTATGGAATCATGTTTCATCCATTGATCTTAAATTTGAAATGACATATTTTTAAATAAATATTGATCTCCATTAATGTAAGAGATTATATATATATATAAATAAATTATCTAATCCCCTCACTGAAGAAATTTTTCCATCATTCTGATATGGTGTTCCTATATGTGAAATACATTGATGCCATCTTGGAAATGGAATGGTAAAAAATATTATGTTCTTACATGAATTGTTATAATTGAAAAGAATAATTTTCATGAACTACTATTAATAAATATAAAAATTGGAGAGGACCATAATTCTATTATTTTGGTGTATGTCCTAATTGTGAATAAGTTGTACTGATCTCCATGAATATTTGTAGTCTTGTTCATGGACTTTTTTTTATATTACAGAGTAGAAATATTTTCATTCAGTGTTTTATATCTTCCCCAATTTTTGTCTAAATGATTTTATAGGACTCTCTTGTAAGACATATGTAATGTTTACATTGTAATAATACAAAAAAAACTGAATTGATATACATTTCATTACATCTAGTATCACCAACTATGTATATAGAATTAATTATATACTTATAAAAGAACAGAGAAAATGTTTTTATTTTATTGTGTACATCACCTTGGGCACCACAATTATACTGTTATTATAGGATAATGGATGTATATATATATTTATAGTCAATATAAGATAAACCAGTTCAAAAAGTAGAATCGTAATCCATCTCTAAATTCAAATATATCATTATTTAGTTAAAGGGGAAATTTTCTTTTTTATGGTCCCAAATTCAGGTAACCATTATTATAAATTATTGTGTGAAGATATTCCAAAAAAACTCAATGTGAATATAGAAATTTAGAGTATTTAAATATTACTTTTTTGCAGAATAATTCTTCTAAAATGATCATGGATTTAATGAACAACATCTTTTATACTCTTTGTTACTCGTTTTTATGGACTTTTACAATGATATCCTTCACTACTATAAATCATGGATGAGAATGGTCATCATATCTACATGACCATAGAAAAATTATTGTATAATAATCTATAATATGGGATACTCAAATGTTTTATAGAGATCTAATATGTGAAATTCATTGATATTGATATCCCAATAGTGGGTATTTTTAATATTTTGAGATTGTTAAAACATTTACATCCTAAAAAATTAATCTAAATTTGTTAAATATTATTATTTTCATTTAAATAGAATTATTTTATTCAAACTTTGTGTAGGAGTTATTAAATATAGTTCCTAAAATGATGGTATTGAAAAAATTGGGATAATTTTATAACATTTTAATGATATGAGTAATATTTACATGATCTATAGAATTGGTTTAACACAAATATAGTTCTAGAATTACCTCCACCCAACAATGGTTTTAATATTTTTTTAATCAATACAGATTTGGTATTGGATATGTTATCATACATAATATAAGTTTAAAAGATTATAGTTCTTGATAAATATTTCCTCATGAACTAAACTACCATATCCCCGACTTGGAATTGGCTATAGTGGCTAATTAAATAAAACGATGTACCTATTAACTTTTTTATTACACTTTTTGGTATTAATATATCATAATATTTTTAAATATACATTCCCCCCATGATATTGGATTCTATGGAAACATATCTCAACAGACTATAATGAATAATTTTTTTATGATGCTCTATGCACACCTTGAAAATAAATTTTTTTAATGATATCTCTCCTATGGTGAAACCGAAATGAGTGATAGAGGAAGAAGAATATTTTGCCTTGATTTCCATTATATATTAACTTTATGTGGATTTTATCAGGTATTCGAAAGGGATATAACAGAAAAATTATGATCATACATTATTCATCATTGACCACATAATGAAATCAAAGATATATTATTTTGATTAAATAATTACTCATGATCAACTTCATAGTGAGGATATCCTTGAATGTTGGTTCCAAGATGCCAATTCCCTATTTTATATTCATAGAAGACTCATCATAAAATAAAAGGTGATAAAGGATGTCATAAAAGAATATAAATCATCACATTGGTTTCAGCACGTGAGAATAATAAAACATTTATCATGATATTCATCAATACTTTTTTTGACCAGGTATGCTGAAACAGATTATAATATTCATGGAAAAATGTCTTACCGGTTAGTTTTTGAATGGAGAACATTGATGTCCTAAAATTTAAATAAAAACATTACTTATATAAGGATGAAAATGGGGTGTGAACATGTTAATTTATTATATTTTTAAAACAATTAATTTTAGAGTCCATTAAAATGTTTCGGTGATTCTGGGTCATCTGACCAAGATGGCTCACTTTCAACTATTTAAATAACCTTTTTCACATGAAGATATTAGGAAACTACATGTTAGGGATATCATTATTCTCAATCGTGTAACTGAAAAATCAGCTTATATTTCTATTATATTTTTATATATTAGTAATATACAGTCATGTTGTGGAAACTGGGTTATTATATGAAACTTTACATGACATTCCACCGATATACTAATGTATAGAGTGAGTATACTATTCATATTTGAGAGGATATTATGTAACAACCCAAAAATTTACACATAGATTTATAATTCATTACATGAAAAACTGAGTATCTAAAAATATCTTCTTATTTATGTCGTAGCCAAGTAAACATAATTTTTCAACCCCTGTGATTTTAATTTTGAAAAATTGACTTTCACGGTTGCATTCAGAATGTTATTTAATGTCTGATAAGTACAACATTATTTTTTATTGAATAGTAACATACAATAATGAATGGTGGCATACCCTTATAATTAGTAATTAATTTAAATTAATATTAAATCATATAAAAAAGTGAAACTTTGCACATTAATGTATATATTCAATTTAGTCATCGAAAAAGTGAAAACAATGATATTATAAGTATTTGTATTTTTGTTTGACATAAATAATAAAATAACAATTTTATGATTAATATAATAATTTAAAATGGATATTTATTTTAAAAAAATGTAATTATTTTTTTACTTTATTGTCTTATGATCAGAACATAAATTTCCAGGAACTAATAAATTTTCAATGTCTTATAGAACAAGTAACAATTTAAAGTGGTTTTTTTTGGAATAAATTAGGATTTTATTATAAAATTAAATAAATATAATTTGTAAAGTATTTAAAAAACGGAGATAATTATTTAATTCTACATGTCGAAAAATTTCTAAGGTGAATTTTTGGTATTTTTATAAAATATTAGAATTTTCTGGTTTATTAAAATTACAGTTTAGATTATTTGGCAGTTTAATGACATCATAATGATATAATAATTAAAATAAAATGAAGGTCTATTTTTTTATATAAAATAAGAAATGAGGTGTCCCAAGTGTCTAAAACCATGAGAAATTACAATGGGAATGTTCATGGTTTTTTCAAAAACAACTAATGAGGTGTCCCGTTGAAATTATTAAATATTATCTCTTTTACTATAAATACCCTCTCATCCAGTCATTTTCCTTCATTCCAAATCCCTCATCTCTGATTAACTATTGGTATGACCTTCCGTGGAGTCATCCAAAGGATTCTTGAGGCCCCCACGCCCAACCATCATGTTCTAGGAGATACTCTACATGGTAAGGGAACCATTCAACCTCATCTTTTAGTCAACAATTATTTTATGTTATCTATTTTAATTTCCATTATAATATGTTGGGGTTTGATATTATTTATTCTTATTACATTAATTTTGAATTAAATTTGATTATATACCCTTTTTCAATAATTAATTCTTTATATTATATTTTAAGCGACACCGTTAGGCTGCCAAATTTTCATAAGGGATCTCTCAACTTTTAATTTTTTTTTCAAATTCATCACTTATATTTTCCCTCCTCACCACATCTATCAAAATTCCCATGATAACTTCAGTATAATATATATACATGAATTATATCATTTTAATTTACTATCCATCATCAACGTTTTTACTTCATCTCATTCATTTTTATAATGAAATTCAATGTCTATGAGGTTCAATTGATAACCTTCTTGGACGACATCGTTTTTTTCTTCAATTTCACATTAATTACTGGTTATGAAACCATTTATATGGTTGAAATATAATATTATATATTTATTTTAATTTAATTAATAGTCTGAATCTAGTATAAATTAATATTATTAAGTTATATGACCAAACTAGTTCTTAATAATCAAAACACCGCTTAAATAATCTATGTGAATGTCAATAAAAATTCAACCACTTATTCATCCTATTTACATGTAAATAAATGATATAAATGATCATTAAAACTTCTTGAGGTTCATAAATTAATCCTTTTAGATTTACGCACATTCCACATGAATTACATTACCTAAAATCGATTGGACTGATTATGAAAATCAAGAAAACGAACACTTTGCAATGACAGAAGTCAATATAATAACTTATCAATAAGTACTTAAATAAAGAAAATATAATTATTATAAAATGAATACATTTATAATAGGTTATGAAATAATTTATTAATAGGGAAAAATTTATATTCCTAGACCACAGTTTCAAGAGCAGAACACATTCGAACATAAGTTATTGGTTTCATTATTTGAATTCATTTTTTGTGAGAATTTACATATTCAATAATAATAATCGTTAATGGTGTATGTATATTTCCCAATAATATAAAAATTCATGAATATATATATATATATATATATATATTCATTGTATTTCATATATAATTTTAATATTATTAATCTTTCGGAATTTTAATAGATTGATTACAATTTGGTAAGGGTTTTTCCACCCAGAACACCATTTTCATTCGAGATACATTTATTTTCTAATTACCTCAATGAAATTCATGTGTATTATTATTTACTCCTCATAAATTCTATTTTTCTATTTTATATATGTTCATCAACCTGAATCCTTCCTTATTTTATTGATAGTTACATATTTTAAAAGGAACATACAAAATTAGTATTGAAATTCCTACACTGTTCAAGTGATATTTTCAAATTTGTTCCCTTTCTCATGTGTTCAGAAGAATCTGTATTAATTTAGAATTAGTTTTTTTAAAAAAAATTTATTATCCTAAAAAATGATTTTAGTTGATTTTTGGCTTTATGATAACAAATGTGATTTTCCAATCAAATTTATCATTAATAATTTTTTTAAAATACTCTATAATGTTTTATTTAAAATGAATATTATGAAATACTTTTTCATGATTTCACTTTAATGGGAAATAATTTATACCTAAAATATAATTTCAATGACTTAGTCTTATATTTTATGGTTTATTCATTATTTATATATTATTTCATGTAAAATATAAATGATTTTCCAAAAGGACTATTCTTTCAACTGTAAAAAGTATTTTTCTCATCCCTAATTTACATTTATGAGATATATGCCTTGTTCACAAATTTTTTCCTTCTTGAGTTGTATGTAATGCCCATTGTTATATCATATCAAGTGTCTCTTTATTTTCATAATATTATATGGGATTATGATTTGAATGGTTCATGGTGCTATAGGTCACTTTGGAATGATTAATGATTATTTCATCAAGAATTTTCCAATGGTCTCATTTAAATACATATTCATCTATATCATCATTCTTTATTGAATATTTTATTTCAGTTAGGTTTATCTCATATGATATCATCCACCATGATATATTAAAATTTTCATTATTTTTTTATAACTTCTGAATTACGAAATTAATTATTCAATGTGGTATGGGACACACTGAATTAGTGAAATTTGATTATTCAAAGAGGTAAGTGAAACATTGAATAAATTACATACTATACATATAAGTAATGAATTGGACTTTTTATGTGATGGGTGAGGACTGCTATATCCAATTGATTTATGTCATATAAATTTACCTCACTATGAAAATAGTAATAACTGTTATTATGGTAATTTGAGAGGTATATTTCCCATGATTTTGATATATTACATAACTAATTATTCATCTATTATTCCTTCCATAACATTTTCATGTTTATTTATAAATGCATGCATTTTTTTTATTCACCAGGCCTAATAATTATGTTTTTTTTATCTTCAACAATACTTCAAAACCCATATGGAGAATTGGAGCTCACCCCATTCATTTATTTTTCCTTCCATTAGATATGAAGAAGGGATCATTTATTGGGTTTTCAAGGATGCATTTTATTAGCTTTTGTTATTTATCATATTCTCTTTCCTTCCAAAATGTTAAATGGATGACATGTATGTATATAGTTTTTTTCAATAATTAATAACTGATCTATTCATTGGGAAATAATTCACAGTAATCATGCCAATGTAAAATAATTCATCATCTCTGGGCTTTTGGAGTGGGGGTGTTACATATTCCTTATGATTCTATCACCAATTATGGGAGATCAAGATATGAATACCTCACATTAGCGGAATATTATTACATTAATACCAACCATTCATTAGCTTATATGACCCTATAAAAATATTAATAAGGGAGGTTGTGTTAGTCTATATTATATTGGGCAGAGAACGGTGATTCATATGTGGTTCTATCTTGTATCATCTCAATTATGTTGAAGCAGGTAAACATTGTGTATAAAATGGGGATGAAAACATAATTTCATAAAAATTCTTTTGTAAATTAGTAAAAAATTCATTTCTAATTAATACGGTTGATCTTGTAGTTAGTATGGTTCATCATTATTAGTTTAATAGTTGATGGGAAAGAATGGAAATTTAGCCACAAAATTTCACAGGCATTTCATATTCTAAGAAAGTGGAGGAGAATGTTCTATTTCGGAAACAATTCTTTTTGAAATAAATTCCAAACATAAAACATTTTTTTATAAAGTGAAAATATATACCTTACCTAACACATGTGATCTAATACTATAAGAACAATATTAAATTCAATGTGTTATATTTGTTTAATCTTATAACTATCATTAATTTTAATTAAAAATTCTATATAGAAAATTAAATTCCCTTTCTAGGATATTTGGATTGATATAAAGGTTTATGAGTAAACATGGTGGTATAAAGAAATTTAAAAACATAGATCCATATAATATTCCTTCAAGAAGGTAATAAAAATTTTCATGGATGAAATTACTAATAGTGGGGTGGTTCTAACGTCAATAAGCATTGTAGGCTTCTATGCCAATTATTTATCGTATATTAATTTCATTTTGTTCATAATTATATATATTAAATTGGATTATTTTTTTCAAAAAAATTATATAAGAAGAAAGAGAATGTGTTGAGAGAAAAATAGTCCAAATCCCTTTGGTGGTTTAGTATAGGGTAACTATTGGGGTTCTCATTGTTGTAGTTTTCATTATATAGACCCCTAGGTCCTAGATATCCTTATTCTCGGTACTCTGTTGAAAT
Organism: Viscum album; assembly: GCA_963277665.1. NCBI lineage: Eukaryota > Viridiplantae > Streptophyta > Magnoliopsida > Santalales > Viscaceae > Viscum > Viscum album. The sequence goes on from OY728138.1 coordinate 837,867,727, forward strand.
ATTAGGCAAGTTGGAATATATGTATAATACTTTTATCATCAAGAAAATGTATTCAAATGTTGAATAATGAGTGGTTGTTATATGAGTGGCTTAAAACACCATTATATTGTACACCCTTTCCCTAATTCTCATTGATAATGCCTATAGGGGTTACAGAAATCAACATAAATAATTTCGATTCATCATGATGTCCCATTGGTAAATAAATTTATAAAAAATGATATATATATTTATATATGTGCATGGGTGGATATATTTAACATTGATTTTATTTTTTTATGGATTTCCATAAATCCTTGTTTTGATTAAAGTAGTACATTATTTCATTTTTTTGATCTGATTCTCAATTTAAGTTTGATTTCTATATAACCTCATAGTATAGGGGATTTAGTATGAATTATATTATTCATGTTTACCTTTATGAAAATAATCGTTTTTTCTAAATATATTCCCTCTACTAAAATATTTTTTGTCATTTATCTCTCTTATTTATTCATGGTAGCATCATGTCACTTGTGACTTCTTTGGGGTATGAAATAATCCCACCCTGTACATGCCCCTTGTGGTTTATGTTGCTTATTCTAGGAATGGAATGAGACTAAAACATGTGTGTTTATTTCAATTATGAGTAAGAGGCCTGAGTGGAGTCATTTAAACTCATTTTTGGAGGTTATGGTGGATAAACAAGGGTTATCCCATGAGACATTAACATATTTAATTCCAAGTCACTCATGGTTTTGGTTTATCTAACCTTATATCTAAATTTATGTATATATTCCTTTTTCTTTCGTTACACAATATTTTAAAAAATTGATGCCTTTGGGATTTAAATTCATGGTATCACATGGTTATATAATGTTTTACAATATAAGTTATTTTTTACCGTACGTACCCTTGTTATCATCTAGATATAATATGAATCCATTAAAGATTGATTTTTTTCATGCCTAATGTGGTAAATGGTAAAATTTTATTTATTTCTCTATAAATTTTTTAATATTTTCTTCTTTGGTATATTTTTTTATTCCAATGATTTTAATGATATCATTTAGTATTGGTATTTTTTTCCTTGTTAGTTTTGTTTCAATGAACATTGTATTGTAATATAGCATCAGAAAATGATCATTTGATGTTATCCAGTTACATGATGAAAATATTTTTGAAGAGTAATTGATAAAGTCAATTCTTTATAAAAAAAATTGAGAGTATTATTAAAACATAATGTTTCCTGAATCATGTACTCCTTCACCAATATATATTTAACAAAATTATATCTCATTACTATGAATGATATGTATAACATGTGGAGGAATTATTGTGGATAGTTGAATATAAAATCATAAATAAGCTATTATTGTGGAAATGATTTATTAAGATGGATTTAGTGTATAATTATGATGTTGATACTGTATTCATGTAAAAATAACATAATTTTTGTATAATGTATTCAATGTGACGGATTGCATTCCCATAATGTGAAAAACCATATTCATCACATAAAGGAGAGGTGAAATCAGTACTAATTTCATTTTTGTTATATTAATTATGAGTATAGGATTAATTTTATTTTAATTTTATTGGTATAAGTGATCAATAAAAAAACTAGAAAAATCATGATGTGTTAGGTTTCGAAATCCAATGATTGGTATACAACATGATCAATATTTGTTAAAACATAATATGTTTTTTATTCACCATGTCATATGTTTTAGATGTATTATTTCAATTTAAAGAAATATGTGTGAAAATAAAATTCTACATGTCATGTTGATTAATATATTTTAACTTATTTAAATATCATCTAAAACATTTCACATTTAAATTTTATATTTGAAAATTGATTTTACATTTTTAGAAATACTTGATTGAAATTATTTGTTTTTTTATAAACATGTCATTTTGAATAAATTATGTCAATTTTAATGAAAACACATATATGGATTTTTCATGGATATTGTTCTGCAACAAAAATGACTAAAAGAAGAAAAAATAAATTTAAAAATCAACATCACATCTATCATATATAATTAAAAATATTGTTTATTTTTAAAAAAATTAGGGGATATAGTAAAATACCACCTTATATAAAGAGATCTTTTGGAATATAGAAGTTAGGAATGAAGGATGATAAACAGTGAAAATTAGTTCATGAAACACACAAAAAAATAGTTTCTTTATATATGAACTATATTAATTATTATCCATAAGTTTTATCACATTGAAATGAATGTCTATACAATATTAAATAAGATCAAAGATTCCTTTAATTGATAAATTATTTTTAAGTTTATTATTATACATTAATGTTTACATACAAGTTTCAATGGAAATTTTTCTATTTTGATTAAGGAAGAAGATATTCGTTCAAAATGTGTAGAATATGTTGATATATTTCTGATATTAAGGTGTTTATTAAGTGAATCAAAGATTATATTATTCATTTAAGGTGATTTAATAATATAGAGATAGAGGAAAAAACTTTATTTCTATGTGACTTTGATATTATCATTGTACTTATAAAGGGGTATTCTTTAGTCAATACACATAACTTTTATATGAGTATATAGATATTCCATGAACATTGTACTCAATATATAAAACTACTGAATCATGTGAAAATGGATTCATCCATGTCATTCTAATTTTGTAGTCATTCTATCATCATGTTGAATATTATAAATAGTTATTTCCAATATTAGTTTTATTTAACCATGATCATTAAATTAAGGAATAAAAAAACTCTTAATTTTTCTATCATTTAAATAGTGTTTAATTTTTTTTCAAATGAATGGAAGTAAAATATATATTTTTATAAATTAATTACACATTGTGTACTTAATTTAATACATTATATATATATATATATTAAATAATATGTGGGGAATAAGAAATATTCCACTACAAAGGATATGAAATTACCATTAATTAGTCATTATGACTGAAATCTCAATGATTAAGATGGAAAAAATAATATATTTAAGAATAATATTAATGGATTAAAGAATCATAAATTTCAATGTATTAAAAAATATTTTATCATGTATATTAAGATGAGTTGATTCATTATTGGACAATTATAAGAATATCCTCATGTTGATGTTGTGATATAATGATTATATTTATTTTAATAGTTTATATTGAAAATGATTCATCCATTTAAGAGACGAATATATTTGAGAAAACATAAGATGATATTAATTAAATAATATTGGTTTTTTATGATTTCATAATTAAAGAGATTACAAAACATAGATGTAGAATAATAACTAATTTTTCACATTTAATTTTTATGTGACTATATATTGTTGAAGAAACATTGAAAATTTATTGATAATAGATTGTTTTAATTCAATATAGAGACATATGTGGCATAATTAAATTCTAGATAACATATTTTTAGTTTATAATGTTCATACTGATTATTCATTGGAATTAAAATATGTTGGTGGAATATTTTGGTCAGTAATAATAGCGTATAATGAATATGTAATCTCTAAATGTGTTTGTATACTACCAAAATAAACAATTCTATAATTAGGTTTAGTAACATAAAAAAAATTTATTTTAGGATGATGAAATATAAGGTTAAATTAAGTATTTTTAGAATGTTTTTTTACAAGGATTAAATATTCTAAAAAATTAAATTATTAATTAAAAAAAATAAATATATTTTTATTGGAAAAATTGTATAAAAAATGTTGGAATCCTAAAAGTAGTTTAGAAATAAAATATAAAGAAATTGTAACATCGTTTGAGCTCTAGGACCAATCAAATAGAATCTTGGAAAACAAAATACATGCATTAAAACATTTTAAACATAGGTTTTATAATAGCCGATGTGAAATACAAGCTTCCAATATCAGTTTTATAAAAATTAATTTGAACCACTAACATTTCACATTTGTTTTTTAAACAAACTGATTTTAAAATTAATATTTTGGGAATTTAAAAAAAACACATATGAAAAATGTCTAGAAACAAGGTAATAAATATTCAAAGGATCAATTTGAAGGTTCATGAAGGTAAAAAATGATTATGGGTAAATATTTATTGTTATTTGAAGTTCTACTTATTGATGAAATTATATAAAATTGATAAACTTTTGATTTCTATAATATATGATCTATAACTCAGTTTGAGATCAAATACTAGTCAGATATTACACATGGAAATGAACTACACGTTTTCAAACATTATTCAAATTGGTAGTCAAATAACCAAATTGAAAAAGTCCTTAAGATTGCCTTTCACATTAGAAATTTATAAATGACCTTAAAAAGTCTTGAATATTGAATTTTCTTGTCAGTTCTTACACAAATGATTTATAAAATAAAAGAAAATCGATTTTTATATTGGTTATATAAGAAAAAATGTGATAAAATAATTTCAGAATATTTTCACATCAGTTCTTAAAAACAAATTGGAAAATGGCGATTTTAAAAACACTATTTGTAATATTGAATACAAAAGGAACAAAACAACCAAATTAAAATTCACATGAGTATGAAACAATTAACTCTATAAAAAGAAAATTTTAATATTACATCCATTATTAATTGGTATTTAGATATTATTATATAATAATATATGATGTTATTAATATTTAAATAAGTTTTAAATATAATTGTAATATATTTATAATTATTATATAAGAATATAGACAACTTTTAAAACATATAGTTCATGTTGAAAGGGTTTTCATATAACATTTTTTAGACATATGCATATTCACCACCTATTTAATTTATATGATACAAATAAAACAAATTTTATAGAATATATCATTCATACTTTTATATTCCTAATATTAAAATTTTTAATCAATGTTATTTATTTCACAGGGATGTGATTGAAATGATTCCAATGTTGTAAATGATTTATGTTACAATCAATATTTTTATCTAAATTGGTTATGATTATGTTTTTTATTATTTTTTATGATTAGAAATATTTCTATAATAACATGGTTTTTATTATTCTATACTTTTTTATAGATATTATATGATTTCCTTTAATTTAACTCTATTTCTTTACTTAGATATTGAATGAATATTTTTCATGAAAATTGACATTATTTCAATATTCTGTCAAAAATCCATTCACTTCCACGACCATGTTTTCTATGAAATGTTCTCAATAAATTTCATAATTCTATCCTATTTATTTTTAAACACATTTATCCCCATATCTAGTTGTTTCCATAAAATTCAAGGATTATTTGTATCATTTTTTTAATGATATACATTTTTCTTTTGAATAAATTAGTAAATGAATGTTTTCGTTAACATAAATGGCCTCTAAAAAATTTATAAGAGTTAATACAACTCAAATATTTTACTATCCATCAATAAAATTCGTAGATCAATAATAATAAATATTATTCCATGAAATATTGTTGATATTTGGGGTTATTATAAGTTATTTCAAAATTAAAAAATTCTTCACTCAAAAAACTTCTAGTTATATTTTAATAATATTTTTCATATTTGTTAACATTAATTAATGTTAATTATAATTTACTAAGTATATAATACAAATAATATTTCATTATTCATTCTGTAGATATTGTATTATTATGAGGAAGATATATTTCTGAAATCCGTTTATTTTAATTGGGTTATGGTATGATGAATATTTGAATTTTTTATGAAAACCATTCTTTTACAGGTTAAGATTTATGATCAATGTTTTTGGATCATTTAGAACATAGAAATATGTATTATGATAATGTGACATGTGGAAATATATTTTTATAACCCACCAATTAATTGGTTGAAGATGAATATCTCATTAGTTACTATTGGCAATACTAGGGAGTCATCAATGTATAGTAAGGGTAACTATCCTCTATGAAAGCCATAGTAGTGAACTTGTACTAATGATGCGATAAAATCGATATTAAACCCAATAAACCACAATAGAATTGGATCCGATACCTGACTATCTAATTAATTTTATATGAGTATATTTATTTTAAAATAATTTATCTTATGAAAATTTTATTCTCTCATGACTGAAGGTATATGATTCATTTAATTATAATGTATTACAAAATACCATGAGTTTTTACAAGATACAACATTTTTATCTGTGATATGATGGTTATAGATTTTCAACAGATAAACTCTTATTCTAAAAAAATTATACTCTAATTATTTTATATTGATCATTAATATCATACTTTTAAACCTTTATCACGAATTTGAGTTCACCATTTATTATGTTTCCCTTTCCCCAGGATATGAATTAAAATATTATGTATGACTGAGTTAAGAGGAGTCCTAGTTATAAATAACATAGTGGGAGAGGATGTGTTACTACTATTACTTTGTTACTTATGCAACCTAGTATATATATACAACAAAACTATAACTTTATGATATGGAAAAAATGATATGTAAATAATATTTATAAAATAAAATCTAATATTTATCATTGTAATATATTGGTTACTATAGTTTGGACTGTAGAATGAATTATTTACAATTTAAATATGGAATTAGAATAATTAATTGATAAACCATAGAAAAAAAACATATATTGATTATTATCATAGGTTATAGTAAATAATGGAATGGGTTTTCTCAAAAAAATCCATGTATAACTACTACAAGGGGAATGGATTTCAAAATTGAAAACTCTAAGGGTAATATACATAAAAAGTGTAAGTGGAGTTGGTATTGACCACCATTTTAGTATAAAATGAGTGTTTCATTACTGTGAACCTTGTTTTAATCTATTTATGATATTAGTGTGTGAACTAATGTCTAATATATGATAAACCACAGGTGTGGTAGATAACAAAGAGGGTGTCAATATTTAAATTTCTAATATATGATATTCATTATTATATTATTTCACAATATGATTATTTTTTATCATTATAGGATACTTGGATTTATTCAATAGTTAAAACCACAGAAAACTATGTTAAATAGGAATTTTTTGTCTATGTGGTGATAATGAGAAGGAAAATTGCATGAAGACCAAAGTGAAATACATTTTGATTATTCATAATCATTAATCTTGATATATTATTTATAAACATAACATTAACAAACTATTTGGATAAAAAAAATAATTCTATATTCTTGGATCATATATGATTGGAACCATGGATGAAATAAGGTGAAATTTTTATCATGTCCAAAATTTGTAATTTGTTTCCTAATAAAATGTATCAATGTTAAATGAAAATGTTTTATTTGTTGATAATAAGGTACTAGGTCAATTATTTTTTGATAGAAAACAATGAATATGATAGAAGAAAATGAATTTGTTTATAGGCCACTATTTATCATTAGTTTCCATAAATTTGAGGAACATATGGATCATCCATGTAATTTACCTCTTTTAAAGACTAACTCCACGAATAAGAAAATTATTATAGCATATTGTTGTTTTTATAATTTCCCTTAGGGAAATCTTATAGATGTTGAATATTATGTTATTTTAGGAATGGATTGGATTCTTTTATATAAACCACATATTAATTTATAGGTAAGGGATACTTCATTTGAAATTAAATAATATCGTTTGATAATATTTAATTTTGTTGATAAATATGATATTCTAATGTAATCGACAATAATTTTATGATTCTTGATTACAATTCAATTTTGTGATCTTCTTAAATTGATATGAATAAATTCTACAACAAAATTTTTCCTATTATTTGAGATATTATTGATGTTCAATAATAAATGATCTCTATTATTCCTTTAAATTATGATGTTACCTCCATCCATATATTTTTCATTTTCTGAAGGCACTTTTTCCAATTTAGTGGGAACCTGAACAAAATTCATACCAAGTTAAAAAAACCATCTCCCTCAGAACCCACCAATATTTTTTTTAAATTATAGCACCATAAATAGGACAACCACCAAAACATCACACTAGAATTTATAAGAAGAATGAAATTCTTATTTCAAATCAAACCATTCCTCGATCATCACACCACGGAATTTGCAGGTCGCAATCACCAGATAATTCAGAAACCTCAATCAGCTCCTCGAGAAGCACGTCCATCACACCTGAATCACATCACCACTAAATAACATTCTCAAATGCAAATAGGGAAAAAACCATTGTTATAGTATCCTGGAAACCATCAGAACCACTACCTGTAGCCATTGAGAACATCTAATAACTCAATCCATCAATAATGGAGAAAACAGCACCACCACAAGTGTTCCACTAGAATGATGTCATAAAATCCAACAACACCTCCCAAATCATCATTCCATATCTTCGCACCAGACATACTCATACAGGATTGTAGGAATGTGAATCCATGGTAGAGTTGAGTGGACTAACAACACAATCAAGTAGCATGTTGTAAGTAGACCGAACCAAAAAAAACCAGGTAATGTGAAACTCACAATATAAAATAAAATACAAAATAACGCGAGAAAAAACACCAACACTATACGTATTCATCAGTATCGAGGAATAAAAAAAAATTACCACCAATCCAAAGACTAAATAGAATCGAATAATAGAGAATGAATAGGGCAAGGACTATAGTAGTGTGTCTCGACCGTGAACCACCATCACCTCTCAAACCAATATGAAATAATGCTATATGAGACAAAATGGGCTTTGGAACAATGTATCTAGTCTAAAGAGTATTAGTGGTTCATGATAGAAGGCCAAAAAACAAGGATTCAGAAGCCCAGATAAGGAAATAACAGAAAAAAGATACTATGGGTGGAGAACCAAGGGTATAGACAATAGGAGGACAAGAAAAGGAAAAACTCACTATCAATGAAGCATGATAATAACTTATATCACCAAAGATAATAGTCCCCTCTGAAATGGATATCCAAGGAAAACCAAATGACATGACATAGAAGAATCATGGGAAATCCAAACGAGGTAATAATGAAAAGGATGTTTGAGATAGTGCTTCATCTCCAGATAGAGGAAAACCCATGGAGGTGAGGGGAGTTCTAAGGTAGCCCATCAGGAGAGAATTGAGACATCTGAATTATGATGATTATATTTCAATAAAACTCATACATGGTGCTATGAAAATTTCATAGAATCCATATAGAATGTACGTGATTATGTTGTGGGTATAGAAGAAGCTATTCTAGAATAATAATTAGAAGGGATTCATTCATGAATTTCCACCAATATGAAGTTAATTTGTCCATTATATTAATAAGAATGATGGATCAATGAATATATCTATTGATTATCATGAACATACCAAAATTAAATAAATAATCACTATCATATTTCTAGAAGTACTACTATGATTGATATCATTACTTCTATTAGTTATGTTGGATATTATCGACACACAAGGTATAATTTAACAGTGATATCTTATCAACTAAACAAGAGTACATAAGTTGGATCAATGTTTATTTGAACAAATTAACAAGATGGAGATTTCATGGAATAAAATAGGAGGTTAGTTGGTGCACCAGTGCATGAATAACTAAATAGAGGAAAACGTTTTTTCATTTATATTGATGCATTGATGATGGTGTTAGGATGCACAATAATGTAATATGATATACTTATAACATATTCATGAAAGTAATTGATGATTCAATATCATTATTACCCAAATCATGATTTAATCGTAGGTATGGTATTTTTTACACTAATGTTACAAATGAGTTATCATTGTGAAAAAATCATTGAAATGTAAAATTATTTTTAATATTTAATATATATATTCACTGAAAAATAGTTTAATATGGAGAAAAAATATTTTTGGACTTGAATAATGTTTATTTTCTTCAATATATTACTACCCTATAAAAGTGAAAAAGGTTTCCAATTAATTTCTACAAAAATATTACACTATATTATATATGATGTCGATAAAAATGGGATATAATATTTATGGATTTGAAATGTAAGGATAAATAAATATTAATGGAAACAGATAAATATTATATTGTAAAAAATTTTGGTCAACCATAAATATATGAGATGTTTAATGTGGTTTAGATATATGATACACCGTTGAAAAATATGGAACGATATGTAAAATATTTGTACCATGACTGTGATGGAATTATATAGTTCAACATTTATATATGGGTTCTATCAAAATATAATTTTGAAAAGGAGTTTTTCAATGATGATTATAGTTTAAAATTCTCCCTTCACAAATGATGTTTGATGAAATATATATATATAAATGAGTATTTTTTGTGGGATCCCATGAAGAGAGATATGGGTGATTATATATCTAGGATCATTTTATTTCAACATTTTATGGATAACATAACGAATTCTATGGGGATGTTATAACCATTCCCCACAGTTGAATAGAAATAGGAAAATTTCACTATGTATTGTTTAATTACACTCTAAACATATCTAATGGTCATAATGATATTTAGATTATAGTTATCACCTTATTAATTTTTCACAATTAATTAATATTTGAAAATATTTTTGTCTTTATAGTATTCAAAGAATAAATGTTACTAATGTGGTATGGAGAAAGGGAGATCCACATTATATATTTTTTAATTAGGATCCAATGTCTACGAAAAAGTAATGTATAATATTTATAATCATCTAAATTCAAAATTGTGTTTTAGTACTACCAATCATTCTTAGAAAAAATTTATGTTTAGGAGAACCATTCAAAAACCTGGAAGATATATTGAGGAGTTTCTATCTAGAATTAAATGTTTTTTAGGATAAAAACATTCATAGTGTATGGCTTTAAATAAAAAATAACCTCAAGTTAATAAGTATGATGGATCCTTATAAATGCATCAATTGAAATAAGTATAAACCACAAACATGAATGGAGAACGTTAAATAAAGAATGTTATTACGAATTGAGATAACTATGTAAATTTCTGAGCATGTTAGAGGAATTATATGACCATATTTATCATTATTAAGATTTTATTATTGATTAATTACATAATAATACATATATTACAACCTAGAATATCGATAAATATAGTTTATTCGGGTACTAAGGTACATTACATAAAACATATAAAAAGGGAGTATATCATCATTATTGAAAAACTCCTTAATATGCACATAAATTCCACCATTCATAAAACAACATGTATATTTTGGAAATATATATATGAACTGGATGGGTTATAAATACAATTAATGAATTAAAAAAATAGTAACTTTTTATATGTATTAAATGTTATACAATATTAAATTTAGTGGCATATAAATGGGATGAGACTCGTAAAACTGAACACTGAGGCAATATTTAGCATGACAACATAATGGAAATATGTGAAAGTGGGAATAACATTAAAAATGAAATAATAATCATAACTCAAGGTTAAACTCTATGAAATTATAACCTAATGTGGTTTGGATAACTTCTCATGAAGCATAAAAGGTGTCTACTCAGACCAAAATATTACCCTAGGCATTGGAGTGTTATCTTGGTGCACCCATAATAAGAATATTCTTTACATGCATAAGTGTGCCATATATTTATCAAACAGAAGAACTTATATCATTAAATTTGTTATCAAGATTATTAATATTGGGTTATATACCTGGAAATACATATTTAATTTAGTATACATACAATAAATTTAATAACAGTGATTAGAAATGGGTATTGGTATGAAGAACACAAATTTTCATCATAGAATATATTAGTGACATTTTTTTTCATAATTAATGTAGAAATCCATGATTAATAAAATATTTTAATTTTAGGGAATGATGTAATTTTTAACATTGATGATATACGTAAAAAATTATGTATATGTCATAATGTAATCCAAAATGAAAAATTGTGATTTAATAGGTATAAAAAAATCATGTTATCTGAATGGATAATTTTCCATGAAAAATTATAGGATAAATTCAGAAGTATACTAGGGGTACATTATGGACACTAGAATGGATTAATGAGAATGAAATGGATCACTAGTTAATTGTAAACATAAGTGTATTAATATAGATTCAAAAATTCATATCCAAAAAATATTAATTGAATGAGTAAGTGTATTACATAAATGTGGTGTTTGAATAAAGAGGATAATGTAAGCATCCTATACATTGAGTGGGTGTTTCCAAAATTTAGGTAGGAGATTATTTAGAGTGTGTGGTTACACAAAGAATAATCTATAAATGATATTTCAGATACATAATGATCACAAATCTTCTTCAGTTTAGATGAATTGGAGGTTGATGGGTTTATATATAAAACGAGATGGGGGTTCACTATTATTTCCAAAACATAGGTTTCAAAAACACTATAATAAAGTAATAATAATCGAAAACCACACCATGTTTCATTACCCTATTTTCTTCCAAATATTATTGGTTTAATTTATTTTGTAATTCATGTGATAAAAATCATACAATATTACCCTTATCGATGATTGATTGAGTCATGATTAAAATGAATGTATTCTAAAACAGTAAAATAAAATATATGTTTTATTATATTAATAATGGTTTTATAAAATTACTCAAATAACCTCACATTATTATAATTACAATATATATATATGGTCATGGATAATATTCATAACATTTGTTACATCACTTTTATGTCATTATGATGTTATGATACAAAAAATATATTTGTACCATATTTTATTTTTACTGAAAAATTCAACTACTTTATATTAAAAAAATTATTATTTTATTTTTTTACATGATAATTTGAAATATAATATTTTTATATCAAAATATTATCTAAATAATTTAATTTTTAATTTTAAAAAATAATAGAAATTTGTTGTCAAATTCATTGTTTTTATATTAATATTTTTTTAACCCCTACAAAAAATAAATTTTACATCATAAATATTATATTATCTAGTATATATAATATTAATTATTAGTTTTTTTTATATTTTGTTTTAAAATTTTTTATTCATTAAAAATAATATCTTAATTGAAATTTGGGTAATATAGAAAAATACAATTTATGTTATATCAAAAAATCATTTATAGAGTAACAAAAATACTGAGTTTGTATATTAATTAATATATTTGAATTAAAAAATCAATACTAATATTATCAATTTACTAATAAATAACAATTTATTACAATATCATTCACCTTGATGGTATGGTGTGTGATGGTTAGATTTTAAAGGGGTGGTTGTGTTGGAATGGTTTGTGTCATGATCCATATTAGCTAAATAATATATAGTAAATGATTTTAGTAATTAATTTAATTTTATAAAACTTATTAGGATTTTGTAAGAAAATATACTATTGAGGCTATCTCCCTAGTAAGGTCAACCACATTGGCATCATAAGGTACGATTAAACTGTTCATGTCCATCACTTCTTTTTTAAGTTTCCATTGGATTTATCAAATCCCTATAATTATACCAATTATATGATCACTAGAAAATGAATATATTATCAATAGTTTACATTCCTAATAGTCATTTAAATAGAAATGGATATAATAAAAACAAATAATTTTGTGTGTTTTTTATAACCATAATTTAGAATTTAATTCAATAACAAAGGGAATTTAATTTTTAAATGTTTGGGTCATTACATCCTCACCCCTTCAAAATATTTTCCCTCGATTTTTTTATTTTATGAAACAGATGAGGGTAATTTTATTTGGGAAATTATATATATTATAAACAAAATGAAATAAGGGGAACATCATTATTATTAAAAACGTCCTATTTAGATCAAAATATTCCATCATTATTCAAAGGGTATGGGTTATCCTCTGGACACACATAATAATGGGTGAGAATTTAAAAAAAGTATGGGAATAATAATATCCTCACAAGATGATAATATGTACATTTTAGACAATAATAATTTTAATGTGACATAGAAGGGGTGAGAGTTATATTATATGATAGATGGAATGATGTATCATGATTACATTAATGAACCATGTGAATGTGGAAACAACCTTAAATATGATATCCTAATAATTATTCATGTTAAACCCCCCAAGATATCATGACTTAATGTCCAATGGATATCATCTTATTCACTATATATGGAATTTAATTTGTTCAATAAATTATACAATTCATTGGAGTGATATATGAGTACACACATAACAATAAAATCATGTACATGAAAAAATGTTTCACATAGATCATAAAACATAAGAAAATATTTCATCCCATTAAATCTATGATATTTCATGTGTCACAATATTTTTTTGGATTATTTTTTCTTATGATGGAGTAGGTTAGAGAGTTTTTAGATGAATGGTCATAATTTTTTAGAGACTTTTTAGAAATTTCATTGTTATCCATCATGGTTAGTAGTTATTCTGCGGTGCGAGTGTGGGTTCCCAAGCCAGTAGGATCTATGGTGCATGGGTTATTCATGGAATGTTGATATGTGGTACATTAATGAGATTTGGATCTATAATTTAATAGTGGTGATGTGCATGGTATGTGCATTGATTTCATAATAGTGTATCTTCATAGTAATTACAATGTGGGTGAACCTTTCCTAGGTAGTGTTCTATGCATGGTTAGTGCATGGTTTGGTAATCCCTACTCAAACCATGAATGTTTCTATAATTTAATTTTTTTTATTATCGTTTTTTTATTGTTTTCCGTCTTATTTTCACTCCCGTATTTTCCACTGTGTTCTTCTTAAAAGGACCTCCTCCCATACTCTTCCGCAAACTCCTATAACCCCCACTCAGATCCCACTTCAACTTGCGATATCGCTAGATTTATTTCGATTTCATTGTTAAAACATCAACATTAGATATGTTACCCCTCCCTTATCCAACTTTTGGCCAATTTTCCATATCTATATTTCGTGTTTATTTTCTTCCAAACTCTAGGGTTATGGTTGACCATTTTTTTTCATCAATTTTAAGTGTGAGCAAATGGCCTCCCATGTTCCACATTATTAGTGTTTTGATATGAACCACCAAAGGTTATGAATTATAGATCATTTTGGTTATCCATAACACCTCACAGTAGGATTAATCACAATTCATTGTCTCTCCATTTATTATTTAGGTTATATTGGATATATTGAGTTACTAGTATATTTATGTATTGTGTTTTGGTCATCCTTGATTCAGGTTTGAGTCACCATAGTCGAAGGAAACGTACCTACGTATGCATAAATAATATATATATATATATATAAGTTACAGTATTATATATAAATTCACCAATTTAAATAGGAATATATATATATATTGGGGCTAGTTATGGTTGTGAATATATATGAACAAATCATACATGTGTAAGTGGAAATTATTATATGCATACATAATCAAATATGTAAGGATCTTATTATACATATTTATCTCCAAGAGAATATGTACATAGGTTCTATGTGTCATTGGGTATATATGAGGGTGAATATGCTTGGATTTGTTGAAGAGAATATTCATTTTGTCCCTGAGGAAACTAATATGTCTCTATGTTTTCTAACATGTTCCTCTTGTTCTTGAGGTTGGTTTTTCCTTCAATTTCATTTACTTTTTAAATTTTAATATGTATGGGAATTTTTTATATTCCTTTTATCTAAGTACACATATATGAATTTCTATGGGGTGTGCTGGATCCATTTCGATGTGTATTTTACATGACATAGTTGGTGTTTCATTTCAAATTTAAGTTCATTAATTGAAAATGCATTTTTTTATTAAATTCCTTAATGAAAAAACATTGGCGCTAATTGAAATGGGATTGATCAGTGGGTGATACATTTTAAATGTTTCATAAACCTGTCTTATTTTTCATTATGTTAATTTATGTTTTTAAAGGGAATTTTATTCTTAACTTTGGGTGTTGACCTCAAATTACATAAAACAGAGTTATTAGTTTTAAATCAAATGAGTATTTGAATTTTTTTAGTTGTTTATCATTTATTAGAAATGTATAGTTTGTTAATCTAACTTTCATTCGATTGAAATGAAAATGGATTGTTCATTTTTTTGTTAATTGAATTGTGGAAATAAACATTTTATGAAATGTATTAGTTTTTTAACACTCATATAATTTTTTATGCTGTATTTTTTTGAATGTGTGATGCAGGAATGTCCTTCAACATCTATATAATTTTTAATGAATAAAGTCAATTCCTGAGAGGGAATTTGACATTCATTCAAGGCTAGTATTATTCCTCTAGAGTTAATGGGTGAATAACATTATAATGGAGAACATGGTTTAAAAATGGGGTCTTATACATTATTCATGTTCGATAAAAATTACAATGACTGTTCTAATTGTGAAATGCACTGGAACATTGGGATTTAGTTGAAATGGATCTTTAATGGGTCTTAGTTTTTTGTTTTTATGGGGTTAATGTTTTGTAAATTGTTGATTGGTTTTATAATGTAATAAATAGAGTTTCCCTTTGACATATTTGGTTGTGGAGTTGGCCTCTTTTTATTTTGATTTTGGGTTCCCATGGTGAGAAATGATTGACTGATTGATTAAATTCTAAATTAAAACCATCATGATCCCCTAGGGGTGTAATGAGAATGTCAAGGATGTGATTCAGGATACCTATAGGGATATTTGTATTCGTTAGGTTGGGTTTTTTTTTTGTAAAAAAATATATGATTTTTGATATATATTTATAAAAACTAGAATTTATATATCTAATATGTTATCTTTGGATTATGAAAGGAAATTATTAAAATTTGGATTTTATGGTTAACATGGTTTTTAAATGTAACTGATGTCAATTATTCACAATTTGTTTTATGTAATGAGGTATTGTTAAGTATAATGTTAAAGGGTAAATGATATATTACATGAATATGGTCAGATGATCAAGAGTAATAGAATCAAAATTATTTATGAATTGATGAATTAAGAATTATCAATGTTATGTTATTGTTTAACTATGGTTGTGAAATTCTATATGTGGTAAATGTTTATATAATTATGTGTAAATGGATTTTAGGAGTATATGATATTTGAATGAGGATCATCATACAGATTGGGTTGTACTGATGCTCTATCCCCCATCCCTGGAATGCATGGGTTAGAGAGTTTGATTGATTTTTTATTCCTCTAACACATGCATTTGATGAGACTAACAAAAATAATTCACTATGGTATGTGTTATATACTACTTGGAATGATGATTCATGGTACACCTAATAGACTACATTGATAGATCCTCCATAGTATGTGGGATAAAATTATCTGGAAATGACTTCCCTAGTGAGATATGGAACATGAATTACCCCTTTATAAAAATAAGTTGAATGGAATATGCCATATTGTAATGGATGTAATTGGATAACAATTGAACTAATGATGAAAATGATTAAATTAAATATTAAAAACTAACTCCACCATATTTATTTTAATTTATATTGTATTTCATTTATCAACCACATTGTTTATACCATTATCTAACCTAGTGGTTGGGATGATTGAACATGGTGTTCCAGTTCCCTTAGGATATCTTTAGCTAGTTTAGTCATGTTTGTTTTCAAGATGTATTTTTAAGAGCTAAGAAATATATGATGTAATGAGGTATATCATGACCATTTTTTCATTTATATCATATTTATGTTTATCTCATCTTTTCAATTACTTTTTTAAAAATTTGGGCACATGCATAGAAGTGGCCTTGTTGATTATTTTGGCCAAGTTGGAAAATGTTTTAATGTTATATTTTTTTATTTGAATAAAACAATCATGTTGTTTTTGTGAAAATAAAATTCTCCACATGTTTTTTATTTGTCTTAGGAATGTGTCTTGTTATTCAAACACATGTGTCCAGTTTTGGAATATAATGAAAATGTTTTGGATGTTTCCTATTGATCTAATTTTATTTAATGAGAGGATTATGATTCTATATAGGACATGATAAATTTATTTTCAAACAATTATTTTTTATCCATAAATAACCAATATCATAGTTTGTGGGTTGTGGTGACCTATTAGTATTTTATCTCTCGTATATATCATTCTTGGCTCTCAAATAGATTAATTTGTTTCTTTATGGGTGGTGTCAGTGACAGGTGGGTGGAGATGATTGTTGGCTAAGCTCAATTTAGTTAGTTCTCCATTTATTCATCATTTTAGATATTTATTTTAGTTATTCTATTTATATATAGCATGTTTTCATACTTATTTAATTATTTTTGATATCTTATTTATATATTTCTTTCATTAAACATAATTTTTGGTGAAATAATTCCAAAAAAATTTCTATTGATTCCACATAGCTAGTCACCAGCTTTGGGGTACATGTAACTCCCTTTGTGTGTTTTGTCTAATTAGGTTTGGTGTTGAGTAGTATGTAATCTTAGGCTGTTTCATTACAAAATAGTATCAGATCCAATATTCCAAATGTGACTTAGTATTTTAATATCGCATGTTATTTTTGGATTTGTTGGTAAAGGGAAAACCTTAGATAACAAAGTTTGAGATTTTTTGGAAGGTAGAGTATAACTATCTATTTCATGTCTTGTTCCTCTATCTACCGGGGAATAATGGGTTTTGAATCATAGAGTGGATGCTGTTTTGGTACTTTCTTATTGATTAATTTCATTTTTGTTTTTATCCCCTTTGAGTAGGTCAGAGATATTAGAGGTGTCTCTTTTTCATATGGTGTAAAAGAAGAAAAACATGATCTTTTTTGATGGAACATGTTTATTGGTAAACCATCTGGTTCCCATGTAGTCATGTTTTCCTCTTAACCAGTGTATGTTGAATTGTTGTCTCATAGACCTCCAACTATGGGACCAATGGATTTATAACCTTATCCCATCTATAATTGTCCTTTATTTATTCCTATTGATACTATATTTACCCATGGTTTGAATTTGGAATGATAGATGAAGATTTAGTAGTGTTTTGGGATTCATTTTTTTATACACATGTCAGTTTTGGTGTAGTATTTGTGTGTCATTGGTTTTGTGAAATCTTGATTGAGAAATGAATAAAAGGGGATTTTGAGGAATGAATTCAACATCCAATATTGTTTTATAGAAAATAAGGAAGGGGGAATTTCTGTTGTTTCATGGAATGGTTTACAAAGGTTATTTGGGGAGGAAATGGTGTTTCTAAAAGGAATGTGATATTTGAATGAACAACCTCAGGGGATTGGTTTTCAAAATTAAATGGAATTCACAATATGATTTATTATGTATTACCATGTTAGGTAAATATGTGGGTTATACAATGGTAGTTTTCATTCAATATTGGAATTATGGTTTTTTTAAAAATCCTACTTGGATGGTGATTTTTAAAATTCATTGGTAAACGTGATGTTTTCAAAGGAAATGATCATTTAGTGTATTTTTTGGTTCCTCCATTGAGGATTGTTGTTCTCTTTGTTATGAATTAATTTTTTATTACTTTTTTTATATGGTATCATTATATTTCTTTAATGGGGGATGAATTATTCAGATACCTATCAAATGTCATTGTGTATTTCCCCTAGAATGGTTGAAAGGGTTTCTTTTGATCTGGTGCCTATTCTCACTTTGAGTGGGGTTGTGGATGTGAAACCCTCCTTGTGATAATCTTTTGAGCAATTTCATGTCAA
Source organism: Viscum album (assembly GCA_963277665.1). Taxonomy (NCBI): domain Eukaryota; kingdom Viridiplantae; phylum Streptophyta; class Magnoliopsida; order Santalales; family Viscaceae; genus Viscum; species Viscum album. Next base: position 837,887,191 of record OY728138.1, read on the forward strand.
CTTTATTCATGTTTTTTTAAGTGAGAATCATTGGGAAGCATTTATCATGGTGGTTTTGATGCAGATCCTGGATATTTTGATGTGGTTATTTAGATATTCTATGTGATGCATCCATTTTCCCATTGAGTCATTAATGATATCAATTTTTGAACATAAGAGATGTCATGTGTGAAAAATTGGGTAACAATGGGTCGATATATAATAATTTAGTTTAGTATACAAGATGGTGTTTAATATGCTCCATATGGTGGTGAAATAAGTTTTAAACACAAGGTTATCGAGATGTGTCATGACCAAAGGTGAAGTATCATGTCATATTTTGTTGGTACTTGTGAAAATTCATTCATACATGGGAGTGGATGTGAGTTTTCATGAGAATGTGTCTCTCATAGATGTTTATTTATTCATGGATATGTCTTTACAATGTTCTATTTAGTAACAAAATTTTATAAGAACACTAATTGGTTGAGAGGCTATGTTAATAACTGTCTTATTGAATAATATTTATTTTTTGAGTTCTGTATTTTCATAGTACAACGAAGATGTATAAGCTTATTAGATTATTGTTGTGATTGTTTATGAGGATTTTTTTCATTTCCATTGTGGTTAATCACGTTTCAAATTTCTATTGTTTAAGGTATATTTATAACATTATTTTTTTAACCTATATTCATTACATTATGGGGATAGAAAGTGGAATGGTGGAGATATTGTGACAAAGTTGGATTCACGTTGTATTATTTTTGATTGCATAGTTTTCTTATGGGTGGGTTGGAGATACAATAATTTCAGAGCTGGAAATTTAATTATTTTTATGATTTTTTGTTGTTGGATGGTTATCCCAAACAGGTAGAGGAAATATTGTGATTTACATGTGAGTGTCTAGGTGTGTCTAAGGTAGGGCACATGACTTATAAATTGTATATTAAACCACAAAATAATCATTTGATTTGATAATATATGTTTAATGTGCCATGTGGAATATTTTAATGATAGTTTTCATAATAATTATTTTTTGATGGAGTAATCGTATAAGTGTTCACTCCTAGACAACATAAAACCCACATTTAGTGCACAATTTGGAAAAGAGTGTGCAAACCATGCATGTAATAAAATATAAAAAATTTGTTCAATATTTAATTTTATTTTTATTTTCCTTATTCTTTTCACTTCCCACTTTCCACTATGTGAATCAAGTGTGGCCCTCCTTCCCGATTCATCCATGTGAACCACCTCCCCCTCTCAAATCTGTCTCTTCATGAACATTTCATCATATTTCATCTAGTATCTTGGTTTATACCTTGTTGTATGCTCAGTTCTCCCACTTTAATCCCACTTTTGGATTATTTTTCCTCTCCCAATCACTCCGTTCCATTATTTAGATCCCAATTATTAAGGTCAACATGATATTTTGGTTTCTTGTTCCTTTAATAGTGGATTCAAGGGCATATTGTGTCAATTTTTTTATGTTTTGCTGTTCTCCACTAAAGGTGATGCATTTAAGATCATTTTGGATTTCACCACCAATTATGTTTTTATTTATCTCACTGCATTATCTATCCTTGTTTAATTTGATATATTTTTGTAATTTTGTGATCTAGTAATATATTTTTAGTGCATTTGATTCATCAATGATTTGGTTTTGAGACCTACGAGTTGAAGGCGACAAACCAATGTATGTATAGGTTTGAATATATATATATATATATATATATATATATATATATTTATGGGAGTGTGTGTTTGTGTATGTTCCCCCATTATATATATATTCTCCCATGGTAATATGAATATATATATATATATATATTGGGGCAAGGTTTTCTTAGGTATATATATGAAAAATAAATGTATGTGTTATTGGGAATGTGTATATGGATAATTATAATAATTTATGTTAGAATTATCTATTAAATTTTATGAAAATGAGAATATGTAATAGGTTCTAGGTGTCCTTATATATATATAGTATTTCATTTTCACTTTTGCAGGAAGAACATCATGTTGTGTTCATCAATGAACGTGTCAATTACCGAAGTGTTCCAACATGATCATCACCATATTAAGGTAGGTGTAATAATTTAAATAATGTATTTTTTAATTTAAATATGATCGTTCCATTTTATATTCACATTCAAGAAAATATTTATATATTTATATCTGTATGTTGTTTTCAAACAATTTCTGTGTGTTTTTTATTGGGTATTATTTGTTATTCATGTGAAATTCATGTTCATATATTTAAATTTAATGATTAGATATTTTTGTATATTATTATATGAATTTGGGAATATTTTATATGGTTTTGATAAGAGGTTGATGGTTTTTAAATTGTTCTTAATCAATATTTTCATTTCATTATGGGAATGTAAGGATTGAAGTAGAAAGTGGCCTTCAATATTTGGTGTTGAACTCAAATGACATAAAAAGATGTGTTTATTTTTATTTCAATTTGCGATTTCAAATGAGAGAGTGGTATAACATTCTATTGAAAAGCTATATTGGATTCATTATATGTGTATTCTTGCAAAGCAAAATGGTTTCTATCTTGTTTTCATTTTTTATAGGGTTGATTGTAATGTTTAAAAAAATATGATTTTTAAGCCACACATAATGTTTTTTTTGGCATTTGGGATAGAATAATTAACTTTTTAAATGTTTTTAATTTTCAAATAATAAACCAATTCTATGATGGTGACATTGATATGATTTAAAGGCATAGTTTTTTTAAATAATTGGTAAACATAACTATGCAGTTGAATTTTTTAAAATGGGGTGTTATGCATTTTTAATTTTTGATAAAAATTACAAATAATATTTCTGTTGTGAAATAATATTTTTTTTAATTCATTATGAATTAAATTTTTTGGGAGTCCTTTTAATGTTTTATGGGTTCTGTATTTAAAAAATTTGGTTTGGTTTTATTATATGGAAATAGTGTTTCCCCTTGAAAATTTTGGTTTCAATATATGTCACTTAATATTTTGATTTTGTATACCCTTGGAGAGAAATTATATATATTTTTTCATTAGATTAAAAATTGAAACCATCATGATCCATGTGTGGTTTATGGAGGATTTCAGGATGTGATTGAGGCTACCAATGGGTGTGTCTTTTTCATAAACTTGGGTTCAGTTTGTTTAATGTCAAATTGGTGGCACTTAAGGAATTAAAACCGGGATTTATAGGTTATAAATATGAAAACAGGTTTATAAATGGATATTGGGATAATTGGGTTTCATTTGATAACATACATTTTAAAAGAAATTGATGTTTATTATGCATAATTGATAGAATGAAATGGGGGATTTTTTGGTAAAATGATAATGGGATAATGAGAAAAGATTTCTATAAGTAAACATGTTCATGGTTTAAGGGATGATAATTATTTATGTATTTTTTAGGTTTGAATTGTGAATTTTAGATTATTTTCATACTGTGGTTGTGAAATTTTGTATGCATTAAATTTTTAATGAATCTTATAATCATGGCACGATGGTATGTCGGGTATTGGATAGAGGCACTTCCCATAGGAGAGGTTGATTCAATGCTCTAAACTACACCCCTATAATTCATTGGTTACGAATTCATACTGGGGTTTTATGCCCCTAATTGATGCATTGAATGTACCTACCTAGATATATTGTCTTTGTCTGTATGATACACTAGGTATGTGTGATAGAATTACTTGACTAATTCTCTGAGGTTAGTGGGATATAATTGTTTTGAAATTATTTCCTTTGTTAGATAGAGAAATTGACTTATTCCTTTAGGGATAGTAGTTCACCGACATCAGTTGTAGTATAATGGTTGGAACATCCAAACTATAGAAAAAATTGTGAAAAGTACAAAAGTGAGTAATATTGGTAATAAAACCATGTTTAATATTATTTATCCTGACATAAAATTAGAATAATCTATTTGTTTACCAACTTGTAACCTAGAGGTTGGGATGACCATACAAGGAATTCTTAATCCCTTATGATGGTTTCTAATTTTTTTGTTATTGATTTTTTTTCAGGATTTTTTTAGTTCGATGTTTTATATAATGTAATGAGCTGTGTGGTGGCCATTTTTTCTTTTATTACTTATTGATGTTTATTCCCACATATTCCATGTATTATTTGGATAATTTATCATGAGCTCCAATGTGGACTTGGGTGGTAATTTGAGAATAATAGGAAAATTTTTTAAAGATCTTATTTTTATTTACATGGAACAAGTTTGTTTTTTTATAAGTGAATATGGTTTTCATGGTTTTGATAAGGGATAGGCTGATGGATTGGTTTTGAAATGGGTGTGTGTGTGTGTTTGGTATAGGAAGATAAGGGAAATGTTTTGGATGATTTATATGGATTTTATTTTCTTTCCTAGATATTATAATATATGTAATGTCAAAATTATAAATTTATTTTCAATCTATAATTGATATTTAGCCATATAAAAACAAATAAATATATTAAGCAGGTTTTGGAGATTAGTTGATTTTAGATAACAACTATATATTTATTGGTTCTAAGATGGATACTTTTCATTCATCATGGATGTCCTAGGGAATAGTTTTGTGGATATGTTTAAGGTCTCATTTTGAGTTATTTATTTTTCACATCTTATATTCTGTTAGCTGTTTCTTTTTGTTAGTGTGTTTCTCTATTGAATATATTCCATCTTATTTAATTTTTTTGGTTATTGAATTTATATATTTTATTTTCATATTACAATTTCTTTGTATAATTAATTTAAAAAATAAATATGGTGATGCCCAAGTGCTAGCTTTTGGCTCTTGGGGATCTACAACACTCTTTGGTCCTTGTGTTTTATCTGGTTGGGTGTCAGGTAAGATTAAATACCGTGATGGTTTATTACATAATCCCATTAATAAATGTAGTTTATTGAATACATGGGTTTCAATAATTAATGGTGTATCTTTACAACTATTTTTTTTTCTTTTGTGGAAATTGGTATGGTTATACACAACAACAATTTTCAGTATGTAAAATAACAGTGAAATATTAGTAGTGTAAGGGATGTCCTTAATTATTCATAAAATTTTTCAAATATAAATAAGTGGATCACTAATTACATGGAATGAAAAATTTAATATATTTTAGGTATTTAAAAACATAATCCAAAATAAATGTTTTTCAAATTAATATGCACAATAAATAGAGGTTCCCTGTGTAAAAACATGGTATGTAAAGATAACATGATAATTTCATCCACATAATGAGGGTAAATTATGAATCATAGAAGGGATAAGTGAGTGTTACAGGGGTCGATTACCACTTTTAAATATTTATATTAGTAATAGGTATGTGTAATATAATATTCCATAAACAATAGGAGGACTATAAATTGTAAAACATAATGAAAGTTCGTCAAAAATTAAAATATATAAAGTATCCCTTTACATGAGAGTGTGATTCCAAAATCATAGGGGGAGCTTATTGGGATATTGGGGTTATAATTGGAGGATTATAGAGAGTATGGAGCATATTAGTGACATTTTTGGAGGTTTCTAGAGATGGTTAATGGGATATTGTGCGTGATTATGTAGGAAAATAGAGGGGAGCTATTTATTATTTCCTAAACATAGGTAATGAAGTCAATATAATAAATTAATAAAAAACACAAATATCCATATGGAGTTTATCAATTTCCTTATTAAATGACTGGTTTTTATACAATATGTAATGGGCCCCGACTTAAAAAAATATAACCATTGGTGAAGTGGAAGTGAGTCTTATTTATAAAGTATTAATTTTAAAACATGAAATTTCATATTGGTTTTGGAGGATTCATAATGGATTTTTTAAAAGTCATAAAATAACATAAAATCTAATTATTTTTATTGGAATCATTATTTATTACCTGGATTCCTTTTAAATAATTTATTATATCACTTTTGGGTCATTATGTTGTAAAATTCTCATTGTATACTTATATAGAATTTATTGATTACCTGAAATTTTGATCATCATAGAAAATAATGAAATGTACAATATTCCGTAATTTTGATGTGATGAATTCAAAAATAATATTTATATTATCAATATAGTTTTATAAATATGTGATTTTTTACTTTTAAAACAATATATATATATATATATATTGATAAATACAAATTTTTATTATAACAATTATATAACCTTTATAAAAATTACATTTTATGTTATAAAAAATATATCATAATTTATATTTAATAAAAATATATTTATTTTAATATTTCCCTAAATTATAAATATTTTATAATTCATTAATTCATCATTAAGGAATATCTTAATTAAATTTTATATTATAGATACATATAATTTTATTATTGAATCTAAATAAAAATAGTTATAATAAAAAAACAATTATATGAAAATATAACTATTATTATATTATAAATACAATATGAATATAAAAATTAATATTTTAATTAAAAATCTTCCTTTATTACACAATTAGATCCCATATGTTTAATGTGCACGATGGTGAGATTTTATTTGTGTGGTTCCCCAAACATAGTGTGGGATATGATATCGATGTGCTTGAACATATCTCTTAAATGGTTTCACTCATGATTTAGTTGATTGATATCATATTGGTATTTGTCATAGAAAATTCCAATTGATGATATAACCCTAATCGTCTCTAATAATGGTGCATCATTGGTTATGATCCTACTAGTCGAGGTAGCGACATCCTATGTTTATATCAACTCGACTGATCAGAACACTATAATTATACTAATAATATGATTAATATTCAAAATATATATTTTCCAGATTTAAGATGCTTAATGGTATTTTAAATATGATAGGTCAAAATAAAACCATCTATGTTAGTATTCTTTTTTAAGACATAATAGATCATTTAATTCAATCAAAAAATGAATTTTATTTTCTAAAGATTGAGTCATTACAAATTCAATCGAACATCAATGGATCTCATAGATTTCATATATGTAATGTTGAAAATCATTTGTTAAATAAAAAATTTATGTTTTTGAGAAGGTATGCCGAAATATTTTTTCATAAATGAAGTTTATGATATTTGGAATGAAGTGAAAAAGGATCTCTAGGTATATTAGCCCCTTCAAAATTCATGACCTATTAGGGATGGTTTCTTATTACATAGTACTTCCACAGAACCTCTCAAAATTTCATGATGTATTCAATGTATCTATCCTAACAACGTACATACCTAATCCATATCATGTGCTGAACTCAAATGTTAATCCTCTATGTCAAGATATTTAATGTGTATAAAAAGTTTATAGATTATGGATTATTTAGATAATGTATTATATAATTAGAATACTCTCATGTTCAAAGTTAAATTGATGACCCAAAAATTGTTACAAGATTCTTCTGAACCTATGGTTATTATGATCCATAGAAATACTTTTTTATAATTTATAGTAACTTTAGGGGAACAATTATTGTTAATGGAGTATAATGTAACAACCCTGGCTTTCATTATATATTTCAATTCAATTTAATTTCATCAATAGCTTGTAATTAATGCAACCCCGAGAATAAATGAGACATAATATATTATAATATCTAAATAGAGTTTTTAAACATGAAGTGTAAATATAAATGTACACTATTTGGAAAATATATTAGGATTTAGATAATGAAAATATTCTAATAAACATGTACTCAATTTTTAGTAAATTAATTATATGATTTGTGAAAATATTATTCCTCAAAAAGAATTTATTAATTATTGTGATGAAATATATCAATTATTTACTTCCCCATTGAGAAAAAATATTTGAAAAATGAAATTATTTTTTAAAAATCATCAACTCATAATTATTTTATCATTAATTAATAAGAATTTCTATAGAAGATATATTTTTCGATGAATAGTGAAAAATAATTATTTTTATTGATAAACATTTTTCATATTACATATTTTAAATGTTTTATTTATTTTTAATATTTTATTGAATAGTAATATTAGTTCATTTATATTTTTTACAATAAAATTTAGTAATATTAATTAATTTTCCAATGTAATTTGGTATAAAAATTATTTATACTGAATATAACATTTTTATGAAAAATTGGTTTTCACTACATCTTTCTCATTTATCTTTAAATTAAAATATATCAATTATTTGAATTGATTTTTAGAAAATATAATTATTTTTTTATATAAATTAATTTATTTTTTTTATTAACAACATAATATATTTTTATAATGATTAATAATAACTATTAAAATTTTTAACAATATTTAATGATTAAATGGGTTAACTAGGATAGGGGAAAACTAAAATATAAGACTATATTTTATAATTATAAAATCCTAAATAGTATTTAATTCCAATATATATATACCCAATACCTTACTATAAGAAAATATATATCCATTTGGAAACATTTTTATTGATAAGAAATTTATTATAATGTTAACTTTAAAAAAATTCCAAGTGTGTCATATCCCACACTTATAAAAGGACTCTCCTCGTTTTTATTTTTTACAAACCTTGGGGATATATATCATAAAAAATTAAAATAATATTCTACTATAAATTTAACATAACAGAATCTTTGTTGTTTTTTTCCTAAAATACAATTCCATGTGTCTTTAATAAGGGATATAAATGTGGCCAACAAACAAGGTGTAATTATCCTATGTAAACTATTTTAATTTTTTTCCTCTTAATTTTCCTATTAATAAATAGTATTCATTATAAATTACTAATTTAAATATCATAAAAATAATAAAATGTAATTTTTATTATTAAACCACCTTTATCAACCCTCTATTCCTTCAAATAGAATGTTAATGTTTCGGTTCGGCATACATGTGGAATGTCGCCTAAATGAAGTGATATAATTTTCATTCCCTCACAAACATTCATGGATAAAAATTATATTTTATAGACAATTTATATATTATATTTTCGATGTGACCAACTTATATAATTCTAATATCTTGTCTATCTTAATAAACTATTAATCTGTTGGAAAATGACAACCTCACACATGCGTACATGTGGACTCCTACCTCTGTGAAGCAATATGGTATGTTTTTAAATTATAATTTTATTAGATGAGAAGAATGATATTTTTAGTAAATGTATATATAATAATTTTTTATATGATAATTATTATATTTAATGTTTGTTAGAAGGATCTCTAGGTTTCAACCGGTATAAAATCAAGGAATCCATGAACTAAACATACTCAATATCATCAAGAGACTCATGTCATATGTTTTCTAAAACAAATTTTGATGAATACATCAAGATAATAACCCCTCATAAAGTTTCCCCCACCTCATCTTTAACTCCTAATTCTCCCCCCTATTAATCGTTTTTCTGAAACTCAAATCACCATTAATTTGAAAAGATAAGATATTACCATTATCAAATAGATATTTTTTTCATAAAAAAATTGTTATATAAATATCTTGATTATATATGGAGATATTTTTGTAATTAATATTACCCACATAAAATTATAAGGAACATACCTTAATTAAACATGGATAATAATCCCACGAAATTAAGAATTATTCATATGTTAATAAACTCGAATCTAGAATTAATTATCTCATGATATCTCTCCCAAATTTTAGAAAAGGATAATATATTCAAAATAGAAAATAAGGCTCTCAAAATCGTTATAAATAATGGGTTGTCTTGGTTTTTCATGTCACTAATGAAACTATAAAAAAATCTAAATCATCTTTTATTTACAATTTTGTAGAATATAGTATTTTCGTAATTATTATAAAATACATAGAAGTTTATTTTATGAATGTGATTGAAATAATTTATGAAATGAGATACAAATATTAATTCATATTTCATTTAGCATTGGAAGTTGAACAAATCTAAAAAATAATATTTTTATACCTTAGTCATTATTGGCTAAAATTAGTAGAAAATTTATGTTTGGGTTTAAAAACGCTTAGTGGATGTATTCAATATGTAATTTGTGTTATATTCAATATAGAAAATTAAATATAAGAACTAAATATTGTTTTCTAAAGACACACATGTTGAAACATATCTAAATTCTTTAAAATTGATATGTTTTATGGTGGTCATGTCACCTTCGATTCTAACTCTAGTGGTATAAAAATAACTTTTTTTAATATTGATTTATGTAAGAAAAATATTATTATCAATTTTATTTATCAAAATATTGAAAAAAAATTTGTTCTGCTTTAGTAAATTTTGAGAGAGATGATATAAAATTTATTTTTAAAATGAGTTTTCTAATGGTTCTAGCAAAAAATCATTTCTTTTTTTGACCACATATAATTTTCACAATATTTATAGTTCAAATATTAAATACATCACATGATAAAATGTAAAATTATTGAGTACACAAATTCGTGAGTCTTGGATTATGTATATAAACCTTGATCACTATAGCATAAAATCACTTATCAAACTCAAATATTATCATTTTGTGTGACTTTTATCAAAACATCATTTCTAAAATCACTATGTTTGTGAAGCTTCCAAAAAAGGTAAGTAACACAAATATTTTAGAAAAATGTGATATGATTTTATTCTTCTAAATATAAAAAATTATTAAATCATAATTTATTCAAACTATGTAACATAGAATGTATTTTTGTTAAACACTATACTTTTTTGGATTTTCATAAATTTACATGATTCACATAGGTTAACTTCATATTAAATTAAAATTGAATCTAATAAAGCCTTTATAATTATATCTAAAATGGATCAAAATATAAAAAGTTTTAAAAATATTTATGTTCATTTTTATCATAGAATATAGATAGGAAACAAGGAGTCAATGATTTATGAACGTCTCAATGTTATACTCATTATTTTTTTCCTTCCTCAAACCCCTATAATGATGTTCTGGTAATGATGAATAATAGAAAAATCCAATAAAATACTAAAGAGAATTTAATTGAAATTAATTTACATCAAACATTATATATTGATACCATCAATACTACTTGTTTTATCATAAATCATATTATCATTATATCTTTTAGAAATAAAGACCCCTTATAACATTTTGAAAAAGAAATATCAATTGTGGACTTTTTTAATGTTCTTAGTCAATAATTATTTATTCACAATTAAATATATAATATTAAATACATTTTTTAAATATATAATGAGTTTATATATCGTAGTTAATCCAACTCAATCAAGTAATACACAGTTATTATAAAACTGATTAAAACTCCTAAATAATCAATTCTTTTGGGGTTTTAAAGGAATTTTTATAAAATATTTATCATAAAATGTTTTGGAAAATTATTTTTTAATTGAAATTTTTTAACATATTAATATTTAATTTAAAAAAGAGTCCCTAAAATTCACTAATTATCATTTTTAATCATAATAATACTATATCGATCAAAATTATATTTTAGATTTGAAACATCAAAATCATACTTTAATATTATCCCAAAATGAGCTTTATCATCCTTCATTAATCTCTCACATAGAGCCCCAAAATATGAATGACATACCTAACTATGAAAATTGGTTACATTATATACCTGATGAATTAAATAAATTCACTCTAAATTATGTATTAATGTTCATTGAAAGCCCTAATGATTATCTCTTCATATGATCTAAATGGATTTTTAGTTATATGTTAGAAGATCTCATGCATTTCGCTAGAAAAAAAGAAATTCTAGTACATAGATTTTATAACCAAGAAGATGAAATTTATATTGGTCAAATCATTACAATAATATATATGCTAACATACAAAATTGTTTGGTTTAAATTGTCCTAAAAACATAATTCCATGCTATTTTAATTTATAATAAAATAAAATTTTAATAGTTTTCATAATGATAATAATTTTTTAGAATAACCTCCTTATCTTAGATATACATATTTTTCAAATGATGTATTTAAAATAATTAATTTTATTTATGGTTTAAAAAAATTTATCATGATTGGTATGATTTTTTATCATTTTTTGAACTAAATGGTTTTAAAGCTGCAAAGTTTTATTTAACTAATTTAAAAAAACACTTAAAATATATAGAAACTTATTAATATTTATATTGATTTTTATTTTTCATTCTCAACCAATGAATCAGTATGTTTTGAATTTTTTATGATAAAAATTAAATTTAAATGACCATTATTGGTAAACTCAATTTATTATTTTTGTTTTATGATTTCATACTATAATTATATCATTTTTCTCTATAAAAAACTATAATCCGGTTTAATTTTAGATTTATTTTTCATTTTTCATTATAAAAAATTTAATAAACACATTATAATATTTTTCAATAAATATAGTTTAACATTAGATATTGATGGAATGCAGGTAAAAAAATATTTATAGAAGTATTATAGTTAGTTCTATTTTTCATTATATAACCTCTCGTTTAATCATATAAATTATATTACATTGTGATAATTTTTTATCTAATCTAATGGAATCTCATTTAAATTTTGTTTGAAGGATTTTTAATTAATAAAAGGAACTACATATCTTGATATATTTATCAAATATGATCTTTTTTTAATTATATTGTTTTTTTAAAATTATTTTTTTGGATGAAAAATAAATCTGAAATGTACCTATGAAAATTTTCACATACTTGAAAAATCCATCACCTCATAGAATATTAAAAATAATGACAATGTATCATTTTTGACAGCTATATCAGAATACATAGCCACTTGGATTTGTTGCTCTAAAATAATATGGATAAAACAACATATCCTAGAGGTAATGATTACATATAACCATATCTCAGTTTTATATTATCAAAATAGTTCCCATAATAATTCTAGAATTAATATCAAGTAATCGATCACTAAACTCATAGATCATTTGAACAACATGTTAATAAATCAATTCAAAATCGGTGATATCATATTGTAATTTTTGATAAAGTAATATCAATATAATAATATTCTAAAAAACCAATTACACTTGATCATTTATATATTTTTATGTTAAATTAGTATCGTCCCTCTAGTAATAAATTCCAATTGACCATTAAACCATTAAACTAATACTCCAAAAATAGTCATATCTAACTCTATAACTCTCTAAATGGATATAATTGAACTTAATAAAAATATAATTAATCAAAATATTTTATTATAGATTATTTATCTATCAATTTATCAATTAAATTTGGTTAACTATAAAATTATTTAATAGTGTTCAAATATGAAGTCTAGGAAAATATAAACCCAATATTCCTTCATTGGGTTGACATTATACATCAATTATTACGTAATGAAAATATTATTTGTGAAATTAATTATGATTATATTATCTTGTGTATTTCATGTTTAATGTGAATATACATTTTCCATTCATTTTAATTTTTTACTTTATTTATTTGATGATTATAGTTTACTTTCCTTTAAAAATACTCTTCATTGTATCATAGTACAAAAATGTTTTTTATATATACAAAATTAATATAATATCCCTATTTCAGGATTCATTAACGTTTTGAATCATCATTAAATGATTTTTAATTATATTTTCAAATTAAATTTTATTATTTATGAGTGTCTGTAATATTAATAGTTAATATTGATTTCAAAATGAATATATAATTTTCTTAAAAATTGATTCCATATCCAAGATTTATAGTATATGATTATGTTAACATTCATTTGATTTATTTTAGGGGAGGTGTTGATATATGATAAACCAAGGGTGTGTGAAACAATTATATCTCTTCAATAAATTAGAAAATATATAGTAATCTAGTTAGTTTTTTACTAATAGATCATGGGATAATAATGTGATGGTTATTCAATGATTAATTATTATTGATAATGCATGTGATTTCTAGTGAGATAATTTTTATAAATTCTTTTTTTAAAATAATTCCACATGTTTTCTTTATATAATTTATGTAGGAATGATATGGATTTACTGAAAACAAATTATTTCAATTTGTAAGCTATAAATATTATTTTATATATGAAATTTTAGGAATTCATTAATTGAATAATAGATTTATTCTTCATTTTATGTCTCTTAATGGGATTTTTTTTCTCATAGTATTTTTGTAAAAAAAATCATTTGGTCTATTGATTGGTAATGAAAGATATTAATTTAGGTTTTATGTTGTTATTTTTTTTACTGAACGAATTTTTTTTAACAATTCATTATGAGAAAAAATGTATATTCTGTATAAGTGTATACATTATATCTATTAGGCAACAATGACATCACAGAATCCCAAACACTCGTAAATAAAAACATTTTATTTGGAAATAAAATTTTAAATATTTAAATGACATATTACAACACTAAATTTTCATGAAATAGTTATATTTCATTAAGGTAGTAAATGTAAAAATCATATTTGTAAAAAGAAATATTAATGAGAATTTTATATTGAAATTCCATTCAAAATATAATTTCAGTAATGTGGGAATTAATAAAATAAATTGATTACATATATTCTCTATAAATCTTTATAATATAATATAATATAATCATAAATAATGTGAAAAAACTATGCATGACATTATCTTTGAAGTATAAGGTTGAACAAAATAATATATATTATGATATGAATTTAGTTTCATTATGTCTGCAGTGTTTTTTAATTGATCTTAATGTTCTAGATTTTCAAAATATATTAATTTATTGCTAAATATTAAACATATTATTTATTTAATTTATTTATTATATTTTTTAAATATCATTCATTCCCATTTGATTGAGTTATAATGTTCAATATCGTGGTTTTGGGAGTTTTTTTTTATTTTTTTGTTGTTGTTAAATGTAATTTATTACATGAGAAATATTTTCAAATCACAATTGTTGAAAATAAATTATAATGGGATTTAGTTTATTTTGAAAATATTATCATGTTGATATTTTGTAACACCACAGAATGATAAAGGAATAAAATCATAAATTATATGAATCATTTCAAAAAGGTGATCCTTTCATTTTAAGGAGCCTACAGGATTAGAAATCCAGAGTTAATCATTATTTTCATAGGGTAGTGATCGGGATTGGTGACCTTCTATAATATTCATCATGGTGTATGTGACTATAGAAACACCACACTTGAAAGAACATTTGTTGGCCAGTGGGGATTTCTGTTTGTCTAATGACCTTCTAGGGCATGCTGGTGGGATCAAATTAGTGAACCACATGTCTGTGTGACAAAATTTTATACCTCATAAGACAGAACCAAATGTCCATTTAAAGACATGATGTCTGTGTTGTTTGTAGGGCTAGTTGTTACATTGGAATCAGAGCATGAACACAACAATAGGTTTAGTGGCCCTCCCAATGATGAGATTTAAGGTCAGCAATGTCACAAACCATCCCCTGAGGCCCATATCGTGACTACCCCATTCCCGTCTTCTATAGGCTAGGGGATAGTGACTAGAACCAATGGCATAAATCCCTAAACTAGGAAGGAATTCCCTTTATAACTGTAAAAAACACATTAGAGTACACAACTGGAAAAAAACAATAAGTAAAACTATATAAGAGAGAAGTTCAGGAAAGAAAAAGGGTCCATAAATACTAGCCCAACAAGGAAGTACAATTACAACTAAATAGAAAGTACAACTGAAGAAAATTAAAGAAGCTATTGGGTCATTCTCTAAGGTTCCTACCAGAAGGGTATGTACAGATGGCCTCATCAGTACTCCTCATACGTCCGTCTTCTCTGTATACCATCACGCCCAGTAGTCCACCTTCGTGTACCATCTAGTCCCCATACTCTCTACCTCAGTCAGTGCTAACAGTTGTCTGCAACCAACAAATCGAGGAGTGGGCATATCCCATGTTAGGGTGAGTATAACGATACTCTGTTGGGACCCCGATACCCTCAAGGTCTCACAAAATCCAAAATAGATAAACCACAAAGTATAAAATCAACAAATAAACATTTCATAGGTATATTATAATACACATACCTATGTTATCTTGTAACCCATATAAATCATTAGAAAACACAAAAGTCAATGACTCAACTCAACCATGATTTTTATTCACGCTTTCAAAACCATGACTGCTAGAGAACTCTTCCTCTGTCGAGTATAGTGGGCCTGCCGTCAACTACTGGGCGCTTCCCACTATCCTTAAAATGATTAGTTACTCCTCCTATCGAGTATCATGGGTCTGCCATGCTCATAAAGAGGAGCTGCCAACTGTGGGTCTCCTACCAACTACCAGGAACGCCCCCTAATATCTTGAAGAGGTACTCCTCCTATCGAGTATAGCAGGTATGCTGCCAACTACCAGACACTCCTCCTTCGTGGATCATCCAACAAAAACCAGGCACTCCCCAATGGCCTTGTCGAATCAATTTGAGTCGAATCGGTCAAGCAGTTGTCAGGTCTCATACAACTGATACGTCTCGACACTCATTTTGTTCGTCACCAGAAGAATCCTCTCCACGAGTTACGAGGCAATACTCGAAATATTTCATTGTTCCCTGAAGAAGTATCTCAATGTCCTGTCTCATCATAGTGTTCTCGACTCAACTTATGGAACGCCAATACGACGCCCGATCTGTGAGTTATTATATGTTTAGTCTCAGGGGCCTGTTTGGATTCGAGTATGATCCAACCTGACCATATTTCAACTAAATCCGGAACTCCAATGCTGTAAACACAAAGGGATGGTTACGCTCCAAGAATACTAACACTACTGGATGTTCGTCAAACGGAACGTTGATGACAATGTTATAGACAAATGAATTATTAGGTTGGTAGAGGGCCCGGGTCCGGTCCAACCCGGTCTAGGTCAACCCGGATAGACATGTTAGGGTTTGGGCCAACCCGATGGGTGGGTCAGCCCACTAAGAGAAACCCAGTCCACTGGGCCTGACCTAGTGGACTACAGGGGTTGTTCCACCTGGGCTAGGGTCCAGTTCATCCCAGAGCGTTTCGAGGGTGTCGCCCATCACGGCTCGGCATGGATGGCTCTGCTGGGACAGTTCCGACAGGGCACCGCGGGGGGAGGGGGGGTACACCGGCTTGGACGGGCAGCCACGAGGGACCCATCATGCCATGCGGGCTGCGGCAGGCCACAGGGGCACTGGGTAGGCCACAATAGGGGTCAGGTAGGCCACATCTAGGCACTGGGTGCGCCGAGCAGGGCGCAAGTGGGTGCCTGTGGCACTAGGCATGGCACGACAAGGCACCGGGGGATCTAGTCCTGACTTAATGGTGCACTAGGGGAGCAGGGGTGGGGGTGGGGCGGTAGCGTGTGGGGGTGCCAGGCAGCACGAGGGAGTGTGTATGGGTGCCGTGCAGGGCGCCGGTGCACCGAGAAGGGCACCAGCGGGACCGGGAAGGCCGCATGGCATGCCACGGGTTTGGTCGGGGCTTGTGCTGAGCAAGGTGTCGGGAGTCCATGAGTAGGCGGTTTGGGCGTCGCTCGGTCGGTGGTGTTCGTCCGAGAGCACCGGTGTGCCACGGGGGCGGCACGTTTCACGGAGGCTGCGGGTAGCGCGACCTTCGTCGGTGCCGCCTTCATTGCCTCTTTCTTCATCGCCTAGCCAAATTCCAATCAAAACATGATTGGTGAAGGGGTAAGGCCATGTTGGTTTGGACCACTCCCTCCATGTTTAGGGTTGTTAAAATTTTTTCTCAAGAATAAAGAACAATATTCCACCCGTAAAAGATAATCAACATCATTCTTCGATTCATAAAAAAAAAGTGGCACCTAATGAAAATAAACCCCGTACCATTCTCGATGTTTGTCGACATTTGTGTGAGAAAACCATCATCAATTCTTGGTATATGAACACATCCCACATCAATGTAGTTTGAGGAAGAAGGTTAGAGGAGATCGTTCATCGTAGTTGAAGGCGTCCCTCATCAGTGTTCTTCATCGGGTGAACATTTTTCACCAGAAGAGTTTTCTTCATTGGAGGGTGTTATTCATTGGAGAGAGTTCTCTCTTTTCTCCAAAACACTCCACCAAAATTAAATAATGCCATCAAAATAACTGTTTTTCTATTATTTTATTCATTGGCACAAAATTCAAAAAAAAAATTAATTAAGAGGATCCCACCTTATTAATTCACGAGAGTTGCCATGAATTAATTAGGGGGATTGGTACTAATTAAAAGCTAGGGGAGTGGGATTCATTAATGTGGGGGTGGTCAAGGATTTTACCCTCTTTAAATTTGGAGTTCCAAGGGGTTACATGCCCGATTGTTCCCCACCAAAAATTATCCTCCCAAGGGAGGGTATGTTCGCGTGGGCCCCACCACCATAACCTCTCATAAGATTTTAAGGTGTGTTGGCCCCCTCCTCCAACATCCACTTGGAAAATGTAACCACAAAACCTCCACATGGAAGATAAAAATAAAATAACGTATTATCTCGTGTTATTTTATTAATTTTTTTTATAAAAGACCAAAACTATCTTTTATTCTCGACCAAATAGAATATAAGTGAATGTATTCATAAAATTAAACGGGTACTACATGTTCAAGGGTTCCCTCAGATTTCAATTCCAACTACTGGTTCAAAAGTTATAAAAATATACTTTTACATTTACTGATCATACTTGAACAAAAAATCATAAATTGATTCCGGGAAAAACAGTACTCGGAATCAAGCGCCATAAAATTTCGCAGACTCATAAAATTCCGATGTATTTAGGGAAAAAAATCCATGGAATTTTCGGGTCATTAAATTCTCCCCACCATAGTGATTTACATCCTCAAAAGCTACAAATCAAACTATGGAAACAAATGGGGGTACTGAGAACGCATCTGAGCCTCCCACTCCAACGTTCTCTCCTAAAGGTTCCCATGCAAGAAGCGAATGCGCACCAAAGGTATCAACCATCCACGTAGGACCCACACCTGTTGATCTACAATCTCCACTCGAAAATCCGTGAAGGTCGCCTCATCTTCAATGTCCAACTCTCTATTTTCGATGATATGGGAAGGGTCATGCATGTATCTCCTCATTTGGGATATGTGAACATTTCATGCACCCAGTGAAAATGAGGTGGAAGAGAAAAGCGGTAAGTCACCTCGCATACACTACTGAGGACCTGGAAAGGTATGATGAATCACTGAGATAACATTCAGTATCAACAAAATCTTCATAGACCTCATCGAGGTGAGACCTATAGAAAGATTTGGTTGCCATCCTCAAACTCTAGAGGCCTACGTCTCATGTCAGCATACAAATTCTATTTTCTCTATGTACTATACATCCGCTCCTGGATGATCTTAACCTTGTCTGTGGTAGCTTGTACCATCTCTGGTCCCACCAGTTCTAACTCCCCAGGGTCTGTCCAGCATAAAGGTGATCTTCATGGTCGCTCGTACAACACCTCAAAAGGTTTCATCCCTATGGTTGAGTGATAAATGATGTTGTAAGAAAACTCCACCAAAGGCAAGTTGTCCTCCCAACTTCACCCGAATTCGAGGACACATGCATGTAGCATGTCCTAAATGATCTAGATGGTCTTCTCTTTCTATCAATATGTCTAAGGGTGGAAGGCAGTGCTCAAGAGAATCTATGTCTTGAAAGCATCCTACAATCCCTTATATAGCCTGGATGTAAACTGTGTTTCCTGGTAAGTGACAATATTGGAAGGTACTCCACGTAGTTGCACAATATCCATCACATAGAGGCGTCCCAATATATCTAGTGAACCCTACTCTCTAATCGGTAGGAAGTGGCCCGACTTGGTGAGTCAGTTGACGATCACGCAAATTGAGTCGTTACACCTAGTTTGTGTGGAAATCCATTCACACAGTCCATGTATATCCCATTCAACATCCACTCTGGGATCTCTAAAAGCTGAACCAAGTCTGCTGGTACCTGGTGCGCTGCCTTAACTTGTTGTGAAGTGAGGAATCAAGAGACAAACTCCGCTAACGCCTTCATCATACCTGGCCACTTGTTCTATCATTGAAGATCCAAATAAATCTTCACCACTACTGGATGTAACACTAGATGGGATGTGTGGAACTCTCTCAACATTTCCTCCTGAACTGCCACTGGTACCAAGGTATATCCTCTGAAGAGGATGACTTGATCCCCACACTCTAAAAATCTGTCAAGTCACTATTGGGTATTCCTCTGGGGATCCTACCTAAAGGGTTGGTACATATGGCATCCTAAGCACTCCTAATCCGTTCGTATGCTCCATGTATCATCACATCGAGTGGTCCACCTCTGAGTACCATCAATTCTAAATACTAACTGCCTCAGTCACTGTTGTTCATTGTCTGCAACCCACATAACGAGGTGTGGGCATAGCCTTTGTAGTGGTGAGTATAACGATAATTAGTAGGGTCCCCGAGACCCTTAAGGTCTCACAAAATCCAACAATGATAAACCATAAATTATGAAATCAATGGATAACCATTACATAGGAATATGTCAATACATATAACTATTTTATCTAGTAATCCATCTCAAACATGAGGAAAACCTAGATGTCATTGACTAAGCCCAACCATGATTTTTATTCACACTGTCAAAACCCCTATTGATGGGAACTCTTCCTCTATCGAGTACATTGGGCTTGCCTCCAACTACTAGGTGATTCCCACTAACCATGAATTTATGATGTACTCCCCTCCTATAGTAAAATTTGTTTGTCGTTCTCACAAAGTGGTGCTCCCCACTATGGGTCTGCCGCCAACTACCAGATGCTCCCCCTAATAGCCTGCTGAGATACCCCTTCTAACAAGTACCGTAGGTCCGCCGCCAACTATCATGTGCTCCTCTACCATGTGTCTGCCTCCAACTACCAGGAGCTCTCTACAAGGCAAGTCGAATCACTCAGAGTCGAATAGGTCAAGCAGTCGTCAGGTCTTAGCCAGCTACTACGTCTCTGCACTCTATCTGCTCATCACCGGAAGGATATGCTCCATGAGCTACTGGATATCCCTCGAACTCTCACAATGTTCCATGAAGAAGTATATCAATGTTCCCCTCATCATAGGGGTCTCAACGTAATTGACGACACGCCAATCAGACTCCCGGTCTATGAGTTATTAGCCTTTTAGTTCAGGGGGACCAATTGGATTCGAGTACGATCCAACCTGACCATATCTCAACAAAACCCGAAACTCTAGTGGGGTATACTCAATGGGTCAACTACAATCCATGAATACCAGCACCGCTGGCGGTTTTTCTAAAGAAAGATTGGTGCAATAGTTATGGCCAATGGAAGTAAAGGGTCGGTAGTGGGACCAGGTTTGGTCTGACCCGGTTGGAACGAATCAGCCCAACCCAGTCTGGGTGAATCTGGATATACCCATTGGGTCTGACCTAGCTCATTGGGTGGTTCATCCCGCTATGTTTGTGTGGGGGCGATTTGGCCCGGGATCGGGGCCAGTTTGGCCTGTAGTGTTTCGAGGGCGCGACCCGGCATGGCACGGCCCGGGGGGCACGACTGGGGAGGTTCAGCCCGGGCACCATGAGGGGGGTCGTCACACCGGCTTGGTCTGGTGGCCACATGGGAGTCGGAACACCCTGGTGGCGCCGAGAAGGGTGTGGGGGCACTGGGATGGCCATGGTAGGGGCCGAGCAGGTAGCGGTTGGGCACCGAGGGTGCGGGGTAGGGTGCCACAGGGCGCCGGGTATGGCATAGTAGGGTTCAGGGGGCAGTGGGCAGGTCGCCGGGGGTGTCGGGAGGGGCACCACAAGGTGATGGGGGTGATGTGCAGGGTGCAACATTGCACCAGGGGCGCCGTGAAGGGCGCAGTTGGGCGCTAGGGGCGGCGGGCAGGGCACAACGGGGTGCCGTGCAGGGCATAGCAGGGTGTCGGGCAGCACGCGGGGCATCACGTGGTGGCTCCGGGTAGGGTGCGGGGGTGCCAGGCAGCGCGCAGGGTAGTAAGTGAGGGCACCAACATAGAGTGGGGCTGCCAAGTAGGGTGCTGACGGGGACAAGTAGTCCACATGGCAGGTCGCAGGTTCGGTCGGGGAAAGCACCGGGCAATGCATCAGGAGGTCGCGGGTAGGCGGGTCGGTCGTCGCTCGGCCGACGGTGTTAGGTCGGGAGCACTGGTTTGCCGCAGGGGTGGCGTGATTCGCGGAGGCCGCAGGTAGTGCGTACTTCAACGTTGTTACCTTTGTTTCCTCTTGCTTCATCGCCAAGCCGATGTTCAATCAAAACAAGAATGGCGGAGGGTTTTGTCCATGTTGGATTGGCCCACACCCTCCACGTTTAGAGTTGTAACTATTTATTCACAAGAACGAACCACAATATTCCACCAATAAAATATCATCATCACTATTCTTCAATTCTTAAAAAAAGAATGTGGTACTTAAAGAAACTAAACCCCTACCATTCTCTATGTTTGTCGACGTTAGGGTGAGAAGACTGTTGTTGACCCGTGGTATACAAACACATCCCACGTTGATGGGGTCCAAAGAAGAAGGTCGGAGGATTTCTTTATTAATAGTTTAAGGCATCCCTCATAGGCGTTCTTCGTCGAGAGGGTGATCTTTGCAAGAAGATCGTTCTTCGTTTGGTAGTGTTCTTCATTGGAGACAGTTCTCTCCTTTCATCTAAAATCACCACCAAATTGAAATAATTCCAAAAAAATAATAGTTTTTCAATTATTTTATTTGTTGGCTCAAAATTCGAAAAAAAGTGAATTAAATTAAGAGGCTTCCCTCTAATTAATTCACAAGAGTTGTCCTGAATTAATTAGGGGGATTGGCACTAATTAAAAGACATGGGAGTGGGATTCATTAGGTCAGAGGTGTTCAAGGAGTTTCTCCTCCTTAAATAGGGAGATCCAAGGTGTTATAAGCCCAGGTGGTCCACATAAAAAATTATCCTCCCAATGGAGGTTATGTTCGTGTGGTCCCCACCATCATAACCTCTCATAGGAGGTTAAGGGATGGTGGCCCCCACCTCCAACCTCCACTTGGAGAATATAACCACCCAACATCCACATGGAGTATAAAAATTAGATAAAGTGTTAACTCAATTTATAATATTAATTGTTTTATTAAAATCCAAAAACAAACTTTTATTCTCAACCAACTGTTGTCAAGATGAAAGTCTTATTAAAAGAAAATCGGCTTTGCGAGATCCACGGTTCCCACAAGATTCAATTCCAAGAACTGGTTCAAAAGCAAAAAAAACCCACTCAAACATTTATTGAACATTCCCAAACAAAAAATAAGAAATTTATTCCGAGAACACCGGGACATGGAATCATGTGCCATAAAATTTCACGGACTCGTAAAGTTCCCATGTATTTAAGAAACAATTTTCCACGGAATTTTCAGGCCTTTAAAAACATTGTGTTCATGGTGTTCTAAATTGGGGGGTGGGGTTAATGTAACATCAAAATACTAAAAAGGATTAAATTACTAAATGGCATGAATCATTTCAAAACTGGGTTCCAATTTTTCTGGGAGCATACCTAATTAGAAATCCGTAATTTTTTATGCTAGGGAATGAGTAGTTATAATTATTATTGACATTCATGGATATTTATTACAGAGGGTGTGAGTGAGAAGATTGAACACTAGACATAACATGTGTTGAATTATGGATACTTTCATTAGAAAGATGAAATTTCAATACAACATGGTCGGATCCAAGGAGGGTATAACATTCGTGTTTTTCAAATGGTGGTACATGGCACGCTAGGAACCGAAAACCCAATTTGGGGTGGGGTGTTATCAACTATCTGTAGGACCAATCTGATACAAAATAGATGATGATAATAAACCCTTGATAATTTTAATTTTCTTAATGGTCAATAAGTAATTTTTATCTTATAATTCATTCAATTTTATCATGTCTTACAAGTTTCATCATTAAAAAAGTTCTATTCTTGACCTTTTTGAAATAATTTATTATTTCTATTAAATTTACTTAATGTATTTATATTTTAAAATTTTTCTATATTATATTTTTTATGGTATATGATAATTATATATCCAATATAAATTAAATATAGTTTCATCAATATATCAAAAAATGAAAAATTTTCCGTTTTAGAGACTATTATTTTCAAACTAATTTTTAAAATCATAAAACCTTATTGCTTATTTTAAAAATTAAAATCAAGTTTTCTAAAACAATTATATTGATTCCATAATTTTACTTTTTCAATTTTATAAATGTTTTATTTTACATAGTCTTCATGTTTAGATTAAAATATGATTAAAACATTGTTTTCATAAATTATATGACAAATTATGTATATGGTATACAAATTTGTCTATTTTTTTAATAATTTTTAAAATCACTACTAATTATGAGTATAAAATTGTATATATATTAATTTCTTAAAAAATAAAATTGAATTTATTTACAAAATAAAAATTTATGTAGATTATATGTACAAATGAGTAACATTATAATTTTTCAATGAACATGTTGAAAAAAATAAATTATTATAATATATTTATATAATGATTATTATATCAAAAATCACATATATTGTTTTAATAAACTTATATATAGTATCCATGTGACTTTTTCAACAAAAACCAATCTCCTTGATTCGTTAAGATAGTAATCCACACATATGAACAAATGATGCTATCATTTTACAATTGATAAAAGCATAAGAAAATACATCATATATTTTATTCATTTAATGTTTAAAATTTCATTATTAATATACATATAAAAAAATTCTTTTGTTATGTACATCCATAATATGTTGTGATTGAAAAATAAAAACAAATATTTGTTAGGTCGTAGTCCACTGTACACATAAACCATGGATTCACGTCCCATTTGATTGAAGATGGAGATAGATATAAGTTATTAATATAACTTAATAATATTATTAAATATTTTGGTATTTCTATATCATTCTATTTTAAAAAATATTTTAAGTTATAAAATAATAAATAAAACTAAATCTTTTAGTTAACACTTATACCACTTTTTCAAATAACATGTTCTTATTAACACCTTGAGACCTCTAACATTAATATATTCCCCAAAAATGCCAGTATAACATAAGTAAGGATGTTGGGAATTGTTTTTAAATATTATTGGATAAATAAAATTTTAAAAATGTGTATTAATGATAGAATAAGAGATCTATTTTTATAAGTGAGGGTAATGGAATTATTGAAATTTCATAGTGTTTTAAATTCATTTAAATACATTTTGATTTTCATGATGAAAAAATCAATTTAAATTAAAATGTATTATTATTATTGGTATAAATACACTCATCTAATAATATTTTGATAAGATTATATTATTTTGTTACCCGTGACTATTTGTTTTATCCCATCGATTACCATTTTGATAATTACAATGATATTAGTTCTATTTACAACATAGCGGTTCAGAATGTCAATATAAAAGTAATATGACATATTATGTAACATTGTTCATATTATAATCCATATACAATTCACATTTTTTGAATACATGATTTTTATTGATTACAATAAATTTATGAATGTATGTTTTACTATAAAATATCATTAATTTTTCTTTTTGAACTGTACATTTTCTTTGAATTTATTGTAATTAAGATAAAAAATCTGATTAGAATAGAAAACATTAAAAATTTATAATATGATAAATTTACGAAAACAATCATATTACACATTAAATCAGCAATATATGATTACCTTTATTGTTTAGAAAATATTATACTAGCATTTTATTTAGCTTTCATAAGCACTATATAAAAATTTTGTAATAATTTACAGTAATTATATAATCACTAATATATAAAAATAAATTACCATAAAAATAATAGTTCTATTCTAAATGTTAATATTCATTCGGATCTTATTTTTGACTTTTTGTAAAATATAGGAGTAACATAAACAAAATATAATAATATTTTTTATTTTTCAATACATAATAAAATATAAAATAAAAAATCAATTTAAAAATAGGAAAAGTATTATTTGATATATTTTTAATGATTATAGTAAATATAGTCTCATAGAAAATAATGAACAATTTTTTAATAAGTTTTAATAATTTAATAAATATTTTAAACACCAATTATCTCATTTTTCATTTATGGTGGTGATAAAAATTACAATCATTATTATTCATAATGATAAAAGTTATAAGAAATAGTTTAACAAATTTTGTCCTAATTATTCCAACATTGGAATCCATTTCTCAAGAATCAATTTTCAAATTTGGATAAATTTAATTGAATTTAATACAGTAAAATTGAAAAAAAGTGGTTTTTTAAAATTCAATCCATGTAAAAAAAATTTCCACCTATTTCATTTATATAAAAATAAATAAAATGACCATAATTGGATGTTTATTAATTTAAAATAACTAATTAAATTTTAAAACTAATATTAACTATAATTAGACATTGTATGTATCTTAAAATAAAAGATGGTTTCCCTCAAAATTCATTACATTTCATTAATCACTGAATGATAAAACATTTTAGAAAAATATGAAAATATAAAAATAAGATAATTTTCACATGATGAATTCAAAAAATAATATTATTATTTAAAATTAGAATTCAATAGTATTTTGAAAAATAATTTAAATAAAAACATATAATCAATGAAATTTATATTTTGTAACCAATGACAGTTTTTTTCCATCAAATGAGAAATTAAATAATAATATTATAATGAATATTACTATATAATATATAATTAATTAATGTTTAAAATATACGAAAAAGATTTATATTAACATTACTGGGGTTGTGAATTATATGTCTTTTTAGAATCCCTTAATATAGCCTATATTTACTAATACATATTCCTCAATTATCATTACACAAATTAGGATATCGTTAAACAATGTATAGATCACCCATATATATCCATCATTACCATTTATTATATCATAATTTTACCCTTGTGTATACCTTAATTACCATTACATAACCCCCAAAAAATTATATGGATCTTATTCATTCCTGCAATAGCTTTAACATGGGTCAAATTATATTTAGAAATCATTTCATTGTGAATTCCTCCCTTCTAAATGACATGAATGATTATGGAAAATATTTCATGATCAATCAAAATTATATTTTTTGATAGATTCTCAAAGAAATTAATAATTAGGATTTTTTATAATTGTGTGATTACTTTTATCTTGTAAAGGGGAACATCCAATAAATCAAAATTAAATTATTTATAATAACAATATAAATATCCAATTGTATCATATTCCATATTGATAAAATCATTGGTTGGATGTCGCTTCATATAACTATATATAGACACCACTCAATAGGTGAGAAGCACTAATCGCTATCAATGCTGAACCTCTTGATGGTTTCATACAGACAATGGGCCTTCTTGGGTCCTCTTGATATTGTTGATTTTTTAAACATACACCATGGAACGTAGGATTCACATTCCCCATGTGTGTGATATTATACTTCTACTCTTTATCTCATTAATATGAATAATATTATACCATTATTATAAATAAATTTTCTGATTAATTTTACATTATATTGTATAAATGTAATTTTTCAATATTATTTTTCAATACATAATTCCAATAAATAAATATATTGATGATTTATTTGAAAAATAAGATGGTAATCCTAAAAATTATTTATTAATATGTAATAATATTTATCCGTAAAATATTAACATGACTATAATTATTGTCATAACCATAATATGCAACATTTATGTATTTATTAACTTTTTACCACCTATTATATCTACCCTTGACCCCCATGTCCAATTCAGATTTCTTGTGAATACACACATATGTGAATTTCATATTAAGTAATTAAATAAGGTAGAGGTAAAAACATGAGTTTAAATGGAACATTGTGTTGATAAAGAAACATTTGAATTCAATCTAGTAGTATTATTCATAAAATACATATAAAAATTTAATAAAACTCTAATGAAGAAATTTTATGCCAATTTATAATAAAAAATTATGGAAATTAGTCATAGTACCTTAGAATATTATATATGAACTCACTACATTTAACATATTTGGAATACATCATCATTCAAGTGGTCCGGATCATTATAACCTTGACTGAAATTAAAGAAAAAAAATTGTAAGGTCTTATTACATACTCAATTAAATAACGTGAAATTACAAACATTTATAATAATATTATATCTAAAACAAAAAAATTTACATTGAGGAATTCAAATCATGTGGTGTATGTTTATAAATAGTATCACATCCACCATAAATATTTTCAAAACATACAACTTCTCTCATTAAAAAAACCATTATCAAATTCACACACATAATGATATATATATATATAAATGAATTCCATTACAAAAAAATACATTTAATAAATTAACGTAAAACTTTATAATGATTAAAAAACAGAAGTCTTAAATTATTTTTGGTATTGTTTTTTTTTGAAGAAAACATATGAAGAATGTAAATCATCACTATTGGTTAAATCAGTAGCCTTCATTGTATTAATAATGATCCATAATAAATATAAAAATTAATCATACCTCCTTAATTAATCAACTAACAATATGAATTGTACATGAAATATATTTGACCTCCATTATTTTGGGACATATTATAACATTATGTTTAATGAAAATGTAAGAACATATTTTTTTCCAATGGGTTACACACTGTGATACATTGATATTATGATTTCAGATTTTTTGATTCCATTTAATTAATATAATTATATGGATCTAATGATAAATATTTCTAAATAATAACTAATGTTTTATAGATTAAATTAATTATGTTACATTTAAAACATACATAAACAATAATCAATCACACTTTTAACTATTAAAACATCACATAAATAAAATAAATTAAAAAATTATTTAAAATGTAATTATATAATATACTAGGTGTTAATTCATCTCATACATATAGAATGAATGATAATTTTATTTTTGATGGAATGTAAAAAAATCATTAAATATGATTCATCGTATTGAAAGTTTCAACCCCTGATCCTTTTCATTTATTATGTGTTTTTAAAGGATTTCAATTTAGTATTTTCTTTATATATTCCTTTCATAGGTCATTTATTTTTTGAGAGAAATATATTTTTAAGCTATTTTATTCAATGTTGTTGCTAATAGATTCTTAGTGTTAAATTAATTTATTATCCAGAGCGGGGTTTTTTAATTATTTTATTTGTTATGGGTCACATATTTAGTAGTGATTATTTTTATTCCATGTTGTGGGCATCATAGTGGAGCCTGATGAATAGTAGGATGTACTGGGTTATGATGGATGGTAGTTAGAGAATCTCATATTTTGATTAAGGAGGCAGAACAAATAGCAGCTTTAGAAACTACACCTTAGAGGCTATGGAAAGCTGCACCAAGATGTGGTTTGAGGATTTACCATGGGGATTGGTTGGGTTATAACCCATCATCATAGAGGTGGCGGTCTATATGATAAAATCATGGGGACATAGATTTTGGTTCATCCACTTGGAATTATTTTATTCCATGTAGCATACAGGTTCATTATATTGTTTTTATATCAATGTTTTTAGTTTTTTAATATCAATAATTTACCCCTATATGACTTAAGGCCCCAATTTTGGACTTCCCTATAATCAATTTACACTATTTCATTTAATGGATCTCTAGTAATGACCTCATTTATTTAAATTCTTATACTATATTCCTCAATTCATCTATCATTTCATCAAGGTATAATTACCTAAACTCCCCATCCCCCACTTTCGTTACTTTTTATATAATCCCTTCATACCGAAATATGGTCGTAATTATACACTATTCTTCTTCAATGTATTCTGATTTGATTTATTTCATTTTCTTGGGATTGTATTGTCTCGTTGGGGATTTTTCATGACTCTTGTTGGTTGTTGAACTCATTGGTTATATAAAGAGTCATGTTAAGGAAGTTATTTCACTTCTTCAGTCCATTCATTGATAAATAATTCATGCTACTATTTAAAAAAAACACATTTAATTATAAATTAATAATATTTAATAAACTATAGTTGATTTTTATGTAAATATGAGTGGTTAATAATCTAATTTATTAATATTTTGAAATTTGGTTTTTTTGTATTATGGGTCCAATTAAATTTCTAAATAAGGTTTGATAGGAATTCATATATTCAATTAAATTTTGAGGATTTAAATGATTTAATTTGGATTGAGTTTTTTGATAGATGTATTTATTCAATTTAATGTAATTATAGGATAATTAAATTGAGTTTAATTTATAAATTATTATTTTTCTATATGTGAAATAATATTATAATATAATCTATTATACTATTATTTTTTACATATGTGGGTATTGTGTCTATGATATTTCAAATTAATTATTAGTTTACTCATCATTCAAAATATGTCTTAGATTGATACATTGTTTTCTATGGTTTTCTAGATAGGTTATAAATTGTATTTATAAACGAAAACATAAAATTCAATTTATACCATGTTAATGAAATTTAGGATTCAAATTCATTTTGAATTAGTTTCAAATGATAAATTATAAATTTTATTAAATTTTTAAAACTCAATATACAATTACCACCTTCCTAATGTTTTCATTCATAAATTGGGATTCCCCATTTTTTGGAATTTATCTATTATTATCATATATTCCATCATTGGATGTTTTTTGATTTAGGGTATTTATTAGATTAAATATTGGTATTTTTTTCAATAGTGTGGTTGTAGAGGAAGGATTATGTGGTGTTATTGTGACCTTTTGATTTTTTATTTAAATGGGATAAATTTTTCCACCACATATGGAATCAAAATTCATGGTTTTCCTAGGAATTGAAATTAATTTTTATGTGACTTTTATTATGCTAACTATGTTCATCCATTAGATAATGTCCTTTAATAATAGGCATGTACTGATTGTGATAAGATATTTTAGTAAGTATAGTTAGATTATGTTGGATATTTTTTGACAAATAAAATCATTGATAAGGTTATATGTGGTTCCATCTATGTATATCAATGATTTTTAAAACTGATATTTAAAAATTGTAAATTATTATTTAAAACATATGTATTTTTCTTCAATATAATGTCATTCTAGACTATTTTTCATTGACTCTTATTATTTCATCATGTCATTTTTTATTGGTTTCACTATGATGTTTCCCTCATAATGTACTATGATTTTACAGAACCTATTATCACAGAATTTATTTTAAAACATCATTATTGACAAAATAATTATGTTTCATAAAAATTTAAATTTTTAAGTTTACGTAATAAATATTTTGTTTATACATATTTTGAATATTTTTAGTTTTTTAATATATTTAAAATTGATTTTTAAAATCTATTTTTGTGGGTAGGTTTTAAATATATTATTAAAATAATGTTTTCATTTTACCTAAAATACTATAATAAATTTTATAAGAATATTTTATGATTCTTATGAGTGTTTTTTCTTAAACTGAATAAAATACTATTTTTAAATATTTTATTTAAATATTTATTTAATGGGTTGTTTAATTATTATATATGCATAAAATTTTTATTAATGTAAAACCATTAGATATTTATTATGATACCCAATATATACAATATAGCATTGATATAACTGGTTTCTCTTACAAGTTTAATTCTGAGATTCACATAGAGAAAACATGACATTGAATTTGGTTGGTGACTACAAAATAACTATGTCATGTTTTTTTTTGAATTTGTTTCTATTTTGTAAAATAGATTCATATGAAATATCATATTTCATATTATACATTTATAATCATAAATAATTTTATTATAAGTTGATTCAAATTAATTTTATGGATATTATTTCATTGATTTATGTAAAATTTTAAAACACGTTATTTTATTTTCATTGATGCCATACTTATTGATAAACTATGTCAAATTATGGTGTAATTCCATTATGTTTTTAATATTATTTATTTTATTGAAATCATTCCCATTGTGTATGTTTGATTGCCTGGGCATAGTTTTTTATACCAGAGGGACTGGTACTTCCATTTATTCCATGAAAAATGACATTTTAGGTAATTAGTTAATTGGTGACCCTAGATGGTTCTTAATAACATTTCATTACCACAATAATATATGATGAAATATAGAAGATATTTCTTCTTATAGAGTTGAATTTTATTTCATATACATATTTAATATATAAATTTTCATGTTTATTCATTGATCTTAATTGATACGTTACTAAAGAAACTGTGGATTAATATTACATGGGTGTAGACTGCTATAATAAAGTGATCCATCTAAATTGGATTTCAAATATTATTTTTGGTTATTTTTATATATATTAGGAGTGATTCATTTATTTATATTTCAATTTATTCATGACGCATAATTATCTTTGAATCATGGATTACTCATAAAACAATTTCATAGTGAATCAACGGTTTTCAACAAATTTATTAGTTTATTATATTATTTGTTTTTTATTTTGGATTGATTCTCCATGGGATATGAGTTTAGGAAGAAAACTAATTATAAGTATGTGTACAAACATGATTAATACTCACAATTGGTATTAATAGTATTAGTTATCCCGTATATGTTATTATAGTCTACATTATAAATATAACAAGTAATTTACTCATGAATTCATTCATATAAAATTTTATTCTAAAAATTTTATTATAAAAAAACATGCATCACCATGGTTGGATGGTTTTTATTCACATTAATGATCTATAACATACATATACTAAAATACTATGTCATTTTATTCTTTTATTTTATTTCTTTTATATAATAAGTGTTTATTTACTATGGTGTTGTATATTATTTAAGGTTTTTTGTATTTTGACATGAATACAATTATTTTTCATATGAGATTATAGTATAAAAATATATAAATATTAAAGTGTTTAACCACATTTATTTTTTGTAATGTTTTAATTTTGGATGTTTTATATTGGGGTGTTAGTATGGTTAATTTTGTTTTGAATAGAATGAGTTTGTATTAAATATTCTCCATTTCTTGTTTTTAACACTAAAATATTTAATGAAAACTCAATTGATTCCAAGAGTTTTCCAAAGGTCAGTGATGACCTAGGTACATGGATTTCAGTCCATTTATTAAATGTTATTGTACACAAGATATAAAGGATTATATATCTATTTGAGAATAAATGTTACAAGCAACTCTAATTCAATGGGTGGAACCTTCTTATATATATTATACTACAGAAATTTATATTAATTTTATTCAGTGTCATTTAGATTCTCATTCTAAAATTCTATCATATGATGAAATTCAAGAATGACATATTGTATACAATTTTGAAAAAATTGTAATGATTATGTTACTATATTATAATGATGAAGTATTAGCGAACATGTAAATAGATTTTTCCAGTGTTTATCAAGGTACACTGAGGTATCACCATAAAATTATAATATTATGTTCCATTTAATTAAACAATACATCAAATTTCATTTTCACAATACAAAATGACTTAAAACCATTATATAATTTACGGAGAAAAGAAATAAAACCAATGATACACACATTATTGGAATACCATATGAATCAACTTTTTTAAAAGTAAAAGTGTAAATAATATGAATTTATATAAAAATATCCTTACCAAAAAAACAAAATCTTCATGGTTTTCCATGAATATAATTATTCATCATACAATTAGAAGTGATATGTAGAATTAAAAATATGATAGATCTGTTTATAAAGTAATAAATGAATAAGACTAAACATTAGACTATTTATTTGACTGGAATAATAACATTATAAATATCCCCATTTAAAAAGGATATTCTAAATATGTATAATAATTATGAATGTATTAAATGGATATATTTATTTTTTAAAATTTATAGTGAAATTTTTAATTTCACATAATTTGTGAAAGAAATAAAAATATAATATTTAATTAAAATATTTTTTTATTAAAATAAATTTTTCTTGTTTATCGTACTGTTGTTGTTGTTGTTATAAATATTATTAATGAATAATTTTATTAAATGATATATTATAATACATATAACACATAATGAAAAATTCATATGTGAAAAAGAAATATTTTAGTTGATTTTACTTTATATTTAATATCAAAAAAGGGATTCGGTCCAAAAATCATTTAAATGTGTTATGTATTTTTACATAATAATGTAAATTTATAACTATTAAGTACAGATATTAATGAAATATATTGATAAGATTTTTCAAAAAATATAATATTCAATTAAATAAATTTTCTTTTTAAAAAATTAAAATATGATATTTTTATAATTAAATACACAATTTTTATATTGAAATTTGGTACATACATTATTATATTTAATATTTAAAATTATAAAACTGAATGAAATAAAATGTATTTTTATTACAAATTATAATGTTTAAATTATGTAATGATGCCAATTTTTATATAGACATAATAATCATTTAACAAGGTAAATGTTATTTAAATGGTAAATGTAAAAGGGATATTATCATGTAATTTTTTAGTTTTTTAAATTTTTATTGAAATTAATTATTTTTTTCTATTTAAAGTAATCAATATAACGTAATATATATCTATATATAAATATTATTAGTAGACATTTATTTATTACGTGAAAAAAAATAAGAATACACAAATTTAATGTCTTGAATATCAATTTTAAAAAGAAATATTTTTTTCCACATACCTAATGTTTTAATTAAATAATATTATTAAGGTTATATAGAAATGTAATTTTAATTATGTTGGTATATAAAATCCATTAGAATGTTTAAATTATGTGAGAGTTTTTTCATATATTTTTACTAAAAAATAATAAATATGGTAAATAATATAACAATATAGAATGTGTATAAATATGTAATTTATAATGGATCATATTATTTTATTTACCTTAACATAGAGACATTATATAATACCTTTTTTATTTTTGGGTGTAAATATTATTATTATATCTAAGTCTCAAAAAATATCTCACCCAATGGCCATGTGAATCCATTTTCTCCATTTATCAAACATTGGATTCTAGGGAAATATCCTTCATTTCTTCCTAAGGATCTCTCCACTACCCCTACCAATCCACTATATTATGTAAAACACCTCATTAATACAATTTCATTATAGATTTCCCATATTATTATTACTCTTTTTGGAATCATTTTATCCCTATAATGTAACATAATATCATCATTTGTGGGGAATTCATCATCATAAGGAGTGATTACATCAATGTATGTAATGACTAATCTATCATAAATTTAATTTCATTTTATCATAAATTATTTATAAATACTATTAATTTTTTTTGTTCTATTAGGATCATCACAAATATTATAATATTATAATTTCATAATATTACTCATCATTTCTCATTCACTTTTTCTAATGTGTTCTCGTTTGGTTAGATCTACCTCCTACGTGAATGTAATTGTAATAAGAATATCATGAATGGATAAGAAAACATTAATTATGATAATATTATTTTATAATAAATAACGTAATAAAATTTTTATTTTTATTATAATTTTATTAAAAATATTAGGATCTCCATTAATAGACCTCCTTTTATTCATATTAAAAATACATATATAATAAATTTATGGATTAAAACTTAGACAATTGTTTCCAAATATACCATAGATTAAACCATAACATCCTAAATAATTCTGTGGAATCAATTTATATAGAATTGATATTAATAATATCATTAAATCGTGTAAATATAATGATGAACACAAACATTCGAATGAAGACCAACAAGGATTTGTGAAAAAAATAATTGATGATTAATATTAACCAAATATGAGAAATTAATATGTAATAAAGGATTATAAAATATTATTGTAAATTCTAATATAAATCAATTATTTTCTGTAAAGAAATAGTAATAATTATATTTAGTTTTTGTAGAGGATTTTAGTGGATGATAAACTTAGATGGAATTCTGGGTAATATTTATTTTTCTAATTTTAATTTTTTATATATTTTAAAATTTGTACCAATTAATATTTCATATGTTCTAATTGTTTTCATATTGAGTTATTTTAATGATAAATATCATTTTCATTGTGATTTAAATGTTTTCAGGATTCATCATTAACATTTTTTTAATTCAATTATTACTTTTTCATAAGTTTTTTGGTTATCTCATGTGTCATTCCTTGTGTTACAATATATATTATCAAACTTTGTTTTTATATATTTTGTTTCCTACCCCATAGTATATTATTTTATTATACCCCAAGATTTTTTTTTGGTAATTAACTTCATTTAAATAAAATTCATCTTTGTTGATGGATTTATTTCTCCATAAATATTGTATGTTATTAATAATAACTCTGATTCTCTATAATAACTCATTACATTTCATTTTTATATTCAATATTTCCACAATTATTCTTTATTATTTTATTAAATATATAGTTATATTATCTTATATAGACCACATATTTGTTATTAAGTAATTATTTGAATAATTTTTATTTTTCTACCCAATGACGTGGGTTTCATTAATAGTTTTAATAGTTAAAAATAAATTTTATAAAAACTATCCTATATTTTCTCCTCCATTCCATGTTACATTTTATTATAAATATTAATATTATATTCAATTATTGAGATTTATATTTTTAAATAACTTTTAAATAACTATTATTCTCATATTCAATAATATATATTCAAAATTGACCTAGGACAATATTTTGGATCAATGTGACTATATTTATAATAATATAAATAGTGTTTCTAATTTTTAACAATTTCTACAAGTTAGTATTTTCATAACATCTACCTTACTTTTATTTATGATTATTTTATCCCAAAATTTTAGTTTTTTTCAAAAATAAATATTTATCCACATTATTTTGTAGGGTATTGTAAAAGGAATATCATAATGAAAATGATATATCTTCTATTTTTCAATGTAATTTTTCTAATGGTCATAAAAAAATTTTCATCTAATTAAAAAATTAGTATTTTTATAATTCTTCTCATGGGATATGATAAAATAATACCAATCCCAATTATAAATATATATTAATTTTTGTTAATTAAAATATGATAGAAATATGTATTCTTCAAATTATTTATTATATATTAATATAGAATATTTTTATTTGGATGGAGGGGTCATATATTTATTTCAAATTCATTTGAATAAGATTCTTATCTCATGAGATAATAATGTATATTATTTTTGATAATTTAACAATAATGGGAAATGTGATTTGATGTTCATTAATAAATGGGAAATGATCTAGGATGATTGATATGCGATGAAAAAGTAGTTGTTTTTCTCAATCCACAATGGGAAAAGAGTATTATTTCCAATCCCACTATGGGAAATGAGTTGTTACTCCCATTTAACTATGTTGAATATGTATTTATGCTTGATTCACTATATAAATATTGTCTTGATTCTCATTCCACAATGCTAAATGTGTATTGAAGCTCAATCCCCTATAGAAAATTGGTTTTGATTCCTTGTCTGCTATGTTTTTATTGTTTTATTTTATAAAAATATGGTATCTTTTTTCCACATATGTTCAAAAAACATTGTCCACAATTTTAAAATTTATTTTTAATTCCATGTTTCTATAATTGTTTCTATGACTTGTGATTTTTGAATTATATATCAATATTTTTAAAATACAGTATGGTTATGTTTTTTAATGTTATATGGTCATTTATCAAACCATGTGGAAAACAATTATGATTCTATTTATAATCATATATTTCATTCAAGATCATTTTTTAGAATTTTGTAACGATCAATAATTATATTAATCATTTTTATGTTAATCCCATACTATGAATTTTAGTTCACAGTTTTTTATGTTTCTATTATGAATGTTATGAAAAAGGATATTTTGTATGGTGTTTCTAAAAGTAGATCATGTGAGATGAGTATATTTCATAAAAATTGAATATTTTTTGTAAAATAATCAGACTATGTGGCTAACAACGAAAGACACTAAACCACTTTGTTTTTAGATTTTGTGAGTATGTGAGATGTACTTTTTAAATTATATAAATATGGTAAAATAAATTCCTTCTCGTGTTATGTTAGATATGTTGGAATTAATGAAAAAAATGTATTATTTGAATTTTTACACCCCATACATAAATCTGGTCTTGGGTTATTATGTGGTATTATTATAACCATTCATAAAAAACTTGTTATATATTATAAATTTTAATAATTATGGTATTAGAACATTATATTTCATGAAATATATGTTTCCATTGTTCATAGATTTATTTATTGTATTCAATCTGATGTTATCATGCATAATGAATTAGTGTTTTAAAATACATTATTAAAATTAATGTAAAATATTATTAACTTCTATTTCAAAATTGAGTAATTATATCATTATAATAATTTGTTATGATACAAAAAATTCAATTAAAATATTTTTACATTAATGAATTTATCATTCTTTTGATTGGTTTGTGATGATGGTAAAAAATCATTATTGGGAACCAGTTCGAGTAGAACCATTTTAATCATGACCAAACTCAAGTTGTCATTATTTATACACATATTTATTATGGATATTTTTATAATGAACCTGAGTTACTAATCATAATTCATGTTTTCTAGATCACGTATAATTTGTTTAAAGATAAAATATTTAGAAGTGAATTAAAAAATTACTTCTTTTATTACATTAAAATTTTAATTTTTTTATCACTAATAATACAACAATATTAAAAGGTTTAATAAAGATTTATTGGAAATTAATTGTAAATTGATTCAATAAAGAATCTATGAAATATAAAAAATTATTGAGCAAATTAATATGATGATGTTTTGCTATAGCATGTAAACGCAACCCAACCACTCAAACACTAAACCCATTACAAATAATAATATTACACAGTTCAAACTTCATCCATTAACTTCTAAGGTAATGTTGTTAGTGATAATAAAGAATAAAAATCTATATAAAATGGTATATTAACAATCAAATACCTATATATATTCATAAGTACACAAAATATGTAATGGATCCATAAAATGAAATTTCATACATAATTACTTATAATCTTAAAATATATATTTAAGTGATACAACATTCCATAATTCAAAATACATAGATGAAATAACCTCTACTATAATCCCATATCCAGCCTCAAATACAAGATTTATATCAAATAAAAAGTACCTTGAATACATAAACCAAAAAAATAATTTTATTTATATTTTCCCAGTGATATAGATATGTTTGATTATTTTAAAAAACTAGTTTTATATTTTTGATAACATTCCATGGATCCCATATATGAAAATCTATGTAGATAATATGATTTTATGATAACATATCACACACATGAAAATTTATTTCAGAAACAAAACATAATAATAAAAATAGTCAACCGTTTCAAAACATCATTAAATTAAAATAAATAAACTCACACAACCAAAACATCCACCAATAAAATGTAACTCACTGTACATACCACATACATTGGAAATATACCTACCCCAAATTCTTCTCTATCATAATTAAAACTCCAACCCATACAAAGGATACATATGTTATCCACATATTAAATCATTTGTCCCTACACCTAAGAATGACATTTAAAAATTTCATAAAATAAAAACATACCCTTACACACATCCATATTTTTTCAATCAATAATCAATCACAACAATTATAAATAATGGGATAACAAATAATAAGAATAACAATACATTTCCAAACACAATAATAAAGTTCCATCAAATAAAAAAAATCATAAAATATGTCTTTACTTTTTTTAAACTTAACACACAACAAAACCGAACAGTACATATTAATTAATTTTTTTTAAATATAAATTAATTTTTATTTTTTATTTAAAAATACTCCATGTATGACACAATCATTTTTTTCATAAAATCATGATCTTAAATTAGTTTCTATGTCACTCAGGTGTTATAAATATCAAAAGAAAACATCAAATGAAACAAATGGTCAATGGAATATGACTATAAAATATCATAAAATAACGAAAAATAGTGAGATAATATTTGGGATGAATAATAACTAAAAATAAATTTTTAATTGTAGAAATAAATGTTATTTATTACTATTCCTATATATTTGATAAATAGTAATGTTAATTGGATGGGGTTACCCATAATGACTTGAAACCACCTTAAAATTTGATAAAATTGATCACCTCATGAATACAGATGTAATAGAAAGTGAAACATAAAGTATTATGGGTTATTTACCATTGATTAAGAACTCATATTAATTTTTTTCGTGATTAATATTAGATTATAATAAATTGAAATCAAAAAAATATCGCAAGGTGCACAATATCCCTTGTTAGGATCAAATTATGGTTTAAATGGTCAGTGTGGGGGTAAAAATGGATTTTCATTGCCCTTATAATGGTTACGAAGTAATGATTAACCTGATGAAACTATGTTTCGAACCATTCATTCAACACTACATTTAAAATAGGATTTAACATGTCCAAATATACTCTAAAATACTTGATATACTATGTGTAATCTATATAAAACCCTTCATAACCATAAAATTTAATCATGATTACTCTTAAAAAATCATCAATAATATAAATTCATAATCTATGACTAATTAATTCCAAACACGTTGAAGAAGAATCCACCCACAAAAATTTCAAAAATTTACTCCCATAAACTGAAAACATTCTATAATTTTCTCCATAATAATTAAATATAATGATTCTTATATAAAAATAACAATTTATATATTTAAAAACATCATTTAAAAAAATATTAACTAAACTATAAGTAAATGAATATTACTTACCCAAAACAATGACTGCAATGATAATGACAACATAAATATTTTTAATCAAAAATAACTAGATAAATGTAATATTCTGATGTTGGATGAAAACATAGTACAAATATCTCTACGAAAAATTTCACTTTTCACCCTTATAAATATAGTATATTTTAAGCATTGAAAAATCCCTTCCTCGAGAAATTCAAACCATTTACAAGATCCATGTCATGAAGGAATCTGATTCACTAATTATAAATGAACCTCAATTGACCTCAATTAATTATATATCAAATACTTAATCACACAATTGAACCAATATCATAACAAATCATAACATGATTCCACCCCAAAATTATCACAACTAACAATTTCCATCCATTGAAAAATGTCTTCATATAAGTGTGTTTAAAACTGACATAAAAATTGTTTCAATAATGTAAATACCACTTGTATTTAAAAGTATTTCCCTTAAAACCCTCTAGACAACCAATTTAATTTTTCAAAAACATAAAATCAACCTAATAAAAAGAAACTCATTTATATTACTTTTATAACAATTAAAATTTTAAGAATCCTATATCATGAAATTTCGTTATCCCATTTAATTTTCCTATCATTACTTTAATATATTTTTAACCTTTGTAAAATCTGAATACACCATCAAAATAGATCATTATATGAATTTTTTGGGAAAAAATAAATATAAATACATATATTTAATTAAAAAATCACTCTAACTAAAAACAATAATCACCAGAAACTTTATAAAAGAGAATCCTTTTTTAAATTTTGGATTCCTTATTAAGAAATGGAATACCAAGAATGTCATTCAATACATATATTATTTGGGATGTTATATGGTCTGTAAAATTTATAATATTATTATGAATTATATCCCTTGATAATATTGTTGTTCTATAGTGACAATTAAAATTAGTATATTAAGAATTTTGTTAATGTAGATTTGAAATATATGGAAATTTTATGGTATGGACCATTACGATCATACCATATGGAAAGCAATTATCAGATCTCATATATGTTATGGTATCACTAGACATAACACTTGAATAACAACAATATTATCTTAAATAGATAAATTGTAGGAAACATTATTTTTTATATATGATAATTCTCATATAGATAATGTCCCAAACCATGTTTATCGAACTATCCCATGAAAATATCTTAAATGAACACCTTACCCATAGTAAATTCTTTAAGGATCCATCATAATTATATATATTATAATGTTAATTCAACTTATAAAAACATATTACATTATAAATGAAATTTCAAAAATATATTTTTTGATAATTATGTCATAATTAATACATATCAAACCTAAATAAATTACTATGGACACTACTAAAATAGTATACACTTATTAAATAATACAAATAAGTTTAACAAAAAATTAATTCTTTTAATGAAAATTCATCACAACATTTATCATGGATTGTTCATTAATGTTTCCAATGCATAAAACCATTTAAAAAAATTTGAAAACATGGTACATAGAAATCATTATTATTAATGGACATAAAAATATGTGAATAACACAATTAATCAATAATACTTGAAAAATCAATACAGATAAACTTCTCACCCTCAAAAGTATCATATACAAACAATGGGAAAACATGAGGTTTGAATAAAACAAATGGGACATAAATAAACCAGTTTTGTAACTTAAATAATCATGTTATTAACATAATTAAATATGATAGTATTCCTCTAAACTACCTTATTATTTTTAACACTCATAGATACCTTACAATGTAACTATTGTAGCTACATTATAATGTAACCATCGTAGATTATCTTGGAATAATAATAACTGTAAACATCTATCATTAACATAACCAATTCATTAGAGGGGTATCATGGATCCGCCCATCACCATAAAAAATTTCCAAGAATAATAAAATTGTCATAATACATTTAAACACGAATAATAAAAACATCACATTGGATTTTTGGGAAAAAAAATTTAAAATAGGGTTTTTATTGAAAATTCTAAACATCAAGTCATAATTTTATCAACAATGTTCAAAACCCTTGTATAAAGTTTTTAAATAGTATTATTAATTTATTAGGTCATTTTGTTTATATTTATAATATCATATATGATTATTTTATGACATCGTTTCACCTATTAATCAATAGTATTTCATTATTGTCATTGTTTCGGCTACATTTATTTCATTGGTTCCATAGTGGTTAATTTTGTATATTTATTATAAAAAGGAATAATAATTAAAAAATTGGAATTAAATGTAATAAATATGATTCCATATTTTTAAATGATACCATATATCATTTTTTCCCTTACATTAAGATGATTTATTGTTTAAAACATTATTCATAATGGTTTTTTTTATTTTGGGTTGGTATTTTTAACGATCACAAACTAGATTTATATTATTTAATGTAATATATATAAATTAGATCTAGAATAATAATAAACATATAATGTACATATTAAAATACTTTTATCCATATTAATTGTTTTATGACCAGCCTCACTGGTGGTAATAGAAAATATAATCTAATCATCTCTGAAAGCGGTGAATATAGTTGTCATAGACGATGTTTACATTTTGTATAATAAGAGCAAAGATGATATGATTGTTGATGGATATTTAATTAAAAAATAAAAACTATATTATATATATGATACATGGGATATAATGTCACATTGTATAGGGTTGGTGATGAGAGTTTAAAAAATAAATTAAGATGAAATGAAAATGAGTGAAAATTAAAGAAGATATTACGTCTTGAATTATTTTAATTGGGAACCTCATAGGGAAATTTGATTTGGTATTTTTATAAACCAAAGGCATAAGGATTTGAGGATAAGATTGGTGATATTATTTATAATAATATGGGAATTATTCAAGGATTAATATTTTATAGGAGAAGATGTGTTGAAGAGTTGTATTTATAGTAGAGGAGAGGGGAGTTTTTTATTATTTAATTCATTAGATTATTATTTTGGATCAATATTATGAATAGTATGAAAATTGTCTATAAAAATTTTAATATAATTAATGGTATTATGATATTATGGTGATTAAATATTATATTAATAATGAAATATTTTTAAGATCATATAATTTATATAAACCTGAAATTAAATTTTTTTTAATACTCACCAAAAAAACAAGTAATTTAAAACAATATAAAAAATTACGTAATGAATTTTTGGATGAAAATAATTAAACATTTAACTGAAATTTACATTATTAATTTTATAAATTAGAAAAAAAATATTTTTTTAATTAAAATTATCAATTATTCAATAAAACATAATTTCAAATTATGACTAAATTTATGTAACTTTGAAAAAGTAATTATTGACTCAATAAATTTTCATATAATCATAATATTAAAAAATATCTATTTATGAATCTATTTTATGAAGGCAATATTTATTTTAATTATATGTTTATAATGAATATAACTGATAAATTTTATTATGAATATAATTTTTTTTATAACTACATATGTTATTACATTCTTTTCACCATTAAATATTTTGTTCTCACAATTATTAT
Source organism: Viscum album (assembly GCA_963277665.1). Classification (NCBI taxonomy): domain Eukaryota; kingdom Viridiplantae; phylum Streptophyta; class Magnoliopsida; order Santalales; family Viscaceae; genus Viscum; species Viscum album. The sequence goes on from OY728138.1 coordinate 837,931,337, forward strand.
TTATTTATTATAAACGTGAGGATACATTTCACCCTTGAATTGTATGATTCGCATTTTCTAATTCGACCATGTTTTTTCTCAATAAAACCATATCATAGTGATCAAAACACTATATCTCTACAGTCAAGATTCTGAAAAATATTTTCCGCAGATGAAATTTTATCTTCTAACTAAAAAACATCATTGCTCATAATATGAGAAGAATATAGAATATAAAGTGATGACATCAAAACTGGAAGAAAAAATTATGCATGTGGGACCAACATGGTGGAAAATAAATTTGGTAAGAAAATTATCCAACATTTTCCATAATTTAATAAAGGATAATTAACCATAGACACATCTTCTCCTTATTTTAAAAATATATCACACTATTCTATATTGAAAAAATAAGAAAGTCTTGATCACCTACCTCAAAATAATGATAATCAAATGGTAATCATCAGAACTTTTTTTTGTATGATTTGTGCTAATATGAATCTATATAATCATTAATATAAAGAAAAAATCATATACTAATTAAAGACTCATAAATATACTTTCCATGAAGTTCTCTCATAATGCCCATGTGGGACACAAATTTCATTATAATGCATCAAAATGTCACTTTGGTATACATGAATGAAAAATATTATTATATGAAATTAAACTAATAAACGATATTGAACACAAATTCCCTAGAAAGTTAATAAAAAATAATTTCAAATGTATTATAATAATTGAATTATTCAGTCATTATATCCATCAAATTGGTGATGAAAAGATGTGATGAAATTGAATTTTGTGTCCAACTACTTCTTAAAGCATTTCCAAAAAAATAAGTGAACAATTGAAAATATTAAGATTCAATGGAGAGAGGTTATCCATGTAACCAGAAAATATCTATGAGATAATTTTTATAATGTTTATCGAAATTCATAGCAACTTGAATAGGAATAAAATGTCCATTATTAGTCATTAGATTAACAACATCACAAATCACATTGTTACCTCAAGAATTATTTCATAGTCATTAAAAAAATAGATTGATATATATTCTCATTTCAAATATGTAACTAAGAAAGATTAATCATCACTTTTTGGAGTAGGAACTCCTCATTAAACTTTTTACAAGTCAACCATTTAATGGAACAATTCAGAATCCATTTTTTCAATATATCCCTCCTGTAATACTCTCAATTGTCTCTATATATCTTATTGATACAAGAAAAATGTAAAAATGGAAACTATCATATTCTCATAATAACTAGTTTTTCATATGTGGATCATAATTCATAGATAATCTATTCCCAATTCTCATAAAATAATCTCTATCAATTTAAAATATACAAAAAATATCATTTTAACCCAATTATACCATTTTTCTACTCGTGTTCTTATTTTTATGATTTATAGATTCTATATTATAAAGATGATTTCATTGTGACCTAAAATAAATAAATAAAAATTTATACAATAACACATTACAATTGAAAAATAATTAAATCATTAACCATGGGCCATGTTTTATACATAACATGGTTAATATAGCATGTTATTTTCACCAATACAAATATATAACATTGTTCTCTTTTCATGGAAGATAATTGATTATGAAATCATAATACTTTATCAGTACAATCCTTCTTTATCTACCTAATATTCAATTCCTTAAAGATAATATATACCTCAAACATTTATGATACATATATACTTCAAATTTGGATTCATATTGATCATGTCTCCAAATTTTAAAATAGAAAACCATAGTTGATAATTGTAGATCTTGAGTGAGATAGTTTAACACATGAGGTTTTATTAGTCTTGAAGAATATGTTATTTCCTGATCATTCTTCATCAGAACCCAACCATGCCCCATCAATGAAGAATCAATTTAGTTGAGAAAATATACATTTATAGAAAAAAGATCTTAAACATGAGAATTGGCTTATGTTAAATGTAGGTCATCAATAATATCATCATTTTCTATCAATATAACTTTAAAGTGTTTGTGTTGACATTGTTAGTTGGATAGTTATCCACAAAAAATTTATGACAAACATTCATTAATTTATTAATAATTTTGGAAAAAAAATTATTCTTCGTAAAATATTTAGGTCCTGACCATTCCTCAAAAACTTATTTTACTATATTTATATACAATGTGTCAAATAAAATTGATCTATTGTAACCAACAGAATGGTTTAATTTAACATAAAACATCACTTATTTAAGGGATTGTATAATAATAATTAAAATTTTTATGATATTCATAACTTCATCAATAAATCAAAACATGATCAACAAAAAAAAATATCCAAATATTAATTGAATATTCCTTTGATATGTTCTATAAAAAGATATTAATAATATTACAAGCCTATGTGAATAAAAAAACTCACAATACCCATATCTATTTTTTAATCCTATTTTGGAATGTAATCATTATTTACCCTTAAATGATTGTACCCAAACATCATGTAAATTTTGGAAAAATACCAATATCCCTAGAGTTGATCAATAAAGTCCTTGATAGAAGGCAACATACACATATTATTAATAGTAATTTCATTAAAATAACTGTAATGAATGAAATTATAATTTAACATTAATTAATTTTATTAAAAAATAGGAGCACCCCATACATATATGTCTTGTCGATGGAAACCATTATCAATAAACTCCCAAAACAATATTTTCAATTCTAAAGGATTTACTTCATTCAATTGATAATTGGGCTATAAAATTTTCATAACATCAATAATTAATTTAATTGTAAATTTAACTCCTTGTTTAGGTATAACATTGGAAATCACATCTAGAATAACATCCATCTCTTCCTTAACCACTACAACATTTATAATCTAATTTTTTTTTGATTCCTATAATATATTCAGGATAACATTCTATTAAATATTTTAATAGTTTCTCAATTTCCTAATATGTTATCAATGGTATGGTTTCATTATTCTATAAAAATTTAATATATTTATAAAAAATTATTTTTATCCTATATAAAACAATATTAGGATTAATGTATAGAGAATCCATACCATGAATAACATCAAACTCTACTAATGAAAAAACAACAAGGTTTTTTTGGTAATGTATTTCCAAAAACAACTATAATAAGATTCTTATAATTATTTTTTACTTAATATTTCTTTATATTATTTTACCACATATTCTAGTTTCATTTCACGAGGAGAAATTTCCAATTTACCTTTAATTTTCACTGAAATAAATTATTTTTTAGACCAAATATAAAACAATGTTTTGAAATAGTTATTTTAAAAAATAATGTACCCTATACAACATCATTGGATTTACACTGATCGAGTGAATTTTTTTAAAGGATTTCAATACTCATTTCTACATAATATTGGGTTAATTCCCATCATTCCAGGCCATATTTAGACATGTATTTTTATAATGAACCATCCCACCACATTTAAAAACACTATAGTTTTCATGACATAATTAAACATAGTATCAATTTCAATACAATATATGGTAATGATTCAATACATTACCCATCATAATCATGTGGAACATTTTTTATGATGTTCCCTATGGTTCATTTTACCACAAATTCTACAAATGGGAAAGTAGAAATCATTATATTTAGATTTATTTGACTGATTATTACTTATTTCCATCAATATGGACCTTTTCTTATTCACGTGATGAATGATCATGTTATCTTAAAAAATCTATTTTAAAACTCTCAGCACATCAATCATGTTTCATATAAATTTTAAATTTTTGGGAAGCCAATCCCCTTCATTTTATTGGCTTCAATATTAAGTAAAAATTACTGCTTTGTCTATCAAGATCCTGAATACTATTTAAAGAGTACATTAAAAATAGAGTGACTTTTTTCTTATACTCATCCAGTGGATCTTAATACATTTATTTCAATTAAATGAATTTTTTTTCTATGTTGAACATCATTTGTAAAATATTTTTGACTAAAATATTCTTAAATTCATCGCTTTTTAAGGCATCAATAAATTCTACTTACATGATATTCTTTATCATTGACCCCCACTGGTCAAATTCATGTACAAGATGATAAATTGAATGATTAATCATTTGATTATCTAGACCTTCCATCACATAAACTATATTTTCAAGGTCTTTAATATACCCTTCAACAGAAACTATCTTTTAATATACAATGAATACAAGAAGGTGATGCCTCATAAAATTTTCTAATATAATCATGTTCCATTTTTGAAGCTACAAATGCTATCCATCATTGATTACATTTCTTATTATGGCTCCCATAAACTAAACCTTTACTATCTAAATTTTATCACATAAAATTCCCAACATTCAATGATTTAGATTTGGAAAGGTATCATCCTCTCAGCAGCATCCATAATCAGCTTCCATATATCTTCTATAGAAAACTTTTCTGAACCGACATATACAAGATAATGGAAAATGGTAATAATAAAAAATGATATTTCATTTCACCAGAAACATAGGGTAATGACGATTTATGGTATTTTATTAATATCAGTATAATCTATAAATTTAATTAAATTGTTCTTTGATACCAACTATAAGGACTCATTATTATTCATTAAATAATCTAGTTAATTCAAATAGAATACAATTATTCTGTTCCTAAATAACATTTCTATTTACGGTTTTATAGATTTTGGTCATAATTAATATATGACAAACAATAAAGAAAAAAAATTTATACTACTAATATAGTGTCCCTTTCTTCCATTATATGGTTGTTTTTATTATGAAATTTAATATATTAATGAAAATTAACCAGAAAGATCATCTTGGAATACACTAATCTATTATAAATACATAAGGTGTATAAAAAAATATTAAAAAATGTTGTATGAAAAAAATCTCAGTAGAGGAAATTAAAATAATGAAAGAAAATAATTAATCTATTAATTAATACAAACAAAATACGTATATATGTATAACTCTTAAAAGTATCATAACCTTTATAAAAACATGAGGCATCCATAAAACATTAAAAATACAAATATACCATTTAGGATAGATGGATATTCATATTTACGGAAAAAATACATAGGATTGTAACCCTCGGGGCTACCATAGGTTTCTTAACCCTCATGGATAAATTATTATGTAACCACTGTATCTATTTTGTGATGTAACCATCACAATTAATCTTGGAATAACCATTGCATTCAACATCTAAAATTAAAATTCCCAATTAATGTTGGGATATCTCAGAACAACCAATACTAATTATAAATTCCCATAAACCAAAAAATAATCATAAAACATGAATACATGAATTATAAAATTATTTGACTAAATTGGGTAAAAATATGAAGTTTAGAAGATAATTTTTATATAAAATCCCTTCGAATCAGCTTTGACATCCTGACATTGTGTTAAATCCTTATGTGTAGTGATTTAATGTGTGTAATTATTTTATTATATAACTAAATCCATATTTATAATTACAAATACAATAATTTTATATCCTTTTTCCCAGATTTATTAATAATATTTCATTACTATCAATATGTTAGGTGTGTTCGTTTCCTGGTTTCCATGGTTCGTTCATTATGGAAATTATTGTAAAATAGATGGAAAACACTACATGTGTAATTAAATGATATTATCATGTTTTCATTATTTTAAATGATTCCATATATCATTTTTTCAGATTTGAGTAATATTCAATGAATTAAACATTAATGATAATGGATTGATTTTTTAGGTTTTTTTTTCAACAACCAAAAATTAATTTCATTATTTAATAATATATATAAAAATTTCTTTTATAACTATTAATTGGTAAAAATATTCATACTAAAATATAGTTTAACCCTTATAATTGTTTTATGTAATCTATTGATGGCAGTATTGTAAAATGGAAAGTCATCATCCATGATAGCGGTGTATCAACACATAAAAGATGATGTTTTGATTTTCATGAATAATACTAGTAGAGGAGAGGATTGATGATGGATATTATATTAAATAAATAAAATTTCAATATATGTTTGGTACTAGTGTAATTATTTCAATCTAGATTATGTAGTTGAGTATAGGATAAAAAATGAAAATAAATTGTGAGTAAAATAAATGAAAAAAATATTATTTTACATATTGAATTATCCACCTAGAGAATCTACTTTGGAAATATGATTTGACTTCTGTTATACAAAATAATCGTTGAATAAGGGGAGAGGTTTTACAAGTGTATTTTAAATCATTTGGAAAATAAACAATGATTTGGATGGGTGTTGAAAATATGCCTTTATGGGTGATATTTATTATGGATAAGAGGGGTATTTTTTTATTTTATTCCTTAGGATATTATATAGGCTCAAGATTATGAATGGTTTTAGAAGTATAAATAAAAACATTTAAATTAATTTTGGATATTTTTTATATTATGGTGACTACATCATGAATGACTCAATTAATTATGTATTCAAATTATAATACATATACCATTTATTATTGTATTCTACTATTGACAAAAAATATTGGTATTTTAGAAACATCCCAAAACACACCCTATGCAATTTTTTATGTGTATAATTTAAAAAAGGAACTCAAATTTTTAAAATAATTTTTTTTTTAAATTTAATTTATAATTAAAATCATAATTGTTTAGACAGAATGATTTTAAAATTATAATCGATTTTAGGGTAATTTTAAAAATTAATAATATTATCATAAAATAATCATGTAATCATAACTGTATAAATATTAATATAATAATCAGTTTTATGATGAATTTTTTTATTAATTATATAAAATTGTAATTTTTAAATAAACATTTATGATTCAAAAAATACCAACTCTTTATTTATCATTATAAAACCATTTATTTACTTATTCCATGATATAAATATGTCATATTTTTATTTTAATGGTACTTAAATTTCATTTATAATGTCGTAGGTGATAATTGTATAATATTATTATAGATTCCCAATTTTTTTTTTAAATACAACGTATTTCATTATATGTTTATAATTATTTTAAGTATTTAATTTCAAAATGAAAACCATATATTTTATAAGTATATTGGTTTTTACAAATTCACTATAGTAATAAAGTGTAAATTATCTAGGCCATAATATTATAGTTTTGAATATTTAATTTTATAAAATAATGATTATTTATTATTTCCTCACAAATGATTAAATAATGTGTTTGATAAAAATATTGTTTTAATAAGACAAAACACGATATGTGTCTTTGAGAAAATTATTATTTCACTCAAGTATCCCAATTTGATGAATTAATTAATTTTTATGTAAATTTTATTTTCTAATAAAATAATATTATTAAATAATGTTTATAAAATAAAATCGATAATACAATTTTATAAAGAAAAATTAATAATTATAAGGGTCAGAAAACTTTTTTTTTCAAAAAAATAGTATTCATTAATAAAAATGTATATTGTTTTAAAATAAAAGTTTTATCATGTTTTGAGATATATTTTCAATAAAAAATATATTATTTATGAAATTATCTTTTTGAAATTATCCAATGGTGAATATTTCAAAATTTTTTGATATAGTCAAATTCTATGTAATAATTAACCAATATATTAATATACAATGTAAATTATGAAATCATAATGACTAAAATTTTATTTTATATATGTAATTAAAACAATCCATTACAAACTAAATATTTTCTATTTCATATAATTGATTTTTGATACTATTTATATGTTTTATAAACTATTAATTAACCCTCCAAAAATATATATTATATTTTATGAATTAAAAAAATTATTTATAACATTACTCACTTTGACATCAAAAAGGCTATTATTTTTATAATTTATTTTCATAAATTTATAAAATAATAAAAAACAGTCATCAATGGTAGATATAATATCCAAAAAAATGGTTTGTGTTTTCAATTACATTATCTAAGAAAGTCCAAAACCTATTTTTGGAAATTAATTAGTATTTATCCTATCTTTTAACATATAAACCCACATTACCTCCCAGTATTATTAAATAAAAAATCATTCATCATGAAATTAATAATTCATTCCATCTGTTGTGTCCTATAATGGTTCTCCAAATAACTTAAATAACCACTCTAATTATTTTAGGAGCACATTATTAGGGCATGTGATCCACTATTTCTATTCATTATTTATGAACCTTCATTATTTAATGGATTTTAATTCCAAAATATTTATATTAAATAAGGTTATTATATATTCATATTAATATATATACAATTTACAAGTGATTGCATACCCCTTTAAGTCCTATTAATACCTCCCTTGTATGTTTGAGTACCCACGTTATTCAAACCAAACCACCCTATGATTTTTCCACGAAAAACAATCTTTTTGTAACTACATTTCACAATTTCCTCTTAGGGGTACATAACTTCATGTACCTATACATCATATATTTTGGAATTCCATGAATTAACATCACAATCTATAATCACAATATTAAATGTTATGAAATACAACATTTTTTTATATGATCTATGGGGTGTAATTATTCATTTATATGTTATTAATGTGGTGGGTGTGACTAGAATTCTGTAGGAATACAATTTATTTGATATTATTTTAATTTAAAAATTAGTAATATATAGTGTGTGGGAGGTTATAATAATTAAACTATGTTATATTTTATTTTTTATCTATGAGATATGTTTATGATGACATGTTTTAATCAATTACCACATTACTATGATTTCAATATACATTCAGGTTATATGTTGACTCACAATTCATAATTCTGATGATAATCCTCATTATGTTACCTTGATATGCATTATTAATCACATGTACAACATTAACTTATTTTCTTGTTTTTTTCTTCCATTAGTATGAATAATATCTCATTCAATTATTTTGTATATCCCATTGTTCACTGATTCACTTTAAGGAGAATAAAGAAACATTAGGATCAGGTTAAGGATTTTTTCAATTATTTAATAGTATTAATGTTGTAATTTTAATATATATGTATAAAATTTCCCAAACATTATATGAGTCATGATCTTTTGGGGTTTTCATATTTGTATGTTTATGTAATAAATCAAGAATAAAACATTAATAAAAGTTGAGTTATCATAAAAAATTCTAATCTAAAATTTTCAACAATCACATGATGTGTCTGTAAATAATTCACAACCTAATGTGGGAACATTCACAATATAATAAATTATTTTTTCCATGATATAAATTTTATCCATAACATGGAAAATATTTTTTATTATTTTTTGTTGTTATGAATGTATTTCTACTTTTCCATTTGATAGAAGATTTTAAAATACATTAAAAATCCAATTAGAACATTCTAATATATTAAAAAAATTATTTCTATTTTACCTACACATTTATCCAATAAAAGGTTATCCATTTTAGTAATATTTATGTGTTTAAATTTCAATGTAAGATGTAATGGAAAAAACCGACCATCCATTTAACAAATGATGCATCCATTTAACCAATAATAACCTATCCCTTCACAAATGAAAAATATTTACATTTTTTAATTAACAATTTTAAATGATTTTTATTACCAAAGCCACATAGTTTACATTGTACTACTTATAATATTGAAATAAAAAACTATAATGGATATTTTATTCAATACTCTCCAACCCAGTAGTCATACATCAAATATTTCACCTTGTACCCCCTCTAATGAATATCTATAATAATTTATATACCATTAAATAATAATCATTATACAATGCTTACACTATTATACCACTAATAAATAAAAAATATGTTTTTCACATACCATCATTCATCTATGTTCTAATGAAATCTTTATTCAATAATTCATAACATTGTTATTCCAATACAAATCAAATTATTTATCCACTTATAGTTATAATATCAATTATTGTCATCCTACATGAATCCCATTATGTATAAGGAAATATAGAGGTCATAAAATATTTTTCCATTTTCAACATAGGTCCATTTATTAAAATAATTCTTACTAAAGCATACAACTACCACATCTCGATAAGAAAGGATTAACCTTTAAAATTTTACTTCAAATATATAATCAACTATGAAAAATCAAAATTAAATTGGCCAAAATTTATAACCATTTATATGAATATAAATTCATAAATAGATATTATCCTTCTAAAAATACTTCATTGAAAGATCCTAGTAGTAAATAATTAATTTCCATCACTTATAATCTAATAGAATTTTTTATCAAAATAGAAAACAAAAATATATAATAAAATGAAACTGTATACCAAATAACCTACCTTATTCCCATGGATAACCAACACTACCATTATCAGGTAGGTCCCATCTTCCAACAATATCATGTTTAGTAACTACGTTCTCATAGTGGTATAATTTGCTATTTTTTATTTTCATAATTAATTACATTACACTAAATTAATGGTAATATTAAACTTATTCTAATAAAACCACATAGGTCATGATCATTGAGTTCTACAGGTCACCCTATTAGTGATAACATTATGCATATCTCATATAACCCCCCTTATACGTAAATGGATTCATTAACCAAAGCCTAATGTCATATTCATATCCTCTATAAAAATATTAATATATGTAGACTAATTGGTTAATCCATTTTAATCATGTTAATCAATTTACAATTTTCTAAATTATAAATAAAATGAAGCAAAAAAATGATTTAGATAAACTTATATGAAATGATAACATACTGCAGTATTTAGTGGATGCTTTTTATAAATAAAAAATACCATTACTCATACTAACATTTCACCTTACAAATAATAAATATGGAATTTATAAATAAATAATAATCACTAATTCAATCATCCATTCAAAAAACACAGTTAACCACAATTAAATTTTTCGAAAAATATTTTCCTCATAAACTAAAATGGTTTCTAATATATTTATTTTTATGGTAAATTATTTAACATGATAAAATAACTATTAATCCAAAATTTTATAACAAATTTTAAAATAAAATAATCATGACTAAAAAAAATAATATTCTATGGATTTTTTCCCAAAATATTATATTTAATACCACAATAGATCAAATTGACTACCCCATTTTCTAAAAACCAATTCTATGAAAACCAAAAATTAATAAAACCATTGAAACAAATATTATTTCATTATAATTTTTAATCCAAATTACTAATCATAAAATATTAAATTTCAAAACATAAACCTCTTGAAAATTTTATTAGAAATTTTTTGTCAATATTGAATTTTCAAAATACCCTTTTATAAAAATAAATCATATTTTAATGTTGTTTATAAATAAAAGGAAAAAAATTAAATCATAAATCAATGATCAACCTAAATAAACATGACAATAATACAATAACATCCAAAACCAAATCTTTTTGGAATATATTATTTCATCACATCCTACAACAAATAATAACCGTTATTTTTTTCTACCCAAAAAATACATTTTATCATTAAAAGGTTGATCCAAAATTAATGAAGAAATTTTCTAAAAAATAAATTTTCATACAAGTTTAATTTAAAATAATTTATTCCATTGATATTTTTTATGAAAGGTTTTCAAAACAATATGATTTAGCATAAAATTCCATAGAATAAAGAACAATGGTCTTATAAAGTGGACTAATAACATTGAAATAATTTTGGATATATCAAAATAAAAATTTATATATAGTTATTTTGACATTTAATTAAATTAAAAATTGAACCCTATTTTTCAATTTTAAAAAATTCCTAATATCAAATACTAAGAAATAATACTGGTGGTCATGATATTTTAAAATGAAATCCTATATCATATCCTTGAAACAAAAAAAAAATTAGAAATATTTAAACTAATGAAAAGAACAATTACCAAATTTTCATAAACTTATGTCAATAAAATATTTTTGAACATTTTATATACGTGTAAAAATATTCAGTATTATAATTAATAATCATTTTTTAAAATCAAATGATAATGGAGAAATCCATTTAGTTTATAAAATTTCATGATCCATTAATATGTAAAAACCCAATAAAATTCAATGAATTTTTAATGAAAAATATATCATGAAAATTATTTATATATGTGAAAAAAATATTAAATCAATCTAGTGTGTTTTTGAACCCTTACCAATTCATGCTTAAAACACAATTTTTAGTAAGCTTTTTTTTAATTTTATAAATTTTTTAATTATTAATAATTAAATTAATCCATAATTATGAAAGATACATAATATATATATATATATATATGAATTTAAATTAATATAAGGTTTGTTTCAGGTAATAAAATTTGTGTAATATAAATTTTAATTGAAAAATTCATTTCTATAAAAAACGTCATTGAGTTTTTCAATTATATATTTAATATAAATTATTTTTAATCATAAAATTAAATCATTAAAAAGTTATTAATTTGTTTCAATAATGATTTCAATGTTTTTTAAATAATATGTAATTATTTTTTGTAATTTTGATTTATAAAATCACATAATATGTGTAACCCCAACCAGGGTAAATTCTTTATTTAAGGTGGAAAATAATATGATAATGACTAAAAATACCTCTAAAACACACATTTAATATATTTTATGTGTGTGGATCTTAAGTAATATTTCACTATGTGATGTTTTTATAAATTTCTAAAAATTTTCATTTAAAATGACACATATTCATTTATGTAATGGAAAATACAATATACCACTCTCTTGATTTTAAATTGTTATTATATGTTGACATAATGATAAAAATGTATTTTTTAAATATTAATATTTATTATATTGATATAAATAAAAATATAATTTATTTTGGTTATAAATTTTAAATTTTAATATGGAAATATGTACCTTATGTTATTTAGATACATCGACAATGATCAAGTGTGTGTGATAGAAAAATCGAGAAAATGATTTAAAAAACATAAAAGTGATATTTTAGTGAGTTATAGCATCCCAACCTAATCTTCCGCTTTTGCTTTCGAAGTTTAATGGAGATTCTTCCGTTTTGAAACTCGCCATGGTGTCCCGCTTCAAGCAGCGTCGTCCCTCAGCTGATTCCTTTGATCGACATGTCTTCGCGTTGTGAGGTTTACAAAAGGGAGCGACAGTGGGTCAGCTTGACAATAGGAATATTAGGATATGCTTCTCGTCGGAGGAAGATATAATCAGATCCTGGTCTGGGGATCATCGCAGATTCAATGGTACCCACATCTATCTTTTTCGTTGGTCGTATGATTTTCATATGCAGTGTGAATCTCCATTGATGGTGATCTGGGTGAGTTTCTCTAATCTCCACTACCATTTCAAAAACCCTTTTTGATTCGTATGCTTTCTAACTTGGTCAAGAGATTCCTTTGCTCTGATAGTCGAACGGAGTCCCTGTGCCATCCAGTTAACCCGCGCATATGTGTGGAGGTGGATGTGTCTAGGGTGCCCTATGAGTACATCTGGATTACAGTGGGAGAGGAATTTAAGTGCAAGAAGTTGGTCATATATGAAGCGTGGTTGGAGTTTTGTTCAGGATGTAAGCGGTTGGGTCATTCGCAATCTCTCTGTCAATGGGGGGCTACAAGTCTCCCCAAGGAGGCGACTATGGTTAGAGGCAAGGGGACACAAGTTCATGCCGAGCTCGAAGTGACTGTGGAGATTTCAGTGGGTGGGAATTCTGGATGTACTGACACATGGGGCTCACCGAGTGGACCACGGGAGGCAGTTCCCTTTGTGACTAAGGGTGCGGTGTTTGAGCAGAACCCAGTGGGTGAGGCCCCTGACCATGCTGATGAAACGGTCCTGTAGGAATCACAGGAGCTGAACCCCTTGTTGATTGATGTTTTTATCCGATTGAGGAATGATTTGTGTGCACCTAAACCCCAGATTAATGCAACTTCAGGGATTGGGGTTGGGGCAGATGAACCATCTAGAGGTGTCAACAACTGAGAGGTTTCACAAATGGTGGATGAGGGATTCTACACATTTCATGGTAAGGCCTCTTATGTTGAGGGGTTTAACTCGGATGGTGGAAGGTACGACAGAGGAGTTACGCCCTTTGAACAGGCATGTAAGAGTGCAGCTGTAGTCAGGGGAAGTTCCACAATGGTCGAAGGTATCGAGATGCTAAATCGGTTTGATGCTCTGGTAGACGAGGACCCCGCTCAAGATGTTGGAAATGACTTGGCCCGAGACTATGCAAATGAGGAGACGTCTTCTGAGAGAGCGTGCAGTGACAAACGATCAAGTCACATTGTTGGCGATACATAGGATGAGGATCAGGGAAGGTACCCTAGTCCAAGGAGGAACAAGAATATATGGGACAAACAGATGGAGAAAAAGGACTACTCATATTTACCCTTACTGATGGAGACCCGATTGGCAAAGAAGGCGAAGGATAAGTAAAAGTACTACGACCACCATCCTCTCAAGGGGCCATCCATTAATGAGAGGTGGATGATAATCCTCTTGAGATGCTTATGAGATCAGATGTGGTTATACTTGAAATTGTTCTGACAATCAATGCTTCTGATGAGGATTCATAAAGAATGATAATGAAAACATTCAATGTGGACACCAATGATGAGCAGAGTGCATGGATGGACAAGCATGATTTGATTCTTGTTCGGTGGTTCAACAACGACAAGATCAATGTAGTGGAGTACATCCAATCATGGGGAAAGCTGGTATTCAGGTGTTAAGACCTTCTAATGGTGAAACCGAACATTAGGGTAAACAATATATCATGGAAACTGTTTAGAGAGGTTAACACGGGTAGGCTGCAATTCCATTTTTGCGACTTTGTTCTCCCCTTCAGTTCTTGACTTGGTTTCTCACTTTTTTCCCCTAAAAGTGTTTGATAATAATAAAAAATTAATTTTGTATAGGATATATCATCCCTATACTTATGTAGATATATAAAACATATTATTTGTTTTATAAATGTTATATTATAATTCAATTATTATATTGATTTCATTAATGTTGGATTAAAATAATAGTTCCAAAAGAAATTAATGATATATTACAGAAAAAAATATTAAATTAAAATAATAAAAATTCCAAAAACATATATATTCATTCTACTAAATTTGAAACGCATTAAATTATCTAAAATTATCATTTTAATGATATATATTCCATTTTTCGTAATTTTCTTGACTACTAATGTTTAGAGAACATTTGTGTTGTGGAAATCATCAAAAGTATTAGATGAAGTGAAAACATAGGTATAGTTGAAAATATCAACCAAACAAATAAAAAATTTCTTAGACAATAGGAAATCGAATGAAAAAAACCTAACATAACAATATATAATTTTTTTTCCACTTTTGCATGATAATTATTTTATATTAATTTAATACATTAAGTAATTCAAAGAGTTCACCTTTGTTCACTTATAAACTAACATTTCTTCTCCTCTCATTCTCAAACATGATAATCCTTTTATTTTAGATAGGAAAGTCCAAAGTAAATTATTATAACTCCCACCATTTCCTATATGTCGTATTTATGTCATAATAAAATCCCTATAGTGATTAATGAATATAACAAATGAGGTTGTTAGTAGAAGAGTTGAAGCTTTAATCCTAATATTTTAATTTATTTTCATTTAGAAAACACAATTAAACTTTTATAACCAAATATTTTAAAAAGAAAATTATATATCATATAATTATATGTTATTAATTTAATAATATAACAATAATTCATATCCTACTCTCATTATATGGAAAATGAAATAATCATTCTTTTGTAAAACGAACGACTTATTCGCAAACCAATTAAATTAGTTTTTCATCACCTCCTTCGTCATAAGATTGTAATGATTGATTTAATGTATATATACGATATTAATGAAATAATTGTATTTATTTTAATACCATATATATTCTATTTTAATAAAATTCCAAATATTGAAATGTGATAATGTTGTTTGTGAATTCATGTGGGTTTCCTTTTATAAAGACCCAAAGCTTAACGTACATGGACATTACATTACTTTTGCGGAATACTTAGTACATAACAAGGACACACACACAAGAATTGTAATTGTTTAGTGTCTTTGGAAACTCGGAATATAATCTTCTAATCGTGGTGAATGATCTTCAACATCTCCCATAAAGATCTTCCCATTTTCTTACCTAAAACCTTTCATTATATCATGGGGAAAATAAAACATAAAAGAGTGAGCTCAAATGCTCACTATGGGTAAACAAAATAAATATCAATCACATCATATTCATAAGAACATAACATTTTGGAAATCTTAACCTGCAAAAGAGAGCATAATTTCATAACATGGGATAAATCATAGTAGTGAAATGGAATCCCAATAATCATAACTTAAAACATGAAGCATTGTGACATTCACATATAATCATAGAGAATCAAATCTTATTAGTCAAGACTCATTGCTAAGACTATCTTAGTGGAAAAAGCCCATTTCTGAACCGAGTCACCCTCGTTTTAGTCATGTTTCACTGAACCGGTATAACCTACCATTCTATCCATGTCTATCTCATGAGATATAAAATCATTACCCAATTCATTGGAGGGAGATATAGTTCACACCCATCTCATAATGATACCATTCTTTTGTGTGCCACAAAATCATAAATCATACATCATTGCATAACCCATTAGTAAAAATGGGATTCTTAAACAACATGACATCATAAAACAATTCATAAAAGATAAATGAATTCATAAAAATAAGTTTATCACAACATAAAAAAAATCAATGTAATAATAGGGATTGAAACAGAACCCTATATTATCTTAGATGGAAAATAATTTTGATAAAACACTTGAAATCCATTCTGGAGGAAAATATCCTTTCTACTTCAAAAACACATTTCCTTTAATAACATGTCATTCAATTCTAAACTAAATGAAGTTGATTATAAATAAATGTGAAAACTTCTAAATGAAGCTTCTTGGAAATAATGTTTTAAAAATCCATTCCTGCCGTATAAGTTAAAAAAACATTCTTCTCGTACTTTTGTTAGAAAGGTCAAAAAGTACCTCGTATGAAAAATGAAAAAAGATTCCTTTCATATCTTTTACTAAAAACTCGAAAAAGGGTAAAATAGTTTTTAAAAATTTTAGGTGGATGGAAATAATGTTACATATTGAGGTAACATGTATGTGGATGATAAAATTCACCCCAGTAAATACCAAATTATAAGCAATCTCGGATAAAAATGAGATTGTGATATTTCCCTTACCTTAGGTCCGATTTGCTTCGTAAGTGTCTGAACCTCCTGTATAATGATTTAAATAATGTCATTGACTTATTACAGAATCATATTAATTTTTATAATATAATATATGGTTCACTTATTACTTTATATTACCCGTTCTTTTGTAAATTCCATGTTAAAGAGCGTTTTGGGTAAAATCGTTTCATTTATCATAGGTGTTTTGACTTGTTGTTCTTGACATTATTATTATTTATATAATGATTTACTTACTTCCAAAATATAAAAAATGATTTATATATCATATATATTCAGTATATATATATATAATAGACAGATAAATGAAATGAAACACACCGTTCATGGAGACTGTAGTCCGTACGTACGCATGAATGCTGTTTTCCATTCCTTATTGTCTTGAATGGAAGTAAGTAGATGAAATACATATATACATAAATCCATTATCATTATAATTTCTTATATTTCATTATTATTTCTTATATATACTTTATAATCATTCTTAAATGGTTAACATGGAGAATGAATCTCATCGCGTCGTGGAGATGGTAGTCCGTACGTACGCACGAGCGATGATATCGTTCTCATGATCATGGAATTGTATTGGAGTGTATGTATAATATTTCAGAATCAATATCACTTTGTAATAGTCATATATAGTCATTATTTACACCATTATACACATCCAAGTAAGGTGGTGGTGGAAAATAGATGACACCACGTCGTGGAGACGGTATTCCGTACGTACGCAGGCGCAGTGATTTCATTTTCTGTAGGATGGATAGAAGGTTAATTAGAGTTGTTTCATATTTATAATAACATATCATTACATAAGAAATACTGATGTTATTACTTTATCATGAAACAAATAAATAAGAATAAGTTGAAGAAGAAAGAAATTGAAAAATATCGGTAATGGATATTACCTCTTTTAGATGCGCCTTCACTTAACCTCCACTTAAAGAACTACGTATGGAATTTGAAGAAGCCCAAGACCCCTAGGATGATACTAGGGAAGTGGATAAGAGATTTGGTCATGGGTTTTCTGAGCTTGAATTCTCAAATTGATGTGAGGAGGAGAGGGAGGAGGTGCCCTTTTATAAGGGAGGAGAGGGGAACCTTAGGAAAATCTCAAAATATTATTTTATATTAAGGTCAAATTCTGTTTATAATGGTTTCAATGGGTCTTATTTAGAATTTGAAGTGGGGATGGGTCAAAATACCCTCATCCAATAGTATTTAGACAAGTTTAGGTTATTATTTTAACCTTATCAATTAGATTTAACTCTAAGTTAAATAATTTAACTTTTACCGTGTCTTTTTGTTTTCATACACTATATGGTTAATAAAAATACTATATCAAGCCAAACGAACCCCAAGTTGTATATTATTAATATATATAATCTTATATAAGTCGTTTGGTATATCCCTAGATTTTTAGAAATAAAATAACAATTAATAATATAATATTTGTTTTAAAAACTAATTTATGTCAATTTTGACACTATTTGGTACATGATTTTTATGACATTCATATCAGAATGATAAGTTAGACAAAAGTGACTTAAATCAACAATAACATGTCTTATTAACCTATAAAATTAGTTTATGTCATAAAAAGTCTCAAATTACATTTATTTGGGCATTTATAACATCAATTATGTCAATATTTCATTATTAAGACAATTACTGCATCATCTTTGTGTCATAATAACTGATAATTATTTAATCCCTAAAAATTCTAAATAAATTACTATGATTTATCTAATTGTATTATATTTCTAAACACTCTTCATGTTTGATGTTTCATGAAGTTTATCACTAGATTAAAATTTGTATACTTTTAAGATTTAAGAAAGTGGCATGTTGTCACATTCATTGGTTTTAATAATAATTAAATTATTTTTATTGAAAAAAATTAATTAAATGAATCTAATCCGACCCTTAGGTTACATGGGTCTACTTTTAGTCATCCAATAAGATTTTGACATTTTTTAGGGTAATTGTAAAATATTATATTTAATCTTAATTACACGATTAACCTTTAACTACGGTAAATAAAATTTACCGTAGTTACTATATATAATTCCCAAAAAAAAAAGTAGTTTATTAACATAATTTGGACCCACTGATTCTAAATATGGAATTCATTTTTCCAAATTCAATACACAAAATATGCATAAAATAAATTAAAATTAATCTCATTGTCGAAAGAAAACATGTTTTTCTTTAAAACATTGCCAAAGATTGAATTGATTTAACCTACGAATTCAAGGTAAAATCAATGCTAATGACATAAATTATATTAAATGGTAAAAATATATTCTATTTATACTTCAAAACCATTCAATATTATAATTTGACCACATAAGATATTACGTTGAACAAAGTTGTTTTTAATTAAAATATATCGTGTTTTTACTATTCATTAAAATGTGAAAGTTATCGGAAAAATATCAAAACATTATCTAATGTAAATTTTTATATCCTAATTCAAAATAAGAATTTTATTTTGTCAAATTGATCTTATAAACATGTCAAAAACTAGATTTAAACTGGGTACGCCATCAAAAGGCGGCAAAACTGCATTTTTTTAAAAATACTTATTTTACCCGAAAAATTTATTTTGTTCTTATACTATGTTCTAGAAATGTGTAAGATGAATAATAATGTTATAAAATTTTTAATTTAGTTAACACTATTCATAACGGCTAGTTCATAACAATATTATAATAATATGTCGTTGTTTAGTAAAACCCGTTATTGCATACAACACACGCTATCGAGGAAGGTCGCGATTGCGTGTAATGCAAGCCAAGTCAGGGTTGCATGTAGTGCACAACTCCTTTGTTGTTGAGTATAATAGAATCCAACCATATTTTGTTTTTACATTTAATATATATATATATATATAAACACTCAATGTTGCGTAAAATAACTTCTATCAAAATTGTGTGTAACACAATCCAATAATAGTGTTGCGTATACTGCAAACTATTACGGTGATGCGTATAGCGCAAGGTAATAGTGGTGTAGAATACAACACAAGAAATTAACGAAATTAAAAGAATAAAATCTTGGGGTGTTATATTCTACCCCCCTTAAAATTAATTTCTCCCTTGAAATTCGTCGGGGTTATAAATGGTTTACTACTCGAAAGTTTGTTTAATAGAAACCCACATCGTAAAAAGGAAAACCAAAACATGGCTTTAAAAACTAAAGTATGAAATGTAATGGTTAACCATATTAACTCATCACTAGGTTTCCATGTAGGATAACATAGGTGAAAATATGGATATGGAAGAAAAATCTAACCATCATGTTCTGATGGAGACTGGTAGAGAACATGGCTATGAAAAAGACAACAATCCCAAAGCTATTGATTTGTGATGATCTAAGGTACCATCTGATTCATCGGATATAAGGGAACTAGGACAACATTTTTGGTTTTCAAGATCATTTCTGTAAAGTCGATGAATTAAAAGAAATACTTTCATGATTTTGGTACAGTCTCACTTTTGTTCATGAATTGAACAATTTACACTTCATCCCTTAAAGAAATGAAGTTTAATTTGTTATTTGTGGTGTGTTAGCAGATCATGTGATAGAATGATGGGTCATTCCATCTCATTCAAACAAAAGGTTAGCAAAAGCTATAAGTCCATCTTATGGTTATATTAATCGTATATGGTTCCAAAAATTAACTTATACTTCATATATCATACCTCTTAATAAAATAAAACTAGTTTCTACTAACTAGAGACTTCCTTTAGGCCAGTGGTAGGTGATAAAGGCCAGTCACACTTCGGTTGTGGGTTCGATTCCCACGACCTTGCCCGATGCGATGGGCTGTCGCCTGTCTTGAAGGTTGTCCTTTTTATAAAACTATATTACTATAACATCCCATTAATAATATCAAAAAAACTTCTATCCATAAACAATACTAACTTATGTCCAACATAATCCATTCCAATCTTTAGGATTATCCAAAATATTGCAGTCCACTCTAATAATATAGTGAAAATTATTACTAGAGATTTAATACCATCGTTGATTCCCATATATCATATGATATGTCTTGTTGGTCACATTCCAAACATTCAAAGGCCCTAATCATGTATTCTCTTGAAAAATGAATACCCATTAAACCTTAGTGAAAACAAGAATGCTGTCAAAAGTTAACTCATTCCACATACCAAAATCCAAAAATTCTATATACTCAAACCATGATATAACCTTCTCCTTATATCAGTCATGAGCTCATGAATACTAACATTTAATTTTATCCTTATCCCTTCATTATGCGCATATCATCTACATTCCAAAAATATCTGAATAACCTTTCATGGATACTGGTACCATTAATCATACACTTTCAAAACTCAAGGAAAGACAATAGTGTAACAATCCTTAGATGTCTCATTATTCCATAGAACCATGAGATTACTTATACAACATTACACATGATAAACATGTAATCATTCCACTACATTCTTAAGCTATTGACCGAGCTTCAACAATTCTTTCATCTCACATATCATTTGTAGTCTCTTCATCATCATCAATATAAATACTACCCATACGACCATACTGATTCTCTTCATGAGACTTTACCTTAGGGAATTGGTTTGCATAATGCCCGTACATTCCACATTTAAAACATTTAACCATTTTTGATGTCGTAGCAATACCATTCTCCTCATCCCTGGTGTTAATTGAACCTTTTCCTTTGAACTTACTGGCTTTGTGTCCTTCTTTTCCACACCCAAAGCATCTTCCAATTCCTTTGAAACATTCTCCTTGATGCCTCTTCCCACATGATTTACATAGGGGAAATTGAAATTTCTTTCCTCTATGATCATCATGAAACTCCATCTTTCTCTTATTAGCCGAGTCAGGAAAGTTACCAAATTTTACTTTATTGATCATATTAGGATATTTCTTATTCCGCATAATAATGTTGTTTGGACTTCTAAATCCCATTTCATTTGGTTGCTCATGAGGAATATCATTCCATTGTCCATCATATCCTCCATTATCGTGAATCATTTTGTTTCCTTCCATTTTCTAAAACACAAATAGAATAGTGTGAGAGGAAAAAATCATAATAAAGGGGGATTGACTACAATATCTAACATCTTTGGTTTAATCTAATATCGTTACCATAGTTATAGGACTATATCCTATACGTATACTTATCCTTAAGGACATCCCTAGACATACCTTAGAAATATCTCTACGGAACTCACTAACGTTCACACATCCTAGTTTCCAAAGGATGACTAAACCATTCCTTTGATACCAACTATAAAGACCAGAAGCGTAACGTACATGGACATTACATTAATTTTTCGGAATACATAGTACATAATAAAAACACACACAGAAGGATCGTAATAGTTTAGTGTCTTTGGAAACTCGGAATATAATCTTCTAATCATGGTGAATGATCTTAAACATCTCCAATAAAGATCTTCCCTTTTTTTAACTAAAACCATTATTTATATCATGGGGAAATGAAAACATAAAAGGGTGAGCTCAAATGCTCAGTAAGGGTAATCAAAATAAATATCAATCACATCAAATTAATAAGAACATAACAATTTGGAAATCTTAACCTGCAAAAGAGAGCCTAATTTCATAACATGGGATAAATCATAGTAGTGAAATGGAATCACAATAATCATAACTTAAAACATGAAACATTGTGGCATTCACAAATAATCTTAGAGAATCATATCTTATTAGTCAAGACTCATTGCCAAGACTATCTTAGTGGATAAAGTCCATTTCTGAACCGAGTCACCATCATTTCAGTCCTGTTTCACTGAACCGGTATAACCTAGCATTCCAGTCATGTCTATCTCATGAGATATAAAATCTTTACCCAATTCATTGGAGGGAGATATAGGTCCCACCCATTTCATAATGATACCATTCTTATGTGTGACACAAAATCATAAATCATACATCATTGCATAACCCATGTAATAAAAATGGGATTCTTAAACAACATGACATCATAAAACAATCCATATAAGATAAAGGAATTCATAAAAATAATTTTATCACAACATAATAAAATCAATGTAATAATAGGGATTGAAACAGAACCCTACATTATCGTAGATGGAAAATAATTTTGATAAAACACTTGAAATCCATTCTTGAGGAAAATATCCTTTCTACTTCAAAAACACTGTTCCTTTCTTAACATGTCATACAATTCTAAACTAAAAGAAGTTGATTAAAAACAAACTTGAAAACTTGTAGAGGAATCTTCTTGGAAATAATCTTTTAAAAATCCATTCATGCCATATAAGTTTAAAAAAACATTCTTCTCGTACTTTTGTTGGAAAAGTCAAAAAGTTCCCCGTATGAAAAACGAAAAAAGATTCATTTCATATCATTTACTAAGAACTAGCCAAAGGGTAAAATAGGTTTTAAACAATTTTAGGTGGATGGAAATAATGTTACATATTTAGGTAACATGGATGTGGATGATAAAATACACCCCAGTAAATACCAAAGTATAAGCAATCTCGGATAAAAATGAGATTGTGATATTTCCCTTAACTTAGGTCTGATTTGCTTCGTAAGTGTCTGAAACTCCTATATAGTGATTTCAATAATGTCATTGACTTATTACAGAATCATATTAATTGTTATAATATCATATATGCTTCACTTATTACTTTTTATTACCCGTTCTTTTGTAAATTCCATGTTAAAGAGCGTTTTGGGTAAAATCGTTTCATTTATCATAGGTGTTTGGACTTGTTGTTATTGAAATTATTATTACTTATATCATGATTTACATACTTCCAGAATATAAAACATGATTTATATATCATATATATTCATTATATATATATAATAGATAGATAAATGAAATGAAACACACCGTTCATGGAGACGGTAGTCCGTACGTACGCATAAACGTTGTTTTCCTTTCCTTATTGTCTTGAATGGAAGTAAGTATATGATATACATATATACATAAATCCAGTATCATTATAATGTCATATATTTCATTATTATTTCTTATATATACTTTATAATAATTCTTAAATAGTTAACATGGAGAATGAATCTCATCGCGTCGTGGAGACGGTAGTCCGTACGTACGCACGAGCGATGATATCGTTCCCATGATAGTGGAATTGTATTGTAGTATATGTATAATATTTCAGAATCAATATCACTTTTTAATAGTCATATATAGTGTTTATTTACACCATTATACCCATCCAAGTAAGGTGGTGGTGGAAAATAGATTACACCACGGCGTGGAGACGGTATTCTGTACGTACACACGCGCGGTGATTTCGTTTTTTGTAGGATGGATAGAAGGTTAATTAGAGTTGTTTCATATATATATAATAACATATCAGTTTATAAGAAATACATATGCTATTACTTTATCATGTAACAACTAATGAAGAATAAGTTGAAGAAGAAAGAAATTGAAAAAGATCGGTAATGGATATTACCTCTTTTTGACGCGCCTTCACTTAACATCCACTTAAAGAACTACGGATGGTATTTGAAGAAGCCCAAGACCTCTAATATGATACTAGGAAAGTATAGAAGATATATGGGCAGGGGTTGGCCGAGCTTGATTGCTCAAATTGGTGTGAGGAGGAGAGGGAGGAGGTGCCCTTTTATAAGGGAGGAGAGGGGCACCTTAGGAAAATCTCAAAATATTATTTCATATTAAGGTCAGAATCGGTTTATAATGGTTCAAAAGGGTCTTATTTAGAAGATAAAGTGGGGATGGGTCAAAATAAACTCATCCAATAGGATTTAGACAAGTTTAGGTTATTATTTTAACCTTATCAATTAGATTTAACTCTAAGTTAAATAATTTAACTTTTACCGTGTCTTTTTGTTTTCTTACACTATATGGTTAATAAACTTACTATATACATCCAAACGAACCCCAAGTTGTTTATTATTAATATATATAATCTTATATAAGTCATGTTTCCGAACATTAGATTTTTAGGAATAAATTAACAATTAATAATATAATATTTGTTTTAAAATCTAATTTATTTCAATTTTGACAATATTTGGTACATGATTTTTATGAAATTCATAACAGAAGGATACGTTTTAACCAAGTGACTTAAATCAACAATAACATGTAATATTAACCTATAAAATTATTGTATGTAATAAAAAGTCTCAAATTACATTTATTTTGGCATTTATAACATCAATTATGTCAATATTTCATTAATAAGACAATTATTGCATCATCTTTGTGTCATAATAAATGATAATTATATAATCACTAAAAATTCTAAATAAATTCCTATGATGTAGATAATTGTATTAGCTTTATAGATACTATTCATGTTTGATGTTTCAAGAAGTTTATCACTAAATTAAAATTATTATACTTATATGATTTAAGAAAGAGACATGTTGTCACATTCATTGGTTTTAACAATAATTAAATTATTTTCATTGAAAAATTTTAATTAAATGAATCTAATATGACCCTTAGGTGATATGGGTCGACTTTTAGTCATCCAATAGGATTTTTACATTTGTTAGGGTAATTTTATAATATTATATTTACCCTTAATTACCTGATTTACATTTAACTATGGTAAATAAAATTTACCGTAGTTACTATTCATAATTCCCAAAAATAAAAAGTAGTTTATTAACATAATTTGGACCCACTGATTACAAATATGGAATCCATTTTTCCAAATTCAATACACAAAAGACGATGAAATTAAATTAAAAATAATCCTGTTGTCAAAAGAAAACGGGTTTTTCGTTAAAACATTGCAAAAAATTGAATTGATTTAACCTACGAATTCAAGGTAAAATCAATGCTAATGACATAAATTATATTAAATGGTAAAAATATACTCTATTTATACATTAAAACTAATCAATATTATAATTTAACCACATAAGATATTACGATGAACAACGTTGTTTTTAAATAAAATATACTGTGTTTATACTATTCATTAAAATATGAAAGTTATCGGAAAAATATCAAAACTTTATCTAATGTAAATTTTTATATCCTGATTCAAAAGAAGAATATTATTTTGTAATATTGAACTTATAAACATGTCAAAAACTATATTTAATGTTGGTGTGCCATCAAAATGCGGCAAAACTGCATTTTTTGAAAAATACTTATTTTACCCAAAAAAAATTATTTTGTTCTTATACCATGTTCTAGAAATGTGTAAGATGAATAATAATGTTATAAAATTAAAAAATTAGTTAACACTATTCATAACGGCCAGTTCATAACAATATTATAATAATATATTGTTGTTTAGTAAAACCCGGTATTGCATACAACACACGCTATCAAGGAAGGTCATGATTGCGTGTAATGCAAGCCAAGTCAGGGTGGTGTGTAGTGCACAACTCCTTTGTTGTTGCATATTACAGAAGACAACCATATTTTATTTATACATTTAATATATATATATATATATACACACACTCAATGTTGCGTAGAATAACTTTTATCAAAATTGTGTGTAACACAATCCAAGAATAGTGTTGCGTATACTGCAAGCTAATAAGGTGTTGCATATAGCGCAAGGTAATCATGGTGTAGAATACAACACAAGATATTAATGAAATTATAAGAATAAAATCTCGGGGTGTTACACCTTTTCGAAAAAGTGATGTAATTGTTTTTCATGAATGAACCTCAAAGCTGGTATAAATAATTATATTATTGAGATAATCTGATATTTATTATATATTAATAATTATTTAATTATAAATTTATAATTTTTCTCTTTGAATCATATTCATTAAAAAATCAAAATTTTAATAATGTGAGTTTATGAAAAACTCCATCAATGATTGTAACAAAATATATTTTTTCAAAACCATAGTTTACAATTTTTTATGATTTTTATTAAAGTAAAAAATAATTATTATCTCATTGTTATTATTCTTTATAATATGTAAGAAACATCACATTTACCAAAGTCAACATATTGACTGCATTTGAATGTTGGGATTCAAGTATCCTGAAAGCACTCAACATAGACATAAATTATTTACTGACTAAATATATATTTAAAATAAATGAATTAAATTGATTAATTGTTATGTTTGACTCCAATAATTGTTTCATATTAGATAAAATATTTGTTATAAGTATTTTATATAAGTGTTAAATTCCATACATAGCTTATTTGGACTCGGGGTTATAGATTTAATCTAAATATTCCTTTATTGAGGCACATATTAATGTTATACTTATTTTTTATTTATTACGGTGTATATAGATTCTGTTTAAATTATAAATTATAAATTATTCATATATAAAATAATTTTATGTTACAATTCATATTAGTTTTTTCAAGACAATTCAATTCTAACATTACAAAATATTAAGTGGGTTCATAACTCAATTTATTTTATTAGGGTTTATCACATATATATTCAGAATCTTATTTTATGATTATATATTAAATTACCATTTACTTATTTATGTTTTATTAACACATGTATTTAGTGAATATATTTTTTTTCATCATAACC
This sequence comes from Viscum album, assembly GCA_963277665.1. Classification (NCBI taxonomy): domain Eukaryota; kingdom Viridiplantae; phylum Streptophyta; class Magnoliopsida; order Santalales; family Viscaceae; genus Viscum; species Viscum album. The sequence goes on from OY728138.1 coordinate 837,959,026, forward strand.
GCTCCATTAAATAATTATAAACTGAACAATAAGATATTTCGATGGTTTTTTCATCTCAAATTTCCCTTTTATGGGAATCATTATTATGTTAGAAACACATATAATGTTATGTGGTTCATATACTGCCCCTTGACGTTTTATATCACTGTTATAATTATATACATGGTGTTTAATGTTTAATTTTATGTCATTTATTGTATTGTATTACTATTCAAATGTTATAAAAATTGTAATGATTTTTATGATATTATCTCATCATTTTTCTATATTATTATGCACAATTATTTCCTTCAGAATAACTATAAACAATAATTTTCATGAACAAAATCTATTTTATTCTCTTATAGTAATGAATGTTTCTAACAAGTTCATTTTTTTACTTTTTCCATTATTTATTAAATAAACATCATGAATTTAATTTATATGTTTTTTTGATCACATATCTTTAATAAGATCAGTTTTCAATATCTTTATTAACAATTATTTAAAAAAACTTAATTATTTTCATTAATAAATATAAATAATTTACAAATTTTATTTAGCATGATATTTTACATTATTTCATTATTTTTAAAATTTATATTTATTAATATATTGTGCATGGTTATATTTTTACAGTGTTTAGAAAAAGTGAAAGAAATTTTTATTCATAACCTTTATTATATGAAGTGATTTCCCATAAACAAGACCAACATTTCCAGTTTATATTATATTATAAATTTCTATTTTTAATTTTAGACAAATTAATCCCAAATTGTAATTTTAAATTTGTTTTAAATTGTGATTTTTATAGTGGAAAGGATATTTTAATACATATGTTTTTAATAATCATTTAGTAGTATGACTATTCACTAATTAAATCAATTTATGTAACTTATTTTCCAATATAAATGTGTATTAATTATAACATGTTAATTAATTTTATCGATGAATTAGGATTATTTCAAATAGGTTTGGATTTAAGAAAATTAATTTCCTATGGTAAATCATGGTATACATGAAAACCTGTTATGATATTTTGAGAAAAATAATGTTTCAATATTTTTATCAACCTATCACACATAGAAAATATTGTTTAAAAAAATGAAAGTGTGAATCTAGATTCTTTAGAGACTTGTCTTTTGTCCTATGGGTTATTATATATTATTAGTCCAATGAATTGGGTAATGTGATAATGTTAATAGGTTATAGGTTTCCCCAAATCAATTATTATAGTTTACATGAACGTTGTTCCATTTGTAAGAGTTACTATAAGGTATATATGACAATTATTATCCTTTACAGTAACAAATTTTCAATATTAATTTCATTATTTTATAATATATAAAAATCTCAAAAAAAATTAATATGGCTAGTTATTTTTTATATTGATTTCATTAATGTTGGATTAAAATAATAGTTCCAAAAGAAATTAATGATATATTACAGAAAAAAATATTAAATTAAAATAATAAAAATTCCAAAAACATATATATTCATTCTACTAAATTTGAACGCATTAAATTATCTAAAATTATCATTTTAATGATATATATTCCATTTTTCGTAATTTTCTTGACTACTAATGTTTAGAGAACTTTGGTGTTGTGGAAATCATCAAAAGTATTAGATGAAGTGAAAACATAGGTATAGTTGAAAATATCAACCAAACAAATAAAAAATTTCTTAGACAATAGGAAATCGAATGAAAAAAACCTAACATAACAATATATAATTTTTTTCCCACTTTTGCATGATAATTATTTTATATTAATTTAATACATTAAGTAATTCAAAGAGTTCACCTTTGTTCACTTATAAACTAACATTTCTTCTCCTCTCATTCTCAAACATGATAATCCTTTTAGTTTAGATAGGAAAGTCCAAAGTAAATTATTATAACTCCCACCATTTCCTATATGTCGTATTTATGTCATAATAAAATCCCTATAGTGATTAATGAATATAACAAATGAGGTTGTTAGTAGAAGAGTTGAAGCTTTAATCCTAATATTTTAATTTATTTTCATTTAGAAAACACAATTAAACTATTATAACCAAATATTTTAAAAAGAAAATTATATATCATATAATTATATGTTATTAATTTAATAATATAACAATAATTCATATCCTACTCTTATTATATGGAAAATGAAATAATCATTCTTTTGTAAAACGAACGACTTATTCGCAAACCAATTAAATTAGTTTTTCATCACCTCCTTCGTCATAAGATTGTAATGATTGATTTAATGTATATATACGATATTAATGAAATAATTGTATTTATTTTAATACCATATATATTATATTTTAATAAAATTCCAAATATTGAAATGTGATAATGTTGTTTGTGAATTCATGTGGGTTTCCTTTTATAAAGACCCAAAGCTTAACGTACATGGACATTACATTACTTTTGCGGAATACTTAGTAGATAACAAGGACACACACACAAGAATTGTAATTGTTTAGTGTCTTTGGAAACTCGGAATATAATCTTCTAATCGTGGTGAATGATCTTCAACATCTCCCATAAAGATCTTCCCATTTTCTTACCTAAAACCTTTCATTATATCATGGGGAAAATAAAACATAAAAGAGTGAGCTCAAATGCTCACTATGGGTAAACAAAATAAATATCAATCACATCATATTCATAAGAACATAACATTTTGGAAATCATAACCTGCAAAAGAGAGCATAATTTCATAACATGGGTTAAATCATAGTAGTGAAATGGAATCCCAATAATCATAACTTAAAACATGAAGCATTGTGACATTCACACATAATCATAGAGAATCAAATCTAATTAGTCAAGACTCATTGCTAAGAATATCTTAGTGGAAAAAGCCCATTTCTGAACCGAGTCACCCTCGTTTTAGTCATGTTTCACTGAACCGGTATAACCTACCATTCTATCCATGTCTATCTCATGAGATATAAAATCTTTACCCAATTCATTGGAGGGAGATATAGTTCACACCCATCTCATAATGATACCATTCTTTTGTGTGCCACAAAATCCTAAATCATACATCATTGCATAACCCATTAGTAAAAATGGGATTCTTAAACAACATGACATCATAAAACAATTCATAAAAGATAAATGAATTCATAAAAATAAGTTTATCACAACATAAAAAAATCAATGTAATAATAGGGATTGAAACAGAACCCTATATTATCTTAGATGGAAAATAATTTTGATAAAACACTTGAAATCCATTCTGGAGGAAAATATCCTTTCTACTTCAAAAACACATTTCCTTTAATAACATGTCATTCAATTCTAAACTAAATGAAGTTGATTATAAATAAATGTGAAAACTTCTAAATGAAGCTTCTTGGAAATAATGTTTTAAAAATCCATTCCTTCCGTATAAGTTAAAAAAACATTCTTCTCGTACTTTTGTTAGAAAGGTCAAAAAGTACCTCGTATGAAAAATGAAAAAAGATTCCTTTCATATCTTTTACTAAAAACTCGAAAAAGGGTAAAATAGTTTTTAAAAATTTTAGGTGGATGGAAATAATGTTACATATTGAGGTAACATGTATGTGGATGATAAAATACACCCCAGTAAATACCAAAGTATAAGCAATCTCGGATAAAAATGAGATTGTGATATTTCCCTTACCTTAGGTCTGATTTGCTTCGTAAGTGTCTGAACCTCCTGTATAATGATTTAAATAATGTCATTGACTTATTACAGAATCATATTAATTTTTATAATATAATATATGGTTCACTTATTACTTTATATTACCCGTTCTTTTGTAAATTCCATGTTAAAGAGCGTTTTGGGTAAAATCGTTTCATTTATCATAGGTGTTTTGACTTGTTGTTCTTGACATTATTATTATTTATATAATGATTTACTTACTTCCAAAATATAAAAAATGATTTATATATCATATATATTCAGTATATATATATATAATAGACAGATAAATGAAATGAAACACACCGTTCATGGAGACTGTAGTCCGTACGTACGCATGAATGCTGTTTTCCATTCCTTATTGTCTTGAATGGAAGTAAGTAGATGAAATACATATATACATAAATCCATTATCATTATAATTTCTTATATTTCATTATTATTTCTTATATATACTTTATAATCATTCTTAAATGGTTAACATGGAGAATGAATCTCATCGCGTCGTGGAGATGGTAGTCCGTACGTACGCACGAGCGATGATATCGTTCTCATGATCATGGAATTGTATTGGAGTGTATGTATAATATTTCAGAATCAATATCACTTTGTAATAGTCATATATAGTCATTATTTACACCATTATACACATCCAAGTAAGGTGGTGGTGGAAAATAGATGACACCACGTCGTGGAGACGGTATTCCGTACGTACGCAGGCGCAGTGATTTCATTTTCTGTAGGATGGATAGAAGGTTAATTAGAGTTGTTTCATATTTATAATAACATATCATTGCATAAGAAATACTGATGTTATTACTTTATCATGAAACAAATAAAGAAGAATAAGTTGAAGAAGAAAGAAATTGAAAAATATCGGTAATGGATATTACCTCTTTTAGATGCGCCTTCACTTAACCTCCACTTAAAGAACTACATATGGAATTTGAAGAAGCCCAAGACCCCTAGGATGATACTAGGGAAGTGGATAAGAGATTTGGTCATGGGTTGTCTGAGCTTGAATTCTCAAATTGATGTGAGGAGGAGAGGGAGGAGGTGCCCTTTTATAAGGGAGGAGAGGGGAACCTTAGGAAAATCTCAAAATATTATTTTATATTAAGGTCAAATTCTGTTTATAATGGTTTCAATGGGTCTTATTTAGAATTTGAAGTGGGGATGGGTCAAAATACCCTCATCCAATAGTATTTAGACAAGTTTAGGTTATTATTTTAACCTTCTCAATTAGATTTAACTCTAAGTTAAATAATTTAACTTTTACCGTGTCTTTTTGTTTTCATACACTATATGGTTAATAAAAATACTATATCAAGCCAAACGAACCCCAAGTTGTATATTATTAATATATATAATCTAATATAAGTCGTTTGGTATATCCCTAGATTTTTATAAATAAAATAACAATTAATAATATAATATTTGTTTTAAAAACTAATTTATGTCAATTTTGACACTATTTGGTACATGATTTTTATGACATTCATATCAGAATGATAAGTTAGACAAAAGTGACTCAAATCAACAATAACATGTCTTATTAACCTAGAAAATTAGTTTAAGTCATAAAAAGTCTCAAATTACATTTATTTGGGCATTTATAACATCAATTATGTCAATATTTCATTAATAAGACAATTACTGCATCATCTTTGTGTCATAATAACTGATAATTATTTAATCCCTAAAAATTCTAAATAAATTACTATGATTTATCTAATTGTATTATATTTCTAAACACTCTTCATGTTTGATGTTTCATGAAGTTTATCACTAGATTAAAATTTGTATACTTTTAAGATTTAAGAAAGTGGAATGTTGTCACATTCATTGGTTTTAATAATAATTAAATTATTTTTATTGAAAAAAATTAATTAAATGAATCTAATCCGACCCTTAGGTTACATGGGTCTACTTTTAGTCATCCAATAAGATTTTGACATTTTTTAGGGTAATTGTAAAATATTATATTTAATCTTAATTACACGATTAACCTTTAACTACGGTAAATAAAATTTACCGTAGTTACTATATATAATTCCCAAAAATAAAAAGTAGTTTATTAACATAATTTGGACCCACTGATTCTAAATATGGAATTCATTTTTCCAAATTCAATACACAAAATATGCATAAAATAAATTAAAATTAATCTCATTGTCGAAAGAAAACATGTTTTTCTTTAAAACATTGCCAAAGATTGAATTGATTTAACCTACGAATTCAAGGTAAAATCAATGCTAATGACATAAATTATATTAAATGGTAAAAATATATTCTATTTATACTTCAAAACCATTCAATATTATAATTTGACCACATAAGATATTACGTTGAACAAAGTTGTTTTTAATTAAAATATATCGTGTTTTTACTATTCATTAAAATGTGAAAGTTATCGGAAAAATATCAAAACATTATCTAATGTAAATTTTTATATCCTAATTCAAAATAAGAATTTTATTTTGTCAAATTGATCTTATAAACATGTCAAAAACTAGATTTAAACTGGGTACGCCATCAAAAGGCGGCAAAACTGCATTTTTTTAAAAATACTTATTTTACCCGAAAAATTTATTTTGTTCTTATACTATGTTCTAGAAATGTGTAAGATGAATAATAATGTTATAAAATTTTTAATTTAGTTAACACTATTCATAACGGCTAGTTCATAACAATATTATAATAATATGTCGTTGTTTAGTAAAACCCGTTATTGCATACAACACACGCTATCGAGGAAGGTCGCGATTGCGTGTAATGCAAGCCAAGTCAGGGTTGCATGTAGTGCACAACTCCTTTGTTGTTGAGTATAATAGAATCCAACCATATTTTGTTTTTACATTTAATATATATATATATATATATAAACACTCAATGTTGCGTAGAATAACTTCTATCAAAATTGTGTGTAACACAATCCAATAATAGTGTTGCGTATACTGCAAACTATTACGGTGATGCGTATAGCGCAAGGTAATAGTGGTGTAGAATACAACACAAGAAATTAACGAAATTAAAAGAATAAAATCTTGGGGTGTTATATTCTACCCCCCTTAAAATTAATTTCTCGCTTGAAATTCGTCGGGGTTATAAATGGTTTACTACTCGAAAGTTTGTTTAATAGAAACCCACACCGTAAAAAGGAAAACCAAAACATGGCTTTAAAAACTAAAGTATGAAATGTAATGGTTAACCATATTAACTCATCACTAGGTTTCCATGTAGGAGAACATAGGTGAAAATATGGATATGGAAGAAAAATCTAACCATCATGTTCTGATGGAGAGTGGTAGAGAACATGGCTATGAAAAAGACAACAATCACAAAGCTATTGATTTGTGATGATCTAAGGTACCATCTGATTCATCGGATATAAGGGAACTAGGACAACATTTTTGGTTTTCAAGATCATTTCTGTAAAGTCGATGAATTAAAAGAAATACTTTCATGATTTTGGTACAGTATCACTTTTGTTCATGAATTGAACAATTTACACTTCATCACTTAAAGAAATGAAGTTTAATTTGTTATTTGTGGTGTGTTAGCAGATCATGTGATAGAATGATGGGTCATTCCATCTCATTCAAACAAAAGGTTAGCAAAAGCTATAACTCCATCTTATGGTTATATTAATCGTATATGGTTCCAAAAATTAACTTATACTTCATATATCATACCTCTTAATAAAATAAAACTAGTTTCTACTAACTAGGGACTTCCTTTAGGCCAGTGGTAGGTGATAAAGGCCAGTCACACTTCGGTTGTGGGTTCGATTCCCACGACCTTGCCCGATGCGATGGGCTGTCGCCTGTCTTGAAGGTTGTCCTTCTTATAAAACTATATTACTATAACATCCCATTAATAATATCAAAAAAACTTCTATCCATAAACAATACTAACTTATGTCCAACATAATCCATTCCAATCTTTAGGATTATCCAAAATATTGCAGTCCACTCTTATAATATAGTGAAAATTATTACCAGAGATTTAATACCATCGTTGATTCCCATATATCATATGATATGTCTTGTTGGTCACATTCCAAACATTCAAAGGCCCTAATCATGTATTCTCTTGAAAAATGAATACCCATTAAACCTTAGTGAAAACAAGAATGCTGTCAAAAGTTAACTCATTCCACATACCAAAATCCAAAAATTCTATATACTCAAACCATGATATAACCTTCTCCTTATATCAGTCATGAGATCATGAATACTAACATTTAATTTTATCCTTATCCCTTCATTATGCGCATATCATCTACATTCCAAAAATATCTGAATAACCTTTCATGGATACTGGTACCATTAATCATACACTTTCAAAACTCAAGGAAAGACAATAGTGTAACAATCCTTAGATGTCTCATTATTCCATAGAACCATGAGATTACTTATACAACATTACACATGATAAACATGTAATCATTCCACTACATTCTTAAGCTATTGACCGAGCTTCAACAATTCTTTCATCTCACATATCATTTGTAGTCTCTTCATCATCATCAATATAAATACTACCCATACGACCATACTGATTCTCTTCATGAGACATTACCTTAGGGAATTGGTTTGCATAATGCCCGTACATTCCACATTTAAAACATTTAACCATTTTTGATGTCGTAGCAATACCATTCTCCTCATCCCTGGTGTTAATTGAACCTTTTCCTTTGAACTTACTGGCTTTGTGTCCTTCTTTTCCACACCCAAAGCATCTTCCAATTCCTTTGAAACATTCTCCTTGATGCCTCTTCCCACATGATTTACATAAGGGAAATTGAAATTTCTTTCCTCTATGATCATCATGAAACTCCATCTTTCTCTTATTTGCCGAGTCAGGAAAGTTACCAAATTTTACTTTATTGATCATATTAGGATATTTCTTATTCCGCATAATAATGTTGTTTGGACTTCTAAATCCCATTTCATTTGGTTGCTCATGAGGAATATCATTCCATTGTCCATCATATCCTCCATTATCGTGAATCATTTTGTTTCCTTCCATTTTCTAAAACACAAATAGAATAGTGTGAGAGGAAAAAATCATAATAAAGGGGGATTGACTACAATATCTAACATCTTTGGTTTAATCTAATATCGTTACCATAGTTATAGGACTATATCCTATACGTATACTTATCCTTAAGGACATCCCTAGACATACCTTAGAAATATCTCTACGGAACTCACTAACGTTCACGCATCCTAGTTTCCAAAGGATGACTAAACCATTCCTTTGATACCAACTATAAAGACCAGAAGCGTAACGTACATGGACATTACATTAATTTTTCAGAATACATAGTACATAATAAAAACACACACAGAAGGATCGTAATAGTTTAGTGTCTTTGGAAACTCGGAATATAATCTTCTAATCATGGTGAATGATCTTAAACATCTCCAATAAAGATCTTCCCTTTTCTTAACTAAAACCATTATTTATATCATGGGGAAATGAAAACATAAAAGGGTGAGCTCAAATGCTCAGTAAGGGTAATCAAAATAAATATCAATCACATCAAATTAATAAGAACATAACAATTTGGAAATCTTAACCTGCAAAAGAGAGCCTAATTTCATAACATGGGATAAATCATAGTAGTGAAATGGAATCACAATAATCATAACTTAAAACATGAAACATTGTGGCATTCACAAATAATCTTAGAGAATCATATCTTATTAGTCAAGACTCATTGCCAAGACTATCTTAGTGGATAAAGTCCATTTCTGAACCGAGTCACCATCATTTCAGTCCTGTTTCACTGAACCGGTATAACCTAGCATTCCAGTCATGTCTATCTCATGAGATATAAAATCTTTACCCAATTCATTGGAGGGAGATATAGGTCTCACCCATTTCATAATGATACCATTCTTATGTGTGCCACAAAATCATAAATCATACATCATTGCATAACCCATGTAATAAAAATGGGATTCTTAAACAACATGACATCATAAAACAATCCATATAAGATAAAGGAATTCATAAAAATAATTTTATCACAACATAATAAAATCAATGTAATAATAGGGATTGAAACAGAACCCTACATTATCGTAGATGGAAAATAATTTTGATAAAACACTTGAAATCCATTCTTGAGGAAAATATCCTTTCTACTTCAAAAACACTGTTCCTTTATTAACATGTCATACAATTCTAAACTAAAAGAAGTTGATTAAAAACAAACTTGAAAACTTGTAGAGGAATCTTCTTGGAAATAATCTTTTAAAAATCCATTCATGCCATATAAGTTTAAAAAAACATTCTTCTCGTACTTTTGTTGGAAAAGTCAAAAAGTTCCCCGTATGAAAAACGAAAAAAGATTCATTTCATATCATTTACTAAGAACTAGCCAAAGGGTAAAATAGGTTTTAAACAATTTTAGGTGGATGGAAATAATGTTACATATTTAGGTAACATGGATGTGGATGATAAAATACACCCCAGTAAATACCAAAGTATAAGCAATCTCGGATAAAAATGAGATTGTGATATTTCCCTTAACTTAGGTATGATTTGCTTCGTAAGTGTCTGAAACTCCTATATAATGATTTCAATAATGTCATTGACTTATTACAGAATCATATTAATTGTTATAATATCATATATGCTTCACTTATTACTTTTTATTACCCGTTCTTTTGTAAATTCCATGTTAAAGAGCGTTTTGGGTAAAATCGTTTCATTTATCATAGGTGTTTGGACTTGTTGTTATTGAAATTATTATTACTTATATCATGATTTACATACTTCCAGAATATAAAACATGATTTATATATCATATATATTCATTATATATATATAATAGATAGATAAATGAAATGAAACACACCGTTCATGGAGACGGTAGTCCGTACGTACGCATAAACGTTGTTTTCCTTTCCTTATTGTCTTGAATGGAAGTAAGTATATGATATACATATATACATAAATCCAGTATCATTATAATGTCATATATTTCATTATTATTTCTTATATATACTTTATAATAATTCTTAAATAGTTAACATGGAGAATGAATCTCATCGCGTCGTGGAGACGGTAGTCCGTACGTACGCACGAGCGATGATATCGTTCCCATGATAGTGGAATTGTATTGTAGTATATGTATAATATTTCAGAATCAATATCACTTTTTAATAGTCATATATAGTGTTTATTTACACCATTATACCCATCCAAGTAAGGCGGTGGTGGAAAATAGATTACACCACGGCGTGGAGACGGTATTCTGTACGTACACACGCGCGGTGATTTCGTTTTTTGTAGGATGGATAGAAGGTTAATTAGAGTTGTTTCATATATATATAATAACATATCAGTTTATAAGAAATACATATGCTATTACTTTATCATGTAACAACTAATGAAGAATAAGTTGAAGAAGAAAGAAATTGAAAAAGATCGGTAATGGATATTACCTCTTTTTGACGCGCCTTCACTTAACATCCACTTAAAGAACTACGGATGGTATTTGAAGAAGCCCAAGACCTCTAATATGATACTAGGAAAGTATAGAAGATATTTGGGCAGGGGTTGGCCGAGCTTGATTGCTCAAATTGGTGTGAGGAGGAGAGGGAGGAGGTGCCCTTTTATAAGGGAGGAGAGGGGCACCTTAGGAAAATCTCAAAATATTATTTCATATTAAGGTCAGAATCGGTTTATAATGGTTCAAAAGGGTCTTATTTAGAAGCTAAAGTGGGGATGGGTCAAAATAAACTCATCCAATAGGATTTAGACAAGTTTAGGTTATTATTTTAACCTTATCAATTAGATTTAACTCTAAGTTAAATAATTTAACTTTTACCGTGTCTTTTTGTTTTCTTACACTATATGGTTAATAAACTTACTATATACATCCAAACGAACCCCAAGTTGTTTATTATTAATATATATAATCTTATATAAGTCATGTTTCCGAACATTAGATTTTTAGGAATAAATTAACAATTAATAATATAATATTTGTTTTAAAATCTAATTTATGTCAATTTTGACAATATTTGGTACATGATTTTTATGAAATTCATAACAGAAGGATACGTTTTAACCAAGTGACTTAAATCAACAATAACATGTAATATTAACCTATAAAATTATTTTATGTAATAAAAAGTCTCAATTTACATTTATTTTGGCATTTATAACATCAATTATGTCAATATTTCATTAATAAGACAATTATTGCATCATCTTTGTGTCATAATAAATGATAATTATATAATCACTAAAAATTCTAAATAAATTCCTATGATGTAGATAATTGTATTAGCTTTATAGATACTATTCATGTTTGATGTTTCAAGAAGTTTATCACTAAATTAAAATTATTATACTTATATGATTTAAGAAAGAGACATGTTGTCACATTCATTGGTTTTAACAATAATTAAATTATTTTCATTGAAAAATTTTAATTAAATGAATCTAATATGACCCTTAGGTGATATGGGTCGACTTTTAGTCATCCAATAGGATTTTTACATTTGTTAGGGTAATTTTATAATATTATATTTACCCTTAATTACCTGATTTACATTTAACTATGGTAAATAAAATTTACCGTAGTTACTATTCATAATTCCCAAAAATAAAAAGTAGTTTATTAACATAATTTGGACCCACTGATTACAAATATGGAATCCATTTTTCCAAATTCAATACACAAAAGACGATGAAATTAAATTAAAAATAATCCTGTTGTCAAAAGAAAACGGGTTTTTCGTTAAAACATTGCAAAAAATTGAATTGATTTAACCTACGAATTCAAGGTAAAATCAATGCTAATGACATAAATTATATTAAATGGTAAAAATATACTCTATTTATACATTAAAACTAATCAATATTATAATTTAACCACATAAGATATTACGATGAACAACGTTGTTTTTAAATAAAATATACTGTGTTTATACTATTCATTAAAATATGAAAGTTATCGGAAAAATATCAAAACTTTATCTAATGTAAATTTTTATATCCTGATTCAAAAGAAGAATCTTATTTTGTAATATTGAACTTATAAACATGTCAAAAACTATATTTAATGTTGGTGTGCCATCAAAATGCGGCAAAACTGCATTTTTTGAAAAATACTTATTTTACCCAAAAAAAATTATTTTGTTCTTATACCATGTTCTAGAAATGTGTAAGATGAATAATAATGTTATAAAATTAAAAAATTAGTTAACACTATTCATAACGGCCAGTTCATAACAATATTATAATAATATATTGTTGTTTAGTAAAACCCGGTATTGCATACAACACACGCTATCAAGGAAGGTCATGATTGCGTGTAATGCAAGCCAAGTCAGGGTGGTGTGTAGTGCACAACTCCTTTGTTGTTGCATATTACAGAAGACAACCATATTTTATTTATACATTTAATATATATATATATATACACACACACTCAATGTTGCGTAGAATAACTTTTATCAAAATTGTGTGTAACACAATCCAAGAATAGTGTTGCGTATACTGCAAGCTAATAAGGTGTTGCATATAGCGCAAGGTAATCATGGTGTAGAATACAACACAAGATATTAATGAAATTATAAGAATAAAATCTCGGGGTGTTACACCTTTTCGAAAAAGTGATGTAATTGTTTTTCATGAATAAACCTCAAAGCTGGTATAAATAATTATATTATTGAGATAATCTGATATTTATTATATATTAATAATTATTTAATTATAAATTTATAATTTTTCTCTTTGAATCATATTCATTAAAAAATCAAAATTTTAATAATGTGAGTTTATGAAAAACTCCATCAATGATTGTAACAAAATATATTTTTTCAAAACCATAGTTTACAATTTTTTATGATTTTTATTAAAGTAAAAAATAATTATTATCTCATTGTTATTATTCTTTATAATATGTAAGAAACATCACATTTACCAAAGTCAACATATTGACTGCATTTGAATGTTGGGATTCAAGTATCCTGAAAGCACTCAACATAGACATAAATTATTTACTGACTAAATATATATTTAAAATAAATGAATTAAATTGATAAATTGTTATGTTTGACTCCAATAATTGTTTCATATTAGATAAAATATTTGTTATAAGTATTTTATATAAGTGTTAAATTCCATACATAGCTTATTTGGACTCGGGGTTAGAGATTTAATCTAAATATTCCTTTATTGAGGCACATATTAATGTTATACTTATTTTTTATTTATTACTGTGTATATAGATTCTGTTTAAATTATAAATTATAAATTATTCATATATAAAATAATTTTATGTTACAATTCATATTAGTTTTTTCAAGACAATTCAATTCTAACATTACAAAATATTAAGTGGGTTCATAACTCAATTTATTTTATTAGGGTTTATCACATATATATTCAGAATCTTATTTTATGATTATATATTAAATTACCATTTACTTATTTATGTTTTATTAACACATGTATTTAGTGAATATATTTTTTTTCATCATAACCGCTCCATTAAATAATTATAAACTGAACAATAAGATATTTCGAAGGTTTTTTCATCTCAAATTTCCCTTTTATGGGAATCATTATTATGTTAGAAACACATATAATGTTATGTGGTTCATATACTGCCCCTTGACGTTTTATATCACTGTTATTATTATATACATGGTGTTTAATGTTTAATTTTATGTCATTTATTGTATTGTATTACTATTCAAATGTTATAAAAATTATAATGATTTTTATGATATTATCTCATCATTTTTCTATATTATTATGCACAATTATTTCCTTCAGAATAACTATAAACAATAATTTTCATGAACAAAATCTATTTTATTCTCCTATAGTAATGAATGTTTCTAACAAGTTCATTTTTTTACTTTTTCCATTATTTATTAAATAAACATCATGAATTTAATTTATATGTTTTTTTGATCACATATCTTTAATAAGATCAGTTTTCAATATCTTTATTAACAATTATTTAAAAAAACTTAATTATTTTCATTAATAAATATAAATAATTTACAAATTTTATTTAGCATGATATTTTACATTATTTCATTATTTTTAAAATTTATATTTATTAATATATTGTGCATGGTTATATTTTTACAGTGTTTAGAAAAAGTGAAAGAAATTTTTATTCATAACCTTTATTATATGAAGTGATTTCCCATAAACAAGACCAACATTTCCAGTTTATATTATATTATAAATTTCTATTTTTAATTTTAGACAAATTAATCCCAAATTGTAATTTTAAATTTGTTTTAAATTGTGATTTTTATAGTGGAAAGGATATTTTAATACATATGTTTTTAATAATCATTTAGTAGTATGACTATTCACTAATTAAATCAATTTATGTAACTTATTTTCCAATATAAATGTGTATTAATTATACCATGTTAATTAATTTTATCGATGAATTAGGATTATTTCAAATAGGTTTGGATTTAAGAAAATTAATTTCCTATGGTAAATCATGGTATACATGAAAACCTGTTATGATATTTTGAGAAAAATAATGTTTCAATATTTTTATCAACCTATCACACATAGAAAATATTGTTTAAAAAAATGAAAGTGTGAATCTAGATTCTTTAGAGACTTGTCTTTTGTCCTATGGGTTATTATATATTATTAGTCCAATGAATTGGGTAATGTGATAATGTTAATAGGTTATAGGTTTCCCCAAATCAATTATTATAGTTTACATGAACGTTGTTCCATTTGTAAGAGTTACTATAAGGTATATATGACAATTATTATCCTTTACAGTAACAAATTTTCAATATTAATTTCATTATTTTATAATATATAAAAATCTCAAAAAAAATTAATATGGCTAGTTATTTTTTATATTGATTTCATTAATGTTGGATTAAAATAATAGTTCCAGAAGAAATTAATGATATATTACAGAAAAAAATATTAAATTAAAATAATAAAAATTCCAAAAACATATATATTCATTCTACTAAATTTGAAACGCATTAAATTATCTAAAATTATCATTTTAATGATATATATTCCATTTTTCGTAATTTTCTTGACTACTAATGTTTAGAGAACTTTGGTGTTGTGGAAATCATCAAAAGTATTAGATGAAGTGAAAACATAGGTATAGTTGAAAATATCAACCAAACAAATAAAAAATTTCTTAGACAATAGGAAATCGAATGAAAAAAACCTAACATAACAATATATAATTTTTTTTCCACTTTTGCATGATAATTATTTTATATTAATTTAATACATTAAGTAATTCAAAGAGTTCACCTTTGTTCACTTATAAACTAACATTTCTTCTCCTCTCATTCTCAAACATGATAATCCTTTTAGTTTAGATAGGAAAGTCCAAAGTAAATTATTATAACTCCCACCATTTCCTATATGTCGTATTTATGTCATAATAAACTCTCTATAGTGATTAATGAATATAACAAATGAGGTTGTTAGTAGAAGAGTTGAAACTTTAATCCTAATATTTTAATTTATTTTCATTTAGAAAACACAATTAAACTATTATAACCAAATATTTTAAAAAGAAAATTATATATCATATAATTATATGTTATTAATTTAATAATATAACAATAATTCATATCCTACTCTCATTATATGGAAAATGAAATAATCATTCTTTTGTAAAACGAACGACTTATTCGCAAACCAATTAAATTAGTTTTTCATCACCTCCTTCGTCATAAGATTGTAATGATTGATTTAATGTATATATACGATATTAATGAAATAATTGTATTTATTTTAATACCATATATATTCTATTTTAATAAAATTCCAAATATTGAAATGTGATAATGTTGTTTGTGAATTCATGTGGGTTTCCTTTTATAAAGACCCAAAGCTTAATGTACATGGACATTACATTACTTTTGCGGAATACTTAGTACATAACAAGGACACACACACAAGAATTGTAATTGTTTAGTGTCTTTGGAAACTCGGAATATAATCTTCTAATCGTGGTGAATGATCTTCAACATCTCCCATAAAGATCTTCCCATTTTCTTACCTAAAACCTTTCATTATATCATGGGGAAAATAAAACATAAAAGAGTGAGCTCAAATGCTCACTATGGGTAAACAAAATAAATATCAATCACATCATATTCATAAGAACATAACATTTTGGAAATCTTAACCTGCAAAAGAGAGCATAATTTCATAACATGGGATAAATCATAGTAGTGAAATGGAATCCCAATAATCATAACTTAAAACATGAAGCATTGTGACATTCACACATAATCATAGAGAATCAAATCTTATTAGTCAAGACTCATTGCTAAGACTATCTTAGTGGAAAAAGCCCATTTCTGAACCGAGTCACCCTCGTTTTAGTCATGTTTCACTGAACCGGTATAACCTACCATTCTATCCATGTCTATCTCATGAGATATAAAATCTTTACCCAATTCATTGGAGGGAGATATAGTTCACACCCATCTCATAATGATACCATTCTTTTGTGTGCCACAAAATCATAAATCATACATCATTGCATAACCCATTAGTAAAAATGAGATTCTTAAACAACATGACATCATAAAACAATTCATAAAAGATAAATGAATTCATAAAAATAAGTTTATCACAACATAAAAAAATCAATGTAATAATAGGGATTGAAACAGAACCCTATATTATCTTAGATGGAAAATAATTTTGATAAAACACTTGAAATCCATTCTGGAGGAAAATATCCTTTCTACTTCAAAAACACATTTCCTTTAATAACATGTCATTCAATTCTAAACTAAATGAAGTTGATTATAAATAAATGTGAAAACTTCTAAATGAAGCTTCTTGGAAATAATGTTTTAAAAATCCATTCCTACCGTATAAGTTAAAAAAACATTCTTCTCGTACTTTTGTTAGAAAGGTCAAAAAGTACCTCGTATGAAAAATGAAAAAATATTCCTTTCATATCTTTTACTAAAAACTCGAAAAAGGGTAAAATAGTTTTTAAAAATTTTAGGTGGATGGAAATAATGTTACATATTGAGGTAACATGTATGTGGATGATAAAATACACCCCAGTAAATACCAAAGTATAAGCAATCTCGGATAAAAACGAGATTGTGATATTTCCCTTACCTTAGGTCTGATTTGCTTCGTAAGTGTCTGAACCTCCTGTATAATGATTTAAATAATGTCATTGACTTATTACAGGATCATATTAATTTTTATAATATAATATATGGTTCACTTATTACTTTATATTACCCGTTCTTTTGTAAATTCCATGTTAAAGAGCGTTTTGGGTAAAATCGTTTCATTTATCATAGGTGTTTTGACTTGTTGTTCTTGACATTATTATTATTTATATAATGATTTACTTACTTCCAAAATATAAAAAATGATTTATATATCATATATATTCAGTATATATATATATAATAGACAGATAAATGAAATGAAACACACCGTTCATGGAGACTGTAGTCCGTACGTACGCATGAATGCTGTTTTCCATTCCTTATTGTCTTGAATGGAAGTAAGTAGATGAAATAAATATATACATAAATCCATTATCATTATAATTTCTTATATTTCATTATTATTTCTTATATATACTTTATAATCATTCTTAAATGGTTAACATGGAGAATGAATCTCATCGCGTCGTGGAGATGGTAGTCCGTACGTACGCACGAGCGATGATATCGTTCTCATGATCATGGAATTGTATTGGAGTGTATGTATAATATTTCAGAATCAATATCACTTTGTAATAGTCATATATAGTCATTATTTACACCATTATACACATCCAAGTAAGGTGGTGGTGGAAAATAGATGACACCACGTCGTGGAGACGGTATTCCGTACGTACGCAGGCGCAGTGATTTCATTTTCTGTAGGATGGATAGAAGGTTAATTAGAGTTGTTTCATATTTATAATAACATATCATTACATAAGAAATACTGATGTTATTACTTTATCATGAAACAAATAAAGAAGAATAAGTTGAAGAAGAAAGAAATTGAAAAATATCGGTAATGGATATTACCTCTTTTAGATGCGCCTTCACTTAACCTCCACTTAAAGAACTACGTATGGAATTTGAAGAAGCCCAAGACCCCTAGGATGATACTATGGAAGTGGATAAGAGATTTGGTCATGGGTTGTCTGAGCTTGAATTCTCAAATTGATGTGAGGAGGAGAGGGAGGAGGTGCCCTTTTATAAGGGAGGAGAGGGGAACCGTAGGAAAATCTCAAAATATTATTTTATATTAAGGTCAAATTCTGTTTATAATGGTTTCAATGGGTCTTATTTAGAATTTGAAGTGGGGATGGGTCAAAATACCCTCATCCAATAGTATTTAGACAAGTTTAGGTTATTATTTTAACCTTATCAATTAGATTTAACTCTAAGTTAAATAATTTAACTTTTACCGTGTCTTTTTGTTTTCATACACAATATGGTTAATAAAAATACTATATCAAGCCAAACGAACCCCAAGTTGTATATTATTAATATATATAATCTTATATAAGTCGTTTGGTATATCCCTAGATTTTTAGAAATAAAATAACAATTAATAATATAATATTTGTTTTAAAAACTAATTTATGTCAATTTTGACACTATTTGGTACATGATTTTTATGACATTCATATCAGAATGATAAGTTAGACAAAAGTAACTTAAATCAACAATAACATGTCTTATTAACCTAGAAAATTAGTTTAAGTCATAAAAAGTCTCAAATTACATTTATTTGGGCATTTATAACATCAGTTATGTCAATATTTCATTAATAAGACAATTACTGCATCATCTTTGTGTCATAATAACTGATAATTATTTAATCCCTAAAAATTCTAAATAAATTACTATGATTTATCTAATTGTATTATATTTCTAAACACTCTTCATGTTTGATGTTTCATGAAGTTTATCACTAGATTAAAATTTGTATACTTTTAAGATTTAAGAAAGTGGCATGTTGTCACATTCATTGGTTTTAATAATAATTAAATTATTTTTATTGAAAAAAATTAATTAAATGAATCTAATCCGACCCTTAGGTTACATGGGTCTACTTTTAGTCATCCAATAAGATTTTGACATTTTTTAGGGTAATTGTAAAATATTATATTTAATCTTAATTACACGATTAACCTTTAACTACGGTAAATAAAATTTACCGTAGTTACTATATATAATTCCCAAAAATAAAAAGTAGTTTATTAACATAATTTGGACCCACTGATTCTAAATATGGAATTCATTTTTCCAAATTCAATACACAAAATATGCATAAAATAAATTAAAATTAATCTCATTGTCGAAAGAAAACATGTTTTTCTTCAAAACATTGCCAAAGATTGAATTGATTTAACCTACGAATTCAAGGTAAAATCAATGCTAATGACATAAATTATATTAAATGGTAAAAATATATTCTATTTATACTTCAAAACCATTCAATATTATAATTTTACCACATAAGATATTACGTTGAACAAAGTTGTTTTTAATTAAAATATATCGTGTTTTTACTATTCATTAAAATGTGAAAGTTATCGGAAAAATATCAAAACATTATCTAATGTAAATTTTTATATCCTAATTCAAAATAAGAATTTTATTTTGTCAAATTGATCTTATAAACATGTCAAAAACTAGATTTAAACTGGGTACGCCATCAAAAGGCGGCAAAACTGCATTTTTTTAAAAATACTTATTTTACCCGAAAAATTTATTTTGTTCTTATACTATGTTCTAGAAATGTGTAAGATGAATAATAATGTTATAAAATTTTTAATTTAGTTAACACTATTCCTAACGGCTAGTTCATAACAATATTATAATAATATGTCGTTGTTTAGTAAAACCCGTTATTGCATACAACACACGCTATCGAGGAAGGTCGCGATTGCGTGTAATGCAAGCCAAGTCAGGGTTGCATGTAGTGCACAACTCCTTTGTTGTTGAGTATAATAGAATCCAACCATATTTTGTTTTTACATTTAATATATATATATATATATATATATAAACACTCAATGTTGCGTAGAATAACTTCTATCAAAATTGTGTGTAACACAATCCAATAATAGTGTTGCGTATACTGCAAACTATTACGGTGATGCGTATAGCGCAAGGTAATAGTGGTGTAGAATACAACACAAGAAATTAACGAAATTAAAAGAATAAAATCTTGGGGTGTTATATTCTACCCCCCTTAAAATTAATTTCTCCCTTGAAATTCGTCGGGGTTATAAATGGTTTACTACTCGAAAGTTTGTTTAATAGAAACCCACATCGTAAAAAGGAAAACCAAAACATGGCTTTAAAAACTAAAGTATGAAATGTAATGGTTAACCATATTAACTCATCACTAGGTTTCCATGTAGGAGAACATAGGTGAAAATATGGATATGGAAGAAAAATCTAACCATCATGTTCTGATGGAGAGTGGTAGAGAACATGGCTATGAAAAAGACAACAATCACAAAGCTATTGATTTGTGATGATCTAAGGTACCATCTGATTCATCGGATATAAGGGAACTAGGACAACATTTTTGGTTTTCAAGATCATTTCTGTAAAGTCGATGAATTAAAAGAAATACTTTCATGATTTTGGTACAGTCTCACTTTTGTTCATGAATTGAACAATTTACACTTCATCCCTTAAAGAAATGAAGTTTAATTTGTTATTTGTGGTGTGTTAGCAGATCATGTGATAGAATGATGGGTCATTCCATCTCATTCAAACAAAAGGTTAGCAAAAGCTATAAGTCCATCTTATGGTTATATTAATCGTATATGGTTCCAAAAATTAACTTATACTTCATATATCATACCTCTTAATAAAATAAAACTAGTTTCTACTAACTAGGGACTTCCTTTAGGCCAGTGGTAGGTGATAAAGGCCAGTCACACTTCGGTTGTGGGTTCGATTCCCACGACCTTGCCCGATGCGATGGGCTGTCGCCTGTCTTGAAGGTTGTCCTTTTTATAAAACTATATTACTATAACATCCCATTAATAATATCAAAAAAACTTCTATCCATAAACAATACTAACTTATGTCCAACATAATCCATTCCAATCTTTAGGATTATCCAAAATATTGCATTCCACTCTTATAATATAGTGAAAATTATTACCAGAGATTTAATACCATCGTTGATTCCCATATATCATATGATATGTCTTGTTGGTCACATTCCAAACATTCAAAGGCCCTAATCATGTATTCTCTTGAAAAATGAATACCCATTAAACCTTAGTGAAAACAAGAATGCTGTCAAAAGTTAACTCATTCCACATACCAAAATCCAAAAATTCTATATACTCAAACCATGATATAACCTTCTCCTTATATCAGTCATGAGCTCATGAATACTAACATTTAATTTTATCCTTATCCCTTCATTATGCGCATATCATCTACATTCCAAAAATATCTGAATAACCTTTCATGGATACTGGTACCATTAATCATACACTTTCAAAACTCAAGGAAAGACAATAGTGTAACAATCCTTAGATGTCTCATTATTCCATAGAACCATGAGATTACTTATACAACATTACACATGATAAACATGTAATCATTCCACTACATTCTTAAGCTATTGACCGAGCTTCAACAATTCTTTCATCTCACATATCATTTGTAGTCTCTTCATCATCATCAATATAAATACTACCCATACGACCATACTGATTCTCTTCATGAGACTTTACCTTAGGGAATTGGTTTGCATAATGCCCGTACATTCCACATTTAAAACATTTAACCATTTTTGATGTCGTAGCAATACCATTCTCCTCATCCCTGGTGTTAATTGAACCTTTTCCTTTGAACTTACTGGCTTTGTGTCCTTCTTTTCCACACCCAAAGCATCTTCCAATTCCTTTGAAACATTCTCCTTGATGCCTCTTCCCACCTGATTTACATAGGGGAAATTGAAATTTCTTTCCTCTATGATCATCATGAAACTCCATCTTTCTCTTATTAGCCGAGTCAGGAAAGTTACCAAATTTTACTTTATTGATCATATTAGGATATTTCTTATTCCGCATAATAATGTTGTTTGGACTTCTAAATCCCATTTCATTTGGTTGCTCATGAGGAATATCATTCCATTGTCCATCATATCCTCCATTATCGTGAATCATTTTGTTTCCTTCCATTTTCTAAAACAGAAATAGAATAGTGTGAGAGGAAAAAATCATAATAAAGGGGGATTGACTACAATATCTAACATCTTTGGTTTAATCTAATATCGTTACCATAGTTATAGGACTATATCCTATACGTATACTTATCCTTAAGGACATCCCTAGACATACCTTAGAAATATCTCTACGGAACTCACTAACGTTCACGCATCCTAGTTTCCAAAGGATGACTAAACCATTCCTTTGATACCAACTATAAAGACCAGAAGCGTAACGTACATGGACATTACATTAATTTTTCGGAATACATAGTACATAATAAAAACACACACAGAAGGATCGTAATAGTTTAGTGTCTTTGGAAACTCGGAATATAATCTTCTAATCATGGTGAATGATCTTAAACATCTCCAATAAAGATCTTCCCTTTTTTTAACTAAAACCATTATTTATATCATGGGGAAATGAAAACATAAAAGGGTGAGCTCAAATGCTCAGTAAGGGTAATCAAAATAAATATCAATCACATCAAATTAATAAGAACATAACAATTTGGAAATCTTAACCTGCAAAAGAGAGCCTAATTTCATAACATGGGATAAATCATAGTAGTGAAATGGAATCACAATAATCATAACTTAAAACATGAAACATTGTGGCATTCACAAATAATCTTAGAGAATCATATCTTATTAGTCAAGACTCATTGCCAAGACTATCTTAGTGGATAAAGTCCATTTCTGAACCGAGTCACCATCATTTCAGTCCTGTTTCACTGAACCGGTATAACCTAGCATTCCAGTCATGTCTATCTCATGAGATATAAAATCTTTACCCAATTCATTGGAGGGAAATATAGGTCCCACCCATTTCATAATGATACCATTCTTATGTGTGCCACAAAATCATAAATCATACATCATTGCATAACCCATGTAATAAAAATGGGATTCTTAAACAACATGACATCATAAAACAATCCATATAAGATAAAGGAATTCATAAAAATAATTTTATCACAACATAATAAAATCAATGTAATAATAGGGATTGAAACAGAACCCTACATTATCGTAGATGGAAAATAATTTTGATAAAACACTTGAAATCCATTCTTGAGGAAAATATCCTTTCTACTTCAAAAACACTGTTCCTTTCTTAACATGTCATACAATTCTAAACTAAAAGAAGTTGATTAAAAACAAACTTGAAAACTTGTAGAGGAATCTTCTTGGAAATAATCTTTTAAAAATCCATTCATGCCATATAAGTTTAAAAAAACATTCTTCTCGTACTTTTGTTGGAAAAGTCAAAAAGTTCCCCGTATGAAAAACGAAAAAAGATTCATTTCATATCATTTACTAAGAACTAGCCAAAGGGTAAAATAGGTTTTAAACAATTTTAGGTGGATGGAAATAATGTTACATATTTAGGTAACATGGATGTGGATGATAAAATACACCCCAGTAAATACCAAAGTATAAGCAATCTCGGATAAAAATGAGATTGTGATATTTCCCTTAACTTAGGTCTGATTTGCTTCGTAAGTGTCTGAAACTCCTATATAATGATTTCAATAATGTCATTGACTTATTACAGAATCATATTAATTGTTATAATATCATATATGCTTCACTTATTACTTTTTATTACCCGTTCTTTTGTAAATTCCATGTTAAAGAGCGTTTTGGGTAAAATCGTTTCATTTATCATAGGTGTTTGGACTTGTTGTTATTGAAATTATTATTACTTATATCATGATTTACATACTTCCAGAATATAAAACATGATTTATATATCATATATATTCATTATATATATATAATAGATAGATAAATGAAATGAAACACACCGTTCATGGAGACGGTAGTCCGTACGTACGCATAAACGTTGTTTTCCTTTCCTTATTGTCTTGAATGGAAGTAAGTATATGATATACATATATACACAAATCCAGTATCATTATAATGTCATATATTTCATTATTATTTCTTATATATACTTTATAATAATTCTTAAATAGTTAACATGGAGAATGAATCTCATCGCGTCGTGGAGACGGTAGTCCGTACGTACGCACGAGCGATGATATCGTTCCCATGATAGTGGAATTGTATTGTAGTATATGTATAATATTTCAGAATCAATATCACTTTTTAATAGTCATATATAGTGTTTATTTACACCATTATACCCATCCAAGTAAGGTGGTGGTGGAAAATAGATTACACCACGGCGTGGAGACGGTATTCTGTACGTACACACGCGCGGTGATTTCGTTTTTTGTAGGATGGATAGAAGGTTAATTAGAGTTGTTTCATATATATATAATAACATATCAGTTTATAAGAAATAAATATGCTATTACTTTATCATGTAACAACTAATGAAGAATAAGTTGAAGAAGAAAGAAATTGAAAAAGATCGGTAATGGATATTACCTCTTTTTGACGCGCCTTCACTTAACATCCACTTAAAGAACTACGGATGGTATTTGAAGAAGCCCAAGACCTCTAATATGATACTAGGAAAGTATAGAAGATATTTGGGCAGGGGTTGGCCGAGCTTGATTGCTCAAATTGGTGTGAGGAGGAGAGGGAGGAGGTGCCCTTTTATAAGGGAGGAGAGGGGCACCTTAGGAAAATCTCAAAATATTATTTCATATTAAGGTCAGAATCGGTTTATAATGGTTCAAAAGGGTCTTATTTAGAAGATAAAGTGGGGATGGGTCCAAATAAACTCATCCAATAGGATTTAGACAAGTTTAGGTTATTATTTTAACCTTATCAATTAGATTTAACTCTAAGTTAAATAATTTAACTTTTACCGTGTCTTTTTGTTTTCTTACACTATATGGTTAATAAACTTACTATATACATCCAAACGAACCCCAAGTTGTTTATTATTAATATATATAATCTTATATAAGTCATGTTTCCGAACATTAGATTTTTAGGAATAAATTAACAATTAATAATATAATATTTGTTTTAAAATCTAATTTATGTCAATTTTGACAATATTTGGTACATGATTTTTATGAAATTCATAACAGAAGGATACGTTTTAACCAAGTGACTTAAATCAACAATAACATGTAATATTAACCTATAAAATTATTGTATGTAATAAAAAGTCTCAAATTACATTTATTTTGGCATTTATAACATCAATTATGTCAATATTTCATTAATAAGACAATTATTGCATCATCTTTGTGTCATAATAAATGATAATTATATAATCACTAAAAATTCTAAATAAATTCCTATAATGTAGATAATTGTATTAGCTTTATAGATACTATTCATGTTTGATGTTTCAAGAAGTTTATCACTAAATTAAAATTATTATACTTATATGATTTAAGAAAGAGACATGTTGTCACATTCATTGGTTTTAACAATAATTAAATTATTTTCATTGAAAAATTTTAATTAAATGAATCTAATATGACCCTTAGGTGATATGGGTCGACTTTTAGTCATCCAATAGGATTTTTACATTTGTTAGGGTAATTTTATAATATTATATTTACCCTTAATTACCTGATTTACATTTAACTATGGTAAATAAAATTTACCGTAGTTACTATTCATAATTCCCAAAAATAAAAAGTAGTTTATTAACATAATTTGGACCCACTGATTACAAATATGGAATCCATTTTTCCAAATTCAATACACAAAAGACGATGAAATTAAATTAAAAATAATCCTGTTGTCAAAAGAAAACGGGTTTTTCGTTAAAACATTGCAAAAAATTGAATTGATTTAACCTACGAATTCAAGGTAAAATCAATGCTAATGACATAAATTATATTAAATGGTAAAAATATACTCTATTTATACATTAAAACTAATCAATATTATAATTTAACCACATAAGATATTACGATGAACAACGTTGTTTTTAAATAAAATATACTGTGTTTATACTATTCATTAAAATATGAAAGTTATCGGAAAAATATCAAAACTTTATCTAATGTAAATTTTTATATCCTGATTCAAAAGAAGAATCTTATTTTGTAATATTGAACTTATAAACATGTAAAAAACTATATTTAATGTTGGTGTGCCATCAAAATGCGGCAAAACTGCATTTTTTGAAAAATACTTATTTTACCCAAAAAAAATTATTTTGTTCTTATACCATGTTCTAGAAATGTGTAAGATGAATAATAATGTTATAAAATTAAAAAATTAGTTAACACTATTCATAACGGCCAGTTCATAACAATATTATAATAATATATTGTTGTTTAGTAAAACCCGGTATTGCATACAACACACGCTATCAAGGAAGGTCATGATTGCGTGTAATGCAAGCCAAGTCAGGGTGGTGTGTAGTGCACAACTCCTTTGTTGTTGCATATTACAGAAGACAACCATATTTTATTTATACATTTAATATATATATATATATATATACACACACTCAATGTTGCGTAGAATAACTTTTATCAAAATTGTGTGTAACACAATCCAAGAATAGTGTTGCGTATACTGCAAGATAATAAGGTGTTGCATATAGCGCAAGGTAATCATGGTGTAGAATACAACACAAGATATTAATGAAATTATAAGAATAAAATCTCGGGGTGTTACACCTTTTCGAAAAAGTGATGTAATTGTTTTTCATGAATGAACCTCAAAGCTGGTATAAATAATTATATTATTGAGATAATCTGATATTTATTATATATTAATAATTATTTAATTATAAATTTATAATTTTTCTCTTTGAATCATATTCATTAAAAAATCAAAATTTTAATAATGTGAGTTTATGAAAAACTCCATCAATGATTGTAACAAAATATATTTTTTCAAAACCATAGTTTACAATTTTTTATGATTTTTATTAAAGTAAAAAATAATTATTATCTCATTGTTATTATTCTTTATAATATGTAAGAAACATCACATTTACCAATGTCAACATATTGACTGCATTTGAATGTTGGGATTCAAGTATCCTGAAAGCACTCAACATAGACATAAATTATTTACTGACTAAATATATATTTAAAATAAATGAATTAAATTGATTAATTGTTATGTTTGACTCCAATAATTGTTTCATATTAGATAAAATATTTGTTATAAGTATTTTATATAAGTGTTAAATTCCATACATAGCTTATTTGGACTCGGGGTTAGAGATTTAATCTAAATATTCCTTTATTGAGGCACATATTAATGTTATACTTATTTTTTATTTATTACGGTGTATATAGATTCTGTTTAAATTATAAATTATAAATTATTCATATATAAAATAATTTTATGTTACAATTCATATTAGTTTTTTCAAGACAATTCAATTCTAACATTACAAAATATTAAGTGGGTTCATAACTCAATTTATTTTATTAGGGTTTATCACATATATATTCAGAATCTTATTTTATGATTATATATTAAATTACCATTTACTTATTTATGTTTTATTAACACATGTATTTAGTGAATATATTTTTTTTCATCATAACCGCTCCATTAAACAATTATAAACTGAACAATAAGATATTTCGAAGGTTTTTTCATCTCAAATTTCCCTTTTATGGGAATCATTATTATGTTAGAAACACATATAATGTTATGTGGTTCATATACTGCCCCTTGACGTTTTATATCACTGTTATAATTATATACATGGTGTTTAATGTTTAATTTTATGTCATTTATTGTATTGTATTACTATTCAAATGTTATAAAAATTGTAATGATTTTTATGATATTATCTCATCATTTTTCTATATTATTATGCACAATTATTTCCTTCAGAATAACTATAAACAATAATTTTCATGAACAAAATCTATTTTATTCTCCTATAGTAATGAATGTTTCTAACAAGTTCATTTTTTTACTTTTTCCATTATTTATTAAATAAACATCATGAATTTAATTTATATGTTTTTTTGATCACATATCTTTAATAAGATCAGTTTTCAATATCTTTATTAACAATTATTTAAAAAAACTTAATTATTTTCATTAATAAATATAAATAATTTACAAATTTTATTTAGCATGATATTTTACATTATTTCATTATTTTTAAAATTTATATTTATTAATATATTGTGCATGGTTATATTTTTACAGTGTTTAGAAAAAGTGAAAGAAATTTTTATTCATAACCTTTATTATATGAAGTGATTTCCCATAAACAAGACCAACATTTCCAGTTTATATTATATTATAAATTTCTATTTTTAATTTTAGACAAATTAATTCCAAATTGTAATTTTAAATTTGTTTTAAATTGTGATTTTTATAGTGGAAAGGATATTTTAATACATATGTTTTTAATAATCATTTAGTAGTATGACTATTCACTAATTAAATCAATTTATGTAACTTATTTTCCAATATAAATGTGTATTAATTATACCATGTTAATTAATTTTATCGATGAATTAGGATTATTTCAAATAGGTTTGGATTTAAGAAAATTAATTTCCTATGGTAAATCATGGTATACATGAAAACCTGTTATGATATTTTGAGAAAAATAATGTTTCAATATTTTTATCAACCTATCACACATAGAAAATATTGTTTAAAAAAATGAAAGTGTGAATCTAGATTCTTTAGAGACTTGTCTTTTGTCCTATGGGTTATTATATATTATTAGTCCAATGAATTGGGTAATGTGATAATGTTAATAGGTTATAGGTTTCCCCAAATCAATTATTATAGTTTACATGAACGTTGTTCCATTTGTAAGAGTTACTATAAGGTATATATGACAATTATTATCCTTTACAGTAACAAATTTTCAATATTAATTTCATTATTTTATAATATATAAAAATCTCAAAAAAAATTAATATGGCTAGTTATTTTTTATTTATATAATGATTTTATTTTTTTAGAGATTAATTCAATGTTTCATTATATATGATCAACCTTTTTATGGTTATAAATTATCTTATATTAAATTCATGATCTTTTTTTATTTCATTATACATGTAACACCCCAATCTTCCACGGAGGATAAAGTACCATTGTCCAAGGAAATGAACAATGTAAGGTTCCATTCTACAATATCTTCTTTATCTGAGGTTGTTTATATATATTTATCTACTAGGAAATCATTATCACCAAATATGTGTTTCATAAAAATGAATTTCAAAACATTTTTCCTATTTACCAGACTATGGTTTAATTTCATTTATACCCACATCTGAATTTTTTATAAAATGGTTTGAATGGAATCATTTATTTGTTTTCCCAATATGATAATTGTAAAAATTGAAAAAAATTAAACTATAAATTTTTAATCTAACTTATATTGTGGGTGAAACTATTTTCTACCTTCATAAAACCTTCAAATCATCCATTACACAGTTATAACAATATTTTCAAAATAAAAGTTTTTTTATGATTACGTAACATTTATACGATTTTAAAATAGAATGATATTTTCCTCAAAAATAGTTCGGATTTCCTCTATGTCAACATCCTTTTATAGATTTCACACTTTTTTGAAGTTTATTTATTATGATACAATCTTACATATTTTATTGATGTTTTTGTGAAATTTTTTACTATTGAGGTGTTATTTTTATACAATTCATGGATTCTAGATAATGTATTAACGTTTCGTATACTAGTTTTAATACAAATGATTATATTATGATTCATCTTTTTCTAATCTGGAATGCATTGGACTTGTTATGTGACGGGTGGTGCCTGCTATACATTGGTATATTTAATGAGACAAAATAGTGTCTTGGCACAAGGATTTGAAAAAAAATATTTTTAGTCTTGTAAAGAGGCCTTGACTATGTGGTTATGATGTTTAGAATTATGCATTACATAATTATGAAATTTTCAATTCATGTTACATGTGATTATTCGACTAATATTGTTTCCATGTAAATAAGTAAAAAGAATTATTTGATTTAACATTTATATATTATGATGATGTTTATGTTTAAAAGGCATTTGTTTTAGTCTTATTCATTTCCTTAAATGTTTATGCGTATTTATTAATGTTTCCACTACATCATTATTGTTACCGATCACCTGATATGACCAAATTCAATGTTTTAAATTTCCCAAGTTGTGAAAAATATATTACGACTGACCTGCATGGATTTTCTAAGAGATATTAATATGTTAAATGGAGATATGAGGATTTTGTATTAAATTTAATAATGTAATGTAAAAAAATAAGTTTTTATCCAGTACTTCCAAGGATATTAAAGTGATTAGTCCTTTGGGACTGCATCCCTTGTGGTCATGTCAATTTATTAAAATAATTCTCTGGATGCATGTTTATATGGTCGGGGCATTATAGTTTGTGTTAGAAAATTATTAGTGGAGTCCTTGGAATATAGATACAAAAAAACACAGATTAGAGAAAATTTCCCTAATATAGACATTGCGGTTTATTAGAGAAGAACAACCACATATTTTCTAATGTAGAGATTCGGTTAGATTTCCATGTAATACATCCATTTCTGGATGTGAGCAGGAAGATGTAGCTCTGACACAAATGTACCTAGGTGTGAAAAATACGACATTGAGTTTCGGGATTGACCTAGGGTATCCTAGAACCTGACAATGGGCCTTGCTTCACTATTGGTTATGACACTCCTAGGGTACATGATTATGATAATTAACATTTTCTTTACAAACCATTATGAAGGTTTTATGTGTATATACCTCCTCAAAGAAAACATTTTTTATGAATATGGATTATATCCAAAAACTATTAAATTTATGTTAAGTGTTATTCAAGTATGAAATTATGTATTTTTTTGTAAACTAATCCAGTGTATGCAATTGTTTTAAAATGGGACCTAGTGGAACGAATGGAAACTGAATCAATGCATGTAATCCATGTATGTATTTCCCACCTACTCAAGCAAATTATAGTGGAGATGGTGATAAAACTGGTGCTGAGTAGCTTATCCCCATATAGGAACTACTCACTAATGTTTGGACTAATAACCATCCCCATATAAAGCACCCTGATCCACAACATGGAAGATCAATGTATTACCGCTTCATGAAACAACAACCACCAATATTCAATGGGTCTAAAAATCTATTTTTTGCTGAGGAATGGATAATTTCCTTAGAGAAAATATTTCATAATTTGGAGAGTATAAAAAGGTAAAATGATGTCATTGTAGTTTGTCGACTCACTGGAGATACAGATCAATGGTGGTCATTAATTAAATAATCCAAGAACGATGAATGAGTATAAAATTTGGAATAGAGGGAGATAAAAGAGGTATTCATAGAAAAATACATTCCATGTGACCATCGAGAGGATATAGAATGAAAATTTCTAATTCCGAGGAAAATGTGGATTAGAATATGGTAATGTATGAGGATAACTTTACAATTTTAGTAATACATGAAGCAGATTATATACGTAACGCATAGAGTATGATTGATCAATTATTTGATGGGTTAAAACCATATCTCCGTCAAGCATTCCTATAACAATCCTTCTCATCATAAGATGATATTTTCACATGTTCTATTAAGAAAGAAAAGAAATTATTTAAATCATATGATTTTTAATTAAAGAAAGTGAAGAAGGGATATTCTGAAAAATCTCTGGAAATATAAATAATGGGAAGAAGGGAACTGTTGAATATCCATCATATGATAAATGGGGGGTGAAACACCCTGGTACATGCATGAAGGGAATGTGATTCTATTATAACTGTAGAGGAAAGGGCTACCATGCTCGTGATTTCAAGGGAAAGAAAGAGACAATCTGTGTTGAATGCTAAAATTGTTGGGAAAAAGAGAATAATGCCAACTAGCATCTTAAGCACCAAGTAAATACAACTCAAGAAAGGAAAAGGGATCTAGGCCAAGCTTATATGATCACTACTATGGAGGTTGATGCTTTGAAAGACATAGTGGTAGTAATTTAATGGTTTTTCAATGTTTAGAAACGACAATATGTGATTCTGGATCTTCACATTATTTTATATCTTCCCTATTTTCTATGAATATTAGATATTTCCACTTTTATTTTACAGAGGATTTGTCAGTCAAATATTTTAAGGGAAGTACCATTGCATCAAATTTTAGTCAATCAGTCCCTATTAGTTCATATAAATGGTCTTTATCTATTCATCTCATTTCAATAATCATCATTAAACTTGTAATAATCCATTGAATGGATTAGATTGTTGACCCTAATGCTAAAATTTATTGTAAGAAGAAGGAGTTTACTATTTTGGATGATGATAATGAGTAACATTTAATAAAGAAAAAACTTCGCTAACATATTCTTATCTAGATCCATCCCCAGTAGCTCTACTAAAATCAATTATTAGTGAGGAAGATAATGAAATAACTACGTTTGATGAACGAAATTCTCAAATAGAGGATGTACCTATAGTGCAATAATATGTTTATGTGTATCTAGAGAATTTTCATAGACATCCTCCAGAACAATATATTGTATTTCAACTAATTTAATATCTGGTTCAGGGACCATATTTAAGTCCCCATATAGAATATCATCTATGGAATTAGTGGGACTAATGATACAACTAGAGGAATTGAGTAATAAAGGATTTAATATCCCTAGTGTTTTTACATGGGGAGCCCATGTTCTTTTTGTTATGAAAAATGATGGATCTATGAGGTAATGCTTTGACTATAGGGAGATCAATGTTATAACTATAATGAACAAGTATCCCCTACCTAGTATTGTTGAATTATTCAACCAACATCATGGAGGTCAATATTTATCAATGATTGACCTTTGATCTAGATATCAACAGTTCTGTGTGAAAAAGGAAGTCATTATGAAAATAATATTTCCCACTATGTAAGAGAAATAAATGTTTACATTAATGTCTTCAGTACGGCCTAATGCACCATCTGTTTTCATTGATCTAATGAATTTAAATTTCAAGTTATATCTTGATTACTTTGTACTGGTATTTATTGATGATATCTTGGTATACTCAAAAATCCATGAAGATCTTGAAAATACCATCAACACTATTTTAAAAACCCTCAAAACAAATGAATAGTATGGGAAGTATAGAATGTGTGAATTCAATCTTATGAAGGTTTCTATTCATGGCCATATTGTCTCTATGTATAGAATCTTCGTTGATCCCTCAATGACCAAGACAATCCATGAATCGACATCACCAACGAGTATATCTTCGGTACAAAATTTTATTTGTTTATCAAGTTATTTTCGTCGCTTATTCAATAATTTTTTACAATTGGCTATCCCCTTAAAAATGATCACACTTGAAGGGGTTAAATTGATTGAAAAAATCAGTGTGAAGAATCTTTTGATGAACTGAAAAAAAGATTAGTCAATCCACTTTTATTGACTCTTCCATTAGAGAATGAAGGGTTAGTTATTTAGATTGATACATCAATGAATGAACATAGTTATGTCACTATGCATAATGATAGTGTTATTTCATATTCATCAAAGCTACTAAAAATACATGACCTAAAAAAATCCAACTCATGGTTTACAGTTTTCTAGCTACAATCTTTTCATTGATGATTTGGAGACAAAATCTCTATAGTGAAAAATGTGAGAAAAATACCATTCAAAAGATCATAAAGTATATTTTCTCACAAAAAGAACTCATCATGACACAATGTATATGGCTCGAGATCCCAAAGAATTATGAATTACCTATGCACTACCACCCAAGGAAGGAAAATTAGGTGGAAGATTATTTTTGCAGAAAGGATAATGGTGTTTTGAAAAAAAAATGAGAGTCGAAAGGGATACTATTTTCATGGATATAGAAATGATAGACAAGGTAAAAACCATTGATTTTGAAACATAAACAGTTTTCAAATGGTTTCCAAAACATATTTACTAGAAAGGATATATATTTCTCATACTGATGATGAGGAGTTTTAATATAAGATAAAATATATAAATGATGAGAGATTGATCGACATCATATATGAAGATGACATTTTTAATTTTGGGAAGAAACATTGTGTTCTTAACATTCCAAATATAAAAGGCAATTTTTGGGTTCATTTTCATAGCTAAAATCACTCTATACACCCTTGTAGCACTATGATATATAGAGATTTGATGGAACATTTTTGGTTCGACAACATGAAGAGAGAGATTATTGATTATGTG
This sequence comes from Viscum album, assembly GCA_963277665.1. Classification (NCBI taxonomy): domain Eukaryota; kingdom Viridiplantae; phylum Streptophyta; class Magnoliopsida; order Santalales; family Viscaceae; genus Viscum; species Viscum album. The sequence goes on from OY728138.1 coordinate 837,994,006, forward strand.
TCAATATGTATTTATGTATACTAGTAAGAGATGGAAAACAACATCCCAGAGGTGTCATGCCACTCTTCCCATACCTGATTGGAAATAGGTTGATAATATGATATTCATTGCCTTGAGATTACAAAATACTCTTATAAGGAATGATTCAATATGGGTCATTTTTTATTGTCATACCATGTCATCACATTTTCATGATATAAGAGAGTATTTACCACATGAACGTTTAAAAAGAAAATATATTAATGATATTTTATGACATCATTGTATTTCCCTATCAATTGTTTCTGATCATGATCCCAATTTTAAATCATGATTCTGGAAAAGTCTTCAAAAGTACATGGATACTACAATTAGTTTGAGCATTGCCTACCACCATTAAAATGATAGACAATCATAACTGACTTTTCAAACCTTGTAAGACATGTTGAGGTATTTCTCACTTTATTTTCAAGTTATGTGGGATCATTATTTACCACTACTAGAATTTTCGTATAATAGTATCTTCCATTCAAGTATTCGGATGGAACTAAATGAAGTGTTATATGCAACGATATGTTGCGCACCAAATTGTTGGGATGATGTTGCTGAATGAAACATGTAGGCCTAGATCTTGCTGTAGAAACAATGAAAAAGGTTAATGTTATCCAAAACTACTTCAAATAAGCTCAAATTATGACAAAGATCTATGAAGATAACCAAAAGAAGGATTTGGAAATACTAGTAAGAGATATTGTTTTTAGGATGGTATCTTCGTGGAGGGGTGTTGTATGATTTGGTAAGAATTGTAAATTTAGTCCTAGGTACATCAGGCCTTTTGAAATTCCAGAACGAGTTGGAGTTATAGCATATCATTTTTCAATTCCACTAATTCTCTCCAATGTTAAAGTTGTGTTCTAAGTATCACTGTTGAGAAAATATATGATTGACCCATCACATGTACTCACCTATGAATAAATAGAACTAGAACTTGACATACCTTTTTGGAAAGAGCCTATCAGAATTATTGATACATGAGAATGAGTGTTGAGAAACCGAAAGAATCGTCTGGTGAATGATCTATGATGAAATAATAATATGGAAGTGGAATTGAGGGAACCTGATGAACTTTTGAAAATGAACCATCCGAATCATTTTATTAAGTAATATTCTTGAAAATTTGAGGAAGAAAATAATTGAAGGAGGAGAGAATGTAACACCCAATGATTCCACTGAGGTTTACATAACCTCGACCAAATAAAAGTATTAGATAGGGTTTAAATCAACAATCTCTTCATTATACATGGTTTTTTATACATTACTATCTAAAGTGACCACTATATCATCCACATTCTAGTTTCTTAAAAATGTATTTCAAAACATTTTAACTATTTACTAGACTATGGGTTAATGTAATTTATGCCCACGTTTGACATTTTATAAAATGTTTTGAATGGATTATTTTATTTTCATTTTCCAAACAAGTTACTTTTTGAACTTTTCAAAAAATTATGGTAATAAATTTTTTTAAATTATACAAGGGTGAAGCTATTTTACACTGTTATAACACATTCAAACCATCTCATACATTATAATAAGAATAGTTTTAAAATAAATGTTTTCATTTATATTTACGTTAAATTTAAATGATTTATATATAAAAACAATTATTCCCCTCAAATAGTTTTTATTTCATTTATGTCAACATCCGTGGATGGATTTTACACTTGTTTGAAGTTGATTTATTATGATATAATCATCAATATTGTATTGAAGTATTTTTGATATGTTTGATTGTGGATGTGGAATTTTTATACAATTCATGGTATGATTAAATTATTATCATTCTATATGCTAGTTTTAAAATGAATGTTTTTTTATTTTCAACCTTTTCATATGAGGAATGTATTGGACTTATTAAGTGGAGATTGGGGCCTGATATTGATCCTTGATGCCTCGGTATGTCTAATGATACAAATTAGTGTCTTGGCCCAAGGCCTTGAAAAAATATTATTTGTAGTCTTGGAACAACACCTTGACTATGGGGTTAGTAGTATGGTATTATGCATTCCATTATTATGAAATTGGATATTGATATTACATGCGATTATTCGACTTATAGAATATCTATGTCAATAATTAAATGGGATTATTTGATTTATCATTTCAATTTTTTATAGAATATTAAGATTAATAGGCTTGTTTTTTAATCATATTGTTTTCCATAAATTATAATGCCTATTTATGAATGATTAAACTATATTTTTATCCATACTAAGCACATGAGATCACCCCATTATTTGTACTATTATCAATGTATGTGATGAAAAATATTATGAATGACCTATAGGGATAGTCTAAGGGAAATGAATGTGTAAAAAGGAAGCACAATGTTGTTGTTTTTTATATCAAAATTTAATGTAAAAAATATGTTTTTATCTTTTAATTCCATGTCTTCTTTACTAATTGTCCCTTCAGGACATGATCCCTTATGATCATTCCCATGTATTGAAATAATGCACCAGCTATTGGATTTGGGGGTCGGGGTGTTACAATACAATTATGATTTTATAATTCTCAATGATGATATTAAATATTTAGTTCTTATGTTTACTCGTACAATATGATTGATCTAACCTTTCTAATATTTTCAATTTTTCCAGGATATAAAGATATTTTATAAGTTTGTAAGGCCTAAGAATGTTACTTGATGTAATTAAAGTAGTTTGAGATGATTTATATTTTTTTGAACATGTTATTTATGTATCCATGTTATTATTTGAATTTTTCTCATAATTCTGTAAAACTATAATCATTAAATGTATTTGTGATTATATATGATCCAATATATAAATTTTTTGTTATAAGTTTTTATGGTTAAATGTTTTTTACATTTATTGGTATTAAAAAAATGTAAATAAAATGTTTTACTACCAGATATTAATGTGATGTTTCGTGGATATAATAATTGGTATAAGTGCATGGTATAGAATTATTTTAATATTAGGATGTTTTAATGTGATTTTAAATTATTAGTCATGGATACCATCATGGTTTTTTATTGATTAATGTTCTTTTGGGAGATTTATTATTAGGTTGTCCTATATGTAACCATTATTATTAAGAATAATTATTTTTTAGGAATAATAATATAATATTATGGGGAACTAATAAAATTGGTGTAAGATGAACATTGTGGTTAAAACATTATTTAATTATTCAATTACAAAGGTTATTTGTTATATAGGGTTTTTTAATTTTGTAATGATCTATCATGAGAAATTAGTTTTAGTGTTTAATTTTAGAGATTAATGTGTTTTTATTCAAATGAATCATTATTCATTTTGGGTATTATCTTATCATGTTATAATAATTATTCTTCTCTTAAAGAAATGATGAATATATATTCATACTTTTATATAAATCAGGGTAAATCATATATTGATTATAGTTCCACTATAACTAAATATTTATACACTTCATTTGGATTAAAATATGGGAAAATGATGGAAAATGATAGAAACATGCAACAAATGGATGAAATTATATCTAAGTATTTCATGAAAATAATGTAATTAAATTTACTTTTGTTCTTAGTCTTGATGGTAAATGAATTCATAAATTATAGAAAAATTATCTTCGAATAAAATAATTATCAAATTACCATCATTTTTATGAATCAATGGCCTTTTTCAAACTATATGGATAAATGGGTTCATGGTGATCGATTTTCATTCGATTATTCAATTTATGGTGATATGATTTTATTTTCACTCACCATAACTATATTCAAATTAAATTTATTCCATTTTCTACAGTTTCACATCCCCTCTATTGTTCGGCTATTTGGAAACCTAATTTTTTGGTTTTCTATATGAACTATTTTTTCCAATTTCCCCTATTTCTAGAGGATATTTTATTTACCCTTCTGAGAATATATATTTTCAACAATGCTAGTTAAAATATCAAACCCGTTATTTCTAAGAAAATAATGAATTCTGAGGATACAATATATTAAATTGGCGGACTGTAATACTATGAGATTTAAAAAATAATAACATGATTGATATAATATTAAATAATAAACATCAATCAGAAATTAACCATTAAATTTAATTACATAAATTTTAATTATAAAACCAAGGTATTAAATTTATAAATATAAATAAGAGGAACCAAATTATAATATATATATATATATTAGTATTATACTCAATAAAAATTTATCTATTAATGACTACTAAAAAAATTACTCAATTTTGAGTAAACATAATTTTGGATTTTAAAGAATTTACTGTCATAAATGATTATTATTGATAGTTATGTGAAAATATTTTAATTAATTTATACAAACATTTATATTTATATTTAATATTTTTATTTTGTAATCAATAAAATAAAACATGATTACGATGAAGTTTAATAAGTTTTCTATAATTATTGATTTTTCAATAATAAGAGAAAATACCAAATTCACTAAAATTTTAATTTATTTAAATTAATATTCTATATTATGATTTTTATTTGATCAAATATAAATTAATTATTAATTATTATTTTATAATCTGAATAATAAAATTTTAATCATTATTATACGAGATATTGGTATATTTTTATTTTAATAATTTAATTACAATAATCATAAAACATTTTCTAACATTATATTGTTTATAATTATAAATTATATAAAACAATCAACAATTATTAATGATATAGATTAAATTTATAGATTTATTATATTTATATATAAATTTAAATTCATTTAAGGATGGTTACTATTTAAAAAGTTAATGTAATATCATCTTTTTTAGAGAAATAGATTTTCCAAAAAAATATTTTATAATATATTGTTTAGTTTAGTTTTAAATAAATTAATTTCCACTCATAGAAAATCAATCTTCAATGAATGGATTTCATATATTCACAATCAATATATTAATTATTTTTAAATAATACGCCTTAGTCTTTATTAATTAATAATAGTTACTGTAATTGTAATATGTCATCTTAGTTAGGGATAATATAATAACTATAGTTAAATATGTATGATAATAAAGAAAACAATTGGGAACAATATTTTAATATATTTAATCAGTACGGTTTTTCCATCATCATAAAATATTATATTTTATGTAAATTTGGATATATATTTTTTCTGAACATTTCATATATATTATTTTATAAAATATAATAAAAAATGTCACTATATTGATTTTAAATATATCTTATATGTTCAAATTAGGATACAAATATGATATGAATTAATATTATATATTATTTTGAAAATTATTTATTTAATATTATAATGGAATTTATATTAATTATTATTTATTAAAAATAGAATTAAATTCATATGAAACGCCAATATAGTTCTTGTAAAATTTCTATAAAATCAAGTAAATGAATTTCAATACTCGAAAAAGAATTTCAATAGGTCGATTTTTAGTGTACAATTAATTTTATAGGTATAAAAAACATATTATGGTTAAAATATATGTATTTTTTTGAATTAAATTTATATTTTATTATCCTTAAAGTCAAATTAAATGAGTAATAATAAAAATTACCTTAATGTTTTTTATAATAAAAAATTGATTATTAGTTTATTTAATATATTAAAAACCTAAATTAGTAGAATTAAAATATATATTGTTTAAAATATCAACCATGATCCATTTATTTTTAGATTATCCATTTATAATGTAGTGACATAGCTTCTGACCTATACGTCATTGTAATATTTCATTGAATATTTTTGAAGTTATGCACTGAGTCAATGTGACAATCTGAGGCACAAAGATCCTCATAATGGTGATATTACAAATATTAAAAACATTTTCTGTCACATTCATTATTTATCAATAAAACCTAGAGTAAATCAATAATAATGCTTTGGTTTATAAATCTAATACTTTAAATGAATTTAGAGCCTCGTGTATACCCTAAGTGTAACATAATTTTAATGGGTGTCAGGTGCAAGGTTAAGTGTATGTGTTGGAAGGGTGTTAAATAGAAAATATTAATTTAATAATAATTAAATCTATATCCCCATCCTCACCCAATTTTTACACATAGAGGAAGAGGATCCAAACTCCTTGGAGCAATAGAGGTCCCAATAAGGTACTGTAATGAAGTGGTGTCACTGATCTATCATATTTATTGAAATCACTCTTACATTATGTTGTAATAGATTTAGATAATGGTTGTTCACATTAAAATAATGTATTTATCTTTTATTTATGTGAATTTATTATTTTTCATTATCCCTAATGTAATGTGTTTTTTATATTTTTAAATCCCTTTTACAACTTTTATATATCCCCTGAAGGTCGGACTATTAGATTCTGTAGAAACCTATGTGATTATGTGGTGTGGTATGGAATTACCATTGGTAATTACTGATCACGTGACATGTAGTGCATGGAAAACTGTATTTCGATCTCCTCATTTGGTTTATATTATTTTCAGAAACAATGATCTGTGTACTGAGGTTATATGTAATGTAATTAGAAAAGGCACGTGGAAAGTGACATGGACAAGAACATATTTTCAAAGAATATTTCCATGTTAGAGTATATAACTATATTACATGGAAATTGGATGATGGAAAAGATATTGGGATGAGTACATTGATTAGTTCATAGATATATAAGACATTTCATATTCCAATGGTACATTTCATGTGGGGAACACGACTGACTATGCCTTGCAGGGAACACGAATATGTACATGTTGGGATGTGAAGAACCCATACAGATGACTGAGTGAGTTGGGTCAAATCTTGCAAACCTTTTACATGCTATGTATACCGGCATGCCTAAAAAATCTATGAGGAAGTGGACACATATGGTTATTTATGTATGTTTACACAATGTTTACTATTATAGTAATCTTCCTCCTGGAATATCATCTTCTTTGGGGATCAGATTCAAGCCTATGAGTAACATATTTTAAGTATTTTCCCACATAAAGAACAATGGTATTTCTCATAGTGTATTTGGAAATACAATGCGTTGTGATTCAAAAATTGAACTATATAGTGGTTCTCGATCGAGGAGTGTGATTAGAGAGGATCACATTGGAGATGTCGTGGTCAAAAGGACATACAAAAAATCTCATGACATAAGACCCCTAGAATCTTAGTCTGTAAGAGAATTGATACTCTATCATAAAAGGGTGTATGTCCAAATGTCATGGTAGTTATTTTCAGTGAGAAATGATGGTAAAAATGATCCTTGGAAAGACACTAGATAAATTCATTATTTCACTGTGGGGTATAAAATAGAGATGTTGGGATAGTGAAACCCCTCTCGTATAAGGGATCAAGATTCCATTTCATATTTTATTAGTATAGATATAAATACCCATTAGTTGGTATGGGATATCTACCCATTGAATATTTATACTTGGTTTGGAACTCCCCGATGGACCAGGGTGTGGTTCCAATATATCGATCATGTAGTGTGAGAATGATTTCCCATGTCATATTAATGAGTGGGCCCTCCCTACATGTTGTGTAGAAAGATTTTGTACTACCATGACAAATGATTTTCTGGTTCCTATATAAGGTCAATCAGTACTCCCATCATATCTAAGCATGGAGGCCCCCTTACACAATGTAATTATAGAGTTGTTACTTTTAAATTGTAATATTTGGTGTTCCTCTTTTTATGCAGTGGATACACCCATAACATTACAATATTAATCTCCTCTATGTAAATTGTTCTAATAATTTTGGATCTACCATATAATACTTGGGTCAGGACCCCCAATTAAAAAAATAGTACTCCCCTGATGTACCATGGTTTGGGTCCCCTGTTCTAGGGTTAATACTCATATGTCATGTTTAGTTCCATGTCCGGCAAATTGATCTCATTTTTAGTGATGGGGTGGATCTCCACAACATTTTTTTGGTTTATGTCCACTATCTATGTACTGTTACTCATATTCCATGCCAGGTTTTGGGTTCTCTTTCATTGGAGTGTTACTCCCCTAGTATGTTATGGTGCATGTACTCACTCTACAAAGTTGTACCACCAAATATTCTAGAAGATGTGATAAGTGGTTCCTCAACATGATTTGTAGATCCCTCCATTATTGAGTGTATTCTTAAAGAGTAGGCCATGATACCTATTATGTTTGATACCTTGTTAAGAGTTTTTTCATATTTGATCATATAGTCACTTGGGTATCAGTATGGGTGTCGTAAAAGATTCATGCGATGGTTATGAATTATTAATCACTATCGTATGAGGATTAATTAAGTGACATGTGTCTTCTTACTATCTCATTAGAGAGGTTACACATGGATAGTAATTTGGAATAGTTATACATACGCATTTTATTATGTTGAGGTATGGGCCTCTCTAATTGGGATTATTTGTGATTATGTGTGGTACGTGACAGTAGTTATAGACCTCTAGTGATTGGACATAGAGATGAACCTATAGTATTTTTTCGATTGATTGTGGTATCTAGAATATACCATATCGCTTATTAGTTATGTTATAGTTGGATCATAAATCATTTCATATTTCTATATATAATGTAAAATCATTTGTAGTGTGTTCTTCTGGATGATCATTTCATTCATGCCTTGAGTGGAACCCGGTGGCTAGCTATGAGGTCAGAAACACATTTGACATAGAGTTGGAGACGATCATATTTATGTCATTCTTGGATTCCTTGTAATTTTTTATGATATTTGGGCTGACAGGCATCACAGTGATAGAATACTAGTCACTTATAGAAAAGGATTGGTGAAAATTGAGTTCCCCTCTTGTTTGGGTTCCCTATAGATGTGTAGAGTGGACTATTTATTTTTATTTTATCTCTTTTATATTTGTTGTTTGGGATGACTAATGGTTATTTTTATACTCATTTATAATTTATATTTTTTAACACATGTCATATACTGTGCAGGAGAAAGACCTTTCAATGGATTCCGGGATGATCCAGATTAGGTGGATCCAATTTATCCAGACCGATCAAAGAGTTCTCTACTGCTTTTAAATGGATAATTTTCAATATTTCATATCACATTGACACCCTCCAACTGAGAAAGATGGATTCTTTTATAGTTTAATCATGGTAGGATTGTATATTTTAATTTGTACTTATTTTTTCATCATGGCGTGGGATAGATGTTTTCTTGCATTTTATAAAAAATTAATTATCTCTAAAATGTTCTATATATATTTTTTTGGGTACTGGAATTTAGGAAACATATGATACGACCTCCCATGTGTGTGTGATATACCTACCCAGCACTAGAAACCTATGCCAATCCTTTAAGAGCCAGGCTTTGTGGTCATAGATCATGTCGCAAAAGGATATGTTGCAAAAGTGTTTTTTAGAGCGTTTTTGATATAGGGACTACAATTTAGTATTTTTTCTGTGGCTGGTTTATATTTTTTGATGATAATGTTATTGGGTTTAATTTTTATATTTTAGTATAGTGACTTAATTGTTTCTGCGACGACGGATGTATCTATTCACCGGAACTCCAGTAACCTGTTTTCTGACTCAGTACATTATGGAACAATACATATGGAAATATTAGTACATGAATCATATAGGATGGGGATGATGTTCGTTTAAATTATTAAATAATCTTCCCAGATTTACTCTTTAAAAAAATAGAGAATCATTGTACTATTTTAGGATGCCACCATCAAAATTGTTAGAAAGTGTTCATTAGTGATATTGAGTTGAAGATCATTCTAGAAATTCAGCTTCAATATAGGGCAATGATTTTCAGGATGTTCAACTATTTGGTCTCCCAGTTACGCCGCCTCCAAATGAGGATCAGGTTGTGCTGGCAGACCATGTTGATGGTGTGTGTATACTTAGTGTGATGTGTGAGTTCTAGATAGAGAAACATACTAGGTTTCAAGGAGAGTGATAAACCATGATAGTTTATGTCATGATTATGGAATTGACATGAGTTTTCAGATTATAAGGATGCATCTTGATCATATGGTGTTCCTAGTGGTGATTCTTCAATAGGGATGGGCATTGAAATGGAGGATTCTGGAGACATAGACTCATTATGTGGTGTCACTCAATAAAATGAAGATTGAGAGGGTCTTTTTTGAATAACATTATCCATACATGGGGATATAGATTCTTATCCAGGGGATTCAGCAGTTTCTTTTTGGTAGCATGACCATCTATGATTAAACAGTGATGTTCATGGACCAGTCATGATACTCTCTTAAACTGTATCTTGATAAATTATTTAGATTATAGAAGTTCACAGAGAACATCTAGATAAAAATATATGTATGTTTGGTCTTCATATGCCTTCAATTTTATGTGGGTGTGCAATAGGGAGATCTAGGTATATAGAGAGACCAGGAGGATGATCAATTGGATATAATGAGTAGAGGAAACATTGAGGCTAATAATTGTAACATATTTTGTAGAAAATAGTCAACTGGATATTGGTGTAGGAGGCATACTCATAACAAAGAATAGAAAACAAGGTCTTTAATGCATGAGTTGATTCGGGAAAAAGTTCAACCTCATGAGAAGTATTGTTACTATTGTGATGAACATGGACATATAGTGTGAGATTTTACAATCCAAAATGATGATAGGAGTTATTTGGTCTTCAGGCCATGCTAGAAGAGTAATTATATGACACAAAGAGTTATCCATTATTGAAGTAATGTTGGAGAAGTATTGATAGATGCATATGGTGTAATATGGTTCAAGGTCGTTCCACCAACCCCCCTACGTTTTCCACACCTAGCTATTATGGATGAAGGATGGGGGTGACAATAACTGTAGGATATAGAGTCCACTGACCTAGAGTCTCTGAGGATTATTATAGGTACACTATATGTCATCTCTAATTTCATCAATAATATTAGTAGACACTATTGTGAGGTACTCTATTCATTAAATTCATACTCAATGCTCAATGAATATGATTCATGATGTCAATTGAACCTTGTGATAGTTTACATTGACATGGCTTCATACTAATAAATAATAGGGAATCATCCCCCTCCAAGATGCATTTTTTTCATTGTTTATACCATTAGTGTATTTCATTTCCATCTAAAATAGGATAGATTTGAGGTGTGGTTGATAAATTTACATTACTTTTATGTATTAGAGGGGTATTTTGATTGTGTATTATAGATGTAGGGCTTTATAAGATAAGGTTTGTATACTTTAGAATCCATATGTTGTTAATTCATACCCTATTATACCTAGAAATTTAATATATATGGGATTCCTGAAGATGTTGTGGTAATGATAATCTAGGATATCATGAGAACTTATGGGTTACGTCACTACCTACGTCACGTTATTCAGGTGTTGTGCCACTAGATGCTCGGAAAATAGATGGATCATGGTCTTGGTGATTCCAACATTTCATAGATATGGTCACATGGGTCCATTAATAGAATTATAATGACAAACATTGATCATGTCTTTAGGTGTGATATTTTCATTTTTGTTTCCTGGGGGTGCATACTCATAGGCACCATAAAGACCCTTTAGTGAAATCACTGGCATTGAAGTACTATTGGAGAGCACATTTTTTACCTCTTTATATGTTTTTTCTTCTTGGTGAAGAAAATACCTAGGTTTGGGAGGTTTTATTTTCTTGGGCTTTAATCATTTTGACATTGTAATATTTCTAGGATTGTTTAGGAATCAAAAAGTAGAGTAGGGGCTAGAATCTGGGGTCTGAAGAGCCTCATTGTAATAATGATAAAAATATTCAATATAATTTATCACATGAACGAATATTATTCAAAATAATGGAATAACACCTGAGAAAATACCCATATCATAAATATAATATTGCTCTTGAGTTATTATCATGATTTATTAGCCTAATCATTAAATAATTTTTGTTTACTCCATGTGCTCGGTCGAGGGAATGTGTTGGCATGGTGTTAAATAGTTTATATTAACTTTAAATAAGTTTTTTCATTATCTCTTCCCACCTATCATGTGTTCTTATTCAGTAAAGCAATCATTCCCCCATAGAGAGGTAGATTAATTCAGGTAGAACGAAGTATATGGTGTGTTTTTATCTCAAATTTTGATGGAGATCATGCCTAGATCGTGGTGTTGTAACGTTGGAGCATGGATTTGCACATAAACAAATCATGTTACTCCATGAGTTAGGAAGATTTGATTTTTATGACATGATCAAATTTTCTAGTGTATTTTTAGGTTTTTATATCCCTTTTACATCTTATAAAGATCAATTATTGGTCTATATGTAGGTTTTGGTGGAAAAAATTGTAAAGACCATGAGCATTCACTATGGAAATTGAAAAGATGATAGTTAGATAAGAAATTACGTGTATCTGGTGTGTCCGCCATGAGGGTTATTGACCTCACTATGAAGTGTGGGAAAGAACACAGACAAAGTAATGGGTGGTGAAATACACCCTATGTACACACTATATACATTTTTTAGCCCACATGATCATCTAATCCATTGGGAAGAGAACACAACTATGTATTCAGTAGAGATTGCACACCCTGTGGAACACATTACACCAAGTGTATTTTTCTTGGGATATTATTCCAAGCGTATATCATTCTTTAGGGATGAAAATATAGTCAAAAGTATCCTATCCTGATATATTTTTCATGTATAATGTAATGGTTTCCCTCATGATGGCTATAGAGATACTACATGGCATGATTCGATCAGAAAAATACAGTAGTTGTGCATGACCATGGATTGTAATCAGGGTGGATCATTGGGTAGCTACTGGGGTCAGAACACATCCCTCTCATCATTGAATGTTGTAATTCTATACTCCTTGGCTAGTACGATGTTTCTCCCCTATAATAATACGGTGAGGGTATGCTACACTAAATAGTGTTTTGATGAGAGGCCTAATTATAATGATTATATTTTGAATGTCACTTGAAAATTTAATGAGATTAGAGTTGTTTATCAATGTGATATTTTGGTACCAATACTCTACTTTTATATTGGGGTGTGGGTTTTCTATACAACTTGGATAGGTAGAGATGATACTCTTTCACTAAGGGAAAAATTATTCTACATGTAGAGTAGTTCTACTAGGTTTGGATCTCCCATGATAGACTATGGTCTAGGTCCCCCGTATCATTTAGAAAGTTGGATATGGACCCCCCATGTCATATTAGGGATCATTACCACCCTACTTGTTGTGTATATAGAGTATGTACTCCGCTGATATACTGGGATGTGGATCCCCAATTCTTGGAGTCGATATTCCCATGTATTACTGGTGTGCGGGTCCTCCATATGAAATGTTCTTGTAGAGTTGGTTCTCCAATGTCCTCCCAGTGTGTGGGTCTTCCATTACAAAGTTGGTACTCCATTGATGATAAATGGTGCAGTACCTCCATTTTCATTATATTAAAATGGATAATTTTCCCTTGTCATACCGGTGTACATGTACTTTATATATAGAGGTGGAAACCTGCAGATGTACCATGGTACATGTACTCTATTCTATTACCAGTACACACCTATTATGTCAGGGTGGGGACCCCCATACTGCTAAATTAGGTAAATACATAGTTTTTCTCCCCTGTTATTTAAGGATTATGGTCCTCTATCTATTAAGTTATACTCCCTATAGTTTCATTGTGTCAGTCATCCATATATAGAGTGGTACTCCCATATTGTGTTTGGGTACAGGTCCACTATTAATGGACCCATACTACCCTATCATCGAGTAGTTGATGGTACAAGGTCCTCCATAAGACTAACACCTCCCATGGTTGTTGAGTGATGTTTCTTGGAGTAGGCACCTCTAATTGTTATGTGAGTTAACTAATTAAGAGGTAGTTATCCCTCAATATATAGTGGTTTAGACCTATATATAAAAATTTGATAGAGGATATGTTGGATGGTTATGAGTAATTAATCTCTCATTTGTGGGGCAATGATGTTGATTGCATACCACTTTACGCTTTCTTGATGGAAGATGCAAGTGGTTCGCAGTATGTATATGTGACCCCAGAACTATTTATTGTCGAAAGGGGGTTTCCTCTCTACCTAGGTCCCTTTGAGCTTGCACATGGAACATGGTAGCTAGGACATGGCCATTTGTGTTGGGAATTAGAGTTGAACATAGAGAGCTATTCCAAATAGATAATGTTTCAATTGATTTTCCAAAAAGGATGATTGAGATTTTTGTATGTTGCATATCACTTGAATGAGTTACCTCTGGAATAACAGATCTTGTGGAGAATTTACACATGAATTAATTTTTTCTTGAATCCTTTTGTAAAATCCAATTCCTATATATGAGCTCAGAACCTCACTAGACATGGAGTCTAGGAAAAGTATATCTAGGTGATTTTGTGTTTCCATGCAGTTTTTTAATAGATCATAGGTGACACACTATATTGATAAATATGTCTATATTTTCATTGATGAGGCGAGGTCTAGATTTAGTTCCTCTCTCATTTGGATTTCCCATAGTAGTGTTGAGAGGATTGTTTCCCTTATATTTATCCCTTTTATTATTGGTATTTCTAGATCCTAAGGGAATTGTTATAGTCAAACCTACATGAAATATTACAAAACATACCATGTCTTTCTTGGAAGAAATGAATTTTTATGGAGTTCTATGAGAACCCAAAGTTGGAAGAGCATAGTGACTTGTCTAACTGAGGTATTTTCCAAGTATTGGATGAGCATGTTTTCGACAGTAACATTTTATGTCGATCTCATCCATATGTGAAATTCAAAAATTAATCTAGTTTTCTCTTGGAGGGAATGTATTTTTTCACCTTTTTACTTATTTTTACCCTAGTTTTGGATAGATGTATGCATGAACATTTTTTATTCTTTTTTCTATGACATTTTTCATGGAGATATTTGGAGGTGCATGGATTTATGTACCATAGGATAACACCTATAAAAAGGATCCTTCCACCACATATTACTCACATATTTTGAGAACTCTAGTATAGATAATACCTACCAAAATACCGTCCAATAATAACTCCCCATATATACTTCATATTTTGGGTACCATACCAACCTTATTGGGATTACAGTATAAAAAAATGTGGTAGAGACAACATGATGTATTGATTTTAAGTGAATGGTTTAGTATTATTTATTTATCAACATCCTTAAATACTATAATAATAATTGTTATATTACAAAAATATATGTTCGAAATAATTAATTATTCTATGTTAATGTATTATCCTTAGTACATATTCTTCTGTTATCAAATGGTTTAATAATCCAAAAATTCATTTATATTGACGAGTAGAACATTATGAACCGATGCTATTAATTTTATATAACAAACTCTAAAGGATGGATACAAGGAGGATATAATATTTATATATAAACATGATATTAATGAAATAATAATAATAATATTAATATAATAGTTTATCTATTTTATAACCTTTCTATCTATTAGAAAATGATAACATCGTTCATGCGAACGCATGGATTGCCACATCCATGATGTGATGTGATATTTTTTCATAAAATCACATGGATGGAACATAAAATATTAATACAAATACAATATTATATTTAAAATATAGTAATCATTATATAAATAGGAAATCATACATACCTTCTTTCTTTAATGTTTGGTGAAAAAATGAAATGTTACTCATGAGTACGTATGGCCTCCCATTTCCTTTACTATATAAAACTTCATTAATCATAACCAAAATTAATGGTTGGTTTTATGAAAATATTTAATATATAAAATCATAACAATGTGATTATATTTATCTGATATATTAATAATTTGATTTCCAATTGAAAATTAATAGCATAACAAATCCAATTTTATGGTATGAACCAAACATCCTATAAACTCCCAATCTGGACATAACAAATTTATAAATTAAATATATCATTTAAATAAATGGAATATGATGTTTATGTGTAAGGTATTAATATTTTAAATGTTTATTACAAAATAAAGTAGAATATATAATGTTATTGTATTATTGTTAAATGACATACATAGTAATTCTGGACTCGATGTGAGAGATTTCATCTCAACATCCATTCATTGTGGAATTTTTTAATATAACACACCAAATATATTATATATAGTTTATATACATTCATAATTAATGTAAAATTCTTGAATACATCAAATTTCAAATAATTTTATGTTAATTTTCATGTTACTTAATCCAAGGGTTTTTATTCAATAATTACCATAGTGATAAGTGGTATCTTACCTAAATTCCCATTCATTGTGTTATATAAACACATAATTGGTTATATAATTCCAATATTTTGTATGACATAATTTGTTTGAATTAAATTTTATTTCCTATTTCATTTAATTTTATCTTTTTACACAAGATCTCCCTATTAATTATTTATAATATAAATTATATGATCTTTGTAAGTTTTATTAATATAAAATTTTCATTAATTGTGGAGAATGTTACTATTACAAAAAATATTAATTTATGATGTGTATATACTACCCCATGAAATTTTATGTCACTTATATTCATAATATTTTTATTATATGTTTCTTTTATAGTCATTTCATTGATAAGATTCTGATTCAAAATATTCTGAAATTGAAAGGATTTTTATGATGTAATCTCATCTTATTTCAAGATTTTCTATGTTCAATGATTCCCATTGAGGGGGATCATATAAAATTATTTTATTTAACCATATATAATATCTTGTACTCTTGTTATTCATTTTTATTATGAACTTTATGTACATTTCATCACTTATTTATTATAGAAATATCTTGATTGTTTTTATGTGCGATGGATCTGGTATTTTTTTATTGATAATATCTCCCTTTAAAATTTATTTTTCAAAAATTTTCTCAAGTTCATTATTTTATAATAATAAATTATTTAAAAAAATTATTTTACATGATCATTGACCTTATATTACTGGGTTTAAAAAGAAAAATTATTTTCAATTGTTTCATATATTTCATTGGACTCACTTTACAAACCATTGAAAATAATGCCTATTTTTATCAATTATAATATTAAATGATTTTCCTAAAATCATTAAAATTCTTTTATATGATGATTCATTTATAAATTCCCAAGGAAATTTTAGATGAAAATAATTTTCAAAATATTATATTAATTTCAAGTTTTTAAAATTGAATTTAGATATTGAAATGTTTTTTCCCTCATGAATTCTTAATGATATTTTTATTCCCAAGTGGCAATAACCCATGACATTGAATACTATCAAATATTCAAATTTTTAATTAATATAATACAAATTATTTTTGAATATCGATTATTATTTTTCCAATATATATTAATAGAACTCATTCCATATAATGAGTAAATCAAATAATGATTTTAAAATGATTACTGGTTTTTGAAAAGTGGAAGCTTCTTATTTATTTCTTGATTTTATGTCACGTGAAAATTATTGTTTAATATGATATTGGGTAGTGAAACCAAAATATTAGTGGAATTGTTCTTGTGTGTTAAATAATGGACCACTATATCCCTTTAATTTATTGGTTAAAGAGATTATTTTAAAAAAATGTTACGTTTCACCAATATATTTTTTGAATTTACCTGGTTTTTTATCCTATTTAAATGAGTTATTGTAAATTTTATATGATAATGATGTTAAAAGATACCAAAATTCATTTTCAATTATTGTTATAAATTTGTGAATGGATCCATTATCTGATAATTATTTTGGCATGGCTCATGATTTTTTAATTATATAACACTTGTCTGAAATTAAATATTTATGTAATGTTAAATGATTGATAATCCATTTTTGAATGGTATTTATTCTCCTATGTATTATCATGTACTTTTATTATGTATTTATACTGTTATACTCATCTTATTCTAAATAATATAATTCAAATCAGAATGATTATATTTACCCATTAAAAATGTTTGATCTCACTGTTATTATTTATTATATTTCCATATGTTATGATGAATGGATTTTTGTTTTTTCCAAAGAATTTTACTAAATGTGAGGATATTAGTTGTATATAATTTTAAATTTGATGAAATTTATTTCTATATATTAACGATTTAATGATTTATTTTTTTCCAAAATCAGTAATAGATAAAAACATAAAAGTTCCGTGGGTATGTAAGAGGTCAAATATTTTAGTTCGATGTTATATATTTTGGACTGATAAAATTATGTAATGTTTATAAGTATCTCATAAAATAATTCAATGACTATTTTTGTGATACAAGTCAAATTCTTACAGACCTTTTGATAAGAGGTGTCACCATATATAATTTTATATTCTTATAATAGATTGGGTATATATGTTTTGTGTCATATTATGATATTAAAATATTATTATATATCTATTTAATAGTAATTACTTTTTAAAATCAACTTTGTAAAAAAATTAAACTTTTTTTTTAATATTTTTACATTAATTAATTCTTAAATTAAGATATAATGATATTATTTTTCCTCTAATCTATATAAGGTAATTTTATTTAATTATATATTGGAAATTTTATTCCCTTTTAATCATGTAATAATATATTTATGACCTAATGATTAAATGTATAAATTGTTTTCTCTAATTTTTTATATTTAATTTTTATATAAAGATAATGGATAATTGTTATGTGATTATATAATATTCAAGTGATAAAATTTTATTTTATTATTATTTAATTAGATGATTTAATTTAATTAATTTCTTAATTTATATTATATATTTTTAAAAGTTATTATGTTTTAATTAATTTTCATATGTTGTGAAATAGGGTCATTATTTTACCATTGATATTATACTTAAATATTTAGATTTAATGATTTATTTTCAGTGATAATATAATTTCTATTACAATGATTATTCATAATAATTTTTAAAATTATCATTATTTGTGATCATTATAATATAACTAAGATAGAAAATCTTTCATATTTATTTTATTTTTAAAAAAATATATAATGATTCATTTATTTAGAATAATTTAATTTAATTGAATTATATAAATTTTTTGAGATTTATGATGTATAAATTTGGATATACCTGAAATCACCAATTGACAATCTATTACTGATCAATCAACCATAAAATAGAACTCATGATAACATATAGTTAAAATGATATTATGAAACTGTTTAGTGATGATGTATATTATTTCATTTCTATTTCTTATAATTTCAATTAGTTATATAATTTTTTTAAAGTCACAATGTATAAAATATTTAGAAAATAAAATATATCATCTAATAAATATTTGGAATCTAAATTCACTATATGTTTTACATAAGAATATCAGGTCAAAAAATTGTGATTTCTAATAAGGTATTATGAAAAAAATTCTAAAAATCATAATATCAAATAAATACTCATCAATTTAATCAAAATGGTTATTGATATGATTAAAATTGTTTTAAATGGAATTATTTTAAAAATTATACGTTACAATCCAAAGAATATTAAATAATATTTGTAATGATATTTATTCAATGGATATTACTATAAATATAAAAAAATTATTTAATATTAAACGAGATAAATAAAAACGTATAATGAATTATTCAATAATGATTGATAAGATTAAGAGGAATGTTATAGTTCTCTATATTTTACTACAAAATAAAAAATAAACATGTTTTATGATGATAATTTATGAGTAGGTCAATTTTTTCATGATGTTTTCTTTTTAATGAGGATACCAAAAACATTAATTATAATTTATTATAATTGGAATGAATGAAATATCATTAAATAAATTATTTTTTTATTATTCTCCACTATTTTTTACTATTAGTTTGAAAAGTTGTCATGATTTCACATCTTATTTTATATATACACAATGTAAATTAAAATATGTTTGTCAACCCATTTTTTATCATATCTTCTTCATATTATAATTCCATGATGGTTTCGTAAGACTATATTTTCATAATCATTAGGTAAATTGTGAATGAAATGAATTTATAAAAACAAACTGTGTGGTCCCTATCTTTTGATTAAGGTCTATTAAGACTAATTTTTTATTAGGAATTTTTTATTTAGGTTTAATCATTTATCATTAATAATGTATTTTCTTAAACCTAATTGAATTATTTAATTTTTTGGGTTTTTTTCTTTTTATATAAATTGTTACCAATATTTTACTTTTTATATTATTTAAATTATAAAAAAATTCAAACAGTTTTATTGATTTTTTTTTTGACAGATATACTTTAAAAGTACAATAATTTACATTTAATGTTGAAATAAAATTTTGGTTTTTAGAATAATTAATTAAAATTTATTACAATTATGATATATTGTATTATTAATAATTGATTTACCATATATTTTGAATTATCTAAAATCTGTTTAGACCATATTTTCTGGTTTTTATTTTAAATTATAGTTAATTTAAATTGTAATTTAAATTTAACATTTATTAATAAAATACTGATATATCTCCATATAAGTTATCCCATGAGACATTATTTTATAAATAAATTAATTAAATATAATTTATCATTATTTAAAATGAAGATTAAATATTTAATGGTGGTATAAGAAATATTTCTTCAATACTATATATAACATTAGATGTCATTGATAATGGATCAATAGAAAAATTCTTTTCATATATTTAAATTTTTATAATATATCTTTTATATAATTACATTATTAATTTTTTAATTTTAAATATATCATGGATGAAATATTATGAATATATATATAATTATTTATGGAATAAATTTATAAATTTGGAGAAATATATATAATTAAATTTTTATATATCTTGGTTGCCTGCAATTTATATATATATATATATATAATAAATTGAAATTATATAACTAATACTAATGATATATTTATATGAATGTGGAAAAATTAAAAAGAATATATATTATAAATACATAATTTAATTTAAATTATAATTATACTACAAAGAATATAGTTTATGATGTTAGAGTTTCCTAATAATGTTGACAGACTTCATAAAATAACGTGAAAGAAACATAGCATCATCACATAGTCTACAATATTTTTTATTTTATTTCAAATTGATGATAAAAATATATTATTACAACGAGGATAGAAAAAAATGTCTTATTATAGTTTTAAATAATTAATAAATGGGGAAGGTAATTAATATATTTTAAAAAGAATGTTAGAGGATTCTAGATCTTTTCGTCTACCAAGACCCATTGTGTTGGGTTACAAAACCACATGTTGAGCACTCAACATGCCATGATTTTTGTATTAAAATATACTTTTAGGAATTAATTATTCTATTTTTTGAAATAATTTTTAATAATTACATAACCCAAATATCATATTTTAAATAAATGAATAGATGGAGAATGATTTTTTACTTGACAACATGACATGGGTAAAATATTATTTTTCTAATCAAAGTGTTTTATTGATAGACAACACATTGTCATATCTTAATTGAAATGAATATTTAAGGGTATTATATATGTAATTATTACAAAAATAAGTTGATAAATAATTTTTTAAAGTAAACACATTTTAGTGTATATAAGACTGTACATATTTTTTCATAATGCCAATTTTTCGGCAATACATCAAATTAAAAATAATGATATATAGTTTCACGAAATGTAACTCATTACCAAAGCTGGATAATGTAATAAAGTTAATTTGTGAGGCAACCTGGGTAAAAAATTCATCATATAGAAAATAAATTGATTTATTCTATAAATATAAATGAATTATAATTAACATTATTAATTTCTATATATTTTTTATAGAATAAGAACCTTGGAAAACATTTCCATGTAAAACAACTTTGTGGAATTGTATTTTTTTATGAAAAATCACAATTTTTCCAAGATTATGATTGGGGAAAAAGATAAAAAAACATCTCGTTATTTTTGAATCCTGAAATATTATTACTAATTTTTTTTAGGAAACACTACATTTTCAGCATTATAAGCCTATTTTGTTAATGTTATGTGTCCCTAAGGTAATAAAAAATTCAATTTTTTG
Organism: Viscum album; assembly: GCA_963277665.1. NCBI lineage: Eukaryota > Viridiplantae > Streptophyta > Magnoliopsida > Santalales > Viscaceae > Viscum > Viscum album. The sequence continues at coordinate 838,015,929 of OY728138.1, forward strand.
GTCTATGAATCCTAAAAAGCATATATGATTGATGGAATGTTCAATTGTAGTGATAGAGGGGGGAGTTTTTTGCACCATTATCCCTCTTTTTCATTAATTAAAGGAGATACATTTAATTTATTATAAAATTGATTAAATATTATAAAGGAATTTCATGTATCTGCCAATAGTAAATTTTCTATTCAAATGATTTAGTGGAGTGGTGTGGAAGATGATCGATATAATTGAGTTTATGAATGACAATGTTTTTTTTCTTCCCAATCCAAACACTTGATTGTTTACAACCATTTTTGTTAATGATTCAATATCAAAATATATGGTCATGATATATGTGATGATAATAGTGATAAAGATGTACTATGCACCCTAAAAGACATAATTTTATCAATTATTATACAGATATATGAATTAAATTTAATTTGAATGATAAATAAAAAAGAAAAGTATAATTAATATCCTTTATTAGATAATTAAGACAATTATAAAAAACTTATTCAGGATATCATCAAAAATTGATTTTGTGACCTCTAACTTAATATATAATGATTTATGATCCTTGTATTTTCTAGTAAGTCTTAATTATATATCAAAAATATTATTCTTAGATAAAAATGTATCTCATGGTGTTTCAATTTAATGAACTACAATTTTGGGAATTGATTATTATACTAATAAATTTCATATATGTAACATGAATGGAGTAAGTAGGGATATTTTGGAAAATCCCTAATACATTGAGAAATAATGATGAAAAAAAGTTTTAGTGGCTATATATTTTTACTTGGTACCACGTCATACCAATAATATATAAGTGGCATAATCTATCCATAATCTATTATATATTTTTTAAAAGGTCATAAAACCCTATGAATCTAATTAAAGATAATTAAGAACAAACTCGGTCTGATTATTGATATAAAAGTTAAAACCTCGAAGGAATAATAAAATCATTAAGTATATTATACTTTTGATGGATGATTTCAAGTAAATGATGCACAATGTACATACTCTATAAATGATACACAAAATATAAAAATGTTTTGCTATTTTATTTCACTATTAATTATTATCTAAAATATTATGACTTATTATATATCACTTTTTAATAAATGTATTATTATTTTTTATTTTTTTATAAAGAGGAAACATTAGTATTAATTTATTTGAATAAAAAAGGGACATTAAAAGTTGTATGTTTGGATTGGATATAAATCCCTTAAGTTGATTGAAAAGAATGTTTGATTAATTTTTATAATGACGATCTAAATTTATTTATGTTATTTGAAACTCAAAAAAAATTAATCAATGTATATCATAATATGAATGATAATATATTGTATCTTCATGGTATGGATATATTCAATAATAAGATTTTTTTATTTATAATTAATGGTATATGGTTCCAATAAAATATATATTATTATTATTTTTATATAATGTGACTTTTATGTGGTTTGAGAATGAAATTTTGTGTTTGGTGGTGAACATTGGTTGTTAAACTAATATTTTCATTTAATAAATATTCATTGCATGATTATTTTTTCATTGTAAAGATGACTTTTTCATCATGGTATAAAAGAATTATCACGGTCTGGTATCAATGGTTATGGATGAGAAATTAGAGGAGATACTATAGTACATGGGATGAAATTATGACACAGTGAGTCTTTTTATCACATTACATGATGAAAAATATAATAATAATACATTTTTCCATTAAATTAATAATTTTTTGTGACTATTATAAATAGGGAAAAACAATTTTTTGTGATAATATCATTATTTTGAATTGAATTTGTTTTGGGAGAGGATTCTATTTATTTATCATCATTATTTAAAGTGATTCAATGATATTATGACTGTGTTTATATTATCACATTAGGGTCTTGGTGAATATTATACTGTAAAGAATGAAATCTCTAGTAAATTAATATGTGGTCTAGATTTATTTTACATTGGATTTTAGATTGCCTTATATGGACAATATGATTTTATGGATCAATATAAAATATGATGGGTTGTTTAATTGTTTTAATTATAAATTTATATGATTTACATGTTTTGATTTAGAATTTCCTCCACTGTGACGACCCTATAAGGAGTAGGAACCAACATGGATGATTAAGAGATATTTTCAGTGGATATTTAGGTTTCATTAATTAGTTTAATAAATTAACTCATCTAAATGTATTTGGATTTATAGATTTTAATTTTAATGAATCTAATCATCTTTATGAGTACATATATATAATGTTTATTTTATTTATCTGATAGTTGAATTAAATGAGTTTAATTAAATATATTTCTTTTGGGCTTCTTTATGAGGATTTTTTTGGTTTAGATATTCATGTTATAGATTATAATGATGGACTGGGGTAGGTAATCATATCATTTCAGGCCTATTTCCTCCTATAATAATAAAAATTAAAGACATTTTTCTATGATTGAATAACAAATTTCTTTTTTTATCTTCATTGGAGTTCCTCTATATAATAAAAAAATCATCCACAAACACCTAACCTTGAGGAAAAAATTTATCGAACATTTATATCAATTTAAAAAAACAACCTACATAATGGTTTTATAATATAAATACATAATTCAATAATGATGGTATCATCAATTGAAAAATAATATATCAACATATTACACAATTCCCTTTATCGAATTGTCTATCTCAATTGTCGTTTTTTAATTTAAATAATTAAAATAATAAAATCTATAAAATATATTAAAATTAAAAATTCTTGTAATTTATAAATGTTGATAATCTTAATGGACATACCACATTCTAATTTCCTCATAAAAATTGAAACACATTATAGAAAATAATGGATTCCACTCTCCTCTTATAAATCATTTAATTTTTATTTATAACATGGAATCATTAGTTATGAACCCTGAACCTCGACTAAGCTCATCTGATCTCACATGACCATAGAAATCAAATTTTAGGACCTATCTCTTACTGAAAAAACAATAAAATCTATTATATCATTTTAAATTAATTATCCAAATATCTTTAATAATTCTAAATACAATTAAAAAAACATAGAATGCCAACATTGTATTGGAATTGTGTCCAATAACATATGATTAATCCATTAATGACCTTCAATATCATCCTAGGTAAAATATATTATATTTTATATCAATTGGATATTTTAATTAAATATATTTTAAGGAAACCCCTCAATTAAATCCCTTATATTTTATATCTCGGTTAAAACATTGAGTGGAAATATGTGGTAATCATTGTGATACATATTTTTGTTTTGATAAATAGAATCCATTGAGAGTTTTATGATTCCATTATTCATGTTTGAAATCATCATTAAATTCCTTGAAAATATAATGATAAAATTAGAAATGACATAGGAAGTAAAGAGATGGAGGAAATGATTTTTTAATCTTACAAAAATAATAGAATAAATATTGTCAGAAGGCCAGACCAACACATGGTGTGGATGAACTGCAAGAGGAAAAATTTAGTTTTCATATACAAGTGATTTATTAATGTGGTTAATTCTCCATTAAACCCCCATTTGGGGAAATTTTTTACTCACCACTTTTAATATGAACTCAGTAGCTGGTACAGGTCACTGACAACTGATGCACCTAGCTCGCTAGCATGTCGACTAGCTATCCCAATTACCAGATAGTGGATGAAGCCTACAAGACTTCCTTTGGTTATCTTCCAATTCAATCAGCCACTACCCAATACCCATTCAATTGCTAAAAATTTATCATTCAATGGTTTACGACATTCAAAATCTACAAATAAAGCTCAATTCCAATGAAATACACCTTTAATGGTAACAGAACCCAAATTAACTCTATTATTATAACACATATATGGTGATAAGATCTTAAAACATACACACCATTATAATTATTATCCTTTTGATTATGAAAGTGGTCATCCAAACAAACATCTTATCCAACAATGGTTATTAATTCTAATTAAATGTTTTTACTCTACCTCCAAATGCTAAACACATTTTCATAATACACCATCACCCATAAGGAATATATGTTCCAAAAATATATTCACTGCTAGATCTCCTTCCAAAATTATTATTTTGGGGATTAAGAGTGCCAATATTTCATGAGATGAACTTGTTTCCCTTATTATATTGATCATCTAACCAATGGTTCATCTCATTCTACGTCATGTCACTTTTATGAAATCTTTTAAATATTGTTCTCCCTTTATTAAAATTCTCTATAAATAACATGATTCCACAATTAATATGTTTTAATAAATATGGATACCCTTAAACCACAAGAATCATGCACCAAAAATTCAGACATACACCATCACCACTACTTATTCAATACTTCCAACGGAAGCATATTACTTTCCATTTCTCATTAATTTGGCATGATTGCAAAAGATGTACCCTGAAAACACCATACTGGTCCTTGAAACACATCAATAATATATTATATGATGTTAAAAAATATATTTTAGGTCACTTAATCAAATTAAATTGGATAATTGATGTTTAACCTCCTCATGTTAACACATTTTAGTACATTATGCATAAATAGTTGATGGGCCATCGAAGCACTGGATCCCAATTCCTTAAATCAAAAAGGATTTCCATGATTATACAAACAGACAGAGTAAATCTCTTTCCCAACTCATAGTGAAGTATCATAATTGAATATTTAGCTGAAGAAATCATGTTTTCATACTTTTCCACAACCAAATCAACCATTTACCTCTAACCATATAACATTTATACCCTCTAATAACACCCTTTGCATGATGACAACTCTTTCTCTAGATCTATCATCACCAAAAAAACATATTCCTATATCCCTAAATAATCAATGTATTTTTATATTCACCAAACACAGTCCTTTTCGTTTTGTAATACCTTACACTGACTAGTATTATATTTTTAAACCCATCTATCAATAAGATGATTCCACGAAAATTATTTTAACAATCTCCTAAATGAATTAGTGAACATCTTCAATCAATTGAACCGCATTTTAATCTATAAATAATATTATCCATTCATAACCAAACATGGTTGTTGTATGTGGATTATACCACTCATCATAGAGAGTCATCATGAATGCAATATATCACTTTTTCCTAGATCAAGTAAAATCATCCACATCACTTCTTGAAATTCAATCCATAATTAAATTTACAAACTTTATCAATCCCCTAGTATAATTCCGTATATAAGGGTTTACTTATTCCACTATATGTGCTTAATCTACAAAGGTCCATCGATAATCTGAAATGTGATTCCTCCCTCGATTGATGCTCATCATTTCTATCCCTGTGAATCATCATCATAATAAAGGAGGATCTCCTCATTTCTATCATATGTTTCACCCACCATCGGTCCTTGGATCATACATAGTTGTAAACAAATTTATATAAAAACATGGACTATATGTAACCACATACAGAACCCTGATTTCATATAAGTTCAAAATGTGTACAATCATAAACCACATGATCAAAAAACCAAAAAAATTATCCTTTTAGTTTCACATCACTAAATTATGCTAACCATGATGTTTGAAATATCAATTATATTTAACAATGGTGTCCTAGGAAAAAATATTCAAATTTTTTCATAACACATGTGTTGTGATTCCAAAAAAAATCCATAATTCTATATTGTTACAAAAACACATTTTTTTACTAGTTCCCTAACTACCTACAAGGACATGTCCATAAATAATTTTCCTAGGAACATTATTTAACCTACACTTTAAAACAAACTATTCCTTAAAAATAACTATGCATCATGTAACATAATATCGAAATAAAGCTATGTCATCATCATTATTGAATAAACCATTGTAGTACCATAGGTGAATCAGTCTCAAACACATGAGCACACATGTCAGTTTCATTTCTAGGGAAACACTATACATGGGATAACCCCTTTCTCTATTTATCTTTATATAATAATACCTTATGACACAAATACATATTTAGTACTTCCCCAATGGTTACTTGGTCCTCTCATCTAGACCAAAAAATACCTAAAATACAATTTTTCTAACCACACACTCATTGGTCTAATATAAGATATCCAGTATCACACACCAAAATCATCAATCTAATATGAATTTATTCTCTCAAAACATCAAAATAAATGACCGATCACATTATAATGAAAACTCATTGGTAATTATTTATAAATTTATATATATATATATACAGAATGAAAACACTATATATTATTCATATCATGGACTTATATTCATATTATTCAGTTGGAAATAATTGCATTCAAGGGTATACAGTAAAACACCATATAGGTGACTAATTACATCTTATGTAACCAAACCAAGAGTGGAATACACCATATGGGTCTATAACTAGTGAATATAATTCTTTGTGAAACCTACAAGTGTCTCAACAGCTATATTTTATAAGGAAATACATCATCGTCATCATTAATTTTAATTTCATGATTGATAATCATTACATTCAATCGATAGGATACCCACACACCTATGAGGCTATATTTGTATAATTAAACTGTGAAATTTTAATGGAAAGTATCAAATTATATTTTGTAAAAAAATTTACTTTATTAACCATACATTTATGATATAATCACACACTGAAATACCTAAATATCATGTAAATCCTACTTTACAAACCATGATGAATGAGATCTATCACTCATATACATGATATAATTAAATATAAAAATAAATAAAAAAACTAAAACCCCATGGTCTCCTCATGATGTTAAAATAATTTCATTATAGAAATATTTATTATTATTTACAAGCCAATGGTAACCTACAAATTCATTCAAAAAACGTGTTAAATATATAATCAATGATAAAAAAATTAATTTTTTTTAATCAGTATGTTACCATGAATGATCATACATGGATCAGAAAATGATAGAGAATCTATGATAATTCCATAATGAAAAAAACCATGTAAAAAAACTCACCTTCAATAGAAGCTTGTTTAGGTGTATTAGAAAAAAAATGATTTTTTATTTAATATTTATCATAGACCCTGCATAAATGATATTTTTATTATTAGTTTTCAATGACCACCATGTATGATACATTATATATATATAATATAATGAATTTCCCTTAATTAAGTTTTAATATTTACTTATAATATATAAAATTTATGGTTTCATTCTTTATCAGTTATCATGATCCATAATGAGGGATACATTCCATATATGTTAACAAACACCATACGGAAGGGTATTTTCATTAGAATTTATCCTAAAACTAACCAAAGGGTGTTTTATTTAATATCAAATACAAAATAAATTATTTTTTATTATTACTAATATACACACCATAGGGAAATATTTATTTCAATCATATCATAAGAAATATTCAATGAATTAATATCCATGAGCATCTCATGGAAATTCTATTATAGGGTCTTCCAAAAATAAATAAATGAGGAACACATGGAATCCAACAACCTCAAGACTCATGATTCACACCGTATTTCCATCCCAATATTTTTACATTTATTACAATTATTTTAGATCCCCATTTACCTTATATAATCAATTAGTGTTATATGGTAAAACTAGACACCTTCTATACCCATTACTCAATAGACATCCATGACGAGGTTTAAATAATACTTGAACTTACTAGAGAACCCTTTACTAGTTCAAAATTACATAATGAAGTTCCACTTAACCCACCTATCTTTCACATCACATATAAAATGCTCACAACTATAAGGAATCTTGATTCAATAATGTTCTACATGGGAAAACATACTCAATTCAATGTATCAAATTATGGGAATCATCCAATGAATCAAATGTTGTTGTCCACAAAGGCCAAATAGGTCTTAAAATTTATAACCTACACCACACTATAATGATATAAGTAAGGGAATATATCCTATGGTACACCTTGTCACAATCATTTAATTTATTTAAATAAATTCCACTAATGATTGTTCTTGTCTCCCAAGTAGGAACTCTATAATAAAGGAAAAATCCACAATTTACTAAAACATAAATCAAGTAAAAGAATAATTTTTTCCCCTAGTAAAAAAATATTTCAACAATTGGAATTAATTTTAATTAATTAAATTTGTTTAATTAATAAAAGAAATATAACTAGTCATCTAATAATGTAATAATTTATTATAAACACATCAATCACCTCAGTGTAAGGTTAATATATAGCATGACACATTAAAAAATTAAAACCCATAAGGGTAGGTACCAAAGACAAAATACCACTTATGTGTCTTTTCGTTGTTCAAATCTGATAAAAAACCATTATTAAGATCTTTTATTCTAGACCAACCACATCTCATATCACACAATGGTAGTTAACCCATGTGAAGTCTTATTTATTGTTGAACATACTATAACAACTATTATATAATTTTTAATAAATTTAAAAACATAATTTTTTATTTTTAATGTATTTAAAACTCATAGAAAGGATACATCATGCTAGAAACATGACCAATAAACTGAAAGATGTCTGCAATGGACCCTCGACATCAAATTAAGTGGAATCCATAACAAATGATGTTGATTATTTTACTAATATTACTAAAATTAAAATAAAAAATTAATTAAAACAATGAATTTATATTCCTTCACCAAAATTATGTGTGATTATTATTGAAAATCATTAGGTGTCATCTTATTGATATGTAGAATATTGAATGATGAACATCATATGATTTCACAATTCTCTATTGATATATGTTTCATACCCATTTCCTAATATTTTAGTAATTTGAAATGTGAATGGAATAAATTTGGGGGATTAAATTTTTAATGAATATTAACATTATCTCTAAAATATCACATCAAAAATCCACCCAAACTAATGGTATGGAATAACATATAAAATGAAAGAACCCCTATTTTGGATGAAAATGATATTGTAGAAGGAGGGTATTCCCCCTATAAAAAAATATTCAGTTGAGTGGAATCCCCCCACCCCATTTAAAATCCACTTACAACCTAGTAATGGGACACCATCTAGCCAAAATACTAGGCCCACCATCCTATCATCGGATTATATGGTGGTTGTTCCCAGCAACATGGACCACATATATTTCCATTAGTACTCTCTTATTACTATCTCCCACCAAAAAAAAAATTTTATTTCCCAAAATCATAAATTTATATGTTTTATCCTTTACAACTCTATTCTAAATTTTAATTCCCAAAAAACCCACACCATTGTTAGGGAAAACCAAATTAACAAGTGGATTTTAAACCCATAATAAAATAGATTTTAACAATACACACTAATGAAAATCAAATCAGATATTATGTTTGCATATACATGTTTTTATTTTAAGTATATGTGGATAAAATTAGGATTATACACAAGATATAAGGTTGAATAAGAATATAATACAGGCCTATAATGTTAATTTAAGATGACTATTCATTACATATATTAGCAATACCCCCCTAAAAATTATAAAGGATGAGTGTGATTATTTAATAGACATATAATCAAAATATTTATGAATAATATTCATCTTTATCCAAATTACCATCACATAATGTTCCCTTATTAAAAAAATGCAACCTAATATATTTATATATTTGATAGTGAAATGAATCACAAGCACATTTGTTCTCAAATTTTTTATAAGGGTAATCATAGGAGACATCAATGAATTAATAGAAGTGTGAATACAATATTCATAATTGAATTATAGAATGATTATGAAATATTAAAAAAGACATCAATTCATAATTTATAAATCATTAGTTTTTGTATATAGATTTATCAGAACAGAAAAATATTTATAAGATTTCACAACCAATTTTAATAAATCATGAAACGTGATATCATATAAATATAATAATATATAAGTTTTTGAAATACACATAAGAATATAAAATCAATTGAATGGTCTAGGATAATTTTATTTACTATCATAAAATACTGGATATAGTTCCGTAGGAGGATGGGAATACTACTCATTCCCAAAAACAATGATGACAGTGTCACCAAGATTATTGGGTTCACTCTTCATTCCTATTCGTATTATAGCCTGAGATATTAATGATTATTCAAATTAGTATTGGGAGACACAATTCTAGGAACAAAAATCATGTAATTAAAACCCTAGATATTAGTTCTGTGATAACAAAATATATTTTTTGTTTTCAAAAAAATAACTAATGAAAATAAATTATATAGGTTTTATGTATCAAAAATTCATAAATTTTATAATCTATTCATAGAAATAAGGTGTTTTGTAGTATAATATAATATCCCTACTAGATCAAAATTAATATAAAATGATGTTGAAATCGATGAAAAATATCTTTTAAAAATTATTGTATAAATATATTTTAAACTAATGAATAAATATCATTTTTAGATTAAAAAACATTAATAATTACAATAATTTTAAAATATAACATTGAATATTTTTAGTTTTTACATATTATAATTGTCAAAGAATTTGTTTAAACAAAAAAATTTTGAAGGAGATATATTTTTAGAAAATAGAACTTATAGAAAATGTTAAAAAAATTGACATAATTTTTTAAAAATGAAAAAAATATGAAAAGATAATAAATTCATTTTTTTTAAAAATAGTGAATTTTCAAAAATAAAATATTAAAATTAGATAAAAATGAAGGATATCTACAAATTTAATAGTGACATTAATGATTAATATTCATGGCCAATATGAAATGGTGGATTTTTTTTCATTTACATGTATCACATTTGGTAAATTATTTACCAAGTTAAAATAAATTAAAAGAGGACATGTACCAGTAAATAAATATTTATATGAGGTTCAATTATATTTTTTTTGTGTGATAAATTTCAAAAAATGATTCCCTAGAGTTTAATTAATGTATAATAATCTAGATTTAATAATGAGACTAGAAAGAAACCAATGTAGCTTTTTAACTTTCAAATTGGAAAAAAAATAAATGGTAGAGAAAAATATGGATTTATGATTTTCATATGTTTTATTAATCAATGATAAAAATATACATAGGTATTTATACACACTACAAAAAAATAAACATGTGGTGAATAAGGAATATATCACATAAGAAAAAAGTAGAGTTTAGATTCCCATTCGACAGTACAAATCATTGAGTCAAAACCCCTGTAATAGGGGAAGATGATATGGATATGTCAAAACCTTGACATTTTATATAATAAACGTAAAATAAATACTTGGGTAATATATAAACTATATAATTAAATAGTTGGTAAATAATATACATATCAATGTGATATGAAATTGAGATAATAAAACCCTTCCCTTTCTCTCCCAAAATTCGAAAAATCTAATTAAATTATAATAAAATAAACATACAATGTTAATTACTAAATTTAAAGAGTTATTCAAATATATTAAATTTTATTTTATTTATTTATTATCATTAACTACGAATGTATTATTTATTTATTGTTTATTTTTATCATCTGTTATGAGTAATTTCAATTTGTTCATGCATGTTTCATAAATAAGACATATAAAATAATTATTTGACATGGATTTAATCAATTATATTTTATGATATATATCAATATAAATAGTCATAATTTTTTTTCTCATTAGAATATTCTTTATATTGATATAATTTTAATGTATAGAGAGAATTATACATATAATAAACGTGTTTCTTTAAATTTACTTACATTAATAAAATTCATTATAATAGTAATTATTTGTGGACAGAAAATTTAAGAACCATATTACTGATATATATTAATCTAGTTTTCATATATATTCATCATATATATTTTATAAAGATCTATATAGTTTTTGATGAAAATAAATCAGTTCGTTTGAGGTGCGGGTAGTATGTACATATGTACGAACATCATTTTTATTCTCTTATGAGTTGAAGAAATATAATAATTTATTTAAATTTTTAGAAGATTAATAATGATATAAATGATATATATTGTCATTAAATTCTGACATTGAATCTTCTACATTAATATGTTTTGAAAATAAAGAATACAACATCCATAGAGATCAATGTCGTCACAATATATGAGAAACATTTTTGTTTTCAAATGATTTGGAAGGGAGTACAAAATTATTATAAAATTTATATAATAACAATTACATATGAATTTTATAATGATTTTAATAAATTAATATGGTTAGAATAGGTTAATTGGAGATGATAAATGAAGAAAATTGTAGTAATTTTTTTAATATGTTGATGACTCTATTCTTCTCTTTAGACATTACATGGAAATAGTGGAATTTAATAAATTATTATAACTAAATGTTACCCACTGTATTTCATTTATCCTTATTATTTTTTATTTCCTCTTAATTTTGGTTATTTTTGGATGACTTGATTATGAATAGTATTTTCTGGTAAAAAACACATTGAGTTGAGGATATATGTTTTTTAGAAATAATGGACTTCATGTATATATTAAAAGAATGATTATATTAATGTTCTTTGTTGTCTAAATATAATTTTAGTATTTTTATAGGTTTTTATATAGAATGTGTTTAATGTATGGTTTCACATAATAAAATTATTACATGATGTAAACCTATAGTGAGGACAATGTTATAGACTGTTTTAGTAAACGAAATTTTTACTTTGTGTGAGACTAGTTCAAATCAGGATAAGATCCATCAGTTTGGTGTGTATGGGATTTGTGTATTTCATATCTTTAATAGGGTATTTAAATATTGTAATGATAAGTAATATTATGTTTTTAGGTTATAAATGACGTGTTTAAGTTTCAGTTGGAATCATCCTTATCTCATAAGTCACATGAGCTATCCTTGACCATTTTCATGAAATATGGTAATTTTGTTACATTTTTTTCAATGGTTTTCTGATACTGTGGTTGTTTTTCCATCTCTAATGTTTATAATTATTTATCTAATTCCATTAATTTAATTGATTACATGTTTTGAGCTATGTTTTCATATTATGTGTTATTGTTCTATTGATTCCCTTAAACCATTCGACATCTATAATTGGATATTTCTATAGATTTTGACCTGTGTGTTTGTTATGGTGTATCCTGTATGTTTCTTGGGGTATATATTGTGTGATATTCCCCATTTATTAAATTTCATATGGAATTAATTTGAATATTTAAGGAATTATTTTAGATCATCTGTGTTTTTATTTTCATTCTTTATTTCATTGGGTCCCATTGTATGTATTTTTTACAGGAGTTTGAGGTATGAGGTAATATCTCTAGCATATTTTGGATATAATGGTCTGCTCTAGTGTTTATATGAAAAATTATAAATGAATTTTCATGAGTAAAATATGAGTGTGTAATTGTGTTTTTTGAGAATATATGGTTTTCCATATGGAGAAATTAAATTTATTTTCAATGAATTGGTAAATGGATATATGAAATTATTATCAATTAATGATTGTGTTAAAATGGATAAGAAAAATATGTAACATGGGAACCCTTGGGTATGTAAGTGAAATGTGTAGTAGTAGGATTTATAAATTTATTGTATTAGGGGGTTTACTCCTGGAGTGTTCATTTTCTATCTTGCCTCACTGTTTTTGATTCTTGTAAGACACTCTTGTGGGGTTCACATTTTAGGGTGTTCTTCCTTTCCAAATATTTGGGGAATATATATTGATACATAATCCATGTTATTGAACAATATTTGGGACTCGTGTCCTATATAGGTTGATCTATTGTGATCCTTGTTGTGATGTTACCTATGATTATGTTTGGACTTATTTTGATTTGATACAATATATTCAACATTATTTTTGATGAATTATTATATAAGATGGAATGTATTTGAAATTGATGTGAATATATTTTTTGGAACTGTGGAAAATGTAGAAAATGTTTTACATTGTATTTTAAATAATATTTACAATTATTGTAATCATTTATTTTTTCATTATAGTTGTTATGTTTAATTTTTTGTATAGTGACATGATATGTAACACCTAGGTGCGAACCGACTAATCTTATTTAACTTATACCTTCAGCACCCATTCAGGGATTCATAGAACATATTATGTATATTGAAGCATGGAAATTAAATTTCTTCCGGTGAGTCGATGATGTTCCTATTAGCTATGCTTTGGTAGATCGGGGTGAGATGGATGGATTTTTTCAAATCAATCATATAAAATATGTATTTTTGTTTTAATTATCCTATTATTCTAGACTTTTATATTGGATATTGTTTATATACTTTAGAGTTTCATAATTTCTTCTAATCGATTTTTAATTGACATATATTACTTATTTTACTCATTCATAGTTTCATCGAATTATGTATATATATATCATGATCTAGTCACTTGGTTGTGTGGGTGGAGTATTCTCTTTGGTTATATGATGGTTTATGTCGAGTTGTAGTTTGTGGGGGGGACATGGGTTAGTATTTTCATATTTTGGTAAAATTTGTGTAGGATCTACACAGTTTTTGGATGTTGGTAGAGTAGAGATAGGATTGTCATCGCTTAAGAAGAAGGATGCAGTTAGTGCATGCTTAAGTATTTCCATGATGGGACACAAGTTACCATGGAATGATGGTATTTTTGTCTCTTATTTTGTGTTCTTGATATTAATATCATTTTTTATTAGCATCATTTGGTTGAACTATTATAATCTCATTGAATGATATTTTTTTATATTTTTACGTGCAATTTTATTCCTTTGATTCATCTCTTATAGGTTCCTCAATAGGGTGTCGTGAATTCTCTTATAGGTAAAATTTCATTAGATTATAATATATAAATGAAAGCATGAAGGTAATTCACATTGTCCATTAAAATGTACTTCATTTATAAAACATAGTTTTTAGCCTCATTTTGTAGATGGCGGTTATAGTAGTTAATAATTGGATTTCCTATGTTAAAAGACGCAATCCATTATAGTTATGAATAAACCTTGTGTGGTGGAGGACTAGCTGGAAAATATTGATCAAATCTTTCACTTTTGGGAAACACCTAAGAATATCATTTCTAAGTGTCGAGAATTTAGAATTGAGTGTTGTGATAATTGATGGAAGGATTATGGTTTGAAAATATATATAAATATAGGCTTATACTGGAAGGATTTCACAATCCACTTTATCCAAAAATTTACTAGAGTCATAAATGATGGAGATGAATCATGAGTTCAACACCTTATAGTAGGGAATGTAATTAATGTTCCAATAAAAAAATGGTTCAATGGGATGGTTGATTTCACATTTTATATAGTAAATAATGATCAGCCAATGACTCCAATTTAACTACAAGGATTGCGACTGGACCTAATATCATTGTTATCTATAGTGAAGCTTTTGAATTACAAAAAGTCATAATGAAGCGAAATGATAGAGAAGATAAATATAGGAGGAAACGTTTGTTATTCTTACCCTTCTCTTCCACCTAGTGGATAGTTCAGTTGTGAATATTGAAATAATAGGAAGTAGAATGGCCATCATAGGAGTAGTAATGTTTTTATCAGAATGGGATACAATAATCTTTTTTTGGTAGCAATTAGTGTGAACATTACATATGATCAATGTGGAAAATATGGTAACAAATACTAATAATTTTTTACACTGGTTATTATGTGTAATAGTTGTGGATGATATGGGTTTCTTCAATGGTTCTTCCACTCTATGTCTACTACTAATTATTTTAAAAAGTTTACAAATCGAAAGTGTATTTCGGTGTGGTCAAGTTATTCAAAGACTATATTTTTGGTCCAGCAGCCTCAGAAGTGATATACATTCATATAAATGATGTTTTTTTCATAGAGGTAGATATGGTTACATGAATAGTGAGTGGTAAAATAATAATTGAGACATAAGTAGTATCTTATTTAATTATATAATTGTTTCCCACTAGATTATATGTGAAATTTTTTGGATATGATTTAACATAAAATGGAACTCAATTACTTTGTGAGGGACATAGAAACACCTATTAAAAGGAGTAATGATAAGGGATTTTGATTTTCTTGTTTTCAAATAATTTCTAATGTAGAGATACTATTGTATTTTTTCATTATCAATCTGTATTTGTTTGAAATCATAATTTAGATGTATTGGAATATTTTCACTATATAGATATTTATGTCATCATCATTGTGTTTGGTTCGTTACTACTAATTTGAGATCTTGGTTGTTTAAAGATGATTTGTATCAAATGTAATCTCCCACATGGAAATTTCATATATTTTATATGATTTTGTTAACAGAGTGAGAATTTGATCATAATAATGTCTCCCCATTACGTATTGACCCTCTGTTTTTGGGATTTCCTATCATTTTCCTAGATGATTTCTCAACTCTTAATCCATAGTGGTATGTAGTGTTTATAATTGATATAGGGCCACTTGAGATGTTTATAATAATAAAAACTTATCATATAGAACAAGAAGAAATAATGGATTTTAAGAATTAGATTGAAAATATGATATTGAAAGGTTTTGTTTTCCCTATTGTTTATTCATGGGTAACACCTATGAACCTTTCCAAAAAATAAAATGGTTCTCTCTATTTTTATTTGTACTATTGGAGGTTTAACTGTGTAAAAGTTAATAAGAATTCTCCTTTTTTATTTTTGTGGATGATTTATCTGACTAATTATTGCAAGAAATGATGTTTTCAAAGTACAATCCTCAGTTGGGTTATCACCAGCTCAGAGTTTGAGACTCTGATATACAAAACATGTAACTCATGAGTAAAAATGGCCATTATAAATAATTTTTTAATTTCTTTCTATCTCAGAAGATTTTTGTTTACATAGATTTTATTGAACAGTTCTTCCATGAATAATATGAAACATTATATTTTGGTGTTCATGGATGAGATTTTGGTATGTTGATTATCTGGGTATGAGCATAAGCACTATATGATTTTTGGTATGGAAATCCTAATAAGTCAACATTTGATTATAAATAATTTAAAAAAACTATAGATTAATGGAATGATGTAATTAAGAATCATTATTTATGAGAATAGATTATTAGTTCATCTTGATAAGGTGAAGGCTTTCATCACATGAGAGTTGTTAGGAAACAATCATGAGATTCAATGCTTCTTGGATCATGCTAGATATTATAGATCGTTATTCCAGTATTTACTAATGTTTGTCTCATGGCTTACGTCATAGTAAATCTTCAACCATTTGTGAATAAATACCCAATTCACTTTTTACATCATTAATCAATTATTCAAAAGATTAAATATTTTAATCCCTATGTTTTCATGGAATAGTTCATGATATGTTATTACCATAGGATTCCAAGATATAAATTTTCACAGAATGCATTGAATCTCAAATAAATATTGTATTTGTAATACCGTCATGTATTTTTCTTCGATAATGCCTGCATCCCAGGAAGAAAGGATCCCATTGATGATGATATCAGTAAGAATGTACCATCCCAAGAATATTCTAGATATGTAGAAGGAGTGGAACCATATGAGTAAATTAACTCTCTTGAACCAAGAATCATTGAATTTTATTTTAGATATGATTCTATCATGTGTTCAGTTATCATCATCCATCGTGTTCTGTATTCAACAGTATTAGTACAAGGATTATGTGTTTATAGTAATTTGAGTGTAACTCTATTATGGTGATGAAATTTCTAGTCAGCCACTCCCTTCATATGTTATTCCATGTTTATGGGATATATTTTTCATCCCATAATCTATAAGGGGATCATTTTTTAACTATCATAATTATCTATCTACCATACATCTAGGAATTATCATGTTTTATTATAACATGAAATGGAAACTACGGTGTCAATGACTAATGAGTTCCCTTGAAGATTTTATGTCCCACTATTAATAACAAAAAAGATAAATACTGAGTGATATAAACCTTCTAAGTTACTACATCCACATATTATAATGATTTGGAAATGGGATGATGTACCCATTGAATTATTAAGTTGATTACAATGGTCTCACTATATGAGTAGTGATATATAGGCAGTTATTTATTATTTTATAATGTCATGTCACATTATTTTGATCAAGGACAACATAAAATTGATATACTTTGGTATGTTGAATGATAATAAGATTTTTTTGGTTTCATAGAGAGCTACCTGTCAATGTTTTGTGATATGGATCCTAGGTTTACCTCATTGTCCATGAAGAGCATCCAAGACACAATGGGGACTCAGGTCAGTTGTGTACAGCCTACCATCCCAAGAAATATGGGGATTAAGATAAATATATATAGATACTATAAGATATGATATTCAACATATGTCGGTTGGGTGATTTCCATTATCGACTAGTTGGGTTATCTTATAACTATAGATATCATTCATCAATAAGAATGTCTCCATTTTTCTATTTTTTGGTCACTAGTTTTGTTCACCTCCTTGTTCTGTATCTGTGGAAAAATGAATCTTCTGTAGGATCATATCTCATTTATGAAACATCATTGACGATTCATGATATAAATATGCATTAGGTTATAGTAAAGTGTCGTCATAATTCATGTGTGCATCATCGATTTTATCCTTTGGAGTTTCCACTGGTGACCATATTTTCATGAAATTTTCCCCTCGATTAGGCCACTGTAAGCTTGGAAAACTAGTAATGTTGGCTCTAAGATATAGTAGACCATTTTAGGTCCCTGAGTTCCTTGGATGGGTTCCTTATCAGTTGGGATATCCACTTCATTTAATATGTATTCATGATGTTTTTCATATATCTCATCTTAGGATATACCGTCATATTCAGTCTCACATTTTGACTTGGGAAGAAATATAGTAGGTTATAGATGTTTCTATTGTTGAGTATCCAATGGAGATCATTGAATATCATGTAATTCTCGTTCATTTTATATTGACATAGTAGATCAGAGAGATATAGAGACATGGATCCAATTCTCACAATATATTTAATTCAATGTTGTAAACAACTGAAAAGTACTCTCACCTCTCCCCAAACACAATTCATCAACCTTAATCACTAGTAATTTAAATTCATATTGTTTGGATTTTCCAAAAATATGTTACCCAATTATAGGTATTTATCATCTATTATTTTGTTTAATCCTTTTCTTTGGTGTGTTTATTGGCTTCTGATGATTGTAATAATTTAATATAGGAATTTATCAAAAGATCATGGATACATGATTGTAGAAATTAATGGAGTCTATGTATAAATGTGTAATGGATTAAGATGATTTACATTGGGTACCAATTTCACATGGGGGATTTTTTATAAGTGTGTTTATATATTGTATCTACTATGAGCTTTCGCATCATGAAATTGTTACATGATGTTATACATATATAGAACTGATTCTAGGAACTTGATCATAGCATGAAATTATTTACATGTTGTGAGACATGTTCTTTTTGTGGATTGTTTAATCATTTTATTTTTCTTTAACTATGGTGGACCATTTTATTGTTATGTTGATTTTCTGAATTTTACATCCATGGCATGGAATTCAGATCATGTAATGTTCATGGTTTATAATATTGTATGTGTTAAATGTTTGATTTTATTTGAATATGGCTACAATATTCACTATTGAGACAAAGAAAATATTATTAATGATTTTCGGTTCTATGTTCATTATTGATCATTTTTTTCCAATTTATCTTCCTTGTGGTTGTCATGAATCTTTCTAGGTATGTGATATTTCAAATTTTTCATATGAATTCTTTTCACCAACATCAATGTGTTACCTTATTATATCTATTAGTCTTGTAGTGTTGATTCTCTTGATCATTCCTACATATTTTATTCCATATTTTTTTAGTGAATGGTCTTTATGTTTTTTGTGGTGCAACCTTTGATATTCTTGAGGTACATGAGGTGTTATCTTCTCTAATGATCAATTTTATCTTTGAATTTATTTTGATTTGTAAGAATTCATTATAGGTCCTCCATTATTTTATTTTTATTATTCTATCTTAGTGGATATCATTTCGAGCATATATGAATCCAGTGTAAGGTTGGTGATACATAAAATTTCCAATGTAGGATGAATTTTAGTATTTTGGTTTTTATAAACGGTTTTCTAAATAATGTGTAATTATTGAATTGTTCATGTAGAAATGGGTTTTGAAAAAATGATGGTTTTCCCTTTATTTATGTAAAATAAATGAAGTTTTTATTGAATTTTCAAATGGTTTTATGAAATGGTTTTCAAATATTATATTTGCTGAAATTTCTTTTAAAACCTAGTTTAGGGGAATCCCTATGTACTTAGGTGGAATGTTTAATAATATGCCCCGTCAATTGATAGTATCATTGGGTCCAGTCATTGACTGTACCTATGTCACGACTCCTCCCCTATCATATATATCCTAAATTACTACTGGAGCCTCCAAAAACGTCACCCCATCATCGAAGTCCAGCTTGTAGTTGTCAATGATGTGAGAAGGGTCATGATCGTATCTTATCAGCTGAGATACGTGGAAGTTGTCATGCACCCGGTGCAACTGAGGGTGAAGTGATAAGAATTAACCAACCTCGCCAACATATTTGAGGACCTGAAAAGCTCTAATGAACCTCAGAGATAACTTTTTGCCTCAGCCAAATCTCTGTAAACCACATTAGGGTGAGACCCATAGAAAGACATGGATGCCATCCTAGAAATCCAAAGGTCTCCTAATCCTATTGGCATAAGACTTCGGAAAAATCTGTGCAGTCTTCACTTGATTACAAATGAGACATCATGATACAAAATCTACCACTGCTTTCTTCATTCCTGGGCACCAGTAGGGTCGTTGAAGGTCCTGGTACCATGGTACGTCCTCTTAAGAGGATGACGTGCTCCAAAACTTCATAAAATCCATACAATTCTTGCCCTGAGGATATCTGAACATGTCTATCTTGAAATTAAGTGTCCCCATGTTGTACGCCCTAACATGCATAAGATGTGGGGGAGTGACTGAAGAAAAACATCTCCATCTCGGTCCACGAAGGATATCTGTATGTTAGCGAGTTTTTCATCACCTCACCTAGCATCTGTATACCTGATATCCTACTAATTTCTTCTACTATAAAATTCTCCTTCCCAATAGTATATACAATCTCGAAGTTATAGTCCTAGAGAAACATGAGCCAATGTTGTTTCCTCAGGTTTAGGTCCTACATAGAGAATATATACCCGAGACTCTTGTCGACCGAGTGGAGTGTAAAATGTACACCCATTAAGTATTCTCATCACACCATCAGCTCAAAGTCCATTTCTGCTATGTCCAGGTCATGGGTAGCATAGTTCTACATGTAAGTCTCGGTCTCTGCTTCTAAAATATCTGCTGACTCTTCTCTATCCATAGGAAGGGCTCCACCATTTTTGGACAAAGATGATAAGGGTGCTGCTACCCTGGGGATGTCAGTTACATATCTCTAATAGTAAATTGCCCAAGAAGATGTCCCACTCTCTGTGGAGATGTAATCCTAGAAAATATTTTGTAAAGATGTCCCCAAGCTCTGACACTTCTGTTTTGAATCGAAAACTCAAAACTCCTACTCCCATAAGTGTAAGTCTGGCCAACTCATGAGTGATGGCTTCACCCTCCTAGGCATGAGTCCATCCTATGCTACCTGGGATTCCTTTTCACATACCAAGGAAAACCTCATTCTAATGTTGTAGTGAGACGATAACTATTTTTCCTCATACAATCAATCTGAGTATGACCTGTGGATGTCTAGTCCATACCCAAACTAACGTCATAAGCCCTCAACGCTGCCACCATGAGGTTCCAACTGAATCTTTCGCCTCAAGGGATAGATCACATTGTTGTCATAAGTGTGATTATCATGTCTCCTCCCAATGGTATCTCCAGAAATGAGGGACATTTCAATGGATTAACCAGAATCTCTAGGTCTTGAACTTGATTCATGGACAGAAAGAATGAATGTTACAAATTTCTATTTATATGGCAGCTAGTAGTAGACATAGATTGTACCTTGATTCATTCCTAGAGCCCTTGGGTCACACTCTATAACAACATGCAAATACTCCCTTCCATTTTCCTCCAGCTCCCTAGGCCTGGCGGGGCCCACAATAATGGGGGTGTTTTTAACATTTCCAAACGCACACCACCTCATGTTGCTCTCCTAGATCTGCTTCCACATCTTTTACCTTGTAGATTGATAAGTACATAAAATTTTTCTCCCTGAAATTTTTTTACACGCCCAAGTCACTATGACTGGCACCAGTTTACTTTTTTCCAACTACAAACATTCAATGGCTATATCCGTTTAGCCAAAGAACATTCAACCACAGAGGTACTCTCTAGAAACGTAACATAAATAGGAATGCATAGAGGAACAATGATGTCTCGGATGTCCCTAAATTCAACTCGATCAGATGTCTGAGATCCGAATAACTAATCATATTTAATTCATCAAGTACTATGAATGATCGCTACTCCTCGATGAATACTCAGCTACAAAAATTTCATCCTCCTAATGCTATATAAGCTCTAGAGAACTCCCATCCACCTCCTCAATCCTGCCCTTATCCACATGTGTGTCAGGATCACTTAAGAACCTAAGGGGTATCTGATAATGATTCATGCATAAGGGACTAATCTATATCCGTCCTATACTAGTACCGCTGGTTGCAACTACTAACCACTGAGTAGTGATATAGCTGACAAACTAACCAAAAGTACTACCTCGGGTAATGGTCCATCTACCAAATCCTCATCAATATGAAAACCATCCTCATGGTCACTCAATAAAAATAATAGTATATAATATCACCATCTACTCTATTAGTGTATTAACTAGGCGAAAAACTCTAGCAAACTCCTATAGCCTGCCCTGAGCAATGTGGGAAGTTGTCTCACCTAGATACTATGGAGGCCTCTGCATCAGGAACTCATGAAACACGCTTAGTCAGCGTGCACCGTCCACCAGTACAACTGATGATAAATTTTAACCAATGGGTGTTGGTGCTTCTGGTACACCACCTGAAGGATCCAATATAGTAAGAGTGTCGTACTTCGGAGCCTCATCGCTCAATGGGTTGTCATCATGTACCCTATCGGGAATCCTAGATGGCTATCTACGTGGCAGCATACTGATAAATAACAGGTGCACCATAGTCATTAACTTATATCTTGTGAGCTAACTCTAGGAAATCACAATAAAATCATCAAAAACACACACACAATTAATGTTTTCGGGCAGTGAGTCAGAAATCGGATACTAGGCACCTGGTGTATAAATATGTTGGCTGCCACAACAACACTAGATTCCATAAACTGATAACCACACTCACTGCATTTAACACTATTATCATTAAAAAGAAATATTATAGTCATATGTTCAATGGTAGAACCGAATCCTCTGATACATATTTGTCACGACCTATCACCTAGGGCCCGTGTCATGACTACACCATGCCCGCCTACCATAGGCTATTGTTGGCGACTAGAACCAAAAGGGTATTCCCTAAAATTGGGAAGGCATTGAATTTATAACCTATAAACACATGCAACCAAGAACACATCAAGATAAGAACTCAAGTTAACTAAACAGTAAACAGAGTGAGTATAGTATGTAAAATGGGCCAGAAAACAAGCCCAACATGATTGAACATGAAAAAGAATATACAAGCAATCTGAAATAACTCCTGCGATCATTGACCAATGATCCTACATGAAGGGTTGGTATATCACATGTACGATCATATCTGTGGTACGCCACATTAATGGTCTAACATTGAGCTACCTCCAGTCCTGGTACTCTTGTCCTTAGTTAGTGATGTTCGTCGTCTACAAAAAACATAATGAGGTGCGGGCATAACCCATAGAGGGGTGATTATAATGATACTCAGTAGGGACCCCGAGACCCTCAATGTCTCACATAATCCAAAAAGCATGAAATCAATTGAAAACCCAAAATCTGTGTATTAACACACATATACATAAGTTATCAATTATACCTATCTCAATCATGTGGAAAACACATAGTACAACTCAATTTCCAAATCTCAACTGTTCCACAAAGGATGAAATACCACGAAGGAATGTACCACAGAAGTACGCCACATAAGATGAAAACCACCAAGGTATTACCATGATGGAATGTACCACAGAGGTAATGAATCATCTCACACAATATATATATATTTAGGTATAGTATTTTCGATGATTATATGTAACTACTAAATCATCTTACTCTGTTAAGGGGCTCTGCTGCTAACTCGTACATAATCGGTAGTAACTGACCCACACATGATCACTGGAGCTGAACCACAAAGGATCGCAAGGAGAAGAACTAAACGGGATCACATGGAGCATACCCACACAGGATCGCAAATAGTTGACCGACAAAGGATCAATAGATATGACCCACAAAGGATCTCTATGAGCTGAACCACACATGATTGCTGGAGCTGACCCACACATGATCGTCGGAGATGACCCACACATGATCGCTAGGAGTTCACCCACATAGGATCCCTAGGAGAGAAAACCAAACTGGATCGCTGGAGCTGATCCACACATGATCTCAATGAGCTGACCCACAAAGAATAGCTAGTAGGTGATCCACACAGGATAGCAAGGAGCACTCTTTTCATCACATCCTGCAACTAGGATTCCGCAATAGTCTTGCTCGTCTCTTAGAGAGTCCACTCCCCAAGTGACTTGATGATTCTCCAACTACCAAAATGTCCCAAAAATAAGTATCTTAATGGAAATTCATGTCATAGGTGTCTCAACGCAATAAACAGTGCGTCATTCGGATGCCCGGTCTGTGAGTTATTATCCATTTAGTCTTGAGGCCCCTGTTGGATTCGTTCTCGGTCCATCTTATCATTCCCCAAAATTATCCAAAACACAATGGATGTATACTAATGAGACTGTATCACTCCATTATTTACAGTGTCACTGATGGTTCATTAAATGAACAATGGGTTCCAATGTTATTTTCAAAAAAAGTAAATTGGTCATAGTGGGCCAAGGTCTGATCTGACCACATCGGACTAACCCGACTAGACCTGGCTTGGGCTCAACTAGTTTGGGTTGACCAGACCAGACATTCCAGGTCCATCATGGCCCATTGGGTTTCCCAACAAGCCATGAGGTGTCGTGGAGGTCCACAGGTGCCCACGAGGCAACTGAGGGTCTGAGACCGCGAAGCGGCTCAGTTGGGGGATGTCGTGGGGGTGCGAGGCCACAAGGCGGCTCAACCGAGGTGGTTTGGCTGTAAGTGAGGCGGAAGATCGAGAGGCAGCTCATCCCGGATGACAGCATCATCTCAGACGGTGGCGGAGTCTAGGCCCAACGGTAGCGGCTCAGACGGCGGTTGCGGCTCCCACCGCGGTAGTGGCTCAGACGGCGAGGCCGCGGACCGTGGGGCGTTGCGCCTTTGTCATACGACAGTTTAGTCAGCCTATTTATTAATACATTGTTGTGGATTCAGAATCATTATTCCATCACGAATAACATAATAAGAGAGACTGGTGGAGGGGTCGAGCCATGTTTTTTTGGCCCACACCCTCCATGTTAGAGAGGTAGCAAGTGACTCAACAAAATATGCGGTCAATAAAGACAATATCATCAATTTAATATGAAATGTGGATCCTGTAGTTTTGGTTGATCCATGTTCTCCATGATTTTCGTGAATGTGAGAATATTATATGAGAGAATTAATGAATTTAATAATAACCCCCTATAGCCTTAGATAATAACTAATCTCATTCTAGAGAAAGATACATAGAATGGAAGAACATGTGGATAAAAACCCTACATCGTTGGTTTTTTGATAGAGCTCATGAGATGGAAATTGTTATGTTGAAGAGGATGAAATTGATTTTCTCTTCCACAATCATGCTTTTTAAGTCGAATCTTATGTCATCCTCGTTCCTCAAATCAGGTGTGTGTTGTTCATTGAAGAAGTTCTTCAATAGAGAAGCATAATGTTTCTCCAAGTGTTTGGTGTTGCATCACTTTACTAGTTCTTCGTCACTTGGTGATGCTATCCCAAATCATCATCCCAAGATCCATATAAATAAGAGAGGTGGGGAGGTAAGTATTGATCATGAAATTTATGACGAATAATTTGTTAGGAACCATCCTAAATTCCAATGATGCTGTTAAATAATATTTTAAAAGGGTCATGCTAATAAATTCACGTTGGCACAATTAATTAGGAGTTTTCCAAGAGACTTCCCAAAATTTAAGAGGGGTTCAGGTTGTCCCCACCACCATGAATTAACAAAATGGGGTTTTAGTTTAGGTTGTACCTAGCCCTTTAACATCCACATGGGAGGTTTCAACAAACAAAATGTTAATAATTTTTATTTCTATTTTATTATTTCGTGAAAAATAAAAAACTAACATTCAACCTCAACCAACTATTATCAAGGGAATGTCTCCTTTAGAAAATACTAACTATGAGTTCAATGGTGTTCTCAGATTTTAATTCCATGCACCGGTTCAAAAGAAACAAATACCAGCTTGAACGTTTGCTGAACGTTCGCGAAGAAAAGATCAGAAAATTATAAACAGTCACCCTCGACCTGCACGAGTCAAGGTTAGGAACATTTTAAGTAAAACACCCACCAGAGAATCCATTTTTACTATCGGATTTCCAATCCGAGTTACCGATTAAAATTTATGGATTTTACAATATAATAATTGTCACTTAACTATTTTCTTTACAACTTTAGAATTACATTCACTAGCAGCCCGCATCAGCAAAAGATAAAATCTACTTAAATAAAGAATTCCCTCAAGAGTTCAATAGTGGTATTATATTTTCAATGTGAGCTACCACTTTTGAGTTTGAAACATTTGAAAAAACATAATTATTTATTTTATTTTATTTTTGGTTATTCCATTTTTGGGTTTTCTAACAGGATTCAAGGGCCGACCAAACAGAAGTCAAATTTATGGTAAAATCGCCATTATAAACTCAATGGCGACCTCATATTTCTGATATGGGAAACCGTTTATGATTTATCACACTTTTTAAGTAAAACTACTTACTCTCCCTAATTATAGCTTAACAAAATGTCGACGGATCATTCCCGGCACTCTTGGAATTGGAATCGCCAACTGTCAGATTTCACAGTCTTGAAAATAATTCCATATAATTAAAAAAATATTATATAGAAACTCCGGGACATAATATCATATCCCCAATTGGACCATTTTTTATGGATCTATTAGAAACTATATAAAGTATCAATTTTTTCGGTATTCCTCAACTCTACAGATCTGATTAACATATATAGGGAATTGGTGTGTGAGATTATCTATCAACATGCATGAGTGTCCTATATAACGAACACTATTTTGAAACGTTCAATTATTCAACATGACATTTTATTTGGATTTATTTTAATATGATATGATATGTGATTCATGCATTTATATGACATCATTTATATATGTTAAATGATTTGAAACTGTTTTACGTGGTTTATTTGGAACAATAGAATATAAGGAAATGGATTACAATGATTTTGAAAAAAAAATCTCATTGCATACCATTCAATTTAATATATAACTTTGTTTATATTCACATTGATTAATGGATACATGATATAGAACACCTATGTGGGATTCCACTAATTCTTTTTATATCAGAACTCATTCACCCCATTAGTTGTATGTAGAACATGTAATGTATTATCATTATATGAAAGGAAGGGTGTCATAGTGATGTGGAGAGGGATATTTTGACTATGTATGGGTTATTTGATGTGATATAGTGGTATTTTTACCACACAATCAGGAATCAATCAGACCCATCTTTCCATTGAATCGAATATTGGAATTCTAGGTCTCATGGACTTAAGCGCGTCTCCCAATATTCTAAAGGCTAGAGTCTAGCATCGAGGGCTTAATGAGTTTATATTGGAGATAATATAACCTCTTATCAATGTTGAAGAATAGAATTATCATGGTATAAATAGTATACAATAGTATATATAGCAGAAGAAGAAGATAAATAATAGTTAGTAGAAGAAGAATGATAATAATAATCATATAAAAGTTGTCAACACAAGTTTATAAAATACATGCATGGATTTCAAAGTGATGTTATGTAATAAAAACAATTAAACAATATAAAAAATTTTACATGATAGTAAAAAATAAATAAACTGATACTATTCCCCAAATAAAATTTCCATGAGCATCTCATGCTCCAGGTCGATTCTTTCCTCATTTCTCCCAGATATAAGTGACAAAACAATCAACCTAGGTCCTATAAAATTGAACAAGATCTGATATATAGAATTTAATAATAGAATTGTATAAATGAATAAAAACAACATCCAGGTTCCTAGTAGACACATACTGGAAATACCTGCTTCCGCACATAGTCGGTATGTATAAACATGTCAATATATATATATGTAATAGTTGTTTATATATATATATGTTGGGGTGGATCATGGAATACCTCCACCATCCAATTTTAGGGGATCTCTCACAGTCTGCAGCTAACCTTGGTCAAAGCGCCCATAGTCTCCTTACCCCCACGCATTAGGTTTATGTAGGGTGGATTAGGAATACCATGACCATATAATTATAGGGGAGTTCATATATTAATACACTAACCCAAAACCAAGAAAATATAGTCTCTTTTAATTCTTTCATTCAAAATATGTTCTTGTGTGGATTGGGACATTCCACCGCCATCCAATTCTAGGGGATCTCTCACACCCGATCCTAACCCAATACCAAATGTTCATTATTATATAGTAATGAAAGTATCTAATATAATATAAACATACGTGCATGGGGTAACCATTCCTACCTCCCAATATATATATATATATATTAACTAGGTAAAACTACCTCTTATACAGAAGAATACACTAATAGTAACGGGTAAACATCCTCACACAAATAAGCATACATTACTGGAATGTGGTATACTTCCTCCCACCAAATACCATAAAATCCTCACCATAATTGTAACATAATGCCTAAACAATTACTTATTATTCATTTTAAACTTCCATACAATTAACACATAATCAATCACATTCAAATATATACTCATGGAAAAGAATCTTTTTTATTTCAATAAAATCAATATCATTGGAATGGTCACATGATAAATTGAATGGTTGTGGAAAATTCCTCTCAGGCAAGATATCAACTATTCCGAATTCAATTTATATCATATTGATTGCCATTTGAAGATTTATAAGCATACATAAAGCGCATAGACCAATCAATCTTAAATATGATTGGTTTTATTAATTTACTTCAAGAGAAACAATTTATATATGTTATACAACAAACACA
This sequence comes from Viscum album, assembly GCA_963277665.1. Classification (NCBI taxonomy): domain Eukaryota; kingdom Viridiplantae; phylum Streptophyta; class Magnoliopsida; order Santalales; family Viscaceae; genus Viscum; species Viscum album. The sequence continues at coordinate 838,045,128 of OY728138.1, forward strand.
ATGTCTCAAAACAAAAATTTTTTAAACATGGAAAATTGATTTATGGAATGGTAATTTCAATTTCATTGATGAAAATATCTTTCATAATCCATTATAATCAAGTCGATTTTTATTCCTTCAATAAAAATAAAACTAACACATTGGGACTTTCTATACAAGTCAAACCATTCATGAATATTTGTAAAGTATGTGTGCAAAAATATTTACATACCAAGCATGTAATAAATTATAAAAAACATAAAAGGAATTTATTGTCAGTAAAAATGATTTTCCAATACTTTGTTTTTAGGATCAAGGTAGTACACATCGATTGGAGGTGTTTTATTATAAAATAATGATATTTAGATTTAAGCAGTCAATTTAATAATTAATCAGTTTATTCAAGGATAATACTAAACTCAGAGTTAATATTAGAAATATAATTCATTAATTTAAATATATGAAAAGTGTAGTATTCAATTTATTTAATACAATTTTAAAATTTATGGAAAATGAAAGGGGACCTTAACTTAATGTGGAACGAAACTGAACATTTTGGATTGTGTCTCCTTCAAAATAAAAGATTCTACTCTACCAATAAAAATATAATCCTTCACAAACATGTAAGGACACCAAGTCCCTATGCACAAAACTGCATGGTAAATAACATGTGTAAGGGGATCCTCACATATACGCCACTGGAATATTCCAGTCTCCACTCACCTATATATGTATTTTCATATATATATATATATGAACCCCCAAAACTATACATTTATATTCAATTACATGGATGAATACTCCCATAATGATGGACTATATATATATATACTTACCTATGCATACATAGGTGAGTCGTCTAGGACTCGACGTTTCAAAACCACAGGAAATAGTCTAAATTATAACACAACAATATACATGGACCTTAAAACAGCCAAATGATGAAATATAAATAGGCAGAAAACACACAATAGATGAAAACACATACCCTGAATTTCGACGGTTGATTGAATTGAACCGAACTACTTCTCTGTAACACCCTGAGATTTTATGAAAAATATTCTTTTAATTTCATTAATGTTTTGTGTTGTATGCTACACCAAGATTACCTTGCGCTATACGCAACACCGTATTAGCTTGCAGTATACGCAACACTATTCTTGGATCGTGTTACACACAATTTTGATAATAGTTATTCTACGCAACTATGAGTATATATATATATATTCAATGTATAAATGAAATATTGATGGATTCTGTTATCCAAAACAATGAAGGATACTTTCACAACACGCAACCCTGACTTGGCTTGCATTACACGCAATCGCGACCTTCCTCGATAGCGTGTGTTGTACGCAGTACCAGGTTTTAATAAAAAATGATATATTATTATAATATTGTCATCAAGTAGTCTTTATGAGTAGTATTCACTAAATTTTGAATTTTATAACATTATTATTCATCTTACACATTTTCTAGAACATGGTATAAGAATAAAATAAATTTTTCAGGTAAAATAAGTATTTTTCAAAAAATGCGGTTTTGCCGCCTTTTGATGGCGCACCCACTTTAAATCTAGTTTTTGACATGTTTATATGTTCAATTTGACAAAATAAAATTCTTCTTTTGAATCAGGATATAAAAATTTACATTAGATAAAGTTTTGATATTTTTCTGATAACTTTCATATTTTAATGAATATTAAAGACACGCTATATTTTATTTAAAAATAACTTTTTTCATCATAATATCTTATGTGGTTAAATTATAATATTGAATGGTTTTAAAGTATAAATAGAATATATTTTTACCATTTAATATAATGTATGTCATTAGCATTTATTTTACCTTGAATTCGTAGGTTATGTCAATTCAATCTTTTGTAATGTTTTAAAGAAATACCAGTTTTCTTTCGACAATGGGATTAATTTTAATTTAATTTCTGCATCTTTTGTGTATTGAATATGAAAAAATTGATTCCATATTTGGAATCATTGGGTCCAAATTTTGTTAATAAGCTGCATTTTTATTTTTGGGCATTGTGAATAGTAACTACGGTAAATTTTATTTACTATAGTTAAAGGTAAATCGGGTAATTAAGGGTAGATATAAGATTATAAAATTACCCTAACACTTTAAAAAATCCTATTGGATGGCTAACCGTAGACCCATATAACCTAAGGGTCGGATTAGATTCATTTTATGGACTTTTGTCCATGAAAATAATTTAATTATTATTAAAACCAAAGAATGTGACAACATGTCACTTTCTTAAATCTTATAAGTATAATAATTTTAATTTAGTAACAAACTTCATGAAACTTAGAGAATGAATAGTCTCCAGAAATCAAATACAATTACCTACATCATAGGAATTTATTTATAATTTTTAGGGATTAAATAATTATCATTTATTATGACACAAAGATGATGCAGTAATTGTCTTATTAATGAGATATTTACATAATTGATGTTATAAATGCCCAAATAAATGTCATTTCAGACTTTTTATGACTTACATTAATTTTATAGGTTAATATGACATGTTATTGTTGATATAAGTAACTTGGTTCTAACTTATCATTCTGTTATGAATTTCATAAAAATCATGTACCAAATAGTGTCAAAATTGACATAAATTAGTTTTTAAAACAAATATTATATTATTAATTGTTATTTAATTCTTAAAAAACTGAGGTTCGGCCAAATGACTTTGATAAGGATATATATAATAATAATAAACAACTTGGGGTTCGTATGGCTTTTTATGGTAAATATATTAACCATAGAGTGTAAGAAAAAAAAAAGGCACGATAAAAGTAAAATTATATACCTTAGAGTTAAATCTAATTGATAAAGTTACAATAATAACCTAAACTTGTCTAAATCCTATTGGATGACAGTATTTCGACCCATCCCCACTTTATCTTCGAAATAAGACCCTTTGGAACCATTATAAACCGAATATGACCTTAATATAAAATAATATTTTGAGATTTTCCTAAGGTGCCCCACTCCTCCCTTATAAAAGGGCACCTCCTCCCTCTCCTCCTCACAACAATTTGAGCATTCAAGCTCGGCCAACCCCTGACAAAATATCTTCTCCACTTAACTAGTATCATCCTAGAGGTCCTGGTATTCTTCAAAGTCCATCCTTAGTTCTTTAAGTGGAGGTTAAGGAAAGGCCCGTCAAAAAGAGGTAATACCCATTACCGATCTTTTTCAATTTCTTTCTTCATCAACTTCTTATTATTTAGTTGTTTCATGATAAAGTAATAAAATCAGTATTTATTATATACTGATATGTTATTATAAATATGAAACAACACTAATTAACCTTCTATCCATCCTACGGAAAAAGGAAATCACCGCGCGTGCGTACGTACGGAATACCGACTCCACACCGTGGTGTAATCTATTTTTCGCCACCACCTTAATTGGATGTGTATAATGGTGTAATGAGTAACTATATATGATAATTATAATCTGATATTGATACATAAATAATATAAATACACTTAAAAACAATTTCACGATCACGAGAACGATATCATCGCTCGTACGTACGTTCGGACTACCGTCTCCACGACGTGATGAGATTCATTCTCTATGTTAACTATTTAAGAATGATTATAATGTATATGTAAGAAATAATAATGAAATATATGACATTATAAAGCTACTTGATTTATGTATATATGTATGTAATCTACTTACTTCCATTCAAGACAATAAGAAAAGGAAAACAGAGTTCATGCGTACGTACGGACTACTGTCTCCATGAACGGTGTGTTTTATTTCATTTCTCTATCTATTATATATATATATATACTTAATATATATGATATATAAATCATTTTTTATATTCTGGAAGTAAGTAAATCATGATATAAGTAATAATAATGTCAAGAACAACAAGTCCAAACACCTTCGATAAATGAAACGATTTTACCCAAAACGCTTCTTTAACACGGAATTTACAAAATAACGGGTAATATAAAGTCATAAGTGAACCATATATGATATCATAACAATGAATATGATTCTTTAATAAGTTAATTACATTATTTAAATCATTATACTGGAGGTTCTGACACTTACGAAGCAAATCAGACCTAAGGTAAGGGAAATATCACAATCTCATTTTTATCCGAGATTGTTTATTCGTAAGTATTTACTGGGGTGTATTTTATCATCCACATCCATGTTTCATCAATATGTAATATTATTTCCATCCACCTACAATTTTTTAAATCCGTTTTTACCCTTCGGTGAGTTTTTAGTAAAATAAATGAAAGGAATCTTTTGTCGTTTTTCGTACGTGGTACTTTTTGACTTTTCCAACAAAAGTACGACGAATGTTTTTTTTAACATATACGACATGAATGGATTTTTAAAAAAATTATTTAAAAGAAGAATCCTTTACAAGTTTTCACTTTTATTTTTAATCAACTTCATTTATTTTAAAGTTGTATGACATTTTAAGAAAGGAAAAATGTTTTTGAAAAAGAAGGGATATTTTCCTCAAGAATGGAGATCAAGTGTTTTATCAAAATTATTTTCCATCTAAGATAATATAGGGTTATGTTTTTATCCTTATTATTACATTGATTTGATTATGTTGTGATTGAATTATTTTTATGAATTCCATTATCTTATATGAATTGTTTTATGATGTCATGATGTTTATGATTCCCATTTGTATTACATGGGTTATGCAATGATGTATGATTTATGATTTTGTGGAACATATAAGAATGGTATCATTATGAGATGGGTGGTACCTATATCTCCCTCCAATACATTGGGTAAAGATTTTATATCTCATGAGATAGACATGGATGGAACGGTAGGTTATACCGGTTCAGTGAAACAGGACTGAAATGAGGGTGACTCAGTTCAGAAATGGACTTTTTCCACTAAGATAGTCTTGGCAATGAGTCTTGACTAACAAGAAATGATTCTCTATGATTATTTCTGTATTCCACAAAGTTTCATGTTTTAGGTTATGATTATTGGGATTACATTTCACTACTATGATTTATCCCATGTTATGATATTATGATCTCTTTTACAGGTTAAGATTTCCAAAATATATGTTATTATGAATATGACATGATTGATATTTCTTTTGTTTACCTTTACTGAGCATTTGAGGTCACCCTTTTATGTTTTCTTTCCCCCAGGACATAAATAAAGGATTTAAGTTAAAAAAAGAAGAAGGTCTTTATGGGAGATGTTGAAGATCTTTCACCACGATTCGAAGATTATATTCCGAGTTTCCAAAGACACTATACTATTATGGTCCTCGTGTGTGTGTTTTTTTTATGTACTAAGTATTCCACAAAAGTAAAGTAATGTCCACGTACGTCAGGCTTCAGGTCTCTACAGTTGGTATCAAATGAAAGTTTTAGTCAACCTTTGGAATCTAGGATGCGAAAACGTTAGTGAGATCCCTATAGATATTTCTACGGTATGTCTAGGGATGTCCCTAAGGACAAGTATACGTATAGGATACAGTCCTAGAACTACGGTAACGATCATAGAATTTAACCTAAGATGTTAGATATTGAGGATACTCCCCCTTTATTATGTTGTTTTCCCTAGCATGTTTTTTGCCTCTCACACAATTCATTTTGGGTTTTAGACGATGGCTAGAACCCGAAGGAACCGTGTTGATCACTGTAATGGACAATGCAATGATTGTCCTCCAGAACAAACAAATGTTATGGGAGATGGAGGGCAAAATTTTATTGCTATACCTACACAAGCTATGAATCATTCTGGACTTCCAAATGAGCAGAGAAGGGAACAATATTCTATTGAGTCCTTCATTAGGAAACGTCCACCTTCTTTCAGTGGGTCTTCCGATCCACTTGTTACTGAACAATGGATCAGTACCACTGAAAAGATATTTTCAGTTCTTCAATGTTCTGAACATGATAAATTCATCTTAGCAGTATATCGTTTGGAAGGTGAAGCTAATCAATGGTGGAATATGATCAAGAAGACGAGGCCAAGAGATGAAATTGAGTCTATGGAATGGGACGAGTTCAAGAACTTGATTTTCAGTAAGTACTTCCCTCATATTCTTCGAACAAAGATGGAAAAAGAATTTTATTGAGCTGAAGCAGAAGGATGATGAATTTGATGGTATATACGAAGAGAATTTTACAAGACTTGCAAGGTATGCATCTGGCATTATCATCCAACCTGAAAGTAAAGTTGATCGATTTTTCAGTGGCTTAAAACCAAGTCTTCGAAGGGCATTAGCTATAAGAGACTTCAGTAGCTATGAAGAAATTGTGCGTTGTGCTATCAAGGTAGAAATGGAAGTTGGTGTTACATATCCATCTCATTGTTTTGACAAGAAACGTTCGATGGTGTTCAAGGAGAAATCTCAGAATAATGGTGAAATGAAGATGAATGTTTCCTTATGCACAAATTGTGGAACAAAGCATGGTGGAGATTGTCTTAAAGGGACTAGAAAATGTTTTAAGTGTGGAAAAGAAGGACATCGAGTAGCTGAGTGTCAAAGTAATGGAAAAAGGGTTTCTAATGATTTGAATAAAGAAAAAACTGCAGAGAACGCACCACCAACACTTCAATGCTTCAAGTGCAAGGAAATGGGGCATTATGGTAATAAATGCCCTAATCCAAGGGTTAGTTATGATCGACATGAGCAACCGCTTAAGGAAAATGACAAAGGGGAGTCACATGCGATCACTATTGGCGATGTTGAATATGAAAATGATGTGGTGGAATGATTAAGTTTTTATGTAATGGGATTTCAAAATAGTATCATGGAATATCATTTATGGTATTGTGGAATTTTGGAATATCTATGTATTGGTTTTCAATAATTATTTGATGCTGGTAACTAGGAAAAAAAGTGATTGAAATATTTTTGGAAAGTAGATGATATGCCCATAATGAAGGGACAAAAAGATAATGAGATGTTTGATTGTATTCATGAGCTCATGATTTATATAAGGACTAAGTGATATCATGGTTTTAGTATATTGAATTTTGAGGATTTTGGTATCTAGAAAGTGTTAACTTTTAACTGCATTCATGTTTTCACTAAGGTTCAATGGGTATTCAAGAGAACACATGATTAAGGCCTTTGAATGTTTGGAATGTGACCAACAGGACATATCTTATGATATATGGGGATCAACGATGGTATTAAATCTTTGGTATTCGTTTTCACTATATTATGAGAGTGGACTGCAGTATTATAGATAAGCCTAAATATTGGAATGGATTATGTTGGACATAAGTTAGTATTGTCTAAGGATAAAACTTTTATTGATATTTTTGATGGGATGTTATAGTAATATAGCTTTAGAAAAAGGGAAACCTACAGGACGGGCGACAACCCATCGCATCGGACATGGCTGTGGGAATCGAACCCACAACCGAAGTGCGACTGGCCTTTATCACCTACCACTGGCCAATAGGAAGTCCATGTTTAGTAGAAACTAGTATTATTATATTAAGCAGTATGATATATGAAGTATAAGTCCATTTTGGGAACCATATATGATTAATCTCAATATAGATGGACTTATGTATTTTTGGATAACTTCTCTAACCTTTTGTTTGAAACAGATGGAATGACCCATCATTCTATCACATGATATGCTAACACATCACGAATGACAACTTCAACTTCATTTCTCTAAGAGATTAAATGTAAATTTTCCAAAGAACGACAAACGGTGAGACTATACCAAAATCACAAAAGTATTTCTTCTAATTCAAATTTTTCAACTTTAGGGAAATGATATTGAAAACCAAAAATGTTGTCGTAGTGATCTTATATCTGATGAATCAGATGGTACCCTAGATCATCACAAATTTATGGCTTTGAGATTGATGGCTTTTTCATAGCCATGTTCTTTACCACTCTCCATCAGAACTTGATGGTTATATTTTTCTTCCATATCCATATTTTCACCTATGTTATCCTATGTGGAAATCCAGTTATTAGTTTATTTGGGTAACCGTTACGTTTCATGCTTTTGTTCTTAAATATTGGATTTGGTATTCCTTTTTATGATGTGGGTTTCTATTAAAGAAAATTTCGAATAGTAAACCATTTATAACCCCGACGAATTTCGAGGGAAAAATTCATTTTAAGGGGGGTAGAATGTAACACCCCGAGATTTTATGAAAAATATTTTTTTAATTTCATTAATTTCTTGTGTTGTATGCTACACCAAGATTACCTTGCGCTATATGCAACACCGTATTAGCTTGTAGTATACGCAACACTATTCTTGGATCGTGTTACACACAATTTTGATAATAGTTATTCTATACAACTACGAGTATATATATATATATATATTCAATGTATAAATGAAATATGGTTGGATTCTGTTATAAGAAACAACGAAGTATTCTTTCACAAAATGCATCCCTGACTTGGCTTTCATTACACGCAATCGCAACCTTCCTCGATAGCGTGTGTTGTACGTAATACCGGGTTTTAATAAACAATGATATATTATTATAATATTGTCATGAACTAGCCGTTATGAATAGTATTAACTAAATTTTGAATTTTATAACATTATTAGTCATCTTACAAATTTTCTAGAACATGGTATAAGAACAAAATAAATTTTTCGGGTAAAATAAGTATTTTTCAAAAAATGTGGTTTTCCCGCCTTTTGATGGCGCACCCACTTTAAATCTAGTTTTTGACATTTTTTTATGTTCAATTTGAAAAAATAAAATTCTTCTTTGGAATCAGGATATAAATATTTACATTAGATAATGTTTTGATATTTTTCCGATAACTTTCATATTTTAATGAATAGTAAAAACACGCAATATTTTAATTAAAAACAATTTTTTTCATCGTAATATCTAATGTGGTTAAATTATAATATTGAGTTCTTTTAAAGTATAAATAGAATATATTTTTACCATTTAATATAATGTATGTCATTAGCATTGATTTTACCTTGAATTCGTAGGTTAAATCAATTAAATCTTTTACAATGTTTTAAAGAAAAACCCATTTTATTTCGACAATGGGATTAATTTTAATTTAATTTCTGCATCTTTTGTGTATTTAATTTGGAAAAATGGATTCCATATTTGGAATAATTGGGTCCAAATTATGTTAATAAGCTACTTTTTTATTTTTGGGCATTGTGAATAGTAACTACGGTAAATTTTATTTGCTATAGTTAAAGGTAAATCAGGTAATTAAGGGTAGATATAAGATTATAAAATTAACCAAACACATTGCAAAATCCTATTGGATGGCTAAAAGTAGACCCATATAACCTATGGGTCGTATTAGATTCATTTTATGGACTTTTGTCCAAGAAAATAATTTAATTATTATTAAAACCAAAGAATTTGACAACATGTCACTTTCTTAAATCTTATAAGTATAATAATTTTAATTTATTAATAAACTTCATGAAACTTCAAACGTGAATAGTCTCAAGAAATATAATACAATTACCTACATCATAGGAATTTATTTGTAATTTTTAGGGATTAAATAAATATCATTTATTATGACACAAATGTGATGCAGTAATTGTCTTATTAATGAAATATTGACATAATTGATGTTATAAATGCCCAAATAAATGTAATTTGATACTTTTTATGACATAAATTAATTTTATAGGTTAATATGACATGTTATTGTTGATATAGGTAACTTGGTTAGAACTTATCATTCTGTTATGAATTTCATAAAACTCATGTACCAAATAGTGTGAAAATTGACATAAATTAGTTTTTAAAACAAATATTATATTATTAATTGTTATTTAATTCTTAAAATTATGAGGTTCGGCCAAATGACCTAGATAAGGATATATATATTAATAATAAACAACTTGGGGTTTGTTTGGCTTGTTATGGTAGGTTTATTAACCATATAGTGTAAGAAAACAAAGACACGGTAAAATTTAAATTATTTAACATAGAGTTAAATATAATTGATAAAGTTAAAATAATAACCTAAACATGTATAAATCCTATTGGATGAGAGTATTTCGACCCATACCCACTTTATCTTCGAAATAAGACACTTTGGAACCATTATAAACCGAATTTGACCTTAATATAAAATAATATTTTGAGATTTTCCTAAGGTGCCCCTCTTCTCCCTTATAAAAGGGAACCTCCTCCCTCTCCTCCTCACACCAATTTGAGCATTCAAGATCGGCCAACCCCTACCAAAATCTCATCTCCAATTCCCTAGTATCATCCTAGAGGTCCTGGTATTCTTCAAAGACGATCCTTAGTTCTTTAAGTGGAGGTTAAGAAAAGGCGCGTCAAAAAGATGTAATATCCATTACCGATCTTTTTCAATTTCTTTCTTCTTCAACTTCATATTCGTTAGTTGTTTCATGATAAAGTAATAACATCAGTATTTATAATATACTGATATTTTATTATAAATATGATACATCTCTAATTAACCTTCTATCCATCCTACAGAAAAAGGAAATCACCGTGCGTGCGTACGTACGGAATACCGTCTCCACACCGTGGTGTAATATATTTTCCGCCACCACCTTAATTGGATGGGTATAATGGTGTAATGAGTAAATATATATCATTATTATAATGTGATATTGATAATGAAATATTATACATACATTTCAACACAAGTTCACGATCATGAGAACGATATCATCACTCGTGCGTACGTACGGACTACCGTCTCCATGACGCGATGAGATTCATTCTCTATGTTAACCATTTAAGAATGATTATAAAGTATATATAAGAAATAATAATGAAATATATGACATTATAAAGCTACTGGATTTATGTATATATTTATGTCATCTACTTACTTCCATTCATGACAATAAGGAAAGGAAAACAGCGTTCATGTGTACGTACGGACTACCGTCTCCATGAATGGTGTGTTTTATTTCATTTATATATCTATTATATATATATATATACTGAATATATATGATATATAAATCATATTTTATATTCCAGAAGTAAGTAAATCATGATAAATGTAATAATAATGTCAGGAACAACAAGTCCAAACACCTACGATAAATGAAATGATTTTACCCAAAACGCTTCTTTAACATGCAATTTACAAAAGAACGGGTAATATAAAGTCATAAGTGAACCATATATGATATCATAAAAATTATTATGATTCTGTAATAAGTTAATGACATTATTTAAATCATTATACTGGAGTTTCGGACACTTACGAAGCAAATCAGACCTAAGTTAAGGGAAATATCACAATCTCATTTTTATCCGAGGTTGTTTATTCGTAAGTATTTACTGGGGTGTATTTTATCATCCACATCCATGCTTCATCAATATGTAATATTATTTATATCCACCTAAAATTGTTTAAATCCATTTTTACCCTTCGGTGAGTTTTTAGTAAAATAAATGAAAGGAATCTTTTGTAGTTTTTCATATGAGGAACTTTTTGACTTTTCCGACAAAAGTACGAAAAATGTTTTTTTAACTTATACGACATTAATGGATTTTTAAAACATTATTTCCATGAAGCATAATTTACAAGTTTTCAAGTTTTTTTTAATCAACTTCTTTTTGTTTAATGTTGTATGACATTTTAATAAAGGAAAAATGTTTTAGAAGAAAAAAGGATATTTTCCTCAAGAATGGAGTTCAAGTGTTTTATCAAAATTATTTTCCATCTTAGATAATAAAGGGTTCTGTTTTTATCCCTATTATTACATTGATTTGATTATGTTGTGATGGAATTATTTTTATGAATTCCTTTATCTTATATGAATTGTTTTATGATGTCATGATGTTTAATATTCCCATTTGTATTACATGGGTTATGCAATGATGTATGATTTATGATTTTGTGGCACACATAAGAATGGTATCATTATGAGATGGGTGGGACCTATATCTCCCACCAATGCATTTGGTAAAGATTTTATATCTAATGAGATAGACATGGCTGGAACGGTAGGTTATACCAGTTCAGTGAAATAGGACTGAAACGAGGGTGACTCGGTTCAGAAATGGGCTTTGTCCACTATGATAGTCTTGGAAATGATTCTTGACTAACAAGAAATGATTCTATATGATTATGTCTATATTACACAATGTTTCATGTTTTAATTTATGATTATTGGGATTACATTTCACAACTATGACTTCTCCCATGTTATGAAATTATGATCTCTTATACATGTTTCGATTTCCAAAAGATATGTTCTTATGAATAGGACGTGATTGATATTTCTTTTGTTTACCCTTACTGAGCATTTGAGCTCACACTTTTATGTTTTCTTTCCCCCAGGACATAATGAAAGGATTTAGGTTAAAAAAAGAAGAAGATCTTTATAGGAGATGTTGAAGACCTTTCACCACGATTAGAAGATTATATTCCGAGTTTCCAAAGACACAAAACTATTACGGTCATTGTGTGTGTGTTTTTGTTATGTACTAAGTATTCCATAAAAGTAATGTAATTTCCATGTATGTCAGGCTTCAGGTCTCTACATTCTCCTTCTATGGTGGTTTTAGAAACACAATCCCAATGGTATAGAGAGACCATTAACACATCCCTAGAATAAGGAATACAAAAATAGCATAGATTACCCAAAATACATTGGGTTTGGCCGAACCCTATGGGGTGTCAAAGAGGCCAGAAAAAGCTAGGAATAGGATTAAGAAGAGATGATGGAGTTTTACATAGAGATTCAAATGATATGTTAAGAATTCTCTTTTAAAAAATGGATATTAGAATATGTGTCATGGATGGGGTTGAGCACAAGGTAAAAGGGAGCCACCTGTCTTATTCTAAATCAGCTAATAGATGTCAAAGATGATGGTTTCTGTTTTATTTTAATTTTAATTTTATTTTTATTGAAATTAATTTCCTAACCGGACCTTTTTGCATTGGCTGACCGACATGGTTTTCCAATCCGTGTGTGAATTATATGGTGTATAGTGTCGGAATACTACCTTCCAGAGCTCACCTTGTGAGCTAGGTTCCATATTTATAAAACAAAGTGCATTCTATAAGAATTTTTCCCCTGAATAAGTACCCTCATTTTCCTGGTATGGGACACATGGTTTTAGACAATGTTTTCACCCTATCAATCATTTCCGACCTACCTATTTTAGGTTCGGCACAACTGAAATGTCTAGATCCAACCATGAAACTGAATGGGCCATCACCCAATTCCATTAACATCATATATGATTTTTACAACCAGAAAAATCTAATATTGAGTCCTTATTTAAAATTGAAATGCTCGTGTAATTTGAAATGATAAAAAAATTTGGACTTTTCTCAAATTCGAAATTTGAATTGTTATAATCTAATTTTATTTCTATTTGAGTTTAATAAATCATTTTTGGACTTCTATAATATGGATTGGTATGCTATATTTTATTTTATTTTTTTTAATTTCCTTTTTCATGTTACATAAATTTCTTATTTTACACTTCAATTATTTATTCAAATAATATATATACTTATATACAATTTTTTCTATTTTATGTTTGAAAAAATCATTCCCTCTAGTTCTTTTTGATGCTCAGGTGCTAGTGGTTGGCCTAAGGGTATCGGGAATGTCATTTGGGTATTTAACTATTTGGGTGGGACAATGATTTGAGGTGGTATCATAATTGCGTTTGACATAGTAATAGTAAGTATAGGATTATAAAAATGATATATATATATAATTGAGTTAAATTTGGTATGATTGCCGGTTAATTTTTAACTAGAAGTGTGGTTTTAGGTGGGTGTGAGTGGAATTCTATTATATGTAAAAAATATGTACTTATCCAATGAAAAGAATTTTATGTAATGGGTTAAAATGTAACATCAAGGTATGTTGGTTATCAATGTATGAATGGATTGTAAGGCTTCCTAGAATTACTATACAATAATATAATATTCTTCTAGATGATCAAAATATATGCTTAATTTAAAACTCAACCCACTCGAGATTACTATTTATTCCATTATTAACCATGATAAAAATTTGAACAACGTTATTATTATTTTACTAAAATTATAATATAAATTCTATTAACATGTATAGACATGATAATTCTTAGTTAAGAATCTATTTAATCTCAATCCATTTCTAAATATGATAACATAATATATTAATTTAAAAAATAAGATTTGTAAGAAAAAATCATTTTATAGGAATAAAAATTTTATACATTAAATATTTTGATTCATATTTCTTTTATATTAACAATAAAAAATATTTTAATTATTTATTAGAATAAAAAATATAACATATTTTTATTTTAAAATTATATATTTTTATTTATATAAACACACATAGAAATTGAAATTTTAATTTTTGAAAGAATACATTTTTAATAATAATATGATTTTATTTATTATATAGATATTATAATATATTTTTATAAATGTGTTATTTTTATAAATAATTGTTATTTTTTTCAATAAATATATTAATTAAAAATAAATTAATTTATACCCTCAAATTCAAAAACTATATTAAAATTATTTTCATGCATTTGTTAATTTCGATATTTAATGTGATAAATGTCGTCAGTGACAATAAAATTTATTTAATAGAAATATATTTCAAAATATCATGGCGTAACATTGTACAACGTTATTAAAAAATTACTTTTGAGATTCCATTATTATAATGGAAGAAAATGGGGATTATTATTCCTCATTGAAGTTTTGGGATCCAATGTTGTTTCTTCAAATTTATTTCTCCACCATAAATACATTTGACCCGGTTAGTTGTCTTGTTTCATTGAACAATATCACTTAAAAATTTTCCACCATTTGATATTGTACATTATAAATTTCTTTATACAGTTTTAATATATATGCGTTTAGTGGATGTTATTGATATTTTGCTTTCTAAAAAGAGATACATAGAACACATCAATGATTTGGGAGATGACTGTCAAAAATGCAAAGTGATATGCTACCTCCATGATAAATTCCTCTTTATAAAATGTATTGATATATCATGGGCTATTCTTCCCCAAATTTTTCAATCTATTAACATTAATCAAATGATGTATTTTTTTGGAATACCTTTTTAAAAACTTCATACTAGAAATCTCATTAATGATGTCTAGAATAACGCTTCTATCAACTCTATGTTTCTATTATGTGTTTTTAAATAGATATATGTTTCTCTAGAATTAAATAGTTTAGTTCATGTTAAAATAGATTATTATAACTAAAATTATCAAAATATTTTTAATTCTTAAAAATAATTATATATATTTTATAATAATGAGCTATTTAAGTGATCGATCAAAAAGAAATAGTTAATGAATATTTTTATAGAAGAAATTGTAAATCCAAAAAACATTTAAAATCTATAGATTAATAAACCATCAATTATTCTATTAATTTAAAAATAATCTATGTCTGATTATCATTCATATGATTATACAAAACCGGAATAATAAATTTATATAAAGTGATTACAAATGTCATATTTTTTATTTTGAGGTAAAACATTGATCTCAACCTTATATAATTGGAGTGGAATTGCAAAAATCCTAGGTACATATATAATTTAAATACAAGACTTGTTTTTGAGCATGAAATCATCTCTAATGCGATTAAAATGAGAGAAATTTTCAAATATAATGATATCCATGCAAATTGTATTGTATCATTTAGAAGTCCTAGGGAGTTCTATGATGAAAGACATTGTCATTATTAAACTTTTCCATATTGTTAAATTTAAATGATTCATAATCCCATTAGAATTATTATGTTTATAAAAAAATATAATAACCAATAAATGATCAATATATATTTTTTTCAATATCCCTCCTTGCATTTCCACACCATATATTCTAATTGTGATATCAATGATTGTTTTTACAATCAATATAGATTGATAATGGAGAGATATGTTCCTCATATATCAACTCATTCATAAATTATTTTATTATAGAGACTTATATATGGTTCCTAAATCTTATATATCATTCATTTTCATGTTTTATCTATAGAATAATACTTCTATGTGTTCAGTTATAGATCCGCCTTTGGTTCCGTCTTCAACATCACATGAACTGATGGTTGAATGTTCATTTTTGAAATGTCTAATTTATACTTTATAATAACTTTTACCTGGTTTATTCTCTAAAAATAGATATTTATAATTTCTTTGTTGATCCCTATAATAGATATTCTAGATTAGTTTTCTATAATTGAGAATTATCTACTATGTTTACCTTCCACAGGTGGTATTGTATAGATTAATCTTAATTATTAATCAACTAAAACAATGTCATTTGGTTCATATTGAATTATTTTTGTTGGAATATATACTTAATTATTATATGAAAAGTATATATATCACATCTTACATCGTAGAAGATAATTATTTTACATATTAAAATAATCATTAGTGATGTAATCTCAAAATCTTGACTTTGGTAGTTTCTCTCATTAACATAAAATTAGAATGAGCTATAATGTACTAAGATATTTTTCTACATTAGAAAACATCCCAATAGTGTGTTTTATGAATCAATATTCAACACAAACACTTCTCTAATTTTGGGTAGCATGAACATGGGTTCTATATTTTATCACCATTTTATTTCCCAACTTTTTTTCATATTAATCTTCCCAATGGAACTTCATTCCCATTATATTCAACTTGGTTAGTGGATTTTATTTATTTGATAAATTTATTAAATTTAATTAGTAATATATAAATAATACATGAAGACTAAAAATATCATTCTTATTTTTAGTTTGAACCATTTTTATTATAATCAATCGTAGAGGGACCACAAATATAATCTTACATGTAATTGTATGACATAGGAATGAGACTTTTGATAGATACTATAAAAATTATATAAATTTGGAATATTGTTTATCTTCCCTTTATCTGTTTATATCAATAAAAAGATAATATTAAATCTATTAAATTTTTTTAAAATATATGAAAATATCTCTTTTAAAAACTCCCACAAAAATTCAATATAATCTCTAAAGAAATTATTCTGCATATCAATGAAAATGAATAGTAATTTATTTTGTAAAAATTGAATAACTATAAAATAATTGGGTACATACCTCATATGAATGTTGCTATTGAGAATGTCTTTATTTATGGACTTTAATTAATTATATATAGAATGATGGTCGATATTTGAAAACTACTTAGATCCACACATTTGATTAAAAATGAAATTAATATGGGGAAAATGTAACATGTATTTGAAATTAATCTTTTTATGTTTTCATTAATAAAAGAGAATATGAGATGACCCATTTTTCATTTAAAAAAATAACTACTGTACCTCATAGTGATGCAATAGAATATATTAATATCTTATCCATATTCTCATAAAGTTTCTAATTTATTTTCTGAAACATAATCAGGACGATTCACAATGGATTATTTTAAATAATAATTTCATGAGGTATCATTTATATTGAAAAAACATCAGCATGATTGATAGGAAGACTAAAAAATAATTCTATAAATTAGTCATCATGTTGTTGGAGAAGTGTTAGATCCCCAAATTTGAGTATGACAAATACAATTTGTTAAATAAATCCTTCATGAGTATTTATTATGACACATAATATGGATATAATTTCAATTAAATATTTATATTCACCCTCAAAATGATAGATGTTAAATTTTTAATTTGGGATATCAAATTTAACCCCCCTTAGATTGAACTAGATATGGGTTCTACATAGATACTGATAATCATGAATTTAAATCACATCAAACCCAATAATGTGGAGATTAATAATATTTTTAGGAATAAAATTTCCACAAACATCTAGAGAATTGGAATTAAATACTAGATATGTGGCAATCATACAATAAGTAATTTTCACTAATAGATAATTGTATAATTGTTTATATTGTTATGTGATACCATTATAAAATTATCCCCAATTAAAATTTTGTTTTTAAACAATTTCATATAATGCATTTAGAGTTCACAAATGAAAAATAAGTGAACACTTATCCATTTTATTCTTCGTCCAATAACTTCTCTACACCCAAAAAGTACAGTGTAAGTATCAATCAAAATCAATTAAATTATTAAATCATGTAGTAAGAAAATGCATCCCAATGATGTCATAAATTATATCACCTCATGGTTAACTAATAAAATTCTAGGAATTATTCAAAGTTTTTCGTTTTATATTTTTTATCATGTACTTTTCACTTCCTTAAGAACATAAAAAATCATTCATAATTGTTTGTAAAGATCATGTGATTTATTATAGAATATCACAATACCATGTAAAAAAAGGGGTTCAATTATGAATATTTTCCTTCTATCATATATTAAAAAAGTAAATAGCCAACATGAATTTTTAGGGTTACTATCCTAAGGTCCATCAATGCTTGATCAGACTTCCCATTGTTTATATCAATATAGAGATAATATTTTATAGAATTAATAAAATCTATATATCCCCAAAACATCAAGATATTATCATATATGTTGACATATTATTAATGTTCTCACAAAGGAGTTATGATATTTAAATATTAAAATAACCAAAAAAATATTATAAAATAAATTAAATGTTATTATCATCAGCCGAGGAATCAAAATATTAACACACATGTATATACTATGAGTTTAGAGTATTATTCATTACATAAATTAAAAATCCACACCCCAAATGATAATGGAATAGTTTCATTAGAAACTAGATATATAATACACTTATTTTAGAACAATTTTTCAATATATCTAATAAGATCTTCTCACATAATACTCTTTCCAGTAATATATAACTTTTAAACATCACTCGTAACTCATAAATTTGAAAAATAAGTAAGTGTGTTCTTATATTATTGGTAAGCGTAAACATGTTAGATATCAATTGATGATCACAAGTGACAATAATATAGGAATAATTGTACTATAATATGATCATGACTTCTAAATAATATTACACCTTGAGTTTTTTTTTATTTTTCTTAAAAAAATTAAATATTAATTTATGGATTCCATTACATGGAAAACAAATATAGTGTTTAAAAATATGTAACTCTATATTATGCTTGCAATACATTGAACAGTGGTTTGTCTTTCATTACCCATGACATTGGTCTTTAAAAAAGTCATGGTATATTATTAATATAGTTATTTTAATGGGAGTGTAATAACAAGGAAATTAAACATATATATATGAATATTAGTAACAAAATTTATAATTATATTTACAGTCGGTTAATATAATTAAACAAATATTAAGAAATTAGTTATTTTATTTAAAAAATATATTTATATGTTTTAAAAATACCATTTTCTCAAATAATGTTATTTTTTTCATTGGTGAGTGACATTAAAATAATGATTGATAACATTTGGAAATTTAATTAGATAAAATGATAGTCATATTTGAATTCAAAACATCAGAATTGTGTTAGGGTAAATTATTTTTATTTTTCTAACAAGTTTCATTTTTAATGAATATATAAAAATATTAAATTTAATTTTGAAAATGATGTTTTGTTTAATTTATTTATAAAGCTAAATTATATTTTAAAATGAATATAAATTATAATTATTTTAAATTAAAATATGTTGATCCAATTAATGTCACTATATTTAATTAAATATTGAAATTCGATATAAAAACATACTAATAGTTTTAATTTTTTTCTCTTTACATACTAGTAATCATATCATATCTACAAGATTAATAATAAATAAATTTTTTTCATTAATGTGAATTAAATTTGAAAAATTTATACAATTTTTAAAATTATAATATTTTATATTAAAATATAATTTTAAATTAATTGTTTTATAAAGTCTAATAGTGAATGAAGTGAAAATTATTTTCCATAGTTAGGGTAAAACTAGGGTTACTAGATGTCAAATTAAATGATAAGGGAAAAATCAACCAATAAACATGATAAAAAACATTTATTGAAAAATATCTAAAAATTAATCTTAGGGTTCTATTATGTTCAATATTTTAAACATCTCCATATAAAAAATTTTGGATCACTCAATTATTTTCAAAAAATAACTCGTTTTCCTCCCACAAACATTTTTAAAAGGCTACCCACCCTCTTCTTTTATTCACACATTCATGCCTGTTTTGTTTTTATAGTCCCATCCCAAATCACATACAAAATTCTTTATCCTCATCCTTTAAGGATTATTCTGTTATAAATCCTTCCTATGAATGATTTTAATTCATTCGTAAGGATGATACACAAACATGACATAACATCCATCATCGAGAATTTTTTATTTATTTTGTCTTCCACCAATAATTTTATTTTTATATACTAAATATATAATAAACTAATACTATTACTTATGTAGATTTTTTATATTAATATTATTTTACAAAACCATCTACACTCCATTAATATTTCTTACAAAAGCATAATTTGTGTACAAACTGGACTAGAAACTCAATAAATGAGGTCATTAGTTTTTTGATTACCACCTATCATGGTAGGTCATAAAGATTAATATATTTTATAAATTTTATATTTAATATATTTTTAATTTATTATGATTTTTTTACTTTTATATCACACATTCCTTTAAGTTTATATTTTTTTTGGAATATGATAACATCATTCAAGTGTACGATGAACTTTTGGCTCACAAAGGGATGAGATTCATTAACGATGTAAATTGAATGTATTAAGGCTGTGTTTCATAATAAATTGTGATATATATGGAAAATATGTTGTTCTATAAATATAATATTTGTCATTTACTTTTCATTCATTCAACTCAATGAGAATATTAAAAAATATATTCATTCATGCACATGACCTACCATCATCATGAATGGTGTATTTAATTTCATATCACTAAATTTTATGCATTATTCATCATAAATATTTACTGAATAAATATTTTATTAATATGATGATTTTAATTTTTTTATTTGGAAGCAATGATCTATTTAGTTGTCCAAAAAATCAAAAATCAAAACATATATAATAAATAAAGTCATCATCACCTCAAATGTGCCTTTAACAATGAAATTTTTGTAAACGAGTAATTAAAAGACATAAATTATTAATATATGTTATGATATATGTGTATATATTTATTTAATATATTTATAATAAACATATATTTTATTTATATGATGTTTTAATAGGTAAAACATAGATTAATTCCTATGGTAAAAGTCATATGTCTCACTTTTCTACTTCGAAGAATCATATGACATATACACAATCTATTTATTTTATGTGATATAAATAATATCTATGATTTTATATTTCGATTATATTAATTAAAAAAATTTGGTTTCAAATATCAATTTTCTTCTCTACCATTCAGGGGTTTTAAGAATCATATGTTAACCAATCGTTAATGGATTTGTCTCTCAATTTACCTTATTAGGGACACCTCTTATGTTATGAACATTTTTATTCCACAATGCATATATACATAAAATTTAATAAGTAATATCAAGAAATTATTTATCCTCATGATATTTTAGGTACAATTTTATTTTATTTATTTCATGGGGATTATAATTCATGGTTTCCAAATGTATTATTTAACTCTAGTTCATATGCTTAATTTATAGAGAATATTCTATCCTATTCAATGTGAAAGGAATCGTATGAAGTCTAATTAATAATATTTCTATAGTCTATATGAAAGGATACACTATATGAAATATTTAAAAAATTTGGATTTTTCATGAAAGGTTTTATTTTTCCATCATATAATCTCAATAAAGGGTATATTAGTAGATGAATCAAAGACAGATGCAACTAAATGTTATTTTGACCAACCATAGTTACTTAGATATGTATTTTTCTTAGTTTAGAAGTTTTTCATTCCTAGTTTTGGGATAATTTCTCACAACAATCTAATCATATGAACAATTTAACTCAGAAGGGATATTGGTTGATATATATAGATGAATGTGAGATTTATTTAATGTAACTGAAGAGAAGAATAGTTTTTGGACTTGTTCTATCATTACCCTATTATGAGGAAGGGTGTTTAACTTATTTGGATGAATCCAAAAATGGAATGGGAATTTATATGTAGAATTACATGGTTATAGCTTATAAATAATCAATTTTTTTTCTTGTACAAAATTAACCTCCTCTCTATTTTTATTTACTTGTGGAAATTATTGCATTAAAATGTTGGAGTCATTTTCATTAATAAGTGAAAATTTATATACATATTTGATTATAAAATTTTCAATTATATATTCAAACATTATTAAGTGATTATGAACCAATGAAGAAATTTAAAGTTGATCAACTATTATGACTACATAATAAAACACAACCTTATGAAATAAAAAAATGATGAATATTCATTCATATGGTAGAGTATTGATATATTATTCAATATGGGGATTGTAAAATATAAAATATTTCTTAATTTTGAAGTGATGGATATAGAAATCATGAAAGATATGGAAAAAATTTTCTAAATCAAATGATTGTCCAACAACATATCTATGTAATTATTAAAGTGGTAGTGAAAGAATATGTATAGATGTGAATAATGGTTATAAATGTTCTTATGTTTATCATTGATCGTGATGAAATGATATGGTTTATAAATACTCTATGTGTTCTATCCACAACATAATTGATAAATGATTTATTAGAGGAATCTCAAAGTCCCTCATCCTATATTTTTCATGGATGTGTGAAGATGTATATTGATTTTAATGAATACTTCTAGTGGAATAGAATTAATGGAGATAACACGATTATTATATATCATTTCTTGGGATGTACACAATTTAATTATGAAATAAAAAATCTTAGGATATTTTTCATCCTTTAACCATATTTGATTTAAAATTTTAAAACATTTCTATGTATTTTATCATTGGAATATCCAAAATTTATAATGGAAATAATGTTTTATTGGGTTTTATGATGTCCTTACTATGATAACACAATTCATCTATAATATAAAATACTTCTCTCCAGATCATCATTCTAGCATATTTATTAAGAAAGTTCTAAAATTCTATAGAATCCATAATTACATTATTTTTAATTTGGATTTGAGTTTTAACACAATTTTCTAGTGATTTATTGATCACGATATTGATATGAAATTGAGGATCAATACCATGTTTCATCAGAAAATAAATTTTCAGACTATAAGAAAAATTTATTTTCTAAAGTTAATGTGGAGATGATGTTCTTTTCATTTCAGATATTGCCGGGTTAAAAACCTACTACTTGATTTTTTTTCTTGAAATACTATTTTCCACCCAATTTTTTATGGATTCTTATGAATCCCGCTATTGAAATTATATTTTGGATCTAACTAGATAGAATGCAGTCGAGGAGGAAACTATTGGGGCATAAGATATATAAAAAAAATCAACAGAAGATTAGAGACATTATGTATCACATCATGGGATATCAAAGTCCATAATTAAAATTATTCGGAAAATGTATGATGTTATTTAGAATTTGATGTTGATGATGAGGGTTTTATAAATATTTCTCCATCGATGTTTGTTATGATATTTTAGAAGAATGTGAAACTAATACCTAGTTATCAGTCCCTTTTAAATTAATAATCCTATTGAGATGGAATACTATTTCATGGAACTCGAATTAAACCATTATCAATTCATTTATGGATTCCACATATCTCCCTTAAGGATGTATATAACTGACCCGTCACATTTTGAAATCATACTGGTCATTCCACTAGAGAAATATCTTTGTTATATAGAAAAATCGTTTGAAATTATTGATCATAAAAGGATTGTTATATGAAAAATAAAAATTCATAGAGATATTTTATTTGATAAATGACGATTTTTAGGAAACTCTGTGATAAATAAATGATATTTTGAAGTTGTATTATAACCATTAGTTTATATAAGTTTGATGAATTTTGATGGATATTTATTTGAAGGGGTTAAAATGTAACACCATGAGCATTAGTTAATTTTTTTCTAATAAAATAAATTTTATTTGAGGAATTTAATTACGAAATATATCAATTTTATCACATATTATATGAAACTCCAATTTAAGCTTCAATTATACAAATAAAGTTGCTTATTTTGTGTTATGCACATCACTATTCAATAAAATAACCTTGATATATTGTTAATTTGTTTTTTGAACATGGCCATTACAACATTGAAATTAATCATAGTGATATGAATAGTAATAACTGAATTTTAAATATTTTATATAATTTTTTTATATAAATACAATATTTAAATATAAATTAATTTATTTTTTTATATATATTTTTATATTAGGTTATGAAAATAGTAATTTTTTTCATAAACTATTCCTTTTTATTCTTTTTTTGAACAATAATAAAATTAATAAATGATAATTTTGGAAAAATAATTTTTTTTTAAAAGTAATTTTTATCTATTTATGAAAAAATAAATAAATTATTTAAATTTTATATTTTCTAAAAAGAAACATTTTTTTATCAACAATGAAAAATAAAAAATTTTATTGAAAAACATATTATTTGATTTAATTTATTTATAAATTTAAATTATATTTTTTATTTTATTTAATTTATAATTAAATCAAATATACATCCATTAATAATATTTATTTAATTGTAAAAAATTTCATGTAGAAATTAGATATTAAAATATTTAAATATTTTTAAGATTATCATATTAAAACCCCGGGTTATTGTCACATCAGTAAAATTACATTAAAATAAATTTATTTCAGTTATGTTAATGGAATAAAAAAATAATTCTATATATTTTGTCATAATAATTTACGTTATATAGAATATTAAACTTAAATATTTACTATAAAGAATTGTGTGTATAATTAAATTTATTTAATGCGATTAAGGTGAAAATTGGTTTATTTTGAGATAAAAAAAGAAAATGGTCAAATGTAATTAAATATTAAAACAACTTATATCCATATGTATATTGTATCATTTATTAATATATAATTTTTTCAATTTTGGGACGCTTTTTACATTTGAAAATAGTCGGAGCACTAAATTCATTTGAATCCTTCCAAGTGTGTCATCTCCCCCACTTATGAAAGGAAACCCCTAAACCTCCCTCCATCAAACCATAAAAACTATATAGACTACACAATACCTACCCTTATCACATCCTAATATACATAACATTACCATGTAATCACTATTCTATCATTAATTCGGTTTTTAAGGATTTTAGTGCCATCTTAAGGCACAAACATGATGAAGGGTTAATGTTCATCAAAACGAATCATTTTTTTCATGCACTAACGACATAAATTTTTAATATATCATGATTATATAATATAATAATCATAATCAATATTAATATTTTTAATTTTAATTTAGGGTTCTATTACCATATCCAATTCCATCAAATTAGGCATGGAATCATCATTCGTGTGTACTATAGACTACGTTCTCCTAAATAGATGTCGCTTTTCCTCCATTACCACCACTCAATGTTGGAAATAATGGTTTAGTTGTATTATACACAAGATATTTACAAATTTATAACATTATTTACATATTATTTCACATAAAACTCAACAATCTCAAATTATATTGAATAAGATAATTAATTTTGTGTGTATGGTGGACTACGACAATATGAGTCGATGTGATTTTTTCCCGCATTTCATGTAAGAAATTATGGTTGGGTTTGATAAAATATTATTATGTATATGAAATATAATTTTTTTATAGATAATATACTTATAATTTAATATTCTATCTTTAAAATAACACGGAAATCAAAAAAATGTTCTCACGCATACATGTGGTCGACCGTCTCCACAAATAGTGTATTTCATTTCGTGCAAGTAAATGTCATTCAAAAAAATAGTTTAATATATTCCAAAAAGATATAATATTTTTTTAATGTAATTAATTTTTTAGATTATGTAACATGATCTAGGGAATTGTTCCAAAAATTAAAAATCAAAACATATACGAAAAAAAGCATTTATTGCATGAAATGTCTCTTTATCATAGAATACTATATAAATTTGTAATAAAAGGGAATAAATAAATGATGTTTTTTTGATATATATTAATTTGGTCTGTAGTAGATTTATTTTCAAATAATATTTATAATACATGATGGTTTAATGAGTATGATTAATGTCAAGACTTAATGAAATGAATTCTCATCTAATTTTATTTTAATTTTGAGACACAGGTCATATTCAACGCCTATTTGTTATTTATTGTGTATATATTTCCCATGAATTAATACCATTTATACTATAATGACAATAATTATGGTTTACATATCAACTCTATGATCTCCCTTTCTTCGGGTTTATGTATAGATGTTAATATATTAGTAAGTTTTTTTTTCTCAATTTGCATTCTTTGAGAATCACAGTGTGTTATGAACATAAATTCATAATTGATATTTATATACAGACCATTTGACCAATAATATCATTAATATATTTATCCTTACGATATTTTGTGCTCTATTATATTTTATATAATTCATGGGGCTTATGAATCAAGTCTACCAAAGTTGTAGGTTTTTTATGAATCAATCTTAGTATTTTTCAGGATTATTAATGATTAATTATCTATTGTTTATATCTCATGATCATTTTGTAATTAAAATTATGGAATTTTACTATATAATGATATTTTATTCTAATATATTTTTTTAATTATTTTCCTCTCTATATAATTATTATATTAAATATAAATCACTAATAAAAATTTCTTTTTCATTCAAAACCCCCTTTTATTTTGAATCCGAATTTTCTAAATATGTATAATAATTTTTTACATATGTTTTAAAAAAATTTCCATATATTTTTTCAATTTTATAAATTTCAGATTCTTTCAAAAGTGTTTCATGTCATATTAAAAACAATTTTGTTTTTTATGTTTACCAAAATTTAAAAGGAATCATTATTTTGACTTGTATTTAATGAAAATATCAACCCGTTGTTATGAAAATTATTTACATAAATTATGTGTTTCTATTTTTTTCATGCATAGGTCAAAATAAATTTTTTGAAAAATACATTAGATTTTAAAAAAAAATTTATAGAGAAAGAAAATTATTTTCAATAAATTCATTAAATGGTTTTTTAAAATATTTATTATATATATGAAATTTTATTTTCAAAGAATCTGATTTTGTATTTTTATTGGTTTTTATTTGTAAATTTAAAATAAAGGTGTTTTTCCTTATTATTATTTCTAAGTGAAATCTTGAAATCCTTCTCTATTTAATATGAAATCATTCGATATAATTTTCACATTACTTGATATATTAACAAATGAAAAACTATAATTCATTCTATGAAAATATTATATTAATGATGAAATAATATTTATGAAACCCTTTTCTCATACTTGGGATATACACGTATGAAATTTTTCTGAAACCTGATTTATTACATGGGTTATTTTAAGATGAAAAGATTATGAAACAAATTTATTTTACACCAGTTTTTATATTATGGTATATTTATTGTAACTATTTCATTTCAGGGATTCTAATATGATGATTGTTTATGATCCTGTGGTATATATATGTATGGATTCATTATTTGAGTGGTGGGACCTATATCTCTCAATAATTCACTGGGTAATGATTTATATCACAATATATAGACTGGGGTGGAATTTGGATTTAGTTCGTTATAGTTTGAAAGGGATATAATGAGGATAAGACCAAGTTATGTAAGGGAATTTTGCAACAATTATATCATTTCTATTGATATTTGACTATGATAGAAATAATTTTAAATGATTCTGTATATTCTAAAAAGTCAATTTATTATTCTAATGTTATAATATAATGGTTTATGTTCCTTGATTGCCTAATGATTCATGTCTTGTGAACATAAAATATTTATTCCATTAATCAAGATTATGATATTTGATATGCATTATATGGTTGTAAAATCTTATTATCATTTTCTAATACCATTATTTTCATGTTATGCTAATATGTCTGAAATTTTTATCGTTATTGAGTATCTGAGATAAACCACTATTATATTTCACTTTCGTAGGATGTAATGATATTTATTATGTAATATACTTATTATAGGGGTGTTATATTACAATAATGTAGTGGGAGATAATGTATCCACTTATGGACCAGGGTTTATGTTTCCATGAATACAAGGGCACTTATTTACCATGGACCTCTGACACGTGTTTCTATAATTTATTGATTGATCATAAAAATACGTAATATCAATTTTTAAAATGAATTTGATTCTATAATAACAAACTCATCATTACATATATCATATATCATGGGATATGGAATAAGGATTTGTCATAATAAAAAAAGATCCAAAGGAGTGTGGGACTAAAAAAATGAAATTACAAGCCAGGAGTGAATATCCTAACAAAAAAAATAATTTTATTGGCATAAAAAAATTAAAATAAAATCAATTTTATAGGCTAGGATGACTATATTGATTTTCATAACTTATTAGAATGATTCATATTGTTTATTGGGATAGCTCCCCATTAAAAAGATCATATTTTATATTATCCGTTAGAAGATTGTGTTCACTCCCAATTCTCTTTCATATAATATAATGAGATATAAATATTTAATCAATGCATTGGATGTCTTATAATTCTAGTCCCATCAATCTCATAATGAAAAAAATATATTTACATGTCACAAGATAATGTAAAGTTCATATTTCAACATCAGATAATTAACAATTGGAAATGATATTTTTTTCATTGAAGCATCAATATATTATTTTATAACCCATCTTGAAACATAAATTTGATTGTAGCATATTTCATATCCCAAATGTTTCATTAGGAATTTTAAATCATGCTAACATAGATAGAAAATATTATTTTATCTACACATGATAATATCTTATTTAAATACATGAATGATTTTCTATTTTCCTTATAGATAATTTGATAATTAAAATAAATATTAAATAACATTTTAAAAGATGTAATGTAAGCTTTATAAATAATATTGCTCATAATTCCAAAATAATGTTTTATGTGGAAAAAATTAAATTTTGTTACTATTATTATAAATTCATGGGGTAAATAATTAACTTTTTAATTTTAAATGTTAGTATTATCGATGGTGTACATTGGCTAAGATTAATAGAGATAAATTTTTTATTGATCCTTAGGAATATGATATATTTTATAATCTTTTTGTAGATAAATATTTTTCTTGTGTTTATTCTGTTATGATAGAGTAATAAATTTTATAATTGAGGAAACAATATGAAGATAAAATAGTCATTTAATAAGTAAATTATATATGAATTGTAATGTTTTTATAAAATTTTATTCGATGCCTTGGTATTATATTTAATATATTTTAATTAGACCTAAAATCATTTTTTAATGTTCTCAAAAAAATGAGAATTTTAATTTTATGATATATTTTTTAGTAGTGATGAGAATGTTGTGATGGGTATTTTTTTGCAATATGATCTTCAATATGATTATGTTTAAAATGATAAAGGCTGTGTGAATTGGTGGAATAGTTAACTACGATATCATGACGCAATATCCCCAGCATGATCCATGTGTGGTAAAAAACTTGGAAAATTAAGGAAAAGATATAGAAGTCATTATATATTTTGTATGTCTAGTTATAGAGCATGTGACTATAAAATGTCTCAAGAATAGTCTTTGAATGGGGTGATTAATAGAAAAAAAATTAGAATATTTATTTCAAATGAGTTTTAGAATTATGCCATCATGATATAGAAGTATGTTACCCATGTTAAAATGAGCAATAATAAAAAATATTGAATTTTTTTCTACTACCATAGTTGATGTTGGTAATTTAAATGATGTGGTGAATTGTATGTTAATTGTCAATTTAAATATATAATTATTCCCTATTATAGTATATATATTCACATTCATTCATTTATAAAAATTTCTATGTGAAATGTGAATATCATTTCAGTAAAATAATATCAATCGTTTGGTATAAAATCAATATTGAAATATTAAAGAAACAAATATTTATATGATTATTCCTATTGTTACCAGGGGAATGGTCTTTTCTTTAAATATTGGTGACTATAAAATATTGAATTTTGATGTTATTTTGGGTATATTTATTATTTTATTTTCTTATGGTAAGATAGATTGCATAGCTAATAATGTAATATTCATTGATTTTTTTATTTTGATATCATAACTAGAAGTAAAGAAAATAATTTGACATTATAGTAAAATTTACCTACAACATGTTATTAAAAATAATTAAATTATATATATTAGTTATCTTCTAGTTGTGGATGTAAAGTTTGAATATATTATTAACAAGTTAATTAAGATTAGATATAGTAATTGTGAGTATATAGTTGTAATCATTGTGTTATTTAAGGAAAAAGTTATAGTAATTGACATTATGAATAATGTTTTCAATGGATCTTTAGATATGTTTTTATTGGGATTATTTATGACATATTAGTATATTATAAATGTCATGAGGACCATAAAAATTTACAAAGACTTTTTTCAAAACTAGAAAATACAAATAGTTAGCTAGAAAATTTAGTAACTGTGTATTTTCGTTTCAATAGATTTCATTCATCGGAAATTTTTTTTATAAATATGGGATTATTTTTTATCATAATAAAACATATTGTTTAAAAAATTTCCATGAAAAAAAATCGTTCAGATACTTAATTTTGCTTATTTAGTGTATTACTAGAATAATTTATTA
This sequence comes from Viscum album, assembly GCA_963277665.1. NCBI lineage: Eukaryota > Viridiplantae > Streptophyta > Magnoliopsida > Santalales > Viscaceae > Viscum > Viscum album. Next base: position 838,075,762 of record OY728138.1, read on the forward strand.
TAAAAATTTTGTAGTTGTATAGCCCAAAAAATATGTTATCTCTAAAATAAGTATAATTTAATTAAACAAAATAGTGTAATTATTATTTATAGAAAGTGAAGATAATGTTGTTTTTTGATATATTATTGCCACATTTCTCTATAAATAGTGAATTTTTAATATATAATGACCCTTTATTGAAGTAACATGGTTATATGTTAATTCAAAATGATCTTGTAATTTGTTATGGTTTATTTAAATTTAAATCAAATGAGTTAAAATAGGAAAAACATGATCTAGAATTAGTCATAATAGATTTCTTGTTAAAAAAATGAATGAATATTTTTTTAGGAAGTGAACATGGAAACATATATTGATCCTAAAATTTTTAATTATATATTCACACAAATAGTGTTGAACATTATGGAAAGAATATTGATATAACTATAAAAGGATTATGATTTCATGATTCAAAACCATTTTAGAAATGGAAAAAGTTGTAGCTTATTTGTGTTTAAAATTCAATTAATCATTAACAAGGTTATTTTGTTAAAATTACTCTTTGTGTATTAATTTGATGAATTTTATCCTATAAATTCTCATTTATGATATTCCTCTATTTTATCCAGGATTAATTATAGGGAAATTTTTCAGATATAATTAACCGGTATGAGAAGGAAGAGCATGATTTATATTAAATGGAGTAAAATGTAAGTAATGGTATGTTACGTGAATTTAATGATGACAAGTTTTTTTTTGAGATTTTCAGATATATTATGTGTGTTCTTTTATTCCCATTTAAAGAGAATGATATTTAGTGAAGCTCATTAAAAATCATTTTTAGTTTTTCATGGATACACTAAGATGTTATCAAACATTTGTGATTTATAAAAGTGACATAAAATGAAAATATATTTTTCCTACTATATATTGAAATTTTATATCTATCAAAAAGTTAAAGTCAAATGATCATTACTGATGAGAGTACATTAAGCATTACTAGTTCAATAGTTGAATGAGGAAAATATAACCTTGGATTTCATGGTTTGGTTAAAAAAATATCCTTGATTGAATAATATGATTTTGATAATTATTGATTGATTAACTCAATAAAATTATTTTTATCGAATTGATAATTTTAATTATTTGTATCATTTTTTAGGGTATTATTAAATAAATAAATTGATTAAAATTAGCCCTTGATACATTTATATAATTTTTATCAAATATTCATGACTAATGTCTCGAAATGACTTTAGATTTCATTGGGTACAAGATTAAATTTTTGAATTAGTTTTCATCCACTATCTTATATATATCCAGAGTAAAAGAATTTGAACATATGAAGAATGATTCATGATTTTTAAAGTGATTGTCATGTATTTTAATATCAAAATATTTCAATGGATATGTTTTATTATAATAATAGTACTAATTCAAGTTAACAAATGGAAGATTTTGATTTATTATGTGGAAATCAATGTCAGATACCAATATTTTGTTATAATGTTAGAGAAAAAATTATTTTGTAAACTAATTTGTTATACTAAATGGTTTATATGTTGAAAATTCTTTATAAATATTGAGGATGGCTTGTATTGGGTAGAAAAATTTATGTGGGTAACCGAAGGAAATATATTTCATTGAATGTAGGTGATCATGTTTTTCTTAATGCATCTTCATCATAATGTGATAAATGATTTGGTATATATTTTATGTTAAGATGTTGGTTGATTATTCCATATATAATCATTGGGAATGTAGGATAAGCTACCTACCATGTATCATATCCTATGATATTTTCCCTGGTACAAAATGTATTTCCTGCTTTAATGATAAGAAAATACATGTCTTTTACATCTAATGTTTTTATTTGTAATGTAATTCTTTAAGAAGAAAAAATTTCAGGCAAGGAATGACTAATATATATTATTTAACAGATAATGAAATTGTTTAAAAATAAGGTATTTTATTATGTTTTATATTTTGTGGAAAATTATTTATTTTGAAAAATAGACATGTGAATTATGAAATTATTTGAAGGAAAAATATTACCCCTTGATTTAAAAATAATTAAAATAAAAAGGTTAGAATTTTAAAATGGTGAGAATAATGTAACAACCCAGATAATGTTATGATAAAAACTTTAAATAATTATTGAAATACATTAATTACATTATAAACATATTCACTATAAGAATGATATTTAATTTCTTACTTCAAAATGAAATAATAACATCCTTAGTAAATTTGTATTCATATAATATATAGTTTTTTGAACGGTAGACTTAAAATATTAAATTTTGTATTCAAAAAATGAATTTAATTTTTTAAATCATAATATATATATTATCATATGATGAATTTTTGATAATTTTCTACAAATTATGATTTTAATAAAATATTAAAAATTATAATTTTTTTTAGACATTGTATATTCATTATAACTATTTATGAAAATAAATTTCTTTAAAAAATAGATTAAGAGTAAATTTATTACATATAGTTAATGAAATAGTAACTATAATAATTCAAAATTTTTGTTTTATAATCATTTTGGGGCTTAAAACGCATTCATCTAAAAAAATATTTTTTCAATTTTTGTTTTAATATTAAATTAATTTTGGACACATATATATATATATTTATTCATGAAAAATGTATTCCATATATTTTTTATGATTTATTAAATTGATAAATAGTTTCCAAATTAATTTGTGCATTATGAATTGTAGCATTTGTAAATATTTCTAAACTCAAAAGGGGTTAATCTTGTAATTATGGTTAAAAATAATGTAATTAATCATAAAAATCTCTATAACAGTTTTATTTATTTTATATAATATTTTTATCACAACCCTTAATATTCAATAAAAATGGAAATTTATTTCCACATTCTTTGGATTATAACTTTAATATTATTTGAAGTAAATACAAATCCAAATATTTCAAACATCGGTATTTAATGTATATAATATTTTATAATTGGGATAAAAATGTATTATGTCCAGTAAAAAATAATTTTTTAAGTAGAAATAAATTTATTATTCATCGTATTTTAATACTAATTATTGTTGATTAAATAATTAACTTAAATTCTTAAACAACGATGATACACCATTCCTTTAATTAATATAAATGTAATATAACTGAATATTGATTTATAAAATGTTTTATAATTATAATGAGTTATTCTATTACAATTTATTATTGTAAAATGAAACATTTATGAAATTTTTTTAATGATTATATTTTAATTCAATTATTATTAAATTATTTTAAAGTCAAATAATGTTAATTGTTCCAAAATAACCATTAATAATATTTTATAAAAAATATTTTTTATTAATTAAAATAATATTATAACATCCTGACTCGAGATCCACATTATGATACCCAGAGCGGGTCAACCACATGACCTTATGTGTGTCTCCCCATACACAAGAGGTTTTCAACTAGTACTGAGGGTTTGACATAAATCATTTGTAGAATATACCCTCTTTTATAGGAAAATATACGAGTAGGAAATATGAAAAAAATTATAAAATAACATATAAAAATAATTATAATATTATTTATACCACATGATGACAAAAATTAAGTGATACAATATCAAAATTGAACATTAAAATATGATAGGCTAACATATGTTCCATTTTTCATCATACAACCTCCAATTTAATGACCCCCAAACTCCCAAGTAGGGCCCAAACCCTGTATGGTTCCATTGTCCATTCTCCATAACAACTCATCCATGTAACACATTGAAATATCAATTATCATATGTAGACAACATGAAATCTATTCAGGTAATGGTCAGGCAGCCAGAGTCGGGTGTCAGTACAACATAGGCCACCACAAACAGTTCCTAAAAACAATATCAAGTCAATATGGTATGTAGTTGTATTAATAATAATGTAAAGAAATAAATTAATCAATTTTCACTTATTCAATTACTCTATATTTTTCCACACAACACCATCTAGTTCTGGAGAGCACTCGGCCCATATCATATATCAAAATCCCATTGTGACTGTTCATGACTAATAACTGAATTCCACGGTTACCATTCATACTTTCTAAAACATGACTTAATGAAATGTTTACCATTCTTCATTTCATTATTTGATATCATTTTTAACATTCATATTTCATTATACATGACTAAATTACCTTCTTACCAATCATAATATCATAATTTAATGGAATTGTTACCATTATTACTTCATTATAAATGAATGAAATCTACTATTATAATTAATTATTTTATAATTTAATTCAAATGTTAAAATTCTTAATTTGTAATACATGAATAAATACAACTATTAACATTAATCATATCATAATTTAATGACATTATTATCATTCATAAATCAATTCAAATATTTCAAAAAAACCAAATTGACTAATTATCCCATTGAATAATAATGCTAAAATATTTGATATTCACAACATTATATTACTAATTCAATAATTAGTTCATCATAATAATAACCTTAATATATTATACAGTTAAATAATCACACCAATCCCATTAATTAATTCATAAATTATTTATTGATATCAATTTAATTAGTAATTCATAAACAAATGAATCAAATCAAATTTCTTAATTAATTTCCGATTTAATTTAAATCATTTATTCTATTAATTATTTCATAAAAAATAATTGAAACTCCACAATACCAATAATATAATAAAAAATTTAAAAATTAATTATTAAATTTTCACAACCTCAATATAAAATAACTAATTAAATAATTAAATATAATAATCAAACCGGCCAATATCTATATAATTAATTCTACAGTTAATTACCTCAATTGAATAAATCTAAATTATTCCTCAAATACCCCAATTAAAAATTATAATAAAAAATTAAAAAATGAATTATTCCGGATTCAGAAACCCTTAATTTATTAACTCACAATATTTGTTAATCCTATTAGGAAACCCAATTCCTTAACGAACTATTTTAATTCTAAAATGAGATACAAATAATTAAAATTATTACTATGGGATTTCAATAATTTAACACCAACCACCCTTTGTTAATGAGTGATCGCCCAATGAAATTCCATAAGTTGTACCATACAATGATGATGGGAATGATTTGGATCATAAACCGTAATTAATGTTTTAAAAATCATGACCCCATACCCTATATCTATATCTAGCAATTCTAGAACTAGGTGTAGTAATATAGAGGATAAATTCCCAATAAATGTTGAGGGAGATATTGGAGAAAAAAAAAAGAAAACCACATGGGATTAGATCCTATTACAAGGGGAGGTGTAGATATCAAATATTGTCTTGAGATCATTAAGAACCATGTTTGAATGGCATATAATATTTTTTAGAGGATAAAAAATCATCGAAATATGTTATATTTCATGTTTAGGGCAATGAGATGTTAAAATGGGGGCTCATTCAATTTTATATCAAATTTTTGGGGATTGAAAATTTTATATCTATGATTTTCTATTTGGGGAGAACATTTTCTCATAATAGGGTGCACCATTTATCAAAAAATAGTGTTATCCATGTAGAAACCACATTTTTGGTTCGCATTGTTTGTTTGGACAGGGTGTGTGGATTTGGGAAATCATGCACCAACCGTGCAGTTCCACACATTCTTCCAACATTTCTAATTTTCAACCAAACCAACCCCAATTAAAAACCTAATTAATGTATTCTAAATAAATGAAAATATAATAATTGAAAATATGCTTGATAAATATCTAAAAATGATAGGGATCTAAAAATATCACATCCTTACAATAGATCATCCTCGATATGTACTCCCATGGATCTCTAAGATTCTAAGTCGAATTTTTGGCCCATTATTCCCTCAAATCCACTTCAATGTCTCATTTTCTTCCTACACATTCCCATTTTTCAATAATAAATGAAATATTATCAAGGTCTTTTCCCACAATACATTATCATCGTGATCTAACTCACATATTAGATGCCCATAGATGAATGTATCTACATCAATCCAAACTTCATCCACATCGATCACATGAGAAGGTTCATGGTGATACATATGAAGTTGTGACACGTGTAAAACATCATAAATACATTATGGCTTTGTTGAATATCTAATTGGTACATTATTAGACTGATTCATTCCACAACCTAAATTTGTCCAACAATCATAGGCTCTATATTTCCATTCCTATGTATCATTTGATGACCCATCCAAGGTGAATCTAGAAGGAATATATGTTCATCCTCTTTAAACACTTGGGTTCATTGATGTCTATCATAATAAAATTTCGATAAACTATAAATATTTTCCAAAAAAATATATATATGTTGATCCTTATCGGACAAATTTTTCCAAGACCCGATCACAACAAGTCTAACTGACCTACCTATACCCAGTGTAGAGAATATATGTATATACTAGCATAAAGAGCATTGTATGGTTCCATATATATATATATATATATATATATATATATATATTCTATTGTATAAATCCATCAAATCTATGTTATTTTTAAAAGACTCTCTAATGTCTAGAACACACACTCACAACATATCCTCAATCCCTTGTGTATCGCTCTCTGACTGCCCATATTTTTGTGGGTGGAATGCCATAATCAATTAAGAATTTATTCCAAGTACCTAATGTATTCCCTTTTATATTCCCATCTAAAAGTAGATTTTGTATTCCACTCAACACTATACTATTAGACCATATATGTTATAGTTTTCTATCTTAACGTGTCTATAAAAAACACAACCTTTCCATGATTATATTCTCTATAAATATAAAATGACTGCATTTACTCAACCCACATTCACCACCAGTGAATAAAATCTCTTTTCAAAAAGTATACTTAAATGTCGTTTGATCGTAATACACATCAATCCTCTCTCCCAATATATATTTTTTTCAACGCTTCAAAGAATAAAAAATATAGACTAGATTGAGATCATGTGTAGGGGAGTTCCATTTAGGTGGCTTCACCTCTCAAGATCCATACACCAAAACATTATCACTTTTCATGAACATAGCACCAATAACTATCCCAGAAGCATTAAAAACGTTGTATAATAATCTAATAGATTCAGTATGTTGATGGTCGGTTCTGGTTTCATGATACTATTCATCTCATGAATGGAATTATTAGGTGATATTTATCATTTAATCATTACCCCATTCTGGGTAATGTGAAAAATAGGTGTTTCCAAATAGGAAAAGAATGGATTTAAAATCATATAATTTAAATCCAGCAACAGAAATATAATGATATCATGAAAATTCATTGGATTATAAAATGAAACCACAACATGTACATACTCATGTTCTACACAAGAACTTACCATAGAGATGATGTGATCCATGAAGTATACATGATCAATCCAAAACTGAGACCTAGTTACATTGTCCAATATAAAAATATAATTCAGTGTAATTAGGAAGATATTATGATTAACTGAATTAACATCATGAATCTTAGTGTACACAATTATTTCATCAATAATAGATACCACAAACGGAACCATGTATAGATAGAGGATTCTGTTCATTTATACTATAATCACTATTGGTACATTCATCAACCAAAATAAATTTATGATGAATTTTTATAGGTTATACTAAAATCTAAATGTCACCAGAGGTATATCATATGTTTGATGTCTAAATTTAGGATACCCAAATCTCATGTCAATATTTGAGAATAAAACATGACACTTTCATGTAGTTAAATATATAGTCGATATAAACAAGATGATATTTCTTTTCCAGTGTCATCTAGTCCAACATTTAGTAATCAACCTACAAGAGTAAAAATATTCCATACATATTTTCAAAACAACACTAAAGATACCCATGCTGATGTACACATATATATAAAACCCTTTTCCTCAAACTCCTCCAGATGAGTATTGAACTCTTGATGATTTTTCGTTTCCAATCTATATAGTGGAATATGACCTCGATAAAATCCTTGAATGAGCTTAAAAGTAAATTCCACATCTCTATCAGTTGGAATCTTTGTGAATTCTCCAAGAAACATATTTTAAAACCTATCCACTATGGGTGGAAATAAATCATGTGTTACATCACCATCATCTAATAATATGCAATCAACCATTGTTGTGAGGTCTCCTAGTTATAGAATAATTGGCCCTACTCGGGCTGCATATATATATATCCCACAATCACTGGTGAATATAGTTTTCACCCATTGGATATGTAATACTAACTCTCTGATGGTAATTATTAATTTGTAATATGTATTCTACTAACCATTAAATTCCCACAATAAACTCAAAAAATGACATACTTATCATGCAAAGATACCACATAAAACGACACACCCAAACCATGAAAGAGAACCCCATGCATAAATAAAAGTCCCTATAACATAGTTCCAAAATGTATCAATCTTTTGTACCCCAGTAATTTAATACACCACCTTGCTTTATCCAACAATAATTTAGTCGAATTAAATGAATTAGATGAACATTTGTCAAATAAAAAACAATCTAATGTAAAATAAACATATTTAAATCCTCCCATTATCGATGTTCAATCATCAATATCTATAACTATAGGGTGATTGACATGTATGTTTTGATTCCACTGCCCATTTTAATGTATTCTGAGCTCTTGAGCAGTACCACTCTGTTAATACAAATAGAATTTCCAAAAGCACCACATCCACTGCATATACCGCCTCATCCAATAATATTCATGATGCCAGACTAATATAGTCTAAAAAATCACCTTTACAAATTATTTTTATTTATATATCCTCCATCACTACAAAACTATCATGAGATATAAGAGAATATCTATATATGTCCCACTGTTCAAGATCATTGGAACTCCACTTTTCGTTTGGTACAATGTCTACAATTGTGCCCTACCTATAACACTGATTATAAATAATCATCGAATGGTCATTGTAACTGATCCTTCCACATACAAAAACCTATTATACACTATTTAGATAAAATCATTTTTTTAAAAAAAATCATTCATTTAAAATATATAGATCAATATAATAAAGTAGAAACCATCTGTCATAAACTGTAAGCATCCTTTAGTTTCCCCTTAACTATGAAATCCTGATCTGAAAAATAAATTTACTACTGTATCTGGAATAGGTTAATATGGGTCATAATATCACATTTAATTCAATCCTATAATATCATAATTGTTTATGTATCATACACATCTGACACATTAGAAAAGAGCTGGAAATATATAAATCCTCTATTATTCTGCAGCACATACAAACTCCGATGATTCAAACTTATGAAATCATCCACTCTCTTCTGCTTCTTCAAATATGGATAAAATGGATCTAGGATCATATAATAAAATTCATATGATAACATACTATCATATTGTCCAATCAATGAATATACATCCCATAAGTACATCACTTTTCCTCATATCATATAAGTAGCCAACTTGGTACACTTCTCAAAATGAGTATCAAAATGGCCATGTATAGTCTAGATAGACTCAATCAAAAACACTGATACCTATTTCCACACTCTACAGTAATATTCGTATGGCGATGCAACTAAAAATCCCAGGTAGGGTGGTACATACACTTCACCAACCACACTGGGTATCTCACTACAAAAATCATGATATGAGCAATGCTCGCTCGAATATTCTCTCCATCATCCTCACTCGGTACTATCAGTGCCTCAGGTTCTACAACCAGTAGATTATCACCTACCATATCTTCTTATCCTCATATCAATAAGTTTATTCATTGAGTAATATCTCTATAATGAAAAACGCAGATCATATGACACATAATATCACTTTATTACATTTAAATATGAAGAAACAAAATAAGGAACAATAAGTCATTCCACCAAACCCTACCACACAGTAAAAACCAATGTGTTACAACTATACTTAACCATACTAAACAATGTTCATGGTTAACTAAGTTTAAAATAATTCTCATATAACATTTCTAATTATAATTCCAATTATTCTCATCTTACATCATTTCAGAATTCTCAATTTCATACTAGGAAAATTTTCATTTCATTATCACATGAATTGAAAAATAGTCCATGGTCAACTACATATGGAAAACATGTCTCCCATGAATTCCTAAAAAATATGCACATCATAAAATAACACTAGGTTACTAGAATGATGCATGATTACACAAGTCAAATTCTAAACGAGGATATGAGTGAAATATCATCAAATATTTGTATCAATAATCAAATAAGAAAACAATTTCATCACACAGTGTGAAATAATATTCAATTGTAATGGAAACCAGTATGGAAAATAATCCCACTTTTAGTATATCAGTTCTCCCCAATAGGATAGGTAGATACTACCATGAATGAGCTAATAATGAATTATACACTATTCCTTATGTCATGTTTATCATTTCTAAATATTAATAGAAACATAAATTAAACCAATCCTACATTAATAAAACTTTTAATATCATATCTTGAGTTACCCACATTGGTTCAATAATCCCATAAGTGACATAAACTAAGGTATGTCTCCCCATATGTCAAAAGAGATTGTTTAGTATTTAGGGTCTAATATTAATAATAAAGAGACAATGCCCACTTTTTTTAGAGTATAACACTAGAAAAAAATAAGAAACAATAAATGAATAATATATAATTATAAATGGAATTTACTAATATCACTGGATTCCCAAATTAGAGAATATAATATCATAATTTAATAGAAAAATCTTCCATTCAAAATTATGTGTCATGTGTCACCATGAAACCCCAAAACCAATTACAATGAAAACTCAAAAGTGGGTCCCAAAACACATCTAGTTCCCTCATCTATGTTCAATACACACACATCCATCTAACGCAAGGACTTTGCTTTTATCTTGTCAGTAAAATATTATATCTATTCTAAGATAGACCAAATAGATAGAGTAGGGTGTGAGTAAAACATAGCAGGCCACAACCAAAGGCTTCTAAAACAATATACATTCGACATTTAATTTAGTTGTATTAATTATTAATTAATTTAAAAATTTAAACAATTTAAACATATTCAATTACTAATTATATAAAATGATAATACCCTTGGGCTCCAAATGACACTTAAACCCTATCATATATATGAATTCCATTATCACCATTAATTATTCATAAAATAATTACATTGTTTCTATTCATATATCATAATAAATGTCTGAATAAATCTATTAACACACATCATTTTATAATTGAATACCACTGGAACCAATCATATTTCTTAATACATGACTAAATAAAAATTTTACGATTCATCATTTCATTATTTAATGTCATTGTTTCCATTAATATTTAATTATACCTTACTGAATTCCATTGTGAACATTTTTAATTTCATAATTGAATTCCTTTTTTTCAATTTATATTTCATAATACATGATTTAATGCTACTATTATCATTCATCCTTCAATAATTCAACATCATTATTAACTTTTATATTTTATGTCAAATATTTCTAAAAATACAATTGATTTATTTAACAATTAAATTATAACTCTCCATAACTCCTTATTCATATCATTCCATCAATAACTAAATAATTATTTCATTACTCAAATCCCCATAATTATTTCCCATATTAATTAATCACATCAATATTATTAATAAATTCCCCATTTGATTAAACACTTAAATTTCATTACTAATGAAAAAATTATTTCATCACACAAATAAACCTAATTAATCAGTTAATTTATTAATTACATCAATCCCATTAATTAACTAATCAATTATTTTTTCACACTCTAAAATACCATTGAATAATGGATGATACAGGTGGTAGTAGATAATTCCATAATCTTGGCATTCCTGAAGGTTTTGAGAATAATATTACAGCTACAATTCCAAAGGATCCATACCTGGAAGACCATGTAGGTCATAAGTATCTATTCCATCATGAATTTAAAAGCCACATGTTGAGGATCAGGCCAAAAATAACAATCTTCTTGCAATGAGGGGAGGTAGTCAATTATGCAGTCAATCCCTTGTTTTCTATTTATCTCATTCACACTTGAAGGATTATTCATAAAGAAAGAATAGATCACATGAGTGAAGAAGTGGTGGATTTTGAAAAAAAATATTCAATGTGTGATGATAATCCATAATTTTGAGAGTTCTTGTTCAGAATGGTGATATAACATATACATTCATTGATCTCAGGATGATGATTGATGATCATTGTGTATTTGGTTACAGGATGATGAATGGAATGGGATCCAGTTATTTCAATGTTGTCATTCTTTCTGATGACCTGAATAGATGAGACAAAGTTATTGTTCTTCATGCATGCGTCCTGGCATATTATGAATCCAAAAATTAGACAAATTTTTTGATCGAGACACGGTAAGGAACACTCTAAATATGTATAGTTCTATATTTTTATGGTGAACGAGATTTATTTTCACCCTAACATCTTACAGGACATTTCCTCTACCATGGAGAATCTACTTTAGAAGGATCGAAAGACTAATAACACAATTTTCATGCACTATGTGAGAATTAAATTAGAAGTAGATATATTAAGAACACTTTTTGAAGAAGTGATTCTAACCAAAAGAGTTGATAGTTAAAATTTGATGAACCTATATATAATAAAACTAGGGTTTTTAAATAATTGTAATTTCATTGGTCATATACACTACGACTATAATATGGATATGGAATTATCCTCTTTCAAGATGGAGGCGAATGAGGTTTCCAACTGCTATTAATAGAAGGAAATGAAAACATTTCACCTCAAAAACATAGTAGTAAGACCATTACAGGTGCCTCCAACATTAATAATTATAATTATATCCCCATGGATGTAAATCAAGGATATGAATTTCATAGTGATGATAGTGTTCTGACCTTGTAGTATGCACATCCAAAACTCGTTGATGACACAAGACTCACTCTAGTGGAAATTCAGAAACATGTATGGAGTTGCAGGCTCCAACCCAAACTTTTAACAATGTGGAAAATTCCCTTTTGTATTTTCATTTAGGTGATACTCTTGTGACACTAATAGAAGGTAATTTTCGGGAATACATTTCTCATGCACCCCCAAAAGAGGACTTTGATATTTCGTCCTCCACACCCATTTACCTCACAACTGAAGGCACCAGAGTAGAGGATTCCTCCTCTGGGGGGGGGTGTTAGGAATCCAATTTTTTTTAACCATGGTGAGTTTTATTTTAATATAAATTATGTGGACATTACATCTCTTTGAAAACCTACTGAGAAACCCCTCTACAAGAGACATCATTTAGGGGTGTTCTGAGAATCTGTAGTAAGTCTACAAGCTTGCCTCACACTTGAGAAGCCCCCAATACACTTGGATATGGTGATGGTATTGAGGACGAACAGAAACTTACAGCCAAGGAAACACCTACATGGTGAATAATTGGACTAAATAAAACATGTTAAATCCATTCTCAAAGGTCCCTAGTTAAATGTTTTAATGGAGAATCACACATTCAGTGCAAGCACCTAAACCCATAAAAAACATGTATATGCTTACTCAATTATGGGGTGCATTTTGGGATTATGAGGCCAAGGAAGAGGCTCCATAGTCTTCCATATAGACTAAAATGGTTATCATAGGGGATTTTGGTAGTATCGAGTCCCTGAAAATAGATTCCTTACCACATACATAGATAAGGAGTGGTAGAAAAAATTTTATATGGCATGATGGAAAAACAATTTAGCACCTATTACTAGAAGAAGGGACAATAAAAAATGATGAATTTTTATTTGAATTTCCAAGGACTTGTTAACACCACTAATGGCCTGAGCATTGAGGCGCATTATTTTGTCAAATAATCTAATTCTCATTGGTATTTTTGAATAAAATATATTTTTTTCATTTGGAAACACTTTATGTGGTCCTCCTAAGTCTATAATTTTGTTTATTTTAATCTCTATAGAAATGGAATGGATCACCTATGGATTCTCAAAGAAAAGAGCACATAAATGGTAATTTTAAATTTGTGAGGGCAGTGTATTACTACGAACTTGTGTGTTACATGACTTGTTGTAAATTTCAACATTAGGTATTCCTCAACATCATATATCAGAAGGAGATATCTCCAGAGAGAGTTAGGAGTCATATCAGAGAATGAATCTCAAAATGGGTGGTGATGGGTGATTTTATCACTATCCTTTTACCTCATGAAAAAAACTAGAGACAATTTTAATAGGATAATTGCCAGTGAATTCATTGAATGTATAAGTCAATGAATCTTCACTGAGGCCCCAATTTCTGGAAGAAAATCACATGAAGGAGGTTCACTTTTAATGGAAGGCATGCAAACAGGACTGCGAGACACTTTGTTCAAATGGATTAAAAAAGTACCATCAATGAGATTTCAGGGAATACCTTTCCCAAAAATCACTATGATCACTACCCAATTGGGTTTGAGATCTCCAGCATGGAATTTTCATCCCCTCTATGTTTTCATTTCAATAATGGATGGATTACCATTCCCAGTTTCAGAGATACTATACTAGAGGCTCGAAAACTCAGCCTAGTAGGCATACCTCTTCAAAGGCTCATGGAGAAATTAATGCTTACAAATAAGCTCTTATGATGGTGGAGAAAAAAACTCCCATTATAAGATATAACTTGTTTTCCAGCAAGCTGAACAACACTGTACATGGATTTTGAACACGGTTCAGATTCAAGGAACTCTTTCTAGGGAGAAAATTCTTTCCCACACGAAGAATCATGATGTTCTAACTATCAAATAGAGGTTTGATAGGGGACTCATAAATTTTAATTGTCTAATTAAAGGAGACAGAAACTCAAAATTCATCCAGATAATCCACAGAGATTGGATAAATATGATATTGAGTCATTCCATTATCATCAATGAACACTTGTATACCATGGAAAATGAGATTTCTCAAGATTTTTTTTGAGGAATATAGTTGTCACTACAATTATTATTTTTACAATAACACATAAAATATGGTTGGGAACATTTCCACTAGTATTGAGGATCTATAGATTCAATTACTTTATAGGGCGATAGAGAGAGATGAAATTAGGAAATAATTTTATTTTATAAACATGCAGAGTACTTTTGGACCTGATGGTTTCCCCAAAATGTTTATTTATGTCATATTTAGAATTTCACTGGGAATATTGGGTTAATAAAGAGAGATATATTTTTTTCGGGATTTTCTACCATATATAATCAACTCAAACATCATTTCTATGATTCCCAAGAATGAAAATGCAAGATACATTAATTGATTTCATCTAGTTTCCATTAGTAATACCGTTAATGTGATCATTATCGTGATTCTACTGTCTATATTGATAGAAATTGTTCATGAAATTATTTATCAAAAAAAATATTTATTTTTTTTCATAATATTTATACAGAATTTTTTTTTCACAATGATAGAGAGATTCCATATCCTATGGAAGAAAACAAAATAGATGAATATTTCCCTCAAGATTGATTTTTCATTTGCTTTTGTAACACTTAAATGTAATTAACTATTTAAATAATTACAATGTTTTGTTTTTCTTCCACCATTTTCGGTTTAATAAGATGATTCTATCATCCAAAATGATGTATACTCTCATTAATGGCACCCAAATAGTATAGTTTCCATGCACCATGGGATTTAGAAATAGTGACCCTATATTCTGGATCTTATTTTCTATTTTCATTCATTATCTGAGTAGGTGTATCATTTTCCATTCCCATGTTGGTCTTTTACAACATATTAATGTCATATACAATATATCCATCCCCTCTTGATTGCTTTTTAATTATGGCAATTTCAATTTTGGAGGGAAACAAAGGGAACCATTTCCATTATTCATGATATTTTTTTTATTTTTAAATAAGTAGTAGGGAATGTAATAATATTGGGAAAATAATTTCTTGTATTTATAGATGGTCCCACCTTGTGGAAGGGAAAAATGAGTAGAAAAAGGGCCTATTGTCCGGAGTGGAACCCTCCCTTTGACTTATCATAGTGTGCAACTCATTTGCGACTATGTGAAAAGAAAATCTCTTAGATGAATTATCATTAGAATCATCAATAAATTGACCACATAGAATGGGATGTCTTTGTCCAAGGCTATAAGAATGTGCCTCATGAATTCAATTATTAAATCAATGGTTCTATACTTATCTCTAAATAAGTGGAATCGTGGCCTTATCAAGGTAATGCAATGAATGATATAGAACATCAAATGGATTAGGTCCTAATATGAAATAATGTTTATTAATTTCTCTAGTAAGGGGAGTGACAATCCTATTGAGATTGTTGAAATATTTAACATGGAAATGTGAATATTCAATGTTAAGATGTTTGGAAAATTAACAAGTAATATACTTACTACCAAGTAACCCTCTTGTTATTTATTAATTTTAAATATTAGGTATAGGTTTCTAAAAGGATTATATAATTTTCATAGATCCTTTGTGCCGACCTCAATTAGATCATTATATAATGAAAAATTGAAAAACAATAAAATGAACTTGAAAAGGAATTTGGTCCTCAACTACTAGAACACATGTTTTCTTGACTCTCCCATTTGGGATAGAATGATTTTCCACATAGTTCAAATGTAGAGGGAATTATCATTGTCCGTGGTACACTATATCACACTAATCATTGTACCCATGCTGATTTTTTTAGAAGTTCAAAATGTTTCCTTTATGAATGTTGAAACACTTGTGTGGAAAAATCGTGTCAATTTCCACATCAATCACAAGTATTTTTAGATGATAAATATTGAATTCTCAACAATGTTACTTTCATGGATTTCTCCATTCAATGTATGATTCATCCGGCCTTCATGTTTCAGTTTTTTATATAAACTATGCACGGGGAAACTGACCACTTATGACCAGATGAGAATATTTGGGAAGTGTATTTCTCCTACTTTATATCTATGCGTTAGGAATGGTGTGGGAATTACTCACTATTTAATTGAATTCCATTTCATGGTATCCTTATGGGAGTATGTGGGTCTCATTTATGGGATGAAACTCAGCACTATAAATATCTGGAAAGGTTATTCGAAAAAAAATATCGCACTGGTCAGACTAACAGGGTTTATCATCTGCTGCTAGAGGCCAATTTATGGATATTTACTACCATTTGGAGGGCCTGAAATTTGGGGCTTTTTGCAGTGCAGATGCCTTCCATGCATTCCAGAATCCTCCGGATGCACCATGAGATCCATGCTGCTCCAAATAGTTAGGCAGGTGTGATGCATAATGATATTAATGATATGAATATCCATAGGTTATTAGGAGTTTCACAACAGAAAAATACACCTCTTATTCTAAAATCTGTTCAATGGAGACACCATATTGGGTCATGGATGAAGTTTAACATCGATGGTTCTACATCAGGCATACCAGGACTAACACGATATGATGACATATTTCTAACACATCATGGGTTTATTAATTGATGTTTTCTTCATTTATTGAAATTGGGACAACCTATGAAAAAGAGTTGTATGAAATCACAAACATGGTTGTGTATGATGTTCATCAAATATTTCATTCCTTATTGATCGAATCAGACTCTGACAATTTGGTCATTTCTTTAAAAACAAATGAGGAATTAACAATGGAAGATACTATTCCATTGGGTTCAATATATGAGGGTTCCCGTCAACATTTCCATCATATATCAAATGCATATAAAGAGACCAACTAGGTGGAAGATGCCTTATCAATGATGGTGATCCTGGAATCAAATACAATGTTCCTGTTTAGAACACATGAACACGATAGAACTCATGTAAATGATAACATGTGTGGTGTGGTTATTTCCAAGATGTGCAAGCTCGCATTTAACTCATGATCATGTACTTTTATTTACATTAACATTAACAAATTTATTGTATCAGTATTTCATGGATCCTAGACCTTCCTTGTTAATCTTATAAAAAAACCAAATAATCCCATAATTAATTCAACATTTTGTTATTCAATATCAATAATACCAATATCCCATAATTAATTCAGTAATAAACTATCCCATTCATGCAAATCAAAATCTCAAAATTTAATTGCACAATTATTTATTTCAATTAAATCAATTTCAATTATTCTTCAAAAACCAAAATTAAATTTTCTAATAATTAATTCATAAATTATTTAGTCATTATTAAAAAAAGAATAATTAATTAAATTAATTAAATTAATTATATCTTTTAGGAAACCCAATTTACAAAATAACCCTAGTAATTATATAGATACATACACAAATTTCAATCATGGTTATGGTATTAGAATAATAGGCCACCTATGTAATGACCCAATGTTTCATTAACATAAATCCATCTTGATATAATTAAATGACTCTTTATGTTTATATAAAAATTAAACTTCTTTGGGTTTATATTAAGAATTTCGACCATTGCTAATGTAGTCGTTGAACAGTGATCACATTATTAGTATAAATACAGGTCTTTAACAAATCCAATTTACTCAGACAAAGGAAGTGA
Source organism: Viscum album (assembly GCA_963277665.1). Taxonomy (NCBI): domain Eukaryota; kingdom Viridiplantae; phylum Streptophyta; class Magnoliopsida; order Santalales; family Viscaceae; genus Viscum; species Viscum album. Next base: position 838,094,238 of record OY728138.1, read on the forward strand.
TGGCCTCATCAGGTAGAATTGCCACATATGAAGCCCATTTTTTGGATCTCTGAAAAGAGTTGGAATCCTTGGGCTTCGCTATTGACCAAGCCCAAGATGATCTTTATCATGTAAAGATCGAATGGGACCGTCTACGGGAAAAGTGGATGTTGATAGAAATTACCACCTGAGCGATGATATCCGAGCCACCCCAAGAGTCTGTCACCATCACACACCTTACCCTTAGGTCTTATGCAGCTATTTTAAGGGGTTATGTAATAAATCGCTAGTACTATGTTCATTTATATTAATTTTGTATATAATATTGAATATACCTCCTTGTCATTTTGTTGATACATTGTAAATAGTTTTTAAAGTACTAATAGTATATTTAGTTGTTATTTAATTAATAATTATATTTTTTTAAATTAAGGGATTTTAGAATTAATTAAAATTTTAATAAAATATTATTATTATTAATAAAATAATTTTTCATAAATATAAATGATCTTATAATTTTATAAATGCAATTATAATTTTTATTACGATTTAAAATCCATTCTGTCAAAACCTATGAATTTTCGATAAATGTCAGTTTTTATTTTCATAGTGAAAATTAATATATTTAAAAAATTATTTAGATAAAATAAATGTTATTTATAGAATCAGGATGTTGAAATTATCCAACGGTGAATTTTTCATAACTTTCTGAGAAAGTCAAATTTATGGGTTAAAATTAAATACCGTTTAAATATATAATGTGTTTTATGACATCATAATGATCCAATAGTGATGAAATAAAATACTATAATATTTACGTTCGGCTAATATATGTCTTACCATTAAAAAAATGTGATTTTGGGTTTGTTTGGATTACTTTTCAAAGCATTAGTGGTCCCCTCAATACTTATTAAACACATTGTCTTTTTAAATTGTTTTCCATGGTAGTGTGACTCACATCCACATAATAAAACCTATTATTTTAATATTTCAGACATTGACCTTATAAAATAATTTTTTCATCTTCCCTTGGCCAAAATCCATGGGCAAAAACCATGGTACGGTTTGTGGTTTGGATTAATTTAATATAAGTGTTCCCAAACATAAATAATAATGAATTCCCTCACCCTTCCTATATAAACCCACCCAACCTACCACTTCCTCCTCACTCAAAGCCATTGGATTTCGTCCAACCTCTACCCTACTCTCTCTAGATTCCTCCCAAGGTTCCCCAATCTCCCATGAATCCTCTCAGAAGCCTCTCTCTACCATTTGGAAGCACACATCCAAGTAAGTGTTTTTTATTCCTTTCTCAATTTTCTCAATTTTTTTTAAGTTGTTTTTCCATTTTATGTAAAATTATGAATGTTGGGGTATGGTTTCACACCTCCCTAATACTTCCATATTTAATTTTTAATCATGTTTGATGCCTTTCTCTCTCATTCAATACCTTCCATGTACACCCATTACTATGCAGAAATTCCGAAAGGAACGTCTCTCTCCTCATTTACATTCAAGCAATAATTTTGTATCATGAATCTAAATTCCATTACAATTATATGGACATGTATCTATATTACCAACTTACTATCCATTTCATGTATATATGATAAGACACCCCTTTACCTCTCATCAACCATTTTTTTGATGTCTTATGTCAAGCCGTTACGCTGCCGAAATTGCAAAAAAAAAATTAAGCCAATGCCATTGTGTAGTGAATATCATTCATGTTTCTCCATCAAGGGTATTCACCTTTATGCACAATTATTTATTTATAATAATGTTTAATGTATGAATTATAAATTAATTTATCATGGAATAAATTATTATATTTTATGAATCAATGTTTTTTGATCCATGTGGCACACTTATGCATGAAATGAAATGATTAAGAAGGGTGTTCCCTTATAGCTCTCCAATGCATTGGTTAAAGTATAGTATCATGATACGTCATGTGCAATGAGTTTTGACTAATGCTAATTCAAATGAAATAGGGGTTTACTCATGCTTTATGTGCAATGAGGATTTAATCATGCTCTATGTGCAATGAGCCTTGGATCATGATAATTCCATGTTAAGTGTTGTTGCCACATTCCCATGTTATGATTATCATGCTTTATCATGCCTTTATGTTCATGAATATATTATGCTCTATTGATATTCCTATTTTCTAACATGTATTGTACTCCTCATGTTATTCCATGTGTACTCCCTTAATGGGCTTTATAGCTCACCCTTTTCATATTCATGTACTCAGGTTATCCCATGCAATGCAAAGTATGAGGGAATGTAGTGGTCATGTAAATGAAGTTTTCAATAAAGATGTTGTATTTCATGTTTTAAGTTTTTATGTAATTATCCTAAGCCCCAAAGACACTAAACCTCTCAACCTTGTTTGTTGTATCAAGAGGAGTTTTATGTAATAAATCATATTTATGTTTGTAATAAAATCAGGGTTGTCATAGTTGGTATTAGAGGATAGGTTTAGTTATTTTTTGGGATTAGGATTAGATAACCCTAGTAAAGCCTTAGAGACAAGAATAAGTTTAATAAAAACATCCCTATGTTTTGGTGAGTATTGTGTATGTTGTTTATCAATCAAATACATACCTATCTGGATACGAGCAGGTAGATGTGGCTCTAGCACAAATGTATCCTAGGGGTAAAACCCAAAAACATCGCTTTGAGCTAGACTCGAACTCGAAATGGTGGACGAAAATGGGCCTTACTGTAATATTTGTTATGAAACTCTTGGGAGATATTATTTGGTTAATTCACAAGCTTAGTATGAACCCATATTAATGGAATTAAAAAAAATTGGCCCTAATAATATATGTTAGAATGTAGATCATGAAAAGCCCAGATTGAAGCCTATAGACTCATGTGTTAAGGAAATAAAATTATATTTATATGTCATAAACTTTTGTTTTTCGGATTACCCTTTATGTGTTACCCCTAACTTTCCTTTTATTCCCACCAGTAACCGGTAATAGGTGGACTCGGGATAACAACCATTGTGAAGATTAGTTTGAGGACTATACTAATGAGATGCCCAATCCAATGGGATCGAGAATCAAAAACATTGTCATGCTTCTCTCTCAGCTAACTCATGTTTTGAATAGAAACACTGGTCAAGAGGAACATTCAACCCCCCCCCCCCCCCCAGGAAATAACAAGTCTCTATCGAGAGCTTCATGAGACAAAGGCCTCCTACATTTAGTGGATCATCTGATCCCACGATCGCTGAACAATGGATCAACTCCATTGAAATGAACTTCTCTATCCTTCAATGATCTGAACAAGAGATGGTTCTCCTGGGAGCTTATCGTTTGGAGGGTGAAGCAAATAAATGGTGGATGTTGATAAAAAATACGAATCCTGAGGAGGAGATCGAGGTATTGGAATGGAAGGATTTCAAGAAGACGTTTTTCGATAAATATTTACCATGAACCCTTTGTCTTAAGATGGAAGGTGACTTCCTTTCCCTCATGAAAAAAGATGAGTAATATATTGGAGCGTACTATAAAAACATCACAAGGCTTGAACAATACGCTTCCAGCTTTGTCGTTACCCCTGAATGCCAAGTTAACCGCTTATTTGGTGGGCTGAAGCCTAGCATGTAGAAAGCATTTGCAATCCGTCACTTAGACAGCTATGAGGAAATTGTCTGATGTGCCCTCACGGTCAAAATGGAGATCGGGGAATCACATGGGTATCATGGGGACAAGAAGCGTAAGGTGGACTTAAATACTGGTGGTCCGATTGATAAATCCAACGATGCTAAGAAGATCCAGCACCCCACTTTCTAAAAGTGCGGAAAGAAGCCTCCTAGAAATTGCCTCAAGGGGATGAGGATATGCATTAAGTGTGGAAAAGAAGGGCACCTTGCTGTTAACTGTCGGCAAGAAAGAACTAAGGTTGCGATAGAGGAGAGGAACGCTCCGTTCGAACCTCAACGCATTGTTGAATGCTATAAATTCAACCAACTGGGTCATTTTTCAAATTAGTGTTGTAATCAAAGGGTTTTCAGAGGTAATGAACAACCTCCAAGGCAGCAAGGAAGAGATTTTTCCCTCACTTCTGCCGAATTGAACCCTGACAATGAAGTGGTGATAGGTACGCTAGTTATTCATTCACGAATAGAGAACATACTTTTTGATTCAGGTTCTAAGCATTCTTTTATATATCGAATGTTCAGTAGAACAATCCTAGCACCACCACAATCCATGGAAGTAAAGATGTCGGTGAGTACGAAAAATGGGGAAATAATTTCTTCCCATAAATATAAGTCCTCCCCTGTTATAATCTATGGATTGAATTTCCAAGCGAACCTATTCATACTCCCCCGAGTAGAATTTGAAGCAATTCTTGACATGGATTAGATTTCCTTATATAGAGCCAACATAAATTGTCGGGACAGGGAAATCAAACTTCATATGGGGAATCGACCCCCGGTTCTTTACAACTGTCAGGGGGAAGATGAATCTCCTTTAACTCCATCATCTCAAGTATAGATATTACTGCCTTATGAGAACGTGAATCTGGGACATATGATTGAGTCCATGGAAGAAACCATCCTTGAAGAAATTCCTATTGTGAGGGAATTCGCGGAAGTGTTTCCCAAGGAACTGCCTGGTTCTCCTCTTAGAAGAGATATTGAATCCTCAATTGAACTTATACCTGGGGCACTACCAATATCCAAGACTCCATATAAAATGGTTTTTGTGGAACTTGATGAGATGAAGAAACAACTACAGGATATTCTGGATAAGGGGTTTATACGCCCAAGTGCTTCACCATGGGGTGCACCAGTCCTCTTCGTTAAAAAGAAGGATGGGTCAATGTGGCTTTGCATCGATTATCATGAACTTAAAAAAATCACGATAAAGAACAAGTATCCTATTTCACAGATCAATGACTTGTTTGATCAGCTGCGTGGAGCACAATAATTCTCCGAGGTAAATTTGCGAGCATGATATTATCAAGTAAGGGAGAAGAAGGAATATTCCCCAAAGACTTCTTTTCGTACAAGATACGGGCACTATGAATTCATAGTAATACCTTTCGGACTCACTAATGCTCCATAAATATTCATGGGCTTGATTAATAGAGTCTTTAGAGATTACCTCGACCAATTTGTGGTTGTCTTTATAGATGATATTCTAATATACTCTAAAACCAAGGAGGATCATGAGGATAAATTAAAAATTGTACTGGAGACTTTGCGCAAGGAGAATTCCTATGAAAAGAACATAATGTGTGAGTTATGGTTAAAGGAGGTCTCATTTTTGGTCCATATCATCACAAGAAATGAGATATATCTAGATCCCTCCAAAACAGATGTGATTGAGGGATTGCTGAGGCCAACATCGGTAACAAATATCTGTAGCTTCTTAAGGTTAGCTGGATATTATCGACGATTTGTGAGGAATTTCTAACGATTGGCCAACCCACTTACCAAGCTAACTCGGATGGGAGTAATGTTTGGTTGGACTGATGAATGTGAAGAAATATTCAAGTAGGCTTATCACTGCGCTCATGCTCACTTTACCAACAAGTGGGGAACTTTGTGTTGTATTCAGTGACCCTTCGAACAAGGGCTTATGTTGTGTGCTGATGAAGAATGACAAAGTGGAATCCTATGGCTCAAGGCAGTTGGAAATCCATGAGAAAAACTATCCAACACATGATCTAGAGTTGGAAGCAGTGATCTTTTCCTTGAAAATCTGGCTACATTATCTCTATGGGGAGAAATTTGAGATATATACTGACCACAAGAGTCTTAAAAATATATTCACACAGAATGAGCTTAATATGCACCAGAGAAGGTAGATAGAGCTCATCAAGGATTATGATTGTTCAATACATTGCCACCCTAGGGAAGCGACCAAGGTGGCAGATGCCCTAAGTAGAAAGGACCCAGCTATTCTATCAACGATAATAATTGAGAAGGATCCAATCTGTTTAGACTTGATGAAGATGAACATGGGAATCATAAGGAAGGGAATATCATCAATCCATTCACAAATGATTGCTCAACCATCTATTTTAAAAATGTTAATGGATTCTCAAAAGGATGGTGTGGGAATTCAAGAAAAAGTTGAAGCTATCGAAAAAGTTAAATCCTCTGTGTTTAATGTTAATGAAGAAGGAATTGTGCGATTTCGGAAAAGACTATGTGTTGCATCGAGTCCGGAGCTGAAGATGGAACTTTTTGAGGATGTAGATAGTAAAAATTTATCTATTCATCCCGGGACCACAAAGATGTATTGAGATCTTCGAGAAAACATTTGGAGGGATAATATGAAGAAGGAGATCATTGAATATACATCAATGTGCCTGGTGTGTCAGCATGTGAAGGCAGAGAGGCAGAAGTCTAATTGGATGATGCAACCATTTCCCATACTAGAATGGAAATGCTATAACATCACCATGGACATTGTCACAGGACTTTGAAGGACATCCAAAGACAACAATGCAATTTGGGTTTTTGTGGATCATCTTACAAAGATTGCACACATCATTGTTATTCGGGAGGATTTCAGTTTGGATCAACTAGAAATGATATATATTAGGGGTTTGGTAAGGTTTCATGGAGTACCACTATCTATTCTATCATACCGAGATCCAAGATTCACCTCTATGTTTTGGAAAATTTTTCAACATGCTCTGAATACTGAACTGAACATCAGTACGGCTTATCGTCCTCAAAAAGATGGCCAATTCGAGAATACTATGAAATCACTTGAGGACATGTTGAGATCATGAAAAATGGACATTAAAGGAGGATGGGATCAACGAATTCCTCTGGTTGAGTTCTCTTATAATAATAGTTTCCACTCGAGCATCCAAATTGCAACATATGATGATCTGTATGGGAAAAGGTGCAGAACACTGGCATGTTGGGATGAGGTCGGTGAACGTAAGCTGCTTGGACTAGAAATGGTCAGGGAAATGGTGGAGAAGTTGAAAACAATTCATCAGCATATCAAGTAAGCGCAGAGTCAACATAAGAGTTATGCAGATAATCTTCGATGATACCTTGAGTTTAATGATCGAGACATGGTGTTTCTATGCATATCTTCGTGGAAGAAGATCATGTGGTTTGGAAAGAATGGGATGTTAAGTCCAAGGTACATCGTCCCCTTCATGATTCTTGATCGTATCGATGTTGTGGCCTATCAACTAGAACTTCCACCTACCATGGCCAAAGTTAATGATGTATTTCATGTATCCCTCTTAAGAAGTACATACCAGACCCTTCACATGTATTCTCTTCTGAGGTGGTACAATTGGAAAATGATATTTCTTATGAGGAACAATCAGTGAAGATCATAGATCATAGAGAAAACGATCTACGAAATAAGACAATTCCCCTCATCAAGGTGTTATAGAGAAACCACATGTTTGATGAAGTGACTTGGGAATCAGAGAAAATGATGAAACTGAGTTACCCACGTCTGTTTTAGTGTGGGAAAAAGATAAATTTCGGGGGAAAAATTTCTTAATGGGGGAATATTGTAACAACCCAAAGTTTCATTAATGGAAATTAATCTTGATCTAATTAAATGTATCTTTATGTTTATATAAAATTTCAACTTCATTGGTTTTATGTTAAAAATTTTGACCGTTGTTCATATAGTCGTTGAACAGTGATCACATGATTAGTATAAATATAGGGCTTTAACATATCCAATTTTCTTAGACAAAGGAAGCGATGGCCTCATCCAGAAGAATTGCCCCACATGATGCCCATTTGGTGGACCATGGAAATGAAGTGGCATCCTTAGGCTTCGCTCATGACCATGCCCAAGATGAGCTTCATCATGTCAAGCTCGAACCAGACCGTTTACGGGTAAAGTGGAAGTTGATATAAATTACCACCCGGGCGATGTTATCCGAGCCACACCAAGAGACTGTCACCATCACACACCTTACCCTTAGGTCTTGTGCGACTGTTTTAAGGGGTTATGTAACAAATCGCTAGTACTATGTTCATGTTTATAATTTGTTTATATAATAATCAATATACCTCCTTGCCATTTTTTGATACATTGTAAATAGTTTTTAATGTAAAAATAGTGTTTTCGTAATTATTTAATTAAGAATTATATTTTTAAAAAATTAAGGGATTTTTGAATTAAATAATATTTTAATAAAATATTATTATTGTGATTAATTTAATTTTTATTAAATATAAATGCTCTTATAATTTTATGAATGCAATTATAATTTTTATTATGGTTTGAAAGCCATTTCTGTAAAAACCCTTGAATTTTCGATAAATTTCGGTTTTTAATTTTTAAGTGAAAATTGACATATTTAGAAAATTATTTAGATAAAATTAATGTTATTTCTAGAATCAGGACATTGAAATTATCCAACAGCGAATTTTTCATAATTTTCATAGACAGTCAAAATTTTGGGAAAAAACTAAATACCGTTTAAATATATAATGTGTTTTATGACATCATAATGACCCAATAGTGATCTAATAATATACAATAATCTTTATGATCAGAAAATATATGTTTTAAAATTAAAAAAATGGGATTTTGTGTTTGTTTGACTTACTTTTCAAAACATTAATTGACCCCTCAATGACTTATTAAACACCTTGTCTGTTTAAATTGATTTCCATGGGAGTGTGACTCACCACCACAGAAGAAACCCTATTATTTTTAGAAGTTCATAATTTGCACTTATAAAATATTATTGTAATCTTACCTTTTCCGAAACCATGTGCAAAAACCATGGGATGATTTGTGGTTTGGATTAATTTAATATAAGGGGTCCCAATCCTAAATAATAAAGAATTCCCTCACCTTTCCTATATAAACCCACCCAAGCTCCCACTTCCACCTCACACAAAGCCTTCAGAGTTAGTACAACCTCTGCCCTAATCTCTCTAGAATCCTCCCATGATCCCCCAATCTCCCAAGAATCCTCTCATAAGATTCTATCTAGCCTTTGGAAGCACACTTCCAAGTAAGGGATTTTTTTTCCTTTCTCATTTTTGTCAATTTTCATTAAGTTGTTTTTCCCTTTTAATTTAAATTATGAATGTTGGGGTATGGTTTCAAACCTCCATGATACTTCCCTATTTATGTTTTATTTATGGTATACCCCTTTCTATCTCATTAAATGTCTCCCATGTACAACCGTTACTATGCCGAAATTCTGAAAGGAACTTCTCTCTCCTCATTTACATTCAAGCAATACGTTTGTATCATTAATCTAAATTCAATTACAATTATTGGGACATGTATCCATATGACCCCCTTACTTTCCATTTCATTTAAATATGATGAGACACCCATTTCCCTATTATCAACCAGATTTATGAAGTCTTATGTCACGTCGTTACGCTGCTAAAATTGCACCGATTTTCTAAGCCAATGCCATTGTGTAGTTAATACCATTCCCATTTCTCCATCAAGGGTATTCACCTTTATGCACACATACTTATTTATTATAATTATTCATGTATTAATTACCAATTACGTTATCATCGAATAAATGATTATGTATGATGAATCAATGTTTTATGATCCATGTGGCACACTTATGCATGAAATGAAATGTTTAATAAGGGTGAACCCTTATAGCGCTCCAATGCATTGGGTAAAGTATAGTAACATGATACATCATGTACAATGAGTGTTGACTCATTCTAATTCATGTTCAATAAGGGATTACTGATTCTTTATGTTCAATGAGTATTTACTCATGATCTATGTGCAATGAGCCTTGGCTCATGCTAATTCCATGTTAAGTGTTGTTGCCACATTTCCATGTTATGATTATCATGGTTTTTCATGACATTATGTTCATGTTTCTATTATTCTCTATTGATAATACTATTGTATAAGATGTATTATACTAATCATTCCATTCCATTTGTAATCCCTTACTTGGCTTTATAGATCATCCTTTTCTTATGCATGTCCTCAGGTTATCCCATTCAATGCTCAGTATGAGGGAATATAGTGGTCATGTAAAGGAAGTTTTCAATAAAGATGTTGTATTTCATGTTGTATATTTTTATGTAATGATCCTAAGCCCCAAATACACTAATCCTCTTGATATTGTTTGTTGTATCAATTGATGTTTTGGGTAATACATCATGTTTATGTTTGTAATAAAAGTCATGTTGTCATAACCTACCTCAATTTGTTACTAGATGATCACTATATAAAAATCCCCAATTTGTGTGGAAAAACATCATAGAATGCGATCTGGATCCAAAACCCTTATTAAAGATAAAAAAAATATAACGTAAAACTATAAGTAAATCTAAAGAAATTTTAATTTCCTATAGGAAATATCATAACTTCTTTATAAATAGGAGGGATTGATGAGAGTGTAGAATAAACCACCAATGGATTAGATCCTCTTTCTGGGAGGGGAGCACATATATGATTCATACATTGTATCATGAATTAAAACTATTATAATGTATAGGAATATTTTTTGGAGGCTCATAAAGCTGGAAAAGTCATTTGGGTTGAGTTAGGTCTAAATATGTGTTAAAATGGGGGATTAAGAATTATTATGTATAAATTTCATGTGATTTAAACAAGAATGCATTCTTTTCTGCATAGGGAATAGAGATTCTTTACTCCATTAACTGTAAATATGTTCATATTCTTTGGGATTCAATGTTTCTCCTAATATGGTGAAACATTTGTCAAAATTGTGCTCTTTTTGTCTGAATATCATATTTCTTGATTCAAACTATTTGTTGGGCACTAGTAAATAAATTAGAATAATAATCCCCAAACATTCACATGGAAAATTCTATCAAAAATTTCCATTTTTCACCCAAACTCACCTAAAAAAAACTCCAATTAAAGAATCCACGAACAAATTAATAATGAATACCTAAAAACTGTCCTAATATATACCCAAAAAGGGTTTGGATCATACAAATATTCCTAAAAAAATTATTTATAAATGTGAATGGGATATGGTTTAAAATAACAAACATGGTATATTTATGTGTCACTTACCCTTTTATAGTATCAATGTTGCCACCTTTAGTGTAAAAAATGTTATTTTGGTTAGTGTCAAAAGGCTTAACGATGGTCAAAACGAATAGATAATGTTGAAAACTTCACCAAGGGTGTAGCAATATTATTGGATGAAAGTATTTATACTCCTAATATTTTCCTAAATTAAATCAATTTGGATACATTTTTAACTAATATTAATTTCATGTAATTTAATATTTATTTTAATATCATGTCTACCCCTCCCCTCGCATATTAAACTGATTCTCCCCTCTTATCTTTATCATTAATTCTGAGCACTCTATCTCTGCTAATACCTATGCAAATCAATAATAAATATCACTCCACGCATACTAGAGTAATATTTTGATCATAAAACCATCTTAGGATGAATTTTTCTATAAACATTATGAGTTTCTGTTAACAGGTATTATATTTCTTTATCTAGTGTATTCATTTTATTTTTTCATCAACTTACTATATATATTATTAAAAGAATTAATAGATAACACCTATATAATTATTTATTGATATTTATATGTTAATTTCATAAACTATATCTATATCTTCTTTAATCAAATGGGAAATGAAACTGTGTTTTAGGTGAATAGAAGAATATTTCCTCGAGAATAGATTTCATTTTTTTCAATCAAAACCTCTCAAAACAAGTTATAATGATGTGTTAATTTTATATTTATGATATTAATGATATAATTATATTTCAATTATGATATTATATCATCAATTTTCATACCATTACATTCAAGGAAAAATTATAACGCCATCCATTTGTTTATATGAATTGCCACCTCAAAAAAGCGAAGTGAGTAGTTTTTTCATTAACGCTTAACAAGTTTGTTATTTACATGTTTATTTAATAAAATTTTATTGCCTACATGATATAATTATCACTATATAAATATAAAATCATACAATATTTATTAATATAATTATGATATAAAAAAGTAAATGTTACATATATGTACATACAAACTATATCCTTCGTGATTTTATCATTTTCAATTTTCATAATCATAAGTATTTAATGGTTTTAAAATTAAATATAATATATAATGTGATATTAATTATATTATTTTTTAAGATTATGTAATAAACTCCTCAATGACCATGGTCATCATACAAAAATCATTTGGGATATAGGGTTTGAATATCATCAAAATGTTCATCATGAACTTAATTGAGTATGTTATTGTATGTGACAAAGTAATAAATATGATAAAAAGAATGATAAATGTAAAATAATCTCATTTGATGGTAAATAAAAAAATATGTTTTATATTCATTTATATAAATAAAATATATTAAGCGTCTAACATTATGAATGTAAATCATTAATTTAAAACCAAGTTTAAAATGATTTACTAATTTATTTTATAAACAATTTTATACAATGTAATTATAATTTAAATGAACATATTTATGTATTTTTAGGGATATTAAGGAATTATCAATAAAAATTCTAATTTTTTATAATTTATTTGAAAAAGAGAATCATTTTATGAATTGTTTGGAAGAAGTGGAAAAATTGATATTTTATTATATATTATATTGCATTATAAATAATTTCACTCATTATAACCTTTATCTGATGTTTATATTTCATCCTATGATATTCTATTTATTAAAATTAATGTCATATTTTAGAATTTCTGTTTATTTTTAGTGATGAAAATGTTTTCATTAAGGAAATGGGTATTCAAATATACAGATGTGTTTGGTATACGAGTTTTAAACATATTGTTAGTATAAATATAATGAAATGATTTACAAATAATTTTTTTCATTATATTTAAATGAGATTTATAAATGATGAGGTGTGATAACAATACATCTTATACAATTCTGGGTTCCCGATATTATTTATATAAATTTGTGGTCCTGATATATCTTATATGATACGTGGTCTCAAAATATCGTATATGATGTGTGATCCCCATTATAGCCATCAAATTCCCATGTTAATTGTCCTTGGATTCATAGGAATGATGGATGGAGTTTACCAGAGTGGTTTATCATATGGACATAATTGGGATCTAGTTATTGTAGACACGGGGTATGAATATAATTCTCTATTTTTCTTTAAATGGTTTTTTAATTTTATATGTATGAGTTTTAAATATATTAATTGGGTATAATGTTTTTATTTTTCATTTGAAATTGAATTGTTTTATTAACTCAAATGATATTTTAATAACGGTAATTTTTTTTGTTCTCATGAAATTCACTAGTATAAAGGATTTCATAGTTTTGTTAACTTATTTAAATTTTAATTCACATCATACAATTTGATATTTTTTCCACATGGTTTAAATGTGGACAATAATAAAGAATAATTAAAGATGATATTTTGGATTTTTTATGAAAAGAAAACATCTTTCACTTTAAAATTTTTATATTGATGGGAAAAATGATATATAAAACAAGTTTCATCATTTTAATAGAAGGGTTTTTTATGTAACAGTTATAACTTAATTATCTAAAACATTATACCTAAAATAACTTTTGGAAGGAAAGAATCTTAATTATTGCCTAATGACACAATAATATGTAATTGTAAATATTTTTTCATTATAGTTAGTATGGTTGAATATATTTTGATAAAATTAGAGGTTAAATATTGTTATTAATATATACTTTAGAGATTATAAATTATTGTTTAATTAATTTTATATTGAATTTAAGGACTACAATTTTTCTTAATATAATATATATATGTTCATAACGATATCAATATAGGAAAATATGAATCAATTTTAAGAGTTTATCACTATGAAAAAAAAAATCATTTAATGTTACACTCTTTGAAAGGATTTAAATTTAAATCAAAAATTTGTTGCAATTGTGAAATTTTCTATAGAGGACATAAATAGTAGTGGAATCCATTGTAGGGAGAGACAACTTTTTTTATTGAGGAAAATGTTAAAATACTAGAATTTCATGAATGAAAACTGACTTTATTTATGTGTATCTTAATATCTCGTAGTCTGTGAAGTATAGAATAATTATATATAAAATATATTTCTTGTTATGGGATGTTCATTTTTTCCAAAGGTGACACATTCTAGAATAAGTATTAGATTGTCCCATATTGTAAATTGATGTTATATTGAGTGTGGATTGTATTTTAGAATATCATTATAATATCGATTGAATATGTATTAATTTTATAATGAGTGATTTCAACACATTGATTACTTATAATGAATATAAGAACATGATTAATGATTGATGTGAAAGTTGCCTAGCTCTTGTTATTTAAAATAATGAAATTTTTTAGATTATTGATATTCTAGTTATGAATGAATATATATATATATACATGTATATATGTTTTTATGATGAATATTGTAGTCTAATTCCTTTTCAGGAATATGTATTTACTAATCAATTAGTTCTTAATGTTATTCTAGTTTCAAATCCCCAATTTCAATTGGAATAATTTGATGTCTATGAAATAAAAATATTAGTTGTAGGATTTTATAAATTCTGGGTACAATAATCTAATCATCTCCACATATGGTTCACCTATATTATTTGATAAATACATTAATTGGTAATAATACATTTCAATGGTTATAAAATCATGAATAATGATTTTATTAATTAAAACTATATTTCTTCTAATATTTATTATTTGGTTGATCAAAAATGTGAACCTAGTACATTTCAATGATTAAAACTTTTTCATGATAAGATCAATTTGACTTGATGGGGGAATATATTTTGAATACATTATTTCAAAATGGATACATCAATTATGAGTTGAAGATATCCTATTTGGTTTATCTAATCAAAGAATTCTATGGATAGACATTATCAATAGAGTTTTTCATAGAAATTTAGATATATTCTTTTTTGTGTATATTGAAGATATATTGGCATATTCTATAATTTATGATTATAAATGTAATAGCAAATTATTTTCATAAAATCCATAAAAGATATTTTTTTGGTAAAATTAGTAATATTTTATTTTTATTATGAATAAATTGATTACATTGATTTATTTTTTATATTGATTCAATAACTATTGAACGTGAATATATAATGATGATAAATAATGTAAAATCTATAAAATGAAATATATATATATATATACAGTTTCCTCATATTAATGGGTTAATACTATCATTGTTTTGAAACAATTTCTTATTGGTCGATTCTATTAATGAGTTTATCATTAAAAATAGAAATCTTCATATGGTTAAATGTATGGGATGATTGTTTTTAAAGATTTAAAATAATATTGTCATATTTTCTTGTTCTTTTAACTTACTCTAGTATTGGTAAATCATCTATATATAGTAATCATTCACTAATGGGACGTGGTTTTATATTGATACAAAAAAAAATATTGTTCTTCGCATCATTTAAAACCCCATGACTTTAATCATTCTACGAATTATCTAATAATAGATTTATTATTATTATTTATAAATATAAATAATTATTTAAATGTCTTAAATGGTGAATTATATATTAATCCATTGATTTTTAATCATATATTCACATAATTGGAACAGAAAATGATGCATAGAATATGGCTACAACTGATCAATGATTATGATGTTTCAATTCATTACTATACTAGATAATAAAAAATGAAATTATCCATTATTTAAATAAAAATAATCATTATTTACATTTTATTTGGTTGATTTTTTAATGGATTTAATAATTTTTTCCCTTGAAATTATTTATGTAGAAACATCCTCTATTTTTTATTCAACTTCATTATAGAATCTTTCAAAAAATATTAAGGTATATTATGAGTTCCATGATTTATATGAAAAGGTGGAATTGGTACCTAAACTTATGTTACCAATATTTTACAACAAAAAGGAGTCTTTTATGAGTTATGGAAGAAGATTATGTGTTCCTCTTTATTCCAAAATGAAGTATGTATTTTGTGTAAAGATCAAAGTAACATATTTTTACATCATCTAGAAATCATGAAGATATACATAGACCCTCAAGGTAAAAATTAAATATGGGATTTAAAATTTTTATTGGTTTACATTTTATATATTAATAAATTTAATTACACTTTAAATAAACATCATTTTAACATATTTTATAGAATTTCATGTCAGACTCCTTATTTTTTGGATGATGTGGGAGAAATAATGATTATGGGTTCAAAACTATAAAAAGGAATTTTTGTAACGGTTACAGTTATTATTTAGTATGTGAGTATTCCTCGGTGTAGGTAGAAAATTTTATAAAAAGTTAGTGGAATTCTCATTCATTTAGAGTAGTTGATCATTTTAATAAATGTATCATCTCTAGGGAAACATGTTATCCATGTTTGGTAAAAACAAGATGATATGTCCATGGTTAATTAAAAAAATTAAATCATGGGGAATGCTGGATTACATTACTAATGATTGAAAAATCCTTTATGATTATCCAATGTATATAACATATTTCAATTTTTTAGGTTATAAAAATATTTTTCTAATTAATCTCTTATTTTTAGGTTTAAAGTTGTTCAGTTGGAAGACAAAATTAATTATTAGGAATAACTAGTATGTTCTCGAAGATTTATTAATTTTTTGGTATAAGGTAATTCATCAACTTATGTTTTATTGAAAAAACTTATATGGCTAAAGAAGCAACATGGGAACTAAAAAATAATATAATTGAAAATTTCACCCAGTTTTTTAAGAAATAATCAAAATTGTTAGGATGTAATTTATAAAAGGTGTTATAAATATAAAACCCCTAGTAAATTTTATTTATCATCCCAGGTAAATGAAGAATAATAGATTTTCATATTTATTAATATTTGTGAATTAAATGTTAATTTTACTTTAAAAGGGTTTCTATGTTCCACAGCGTACCTGATACGCAACAACAGGATTCATTGAAATCTTATGTTGCATACAAATAATATAATATTATTATTTTAAATGGTAGTTAAATCTTTGCCGTTGTATTGGAGGGAACGAACAAAACAAACTACAATATTATTATACATGTTTTTAAATGTATTTACATTTATCCAATAATATATAGAGGCATACAATATGATTGAATTTAATTTTAAGCGTAATTTAAATTAAAAGGTTGATTTACCTCTTTTTAATGGATAACCCTCATTAAATCTAGTTTAGGTTGCCTTAATACATTAAAATTGACCATATAAAATCCCCTTTAATAATGGGGACATCAAAATTTACTTTGTGTAAATTTATGGTTTTTTTAGATAAAGTTCATTTTTAATGAATAGTGAAAATATTGTATTTTAATTTAATACTATGTTTTAATATAATTTATTTATATGGTTATATTATCATTTTAATTGGTTTTAAAGTGTAATTATAATATTTTTTACCATTTAATCCAATGTTGGTCATTATAATTAATTTCACTTTGAAATTGGACATTATGAATTGTCAATCTTTTGATAAATATTTTAACTTAAAAACACCCTATTTGTTTTAACAACATGAATAAATTTTAAATTAATTTATTCCAATTATATGTATTGAATTTAAAAAAATATAATTCATTTTTTATTTCACTATATCAAATAATTCTTAGGCTGAATTTTTGTTATTTTTCTGAAAAACTTCAATTTTTTATGAATAGTGAAACCACTTAGTAGTAGTTAAAAAACTGACTTTTTCATATAAATGAAATTTTACCACTTATCTGAATTTAATTTATAAAATCCAACATACATGGTTGTTATTATTAAGGTAAATTTGGTTCAATATGATGAATTTTTTTTGGAGAAATATAACTTTTGACTTCTATTTAAAGTGGCTAAAGGTAAATAGGCTAATTCATGGTAAAAAGAATATTTTAATAACTCAAACAAACCATAACACATGTCCTAAACATATGGGAATATTAATGTCTGACAATGGGCATCATTGGGTATATTTGGGTCCCCATGGATCCACTTATGAAATAAAATGAAACTTTATATTAATTAATGTAATGTAAAGGAAAAAATGACAAAAACAAATATCTTTTATTAAATTAATTTCTATATGGTGTTATATAAGTAATAATTTTGACTATAAATATTAATCGTAAATATATGAATATTTCCTAAATCCTTATATTTTTTTAATAAAATTTAGACATCAACTAATTTAAATTATTTATGACACAATAATGATGCAGTATTTACGTCATTAATAAATTATTTAAATAAATAACATTATAATGATTAGAATATTATCCAAAAAATTTCCAATTCTATTTGGATGATTTTATTTAGAATATAAGTCATATTATATTCGACTTTAATTATTTTTGGACCATTAGAAACCTAATTTCTTTATATAATAAAATAATATTTTCACACATTCCTAAAGATCTCATCCTCTCCCTTATAAAAGGAGGCAACTTTAACCAATTTCTCTCAACTCCCAAGCCTTTTGTCTCATACAAACGCTACCAAATTAAGCTCCCTACATCCATATCCTCATCTTAGAATCCTTAACATAGGTATAAGGAAATTGAAAAATCCTTTTGGTTCAAGCCAAAGGAAGTTACCAAAATTTACGGTAACACTTTCTCATAACTTCTTTTCTTTTATTTTACTTCTCAAACCCCTATACTCTTTTTATTAAATTATTTTGTAATATAACCAGTATCCAAAATATAATAGGATTTTATTATAATAATAATTACAACTACACTTACACAAACCCACTTCTAATGGAGGAATAACATAATGTTTCTGTGAATGGAAAACTAACGCCTCACGAAGTGATGATTGTTCAAATATCTCCAAACGCCTCTCATGGTGGCAATTATGATTGAACAATATTTATACATGATATATATTATGATTATTTTTTCGTTATGCTTCTGTAGTTTTTTTTATTGAATACATTTAGGGTTTCTATTATGTGTAAACACGAGAATCTCATTAGAGGAAGTGTGTACTACCGCCCCCTCAAAGTGATATGAATCGTTAATGTCATATGTGGGATGTATAATGGATGGAGTTAATGATATTATATATGAAATTATTATTGAATTATAATATACATATTTATCATTATGTTTTAATTCCATTAAAATAATAAATACAAATGATAGTAGCATTAATGCGTACGTACGACTTACCGTCTCCATGAACGGTGAATTTTATTTCTTACCTCCAAATGATACGTAATGTTATATATATATATGATATACATGATATATAATATATCTAAATAATTAATTTAATTCTTGATATAATGGATTATTGATCACATGGACAACTTTTAATTATAAGCTGTTCATTTTTACTCAAATACAAAATATCAACAAAATGAACTTTATTAACTTAAATGATTACATAATGATTATAACATTTTAACATGTGATAATAATTGAATAATAAACTTTAAAAAGGTTCATATGAAATGATAAATTAACCTTATTTTATTATTCAAGGTATTAAATAATGAATAGGTCAATTCGAACACGATGTAGGGGACTTCGTCTCAATATCCTTTGTTTGAGGCATATTTTGTTTTAATATATGATTTTATTTTATAAGGTTTATAAACACATTTCAAATTACACATAACTAAATAGAATATTTTTATATGAAGCATATTAATAAATGAAAGAAAGGAATGTTTTTTAACGTATACGGTGAAAACGACCTTTTTGCCATTGAGAGTATTATTTGATCTTTGGATTCCTTTACAAGACATACTGTTTTTAAAACGAAAAAATAAATACTATATAATATTTATTCATATTTTGGTAATGAAAAATATTTTGAGAATGGATTTATTATTTCAATATCTTGAAATGATTTTATGTTTTTTCAATGTAGAAATGTTATCTTTCTTTTATGCTTATGTTATATGTTATGATCAAGTTATGGTTGATGGGAATTATTAATGTATATGGGTGGTTCAGTGATAAACCTGTGGCGGGTGAGCCTGAGATAGCTCTCCAATGCATTGGGTAACGTGACTGAAGTAAACATGAAACTTTCTCCAAATATATTTTGGTAATATACTGTGATGGGTATTCCAAGGTAACTCCCTATGTTGGTGTGATAGCTACAATGTAAGAGTGATATGGATGCCACAAGTTGGAATTATGATTTATTTTTTCTATATGTTATTCATAAAATATTTTATTTCTTGAGGTAAGTAAAAGAGTTCATATTTAGTATGTATTTATGAACACATGTTTACTTTCTTTGTTTTATAACCCTTAACAAGATTTTTATGCTCATCCCAGTTTTTGAAATGCTTTCACATAACTTAAAGATGAATAGGGTCAAGGATGAGAACAAGGAAAAGTCATGTTGTCTAAAACATTGAACTAGATATTAATCTTTTTTTCAAGAGTTTTTATTTTATGAAAAAATGTACAATGTATTGAAGTGTCTACTTTGTAATTTTTTGTGATGTAATAGTTATGTCCTATTTCTCTAAAACTCTATTCCAGATAGGAACTCAATTTGAATTATTCATTTAATTCAATATTATGTAATGTTTAAGGATGAGTCCTTATTGTTGGTATTAGAGGTCGGTTTAGAAAAAATTAGGAGTTAGGTTATTGTTAAATTAATATCCATAATGTAATTTATGTCAATATTGAAATCATATAGAATTTACAGATTACCATTTTGCTTTGCCTAAGATATTTCTGTGTTCAGAATGTTTTTCCATAGTTGAAATAGGGCAGTTATGTTGGGGCGACATCAAGAAGTACGCAACCTTCTACATCTTAAACCTAAGATGGTCAGAATTGGAACTGAACAGTTTGTTACAGTGATGGAACAATTGAATTAGGCTATATATGTTGGTGGTATCCATGTACGAGATCATCCAGATCAACCACATGGGAACATGTCGGTAATGGATAATTTTATATGGAAAAATAACCCATAATTAGAGGATCAACTGACCCTTTTCTAGTTGAACGAATGATTAAAGCACTGGAGAATATTTTTGAGGTCATGGGTTGTTCATAACATCAAAAGGGTAGTCTTCCTGTTTACCGTTTTGAAGGTGAAGCTGATTAGTGGTGGATGATGGTGAAAAATATCAGCGATAGTGAGGAGATTGATTCTCTTTATTTTGATGAATTCAATGGTGTGTTTATTGAGAAATATTTTCCTAATGTGGTTCGTCTTTAGATGGAAACAATTTCTTGGAATTAAGATGGGAGGATGACTTAGTGGCTGCTTATGAAGAAGAAGTTACTCGAATGACAAGGTATGCACCAAATTTCATACGAGACCTTGATAGTAAAATCATTTGTTTTTAACCATGATTACATCCAATGTATCAAATGTTTTTAGCTTCGCGTGAGTTTAAAAGTTATGAAAAACTTGTTTGTTGTGTAGTGAAAGGGGAAATAGAGTTTGCCAATGATCATGGATTCTTTGAAAAACAACAAAATAAGAGGTCGAGGTTGCAGGAGAAATGGAAGATCTCATTAAAAAATTATAATGGTATGAAACTTATGTATAGAGTTTGTGAAAATTGTTGTTAAAATCATGTTGGGGAATGTGTTTTGAATTCTTGTAAGTGAAACTAATATGTTAAAATGGGGCATAAGGCTCGTAATTGCCCTGAAAAAATCAGTGTAATGGTGTGACAAAATCTGATTTATAGTCCATAAAATGTTTTATGTGTAATAAAATGGTTAATTATGAAAATTAGTGTCCAAAAATGAACACAACCGATGGAAAGCATCTAGAATAAAAAGAGAAAGGGGTGGTGAAATCCTTTTCAACTCTGCAGTAGATGTTGGGACATCAAATTAAGTAGTATCAGGTTCACTGTTTGTTTTTTCAGATTATGACAATGTGTTTTTTGATTCAGGGTCTATAAACTCTTTAATTTCTGAGAAGATTTATAGTAAATTGGGAATTCCATCTCAAGATATGAATACATAACTTATGGTAAAAACACCTGGAGGAAATGTTGGGGTAAAATGAAAAAATAATAACCTTTATGTCATTATATGTGGGAAGAATCTACCTGAAAACCTTAATGTTTTGCCTCTAGTAGAATTTGATGTTATTTAGGGCATGGATTGGCTATCTGTTTATCATGCTATGATTGACTATAGAGATAAAGATGTTTTTTTCTGAGAGATTTATATTTTGTGTACAAGAATGAACCCTCTATTTTGATAACATATGAGGAAGTTAAGAAACTAGGAAAATATGGAAATGAATGATACCTTGAATATATTGTTGAAAATAAAAGGAACCGTTTAGATTAATGATTTTCCAGTGCTATTGAGTATCCTGTTGTTTTTAGTGATGAGTTTCATTGTATTATATATGATCAGGATGTTGAATTTACAATTGGCATAGTTCCTGATGCTAAGCCAGTTTCAAAACACCCTTATCAAATTGCTCAAATTGAACATTTAGAGTTAAAGAAGAAATTTCAGTAGTTATTAAATTTAGGTTTCATTCTTCTTAGCACATCACCATGGTGTTCTCTTGTCTTGTTTTTTTAAAATGAATGATGGTTGAATGAGACTTTGCATTGATTATAGAGAATTTAATAACATCACTGTTAATAATATGTATCTTCTTCCTCATATAACTGATTTTTTTGATCAGCTCTAGGGAGCTCAGTATTTTCGATGATTGACTTGAGATCGTGGTACCATCAGTTGAAAGTAAAGGAATAATATATTCTAAAGGCCTCATTTTGTACTAGATATGAAAATTATGAATTTTTAGTTATGCCTTTTGGTTTAACAATTTCACATGCAGTATTTGTGGATCGTTTGAATAGAATTTTATGTGAGTTCCTGGATATGTTTTTGGTTGTGTTCATTGATAATATTTTGGTTTATTCTAAAAGTAATGTGGATCATGAAAGTTATTTAATGGCCATATTTCAAACCTTAAAATAAATGAATATTTATGGGATATTCATCATGTGTGAGTTTTGGTTAGAACAAACTTCTTTCCTTGGTTACATTGTTTCAAAAAATGGAAGAACTATTGATCATCCTAAAAAAAAGTTGTTGAAGAATGGAAAAGAACCAAAAATATAAGTTAGATTCATATTTTTCTTGGTTTTATTGGTTATTACCAGAGGTTTTTTTTAAAATTTCCCACGGTTATCTAGTCCAATGACTAAGTTAACTCGAAAATGTGTTATGTTCATCTGGACAAAAGAATGTGATGATTTTTTTCAGGAATTGAAAAGGATATTTGTGAATGATATTGTTTTGAATTTCCATCTAGAAATTGTGAGTTTGTTGTCTACATAGATCCTTCATTGAATGTAATGGGTTGTGTCCTAATGTAGAATGATCAGGTAATTTCTTATGTTTCATGTCAGTTGAAACCACATGATTTTAATTACCCTACACATGATTTGGAATTAGCTGTTGTTCTTTTTGATTTAAAAATTTGGATGAATCATTTGTATGGAGTAAAATTTAAAATATTTACTGATCGCAAAAGTTTAAATTAAATATTCACTCACATAAATTGAAAATGAGACAGAAGAGATGGGTAGAATTAATCAAGGATTATTATTCTACGATCCATTACCATCTGAAAAAAAATAAATTTGTTGATGATTTGAGTTGAAAAAGTAATATCTCGTTAACCATGAAATGATTGGAACAAGATTCTATGGTTTTTTATTTGATGAACTATGGCATAGAAGATGTCGGTGAATGCAATTCTTCTATTTTGTTTTAGGTGTCAGTGAAATCATCTCTATCAGAGTGAATAAATCAAGATTAGAAAAAAGACAGTGAGTTACAGAAAAATGTAGAGTTATTTTAGAAGGGTAAGTTGGAGGAATTTAACATTGAAAATGATTGTGTTTAAGGATTTGGAAAGAGATTGTTTGTGCCTTATGATTAAAAGTTGAAGAATGAGTTTTTATGTTAATCTCATAGTTCCCCATTTTCATTTCATCCTGGAAGTAATAAGATGTACAGAGATCATCGTGAGTATTACTGGTGGGATGGAATGAAAAGTGATATTGCTGATTTTTCTGGGATGTGTTTTATTTGTCAGTAGGTTAAAGCATAGTTGGAATTACTGAAAGTGATGCATCAGCCTCTAACGGTTCCATAGTGGAAATGGGAAAATATATGCATGCACTTCTTTGTGGGATTACCAAAGACATATCGAGGTAATAATGCAATCTAGGTTATACTTGATCGATTGACTAAATATACTCATTTCCGTAATATTGGAGATACATTTTCTGTAGATCTTCTTGCTCGGTTGTATGTTAAATAGATAGTCGGGTTGCATGGAGTTCCCATCTCCATTGTATCTTATCGCGATCCTAGGTTTACTTGTAACTTTTGGAAAGGCCTTTAGAAGTATTTGGGTACTAAATTAAATTTTAGTAGAGATTTTTACGCTCAATCAGATGGGAAATCAAAATGAATAATTCAAAAATTGGAGGATATGTTATGTGCTTTCTCTATGGAATATCGGAGAAGTTGGGACCAATATCTTTCATTGGTTGAATTTTCATATAATAACATTTTTCATTCCAGTATACAGATGGCCCCATTTGAGGTATTATGTGGAAAGAATTGTCGAACTCTAGCTTTTTGGGATGAAGTAGGTAAAGGGAAGATGATTGGACCAAAATTGGTATAATAGATGGATGGTAAAGTTCAGTTGATTCAGAAGCACCTGAGAACAACTTAGAGTAGAAAGAAAAGATACGAAGATAACCGGATAAGGATCATTCTTTTGAGGTAGGTGATCATGTCATTCTAAAAATTTCACCATGAAAAAGTGTGATGTGCTTTAGTATAAAAGGAAAGTTGACTCTGAGGTTCATTGGACCTTATAATATTCTAGATAATGATGGATCAGTTGTGTACAATGTGGCTTTACCTCCGTGTTTATCCCAAGTACATAATTTTTTTCTTATTTTGATGTTGAGAAAATATATGCCAGATCAATCTCATGTTTTGTGCCCACTGGTAGTTCAGTATGAAGAGAATCACTCTTATGAAGAATAACATGTTTAGATTCTTGACCGTAGAGGGAAATTTTTTTGGAATAAGTTAATTTACCAGGTGATGGTTTTGTGGAAAAATCATATGGTTGAAAAGGCAACGTGATGATCTGAAAATGCTATGAGGGAAATATACCCCAAATTATTTTGATAAGTGAATAAAAATTGAGAGGATGCAATTTCCAAAAGGGGGGAAGGATGTAACATCCCATGAAAATGAAGAATAAGATATATTCATATTAATTAATATTTTCTATTTAAATATTAATTTTTCATTAAAATGGTTTCTATGTTCGATTGCATACCTGATATGCAACAACGAGTTTCGTTGAAATCTTACGTCGCACGCTAATAATATAATATTATTATTTTAAATGGCAGTTAACTCATATATGTTGTATTGGTGGTAATGAAAAAAACTAACAACAATATGATTATACATGTTTGTTAAATGTATTTACACTTATCCAAAAAAAAGATAGAGGCTTAAAATATGAATGAATCGAATTTTAAGCATAATTTACATTAAAAGGTCGATTTACCGCCTTTTAATGGAGAACCGTCTTTAAATCTATTTTTGGACACTGTAATATATTAAATTTGTTCAAATAATATCCTTCTTTATAATGGGGACATCAAAATTTACTTTTTGAAATTTTTTGGATTTTTTTTAATAAAGTTCATTTTTAATGAATAATGAAAGTATTGTATTTTAATTCAAAAGTATGTTTTAATCTAATTTATTTATATGGTTTTATTGTCTTTATAATTGGTTTTATAGTTTAATTATAATATATTTTTACAACTTTATCCAATGTTGGTCATTATAATTAATTTCATTTTGAAATTGTACATAAAGAAGTGTCAATCTTTTGATAGTTATTGTTTCTTAAAAACAATTTATTTGTTTTATCAACATAAATTAATTTTAAATTAATTAATGCAACTTATAAGATTTTAATTTTTCCAAATAGACATCATTTTTAAATTTAGAATATCAAACAATTCATTAGCTGATTTTTTACTATTTTTCTGAAAAACATCATTTTTTTATGAATAGTGAAACCACTGGGTATTAGTTAAAATAATGATTTTTTAATTCAAATGAAATTTTACAACATCTGTGAATTGAATTTCAAAAATCCGACATACATGGTAGTTATTAGTAAGTAAAATTTGGTTCAATAAGATTAAAATATTTTTTGGTGAATAGTAACTTTTGTCTTTTATTTACCTCGGTGAAAGGTAAATAGTGTAATTTAAGGAAAAACGAATATTTTAATAAATAAAATTTACCATAACAGAGGTCCTATCCTTATTGGATGAGTAATGACCGACAATGGGGATCCTTAGGTTTATTTTGGCACCCCATGGAGCCACTTATGAATGAAAATGACACTTTAGATTAATTAATTTAATATAATGGCACAAGTTATAAAAACAAATATCTTTTTCTAGATTATTTTTTATATGGTGTTATATAAGTCATACATTTAACTATAAATATTTATTGGAAGGATAAATATATTTCCTAAATTATGGTAATTTTTTAATAAATTTTAGACATCAAATAATTTATATTATTTATGACACAATGATGATGCAGTATATACCTCATGAATAAATGATTTAAATAAATAAAATTATAATGATTAAAATATTATCTAAACCATGACCAATTATGATTGGGTGATTTTATTTCGAATACTAGTAATCTTATCTTCAACATTAATGATCTTTGAACCTTTAGAAATCTAATTTCATTATATATAAAAAATAATAGTTTCACACTTTCTTAAAGATCCCCTCCTCTCCTTTAATAAAGGTGACCACATCTTACCAATTCCTCAAACCTCTCAAGCCTTTTTTATCGTAAAAACTCTACTAAACGAAGTTACCTCCTTCTGTCGCCTCCTCCTAGAATCCATACCATTGTTATAAGGCACTTCATTAAGTCCTTTTAGTTCAAATCAAAGGAAGTTACCAAAATTATAGTAACTGTTTCTCATAACTTATTATCTTTTATTTTACTTCTCCAACCATAACTCTTTTTATTCTTTTCTTTTGTAAAAAAACCAGTATCCTTAATAGACTAGGTTGTTTTAATGATAAGGATTATAACTACACTTACACACACCTACATTTAATGGATGAATAACATAATGTTTCTGTGGTTGAAAAAATAACGCCTCATGAAATGATGATTATTCAAATATTTCCAACCACCTATCATGGTGGCCATTAAGATTTCAATGTATTTATATATGATATATATAATGTTTATGTTTTATTTTTTATTTTTTTTATTTTTTATATCATACATTAATGTTTTCCATTATTTTTAAACATGATAATCTCATTAGAGGAAGTGTGGACTACCTCCCCCTCAATGCAATATGAATCGTTAATTCCTTATTTGGGATGTATAAAGGATGAATTTAATGATATTATATATGATAATATATATGAAATTATACTTGAATTATAATATACATATTTATCATTATGTTTTAATTCTATTTAAATAATAAATAGTATTGAAAGTAGTGTTCATGTCTATGTACGACTAACCATATCCATGAACGGTGCATTTCATTACTTACCTCCAAATGATACGTACTATTATAAATATATATATATATACTGTATTTATATTATATATATGATATGTAAATAATGAATGTCAATATTCATATAATGTACAGTTGATCACATGGGGAACTTGTAATTATAAGATGTTTATTTTTGACACAAGTACCAAATATCGAAAAAATCAAGAATATAAACATATATGATAACATAATGTTTAGAACATGGTAATAAGTGATATAAAATGAATTATAAACTTGAAAAAGGATCTTATTAAGTTATAAATTTACTTTAGTTTATTATTCATGATATTAAAGAATGAACGTGTCAAGTCGGAATGAAGTAAGTAACTTAGTCTCAATCTCCTTTCATTGAGGCATATTTTATTTTAATACACGATTTTCATTTATATGTTGTATAAACATGTTTGAATTTCCATTTCATTCAAAGGGAATATTTCTCTACAAATAGTTTTACTAAATTAAACAAAGAAAGTTTTTTTAACGTAAGCGGTGACAACAACCTTTCCGCCACCTCGAGTATTATTTGATCTTTGGCTTCCTTAACAAACCGTAATGTTTTTAAAAGGAAAAAATAAATACCATATACTATTTTATCGAATTTGTGTATTGAAAATTATTTTGTGAAAGGATTTATTATTTAAATATCATAAAAGGATATTTATTTATTGCAATGTAAAAAATTTATCTTTAATTTACGCTTATGTTATATTTTATGATCAGGCTATGGTTCTTGGACATTATTTATGTATATTGGTGGTTCCGTGATAATCCATTGGTTGGTGATCCCGAGATAGCTCACCAATTAATTGGGTAACATGACGGAGGTAAATGAGAATGTTTCTCCTAAGAGACTTAAAAAATATACTATGATGGGTATTCCAAGGTAACTATGTATGCAGTTGTGATAACTACAATATAATTATGATATGGATGCCACAAGTTACCATTATGATTTAGGTTTTCTATGTGTTATTCATAAAATTGTATGATTTCATGTGGTAAGTAAAAGAGTTCATGTTTTGTATGTATTTATGAACAAATGGTATCTTTATTTGTTTTATAACCCTTTCTGAGATTTTTATGCTCATCCAAGGTTTTAAAATATTTTCCCTAGACATAAAGATTAATTCGGTCAAGGATAGGATCAATTAAAAGTAATTTTGACTAAAACCTCGAACAAGACATGACTCTTTTTTTCAAGAGTTTATATTTTATGAAAAAAAATTGAAACTATTTAGAAGGGTCTACTTTGTAATCTTTTGAGATGTAATATTTATGTACTAATTCTCTAAAACTCTAAACCAGAAAAGTTACACAATGTAAATTATTAAATTAATTCAATATAATGTATTTTTTAAGGTTGGGTCCTTATATTTTATACATATCACAATAATGTTTTATTATTATTAAAAAAATTATTTTATAGTGATATATTCACAATATTAATATTACATAATTTTCCATTCAAAAAAATAGATTTATTATTAATATATGAATATATATATATATATATTATTTTTAAGAAAATCTTTAGTTTCGTTATTTTAGAATTAAAATATGAAAACATTAATATCATTAATGAAATAATCATTTAAATTTTTTTTTATGATTAATATATGAAAAGATTCTAAAGAATTTTGTTTTTTAAACAGTGAATTGTGTTGATTATTATGAGAAACTAACTTTTTATTTCAGTAATTTAAAAAATCTTATTTTATTTAAAATTGGATTAAAGGTAAATTATGTTCATTTATGTTATAGATAATATTAGTGGTTATATAGGATCCATTAATATTACCTTATATTGGTTATATGTATTTTTTTGGCATAAAATAAATGTTTTTTTGTAATTTGTTTTTTTGGGTTTTTCATTTTAGTTTTTAATTAATTTATAATACATCTTGAAATTTTTTAATGAAAAAAAGTATAAAATTGTGGAATCATTTGATCCAAAATTTTAAAAAAAGTAACCATTATTTTTTTGTTATTAATTATAATTATTGTAAATATTTTTCACCTCAATAAGGGTATATCGATTAATTAAGGATAACAATAGTGTGATAAGGGCTAAAAATAACCATATCACATGTATTTTTTAAATGGTTTTTCTAACCATGAAAATACAGGATTGATAAATGTGAAAATTTATTTCCAAAATCATTTGATTGTAACATATATATTATTTTAACTATATATAAGGTAAGAAATATTTCAATCGTTATTTAAATATGTATAATAATTTTGGAGAGGGATAAATTATAATTATATTTGATTTAAAATATTAAAATCATAGAAAAATGATTTTTTATCAAAAAAAATTATTTATTACTTTTTGTGATGAATTAATTACCATAAATTCTTACGCAACACCGAACCAATATTTATTCAAATAATTTAAAAAAATATTACAAATTTTAAAAATATTATAATTATTATAATTTTAATTAATTATTGAGTTACTTAAATTTTTTAGATAAATATATATTATTGGGGATGTTTTAAAATGTTATATTAAAAATAATTTATTGTCAAATATTTTTAAGGAAAAATTAAAATAATAATTCAAAAAATTACATTAAATATTTTCAAAACATGTAAAATTTCATTAAATGTTTTAATATTCTGAAATCTATAAGATAAATCTAATTAAATACTATATAGTTTATAATATCATATATATTCCAGTTATGGGTCAGTTTTTTAATTAGTAGTAACTTAATTTACACCTTTACTGTAACAAACCTTGATATCAAGGGATGTATGAAATAGTTTAACATGGGATTAAAACAAAGAGATAATGGTGAAATAATGAGCTAAAATTGTCCACATGTTATTGAAAGAGAGTATTTTGTAACATCCTCATATTTTATTATGATTAATACAATTATTATTCATATTAAATGAAAAATAATTTATATTAATTTAATAATTTAGTTATTTCAAAGAGTGCTCCTCCACTCACTTATAAAAGAGATCCTCCTCTCTACTCTTCGTCGCGCGTTTGTATCACCCTATATCATTCAACACCTATCCAAATTCATTCATAAATTCCTTTACCATTATCTAGAGTGGTTTTTTATCATAAAACCATCATCATAAGTATCTTGGTGTAATCCATAAGGTGAGGTCCCAAGTAGAGGTAATGTTCTAAACGGAGTGTATTTATTTTATTTCATCATTTATCACCATAAAAATTTATTAAAACGTGAATTAATTAAATGTTTTAATATTATACAGGTTTTTATGTTAATTTAATAACATATATTAAATTTATCATCCCACAAATGTGAAATGAAACCATCGTTCATGTATATAACTAACAACCCCCTCACAATCCGAGGTCATTAGTTTTTCATCACCACCACTATTGTCTAGATATAATAATTGATGTAATATCTATATTTTATATTAAATAAATTATTACCTTTTTAAAAACAAATCAATTTTCATACCTATATATTCATTGAAAAATTGTAACATCAGTTGTTTATATTTGCTGATTCCAACATCCATGAATTTACATGTTTTAATTTTTTTACCGCATCAAAATCATGGTATATATATGTGTTTTTATTGAAATAATATAGAAATTTTGAAATATTTATCATTGTATAAATTTAAACTAAAACATTCCTTCATTCAATAATGATCATTAAAAAATTTGTATGTTATTAATGTGTAACTATGAACTATAGTCTCCATCATTTTAACATAATTAATTTCTAAAAATAATCATTCATGGTTTTTTTAAATGAATAATTGATTCATAAAAATACCTATTACATCCTCATTATTATATATATATATTGTAATAATTTTCGCTTTGAAAATAGACAATGATAAAATTTAATTTTGGTCATAGGTTTAGAATTTCATTAAAACCATAATTTATTATTTAATTGTATATCACCTTGTAAAAAATAAAATAAAATATAAAATAAACATGAAATTTTTTAAATTTAGAAATAAAATTTAAAACTGTTATTATTATGAATATAATAATCATAGAATATAAAATGGAATCATGGTACTAGTCAGTTATACATAAAACCACATTTTAATAATTTTAAGGATTTATTTTCAGTATGTTTTTTCCCATTCCCATATTCAAAAGATTATTTTATGTGAAACTTTTATTAGTTATAAAGATCAGTACAACCTAAAAAAAATGTATTGTATACATATGTGCATATGTGTGTATTACCACCTCAACTAGGTAATGTTTTTCATTTTTGGTTACTATATCTCAAGGAAGGTATGTATTTTTGAATTTAATGAAATAATATATAACATGCTAAATAATTATTATCATATTAATTTAATCTAATACTTACCTTGTTTCAATAATTATTATCAATAAATTGAATTGTTATTCATGTGTAAGTACGACCTGGACTGTAGTTCTTAAATATTTTTATTGAATATGGTTTTAACAAAATAATATTTCACCATATATG
This sequence comes from Viscum album, assembly GCA_963277665.1. NCBI lineage: Eukaryota > Viridiplantae > Streptophyta > Magnoliopsida > Santalales > Viscaceae > Viscum > Viscum album. Next base: position 838,126,274 of record OY728138.1, read on the forward strand.
ATATAAATTGATTTTCCCTTTTACATATCTATTTTTTTATGTTTCGATAAAACTAAAATATTTCATATTCATCCAAATTAAAACCATTTTTCTATTTTTAATTGTTATTTTTTTAAATGGTTTTCTAAAAGAAATGTTATGATGATATCTGATAATGTTTTTCCTACTAGTTTCAAAATTATTTCCAATAGTTTTATCATGAAAATATTATAGAAAAAAAATTAATTCATGAAATGTCATATGATCATTATATAAGGTAATTATGCTATCATAATAGAGCTTATACGACTAGGTGACCATGATATTACACATATAATCAAATGATCCTGATATAGATTATATGAAATGTGACCCCAATATAGAATATATAATGTGTGATCCCCATTATATCACTATAAGGATTTTGGTAATGTAGAATGTTTTTATTGTAAATAGATAATGATTTAATTAGGGTGTTTTTCCAATAGATATCACTAAGCACATGTTATTTTTTAAATGAATTAAGAATATGATGATATAAATTTTCATAATTGGACCTTCATTTTTCATATCATGGGGTTTAAATGTTTTATTTCATAAAAAGAGCTTTTTTCCAATTGAAAATGATTTACTTCATTCACACAAATACTATTTCGACGAAGGTGAAATTATATGATTTTTTATAACTTTCACCAGACTAACAAATTTTTTACTATAGGGTCCCATGCTAATATTTTCATCCAATCACATATTTTTTTAAAAATACCCATTTATAAATAAGGATAATGTCATCACCTGATGATTATAGGTCTTCTTGGAAGGCAGAAGCCCATGAAATAACTAACCTAAGCCTATATCTGTAGGCTAGGGGCTATAGACTAGTGCTAAAACGAACAACTACAATGACAATTATTTTTCAATGTAAATTTAGACATTCCTAACCATTACCATGTAGATGTGAATAATAATAAATGTAATATATAAAAAGATATAGTGAATAAACCATTGATTCAAAAAACTATAACGAATAAAAAAGTGTTTGATAGATTAATTTAAAAATTAAAGGGTAATAAAACATTCCCATCTTGAAAATATTAACCAACATAAGGTCACATGGAAATGAAATGATGAGTGAGAATAAACCAATGTCTACATGCGCCAACCACTAAACATTTTTTAAATTGACCAGTTTATCTATATGTTCCTTGTTAATCTCCATTGCCATGTTAGACTTATGCATAAGACATAACATGTGTAGGAAAATATAATATAAGGTTGATTATATACACACCATGTAATAAACACTAAAAAAATAGGTGGAGCAATGAGAGACACAAAAAATGTAAAAAAATTTCCACAGATGAATAACATTAAATACATAGATATATATATACATATATATATATATATATTCTTTTAATGGAAATAAAAAACAGAGATAGAGGGTAACTACGTCTCACAACTTTTCCTTAGAAAATATTATGTGAATGGTTATAATGTCCTATAATAGATTCCCTACATCTCACGATTTAATCTAATGACAAACCATGTAGAGCCACACCTCATCACTATTGCAAAAATTCATATGTGAAAAAATCTCGATCAAGGAACAATAGCCCAATATTATTGGATGGTTCTATTTTGAATATTGATATATGACTCATGACCTGGTACAATAATAAGGTTACACTCTATATATATGTATATATGAAACATTATGTGGTTTGATATGAGTGTTCCACTCAATAGGTAGAGGACTCAAACCCTAACACAAAATGGGGATTCCACATAGTAGGGAGATGATCCACTCCATGACAAAGCATGATGGATCCACTATAAAGTAAGATAGAGGACCTATGACCATGTTTGTGAGGGTGTATTCACTATTTAGGTAGAAGAATCATTCCTTGATAGGTTATCAGGGTTCCACTCTATGTGTATATAGGATATCCATGCCCTTTTTTCTAGGGGATTAAAATATATAGGTAATATACCCATTACCTAACATAGCATCAAAGTTGCACTTCCTAGATAGATGAACGAATCAATATCAAAGATGGAGGGTTCCCCTATGTAATGATCCTTCACGATCACTGTCATCATTGTGCAATTCCAAACAAAGGGTTACATATATAATATTTTGAATCGTATCAAAAAAAATACACTATTAATGACACATTCACATTATACATGGACGAAGACATCTTAATTGGATACTCACAATAAAAAATTCCATGTCCAGACAAATGATATATTATAGGCAGGTGTTTCCCCAAAAAAGAAATACATGTTCTGTAAAGGGGTCCACACAGAGTGTGGCTCCACACTTTTTCATAATAGATTCACTGGAAGTCCGCAGATCGCTATCCATATAGATCTACATAGTGTTTAATGTGGCTACACAACATGTTTTAGCCACTACTGGATGTGATTTTTGGTCATGGATTCATCCATCAAGTTGGTCCCATCTACCTCATTATGTGCCTTACATTATCGTGCGTCTTTCTATATCTATGTATGTGTACTCCCACTGTACCAATTAGGCATGAAACAATAACTCCTTCAGTGTATGGGGGTCATATAGGATTGTGATACCTAACTCCCCCAGAAACCATATCCTCTACATTTTGGCCACTACATGGCATGTGTTTTTTATAGTAAATGGTGTCTTGTATATATTTTTATATAATGTTAGTAATTCTCTATGTGTACCACATCCAATTCTCTTAAAAACGAATCTAGGTGATTCCACCTTGAATCTAACCGAATTGAATAATAATGACATCATCAATCATTTTCTCTACCTCTGACAGTTAGAAAATAGAATAGAATTTCACTATTTGAGGCCTTTATCACCTCATGGGCATCTTATTTTATATTTTTTCCTCCCCAAATCATTATTCCTAAGGATTCATCATATGTATCACTAAAAAAATCCCAAACATTCATAAATTTACCATCTCAAACATATTTGGTATAATAACCATGATTTTGGTGGTTCGATTATGCTCAAACACACTACCTTAATGTTGAATCATGAACCCATATAAAAATAGTGATGAACAGGAAGAACTGTTGTGGAAAATCCAATGAAGAAATGTAAACAATTTAATTGGACATGTTTTATTGGCCAATTAACAAGGCTCAGAAATATTTGGGGGTGGAAATTGAATAATTGTACAAATAAAATGAATAAATAATTTAATTCGATACAGAAGATCGTGTGAGGTTTGGGAATCTTTAAAATCAATGTAGATAGTATAATCCATGCATTATGAATTCAATAAAATATTGAAATAAAACTTAATAAATCCCTTATCTCGTTATTAAATTAGTTTTTGGTGAAAATTTTAGTTTAGAATGATGGTTAAAAGTTGTTGAATTCATTTCACCTTGATTCCCATTAATTTGGTTTTACATTTGTTTGTTCGGTCTTAATTTTCCTATAAGGGGAAGTGGAACAACCTCCGAAGAATCACATTGCGATGTAGCTAACCATAGAAATTCACTATAAGAGAATATAGATTTATTGAACACATTTTAGTTTGTTTAATGAATTAATTAAATGAATTATTTATTTAATTCACCTAATTTACCCACCAATGACAATTTTATCCAAACATCTGGCACTAACCAAATTGATGTTGTTCTTAGGGTATATATCATGATCAAGATTCAAATGTGGTAAAAAATTTAATATTTAAGACTCTATTAAGGATATATTTTACAATATCTAAATTTTTTGGTCTATGTCATATAATATATATTATTTATTTTCATATAAAATTAATTTCAGTCTAACCATGAACACAAAATTGTGTGGCCTCTCAACTATAAGTTTAGAATATAGTAATTGATATATTCATATGTCAAACAATGGAATACGTGGTTTAAAAATTATTTCCTATTTTAATATTATCATACCAAAAATAAAATATTTGTAACATGTTTTGGATAGAGAGACTAAATCTTTCTACTCGACTCCATGAATCTCTCATAGATGATCTTATCAAGAAACAATACACAAACCGAGGGAGTGTTCCATCCATGGAAGATAATCTATCACCTATCATTGATCACCACTAGTTACTTATGGATGGTGGATCCATCATCTATGTCCATCTCTCCCTAATCAAAAACATGTGTATGATCATGCACACATTGCCTCAACTGTGACATGTGGAAGAAGATATGAACCTCATTCAATTATGGTGGTATGGTTATGAGGTAAGAAACATCACTAACCATTTTTATGATTTGTAATGGTCTAATTAACCTATGGGATAAATTTAATCCCTATCCAAAGAAACATAATCCTCATCACTGGTATACTATATGGAAAAAATATTTCCCTATTATAACGACATGGGATTATGGTGATGATATGTATTTTATTTTTTCCTGAGCTATGATATCCTCATTTGGTCAGGGATCACCTTTACCTTCTCTATCTTCAACTGCAACATCTATTAACCTACAGGATATACCTCACAGATCTTATTCCAACACAAGTGTAACTATTAGGATAACTCGTATAGGGTTTCTAATGGTTTTTTTTTTCAATAGTATATATGCGTTTTTATTAAAAACAACTATAAAGGGTATTTAATCAATCAAGATCTTACCATTTTCTAACATGAAAGATAGTGGAATAACAACCAACACCATGATTGTGTTATCATTCTTCCCATCTATCTCAGATTATGGTGGTGATTCAGGCCATTGATTTTGTTAAGCTAAAAGGATGGATCACCATATGGAATGTGAGTGACTCCAACACCATTGTGAAAGCTATTTAAAATGAAGTTTTTCACCTTTCATGGCCTTTCTATTCTCGTTGTATAAACACTATCAATGTCCTTCTCAAGATCAGACACATTTCCACTTATACATATCGTGAATCAAACACTGTTGCAGATGTTCTTTCCAAAAAAGGAGTCAACCGACCAATGACAAGGAGTGATTCTCTACCAGAAGTGCTCCTTTTCCATTTTTTACGGATTTTAATAAGATTCCATCTTTTCAACTCATGTAATCTTTCTCTCGATTTTTTCTTCTAATTAAAATTTCTGCACCCTTTTAAAAAAAATCCACATCTTTGTCATCAATGCCTTCTATAGTAATATCTATCAACATGAGGTGAACCATGAATCAGGGTAAAATTCAATCATTAAGAGTGATCCATGAATGTCTATAATCTATTACATATGCAACTACACCTAGCTATCTTCTAAACACAACTCCATGGTAGTAAGGAATTTTGATAACATTATATGTCGGCAATATATCACCCAAATAGAATCAAGGGCTCTCATTTACCACAAAAAAGGAAAAAAATTCCATGGATATTTTCACCCATATTTACTTTGGGATATCAAGAGGCTTCAAAAAGCCTACCAAAACTGGGTGGTCATCCATTAACTGCTGACATTTAAAGCATAAAAAGATGTACTCCTCCACATTCCACCTCATTCCAACCCACCAAATGATCCATTGGGGGTCTTAGTACATCATACCTAAGATGATATTTACAACCAATGGATAATTGGGAATCTCCTTCATCACCTCCTTTGAAATCAAAATTGTAACCATCATCCCTACCTATAAAATGATCAATTTATTTCATCCTTCAAAAACCCATCAGTTGATTCTCTGAAGGATATATAGTCATTCAAAACCACACAGTTGAGGTCTCCCAATAATGAATCCCTCACATGTTAGATAAGGGAGGTATTTACCACCACCATAATAATATATGTTTTCCCTCCTCTTATACGAGGTCAATCTACATCGATTTATTCTACTTAGACACCACATCATCTAAGTGATACTAAAACATTTTTCTAAGAGAATATTCTACCACATTTTATTTCCCCAGATGTATAGAATATCCCAATGTTATAGTATTGTAAGTTCTCCAACTAGTTATTTTGTATCAGGTCTAGGTGTCTATGGATAATGACATACATACATATCTGATAGTCTTATTAAACAATAATATGATGTTTCGTTAGATAATGCCTCTATACCATTAGAGAAAATACATCTACTAAAAATATCTTTGTCATGAGTATATTTTTTTCCTATGGGGTCTCAACTACCCCAAACCCATTTTTGATAGCTTTAAACATCTATATCACCACACATCTATGTACATCTATAGAGGAATCACAATTAACTACATACTCAAATCCATCATTTTGTATAAAAAAATTTGACCACTCTTCATCTGCATCCCCAACACGTTAGATTATCCCTATAACAATGTAGACCAGGTAAATGACTACCATATCCATGTAAGTTTAGTCAAATGGGATTCTATCTGATAGAATTACATCACAAGCATCCTTTAGTAATCATCTATGAAAATAAAAAGCTTATCCTCTGATACAATCTATTGTGGAACAATAGAAATCACTACATAAATCTACATTTGGTCAATTGAAAATAATGGATTAAAATTGACGTGCTCCAAAATGTGTACATATAGGATCTGAAACTATCACATCACATCTATACAATAAATTTAGTTCTCTTAATGTATGTTTTACACTATAATCAAGTGTTATGTTTGATCCAAAATTATTATATAGTAGAAGAGTATGTAATCAGTTATGACATCAAAAAATTAGCACAAGTATAGTTGGAGTATTTGGATAATAATTTCTATAAATAGAGTGGATGCATTGGTCTCACCAATAGTCCTTAGAAAAACTCATTGTGTTTATGTAGGTAAAATTATAGGTTTTTTATTAGGATTTAATGTATTATTATAAATAAATTTTCCATTGTAATTATTTGAAATTTTTTATAAAGGATTTCATTGTGTTGAGAATGATGAGATAGTTTTTTTGAAAGCATATGTTCCATGAGAAGAAAAAATTAAAAATCAGTTAGTATGACAGTAGATGGTGATGAAAATATCCATGTATTCTTGATATAATCCCTCTTCATGTTTAAAGGGTAGTAAAATACACTTTTGGTAATGTATGATAGCATCTGGAAGGTATTTTGGGTTTGGTATGTTTTCAAATAGGGCATTTCACTACAAAGAATATATTATTGAACAATACATGAATGGGGTATTAGTTTTTTGGCCAAAGGTGAGATGTTTTAATTTTAGTTATTTTGTTAGTTATGCAAATTGATGTCTTATGATTGTTATATAGAGGTGAAATCAACATGAAAAAAATAAGAACGGTTTTTAAAAAATCTTTTTCTACTACTTTGTCTCATGTTGAGACATTTAAATAACTAGTGATATGTATATTTATATATTATTATAATTATGATGATTCCCTTTGTGAATCTATATCTACATATTCTATAATTAAGGTATCATTTAAATTTAAAATTTAAATAAGCACCCATGAAAAGAAGATAACTCTTTTAGTGAAAACTATGGGTGTAAATTTTAATCTAACAAATATACATAGTAATAATATTAATAAATTTTTGTTCAACTATTAAAAACATTTATAAAATATAATGATTTTAAGAAATGTATTATATTTGGATGTTACTGATACCAAAATCATATCTTTTAAAATAAATAAATTTTTTAGAGTAGTTATGTTCTGGTAGTGAATGATGTTATAAATATTATACATGAAGTATTTCAAATTGTTATTCCTAAATGGGAGGTTGGTTTTATTGATTAATTAGTAAATAATAATGTCATGTTTCAAAATATTGTTTTTTAAATTTATTATGTAAATTTATTGTATTCGAAAGATAAGTTGTAGGAATCACTAGATACTGGTTGCATTCATCAAAGCACTTCCCAATGGGGAGGTCATTTTATTATAAAGAAAATGGTCTAATGAGGATATTTATTAATTATATCCCTTCTAATACCATCAATACTATGAATTAGTACATTTTTTCTCATTTCTATTACTTTATTAATTATCTACAAGGAGAATAGTTTTTTTCAATGATTATCATATGGTATGGTATCATATCTGAAAATTGATTTGGGAATATATTCCTAAAAAACATTTCTGAGTAGGAATGTACATTATTAATATGTAATTTTCCCATTCAGAAATCTAAGGAATTTTTTTTGTGTGGATATTATGAAAATATTTTTCTCCTGATCATTCATATATGTATGTGCATGGGATTAATGACATTTTATAGTTATATTCTTAAATTCATAGAGATTAAGAAAAAAACTACCAATTGTTTTGAAAACCATGAATGGAAAAAAATTTAGGATTAATTTTGGATGAGTGATTTTTTGTAATATATTTATTTAATCAAAAATATTGTTTAAAAATATGTCCAAATAGTTTCATTTTTTATAACTATTGTTGTTTTTGTCCATGTACAAGAAGTCATGCGATTAATAATTTTCATGATTAATGGTTTATTGATATTGGTTTGCTAAAAACCGTTATAGTTTAGCTATCCGACTAAACAATAAAAAAATTATAATTTCAAATGGATGAATTAGTTTTCTAAATCAATATTGGATTCAAAAATATAATTGTTTAATTCACATATTTTCGCACTGCCCAAACGAAATGGAGAATTTTTCATCTTCAATTTTTCTCCATTAAAATGTTTTCATTTTGGATTGAGGAGGAATTTATATGTTACGGATTATGAGTCACATAAATTGTAACCATATAAGTTATATTTTCCTACAAATAATTTGAAATCATCTGATGTGGTTTTTTTCTCAAAAATTTACAGTCATCATTTATATATATTAAATTATATAATATATAATAATAATTAATGTTTAAAACATTTAATAAACTATTAATATTTTAACATGAGGCAATGAATATAGATGAATATGAGAAAGAATACTGATTTAATACTACACTATCATCCCATAATATTAAATAAAGTAGTTGATTCATTGAATTGAAAATATAATGAATGATTAGGCATGTTATGTTTGGAGAAAGACCACTTGGTTAATGATTTAAATAATAATTTACTATAAATTTTTCATCATGGATTATCCAATATATTGATTTAGGGGTCAATTTAATCTACCATTTTATAAAAAATGATATATCAGGATGAGGACCATGATATACATGGATAGGTTGTACCGATAAGGAAATGTAAATTACATAAATTAAATATTTAAACAGATTTTTTTTGATATATGGAAAGAGACTATGTATGACCTGTGATTCCTTGGATATGAGGTATGGTTAAGTGAAACACAAAGTTCCCCATTATACATCTATCCAAGAAGAAATAATATGTACCTAGAAGTTCATGTTTTTTACAATGGGATGTTATGAATTGTGATATTATTGAATTCACATCAAATTTTATTTCAATCCAGCATTTTGATGCCAAATGAATATTAAAAAAGGAGATGCTTCCAACTTTTTTGGTGCTGAAGATGAATATGGAAAATATATTCATATATTATGTATTGTGATTACCAAAAACATTTTGATTTAATAATTTTATTTGGGTATATTTGCATTGATTAACAAAATCATCTCATTTTAATTCCATTATAGATAATATGTCTTTCGACGAAAATTCTTGAATATCTATTAAAGAGTGAATTAAATTACATGAAATCCAACATTTTGTTAAATCTGATCATTATCATTGAATCACCACTAATTTATTGAAATGGATTCAGGAGGATTTCGATAATAAATTATATTTTATTCAACTATTACTCTTCAATAGAGTGGACATTTGAATTGAATGAATAAAACTATGTAAACATGACTTTTTTCATATTAAATAGATTATTATGGAATATGGGTTAAGTATATTTTATTTATTGAGTTTTTATTTTCAATTAATTATCATCTATTATATATATTACATATCATGAGTAATTATATTGAATGTATGGATGGACTACCACTTTTTGGGATAATATAGGAAAAGGATGTTGGTGTTAATGAAGATTGATGAATGAATGGTTATGAAGGATTGTATGATTTAGAATCATATGTGGATGACTAATAGAAATCTTAATAGTTATGTGGATATCTAGAGAAATGCAATTTCCTTCAACATTAGTGATAATGTTTTTTTAATATATCCCCAGTAGAAGGTGTAATTTATTTTCATAGAATGTTCATGTTATGATTGATGTTAATTAGACTATAATAAATCATAGAAAAGGTTGGATCAGTTTTTAAATTTGTGGTTTTTCTTATGATTTTATCCTAACTAAATAACATATTTCATGTTTCATTGTTAAAAATATATGTCCTGGATTAATCTATTCTATTGATCTATAATATAGTTTAGTTACAAGGTAAATGTTATTATAAAGATGAAATAAGAAAATTTATTCTATATATAGATAATGTGTTGTGGAAAACTTTAATTATTCATGTTTTGGTTTGGTGGAAAATCATATGGTTCAATAAGAAACTTGTTTATCAAAACTTTATGTAATGGAAAAATATCACCACTTATCTAAATAACGAATAAAATTATAATGAAAATATTCCCATGGGGGAAATAATTAAAAAAATCTGGTATGTTTATGATAGATAACATTCATTTATTAATAATATTCATTGTTTAATTTTTTAAAAAAATTTACACTATAAAACTTTTATATAACTTTTTAGTCAAAAATGATATAGTCAAATTCTTACTAAATATGATTACATATATTATTTGGTTTTAATTAAAAGAATGATTTGAATATAAAATTACATTAATTTTATTGAATTATTTATATTTCATAAATAACAATATCATATAAATCTTATAAAATTTATTTTAAAATATTATTATTATTTTTATATTTCATTGAATATTGAATAATACTAATATTTATTAAAAACTACCATTTCATTTCCAAAATTTTAAAATGATAATTTTGTATCAAAATTCTTTTATGGATAAATTTTTTGACATATATTATAAATAATCTAATAAATAACATGGTATCCATCATTATACAACATTTTGGTTATAAGTTATTTTTTGTGCATAAGACATATTTTGTCAAAAAAATATTTTTTATTTTGTATTTTTTTATTATAATTTATTTTTATAATTTTTATATTTTTATTAATGAATATTTATATTCATATTTTGATACTAAGGTTTTAATTTTCTCAAAAAGGTATCCACAATTTTTTTAATTTTTGAATAGTTACCCTAGTAAATATTGGTCATATTGGTTAGGGTAAATCAGGAAAATAATGTGATAACAAATATTATAAGACATAAAAAAATCCTTACACATTATTTTATTTCATTTTATAATTTCATTTCATCATTAAAAAAACATCATTTCTAAATAGAGAATTTCTTTCAGTTTCCTTTGGTTTTAATATTGATAAAATTTTATGTAAATATAAAGCCAATGATGTATCACTCTTCATGTTAATATCTAAAATATATTTCAATATTGATAAAAAATGTAAATACTATTATAAAATATTTATTATATATATATTAACTTATTATTTATTTTTTTATTTATATTTTTTTTATATGGAATTATTTCCATATATTCTTACACAATGGGGAATAATTATTTCTTAAATTAATAAAATAATATATGGTACTAAAAATAGTTAATGTCAAATAATTTTAATATATAATTGTGTCGTAAAATATTTTTAGATAAATATAAATTTTTCTGGATGCATGTTGGGATTAAATTCTAAATATGTTTCTTTCGGGCGTTTTTCAGATTCAAATTAAATTAAATGATCCAAAATATGGAATGTATGATATTTTATAAAAAATAATGTATTATTAAATGACTTAAAATTTATAAAAAATTCTTCTAGGTGAAATGTATGTGGTTAATATTATCATCCATGGCCCATTTAGGAGTCAACATTATTTTATAGTAACATTCTTGATGAATTAAATGTAAAAACATGTATAATATGATAGGTTTTAAAATGGTTAATAGGGTTTAGGTGGTGAAACAATCTCCAAAACATTTCAAAATTTTAGTGGATTTTAGAATTTATTCTCATAGTTATCATATTTTATATTTATACACATATTGATAAAATTTCTCATGAAAATACTAATTTAATATTTTATAAAATTCTCAGAGTACCCCTCTAATATGATATAATGATGTACCTCCTCTATTATCTTCATGTGTCCTTTTGATTACTAAATAAAATAAAATACCTTCTTAAATTAATTAATAAAATATATAAATATTTTCATGAACCCTTTTTTATTATAAAAACAATAGAGAAATTATTTTTGTTTAAAGCATAAGCGGTTGTTCGATGATGAGTTATAATTTGTAATAATTATATCAGTTTTATTTCATCTTCAAAATAACTTACATATTTTTGAAACAAATTAATAAAAAATTACTTCCTTATAATGCTAATTTTTAATTTTTAATGCATTACTCATGTTGACATCCTCTTCCTTCAAATGGGAAATGAAATCATCATTTGTATATATAGAGGACTACAACCTCACGAACCAATTTAATTTATTTCCTATCACTAGCACTCATTAATGGTATTGATATTATATTAAATGTATATATATTATAAACATGAAATAATTTTCATTTTTTAATGATAGTATGTCATACATTTTCTTATATTTACATTCATTTAACAATGATAATATAATTATTTTGTTAATGTAGATTTATATCTATAGAGAGAATGAAATTTTTATTTCAATACCACCACACATGAATGATATATATAAATTTGAAAGATTTAACAATTATATATTATTTGTAATTATAATTTTTAAAATTTAATATAATTCTTTACTTCATTCCATATTGATTTTTATAAAATTTAATACCTTACTCATGTATGTATGACCTACATTCTACATGGTTTTAATGTAGTACATTATTGATAAACATATTTCCATTGTTTGTTTTAAAAGAATTCAAAACATATGGAAATAATAATTATTCCATTATTATTTTTCTTATGATGATAGATAAATTTCCAATTTGATTATATAAAACCTAAATTTGTAATTTTTGGAATTGTCATCCAAATATAGTCAAAACAACCCATATGAACTTAGATGATTACATTATTGTATATAACATTATAATGAATATAATAAAAAGAATATTAAACATTAAAACATTGTTAATAAATAAACTATCTAACATAATTCCATTACTCAGGAGGATAAAAGATAAATGTAACATATTAGAATTGAGGTAATCTACATGTTAACATGAAACATCATTTTGAAGGATTTATATAAATATATTATAAATATTTGTCACCTTATTATATATTCATAAAATTATTCATTGATGTATTTTTTAGGAAGATGATTAAGTTATAATGGATAAATTTTTATTTTTATAAAAGGAAATCATCTGAAATATTTTTATGTAAAATTTCAAATAAAATAAAAAGAAACATATTATTTTAATAAATATGATTTCAAACGCCATAAAATCAATTATTTGAAGTTTTCATTTCCCTTATAATATTTCATTTTTATTCAAATAAAAATCCCCATTCCATTTTTGTAGTATTATTGCATTTAATAGGATTTTTTAAAATGAAATGTTATTCTTAAATAGAAAATTGTTTTGTATAGTTATTTAAATTTATTTTTCAATTTATTTATAATAAATTGATTTATGAAAAAAAATTAATTCTTGATATAATTCAAGATCAGTAATGAGAATTATTGGGTAAGGAAGATACATATTATTCAATTGGGTGATCCTGATACAACTTATATAAATTGTTGGGCCTGATATAGATTATATAATGTATGATCATTGTATAATATATATTTTTGAAGAGCCCTATTATAGATCTCTAATGAAATGTGTATTATCACATTACATTATATATTAGTGGGAGGGAGTTTTCTAAGGATGATTATTCTTTAGATTTAACTAGTCTCCTATAATTTATATCACTGGTTATGAATATAATAATCAATGATTCCAAAAAAAGGATGTTATTTCATTTAATTGGGTTTGATGGTTTTATTATGGAAGAAGTTCATGGTTATAATGCTATTTCATAATATGGATTTTCTGAAATTGACACAATTATGGGAGTTTGACCTCTCTTTACTCAACTCTAAGGTTTACTTTTTAACCCTTTTCAATAGTAAATTGGATGTTTTTTAAAAATAGGTGATTATAACTTATTCGAAATGACTGATTTTTTCTATAATGGGGGATAATGTTTTAATGGGTTATTAATAAGAAGGAAGAATCTGTGAATTCCACATGTATGTTGATTATAATGAATTGTTTTTATGAATTTTGTAATAATGCATAAATGATATTTTATTTTAAAATATAATTGGTGGGAGGTGATGTTTTTTAGAAACTCAATCCCTTATTAGAAAAATTTTTCAATTAATTTTTTTTAATGTCATTATATGTGAAATTTTAGGTTATAAATGGAACTAAGGGGTCTTAAAATGATGTTGGGGGAAGAATTGTATGTTGGTGTTGTACAATGGGCACTAGGTACCTAGTGTTTCAATATTTTGAAACCATGTGGTGTTCCAGTTGTTTTATATAGATTAATATAGACCACAATTTAATAAGTGTCCTTATATAAGGTAATTTGTAGATATATTGTAAAAAATCCTAATTTTTTGTCATATTAGTTATTTCAATATGAAATAAAATCCATTTAATTACTTATACCTTGGATTTTCCATAAAAATCATTTTAGTATCTTTAGAGATATCTCACCTCTTTAAATTAACCCAATTTAATATCTCTTAATTACTATATCTCTGTGGATCAAGTTGGTCTTAAGAGAAAAAACTCGATGTGGTATATTATTATATATTCCCAATTCCACCATTATTCTCATCTCATGAATAATTTTGTATCAAATTCTTATCCTCTGAAACAGGAGAATATGAAGTTCATTCATTTATTATGTTTTTTAGAATTCTATATCTTATATTATATTATTTAATGATTTATTAGGAAATTAACATTTTTTATTTGTATATTTCATTATATAAGTCAAAAATAAATCTACCAGTCTATTTCTCTTGGTCTACAGTTGGTATCGTGTTTTATGTGGAGGCATGTTATCTATCATTAATCCATTAAGGGAAGTATTAAATTTAATATTTTAGGTGGACCCCTTTTTCCACACACACTCATATAGTGTAAAATTACTAATTTACTTTGTCCATGTGGATAACGCAATAATTAATTTTTTTACTAGGAAAATTTTAAACAGGTTATCCTTATAACGGAGTGAATTGTTCTTGTTGTTTCACATCATAATCACTTTTCAAGGAACTAATGTTTTTATATTTTTAGTTTATGACATTATTTATGAAGTTCATGAATGATTTTTTTTTAATTTATAATGAAATTATATCCAGAAATATATGATTTAGGGTTGTCCATTAGTTTTTTAGTATTCAATTATATTGTTCTAAAGAAGGATAATATTTTTAAAAATATTATAGGATATTGTTTTATATTCCAACCATTTTTGGCGTCTAATAATATGAATAATTTTTTTTATATGTATGCTAATATTTCCACATGTTGATGAACAAATGGAAGTTGTGGGAACAAAAAATAGTTATCCATCTTTGTATAAACATTCCCTTATTCCTAAAGGGCTGGGTTTTGATTAGGCCCTAAATGTATGTGATATATATATATAGTGTGCGTGCATACTTTTCATCCTTTTTTTATAGTACTAAACCATGACACCAATTCATGGTCGATTCTCGAAATAGATATTGTATGTATGAACCCCCCCCCCACTATTGGGATTATCATATATTTTTTTATCATTGATTAGTTACATGACCATGTATATTATTTATTAATTTTTAATCTAGAATAGTCTATATTTTTTGAACTCTCTTTTTTATGATTGGGAGAATGGTGTAGGTGGTTACTTCCTACTAGGTATGAAAAACTCACAGCCATTCAAAGCACTGTTGTGAGACAATTTGATATTTATGTCCATAATCAAGGTAAGGTATAGACACATAAATATGTAAAAGTATTTTAGTATAAAATTTTAATACTTAATATAATACCGTAGAAGTATTCAGTGGATTGATTGGAGGATATATTGTTATCTTCTATTAAAATCAAAATGTAGTTCATTCAGTGTGACACTTATTCTATTCTTATTGATAAGAACGTTAATACATACATTAAGTATATTTTTTAGTATAATTATATTTATTATTTTTGAAAATGGATTAATCATTATAATTCACAGGAACACATATTATATGTCATATAGTGAATTATTTATTATATTCTTACCACACATATTTATATTTTCATGTATTATTACATCAATTTCCACATGGATCCGTTTAGTTATTGTAAATTATGGGAGAATATTTCATTTGGTTTATTTATTTATTCATTTAGGTAAAACAATATGACAAAAATCTATCATTAATTTTTTGATTTTTAAGTTTTCTTTTAGTGATTAGTAGGTTACCATAATGTGTTTTGGATGTTTTAATTGATTACTATTTGTGTTTACATGATAAAAATAATTATAAAACATTATCAATGACCACACTATGATATCTTGGTATGCGATTTAATAGTATTAGGATAATTGGATCATCATGACATATGATGTTACCTATAAATGTTATAGACTTACAAAATCAAAATGGAATCATGAGTCCATAAGTGTATCATAAGTTATATTCATATTCCATTTATGAGTTAGTCATTCCCCCATTTATATTATGCATCGTAGTATTCATGATATGTATGTACATATAGGATCTCAAGACATTTTGTGTGCATAAATACATTTCATCATAATAATATTGAAACCAATTGACGATTTACATTAAATAACATCGTATTAAATAAAATAATTTGCTATTCTATGTATATTGTTAACAATTTTTTTAATATGTGTTATTAATAAATTTTATTTATTCAAAAGATTATATATAATATTGATAGATTAGTTTTTATATAATATAATTAACACATGATTTTATGTCCTTTATGTAATATTTTGAATCTGTAAAATTATTTAATGATTCTCCTTAATTTGTTACTAAAATAGAAGGGATTTATTAAATGGAATGTAATGTAAAGTATGTAAGAATTTATTTAACATAAATATACCAATATTGTTCATTAATTTCTGTTTCATCTTTAGTAATGGTTATTAATATTATTATCTACAATATTTAACATTATATTTCCTAGAAAATCACCATATAATATATTGGATAGGGAAAATGAAAATACAAAACCAGATAAACCAATACTTAATCCATAGGTCCTTAAAGGACATGATCGCCTATGTCGAGTTCCTAGTAAGGGATATAATAAACAGGATCCACCAGATTCTGATATTATGATATTTTTTAATCATCCCCTACCCTTCAAGTGTGATACAACTCATTTAGAATTCATTTATTGGATTGTTTATTAACATCACATCTTCAAGAGTATAGAAGAACTAAAACAACTGTTGGTTATTATTTACACATTCATGTTTAGAAAATGAATATTATCAGTTGTGTGATTTTATACTAATGGGTAAGAAAGATTTGGTTCTGAAATGGAGATGTTATTAATACATTTTATTACATAATATATTATGTTACACACTACATCCATTGATGGATTCTGTGTTCATGGACAGGATGTATTATATCATAATTATCATTGAATATTCTCTTATTTTGTTAATTTATCTATATCCCTCAGCATATGAGTAGGGAAGAATTTTCTTAATAATTATGTTTTGAAATGGACTAAAACTAAAATATAAAAAATATCATGATTATGATTAAATAATCTACTTTTAAATGGAAATAAAAATATAGTTCTCCATGAAAATGGATCAAAATGATTATTTTGTGTAGATAAATAATTTAATAAACAAACATCAAGTTATATATATATTCAATTAGATTAATTTTATGATGAGAAGTGATAAAATTTATTGTTTTTTATATAGGTATACATGGTAATGGGGTCTTTTTGTCTAATATTTTTGGAGAAACTGTTTTTCCAATAACATTAGTATGGGTAGTTCAATCATAGTAATCCTAATTGAGTCATTGAATGAAAGTGGTTTTGTTACAAGGGTTAATTTGATAAATTTCTCAAATTATAGAAAAATAGTATACTTAAAAATGTTATAAGGATATCTCATCAAATACAAGGATATCAGATACATAAATATTCAATGATTACTACAAGTGGTCAATAATAATCTAGTATTTTAGATCATGCAGTCACATGGGGTAACATGGGTGATTTAGCTATTATATATTCATCAATGTTGTATTATCCATATCAATTATAGCCAAGGATAATGTTATATAGTATATTGACCATATATTATTAGATGTACTATTATAATATCATCAATATTAGAATATTATTTATTTTATATAAGTGTTTTAAATTTAAATTTAGGGAATCATTTTTCTTCCCTTGATCTTAAATTTTAAAAGGAAAATTTTTATATAAATACTGATCTACAATAATTTAAGAGATTATATATATCTAAAAAAAAATATCTAGTTTCCTCACATAAGCAATTTTCTCATCATCGTGATATGGGGTTACTTGATGTGAAATACCATGATTCCATCATGGGAATGAAATGTTAAAAATATTCTATTATTAAATGAATTTTTATCATAGAAAATAATAATTTTCATGAACTACTAGTAATAAATATAAACATTTCAAAGGTTCATAATTCATTTATGTTTGGGTATGTCCTAATTGTTAATAAGTTGGAGTGATCTTCATGAATATTCATAGTCTTTTTCATGGGATTTTGTTGATATTATAGAGTATAAATATATTCATTTAGTGAATGATATCATCCACAAATTTTGTATTAATGATTTTTTCGGACTCCCTCGTATGTCTGATGTGGAGTTTACATTGTAATAATATAAAAAACATAATTTATATCAATTGAATTATATCTAATATCACAAACTAATCATATAGATTTAATCATATACTTATAAAAGAAAAAATAAAAGGTTTTTATTGTATTTTTCTCATACCCTTGGGAACCCCAGTTCTTTTATTATTATAATATAATGGATGTATATATTTATTTATATTCAATATAAAGATAAAACTTTTAAAAAGGAATAATCATAGTCTATCTCTAAATTCAAATATATCATTATTTAGTGAATGGGGAAATTTCGTTTACTATAGTCCCAAATTCAGGTTACCAATATTGTAAATTTAATCATGATGAAATTCCAAAAAATAATCAATGTGGATATAGATATTTTGAGTATTTATAGAATCCTTTTGATTTGATGAATTCTTTTAATATTATATTGGATTTAATGAACAATACGTTTTATCCTCTTTGACACTCATTTTTATGGACTTTTGCAATGATACCATTCTCTACTATAAATCATGTATGAGAATGGTTATAATATCCACATGTTCATAGCTACATTATGTTATCATAATATATAATCTATGATATTCAAATGCTATATAGAGATATAAGTGGTTAACCCCATTGAAAATGATATCCCAAAAGTGGGTATTTTTTGGATTTTTATATTGTTATATCATTAATATCTTAATTAATTAATCTAAATGTGTCTAATATTAATATTTTCTTTGAACTAGAATTATATAATCCAATATATGTGTAGGAGTTATTAAATAATGTTCTTAAAATGATGGTATTTATAAAAAAACAGGACAATTTTATATGATTTGATTGATATGAGTAATATTTACGTTATCTATAGAAGTGATTTAATAGAAATCTAACTCTATAATTACCTCCTCCCAACGAAGGTTTTAATGTTTATTATTATAAATCCTCATTTGGTTTTGTATATGTTATTATACATAATAATTGGTTAAAATATTATGGTTCTTGGTACATATTTCCTCATAAACTAAACTACCATATCCATGGCTTGGAATTGGCTATAGTGGCTATTGAATTAAATTAGTGTTCATATTATCTTTTTTGACAACACTTTATGTAGTCACTTATCATAATTTAATTAAATATACATTCTCTCAATGATACTTGATTGTAAGGAACCATATCTCAATAGACTATAATGACTAATTTTTTAATGATTATTTATGCACTCAATGAAAATGAATTTTTATAATGATATCTCTCCGATGGTGAACCCTCAATGAGTGATAGAGGACAAAAAATATTTTTTCTTGATGTATATTATATATTTACATCAGGTGGATTTTATTAGGGATTCGAGTGGGATATAACAAAACAATTCCAATCATACATTATATATTATTGAGCATGTAAATCAATACAAGATATCTTATTTTCATTAAATATCTATTCATGATAATCTTCATAGTGAGGATATCCTTGAATGTTTGTTCCAAGATAATAATTATCTGTTATAAAATCATGGAAGACTCATCATTCCACAAAATGTGATAGAGGATGTGATACAGGAATATAAATCATCACATTGGTTTCAACATCCTAGAATAATAAAAGATTTATCATGATATTAACACTATTTTTTATGACCATGTATATTGAAACAGATTATAATAATCATGGAACAATATATTTCTTGTTAGTTGTTGAATGGAGAACATTTGAGCCCTAAATAAAAGTAAAAATATTACATATATAAGGATGAAAATAGGATGAGATTATGGTAATTTATTTGGTGTTTATAACAATTAATTTTGAAGACCATGAAAATGTGTCAGTGATTATGGGTCATCTGACCAAGATGGCTCAATTTCAACTAATTAAATAACCTTTTTCCCAAACTAATATTATGAAACTATATGATATATATATCATTAATCTCAATGGTTTTACTAAAAAACATCTTATATTTCTATTATAGGTTTACGTATTAGTTATAGTTGGTCATGTACTGAGAATTGGGATCTTCTATGAAACATTGTATCACATTCCACCTATATAATAATGTCTAGTCTAGGGATACTTAACATATTTGAGAGAATATTATGTAACACCAAAAGAATTTACAAATAGACATATTATAAATTTCAAGATACGCTGTGTATCTACAAAAATCATCTTATTTATGTTCTAGCCAAGTATACATAATATCTCAACCTCTGTGATTTGAATTTGGATAAATTGACATGCATAGTTGTGTTCATAATGATATTTAGATTCTTATAAGTCAAACATATTTTTTAGATAATAGTAACATAACCTTAAGAATGGTCGCATACCCTTTTGAATATTAATTAATTTCAATTAATCATAAATATTATAAAAATTTAAAACATTACACATTAATATATATATTCAATTTAGTCATATTAAAATTAAAACGTGATCATTGTATAAGTATTAGTATTTTTATATGAAAAAAATAATCAAATCACAATTTCATTATTAATATAATAATTTTAATTGGAAATTTATTTTCAAAAAATTTAATAAAAATTTTTACTTATTGTCTAATGATTATAAGATAATTTTCAGGAACTAGATTAATTTATCAACGTATTATAAAACAAGTTACTATTTTATAGTGGGTTTTTGGAATAAATTATTATTTTATTTAAAAAATAAATTAAAATTATTTGATAAAAAAATAAAAAAATGGAGTTAATTAATGATTTCTTCTTGTTGAAAACATCTTATGGTGAATTTTTGGTATTTATCTAAATTAATTGAATTTTTTGGAATATTAAAAATATATTTTAGATTTTTTGGTAGTTTAATGAAATCATAAAGATATAATAATTAAAATCATATATAGGTCTAGTTTTTTATAGTAACATATGACATGTGATTTCCCAAGAGTCTAAAATGATGATAAATTTGTAGATTCTGGGCGTAAAGGAAGCGCGTTGGTGGGTTTGTCCGACATTAATTTTAACGTTATACAATGTTCAATCTGATATCCAACACAATATAAAACACTGAATCATTAGAATAGAACGAGGAACGAAAAACTTTAGGGGAAATCCCAAAACCATAGAAATAGTATCATCATATATTCGTTATAATAAATTTAATTATTTAAAAAGAATTATCTCGGTCGAATTCTGTCTTCGTTGATGTCTTCGGTCTCGAACCTGTGATCAATTGTTGTGTCATAGAATCCAAGTGTATAATTCCTATAACAGTGATCCACACATGTTCCACGTATCTCCGGACGATGCCGAAGGGATCTCCGGGTGCTAGTGTGGAAAAACCTTCGCTTGTGATGTCCGCCTTTGATCTCCTTGGTCTCTCGGTCTTGAGAGCGTTCATGGAGGAAGGATTTCTTTCAGCCTTGAAGTAATTCTCCAGAATTGTTCTTCTCAATGATTGATGGAAAAGGGTTGGGGTTGTGAGGATATTTAAAATTAGGGTTGAGTTTTACATAGTTATGACAATAAATAAATGCATTACACATTTTATTTATTTCATTAACTCTTATTGAAACCCCCATGTTTAATTATTAATTCCATGACATGAAACCACACTAATTATAATTAATATCATTTAACAAACAATATTATATCCTAAAAATCATGACTGGAAAACTACACGGCGTGTAATCATTAATACATGGGGTGTAATTATTTTCCACAAAACTACCTAGTGTGTAAATTTAATATACATGGAGTGTACTTTTATTTATACATTTTTCATTATCTTCTCCTCCACATTTATTAGACCTTGAGTAATGGCTATTAATTTCTTAAATAAATGTAATGGCATTACTCGCTAATATATTATTCCACCCACAATATATTCTCTCGAATAACTAGTTTTGAAATAATTGGGATTAGGAATTCTTAAATAATTATTAAACCACAATAGAGAATAATCTTCATTTAACATGTTAAATTTATATTTAACTCAGATACCGAGACACACATTGTGTGTGTCCCTCTAGGCCTCTTTCTCAATGGAATTAGGTGGAGCTTGTCTGAAGTCCAAGGTTAGCATCTAGCAACATGCCAAGGCATCCATAGAGAAAGAAGTTAACGCTGCAATGACATGTCACCTCCTACGAACGTTTACCGTGTAATACAATCCCTTTGTCTCGATATATCTAATCAAGCGGGTTCCATGATAGTGCTATAAACCCATGTTATCGATTATTCTTTCTTTGAATTTCTGGAATTGAAACCACCCATACCTTACCATGGTAATGGATTTATTTAGGCTATATCAATTCAATCAATGTTCCTAAGATATCTACTTCCGTTTTGGAACAGAAGGGACAAATAATTTCTCGCATTATCTATTAATGCAATATTACTCGTGACGCACGCAACATATCATACCTTACAACGAACAGTGTGTCGTCACAGTTTTCGTCAAAACATCATAAGTGCATGAGTTGTAATACCCATTAATAATATTATTAATTTCTAAGGACCACTAAAAATGTCTAAAGATAGGATCATCCAACGACACTATGAAATGTGGATTTCCTACTAGCGGGTCTCATTCTTGTAATATACTCTACGATATTACCAAGGGAGCACACCATGAGATGGTGCCTCTAATTTTTATGAGTCCTAACCCCTAATGGATTGTATTATTTGTATCTCTCAAATAATGTCATCTGGCCATAGAACATATATTCATGAACAATGTTATGGCACTTACAGGTTCACATAATAGCAAGGATCCGCTATGACCCTATAATGAAACAACTATCCTTTGGAAATTATCACATGCATTGTCACACAGAAGAACAATCAAGATGTGATATGACTTTTATTAATGAATAAAGTACAATGTAGTTGGTTCTTGGGCAGAAACTCCAATAGACTCCCACATGGACTAGAGCCAACTACTAACAACCATTAACCCACTAGCTCTCACATGATATTCATGCTTCTGCTGAGATATGCCTTTAGTCATGGGTTCTGCCACATTCTCTTTTGTGGACACTCTGCTGACTACAACTTCACCCCTTTGATATAAATCCCTCAAGAGGTGATACTTCCATAGTATGTGCTTTTTCCATTTATGTGACCTTGGTTCTTTTGCAAGATCCACCACTGCATTATTTTTAGAATACAATGTAATGGGATCATTACTGCCAGACACCACATCATGCTCCTAGACAATGTTCCGAATCCAGACGGCTTCCATGGCTGCATCAGAAGTAGCTATATATTCGTACTCCGCTATAGAATCAGCGACAACTGGCTTCTTTGAACTCTTCCAGCTCACAGCTTCTCCATTGAGATAGAAACCATATCCATATTGGGACATCCGATCATTATAATCTTTCTGAAAACCATCATCATCATACCCTTTGATGATAAGCTCCTCGTCTCCTCCATATACTAGGAACATATCCTTAGTTCTTCACAGATACTTAAGGATAGTCTTAACAGCAGTCCAATGTTGTTCTCATAGATCTTCTTGATATCTGCTTACCATGCTCAGTGCATAGGCAACATCAAGCCAGGTAAATAACATGTCATACATGTTGGATCCTATAGCCAAAACGTATGGGATCTTACACATTCTATCATTATCGTGTTGTGTATAAGGACACATTTTCTTAGAAAGATGTAGTTTATGTGACACTAGAATCAATACCCTCATGGATTGTTCCATACTAAATATCAATAATATATGGTCAATATATGTACTCTCACATAGTTCAAGCAGCCTCTTGGATCTATTTAGAATGATCTTGATCCCTAGAATATAGGCTGCTTTACCCAATTTTTTCATGGAGAAACACTTGTTCAACCAGTCCTTAACTAACTGTAGGACTGGCGCATCATTTCCAATAAGAAATATGTCATCAACATATACAACTAGGATAACGATCACATTCCCATTAAACCGTTTATAAACACATGGATCACATTCATTCTTAATGAAACAAAATTCTGTTATGGCTTCATCAAATCAAATGTTCAATGACCTGGATCCTTGCTTCAATCCCTAAATGGATTTCTACAACTTGAAAACTTGTTTGGCATCATTTTGTGTCAAAAACCCTTATGGTTGTGTCATATAGACATTTTATTGAAGGTTCCTGTTAAGGAATGTTGTTTTGACATCCACATGCCAAACCTCATAGTCATGCTATGCCGCTATAGAAATTATGATTCTTATGGATTTAAACATGGAAACTGGTGAAAAGGTTTTATCATAGTCAATTACCTGATGTTGTCTTAACCCTTTATCCACTATACTTGCTTTATATTTCTAACTTGACCTTCCATGTCCAGATTTATCCTGAATACCCATTTGCATCCAATAGGCTTTAAATCAACTTGCTCATTGACCAGAACCCATACATGGTTCTGACACATCGAACCCATCTCAAAATTCATAGATTATAGCAATCTGGCATCTTCTGAGCTTCCTACTGCTTCCATGTAGGAGAGAGGTTCATCATTGTCCAACAATAAAAATTCACAATCCTCGGTAACCAGGAAACCAAATCACTCTTGTTCCATTACCTCTCTTTAGCTCCTACGAAGTACTTGTGTTTTAGGAAGCTCTTCCAATGGGACCTGTTGAAATTGTTCCTATACCAAATCCTATGTATCATGAGCATCAACTTCATTGATTTCAATCTTGCTACAACTATCCTTTTTTAGGATGTGCTCCCTATCAAGAAATATGGCTTCTCTGGCGACAATCACTATCTTGTCTATAGGGTTATATAGGTAATATCCATTAGTTTCCTTGGTATATCCTATAAAGATACACCTCGTGCACAAGGGTTCTATTCTATTTCCTGAGGAGTCCTTAACAATCTCCTCGAATCCTCATACACGTGTGTGTGACAAAATTGGTTTCTTTCCATTCAATAGCTCGAAGGAAATTACTTTTGCTGCATTTGTTGGTACTCAGTTAAATGTGTATGTTGCAGTTTGTAATTCATATCCCAAAAAGGATAATGAAAGATCCACTTCACTCATCATCGATATCACTATGTCCAACATGGTGTGGTTACTCCTTTCACTATCACAATTTCACTGTGGTGTATAAGGAGGAGTGAGCAGAGATAGAATCCCATACTCCCATAAAAGATCAATGATCTCTTGGTTCAGATATTATCCACCTCGATCTGATCAAGGATTTTTTTATCTTCTTACCAAGATGATTCTCTACTTCATTCTTGAATTCCTTAAATTTCTCTAAGGCCTATGACATATAACTCATTAAGTGGACATTGCCATATCTAAAGAAATCATCAGTAAACGTATTGATGTAAGAATATCCACCTCTAGCTTCAACTAGAAATGGTCCACACACATCTGTGTGTACCAATCCTATAAGCTCTCTGTCCCTTTCACCCTGTCCACCAAAAGGTGGCTTGGTGATTTTTCCTTGTAAACAAGTGGGACATCTATCAAGTGGTTTTAGCTCATTAGAGTTTAAATAGCAATTTCGGCAGAGCTTTGTGAAGTGATTCAGGTGTACATGACCAAGACGGTGATGCCACAACTGGGTGATGTATGAGTCATGTGAGTTTGTTTCATTATCGATTTCCAACACATGGTTCTCTTAATTTAATACATACAAACCATTATTTAAATGTTCCATAGCATAACATACGTTGTTCTTATAATAGAGAAATCCCTTATTTACAAACATGAATATAAATAAATCCATATCCAAATAAGATACAGAAATTATGTTGTTGGTAACACTAGGCACATAATAATAGTTATGTAAAACTAAAATCATTCTAGTCGGAAATGAGATGTGGTAATCACCAATAGAGAACGTAGCCAGCCTTGCGCCATTGTCAGCTCGAAGATCCACCTCTTCTCTAGAAATAATTCTAAATATATTTGGTTCATGAATTTGAATATAGATATGAGCCACACAAGCTATATCTAATACCCAATGTGTAGAAATGGAATGATTAAACTCGATAATGAATGCACCTTTAGCGTCCCTACACTTATGGGTGCAGTTCCTCTTCCAGTGGCCCTATATTACACATGAAAAACACACCACCTACCATTCCTTTCCCTACCTATGGATGTTCCCCTTCTTGGAGGGATGGTGCTTGGGGGCTTTGGACCATTTATAAGTCTTTGGCCCCTTTGCCTGGACCTTCCATTTCTTGTTCACCATAAGGTCTGTGGGTTTGTCATGCCCCATGTCCTTGTCTACCTGGAGAATCAAGGTTAGAAGCTTTGATAGACTCTTCTCATTACTTCTCATGTTATAATTGACAACGAGGCTAGAGAAGGTTTTGGGCAGTGATGATAGGATGAGATCTGTACGCAACTCATCCAAGAATTTAATCCCTAAGATGTCCAGGCGTTCAATGTACCCAATAAGCTTGACTACATGAGGCCCAACTAGCACAGACTCTCCATGCTTAGTTGTAAACAAAGCATTGGAGATATCATACCTCCCTTGTCTCTCATTCTCATGGAAGATATCCTTAAGTAGAGACATCATGATATACGGGTCCATGTTTTCATTTTTCTTCAAGAGATCATTGGACACAACCGATAGCATGAAACACTAGACATATGTGGCATCGTCCATTTGTTTCATATAGAGAGATATTTCTTAATAACTGACATCTTTCCCAGGTGCAACTGGAATAGGCTCTTCCATCACATAAAATTTATTTTCGTGGAAAAGGATGACGCGTAAACGCCTCTACCACTCTTGGAAATTGGTGCCTTTGAGAAGTTTTTCATTCTTGAGTAGGGTTCACAATGATATGATTGAAGTAATTTTCATTCTGTTTCTACAAATAAGATCATAAATAATTTAGTACTTTATTACAAAATTGAGACAAATAAAAAAATTAATTCTTATTAGTCTCCCACTATTTTATCGAAATCCAATATCCCCCACCATTGACATTTGAATATATTATTGCCTGAATATTCTAGTGGCAAGGATCCATATTGCCCTTCGCATTACCCCAACTAGGGTTTTTAAACAACTTTAAGGGTTTTAGGTAGGCATTCCAAATGCCAACTGCATTATGTCACAGCTCCGTGATACGCTGAGTGGACTCCCCAATACTGAAATCCTTTAATTTTGGATTTCATCAGCCTTTGCCTCTTGGACACACCAAGTCCTACTGTGGGAGTCAACCCTTGATGGGAACCAATTCAAGTCACCACAAAACCTTGATTTAGAACTCACCGATAATTGAATGCACCCAAACTAGGGTTGGTCAAGTACGTTGAACTATGTTTTGATTCTAACAAAGATTATGGAAGTCTATACTGACATGAATATTTCTTTTGATTGATTTTATCCTTATACGTAAATTTTGAATTTATTATCTTTTTTACAAGATTTTTAATATTATGTGTGATAAACATAAGTGATTAACCATTTCTATGATAATATTTACGTATAGGCCGGTTTTATTTTAGTTCTATATTGCATGCCTGTTTAATTCATTAATTGTGTGATCGTGAAAACACACCTACAATAAATAAACCAGGCAACTGACATAAAAAAAATTAATGGTATGATCGTGAGAATTTTTTATTGGTTAGTTTATCTAGCGATTGATAAACTAACCCATGACCTAGGGTAGAAACACCTTGAGCCTTTCGGGTTCGTGTTTACAGCTTTCAACTTGTCCACCTTTGTATCTCCTTGGATTGGATTCACCTTGGTTCCTGTCTTGAGCCGCCTCCACTAGCATGGGAGCTCCATCCATTACATATGCATTTATCTCACACACAGGTGAATGGTAAAAAGGGTTTTTTACATAAAATAATTATTGGGCGTGCATTCCCTATATATTAATGAGGAGATGGCTCGTAGGCCATCAAATTTAATTTAAATAAATAAATTAAAAGAAACCATTCACATGCGAAGGTCTTAGTCATCTCATTATCATCCTTACATGAAACAATATTTATGCATAAATAAAACAATCATTCAAATATTTAATCATTCTTGATTAAGTTAAATGACGCTCAAATCAATTAATTATCTTTAATTAATAAATCCTTTTATCTTAATCCATTATCTAAAATTCCTTGAGATTCTCATCCACCATAATTTTAAACAAATAAATTCATTTAAAATTATCCTTGTATGTAACTTCTACCTTGGAGGCAACCCGATGAATTATTGTTCATTATGCAGATGTTAAATTAAACACATATATATAAAAAAACAATCATGTGTTGTGCCTCAAGTTTACGCCTGCACCATGGTACATGTCTCAAGGGTTTGTATAATATAATAATAAATTTTAATAAATCTGCGTAATATGGGTGAGTAGACGATGTGTAGTTCCGACTACACGACGTGTACTTTTATTCACTGTCCATCCAAAGTACACACCCGGGGACAGGGCATGTTAATGTACTTCGGAAATTTTCGGACTACACGGCGTGTTCTGTGGGACACACGCTGTGTATTTTCCACGTTACATGGTTTCCAGTCGGGCAAGCCATATACGGGGTACACGGTCCTACCCGAACCAGAAGGGAATACACACCATGTTCAGTTGCACCATAGGACATGTAATCCTGAAACCATGTTCCACTTCTTCATGGTCAACACACGGTGTCATAAATGACATAGGTATAATCCAATACACAACTTGATTTGGAGGATCAGTCAATGCATTAAACCTACACTACACGGTGTGTACTTCCGAATACATGACCTGTATTCTGGTGTTATATGGCCAGAAACGTTTGGCTCCTCCAGATGAGTTCCTCTATTTTATTTTAATCAAAATTAAAAGAAAAATTTGTTTCTGTGAGGTGAACCAGAAATGAGGGAGAATTAAGAGATCTCTAGATTTATATTTCCAGAACGATTAAACATGAATTGAAACAACTAAATTTTTATATTTATAAAACATCGTTGAAAAACTAAATAATTATAATATAATATATGACCCATTTGATACCACTTGTAGGTTTCGGGCGCAGCTGAAGAGCATTATTGGGATTTCCCAACTTTAATTTTAACTTTAAACAACGTTCAATATGAGATCTGTCAAAAATTAAAGGTTGAATCCTGAGAATTGAATGAGGAACGAAAAACATAAGAGGGAATCCCAGAACCATAGAAATAGGATCATCATATGTTGGTTATAATTAATTTAATTAATTCACAAGACTTACCTCTATGGAATTATTTCTTCGTTGATGTATCTGGTCATAATATTGTGATCCGTCGTTGCGTCATAGAATCAAAGGTTAGGATTCCTCTAGTGGTGATCCACATATGGGCCACGTATCTTCGGACGTCGCCGAAGGGATCTCTGGGAACTAGCACGGAAGAACCATCACTTGCGATGTCCACCTTTGATCGCCTTGGTCTCTTGGTCTAGAGAGCGTTCTAAGAAGAAGGAGTTTATTCAGCATTGAAATAATTATCCAGAATTGTTGTGCACAATGATTGATGGTAATGTTTTGGGGTTGTGAGGATATTTATAATTAGGTTTGAGGTTTACAAAGTTATGACAACTAATAAACGTGTTACACGTTTTATTTATTTCATTAACTCTTATTGAAACCCCCATGTTGAATTATTAATTCCTTGACATGCGCCCATGCTAATTATAATTAATATCATTTAATAAACAATATTATATCTTCAAAATCTCGACTGGAAAACTACACACCATGTAATCATTAATACACAGCGTGTACTCATTTTCCAAAAAACTATATGGAGTGTATAGTTAATATACATGGTGTGTACTTTTATTTTCCCATTTTTTCATTATCTCCTCCTCCACATTTATTAGACCTTGAGTAATGTCTATTTATTTCTTAAATAAATGTAACTAAATTAGTCGCTAATATATTATTTCACCCACAATATATTCTCTCGAATAACTAGTGTCGAAATAAATGGGATTAGGAATTCTTAAATAATAATTAAACCATAGTTGGGAATAATATTTATTTAACATGTTAAATTAATATTTAACTGAGATACACGGACACACTTAGTGTGTGACCCTCTAGGACTCTTTCTCAGTGGCATTAGGCGGAGCCTTCCTAAAGTCCAAGGATAGCATCTTGAAACATGCCAAGGAACCCGTAGAGAAAGATGTTAATGCCGCATGGACATGTCACCTCTTATGAACTTTTACCATGTAATATAATCCATTTGTCTCGATATCTCTAATAAAGTGGGTTGCATGCTAATGCCATCAACCCATGTGCTCGATTATTCGTTCTTTGACTTTATGTAATCGAACCTTACCATTCCTTACCATGGCTATAGATTTATTTAGGCTATATCAATTACATCAAAGGGCGTGAGATATGTACTTCTGTTGTGTAACAGAAGGGACAAATCCTTTCTCGCATAATCTATTAATGATGTTTTACTCGTGATGCACCCAACGTATCCTACCTCACTGCGAACAGTGTGTCGTCACTGTTTTCATCTATAAATCTAAGAACACAAGTTGTAATACCCATTAATAATAATCTAAAACTCTATGGACCAATACAAGCATCTGCATATAGGAACATCCAATGACACTATGAAATGTCGATTCCCTACTGGCGGGTCTCGTTCTTATAACATCCTCCTAGATATTACCAAGGGTGCACACCATGAGATGGTGCCTCAAAGTTTTATGAGCCATCAACCCTAATGGCATGTATTATTTTTGTCCCTCAAATAATGTCATCCAACCATAGAACATATAATCAAGAACAGTGTTATGGCACATTTGAGTTCTCATCATAGCAGGGATCCACTATGTCCCATTAATGAAATAGTTATCCTTAAGACATTATCACATGCATTGTCATGCACAAGAACAATCAAGATGTGATAAAGGGTTTATTTAATTAGTAAAGTACAATGTCATTGGTTCTAGGCCACCAACTCCAATAAAATTACCATGGGAATGCCCATGGGTTTTCAGAAACAACTAATGAGGTGTCCCTTTGAAATTATTTAAAATTATCTCCCCTTTACTATAAATACCCACTCATCCATTCATTTTAACTAATTTCTAATCCCTCATATTTTAATATCTGTTGGTTTTACCTCCCTAGGAGTCCTCCCAAGGATTCTTGAGTCCCACAAGGTCCTAACCATCATGTTCTAGGAGATACTCCACATGGTATGGGAACCTTTCCCACTCATCTTTAAGTCAACAATTATTTTATGTTATCTATTTAATTTTTTATTCTAATTTGTTGGGATTTAATATTATGTATCCCTATTATAGTCCTTTTGATTCAAATTTGATTATATACCTTTTTTTTCTCATTAATTCATTATATGAAATATTATGTAATGAAGTTAGTATGCCAAATTTTTATAAGGGATCTCTATATTTTTCTTCCCATTTCGTGTTCATCACTTTTATTTTTCTCTCCACACCTCATCTATCGAAATGACCATGAGAACTATAGTATAATATATATATACATTATTTATATCATTTTATTGGATTATCCATCCTCAAAATTTTTACTCCATCTGTTTTATTTTTATAAAGGAAATCAATGTCTATGAGGTTCCAATTGATAAAATTCATGGATGACATAGTTTTGTTCTTCAATTTCACATTCATTATTAGTCATGAAACCATTTAGATAGTTGAAATAGAATATTATATTTTTATTATAACATAATTAAATGTCAGGAACTAGTATAAATACATATTAACAAATTATATGACTAAACATGTTCTTAATAATCAAAATACCGCTTAAATAATCTATGTGAATGAAATTAAAAATTCATCGATGGATTAAATCTATTTACATGTAAAGAAATGATATAAATGATCATTAAGACTTATGGATGTTCATAAATTCAGATTTTGATATTTACACAAATTCCACATGAATTCCATTACCGAAAATCAAGTGGACTGATTGTGAAACTCATTAAAACGAACACCTTGAAATGACGGTAGTCAATATAATAACATATTTGTAAGTACTTAAATAAAAAAAATAGAATTACGATAAAATGAATACATTTATAATCGGTTCTTAAATAATTTATTGATAAGGATGATTTTATATTCCCAGATCATAGGTTCAAGAGTAGAACACATTCAATCTTATGTTAATGGTTTCTTCATCTCAATTCATTTTTGGGAGATTTTACATATACATTACTAATATTTGTGTATGGTGTATGTATATTTCCCATTCATATATAATATCACGAATATCTATATTCTCATGGTATTTCTTATATCATTTGTATATTATTAATCCTGGGGAATTGGAATTGATTGATTACTATGTTGTAAGGGGTTTTCCACCCGATACACCATTTTCATTATTGTTGCATTTATTGTGTAATTACCTCAATGAAACTCATGTGTATTATTATTCACTCCTCATAAACTATCTTTTAGTGTTTTATATATGTTAATCAACCTGAATCCTTCATTATTTTCCGTATAGTTACATGTTATAAAAGTAATATTCAAAAATGATTCTGAAATGTATATACTATTTATGTGATATTTTCAAATTTGTTCCCTTTTTCATGTGTACAACAGAATCTATATTAATCCATAATCAGTTTTGTGAAGAAATTATATTATCATAAAAAATTTTATCATTTGATTTTTGGATTTAAGATAAAAAAATGTGCATTTCCAATTAAAAATTATCATTAATAGTATTTCTAAAATACTCTAAAATGTTTTATTTATAAATAATATTGAGAACTATTTTATCATTATTTCAATTCAATGGGACATAGTTTATGCCTAAAATATAATTTAAATGACTTAGTCTTTTATTTTATGTAATATTCATGTTTAAAATATTATTTCTGGGAAAATATTAATTATTTCCCAAACTACTATTCTTTCAATAGTAAAAACTATATTTTTTTCATCTATCAATTACTTTTATGAGATATATTCCTTTTCATCAATTATTTCTTTCATCAGTTTTATGTAATTCCCTGTCTAATATCATATAAAGAGTCTCTTTATTATCATGATATTATATAGGAATATGCTTTGAATGTTTCAAGGTGGTATAGGGCCCTTTGGGATGATTGATGATTATTTCGTCATGAATTTTTCAATGGTCTCATTTAATGATATATTCACATTTTCGATAATCCGTTGTTGAATATTTTATTTTAGTGAGGTTTATCACTTATGATATAGTCCACCATGATATATTAAAATTTTATTATTATTTTGATAACTTGTGAATTAAGAAATTAATTATTCAATGTGGTATGGCACACACTGAATAAGTGAAATATAATTATTCAATGAGGTATGTGAAACATTGAATAAAAGGCATACTATACATTGAGGAAGTAAATGTACTTGTTATGTGAAAGGTGAGGCATTCTATATCCAATCAATGCATCATTAGGTCTCATGAGACAAACTTATTCATATCACAAGGCCTTGAAGAAATGGTTATTGATGGTTTTAGCATGAGGCCATGACAATGTGGTTATGATGTCAATCATATGAATTTACCTCATTATAAAAATAGTAATAATTGTTTGTGTGGTTATATTACTAGTATATTACCCATGATTTTGTTATATTACAACATTAAATATTAATATCTTATTCCTACCATAATGTGTTCATGTTTATTTTTAAAGTCATATTTAATAGTTATTCACCATGCCTAATGATTATGTTAATGTTTTCTTCCAATTTATTTCCTAAACCATACAGGGCATTTGATCTCACCTCATTCATTTATTTTTCCTTACATAGGCTATGAAGAAGAGATCATTTATTGTGTTCTCAATGATTTCAATTATTAGCTCATGTTTTTTTATCATAATTTGTTTCTTTAAAAAATGTTAAATGGGTCCCATGTATGTATATCATTTTTTTCAAGAATACATAACTGATTGGTTCTTTAGGAATTAATTCATTGCAATCATGACAATATAAAATAATGCAGAGGCTCTGGGCTTTTGGAGTCGAGGCGTTTAATATTCTCTATGACTGTATCACCAATTTTGGAGGATTATGATATTATTACAACACATTAATTGAATTTTATTATATTAATACCTACCAGTAATTAACATTGTTGAACACATAAATATATATATATATATGGTAGGTTACATGATTATCCATTATACTGGGCAAGGAAAGGTGATTCACATGTGATTGTGACTAGTATCATCTCATTGTTGATGAATAAAGTAAACATTGTGTATAAAATGTGGACGAAAACATAATTTCATTAAAATTCCTATGTAAATTAGTAAAAAATTTCGTTCTAATTAATATGGTGGATCTTGTAGTTAATATGGTTCATCATGATTGGTTTACTAGTTGATGAGAAAGAATGGAAATCTAGCCCAAAAATTTCTCAGGCATTTTATATTTTAAGGAAGAGTTAGAGAATGTTATTATGAAAAAACCATTCATTTTTATTTCAATTCCAAACATGAAACATTTTTTCTAATGTGAAAAAATTTACCTAACCTAACATATGTGATCTAATACTATAAGAAAAATATTAATGTTAGTGTGTCATATTTTTTGAATCCACTATGTATGATTAATTTTAATTAAAATAATGATATATAGACACGTGAACCCCATTCTATGATATTTGGATGAATATAGGGGTTTATGAGTAAACATGGGAGTATGAAACAAATGTCAGAACATAGTTCCCAACCATATTCACCTAAAAATGTAATAAAAATCCTGAAGGAAGATATTACTAATAGTGGGGTGTTTTTAAAGAGAATAAATATCACAGTATTCTATTCATATTATTTATTATATTTTAATGTCATTTCATTCATAACTATATATTTGAAATTGGATTATAGTTTAAAAAAATGATATATAAGAATAAATATAATGTTTTGACAGAAAAAGTTAACAATTACTTTGGTGGTATATTATAGGGTACCTATTAGGGGTCTCGTTGTTGTATATTTCATTATATGGACCACTAGGTGCTAGATAACCTTATTCTTGGTACTCTTTTGAAATATTAGGCTAGTTGTAAAATGTGTATAATAATTTTCTCATAATGAAAACATATTCAACGGTTGAATAATTTGTGGATGTTATACGAGTGGCTTAAAACACCATTAGATTGTACACTCATTCCCTAATTCTCATTGAGACTGCCTATAAGATTTAAAAAACTCAATATACATAATTTCCATTCATCATGATGTGCCATTGGGAAATATTTTTATATAAAATGATCTATGTATATATATATATATGTTCATGTGTGGATATATTTAAATTAGTTTTATCTTTATTATGGATTTCCATAAATCTGTTTTTTGATTACAGTAGCACATCATTTCATATTTTTATCTAATTCTCAATATAAGTTTGATTTCTATGGATCCTCACAGTATAAGGGATTTATTATGAATTAAATTATTCATTTTTAACCTCATGAAAATAATTTTTGTTTCTAAATATATTCCATATACTAATTTTTTTTATTTATTCCCTCTTATTTATTCAATTTTCCATCAGGTGAGTGGTGACATCCTTTAGGGTATGAAATAATCCCACCCTGTACATGCCCCTTGTTGTTTATTTCAATTATCCTAGTAATGGAATGAAACTGAAACATGGTTCTTTCATTCAATAATGAGTCAGAATCCTATGTAGAGTCATTGTAACACATATTGTGGAGGGTATGGTGGATAAACAAGGGTTATCCCTTGAGGCATTAGCATATTTCATTCAATGTGACTCATGGTTTGGTTCATAGGCCCTTATCTCTAAAGTTATGTATATATTCATTTTTTCCTTCTTACACCCAATTTTAAAAAATTGATGTCTTTGGGATTTGATTCCATGATATCACATGGTTATATAATGTTTTAGAAAATATGTTCTTTATACCATTCTTACTCTAGTTATCATCTAGATATTATTAAAAACCATTAAGTATTTATTTTTTTTCATTCCTAATGTAGTAAATGGTAAAAATTTATTTATTTCATTATCGATTATTGAATATTTTCTTCTTTGGTATATTTTAATATTCACATGATTTTAACGATAAGCTTTAGTATTGGTATTTTTTCCTGAGAAGTTTTGTTCAAATGAAATATATATTATAAAATAGCATAAATATGATTATTAGATGTTATCCAATTACAAGATGAAAATATGTTTGAACAGTAATTGATAATGTAAATTCCTTATATATAAAAATGAGTGTATTGTTATAACTTATGGTTTCTTAAATCACGTACGCCTTCACCAATATATATATAATAAAATTATATCTCATTACTAGGAATGATATGTCTGACCTGAAGAGGAATTATTTAGGATATATGAAAACAATACCATAAGTTAGAGATTATTGTGACAATGATTTGATAAGATAAATTTAATGTATAATTATGATGGTGTTATTGTACTCGTGTAAAAAAACATAATTATTGTAAAATGTATTCAATGTGACAGATTACATTATCAACAAGTGAAAAACACTATTCATCACATAAAAGATAAGTGATAACAGTACTAATTTCATGTTTGTTATGTTTATTAAGATTCTAGGATTAATTATATTTTAATTGTATTGGTATAAGTGATCAATATATAAAATTATAAAAAGCATGATGTGTTAGGTTTCAATACCCACTGTTTTTTAGTCAACATGATCAATATTTGTTTCAACATAATAAGTGTTATATTCAGTATTTCATATGTTTTAGATGTATTTTTTAAATTCAAAATAAATTTTTTTAAAAAGAAAATTTATCTTATCATGTTGATTAATATATTTAATTTCATTCAAATGTCATGGAAAACATTTGTCATTTTGATTTCATATTGGAAAATATATTTTACCTTTTTAGAAATACTTGGTTTAAATTCTATGTTTTTTATTCAACATGTCATTTTGAAAATCATTATGACATTTTCTATGAAAAAATATATATGGATTTAATGGATATTGGTACGCAAAAACAATTACTAAAATAGGAATACATTTATTTAATAATCCAAACCCCATATAATATATAGAATTATAAATAATATTTATTTTTCAAAATTTTAGGTGATACAGTAAAATACCATCATATATAAAGAGAGTTTTTAGAATATAGAAGTCTGGAATCATGGAAGATAAATAGAGATAATTATTTCATTACACACACAAAATAATAGCTACTTTATATATTAACTATATTAATTATTATCCATAAGTTTTATCACATTGAAATGAATATATATGTACAATAATAAATAGGATCTAGGATTCCATGAATTAATAAATGTTTTCTTTTATTATTATTATACATTAATGTCTCTATACAAGTTTCAATGTATTTTTTTTCTATTTTTAAAAAATAAGAAAACATTTTTTCATATTGTATAGAATATGATCATATATTTTTGATATTAAGGAGTTTATTAAGAGAAGAGAAGGCTATATTATTCATTTACGGTGATATAATAATTTAGAGATGTAGGAATAAACTTTATTTATATGTGAATTTGATATTATCATTGTACATGTAAAGAGGAATTCTATAGTCAATAAACATTAAATTTATTTGAGTATATGGATATTCCATGACCATTGTACTCAGCATATAAAACTACTGAATCATGTGAAATGGGATTATTCAATGTCATTCCAATGTTGTAGTCATTCCATATTCATTTTGAATATTATAAATGATTATTTCCTTTATTAGTTTTATTTACCCCTACTCATTGAATTATGGAATAAATAAAACTATTAATTTTTCTAACATTTAAATACTTTTTATTTTATTTTGTAATAATATGGAAGTAAAATATATTATTTTCTAAACTAATTACACTTGGTGTACTTATTTTAGGATATTGTATATATATATATATATATTAAATACTATATGGGGAATAAAAAATATTCCACTACCAAGGAAATGAATGAACTATTAATTTGTCTTTATAATGGAAACCTGAAGGGTAAGGAGGCCATAATATATATATAAATATATAATATTATTATTAATGGATTGAAGAATCATAAATATCATTGTATTAATAAATATTTAAACATATATATTAAGATGGGTAGATTCATGATAGGACAATTATATGAATATCCTCATGTTGATATTTTGATATAAAAAATATTAGTATTCTAATATTTTATATTGAAAAGTTTTCCTCCAATTAAGAGAAAAATCTATTTGAACTAACATAATATTATTTCAATTAAATAATATTTTTTGTTTATGATATCATAATTAGACTAATAGAAATACTTCAAAGTAAAATAATAACTATTTTTTCACATGAATTTTTTATGTAACTATATATTGTTGAAGAAAAATTTGAAAATTATTGATAATGTATTGATTTAATCTAATATAGAAACATGTGTGGCATAATAAAATTCCAAATAACATATTTTTGGTTTATAGTGTTCATACTTATTATTCATATGAATTAAATGATGTTGGTGGAATTTTTTAGGTTAATAATAATCTCGGATATTGAATATGAATCCTCTAAATATGTGTGTATACTACTAAAATAAAAATAAATATAATTAGGGATAGTAAAATATAATTGTAGTTTTTTTAGGATGATTAGATATAAGGTTAACTTAATGATTTGGAGAACATTTTTTAAAGGGATTAAATATTTTAAAAATTCAAATTAATAAATCAAACAATAGAGTAGTGTTTTTGGAGAAATTGTAAGAAAATATGTAAGAAATATAAAATATGTTTAGAAATAATATATAAATATACAAATTTCATTTATATTTCCGAGAAAATAAAATTTTGTATTTATAATTTACATGAATAATTTCAGGACTTATATAAAACAATGAAATTTAAAAATATTAAAAGGATAATGAATTATATAATCATTATATGTATATTTAATTAAAAAATATAGAGGTGGGGTGAAATAAAGGGGAGAATTTTAATAATTCTATTTTGAGAAATATTATAAAATACATATTAATATGATATGATACTGTTAAAAAATTACACAAGTAAAAAATCAAACACTATTAGACAAGAGGGTACAAAATATGATCTTAAAGTGGAAAATAATTTTCACATATATGAAAATGAAATTATTTGGTTCTAAAATTGTCTATTGAATATATATATATATATATATATATATCAATATATATATATATATATATTCACAATATGATTTTATCTTAATGAATTCAGAATAAAATTACCACAATCTCACTGATTATAGATACAAGTCTTTTAAATTTATTTTTTTCAACACGAAGACTTACTACCTTTGAATTCCTTGGGGTTCACACAGTATGATTTTTTGTTGGAATATTTATATTTAATTAATGATTTTATAAAGATAAAAACTAAATTAATAATTAAAATGATATAAAAATAGTTCAATAATAAAAAATCATAAAATAATCCACCAAACCAACAAAAAACCATCATAAGATCATAAAATATGAAAATTTTAGTTTTATTGATTAGATACCATTTATTAATCTTAAAAATATTGGATTTAGTTATTTTTATTAACATTAAAAAATATTTTTTCCCTATACTTTTTTTATTAATTCACTATAATCATATAACATTAATATAGTGTCAAAGTTATATTTTTCATCTACCACTATCAAATGAAAATTTTTAGTCCATCTTAGTGTAGTTTCCTCATAAGATGACTATAAATTAAAATGTTAATTATATTATGAAATATTCATATAATATACCAATAATCAATACATTATCAAATAAAAAGTTCTATATTGATGATATTTATAAGCATTACCATAAATATTTACTACATGTCAATCATTTTCAAGATATAGTACATTAATCAGTTAGAACAATTACCATCTAGCTGATCTCATAATAGTCTTCTAGGGTCACTCTCACAAACTCATTGAAAAAAACACCTCAAAATTAATGTTTATTTTTAGGTTTTTTCCTCACCCAGGTTCCCATCATTTTTTAATAAATTTCAATGATATTTTTCACAATAATTTCTTCCCCATATTAGTAATTTATTTCTCTACTTATTATAATGTAATCTATATTTATTTTATATCATGAACCTTGGTTAAAACAAAAAATATATTTTATCACCATGTTTTATTTGGGATTTTAAATTTATTTACTCATGGGTGGATTCATTTATAAAAGCCTAAAGTAGTCATATTTAGTGATCCACTCAGGTATTGGTGTCAATACATCCATCCCATAGAGGATCAAAAATGTTTATGGAAATGGTGGTGTTGGTATGATTCAGTTTAATTGTTCTTAATGGGTAGGTATCTAGGGGTTCATGTACAATGAGGTTTTCCGTTATTCAATTGATTTTTTGGAGGTGTAGTGATTTATATTTTCCTAATTCATATTATTATTGAGTTTTTTAGAATCTCATGGTTTGTTTTTGTTACTATATTCATATTCTTATATATTTTTAACTATTTTTATGGATGGTGTATCTTCCCTAGTGGTTCATGAGAATTTTCATTGTATTTGATGAGTTTTCAATTGTTTTTTTACCAGTTCGGTTAGTTAATTTTTCTATTTCATAATATGATGATGGATTTCTGATATATTAGATTATCACAAATATGATTTCATTATTTGTTAATAGTTCATAATGGTTGGAATTA
Source organism: Viscum album (assembly GCA_963277665.1). Taxonomy (NCBI): domain Eukaryota; kingdom Viridiplantae; phylum Streptophyta; class Magnoliopsida; order Santalales; family Viscaceae; genus Viscum; species Viscum album. The sequence continues at coordinate 838,167,705 of OY728138.1, forward strand.
TTTAAATACAATTTAAAGGGTTGTTACATATATGAGTTTTCTCATATTTAGTTCTTATAGATGTTAATGTTCATAAAAGGACCAATCATAGTTTTCAGTTATATTGGATGAAAAATTTGGTATTTATTTTGGTGGTTCTAGAGATGATGTAGACATCGTTGTTGGGTATTGTTGATAGTTACTAATACTAATTTATTTATCCATCTTGTTCGGTAAAATTATTGATGATACCCTTGGTGCACCTACTTTAATTCCTAGATTATAGTTTGAAATTTGAATTTTTATGTCTTTTAGGTCATTTAGGTTTCCCATATAGCATTCATGTGGACTATTTTGGTTTTATTATGATTTTATTTATTGTAAAATATGTTTTTAGGGGTGTAAATCTTCCCAATAACCCAAAAAGAAATTAATTATCAAAATAAAAAAATTTATTTGGAATTTTTTTGATAAGTTAATTTTGAAGAAACACAATTGAATTATTTGTCCAAAACTACTAAAATATCTATATATCTATACAATTTTGATGAAATTGTTTTTTATAAGGATCAAATATATAGTTTATTTTTGTGATTAAAACATTATATATAATATTTTTTCTGATTTTCATGTACTTTAATATCATATGACTAGGAATAAATTTTCAGGAATTTTCATATAATGAGACCAAGATGCATTCCATGAATTTTAACATGATGTCTTAAGAATGTAGTGAATCAATGTGAAATTATGTAATGTATCCCTATAGTGACCCTATAATGGTGCATAGAATGTATAAATCTACCATTACTATGTATTTTATGATCATTCAAGGTTTACCATATCTAGGTGAATACATTGTTTATGTGGATTGCGTCCCCTGGGTATCCCTACAATTCTTAAAAGGGATGGAGTCAATGAAAAAAAATCAATTTTTTAGAAACACCATGATGTAGATACATTTTTTATATATGAATGGGGAACATTTTCTCTCCTCATAGAATGTGGTTGGTCATAAATTGGATAATATAAGTATCACTACCTATCTTTTAATGATTAGAATCAATCCATATATAGTTTTTAGTGAAAAAAAACATTTCATAGATCTAGATCAAGTGTGGAGAAGAATGAAATGGGTTTCAACTTGGTACATTTCCATTCAATAAGGTGATGATGGCCAAAAAGTCAATGTGAACGGGTGGATATTTATATATTTTTATTAAGATAATTACACTCACAACTAAAACTCATGTTCCCCTAGATAAATATATTGTGAAATAAAAGAGGCATTATCAATTATAAGAATATTGTCTTATCCTAGAATGTGAAATTTTAGAATATCTAGGAATAATGTGATTGTAATAATCACGATATGGGAAGTTTACAAAATGTGGTAGGCCCTCTACATAGATATATCTTTTAATCATGGGGAGAGAGATTTTATATCAAAATAAAGATCCTTAAAAAGAGATCCAATTCATAAATCACATGTAAAAATCCATCCTATACATATGAATGTTCAATTACAAATTTTTTATTTTTTATAGAGTGTAAGGTTCCACGGTATAGTACATTGATGTCTCTATGTACCCCACCGTGGTGGGAATCAATTGTATATATAATTATTAAATAGATTACACCTTTTTCACATATGATGTTGATGCAAAAGTAATATGGGATTGATTAATTTGAATATTATGGATGAGAACATGATTTGTGAGTCTAATAATCACATCATATCTTAAAGGATTTATAATTTGGTCAAATATATTTCTTGATAAGTAATCTCTTATACATAGACAACGATTGTGTTGAAGGAATATGATATTTTCTAAAAATAATGATCGTACAAGGATTTGTGATCTATGTGTCGCTATATATCATATCATATAAGGAATATATTCCTACATAGTTCAATCAAGGATTCCCTACATAGATCTAACTCATATGTGAGGTGGGGAAATGTTTTATTCTTTATTCCCATGTGTTACAAGACTTTATTGTTGACTTAAAGGTTCCAAAATGATAATCAATATCATATATAGAGAAATAAAATTTTAATATTCTATTCTTGTATGGGGACTAAACAGAAAACCCTATTATAGACTCTTTGATACATGACACATATCCAATCATGGATCTAGTTCTTATTTAGGTTGCCAATCACATTAGATTTCCTCCACAAAGTAGTTTTAGGACTTATAGGATTGAAAAAAATTCTTGAATTTTAATGTTAATTGAAGTTAGAAAAATGTGGTTGATATTCAATGTTTTTATGCATTCAAAAAATTAAATTTTTTAGATGGATGATTATATCATGGAATTTACGTCTTGTTATGAGATTCATACCATGAAATGAAAGGGTATAAGAATAATAAGTGATAATATATCATTGAAAATGGGTATAATACACTAATTTTTAACATAAAGGGAATCTAATTCTATATTAATAGTCGATTATAATAATATTAAATCATAAACCATGAATATTTGAGTCAATTAGATGTGTATAATAGTTTGTAAAAGTGATCACTAGTAATGTAGGAATATTTTATCCCTTGAAGTTATCATAATAACTCTTGAGATAAAGGCGGAATCTCCTATTAGAAAAAAAATATCCCCTATTCACAAACTCAAAGGAATTTTCAAAATCACTAGTGAATACTAGATGGGTCACTTTAGATTATTCAGTTCAAATTTCTTGTACGTTATAAGGGAGAATCAATAGTGTGTGGGTTTCTGGTCAATTGGGTCCTAAATGAATTTATCGACATAATAAATTTGATGTTTCAAAAAAATATGGAAGGAATAAAGGTGGTTCATGGATAACATAATTTTCTAAAATTACTTGAGTACCCTAATGTATATGCCAATGTGTGCTAAAAATTATTTCAATGTGATGGGATAAACACGAGACTCTTTAGTACACAATAATAAAAGGGAATATATATTCATCATGAATACCTCATGGCGTACAATTTAACAAAATTAGACTCATTCCTATTTTCATATAATTGAATAATATACATATTAATTTTTATATTCTGGTCATAATTCTATGTTCTCTATGGAAACCTTAGTATTTCTCTGCATTAAAACCAATATGTTATTAGGAAGTATATAAATATACATGTTAGTGCTTGAATATGAGTATATGAGGACATTTATATTTCAAATATGAGATGGAATCCCATTAAAAATTTGGTTCTCATAAAGAAAATTAGTTTAAAGTGAATAATATCATTGCATGGTACTGAAATAGGCAATCCATGGTTAAATATATATCCCAAAAAGGTAGGTATCATGCCACATTTAATTATTATATATAGAACATATGTTGAGATGACTCTCAGATAAAGTCAGGGTCCATTTTTTCTTAACCTTATAGATGGTCCCAGAATTTGATGATCTGGTTGTAGCCCAATATCTTATAAGAAAAGGAATCAAGCCATAAATAGTTATTCTAATGGAAAAACCCTACACAGGTCTGACACATATGCAGGGTCATTGATTTTTTTGTCATCATGCTTGTACTTAGATTTCCTGTTTTTAATGGGACACATGGGCTAACCCACAAAATGAAGTGTAAAGTACATGGGTAAATGGATGAAAATGAATCATATAATTAAATTCCTTAAACATGGATGATTTTATAATGATTCATAGGACCGTTATCATGCCATTATGGAAGGATCTCATGGTTTTAAAGACATATTTCTTCCAAGGCCAAAATATCGCATTGGAATAAGATCAAAGGAATTGTTTTATTCCTCAATGAATCCTAATAGGTTCCATTAATATCACTTAATCTTTATGACCCACAATCCAAATGGGAAAACATTGATTATTTTCATTTCATATTCATGGTCTATGTATTAATGAGAGGAGTGTGAAATAATGATACCTTTTTTGTGTCCTTGTTTTTGAAACAACCATATCCTCTAATTAAATATATGTTACCCTATTAAAAAAATCAAATGTGCATCAATAGGAATAGAGGAATTTAAACGGTTATGTACCCAAATAATGTATCTATGTTTTTGGTATGTTTTGGAAGTGATACAATACCAAACAATCCTCTATAATAAAATCTAATAGTGTGGAATACAATTAGTATGATATTACCATACCCTAATGTAGAACTATGATCAATACAAAAGATCAAGTTCATTATGTAGCATACTGTGATGTAAAATATGATTTTTAAAAAACATGTTATATTGTTTCCTGATAAACATTAAAAACATAATCTTTTAAATAAATTTCTCAAATTCATATCAAGAAGCTTGTACGAACATATTCTATACTATATAATGATACATAGTATGATTTGTGAGTCCAATTCCCATGTCTATATATTTAATATAATCATATAACTCATTCCAAATATGGTTGAGGCTGTTCTAATAAACATATATCTTAGTCCATAAATTAGAAATCAATTTTCAAGTCTTATTCTAGTGACCATAACTATGATTCTTTATCTTCTCAAATTGTGTTCATTCCAAAAAAAAATATGAAACTTCATCTGTATTGTTATTTGACCTAGATATTTCGAGTATCCCTCTCTTCTTCCCAAAAGTATATCTTTGTGAGAATGTACAATGTAAATTATCATTTTATAGTTGTACCAAAAATGGTTTGGATATGATTTTGATAATGTTTCATGAGCAACAAAACATTTATAATACTAAATTAACAATTGAATTTTGGATTCATTTATATCTTCATCAACATTTATCAACACTTCATGAACCATCTCGAATCATTGATGAAAATTTGTAGGCTCCTAATATATATAGCATCAACAATCTTATAATACATCAATATGATTTCAATTTGGATTTCAATTTATGAATTATTTTATATAATGATATTATTTAGTCAATCTAGATTTTTTGACACACAGGAAAACAAATCAGAACTGACAATATATCATTACATTCCTCCATACCTATAGAAAATTAAATCTTATAATATTGATTTCACTATTTTTAGGATGGAAAAATATTCGTCAATATGATTCCTCTTGACTCGGACTTAAATCAAATTTGAATCTAATGATATTTGACTAATGATATGAGACATGAAAGCTTCATCTTTAGTAACTTTGTTATTCACCATAAATTCATCTCCTAATATGACTTCCTTCATGAATTTGAATATTATAGAGATGAAATTAATCATTTTATATCATAAAATCGAAGGTATTTAATATTCCCATTCTTCCAAATTTAACTTTATTTCCTACTTATTCAGAATATCATTGTCCAAAATACAGTTGGCATGAATACGAAATGAAGAACCATATATCCCCCATTCATTTATCAATAATAAATAAAATTTTATTACATACTAATAATTTTTTAGAAAAATAAAAAATCAATGAATATTCAAATTTTTATTGAAGTCACAGAAACATTGATCCTTCTTCATTAGGATAATGTCATTTAATCTGAACTCATGGAGTGTCTGATGATCCTTTTCATCAAGAAAGATTATCCTCAAACAGATTAAAAATTCTAATAACTATTAGTATGATTTAATAAATATGATATTCAATCCATTTCTTCATTTTTTTCAAATTGAATTTATTATTTAAATTTCCAAATCATGTTCAAAAAATTATACATAAAAATGAATTCTTACATCCAAAAACTTTCTCCATACAGCTTGGCCCCCACAAAAATGGTCCCAACAATTTCCCCCTTTGTATTTGGTAGTTAGAACATATTCATAAATCACTAAACATAATAAACTCAATACAAAGATTAATTTTCAACAATTACAGTCCCATGTGAGGTTACTCATTGAAGGAAATAATAATTACTGATATAAAATCCATATTTCTCAAAAGTAGTGATCATGAATACCTCATCAGAATTTTATCATACATTAATTCATCTATTTCTTTTCATATTCAACTTTCCTATAATAACTATTTATTACAAACACTCTCACAAATAGTTATAATATTTCTCACATTTACTATGTTGAATTTGTATCAATCATACTACTCCACATTTTTACATTCATTCATTAAATTAATAGAATAACATATTGGATATGTTTTTTGAAACAATATCCCTTTGAAAATAAAATAAAAATACAACATTACATATGGGAAAAAACACATACATCATATTTGATGATAAAAAAGGATGGATTCCCATTTTCAAAATCAATTTGTAAAATTGTTCATGCAATATTTTTTTTATATTTAATCAACTTTTTCTGATATTTGAACATACTACTTCTTCAATTCATTTTTCACTAAATGCTCAATAATGTAATTAGATTTGATATCCTTATTTTTTGAACTAGAATGTTTTACTTCATTTTGGGAAATGTTTATTACCATTTTATTATTAAACCCTAATAAAAATGGTAACATTAATTCAACAAGTACATCTTTTATCCATATATACATTCACATAAACCAAGTAGCGACATTAGTTGAAGTAACATACTCAGTTTCATCTATACAAAAACTTACTACATTTTTTATCATAATATTTAACGTATCAAAAAACATTCCCAAATATAATACTACATTATATTTGGATATTTTACCCTTACAATTTCATAAAAAATCATTATCTAAATACTCAAACATGTTAACACATTTAGAATTGTCACACCAGATTCTGAATTTTTATTTTTTCATTGATATATCTGAAAAAAAAATTCCTATAGGTAAATGTGATTTTTTGGGATAAATCTATATATCATTAACATAATGTAGCAACATAAATAGTTACATATATTCTTGAATTAAAAAATAATAAAATATAAATCACCATACATAACCCTTTCTAATTGAAATCTATTCCATATCCATATTTAAAAAACATGCATGACATTAAAATTCGAATGGAAACTAGTTTTTAGTGTTCCATGATAATATTCATAAAAAGTTCCTTAGAATTTATTTCATGAGAAATAAAAAAACGTTTCTTCTTATAGATTATTTTTTACAAAATATATCATTTCATTTCCCACAACATGGAAGTAACAAAGAACATTATCATATCATCATCAAATCATTATTAGTTTCACGCATCTTTATAAGAAATAATAATTTCATTAAATACAATGAGGCATTTGCAATGAATTTTTCATTCTTCATTAATACACAATAAAAACCCTTATTTAAAGCATCACCGAATAGTACAAAAATTTCTCCACACATTAGTAGTGTGATAATAGGGTTAATTATAATCCTCAATTTTAACACTTGTATTTGTTCATCACATTCATCATTCCATGAAATATTGACTCTTTTAGTAGATATCTTGGTAAAATAGTTTGAAAATAATAATAAATTTTTCACATTTTTGAAATAATACATAGCTAACATAATGAAAAATTGATATCTATCAGATATTTTGTCCTTTACCGTCGTTAAATTGTGTTTTTATTTGAATGACCCATTGATATTTTAGTTCATATGATGATATTTGAAATTAATGATACACACTTAAACTAAAACTAAATCATGTATTTCAAAACATAAATCTTATCCTTTCATAGGGCCATTATAAAATTGGTCAAATGCTCCTAATACTTCTCCATTGGTTTAGTGAATAAGTGGATATCATCTATAAGGATAATCAAAAAATTCACATGTTATTTTCAAAATACTCTATTCATTAAATCCATGAAAATTTCAAGAGAATTAGTGAATCCAAAAGGAATCACCATTAACATATAGTGTACGTAATATGAATGAAAAGCGGTCTTGTGGATATATTCCATATTCACCACTACATGATAATATCCTATGCAAATTTCCACCTTTGAAAATTATTGTGAACCACATAGATGATTGATAAAGTCATAAATTAGTGTAAAATGTTACATGTTCTTTATATTGATCATGATGGGCTCATGACTATCAATGCAATGGTGTATTGACCATTCTTCTTCATGATTGATAGGAATCATGTACCTTATTATGAAGCACATGTGAAAATAAGACTTCTATCAAATTTCATGGGTAGTTTCTTATTTAGCTCTGCATGTTCCACAATAGACATCTTATATGGATTCATAGATAATGGGAATTCCATATAAATATTCTTGACTAAAAACTCAATATATCTATTAGGAGGAATACCATGAAATTTCTTGTTAAACACATCTGTTTATTCCCTATCAATAGGAATGCTTCTAGGATGATCCTTTCCATTGATGCATTAATTTGAGATACATAAGAATTATCATATAGAAATAATATTCTTGATCGAGATGATGTTTTCAAATAATATTCATCATCTGCCATGCACATGTTTAAAATCAGGGGTCAATTTTATATAATGTGAGTGATTTAATTCTAACATAAATTTATATTGTTTATATATAGGGAATTCCAAACAATTCCCACAATTGATTAAAATTACATCAAATAATGTAAGTAATTTTTTTTTCATCCCACAAATTATAACAGGTGTAGAGTTATATACAAGGGATGAAATAATATTATATTTTTTATTTTAACTAAAATCACTAATTCTGTGATTTTTATGGTGTTTGAAGAGTTCTACAAAATAATGAAGACATAAAGGAATTTGTAGAACTATATTAAATAAGTATGTTAACTATTCATGAATTAATAATGATAAAAACTATCAAAACTTCATTGTCAAGATTCACTTAATTAGTATTTATGATGAAATCTCACCCTTGTTTCCTTGGAGGTTGTTGGTTTCATTTATAATCCCTTGACATAGGTAATTTATCTGGAAATTTAATTGTTTCTTGTAGTTTGGTAAATGAAAAATATAATGAGGGTTGAATGGAAAATTACTTTCCTCTTTCAAATTAGTAGGTTTCTTCTATTGGATATTATTATCACAGTTTCCTTCCATTCAACTCCCAAACCATTTCATCACCCCCTTAGTCATTTTCTATGGACCATCCTTCCAAACAATTACTAAATAGGGCAATGAAATTTTATAAAACTATCACGTTTATCCATCATACATTCAAAATGAATCTCCATAATATTTTTCATAACCTTGTGATACCCTAGATATTTAATAATCTCCATCATGAAATTCAAGGATCATCAGAAAATATCATCATAGTTATCAATTTCATATAACACCATGTCCTTTCAAATAACTTTACTTTATCCCACAAAAGAAGCTCAAAATATTGAGTTTGTCGATAACGAAAAAATTAGAGGCATATCATGAATGTCTTTAAATATTTCCCCATATTACCCCGATATATTCTCCATCTTGTTTTTATGAGTGAAAGGAAATCCTTTTCAATATTTAGGTAATGTGACTGAGGAATGACATTATACAAATCATTTTTCATAATTCCTTCCACTATATTTCTTCAATAATATCACCAGGATTTGTATTATTGATCAATGTATGCTATTGAGTAGTTTATCCCTTCATACAATAAATATCCAGTAGAACATTCTCTTACATAGTACATCTAAGGATGAAGATGATCTTTTCAGTGGAAATTATAAATTGATACATGATTAATGGATCAAATGAATCAAATAATGTAGGAGGCCTTTGTCGAGTGAAGATATCGATTATGTTATGTTCACTCTTATGGGAGAATAGGAAAAATCCATGATCTAGTATTCAGTTCATATCACCAGTAACGAGGGAAAGTATTATGACAATGATTGTGATTAGTTCTCCAATCAGATGGGGATTCTCATTAGGGATAAAATCAAAATGGAGGTCGAATTTATTGTTGACCCGATTTCACCTATTTTTAACCATTGGATAGAATGAATCTAAAATTTGTGTTGTTGATTTTAAATAATTAAACACATAATGTGGAATCAAATGACAACAATCAGATATCTTATAAATTAATTTTTCCTCCTTAACTTATTATTCCTTGGATTCAATCCTTTTTATCCTAGATAAATTTACTAACATGCATTCAAATGTGTTTGTTTCTCCCTTAACAATGGATTCAAATGTGATTATGAAATAACCAAATAATATACCTTGGAAGTTTCAAATATGGTTTATAAAAAGGAATGTTGATGTGTACAATGTTACCCCAAGCTAGGCTGGGAACACCATGTAGGAGTTGATACTCCATGGAATATATTTGATTGAACCATAACCACTTGTTGTATCTAGAAAGGGATATATTTTATAAAAAAATACATACTATAGAATTTCAAAAATATAGGTATTTTGTTCTCACACCATTACAAGGACATAAGGAATTGTATAGAGATATCTAATCCTAATCCAAAAATATAAATAAATTGTTCATCTAATACAAACTATAACAACCATAGTCTTTAGTACACATTAACAAATGATTTATAAAATCAAGTGAACAAAATAAAAATATAAATAAAACAAAGCCTAGTGTATCAGGTTATTAGGTATATTACATAACAAATTATAACATGAGATAAATTGTTTTGAACTCTTCATTGACATGATAAAAATATTCCAAAGAACATAAAACAGCATGTCATAACTAGTTGACAATCAATTTAAGTGGGTGAGCTTAAAATCCCTGTTTTGGAATAATCTAGATATAACATGAATATGATTATACATTTAAGATTACAGGAATATATATTTGGATTAAAAATAGTCAGAAAAATAAAAAAGAATATTGAAACATGACATAAAATAGAATGTCATAAATAAAACATTGAAATTTGTAAAATCCATAAAATAATTTTTCATAAAGATATGATGTGTATAATACTCCATTACTTCATGGTGGACATGGTATAATATTTTAATTATCCACAACCATGTCCCAATATGAAGTATCATGACTCAAAACATTACCTAATGAAGTTCAGTGCTATCTGGGAACACCAATCATAATCATTTCATTCTCATGATTATGTGTGCCACATAGATCGTATGACACAAATTTATTCATCAGCATAATTCGTTACACAATAATGGGATGTAAAATACTCAAATTTAATCCATGAATAAAAATTTTTCATTCATATATTTGAATAATATCAATAAATTATTGTTATTGTATTCTCTACATAATTTTTTTGTCATGGAAAATTGTGGCCACATTCTGGAAGCATAACAATCTCACATAAAATATAATAAAATTTGTTAATGAGAGAAATAGTGGTATATCTTTGTTGATACATGACATTGAAATTAATAGGGACATGAAAAGGAATTTACCAAACCTAGTAATTATAAATATATTGCATATGATAATGAAAAATCATTAATAAAAATGTAAATTGAAAAAACACTAATATTTTCATCATTTTAATTGATGTAAATAAGTGTTCATGAAAGGGGAAAATTATAGTGAAAGGGGATATCATAAATTATAAATAAAATGGTTAGTAAAAAGGATAAATAATAACATAAACCATAATATGTCAATTTAAATTAAAATAATTAGCATAAAATGAGTTCTTAATAAATGATGAAAGTGGATGATCCCTTAATTAAGTCTTTGACACCAAAATCTTGGGATGGGCCTCTTGAATGCTTGGGGGAACATGGGGAGGACATTATGGAGTAGAGGGAATATTTTGGATGTGATAAATGTGGTTTTATTGAAGTTAAATATGATCAATGGTTGGTTAATATAATAAATGATGTGGGTTTAATTATTATTTATGTTTTGGACTCTATATTACAAAATTAAAAAGATCACAAATCATCCCATTTTTTCATTGGTTTTTTCCGAATTTTATTGTTTTAAATTATTTTATTTTTAAAAGGGCCATACTTATTATGATATTACCTTTTGTGATTTGGAGGTGAGTAAGAGTCATAAATAAATGGGTTTAAAATCATAAAATATATTAAAATATTACCCTTTGTGATTTAGAGGAGAGTCACATTTGGCTCAATATAATGTTCTAAAAATTAAGTTTTATTTATACAATATTTAATTTTCACACAAAAATTTGGTTATCTTTTAAAATTCTGAAGCATTTACCACTGGATAATGTCTATGTCATGGTACTAACAATAATATTCATTTTATTTTAATTTTTTTAAATATATATTTTTTTACATTGAATATTGATACTAACATTTATTAGGGGCGTATTTTTCAGGAAAATATATATTTTAACCCTTGTAAAAATCACATTTGACATCATAAAAATTATATGGTCATTTATATTAAATAAAATTTATTTGACAATAATATTTTATTAAAATATTATTAATTTCAAAAATAAATTATTTAACCAAAATAGATTTCATAATTTAATGTCAATATTAACCATCGATAATATTTGTGTATTATTGAATCAAAATAAAATACTATTCAAATGTAAAAATAACATCATAGGGATATAGTTATTATTCTATGAAAAATATTATACATATTAATATTGATAGGTTCATTATATATATATATATCTTTCCTACACCATAAAACACACTATAGTTATGTTTTGTGTTGATGGGACATTCAAGGGGCAATACAATGAACATGGATAGGGTCATTATCATGATGAGCTTAAGTATATCATTATGAGCTTAAGTATTCTACTAAATGTGCTCACATGACATTAGTGGAGACTCAAGTGTCAGTGGTTCTAACGTTCCCTCATTTTTCAAATTTTGATGTTAGTCATTAGATTTATTAAAAATGACTATTGTATACCCGGGACAATTATTTTATAGTATATGATTGTAAAATCGTCTAAACCACAACGTATTTATTTCCTCATTCTTGGGTGTTCAATCAAATCATTTTTCATTGAATAGTAAAAATTCATGGATATATTCTTGAGTTTAATGGGAAATAACATTCATGTTTTTTCATTACGGAGATTAATAACATTATACATCCATTTTTGTACCACATATGCCTCTATATATATTGGTGTATTTTTGATTTGATGTCATGGGATGGGGCACCATAATCAATATCAATTATAGCGTCAGTGCTAAATCATTGGGGGCCCTAGATGATAATGATTCTTAACATAAATGGAGGAAACAGAATGCAATGAATAACCTTTGTAAAATGATGAGGTTATAAGGTTTTTGTACTTCACACTATAAGGGGGTGTAAATTATTGTAATTCCCGAAACCCTATGGGACATAAACCATGAAAATATTAAAATTTTCCTAGACCTATGAGTTAAAAGAGGTTAAATAATTTAGAAATTTCTTCTAATTATGGGATGAATATTTTTAAATTTACACATCCCTAGGGGATGGGGAACTAAACTAAAATTCAAGCCTTTATAGGAAGGTGTTGATATGTCATCTGGAGAAAAATATCATAGAATAATTTGCACAATTATTTGATTAGGATACTTTTTCTCTTTTCGGATCTGAGTGAGATGTTCATTCAAAGAAGTTCCATTGTCATACATAAGGGGATGGATAAGTGAAATCACAATGACACCCATTATATTGTCAATAGTTGGGCGGGTTTATGTTGTTTGGTCTCTCTATGTGGACCCTATTGACAGAAAATTTGGTTTCCATTTTTCACATAATAGGTAGATATTACATATTGAGCATTGATGTGGTTGATAAATTTTTCTGTATACATAGGAAATATACCAATGATCACATTTTCACCTATGATATGGTGAAAATATATGTAAACCTATAATAGAATGGTTGATTGAAGAAAGAGGTAATCATCCTCTACACGCGTGAACTCATATGAATCTATTACATTGTTATTGGTTTAGTTTTGTATAATATTTATGATGACATTAGTGTTTTTGTTCTTCTGTTTTATAGAGTATCTAATTTTATGGGTTGATCGTCATGGTTCAATTTAGTGGGAGGTATACCATTATATAATATTAAGAAATAAGGAATATTTTGAAGATGATCCCAATGTTTCAAATGATAAAGAAAATCCTTCAGACTAGATAGTAGGGGATCTCTTAGATATTAAATAGTCACCAAGTCTTGTTGTGATACAATCTATTATTTATATCTAGTGATTTTGTGGGATTTACTCTTGGAAATTGCGAGGAGACATCATTTTTTCATTGATAAATTTTATTTATTAGAGATATGTGCTTCCTCCAGAGGTCCACTATTTCAATACCCCACGATGGCTCTCATATTTGATTCACATGTTATGATGTTTTGGGTTGTATCAACATTCTCTATATATCCCTAATAATTTGAGGTCACATGTTAATGATAATGAACAGAGTGGATAGGAAACATACATGAAATATCATGGTTTGTTGAGATAATGTAGTGATTTTTTGAACCACTTATCTATGATTTTGATGATATTGGGTTTTTTATAAGGATAAACTCACAAATAAGTTCAATGATAAAATAATTGGACCTTATGATTTGTTTCCTTCCATGGGTAATATTTCTAGTGGTTATTTAGAATATTTTTGATTTCAATAAATATATATTGTGTCAGTATAGAGTAATTGGGAAGGTATTCATTTTCTATGACATTATATAATTATCACAAGATGTGTTAGGTTTGTGAAGATGTCTGTCGGGGCCTCGGAGCCAATGTTTTTTAGGCAGACAAGTCATCTAATCGGTGTAACAGATAGTTTTGGAAAAATGCATGAGATGTTCGTTAAGAAATAATAGATTTTCAAGTTATCATGGAACCCCTTACCAAATTGTTAATTCTATTTTATTTATAGTGAATATAAATAGGCATATAGTGGATTGAAAACACATGATCATTCCGTCATCATATATAAGAGTGCCTGGCTATTCATCAAATTTTATAATTAATAGATAGAGAATTGGTCATTTATAACTATTATATATTTATCATATGTGACGAATTCACTTGGGTTCAAATGTTTTTTTAACAGAAACATATCTGTTTTGACCGATATTAAATGAAAACAGATCCTTCCCAATGTGTGATTGTATCTACATAGCTGAATGGTTTACATTTGGTGCACTTTTTTTGTTTGTTGGTAAAAAATGTTTTTTTGACTAATATTCAATGAAAATATGATCCTTCCCAAATTGAAAAATTATTTGAAGAGTTTAATGGTATCATTTTGGGATAAATACTTTTGGTCCAAGATAATGCAGAAGCATAATGCTAGTTTTTTTTTAATTGAGTGTGGTTTCATAATAATTCACAGATGATTCATGATTTCGTTTTCTAATGAAATACATAAATGAATCTCTCATCCATAATTATCTATGATGATAACATTCAATGGAAGACGGTAATGGTATTTTCATACCAATGATTCTTAGTCAGTCAAATTAGTTGAGATGATTAATGGTCGGGATGATTTTACAATATTTAGGGGGATTTATTTTTTACTATGGGATGCATAAAATATATTAATGATATGTTATTTAATCCTTACCAATCCCAAATATGTTACCTGTTACTCTTTTCCTAATTAATTTATCAAAATTATATTTTTATGAGAACAATTGTATGTATGACAGGTTCCCCTCTATTCCATAGTCTATTTGTGATGCTATCTTTTATAGACACAATAGAGAAATCATAAATTTATCATCATCCATAGTGGTGGTTATTGTTTGTGAATTTATATTTAACCTCAAATAGAAATCCTATAAATTAATTTAGAGAAATAATCAAAACCCGTGTAGTTCATTTATCACATTTGATGTCATTTAATGGACTTCATCACATATTTCGACATCGTACATTATGTTTGTTCATGAGAGAATTTAAATGTCAGGTATTAGGATTGATGCTTTGAGTGGAATATTATATATCTTATTAATATAGGAATTATATTTCGCATTGTATTGAATACAAAACTATGTTAAAAAAGTATCAATAAGATCGATTTCCACTTCGACTTCTGCATATAAGGATTACATGAACAACTTCATCAATAATTTGTATTTCTTATGTATTAGAATATGAAATCATTATTACATTTATATGGTAGTCCATGCTGTGTCAAATTCATCATTTTGATAGTATAATCTCTTTCAGTCTCCAATAACTTGTGATTTGTGCTTATGTTAGAAATAATAGATAGTAGATGATTGGACACATGCCATAACATTGTGAGAATAAACTTTTATATGGCTTACACAATAATGTATTTATAACATTTTATGAATGGATTACACTATAATGATTCGCTAATATTTTTTAATAATCCATGTAAGGAATATCGAATATATCATGGTCATTAAGAATTATTTTTATGGTGGTTCTGGGAAAAGAGGATGTGCCATGCTGGTCTACACCACAAATTCTATATAACGGTTATCAAATTATTTAGCCAAATATCTATCTTCCAATATCATGGAATAGTCCAAATCTAACATAGTACATTGAATATCAAACATGAATTGTCCAATTTAAACCTTGTATGGAATCCTTTCAATTATTTGTATTTCATTGTTCGTAAGAGGACACATTTGTTTGGAAATATAAATTTCACGTGTTCTTAGGAATGACGCCCTATTGGATTGTTCCATACTGAATCACCTCTATATCTTATCAATACTGTAACAATATGTTAGTTTATTTCCCACATTTATCTATAATGATTGATAAATATATCAATAATATATGATTATTTTTACAATTCATTCTGGTAGAATCATTTATTCAATATGGATTTAATATACTATAAAAAATTATTATTTCCCCAATAAGTAATATTTAATAAACATATACTATTATGAAATTCAGATAACTCAAACTAAACTATTTATATACCCAATTATCACATTCAATATTTATAAAATAAAATTCAATTATAGCGTCATCAAATAAATTGTTCAATTAATTGGACGCTTTCCATTTTCTATAAGTGGGTCTATTGATTTTTCATATCTGGTTGGCATCTATTTAAGTCATGAACCCTTATGGTTGGGTCTTATAAACATATTATTAAATGATGAGATTAAGAATTATATTTTTACATTGATTTTCCAAATCTCATAGTTATATAAATTTTTAATTGGAATTATAATTTTTATGGAGTTTAGCGTAGAAACTAGTAAGAACTTTTAAATGTAGTTAATGAATTGATGGTGGTTAAAACCGTTAACAACCAATAACACATTATAAATAGAATTTTCCAATCCATGTCAAGATTATTCTTGAATATTAATTTAAAATTTTCATTCATTACATCCACAAGAGGGTCTACCTTAAAATAGTCTTTTTTTGTACATAGATTCCATTTTAGTATTCATGGATTCATTCCACATGGAAACAAACAATCCAAATATATTATCCTTATATGTTAAATAATAAATATTATAAACTAATAATGAGTTACAATACTCAGTGAATGGAAAACTATATCCTTCTAGTTCCTTATCCCCTATTAGACTTTTACTAAGTATTTCTATATTAAGATCATCTTCATCCATTGGGATTTCTGTTATTATTCTTTATTCCAACAGTTTTGTATCATAATAATAGACATTATATAATTCCCACTACCTAGATTAAAAATTCAATCCTTCTTAAGAAATACCAAAAACAATCAACCGCATAAATATTTTTGATTGATTTTATTGGTAGTATATCATTATTTCCTTGGATATGCTTTAAAGATTCACTCTATTTCTCTTGGACAATGTTGTTAACCAAATAGGCCTTAAAAAAGATTCATATCCCCAAACAGTTAAGTATGACAAATTTAGATTATTTAACTACACAATTGGATTATAATTCCATTTATAAATGTATTTAGTACTCAGTTTCAAATGATTGATTGTGTTTTTATTTCATATAAATAAAAGGGTAATGGAATATTCATTTGATTCATCATTGATGTCACTATTATTAATAGGTTTTGGTTCCACCATCCACATACATTGTTCCATTGAGGTCTATAAGGAAGATTGTGTTGAGGTAAAATCTCAAACACTCAAAAATAATAATTGAGGTCCTTATTAAGATATTTTTTTCCCTTTTTTGAAGGGTTTTCTTAAATTTTCATACAATTCTACATTTTAACATCATTTGTATATTCCTTTTCAATGGAATATATCAGATACACCATCAGTTATATGAAAAATATCATATAAAATAATCAGTAAATTTTATAATGAATGGGTACCCATGTATTACTTCAACTGTAAAATGTCCAGACAAATAAGTATTGAAAATTCATGAAGCTCTTTTCCCAGATCATGTTTTCCACTATGTAGGAATTCCGTCATTTTTTCTTTTAAACATGCATGAAAAAAAACTAGTATTATTATTTCAAAGTAATTAAAATTTAAATAATTGTATAATTTAGTCAAATTATTTTCATTTACATGGAATTTTATATCATTCCATAGTTGGGTGTGGTATGATTCCTGATATTATGTGTTGTTTTCAATTTACAATACATGGTTCCTGTAATCCAATAAATTCTGCCTACTATTTAAGTGTTTATTATATTATGAAAAATACATATTTTTAAAATAAGTACAATTTTTTTATGAATTTTAAAATAAATCCATATTTATCATGTATATATTGTGTCTAATTATTATAATATGTGGATATTACATCATTTTAGATAAATATTAATCAAATAATGAATGTACATTCATGAGGACTATAATAGTTTATTTTCCTTGAAAATTAACAACATATTATTCTTTTCTGGGTAATCATCTTGAACATCTCTTTTAAATATATTCCCTTTTAGTACTTCTACATAAAACACTTCTACATAACCTGGGAAAATATAACATAAGAATTTGGTGAGCTAAAATTTCTAGTAATCATAAATAATGGAAATTGAAATGCATAACATGAACATAAGGGAATTACAACATTATAATATCATTGTAAGATCATACACTTGATATCTGGGATCATAAACATGAATAATGGAATAAATATTATCTTTTAATAAGACATGAATCAGATGATAATCCATAAAATTATCCATGTGATCATATCTTACTCATAAGATATAGAATATTCTAAAAACACAAAATCATTTAAAAATTCCCTTTATGTCAATGATTATTGACAAAACATATAAGGAAAAATCATGGAGGATACTACTTCATCATGGGATACACTATAACTGCAAATCATAGACCCATTCTGAAAAGGGAAAAATATTATCCATTATCTCATTGTGGACCGAGTTTCCCCCACCATCTAATAGAGGATCTGGTTTTTCGTATTCTCATTTTAGAATAGGAAACCCATTTTTCATAGTTGGAATCCATCTCATCAACTTGTTTCCCATCATTAACTAATGAGATATAAATATTTTCCCAATGCATTATAGGAATATATATGTCTTTTCTGTCTCATAATTAAAAATTATATTCATTTTCCTCATATTTAAAAATATTCATATCATATCCAATTAAATGAAATTAAAATCCAAAATATGTAATTATATCATTACCTATGTAAGAAATATAGTATTCAAAATAAATTCATCTAATAAGATCTCATGAAAAGAACAATGTTTCATAAGCATATCACACATTAAAGGGAAACGACATTGATAATAATTATTCTACCTATAAGTAAATCAATTAGAAAATGAATATGATTTTAACCATTGGATAATTTCCCACATAAATGAATGAGTATCACTAATAGATGTTTTCATAAATTAAAAATTATTTCAGACTACTTTTTATAAACTTTTTTAAAGGGATACACATATTCTTTAATTAAAAATACGCTTCAAAAACATACAGCATTTTGAAAACATTTTACAATGAGAAATCCATGAAATATTAAAATTTAGGATTGATGGAATAATGAAAATCCTTTTAAATTAAAATCTTTAGAATTATCTTGAATATAATTTAATAAAAAATTTCAGCATAAAATATTTTTAAAAACATTTTTCTTTGAGAGTATCATTAAAATCATATAAATTGATATTAGAATCCATATAAAATATATAAAATTATATTTCTATGAAAATAATTTCCAATATAATCCGTATAAATATTTTTTTAATAAAATATGAAAACATTTTTTAAAATATGATTTTTGAAATTCATGGGATGTGTCCCAAAGTTTGAAAATTGGCACTACACTGCTTTATCAATTTAGTGACTAGTGAAACAAAAACCCTATAAAATAGATATCATAAAATTAAAATGTAAATACCCATAATTATAAGGATAAAAATAATAGAACATATTCATTGTATGTATATAAACAAAAAAAACTACTGGTTAATAAGGTGTAAATCATATAGAAAGAAAAT
This sequence comes from Viscum album, assembly GCA_963277665.1. Taxonomy (NCBI): domain Eukaryota; kingdom Viridiplantae; phylum Streptophyta; class Magnoliopsida; order Santalales; family Viscaceae; genus Viscum; species Viscum album. Next base: position 838,187,816 of record OY728138.1, read on the forward strand.
TGACACTAGAATCCCACATTTTACTTGAGTAACATTGTAGTAATTAGACCAGTGAATTAATATAATTAAATAAGTATTTAAATATCATTAATAGAGTGAATTTGTGGTATAAAATTTTATAAGTATGTATACACACAACCAAAAAATAATTGAGTGGTGATTATGGTATGTATCTCATGGAAGAAATGTGAGTTGAAATTCCATTACTAGTTTCGTATAATTATAATAGTGATCCCCATAAAATAATAACAATAAATAATTTTTTTTTCATCAATAGGGATATAAAATTAATGATATAAAATTTCATATGTTAATATATTCACCACACAAGATAATCGAGTTGTGATTATGGAATGTATCTCACAAAAATAAAAAGTGAGTTGCAATTATCTTACCTTAAAACTCAATTTTTAGATACACATTAACAACTCATGTATAAAAAATATAAGTTTATTATAAATACTATACATAACTATATTCTTATATCTAATATTATATATTATTTTTTATGAATTTTTATATCCCATTTATTAATAACTCTTTGTTAAGGATTCGTTCTGCTATTATTAGCTTAATTTTTTGTATATGTTTTGTCTTGTTATTCATGATCATCATAATTATTTAATTATTAACATATTCCATGAATTTAAATGTTTATATAAATATAATAAATATTCATAATTTTTTTATTTATAATAATTTATAAAATATATACGTATAAAAAGGAATACACCACTCATTGAGATAGTATTATGTAAATTCAATAAAATGTTGTTTCTGTTTTATTTTTGTATTGAATGAAATAAAGTAAAAAAGATATATTTATATATATATAATTTCATTAAATTATAATTATTATTTCATATATTCCATATAATTTTACTAAACCAATCTTTAATATGTTCCATGTAATGTGTAAAAGAATCACATTGATTTGAGGAGATCATAGTCCACAAGTCAAAAACTGAAGCTTTCAAATGTACAAAAAATTGAATAAATGATGGAATCTAATAATAAAATAATTAAATAAAAATAAATATTTATTTATTATCATATATATCATATATAAATCAAAGTTTTCATCATTATTCACAACCAGAAGATGTGGTAATGGATAATCAAACAACATCATTTTGTGTGGTAATTTTTTTACCTTATAAAAGATTTGAAATTTTTTTTACTGATTTGATGGAAGTGTTTGTAAGTAAAAATATAATCCTTAAAATAATAAAATCAAATAATATTTATTATAATAATTTTATTATATTATCATATATGAATAAGATATTTTTTAGTGGATAATAAAAATTAAAAAATGGTGCTTGAGAATTAAGTTACCTCTTATTTCGGTAACACCTCCATGTTTCCAAAAAATAGATTAAATGGTTATCATTATTCCAAAATGGAGGCTTCTCAGATGTATCTAATAATTTTGTGATCCTATTTTATCATAGTTTGGATGATCTATGTTTGATTTATATGAGTGATTAAGAGGAAGTGTCCATCCATTTTTATAGTGGAGGAGTGGAATTCTTATGAATACCAAAATCTAATAACCATTGGTACGTCTCTCATTCTTTAATATATTCCAAAAAAAAAATTCATTTAATTGGATGATAATTCAACAAAAATACACAGCATAATTTTTTTATCGTTTTTTTCTTTAGTCTTCAAGATTCAATATTTTTATCATTTTGGTTTTTATTAAAGTAACATGATATCAATCATAAATAATATGACTATTAAGGGAATATAAAGGTTTTGATAATTAGTCAATATAGAAGAAGTGAATTATAAATATAATACTAAATTTTAAAAAATAGTACCTTGTGTGTTGTAAATTAATTTTAAAACATGTGCATGTAATGTGAGAAAAACCAAATTAACCCAAACCATGCTAACAATGTTTTTACTCTATTTGGGTCAATAGGATATTTATAAAAAGAAAATTCATCAATTAATAAACAATATTTTATATTTTTTAATGCTTGAAAATGAATTTACATAATGTAGTATTTCTTTAATTTTATACAATTTTATATAAAATAAAATATAAGCTAACACTAATGTTAATTTTTATTTTATTTTTTTAATTTAAATTTAATAATATTATAATCATTTATTATATTTTATTACGAAGGAAATAATACATGTGGTATCATTTGTTAATCATTTACTGAAACTAATTTTTCTATAAAAATTAATTATAAATAATTATGATAAAAATTATTAATTTATATTTATGAAAATATATCTGTATTAACTAAATAATTGTGTTTTATCCATATCTCAATGTTTTATAATTGTTAAAGTTAATGAAGGTCCCTTTGTTTGGTATTTTACTTAATTAACATATTTTATATGGTGTTTTGAAGTACATGTTTCACAGTAACTAATAAAATTCAAAAAAAAATTATATGGTTAAAATATTGGCATCAAATTTCATTTGGAAAATTATCTTGTTCTTTTTTTCCATTATGATAAATGCATTTTCCCTTAATACAAATAATTTAACATTAATTAGTGTAACTAATTTTAAATAATTTAAATAATATTTTTTGTAAAATAACAATTATGATGTTATTAGATTATAAAAATTATTCATATCCCAAATTTTTGTTTGGTTTTTCCGAATTCAATTCACATTTGTGGAAAACTAAATTTAATGTAAATCTCGCATATGTTGTGTGGAAGTGGGATTTAAATGAAATAATGTTTGAAAGTATAAATTTTTTATAAATCCAATTTCAATGTGAATTTGACTCCAATGAATGAAATTGTATTATTTATTGTAGAATTTATATATTTGACAATAAAAACAATTATTTATAGAGTGATATTGGTTCCAATCATATCATAATGAAAGCATAATCACATCTTCTATATGTTATTAAACATTCATATCAAAATTAATGAAATTTAATGGTTGTCATAAAAATGTAATAATGTATTAACATGTATAAAAAATTTTATTCATACTCAGTTCATTAAATCAAAACCTATCAAAAATTCATGTTTTTTAAGAATATAACCCTTGAAAGGAAAATCGGTTTCCCAAAAATCATTTCATCAAAACATAAACCATTCATAGAGAAATAATATGAATAGAAACATTAAATAATTTACCCGTAAAGGTAATAATAATAGATATATATTTTATCATAGGAGAAAAAAATTGCAGAGATCTTTTGAATACATTTCTTTAGTGAAATATACCTTCCTCTTTGAAACAATTTCTCTTTTAAACTTAATTAATTTTGAAAAAAATAATTATTTGTGAATATTTCTAGAAAATTATAATTGAATAATGAATAAATAATCTTGAATAACATTTCTTTGAAAAAATTTAAAATAATATAGAAAACCTTTTAAAACACGATTTTATCCTGTAACATTTTTAACGCATTTTGTTTGAAAAATTATTTGAAAATATTTGAAGGATTATTGGAAACAAACATTTTAAAAATAATTATTCCATGAAAATTAATATAAAAATAACATTAACATCATTTTTTAAAACATTTTTCTATATATGGTTTATAAAATTCAATGCATGTGTCCCAAAAATTAAAATTGTGACCAAACTACGTCACAGATTTGGTAACATCAAGAATATAAACCCCATGAAGGAGATATCACCGATTTTATTTTAAAATTACTAAAATGTTAAATATAAAAGTAACAAAAAATAATCATGTGAATTATATAGACATGACATATAAAATGAGTTGTTAATAAGGCATAAATATCAATGTAATAAAAGTGAGACTAAAAATCCCCTTACTAATAGTGTAACATTAGAATTATGATCCCCATGAAATAATAACATTAATTAAATATTATAATATGATTCATTAATATAAATCAATGATATGAAATTTCATTGGGGCAGTATATTCACCCGAAAAAATAATTGAGGGGTGATTATTCCATTCATCTCACAAAAAGTTAGATGATATTACCTTACTACTTGAGTACCTTTATAATCATGATGCCAAAGGAAAATAAAATAAATTAAATATTTTAATATAAATAAGTAAATTTAAATAGTATTAAAAAAATTTAATGTTTAGTATATACAACAAATAAAAATAATAGACTGGGGACTTTGGCTTGTATCTCATAGAAATAAAAAGTGAGATGAAATTCCCTTATTATAATTCTTAAATATTTTTGTACTCATTAAATCATAATGTATTATAAATATAAGTTAATTATAAATCTACCATATAACAATTTCCATAGATCAAATACAACATATTACTTGTTTATTACTTTATATTACACATTCTCTAATAAATTCATGTTAATGTAACATTTTAGTTGAAATCCACTTAATTTATAAAATTTGTTTTGAATTTTTATTCTTCATCCTCCTACTTAAGTCATGAAATATTTATTGTAAGAATATAAAATATGATATTAATATCATAAATATTCAATATATTTATATATTTATATATTTATAATAATTTATAATAATATAATTAGGAAATGTAATATAATGTATTGTAGACGGTGGGTTGTATATTTACAGGAAAAACATTTATTTTTAAATTATTTGGTGGAATGAAATTAAATGAAATATATGTATATATATATATATTAAAAAATTTATCAGTAATATGTAATATATATTATATAATTTTTCTAAACTAATCCTTAAAACATTATATGTAATTTTTGAATGTATCTCATCACATTAAGGTAATAATAGTCTGCTTGTCTAGAAACAAAGTTATTATATTTACACAAAATAGAATGAATAAAATTATTTTTAATATTATAATCTAGAAGAATAATGAAATTTAAAATATCATATATATATATATATAACATAAAATTAACTTTACATAAATGTTACCTATTATGATAAGTGGTAATATAAATAATGACAAGTTCTTTTTGTGAGGATGTAGTTTTCCATAAACAAAAATGGTAATATTTTTACCAATTAAAATGATTTTTATGTATAGGTAATTAGAATATATATAATAACAAAATAATAGAAGAATTATGATACTATTGTTATAATGTTAGTATGTAATAATAAGATTTTATGGGTGGAGAATTTAACTAAATCTATAGAGCAAGAGGATTTATGTTACCTCTTCTATGGGTAAATCATCTCATTTTCCAACCAATGAAATAAATGTTTGGATGTCAACACAAATTGATGCTTCTAAGATTAATGTATCTAATTTTAGATCTTATTTTATTATATATTGTATGAACCAATGTTTTTTTTGAGGTGTGAGTAAGGTTAAAATTGAATTCCTATTTATAGTGGAGGAGGAGTGGCATTCATGTAAATAAAAAATGTAATCACCATTAGGAGGTATCCCTTTCGAAATTTTCATCAAAAATGAATAATTAATTGATTATATGGGATTTATGGTTTATACACACTCACCTCACACAAATAAAATTTTTTTTTTTAATTTTTTCCCTTAGATTTCTTGTTTCATTTTTTTATCATTTTAGTTTTTTTTAATGTAACTTGGTTGTTGTCCTATGAAATTGTACTATCGTTCAGAGTATACTAATAAAGATAGGGGTGAATTTAGTATCTATAACATTTATTCTTAAATTGTACACTTAAAATTATTCCCCAATAAAAATTATGACAATCTAGTTGATCAAGGTAATATTGTAATAATAATTTGAATGCTCAAATAACATCCTAGAAAATTGATTAATTCTCCATAATAACTATGTAAATTATTGATACAACTTTTGAAGCCACTATAACATGGAAAAATAGTTATAACATCATTTTAAGACTAACTGTAATGTAAAAATATACTTTTCTGAAATATAATGTAATGTATAGAAAAAAAACATAAAAGACATAGTGGATAAAACAAGTTGTTCAGTCTCAAGCTGAGACGTAGTCCACTATATATGGTGATCAATTTCCATCAAATAGTATATATATATATAGTATAATTATCCACATGCAGGATCAAGTTAAAACAATAGTACACAGACTGTCTATGTCACAAAACCTCTAACCTAGTTCTATGTAAGAAAATTGAATAACTACATCATGCATGACCACTTCCATAGTAACACATGTTTGAGGAAAATAGTATAATAATTTTATAGAGAAGATATCTTATATACATGAATTCAATTCTTGAAAATTTGTGTGTTTTAATAAATATTCACAAACTACATGAAAAGATTGTAAATATACTACAAAATATAGAAAATATGATGAGTATGGTTTAGAAGGGTTTTGTATATTATTGTTTGTAGTTCTGGACTTGTAGGATGTTATAGAAGTGATTTATATGTTTTCTTGTAAAAACAAATCATTGTAGGTCTAGTTCTCTAGTTTCTAGTTTGATGAATTGAGAAATGTATCTCATGTTTTTCTTTGAGTGGGTGTTACGAAGTGGATCATATCTATGTTAGATCAACACTCATGGATCGATAGTTCTTCATGTGTTCTTCAATAATATATTATTGCTTGAAAGATTTCACATTTCAAAATTCATTCTCTTATTTCTTTAAGACATAACTATATTTCTTTAATTTGGGTTCACCTGTTGGATCAGACATGAGGCATGTATTCTACACCTCGTACCTCATACTATTACATGGCATTTCTATAATGAAATAATAATAATTTTTGTTACATTATATAACTTAAATATGACCGTTAAAATTTAAATTGAAATGAAAAAAAAGGTTAAATAATAGATTAATAGTTTTTCTTGAAATAGTGTCACTTGGAATCATTATCGCCTCCATATCATTTGATCATATATATAGTCATGATGCCATTACTACATTGACATCTGGAACTGGTAGCACATATATGGTGTTAAGATTACAGTATATCTAGTAGTAGTTTCTGGTCCTCTGTGAAAACATTGAATAATTTTTGAGTTCTGATATCTTGGTTATGGTGTCAGGGTCCCGGTGTCCTAATTACGGTGTTTGGTTTATGGTGTCATCTTTATGATTTCATGGTTTCATTATCATCAGCTTTTATAAAATATTAAACTGAAAGGAGATTTCCCATCACAAAGACTTAACAAAGAATTTTAAATTAGTCTTCAGACAATGAATTTGAAATTAGTCTTAAGATGTAACATTTAATAAATTGATTAAACATTGTTCTGGGTATAATAAAAAAATAATAGAACAATATTTAAAATAATTTGTGAGATTCTGAATAACAACTATTTTTCATGGAATCATAAGGATACCAAAAAACTCAAGATATTATTTAATGATGATTAGAATAATTTTCATGATTGGAATGATTTGTGACCATTAAAACCTGATTACAATGAAGGAGTCCAATAAGATCCCCCTTTTTATGTTCACAAATCCTAGAATGTATGGATTTCTCCCCCTTTTTGGATTATTAAAAATAAAATAATAATCACATAATAATAAATGAATAAGTGTAAGGATAAACTGAAACAGAAATAAGAAACATTACATAGAAAAATAAGATTAAATAAAGTACAAAGAGAGGATAAAACAAAATAGGGAATAATATTTTCAAATAGACATCATTCAGTTATATTAATAGGAAGTATATATCTCTTTACCCTTGGCAGAATCGGAAGGAGGTTCCACATGATCATAAGAGGATGTGGTATCTAATAGTGATCCAATGGTGAGAGAAGGAGGAGGAAAAAATAAAAAATAAAAGGGGAAAGGGAGGTTTTGGTCAAAGAATGAGGAATGTATTTCTCAAGAATGGTAAGTCTAATCTAGCTGAAATATTGAGATACAGACATGGTATTAGGAGAAAAATTAGAGGATAAAGAAGAGGTCGAAAAATGCCTTAATGAAGAAGCTGAATGAGCCACTATAGTAGTAATTTTCACAATGAGATAGGGCTTCAACAAAACTATAAATTTTGTAATGAATTTACCTCCATATATCATAACCTTTTCAAAATAATCATTATTCTAAATAAACTTCTCCATGGAATTTGTGAATTCATTTATTTTAATCACATCTTCCTTAAACACTTGAGTACTAGGAGAAATTTTGAAATTTTCCAGAAGGTAAATGAAATGACTTTTCTACTCAAGCGTCTTATAAATCCATATAATGTAGAAATGAACCTTCTTTATAATCTCATCATAAGTCTTATAATGTTACTTAGAGTATAGTCGAACAATGTCCTGAATAAGCTCAATATTATGAACAATTTTATAGAGGGTTTCATGAGTAGATGGTATTTTCAATGAGTTGTGCTCTTCATGAATAACCTTTATTAGAACAACACATTATGAAAACTCATATGATTGATCAATATTTTCCACAGAGGAAATATACTTGATGTATTTAGATTATTAATGAATGAATTGTAACAACAGTTTCAACATAGTCCATGAAAATACAAGGTAACACATCAATTGATGATGGAAATTTTTTATTTTTTATCCAACATGTCATTGTTTTCTATTATTCATTCAACAACATAGACCAAATTTGGTTAGATCAGTGTTTCATCCTTTTTAGATATAATGTATGAATGTTCTATGATGAATCAACAAAAAGAGGGTTCAATAGTTTCACAATTTATTTATTTCATTGACCAACAAATTTAATGATTTCACATCCTCAATTAGATATCATTTTTAAATTAATACCTCTTTAATTTCATGATACTTCTGATGTTGATAAATCAATATAAGTTTCCCCAAATGATTACTAGTATCTTTTTCACTTAGATTTGTTATAGGAAGTGTTAGATATTTCACAATCTTCTCATATTCTGCCCACATATTTTCACCAAACACCTTTATGTCATAATTGATTACAAATCATGGTGAATCTTGTGAAATTTGAAGATCAATAACATAATTGGATTTGGTATCCTTATTAGGTATATCTCTTATAAAAGAATAATAATTCAACTGAAATGATGTTGTTGTATTATTCTTCTCATTAAAGTCTCTTGAGTGTCTAATAATTCAAAATATCATGGGAAATTATACATATTTTCTATAGGACATGGCTCAATAGAACATTGTACATTAATACTTTCTATAATAGGGTTTTCTATACCTAGAATTGTGTATCAACTCAAATAATGAGAGATTCAACATCTTACTCTATTTACATACTTGCATCAATGACAGGTTCACCCATCTCTATTATTATTCTCTGAAAGTCTTGTTCCATTTTTAATTCAGCTAATAATATTAATTCTGTCTCAATTTGTTCATCCGACCATTCCAAAACTGCATGAACTTCCTCAACAACATGATCATCTATATGTTCCTTAGTAAAAACATTCTCTTCTATAAGAGAAGAAGATCCTTCTTTATTGTCAAATTCTACATCAACTATGTGTTCAACAAACATTTTATTCTTCAAATTTTTTTATGTTAATCAACATTCTTCTTCTTCTATTACATTTTTGTCCAATGATTCATCTTATGCATCCTCTACTTCATGACTTGGGTATTCCACCAACTAATCTGATTTTAGATCTGGGTCAGCTTTTCCTTAGGTCATGAGGGGTTTTTAATGGGATTAAAATTTTCATACAACATTTATTTGACTTCCAACAATGGATATTTATAATAATTTCAATTTATTTTCATTTTTCTATGTGTATATTTATTTACATAGATCTCATAGTCCTCAATGAATTCATCGTTGGGCCGAAAAAATCCATTGGCAACATGAATAGTAGAAATAAATCATACATAAATCATTGAGGATGATTCTAATGTATTCTTGATAAACACACAAATTTTCCTATTAATGTACTGATATAAGTTAATTTTATGGCCATTTTTCATGGTATGTATCAAAAAAACAACTTAGTTAATCATGGTAGAAAAATCTCCCTTCTTGGGGATCGTAATATTATGAATTTATTTGAACATAATCCTTGTTTCTCCATCTATAAATATTTTAATTGGCCATCTCCTCTTCTTATTTATAGTTCGACATCACCACGATTCTTCAATGTTGAAAATAGGACTTGATGAAGGAGTTCTTTGATGATGATCCTCACATATTCCGACATGTGGTATTCAAAGGAAGGTAGCCAACAACCTGGATGAAAAAGTGATCATTTATCACATTATTAATGTTCCCACAAAAAACATCTCTTTTGAATCAATGGATAAATGAAGATATAGATTATATTGAGAGTCAATATTCAGATATATGGGTCATTTTTCTTTAGAAAACCAATCTAAATTGACTTGTTCAATCAGATCATTCAAGAGTAGAGACTTACTTTAAAGTAGAAACTTGAGACATACATCCTTTTCAGTCATGAATATTTTATTAACATGGCCACGATTCAACAATCCATCAGGTTCTATTCATGTAACCTATCTTGTTTTCTTATGATACCTCATCTGTATAGGAGTCGACGTAGAGGGTTGCTCCATTCATGGTAAAAAATAAATAGTTTGAGAAAGATAGAGAGTTTATGGTGAGCATAAGATTTGGAAGGCAAGGGATTTAGTGTTGAGATAGGAACCCTTGAGTATAGATAGATGTGAAAAATAACATTTTTTTCATTTAGGTAGTCCAAAATTCATTAAAAATCTAGGTAATGTAAAATATTGGATACAATGATATAAGAAATAGAGAAAATGCATGTCATTACTATGAGACTGGAACAGGTCATCACAATGTCAATATTACAATGTGAAAACATGTGTTGTGACTATAATGTTAAGAAACAATGTTTAATATAGTTTCCTAAGAAACCATAAATGTGAAATATAATTCCACCTACATAACCTTTGAGACCATAAAATTGAATCAATAAGTGGGAGACAACAACTTGTGAAACTATAAATCATGAAGTAGTATGTTCAAGACAATAATCCTTTAAAATAATATATAACATCCATAATTCATGTATGATAGAGTTTATACGTTAATAATTTAATGGTTTTGTGAATATATTAGACTTCCAATGTTCAGTTTCAATGAATTCCAAAGTGATATATCCTTTTTGATATTGGTCACTCAAAAGCAGATTCCTTATATCAATATGTTTTGTCCCGGAGTGTGAAACACGATTCATTGAAATGTTAATAGTATCTGTATAGGCAAAATTTATTTTTACATGACTAAATTGATATCCATAGTCCTTTAATATGTGTTTCATCTAAAAAATATGTGCACAAAAATTACCAGTATCGATGTATTTAGCTTCACCAGTAGATAATGAACCTAATTATTTTTTCTTACTACACCATGACACCATAGACGTGCCAAATATTTGTCCCATTCAAGAGGTTCTTATTTATATTTAATATACCACCACTGAAATACGCATTAGAATAGATAATGTATTGATATTATTTTCCTCTAAGTCAAAGGAATTCATGATTAGTTTTGTGACTAAGTTCTTTAAAAATCCTTTATACTGCATTTCAATGATACTCATTATGATTTTTATGAAAGCATGCACACATGCATACACTAAAAATAATACTATGTCGAGTTGACGTTATGTAGGGTAAACTTCCAATAATTCCATGATAGGTGGTAGGATCAACATATTTTCTATATTCGCCAAGATAAAACATACAAGTAGTAATCATAACTGTACTACAACTTTTAGTGTTGTCCAAGACAAAATGTTTTATAATATCATTTATTTATTTTCCTTGACTAAAAATAATACCATATTTAATTGAATGACATGAAATCCAAGATTAAATTTTAGCTCTCATATTAATATCATTTAATATTCATTTTTCATTATCTTAGAAAACTCAATACATACTGAATTTGTTGAATATCCAAAAATAATGTTATCTAAATAAATTTGAACTAATAAAACATCATTGGAAATTCGTTTTATAAAAATATTAGGATCAAATATACCTTTTATAAAACCATTCGATTAAAAAAGAACATAATCTATCATTAAAATCACTTGGAGATTGTTTTAACCCATACAATGATTCATATAATTTAAAAACATTACATGGAATGTGTGGATTTGTGAAACCAGTGTTTTTTTCAAAAAAATTATCAGTTATATACCCATTAAGAATGCACTACTAACATCCATTTGATATAGTTTGAAATTAAGATGTTCTTTATATGGAAGCATAATTCTAATGGATCTTTGTCTAGATAAAAGTAAAGAAGTCTCTTCATATTCCATTCATTATTTTTGACTATATTCCTGTGCAACCAATTTAGTTTTTTTAACTACATTACCAGATTGATATAATTTTTTTAACACCCACATAGTGTCTATTGTAAATATTTTTTTGGGTATATCAAAAAGTTTTAAAGGTTTGATCATTTCAATCTAATTATGTTTTTCTTGTATACCCATCACCCTAAATTCATCATGGATAGAATTGTTGATGTTTTTAGGTTCATGTGGTGACAAGAACATTTGATGATCAAAATGATTTCTCAAGGATGCTCTAGTTCGGTATCCTCTTCCTAAATCTAAAACTATAGCATCTAAGGGATTGTTTTTATGGGTATTATTTGGTCTAAGAAAGGAAGGGATAGATTTTTTAGGTTCATCACTTGTTTATTGTTTATTACATATTTAATTAATATAATTTCAATAACTATATGTTTTTATAGATTCATTTATAGGATGGTTAGAGGGATTATCATTAATGTATTGTTATAAAATATCATCATCAAGAATTTATTTAGAGGTATTTGGAAAACATGTATTTGTCTCATCAAACATGACAAGGATAGATTCTTCTACACATTTATTTATTTTTTTAAAACCTTATAGTCTTTAATAGATATTTAATATCCTAGAAAGATTCCTTCATCACTATTGGATGAAAATTTTCCATTTTTTTACTTAGTATTAAGGATATTGGCATTGTAACCAAAGATTTTTAAGTAGTTAAATTTTGGTAATCTATTGTTCCATAACTCATATAAATTTCTTTTATGAAAAAGTTTGATAAATACTCCTTAAATAATACAGTATGATGGATTTACATATTCATACCACAAATAAATATGTAAGTCATATTCACTATGCATGGTTATATCAATTTCATGCTAGGTCTTATTTCATCATTCAATAACTCTATTTTGATGAGGTGTTATAGGGTTAGATAAATTATGACTCTATCCATTTTTTTATAAAAATTTATTCAAACCCATGATGTTCAAACTCACAGGCATAATCACATCTTAGATATTTAATTCTAAGACCTCTATGATTATATACAGTTTTATCACGCATGGTGAAATGAGATAATAGTTAAATATTGTGAGCCATGATGATGGTTTATGTATACCTAGAATCTACATATACAATAATATAATCATATTGAATCCCATTTAATGTAGAAACTATAGATGGTCCATACAAATCCTAGTGAACCAACTCTAGAGGTTGAGAAGTTAATACTTATTTATTTTTACTGAAGGAAATTATTTGTTTTTTTTTACCTTTTGACATGTATTTCACACATTATAATCTGAAAACTCATGTTTGGGTAGATCATTGACAAAACCCATTCTTTATATCTTCATATAGCAGTTAATAATTTAGAGTCCTAGTTTTATATTCCAAAACCAGTAATCATTGGGAAATACATGAAAACATGAAGTATTTTTAACAACTAAAGAATATAACATAATAGAATATACATTTACATTTTATAATGTAGAAAATACTAATTTATTATTAGAGTTAAAAACATTGACCAAATTATTTTCAAATGTATCTTGAACTCTATCATCACATAGTTGTGAAATACTAAGACGATTATATTTCAGTCCATTAACAAAATGTAATTTAGAAATTAAATCTAAGCTAGAGTTTCTGATATAATCTAGGACAATGATTTTCCCTATAGCATTGTAACCAATAGTGACATGCCCACCATAAAGAATTATTATGTTATAGAAACAACATTAGAATCATATCATGTATCATGAATAATGATTGTATATTTACGGTAATCTTTTATAGGATCTCTTCAAAACAATTTCCTATAAAATATTAAAATAAAAATATCCTTTTGTATCCATAATTGATTTGGTATAGTAATATTATTAAATATTTATTTATTAACCCACATCTCCTTCATAGTATTCATATAAGGACTATGTAACGTCTTTGACAAATAAACATTATTTGGTCCATAAAAATTCCAAACTCTTGAGGATGTATATCAGTTTGAACTAAAAAAATTCTTTTGTGAACTATGAATAAACCAGTATGTTCTATATTTAGAGACAAAATTTGTTTTTTAAAATTTAATTTTACTAGGTTGATATCCAATACAAGTAGTGTATTTAGGGGAAATATTTTTACCAATAACTTATACTATGATATCATTACCATTAGAAACCATTCAAGGTTCTTTCACAATTACTCATTATATTGCTTTAATTCATTATTTTCTTTTAGTAATTTAACATTTTTCTATATTTCTACATCATATTCATATTTAACCATAGAGGAAAGGGAATTTTATCTCATTAAATACTTTTATTAATCTTTTAGTTCATTACATGTCTCTTAATGAATATTTAAATTATAAAAAATTTCATTTTTTAGCAATTTTTTGAGAATAAAAATATTCACCAAAATAATAGGAATTTAATATAGGGGATTCTAGGATTACCTGGGTTGTGTTTTTAGGAATCACATATTGGATTTTTTAGACTGTTCATCAAGTAATGTCTCTAAGTCACTTGAAAAATACTCAGAAACACTCTATGTTTCATTCATTACCTTTTTTAATTTCGATCATTACCCTCAAATTTTCTTTATAGTTGCTCATTCTACAGTAAGCCTTTATATGTCTATTTATCTTAAATTCTTAACATACTATCTCATCAGACTATTAATTTCTTTTCTAATAATTCATCAATCTCCACTTTTAGTCTCTCATTTTCTTTGGGTGTAGTGGTAGTGGTCTTAAATGGGACATATTTTATTTTTGGTACATCTACCTATTATTTTTTGACATTTAGACATTATTCATTCATCATTGGTTTCCGAATGAGTTTGCTGGCATGTAATTTTCTTATGTCACATGATTCACAAATAATGACAAATGTACCTCTTTAAATATCATTTAGACATCTGAGAATCATTATGATTTGTTATTTGGCAGTAACATCTCTTCCCAGAGAGATCATAGTGTTGAAAATTATGTGGAACATGAAGTACCAATCCAAAATAGGCTAATAATAATTATTTTTGATGTTATGATACATTATATTATATGTATTAAGTCTAATTTTATTCAAATTAGTGGTTTTGTAAGGTGAAATAGAGAGAGTGTCCCAGATTTCCAATGCAGCTTTACATAGAGTAATTCTATTAAATTCATCATCTTTTAAGGCATAGTATAGGGATTTCATTGCTTTATAGTTTTTGTTAATATCATCCTTGGTTGGTTATTGCCATATGGTTCTATCAGTATCGGTACTCTTATACACATATTCAATTGATGACTAATTTTCAAAACCTATAATTTCTAATTGAATTTTTATCATTATTTTCCATCGGGAATAATTAGGTCCCTTAAATAATGGATGTAAGTATTTTTTTCAATACATTATATAATATTATCCATAATAAAAATAATTTTGAAGAGAAATAAATTTACAAATAACAGAAATTTATATATATAATGTATAACTAAAATCACAGTTGATATGTTTTTAAAATAGAGACTTAATAAGAATAATCTATTTTGATTACCAATGTTGGTCGGCATAGAGTAATAAATAGGGGGGTTAATGTGTATCTATAAATAATTCTTTTTAAATTTTAATATAAAAATATTCCTCAATAAAAAGGAATAAATACAAATTAATCAAGAAAATAAGATTATAATAGTTTTAATGTTCTAATAAAATCTCCAAATATTGAATAAATCTCAATAATATTAATGTGATTTATTGATACAACTTTTGAAGCTACTCTAATAAGAAAAAACATATTCCTCCTCAATCCAAGTATAACTATCAAATTAAAATCTAATATTCTGAAATATAATGTGAATTAGTGAAAACCCAAATTAAATGACACAATGGATAAATCAAGTGGTTCAACCTCATTCCAGGACTCAATCCACCCACATGGTGATCAACATCCACCAAGTAATCTATATAGATACGAGAATTATACACACCCTAGATTGGCGTAATATAATACCACACAAACCTTCCTAGTCCCACTGTCGCTACCACAATAATAGATTGAAAAAATGATCAACCACTTCAAGTATGACCTCTTCCATAGTTATATGTGGGTGAAGAAGAAAAGAATAAAAATATTATAGAGAAGATATCTTGTAGCCTTTTGTTTAATGCAATAGGCATTGTCTATTTTAATACATATACAAACAGTTCTAATAAATTAGTAAATTTAGTACATAATAGAGAAAATATGATTAGGAATTCATAGAAGTGCACTGAATTTTATTCAATTCAGCTATGGACTTATTGGATGTGACATATAGGATTTCTGATTTCTCTTGTGAAAACTGAGAATTGGATGTCTGGAGCTCTGGTTTCTTGTATGATGATGTTAGCTATGTATCTAGGGTTATTCTATGAGTTTGTGATTCAATGTGGCTTAGATATACAATAGTTATTCATTCATGTATCAAGTGTGTTTCATGTGTTCTTCTGTAGTAAATTGTTGCATTCCTGAGTTCTCCTTCCTAAACACACAATCTTATTATTTTTAACCACTCTTATCATCCATATAATTTTGGTTTCACATGTTGGAGATGATACGATGAATATATTACTCACCTTGTAACTCGTACTGTCTGGTGACATGTCTATAATGTAACATTAATACTGTCATTTTAATTATATATCTTAAAAATGATAGTTTGAAATTAAATTGTAAAAGAAAAAAATTAATAAAGAACGGTGACTTAGTTTCTCTTGAAATTTTTTCACATGAAAATATTTTATTCTACTTTTCCATTAATCAGAGACATAGTAATGGTGCCACAACTACATTTACATCTAAAACTAGATGCACATATATGGTGTTAGGATTACAGTGTCTATTGAAGCATTGTATAGTCCTTCGTTAAATCATTGAACTATGTTCGAGTCATGGTATCAGGGTTACGATGTCAGAGTCACTATGTAACCATTACAGTGTCAGGGTTACAGTTCTAGCATTACAGTGTTACAATTACAGTATTAAGGGATTTGCAAAATCTATAACTGAATGTACACATACCATCTCACAGACTAGGCAAAAAAACTGTAAACATCCATATGCAGTAATATTCACAGAATGGATTAATCTTATTTATTGGTATAATAAAAAAAATAGAACAAGATTAAGCATTATTTCATAGATTCTAAATTATAACATGTTTGCATAGAATCATAATGAGAACAATAAACATTAAACATGATTTATACATGATTAGCATAATTTTCTTCATTGGCAGGATTTGTGAGCCTTAAAACATGATCAAACATGAGGAGTCCAAAATTTACCATTAAGAAAAAAATAACATGAGGTTAATTAGATAATATAAATCCAAATAATTATAAACATGATATATAATTTACAAAAACATCTATTGTGTGTTCTAAATTTATTTTAAAACAAGCACATGTAAGGTGGAAATACTAAACATTAACACGAACGGTGATAAAAATTGTTTTACTATCTATGGGAAAATATATTAATTATAGAAGATAAATTTTCACATTAATATACTTATTTTATAATTAATTACAAAAAAATATAACTTCAAATAAGGTGTAATTTTTATTAATTTCTTTCCCTTTAACATTTAATTTATTGTAAAATAACATCAAGGTTTATTTTGATATTATATATTTAATTTAAATTTTAATATATCATTTAAATAATTGTATTAAAATATATTATTTTCAAATATCTATATCATGTGTATTCATCTTAAAATATAATGTAAAAAATGATTCATTTTAATTACCATTATGGTTATTAGTATGTTTTTGTATAGACTAAAAATTTCAACTGTTAGAATTTGTTAAGAATTTAATGTAACTAATTAATCTGTTAACAATATTAATAATTAATTATTATAGAAATAAATCAATTATATTTTAGAAGTAAATTTATAATATAGTGTTTTTTAAATCACAGAGTTTTATAATTGTTAAAGGTAAGGTAGGTTCCTTTTAGGTCTTTTTCGTTGAAATTCTTATTATATAGAGAAATTTCCGGAACATATTTCCCAATTACTCATAATATTATAACAAATTTTAGGTATGGTTGATTTATATTGATAAAAATTTATTTTGAGCAAGTTTCATGGACATTTTGGCCCATATGATTAGGGTTTAATACCTTATTGAGCACAATTTTACCATTATCGTTGTAATTAATATTAATTAATTTCAAAACTATTTTTAGTAAAAATATTATTAATAATATTATAATATATATGTTATACTAATTATAATAATTTATATATAATTCTAAAAATTCAATTGACATTACTGGTAAAATTTAATTTAAATCCAATACCACCGACATAGTGGGAAAATGGGGTTTAATGAAAAAACATCAGATGTTTTAAATGATTTTATAGATAATGTAAATTTTAAATTGATTAAAATGTAATATATTGGATTAATTTTAATAAATTTACCTAATTAATCTTTTAAAACAAAATAAAACATATTTTAATGATAAAAAAATTATTTAAAAATAACTTCAAAATAATAATTCACTATTTTTGTTATCCATCAAAAAATAAAAAATCAAAAAAAAATACCAAATATTTACCCAATTTAAAATATGACATTTTATTTCTAATATTGAAGAAAATGTTTCCAAATAAAATATATAATACAGTCAAATTTATATTCAAAATGGGTTATTCATTTTAAATAGGTATACTATGATATTTAAAAAAATATATCATTTAATCAAATAAATTTATTTATTTATATCTTATAACTATGAAATATATTATATTAGGTTAAAAAATATTGAATTATTATATAATATATTATTATTGAAAATATTAATCAAATGTGTTTTTTAATTTATTGAGGAAAATTGTTTTTGTAGATATAAAAATAGTTTTCTAAAAATTGTAATTTCATTATTTTCAATTAGTTCATAAAATACTTTCATATAATTGATAACCAAAGGGTTCATTTAATATAATTGATTAAATAATATTTTAATTATTTATTTAACCTTATTCATAACTTCTACTTCAAAGGATTTGTCTTATCTATAAATATATTTTAAAATTATTTTTAATAGTATATTGTAGTTCAATAAAACTTGACATTTCGGGTAACTCAAGCTATCAAAATTTCATAGTAATGTGTGTAATAAGATCCAAACAAACTAGGATGTGTACCAATACATATTCAATGTGTTTATTATTTCACATGGTTGACATGGTGTTGCATATAATATAGTCCAAACATAGTTCTTTATTACAACTAATGATATATTAAAATTTGTCTGATATGAAAATTATCAAAAATAGATAATTAAAAAAATATAAAATATGTCACAAAGTCATGTTATGTTACACAATGGGTAATGGAATAATATTTTTAGTAATTTATGCCACCGGATAACCGCCTTTAAAAACCATATTTATTCGTACTTTAAAAATGACATGGAAATCACTGACAGCTACCACAAAATCATTATCAATATTGGAAAATAAAATATATACCTCCCTCTATAAATAATTATATATCAACATGGTTCCCATATTTTAATACATATGCGTTAAACACATTATGTTTCTCATATCCAATTTGTAGAAACATATAAATTGAACTCGATAAAATTTGAACTAGAAAAGTCTTGTAGCTTCTTTGGATGGGTGGAGTTTTTCTCCTTATGAACCTTCTTGCCACATGTTAAACAGATATATTCTTAAGCCATTATTATCCAAATGATATCACAATTCATTGAAGGGTGTCGTAAAAAATATCTAGTAATAGAGATGTTCTCTTGGACTTTTCATTTGTTCACCATTAGGATAAAATGATTTTTGTGCGTTTTCTCATTAACTATATGGTTACGAAATATATGTATATTTAGGAGAGTCTTTTCAATGTTTTATATGTGTAAATTCACCCATAAAATATAAAATCTCAAAGGTAATGATGAAATGATGAGATTGATGCATATTTTATCAGTGATTTTAAACCCTATATCCTTAAGAACTCAATGTATCAAATGAGTTTGACAACATAGGGTCTAGATGGCCTTCCTTCTCAATGTTTTCTATAAAAATTTCCCTTAGTGATATTGAAAGAATCATGTATTTATCTCTATTGGTAATTATTTTGCTTTTTCCTGATCATTCTATAAGAATCAATTTATTCATTAGATTACATGAGCTCAAGAGACATAGTTGAAATAATTAATCATTTAACTCCAACCACACTATTCAAGTGTTATTAATAATCATAAAACACTTCATCACATGCATCTGTAATAGGTGGATCTGAATGTGAGGATCACATCTTGATAGAAATTTATTCATAACGAATCACAACCCATATGAATATAAACCATATTATTAATTTATTGTGAGTAGTAATATAGAATTAATCTAAAATTAAATATAATAATAGTTTTAATAAAGTAATTCACATTTATTTTACAATTATGAAAGAGAAAATTTTGATTATTTTTCATAATTAGAAATTAGTTTAGATACAATAATTATTTTTAATAAGTAATTCACTATTTTATCTATTTTAAATATCCCTATGCTTGAACTTATAATGTCTAGTTACATTAATATTACAATATCAAGGGATATTATTGGTCAGAGTAGAAAAATCAAGAGTTTCTGAATTTATAATCTATAAATAATTCGCTTTAAATATCGGTTCACTGAAAATTTCCCCCAATAAAAAATATAAAATATGATGATTTTTATTGAATTTATTGGAGTTTTGAATGTTCAATAAATATATAAAAAGATATATTAGTTTTCTAATATAGTAATCTAATTCTTAATATAATTTCTGAAACAAATCTACTAGTTTAAAAATATTACAAACACTTAATAAACAAACTATCAGAGTTAAATTTAGTATTATGAAATATGTGATAAAATAATAGTAAAAATAAAAGGTAAAACACATTAGAAATAATTCAAGAGGTTAATTATAAAAAAGATACATAATCCTCTCCACTTTGTATTCACTTACCACCGAGATTTTAAAATTAGTAAAAAGGATTGATCCACACCCTGGATTAGGGTTACCCTTGACCTCTAACACAGTTATTGGTGAAAAAAGTAACAGGTCAAACATGACATCATCCTCATTTATAAATTGGATACAAAGGGTTAAATATATTTTTATTTTGAGGATATCTATTATCCTCTAATTATGCATAGGTGTTAGTGTGAGTGTAACAGATAGATACACACTGCTATAAAATGTAAATTAATATACAAAACAAAGGAAAATATATATAATACTATTTAGAAGCATATGTGATTCATGTAGTGCACATATGGGCATGTTTGTTGGAGTGGAAATGAAGTTTGAGTCATCTTCTGGAAGCTGAATCCAAAACGGAGTATCGTAGTCTCTGTGGTCTGGATTAAAAAAGAATGTAATATTTATCTTATGGTTCAAATGGTGAACATTGTAGCTTAGTATGTTTTGTTTCATTTCTTGGTCTTTATGTATGTTCTTCTAAAATGTTAATCATTTTGAGTTTTTTTATTTTTATGATTTCTCCATAGTTATAGTAGTTCTTATGTTTTATTATATTCCTACTCTAATGATAATTTTTACACATTTGAATGTTCCCTCTAGTAATTCTTTTATAAATCATGGTCTATCACACATAATGATCTTTTCATGTGCATATACCCCATACAATTTTCATAATATCCTAAAAACAAAAATAAATAATGCCAGAAACATTAATTATACTCTATTTGACAATTATATATAAATTTGTATTGACTAATTAAAAATAGTATTTATAACTATCGGTGAGTCATAAGTATTTGTGAGACAATAGAATAAGTCTATCAAGATCAGTCTATCAGTGTCTTTGACTCTCTGAAACATTGTGTACTTTCCATTGGTATCGGTGACTCATAACATCAGTTATTCAATTTTGTTATCTATCTATTTAGTCATCAGTGGGTTGTCCATGATTACTCATTGTAAACAATCGGTGTGACACCCATTGGTGACACATCCATTAGTATGTCCATTGATCTTATTGTGTGACACCAATAAGTGATTCATCCAATAGTGAGTCACATATACTATCAGTGTGAATGATCATTGTTGACATGTCCATTAGTGTTTTGTTTATTCTATCAGTGAGTCCTCCATCGGTGTCTTCATCGATCAGTGAGTCCTCATCGTTTAGTCGTCAAATGGTTAATCCTTAAAAGTATCAGTGTTGGGGACATTAAAAAACATAAAAAGTGTATGTCTTATACAAATCAACACATTATTATGTAAGACTCATAATTAAATGTAAATATACACTTGTATATATATTGAAACACAAATATCAAAAATTATTTGATTAAAGAAAATTTATAATACCTGGTGAAATAATTTATTAATATATAAATAACCATTGAAGTGATTAAAATTACATAATAAAATGTAATAATTATAATGATTTGTACGGTGACATGAGTTGTCATTATTAAAATAATTATTGCACAAAGGGTCCAACTATCTCCCACTTTTTGATAATCACAAATCATGACATTAAATAGTAATACATGATGTTAATTAATAAATAAATAGTTAACACACCATACCAACAATGAATGTGAATTCTCAATATGACTATATGGTTTTTCATTTTATGCTACCCTGAAATTATTGTATCATATGATATATATAGATTATTTTTTATAGAATTATTTTTGAGAAATTTTTTGCACCCCCTCTATTATATTGATTACATTCCATATTTCTTATTCTATTATGATTTTCTCCCTTTGTGTAATAGTCTATTATTTTCCTATTCCATAGTGACTCAACCACTTATCTTTAGAATCTATTTCTTCAACATATATATGCCCCTTTTGGGATTAGAAAAATGGTGAAAAGAAACATAAAGTATGAAACAAATAACATAATGAAATATGAAAACTAGTGGAGTAAAATAAATTTCCATTAAGGTAATAGAGTACAACCAAAAAAGACACTAATAAAAAATAAAAGTACAGATCTATATCAATAAAATGATCCATTGATAAGGCTTGAGAATTTATGGAGCTTTCACATTGTCTAATGGGTAAATAAGAGGTTCATGATGTGGTGTTTTAGATTTAGGAAGGGTAGATCGAATGGATACACCATATAATGAAATAATTGTAGAACATTTTCTGTATGTCCTGGTCTCCTATATGACAGAACACAACTTTGAGCCTACTCTTGGATCACTGGATGGATCGGTGATAAGGCTTAGGATACAAACTTCTGTGTAATAGTCATAGAACAAATTCCAATGGATTAAACTGAATGGACTATTATAGTTTCAACAATCACATTTAGGTAGGGCTTAATAATCTTGAAAAAATCATTTATAATTTCACCCCATATTACATTCCCATTTTAAAATCATCATTTTTCTCCATTAAATTTTTCCAAGTTGGTTTAAAATCCATCAAATAGCCCAATTTCCTTTTGAAATCCTCCGTCACTTGAGGTGTCATGAAGTTCTTTTCCATGAATATAAACTTATTACTAAGATCATGAACGGTGTAGATTTTGAATAAATACATATCGACTTTTTCTTTAATTTCCTTTTCATTAAGAGATTCTTCATTTGTACAATGTCTCTTCACGTTATATACATAGTCAGTTATCATGGTCACTTTGGAAAGATTCTCTTTATTAGAGTCATTCTAATAACTATTGAGATTGTCTCTCATTATAGATATTAGGGACACCATATCAGTATTATACTAAGTAACATTATAACTTGATGCACTACCAATAATCATTCTGTGATATTTTTGTCAACTTCTTCAAATATTGAGTTATTATATCTGTAAAAAGGTTCATAATAACACTCATTAAACCATCATGTGTTTTTATAAAATCAATTCATAAGGATACCTGATAATAACTCATTTTATTTACATCCACTATCAGCATTTCATTATTTCCAACTATGGTCTCATCTGTAGTGATTATGTTGGAATATATCTTATGAATCACCATTCTTAGAATCATAGTAGCATTAGCCTCCAAAATACTAATATAAGTAGAATCTTATATTTTGAATCCAATAGATGTTCTCATATATTTACATTTATCACCATTGAATTGATCATGGTCATTCATAGTGACATTTTCACCAGGAACTAATTGTACAATATGCTCAAAAAAGATAAGAAAAAAATAGGTGAAGTAGAATAAATTCATTCCAAATTAACTTGTGGTGGAATATAATCCTTCTTCTCATCTGATAAATAATAAATCCCAAACAAGATATACCGAGATTTCATTTCCTCTCCCACAGCCAGACTAATCACAAGGATCTTCATTTTCAACTCTTTCTCTCCAACCTTGAGGTTCTCCCTCATCCTTAGCTTCATCTTATTCTTCTTCCCATCCATTAGAAAAATGACATTCCAAGGCACTGGTACTAACAGAACATCATGTTCTACTTGAACACCAACTAGTCAATCTACCTGAGAAACTTGTGGCAGTTATTTATTATGATGTATAGGGAATGATTCATCCTATTCCTCTTGACCTCCTTCCATAAATTAATTATGATCCAAAATGATACCTTTAAATTCATTAGGAAGTTCATTTCAATCCACATTGACATCATTTAAATAACCATATCTATCATGATTAGCAGCATCATATCAAATAGGACCAGTATCATATTTTCTGCCATCCCTATTATCTTCCCTATGTACATACTCCCCACCATAACCGATATCATTTTATTATGATTTCAGCGAGTCACTCACATTTTCACCTTCAACATCCTCCTCCTCATCATCACCATCATCTTCTTCATTGCCATTAATCATTATTTCATACCATTCCACTCCAGAGAAGTCAGTCTTCTCATCAACTTCATCACCCAACATAGGTTCCTGAGAAGGTAATTATAATGGGGTACTGGTTGGTCGATATGTCATATTCATATGGATTTCAGTTGTATCTGTGTAACTCATAAAATCTATTTGAGACCACACTTCTCTTGGATGTTCATTCTCTTCATGTTCCTCAATAGAAAAAACAACCTCCTCCTCAGGTTTATGAATTGGATCATCTTGATCCCATTGACTGGTATGATGATCAATAGACTTATAATATTGAATTATTCTTTCATCATATCTTATCCACATTCCCCTCCATGGTTTCCAAAATATATTCATCCATTTTAAGATGTCCTTGTGTTAGTAGAAACCACAAATAGCAGTAATCACTTCATCTCTGACCTCCAAACATTCCATCTTCATTATCATTATAGAGATCATCCTTGGGTAGTATAAACATGTTCTTTCGTAGAGGGTTTGATAAAATAAAATATATGTACCATAAGGTACATATATAAATTTACTTTTACCACAATATTCACGAAATGAATTAAGAAGACATCCTGATTCTTGAAAGCCTCAAAATCTCCCATCATAGGAAAGATTTGGTGTTCGATATATTTCAATACCATATGGACTCTCCATTTAATTTTGTAGTGGTTTATCAGCCGAATTTTTCATTTATAATCAATTGATTTAAATCAATTTCATTAGAAAAAAATCTAGTTTTGGAGGAATTTTACCCTCATAATCATCATATATTCCCTAATGAGGCATCTATAAGCATTATTACAATTCCATTGATGAATAATAAATTTATTTTTCCTTCACCACAGACATCATATGAGCCTCCACAACTATTTCAAAATTAACTTTCATGTTGAGATATAACTGGTGTACTCACATTGAATATAATGGTATTTGATTGTTTTAAAACCAACTAATCCATCTATGTGATTCTGATACATTCATCAGAAGGGAATTAATCAACATCCACCACTCAGAAAAATCATGTTTCCTAGGAATTACTATATATCATCACGATCTTGGCATCGATGAACCTATGGAACTGCTAGATTCTACTTTCTAGTGATTAGATAATGATGAGTCACTTGTTCATTTCATTGTGTGCTTCATCCATTAGATTATAAATGTTTAAGTTTAAAGGAAGTTGATAGGTGAATGGCTCAAAAGTAGAGTGGGTAGTTAATGTATAAAGGGTATAAGTAGTGTAGATCAAATTAATTTTTACATTAATGGATTGTATTATGAAAAAACAAAAAAAAAATGATAAAATGAAAAATAATTAAACGGTGTCGTATTACATAATGATAATGATGACTTACTATATTGCTTCATGATCTAGGAATAAAAGAACCTATTGAACTTCTATATTGTACATTCTAGTGATTAGCTAATGCTAAGTCACTTGTTCATTCCATTATGTGCTTCGTCCATTCCATTCTAATGGTTTGGGTTTGATGGAAGTCGGTAGATGAAAGGTTCAAAGGTAGAGTGGGTAGTGAATGTATGAAGGGAATAAGTAGGGTGGATCAAAAAAATTATTAAATTAGCGGATTTTAATACGATTACACGAAAAAGAATAACGATAAAACAAAGAAAACTAAATGGTGACGTATTACATAAAGATAAACTGATAAACTGATTTGTAATAATGTCTTTATCGGTATCGGTTTAATCCAAACAGTGTCAACATCACATGATAAAATTCACTGATCAGTTTCCTTGATTAGATTAACTGATTGATTTCACTGATTGGTTTAACTAATTGGTTTCAATGATCAGTTTCACGGATCGGTTACACGGATCTGTTTCACTGATCAATTTTACTAATCGATTTCAAGGATATGTGTCACATGAAAAAAAAATATTTTTCTATGGTGATAAGTCCAGATAGTCTTAATAGGATAGTCAATCATAGTTCATGTCTGATATATCTCATTCTATCATAGATTCATGGCTAGTAAAAATTTCTACAAGCTATTTTTTAGTCCTAGTAAACTGAAGATTTATATCACAATTTTTGTTAGTTGTCTCTCAATATGTAATGGCATTCATCGATAGGATTTGTTTTGAAATGAGATATTTTATTCATAGAAATGTTAATAGAATATATATTTACAAAATTTATGGGGATATGTCTAGATTCAAAATATATACACTAATAAAATGGGTTTCATCCCTAATATATTATCACAACAACATCATGCATCAATGTACTCTGCTTTAGCAGTGGATAATGAAACCAAATTGTTTTACTACAACATGAAATCAATAACATTCCCAAAAAGATACATGTTCCCAAGGTTATTTTTCATTATAATTTACATCCACAAATGTCACTATCAGAGTAGAATACCATATAAAATGTTTCTCCTATTGGGTAGAACAATCCTAAATTAGTTGTATATTTGAGGTATTAGAAAACACTTTTAACATCATTAATATGTGACTCTTTTGGGGTTTCATGAAATCTTCCACATAAACACACAATGAACATTATTTCTGACTTACTAGAAGTTATGTAGAGAAATCACTCAATCATTCCTATGTAAGTATTTTCATCAATAGATTTCCCATTTTCGTTAAGATCCACTTTACATGTAAAAGTGATTGGTGTTTCACTACACTTAATTTCATCAAACTGATGACTTTTCTAAAGATCATTAGTTTATTATGTTTTATTTATAATAATACATTTTTTGTTTTGAAAATTTTAAAATCTAAGAGAATATTATAGTACACCCATCAAATACTCATTATATTATCTTTTAAAAAACATTTCATACTAAATTTTTTTAATAACCATAATCTATGTCATCTACATACATTTGATCTATTAAAATTTATTATAAATTATTCTTATAAAAAAAGTTAGATATGAAACAACATTTGTAAAACCATTAGAAATAAAAATGTTACATAACATATCATACCAAGCTATTTGAGATTATTTTCACCCATATAAATTATTAGTTAATTTGAAAACATGAGTTGGACAATGTGGATTTGTTAAACCTGGGGGTAGTCCAACAAAAACATCCTCATTTATTTAATCATTTATGAATTAAATTTTGAAATCCACTTCATATTGTTGGAAATACATGTTTATTTCTTAAGCAAGTAAGATTCTAATTACCTCAAGGATATATTTTTTTATGAGATTTCCCCATTATCAATTTCCTCTTCTTGACTAAATACTTGTTCAACAAATTTGGCTTAATTCTAAATTATATTTATTTTCCCATCTATAGTATTAATAAAACCCACATTTAGTTTATATGGTAATGGTATATTTTGTTCTATAATAAATCTTATATAATTTATTTATATCAATCTGATTAAGATCTTTTTGAATAGCCATAAATAGAAATTCATCATTGACTATATCATTGATAATTTTTGGTTCATGTTGCAAAATGAATTATTGATGTTCGACCTGAATTTTAAATTAATCTCTAATTAGAGTTCCCCTTTCAAAATCACCATCTATAGAATATATTGGATGGATTATATGGGTTATATT
The DNA here is from genome assembly GCA_963277665.1 of Viscum album. Taxonomy (NCBI): domain Eukaryota; kingdom Viridiplantae; phylum Streptophyta; class Magnoliopsida; order Santalales; family Viscaceae; genus Viscum; species Viscum album. The sequence continues at coordinate 838,216,364 of OY728138.1, forward strand.
TTTTCTAGTAAAATTAGAACTAGTTATATCAGGCTCATTACATGGATTTGGATATTTATGTGAAAAAATATGAAGAATTTATAGAACTATATTTAGTTATAGATTCATTTATAAGATGGTTTATGTTTTAGAAATAAGGTCTAGATTGGACATATCATCTTCATTATTCAATTTTAATTACGTAGGTTCATGTGGATATGTTTCATCAGACATGACAAGTATAGAGTCTTACACACATTTGGTTTTTTAAATAATGTCTCCATATGATTTTCTTGATGTTGAATATCCAAGGAATATTCATTATTGACATTTGGAGGAAAATTTATCTAGATTATAATTAGTGTTATGAATACAAAAATGACATATAAACACATTAAAATAATTTACTGTGGTTTTTTATTATTACAAAACTCATATGATGATTTCTTAATGATATGTCAGATGTAGCCCCTATTATGTAACATGATATATTAATAAATTAATCCCAAAAATGAATCTATAGTTCATATTCATTGAGAATAGTCTGGGAAATTTATTGTATGGTTTTATTCTTTTGTTCTATTACACAATTATGCTGAGGTAATAGAGAGGTATATAAGTTATTTATAAATACATTTTGGGAGTAAAAATATTCAATGTATTGATTTTCAAAATCGCATCCATGATCAATTCTTAAGGATTTAATATTATGTCGACTATGATTCCCCATAATCCTAGAATATTTTTTAAAATGATAGCAGGCTTCAGTTGTGTGAGCAATGATAAATTAGAATGTTTACCTATAGAAGACAACTAGAATAAAATAAACATAATGATTCCCATTGAGACATGAATCTTATGATGGAAGAAACAAGTCATTCTGAACAAACTCAAGAGGTTGATAAGTTGTAACTTCATTATTTGTTTTGAATTAGATTTTGTTTTGTTTTCCCCATCGAAAAGGATTGCACACTCTATTTTCTAGATAATCCTGTTCGAGAAGTTATTTAACAAATCCATTTCACGGTAATTTATTAAGGGAGATTATGTTATGATTTCCGAGTCTTATATGCAAGAGCCAAGAGTCTTAGTGAAATTCACTAATGTAGAAAAAATTATGTGATGCTTGTGTGTCAAAATTTATATCACATATATTATCATTTATATAACCAGTAAATACTATGTTATTATTAGTATAAAAATACATGGAATTAATCATTTATAAAATTTTCATTAAATATATCATCATACAGTTTATATATGCTATGAAATGTATACATTATCCCATCAAAATAAAATACATTTAAAATTTAAATAGATTACGAGTTACTAATCTAGCCTAAGATGATGATTATTCCTTTAATGTTGTCACCAAATTTGTCATGTAATATATTAATTGTGATGAGATTCACAAAACTTGAGACGTATCCCATCATGTGTCATTAACAACCAATGTCCAATTACCAATTATTTCTATAAGAACTCTTTGATGGATTTCCTCAAAAAAACTCATCCATGAAATGGTTTTGATACCCATATTTGTGTAGAACTAGAAACCTTAGTAATAAGTGATTATGGAATAAAAAAACGATTTATGGGTTTCCTATTTTCATTTTGTAAACTACGTGAAAAATATAATTTATTTGTTCTAGAAAAATTAGATGTAGTAAAAGATTTTTTAGAATTAGAACATGGAGAAAAAACTTGATATTTGGGAAGAGAAGCATATTTTCTTGATTTATATATAAAATGAGTGTTTGATAAATTTCATTGTTTTGGATGATATCCTGTTATAGTATTATACCTAGGGTTAATCTATATACAATTTAGTTAGAGTAAGAGTATTTTTTCCACTCGAAATAATTATGAATATAATTTTTCAGTTTTTATTTAGACATTTTTAATTCATTATATTCCTTGAGAAGTTGTGAAATGTTTTCAATTTTAATAGTATTTTTATACATAATAGTTAAGGTATGAACATTCCATTTATTTAAATATTTATACATATCCTTCAATTCCTTACATGTTTTTATTATACTATTGCAATCCTCAAATAGTTCATAATTTTTCATATTTTCCGAGTCAGATTAATATCTAGTATAATAGTCTATAGGTACATGGGAGTATAAGGGATACTCTATGGTATTTAAAATTAACCACATATTTCTATATCATCTTTATCATTCTTAAATGAATTGGATTCACTAGATTAGTCCTCAAATCCACTCAATGTGGCCATCATTTCATTCTTATATTTCCTATATTTGTTCTCATACATATTTTCATACGTTGACATTGGATATAATCCTTTAACATGTCCTCACTTCTTTCATTCATATTAGACATTCTGCTCATATTTTTTAGGCTTCTTCCAATTATTTTTTCAATCACCTTTTTTTAATATTTTTCATTAAAGTTTGTTTTCTTGAATAAATTTTTTTGAAGTAAGATTTTTAGAATATTCGAGGTACATGGGTAATTTCCTCATCACATTATAATTCTGATTCTTCATGATGTGTGTTGTCTAAAATAGAGTTTCCATTCCATTTTTCTTTTCTTTTGGATACTTTAGTCTTGATGGCTATATATTATTTTATTAGCTCGTACACCTCTTAATTAAATTTTAGTTCTTCTTCTTACCTCATTAATATTTCAATTTGATCCTTCACTAGAGTCTTATCAATGTATCATGACTCACTTATGAATACAAACTTCCCTTTCCATCTATCTATTAAGAATCAGATAATCCTAATCATTTGTTCCTTTATAGTTACAACAATTCCTTATTAAATCATAGTTATCACAAATTCATTGAACCTGATGTACATATATAAAATATATTCATCAGGATTCATTCAAAAAATTTCATATTTAATAGTATCAGAATTTAATCTCATCACTCTCAATATAGATGTTCTCCCATGGGAAACTTGCTAGGTGTCCTAAATATCATGGGATGTTTTATTGGAAGAAATGTGACAAAATTATTAATCTTCTAATGCACATAAAAAAGAGTTCATTAAATTTCATTTTGTTTTTTATGAAGTCACGGTAGCTTCAACCAATGTGTTTCTATATGTTTTTGGGATTCCATATTTACTTTCAAAATTAGTCCATATTTCATATAAAATTATTTCTAAATGTATTTCCATTTTAATATTCCAATGATCATATTTTGTTAGATTAAAAAAATGTCTTCATTTTCTAGAATCCGGTTTGAATATATTTTCCATAATAAATATTAAGAAAATATTTCAAATAGAAAAAAATTACTATTAACAATCATTTTATGATCATTTAAATTTAAACGTAATCAAATAAAAAATGGTTGAAAAATATTTAAAAAATAAAAAATTCCCAAATAAATAGTACAAAAAATGTTGGTCTGAGTAGAATTCTCAAGATGGGGGGAAGGAATTTATTATCTATAAAAATTTATGGTTAATGATTGGTTCTTAAAAAATTTCATTGGATTAAAATATAATCAAATTTAGTTTGTAGTTATTTTATTTTAGTCATAAATTAACAATTAATTTCTCAAAATTTTAATAATTTCTCATCTATACTAATATAATGATTAATATATATTTTCAATCAAACAAACATGTTCAAAAATATTGTAAACACATGATAAAATAACTATCAGAGTTAAATATAGATTTATGAAATATGTGATAAAACCAAAGTTAAACTAAAGCATAAATGCACTGTGGAAATAAAATAATAGTATTAGTCTCACTTAAAGTCATAATCCTCTCAATATTGTGTTCACATATCTCCAAGTAGTTTAAATTAGATAAAAAAGTTTGATCTACTACATGGTTCAGTGTTCACAATAGCACAAATGTTTTTCCATCTCATCCTTTACCACTACCACATTTCATTGTGGGAAAAATAAAATAGGTCACACTCAATCTCATCTATAGTTACACATGGGATACAAAGTGATGAAAATATTTCATGTTAGAGGATATAATGAATCCTCTTGTTATGCACAAGTCAAAGTGTATGTAACAACAATATACACACACATCGATGAAATTTAAATAAATGAAGACAACAATGCTAAGGATGTAGAGTATGGTTTAAAAGTATTTGTGTTTCATGCAGTGCAACTCTGGACTCGTTTGATTAAGTGGAAATGATTATGGAATCCCCCTCAAGATGTTTACTCCAAAAAAACAGTATTGTAGTCTCTCTAGTATAGATTCCAATAGTATGGAATGTTCACCATCTAGTTCGAATTATGTTTAGGGGATCTCCACATGTTTTTCAACACTTCTTGATCTTCTCGTATGTTCTTCCCATAATATTTTTCTTTTGAGTTCTTGGGATATTATGTTTGTGTGTGAGTTTCAGGAGTTAGAAAGTTTCCTATTTATGACTATTATTCTGTGTATTTTATGTCATTTTAATAATCCAGCATGTAATTCTTTTATACATTGAGGTTCTTCAGAAATAATGATCTTCCCATGTTTATGTACCTCATACTTTCATCTGAATATCCAATAGACAACAATAATTAATGCTAGAAAAATGAATTTTTCTAAATATGACCAATAGATATAAATTTGAAATAATAAATTAAAAATGATTTTTTAACTATCAGTTAGTCATATGTCTCAGTTAGTTAATTTCATCAATATGTCATCATCATTCTATCAGCATCATTGATTCCTTTGCAATGGTATCAGTGACTCTGGGAATCAGTGATTTATTGGTGCAATTGTTCTATCCAAGCATCATTGAGCCGTCATCGGTGACACATATTAAACATTCAGTGTGTCTCCAAATGGTGACTCATCCATTGGTATATAATTTGAACTAACGGAGTGTCACCCATTAGTGGGTCATCCATATCAGAGTTTCCTGATCATTCAGTGTGAGTGATAATATGTGACTTGTCCATCAGTGTGTCATTTCTTCTATCGATGAGTCCTGCATCGAAATATTCTTTTATCGGTAAGTCCTCATTGGTGAGTCATCTTATATTAAAACCTTTTAACTATTAGTATTAGAGTCTTTGATGAACCTAAATTGTGTATATTATATATTGAACAATACCAGTTTAATTAAGACTCATAATTAAATGTAAATATACTCTTGAAGATATATTCAAACCCAAATATCAACAATTTATAGTCTTATTGAAATTTATTATACCATGTGACATAATATATTTATATATATTTATTAATTTACATTATTAACATTAAAAAAATAAAATTTATGAATTATTAGGATTTGTAATGTGGCATCGGTTTGGATTTTTAAACAACTATCACACTAAGGGTCCAATATATCAATATTTCCTTTTTTAATGATCTAGTATTTTTTCATTTAAAACATAAAAATGTATTTATGAGGGGTTCCTTCACAAAAATGGTATTTCAATTCATTGATATATTGAGTGGACCGTCATTACAAAAATCATAAATAGGGATTCTTAAATAGTTTCCATCGATTTTGTATTTAATTGAAATTGGATATTAAATTCAATATAAATTTTCTTAAATCAAGCCAAAATCATTCTTATGATTTCCTTACAATTAAATGTGATCCCATCATTGGCTATACTGACACTTTTACAGTGGTTTCATTATAATTAAGATGTTGAAGGAATTATGAATTCTTATTATCTTGGGAGATTTTGATTATTATTAATTAATTTTATAATGTTTTTCCTTTACATTTCTGATTAATATTATGTGGATCTTTCTTAATTAATTATCCAATTTAGGTAAAAAAAATGTTATGTGTAATTCTTTGTCTTTGTATTAAATACATTAATATTAATTTATTTATTATTGTTATCATGTTCATCCATCCATAAAATAAATAATACACAAGACCTAAAAAATAGATAGATATAAAACCATCCCAAAATCATATGTAAATTATTATTTATTTAGTGGTTAATAAATTAACTTATGGCATTGGGGGAAATAATTATGTTGATCATCGTATGAGTTATAGTAATCGACCTATTCACATATATATCTTTATGGTTGATATTTTATTATTTATATCATGAACCACCTCCATGAATTATGGGATAATACATTTATTACATATTTTTATAGCTTATATGCTGGTGACGGTAACCAATGGATGGGATAAATGAAAAATATATAAACAAAATTGGACATGTAGGACCTAAAAAATAATATTATAGGGGTTGAAACCTATGGCATAATTTTAATTTAATATTAATTATCTATAAAAACATGCAATAATATAAATTAAATAATTCTAACATATATATAGGCATTGTCAAACACATTTACAGACACACATATGAAACTAGTACCGAAAATTAACTGACTATCATTAATTTATATTAAATTATATATTATTATGATAAATATACAATAATTAATTATTTAATTAATTATTTAATACCCTTTTATTTTAATAATAATCTAAATGTTGTAAGAGACACTAATAATTTAACAATTCATTAATAATAAATAGTCCAAATGAAATTTTTAGATAATGTATTTTAATTAATTTATCATTTAATATAACATTTACACTATTATAAATGGTTCAAAAAGAATTTAAAATCAATATAATAATTTATAAATGTTGCAATTAATAATTTAATATTGTTTTTTGTATATTTTATTTGGAGACAACATGGAATGTATTATCAAGACACATGTTGTGTACCTCATTTTTCATGTACATGGGTAACATGTTTAGGGATTGATCATGTGCATCATCTTGACTATTCTGTGTGTACTCGATAACTAAACACCATGTGGTTTAAATACTATGTGTCCAGGGAATATGCTGAAGGACCCAAAATAATTATCAGACACGAGACTACACTATTTGTATAGGTAATCTAAATATATTCTATCTCAAATGTTCTGTTACATCATAATTAAATTACTATATTAGTGTGTAATAACGAATTGGGAAATGATAAGCTGCATGCTATATACACCTAATACTAGTCTTTTATATCATTATTTCTTCATCTTTTTAGTTTGATGTAGTTTTGACCTGCCTTTTGACCACAAGATTTGTGTAAATTTCATCACTAAACAATGTATAATATAAAGATTTTACAGTAGCTACACATCAAATAATCTGACATGTTGTGTCTAATGTTGGCTTGGTCTACAAATTGTGTGAAAATAAACATATATTGTAGTTAATACTCATTTCATTGAGTGTCCCACGTCACCGATAGTTGGAGTGAACCTAGGAATATTGTGTATACTATTCCTATATTTTGGGTAATCTCATTTGATCTAACCAAAATACTCAACACATACTTATGGTATATACAACCATTCATCATCATTTATTTGTCCTTTTAAAAAATAATTAACAATGATAATTATAATGATGATGGAATGTTGGTTATAAAGGAATAAAGAATGAATAATTGAATAACTAAAAACCAAACCACTATTTTGTATACATATCAAAAAAAGAATAAATATTTATATATTTTATATGTGAAAAATATGATAGCAATTTCATGGATTGACCTTAGGAGAAGTGTATTGGTCAGTATTATAAAAAATAAAATATTTATGGTCTAATAGATCATAGTAAATATTATCACTATCTTAATTGACATAACCAAGGAGATTTTTCCACGAGGTATTAGTGTAATTGGAATCCTGAAACCTAGAGAGGATATATTCATGTTTAATTTAGAATTAGTTTATATAATATCATAGGAATTATACATCCTCATATAAGGACCATTAACTAATGAAATTTATATTGATCATTCGAATTAAATTTATCTGGATTACCTTTGTGGTTTTCTAAATATCCATCATTAGAACGCTCTTATAATGATCCACATGTTCCCCATTGATCTCTGATTGATGTAAATTAGTTTCTAGGTGATTATTTGGTGAATAAATTATCATTCATTTCTTGAATTAATAGATTAATAATCCTTGGTTATTGAAGGATCTCTTCACATCATTGATATGTTGGAGGATAAATTATATATAGAATATGATATTCTATAACAATTCTCAATTATAGATTAATCCTATTTAATAGACATAACCATATAGTTATTGAGTATACATTTATGTTAATATACTATTTAATTACATATTTACTCTTAAATAATATTATAATATTTTTCAAATCCCATGAATCAAAATTAAAAAAATTAAATTATTATTTTATGTCATTTGTGATAACTAGATGAATAATAATAAATATCAATTGATAGGATATTAAATAATTATTTTTTCAATGAACATTGTCTCAATTCATTCAAAATATTTACAGTTAATTGAATTACTTTATAAATATTATACTTATTATTTCATTCATCAATAATCATTTTTGATCAATAAAACATGGAGAATATTATTCCTTGAGATTGAGAATAAAATTTTTTATTTTAATTACATTAAAAAAAATTAAACAAGATCAACAGAAACACATAGTATGTGACCATTTAGGATTCATTCTCATTTTTATTTTGCGGGTTTTACTTAATTTTCTAGCACACTATCTTATAGTGGATCATGGAACCCAAAAAATTAACATTATTTTTTAATTATGAAAAACACATATAAACAATAGTTGTGTAAAAATCATTCTATCCAAATATATAATTGAAATAGTTGAATATGTGTGGTACTCAAATTAATGCTCGTAAAATATTTATTTTAATATCTAAAATAAACATGTTTTTACACCCTGTGTTAAGAATTTGTTATTATTGTTATATTCAAATCAAATGTATGAGATATAAACTTCCAGAAATATGGATGAGACAAATCATTTCTTGATATATTCATTTATATCACATCTCTCATGAAACACCCATAATATCCAACTTCTGTATAAATTTAATCATCGTGGTTTAAAAAAAAATATGTGAATGAGATGTAATATAAATTAATAATAATATTAATGTACAATGTCCATTATTCACACACATTGATTAGAATATATGATGAAACATAACCACTATGATTTCCCACTAGTGGTTTCCTTCCCATAATAACTCGTTTTAGAGATTACCATGTATGAAATTCATGAGGATAATTCTCATTATCTTATGGGTACTCACAACAAAAAGAACATTATACATATAAAATAATATAATATTATCCAACCATTGGACTTTATATTAGAATAACTTCATGGAATTTCAGGTTTCTCATCATAGGTGGGAACTAATATGACCATATCAATATTTTTTATAATCTATGTCCTTATTATATAAATTTTATTTATAATATTGAAAAAATTTTGACAATAAAATATATTAGAATCCCAATAATTAAAAATACATGTATTCAATGGAAAAATATTTTCTCTTATAAAATCAACTCAAATATTCTACGTATAATGTTAATAATAGGAAGACATGTCCTCATAGTTTTGTTAGGAACCTGAGGGAATGGGCAGAGATTACATCGAATATGATTCTCATGTATGAACCCATTTCACATCCATTGAAAGATAACAAAGGATGATAGAATCAAAAAAAAAATTGCGTATTATTAGCTAGATTAGTTGGAATATTGATTGAATTATATAAATTTATATATTACATTCAGAAAATTTATCCTTTTCGTCTATTTTAAAATGATAGTGGACCTTGAAATTTCTATTGAGTATGTTTTGATGGTACATATGACCTTTTGATGGAATGAAACAAATAGGGTTTCATGATGGAGTTACCTAAGTGAAATATGTATTGAGTGAGTAAACCATTTCTATTATGCATTCACCCTTGATAATGCGGGTTATTAGACAAATAAACATGGATAGGGGTTCATATATTTTGATGGTAAATATCTAAGAATAACTTTTTAAAAGGATGAAATTTTTGAAGGTGTATGTATGAAAAGAATGACATGCCCTAGGATGTTCACATGGTTAGATGAAATTTCCTTGTGTATATTCATCACAACTCATAATATTATAAGGGTCTCTATATAAAAAGGATGACATGAACAATGGTGTCTAATTGAAAAGGACGATATGTCTAAGTTTGTATGTAAGATAATGATGACATGTCAAAGGGTATATTCAGGAAAAGTATTACATTTTCAAGGGTGTATGAATAAAAATGATTATAAATAAAAGAGATTTCATTGGGTTGGCCAAATATGTTCAAGGGCCTCTGTATTATCAAACCATCAAATCCCAGGGATTTAATGTGATAAAACTATCGTATCAAAGGATGATAGTAAATAAATGATGAAATTTCATAGGATGTTCACAAGTGTAGTTAAAAAATTCTAGGGATGTTCCTATGTTAATCACACATAAAAAGATGAACATTTCAATGGATTTAATATAAAGGAAGAATGTACTGACACATTCACGTATCATTGATGAAATTTAAGAGGTTGTATAAAGGCATCATTTATGGTAATCCTATAAAGTTTTTACATATCCTCTTCAGATGGCAACATCGAAGGGTCCATATATAAAAGGGTGATCATATGAAAAATATTCCTGTTACCAAAGGATTGACTTTCAAGTATATGATTCCTTACTAACCACATAAAAGTGTTCTACAGTAGTGGGTTTGAAGGTCATTCATATAATCATGATATCGCATGATATTATGTGATTCCAGTGAGGGAGTCATGTGATTGGGTACAATAAACATTTTTAAAATGTCCATGTGTTCTCATGTCAAGGCCTTTCCAGGTATATAAACAATGTTTTCATGAAAGAGAAAGTCAAACTATAGTGTGGTTAAATAATCCAATTTGAACATGTATATGGTATCATGTTCAAAGACACATGATTTCCCCATAAAATAATGGGGGTATGTCCAATCCTTTTGAAGGAATCATGAGACTGGTGGGGAGTAATGCATTTGGATGTCATGTTGGGGACACATGATAAAGTATCACTATCGAGTCATGAGATTATGAAGATAATACCTCAAAATTTAGTCTTTGAACATATCCATTCCATTGTCTATTTCCTTCCTTTTACATTTCTTTGTATATTTTTGTTTAGTTCCCCTTCTTGTGTTTCTTCTAATATACCTCTCTCTATATCATTCACTTTATCTCTCTTTTAAAGAACATGATAATTGTTTATATAGTAAAAGGAATCTGAATATACCATGATTTTTTATAGTAAAGGTGCACAAGCCTTGTCTTGAAGTGGATGTTGTTTTATCTTAATGAATATTAAACATTTAGTGACTGTAATAATCTTGTAATGATTATATAGAAAATTGATCACTTTATCACATCACAGATGACATTAGATATATTATAATAATCAGTTCACATGATGGATTCATGGGAAATAAAAGATAAAATTCACCATATATCAATGGAAAAATTCATGACAACCAAAGAGGTATTCACATGATAAAATCACATGATTAAGAATAATAAATGTGGAAAAACATATGACAACCATCGATGTATTCATGATATTGAGGTTGTAAATGATATAAGATTAACATGATTCTCACTATGTGATTTCATGTGAATTCATACTGATATTAGAATATATTATCATGGCCATTTTCCCCATGTGATATCTTGAATATTGTCAACAATCGATCACATAATCTATCGTATATATCATGATGAATTATAGTGATCACAAGATTGACTTCATGTGATTGATTAAGTATATTTATAAGGGAATGAATGCAAAATTATTTTGAATGAATAGATTTTGGATGTTAATAATGATTCGATCCTTCATCAGATTGAACATTGGAGATGTATCACATTGAAGTAGATGATCTCAAGAGTCTTCGTGTCAAACGAGCTAATTTTGATAAGGATATAAAATACCTCACAATCAAAATAATCATAGGGATTTACTTGACTTATTGGTTAATGTTATATAGATATTTTATTAATGGAAGACAATTTATGTAAACAGAATTTCCCACACAACACATCAGTATGGTAAGGCTGAACTTAGTAAGTTCCTTAGTATATTTAGCAAATTGAGTAAACATTTGGTTTAAGCTCCGAAAATTCTATAAAGACCCAACCGATCATGAATCATGACACTCCTAAGAAAGACCCACCTCGAATCCACCTAAATTATCTCAATTTTCTACGTCTACACCTTGAATATTCTATGTTTGTAGTCATCATTACACTTTCATATCATTCTATACTCACTCTTGGGAATGGTTGTGGTGACTCTTCCATGTTACTATGTTTTTCTAGTTATCTATTGAACCATGTTTGGCCATGTTTTTTTCTAACATATACATAAATAGTTAGAATAAATATATATGAATAATGGCTGATAAAAGGAAAAAATTATACTCTCTTATAATATGAACCTTAATCAATTATTCTCATGGATTCCAACATCAAACCATATGTCCTTCATGTAAAATTTGTTAGCTAGTTTGTTTTTTCATCGGCCTACCACTTCTCAAACACTTGAAGTAGAATTATATTCCAAAAATTAAAAGGTGTCAACACTTATTATGTTATATGATACGATTAAGGGTATGATATTATGATCACAACGTAAAATTTTCAAAACCATTCTAAACAATTGTATAGTCATGGGTCATGGATCAAAATTTAGAAATTGAAATGACATGAATCATAAAAGTGATAAATCCCATAACTACATTAATAGTCTAGATTTAACATAATATTCCTTAACCCATTTAATAAGAATTTTTCCTTGACATATTTCTAGAATCTAAATCATATGTTATGTTAATCTACAAAGCTCGTCATATCATAGTGGACCAAAAAAAACACTTAATTCCCAAAACATAGAAAATTAGCCATATCCTATTATTTCCAATAGTATTTGGTATCATGTATCAACAAATGTTTAACATATCATAGTTGATCATTCATCATAAAATATTTTTTACATGATGGAAAATTATGAATCACAACCAATTTCTCATAGTGGATCAAGTTCATTATATCCATTAACATAAATATCTCATGGTATATAAGGATTTACCTAGTGAATCAATGTTATATAACAGACATAATCATCATATAATTAAACCCTTTCCAATTGTTTCCATATTATGATTATTCACCCACAATTTTATCATATCATAAATAATGCAGGCGAAATGGGTTTCATAAATATATCATGAAATTTAATTAACACGTGGAAATAAATCGATATCATGGAATCACCATTATCATAAGATATCTAGATAACAATATGGCATAATATGATCATTTACCCAGTGAAAAACACATTCTAAAATGTTGATGTAGATGAAAAATACCATTAAATCAATTTTGAATCCATTTTATGAAAACCTAATAAATATATTCATGTTTTTAAAAAATTATATAATTATTCCTAGAATTTTTTCAATATACATTAATATGATAATAACTATGTAAACATGTAAATAGAGCTTCTAATAATAATATTTTCATGAATACGTAAAATTTTATTCACCTCGAATATATTAATGTATATCATTCCTTTCACGGCTTTGAAAAAGTCAAAATGAACTTGTTCAGAATAACATATCCTTAAAATTTTCAATTATAAAAATTTTAAAAAATTAAAAATAGGTAATAATTTCATTCAAGTAATTTTATATTCGTAAAAATATTCTTCAAAATATTCTAAAAAACATGGATATGGAATAGAATTTTTTTTCTACTAAAATAGGGAAAATTTAGTCGATCATGATTCAAAAAATTATGATTAATTTTCATAAGCAATGAGTTAAAATAAGATTGAATCATTGAAACTACTGAAATAATCAATCTATAATTTAAATATATTTAACTTATAGGATAATAATCATATAATTTACTCAATTTAAAAAAATGAAAAAATAATCATGATTAAATGAGACTAATATATAAATCCTTAACATAGTTGGTATCATTTGAATCATACACCCCATTAAAATAACATCAAATGAACCATTAAATGAAATAAAAATTACTTTATTTATTTAATTACCTATCACAATAGTTTTATATAGTCAACATAAATTAATATAGATTCATAACATAACATGTTCCCCATGAAATAAAATTTCATATGATCAACTATAACTGTTTCAGTAATATATAAATCCAGTCATCATGAAAGGGATAACAATAGTTTTAGATTTAAATCCACATAATTTAAATCATAATTATCATAAGTTATCATCATTTTAATTATATACACTACAAAATGTAAAAAAGGGGGGAATAGGGCATATGTCTCACTAAATAAAAAGTTAGATGATAAACCCATAACAATTGTATCATCATTATTTGTACATGATAAAAACTAATGTATAATAAATATATATTTGTTAAATATAAATTATTAATGATAATAATATATATCATATAATTTATGTATTACTTATAATATCATATCAACTGTTCGTTAGAAATTCATTTTTAAAATCAATGTTCACAGTGATAAATGTATTTTTTTTCTTGTATGTTTATATTTGGTAATCATGACCCTCATATTTTTGTTATTTTTCATTATATATATAATATAAACAATGTAATTAGTCTCAAAATTAATCATTATATACTCTTTTTTACACAATTATATATAGTGGTGATGTAAAATGGTATACATAAATTTATAATGATTGTAATTTGTGCATATGCAGTAGTTATGTTTCAACATTTTGATAGATAAAAATATATATAATATTTCCCTTTTAAAGTACTATAATAATTTCACATATTTCATACATATCAATAAAATAAATTATTATAATTAAATAATTTGAATTGGTTATGAAAACTGAAACACATCGATTTCTTTAGGTTGTAGTTGAAACGTACACAAGATCAAAGTTTTCTTTTCCTATTAGATGGAAAAGAGTTGAATAATAGATGATATATAAAAATAAGAAAAATTTCATACATAATGAGATGTCGAATAATGTATACATATATCCAGAGGAGGTAGGAGAATAAATAAAATCTAAATTACTCAATCAAGAGTTATAACTCTTCATTGAAAAACATATATTGGATTACACTATATGCCTTGATAGGATAATATTATGGGAAGAATAAATGTAGTTTAATGTGGTTAAGGAATATATTAGGATATTAAGATATTTATTTTCCATTCAAAATGGATCAAATTTGTAGTATAATTGATGATATTAGGTGCCCTTTTATAATTTAGGGGAGAGGCACCAATGGAATTACTTTAATTATGAAATTAATATGAATTAATTTTTATGTTCATGTAGACCCATTATGATATATTTAAATTTTTGGTGTATTTGATTTATATATTAACTAATAAAATAATCTGTCAAAATTTTTAGTTGATGTCTTAACCCTTATATCATATTTTTAACCGAATGTTTACCCTTTTGGCAGTTACCATGATATTAGAGTTTTTCTATACTTTAAGTGTAAAAGTATAAATATATAAAAATAAATTACCGCAAAGTGGAAAATGGTGGATATTATGAACAATTTTCAATCAATATTTCAGAATCTAAATTTCTTTTGATGTTTAATCCATTTAATAAAATATGATTTATCATAAAATTCCATTAAATACATTTTCGGGACTATTCACAAGGTTTAACATGAAGGGATATATGATTGAAATATAAATCAAATAAGAAAACTAAAAAATAAATTTTTATAAATTTTTATATAAATAATTCATTTTAGAAAATTATGCAACCAAATTGTATTACTTTTAATATTTTTAAAATCAATTTTTTAATTATCCTTGAATTGAAAAAATATTATAACACCATTATGCAAGAACATAAGGTAGTTACTAAATAAAAAAATTATAATGATAAAAAATATAATTAATATTTTATATAATAATTTATTACTATACATAACTACTTTTTATTATATTGACAAATTATTTTAGATATTAATATCAGGTGACTGACCTTTTGAATTCATCATTTTTGTAAAATAATATTTAGGTAATAGTTAAAGAAATATGACATAATGTTTCACATTTTCAATAATTGGATGAATATTCCCAAAATAAACTCATCAAATAATATTATGTAAAATGTTAATGAAATTTTAATTCTTTATCCCTATCCTTTCCCCAATTTTACCTGTTTTACAATTAGTAATGTGGAAAAAATTTACAATGGTTACAATTCACAATGCAAAAAAGTGACCCATTTAAAAAAAATTATCCCAATTATTCCAAATATTCAATCCATTTTACAATGTTAAATATCAATATGTGGAATAATAACATTTTAATATAATCATAACAGTTACAGCGGAATCCTTTTTTAAATAAATTCAATTAAGTATAAAACTAGATGTACTCCCTTTTAGGCCCCAAAAAATGAATTGAAAGTAAAGGAGTTTGATTGAATATATAATAATTTTATATTATAGTTAAAATAATAATTTTGTATTTATTTAAATAAAAAATATAAAAATCATTGTTCACATGAAAATAGTTATTAAAAAATAATTTTTTTATTCCCAAAAATGAACTAACACAAAAAATGTACAATATATAAAAGTATTTAATTATTTGGACAATATCAAGTTAAATAAGACTTATTTTAATTTATTTTAAAATTAAAATCATAATAGGACATTGGAAATAAAAAATTTAATTAAATGAAATACTATTATTTTAAAAATAGAAACATTTCATTATTTACTAAAAATAAAATAATATTGAAAAATATTAAAAATTACCTCTAAGAATTTTTTATAATAATAATAGAAAATTATATCATTTTTATATCTAATTCATTAAACAGTTATAAAATATTTACAATATTCAATATGTAAATAAAATATATCAAATTTTCATTAAAACTATATATTTTGAAGAATATAATTATTTTTATAACAATTTAGTACTTATATTTACTGAATTAATAAATAAATTTGAATTTGGTAAATTAATTCTATATATATTTTTCATATTTTGGATAATCCTATACAAGAATATCAATTCAATATTTATATTTTAGTATAACATGGATTGTTTTAAAATATGTTTTTCCTTCATAGCAAGCTATGAAACACTTATAATTCATTTATAGAGAGCTGCATTACAAAATTTTGGGTTGTTAAATTTATATATTAATATTTATAAATAGATTTTTTTTAAATGTAATACAAATGGATACTCAAACTTCTTATAAAAAGGGAAATTCTTAAAAATAAACATCACCTAATGTAACACATAATCAGGTTCACAAATTAAGAGAACATGTGTGAAAAGTGAAAATAAATATATATATTATAAAGTAATATCCAAATAATAATTTATAGTGTAAATTAATATAGTCAATATTAATTTAACTTAAAAAGAAAAAAAATTAATGATGGGTATAAATATAATAAATTCTTCTGAAATGAAGGTATTAGGGTAAAATTTTTATTTCTATATGATTTTCCTAGAGATTATGTATTCCTTTACTATAAAAATTGATTAAGTAATAAAATATAAATACTTCACATTGATCAATTTAATTAGACCAAATTATTCATTTTGATGTAATTAGAATTAATTTCATTTTACTCTTATCACATACACTAATAAATTAATATTCAATATGAATTGTTCATGCTAAATGTGCTATATAAAAATTCAATGAATGAGAATTCAATCATTCTATCTCTATATATTTATTAAATCCAAAATTATTATCACATGCTTCTCAATATGGATAAATAATTATATGATAAAATAATACATTAATAACTAAAACAAAAATTAAAACAACAAATTTTAAACATAATTTATTCCATAAATATTTCACATAAAGACTAATCGAAAATATGTCTAACCAAATAAAAAACCCAAAAATCAGAAATATATTGTCTCATTTTTTTTAATATAATTTTTATCATTTATCCCCAAACAACATGAAGTAGATCATTATTTCACAATCCAACATGTGATTACCTTTATCATATATTCTCATTAAAAATTATAATATCCTGAATCACCATAATAACTAAATTATAATGTAAACTCATTCCCAACATAACTCAATAAAAACTATCCGATATTACATATATAAAAAACTCTCCTCAAATATTGCATAAATCAATGTTTCCTAGAATGAAAAAACAATTACAAAGTCATAAATACTTTCCATTTTACATAATCATATCTTTATCCCAACAAAACATTATTATAAAAATATATGAGACCTATTTAGACTGATTTATCTATCAATCATTTGTTTTCAAAAAATATAACCTTCCCAGTAAATAATGTTTCTCTAATATTAGTACCACACAACATATGATTGATAGTACGTAAGAAAAACAATATTATATCAGTCCTTTTAGGTTTCATTATTATTATACTATAAAATCACTAATAAAACACTTCTATAAGTTCATTATAAAATTAAAATAAAAAAATAATGAAATAAATCCACATCAATGATTAATATAATGAATATCTAGGTCATGTATTTTTCTATTGTAATAGGGAATTCACATTGATTATGAACATGTTCTACACATATATAAAACAAATTCCTCATAAATTCATTTCTTAATACACTTAATTTTCACACATAAAAAATATTCCCCTTCTTAAGTGATATTATCCATAATGTTTTTCCCACATTATGGACACGATGAAATGTATCATTCATTCATTTATAATAGTTTTATCGTTATATTACAAAAATAAATAAATTTTAACCATATTTTACTTATCACGAATATCATTTATATTTGTATTGTTAGTCATATATCATGATATCTAATTAAGAAAAATAACAAGTTTTAATATTCTATTTCTTATATAATTTAGTTTCAACATACTACAACCATTGAATTGGATTTCACTTTCATTGTAAATATGATTCTACCTTGTTACATCAATTTAGTAAAATCAAATATCATAGATTAAGAAATAATAATTATTGTGATAATTCATCAAAAATAGTTCTCAGAATTTCCAATTCATAAAACCATTTTTTAACAGTATGACACATTAGGTTTAATATATGTAATTTATAGTCATTAATTATTAAATATCATTATAAAAGTTCATAAAAAATTAGATTTTAACCATGAATATCCCATGAGAGTGTTTCATCATGTGTCTAGTCCCAAGAACCCTCATCATTACCTAGTTATAACTGACTGAAAAATTAATTATTTTTGTGACAAATTTATCGAAAAAATGAGAAACCATGAGTTCAATCACAAAGTTAAATATCAGTGTCATTAAAGTGAAACATAAGATATCCAGAAATAGTCTCCTTGTTACATACACACAACAACTGAACCCATAATATAATATCATAATAAGGATGTTTTTTATAGGAAAACTATAGAATCATAATTTTAACAAAGCTTTAAGATATTATTCAATACTTGAGTTATACATAGGGTTGAAAACAAATATATCTAATAATAATATTCATATATTACGTAATCCCTACTCTAATACCAACTATAGTTACCCATTACTTCCAGATATTGATATAACATCTTTTTAGTTGAATATACAATAAATAACATTTTGATCCACAATCAAATAAGAAATCATTATTTTTAATAGTGATTAGGGGTATAATACTGTTATTTAGGTGATTTCATCCCATATACAAAACAAAAATTTCCACATTTTAGCATAATTTATATAATTATCATAATATTAAATATTATAAAATAAGGAATGAAATCATATGAAAGTATGAGTTCATATACACATTAATTCTAAAAATGTGATATTTCAATCGATAATCATATGGAAGAATAAGATAAGAAAATTTTTATGATATTATGAACATATCATAAAAATTTTATAAATAATATATCATAGATTGTAATATTGAGTTATGGAATCAAAATTTAAAATTTTAATAGAAATTAATCATAAGTGTGAAAATTCATTAAAATTAATAAATGACCACGAATTTCAAATCATAATTATTATAACATTTCATAATCAAGTGGAAATATCTATGTATTTAAACTATATCACATGTCAACATTAACTACTAACACCATCGTATCATAGTGTTTTAGGATTGACCTCTTATTTACAATATCATAGATGATTAGACTTCCCTGATTGTTCCCTATATCATTGAGGATCAGGCATCACTACATTATTCCCAACATTATAGGTAAAATAAACACATTTCACATAATTATTTCATGAGATATAAGGATATACCCATCCCATAATGAAAACCATACATATATGTTTCATCATATCATTAAACATTTATCATTCTAACAAATCTTAATCTATCGTTATGATATTTAATTCATTAAGACCACATCATAAAATAATTCATCTGTAATGAAACATGGTTCATAAAATTATAATCACAATATGTAATCCATAGATATTGATGGAATCTTATGATAATATCCCCAATGAAATATAATAACCTTAAATGTATGTTTATATAGACGAAAATTTAATTTCAATCTATTTCGAACAATTCATCGTAAACATGGGAATAATTATTTTTTTATAAAATTTAAAATTAAAATTAAAATACATAATTTTAAAATAATTTTCATTGAAAAAAATCAAACACATAATGAATTATTCAATGAATTTAATGGTCTTCATGGGATAAATTGTTTTTAATGTTATATACATTAAATCATAATATTCAATTGACACCTTTATTAAAAGTAAAATTTAACTTAGTAGAGAAAATATTATAAAATCCTTTTTTAGAAATTGTTTTGAAAATTTCAATATCGGTGAAATATATTCTAAACAATTATATATTAATATTCAAATCTTTATTGAAAATATTTTAGAAAACCTTGATATGGAATAAAATGGTTATATAAAACATATATGATAAATATAGATGTATTTTCTCGAATACAAATTATGAACAACTTAGAGAAACAAAAAACTGTAATAAACAATACAATTCAAAAAATAAACTATAGAAAAATAAAAATTAATATTAGTTATTTGATAATTATCACGCATTTTACATAATGATAATTTAACAGTAAATTGTATCGATTAAATTTTTTTGAAACATAAATTTATTACGACTCTGCTGTCATTACAGTCATAATCCCCATAAAAAATTCAAATTATATTTCTACATCATGAAAAAAATTAAATTCATAATTTAATAATTAAAAATTTTATTATATATTTCTCATAATATAGGATAGGTTCATATCAAAACGCATTCCCCAATGATGACCATTTGAGATGAAAATCCTTTACCATATTATTAATCTAGGAATAAAATACTCCTGAAAGTGAGAAAAATAAAAGGAATTTTAAATTACCATAAATTTCATATGAAAAATAATAAATAATAATTGTAATTTTTATATACACAACATAAATAAAATTACCCTAATGATCATGTTATATAAATTTAATGATAATATTCCTTCAATTTCCATGCATATTTCTATTAAGAAAAATCATTCCTTGTGCATTGATCATTGTTCTATAATTTCTTGAATTTTTATGACTAAATTAGTTTCATATAAAATAATTCTATACACTTTTATATTATATTATACTAGCATGTGGTGAATATTTATTTACAACCCATTTCTGATATGGTGATCTATATATATGGATGAGTGATGTTTTAACATTATGATTTATGTAATAAAAGAATCATAAATAATAATTAATACATAAATAAATATAAAAAATTAAAAAAATTAATATATATTTATATATATTAAATTAACAATTTTTAAAATCAATGTGAAGTGGTGATGTAAAATGAAGCACATCGATTCATGGAGGAGGCAGTCCACAAATAATCACAAGTTATGTATTCTATTTTCATACAATGGAAAAGATGTGTATACTGGTTATTACATTAAGAAAAAAAATATTTAAGATGATTATGTTGTTATTTTACAATGTGTTTCATATATTTATATGAGGTTGAAGAAAATATAATTTAAAATGTTTTTTGTTATGAGTTATACAACATTATAGAGAAATCTTCATTGAATTAGAAATGAAGGCGTGAAAGTATGGTCTTTTGGAAATAATAGAATCTATAATACAAAAGAATGGAATATATTATGATATTATGAGTGGTATTTAATGTTATATAATGATAAAAAAAATATAAATAATATAGGATAGGATTTTATCTTTTAAAAGTTAAGGGAGGGGCACCCTTTGAATTACATAAATTAATAAATTAATTTCAATTTATTATCATGTTAATGTGGATAAAAATAGATATATTTTTAATATATTATGATTATAAGTGAACCTAATTCTATCTAAATATTTTTATAATATTTTTTTTTATTTTTAAAATCTTCTATTTTAGTTTTAACCCCACTTTTCCCTCTGGTAAATTAAAATCATATCAAAATATTTTAATCATTAAGCATCCTGATAATTAAAGTAAAAGCTTAACTGACACCTACTTGTAAAATTATTAATATTGTATACTATATCATTTTCATAAAGTGAAATATAATATTTTAATGAATTCTAATTCATTTGATAAAATATTATTTAATATTTGATAGCATTAAAAAAATTCATGAATATTCACAATGATTGGATGTAATGAAAAATTGATTGTAATAAAATATAAATAATAACATTTACATCATTAATATGAGGTTATTTTTTATCAATAAAATTCTTTGAAAACAATAATTAATTGAAATTGTATTAATTTTATATTTTTATAACAATTTATTTTATTTTTCTTTTACTGAAAAAAATATTATGTTATCAATGCCAAATTATTTGAGGTAATTTATAAATCACATAAAATTAAATATAAAATATCCTGATAAAAAAAATAATTTTTATTTTAAATAATTTTTTAAACTAACTTTTAAAAATTTATCCATATATTATAATATTGTATATTTTAATGCCATGAGAGTGACATTTTATAATAATATAATTCTCAAAAAAATATAATGTTCATAAATAATAGAAAATGGAACAAATAATCTATATTTAACAAAATTTTATGATATTAAATGACACAAAACATTAAATAGTGTATATTTATGTGTTATATAAATTATATAGCCATATCCCATAATTTTATCATTATTATACCCTTTTACCATAACCAATGTGATAAAAACATACCATGGTTACTATTTATAATGAGCACAAAGAAAAAGAACCCATTTAGAAAATTTTATCCTACCAATTATGAATAGTATATAATATTTATTAAATTAAAATTTTCATTTTCATTTTGGAGTAATTCAAATTTTTCCTAAAAATTCAATCAAAACATTTTTTTGAAAATTTATTTATGAACATAAAACATGATTTATTCTTATTACATGCCTATTAAAGACTATAAAAGGAATGTAAAATATTTCTAATAAATATTTAATATATAAATTTAAATAAAAAATCTAACAAATGGGGTTTTATTTGATTATTTAGAGAACACATTGCACATATAACACAATTTTTTAGGAAAATTGAGTATTTAAGCCCAAAATGATATTATAATAAAATAAATTATAATGATATTTACATTATAATTAATAAGATTATATAAATATAAACGTTACATATGTTAATTTAATATAAAATTAAAATAACAATGGTACTCAAAATTATTTAATTTATTGAAAGAAATTAATAGTTTTTAAAAAATTCCTATATTCATTATTCACCCAAAAATTATCTATTTTGAAAAAAAGAAAGAACTCACCCTAAAAAAATTTGATATGATGATTCCTAAATTGATATCAATTTTTTTTAAATATAAATTTGTGACATTAAAAGAATTAATTAATATATTCATTTCAAAAATGAAATAATAACCATTTTCAAAAATATTTTTTGAAGCATAAATTGAATTTACTAAAAATTGTATACATATATATTAAGAACAGATTAATAAAATTTAATTTACTGAAACATTTTAATATATATTTCATAATTGGGATAATATTATTCATACCCATCAATATAACAACAATATTATTATATAGTAGAGATTTTTTGTGCTCATAATTGTTTTTCATGAAATCTATCGAACAATTACAGTTTTTTAAGATAGTTAAATTCTAAAATATAATTTTGTTACATGAAAACCTCATGAAAATATATTTTATATAATTTTAATACACATTTATAAATGGGGGTTTTAATATCCTTTGTACATATTGGATCATTTAGAAAGATTATCATTCTTTTATTAATGATTTACATTTTTTTCATTATCGATATTTTAGAATATGTATCATAGAAACCATAAAAGGCTGTAATATAATGGATTTTCATAATATCATAACAAATATGGTATTCATTATTCAAATTAGTTGAAGTATGGCTACTTATTATGCTCAATTTTAATAAAAATATCTAGAAACGAATCGTGGAATTCTAGTAACATATCTAATTATCCTCATCAAGGTGCATTCTATTATCACTATCTATATAATGTGAATAATCTAATACAAATCTGGGAAAACATCACTCTGCATTTAATAATTCATGTATACTACTTTAATAAAGTATCTAAGGACCCATTATATAGAATTTTCATTCACTTACAAAGTGATTTCAGTACTTTTATCTATCATGGATAAAATATCATAATGAAATTAGGTGGATAATTTTAATTTTTGTTCGAGCTTCACCTTTGACTTTTTCATGATATATAGATAAATAAATTAAATAATAGTTCAGGGGTACATTCATTTATAATATTTTATTTTTCTATAACTCAATAATAAAATTAGTATTACATAAAGATTTTTTAGATATAAAAATATTTAATAAACCATTGGATATCAATTTGACACCCACCATTTATTTTTACATGATAAAGAATTGTCTTTCAACAATTTTCTAGAATCTATTTATTTACATTCAACATAAGTTTCAAATATTATATTTCAATGATTTTAGTAATATTGAACTATTAAAGAATGTTAATATAACATAGGATAATTATTTTATACCAAAATTATTTATCATTATATCGAATAGATCAATGGGAAAAAAATATATATAACACTTAATTCAGATTATTGTTAAACTATAAAAAAGGTAATGAAGAGTTGTGAAATTCACATATTTTTTTGTATATATCCCTTTCTAGAATATAGAAGAATTAATATTTACTTGTATAAGTTACATGACTCTATATATTGATATAGAAATCACCATCTCTCAATGCCTATTGGCATGTCTAAAGAGATAATTATTGATATACACTTGAGAACTATCAGAACTATTATTGAAATCAAGTTATATATGAAAAAAATTATTATAAAAATGAATTTATTTTTATTATTGAGGTATTAACATGTATGGGTATCTCTAAATTGA
The DNA here is from genome assembly GCA_963277665.1 of Viscum album. Classification (NCBI taxonomy): domain Eukaryota; kingdom Viridiplantae; phylum Streptophyta; class Magnoliopsida; order Santalales; family Viscaceae; genus Viscum; species Viscum album. The sequence goes on from OY728138.1 coordinate 838,241,561, forward strand.
TGTCAAATTATTTTTTTATTTTCAATAATTTCCACCACTTTTTTGGGAAATAATGTTGTTTATTAATGAATTATCATTGTCTATGTTATGGTGATCTAATCTACCCCCACTCACATCATTCTAACCAAATATTCACTTAGATGATACATTAATAAATATATCGTACATGGAATTTTTCTCCTATATAACTATAGATATCACCCTAATGGAATTTATCATCTAGTGTTTTCATATGACACTATTATTTATTTAATTCTAGAAAATCATATATTTGGTGTATCAGTGGTATTGTTGAGCACTACTGTAAGTGAATCACCTAACAAATTAATCATTCAAAAAGAAAATTATATATTTTTATCACATTTATGGACCATAGGATATGATCCATGGATACTATTTTGGATATTTACCGATGTAATTATTATATTTATTACCATGGTTCCCCAAAATCATCATGGTAATATAGAAATCAATGCATTGATGATGTTCTAGAATGAATATGGGGGAGTATCATAAATTGGGAGATAAAGTTCGTATCCTTTAGATCGGTATTTACAATAGTGATTCATTTCAATTCATCAATTCATAATCATCTTCATTCAAATATTAATGATTCAAAGGATTTATTTATATAATTGATAATATTATGGATAACTTCTTCAAATATTCTCTGTTAGATGGTAAACATCATTGGGCTTCATTGGCAAGGCTATAATGGGCTTTGTCAGAAGGTTGTCTCAATATTAGTATTGTTTTAGGCACTATATTGGACTTTCATGTTAGGTTATACTGTGAGGATATTGAGGGGAAGAATCTATGAGGAAATCCCATGTAGGTAATATATAGTGATGATATAGGCACTCAGAAGGAAAATATGTCCTCTATTTAGCTCATGATTCAACACCATTATAGTGCTTCCACTTCCACAATATACAGATAGTGGGAAAGTGAAAAATATAAATATTTTACCTCAACTAGGATCGATCAAAACATATCATAACTTGATTTTATACTCATTATATATCAATTATGAAAGTAAGAGAACATTAACGTTTTATTCATGCGGTTCTGGATGACGATCAAGAGGGTATTATCAACATTATGTTCATCTTGCTGCATTACAAATGGGTATTCAAAGGATAATCTGTGAGATCATTATCAATGACTTAATACAATAAAATCATGATGGAGTCTGATATTCATGATTCTTGGGGAACATTTCTCTAGTGTTAGGATATTTTTATGACGATAACCATCCTAGAATGGGGTTTCAAAAAATCGTTGGTTCACCAAAAAATATAACATTAAAATCTTTGACATAATTCCTTGATTAATGTCCCACTATTATAGAGAAAAATAGGCATGGATCTATAATAACATAATTTCTATTGAAAACTAGATAAAAATTGTGTGTTACATTTTAGGGGATTTTATAGTTTTGTGATATCATGTGATCCATAATTTTAAATTTTTTACATTGTTAGTTTCAAGGTTAGGGGACATCAAGACCAGACCACAAGGTTGTATATCTCATATATTCATTGAGTTGCTAGTGCCTATGGAAATGGAGGAATGAATATCGACTTTGTGGGTCACCTAGTAATAGAACAAGTATAATTTTCAAATCCATGAACATTTTGAGTGATGTAGTCCATCTTGGATAGTGTTGTCAGGGATTATCATCTCTCCTACCACTCCTATGGGACCATTGCCTTTAATGTTCTCCTATTATCTAGTATGGGTGATTGGTTTGATGGCTTCCTCAATATTCATGTTTCAAACTGAACACTGATGGATCATGTAATATAGTATTTATGAGAGTGGTTCAATTATTTATGTATTTAAAATTTTTGTTGGTACATGTTATTCTATATACATGATGTTCAGCAGATTCATAATAGCTTTCTCAGATCTATTCATAGTAATATTTATCCAGTATTACATGAAAATAATTCGTTTACTCTCTATAATTTTTTTACGGTCATAGTTTAGTTTCTTATTTTATTGTTTACAAAATTTTTAAGTGAATATTGATTCAAAATAATCACAAAGGAATTATTCATACATTTAATGTATGATATGTTGTGGTATATTTTACATCATCAAACATTTCTTATAGTTGGCGGATTTCATATACTACTATTTTGGTATTTTTTTACCTTGAGGGAGTGAACATGGATAGTGGGGACTATCATTGTCTTCATTACATCAGACCCTAATTACACATGCTTTTATCTTATATAATTTTTTTAGTTTTACTTCCTCATTTGTACATTCTACTTTTATTAAAATAAAAAAAACATGTTCTATATGTCTTATTTCAATATTGATGTTTTTCAAAATATTATTTTTTTCATTCATCCATAATATTCATCTTATAATCATTAAAAATACGTCAAACCTAGATTTTAAGGATGATAATAAGATGTTAATGGATAAATTATTATCCACAGGGTTACTCAAGTATCACTGACTGATTAATTTACAATATTATTATAATGAATACAATATCAACAGATAAGTTCCCTTTTCAAAATTTTCACTAGTATCTACTTTGCAAATCACATTTAAAAAAATCATATATTTGCCTTTATTTTGAGACGGGTGATGAAATTTCATGGAATATAAATCCAGGTCCTTATATTTCATTATCAATAATCTCACCATAAATTATATCATTATGAAAATATAATATTATTATACCTTTGTACCTCTTATATAAATTTTCATCACCATCAATATTTTTGTCATGTAGATAAACCATTATAATGGATTCCAACATATAATATAAATATAATTCATGTTTCTTGGATTATAAACACATGTAATTCCCTTTGGAATATGTTTTATTGTGTACCCAAACTTTTTACAAATGGTCATAGTGTTAGAAATATTTTTCATGAAAAATTTTAAACTAATGATATTCATCTTTTTCTTTAAATTGATTACCATAATATATAGTTTTGAAAATTTTCTTTAATATTTTTATTAGTATATGACTATTTTATTGTAACATAATATCCCACACTAATGTATTTATATTACCTATTCATGTTGATATTCGGTGGTAAGGATGCTTATTCCCCTTATAATAACACATGCGAGGGCATGATCAATTACTCAGATATATTTAGGTTGGTATCTATTTAACAATGGAAATAAATCACAAGTCCTTGGATCGTTTATTGAATTCCCTAATCATGATATCTTATTTTCATATTCCCAAAAAATTCCTAAAACATTACTCTTTCTTTAGAAATGGATACTCTAATTAATATAAATTTGGTTTTATCATCCCAGAACCTTCTGTATAGATCCCCATTAAATAGTGGTGTCCCAAGAAGGGATTGATCAATACTATGATTTAGATGAAGAATTAAAAATTTTCTAATAGTATAATATACTGGAATAATATTTAAATTTGAAGTATTTTATCTTTTATACATATGTTTCCCACGTTAAAATATTACATGAATTTTAATATTAATAAAATTTTATTTAATTTATTAACTTTGACAGGATAAAAATATGAATGATCCAATTTTTATAACTTTGTATTGCATTATTATTACATCATTTATATAATTTTAGTTTCATAAATTTAAATAAATAATTATACTCTAATATAATTGAATTTAATATATAATTTCATATTATCGGGAGAATTATCTAATATTTGGTTTATCTTGTTGGTTATATAACAAATTCAAAACAAGTGGAATAACTCAATGAAATTTAAATGGTTTCATTTAAATATTAAACCATTAAACCTATGAATACACTGGATTGGTTTTAACTTTATTTTGTATTAAACTTCCTCCACTCACCTATGGGATCCATCCATTAAATAATTTATAATCATACACTGGTGAGGGGGACATATGGTTTAGTTAAGGTGGTTTAAAAAATGAATCCATAGTTATGCAATCCTTTTACATAAACATATGAGGGTATGACACACAATACGTCATTTTATTTAATAAATTGTTACATTATAAAAGAAATAATAAAAAATGAACTAATAAATCAATATCATAACATGGTTAACCTATGATCATAATCATCCATAGATGAAAAATTAATAAACAATTTAATATTATCTATCATTCACTTATATATAATATTTAATTAAGGTAAAATTTCCTTAATTAATCAAATTAATTTCATCATTTATTAGTTAATTAATTAAATTTATCTTATCTACATTTTCCAAGAAATGTCATCGTCCATAATTCTAAATAAATGAAAATAATAATTTTTTTAAATTATGTATGTACATAATGTGTACGTTGAAGAAAGATAGTTGTTATATTTGAATATAACATAGAATAAATTGGTCATTTAATATAATTTTATCCATTCCCACATGTAGTGTAGACCAATACTAGTGAATTATTTGAATGACCGACGCATAATTTTAAAAAAAATACAATAAATGTTTGTTAATAATAAAATCAGAAAATAATTTTAATTAAATTCACATTGTGTGTATTAATAACACAAACCCAGAATAAAATGAATCAATTTATGTGTTTCACATATATCAGTCATGTAAGTTGTGTCATATATAAATAATTAATATTTTACTCCTTTTTTTCAAAAATAAACAAATTATAGACCACATGATTTTTGTATGTGTTTTTCACACGCTGTGTTATCCAACATTCGATGTTATATACTAGTTGATCAATATGTAGCATGAATTTTATGCATTCCATTAGCATTTAAAAAATAAATTCAGTTTTTTTCAAAGTTTCAACTTGTGTATTGTGAATTGGTTCCCTATAGGTTTAATCTTGTGTTTTACAACCGGAACTCTTCGAACATCCATATAAAATAATATTTTTAATTGTTTCTATGAAATATGATCTATAACAAATAAGGATTATAGAATTGTTCAATGTTCATATTTAATGGCAAATATTTTAACAATAAAAAACTGGTAAAAAATAGATACCATGATTAAATGATTATAAAATATTTATAAATGAATTATATGAAATCTTTGTTATGAATATAGGGTATTGGGATCCATGGATGTTAATTTTTCCATAGAAAACTCGGGTTTTTCCAAAATTAAAGAATAATGTTATATATACAAGATGAAGATCATCAAAACTAATGGAAATAAATTAATGATTAATTGACTATTACACAAGATCCCAGAAGACATGATCATCGTATATAATTTATAATAAATATATCAAGATGAATAATTAAATTGAATTTTATTTATTCAAAAATTAGTGAATTAGAGGACCTCTCGGTATCATTTTATCATCGCGGTATGTGTGTTAATGTGGTAAATCCAAATAGTTGTGATCCATACATGAACTACAAACCCCTAAACATCACCATATAAATATATATGTGAAATATTTAATTATTAGAATGATGTTATTGTACATTGATGATCACCACCTAAATCTCTTTTAGTTGTAGGGACATTATTGTTTCTCTAGTATTGAGTGATTGGTGAAGGATGATCACTCTTTATTCTTATGCGTGTTTATGGAGGGATGATATAATGATTGGGAAAGAAATTTCTAAATACATATTGTGATAGGAAATAAATAATGGCCAAAAAAAGAAATAATAGTGTTTAAATAGAACCATTTTGTGGTATATAATTATTTCAAATACACATTTATTATTTTTCTAAATCACTACAAAACTCTATGCTTAAACAATCTTATTATTATTTCTCCCATGAAATCTTTGAAACTCATAAATTAATTTATATTAGTTACATGAATAATCATTATATATATATATAGAATATTAATAAATAATTTATTTCTGGTTTATTAAACATAATCCACTATCGTTCGAAATATTTTAAGAACAATGAAATTGAATTTTTTTAATAAAAGAATGTCAGTAAATAATTTTCTAATAAATAAATTATTATTATTTTCAAACTAATTTGGAATAAATATTTATGAAATATTATAAAAATAAAATAAATAAATATTTCATAATTTGAGATTAAAAATAAAAAATTTAATATTATATATTTTATAATTACTAATTCCCTTGGAAAAATATTCTTCTTAATACTAAACTATATCTAATAATGGGAGGTTGAATATTGGTAATCAAATATATATCAATAATTTTCATCCCATATATGAGAATAATATTAAGTCAATGTGTTAAATTCAAATATAATATTACTGTGCTTCTATATAGACATAGTGTGTGACCCTAGATGCCCATTTCTCAATGGAATAATATTGTTTCATCTAATGTCCAAGGTTAGAATCTAGTATTATGGAAGTAATCCCATATATAAATTGGAATAATTATTAAATTGAAATGACATCATATAAACAGAAAACATGTTCTATGATCCATTTATCATTATATCTCTAATGAAGAAGGAGTCGTTTTTATGTCATTATCAATTTTTGACATCATGATGCCTTGTGTTAAATAGTACTTATACTTAGGTGTTCAAAAATGAATATATATTGGGTAAGATAAGTTAATACCTTGTATAGTAGTATGTTTTGATCACTATGCTTTGGAAGTGAATGCGAAATACATTGGCAGGGCATGGGTGTGGACTAGGCTAGGGATTTTACACGAGTCTTAAGTAGGAAACATTCATAGCATTCATCTAAGAAAATGTACTTGATTGTTTTAAAATAATATTACATAGAAATTACACCATAAAATAGCTATATATTTTGAATCATTTGTCCATTTTACACTATAATCATTCAAATCATATATAAAAAATGATTTACCCCAAAAATAACTCTACACATACACCAATACATTCATTGAAAAATGACTCCAACAAATCGGACAAACTATTTTTAAATATTATAAATAATTCTTGTTACATTCTTGAAAATATATTCTTAGCACTGCACTAACAGTTTGGAAAATATTTTGATGAATATCAATACCATAGTATATGGGAAATAAACCAACATCTTGAAATCCAATATTACATATTATTATTGATTCAATATATCTTTTTCCATCAAACATGACATATGTCATCAGAACAATTATCACATGATGATTTTCCTGGGGAATTATATAGAACAATATTTTTGGATTCAAACAATAAGTGAAAATCATAACAATCTTTGAATATAGTAAATTATGTCTCTTTAAGAATATTATCCATCAATAATAATCATAACATGGTTTTTATTCCCAATTTCTAGCATGATGTGTAATTTTAAATATGACATAAATCATGTGAACCATTGATATTCAAATTCATTAATTCAATACTAAAATTTTTTCCACAAACAACAATGAAAACTATTTTTCATCATAAGTAGTTCAATCATCCTATGTTGGAAACATTACAACCTGACCCCAATGACTACTAGAATTTTCATATTCATTATTCCTATAAATAGATACAATGTACGCGATATATACTCAATTTTATAGGGAATAAATATATTTTAAATCATCGTACAATCATTTATCTAAAAATAAATTAAATAAAAAATGAATATATTCATTATTAAAGGCCCATACTCATTCAATAATACAAATAAATCTTTTATGGTGGCTTTCTGATTCAAAACATTCCCCTATGAATATATACCCATAAATAAACTCATAAATTTAAATATAAAACATATAGAATTTTATTCACATCTTATCCTTAGTTTTTGAGTCCCCACACATCGATGAAAATAATTTTATTTGACCTTAATATATCAGAAATCTTAAAACCTATAATTTTTTTTAAAAAAATAGGTATTTGAGATATAAACATATGCAATCGAAAATAAATATCAATTCATTCTAATGTAATAGATTTTAAATTCTTATATATTTTTAATTTAATAAATAACCATTCAATTTAACCTAAACCGAGCCTTTACAATACAAAATGGGGGAAAATCGGAAATTGAAGTGGTGTTGTGTTTATATAGAAAATAGGGGAGGAATAAAAATGTGAATTTTAAAATTATTGGTCAAAAAATAAAGCCATTTAATCATGGGTATGGTGTTATAATTTATTTAGTAAATCTAGTTTGGTTCCACCGTACATTCTTTTCCACCAGGATCCTAGTGAACATCCACTATGTGTTTATTTCAGGTTATTCCCTTAAATCACAATGTCATCCCCTAATAATGTAATTGGTATATCAATGAAAATATGATAAGATACATGGTTATTTTCATAGTTTTAGATGATTAATCATTTCACTACATTCTACACCTACACATACCAAACATTCTTATCAATCAAATCATTCATAAAACCATGTGATATTATTGAAAATTAAATTTGAAAAGAAATCCATAATCATCTAGATGTTACAAAATAATCCCATTATATTATCATTCATAAGATACATCTAAAAGATTATATACTGAATGTCCTCAACCAAGCTGATAATATATCAGTCTACCACTCCAAAAAATCCTTGTGGGTGTTTTTTTAAATTCAAAGGCTAGTCTTTGAAATCCACACATTGTTCATTAACTCTCAATATATTATATAAAAAATATATATTGTATGCCCCATAATTAATTTAATGTTAATTAAAAAAACTCCTATAATCATTACATTGTTCTAAATGTGGGTTCATATAAATGAATCTAAAAAATCCACTCCCTCTCCATGTGGGAATTAAAACTGACAACATCATTTTGACATGAGGGTGGTGTTTATTAATCTCATTTTATTATAGATATGATCATGTGTTCAATTTATAATTGAACCACAAAATACTTCCACAAAGAAACATATATAGATTCATGAAATTTATATAAAATTTATAAAATGATACATTTAACCCTAATTTCGCATTTTACATTCTTAATCAAATCTAGGACAATCCTATCGATAACAAATTATACAAACTAAAACCAGAACCTAAAATATTATATATAACAATTCTTATTAGATTCTCCAACTAAATGATGATTTTTATAACCATATTCATTATTTTCTTTACCAATTTTTTGATCATAGTCCATCATTTAACATCATTATAGTTCACAAAACCACTACCCACTCAAGGCCACACCCATGAACCTCCTGGAAATCCCCATCATATTTTCTATTATCAGTATAAAATAATCAATTATCTAATACACTCTTCATGTGAATTGACATTATCAAAAATGTATTCATGCATAGAATAAAAAACCCAATTCCAAGTTATCTTCCTAAATACTAACTCAGTTAAATTTTCCAATATGTTATTTTGATAAATAATTAAAAACAAATTATTTATTTATCATTAAATATTCTACACACTCCTCAATAATAAACCACTTATGTATCCTACTATATTTCTATGATTATCAATGAATAGAAATAAAAAATATTTATACTACTAGGATATATATATATGTGTGTGTGTATATGTATATGTTTGTATGTATAATGTAATACGATGTATAAAATAACATATATTGTGATTTTAGCAAAAAAAAAATCAATGTCACCATGACATTACAAACCATACTGTAGACTTACATGTTCTAGGGTTCACTTGAGTGTGACATCCAATTTCATCCTCCAATTTTCCATAGGAATTTTACATACACTATAAGGTAATGTCACAAACATTAAAGGATTTATCTTAATAAATTCTCCCACAAACATGTGTCTCTATAAAGAACAAATATAATAAATGGTTTACATATTATAGAAACTATATAGTTATATGTATGTGACTAATTTAAATATCTATTACATCATAATATATTAAACAACAAAAAATTCAATTCAAATACAATTTCTAAATACCATAAATTTCATATATACCTATAATAAAAGGAAAAGGGGAACACAACATCACATCATCCCCCAATATTAGCAATGTCAACAATCATCCTAATCGATCACTACTAATCACCAGCGCCACCAAATATATAACATTTATATGTACCACTAAACTATCATTTTCATTATACAACCCAACACATTTGAGTGAAAAACCCAATAAAGGTTGGTTGTGAACATTCCCAGTTGGTTTCTTTTAAAATCTATATGAAATGAAATGAAAAGTAATATCATAACCAAATAGTGTTGAACATTTTAATGAATTACCATAATATTACATATGGTTTGAAGAAATTAATGAAGTACTGAACTCCTATTATGAAAACTCTTATGTATAATAATTATATAGTTTGAGAAGCATGAGATATAGAGAATTTCAGATTAATCGATGAATTAAACTACTTGATAAAACCCCCATATCACCTCTATAAATCCCTATTCAAGACACTACCCCACCCATCAGAGGGAGAATTTATTCTTTATTGGAGTAACAACACCATTAGAGGTCCCATAATTCATCAGGAGACATTTGTATTTATCAATATATCATTAATTTCATTGAAGTTGGACCAACTCATTGATTCATGAGTGAGTACCTAATCTACACATGTCCTATGGGGGGAAATGTATTATGAAGATTGTTTTTTAGGGATTGTACCAAAATCTATGTGTGAAATAAATGACATGTCCCCCGTAACATGTTGGAGTTTTGAATCTATAACATATGTTAGAGAAAATTTCAGTAATTTAATCATTTCGTCAGGGGAGTTTAAAAATGTATCTTCTTTAAATATATATCCCAAACTGAATATTTCCATCTATGATTCTATGATACATAAAATTCCAACATTTCATTAATAATGGATTAAAATAATTAAATTAATCATTCAATCATTTCTATAGTGAAAATATATAAAATAGAAAAATATTTTACCAAAATATCTTTCTAAAATACAAGAATTATAAATACGTTTACAAAATTCATGACATATAGTTTGTATAAAATGAATTTCATAGTGGGATACTTGTCATCTATTTTCACTTATTAATTAATTTATATTAAAAAATCTTCCATGAAACACTAATTATTATATTTAATTAGCAACCTGAGAAAAGATCTTATTATTATATCTATTGTAACTATTATCTAATTATTCCAAAAGTATTAATCATATATTTTAGGGAAATAAGATTAATAAAGATGTGTACATGAACTAATAAATTTTTTACCAACACATGTGTATATTCCTAATTGGATTTTAAAAAATTTTAATACCCCATATAAAATTATTTAATGAGTCTTCAAAAACAATAATTTTATATATCCTTGTGCTAAAGTTGAGTGAATCAATCAAGTCACTACACCTTTATAATTACAACACTACACGTCACATAAACACCCAATTCATATTAGTGTCACAAACCCCATGTTTTATTGGAATATACAATATTAAAATTTTTAATTTCAATCTTTTGACATATAAAATGTTTTGTATCAGTTTTCACTAATCTTGAGTAAAATATTTATATTTCAGTATTAAAAAAAATATCCCATAATTATCAAATTTCATAAACCATGATAATCCCTTATATAATAAATATATCAATTTGACACCACATGATTCATAAAACACATTTGAGGGGTTAATCAAAAATATTTGTTCTATAATCATATATAACAATTTAAAAAAATTACAATTTAGAATATGTATTTGGTATTGTATTTTTCTGAATTTTCATTATTGAAATATCCAATAGAATGGATTTTAATTATTGAATCATTAAAACCCTTAACATTATTAATTATTATTCATCATTTTTTTTTATATTAATTACAATGTCCACGAATGAAAAATAAATTGTAATTATATAAATAAATTAAGACAGATGTGAAATTATAGAGTCATATGCCATGATTCAATAATTAATTTCATCATATAATTCTATAAAAAGAATTTATAATATATTATATTATCATATATTTTATTTGTCCATATTTATATTTTCCATATCAAACTCCAAAAAAAGTTTTCGTCATTAGGATATTCAAGTGTTTCGTAGGATTTTTAGAAAATTTCAATGGTTTCCTATTATCTATCCATATTAAAATTCCCCTGATTTCTCTATAGATAATGATTAACATATCCACATGATAATTCTTATGTTAACATGTTATATCAATTTCAAATATAACATGTCAATTATATTAAAATTTATATATCAAAATAAATAATATTATATACATTTCATCATCATAAAAATATCTATATTCCACTTTATATACAAAACAAAAAAATTAATTTAAAATAATTAACTAAAATAAATATATATTAATATCACATCAATACATAAAATATATAATAATAATAACCCATCATGAAAATTAACAATCCATTGGAAATGGGGGAGAACAACTAGCTGAATATAATTAGTCATTAAAATATTTTTTATAAGAAATATTAAATTAATATTTTATCATCTTCCATAAACTATTACATCACTTAATAAAATATTATTATTAAAATTAAGATTCACATGTAAACTATTTCTTAATTCACCCTCCCTAGCATAATGGATTTTAGTCAATAAAATTATAACACAAACAAAGATATAATCATAATGATATTGTATCAGATTCAAGTGCTCACGGGATATCTCTTATAGATTCTCACGTATAAATAAAATATAAACTGATTAAATCACTTTACATCTAAGGTTCTTCTCTGACCGATCATTGATCACCAGTAAGTTCCTATTAAATAATATTTCTCATCATTATTTAACTCAAACCATTCAACACATTGTAATGATCAATTTATATACCTAATTATTTATTACACAATGATAATGTTGTGAATGCATTCATTCTATGGTGGATAAACAAGGTGATAAGAAACCTTATCCATGATGACCATGATTAGAAAATTCCCATTTATCATTACTGAGTTCATTCTAAATTATTTATATATTATCAAAACATATCATATAATGAAATTTATTATCTGTAAATCATTATAATTTAAAACAAGTATCCTATCATTATTTTTCAATGTAATTTTGATTCATCTATGATATCCTCATTGGATTATTGATCACCTAAAACTTATCAATTTCCAATTTCATTTTTTATTCTCTTATAAATGGTAATATTCCAATATCTATCTTAAAAATGAGTGACTAACAATGTCTGTTATATAGTTCCATGAATAATTTTATGTAAATTTTAGATTGGTCGATAAAAAATCCATTAATTTTACGTTATTATACTAAAACATGCTCAAATAATGAACTTTTACCTTTAACATACCCTCGATAACCTGAATTTTCCTCTGGGTCTAGTAATCTTTTTAGGGTCGAATACTAAAATAAAAAAATGGGTCCCAAAATCCATTTACAAACTTTTCTAAAATCATAATAAATAGAAAAAAAATTATATAATTTAACAAAAATATTACCCCATATGACTATGTAATTTCCTAAACATAAAAATCCATGAAATTCCACTGAATGTTTCTCCCAAAGGTAGTTTAAGTTCCCTGATATTTTTCTTATACAATGATCAACCAAAAAACATATTGATCCTTCACAAAATTTAGACGTCATATCATTATGGGAATCAAAATTCCATACCATTTATATAAACGAATGGTAAGAGGATAGCTCAATCTATTTGGAACATGTATCTTTCAATTAATGTTTTATTGGGATAAGAATAAATACATAATCTATAAAATAACCTAAATTACACTAGACATCACCACTAACACCAGAGATCCAATTATATTCTTATACAACTAGGATGTAGCACCAAGGGTTAGTATGTAACTCTATCAACACCTACCCATGAATCCCAACTAGAACAAATATATTTCCCTAGAAATGGATTACATAATCCCCACCATCATATAATCTTCCAACCACAACAATTTTTGATGTATACATACATAAAACATGATAGTCAATATATTTCAAATGGTCCACACTTTCATGGTGGACATGTGTATGTGATACTATTATGATTTATTGGTAAGTGTTCATATTCTAATAAATCGAACAATATTCATCGTAGACACTTAGATATACCCCTCACAAACAAAGAATTGGATTTTTTTTAAGGGATTAAAACACTATATTAATCATTTCTTGTTAGTATATGATCTATAAAAAATTGACTAATAGGAACTATAACCATCACTTATACTCTTTTCAAGATCTCAGAGGGTAAAAATGTACTTAATACTAAAATGGTCCAAATATAACCAAAATAACTCTCTGATAAAATTTGTGTAGTTCCATGACCTTGAATCCTCATTAAACATTTATTTGGGATTATTTACCAATAGATCCTAAGTGCACCTACCCATACAACAGAGGTCTTTATCTAACTACGAGGGACTGATTGAGTGTTATTGAGGAGATTATAACATATATGTATGAAAATAATAACAGTGAAAATAAATATTAAACAACTAAAGGAGGTCAATAATGTAAGAAACAATTGAACAAACATAGAATATGAATAAACAACATCATTATTAATAATTAGGCCAAATGCACAATAACATATTCAGATAAAGATACATTTCATATGAGGTCATAATCATATACATTGAATCAATGATACCTATATAAACACATATAAGTATATATATAGTAGAAAATATGGTACAAATTGATGAATAGTAACTACCAAGACCACTTCCATCCATCCCATACAGTATAGTACATCCCAAACACTATGGTAATGTTTCTAAGAATGATCCCTTACATGATCTCTAAACCATAAATTCTAAAAAAATAGCAAGGGGACCTTCTACGGTTTGAGTATATAATTATAAGACCACCTCATATGTTATACTTCATTATATCCATAATTATAAAATGTATGAAAAAATTAATTAAAAATTCATCACATGAACATTTTCAAATTATGTCACTGCATTTGTGTATAGAAACCACATTAGTCTATTTACCTTGTTCGGCCAATGATAATGTATATCTAAAAATGTGAAACCAAATATATATTTGTTATACAATACATCTATACAAATATATATATATATATATATTCAATGGTGAAGAGCCTTGGAATAGTTCATAGGCAACCCTTCATGAATATCATACTTGGAGTGTCACGACCCGTCCTTGAGGCATGTGTCGTGACTACCCCAAGACCACCTTCCGTAGGCCTGGGGCTGGCGACTAGCACCAAATGAATAAATTCCAATATTGGGAAGTAATTTCCATTATAAAATTAGACAAACACAGTAGAGTACACAAAAGGAAGTAACAACTATGTAATACTATATACAATAGTAAGTACTGAAATGAATGGGGCCGGAAATACAAGCCAAACCATAATTATAGTACAAATGAAAAGATAATACAACTTAAGTAAATTAATGCAGCATCATCTGAATCATCCTCCAGGAATTCCACCTGAAGTGTGGGTACATATGGCCTCTTAAGAACCTCGGTATCGTCTGTCTGCTCCGTGTACATCTCACCAAGTGGTCGACCTCTAGGTACCGTCCAACTCTACATGTCTCTATCTCGATCAGTGATGTATGTTGTCTGCAACCGACACAATGTAGAGCAGGCATAGCCCATGAAGGGGTGAGTGTACGATACTCAGTAGGGACCCTAAGACCCTTAAGGTCTCTAAGAATCCATGAAGGATAAACCACAGAAGAAAGACATGATCACGAAATATAAACCAACTCTACTTAGGTATATGCCCATACAAATACCTAAGTTATCAATCTCAGTTTAGCTCCAACCCACGAGCCTAAGAACAACCCAGTCCACATAGTATGTAATTTCAATCACATCGAAGATAATGATTCAAAGTCATGAATCAGCTCACACAGGTATACATCATTTGTATAGCGATAAAGCAGATGTAGTCACTGATTCATCTAAGCTGTCGGACCCACACAGGATACAAGACCACCTATGTTGTCAGACCCACACATAATACAAGACCAGCTACTTTGTCAGACCCACACATGAGACTTGTACAAAGGTCAAACTACAGGACCCACAAAGGATACAAAAATAGTAGTCATCACCGTCGAACCCACAGAGGAATCCAGTACAGTAGTCGCTGGAGTCGCTACCAGCTCTAAGGTTCCTTCACACAACATGCTTAATTCATGGTGGGTTTGCTCCTCGAGCAAAGGGTTCATTACATCAACTATCCTAATTCCCATATTTGATGTATCTTGAAGTTCCGTCTCATCAAAATAAACCCAACGCGGCTGACGGCGTGTCAATCATATGCCCGATCTAAGAGTTATTTGTTATGTCATTATAGGGGCTCGGTTGGAATTACGCTCATTCCAAACACGAACATTTTACAAATTTTTCCAAAACTCACATATAGTATTTATAATGATCCTCGTCATCGCAAGTGTCCTAGTGCCGCAGACGGCGCATCGATCAGTCGCACGATCAAGAAGTTATTCACATTTAAGCGAAACAGGCCCAGCCAGTAAAGCTCGGTGGGCTGGCGGGTCGGCCCTTCCTAGCTTGGAGGGTCCGACCCAACTAGGGGTCGGCCTGGCCTAGCCCGGGGGGCACCGCCCGGCCTGTGGCTGGCCGAGCAGTACGGGGGGGGGGGGGGTTCCTGAAACGGCGGCGTCGAGAAGCGCCACCCCTCCTGCACGGCCAGTCATCGCCATTCGGTCACCTTTGGCATGAGCGGCTTACACGGGTGGGCCGCTGGTCTTACACATGCAGCAGCAGCGGGTTCCATGACTCCTTTCCGCCACTCCAGTATGCGGTCGGCCCGTTCGCTGCCGAAGTGGCCCATGGAGCGCAGGTCGTGGTTCTCCGCGGCGTAGGGCCAAAGGGGTGCCACATTTCTCCAGCCCTGCCGGTGAAAGCCAGCCAGTTTTTTATCAGTTGAGCGACCCGATTTTAGACCGAGGTCTCCTCTACCCGCGGGAACCCGATTTTGCAGTCATTTAACAGGACGGTGTGTGGACACTTTTGATGTTTCCGCCTTCTGTTTTCGCCATCTCTTCCATTACTGCCTCCATCACGAATAAAAACAAGGATCAACGGAGGGTCATCAGACCATGTTCCTTTGACCAGTGCCCTCCGTGTTAGGCAATAGAAGATGGCTGAATTCAAACAATGGAATTCAATAGAGAACAAGGTATAATTTAATCACATAAAATAATACAAACCCCCTACCCTGAATCATGGTTCGTTCGTCGAAGTCGCAGAAAACAGTGTCGCTCTGTCAATGCCGGAGGAAGAGTCATTGTCATTAGCGATGTTCCTCGGGGGTGATGTCTTCACTCTTCACCCATAGGAAGAAAAAGGTAGATGTTGCCTCATGTCCGTGGATTTGTGGAGTGTTCTTTGCCGAGGGAGTATGACGTTCTTCATGGAATAACTCTCCCTTTCTAATTCTACGAAAGCTTTCCCAACACATACAATGCCAACCAAAATTATAGTTTACGCTACTATTTTATTCTCCCATGATTTTCAAAATACAAACACTTAATTTATTAATTAACTATGGAGCTCAATTAATTAATTAATGGTATTGTCATAATAAAGAAAACAAGTGTTAGGTAGAGAGATTAACACTAAAAGAGGGGAGTAAATGGAAAGTTAACACACGAATGGGAAGCCCAAAGTTTTAAGGGGTTAAAGGGTGGTTAGGTTCTCTTGTGGGCCCCACCAAACATTATCCTCCCATGGGAGGTTAAGTGGGGTGTGGGTCCCTCCTCCAACCACCCATTGGTTAATTTAACCAACACCTTTAAAAAAAGTTTATGACACATAAATTTTTTTTAGTTTAATTAATTTTTTAAATTAACGTTCAACTTGCACTAAACACAACTGCGGTAAAGGTCCCCTTAAAAAATACTGGTGTTGCGAGTTCATCGGTTTCCTCACATTTTAATTCCAATCACCATTTCAAAATATAGAAAATCTGGCACATACATTTAATGAACATACCCAAATAGAACTTCAGAAATTGTTTGTAGGAAAACCGGGTCTCAGAATCAGGTGCCGTCAGAAACTGCGGACTCGTAAAATTTCCAAAAATTTATGAAATTTTTTTTAATAAAATGTTTCGGTCCTTACATTTCCCCCACCTTATGGATTTACGTCCCTATAATGATACAACACGCACTGGGGAAACAAATGGGGGTACTGAGCATGCATCTGGGCCACCTACTCTTATGTGCTCTCCCGGAGGATCCCGTTCTACCAGTGAATGTGCACCAGATGAATAGACCGTCCACATAGGACTCGCTCCTGTCGATCCTTGATCTATGCTGGGACTTTTGTGATTGTCGCCCCGTCATTAATTTACATCTCTCCATGATCAATGATGTTGGTCGGGTCGTGCATGTATCTCTTCAACTGATATACGTAGAGGACGTTCTGCTCCCAATGCAACTGAGGTGGAAGGGTCAGGCAGTAAGCCACCTCACCTACTCTACTAAGGACCTGGAAAGTTCTGATGAAGTGCATAAATATCTTACCGCCCAATCCAAATCATTGTAGTCCTCGTCGAGGTGAGATCGTAGGAAGAAATTATCGCCATCCTTGAACTCCAGTGGTCTCCGTCTCTTTTAATCATAAGTATTCTGTCTTCTCTATGTAGTCTTCATCCACTCCTTGATGATCACACCTTCTCCATCATAGCCTGAACCATCTCTGGTCCTACAAGTGTTGACTCCCCTGGGTTAGTCCAGCACATAGGTGATCTACATGGTTGGTTGTACAGTGACTCGTAAGGTGCCATCCCGATGGTGGAGTGTTAGTTGTTGTTATATGAAAACTCCACCAAGGGCAAGTGATCCTCCCAACTGCAACCAAAGTCAAGGACACATGCACGGAGGATGTACTCAAGGGTATGAATGATCCTTTTAGTCTGGCCATCCGTCAGAGGATGGAAAGTGGTGCTCAAGCGAATCGGTGTCCCCAAAGCCCCCAGTAATCGCTTCCATAACTAGGATGTGAAACAAGCATCTCGATCGGATATGATATTCGATGTCACACCATGATGTCTTACGATCTCCTGAATGTAGAGGCATCCTAATCACTCTTCTGATCCCTTCTCTCTGATAGTTAGGAAGTGGGATAACTTGGTGAGTCATTTTATGATCACCTTGATAGAGTCGGGTCCTCTGGATGTACGTGGAAGCCCCATCATGAAATCCATAGATATCCCATCCCACTTCCACTATGGGACCTCTAAGGTATGTTCCAAGCATGTCAGTACTTAGTGATCCACCTTCACATGTATACAAGTGAGGCATTGTGAAACGAACTCTGATACAACCTTTTTTATACCCATCCGCCAATGATATCGTCTGAGGTCCTGATACATCATCGCCACTCCTGGACATACTGCTAAAGGGGAAGTGTGAAACTCCCTCAGAACTTCCTCATATAGTGCAACTAGTACCGTGGTACGTCCTTTGAAGATGATGATTTTCGTACCACCTTCAAAAAATCCATTAGGTGCATGTCATGTGGATATCTTATCACATCACACCTCGCAGTCAACATCCCCACGCTACGCCACTCTGACTCGCTGAAGAAGTGAGGAGTGACTATGAGAGACTGAAGAAAGGGTACTCCATCTCTATCCACAATGGATATCTTCAATGTGCCCAGCTGCTCTGTCACCTCTCCTAGAAGTTGAATGCCCGATCTCCTGCTGAGAGAATCTGCTACAAAATTCCCCTTCCCAAGATTATAGACTATCTAATTGTCATAGTCTTAGAGGAACTTAATCCACCACTTTTGTCTCAGGATCAGGTCCTTCTGCGAAAATATGTACCTGAGACTCTGATGGTCATAGTAGGCCATAAAACACTCACCTATCAGATAGTGCTGCCACATCTTCATGGTGAAGTCCACTACTGCAAGCTCCAATTCATGGGTAGTGTAGTTCAGCTCGTGCTGCCTCACCTGTCGTGAACCATACGCGATCACTGCTTTCTCCTGCATCAAGACGCACCCGAGTCCGGTCCCTAATGTGTCACAGTAAACTACATACCCTACGCCATCCTCTTCTAGCCTCAGTATGGGCACACTGGTCAATCTCTACCTCAGCTTGTGAAAGCTCAGCTGGCATCTATCTGACCACACGAAGGGTTTCTCCATCTTCGTTAAAGATGAATGTAGTTCTTCAACTCTAGAGAAGTCTGGAAAAAATCTCAAATAGTATCCAGCTCGGCCCAAGATACTCCAAACCTCAGTCACACTTTGGGTTGTCTCCCAAGCAAGAACTTCTTCAATCATCACTGGATAAACTGCTACCCCAGCCTCTGAGATGATGTGTCCCAATAATTGAACCTCTCGAATCCATAATTTTCACTTCGAGAGCTTACCTTAAATTTGGTGCTCTCACAGTGTGTCTAGTACTACCTGTAAATGGTAGGTGTGCTCCTCCTCAATAGTTGAGTAAATCAGTATGTCATCGATAAAGACTACGACAATGTGATCGAGGAATGGCTAGAAGATCCTATTCATGAAACTCATGAACACTACGGGAGTGTTGGTTACATTGATGGGAATAACCAAGAACTCGTAGTGGCCATACCGACACCTGAAGTTCATCTACTGCACATCCACATCTCTAACTCGGAGCTGGTGATAGACTGACCTGATGACTATCTTTGGTAACCATCATTCTCCCTTGAGCTGATCAAAGTGGTCGTCAATCCTCAGATGCTGGTACTTGTTCTTCACGGTCACCTAATTCAGGTGACTGTAGTCTACACATAGTCGCAAACACCCATCTGACTTCATGGGGAATAAAACTGGAGATGCCCATGGTGAATCATTGGGTCAGATAAATCCATTCCCCTGCAAGTCCTCCAGCTGTAGCCGCTACTCAAGAAGCTCAAAGGGAGCCATCCGATATGTGAGAGTAGATAGAGGTGTTTTCCTGAGGTATAGGTCTATGTAGAAGTATACCTCTCCAAGAGGAGGTAGTCATGGAATGTTTTCAGGAAAAACATCATCATATTGATCCACCATAACAGGGAAACTCCGACTCCGAACATCAACCGCTCGGATGATGAGACTAGAAAACTGATGTGTGATCGGCTGCCCTCTCCTCTGCATAAGTCCATGTTGCACTGCAAAGTTTCCCTTCTCACCGGTGAAGGTTAACCTAGTCTTATCCATTCAGACAGACCACACATTGAACCTAATACAGTCGATCTGAGCATGGACTATAGATAACCAGTCCATACCCAGGATGATGTCATAAGGCCTATATGCCGCTACAAGATGATCACAGGCGAAGATCTCACCTCCTATAGTATGATCACACTACCAGAACCAGTGCGTAATCATCAATTATGCTCCCTTAAGAGTCTCTAGCAGTTTGTATCAAGATAACAACTCTGTTATAATCTCAACGCTCCAAAAAACAGCAGTGACAATAAAAGAATGACTCGCACCTATGTTTATAAGTACTTCATCAAGGGTGGAGTAGACACAGATAGTACCTCAAATCTTCTCAGGTGGACCGTGATAGTAGGGATCGAGTTCCTGTAGATGATCATGAATATGTTCGCCAGCTCCCTACGGTCGGGGTGGACCTCCTTGAGGTGGTTGTGGTAGAGCCTCAAAACATCATACACCACCTGCTGCTTGAAAAATGCCTCTGTCTTGTTTGCCTTGTAACACCCCGAGATTTTATGGAAAATATTATTTTTAATTTCATTAATGTCTTGTGTTATACGCTACACCAAAAGGAGATTTCACAACACACATCTCTGACCTGGAATGAATTACACGCAATCGTGACCTTCCACGATAGCGTGCGTTGTACGCAACACCAAGTTTCGCTAAACAACGATAAGCTATTAAAATATTATTAAAACTACCTGTTATGAATAGTAATAAAAACTTTTTGAAATTTTGTAAATTTTATTTTTCAAAATGGAATTCATTTTTGGATTCGTAATATCGAAATTAGCTTAGAGTGAAATTTTGGGGATTTTCGGATAACTTTCATATTTTGATGAATAGTGAAAATTACTAAATTTTAATTAAAAACAAATTTTTCAATCGAAATAATTAATAGTGATAAAGTATTAATTTGAGTGGTTTTAAAGTATATTTAGAATATATTTTTACAATTTAATACAATGTTGGTCGTTGGATTTAATTTCACATTTAAACCAGACATAAACAAGTGTCAATCTTTTGATAATTATTATCTCTTAAAAACACGCTATTTGTTGTGACAGCGGAAATTAATTATAAAATTAATTAATTCAAATTATATGTTGGGAATTTTGTAAAATAGAAATCATTTTTTAATTCGGAATATCAATTATAGCTTACGGTGAAATTTTGGCATTTTTCTGAAAAACTTCAATTTTTGATGAATAGTGAAACCACTAAGTGGTAGGTTAAAAACTGGATTTTGCATAAAACTTAATTTTACCGCTTCTGTGAATGGAATTTCGAAACTTCGACAGACACGGTTGATATCAGTAAGTAAAATGTGGTTCAATGAGATAAAAATAATTTTTTGGTAAATAGTAACTTTTTACTTTTTTTACCGCGATTAATAGTAAATAGGGGAACTAAGGGTAAATATGATATTAATATTAACCTAACACATGTCCTAATTCTATTGGATAAGTGTAATCCGACCAAAAACATCCTTATGAATATAATATGACCATTTAGGTCCACTTGGATTAGATTATGACATTTAATATTATTTTATTTAATGAATAGTTAAAATACTTAAAATCAAAGTTTAATAAGTAAATCATTTTTAAGATGGGGTTATACATAAGATAAATTCGACTATAAATATTCATTAGAAAGGTAAAAATATTTCCTATATAATGGTATTTTATTTGTAATTTTTAGACATTAAATAATTTAATTTATTTATGACACAATGATGATGCAGTAATTATCTTATTAATGAAATATTGATATAATTGATGTTATAAACACCAAAAAATGTAATTTGAGACTTTTTATGAATTCCACTAATTTTCTAGGTTACTATGATATATTATTGTTGATTGGATCAACTTGTTTCGAACATATAATTCTGTTATGGCTTTCACAAAAATCATGTATCAAATAGTGTCAAAATTGACACAGAATAGTTTTTATATCAAATATGATATTATTAATTGTTTTTTTTTCCTAAAAATCTAAGGTTTGGCCAAATGACTTAAATAAGGATATATATATTAATTATAAACAATTTGGGGTTCGTTTGGCAAGTTATAGTAAGTTTATTAACCATATAGTGTAAGAAAACAAAAACACACGGTAAAAGTTAAATTATTTATCTTATAGTTAAATCTAATTGATAAGGTTAAAATAATAACCTTAACTTGTCTAAATCCTATTGGTTGATAGTATTTAGACCTATCCCCACTTTAGCTTAGAAATAAGACCCTTTGGAACCATTATAAACCGATTTTGACTTTAATATAAAATAATATTTTGAGATATTCCTAAGGTGCCCCTCTCCTCCCTTATAAAAGGACACCTCCTCCCCCTCCTCCTCACACCAATTTGAGCACTCAAGCTCGGCCAAACCCTTCCAAAATCCCTTCTCCACTTCCATAGAATAATCCTAGAGGTCCTGGTCTTCTTCAAAGACCAATCTTAGTTCCCTTAGTGGAGGATTCAAATAGGCGTTTCAAAGTAGAGGTAATATCCATTACCGATCTTTTCAATTTATTTCTTCTTCAACTTCTTCTTCTTTAGTTGATTCATGACAAAGTAATAACATAAGTATTACTTAAATACTGATATGTTAGTATAAATATGAAACAACCCTAATTCACCTTCTATCCATCCTATGGAAAAATGAAATCACCGCGCGTGCGTACGTACGGAATACCGTCTCCACGCCGTGGTGTAATCTATTTTCCACCACCACCTTAATAGGATGGGTATAATGGTGTAATGAGTAAATATATATGATTATTATAAAGTTATATTGATATTGAAATATATGACATAATAATTATACTGGATTTATGTAAATTTATATGTATGTCATCTACTTAAATCCATTCACTTCAATAAGGAAACGAAAACAGCATTCATGCGTACGTACGGACTACCGTCTCCATGAACGGTGTATTTCATTCCATTTATCGATATATTATATATATATATATATTCTGAATATATATTATATATAAATCATGTTTTATATTCTGGATATAAGTAATCATGATCCAAGTAATCATATTAGTAATTACAAGTTAAAAACACGAACGACAAATGAGACGATTTTACCCAAAACGCTACTTTAACATGAATTTACAAAAGAACGGGTAATATAAAGTCATAAGTGGACCATATATGATATAATGACAATGAATAGGATTCTGGAATAAGTCAATAACATGATTTAAATCATTATACATGAGGTTCGGACACTTACAAAGCAAGTCGGACCTAAGGTAACGGAAATATCACAATCTCATTTTTATCCAAGATTGTTTATACTTTGGCATCTACTAGGGTGTATTTTATCATCCACATCCATGTTTCCTCAATATGTAATATTATTTCCATTCACCTAAAATTGTTTAAATCCCATTTTACCCTTTGGTGAGTTTTTATTAAAAGATATTCAACCAATCTTTTGTCATTTTTCGTACGAGGTACTTTTTTGACTTTTCCGAAAAAAGTACGAGAAGAATGTTTTTTAAAACTTATAATGCATGAATGGATTTTTAAAACCTTATTTCCTAGAAGATTTCTTTACAAGTTTTCAAGATTATTTTTAATCAACTTCTTTTGGTTTAAAATTGTATGACATGTTAATAAAGGAAAAGTGTTTTTGAAGTAGAAAGGATATTTTCCTCAAGAATGAAGTTCAAGTGTTTTATCAAAATTATTTTCCATCTATGATAATAAAGGGTTCTGTTTTTATCCCTATTATTACATTGATTTGATTATGTTCTGATGGAATTATTTTTATGAATTCCTTTAACTTATATGAATTGTTTTATGATGTCATGATGTTTAAGATTCCCATTTTTATTACATGGGTTATGCAATGATGTATGATTTAAGATTTTTTGGCACACATAAGAATGGTATCATTATGAGATGGGTGGGACCTATATCTCCCTCCAATGCATTGGGGGAATATTTTATATCTCATGAGAAAGACAGGGCTGGAACGGTAGGTTATACTGGTTCACTGAAACAGGACTGGAACGAGGGTGACTCGGTTCAGAAAGGGACTTTGTCCACTAAGATAGTCTTGTCAATGAGTCTTGACTAAAAAGAAATGATTCTCTATGATTATGTGTGTATGCCACAAAGTTTCATGTTTTAAGTTATGATTATTGTGATTACATTTCACTGCCATGATTTATCCCATGTTATGAAATTATGATCTCTTTTGCAGGTTAAGATTTCCAAAAGTTATGAGCTTGTGTATACGATGAGATTTATATTCCTTTTGTTTACCCTTACTGAGCATTTGAGCTCACCCTTTAATGTTTTATTTTCCCCAGGATATATAGAAAGGTTTTTGGTAAAAAAATGGATGATCTTTATGGGAGATATTGGAGATCATTCACCACGATTAGAAGATTATGTTCCGAGTTTTCAAAGACACTAAACTGTTACGATCCTTGTGTGTGTATTTTTTTGTTATGTACTAAGTATTCCGCAAAAGTAAGGTAATGTTCATGTATGTTAAGCTTAGGGTCTCTACATTTGGTATCAGAGGAAAGGTTTAGTCAACCTTTTGAAACTAGGATGTGAAAACGTTAGTGAGATCCCTAGAGATATTTCTAAGGTATGTCTAGGGATGTCCCTAAGGTTAAGTATACATATAGGTTATAGTACTAGAATTATGCTAACAATAATAGAATTAAACCTAAGATGTTAGATATTGAAGGTAATCCCCCTTTATTATGTTGTTTTCCCCTAGCTTGATTTTTGCCTCTCACACTATTCTTTTTGGGTTTTAGAAAATGGCTGGAAACAAGATGATTCACAATAATGGAGAATATGATGGATAATGGAATGATATTATTCATAATGAAATGGGATTTGGAAGTCCAAACATCATTGTTATGCCGAATCAGCAATCTCATAATATGATCAATAAAGTACAATTTGGTAAGTTTCCTGACTCGGCTAATAAGAGAAAGATGGAGTTTCATGATGATCATAGAGGAATGAAAGTTCAATTTCCCCTATGTAAATCATGTGGGAAGAGGCATCAAGGAGAATGTTTCAAAGGAACTGGAAGATGCTTTGGGTGTGGAAAAGAAGGACACAAAGCAAGTAAGTGCAAAGGAAAAGGTTCAGTTAACACCATGGATGAGGATAATGGTATTGCTACGACAACAACAATGGTTAAATGTTTTAAATGTGGAATGTATGGAATTATGCAAACCGATGCCCTAAGGGAAAGTCTCATCAAGAGAATCAGTATGGTCGTATGGGAAGTATTTATGTTGATGATAATGAAGAGACTACAAATGTTATGTGAGATGAAAGAATTGTTGAAGCTCGATCAATGGTTTAAGAAGGTAGTGGAATGATTACATGTTTATCAAGTGTAATGTTGTATAAGTAATCTCATGGTACTATGGAATAAAGAGACATCTAAGGATTGTTACACTATTGTCTTTCCTATGTTTTTAATGTGTATGATTAATGGTACTAGTAACCATGAAATGTTATTCAGATATTTTGTGGAAAGTAGATGATATGCGCATAATGAAGGAATAATAAGATAATGAGGTATTTGATTGTATTCATGAGCTCATGACTGATATAAGGAGAAGGTTATATCATGGTTTGAGTATATAGAATTTTTGGATTCTGGTATGTGGAAAGAGTTAACTTTTAACTGCATTCATGTTTTCACTATGGTTCAAAGGGTATTCAAGAGAATACGTGATTAAGGCCTTTGAATGTTTGGAAGTGACCAACAAGACATATCTTATGATATATGGGGATCAATGACAGTATTAAATCTCTGGTAATCGTTTTCACTATATTATGAGAGTGGACTACAGTATTATGGATAAGCCTAAAGATTAGAATGGATTATTTTGGATATAAGTTAGTATTTTTTAAGGATATAAGATTTTTGATATTATTGATGGGATGTTATAGTAATGTAGTTTTAGAAAAAGGACAACCTGCAGGACAGGCGACAACACATCGCGTCGGACAAGGATGTTGGAATCGAACCCACAACCGAAGTGCGACTGGCCTTTATCGCCTACCACTGGCCTACAGGAAATCCCTGTTTAGTAGAAACTAGTTTTATTATATTAAGCAGTGTGATATATGAAGTATAAGTTCATTTTAGGAACCATATATCATTAATCTCACTATATATGGACTTATGTATTTTTTGATAACTTTTCTAACCTTTTGAGACAAATGGAATGACCCATCATTCTATCACATGATCTGCTAACACATCACGAATGACAAATTCAACATCATTTCTTTAAGAGATAAAGTAAAAATTGTTCAAAGAACGACAAACAGTGAGACTAAACCAAAATCATGAAAGTATTTCTTCTAATTCCAATTTCATCAACTTTAGGGAAATGATCTTGAAAACCAAAAATGTTGTCCTAGTGCTCTTATATCTGATTAATCAGATGGTACCTTAGATCTCCACAAATTTATGGATTTGTGATTGCTAGATTTTCCATTGCCATGTTCTCTACCACTCTCTATCAGAACATGATGGTTAGATTTCTCTTCCATATCCATATTTTCACCTATGTGGAAACCCAGTGATTAGTCTATATGGGTAACCATTACGTTTCATACTTTTGTTTTTAAATATTGGTTTTGGTATTCCTTTTTACGATATGGGTTTTGATTAAAGAAACTTTCGAATAGTAAACCATTTATAACCACGATGAATTTTGAGGGAGAAATTCATTTTAAGGGGGGTAGAATGTAACACCCCGAGATTTTATGGAAAATATTCTTTTTAATTTCATTAATTTCTTGTGTTATACGTTACACCAAAAGGAGCTTTCACAACATACATCGCTGACCTGGCATGAATTACACGCAATCGCGACCTTCCACGATAGTGTTTGTTGTACGCAACACCAAGTTTCGCTAAACAACGATATGCTATTAAAATATTAATAAAACTACCTGTTCTGAATAGTAATAACAACTTTTTGAAATTTTGAAAATTTTATTTTTCAAAATGGAATTCATTTTCGGATTCGTAATATCGAAATTAGCTTAGTGTGAAATTTTGGTGATTTTCAGATAACTTTCATATTTTGATGAATAGTGAAAATTACTAAATTTTAATTAAAAACTACTTTTTTAATCGAATTAATTAATAGTGATAAATTATTAATTTGAGTGGTTTTAAAGTATATTTAGAATATATTTTTAAATTTAATACAATGCTGGTCGATGGATGTAATTTCACATTTCAACCAGACATAAACAAGTGTCAATCTTTTGATAATTATTATCTCTTAAAAACATGCTATTTGTTGTGACAACAGAAATTAATTATAAAATTAATTAATGCAAATTATATGTTGGGAATTTTGTAAAATAGAAATCATTTTTTAATTCGGAATATCAATTATAGCTTAGGCTGAAATTTTGGCATTTTTCTGAAAAACTTCATTTTTTGATTAATAGTGAAACCACTAAGTGGTAGGTTAAAAACTGGATTTTGCATAAAACATAATTTTACCGCTTCTGTGAATGGAATTTTTCAAAAATCCGACAGACACAGTTGATATCAGTAAGTAAAATGTGGTTCAATGAGATAAAAATAATTTTTTGGTGAATATTAACTTTTTACTTTTTTTACCGCGGTTAATAGTAAATAGGGTAACTAAGGGTAAATATGATATTACTATTACCCTAACACATATCCAAATTCTATTGGATAAGTGTAATTCGACCAAAAACAACCTTATGAATATAATATGACCATTTAGGTCCACTTGGATTAGATTATGACATTTAATATTATTTTATTTAATGAATAGTTAAAATACTTAAAATCAATGTTTAATAAGTAAATCATTTTTAATATGGGGTTATACATAAGATATATTCGTCTATAAATATTCATTAGAAATATAAAATTATTTCCTATATAATGGTATTTTATTTGTAATTTTTAGACATTAAATAATTTAATTTATTTATGACACAATGATGATGCAGTAATTATCTTATTAATGAAATATTGATATAATTGATGTTATAAACACCAAAAAAAATGTAATTTGAGACTTTTTATGAATTACACTAATTTTATAGGTTACTATGATATATTATTGTTGATTGGATAAACTTGTTTCGAACATATAATTCTGTTATGACATTCACAAAAATCATGTATCAAATAGTGTCAAAATTGACACAGAATAGTTTTTAAATAAAATATTATATTATTAATTGTTATTTTCTTCCTAAAAATCTAAGGTTCGGCCAAATGACTTAGATAAGGATATATATATTAATAATAAACAATTTGGGGTTCGTTTGGCAAGTTATAGTAAGTTTATTAACCATATAGTGTAAGAAAACAAAAAGACACGGTAAAAGTTAAATTATTTAACTTATAGTTAAATCTAATTGATAAGGTTAAAATAATAACCTAAACTTGACTAAATCCTATTGGTTCATAGTATTTAGACCTATCCCCACATTATCTTAGAAATAAGACCCTTTGGAACCATTATAAACCGATTTTGACTTTAATATAAAATAATATTTTGAGATATTCCTAAGGTGCCCCTCTCCTCCCTTAGAAAAGGACACCTCCTCCCCCTCCTCCTCACACCAATTTGAGCACTCAAGATCGGCCAAACCCTGCCAAAATACCTTCTCCTCTTACCTAGAATAATTCTAGAGGTCCTGGTCTTCTTCAAAGACCAATCATAGTTCCATAAGTGGAGGATTCAAAGAGGCGTTTCAAAGAAGAGGTAATATCCATTACCGATCTTTTCAATTTCTTTCTTCTTCAACTTCTTTTTATTTAGTTGTTTCATGACAAAGTAATAAAATCAGTATTACTTATATACTGATATGTTATTATAAATATGAAACAACCCTAATTCACCTTCTATCCATCTTATGGAAAAACGAAATCACCGCGTGTGCGTATGTACGGAATACTGTCTCCACGCCGTGGTGTAATCTATTTTCCACCACCACCATAATATGATGGGTATAATGGTGTAATGAGTAACTATATATGATTATTATAAAGTGATATTGATAGTGAAATATTCTACATACACTTCAACACAATTCCACGACCATGGGAATGATATCATCACTCGTGGGTACGTACGGACTACCGTTTCCACGACGCGATGAGATTCATTCTCAATGATTAACCATTAATGAATGATTATAAAGTATATATAATAAGTACTAATGAAATATATGAGATAATAATGATACTGTATTTATGTAAATTTATATGTATGTCATCTACTTAAATCCATTCACTTCAATAAGGAAACGAAAACAGCGTTCATGCGTACGTACGGACTACCGTCTCCATGAACGGTGTATTTCATTCCATTTATCGATATATTATATATATATATATATATTCTGAATATATATTATATATAAATCATGTTTTACATTCTGGATATAATTACTCATGATCCAAGTAATCATATTAATAATTACAAGTTAAAAACACGAACGACAAATGAGAAGATTTTAACCAAAACGCTACTTTAACATGAATTTACAAAAGAACGAGTAATAAAAATTCATAAGTGGACCATATATGATATAATAACAATGAATATTATTCTGGAATAAGTCAATAACATGATTTAAATCAGTATACAGGAGGTTCGGACACTTACAAAGCAAGTCGGACCTAAGGTAAGGGAAATATCACAATCTCATTTTTATCCAAGATTGTTTATACTTTGACATTTACTGGGGTGTATTTTATCATCCACATCCATGTTTCCTCAATATGTAATATTATTTCCATTCACCTAAAATTGTTTAAATACCATTTTACCCTTCGGTGAGGTTTTAGTAAAAGATATGAATGGAATCTTTTGTTGTTTTTCGTACGAGGTACTTTTTTGACTTTTCCGACAAAAGTACGAGAAAAATGTTTTTTTAAACTTATACGACATGAATGGATTTTTAAACCATTATTTCCCAGAAGTTTCCTTTAGAAGTTTTCAAGTTTATTTTTAATCAACTTCTTTTAGTTTAAAATTTTATGACATGTTAAGAAAGGAAAAGTGTTTTTTAAGTTGAAAGGATATTTTCCTCAAGAATGAAGTTCAAGTGTTTTATCAAAATTATTTTCCATCTATGATAATAAAGGGTTCTGTTTTTATCCCTATTATTACATTGATTTAATTATGTTGTGATGGAATTATTTTTATGAATTCCTTTATCTTATATGAATTGTTTTATGATGTCATGATGTTTAAGATTCCCATTTTTATTACATGGGTTATGCAATGATGTATGATTTATGATTTTGTGGCACACATAAGAATGGTATCATTATGAGATGGGTGGGACCTATATATCCCTCCAATGCATTGGGTAATGATTTTATATCTCATGAGATAGACATGGCTGGAACGGTAGGTTATACCAGTTCAGTGAAACAGGACTGGAACGAGGGTGACTCGGTTCAGAAAGGGACTTTGTCCACTAAGATAGTCTTGGCAATGAGTCTTGACTAACAAGAAATGATTATCTATGATTATGTTTGTATGCCAAAAAGTTTCATGTTTTATGTTATGATTATTGTGATTACATTTCACTGCCATGATTTATCCCATGTAATGAAATTGTGATCTCTTTTGCAGGTTAAGATTTCCAAAAGTCATGTGCTTGTGTATACGATGAGATTTATATTCCTTTTGTTTACCCTTACTGAGCATTTGAGCTCACCCTTTTATGTTTTCTTTTCCCCAGGATATAAAGAAAGGTTTTAGGTTAAAAAAAGGGAAGATCTTTATGGGAGATATCAGAGATCTTTCACCACGATTAGAAGATTATGTTCCAAGTTTCCAAAGAAACTAAACTATTACGATCCTTGTGTGTGTATTTTTTTATTATGTACTATGTATTCTGCAAAAAGTAAGGTAATGATCATGTACGTTATGCTTAGGGTCTCTACATGCTTGCTCTCGATGTACCACCATGGTTGAAACATTGCCTCTACCTTGGAGGTCCCTCTACCGTCCGATTCACGTCTACGTGGTGGGTCGAGTAGTCACGAGCCATGTGGCCCTGCCCGCCACATGCATAGAACTACCTGCTCCTCGTCAGGCTGGCTCTGTTTTGTGTGTCCCGCACAACCAAACCTAAATCCTGAGGTCTCCCACCTGATTGCCTGGTCTTCCTGGAAATATTTCACATCTATCTACAATCGGCCCTATAAGACTCTACTATGTTTCTCCCTATGGTTGGTCTCGCTACTGGTGACTGCTCAGAGAGAAAACATTCCACTAGAAGGGCTCACTCTAGCACACCCGTCTGCATTGGGCTGCTGAGGGGAATTGTCGAAGCCCTGATCTCATACCCGAGTCCCTTATTGAAGGTATGGGCCCTAACGAATGGGTATTGTACCATATATATGGAGTAGCATGAGATGTCATTGTAGCTCGCTGAGTACTGAGCTACTGTTATGCTTCCCTGCTGCAGATGAAGTAACTCCTAAATCTTCACCGCACGATGGGTGGCTGGAACAATATCCGAGCGGAAGAGACTCTCTATGTCCATCTAGAGTAAAAATTCCTCATCATGAACATGTAAAATCAGGCTCCACCATCCACCTGCTACTTCTTGTTGGAGACTTGCCGCAGAGATCACCATAAGATCAGCTGGTGTCCGTACTAAAATGAAAACTCTGACAATATCCTAAAGACAATCCTCAGCTACCTGTGGGTCAGTCTCTCCACGGAACCTAGGATGCCACTGCAGCTGGAACTCATGAAACACACTCAGGCGAAGTGCCCTCTCTGCTGATGGGGCTGGTGGTATCGGTGGTCCAGCGTGTAAATGTGTCCCTGGTACCTCCGCGATGATGGGGCCCTGCACCGTGGGCTCGTCGCTTGGTGGGCTACCATCTCATACTTAACTCGAAACCCTAGACAGTTACCTTCGTTGGGCCATCTTGAATGAGCACCATGGTCAAAACATTATACCTGGTGAGAGGACTCAAAGTAATCACAAAGAAAACTTTTGAAACACATATGAAATCAGTGTTTTCGCTCACTGAGTCAGAAATTAGTGGTAAAGGTCATGGTGTATGGATACGTCAGCCGCCAGACAAACACTAGACTCCCTGTACTGAAAAACACACTCAATACTCTTAACATTATTTCTATACACAAATTAATGATCAGAGTCTTGAATTATGTGGTAGAACTGACTCCTCTGATACCAATTTGTCACAACCCGTTTTCGGGGGCAATGTTGTAACTACCCCATACCCAACTTCTATTGGCCAGGGGCTAGCGACTAGCACTAAAGGCATAAATCCATAACCTGGGAAAGAATTTATTTTATAAAAGTACACAAAAAATTAGATTATGCATGAGGATGTAAACATTATGTAATACTGTATAAAAAAGTAAGTACTGAAAGTAAAACATCCAGAAATACACGCCCATCAGTATATATAATTCAACCGAAAATCTAGTACAACTGTAGTAAAGTAAAAAAACAACTACTGAATAGTCCTCTATGAATCCCACCTAAAGGGTGGGTACATATGGCTTCCTCAGCACCTCAGGACTGTCTGTCTTCTCCGTGTATGTCTTTCCAAGTTGTCCACCTCCAGGTATCATCCTGCTATACAAGTCTCTTCCTCGATCAGTGCTCTCTATAATCTGCATCCAACACAATGTTGTGTGGGCATAGCCCATGCAGGAGTGAGTATAAGATACTCAGTAGGGACCTCATGACCCTAAAGGTATCCCAGAATCCATGAAGGATAAACCAAAAAAGAAAGTCATGATCATGAAGTATCAACGAAGTCTACTTGGGTATATGCCCATACATATACCTATGTTATCAATCTCAGTTCGGATCCAACTGTCGGGCCCAAGCACACCCCAATCCACATATGAAGTAAAGTCAATAACATCGAAGATAATTATTGGTCGTCAAAACTCAGATTACATAGGTATAAATCCTTCATATAGCAATATAGATGATCAAATGTAGTCACTGATTCATCTATGATGTCTTACCCACACCAGATACAAGACCAGCTAAGCTGTCCGACCCACATAGGATACAAGACCAGCTACTCTATCGGACCCACATAGGATACAAGTACAGAGGTCAAACATCCGGACCCACACAAGAATCATGAACATTAGATATCTTTGTCGAACCCATGAAGTATTCCAGTATAGTAGTCACCGCAGTCACAACCATCTATAGGTTTCCCGCACACAGCACACTCGATTCCGGTAGTGTATGCTTCTCAAGAAAATGGGTCAATACATAAACTATCATGAAGTCATGATTTGATGTATCCTGAAGTTCTGACTCATCAAAAGAAACCCCACACAAAAGATAGCGCGTTAATCGGACGCTCGGTCTGAGAGTTAATTGGCTTTTCTGTTCTAGGGAACCGTTTGGAATTGCGCTCATTCCAAATACATCCATTTTCCAATCTTCAATTAAAGTATCGAAAAAAGACCACATCATTACAAGGGTCCTAGTGTCGCAAACGGAAAATCGATCAGATTAATGGTCAATAAGTTATTCGAATTTAAGAGAAATGGGCCAGGCCTGTCAAGCCCGGTGGGCTGGCGGTTTGGCCAGTCCAGGCTCGTCGTGTCCGACCCGGCTGGGGGGTCGGCCCGACGGGGTGCGGCCCAGCCAACGGCTGGGCGCAGATTCTCTAGCTGGCTGAGCAGTGTGTGTGGGGGGGGGGGCATTTCGTGAACGGGCGGTGCCACCCCTCCACCACAGTCGGCCGTAGCCGGCTGGTCACCTTCAGCACGAGTGGCCATCTTGGGAAGGCCGATGTTCCTCCACATGAGGCACCAGTAGGTGCCACGACTCCCTTCAGCACAGATGGCAGTTGGCTGGCCGGTTCTCCACCGAAGCGGACCGGGAAGCGTGGGCTGCGGTTCTATGTAGCGCGACACCAAAGGGGCTTCGTGGTTCTCTAGCCTGGCCGACTAAAGACGGCCCGTTCATCTTCAGCCGAGTGGCTTGGTTTTGGGCCAAAATCTCATCCTCCCATGCGGCACCTGGTGTCATGGTCCTTTAATGGGCTGGATCACAGCCATTGTTTCCTCTGTGGCCTTAGGTCTTCGCCACCCCTTCCATCACTGCCTCTATCGCAAATAAAAACAAGGATCAACGGAGGGTCGCCATACCGTGTTCGTTTGGAATGTGCCCTCCACATTAAGAGATATCATATGTCTAAATACAAACAAAGGAATTCAACAAAGAACGAGGTATAATTTAATCACTTGTAATAATACAACACCCCTACCTCGAATCAAGGTTCGTTCGTCAATGTTGTGGGAAATGGTGTTGCTCCGTCAACGTCAGAGGAAGAGTCGTTGTCGTTGGCAACGTTCCTCGCGGGTGATGTCTTCTCTATTGACACAGAGGAGGAAAAAGGAAGAAGATTCCTCACGTCCTTTGAGTAGTGAAGCGTTCATTGCGGAGAGAGTATGACGTTCTTCATGGAAGAACTCTCCCATTCTAATTCTCCCAAGGCTCTCCCAACACAACCAGTTCCATCCAAAATAATATCTTAGGCTATTATTTTATTCCCCATGATTTTCAGAATTCAAACAGTTAATTAATTAAATAATTATGGAGTTCAATTAATTAATTAATGGTATTGTCATAACAATGAAAAAATTGGGAGGTGCAGAGTTTAACATGAAAAGAGTGGAGTTAAAGGAATGTTTTCACAATAATGGGAAGCCCAATGTTTTAAGGGGTTAAAAGGGGGTTAGGTGCTTCTGTGGGCCCCACCACACATTATCCTCCCATGGGAGGTTATGTGGGGTGTGGGTCCCACATCCAACCACTCTTTGGTGAATTTAACCACAACCTTTATATAATTTATATAACACATAAATATTATTAATTTCATAAAATTCCCATAATTAACTTTTAACCTGCACAAAGCGCAACTGCAGTAAAGGTCCCCTTTAGCGAATACCGGCGTTGCGAGTTCATCAGTGTCCTCAAATCTCAATTTTGAGAACCGTTTCAAAAAATAGAAAAGCTTGAACATATTTTTATTTAACGTACCCAAAAAAAATTATGAAATTTATTCCGGGCACACCAGGCCTCAGAATCGGGAGCCGTCAAGAGCTGCGAACTCGTAAAATTCCAAAGAATTTAAGAAAAAAAATTTCCTTGAAATTTCAGTGCCGTTACATGGATAGATGACATGAACGTCCCATAAATATATCACTAGTGTGTCCTTCCATATAATACCTCAAATACCCCAATCCAAGAAATCAAAAAACTAATGGAATTCAAATTAAAACCTCCATGGGCCTTCAAACCTCCCTTTATATTATAAACATTAGCTCAATATCCAAGTGTCATGGGGAACGACATTGTACATTCTCCCATATGTAATAAAGTATGATCGGCTCAAAATATCATCATCCTGAGCCACAATGATAATCATACTCTAATCATCTCTTCCCATCAATCGAAATGACATGACAAGTCTCAACCGTCAACTGATGGTGTTAACGCCATCCCTATGTGTTCCATCACTATCAACCATGGATTTCAAACTTGAGAAGCACCTTCAAAATAAAATGGTTAACCCCATACCCTAAGCTATAATATTGAGGGAAACCTTCACCCATAATTATTGGTCAAAACCACATGAACTGAGTATTGTCGATGTTTAAAAGACTCCAATGGAATTCCAACCAACAACAGTGAGTAGAAATTTCCAAAATATCCTAAAACACATCATCTAGAACCTCATGTACATCTGACCACGACCTTTTCTGTTGATGGTAAACACCATCTCAAGGTTCATTTACCATTCCTTTATCATGATATCCACATTCCTCTATCTTATAGAATGATGTTTCATAAACATGTTGTTCATCATCACCTAAAATCCACAGATCATTCCCATCATATTCCCATAGAACCATAGTAGTAGAAATATAATTAATTAATTATAAATATTAATATTATACTCACCATACCAATTGTTAAATTATTTATACTCATATTATAAAATACATAAAGGTTAGGTCATACCAATGTATATCATGCTACCAATCACAAAAATTAAATTTGGATTGGAATTTCGACCAGCTCAAAGACACATGATGTCCCAAAAGTTCCCCTAGGTATCCCATGAAACACTATTACTATGAAATCTATGTCATATATTATTTATTTATATATATAATTCATGAGATATCTCATCCAATAATCAATAATTTCATCACTCAATATTATAATACCACATATTTAAGCCCCATATATATCACAAAACAAATCATTTTCATATCATTTGTTTGGATATCTTAAAAATGATAAATGTTTAATCCTTGGTTTTAGACCTTAAAAATCACTTTTAAATGCATCAGAATATAGAAAGTGTAACCTATTAAGGTAATGTGTGGTCATGAGAGATACAATCCTTGATAATTTATATATGAATCTTTAGTATAATATTTACATCCAAAGAATGTTTCACACATTTAACGTATTTTTTTAGTATATCCTATGATATAATCGTATATTTCATTATTAGGTAATCTATTTATCCAACATATAGGATGAAATTTAGTTCAAAATTATTTTTGAAAATATAGAACTTTCACATTGACTGTTTATCATATAGATAGTGGTATCAAGGTTTGTAAATCAAAATCCATAGATACTCATCATTATGATCCTTTAACCATAAAATGTGGAGGATGCTAACAATATTGTGTACCATGAACATGTCCAATAATGGTTAATTGATACATATTATGAGTCCCATGAATATAGTTAGAGAATTTTAATTTCAATACACTATCAGCCAAAACTCATAACACCCATACATGCATTAGAATACTATATTTAGGATTCCCTCATCATTATTCCAATTATTTTGATATCTATATCAGAGGCTATTGAGTTCAATAAACAGTAACATATATATAAATATATTAATTTATTTAAAATCATTATCCATTATAATTTAGAAAAACTCTAACTGCTAGTACATAATGGATTTCTTCATTGGAGATTGGATGCAATATAATAATATATTATATATATTATTCAATATATCAATAATTATTTCTACAGATACAATAATATTCTAGATATATCATATATAAAATCATTTATCTCTCTATAGAGAATGGAAATATTAGGAAACTATTATCTTTTATACTCAATTAATGGTTAAAAATAACTAATATTGGTCAAAATAATATAATAAAATGTAATAAAGAACTAAATTGAGTATAATATGAACTTGTGGGTATGAGAATATAATAATTATATGTTTATATAATATAAGGAAATAATAAAAAAAGACATTAATATTAAAACATGATGCACAATATATGGATTTTGCAATATGATTGGAAATGATTCATAAAAATATTCCTTTACATAAAATTGTGAAACATTTATAAACATAAATAATTATCTCCAATACTGAGTATCACTACCAAAACCATTAACAAAATGTGGATACACCTTTCCTATTACATAGTAGATAAAGATAACCTAGCATTTCCTATAATGTAATTTGTCTTGAGATATAAATATTTAACTAATAATTATTAGTGTTATATCTTTCTATTCTTAAACATTACACAATGGTAAACCATTTATATATGTACCACATGGAAATATTGTGATAAAAAATTAAATAAATTCAATGTGGAAATGAATAATGTTTAATAAAAATAATCCAATGTAAGTGAAATCAATTATATTGAGAATGAATGTGGGTGATTTGATTAAAATATATCCTCATTATAAAATTGTAAATAATAAAGGATATTAGCCAAGATGAAAAACACATTAAAAGAACATTAAAATTAATAATATGTAATATCGATTATAGTTTAATAATTATTATAATCAAAATAATTTAAAAATAAACGATATTAAAATGAATGAGATCGAAAATAAAATATTAATCTTAATAATAATGAAAACATAAATAGTAGTTCTAAAAAATAAAATTGATCAAAATAGTGGGGTAAAATGATAGAACAGTGAACAAAATGAAGGTTATAAAAAAATATACCTAGTTCACATTTTTTATATGATTCATTTGGAAATAGGACTTTAGTAACCATAAAATGATAAATAATAATATTAGTGAAGTAATTTATTCAGTATTGACATGGTAATGATATATAACCCAATGAAAATAAAATATTATTAAAATTATGAATACACATTTTATTTTGGATGAATTATGAATCAAAGAGTCAGAAACAGAGAAAAGATAAATATGTACCCATTATAAAAATAGGAGATGAAATGGATGATTAATATAAAACGAAATGGAATAAAAATTATTGTAGTGAAATTTTTGGCACTGATTAAAAATATGTATTATGATTTGGATGGGAACCATGCAATTAGTCCAATATAATATGAATAGATATGAACAAATAGCTATATTAACCTCTTTTTTAGAAACATATTCATAGGAACCTAAAATTATAATATTCAATAAAATATTTCATTAAATATATTTCAGTTAGTTATAGTTTACTTTATTCATCAGATTCATTTATTTTTCATTCTCTTGTACTAGTTTCATTATAAAAATATCACTCCACAATTTTTATAACAAGATTCTATTTTGATAATTATTAATCCTAGATGAATTATAACACCCCAACATATTGATTAATTAAATTTCGAAAAAAAATTACAATGTTATGCATATTTTTCTTATTTTCATGATATGAAGGGGCACGATGGTTACATTTTTGGTGGATAGAATGGATATTTGGACTTTATTCATAAAGAAAGAGTTTATTACGATCACAATGTTCCATTAAAATTTACGAAGCAAAACTCTATAGCGAGATGTTGGTTTTCAAGGAAAATGATGCGTCTTGCGTCCCTTGGATGGTTTTGTGGTGGTTACTACACAATCCACAGTTTCAATTCATTCAAGTCACGACACAACATACAACAACTAATTAAGTCAAGTAAACACAATAGGTAACCCTATGGAAAGTACCCAAAGTGTATCCCCTATGGTCTTACCTAGCAGCACAAGAAATCCGTTGGGATGTACACTCAGTATAGCCCATATGGTTCAGCTTAAGCAAAGACCATCTAAGGATGCACTCACCCTCAATTCCCCATATAGTCTTGTACCGGTACTAAAGGCACTCTGGGGAAGCACTAATCATTTAATTCCCCCTCTGTCCTACATCTAAGAACTACAGTCACTCTGGGGAAGCACTCATCATCAATTCCCCATGCAGACTCACATCGTAAATTATAAGACACCCTGGAGAATCCCTCATCGTCCATTCTCCCTATGTTATATACACCATGTTCCCCTAGCCCTGTTCAAGTCAAGCAAGTGTAGCAGTGTGTAACGACCATGGTCAACCTTAAGAACTACATGGATATAATTATTAATCACAACAAGATAATAGAGCAATAGTCACACCATCATACAATACTAGGCATGGGAATGTAAACAACCTCCTAACAAGCAAACTATACCCAAAAGTCAAAATAGGAAAAACATGAAGGGGAAAAAAATCCACAGAAAAAAAATTCACCCTATTAAAAAAACCAAAATCATCTAGTCAGACATTCCTGTATAGTAGAGAAACAATAGGGCCACAATGGTAAACATGCAATACCTCGTTTAAGTGTATTGGTGGAATTTGCACATAAAACTCAATGACATTCAACAGAAAGGAAAAAACAACCTACCTCAGGGTTAGGAGATCAATATAAATGAACCAATAGAGCTTGAATATCCTTATAACATCGTGGATCTATGAAAACATCTAAAATGTTCAACCCACGATAAATTGCAAAAGAATAGGAATTCGGAAACAAGGCACAAGAAGAATATAGAACTCACCTATGTGATTCCAACGCAATCAACGTTGTTCGAATCGAAGGACGGA
Organism: Viscum album; assembly: GCA_963277665.1. Classification (NCBI taxonomy): domain Eukaryota; kingdom Viridiplantae; phylum Streptophyta; class Magnoliopsida; order Santalales; family Viscaceae; genus Viscum; species Viscum album. Next base: position 838,282,481 of record OY728138.1, read on the forward strand.
CGAAGCCTCATGGACTTGTTGAAGATCTGTTGCTTCTTGGCGCTCTCGATCAAACTGAACCTTAATGATGTGAGGTCTATCTGTCAGACGTGACCCCGGTGTGTTTAATGAAAAAAAAATCCATGGCTTGTACTTTTGGAGTAGACAGTGTGTACTTTGCTGTTTCTGTACTCCACATTAGGTGTCCTCCATGTCACTCCCAAACGGTTGTCTATATAGATACTACTCAGCCAGCACACGGTATTCTATGATAATGAAGTACATGTTATGTAATTATAGTGTACACGACGTGTACTTAGAAACTATTTAGAAATTCCTCTTTTATACAAAAACGAGCAGAATAGAAATACATACCGAAAAAGAATTTATCGGTTCTGACACTATAACGTAGTAGAATATAAATGATATCTATACATAGATTAGTGATTTAACTCATGGTTAATGTAGGATGTTAGACCCTACTAAAAAAACCTACTATGTGGGGGATCAAATGACCTAGTATGAAAGTAATGTAATTCATAATGCTTCCTTGTGAAAAAGAATTTGAATGAGGATTCAACTCCTATGCCTCATAGAGTTACTATATATCTATTCTATAGAGGGGATCCTGCACAATTCTCAAAACAAGTTGCTACATCTTACCCTCATTAATGTAGACTATGAGAACTAACTCTATAAGAATAGATTAATCAAATCCACCTACACATATTTAGTTTTAGGGAACACACCCACGCTCACACCTAAGATGAACTGAGAATAAAATTGGATCTAATTTTCTATTAACAAAATACACAGCATGTCCCTTGGGTTATATGAAATATTTAACTATTTGTGGAAACTCCTATGTAATTCTACCTCATGGGACATATTATTCTCAAAATATATTGCATGCCTAAAATGGAACATGAATAGTAGAGGTCGGCTGGCACATTGTGTGTGTTATCTAATCAATCTTTTCTACTTGTGAATATACCCATGTACAATGGTAATTACCATTCACGTTCCAATGTACATTGTATATTCCCCGAAAATCACAACGTTAGAGATCACATGGACTATTGGGAATGAACTACCTACACACATCCATACATTCATAAAATTTACATTGAATTTTAGTGAACTGAAAAACATGTTGTTATACATGGATTATTGGTTGTTTACTTCCAATGCGCGCAATCAAACTAACTATGGGTCACACTATGAGATAGTAAATCACTAATAATTTGATATTTAACTGAATTTTTGAACCATAGTCAATGCATAGAGGGAACTACCTGGATTATTACCCATTGTATTACATGGAATATAGATTAAAATTCTCATTGAATTATAATTCATTATGTGTATTCAATTTCACCTCAGTTGTTACCTCTAAATTCATTGTAAATGTTCCTCAACATCCCAATCAGAGTTTAAAACAATCAACTTCCTAATGTAATTTATATTAAAGCTATTCATATCAGAAAAATTTCATTTCATTTCAACGCAATGTTCTTAAAAGAAAAATGATGTAAAAAACCATAGCATCATGTCCATCACAACTTTCAATTGTCCCAATTGGCCAGATTCCAACGACTCATACCTCATAATCTACCAAAATAAACCACACAATTTCATCCACTAAATTCAGAACAGAAATGTACAATCACCTGATCCATAATTATATTCTCATTATCACCATCAATAAACCTTTGCAATGTTAAAAACCAACACCATGAATTTGAAAACAATATTTTTTTCGAAACAAATAAACAAACAATGACTTCTTCACCTAAGTATCATTTATTAATCAACCAAATAAAAATTAATTGAATAATTTCGATTAAAAAAATAATGTATAGACAAAAATAATGTGTGATACAATGGATATTTGTTTCCATATAACCATAATTTGATAGAATAAAAAAATTGTGGATAATAAATGAAAAAAATAATTCATGTGGAAACATATAAACAAGTCATTGATATATAAAGAGAAATCAAAAAAATGAAAAAACCAATAAATATTGAAATAATAATTAATTTAGTTTAATTGAATTACATTTGTCTGAAAATTTAAAAGGGTGTTAAAACCATAAAAAAATACATACCTTGTGATAGATCAATAATTGATGAATAATAATTTCATATTGTTATCATTGGTAATATCTAAGAACACAATCGATAATTATGATCCACAATGTACCTGATCCATGATCCCATTATCATCCATCAATATGATCCTAACTTAATATCTCAACCAACTAATTATGTCTCAGGATATTTATATAAATCTTTTAAATTATTCTTAATAGTGATTAAATATAGGAATTATTATGGTTTCTAAAATAAAAGAAAATTTTATTCATTAACTAATTTAATTCTCCCATTACAACACTCTATCCGTGTAAATGATGTTGATAATACGTATGTCATGCCTTGGTTAAAATACTCATTCCACATTTAATTATAATCATATTTTTCTAATATGAGACACCATTTTGAATATTACGTATTATTTATGAAATATTTTCTATGCATGGTATATTATATTTAATATTTTTAATATATAAACACAATGGCTCTCCAGGCCATGAAATAACAAGTCATCTAACACCTTACTCTAAATGTAGTCCAGGAAATATTCCAAATTATCAAATGGATATTTAGTACTTGTAACATTTCTAAAAATTATGTAATTCTCTATTTAATGGAACTCGTATCAAATTCGACACCTATTTGAAATAATCCAAATAGAATGGCATTGATTTAGTTTAATAAATTGAAGGAGAAACTATATGAGAATCTAGATAAATTATTAATTCAATCTAAAACATTACCATGGCTAGAAAAAGATGTTTTTTTATATAAAAAATATGCATGAATTCTTATTTTCATTGATTTCCATTGACATAACACTATCACATTTAATAAAATTTATTTTCAGCCATATATCGATGATTTTTTTAATAAATTTCATGGACACCTATATTCATCATTGATTAAACATCTTGCATCATATCACCATATAAGGGTCCAAAAGTGGGATATAGAAAAATAACCTTCTATATGAGTTTTCGCCATTCAGAGTTATTCATAATACCATTTATACATATCAATGATTTTGTTATATATCTGGATTTTTTAAATAACATCTTTAGAGATAACATTGATCAATTTTTGGTTGTATTTATAGATGATATACTTATATACTTAATGATAATTTGAATGTATGAATAGTATTTTAGAATTACATTGAAAATCCTGAGGAAATAATATTTTTATGATAAATTTACCATGCATGAATTTTGGATATAGAATTTTCCATTACTGGTTCAAATAATCTCCATTTTGGGATTATTAGTGTGTCCTAGAAGGATGGGTATTTTTATGCAATGGATATGACCACAAATGATATCTAATATCTATTGTTTTATTTTAATTGAAAGATACTATATAATTTTTTTTAGATATTTAGCATTACTATCTAATCTAGTCACTACATTGACTTGAAAGTGGGTTATTAAAGCACCATATGTTTGAGTTACTTAAAAATTATTTATGATTTTTTGTGTATAACATATTTTGTTAATATTTTGGAGTGTTTAGATGGTATTTCAGTTGTTTTCAGTGATTTTATAAAGATGCATTTTTTAGAATGATTAGTCAAAAAACAATGAGAATTTCCTTGGAATCCATGTGAGATGAGGTATTTTGATGGAGGTTGGAAGATGGATTGACAAACAATGTGGATTTCTAGTCTGACTATAAATCATGGGATAGTGGAATTATATAGGGTTGGTTCATTGTTTTTTGAACTAAGCATACCAACCATGTGTGGATCTTTATTGATGCAGTAACATTCAAACAGTTACCAGACCATTTTCCTAATCATGTTGCTAACCTTGCAGAGTATTAAAATAGGGTTTTTTCTTAAAAAGATCTCATGTGATATTAAATCTAAAACATCCCTTTTGAGCCCCATTCAATCCTCAATTGTGATTTCATTCTCTGCATGGCTAGGGAAACTCTCTACAACATTTTGGAATATTTTTAAGGGATTCCTTTGGGCTTTGAAGGTGAAGATCACTTTGTAAGTCTCTATTAATTGAAGTATGTCAGTTTTTCATCGATCAAATCATCTATATCTATAGGATACATTGATATACTATCATAGTAGATATATATTTGGTTTTTTTAAATAATGTTTATATTTATCATTTTTCATTATAGGCGAAGGGGTCAAATTCATATTTGAGGACATTTCACCTAGTTTTGGTGAGAATTTTTTCCCATGGTCATATTTTCCAAAATCATATACGTATGTGGCTTCACACACTACTCATCTTAATATAACATAAAGGATCTGATTTCAAATTAATTTATTCCGTGAAATTTATTGTGAAATTAATGTATTATCCTCATTTGAAATCCCTTTGATGTCTGATTATGGGTTTTGGGGGAAATGTCTTATTGTTATGAATTTTTATTTGTTCTTTGATTTTAAAATGATTATTTTAAAATTATTTTCTCTATTAATTTATGTAAATAATTAGTGAAAATGGTATTCAATAATAATTTTTTTTATTTAAATGATGTTCTACATATATGGGTGAAAAGGGATATGGTATATTTAGATGATTTTTTTGGCATGGATATTGATTAATGTAATTTTAATTAAATGGAAAATATTATTCATATTTTTTTGACTTGATTGTGGTAAATATTTGTTGCATAAAACCGATTATTTGGGTTTTCAATGTTTGGTTGATATGATTATGATATATATTTATTTTAATTATTGTTGGAAAAAGTGGTTATATATGAGTATAATGATTATGGATAGTGGGTAAGAAATACCACAATCAAAATATTAGAGTGTGGCATAAGGTATCAATATAAAAAAGGGATTAGAATGGAAATAAATTTCAATTAGAAATGGAAACACCCAGACAATGTCATTAAATATAAGGTATGGTTTATATTTACATGTGAAAAAGAATACTGGATTGGTTAATGCCCACATGAAATGAGAAAAATGGGAAATGACATCTTTGATTTCATCCCTTGTAAATGTGTTTATTTAGGTAAACTGAATTTGTGTGGATGTGTTTTTCTTGATTGAAATTTTTGAACCATTTAAAGGGATTATATAACTTGATTTATATGATAACGTTAACTTCTTCTAACATAGTAGTGTTAGTAAGAATTTTATTGGGGGATAATCTACTATGATTCATTTCTCACCCCTACATTGGAACATCGATAATTTCACATTTTTTGTATTCCAATACACACGTAAAGGTATAGAATCTCATCTATTTACAGGTGCTTTTTGATGCTTGGGATGTTATGGAGTTTTATCATGTAGTGTTGTATGATTTTAATTATCCATGACATTGAGTGTTGATTTTTATTGTTTTAGTATTCCACCTGATAAAGAGATTTGGTAATGGTATGATATTGTATAGTTATCATTATAATGTTATTGAATTATAATACACTATTGACATGAATCATGTAGTTTATTGGTAATGACACATCTAGTTGGTTGTTTTACATTCTATTAAAAAATACCCCCTACATTCATGAATCCATCAATATTTATTTCTAACATTGGGTACCTTGTGGTTTCCTCTGAAGTCTATGAATAATTTCTACCAAAACACAATACAATGATGAAGGGATGGATGTTAAAAGTGGTATCAATGTGTTCAGTTATTTGGTATCTATTTTTGGTCAATCATTTTTCATTCAATCATGGTTTATTCCATGAATTTCCATGGTATAAAGGTGTAGTATTATCAAAACATGAAATTTATAACATAACTATATATATCTATCCTTTCTCTGTTGAACATCATGTTAAAATATATTTCGGAACATAAGTGCTTGGAGACACTTATATGAATTAATATCTCATTATATTTCATTTAACTAATGAGGCGAGTATGGTATTCATTGTTTAAATGAATCCCCACTGGTATTTCACATCTATTTTTTTTGCAATGGTATATATTATGTTGATACTATTTCTTTCTTGAGAAAAAATATTTTTTTTTCAAATGTTATCTTTTAATAGGAAAACCATTATGGTATTTTGAAAATTTGTAAATTTCATAAAAATGTTGTATTTTTCTGTTATGATTGAATATAGAGAATTTTTAATTTCAGGAAATCAGGGTTTTGATAGGTGAAATTTGAGAGAATTAAAAATTTTATTCCATTAATTATTAGATAAATTAGAATTATGGGGTTTATTGTGATGATATATTTGGCATTGAGTTGGCGTTGTAGATACCAACCAAATGAAGATACTGAAATCTTGGCTACACCTATGCCATTAGTGGACTAGAGGATTGTCCATAACCTAGTGAAATCGATAGAGGATGTGTATAGTGGAAATGTAAGGGTTGATATTAGGCTTGTGGATCAATAATTTTAGTTTTAGAAGTAAAATCTACCCATCATTCAGGGATATTAAATATTAGATACGTGGCAGTAGTGGCATAAAATAATGAATCAAAATGTCTATTTCCCAAGGACTCCTTTATAATGGAATGCCAATTTATTGATATACATGATGGGATATATTACATGTTAGTGGTGGGATTTAATATTCCAGGATCTAGCTGACTAAGGTATGGCATGAGAGGATGTTGAGGAATTTTTTATGAAAAAATTATTCAATCAAATGTTAAAAATATAGAAAAAAAATATATTTAGTTATCATGAAAAATGAGAAATTTCTGTTGATATTATAATAAAACAAATTCATGAATTTAGTAAAGTATCTAACCAAGGGAACTAATACATTGTCATTGAAGGCATGTGTTTTTTAATCAGCGATGTGGTAGAGAATCTATTTGTATATTGTGGTGTTATGTATAAAACATTATACATAGATGGTAAATATAGTAATAGTGGATTAAGGTTATATATTTAGTTATTAATATGGAGGAGGAATTTTAATACCCATGTGACATGTTGTGAAATCTAATGTGAGGTGCATGTATAAGAGGAACACATGTTTTTAGGGAAGTAGAATGTCTCAGAATCAGAGGGAAGGATCACTGCATCTTTTTATGTATCATATGAGAATTATAGTGTGTTTCCAAAGAGGATATATAAGGAACACGAAGTGATAATGTTCAAAACCACCTAGATAATGACACAATTTCAATGATGATGTGGAATCTCCAACATTATTATTTAATTTCACTGAGGTTACGAGCTTATGGAACTTCTTAGGGGTTCATTGAATTCTAGGCCAAGATGGGATGGGGGAATCCACATACCCCTTTTTAGTAGATAAGATATATTCATCGGGATTCAAGGAATATCGTGAATCCTATGTAAGGGATATTTTAGTCGGGTTATAAAGATAAATTTTAGGTGAGTATGCACATAGTTGGAGTTGACCAGGTCAAGGTCGATAACTAACCTAGACCATCAATAGAGAAAGATATAATTATTTCAGACTATAACGTAATGTAAGAGTTGTTTGATGTAGTTTCTTCTCATTAATTATTATATTCATATGTAATTTACTTTTTAGGATTAAATGTTTATATTAGGGCTTCTATTATGATACATCGAACTCCTCTAGGTCACTGAGATTGAAAATACATTCTTTGTGGAGCATGTTGTATACCCAATGATAGATTTTAATTGGCATGGTACATCATGGAGATTGATATGGATGTTTATGATATTCTCCTTGAAATGTATTGGATAATGATTCTTTAGGACCATATATATTTTTATGCAGGAATGGTTAGTTTTAGAATTTATGATGGCATCTACCATATCATTAGAGGATAAAATAAGGTAACTATTTGTGCTATATTATTGTTAGATGTATTAGTTGGGAGGATCAGATATCATTTTAAGGACCTGCAATTCTCATTAAATGAATTTTCTAATAGAATATGTTTTCAAGAAGTTGTTTATTATTATCAAAATGATTTCCTTGAATATTACTCTTGTCATCCACCCGATAAGGGATGTGTAGATTAGAATATACCTCATCTAGTGGACTAGTATAATATAACTTCAATATTACTTGTGGGAAATCACATAATTTATGGAATTGGATGTGTATTTGGGAGATTATGAAAAAATTGTTCATCCACTTTAGCACATCTTTATGGGAACCAGCGGCTTTGTTCATCAAAAAGGGTGATGTAACTCTTCATCTCTATGTGTATTAATACAATCATTACCAAGTTAGGATAAATAATCAATATCACCTCCCATGGATTGATGATTTTGTTGATATATTGAGGGGACTCCAGTGATTCTTCAAAATTGAGTTACGACAAGGATATCATCATTTATAGGTGGGGATAGAATATATTCCAAATGAAACCTTCAAGATTAGATAATGAAAATATTTATATGCGTTTAATCAATTACGTCATAGAAACTCACCATTTGAATTCATTAAATTGATGAATTGGATTTTTATAGATATATGTATTGTTTTAGGTTGTTGTTTCTGGACGTTATATTAGTGTATTATAGGAATATGGTTGAACATGATAAAAACATGATTTTAGTGTTTGGAATTTTCTGAGATCATCTATTTTATTCTAAATTATCAATGTGTTATTCTTCAATCCATGTTATTTTTTTCATTGTCCATTTTATTTCTTATAAAACTATTTCAATGGATTCAAATAATATAACATCATTTATTTCATAGAAACAACTAGAGAATTATTTTATAAAAAAGTGTTTCAAGGGTATATATGGTTATTACTAATGCTTCATTCATTACATATCATAATTATCTTAACTGAATACATCATTTAAATGGAAAAAATATCTATTTCAATGGAACAAGGAATGATAAAAGGGTTATTTAGTGCTTCATGGTTTCCATACATAATCACAAATCATGTTTTTTATAGAACTATGAAAGGATTTTGTGGTGTATTGTGACGCATCATCATCCGGGATGGGGTGTATAAATATGAAATCTAATCATCTAGTTACATTTGGATGAAAAAATGAGGTTCAATTAGAATAATAACAATATATATGATTCATAGTTAGTGGTGGTGGTGCATTCCATGAAAATATGGAATAATAACCTCTTCGATGAGAAATTAATGTTGTTTACCAGTCATAAGATATTGAAAAAAAATTACACAAGTATATCTAAATTTGACACAATGTAGATTGATAGAGTATCTCCATTTTTTTGACATTAAATTGATGTTAGAATTGTGTGAAGGAAATTCAGGGGTGAATGCATTAAGTAAAAGGTAATATATTTAGGTAGCAATAGAATATATAGATTAGTCAATTTTTTTGTATGTCAATGCCAACATTCATTTGGAATGTGATGACTAATGAGATGTTGAAGATTAATATTTGTTTTTTTGTTATTGATTTGGTTGGATTTGTTAAATAGGCAGAGTTGTTTGATTTTGATTGTGTAGCTATGTGGTTGAAAATAAATGGTGGGGTGACCATTAAGTGATGGTAACTGAATGGGAATTCATCTTTTTAGACTTCTAATTAGATATTTATACCATTGTCTTATCATGAAAAAATGCACTTTGCTTAAAAACATTTTATAAGGGTGGTCTATCCTAGAATTCATAGATAGTTTGAGACATTGATAGTGCGTCTGGGCAAGAATGAAAAGGAATGTGGCTAAACATGTATCGAGATTCATGTCTTTCTAGAATGATAATGAAAAAACATCATTTATCAGTATGTAGGTTTCAATATTTACATATACTGGTGTTGAAATGGAAGAAAATAGATATGGATTTTATGCTGGTCTCCCAATACCGGTTCGGTAATAGGATTTCATTATGGTGATCGTGGATCAACTCATAAAATCATCCCATTTAATTTATACTCATGAAACTCATATGATGGAGGATCTTCCCAAAATCTATATACATGTGGTGGTAAAAAGGAATGATGTATAATATTCTATTGTATCAGATACATATTTGGGGAACACATCTCGTTACTAGAAATCCTTACAAAAAGTCCTTAAAAATTTGTTGACAATGAGTATGGTGTATTATCCCGATATGAATGGGAAATCTGAGTGGATAATACAAATGAGTGAGTAGATTTTGTATACTTGTGTGTTGGATTTTTCTGTCTCATGGTTGGAGCTCCTACAATTAGATAATGTGTTATATAATAACAGTCATCAGGCCTTGATACAAATTGTTTCATTTGAATCATTTTATAGTCATACATTTCATTCATCCCTATTTTGTGAGAAAATAGTTAAGTATTTGATGTTTGGGATGAGTCATATCAATGATATAATGTTGAATATTATGTTAATTATGAATGTAATGAAGATAACTCAGAGTTTTCATAAATCATATGCAGAACTCCATTTATGGTCATTGTTGTTCAAGGTGGGTAATCATGTATTCTTAGGAGTAACTCTTAGTCTTGGAAATCAACATTTTAGAAATTAAAAAATTTTATCATCAAGACACATTTTTCCTTTTGAGATACATTAGAAGTTTGGGGTTATAGAATATCAGTTTTCCTTGCCACACCGTTTCAGTGTGGTTGATAGTGTATTTTGTATATATTGAGACCAATTATTAATGCACATTAACATTACAATACTCTTGTGGAATACATAAAATATTATAAAAACTATTTTCTGAATACCATACTATTATAGTGCCATTGAAAACATGGAATCATAAACCCTAGTACATAAATGAGACACATTATCTCCCACTAGCTTTTTCATGACTCGAAAAATTCTGCAACTGGTCAGACATAATAGATATCATCATAACATGGGGGGTGAAAATAAAAAAAGGGATTATCTAAGTTTTTCAGTAAGGTTAGTCATGGAAGAAATGCAATCATAAGCATGAGTATAAGGGTATGCGAATATCATCATAAAATTAGAAGATCATAGATCTCATATCATAAGATAATATACATGAATCATGGTATAATTCATTAATGTTAAAACTACCTGAGTCCTAAATAAATAAATACAATAATCAATGAAATACAAATATAGGAATAAAACAAATAATCCAAAATGACAAATAAACATATTATATGATTTTCATAGTAGGCCAGGAAACACTTATAGGTCAATATATATAGTCTTTGTTCACTCCCAATACCATCATGGTATTTATGACTCACTCACATGGCTATAATAGTAGCACAGTTTCACTCCTTTAACCATCATGGAAGTCATGATTCAATCAATTTGACATCTTAGTAGACAAGGATCACTCCCAAGACAATCTAAATATATCTCATGAGAATTTAATCTTTGTTGAATGCATTATATTGAGATATAGGTCCGACCAATCTCATAATGAAAACCAAAATACATATGCTATAATATTAATATAGTCATATCATAACTGATTAAATGAAATTGTTAGTAAGAAAATTTAATAATGTTATAAACCGTTGAAAAAATAATGATTTTAAAAACATTTCATCACAAATATAACTTTTGAAAGGAATTGGGTTTTAAAATAATATATCATGTGAAATAGAAATCAGTTTTATAAAAATAGAACCCTCATAAATATATCATTTCGTGAAATAATATGAATAGTAAAATGGAATAATTTCCCCAAAATGAAATGTGTAACACCAGTGGGTGTTCTCAAAAATTGGAAATATTTTTTATTGATCGTCAATACATTTATTGGGGAAAATATTATATCTTCCTTAAAAAAGTTTCATTAATACATTAAAATATTTTTGAAATAATTTTTCAAAAAATAAACATTAAATCCTATAAATATATATCTGAATCACATATGGAAACATATTTCCTTAAAAATATATAAACATGTCATTAAAATGATATCAGAACCATTTTCACTGAAAAAATAAAAAATAATCTTAGAATTATTTTTTTAAACATCCTTAAAAACATATAAAAGAATATAGATATCATTATGAAAAAACATTCTCCCTCAAAAGTTATAATATCAGCTTCAAAATATTTTAATATATTTCTTATTTGAAAACACATTTAAAACATATAAATAATTTTTGAATGCATTTTTATAAAAATATCATTGATATTAACTTGAAAATTTATAATGAAAAATTGAAAAAATATATATTAAAAAAATTTCATTTTAAATACATTGAATGATGATAATCAATTATTGAAAAAAAAATTGAAAAACAGTTTACATGAATACTTATGAACAAAGATTGAAAAGGATTTTAAAAACCATTTTCCTTGATATCATATAAATGTAATTAGAAAACGTTTTGAATGGTGTTTTCCATGAATAAATTATAAAATAACCTTTAAATTTTTTTAAAAAATATATATTTCAAACAAAAAATTGATGTTTATAAATAATTATTGACAACATAATTATAAAACCTTTTTAGAAAACACGTTTTTAGATAAACACATATTTCTAACTGAAGAGAGGGTAATATAAGTATTTCATAAAACCCCATTATTTACTAAATTATAAAAATAATAATTTAAAATTGCATCAATAACATAATATATTACAAATAGTTAGAGGATATGAAAAACTATTATTGTTCTTGATATATGGATCATAACATTCAATCAATAGAATCTTAAACAAAACAAATCAAGAAAAGTAATAGGATTATTTCAATAAACTATAATAACATGGTGACATTGGAAAAAAATCATATGAATGAAAATTAAAATAAACTAAGATTAAAATATCATGAAAATTTAGATATTCATGATATAATAAAATGAAAGAATATAATCCTCAAAATGAATTTAGAAGCACAAAAAAACATCAGTCTCCCAGAAGGAAAATTGTGACCAAACTACCTGACTGATTCGTTATGTGTGGAATCAATAACCGCAATAATTATCATATAATTGTCAAGTAATACATATAAATTTATGTATAATAATAATTTAACGCATCCAGAGGCAGTATATAGGCCACATAAATCAAAGGGTTGTTGGATAAAGCATGTATCACATAGAAATAAAATGTTAGGTGAAATTCCCTTGCCTTGTGTCTTGACTCTAGTCATACTAATTAAAAAAATATATATAATAAATATAAATATTTTATAAATATTTTACAAAAAATTATTATTATATATATTACCAAATATTGTTTGATTTTGACCATATGTTTCCGATTTTTTAACAGAAATATATTACATTTTTCTTCGGTTAATATTTTTGTTGATCATTTCAAGTGTCATAATTTGATATATCTTTGGACCGTATAATTATATAGTTACTCAAAGAATAAAAATAATGATATATATATCTTCTATATTAATTATAAATATTTTATCATTATCTATATAATATTTAGGGATGAAATGGAATACACAGTTTAAGAAGATTTTAAGTAGTACATACACAAGAATGTTGTTTATGTTTTTTTGAACATTTTGAATAATTAAGGTATACTACATATATTTTTGTTTATATATTTATTAAAATATAATTATTTCATAATACATATAATATTATTTAACTAATCACATCCTTAATAAATTCCATGAAGTATGTGAATTAATCAAATCACCTTGAGGGGGAAGTAGTCCACACATCCTAAAATAAAAATATTGTATTAATAAATAATGGAATATATAAATACTTGTTTTGTAATATAATTAAACAATATTAAAGAAATACTATATATAATATATAATATATTTAAACATATTTTCCATTATAATTTCCATTGTTAGATGCGGTAGTGGAAAAAATTGAACAATCATCGATCTATGAGGTAATAGTTCTCCATACAAGTAAATAGTTTTTTATAACCAATGAGATATAGGTCTGTGTAATTATAGGTAAAAACCATAGAATAAAAATATAATAGTATATTTAAGATAATTTTATTAATAAAATCATCTAATAATTATATTTTTGTCGTAGAGATAGAAAATAAAATAATGTATCTTGAGAGAATATGTTACTTCTTAATCGGGTCACTCTTTTTTGTTTATGCCAAGTGGTTTCATTTGATTACATTCATACCCAGAAGAGGAATATAAGGGGAATGGAGGTATTTTTTGATGCTTATTGAGATTATATTTATTCAACCAAATTGAATTGTTTTGGTTGAAGGATATGGAGTGGTGGTGGCCTTATAATGGAATCAGGAACGACAAACATGGGATTTTAAAAAAATAGTTAGGTGTACCGATATTTTTAGCCAAAAACAATTCAAACTAACGTAAACAATAAATAATAGAATATTTATTTACGAATCATGTCCAACCAATTCGTTTTTACATTGTTCAATTAATTTTTGGAATAAAATTTAAAATATTGAACTTCATTAAGTTAATTTTTCTCATACCTTTTGCACTTACTTTTAATCACATTCAATAATATTATTTGTCAAAAAAATTGAATGTATTAGAAATTATAATATTTATAATTCGAAATATGAAATCAATTTATATAAATTTTAATTGAACTAGTGGATGAAATTTATTTAAATTTAATCTCGCTGATTTGATGAAACTGGTGGTTTTAAATGTAAAAAATATAAAAATACCCGTTATAATTTTATACAAAATTTCAAATAGAAAGCGATTAAAAAAACATACATTAGATTAATTGGATAAAATATAATATTTTATTTTTAGATACCAATTTGAAATATTTTTTTATCTAATAAATAAATTAGATTAAAATCGAATTTTTAATTTAAAATTGAAATTTTTCACTACTCATCGAGAAATGATGTTTCTCTAAAAAATAAAATGAACTATCTCTATGATTATTTTAATTGTATAAATTAAAAAACTATGTCTATATAATAAATTTAAATTTATAAATTTATCTAAAAGTAATTTTATTATTTTCTCATGAAGACCTTATAAAATGTTCATTTGAGAAAATTTTATTTTAAAACAAACATGCACTTTACCAAAAAAAATATATTTCTTCCTTAGTATTTCTTATTTATATAAAACCATTACAAAAAAATTATAAGTATTTATCACCATTCATATTAAAATGTATAATATTTATATTATTGTTACGTCATTTGAATAAAAATCAAAATAAAAATTAATTTATTAGAAACATAATGTTGCGTGTAATGTACGTGAAGTCAGTGTTGTGTGTTTTGTATGCCAAGTTGGTGTTCTATGTAATGAAGGGTAAAATTTATATTTTCTGTAGTGCATTTTTAAATTTGTTTTTTATATAATGGAATCCAAAAATTTTCCATTAATAAAAAAATTCTACTTTATGTGTGGAGAGAAATGAAAAATATAAAAGGGATTAAATTAATTTAAAATCTTATATTTCACAAAATCTTTATGTGTTGCATTCTACCCCCCTTAAATTTAAATTATGCACAAAAGAAATCATATTTTTTATTAATGATTTAAAATTTGAATTTTCATTTCATTGAATCCCATATCGTAAAATGAAATCCAACATATTCTTTTAAAAAAGGAATGTTTAAAACACAATGATTTCCCAATGTATTATATAACTAGGGTTCCACATAAGAGAACATATTTGTAAATTGAAAACACAAACTTTGTTGAAAGGAATACGTAATCATAGAAAGTTCTTTTGGTTATAAATAACAAACCATTAAATGGTCAAAAAAAAATTTGAGGGCCTCAATGTCATCAATATGTGGGGAATTAAAAGGATATTGATTTATAAAAAATTATTTTATTAGGACAACTGATGTTTTGATAATTTTCCTATAATTGAGTAATTATTTATTGAACAATAATTAAAGTAAATATATTTATATTTTATTTTATTAATTTTCAAAATTCTATTGTTTTATTTGATTTTATATATTTATAATTCATATGTTACTTCCAAAAGTAGATGACCATATATTATCATTGATACCAAAATCACTAAAATTTAATTTTAGAAGATCATAATTCCCATTAGAGAACGAAATGTATTACTATATATCTTCATCAATCCTAAAAAATAATATGGTTAATTAATTAATATTTATGCATAATAACTAACTCTACTTTTTCATCATTAATTATTATTCATAAAAAATAATTACACATTAACAAGGAAATCAAAGAGGGAAGGGGTAGGCATCAAACCCTTATCATCCTCCGGTCATGGGAACAAGACACATGGCCTTGCAATACATGATTAGTTGTCACATGAAATACTTGATGTCCGTTTTGAAACCTAACAAATATTTAATCAAATCTAAATATGATACACATCATTGAAATAAGGTTAATCACTAAATATCATTTTAACATTGGTTTTAAATACAATCTCAATATATACAAACCATGTTTCATGATAAACATAAAATTTTCATTCATGTTTAACCATAGAATCCTTATGAATTATTAAAATAAAAAATATTATAATTAAAGTCATGAAATTGGATTTAAAATCTTCCAACCATATATCATATATTTTCTCATATCTATCTAATTCCCAAAATGTTATTACCCTTATTGTATACTATCTTGAAACATGGTAATAACCTAAATTCCCATTTATTATTATTTTTAACATGAATTCGTCCTTATTACAATGATTACTGGATATATTCAATAAAATTTAGTGGTTTTATACTCATTCTATGACGCAAAATATAACTTTTTCAATAATTAGTTCTAGGGTAATTCATACCATCCAATTTACTCATCAATATCATTATCCAAACATCATGATCCCAACATCAGAAATTAATTAAGTGTTGCATTTAATTAATTAAAATATCACCATTACATGAATTCTTATTTCAATGTATTAATCACTATTAAATATGTCCATTTAAATACTTAATTAAGAATTATATTTAAACTAATTATATATTTAATGATTCATATATGATAATCATTCAATTCAAAAACCTAAATACTTAATTAATCAAACCTTATCCATAAAAAATTAATGAGGCTTAATAAACTTATTCTTTAATACCTATTTCATAGAATATTAGTTATGAATAATTTGTATCTTTACTCAACTAAAATATATTCATGGTTCTGATTTTTAATGTAATAAATATTATAAGAATAACATACAACATTCAAATTTTTTATGGTCTCATTTTCATTAGATGTATAACCAATAGATTTTCCACATTCTTGATTCTCTATATATTATTTCAACATATGAAATCAACTTGAATAATAAACATACATTTGACATCTAAGATAATAAATGTTAACTATTTTTCATATATTTATATCAAATTTCTAGAACCAAAGATCATAGTGTGGGAAAAATTTTTCTTATTTGGAAAGCATATAATCAAGAAAAACTACATATATGGTGCCTAAATCATGGATCCAACATCTTCAATTGTTGACTCCTTAGTTCTATCCTCAGTTATTCATATACATACTCTACATAAATACATTATAATAGTTTATAATGTTTTTTGAATTCGTAAATAATATCCCCTCGGAGTGTCAAACTAGGTGTGTAACAAGTCTCATTATCTTGTACATGATTCCATCGAGTTAGGCCTATAAAATCCTATCAAGGTTTTTATTACTAGGTACATCTATTCCAGTGAAACATCAACTTGTAGTATCTAAACATGTATTTATTTCTCTAAAACAAGTAATTATATCTTTCACCAAAATTCCTAGACATTTTCATATACTTTTCATTATCCTAATATGTTTTTATAGACATTGTGTTAGGGTTTTCAATATGTTTTTCTCATCCAATCATCTAAAGGAAAACAAATCCATTAATCTGATAACAACTTTATGAACCCAATCATAAAGTTTAATAAAAATATATGAATTTTTTGGAATACATTAGAGACTATACAAATAACTTCCTGAAGTCTATACTAGTCTAGTCACTATGGAATCAAGGAAACATAAACACTCTTATATAAATGAGCTTCATCATCTTCCATAAGATTTTTCATTAACAGAAACCATATTTGACAAAAAATATAACAAATATATTTATATCTTGGGGGAAGAGAACATAAAATTTGATGAGTTGATATTATCAGTAATGGTAAACAAAGGAGAGATTTAATCATAATCATGAGCATAATATTATGAAAATATAATATGACATTATAGATCAAAAAATTTATATCAAAAAAACATAAATAAGAAACATGGTATAAACAGTTGATGTTCATAAGAAAATAATACTATGTAAATAAATAAAATAATATATGAAATCATAATATATGACTAAAACAAGGAATTGTCGAAGACACATAATCTTATAATATGATTATTATAGTAGTAAATGATATTCTTCCAAAACGATCATGGTAGTAGGAATTCACTACCATACCATCTAGGTAGTCATTGTTCACTCCCATGGCCATTTTAGTAACATGACATCACTACACATTGCATCATGGTAGTCTTAGTTCACTCTCATTTCTATCTATGTAGTCTAGGATCATTTCAAAGAACATTATAATCTACCTCAGGGGATATAAATAATTCCCCAACACATTGGAGGGAGATATAGGTGTTTCCATATCACAATTTAATCATATATACAATTCAAAAAATAATTAATTGTCTTATCCTAACCCATGAAATTAATGTGGTTTTATAATCATGTAATTATATCAAAACACTTTGAAAAAGACAGGTTACATAATTATGTCATCATATTTATAACCCATGAAAATAATATGGTTTTAAGAAAATATAACTTGTGAATGAAAAATATGTTTCAAAAAATATATTACTTCAAAGCATAATCCATTATGAGAAACTATGTAAATGGAATCATTGAATAAATTCCAAATAAAACCATGAGTAACCCCAATATATTTTACCTCAGATGTGAAATAATTTTGAATGATCATAAAAACATTTCATGTGGAAAATAAAAACTCTTCGTTAAGAAACAATATTTAAAAAATCAATCCCCTTTGAAAATCATTTTAACGAAAACAAACAATAAATAAAATTAACAAGTCCATGAAAAACATTTTGAAACCTTCTTATTTTAAAATATATATAGGGATCTTGAAAATAATCAATAAATAATTTCTTATGAAAATAATAAAAGAATATTGAAATTGTAACAGCCCGAGATTTTATGAAAAATATTCTTTTTTTATTTCACTAATGTCTTGTGTTGTACGCGACACCAAAAGGAGCTTGCACAACATGCATCCTTGACATGCCTTGCATTACACGCAATCGCAACCTTCCTCGATAGCGTGTGTAGTACGTAATACTGAGTTTCACGAAACAATGATATGCTATTAAAATATTATTAAAACTAGCCGTTATGAATAGTAATAACCACTTTTTAAATTTTAGAAATTTTAGCTCTCAAAATGCACTTCATTTTTGGATTCGGAGTATCGAATTTAGCCTAAGGTGAAATTTTGGTACTTTTCGGATAACTTTCATATTCTGATGAATAGTGAAAATTACTAAATTATAATTAAAAACAACTTTTTTAATCGAAATAATTAATAGTGGAAAATCATTAATTTTTTGTGTTTTTAAAGTATATTTAGAATATATTTTTACAATTTAATACAATGTTGGTCATTGGATGTAATTTCAAATTTAAACCAGACATAATGAAGTGTAAATCTTTTGATAGATATTGTTTCTTAAAAACACGCTATTTGTGTTAACAGTAGGATTTAATTATAAAATTAATTAATGCAACTTTTATGTTATGAATATGGTAAAATAGACTTCATTTTTGAATTCAGAATATGAAATATAGCTTAGGATGAAATTTTGGCATTGTTCTGAAAAACATCAATTTTTGATGAATCGTGAAACTACTAAGTGGTAGTTAAAAAACTGAATTTTTCATACAACATAATTTTACCGCTTCTGTGAATGGAATTTCAAAAATCCGAGAGACACGGTTGATGTCAGTAAGTAAAATGTGGTTCAATGAGATGAAAATAATTTTTGGTGAATAGTAACTTTTTACTTTTATTTACCACGGTTAAAAGTAAATAGGGTAATTAAGGGTAGTAATGATATTAATATTACCCTAACACATGTCCTAATTCTATTGGACAAGTGTATATCGACCAAAAACAACCTTAAGTGTAAAATATTATCATTTAGGCCCACTTGGATTAGATTAGGACATTAATTATTATTTAATTCAAAGAAGAGTTAAAAGAGTTAAAATCAAAGTTTATTTACTAAAACATTTTTAATATAGGGTTATACATAAGATATATTCGATTGTAAATATTCATTAGAAAGATAAAACGATTTCCCACATAATGGTATTTTATTTGTAATTTTTAGACATCAAATCAAATAATTTATTTATGACACAATGATGATGCAGTAATTATCTTATTAATGAAATATTGACATAATTGATGTTATAAACACCAAACTAAATATAATTTGAGACTTTTTATGAATTACACTAATTTTCTAGGTTACTATGATATATTAGTGTTGATTTAATCAACTTGTTTCGAACATATAATTCTGTTATGACTTTCACAAAAATCATATATCAAATAGTTTCAAAATTGACACAAAATAGTTTTTAAATCAAATATTATATTATTAATTGTTATTTTATTCCTAAAAATCTAAGGTTCGGCCAAATGACTTAGATAAGGATATATATATTAATAATAAACAATTTGGGGTTCGTTTGGCTTCTTATAGTAAGTGTATTAACCATATAGTGAAAGAAAATAAAAAGACACGGTAAAAGTTGAATTATTTAACTTAGAGTTATATCTAATTGATAAGGTTAAAATAAAACCCTAAACTTGTCTAAATCTTATTGGTTGATAGGATTTCGACACATCCCCACTTTAGCTTCGAAATGAGACCCTTTGGAACCATTATAAACCGATTATGACTTTAATATAAAATAATATTTTGAGATATTCCTAAGGTGCCCCTCTCCTCCCTTATAAAAGGACACCTCCTCCCCCTCCTCCTCACACCAATTTGAGCACTGAAGCTCGGACAACCTCTGACAAAATATCTTCTCCACTTCCCTAGCAACATCCTAGAGGTTCTGGTCTTCCTCAAAGACCAATTTTAGTTCCCTAAGAAGAGGTCTCCAAAAGGCGCTTCAAAGAAGAGGTAATTACCGTTACAAATTCTTCCATTTCTTCTTCCACTTCTTCTTCATAGGTTGTTTCATTATGAAGTAATAACATCAGTATCACTCATATACTGATATGTTATTATAAGTATGAAACAACCCTATTTCACCAGCTATCCATCCTACAGAAAAAGAAATCATCGCGCGTGCGTACGTACGGAATACCGTCTCCACGCCGTGGTGTAATCTATTTTCC
The DNA here is from genome assembly GCA_963277665.1 of Viscum album. NCBI lineage: Eukaryota > Viridiplantae > Streptophyta > Magnoliopsida > Santalales > Viscaceae > Viscum > Viscum album. Next base: position 838,303,711 of record OY728138.1, read on the forward strand.
ACCACCACCTTACATGGATAGGTATAATGGTGTAAAGAATAACTATACATAGTTATTACAACATCATATTGATTCTGATATACTGTATAATCCACTCCAATTCAATTCAATACTTATGTAAATGATATCATCGCTCGTGCGTACGTACGGACTACCGTCTCCACGAAGCGATGAGATTCATTCTCCATATTAACAATTTAAGAATGATTATAAAGTATATATAAGAAATAATAATGAAATATATGACATTATAAAGCTACTGGATTTATTTATATATATATATATATATATTTCATCTACTTACTTCCATTCAAGACAATAAGGAAAGGAAAACAACGTTCATGCGTACGTACGGACTACCGTCTCCATGAACGGTGTTTTTCATTTCATTTATCTATCTATTATATATATATATACTGAATATATATGATATATAAATCATATTTTATATTTTGGAAGTAATTAAATCATGATATAAGTAATAATAATGTCAAGAACAACAAGTCAAAACACCTACGATAAATGAAACGATTTTACCCAAAACGCTACTTTAACATGAATTTACAAAAGAACGGGTAATATAGAGTTATAAGTGGACCATATATGATATAATAACAATGAATATGATTCTGGAATAAGTCAATAAAATGATTTAAATCACATACAGGAGGTTTGGACACTCACACATCAAGTCGGACCTAACGTAAGGGAAATATCACAATCTCATTTTTTTTATCCGAGATTGTTTATACTTTAGTATTTACTGGGGTGTATTTTATCATCCACATCCATGTTTCCTCAATATGTAATATTATTTCCATCCACATAAAATTTTTTAAATCCAATTTCACCCTTCGATGAGTTTTTAGTAAAGGATATGAAATGAATCTTTTGTCGTTTTTCGTACGAGGTATTTTTTTTGACTTTTTCGACAAAAGTACGAAGAATGTTTGGTATTAACTTATACGTCATGAATGGATTTTTAAAACAAAATTTCCAAGAATCTTCCTTTACACGTTTTCAAGTTTATTTTTAATCAAATTCTTTTATTTTAAAGTCGTATGACATGTTATGAAAGGAAAAATGTTTTTGAAGTAGAAAGGATATTTTCCTCAAGAATGGAGTTCAAGTATTTTATCAAAAATTATTTTCCATCTAAGATAACAAAAGGGTTCTGTTTTTATCCCTATATTTACATTTATTTGACTATGTTGTGATGGAATTATGTTTATGAATTCCTTTATGTTATTTGAATAGTTTTATGATGTCATGTTGTTTAAGAATCCCATTTTTATTACATGGGTTATGCGATGATGTATGATTTATGATTATGTGGAACACATAAGAAAGGATTCATTATAAGATGGGTGGGACCTATTTCTCCATCCAATGCATTTGGTAAAGATTTTATATCTCATGAGATATACATGGCTGAAATGGTAGGTTATACCGGTTCAGTAAAACAGGACTGAAATGAGGGTTACTCGATTCAGTAAGGGAGTTTGTCAACTAAGATATTCTTGGCAATGAGTCTTGACTAACAAGAAATGAATCTTTATGATTATGTGTGTATGACACAAAGTTTCATGTTTTATGTTATGATTATTAGGATTTCATTTCACTACTATGATTTATCCCATGTTATGAAATTATGCTCTCTTTTGCAGGTTATGATTTCCAAAAGTTATGTTCTTATGAATATGATGTGATAGATTTCTCTTTTGTTTATCCTTACTGAGCATTTGAGCTCACCCTTTTATGTTTTCTTTTCCCCGGGATATAAAGAAAGGTTTTAGGTAAAAAAAAGGGAAGATCTTTATGGGAGATATTGAAGATCTTTCACCACGATTAGAAGATTTTATTCCGAGTTTCCAAAGACACTAAACTATTACGATCCTTGTGTGTGTGTTTTTGTTTTGTACTAAGTATTCCGCAAAAGTAATGTAATGTCAATGTACGTCAGGCTTTGGGTCTCTATAGTTGGTATCAGAGGAAAGGTTTAGTCAACCTTTGGAAACTAGGATGCGAAAACGTTAGTGAGATCCCTAGAGTTATTTCTACGGTATGTCTAGGGATGTCCCTAAGGTTAAGTATACATATAGGTTATAGTACTAGAACTACACTATCGATCATAGAATTAAACCTAAGATGTTAGATATTGAAGGTACTCCCCCTTTATTATGTTGTTTTCCCTAGCATAATTTTTTCCTCTCACACTATTTTTTTTGGGTTTTAGAAAATGGCTGGAAACAAGATGATTCACGATAATGGAGGATATGATGGACAATGGAATGATATTCTTAATAATGAAATGGGATTTGGAAGACCAAACATCATTATTATACCGAATCAGCAATCTCATAATAGGATCAATAAAGTAAAATTTGGTAAGTTTCCTGACTCGGCTAATAAGAGAAAGTTGGAGTTTCATGATGATCATAGAGGAAAGAATGTTCAATTTCCCCTATGTAAATCATGTGGGAAGAGGCATCAAGGAGAATGTTTCAAAGGAACTGGAAGATGCTTTGGGTGTGGAAAAGAAGGACACAAAGCAATTAAATGCAAAGGAAAAGGATCAGTTAACAACATGGATGAGGATAATGGTGTTGCTACGACATCAACAATGGTTAAATGTTTTAAATGTGGAATGTGCGGGCATTATGCAAACCAATGCCCTAAGGGAAAGTCTCATGAATATAATCAGTATGGTCGTATGGGAAGTAATTATGTGGATGATGATGAAGAGACTACAAATGATATGTGAGATGAATGAATTGTTGGAGCTCGGTCAATGGTTTAAGAATGTAGTGGAATGATTACATGTTTATCATGTGTAATGTTGTATAAGTAATCTCATGGTACTGTAGAATAAAGAGACATGTAAGGATTGTTACACTATTGTCTGATTAATGTTACCAGTATCCATGAATGGTTATTCAGATATTTTTGGAATGTAGATGATATGCGCATAATGAAGGGATAAGGAGAAAATTAAATGTTTGATAGTATTCATGAGCTCATGATTGATATAAGGACTAAGTGATATCATGGTTTGAGTATATAGAATTTTGAGGATTTTGGTATGTGGAAAGAGTTATCTTTTAAAAGAATTCATGTTTTCAATAAGGTTCAATGGGCATTCAAGAGAATACATGATTATGGACTTTGAATGTTTGGAATGTGACCAACAAAACATATCTTATGATATATGGGGATCGACGATGGTGTTAAATCTCTGGTAATCGTTTTCACTATGTTATGAGAGTGGACTGCAGTGTTATGGATAAGCCTAAAGATTGGAATGGATTATGTTGGAAATAAGTTAGTATTGTTTAAGGATGAAAGTTTTCTCGATATTATTGTTGGGATGTTATAGTAATATAGTTTTAGAAAAAGGACAACCTGCAGGACGGGTGACAGCCCATCGCGTCGGACAAGGCTGTAGGAATCGAACCCACAACCGAAGTGTGACTGGCCTTTATCGCCTACCAATGGCCTACAGAAAGTCCTTGTTTAGTAGAAACTAGTCTTATTATATTATGTAGTATGATATATGAAGTATAAGTCCATTTTAGGAACCATATATGATTAATCTCACTATAGATCGACTTATGTATATAATTTTTGCTAACCTTTTGTTTAAGACAGATGGAATGACCCATCATTCTATCACATGATCTGCTAACACTTCACGAATAACAAATTCAACTTCATTTATTTAAGAGATGATGTTGAAATTGTTAAAGGCACGAACAACAGTGAGGTTGTACCAACATAAATTAAGTATTTATTCTAAGTCAAATTCTTTAACTTTAGGGAAACAATCTTGAAAACCAAAAATGTTGTCCTAGTGATCTTATACCTGATGAATCAGATGGTACCTTAGATCGTCACAAATTTATGGAATTGTGATCACTGGATTTTCCATAGCCATGTTCTCTACCACTCTCCATCAGAACATGATGGTTAGATTTCTCTTCCATATCCATATTTTCACCTATGTGGAAACCTAGTTATTAGTTTATTTGGGTAATCGTTACATTTCATACTTTAGTTTTTAAAGCCATGTTTTGGTATTCCTTTTTACGTTGTGGGTTTCTATTAAAGAAACATTCGAATAGTAAACCATTTATAACCCCGACGAATTTCGAGGGCGAAATTCATTTTAAGGGGGGTAGAATGTAACAGCCCGAGATTTTATGAAAAATATTTTTTTTCTATTTCACTAATGTCTTGTTTTGTACGCTACACCAAAAGGAGCTTGCACAACACGCATCCTTGACTTGCCTTTCATTACACGCAATCGCAACCTTCCTTGATTGCGTGTGTAGTACGTAATACTGAGTTTCACGAGACAATGATATGCTATTAAAATATTATTAAAACTAGTCATTATGAATAGTAATAACCTCTTTTTAAATTTTAGAAATTTTAGCTCTCAAAATGGACTTCATTTTTGGATTCGGAGTATCTAATTTAGCCTAAGGTGAAATTTTGGTACTTTTCGGATAACTTTCATATTCTGATGAATAGTGAAAATTAGTAAATTATAATTAAAAACAACTTTTTTAATCGAAATAATTAATAGTGATAAACATTAATTTGAGTGTTTTTAAAGTATATTTTGAATATATTTTTACAATTTAATACAATGTTGGTCATTGGATGTAATTTCACATTTAAACCAGACATAATCAAGTGTCAATCTTTTGATAGATATTGTTTCTTAAAAACACGCTATTTGTTTTAACAGCGGGATTTAATTATAAAATTAATTAATGAAACTTTTATTTTATGAATTTGGTAAAATAGACATCAATTTTGAATTCGGAATATGAAATATAGCTTAGGATGAAATTTTGGCATTGTTCTGAAAAACATCAATTTTTGATGAATAGTGAAACTACTAAGTGGTAGTTAAAAAACTGAATTTTTCATAAAAATTAATTTTACCGCTTCTGTGAATGGAATTTCAAAAATCTGAGAGACACGGTTGATGTCAGTAAGTAAAATGTGGTTCAATAAGATGAAAATAATTTTTGGGGAATAGTAACTGTTTACTTTTATTTACCACGGTTAAAAGTAAATAGGGTAATTAAGGGTAAGAATGATATTAATATTACCCTAACACATGTCCTAATTCTATTGGACAAGTTTATCTCGACCAAAAACAACCTTAAGTGTAAAATATTATCATTTAGGCCCACTTGGATTAGATTAGGACATTTATTATTATTTAATTCAAAGAAGAGTTAAAAGAGTTAAAATCAAAGTTTATTTACTAAAACATTTTTAATATAGGTTTATACATAAGATAAATTCGATTGTAAATATTCATTAGAAATATAAAAAGATTTCCCACATAATGGTATTTTATTTGTAATTTTTAGACATCATATATGTTAATTTATTTATGACACAAAGATGATGCAGTAATTATCTTATTAATGTAATATTGACATAATTGATGTTATAAACACCAAACTAAATATAATTTGAGACTTTTTATGAATTACACTAATTTTATAGGTTACTATGATATATTAGTGTTGATTTAATCAACTTGGTTCGAACATATAATTCTGTTATGACTTTCACAAAAAACATATATCAAATAGTGTCAAAATTGACACAAAATAGATTTTAAATCAAATATTATATTATTAATTGTTATTTTATTCCTAAAAATATATGGTTCGGCCAAATAACTTATATAAGGATATATATATTAATAATAATCAATTTGGGGTTCGTTTGGCATGTTATAGTAAGTGTATTAACCATATAGTGAAAGAAAACAAAAAGACACGGTAAAAGTTAAATTATTTAACTTAGAGTTAAATCTAATTGATAAGGTTAAAATAAAACCCTAAACTTGTCTAAATCTTATTGGTTGATAGGATTTCGACCCATCCCCACTTTAGCTTCGAAATAAGACCCTTTGGAACCATTATAAACCGATTTTGACTTTAATATAAAATAATATTTTGAGATATTCCTAAGGTGCCCCTCTCTTCCCTTATAAAACGACACCTCCTCCCCCTCCTCCTCACACCAATTTGAGCACTCAAGCTCGTCCAACATCTGCCAAAATATCTTCTCCACTTCCCTAGAATAATCCTAGAGGTTCTGGTCTTCCTCAAAGACCAATTTTAGTTCCCTAAGAGGAGGTCTCTAAAAGGCGTTTCAAAGAAGAGGTAATTACTGTTACCAATTCTTTCATTTCTTCTTCCACTTCTTCTTCATAGGTTGTTTCATTATTAAGTAATAACATCAGTATCACTCATATACTGATATGTTATTATAAATATGAAACAACCCTATTTCACCATCTATCCATCCTACGGAAAAAGAAATCATTGTGCGTGCGTACGTACGGAATACCGTCTCCACTCTGTGGTGTAATATATTTTCCAACACCACCTTACATGGATAGGTATAATGGTGTAAAGAATAAATATACATAGTTATTACAAAATCATATTGATTCTTATATATTTTATAATCCACTCCAATTAAATTCAATATTTATGGAAATGATATCATCGCTCGTGCGTACGTACGGACTACCGTCCCCACGACGCGATGAGATTCATTCTCCATGTTAACCATTTAAGAATGATTATAAAGTATATATAAGAAATAAAAATGAAATATATGACATTATAAAGCTACTGGATTTATGTATATATATATATATGTATGTTATCTACTTACTTCCATTCAAGACAATAAGGAAAGGAAAACAACGTTCATGTGTACGTACGGACTACCGTCTCCATGAACGGTGTTTTTCATTTCATTTATCTATCTGTTATATATATATATATATATAATGAATATATATGATATATAAATCATATTTTAAATTCTGGAAGTAAGTAAATCATGATATAAGTAATAATAATTTCAAGAACAACAAGTCAAAACACCTACAATAAATGAAACGATTTTACCCAAAACGCGACTTTAACATTAATTTACAAAAGAACAGGTAATATAAAGTTATAAGTGGACCATATATGATATAATAACAATGAAAATGATTCTGGAATAAGTCAATAACATGATTTAAATCATATACATGGGTTTCGGACACTCACACAGCAAGTCGGACCTAAGGTAAGGGAAATATCACAATCTCATTTTTTTATCCGAGATTGTTTATACTTCAGTATTTACTGGGGTGTATTTTATCACCCACATCCATGTTTCCTCAATATGTAATATTATTTAAATCCAACTAAAATTGTTTAAATCCAATTTTACCCTTCGATGAGTTTTTAGTAAAGGATATGAAAGGAATCTTTTGTCGTTTTTCGTAAGAGGTATTTTTTTGACTTTTTCGACAAAAGTACGAAAAATGTTTTTTTTAACTTATACGGCATGAATGGATTTTTAAAAAAAAATTCCAAGAATCTTCCTTTACAAGTTTTCAAGTTTATTTTTAATCAACTTCTTTTATTTTAATGTTGTATGACTTGTTATGAAAGGAAAAATGTTTTTGAAGTAGAAAGGATATTTTCCTCAAGAATGGAGTTCAAGTATTTTATCAAAAATTATTTTCCATCTAAGATAATAAAAGGGTTGTATTTTTATCCCTATTATTAAATTGATTTGACTATGTTGTGATGGAATTATGTTTATGAATTCCTTTATGTTATATGAATGGTTTTATGATGTCATGTTGTTTAAGAATCCCATTTTTATTACATGGGTTATGCGATGATGTATGATTTATGATTATGTGGAACACATAAGAAAGGATTAATTATAAGATGGGTGGGACCTATATCTCCCTCAAGTTCATTGGGTAAAGATTTTATATCTCATGAGATAGACATGGCTGAAATGGTAGGATATACCGGTTCAGTAAAACAGGACTGAAACGAGGGTTACTCGATTCAGAAAGGGACTTTGTCCACTAAGATAGTCTTGGAAATGAGTCTTGACTAACAAGAAATGATTCTTTATGATTATGTGTGTATGCCACAATGTTTCATGTTTTAAGTTATGATTATTGGGATTTCATTTCACTACTATGATTTATCCCATGTTATGAAATTATGCTCTCTTTTGCAGGTTATGATTTCCAAAAGTTATGTTCTTATGAATAAGATGTGATTGATTTCTCTTTTGTTTACCCTTACTGAGAATTTGAGCTCACCCTTTTATGTTTTCTTTTCCCCAGGATATAAAAAAAGGTTTTAGGTAAAAAAAAGGGAAGATCTTTATGGGAGATATTGAAGATCTTTCACCACGATTAGAAGATTACGTTCCGAGTTTCCAAAGACACTAAACTATTACGATCCTTGTGTGTGTGTTTTTTTTGTTATGTACTAAGTATTTCGAAAAAGTAATGTAAAGTCCATGTACATTAAGCTTCGGGTCTCTATAGAAATGATTTTGAAAAAAACATCCATTAGTAATTTTAAAAGAAGATTGAAATAATTTTGATAATAATTTTCCACTAAAACATATAAAATAAGGTTCAAAACTATTTCAAAATTCATTTGAAACTTATATAGTAACCTTGATAACGTTTTAAAAGACACTTAATTAAACATAAATTGAAAAAATATAATGAATTATTGATAAATTTTTTAAAAAATATTCTAAAATACATTGAATACTTATAAATAATAATTATTATTTTTTTCAAAACCACTTTACTTCAATACTTATGAAAAAATTATGAAATAACTTTTGAAAACAAATTTTCGTTGAATACTAATTAAAGATGTTTGAAAACCCTTTGTATATGTTTTGATTAATAAATTAAAAAATATAAATAACATTTAATTAAATAAAATTTTATTTGACAAAAAATTGAAATTTTATAAACAATTTTCGAAAAACTGTAATAAATTTTTAGTTAGAAAATATGGTTTTGAATGAACTAATATTTCCGATCGAAGTGACAGTAAATTCTAGTTTTTATGCAACCACGTTATTAAATATATTATAAACCCAAAAGGGTGGAAATTTTATCAAAAAACTAATATATTATGAATTAATAGAGGATAATAAAATTAATTAGATTTCTTGAGATATGGCGTATAATATGTATCAGATGAAGAATAAACCAAAACGATAATGAAAAGCAATGACATTGTTTTAATAAACACTTATAATATGTATGCATGGTATCACACACTAGATGTAAGAAAAATAAATTTAATAAATATTATAATATAATTAAAATAAAATTATTGGTTATATAATATGTAAAATTTATGTATATACACCACAAAAATAATTTAGGTGCACAAAAAACGAGTCTCAATGAAGGAAAATTGAGTCGAAAATATTTTACAGATTTGGTAACTTTTAAAACATAATCCCCGTGAAATAAAACACACAGAATATATATTTGAATACCAATAAATTAGATTATTAGAAACATTGAATATATCAATGGGTAGTGTCATGCTACACAATAGGATTGGGTGGTCAATAAAACATGTATCAATCGAAAATAAAAAGTGTGATTAAAACCCCTTACTTTGTATCTTGAATCTAATATTACTAATTAAAGAAACATATATAAGAAATATAAATTTGTTATACATATCTTAAATACATGTATTATTATATATAATACCATATACAGTGTGATTATGAAATTATATTTCATTCATGATAACAATTATATATTAATGTTCACTTCAGGTAACGTTCTCTTTATTCTTTTCATGTGTCATATTTAGTTATATATTTGGTTCTTATAGATATATCATGATTTAAATAATTTATATCATAATATAAATATAATTTATATTTATTATATTTATTTTACACAAATCTATATATTCTAGATGTACTAAATGGAATGCACCGTTCACGTAGATGGCAATTCATCTATATGCCTGAATGTTTTTTCTGTTCTTATTGTCATTTTGAAAGAAGGAAGGTAAATAAAATATGTGTGTGTACATATAAATATATTTTTATCTAATAATATTGGGTTATTATATAATATATATAATATATGTTTACTAAATACATCCATAATACATTCCATGTAGTGTGTGAACGAATCACATCGCTTTGAGGGGGCGGTAGTCTACGTATTCACAAACAAAATTAACGTATTAACACAAAATAAAAAGTATTAAGACATCTTATATAAAATAATTATTTAATCATAAATAAATATTTATTATAATTTATTACAGATATAAATTGAGTTTTTTTATAATTTTCACCATGATTGAGGCTAATGAAAAAAAGATTATTATTTCATGAGGTAGTAGTCTGTTAGACATGTAAATAGTATGTTCTGTACACATTATATGGAGGTGTTTGTAAAAGCGTAGCTAAAACCCTTATCATTAAAAAATCATTCTATATTTATGATACTGGGGTTATTTTAAAATAATGGAAACAGATATTTTATGATTGGATAATTAAAATAAAATACAATTTCTTGAGAGAAGAGGTTACCTCTTAATTGAGTTTCTCCTTTATGTTTTTTACAAAAAAAAAACTTCCTCTTATTGCATTATTCTCTTGAAGAGGGTTCTGGGAGTAAATTAGGGATGCTATAATGTGTATTTATCAGATATTGCCTAACCCTATGTGGTATGAGGGGTTTGAAGAATAGGGATAGGTGGTGGTATTTTTTGTCGAAGGGAAAGGACACACATGGAATTTTTAAAAAAAATGCCCATGTATACACATTATTACCTAATAATGAAATTGAATACAAAAAAACTAAATAATATAATGTTAATGGATGATATAATTCTGTTTAATGGGTTATGGACATGTTTATATTTGTTTGTGGGTCTTAAATATAAATGTGAGTACTTTAATAAACTAATTTTTCTATTGTCCATTATAATTTAATTTAATCACATTCACTAATATTTTTGTTCAAAACATGTATCCTCATTAGATATTAAAACTTTCGTTGACTCCAAATATGGAATCCATTTCGAAAAAATTTAATCTTGAAATAGGTATAAATTAATTAAAAATTAATCATTCTAACAAAATGAAACCATGGGTTTTAAATGTATAAACATAGAATATTTTTCTATGTTTCTATACAAAATATCAAAGTTAAATTGCTTATAATGACCTAAATTTGAATAATTGATAATATTATTTTATAATTAATATTTTAAAACAATTTTAAATTTTAAATTAATTAGATTGAAATTTTATTATGAAATAAAATCATTTAATTTTAATTATTCATCTAAATATGATGTTTTTAAAAATAAATCCTTAAAATTAAAAGAAATATAATTTATAAATTATAAAATAAAAATTTAATATTTTTTTATAAAATTATAATTAAAATTGGGTATAAAATGAATTTTATTATTTTTCATACAATGATATTAAAAGTTGTTCAACTGAGATGATATTATTTTTAATAATATGTGGACATTACAAAAAAATATCATTTATCATTTATAAGGATTATTTATATTAAACCATTATAATATTAATTTATAAGTAGTTTTATATTTTAATATTACAATGTTTATTTCATATATTATAATTATACCATTTAAATAATTATATAATAAAAAGACATTACATAGTTACTTAATGTTGCATTTAACATACACCAAGTCAGTGTCTCATGTTATGTAATCTAAGTCAGTGTGAGGTTTAGAGAAATATGCAATTTATGTTGTGTGTAGTGCATTATTATTGTTGTGTTATGTATAACGCAAGACAAACATAGATCATTACAATAAAATGCACTATTTTTTTATTGGGGCGTGAAATGAAATATATCAATGAGTTTAAATTAATTTAAAAAATATATTTCACTAAATCTCATCGTGTTACTTGTATCCTAGTTGAAGAAGTATTAGTCAGACACAATCCTTGTCATTTAGTAGGATCATATGGAGCTAGAGCCTATTACATTATTGGGGCATCAACTAATGAGGATTGTTGAGAAGAATGAGAAAGTGTATCAAGGAAATTACAACAGTTTAGAAAGTGTTTTGAGGAAACATGGTATGATTAAATAGGAGAAATAGGAACAAGAGAAAGAAATGGTTGAGAAATGTAATGATCACTTCAAAGATAGTGATTGTTTTCGAAATTATAAGGATGGAAATCCCTGTGGAATGGAGAAAAAAACTCTCCCATTATGATGCGTAAAACCCTTATTAATTGGCTTTTATTTGTATGACGTGAATTGGTAGATATTATGGGTTTTTGGAAGGTTTTTAGATGGTTTCGGGGTTTTATAAGGGTTTACAGTTTGTGCACAGTTACTAAAAACCAGAAATATTTCATAGGAAACCGTGAGAGTTGAGGCAATGGGTCGGGTGTTGGTGCACAGTGTCCCAAACCATGTATCCTCCTCCCTCTAAATGTGAAACATGAGAATGTTTTATTTTTCAAAATTGGCACAATAATTTTGTAAATATTAGGTCAAACAATGTGAGGTTCCCTCTCAATGAAGTAACATGTGTACGATTATCACATGGTATGCCTAACAATGGGGCTAACGAGGTGCAGTTTATAAATTAGGTTTTTTAAAAACAGATATCATTCAATTTAAACCCTAAAACAACCATTTTTAAGACCCATTTCAACCCTAACACACTACTTAATTTCCTCCAAGGATATGGAACCTATATCTGTCGTTATAAATGTGATTTGATGGTTTTCATGGTGATTTTAAAGTTAATGATGCATGGAAAGTCACTTTTTCTGTATTTTCATGTTTTTTCATAGACCAGTTCTTATATATCTCCCTATTTCATAGATCAACTATTGTAGAAGATATTACTAGAGTTTTTGTTTCCAATAATTGTTATATTTGGCCTTATTTAATTTATTCTAAGGGATATAAAGAGGATTTATGGTGTTATCACCAGGTTATGGTGAGCATTTCTGGCGTTTGACATCTTCATAATGACCATAGTGGTTGGTGGATTCACTCTCAAATACTCTTTCTAGAACATGGAGAAGATGATTTTAAATTAATTATGTTTCTTGATTTTGAATATGAAAAATGATGTACGAGTCCTGGTTTTAAAATAATAATTTTAATGTTGGTTTTTTTGTTTCTTTATAGAAATCGTCTGTGAAGATGGTTTTAAATAACAATTTGTTTAATTGAAATTATGTTTGGATATATTGGTAGAAAGGGGTTTAGTATAATTGCTTAGAAGGTTGATTTACATGGATTTGTTAGAAATAAACATTCAATAAATGTTAAATTTTATTTAGATAGTTTAGAAATTATTGTGGAAAATTTTTATAGGATTAATGTGTGGATTTATTTTGGAAATTGTTAGTTGATTTGATTTTGGTAGACATTAATTTTCCTGATTATTTTCATAAGGGGTTAAGCATTGGGATAATAAATATGGATAGTCGGTGTGAAGTACAACCATTAATTGATGGGAATGTGGGGGGATGTACCACAACAAAATCAAGAAGGTATTTATGTATAATTCCACTGTTAATGGTAACAATGAGCTCATGTGGTTGGTTGGTAGGTATGGTTACGATATCCATGTGTAAATGAAAGAGGTAATTGGTTATTCAAATAAAAATTTGAAAAATGGGTAATTTGTTATTTGATTTCATTCCTATAATGGTGTTAATTTGGTTAAAATGCATTGGTAATGAGGTATTTGTCTTGATTGAATGTGTTGATCTATTAAATTGGTTAATATAAATTGTTTTATATTATTGTGATAAAATAATCTTTTATAGTGGTTTCAGTATTGATGTAATTTGAAAATTCCTACTGAGTGTCATTACTCATCCACTACTATGTCACATTTGTTATTTTGTCAATGTTGTATTACAAGACATAGGTAAAGGTAAATCATCACATCTATTTAGTGGTGCATTGTGATGCTTGGGTAGTTGTGGAATTGGATCATAACATGAGTCCTTGGAGTAATGTCATTTTTTCTGGAGTGTTATAGTTTTTTTCATCTGATTGGTACTCTTATTTGGTTTTGGTATTTATTATTATTATATTCATTATAACGTGGTTGAATTATAATACAATTTTTTGACATGCAACATGTAGTGTTTTGGTAATGACACATCATGTAGGATATTTTCATTTCAAAGGGAGAATCATCCCCCTCCATTCATGAAGCACTCAACATTTATTTCCATCACATGGAACCATGGGGATTTCAATTAAGACCATGTATCATTTTATCGTCAAATCATCCGAATGTAAAGGGGAAGGATGTTATAATTATGTTCTTGTAGACTTATGAATATGAATATAATTTCAATGAACTAAAAATAATTATTTTCAAAATCGAAATTCATAGAATACCTTATAGTGGAGAAGGGTTTGTGAAAAATAGTGACACATCCATGATTTTATTGTTGTGGTTGCTTATCCATAATGACATGGTGATAGAATATTACCATCATCAAGTATTATTAATGGAAAAAAATGCCAGACTCAAGAGTTGAACCATGCATGATAATCATTTTCAATGATGATATGGAGGCATTATCTAAATGGTGAATGGTGTGACATATATACTAATCATTATATCCCGATGTATATACTCACATAGAAATAGTTTAATATGTTCATGAGATTGTTGTTATATTTGATCAATGAATATGATAGTTTAATACATTACAACTATATGAATGCAGACAAGTAGGTTTTCCTACTTATTTGGAAACACCATCACACTTTTTATATGAATCAGATTAAAATATATTCAATATTTTTGGATTCATATAATAGTTATCATGAAGTCATATGAAAAAGGTAAAAATATTATCTTTTTCATTTTTATTTTCAACCATCCATAAGTGATAGGATTCTAATGGTGCAGTAGGAAGACATTAAAAAACAGAATATAGTTAAAATGATCTAGATTTTATCCATGATTTTTATATAAAGATAAGGATTATGAATCAAGTATTTATCTCAGAAATACCAAATTTTATTAATGATCTATTGGATGAAGCTCATATTTCATCATTCTATATTCATAATGGATGTATTATGATGAATTGAGACATTGAATAGTTTTTCTATAGGCAAAAATAAATAGGATAATGTAGAGTATTTATTATAATTCTTATTATGTCAAAAATATGTGGTTGAGGAATTTTTTTTAGATTATGTTAAAAAAATTACCCATATCAGAATGGAACTTGGAAACCATTTCCACAAATTACCTCATAAGACTCAACAAAACATATGAAGAGAATAATTATTTATCGGTTGTATCTAATTTCCATATGAAATCATCACATTTTATTTCCATTATATAATATTTACCTATTGATAAATTTTATTTATTATACATTATATAAGTGATAAAATTTCATGGATTACCTCTGTCATTTATTTATGATTTGGATATGAGGTTCACCATGAAATTCTAGAAAACTATTCACCATGATCTAGATATAATGATGATTTTGAGCATTGTATATCATCCACAAAAATATAACCAATGTAATATAACATTTATATATATATATATATAACATATTAATATCATTGTTTATTGCTTCCAAAGGTGGTTGAGATAAAACCCATTATTTTTTGATATTTTCTTACAATGGATGCTTATACTCAATTATTCATATAGCTCTTAATAAAGCACTATATAGTAGAAATTGAAAAATTCCCACATAATAGAAAATAGTTTAACAATGAATTTTATTGGTAATTGATATATATCTATATATATTATATATGTTTAGATCCATTCATCTAATATATATGGGAAGCTCATAGTCGATAAAAAATTAATGTTGACAAACTTTGGATGAGGTCTAAAGTTAGAAAGTGATAAAACATATTCCTATGTAAAATATTTAAGATTATTGTTATAAGATTGGGAATGATGTCAAATCCACACCCTATATATTTATATCCCTTAAAAATTCTTGATCATTGGGCGAAGGTTGGTTATCTCTTGGTAATTCCACTATATCTCTCTCATGATCATGATGTATTCAAGGTATCACTCATGAGGATAAATATATCGGATCCTTCACATGTACTGAATATAAAGGTTATTCCATTTTTAAAGTATCACTATTTTGAGGATCAAATTATGGAGACTTTTTATCATAGAGTTAAACTTCTATGATCCCTGACTATTTACATGTTCTATGTTTTGTGGAAACACCCTAATGTTTTGGAAGATACAAGAAAACCTGAGGATATGATCAAGTGGAAGTGTCCTCAATTGTTTATATCAATGTGAAAAAAAATCATGGTTAAATTAATATAAGTAATGTAAAGTGTAACACTATAGTATTTTATGATATATTTATCATTATGTAAAACTACACTTTTCAACAGATTTCTTAACATAGAAAATAGACCATTAAGGTATCTACAATATACTATAAAATTTTATTATTTATATGTGATAGTTATAACATAGTTGTGAGAACACAACTCTTCTTTTGAGTTTTGGAGATTCCACTTTCCTTTTGTACTTTTGGAAATCGATGAAATAGATATCAAGGGCTAGCTGGAGGCCTATTAAATGACATAACTTGTGGTTAAATGCTGTATAATTTGACAAAAGCACCCTGAAATATGGGAACACACCATGTACTCCTCGTAAAATCCATGTAATGGTCTTACATAGATATTTACAGACATAGTATGTTTTACCTAGTACACACAATGCACATTTTTTTATTAAACCATGTAGAAGAGTCATTTTACTAATATTGTATATAACTCTTCCCTCATTGAAGAACAACATACCAAGGTGACCTAAGGATAGGGTGGCCTCCGGTTTTATAATCAGATCTCTTATTCAAACACAATTTGATTTTTTGAAATCCCTTTAGTGAGTTCTATATTCCCTTTGATCAATTCTTCTTTATTTCTTAAATCTACCTAGTTATTGAGGTTTGAGAATTTATGGTCATTTATTAGATCTAATCCAATCTTGGTCGAATTATAGACTGATTCAAGGCTAGGTGAGTCATAATATCATTCGGTAGGTGATATTATGCCTTTCGTTAAAATACAAGATGATTATATGTTCTGGAGTGTCATAGACCCATTTTTTGAAGTCACATTTATTACCAATTAACATATGATATTTCCAATTATTCATTAGGTAATTTGTTAAGTGATTCAAAACAATTTTCAGGTTGTTTTTCTTGATTATGGGCCAACCTATGTGTTTGTTTCCATTGTATTACCATTTAGTGGTATTTGAACACAGATTTCTATTGGTATGCATCACATTACCATCATGTGTTGTATAATTTTTTTTGATTAAATGTTAATCCACGTAATAATAAATTTACATTTTTTGTGTGATTAATTTCCCATGTGAGTTATTTATGATAAAACCATATAATAGTTTAATTTATATGTGTTCATTCATATATAAATTATAATGTCGTAAATAGAAATGGGTGAGCCATAGTCTTAGGAAAAAAAATGAAAGTTCAAGCTCATATGACTATATCACCTTATACATTTTGTAATCCATGACCTTTGTTAAAAACCATGGATGGACTAAATGATGGTATTATCATGCTATTTCATGATGGAGCCACAAAATGCAGTGGTCGTGCTCATGGAGACTTCATTTAAATGTCAAACGAACCATAAATCCAATGAGGTATTACAAGGAAGGGATCTATTGGATGTTCATTGTATATCATGATTTTAAGTATATATATAATTTTAATTTCAAAAGGAATGACTTATGATTAGTTCTCCTTGAAAATTCACAATCGTGGTTACAGTTTTTATTATTATATGTTAAGATATATTTTGCGGATTATTTTGCGATTTATTTTTCACGGGGTTATGCAGGCTTTGTCTAGATCCCAGGACATAAATAGATCAATGTAATTGAACTAAAAATGAATATAAATAAATTTAAATACAAAAAATACTATGTATTAATATTTACTTTTTGGTATCTCATAGTGTAATATTTTCTATATTTCACTACACATGATTTATATATTCAATGAATGATTGGCACAAACCATTGGTTCTTTCCATATAGGATTTTTTTCTCAATCCCTGCTTGAGTCTTGATTTTGGTACCAAAATGATTATGTTGTTTTAGGAGTCTGTAAGGGAAAGAGAACATCAATAGTTACCTGATATTTTTTAGGATCATGAGAGAATTTGAGCAAGCTGAGGCTTCAAATTCTTCTTAGATTCTCTTGAATAATTTTTATCATTGTTCTTATAACTTGAATTACTATAGTGTAACAAATTTTGGATATTATCTTGAATATGTTACATAGTCAATCATCCTTTGTTTGAAATGACATAATTTTATTTTTATTATCATTCTTCCTTTTTTACTCCTACTGTATTGTTTTACTGCTTCTACTATCTATATATTATTTGATTCAACTATGTTACATTTTCACCATTAGTCTACAGTTTCCTCAATATAACACTAAGACCATCAATTTTATTTGGTAGCCTATTGAATGTGGGGAAATGTGCCTTAGTCCATTTGGCCAAAATGTTGTGGGGAACCATTCAGTAGAATCTTTATCTGGGTTGTTATAGAGTAGTATTATATTTTTATTACATGGAAACATAGAAAACATAGTGACTGATTTTATGAACACACACCATGTGTTCTTTTTTGTTGAATTTTTTTTCTTATGTAGACACAATTTATTATGTGTACATGACATGGTTAATGTGACTGTGTGTTCATATGTGTGATGAAGAAGATAGAATAATAGTCTAGGAAAAGTATACAGTCATGTACCTTTTGTACCAACTGTGTATTTTTACCTAGATAGACCACATATAAATCTGGTCTTGTACTTGTAAAAATCCTCGAGGGGGGAAACAGAGTACATGAAATGTATTAGACTAACATGCCAAGTACATGTGGTGTATACATGACAAGGTGTATGGGAGAAAACGACCATGTAAGATCTTAAGTATACACATTGTGTATGGTTTCTACCCGCAATGTACTAATCTTCTTTAAAATTTGAGGGGTTTCTAATCCTATTTTGTCCCTTCTCTATATAAATGTGAACCATGATAATGAACATGAACTGAGTTGTGTTCATTACCTTGTATAATCATGCAATTATGAATACATCCAGTTGTATACTAGGAGAGTGGGGGTGGTCATACTATAGAAGTGGTAGGTCATTCACTAACATTGGATCATATAGTCGTGCATGTTGTGGCAACAGCTTTTGTACCAGATTCATGTGGTGATGCACTTCTCCATGAAGGCATTATGAGGGTCATGAAAACCATTCTGGGAACACCACAAACCTACACACCTAGGAATTGTTGACTTGAGTGTTACAACAACTATAACATCCCATATTTTCAGTGGAAGGAGGACTGTATGTTGTAGAGTCATGGCTAAGGGCCATGTTATCAATCAATGAGAATCTGGAGAAGACACATGAATCGATGGTAAAGCTCACTACATATATTCTATGTGATTCCACCAAAAGATTTTTGGATGTTATCACTTAGTCATAACGTCGTTGGTATATGGATTAGGAAAATATTAATATACACTTATATGATTACTTCTATAATTATATTATAATGAATGAAAATCCTATGAGGTTATATAATTAGGGGAGACCCCTTTATCATTTATGGATTACTTATCCCTCTTTATAGTGCTCCAGTACATCACACCTTTTTTTGTTGTGTGATGATTTATCAAAAGATATGTGTTTTGACGAAAGTCTCAAGTATGATTTCTGAACCCTAGTAAATATCATCCACATGACTATTGTATATGCTATAATGAATTATGCACTGATTATAGAGTATTCTATTACTGAATTTTGAGGTGGGATCTCATGTAGTTTCGCACCGAGATCTAGTGTCGTTTTGACTGGTACAAGGAAGCATTTCCTGGAGAATTCTTCTGGTGATGCTAGTAGTCAAAAAGTATCTTCATGTATCCATTTTAGGTGTTACTGGTGTTGAAGTTCCGGGAATATGATACCCCATTCTCTTATATACCATGTCGAGTTCCAATCTTGTGGAAGCATGTGTCATTCGTAGTGTTTCGTCATCATATATCAACCAGCATCTAGTTAGATAAGGTTTTTAATGACTCCATGTTAAGGAATAGGTATAGTAGATTCTCACAAGTCATGGAACAAGAATGCATCAGGTCTTTCTGGTCAAGGTGGTGGTTGTGGACATTTTAGTGAAACCATATGTTTGTATCGGCAATAGGGTAGATCATTTTAGGGTAGCCTAGTCATGTCATAGATTTGTGGTGCATGTCAAAAATATGTAGTGAAACAGACCTAATAAAATCTTGATCTCATACCATCAACTGTTAGAAGTACCATTCATTCCACCTCTATTTCTTCTTCCATAATTATTTATACTAGGGATACATTTTTTTATATTTCTTCTCATTGTGGAGAGCCTTGGTGTCT
Organism: Viscum album; assembly: GCA_963277665.1. Classification (NCBI taxonomy): domain Eukaryota; kingdom Viridiplantae; phylum Streptophyta; class Magnoliopsida; order Santalales; family Viscaceae; genus Viscum; species Viscum album. The sequence goes on from OY728138.1 coordinate 838,324,096, forward strand.
CTGTTTTTACTTTTATTTATGTTATGAAGTTTGACACTACATTAGGGATTAGAACGATAGGTGTGTGTTTATTCAAGGGGTACCCCATTGTGATTGGTGGGTTTCAATTCTTATTGTATCTTTACATATTATATATGATATGATTTGATGTCATTCATGGAATGGATTGGTCGGTCTCCTTTCAATCCATTATTCAATTGCAATCATCATAGGATGAGATTTACAACACCAGAAAAAGGATCCTTTTTACATAATGGTGAATGGGATGTCTACGTGAGCCAAGTTGGTCCCGATTATAATGTATTCAGTGGGATGATAGTGTAGATTCTGATTATATATTTGTAAGACTAGGGAACATGTATGGTGAATTTCCCATCAGTAGTTGATTTTTTTGGTACGTCTTCACTGCTGACATTATAGGTTTACCTCCTATGAGAGAGGAAATGTTATCTATCAAACATCTACTAGGATCTCCACTAGTATCCATTCCCCTTTATAGGATAGCTATGATTGAGTTTAATGTGCCCAAGAGGTAGCTAACGGATTTGGAATCTAAGGGTTTAATTTTATCCATTACTTCTCCTTGGTGTTCGTCAGTACTTTTTTGGAAAAAGTAATATAGTATCCTCATGATATGAGTGGATTATTTGAAATTCAACCAATTGATAGATATGAACTTGTACCATCTTCCACAAATAGAATATTTCATCAATTTGGTCTGAGGAGATCATATTTTTAAATGATTGAAATGAAATCTGGTTATCATCAATTGTTTGTTAGATCTTCAGACATAGAATGAATATTCTTCATAATATCGCATGGTTTGTACGAGTATCTATTTAGGTTTTTAGTCTCATGAAAGCACCAGTGGTTTTTATGGAACTAATTGAACTGAGTGTTTCATCCTTATCATGAATCATTAATAGTGGTTTTGGTATATGATATTATGGTGTATTCTCAAAATCTACATGTCCATGCGAAAAATCATGATATAATTATGTGTATACTAATATAGAATCATTCATATTCTATGCTCACAAAATGACACTTTCTGATACATGAGTTTCACATCCAGGATAATGTTATCTCACATATAAGAGTATCAGTTGACATATAGAAGGTGATAGTGTATTCTCCTATGAGCATCCTAAGAATGTGTTTGAGGTTTCATTGTTTATTGGGTTTGGCTAGTTACTATATGTGTTTCATAATGTATTTCTAATGTTTGGAGGATCTATTGACAGACCTAACTAAAATAATTTCAATATAGATATGGGTAGATTTCTGTGAGATGGCCTTTTTGTAGATGAAAGGGATATTAGATTCAGCATCTATAATTATTTTGATAGAGGTGAGAAATAGTTACACTATGTGTTATGAAACATAAGGTATTGTGATGGGTGTAGTTCTTATTAATGTGGGTGAGTTATTATATACGAGCCTTCAAAGATGAATTAACATTAAATGAATCACCTGACTTGTGACCTCATGTTAGCTATGGTAGTTCGTGATTTGCACTATTGGAGACATTACTTGTTTGGAGACCATTTTGTGGTTTACTGAGACAAAAAATTCCTCAACATAGTCAACAATAAACATGATTTGAATTTGAGATAGTGAATGTGGGTGGAATACAATCTATAATTTTACATAGAGGTCACATACTCTCCTATATAAGAAAATTTAGTGGATAATGCTTTAATCAAGTGGAATTAGATAGAGGTAGTGCAGAAGGTTAGTTGCAAATGGAAGCTTATGGAGTTATTATCTATGATTCACATGGTGGTCCATGATGGGAAGGTGCATATGTTTTATTCATCCTTACCTATTATTGTTACCCTACTAGATTAACTGAAGATGTGGCGGTTATTGGAATCACATGTCATGGTTCAACAGGAGGGTTTTTCAGGTAAGGACCCCCTTCTGGTTGGATGGTAGGCGATGATGAGATCCTATGTGTACATAGATGTGTATGGGGTCTTGTGGATATATACGAGTAGATGATGTAGGTGTTTCATTATTCATCATGGAAAGTACATTTATGGGTCACCATGATGTATTATGACTTAGTTCATCAGTATAGGTGGATAAATATCAAAAGAGACGTAGCCTATTATGTAACAAGGTGTTCCACCTATCCTTAGGTGATGGAAAAACATTAGGGACCAACATGGAATTTAAATTAGATACCTTTTATTTAGTGGAAAATTTATGATGTCATAATGTATATCTTGACTCGTATACATAGGTCACCTAGTGGTAACTATGATGTGTGGGTTTTTGTTGAAAAAAAATATAATGGTTCCTCATTTATTTCTGATCAAGGAATCATTCAGTGTGGATGATCTCAGGAGGCTGTATATCTTATTGGTGGTACAACTACAAGGGATACTTCCATCATTCATTTCATATTGGGATGCCCGTTTTATGTCTTTTTTATGGAAGATTATTCAAAGGGGTTGGGAATACATGTGTTCTGAACAAAATATACCACCCACATAATGATGGGGAGTTGGACTGTATGATAGATGTGATTTTGAATATACTACGAGCATGCACCCTAAATTTTGTGCTTTATTGGGAGGAGAACATTCCCCTGGTTAAATTCACCTATAATAGAAGTTATCATGTGATAATAAATATGGAAATGTATGATGATTTATATGGTAGTCTATGATTTCCTCCTATATGTTTGTTAAAGGTTGGTGAGGAATCATAACTTGGATCATGTCTCATTTAAGTGATTTTTGATTAGTTATAATATATTAATATTTGAATTATAATTAACCAGACTCATCTTAAATCTTTCGCTAATCACCATAGATTAAACATAGTGTAAGAGTTCAAGTATCATATTTTTTTCATGTATCAATTAGTTTGGGACATATATTTTTTTGGGAGAAATTATAATTTTTCCACGAGATAATTCAAGTAATTTGATAATTTGTAGAGTTTAAGGTCAGTTTCCTATTGGTTTTAGATACCTCAATGTTACCAATACATGCATGATGTATTCCAAATATATTAGTTTCACTGCTATCACTAATACCCATATCACAATTTTTAGCCTAAGAATGTTAATATATAGGTTGATGAATCATTTGAGGAAAACCCAGTATGTATTGTTCATATAAGAATGAAGGGTCCTCTTGGATGGTCAGTTCTTATTGTATGAGTCTTATAGAAGCATGACCATTTACATGATGAGACATGTGATTGGTAGGATGACGTGTGTTCTTAGTGGCCATAGTTGTTCTTAGATGAATTTTGTCCCCCCATGGAATGGAAATTTGGGGAAAATTCATTTAAGGGGATAAATTTATAAGAACCTGGTCCTTCCTTTTATGTGAAGATCTTTGCATTCTAGTTTTCAATTAATTAAATGGAGGAAATAGAAGTCATGGGATGACTATAGGATTGTTACATGACGTAATTTTGGATTACATGTTGTTTCCGTTCAAAAACATTCCATGTTATGTGGGCACACACAATGTACTTCGCAGTACAGAGCACATAATGGTTTGGCCATGATCGGTATAAACATGGTGTTTAGATTCGAATACATCACAAGTAATTTTATTTTTGTTTGTTAAATTGTGTAGTAGAATCATTTTTTTAAAAACATATAAAACTAACCCCTTTATGATGATAAATGTTCCCATGCGATCTAATGATATGGTAACAATCGGTTTAATCTTCTGATCATCGATTTGAATAGTCTCATATGTAGTAGAATCCCATCGGTGGGTTATTGATTCCTCTTGATCTGTTAATCATGATTTCATCTCTCATACTAGTTATTAAAACATGAGAGGTCGTTAACATATTATATAACTAATTTATTCTAGGCCGAATTAGAGGTCGATGCATGATGCGGAGAGTCACACTATCATAAGGTAGTTTGTCTGATGTCCTTAAATAAAGTCAAGTTGATTATAGTTTTGTTAGAGTGACACTTACCAATTTTATTGTGTCACCTTGAATAAAAATTAACCCATCCGATTTGATATTATTGACTAGTATAATAGTTATGTGATTCAAGGAATTTTTCCAATTGTTTTCAATGATAAATTTCCTCCCCATGGGTGGGTATTCTATGTATGGCCATTTATGGTTGTTTGTAAATGGATACCTATGGGTATGCCTTACATTAATGTATTAGGTTTTTCAAAATTAATTTCATTCAATGGAAACCAATGTTATAGATTAATTTAGTTGTGTTTCATGTGAGATGAATTATCCACGTGATTTATTTATGTCAAATCCTTGTAATAGATTAAATATATATGTGTTTCTGCTTATATAAAATGATAATGGTATAAATATCAAGGGGTGAGACATAGCCTTGAGTTAAGAAGGCAAGGTCACGTTCATATGACTATTGCACCTTATACCTTTTTTGAACACTATCCATGATTAAAATATTATCGATGGACTCAAAGAGTGTATTATCATGATATGTCATGGTTGAGACCCTGATGTTATGGTCATGCTCTTGGATACATTATTTAAATGTCAAGTTATCCATGAATCTAATGAGACATTCTAATTATGATATCTATTAGAAGTTGTTTATACGTAAGTAGTCGACATCTACTTATGTTTTCAATGTAAAATTGAATGGCATATGATGAATTTTCCATGAGAAAGAACAATATTTTATTTTTCCATCACTATTACATGTTGAGATAGCCTTTTTGAGGTAAAATGTTTCCCTCATTTTACAACGTGGTGTCTATGATTTGGCCGAATCCCATGAAATATTTAATTCAAAATAATAAAATTTCTAATGTACATAAATCAATGTGAATGGAACCCTATAATTATAGGACTTTTTACATTTGATTACAATTTGGTTTACTATTTTCCCCACATCACACTTCTTGTTATATATATTCACTAATAGATAGTCATAGAACATGGGTGGTTTTCTACTTGGACTTAGTGTCACACCATGTTTGGGTAATGTTTTTTCAGAACTAATAGATTATGTTGTTTTAGATGTCGATAAAGATAAAGATTTTACTAATAGTACCTGATTTATAGTTTAGGAGCTGTAGATAATGGGACCAATACTTTGCTGGTGATGCTTTTGTGTTTTATTGTCGGATTGTGCACATTTTTTCTTATATCATATATGAAAATATTGTAATGTGTTTTAGTTATTTTCTAGAATATCTAATAAGGATTATCATCATATATTTCTTATAAAGTCTGATTATTTTTATTATCAATCTTCAACTATTTACTTCTATTGTATTGTATTAACTCTTCTATTATATATATATTATTTTATTACAATTTTTTTTAAATCATCAAATGAGTGCATAGTATGCCAACTATAACACTAAGGCCATAACTTCTATTATCCAGCCTCTGTCATTTAGTAAAATGTGCACGAGACCATGTGGACATCTAGGTCATGGGAACCTTTGAGTGTACCCTAGATTTGGGATATTGCAATAGTCATTAAATTATATGTCTAAAAAATATTAACCACAATATAAAAAATATAAACTATTTATATAATTCAACATTATTGATTCATAGTATATTCATTCTATTATTAAAATATAAATTTATAATAAAAATGTTTTTTATTTTTTTTATGTGTAAATAATATAATTTTTCTTATTAATTTCTTAATTATTATTAAAAAAACCAAATCTCAAAAAAGTTTCTAAATATTATCTTATAGTTAATTTTTTTTAATATCCAAAAAAATTCAATTAATTTAATAATATATTGATTACTAATACAAACTATCATTTTATTTTTAGATTTTTCACCGATCTATTTTTTTAAATTATTTTAATGAAAAAATAATTCATTAATTGCTAAATATTAAATTTAATTTTATTTAATAATTTTTATGATGAAAATTATTATAAATATTTTTTTAATTAATAAAACATTTCTTCCATGAAAATAACTTTTTTTCATGTATTATTTTATTATTTTAAAATTAAATTTTACTATATCATTGAATTGAATTTGATAAAATTGATTCCATTTTTTGAAAAAGAATAAATTATATTAGGTAATATTGTAACATTTTTTTCTTCATAATGATTAGTAAAATTGCAAAAAAAATTACAATAGTTAAGGACAAACTGAGTTTACTGGGGATTAAATAAAGAGTTACATGAATTTTTACTAATTTATCATTTATAAATCCTAAGGGTAAAATATATTTAGTTCTCATAATATCCTACCATTAAATGAATATACATTTTTAATCAGTTTAATTAGAATGAATTTACAACATTTTAATCTTTTACTAAATCTCTAGTGTGTTTGAACTTCAACATATAAGAGGACACTAAGAAATTCATTTATATTCACTAAATTGGGACATCTAGCATTACTAAACCTAGGAAATGTATTTTTGAAACATCTATATACATTAATTTGTTATAGTTCTCTATTTAAAATGTAATTCCATGGGTTGTTAAAAATGGATATAAATGAGGTCAAACAAATTAGAGGTAATCATCCATCCCATAATCTTTTAAATTCGTTCCTATTATACCTATTATAAATTTATGGTATTACTAATAAAATATTAAATTAATTACCATAAATTTACATAAATATTTTTATTATTATGTTACAACCATTATTATCCATCTTTTTTGTCAAATAGGAAGTGAAGCAATCGCTTGTGCATACGTGTGGGGTACCACCTTTACATAGTGTTTCAATTAATTTTCAACAAAAACATCATTAATGAATAGTTATTATGATATGTTTAATGTTTACATATGAAATTTATCATATATTTATTGATCTTAAATTATAATTTATATATACATTTTTACCTTCTCATCGGTGAAAAATTATTACATCACTCAGGCCTATGTATAGACTTCCACCTCCACAAAATTATGTGATTCATTTTTTAATTATTATTTATATATATAGTAATAAGTATATATTTGATTAAAATATATTATATATATTATATAATAATTATTATTTAACGGTTAAAATTTTCATAACATTCTATCCTTCATTTTAGAAGTGAAAATAATGATTATGTATACATTAGACATACGATCATCATAAATGGTGTAATTAGTTTTTCTATCTCTATCATTCTTTGATGATTATGAATATGTATACAATGAATATGTATAATATATATACTATTATTACAATTTATTATATTATATAACCCTGATAAATATGAGAGGACTAAAACTAATGAACTAAAACTAGAATTAAAAATGATACAATTGTCACTATGAATGTAACACCAGAAGCTTCCATGATACACTTCTTATAAATAATTCAATAGCATCTGATGTACGCAACACAAGTTTCAAGTGCACCAAAACCTATGAAACTACCATTTAAAATATGTTTATGAATATTATTAATAAAATTTTGATTTTTATAAATCCCATAAAATTTTTACAATCATATTTTGTGATTATTAGACAACGTGTAAGGACAAATTGTATTTTTAATATAAAAGAAGTATTTTTCGAAAAATGTAGTTTTCTTTATTTAAGTTGAAAACCATTTTTTATACAATATTTGACATTTTTTTATATACAATTTGATGAAATTTAATTTTTTATTATAATTGGGAAATAAAAATGTATTTTGGATAAATGTTTGTTACTTTTATTATAACATTCATATTTTTATAAATTGTAAAAAATAATAAATTCTAATTGAAAACAACTCTTAACAAGTTTAATTTATAGGGTTAAATTATAAATATAAGTGGTTTTAATGTACAATTAGATTATAGTTTTATCATTTAATAAAATTTAGGTTATCATAAGCATTTTTACATTTTAATGGGACATAAACACGTTCCGATCTATTGATAGTTTTATCTTCTTAAAACCCATCATTTTTGTTTTGACAAGGATAATTAATTTTAAATTATATTATGCCTACTATGAGTTTTGAATTTTAAAAAATAGATTCCATATTTTTAATCAATATAATTAATTTGTGTAAATAGGGAACTATTATTTTTTGGCATTATAAATATTGATATTAGTACTTATTTTATTTACCATGGTCAAAGTGTATATTGGGTAAATAAAGTCAAAAAATAATATTATAATAATATTTGTAACAACTGGGCTCCAACCACTAGATGCCTTGCAAACACATGGTCCCCACCCACATGCCTAAATACGTTATTGGACTAATGACAGTCCCCATAGGCCAACACATGTCCTTTCCAGTGTGTTTTGTCCTCACTCGCACACACCATGGAAAACTTCCCAGGAGGTCACCCATCCTGATCACTACACTAGGCCGAGCATGCTTAACTATGGAGTTCTAACCAGATAGGCTCCCGAAAAGAAAGGTGCTCTTTGTTGACATGAGTCATATCATTAATCATTTCATCCTTTATCTTTCTGGGGTGTTACAATCACCCCACCCCCCCCCCCCCCCCCCTTTAGAGCATAACTTCCTCGTTGTGGGCACTACTTTCAACCCACATAGTGCACCACACTTATGGCTGGGTACCAGATCTAATACAAAATGTAACAATAGGGTCTCGGTGATAGCACATACACTCCTCCTTAACAGGGACGTCGGGTCCTGGCCCGCCAGGTACCAGCAGTTGCCCCCCAGACATGTGGTCCCCCCACTAGGGCCTACCCATGTGCCCGAACGGGTCATCTGGCTAATGAAATTCCCACAGGCCATCACATGCCCTTTCCAGTGTGTTTTGCCCTCACTCACACACCCTGGGAAACTTCCCAGAAGGCCACCCATCATGATCAGTACTCAAAGCCAAAGCACACATAACTGCGGAGATTTAATCAGGCAGGTCCTCAAAAAGGCAGGTGCATCATGTTGACAAGGGTCATATCATTTAGTTATTTAACCCTTTATCTTTCTAGGGTGTTAAAATATTAAAATACTATAAAAAAGTCTAAATCCAATTTGATGTGATATGTTCATCCATGGTCTTGTTTGGGACGACTTCAAGACCCCATGGGGCCACATATGTGTGAAAATGACATTTTATAAAAATAAATTTAATGAATATAAATTTATAACATAATCATGTATCTTCATAATTTTTCTCATACGGGGATATATAAATGATAACTTAATATATAAATAATGATTATAAATATTAAATAATTTATTAATTCATTATCTTTTATTTGTAATTTTTCGAGATAAAATAATTAAATTTAATTATGTCATAATGATGATGCATTGACTGCTTCATTAATAATGGAATCAAATAAATTATTTTATAAATGTTAAAATAAATTTAATTTTGACATTTTGATGTCATCCACGAATTTTTAGAATGATATTGACATCATATCATTGATTTAATTCCATTATTCATAGGAATTAGGTTGTTTTGAATTTTTAGAAATTCTAGTATGAATAGTGTTCAAAATTTATATAATTCATAACATAAAAAATAAAATAATTCATTAAATTATATTAAATTTTTAAAAATATAAAATTTAGATAAATAACATAGATAATTTTTAAAGTGTATCTAATGATCCACTTATGGTTCCTTTGTAATTTTATATTAACTAAATTAATCATATAGTATATTATAACAAGATGACAATGTAAGAGTTAATCTGTAAAATAAAGGGCTAGACAACTAACATAACGATAAAAAAATATTTAAAACATGTCTAAAAATTATTTTATGATGGTTATATTAATAAGAATATTCTTATATTATAAATAAATTATTTATTGACCATTTTCAATCAAAGATGCATTTTTAATAAATTAGTACATCTAAACATTCCTAAAGTGCATCTCCTACCTCTTAAAAATGAGAACCTCCTCAGCCTAATTATTCAAATGTCAACAGCCATTGGTCTTGGCCAAAACCTACCCAAATATCCTCCCAACATCCCTGAATTCATCATAGAGGAAAATAATTTGGTATAAAACCAATATAAGAGTCCTTTTGTTAAAATCCAAATTAGAAACCATAAAATGATGTAATCATTTTATTCCTTCATTCAAGGTTCATTTATTCTTAAAAATCCTCTAACTAAGTTGTTACCATACTAAAATAATATCTCAACAATATAATATATTTTGAGATGTTATAAAGATTAAGTGACAATAGTATTCTTCATTTTATCCATCCTATGAACAACAATACCACCATGCGTGCGTACGTACTACATACCATCTTCATGTCATGGTGTAAATTGATATTCATGTACACATTATTTCTCTGGGTATAAATTTCAATTTAATGGATTGAAATAAAAATAATAAAATCATATTTTTTCTTTTAAAATCATATTCCATCCAATTCTATTGCATTAAACATTATGGAAATGATATTGTCGCTTGTCCGTACGTACAGATTACGGTCTCCACGATGCAATGAGACTCATATCCCATGATCACCATCCATGAATGATTATAAAAATAATATTATTAATAATTATGAAATATATTTCATAATAATTATTATTAGTTTATATATATATACATATATGTCATTAAATTACTTTTATACAATACGAAAATTGAATCAACATTCATGTGTATGTATGTCCTATCATCTCTAGGAATGGTGTATTCTATTTCATTTATTTTTTTATATTTATATATTATATATAAATCATATTATAAGTTAGGGAAGTAATTAAATCATTATCTATGCAATATGATATGTAATATCAACTCAAAGAACATATGACAAACAAGGAGAATATAATCCAAAGTGTTGCATTAACATGGAATTATTAATAAATGAGTAAAATAATGTCATAAAAGAATCATATAGGACATCATAAATATTATTATGATTATAATATATGTTTATAATTTTTTTAAAAACATTATAAATTTGTTTCGGACAAGTGGTGAGAGTATCATGCATAAGTTTATACTTAATATCACAATCTCATTTTAATTCTAGGTTTTTGATGTGTAAGTATCTACTAGCATATCTTTATCTTCCATGTACAAGTTTTACAAAATTATTTTCATGAAATGAATTACTATAATCCTATGGATGTTTAAATTAAATTTTACCCAGGATTGAAATTTTATAAAATGTTTCAAAAAGAATATTTTGGTCATTTTCCAAAAGTGGTACTTAATGACCTTTTCAAAAAATTAAGAAAAAATTATTTTTTAAATTATATGGTGTGAAAGTCTGTTTTACGTCATTATGTCACCATAGAATTTTTAACCATACCTTACATGTTTAATATGGTGTTTTCAAAAGAAATGTTTTATTTTAAAATTTCACATATCTTATAATTTTTAATGTAAAAGGTATATTTTTCATTAATGTGATTTAATGAATTTATAAAAACAATTCATCTATCTCAACATCATTTAAAGATTTAATGCCTTTTGGAAGTTGATTTATTATGATACATTCTTACATATTGTATTTATTGTTTTTTGATATGTTTGACAATGGATGTGCTATTTTTATACAATTCATGATATATAGTTAATGTATTTACTTTTCATATGCTAGTTTTAATACCAATGTTTATGTTATGATTCAACGTTTTCATATGAGAAATGCATTGGAAATAGTAAGTGAAATATGGGGCCGAATATATCCCCTCTATTCATCATTATGTATCATGATACAAACTACTATCTTGGAATAAGGCCATAATATAGTATTTGTGAATGGTCTTAGCATAATTCCATGACGTAGTAGTGATTATGTCCGACATTATGTAGTACCTCATTATAAAATTAGTAATTAAATTTTATTATTAGACTAGTAGAATATCAATATTCATGTTTATATGGTAATGTTTGATTTAGTTTTTCCATATTATTTTCAAATTTATTTTTTAAAAATTTTCTAGTTTTTATTATACGACATTCCTTAAAATATTATATCTAACGATGAATTATTTACCCTTACTAGGCAATATAGATCACCAATTTCTTATGATTTATTTTTCCAGGATGGAAAGAAGTTTATTATAATTGATATTAATGGTTAATATAAGGAATTATTTCATTTTTAAAGGATTATTTATGTTGTGTTATATGTTATAATCTGTGATGTATTTTTTATGTATGTAATATATCTTCCAATAAAGCTAAACTAATCGGTGCTTCAGGACTTGATTTATTGTAATCATTCCAATGTATTAAAATAATTCACTAGCTTTCGGTAAATAGGGTCTGAGAATTATAGTTAGTATAATAGTATGGTTATCCACATCCTTGGAAATATATTTATAAAACTATGATTAGGGATCATAACCCTAAGATAAAATTTGAGGATAAGTATTGAAGAGAATACTAGAATTTTAAAACAATGATTATGTTGGTATTCCTATGAAATACATCACTATCTAGATACTACATATGGATGTAGTTCTATTACATATGTACCTAGGGTTGAAAACACTTACATGGTGTTCCATGCATAACTCGGGTTAACCTTGTACACGACAACATGCCTTACATAACACCATGTTTTGAATTGTCAGTTATGATTCATAAAGTAATCTAATTTATTCAGTTGTTTAGAAATGGTTCCAAGTGTATGAAATTGAAATTGAATCAACACAAATAATATATTTAGGTATTTACTTCATATTAAAGATAATAATATGGGTGGTGGTGACACAACTGGTACCAAACAACTTATAACCATACTGTAATAGCGGACTATGATTATGAACAATAACCATATCCATTCGTAGAATCCTAGTCGACAACGTGAAGGATAAATGTTATACCATTCCATAAGAAAAAATCTTCCAACAATCAATGGTACTACAAATAATATGGTAAATTATTAGAGGATACATTCCTTCGAGAAAATGTTTCTTTCATTGGTATGTTACGAAAGGGAAGGGGTTATCATGGTAGTGTATCATCACTCAGGAGATGTGAATGAATGGAGTTCCTTAATTCCAAACATGATGATGATGTTGAAGTGGAAAATATGAAATGTATAGAGTTTTAAAAAATTCTATTGAATTACATTCCTCGTGATCAATGACCTAATATGGAATACCAATTTCACAAAATAAAAAAGGATTATAAGAATGTGGAAATGTATGTGGCTTACATTACAAGGTTATAAAGACATGCTAGAGAATACATACATAACCCATGAAGTAATATTGTTAGATTACTTGATGGCTTAAAACCATTCCTCTGATGGGTAATAGTCTCACAGACCTTTTAATATAATAAAGATATAGTATCATGTACTACAAAGACAAAAAAAAATAATTCTCTATGCCTTATGACATTGAAGTAATGCATGAAAAGAAGAGAATAGTGGATAAAGAGATATATCCGTGGTAAAAGGAAAAAATTATTTTTACATATGTGATAATTGTTGGAAGAAACACCATGGTACATTCCTAAAAGGATTGGGATTTTTTAAAAAATGTGGAGAAAAAATAACCAGGATCATGATTGTAAGGGAATGAATGAACCCGTGTAATGTTATAATTGGACTAATATAGAAAATTATGAAAACGATTGTCCAAAGCATCAAGGGTATATAGATCCGAAAAAAATGGTTCATGGTAAATCTTATGTTGTCACTACAGTCGAGTGAAATAATTAATGTAGTTGTGTTTTTGGATTTATAAATTATATTATGGTTGTAAAAAAAATGTGATATATCTAAGGATTTTATTATAGTAATTTCTTTTTCATTATGGGTTTAATATGATTAAGTTATTCATATATTTATTATTTGAGAATTAGAGAATCATTACGTTGTTAGCAGAATCATATATTACAATTTATTTTCGAAATGTAGATATGTTTTAGAAGGAGATTAGACAGCAGTATTTTGGATAACACTAAAAAATTTTAATGGATGATATAGAACATTGGATAGTGTTGTTTAAGAATTTTTTTAATGTTATAATACTATTGTTTAAGAATAAAACGTCATTCAGGTCAGGCGATAAACCATCATGCCTGACAAAGCTACATGAATCAAATCCACAACTGAAGTAAAATAAGGCTTTATCACCTACCACTAATTTAAACGACGTCCCTGGTTATTAAAAACTATTTTTCTTCATTTAAATTGTATATTTTTATACTATTAACCATATATAATTGACATAAATAGATTATTTTTTTAGTTTTATATTTTGATTAGAAATATTGTTTTTTAGTGGGAATTACATAAAGGATGAAACTCTACATGTAAATTAAGTATGGTTCATTGTGTACTTAGTTAATTAATTTAATAACTTCTACATCACTAGGTAAAAGATAATAATAATAATAATAATTTCTTAGTACTTTATTTTGTTATTAATCAAATGGTCTCTTAGATCATCCCAGATTTATAGATTTCTTATTGTTAACTTTATCATAATAATATTCCCTATCATTCTCCAACATAACATGATGGTTATATTTCTCTTCCATATCCATGTTTCTCTACCAGGAACCCTATTATTTATTAATTCTAAAAACTTTCATTGGTATCTTTCTTTATTTTATAATACAGGTCTCATTAATTATTTTTACAATGTGTGGTCTCATCTATGATATTTTGAAATTTCAACACCATAGTTTTCAATCTTGTGTTTAAATTGTGAGGATTCAATTTATTGAAGGAGGGGATAATGTAAAACCCAAAGAATCCATGATACTCTTCTTCATATTAATTAAATAGTGTGATACGTAAGCAACACCAAGTTCAAACACACCACGACCTGTAAAACTAGTCATTTAAACAATAGTTATGAATAGTATTAACTAAAATTTTAAATTTTATATATTCCATATAAAATTAACATTAATATTTTGTATTTATTACACATAATAAAAGGGAAAATTCAATTGTTTAAATAAAATAATTATTTTAAAAAAATGTATTTTTTCCATTTTATACTACAGAATCCTCATTAAATCCAATATTTGACACTTTTATATATTCATTTTTATGAAATTAGATTCTTATTAATAATTGGGGAATAATAATTTTGTTTATATAATTGTGTGGTACTTTTCTAATAAATTTCATATTTTGATGAATAGTGAAAAATAATAAATTCTCATTGAAAATAGTTCTTTTAATCAAAAAATTAATTGTGATATATTTTACATGAGGGGTATTTAAAAGAATAATTAGATTTTAATTTTATAATTTAATATAATATAGTTCAATAGATGAATTTTTTATATTAAATTGGACATAAACTCATATCAATCTTCACATAGTTGTAACTTCATAAAACCTAATTTTTGGGATTTGACTACGAGAATTAATTTTAAATTAATTTATTCCAACTCTATGTTTTGAATTTGGAAAATGGATTCCATTTTAGGAATCATATGGAATAAATTTTCTAAATAGGTAGCTTTTATTTTTGGTCAATATGTGTAAAGACCCGTAAATTTTAGGAAATTGTTTTTCTTATATTCTATGGGATTTTATGAGTAAGCAGTTTCTGACGGCACCTGATTCCGAGGCCCGGTGTGCCCGGAATAATTTTCCGAAGTTTAGCTTGGGTACGTTCAGTGAACGAACGAGCGAGTTTTTTTTATCTTTTGAATCGGTGCTCAAAATTGAAATTTGAGGGCACTGATGAAACCGCAATGCCTGTAATTTCTTAAGAATACCTTTACTGGAGTTTTTTTTACTCGGGAGGAGTTGTTAAAAATTAGAGAATTAAATGTTAGGTAGAATAAATTGTGTGCAAATATATATTACCCCTGGTAGTTTAATTCTCTAATGGGAAGTTGTTGGTGGGGCCCACAACCACCCAACTTCCCATGTGAGGTTATGAGGGCAGTGGGGCCCACACGAGCCCCCATCCTCTCATATTCCCTAAGACTTCTATTATCCCTCTTATGTGTGTAACCCTTTAATTTGTGACCTTCCCTCTCCCCACATTTATAAAATGCCAACTGTTTAATTTAATTAAGTGAGTTATGTATTTTGAAATATGTAATTTTGAAACGCATGACTTAATATAATAAAATGAGATGGATCTTATTTTATTAGGTTGGATTGTGGTGTAAGGGGATTTGTAGGAGAATACTCTAAGTCTAAAGAACTTCATATTTTTCGCGAAGAACGCCAAGACTTCGACAAAGAACGTTGTCACTATGTGGAGTGATCGACGCGCCGTCTTTTCTAATATCCACAGCCAGTGTGTGATGCCTTTCTTAATGAATGACGACGCGCCCTCTTTGAATCTTCTTCTCGCATCAAAGGAAGGGATACACCGCTCCTCTGTGGATGTTCTCCATCAACATATACGAAGCTTCACCTCGCGGCTCCGTTTCCCGTGACGATCGTCGTTCGAAAACATCTTCGAGGTAGGGGTTGAGTTCAAATTTAATCAATTAAATTTGCGCTTTGTTTGTCAATGAGATTACTCATCATTTGGCCGCCTATTATCAATATAACAGGAGGAGGTCGGACCGAACAATCATGACCAACCCTCCTCCCCTTTGTTGTTGAATTTCTTCATGGTTTAGAATGGAGGTGGCGCGGTGAAACTGCACCGCACGGGAACGAGGGAACCGCCGCCGGAGCGGGCCGCAGCGAAGGACCGCAGCACCATCGCACAGCGCAGGTGAATCCAAAGAATGTCGCGGCCATGGATGGGACGTGGTGGAGGGGCACGACACCGTCGTGCTGCACCGGAGCACGAGGATGTCGCGGTCGGGGCGGGTCGTGGCAGAGGGGCGCAACGCCGTCGTGCTGCGCCGGCTAAAGAGGAGCTGCCGCTATGACCACGACGGTTCGATAGAGGTGGCCGAGCTCGGCCGGCCGCTAACACCAGCAGGAGGTGGAACCAGCGGGTCCCGCGAAAGCCACACCAGTCTGCCAACATGGTCGGTCGTTTCCGGAAGACCGGGGGTTGTAACCCCCGGTGGCAGGGAACAGCGGGCCCCTCCACGTGGGGGCCGCCATTCAAAAATTAGTGGGTAGGTCCCCCCCCCCCCATCCGCATCCTCTTAGCACGCGGGAACCCGTAATGGGCCGAACCGGACACGCCGGGCCGGTCCTCCCGGGCCGGGCCGGGCCACCCACGCCAGGTCGGGCCGACCGCACCGGGCCGAGACGCTCGCGCCGGGCTGGGCCGCCTGCACTCTATCGGACCTCTGCGTCGGGCTGGGCCTCACCGGCTGGGCCCGACCCCACCTGCCTGGCCAGGTCGCACCCAACCTGGCCCGACCCGGACCCGGTTTGGGTCGACCCGGTTCGGGACGACCCAGGGGGTATTGGGTCGGGTCGGACCGGGCCCAAACCCCGTGTTTCAATAAAAATCCGTTCAATCACTCATAACATGGGTTACATACCCTCGATCGATGCACCGTCAGTTTCCTAGAGATCCTTGGATCGATATGGTCGTGTCTGTTTATTACACTCAAGGTTTTGTAAAACTATGGGTATGGCCGGGTTGGGTCGAACACGAAACAAACCGGGCCCTCGGAGTGGAAATGCTTATAACTTGAGCTACGGACGTCTGATTGACATGCTGTCAACATTTTTGGATTCATCTTAGTGAGAGGGTTATTTTGTATTAATCTTCTCAAGGTTTGGACGCACTTGGAGTACGGTTGGGTTGGTTTAATCATAAAAACCAATCGGGCCGCTTGGACGAAAAAGCCAATAACTCTCAAACCAGGGCGTCTGATTGACGCGTCGTCTGTCACGTTGAGTTCCTTTTGACGTGGCGGAACTTTGGGAAACATAAACTCTGAACTATGTGTCAGTTGATATATTGACCCCCTTGGCTAATGGAGCAGACCATCCCGGAATCGAGCATGTTGTTTGCGGGAACCCTAGAGCTGGCTGTGACTGCGACGACAGTGACGACTGTACTAGAATCCTATTTGGGTTCAGCAAGAATGAAGACAATACTATAATCCTACATGGGGTCGACAGCGATGATGATTGTACTTGGATCCTCCATGGATTCGACAGCAACGACGATCGTACTGGGATCCTTCATGGGTTCGACGACGATGACTATTGTTCTTGTATCCTATGTGGGTCCGACAATATTTGACTACACTTCTTGTATCCTATGTGGGTTTGGAAGTATTTGACTATGTACTTGTATCCTATGTGGGTCTGGCAGAGTAGCTGGTCTTGTATCCTGTGTGGGTCTGACAGATTAGCTGGTCTTGTATCCTCTATGCGTCCGACAGCTTAGATGAATCAGTGGCTATATCTGATCATCTATATCATCCTATGAAATGTATACCTGTGTGAGCTGAGTCTTGAATTTCAATAAATATCTTCGATGTGATTGACATGATATCCTATGTGGACTGAGTTATGATTTCCTGTGTGGAATGAGTTGTGAATTGCTTTGTGGAATGGGTTATGTTTTCCTGTGTGGACTAGATTGTACTTGGGCTTGTCTACTGGAGCTGATCTAGAATTGATGACTTATGTATATGTATGGGAATATACCTAAGTAGAGTAGGTTGTTACTTCGTGATTGTAACTTTCTTTTGCAGTTTATCCTTCGTGGATTATGGGAGACCTTTTCGGGTCACGGTGTCCCTACTGAGTAGCGTATACTCACCCCTGCATGAGCTATGCCCACACTACGTTGTGTTAGTTTCATACAATGGACAATGCTGATCATGGTGGGAGCTCTTGGAGTTGGACGGTACCTGGAGGTGGATCACTGGACGAGACTTACATGGAGCGGACAACCGGAGCCGAGGAGCCGAGGAGACTATCTATACCTACCTATCAGGTGGGGTTTCCAAGGGATGGCTCAGACTCATTGCTTTACTTTTCAGTTGTTGTAATTTAATTTCATTTGTACTTTTCTATCAGTTGGGTTTGTATTCTGGCCCATTTACCTTCCATCACATACTTTGGTACTTATTTTACGTAGTGTTTACTTCATCTTGCGTAATCTATGGTGTTTGTTTACTTTATAAAGGCAATGCCTTCCCTATTATCGGGATTTACACCTTTGGTGCAAGTCTCCAGCCCCTAGCCTTCGAAGGCTGGCTTGGGGTAGTCATGACACGGGTCCTTAGGACGGTTCATGAAAATTGGTATCAGAGGAGTTCAGTTTTACCGCAGAACTCAGGACTCTGATCATTATTCTATGTAAAGCAATAATGTTAAATGTATTGAGTGTGGTTATCAGTCCAGGGATTCCTCTTTTGGTGCGGTGGCCGATGTATCCATACATCAGGACCCTGACTTCTGATTTCAGATTCAATGCACAAAAACATTGATTGCATGTGTGTTTCAATGTTTTCTTATTGATTACTTGTGTCACCTCACGAGGTATAATGTGTTAACCGTGGCACACCTGATTCTATTCAGGATGGCCCCACGACGGTAGCCAGCTAGGGTTCCGATCGTTGTACGAGATGACAGCTTACTGAGAGATGAGGCCTCAGTGCAGGGCCCCATTACAACGGAGCCAACGGCAGTACCTCTACCCGCCGAGCCACCGATGCCACCTGCCCCAAAAATTGAGATTGCATGTCGCCTGTGTGAACCGCACGAGTTTCAGAATTAGAGATCGCCCAGGTTCCACGGGGAGAGGGACCCTCAGGTAGCCGAGGATTGGATGGAGGTTTTTCTATGAGTTTTCAGGTTTGTAGCAACACCATCTGACCTCATGGTGATCCTTGCAGCGAGTCTCCTGCATGCGGTAGTAGGTAGATAGTGGAGCGTGATGCTCCAGTTGCACGATGAGGCATCACTTCTTTAGACGGATTTTGAGAGCCTCTCCTGCTCGGAGTTCATTCTAGCCACCCTCCATACGGTGCGAATCTAGGAGCTACTACAGCTGTGGTAGGGAAGCATGACTGTGGCCCAATACACAGTCAGGTTTACCGATCTCTCATGCTACTCCACAGACATGGTACGTGACCCATTCTTTCGGGCTAGGACCTTCGACCAGGGACTGAGGAATGAGATCATGTCTTTGACTATCTCCTATAGCATACCGACGCATGCACGATTACTAGAGTGAGCACTTATTGTAGAGAGCTTTCTAGATGAGCCTACACCAGTAGCGAGACCTACCGCAGGGCGGTACGTACCAGAGTCTT
Organism: Viscum album; assembly: GCA_963277665.1. Classification (NCBI taxonomy): domain Eukaryota; kingdom Viridiplantae; phylum Streptophyta; class Magnoliopsida; order Santalales; family Viscaceae; genus Viscum; species Viscum album. The sequence continues at coordinate 838,344,109 of OY728138.1, forward strand.
CTGCAGCTGGCAGTCGACAGTTGTAACATGGGTCCAAGCAGACCGGACCATCAAGAAGACGACCTCAGGATACTGGCTCGGAGGTGTGAGGAACACACAGCATAGCCAGTTATACGAGAGGCAGTCAGTGCTATGCATGCGGCGGGCAGGGGAACATGGCTCGTGACTTCACAACCCTCCATGTAGGGGAGCAGCAGATGGTTGAGGGACCACCCAAGTAGAGAAAGAGGTTCGACCGTGGCGGTTCGCAGGGAGCAGGCAGAGGGGGCCGATGAGATGGTCAAGCGGCAGGTGGTGGACTACGATTTGAGGCTCTACCACCACCACCACCAGGAGGTCCACCCCTACCAGAATGGAGAGCACATCTTCAGGCAGCTGAAGCTTATGATAATGGAGCTCTGGAGGCAGGTGGACAAGTGTGGGACTAGCTCCAGGCATGGAGGCCTTTGTCCATAATTCTTCTATATTTTCTAACTTCATTGTATGTGTTTATTTGTGTCCTTTCACTTTGAGTTGAAGTAATAAAAGACACTTGCAATAGTAATGTTTTCTGTCTTGTATTTTGTATGAAAATACTAAGAGGTTTCGGTTAAAAATCGTTTAATTGACCCTTACATATGATATTCCTACTGGAGAAGACCCAATGACCACACACTGATGCCGACAGTGTGACTCAACCCTTAGAGGTGAGGTTAATAGTTGGATCTCTTGGTAGTAGCGTCGAGGCCTTTCGATGCCATCCATGGAATGAATTACAACCGTTCTTGTCGGGATTGAGTGCATTAGGTAAGGAATGTGGATCATCTAGGGGATTAGACTGGATTTCACTTTTCGGAAATGGAGAAATCTTTGCATATTTCTAGAACGTTGACGAGAAAGGGGCAACCCTTCATGTGGTCTGAATGATGTCAGTAGAGCTTCCAGGAGCTGAGACAGACACTGACCACTGCTTTTTCGGCTACTAGAGAAGGGAGTAGGATACGTAGTCTACTGCGATGCATCAGGGACCAGACTCAGGTGTGTTCTAATGTAGGAGCGGGAAGTGATCACCTATGGATCACGACAGTTGAGGCAGCATGAGAAGAACTATGCTACCCATGGCCTGGAGTTAGCAGCAGTGGTCTTCTCTTTGAAGATGTGGCGAAACTACATGATGGGAGAGTGCTTTGTAGTCTACTCTGACCACCATAGTCTCAGGTACATCTTCTCACATAAGGACCTGAACCTGAGACAGCGACGATGGATCGAGTTCCTCCAGGACAATGACTTTGAGATAGTTTATACTACTATAATGGGGAACATATTAGACAATTCTATCAGCAGCAGTACAAGCATTCAACTACATGGAGAGGAGATAGAGCAGCTAGCCACTTTCCAGATATCCTTCATGGATAGTGATGGGGCAGCCATTCTTCAGTCGCTCATAGTCACACATCCACTTCTTCAGCGGGTCAGAGAGGCATAGCATGGGGACGTTGACTAGGAGATGCGACATGCACATATTTCCACATGAAAGGAAGATGATGGATTCTCATTAAGAGGAGAGCATGTCGTCCATTACAAAGGATGTAAAATGGTACATGCTGCATTATAGGAGGAGGTAATGAGAGAGTTTCACACTTCCCCTTTATCGGTACATCCAGGATTGGTGATGATATACGAGGATCTCAGACGATAGCCTTGGTGGCCGGGTATAAAGAAGGTTGTGGCAGAGTTCGTTTCTTGATGCCTCACCTTCCAGGAGGTGAAGGCGGATCACAAGGTACCATCATGCTTGGTACAGCCCTTGGAGGTCCTGGAGTGGATGTGGGATGGGATATATATGGATTTCGTAACTGGACTTCCACGTACTTCTAGAGGACATGACTCTATCTGGGTGATTGACGATCGACTCACTTAGTCGGCTAACTTCTTACCCATCAGAGAGAAGGGCTCACTAGAGAAGAAGGGGATGCCTCTACGATTAGGAAATCATACAACTTCATGGTGTGCCATCATCTATCTTCTCCGATCGAGATGCTCGTTTTACATCCCGGTTTTGGAAGGGGTTTCAGGAGGCATTCGTGATGCAGCTACGCCTGAGCACCTCTTTTCACCCTTAGACAGATAGTCAGACGGAGAGGACCATTCAGACTCTCGAGGACTTTCTCCATTCATGTGTCATTGAATTTGGTCGCAACTGGGAGGATCACCTACCTTTGGTGGATTTTGCGTACAATAACAACTACCACTCCACCATCGGGATGGCACTATACGAGGAATTGTACAACTGACCTTGCAGTTCACATCTGTGCTGGACAGACCCTGGGGAGGCAGCACTTGTGTGACTAGAGATGGTCCAATCTATGATAGAGATGGTCCAGGTCATCCAAGAGTAGATGAGGACAGCTCAGAGCTAACAGAAATCTTATAATAATAGGAGGCAGAGACCACTGGAGTTCGAGGATGGCGACCACGTTTTATTACGGGTCTCACCTCGGTGTGGATTACAGAGATTTGGCTAGGGCGGAAAGTTATCTCCGTGCTTCATCAGACCATTCCAGGTTCTCAGGGGGATTGGTGAGGTGGCTTATCCCTTGTCTTTTCCACCTCAGTTGCACCGAGTTCTCGACGTCTTCCACATATCTCAGCTGAGGAGATACATGCATGACTCGACACATATCATCGACCATGGGGAGTTGGACATCGATCATGGGGTGACTATTGCAGAGGTCCCAATAGAGATTGATGATAGATAGGAATGTGGGTGATCGATTCCTCTAGTGCGCATCAGGTGGTAGCACGAGAACCTCTACGAGAGCACTTGGGAGAAGGAGTCTCAGATGTGTGCACAATACCCTCATTTTTTCCCCTAGTTTGTGTTGTATCATTATGTGGATGTAAATCCCTGAGGTGGGAGTAATGTAAAGACGATTAAATTTCTAGGAATTTTTTTCGTAAATTATTTGAGATTTTACGAGTATGTTGTTTCTGACGGAACCTGATTCCGAGGGCCGGTGTGCCTGGAATCATTTTCCAAAGTTTATCTTGGGTACGTTCAGTGAACGAACGAGCGTGTTTTTATAACTTTTTTACCGGTGCTCAGAATTGAAATATGAGGGCTCCGATGAAACCGCAACGCCGGTAATTACTTATTAAGACCTTTAAAGGAGTTGCGTTTTCTCGGGATGAGTTGTTAAAAAATAGATAATTAAATGTTAGGTAAAATAAATTGTTTGCAAATTTATTTTACCCATGGTAGTTTAATTATCTCATGGGAAGTTGTTGGTGGGGCCCACAACCACCCAACATCCCATGTGAGGTAATGATGGTGGTGGGGCCCACATGATCCCCCATCATATCATTTTCTGTAACTCCTCTAATCTCCCTCTTAAGTGTGTAACCCTTTAATATGTGACCTTCTCTCTCCCCGCATTTATACAATGCCAACTCTTTAATTAAATTAAGTGGGTTATGTATTTGGAAAATTTGTAATTTTGAAAGGCATGACATAAGATAATAAAATGAGAGGGATAATATTCTATTAGGTTGTCTTGTGGTGTAAGGGGAATGGGAGGAGAAAACTCTAAGTCTGAAGAACTTCATCTTCTTCTCGAAGAACGCCGAGACTTCGATGAATAATGCCATCCCCACAAGGAGAGATAGAAGTGTCGTCTCCTCTCCTCTCCATAGCTGGTTTGGGACGCCTTTCCCGAAGAATGATGACGCACCCTCTTTTGATCTACTTCCCGTGTCAAAGGAAGGGAGATGCCGCTCCTCCTCGGACGATCTCCATCAACATATAAAAGCGTCACCTCACGACGCTGTTTCCCGCGATGATCATCGTTCGAAAACATCTTCGAGATTGGGGTTAAGATGAAATTTAATCAATTAAATTAACGCTTTGATTGTCAATGAGATTACTCATTATTTGGCCACCTGTTATCAATATAACAGGAGGAGGTCGGACCGCACAAACACGACTGACCCTCCTCCCCTTTTGTTGTAGAATTTTTTTGTGGATTGGAATGGAGGCGGCACGGTGCAATGGCACCGTGCGGGAATGAAGGAACCGTAGCCGGAGCAGGCCGCAACGAATGAGTCTGGCACCGTCGCGCTGAGCCGGTGAATCCAAAGGAAGCTGTAACCAAGGACATGCCACGACGGAGGGGCGTGACACCGTCACACCGCGCTGGCTGATGAGGAGCCATGGTGGTTTGACAGAGGTGGACGGGCATGGCCGGCCACCGACACCAGCAGGAGGCGGGATAGGCTGGTCCCGCGGCAGCCACACCGGCCGGCCAACATGGCCGGCCCTTTCTGGAAGACCGGGGGTTGTAACCCTCAGTGGCAGGAAAGGGTGGGCCCCAACATGTGGGGTACACTATTCAAAAACAAGGGGGCAGCCCCCCCACTCCTTTCTGTGCCCGCTCAGTGCGCGGGTGCCCGCACATGGTCAGGCCGCCCGCATCGGGCCGGGCCGCCCGCGCCAGGCCGGACCCCCACGCGGGGTCGGGCCGTACGGGATGGGACGGGTCACGCTAGCCGGGATGGGCCCCGCCCAACCGGGCCCGACCCAATCCTGGGTCGGGTAGACCCGGTTCGGGCCAACCCAGGGGAATTGGGTTGGGTCGGAACGGGCCCAAACCCCTATTTCCGGACAAATCCGTTAAAATGCTCATAACATGGGCTACAGACCTCAGATGGATTCACCGTCTGTTGCATAGTGATACATGGATCAAGGTGGTCGTTTCGGAATATTACAGTCACGGTTTCGAAAAACTTTGGGTATGACCGGGTTGGTTCGAACACGAAACCAACCGGGCCCTCGGAGCGGAAACACTTATAACTTGAGCTCCAGCCATCTGATTGACATGCCATTGACATTGTTGTTTTCCTCTTAGTGAGACGATTCTTTTGGATTACTCTTCTCGAGATTTGGACGCAGCTGGAGTACAGTCGGGTAGGTTTTAGATTAAAATCCAACCAGTCCCCTGGGACGAAAAAGCCAATAAATCTTAGACCGGGCATTCAATAGACACGTTGTCTGTCACGTTGAGTTCATTTTGATGAGACAGAACTTTGGGATACATCATCTCTGGACTATGTGTCAGTTGATGTATCGACCCCCTTGGCTCGTGGAGCGGACCATCCTGGAATCGAGCATGCTGTGTGCGGGAACCCTAGAGCTGGTTGCGACTCCGATGACGATGACGACTGTTCTAGAATCCTATGTCGGTTCGGTTGTGATAACAACTGTTCTAGATTCCTACGTGGGTTCGGCAGCGATGAAAATTGTACTTGGATCCTCTATGGGTTCGTCAGCGACGAATTCCGTACTGGGATCCTCCGTGGGTTCGACAATGATGTCTACTGTTCTTGTATCCTCTGTGGTTCCGGTAATATTTAGCTACTGTTCTTGTATCCTATGTGTGTCCAGAAGTATTTGACTCTGTACTTGTATCCTATGTGGGTCCGGCAGAGTAGGTGGTCTTGTATCCTGTGTGGGTCTGACAACATAATTGGTCTTGTATCCTATGTGGGTCCGACAACTTAGATGAATCAGTGGCTATATCTGATCATCTCTATCATCTTACGAAATGTATACATTTGTGAGATGAGTCTTGACTTTCAATCATTATCTTTGATGTGATTGACTTGATATCCTCTGTGGATTTAGTTATGCTTTCTTGTGTGGAATGGGATGTGAATTCCTATGTGGAATGGGTTATGTTTTCTTGTGTGGATTGGATTGTACTTGGGCTTGTGTGGTGGAGCCGATATGGAATTGATGACTTAGTTATATGTATGGGCTTATACCTAAGTAGAGTTTGTTGTTACTTCATGATTGTAACGTTCCATTATGGTTTATCCTTCGTGGATTCTGGGAGACCTTTGGGGGTCTCAGGGTATCTACTGAGTATCATACACTAACCCCTGCACGGGAAATGACTGTAGTACGTTGTGTTGGTTGTAGACAATGGATAGTGTTGATCGAGGTGGGAGCTCATGAATATGGATGGTACCTGGAGGTGGATCATTGGACGTGACATACACTGAGCGGACATCCAGTACTGAGGAGCATAGGAGACTATATGTACCTACCCATCAGGTGGGGTTTCCAGGGTCAGCTCAGACTCGTTGCTTTACTTTTTAGTTTATGTACTTTCATTTCAGTTGTACTTTACTTTTAGTTGGGTTTTTATTCTGGCCCATTTACCTTCCATCACTTACTTTGTTACTCAGTTTACTTAGATTTTACTTCATCTTGAATACTTTTTGGTGTTTTTTTACTTTTTAAAGGAAATTTCTTCCCTATTATCGGGATTTACGCCTTTGGTGCTAGTCGCCTTCCCCTGTCCTATGGAATGCGGGCATGGGGTAGTCACGGCACGGGCCCTGAGGACGGTTCATGACAATATGAATAGTAACATCATTAATTATTTTATTTACCATGTCAAATACGTAAATCTATTAAATAAAGGAAAAAATAATCTAAAAAGAATTTTAAAACACCTTAACACATTTTCAAATCCTATTAAATGTAATATGTTCGATTATTGACTTTCATGGGTATATCTAAGGACCCCATGGAGCCGCATGGGTGTGAAAAAGATCTTTTATAAAAATTAATATCATGTATAGAAAAATAAAACATTAACATGTATCTATCTATAAAAAAAATATATGGGGTTATATAATATATTATGTTGACTATAAATAGTAATTAGAAATATAAAATGATTTCCTATAGCATGATACATTATTTTTAATTTCAATAGGTAAAATAAATATGTTCAATTATGAAATAATGATGATTTAGTGTTTACTTCAATAATATTGAATTCAAATAGATGATATTATAAATGTTAAAATAAATGTAATTCCATCATTTTGATGTCTTCCACGAAAATTATATGATATTGTCATATTATATTTTAGTTAATTTCTTAGGTCTAAGGAATCAGGTTGTTATGAATTTGTAAAATGTCAAGTATGATTATTTTCCAAAATTGAAATAATTGAACTCAAAAAACATAAATTAGGTTATTAAATGATTTTAAATTCCTAATAATCTATGACTAAATATTATTAGATTATATTTATTAGAACTAAAATCATCTTATCATAGAATTAAATTATTTGTGGACAATTTTTAATCAAAATAGTATTTATAATAAATTAGTATTTCAAGGCATTCCTAAGGTGCCCCTTCTCCCTCTTATAAAAAGGATCCACCTTTACCCACTTATTCTCATAACCAAAGCCATTGGGATCCTCCAACCCCAATCCAAATCACCTCCCAACGCCTCACACATCATCCTATAGTTCAAAATTTTAGCATTAATCCATCTTATGGATTCATTTTTTGCAATGGAAAATGAGACACATGAGGAAGAGGTAATCGTTTTATCCCCTCATTCAATGTTAATTTCTTCTTCTACTTCTTCTATATAATTTTTTACCATACTAAAATAATAACTATAACTAATAAAATATGATAAGATTTCGTTTATGATTATGGTACAACCATATTAACTTTTTTACCCATCCTATGAAAATAATACAACCATCTGTGAATATGTACTCCTTAACGTCTCCACACCGTGGTGTAAATTGACTTTCATGTACACAATATTTATACTGATATAAATATTAATGTAATTGACTTAAATAATTTCATAAAAGGATAATATAAAGTCATAGAAGATTCATATATTATTTGATAAATACAATTATTACTCTTATATATGTTAAGAATATGTTTAAACACATTAAACTTGTGATTCAGACATGTACTGAGAGTATTGGACTTTAGGTAAATGTTTATCTCACAATGTCATTATTATTCGAGGTTGTTGATGTGTAATAATATTTTGGGAAGTATTTATGATCCATGTACAGGATTTTGATATCTTTTTTTAAAAAATGTTTTACTATAATCCCATGGATGTTTAATGTAATTTTTAACCATTTATCATTTTTTATATAAAGTTTCAAAAAAAATTATTTTGGTTGTTTTCCTAACGAGGTACATTATATACTTCTCAAAAAATTTAGGAATGATCTTTTTTCATCTTATACTATTTGAACAACTATTTTATTTTGTTATGTCTTCATATCATTTTTAATATCCCCTTATATGTTTAGAAGGTTATTTCCAAATGAAATTTTTTATTTTAATATTTCCGAGATTTTAAATATTTTAAAGTAAAAGTTATATTTTACATTAATATGTTTAATGAAATTTAAAATTATTTTCATCTATGTCAATATCCATAGGTGGATTTTATGATTGTTTGAAGTTGATTTATTATGATACAATCTTTCATCTTTTATGGAATTTTTTTTATAATTTTAATATTTGATTTTCTATTTTCATTACATCCATGGTTAAATGTTAAAATATTAACAATTTGAATGCTTATTTTAATATTAATGTTAACGTTATTTTTCAACCTTTTAATATGAGGAATTAATAGCATATAGTAAGTAATGGGAATGGATGGTAATAGACCGTCAATGTATCAGTAGGTATCCGGAGAAAAACTAGTGTCTAGGCACAAGGCCTTGACATAATATTTTTGAATGGTCTTCGTACATGTCCTTGAATTAGTACTTATTATGTCTGGCTTTATGCATTCCCTCATTATGAAATTAGTTATAACATCTATTTATTTGACTAGTAAAATGTCCATGTTTAGGTTTATATGGTAATATTTTGTTTATTTTTTCATTATTATGTTCATGTGCATGTTTTCAATGGTTTTTGTTTTAAATATATATCTGGCCTTACAATATAATAGCTTCTGCTGAATTATTTACCCGTATTGGGAACCTGAGCTCACCAATTTCTTATTTTTATTTTCCCATGATTACAAGAAGTGTATTATGACTAATATTTAGGAATTATCTGTGGAATAATGGATTTCTCAGATTATTATTTATGTTCGGTTGTTTAGTGTATCATTCATTTATGTAATATATTTTCCAAAAAAACTAAACTGATCGGTTCTTCGGGACATGATTCCATGTAATCAAGCCAATGTATTAAAACTATGCACTAACACTAGATAATAAGGGTCTGAGTGTCACATGAAAACATATATTTTAATACAGATAAATTAATATATGGGTTTTGAAATGATATAAGTGGATCATATATGAAATTATAAGTATTTATATTATACTTCTATAGAATTATATTAAATGATTATTTATTTTATATTTGGTTAATATGACTTTTGATTAAATCAAACAAGTAGTAAGGTTTTAATTCAAAATCCTAACATTATTAATTACTATTTATGTTGAAGTCTCTGTTGGTGGAATTATAAGGTATTTCAATCATATAACCAATATATTTTATTCTACACTAGTTATTAATGAAATTATCATGTAATAGAGAAAATTTCTCTCAATTTGGTAATTAAAATAGTCTTGTAATAGTTTTAAGAAAAATTGACATTACTTTCCCTCTAGTTCGATAAAATTTTCTTCCATATAAATGTATTGATTAATAAATTTCATGAATGATTTTTATTTTTACACTGTTATTTTTTAATTTCATTTTTACAAATGTTTTACAATATATTAAATTTTTTATGGTCATTACTTTTCATTTTCAAGATGTGTTATGGAAGACTATTTGAACAAAATTTTAAATTGATATTTTTAAAAGTAATTTTTATGAGAAGTGTTTCTCACAATCATAACCACTCAATTCAATTAATTGTACAACATATGATTCCATGGTTCTTAAAAAATTATATTTGTCTCCTATTTTTTTTGAATTTATAATATTTTAAATAATTTATTTTAAAAAAAATGGTATTTTCATTAAGAAAACATCCAATGCCCTTTTAAGATTATTTTCATGAAACTCAACATTCATTGATAAATATTAAGATTTAATAAGGATATAATCTATTGATAGTATAATAAATGTGTCCCTCTATGTTTTAGGATCAGATTTTCTGAGGAAAGTAATAAAATATTATATGATTGTTCTTTTAATACAGGTAGTTAGTGATTGAAAATTCATATTAATTATGTTTTATTATTTATTCATGTGATGAATTCATTGGACTTACTATTAGATGAGTGGGGCCCATAATTACATATCACGTTAAACAATTTGATGGTAGTATAACAACAAAAATAGGTTACTTATTTTTCGTAGTACCTTACCAATTTATATAATATGTCGTGGAACAAGGCCTTGAATGTATGTTTTATATGACCCCTATTACGTATTACAACTTTATAAAATCAATTATTGATATCAATGAGGTTATTCGAAGAGTTATGTCATACATGGTCAAGATTCATGATCATGCTACTATTTTTGAGGAATTATTTGATAATCATTCCTTCCTACCATATTATTCTTTCCTTGTTTATTCTATAACAAATTTTTTTTATTTACATTTCATTAATGAGAATCTGAGATCACCTGTTACTTATGTTAATATGTGCCTCAAAATCCAAAGTAAATTACTATGAATGAAATTCTAGGATATTATAGAGAGAATAATGAATTTATCAAATTAATTGTGTTTTATTTTCTTTTATAAAATTTATCTTGAGTTTCAAGTATGTATGTAGTTTCCCAAGACTACTAATCTATTTGGACCTTTGGGGTGTTGTCACTAGATTCGAGTGCTAGTGTAATAATGTAATCACCAACTATAGAATATCTGGTACTGGGTAAATACCACCCCCATTAGTATTATTTCTAGATTATTTCTCTTTATTCATTAAAAACTCCATAACCTTAGACATATAAAAAATTACATGTCCCAATACAATTTAAAATATGAGGGTCATGATAAATATGTGAAAAAAACATTAAGAAAATTTAAAAAATGGATACATTTAAATATTTTATATTCATCAGCAAGATAAAAATGGTCATTCAAGATACTATTTTCACAAATTTACAATAATTACCTTCGATTAATCTTTATAAATCCATTATATCATTATAAAACCATTGATGGAATCATTTCATCCATATACATGTGTGTTTACTCGAAAATGTTGATGATCCCATCAAGATTGTGAGTCCCATTGCATTAAAATTGTATACTAAAAAGGGGGAGAAATAAATAAAAAATCATGGTAATATATAATTGACAACCCTTAATGGGTTGGAGACCACCATGGATAACACATGGGATGATATAATGGATATTTTCCTTCTCTTTATAAAATTTATTGAATGAAATTCTCTTTATTTGGTAAGCTGTTTTATTTTATTAAAATGATACAAGGAACCATTGTCAAAATATTTATAATCTATTGATTAAAAAGGTAATAAAAAATCTAAAATAATTTTACCTATATAAGTAATGAATATTTACCTGAAGCATACCAATCCATTCTTGACATGCATGTAACAATTCTCAAGATTTTATTAGATTATCAATACAGAAAACATAACTTTAACATAGTATATTACAAAATAATACAATAATCTAGTCTTGGCAAATTTTATTCCAATTAATATGGTCTCTCTATAATCATGGAACTAGATAATCAAATTTTATTATTATTATAGTCTCAATTATTATGATAACCTAGTTAAAAAGCCATGCATATATATAAAGAAACATCAATCGACAACTAGACAATAACTCAATGGTAGATATATAGATAATTCCAACTAATTTTAATGAATATTTGTCTATTATAGAGGGTTAAATAAATCATTTAATTATTATATATGACAAATATACATGATCTAAAATATCAATAAAAAATATTTCATAATGGTTTGGAATGATAAATTTAATTCCTTGATGACCTTTATGATTTCATTTTGTGGAATTATATAAAAATGTATAAGTTGGACCCTCCTGAGTGTTTTACCACATAATATTACAAGTGTATCACATTATAAATAAATATGTGGTAAAGAGGATGTACTAAACTTCTAATACCATGGTAGTTTTCAAGGTACTATTTTTTGATTAATGTTAATTTTTTTTTGTAGAATTTTGAATATTATAAATGGCTAGGTTATGTCATACCAATATAAAAAAAAATTATAAATAAAATTCACTATCTTCTTATAGAACCTACATCTCAAATATAAAAATTTTGATTTTCTTATTTCATTCATTTATATACTAATTCATATAATAACATGCTAGAAAACACTCTCCATCAGGGATATATTTAGGGTTCAATAAAATTCTTATATCTACTTATAGTGAATATGATAAAACATTTTGGGAGTCCATATGAGTGTACTATGACCATTTAATGAAATTAAATCTAAATAACATTAATATAAACTACCAATGAGTTATATATTATATTATTATCTTTTTAATCGAAAGAATGAAGGAATTAGGTTTTATAAAATTTCTAAATTCTATCAATATAGTCAATATTGAGGATATATTCACCAATATTTGACTGTATATCTTGTAAATAAACCTAATAAAATTTTATTCAGTTTCATATATGTGATATTAATTGGAAACTTTTTGTGATATTGACGTATTCATTTATACCAATAGAAAAATGTGTAATAATGGAAAATACCCATTCAATGAACAAATATTTATTTTATGAGGTTCCAAATGATTTCTTCATTATATTACATGGTTTATTATGCACCGTTTTGGTGGATTCTGTCTGATTATTAAATTGTTGAATATAATAATCAGATAACGATGGATATACTAATGAAATAATTATATTTATATAATTATCTAATATTTTTAAAATCCTCTGGACCTAATTTTTTCATATAATTCTTACAATTTATCCTTTATATATAAATCTTGTGGATAGGTTACAAAACAATGTTAGAGCACATAAATAGTTAAATTAAATAGAAAAACATGTATTAGCCTATCCAAAAATGCAATAATTTATTACTGTATACACTACTACATAGAAAATATTTTGTTTATATGTATTTGAAATTTAAATGATAATTAATTACACCCATTATTATAGAGTTCATTTAATCGCTTAAATTAATCCACTAGAGAACATTTAGAATTATCCCATGTTTAGAATAATATTATTGAGATGGGAAGTACCATTTTGGGAAAATCACATCGAATACATCCCCCAAAATTAGATAAAGTGGCCAGAAATGTAATATTTTCTATAAGCACAATCAAAACCAAATGATGAACCCCTAGAGATATAATATCTTAATAATATTGTATTATCTATCATTAAGGTTATTTATTTCTAGGAAATTTATTTCATTTGTAATAACTCAAGGACAATTCATAATAAGATAAAAAAATAAACATAATAGGTAAATGGTTAGTGTTATAAAAACTCTCTTGATAATGGATTAAATAATTTATTAATATCTCCTATTAAAATGATATTATTATAAAAACTGAAAATAAAATGTTTGTATCCCAGGTATTTTATTTAACAATAAAATATATATCTTCAAATACATGTCTAGAGAAATTTAATATGACTAAAAATATATGTTATTAGATATTATCCTATTAAAAAAGATGACATTCATAAAAGGTCATACTTTATAATTTTTTGTTTTATTCCCCACTAATATGAAAATATCCTTTATTTAATGGCTCAATATTAATTATATATATATATTTTAGATAACTATGTGGTATCCAAAAGTAGCTATATAAAGATTGGATAGTCATATAATGATTAAAATACATTGTGATATACCCTCCTTTAGTCATGTAACTAGAACTTGTGGATTAAATCAACACCACTCCATTACAAGATGATTTGATTTTGGGCCAATTTTTTAATAGTTGACTGTATAACACAAATGATATTTTAATTAAAAATATAATAAAACCATTTAATTGGTCCATGAATAAAAATAAAAAGATTTTTATTTTTAATCCATAATGAGTATCCAAATATCAATATACTATTTTACAAATACATAATTAATTAAATTAAATATATATTTTTCAAGGGGTTAATTCCAAAATTTATAGTTGAATTAAATTAATGTGAATACAATTCTCATCCGCTATGAAATAAGAATTATTAACAAATAATATTTTATTATTACTATTAATCAAATATGATATTTTATTATAAATATTTTTAATAGAATATTGATGTGTTCTACTTCCAAATTGTCATAATTTATTAACCATTATAATATTATCATTTCTCAAATTATTTATGATTCCTTTTATTATGATTGATAGATTAAATGGGAACATGCACATTAACAACAATTTTATTTTTTAAATAAATCAATAATACAATCTAATTTATATCAAAATGGCCTAAATAATTATCTATATTTAATATAATACAAATGTTTTACTTTAGATTGTGAAATACTAAAACATCAAAAGATTTGGAGTGGCGCACATTGTTCTTACATATTTTAGCACAAAGCTTTTTGTGTGTGGGGAGTATCTTTTATGATTCCATGATACAGTCTAACTAACCTCTAAAATAGCATTAATACACTAATGGATGTGTAGGTCCATTTCAAAAAAAACTCTCTTAGATATCATATTGGTGATGTTGAAATTTGATAAGAGGTTTAAACCAATAATATTAATATATATCATCAAAATAATGGAACTTTGACATAAAATTTAACAAAGGAAGCATCTTATTTCCCTTGTTTTATGGACTCAGTTAGTTATACAAATTGATGTTCCATTTATCTCACATTAAACCTCAGTATATTAAAAAATGAATCATGATCCACAATCATTAGTTCAATTGGCCATGTTTGAAACCCTCTATGAGAAAAGACATAAAGAATTACATAGTCTAACGTTTAAACATATTTGTGTTACAATATAATTAAATAAAAAGGTCTACCTTTTAACATTCCATCATAGTGAATCAATATATCCCTTGATACCACCAATGATATTAGATAATAATCATCTAAATATTGAATCCATATTGTACGGAACATTTACCAAGAAAAATTCTTATTCAAATTATTCAAAAAAATTAATTACCAATGATATATATTTAATTTTAAAACTAATGTAATATTACTCAATAAATTTTGTGAATAATAGTTTTTTAAAGGTTATAATACAAAATATTATTTTTAATGTTAATTTGAATGGATTTTTGAAAATTAC
Source organism: Viscum album (assembly GCA_963277665.1). NCBI lineage: Eukaryota > Viridiplantae > Streptophyta > Magnoliopsida > Santalales > Viscaceae > Viscum > Viscum album. The sequence goes on from OY728138.1 coordinate 838,359,183, forward strand.
TGAAAATGTATAGTAAATTATCCTTCATGTACAATTTAATGAATAATGGAGTAGGACTTATTGTATCACATTAAAATAAATTGAATTATATCCATAATTTAATATTTTAATAGTTATCGAATGCTTATACTTACTGTATGAAAATAAAACTAAAAGATGAAAAGTCCTGATAATATGACCTTTAACTACATGATATATATTTATAAAATCTAAATTAAGTTTAATTAGAAAGCTTATTATAATTTTATTGTATAAAAGGATTTATATTATTAAATACCGAGAAGAGGTGGGATAATCGGGATGTGATAAATTAGTAAAATTAATACATGTAATCAAGTAAAATTTTATATGCATAAAAGATCATACCTCATGATTCATAAGATCCCATTTATTATCATTTAAATATGATTAACACACTAATATAATTTTTAAATTTTCATTTTATAATTTACTTAATTATAACATAACCCAGAAATATATTTTTATACTTTTTTGAATATTTTAAATATATAATAATGAAATGAGTGGTTTAATTTTTCCACCCTCACTACAATGAATCCTTTGAGAATAAAATGGAGATGTTTCAAAATACCAAAATTCATTAAAAAACTTTTTGTTTGGGGTTTAGTGAATATTAATTTATAACAAGTTATGTTTTTAGAAACATTGTATTCATTTATGTTATATTTCCTTAATTTTATTGTATTTTTTTATTTCAAAAAATAATTAACATTTATTAACAAAATATTCATATAAGATATGGGTAACACTTAAAAAACTCATTATTCATTAGTACATGAACACCATAAAAAATTATAAAACAATATATTACATATCATGGAATATTAATTACCCTTGAATATTATATCCATTAAAATTGAAGTTATTAATGTGAGAAAACAATTTGAGAAGAATAATATATCAGAAAAAAGTTATCTCCATGATCATATTCACCCTTGAAAATCATCATTGTTGGAGATTAACAAACATTAATAAAACATTCATCAATGGTTAAATTATTATGATAAATGTTTATTGAAAATTATGTAATGAGATGTGGGAATTGCGATGTTATAATATAATAAATTCAAATAAGTTAATTAGGTAAATCTATCTAATATTTATAAAGTATAATATATATATATATATATATATATATTCTTTATAGTACAAGTAAATATGTTATATTATTGTATTTACTAGTAAATAGTTGATATTGATAATGTTATGTCATATGAAAAAATAAATATTTGTAAATTATTAATTAGTTTTTTTAAAATAAATAATATATTTTAAAAATAATTATATGATGTTAATTCATTTGTGAAAATATAATCCATTATAATGAAACTAATTTTATGAATTTTTATCAAATAAATTACATTTTAAAATTTTATGAATAAAACGAAATAAAAAAATATAAGTATTTATTAATCACATAAATTAATAACATCTAAGAAACAATGAAGTAATACTTAATAAAAAATTCATGGATAAACAAATATAATTTGTCTAAAAATATTTTTTTATAATATATTTTTATAATAACATATATCTAAAGAATTATATTTAATAAAAATAAATATATTCAAAAAAAAATTAAAAACATGTGAATCTATTGTTAATTAAATATAAAATCAATTAATGTAAAAAAAGAGAAACTTTTAAAGTAATTATTTTTATGTCTGTAATGTAATTTATTTTATATAAAACTACTCAGTACTAATTTTTATTTTAGTGAACTATATTAATAATATATACAAAACAATAACAATTATCCAATATTTATTACTAGGAATGAAATTACAATTGATTAATTTTATGCTATAAAGACATTTTAACAAAAAAATTTCCTCATATTAGGCTGTTTATTTTAAAATTATCTTTCTTAATATAGAAAAAATATATAATAAATTGTATTTAACTTCCTTAATAATAATGTTATAAATAGATAACATTATTAATTTCATTTTTTTTATAGAAATATATGTTATGAAAGAAAAAAGGTAGATGTTAATATAATGATAATTAGTGGATTTAAATGAATTATTTTTATAGCTTTTGTGTGATTATTATCAAAATAATTAATCTATTTTTATTGATGAATATAATGAAATTTTTTATATATAATAGTAATCATTTATTTAGTAATTTATATGACATAATAACAAAAACAAATAAAATTTTAAATATTCATCATTAGAAAAACGTTTTTTCTACTGAAATCTAATTTTTAAATATGAATATGAAATGGAGTAAAAATTGAGAAAATTAAAATTAAAAATATATAAAATTTTCATCTTATATTTTTTATTAAATAATAATTATTATCATGGAAAATATATGAATAAGTTAAACTAGGATAAAAATATATAACATGAAGCGGCCCAAAATATTTAGAATTTAAATATTAGAAACTCCTTATATAAAGACCTTAAATTTTTTAAAATAAATCTAACATGTATTAGGAACATTTATTTACCAAAATAACCTAACTGCCATGTCATTCCATCTTTAACCACCACCAAACATATGTATCCAAGGAAATGACCCTCATTTTTACAAATAAAAGTAGAATTCATTGATACATTGGAAACTAGTATATAAATTATAATTATTCTTGAATCCATATAAATAATTTCATTTATAGAATCCTCTTCCATTTTTTCAGCATCATGTCATATTATGTTCTCCTAAGTCTTCCATTTTATAAGGCCCACTAAGGGAATAATCAAATCCTCAATATATTAATAACAATTTACTATCTATCTTATTTATCATTGTATTCTCAAATAAAATAAATAACCTTAATAAAACCTATATAATATCATTATAATTTTATAAAAATGATATTATAACTAAATAATCACATCCATTGTTATACACACCCATATATTATAGTATGTTTTTATTTTGTCTATTTAGCCTCTAATGTGAACAATGATATATAATTGAATCATGAATTACTATAAAATATTAATTACCATTAAATATTTATATTAAATTGTAATTTTTTTATACATTTTTTTACGATTACAAAACAAATTGCATGGTCGATGTAATATAAATTTTTTTGTCACCATATTTCCCCAAACAAGACCGTCATGAATTCTATTTTTAAAATCCAACCACAAGCCTTCCATCAAATAAAAATTGATCTATTTAAATGCTTTAAACACAATTATTCCAATATGATTAATTATTATTGAATTATTTACATAAAATAAATAAAGAGAAACAAATATCCCCATTACAAAATATATACGAAACCAAAAAATTACCCACAATTGATGATGGAATATTAAATCTAAAAAAACACACACACACATATATATATATGGTAAATAAATATTAATTAAGAGTATAAACGATAATATAATCTGAAATTATAATTAATTAAATAATTAATATGACTTTATTTACTATAATGGTGGCTTCATCCCATTATACAAAGAGTGTATCTATTGTATATGTTTTTCTGAACTGAACTTATTTTTTGATTTATAATCCATACACCTTGACTAAAATTATGAAAAAATAAATTATTATATCACACGAGGATATTTTATATTATGTATTATTTATTCTATAGGGAATTTTATTTATTATAAAAATTACTCTTCATCTATAAATTTATTTCATAATATAATATAATGTTGTTGATAATAATTCTCACACATTCTAATGGATCATTCACTTACATGTATGTATAATTTTTTTTGAAAAATATTATCCTATTTTATTTTAAAAGATAAATATATATCACCTTATATAGTCATCACATTTGTCATCATATATTTTCAAAATCGTGTTTTATATCTTTTATTTTGATGTGGGTATTTCTCAATATATACCTAAAAATTATAAAAATTATTTTCAATTTACATTCGTAGTTTTTTTATTTTACAATCAACATTTACGAAAAATTATTTATTTTATTTTTTGGTTGAAAAATTTTATTTTATTTAAAACTAATTTTCCAAATAGCCATAATCTCTTGAAATTATTTTTAAATGAAAATAGTTATTCTATATCCTTATGATAATGTTGAAATTTTTTATAAAATCATTTTTCAAGAATTTAAATCATTTTTCCACTCAATCACGAAAATTCCAATATCTAATGAATTTGAGATATTACATTTTAATATGATTTAAAATTTTTATCAACCGATATTACTATTTAAATCATGTTATTTAGTACAATTTAAAAATTTTGGGTAACCCATATTATTTCAATGGGGTTTGATAATGATATATATGATTTATTTCTTATGGTACATAAGTATTATAAATTATTATATAGAATGAGGGGTCCTATATAGTCATATGATTCCTTGGATAATGGATTTAATTTCAGTTGATAATATGAGGATAAGCTTGTTATTAGTTATTTTCACAAGAAAATGGGTGGATTCGATTCTCATTAGTTATGTTAACATGATAATGACTGTACATGATTGATAATGGATTTGTGATAATTTTAAATTTTAGAAATTATTCTAATAATATATCTTCCCAATATTATTAATGTATATGATTAAAATTATATATGATAATAATGTTATGATTTATTATGTTTATGGTAATTCTAAATTTCTATATTATAATACTATGTTATGTTCCATGGATAGTGATAATTGTATCTTTTTTCCAATATCATACATCATGTTACATGTTTTTTCATTTTAGTATTATGTACTTATATCCTTATAAATTAAAATATATTATAGTTTCATAATCCTTTATATCATATATTTTTCCAATATTCATATTTTCTCAAATGTCTGAGATCTAACCCTTTATGAATCATGGATAAATTTTCCCTTACTGAGCATTTGTTATCACTCATTCATTTGTTCTAAACATCATTAAGGAATTATATACATGAATAGGTGTAGAATTAATTATTATATAGATATTAAATTTTGATATATTTTAGAACTAATAAATGATATGATTTTTATATAGCTATAATCTAAACACATTCATCATTTTGATTTCATCATTATGTGATTAATTGTGATATTTAATGTTTAAATTATGAAAATGAACTAAAGTATATAAATTTTTAATATACATAATCTCAAACATTAATAAAATGTTTAATTAATTATAATTCTTTAGGTATGGTTCACTTCTAAAAATGTTTTACACTCTATCTCATTTCACTGTTCTCACTACTCAGAAAATAAGAAAAAATTAACACAAAATCAGGAATAAAAAATTTGAAAAATTTATGTTTCATTAATTTTATATATGTTCTCTATGATCTCATTGTGATATTACACCATTACAATAAATGTGTAGGTATCATCAAGAAAAAAAATTCACTTCTCTACATAAATATCTTCAATATAATTTCTAATAAGAACATTCAATACTCCTTTGGAATTATATATCAATTAGGGCAAAAAAAATTCATCAATTATTCTATAACTACTCCATTTAATCTAATATTTCTCTTTTTAATCTGATTTTTAAACACATTTCCTTAATTATATAATCAAATTATATACCTATAGTTATAAAATTTACATTATCTACATCGAGAGAAATTTTATAGGTTACCCACCATCAATATATTTTTATTTTTCTTAAATATATAAGGATTATATATCTATAAATGTCATAAAAACACAATTTAAATTCATTGTAATCATATTATAAGAAATATATTGAAATTATTGTTATAAAAAACTAATATTTTATCCTAATATAATGTATTATTGTATGGCCATCATTTTCCATGACATAAAAACTAATCAAAATAAATCCATCCAAATACCAAATAATAATTTTCTTATCCTTATTGAGTATCCTTCCAACCATAACTAACTAATTATCCAAAAAATATCATAAAAAACTATTATATAAGTCTTAATCTTATTTTAGTATTCCTAGAGATTCATATTTTAATATCACAATGGATATTTCAATAATATTTATATAAAATCATTTAATGTTTTTCATTTAAATATCAACCTCATATCACTCATCTAAAAAATTAAAATACAGGGAAAAATCCATTTAATCTACTACAAATATCATGGTTGCCTTGAAATATTTGATGTGGTTATTCATTTAAATATCTAAAAAAATCCTTCGATACATTTCCTATTTTGAAATCATTATACACTCCTATTATTGGTATAAAAATAATAAAAAATCACTAATCATAAGATACCAATTGTTATCTTATACGTTAAATTTTTCACAATAATTTTCATGCATTTTATAAACCAATAACAGATTTCATTCAAACCAGTTTCTCCATAAATGTATAAGAATGCCTTAAAGTACTAATTCATTAATAATATCCCTCATTTTAACAATTCATTTTTCTAAAATCCAAAATATATTTACTCTTACATTGTAAATAAAATACATTACCTAGAATGAGAGACAATAAGAACACCATTAATAAAAAAACTCGTTGAATCCATTATCTCTCTCAACAAATAACTTTTATATCTAAAAAATATTATATCTAAACCATTTTTATTTCTTTTTTAACCCGGATATTATTTTTTATAACACTTAATCCCTTAAAATTATTAATTTATCCATTTTCTTAAATATATTATTTGACATTAAATCCAAAATTTTCACCATTTGTTTTCTTATAATGGACACATTTATATCTTTTTTAAAATAATACATGTTTTTAATTCAATGATAAAATATATCCTCCGTATAGTATTACTCCTAATGATTTTCAACATGGGAAATTACCCCTTTGATAACAGCTACAATAAAATAATCCTACATGAATTAGATAGATCACAATGATGGATATATGAAATAAATTTAATAACATCAATCATGTAATGTGTATTGAATAAATTCTATATAATTTATATAGGTGAAGAAAAATTATATTTTACTATGAAACTCCTAATGTGATCTCAATCAAAATTTTTTAGATCATTATAAAATAAAATATGAAATACTATGTGTTTGAATCATAATATATTTATGTTAATATAATAAATCATAAAACTATCTGAACAGTGTATGTTTTTCATTCCATTACAATGACTCCGTCACAGATTGATTGAGATTGATACAACAAATTTTCAGATAAAACACAAATTCAATGTATCAAATCTATCATAAATTTATGAATTTATACATCATTCTAGAATCACTCAACATTATTAATGTTTTATATACTTAAATTATAGATTTTGATGCAATATATTATATTAAATGGAATGTTTAACATATCAGATTTCTTGTTTTCATTCCTAATTAATGAAGGAAAATGATAAATCATTGTTTTTTCCATTTAAATCATATACACCTAACATTGATACAACTACATCTCACAAATATTGTTTGTTTACATATTTTTTAAATATAAATTTAATTATTTATTATATAATTCATCACACTAGCCTTGTGAAATACCATTGTGTCCAAAAAGTCGGTAGCAAGAGGACCCCAAACTGAAGGGTGATAAGGGTGTTGTTTCTACCACTTTCTCACACGTTATCAAGTTTAAAATGTCAATAATTAATATATATATATATATATATGTTTGTGTGTGTGTGTGTGTTTGTGTGTGTTATATTGATATATTCATAATAAATTTTACATATAACGTCATATTTGATAACTAAAATGCATTTTTTGGTTTATTTTCATATCATTATAATAATAACAAATTTATAATATAATAAGTAGCCTAGTTTGATACATGTTATTTATGTCAAAAATTTATAAAAAATAATATTATTTCATATTTTTTTATTGAATCCTATGATTAATGGTGAAATATCATTTTAATACTAAAATAATACATTATCATGAATTTTTAAGTACATTATAACTCATTTAAATTCATCAGGATTTTAGAATATATATATATATATATATATATATATTTGTCAAAAAAATATACTTATCAATGTTTCCAGTAACATATGTTATAGTAAAATATTATTTTAAATTTTATTTATTTTATTATTTTATTCATATTATGTATAGTGACATATGATCACAACATTTTTCTAAAGTTATAATAATGATGTTCTGAAAATTTAAATACACGTTGATTTATATTTTTTTCAAATCATGAAACATTAGTTACATTAATAATATTCCCTATATTATGTATTTTAAAGTTAATTTTTACCTATTTGGAATATTAATTTCATAAAATTTATATGGTTAATACTATAAATAATTATCAATCATATAGTAAATATTATATAATAACAAGTATAAGTGTAATCACTCAAACACAAATATATAATTTTGGTTATAATTTTTTTCATACATGAATTATATTTAAATTTTGAAAGATAAATTTATATATTTGATAATTTTAATTTTTTTATTTAAACATTATCCTTGTTATTATCACATCAAGAATATATTACGGTAAAATTTTAGTTTTTTTTAAATTGTTTCTTTTTTCTTAAATAATCTAAAATATATATTCTTTAACTATCAATTATATTCTTTTGATCTTGAAAATTTTATGAAACTGTATGCTCTCATTTTTTATTAAATTAATATAAAATAAAATTAATTTCCATACTAAGAGAGTATTAATTCTTATTTTTGTAAATGTTTTTTATGCATAAAAACAAAATTTAAGACCTATTTTAAATATTATTAGGATACATATAATAAAATTAAATTATACAAATTGTAAATATTTTATATTAAAAAATTTATATTATATTTGAAATCTTCAGTTACAAATTTTTTTAAATGATATATATTTTATTTTTTGTCATTATTAATAGTTAACATGGTAAAAAATTATTTTCACTATGGAAAATATATTCATATATTAAATAAGGATAAAACATTATGATAAAGAAAAAAAATATTATCTTAATTATTATAAGATGATGTTAATTTTTATCATTTAAAATTGTATTTGATATTTATTTTTATTGAGGCCACTTGATCCATATTATGACACTAATTATATGTAAAAGTAATTAAAAATCACATGTTTTTCACTCCCAATCATAAAAGGGAGCCTCAAATCGTCACTTATTAAAAAAAATTGAAAACTATATATCGTAAATAACCTACCCAAATAATTTTATAAATTAGTTCCCCATGTCCTGTAGTTCATAGTCTTACCCAAGGACCAGTATATGAAGTCATAATATATAATCCAATATATTATTTTCAGGGGAAACGTTATATCCATAGTCCAGTTATTTCGAGTTTTTTTATTCTTATATCAACGTAAATCCAATCATCCACTTTATTATATATTATAAAACATTAAATAATGTATATTAAAATACTATTTCATTTATAGTAGAACCATTTTTCATATACATTTATATCCTATAGGAATTGTAAATTTCGCTCCCATGTACATGTGAACCAGCACCACCTTGAGTCAAGGTGCTTCATTTTCTATAACTACGTCTCAAGACTGGTTAAAATAACATATCATATGTATATATATGATATTTTTAGATAATAATTATTAAAAATGAATTAATTATTATCATCTTTTCAATATTCATCCATTTGAAAATGATAACGTCGCTTGTGTGTACCTGTAGAATACCATCTTAATATAGTGATATAATACATTTTTCAACAACACTTCACATGGATAGTGATAGAGATTTAAATAAATAATAAACAAGAAATTTATAAAATATTTTTTAAAAATAAAAAATTACATATTTTATTAAAAATTCATTCACTAGAAAAATGAAAACACTGATCTTATGTGGGTACAGACAATCATTTCCATGAAAATGTAAATTACATTGTTCATGAATTATTTTTCCAAAAATAGTGAAATTATATATATAATAATTATAAACAATATATTATTTTGGAGATATTGAAAACATTTCCAAGGTGAAAGGATCAAAACTATTGAATGAAAACATGTATGGAAAATCGAATTTCTAACACTCAAATATTGATTTTAATAGGAAATTATTAATAAATTTGTACGAAGTTATTATTAATGAGTATTATATAGTTATATAAATTCATCTATTGTTTAAATATATTTTAATAACAACTATAAATTTATTAAATAGTGTATATGTGTGTGTCTGGATATAAATAATGGTATCTGAATGAGAGGTCAAAATTTTCAAGAGGAATTTCTGTTTTCAAATTAGTGATCATTTATTTGTTTGAATAAATATTATGAGTTGAATACTGGAGTTTTAATTCATAAATAGGAGGTATCATTGTTTTATATAGTAATTTTATGGTTGGTGGATCAAGTAAAAAGCAACATATGAAACTATGTAGCTTCACTCTATAATTAATAACCACTAGTAAGCCGTATTCTAGTCATCAACATGTTATTAGCCCTATTCCACAACTTTGATCGTCAGTCATCTAGTGAGACCAAATATATCATGATTAATAAGACTATGTATCTAGTGGGATCATTAATGGTATAACTTTAAAATAAAATCCCTCCTGAATTTAAAGGTGGGGGCTCATTCCCATCCTCCTATGGTGCATAAAATAGATATATCCCCCTTCCATTTTGGGTTGGCTTCCAGTAATTTTTATGGTTATATAACATTGTTATTGAGTGATAAAATGTATTTTTAAATAATTTTTTTTACTACTTGGATATTCAACAACCTTCCACTCTAATTTTTTTAAAGGATTTATTATAGATTCCAATAAATAAATTTGGAATTAGATGAGTAGCATGGGGTGTTCATGCTGTATATGTAGGGGGCATACCAATTTGAAAAGATCACATCACAACATCTTGTTTAATTGATTAATGAATCTATTTTTAGTAATAAAATATTGTGATAGTAAATAAAATTATATTTATTATTCTGTTTTGATGGATTTTATTGAACACCCTAGGATTGACGATCAAAAAATTTTATGAACAATTTTTCAGCATTTGGATTTCATTATTTTGCATCTTGGTGGCCTAATGAGTTTATTCCAAATATTATGATTTTTTTAATCATATAATTAATTATAAATTTTTTAATGATTTATTAGATATGTGATAGGTTCTTAGATATGTTTTGGGTGGATTTGGATGGGTTATACGGGACATGGAAGAGCTATCATCCCATAGAGATAATTTTAAACTTATAAATTTTTATAAAGTATACTTTACTGGACTTATTAATTATTTTACTTATTCTATTTCAGGTCGGTGTCGAGGATCTCCACTGATCATGATTCTCTCTGACTAAAAGGGCTTGGAGGTATACACCCAGTGACTCTTAGGATTTGACTCACCACATAGTTCATGTTGACTGGTATGATCACTTGATACATATTAATGATGATATCCTAGGATGGTAGTTATTTCTAGAAATTAGTGTCGGGAGGTGTTTATGGTAAATGAAAATTTGTGGGAGGTTATATAACAGTTATTGAAAAAACTCAAGGATTTACATGGTGACATAAAGTGACATGTACCTTGAATGGTTTTTATTGGGTATCTAGGTTTGTATTCAAGATTTGGACAAATGTATTATTTGGCATTAACATGTTGGATGTGTTTTAGCACTGTGGTTAGAGAATTGGTGGATTATCTTGACTATAATGGAGCCAAATTATGGCTAATCATGTGTATGGGACCGAAACTCCTTGGCTCATTGATGGACAACTATGGTGCTTGAACTCCACCTATCAGTTGGTGGTGTTTGAAAAATCATGTAATGGGTTTGGTACTCTATTTTTTAAAATAATCATTGAAGGACCTCATTGTTGGATAGCATTGACATTTCAGGGAGCATGGTCATCCGAGTTTGATGAATTTAATAATTGTATATGAAAAGGCCTCCATATAATGGGATATGAATTGGAGGTATGGTAGGTACAGTGGTATGAGATAGTTTTCTTAATATGTTTATGGGGAACTATTGTAATGTAAATTTTTTTCATAGGTAACCTAAGGTGCAAGTTATGATGATGGTCTTTAGTGGGATTGGGTTTCAGCGAGTTTTATTATAGGTGAGTTAACCTATAGATTTTTTTTTGAAATATTGGATGATACCCAATGATGGGTTATGTAAATAAGTGGATTTGGGGTAGTGAAACCAATGATCTAGTAGAAGTATAACTGATTATACATCCTGGGTAGTGACCAAGTGGATATATGAGGATATTGACTCATATCATGAGTAATATTTGGTACATAATGTGGTTGATGTTCCCTTGCATCATAGTGAGTGATGTGTTGTGTTTTTTTGTGCTTCTAAGGTATGTGTGGATTAAGAAACCTCAAATCGTCATGATTATGTATGGATTGCCTATTGTTTAGGGATTTTATGTAATTATTATTTGAAGTGATATTAAAATAACTCCTATCGTGTCTAGTAGGATGTAAGTTGTTCCCATTTTCCTTCATGTGAGGATATTAATGGGGTTATAGGACCTATCATAGGATGGTAAAATTTGATTTTTCATATCAATGAAATAATATAATATTTACTCTATTTTTTTTATTGAAACTTATTATTGCATATCATGGTTGAATAATCATAGAATAGAGGGGATTTTGTATTTCTAAAATAGATGGAATCCTGAGATGACATTAGCACATAGTTGGATTCAATTTTTTTTGGAATTTCAATATAGTTATTTTTAAAATATATTGATATTATATAAAAAAATTAATATTATATTATTTTATATGTAGGGTCTTTTTCCCAGAGTGGGGATCAGGATATACCATGTTCTATATGATAATAATAGTTCATGGGTCTAGTGCCGTTTTGTGACCCATGATTTCAATGAATATGAAATTGTATTTAATCAATTAATTAATAATAAATTTTATACTTAGTTAATTAGTTATTTTAATTAAATTATGGATATAATATCATAGATAAGGTTTCGGATGATTGTGGATGAGGATGGATAGGGATTGGTTGTGATACCGGTCATTGGAGATGGTTGTGATGCTTGTAAAATTGTACATGTTATTCAATACTAGCCATATGGATGATGTTCCATATAGTTTTACATGCATTTTTTCAAGATCGCTACTTTATCAAGTTCACCATGTTAATTTATTCATGTGATATGCTTTGATAAAAATTAATATATAGATGTTGAGATGTTGTCATTTATGATGACCAACCTAAGGGTTCCTCATGGAACCCTTGAGATACTATATAGTGTTTGGACCTCTACATCGGTGAAGTTGAATTTGATGTGATTTTATACCCATGCATAAACTTCGAGGGTTAGAAATTTGGTATAATGGGTCTAGGTTGGGTGAAAAAATTGGCCCAGTGAGATTGAAAGACTATGAGATGTCGTGTTCAATAAATTTGGACCCTATAAACCTCAGTATAAGACCATAAGGCCCTAGAAATCATATAGAATATGAGATATATGTGATATTGAGTGATTTTGCATGACCCAAGATACAACAATGACATGAGGGAGTCCATGTGGAGTGCCTCATGGTGTTTTATGGGTGATTATCTCATAGAATTCTAGTTAGAGATGATATTAATTCTACCTATTTTAGGTTATAGTATATTATGTTTTTAACCCACAAAAATGAAGTGAAACTTTTTTGATAACATAGAATTATATATGGTACATTGATGGATATTCCATAGAGTTGGAGCTCAGTGTTGTAGCTTCCATGGATTTGGAGCTCAATGTTTGAGTTACCATGGAGTTGGATCTTAGATTTCTAGATTATTGTTTGAAAGGCCTTCAGAGTTGTGAGGATATGGTTTGTGCTTCCCTGAAGATGGAGTTCAACGTAATAGTTCCTATAGATTTGGTTATCGGTGATGGATCATCCATGTATTTGAATATTATTCTTGTAGGTATCAAAAAATTTAATCATTAATTTTTAAATAAGCCTATTATGGTTTCTCAGAGTCATGAGGATATTATTAGAGATTCCGATATGTTGAATATTTTTATTTTTTCTCCCATTGAATTGGATATCACATTTTTGAGTTATCATGGTATTGGTAATTAACATTTTATGGATATGGTTGGAGATTCCTAGGATGTAGATCCTACAAGTTTATTGCATGGTATGGTCATCTTGAAGTACTTAGAGACACCCCATCACTGGTAAAAATATGTATTGGCAATCATGGTCATATATATAATGATCTATGATGGTTTTATTTTTTTTATAAATACATTTATTTCTTTTGAGAATGTCACATGAACATTCATCATCATATTAATGTTAGTATAAGATAACTTTGGTGATTCCATAGTGAGTTTTTTACCCAATCCATGTTAGGTATTCTATGGTATATGTGTACCCATGTAGACGTTCACCTGATCATAGGTGCAGGTAGTGACGAGGCCCATGAATAATTTTGAGTGATCAAGGATAGATCTCATTTCATCAGGAGCATGGAGAATGTATTTCTCATAAATGTAAAAAATCCATTTTGTTTTACCCATTTTATTTTATTATTATATTGTCGCATGAGTGGGTGTCTTCTGTTATATATAATATCGTGATATTTGGTCTTTAATATATTTCATTTATTATTTTAAAATTTCTATTATTATGTGAAATCCATTTATGTACTTTTTTTATTTTTTACATCTCACACTGATATAGGGGGTATAACCTCCCCATAGTACCCCCATATACCCCAATGCTACTTGGAAGTGTTTAGAATTCCGGGAGTTACACATGAAATCATTCTTACACTGGATTAGACATATCAATCATACATAGGTGAAAATGAATCAATAGTACTTTTATTGATTCGTGGTTGGGTATTAAGTCAGAGGTCATGGGATTGAGTCATGATGGATGTGTATTGGTCATTATTATCAAAACACCGAACATGTCGAGGAAAATACCGACCAGTATGGTTCCCTCGGTTAACTAGATGGTCATACCATTGGGTTATGATGCTTTGGAATAACTACTTCTTGTCAGGGATCATTTCATAAAAATTCACCATCTAATATATTGACCCTCATCCATCTGCTAATGGATAATAATAGAATATCATAATCCTATGGCCAACCATCTAATAAAAACCTTCTCAAAAGGTATATATGATCCCTGATCTATTTACAGTTTTGAATAAAAATTACGTTTTCACCTCCTCCATAACATGAACCTATTAAATTAGATATATCATCCGATTAGGAATCAGTATGATTACCGCTGCGTAATGAATACATTCTTCTATTAAAAAATATGTAATATATAAAATTACATATTCATGTAATGGTGAGGATTAGTTGTTGATTTCATTCCCTATAATATTTTTTATAGTATTAAAAAAATTATTGAGTTTTTCTATATGAAACGGGCCTTAAATAACAATTTTAATGTTATGAACATCCTTTAGTGCCTCAATTTAAAATATGAAATAGGGAAAATGTTTTGTTGAAGTCGTCTCTGTAGAGACCCGAAGCTTGACGTACATGTACCTTACATTATTTTTGCGGAATACTTAGTACATTACAAAAACACACACACAAGGACCGTAATAGTTTAGTGTCTTTGGAAACTTGGAATAAAATCTTCTAATCGTGGTGAAAGATCTTCATCATCTCCCATAAAGATCATCCATTTTTTTACCTAAAACCTTTCTTTATATCCTGGGGAAAAGAAAACATAAAAGGGTGAGCTCAAATGCTCAGTAAGGGTAAACAAAAGAAATATCAATCACATCATATTCATAAGAACATAACATTTTGGAAATCTTAACCCGTAAAAGAGAGAATAATTTCATAACATGGTATAAATCATGGCAGTGAAATGTAATCACAATAATTATAAATGAAAACATTAAACATTGTGGCATACAAACATAATCATAGAGAATCATATCTTATTAGTCAAGACTCATTGCCAAGACCATCTTAGTGGACAAAGTCCATTTCTGAATCGAGTAACCCTCGTTTCGGTCCTGTTTCACCGAACCGGTATAACCTACCATTTAAGCCATGTCTATCTCATGAGATATAAAATCTTTACCCAATGCATTGGAAGGAGATATAGGTCCCACCCATCTCATAATGATACCATTCTTATGTGTGCCACAAAATCATAAATCATACATCATTGCATAACCCTTGTAATACAAATGGGAATCTTAAACATCATGACATCATAAATCAATTCATATAAGATATATGAATTCATAAAAAATATTCCATCACAACATGATCAAATCAATGTAATAATATGGATAAAAACAGAACCCTTTATTATCTTAGATGGAAAATAATTTTGATAAAACACTTGAACTCCATTCTTGAGGAAAATATACTTTCTTCTTGAAAAACATTTTTCCTTTCTTAACATGTCATATGACTTTAAAATAAAATAAGTTTATTAAAAATAAACTTGAAACCTTGTAAAGGAATCTTCTTGGAAATAATGTTTTAAAAATCCATTCATGCCGTATAAGTTAAAAAAAATTCTTCTCGTACTTTTGTCAGAAAAGTCAAAAAGTACCTCGTACGAAAAATGACAAAAGATTCCTTTCATATCTTTTACAAAAACTTACCAAAGGGTAAAATTGGATATAAACTATTGTAGAAGGATGGAAATAATATTACATATTGAGGGAACATGGATGTGGATGATAAAATACACCCCAGTAAATACTAAAGTATAAACAATCTTGGATAAAAATGAGATTGTGATATTTCCCTTACCTTAGGTCCGACTTGCTTTGTAAGTGTCCGAACCTCCTGTATAATGATTTAAATCATGTTATTGAGTTATTACAGAATCATATTCATTGTTATTATATCATATATGGTCCACTTATGACTTTATATTACCTGTTCTTTTGTAAATTCATGTTAAAGTAGCATTTTGGGTAAAATCGTCTCATTTGTTGTTCGTGTTTTTAAGATGTAATTATTCATATGATTACTTAGATCATGATTACATAATTCCAGAATATAAAACATGATTTATATATATATATATTCAGAATATACATATATAATAAATCTGTAAATGGAAATAAATACACCGTTCATGGAGACGGTAGTCAGTACGTACGCATGAACGCTGTTTTCGTTTCCTTATTGAATTGAATGGAATTAAGTAGATGACAGACATATAAATATAAATAATTCCAGTATCATTATTAGGTCATATATTTCATTAGTACTATTATATATACATTATAATCATTCATTAATGGTTAATCATTGAGAATGAATCTCATCACGTCTTGGAGACGGTAGTCCGTACGTACGCATGAGCGATGATATCGTTCCCATGGTCGTGGAATTGTGTTGAAGTGTATGTATACTATTTCAGTATCAATATCACTTTATAATAATCATATATAGTTACTCATTACACCATTATACCCATCCAATTAAGGTGGTGACGGAAAATAGATTACACCACGGCGTGGAGACGGTATTCCGTAAGTACGCACGCGCGGTGATTTCATTTTTCCGTATGATGGATAGAAGATGAATTAGGGTTGTTTCATATTTATAATAACAAATAAGTATGTAAGTAATACTGATGTTATTACTTTATCACGAAACAACTAAAGAAGAAGAAGTTGAAGAAGAAATAAATTGAAAAGATCGGTAATGGATATTACCTCTTCTTTGAAACGCCTCTTTGAATCCTCCACTTAGGGAACTGAAATTGGTCTTTGAAGAAGCCCAGGACCTCTAGGATTATTCTATGGAAGTGGAGAAGGGATTTTTTCAGGGGTTGGTAGAGCTTGAGTGCTCAAATTGGTGTGAGGAGGAGGGGGAAAAGGTGCCCTTTTATAAGGGAGGAGAGGGGCACCTTCAGAATATCTCAAAATATTATTTTATATTAAAGTCAAAATCGGTTTATAATGGTTCTAAAGGGTCTTGTTTCGAAGATAAAGTGGGGATGGGTCTAAATCCTATCAACCAATAGGATTTAGACAAGTTTAGGTTATTATTTTAACCTAATCAATTATATTTAACTCTAAGTTAAATAATTTAACTTTTACCGTGACTTTTTGTTTTCTTACACTATATGGTTAATACACTTACTATAACATGGCAAACGAACCCTAAGTTGAATATTATTAACATATATATCCTTATATAAGTCATTTGCCGAACCTTAGATTTTTAGGAATAAAATAACAATTAATAATATAATATTTGATTTAAAAACTATTTTGTGTCAATTTTGACACTATTTGATATATGACATTTGTGAAAGTCATAACAGAATTATATGTTCGAACCAAGTTGATTAAATCAACACTAATATATCATAGTGACCTATAAAATTATTGAAATTCATAAAAAGTCTCAAATTACATTTATTTTGGTGTTTATAACATCAATTATGTCAATATTTCATTAATAAGATAATTACTGCATCATCATTGTGTCATAAATAAATTAAATTATTTAATGTCAAAAAATTACAAATAAATTACCATTATGTAGGAAATATTTTTATATTTCTAATGAATATTTATAGTATAATTTATATTATGTATAACCCCATATTAAAAATTATTTACTTATTAAACATTGATTTTAACTATTTTAACCCTACTTTATAAAAATTAATAATAAATGTCCTAATCTAATCCAAGTGGGCCTAAATGGTCATATTTTATTCCTAAGATTGTTTTTGGTCTAATATCACATATCCAATAGAATTAGGACATGTTTTAGGTTAATAATAATATCATCTTTACCCTTAATTACCCTATTTACTTTTAACCGTGGTAAAAAAAAGTAAAAAGTGACTATTCACCAAAAAATATTTTCATCTCATTGAACCACATTTTAGTCCTTGATATTAACCGTGTCTCTCAGATTTTCGAAATTCCATTCACTGAAGCGGTAAAAATATGTTTTGTGCAAAATTCAGTTTTTAACCTACCACTTAGTGGTTTCACTATTCGTCAAAAATTGAATGTATTCAGAAAAATACCAAAATTTCACCCTAGGCTAATTTCGGTATTCAGAATCCAAAAATGAAGTCCATTTTGAAAAATAAAATTTATAAAATTTTAAAAAGTGGTTATTACTTTTAATAATGGCTAGTTTTAATAATATTTTAATAGCATACTGTTGTTTAGTGAAATTCGTTATTGCGTACTACACACGCTAACGAGGATGGTCGCGATTGCGTGTAATGCAAGGTAAGTCAAGGATGCGTGTCGTGCAAGCTCCTTTTGGTGTAGCATACAACACAAGACATTAATGAAATTAAAAAGAATATTTTTCATAAAATCTCGGGGTGTTACATTCTACCCCCCTTAAAATGAATTTCGCCCTCGAAATTCGTCGGGGTCATAAATGGTTTACTATTCAAAAGTTTCTTTAATAGAAACCCACATCGTAAAAAGGAACACCAAAACCAATCTTTAAAAATGAATGT
This sequence comes from Viscum album, assembly GCA_963277665.1. NCBI lineage: Eukaryota > Viridiplantae > Streptophyta > Magnoliopsida > Santalales > Viscaceae > Viscum > Viscum album. The sequence continues at coordinate 838,378,503 of OY728138.1, forward strand.
ATGAAACGTAACGGTTACCCAAATAAACTAATCACTGGGTTTCCACATAGGTTAAAATATGGATATGTAGGAGAAATCTAACCATCATGTTCTGATGGAGAGTGGTAGAGAACATGGCTATGGAAAAGCCAGCAATCACAAAGCCATAAATTTGTGATGATCTAGGGTACCATCTGATTCATCGGATATAAGGGCACTAGGAAAACATTTTTGGTTTTCAAGATCATTTCCCTAAAGTTGAAAATTTGAATTAGAATGAATACTTACTTAATTTTGGTACAATCTCACTGTTGTTTGTGCCTTGAACAATTTACACTTCATCTCTTAAATAAATGAAGTTGAATTTGTTATTCAGGAAGTGTTAGCAGATCATGTGATAGAATGACGGGTCATTCCATCTGTCTCAAACAAAAGGTTAGAAAAAATTATATACATAAGTCGATCTATAGTGAGATTAATCATATATGGTTCCTAAAATGGACTTATACTTCATATATCATACTGCTTAATATAATAAAACTAGTTTCTACTAAACAGGGACTTCCTGTAGGCCAGTGGTAGGCGATAAAGGCCAGTCGTACTTCGGTTGTGGGTTCGATTCCCAGAGCCTTGTCCGACGCGATGGGATGTCGCCCGTCCTGCAGGTTGTCCTTTTTCTAAAACTATATTACTATAACATCCCATCAATAATACTAACTTATGTCCAACATAATCCATTCCAATCTTTAGGCTTATCCATAATACTGTAGTCCAATCTCATAACATAGTGAAAATGATTACTAGAGATTTAATACCATCGTTGATCCCCATATATCATAAGATATGTTTTGTTGGTCACATTCCAAACATTCAAAGTCCTTAATCATGTATTCTCTTGAATACCCATTGAACCTTAGTGAAAACATGAATACAGTTAAAAGTTAACACATTTCACATACCAAAGTCCTCAAAATTCTATATACTCAAACCATGATATCACTTATTCCTTATATCAATCATGAGCTCATGAATACTGTTAAAATTTTAATTTTCTCCTTTTCCCTTTATTATGCTCATATCATCTACATTCCAAAAATATCTGAATAACCTTTCATGGATAGTGGTACCATTAATCATACACTTTCAAAACTCAAGGAAAGACAACAGTGTAACAATCCTTAGATGTCTCTTTATTCCATAGTACTATGAAATTTCTTATACAACATTACACATGATAAACATGTAATCATTCCACTACATTCTTAAACCATTGACCGATCTTCTACAATTCTTTCATCTCACATATCATTTGTAGTCTCTTCATCATCATCAACATAAATACTACACATACGACCATACTGATTCTCTTCATGAGACTTTCCCTTAGGGCATTGGTTTGCATAATGCCCGTACATTCCACATTTAAAACATTTAACCATTGTTGATGTCGTAGCGATACCATTATCCTCATCCCTGGTGTTAACTGAACCTTTTCCTTTGCACTTACTGGCTTTGTGTCCTTCTTTTCCACACCCAAAGCATCTTCCAGTTCCTTTGAAACATTCTCCTTGATTCCTCTTCCCACATGATTTACATAGGGGAAATTGAACATTCTTTCCATTATGATCATCATGAAACTCCATCTTTCTCTTATTATCCAAGTCAGCAAACCTACCAAATTTTACTTTATTGATCATATTATGAGATTGCTAATTCGGCATAATAATGATGTTTGGACTTCCAAATCCCATTTCATTTGGTTGCTCATGAAGAATATCATTCCATTGTCCATCATATCATCCATTATCGTGAATCATCTTGTTTCCAGCCATTTTCTAATACCCAAAAATAATAGTTTGAGAGGCAAAAATCATGCTTGGGAAAACAACATAATAAAGGGGGAGTACCCTCAATATCTAACATCTTAGGATAAATTCTAATATCGTTAGCGCAATTCTAGGACTATAACCTATACGTATGCTTAACCTTAGAGACATCCCTAGACATTCCTTAGAAATATCTCTAGGGATCTCACTAAAGTTCTCACATCCTAGTTTTAGGAGGTTGACTAAAACTATCCTCTGATACCAACTGTAGCGGTCTGGAATTACTTCCAGTGGACTATAGTTGATACCTATCAGGGCACTCCATGGGCGGCTACACCCCCTGGGCGGGACACACCACCATCCCCAGTGGCATCCATTTCCTCATGAAGCCCTTGGGCAGAGAGACATGCTTCGTCCAACACTCACATGTGAGAGTTCCCAAGGATAGGATACATTCCTACCTCCTTTGCCTCTGATACCAACTGTAGAGACCCGAAGCTTGACGTACATATACATTACATTATTTTTGCAGAATACTTAGTACATTACAAAAACACACACACAAGGACCGTAATAGTTTAGTGTCTTTGGAAACTCGGAATAAAATCTTCTAATCGTGGTGAAAGATCTTCAACATCTCCCATAAAGATCTTCCTTTTGTTTTACCTAAAACCTTTCTTTATATCCTGGGGAAAAGAAAACATAAAAGGGTGAGCTCAAATGCTCGGTAAGGGTAAACAAAAGAAATATCAATCACATCATATTCATAAGAACATAACATTTTGGAAATATTTACCTGCAAAAGAGAGCATAATTTCATAACATGGGATAAATCATGGTTGTGAAATGTAATTACAATAATCATAACTTAAAACACTAAACATTGTGGAATACAAAAATAATCATAGGGAATCATATCTTATTAGTCAAGACTCATTGCCAAGACTATCTTAGTGGACAAAGTCCATTTCTGAATCGAGTAACCCTCGTTTCGGTCCTGTTTCACTGAACCGGTATAACCTACCATTTCAGCCATGTCTATCTCATGAGATATAAAATCTTTACCCAATGCATTGGAGGGAGATATAGGTCCCACCCATCTCATAATGATACCATTTTTATGTGTGCCACAAAATCATAAATCATACATCATTGCATAACCCATGTAATACACATGGGAATCTTAAAAATCATGCCATCATAAATCAATTCATATAAGATAAAGGAATTCATAAAAAATATTCCATCACAACATGATCAAATCAATGAAATAATATGGATAAAAAAAGAACCCTTTATTATCTTAGATGGAAAATAATTTTGATAAAACACTTGAACTCTATTCATGAGGAAAATATCCTTTCTTCTTCAAAAACATTTTTCCTTTCTTAACATGTCATATGACATTAAAATAAAAGATGTTTATTAAAAATAAACATGAAAAATTGTAAAGGAATCTTCTTGGAAATAATGTTCTAAAAATCCATTCATGCCATATAAGTTAAAAAAAAATTCTTCCCGTACTTTTGTCAGAAAAGTAAAAAAGTACCTCGTACAAAAAATGACAAAAGATTCCTTTCATATCTTTTACAAAAACTTACCGAAGGGTAAAATTGGATATAAACTATTATAGAAGGATGGAAATAATATTACATATTGAGGGAACATCGATGTGGATGATAAAATACACCCCAGTAAATACTAAAGTATAAACAATCTCGGATAAAAATGAGATTGTGATATTTCCCTTACCTTAGGTTCGACTTGCTTTGTAAGTGTCCGAACCTCCTGTATAATGATTTAAATCAGGTAATTGAGTTATTCCAGAATAATATTAATTGTTATTATATCATATATGGTCCACTTATGACTTTATATTACCCGTTCATTTGTAAATTCATGTTAAAGTAGCATTTTGGATAAAATCGTCTCATTTGTCGTTCGTGTTTTTAACTTGTAATTATTAAAATGATTACTTAGATCATGATTACTTAATTACAGAATATAAAAAATGATTTATATATATATATATTCATAATATACATATATAATAAATAAGTAAATGGAAAGAAATACACCGTTCATGGAGACGGTAGTCCGTACGTACACATGAACGCTGTTTTCGTTTACTTATTGAATTGAATGGAATTAAGTAGATGACAGACATATAAATATAAATAATTCCAGTATCATTATTAGGTCATATATTTCATTAGTACTTATTATATATACTTTATAATCATTCATGAATGGTTAATCATTGAGAATGAATCTCATCGCGTCGTGGAGACGGTAGTCCGTACGTACGCACGAGCGATGATATCGTTCCCATGGTCGTGGAATTGTGTTGAATTGTATGTATACTATTTCCATATCAATATAACTTTATAATAATCATATATAGTTACTCATTACACCATTATACCCATCCAATTAAGGTGGTGACGGAAAATAGATTACACTACTTCGTGGAGACGGTATTCCGTACATACGCATGTGCAATGATTTCATTTTTCCGTAGGATGGATAGAAGATGAATTAGGGTTGTTTCATATTTATAATAACATATCAGTATGTAAGTAATACTGATGTTATTACTTTATCATGAAACAACTAAAGAAGAAGATGTTGAAGAAGAAATAAATTGAAAAGATCGGTAATGGATATTACCTCTTCTTTGAAACGCCTCTTGGAATCCTCCACTTAGGGAACTACGATTGGTCTTTAAAGAAAACCGGGACCTCTAGGATTATTCTAGGGAAGTGGAGAAAGGATTTTGGCAGGGTTTGGCCGAGCTTGAGTCCTCAAATTGGTGTGAGGAGGAGGGGGAGGAGGTGCCCTTTTATAAGGGAGGAGAGGTGCACCTTAGGAATATCTCAAAATATTATTTTATATTAAAGTCAAAATCGGTTTATAATGGATCCAAAGGGTCTTATTTCGAAGGTAAAGTGGGGATGGGTCGAAATCCTATCAACCAATAGGATTTAGAGAAGTTTAGGTTATTAGTTTAACCTAATCAATTATATTTAACTCTATGTTAAATAATTTAACTTTTACCGTGACTTTTTGTTTTCTTACACTATATGGTTAATACACATACTATAACATGCCAAACGAACCCTAAGTTGTTTATTATTAACATATATATCTTTATCTAAGTAATTTGGCCGAACCTTAGATTTTTAGGAATAAAATAACAATTAATAATATAATATTTGATTTAAAAACTATTTTGTGTCAATTTTGAAACTATTTGATATCTGACTTTTGTGAAAGTCATAACAGAATTATATGTTCGAACCAAGTTGATTAAATCAACAAAAATATATCATAGTAACCTATAAAATTAGTGGAATTCATAAAAAGTCTCAAATTACATTTATTTTGGTGTTTATAACATCAATTATATCAATATTTCATTAATAAGATAATTACTGCATCATCATTGTGTCATAAATAAATTAAATTATTTAATGTAAAAAAATTACAAATAAAATACCATTATGTAGGAAATAATTTTATATTTCTAATAAATATTTATAGTCGAATTTATCTTATATATAACCCCATATTAAAAATTATTTATTTATTAAACTTTGATTTTAACTATTTTAACCCTCCTTTAAATAAATTAATAATAAATGTCCTAATCTAATCCAAGTGGGCCTAAATGGTCATATTTTATTCCTAAGATAGTTTTTGGTCTAATTTAACTTATAAAATAGAATTAGGACATGTGTTAGGGTAGTAATAATATCATCTTTACACTTAATTACCCTATTTACTTTTAACTGTGGTAAAAATAGTAAAAAGTTACTATTCACTGAAAATTATTTTCATCTCATTGAACCACATTTTAGTCCTTGATATTAACCGCGCCTCTCGGATTTTCGAAATTCCAATCACTGAAGTGGTTAAATTATGTGTTATGCAAAATTCAGTTTTTAACCTACCACTTAGTGGTTTCACTATTCATCAAAAATTGAAAGTTTTCAGAAAAATAACAAAATTTCACCCTAGGCTAATTTCGGTATTCGGAATCCAAAAATGATGTCCATTTTGAAAAATAAAATTCATAAAATTTAAAAAAGTGGTTATTACTATTCATAACGGCTAGTTTTAATAATATTTTAATAGCATATTGTTGTTTAGTGAAACTCATTATTGCGTACTACACATGCTAACGAGGAAGGTCGAGATTGCGTATATTGCAAGGCAAGTCAAGGATGTGTGTAGTGAAAGCTCCTTTTGGTGTAGCATACAACACAAGACATTAATGAAATTAAAATGAATATTTTTCATAAAATCTCGGGGTGTTACAGTCGCGCTCCGAGGAGACTGTCGTCAGCCACATCATTAAAAACCACACATCATGTTTATTGGGGGATGTGGTGAGAGGAAAATAACTAGGGTATAGTCTCATTCATATAGTTTTAAGATATATTTTATTTTCATTAAGAACCACCATGACCATGGATTCATCATAGAACATGCCACAATGATGGTATTTCAAACATTGACGTGAAATATTCTCTTTATTTTCTTTATGGAGTTATAAATATGTAATGTAAATGCATGGAACCTGATTTAATGGTTTTAATTAACCATTAATTCATCATTTCCATTATATAATAAATTTTTAATCACCCCTTGATCATTTTAATGTCCCAAACCATAATATCCTAGAGCTAATGTATACATTATTCAATTAGATTAGGGTATAATGAATTACCTACCAAATGACCAAATAGTTTAGTTGTGTTTGAAAACTACATAATTATATTATTAAAATATTATATTTGATATAACGTATTATTAAATAATTTCTTTGTTTATAATAACAGTGTTCCTACTAGCATATCCTTTTAAATCATTAATAATACAATTTATTGTATCCTGTGGGAAAAAATAATGGTGAGGTGAAATTCTTAGTAAGAGTTATATACAATGTATAAAATTATGAATCAATATGTATAATCAATATTGTAAGTAAAATAACTGAAAATGAATTCCATGTAATCAATAAATTGAGGGTTATACAAATCCATAGAAAATATCGACATGAAAATAACATGGATAATAATAAATATGGAATGATGAATAACATGAACACGTTCCATGTAACAAATAACATGAATATCATAACTGGGAAATGTAGAATAAATACCGAATTGTTAATCACTAAAAACACATGACATATAATCAATAAATGAGAATGAAATGAATGAGGAAAATATATCATTGAGATAAAAATATGCATAAAAATTTAATAATGTAAAAATTTTGTTACGGGATTTAATGATTTGAGGATCTTGATACCTATACCAATAATACATTCAACGTGATAGTTAAATAAAATAGTTACAAACTCATTTGATTTGAAAAAATATTATTATTCTAGATTATGAAATCACATGCAATGAATACCAATGCATTAAGGGTGTATCTATCACTGGGACACACCCTTGTATTCAATTATAAATCACTAATCATATATGAAATAAAAAATTTAATTCTTGAGTAATGTTCTTTATAATTAAATATACATATTGATTATGGAATATAGAGTTATCAATATTTCCAGAGATAAAAAAATAACATTAATTATTGATCACCATCTGAGGATATGATATTTTTTTGATAAATTAATATATCCATGATAAATAATATAGATATTTAAGGGAAATTAAATGTCCACATGAAGGAAAATAATTCATGGAAGAGATAATGGAAAAAAGAATGAACTAGTGGAATGAATTTCTATACATTTCATTGTCAAAATAATCAAATACCATACAGAAGAAGAATAAGGGTGATATAAATAAAATATATAATCATTGTATAATTAATAAAGGGGTTTTTTAATTTATAAATAAAAATAAAAAGAAATTAACTTTAATAATATTGTTAAGGAAAATAAATTTTCTTCAATTTTCAAAGTAACATTTAAAAAATAAATGTTAAAAAACTATAGAAATTTTTTTATAATTTGAAAATTATCATTGAATAATATGAGTTTAACTTAAAAAATTGTTGTCATGAAAGTTTGAAATTCCATTAATTTTATAGATGTTAAAATGAAAATTTCATTCATTGTTTTTGAAGTAATCCAAATGGGTATTGTTTTAAGGATTAGAAGATGATTATTTTCAAAAAAATATTAAATTAAAATATTGTAAAAATGTATTCAAATAAATAATTATTTTAAGGTTTAAAAAAAATTTCCAAAAAATAGAAAAATTGGTTTTTAAAAAATAAACTATTTTAGACTGAAGTGAGTAATGAAGTTGTGTTTTCATAAAAATTCATTTTCAATCATTTTATTTAAGATAGAATGAAACAAGGTACTATTGAAGGATAAAGTACATTAATAAAAATATTATAATAAAATTAATGTTTTGTATGATAAATTTATAAAATAATATTCTTTAATGGAAAGTCAAGTAATAATATTCACGAATAAAATGTCATCATGAAAAAAACCCTTAAAAATAAAAAAATTTATTTGAGATTTAATAAATGTATATATTATGTTACTTAATTTATATACAGATAATAAAATTATAAATACTAGATAATTTAATAGAATTAATTATACACATAATGTTATAAATAAAAGAAAAAATAAAGTAGTAATATATCCTAATGAAAATAATTATAGTTATGAAATCATTTACCACTTGGTACCTTTCATGTCAAATACCAATTGATGAAAAAATAAAAATTTAAAAATAAAATACAATGATTTATTAATGAATCATTATATTATAAGAATATTTTTTATTATATACACCATATAATATAAATTATGTCTACAACATTACAATATTCCTCAATTAATCTAAATTAAGATAATGTCCCTTACCTCACACTTCCTTTCAGTTGAACTTTCATTAACTCATGTAAACTGTTTTTAAGAAAATTTTAATTTGATAATAATAATGTATACATATATAAAATATAATATATTACATTTTTTTAATCATATTATCATCCATTTATTAATTTTATTTCATTATTTTCATTATTTTAGTTGTAAATTTCTCTTTTTTCTCATTCTAGTTTCCTCATGGAAGATATAGATCCTTAAAATATTATATAGATTCATAATATTTTGAATAATTAATATGTAATTATAAAAATTATCTATCCATTATATTTTCAAAACAAATCATGAATGATGGTTATGAAAAATGCATTATGTCATGATCAGGGAGATGGTAGGTGAAACATACACAATAATAACATTTCAATTTTTCAATGATCATTATGAAAAGCTGTGATTAATGTTTTTAAAAATTATTAGAATAAAATAATTACCATTTTATATCTTTCAATGACTTATATATTTCATTCACATGGTGTGGTGATCAAAAGAGATTCCAATCACATTATAAAGGTGGTATCCCATACGTCCATGAATGATGTTATCGTCTTATAGTGAGTGAAAATATAAGAAATTAAATGAATATTATATTTTATTAGAGTTAAATATAATATTAATATAAATATTATTTCATTTATATCGCATATTTTTTTGGAGTTATCTTTATTAAATTCTATTTAAAACATTTTTAATGATGAATCACATTACTTCACACGGTGGAAGTTCATCTCACACATGAGCAGTGTTATCATATCTTCTAAAAAATGAAATGTATCCAAATTGATATAAAATATAATGAGTAACTACATATATATATATGTTATATATATCATATATATAGTTCATATACATGATTATATCCAACATTGCGATGTAGTGACGGAAAAATGAATGACATCGATTTAAGAGGATGTAGACTATTGTGAAAAGGAATGATGATTTCATAATATATTTGATTGAAGTGATGATAGTTGAAGGTTATTAACTTGATATAAATATATATATATGTATATGGTATATACTGGTTTTATTATATAATAATTATTGATTAAAAACTTATGTAGTTTTAGGAAGTGATAAAATAATTATTCTGGTTGATGAACATTACCTCCTATTCCTGTAAACTGTTTAGGTTTGCACCAAAGTACTTCTTATGTTAAATTTATGACCTAAATAAGGAATATATGTTGAGGTTATAAAATTATATAATTTAGTGGGTAACAATTTTCTGATGTAAAAGTGTATTAATATGTCAATTATAAAGGATACATGGCAGACTTTTATAATTACGGTGAGTGGCACACTTTATGTATTGAAAAGAAAAAGGTGTACCCAAATTTTAACATGTCAAAATAGTCAAAAATAGAGTATTATAGAGACATAGACACGATAGTGTCATAATATTTCTAAAAATTAGAATTCATAATTTTTTTAGATCATATAAGCCATTATTAATTAGATTACCCCTTTTTAAATCAAATTTACCTTAACCATGATAATTGATTTACACTATTTTTGATTATTCATTTTTATTAAAAATTAAGTTAACCATCATGTAAATTATAAATTTTTAGGAATAAAAATATTGAATTAATTTTTGAAAATTCAATTGACACATTTTATACAATTTAATTCAGAATCAATAATGTGTACTTGATGTGATTTCTGGTTTTCTATGTGAAACATTTAAAACATTTACAGACATTTTATATCCAAAATCTGAATGAAATAGAGTAAAATAAACTAAAATTTAATAATATATATATATAGTTTTACTAAATTATCTATAAAAAATTTTAATTTTAATTTTTATTTAGAAATAATATAAACTAAATGAAAATTTTAAATTATAATTCAGAATATATCATGCTTCATCAAAAAATTACATATTTCATGAAATCCCAAACATTATAATAACGTTGATTTTGATATTATGATTTGAAATTTTTATTAATTTTTATCATATTAATTTTTTTAATATGATGAAAATTATACTTATTGTTTTTACAAAGTAGAGTAAAATTTCTTTTCAAATTTTTTTTTAATAATTTTTTTTTATTTATAATGAATATTATTTTATTCAAATAAAAATAAAACCATATTTTTTGTTATTTAGTTAAAACTATACATTCCCACAAATTTAATAACTAAATAAACAATATTACATTTCGCCTTGACTATGTGTAGTGTGTTCCACATGTTATTAAGGAGATTAAATTTAAATTAATATATTTCATCAGTTTTTTAATCTTGGTGATGGGAAATGCATAATCTATCAAATAAAATATTAGTGTTTTTGAATTTTAAGCTAAAATATTCACCCCCCCCCCCCCTCATTAAATTATTTTCATTCTCAGAATTTAAGCATGATATCAGTAATTAAGGGAGTGATATTTGAAAATTATTTCGTTGAAAACCCACATCATAAAAAGAGTTAATAAAAATCCTTTTAATAAGAGAGAAATTGAAGAACCAAGTTCAAGTGTAATAATATATAAATATATTCCATGTGGAATAAAAATTTCTAAAATTAAAGATACATACATAAAAGAAATTCTTAAATAATTTTCGATAATGATTAATCCTATTGTTCACAAGAATGTTAATGATCAATATAAATTTATGTGCCTCAACCCATAAATCTATTATGATTTAAAAAAACATATGATTATTAATATATGAATATAATATGGTAAAAATTTTATTTAAAGAAACATTTTTTAAATATGATTAATTAATTTATAATCTATCAATATATTTTAATATAATTACTTGATATTTTTAAAATTCATATGCACACATTCATCCATTGGTTGAGCATCGATCAATTTCCAATTAATCCCTTACACTCAGAAATAAATATCCAAAAATAAATTTCTTAATGCTCAATTACAACAATTTACATTTAAGGGATCCTAAGATCCCAAAATGAGTGTAAATCGCTTTTATATATCAATTAAAAGTTTTTAAAACTAATCTGATTAGCATAAGTTATCCAATATAATAAATTAATATCCAAATGTTAAAAGTAACACCATTGGTTCATATTTAATATTTATTTTTCAATTATTATAACTCAATAATTACATATTGAACAACAATGTTTGTAGAAACGTGATATGCATTAAATCATAATTTTTCATTGGTAAATGTTTCAATCCCTATGTCCTTTATGGATGAAACTGTTTGTCACCATACATGTGGGTTGACCTTTTTATAAACTATTTTAATATAATTTCTATAATTTACCTAAATTAATATAATGGACATCCTTGAAATAAATTTATCATTAAATAATATTTCTTCTATGCTTTTAAATTCAATTATTTCTCTACATTGTGTAATAATCTTATTTAAAAACTATTACACTGTCAATAATTGTTATATTAACCCAAAGAGATATAAATACATCTTAAATTATTTCACTAAAATGAAAAGGATTTATTATTCAAATAACATTTTACATATAATATATAATTACCGTTATTTTTTACAAAATATACTTAATAATGGTTTATTATAATCACATTAAACCTAAAAATTTATGTTTTAAGATGTGGACTTATGATCAACCTTAAAATAATAAAACCATGATGATGTCCATAACTCGTATGTAAATTAAGACAAAATCGATTCTAAAAATTAATAGTATCCTTAAATGATTCAGGATCCTTATACAAAAATATCATTTCTAAAAATAATCTGGTAATATTATTATGCAATCCAAACAAATAATTCAGACATTTTATTTAATCATTTGTTCTTAATTGTCATATGAGTTTACCTTTAATATCCGTAATTATTTGTATTATTCCCTTATTTTCAAAACATAATGCATTTTCACATTCCATTGATTCACTGACATTTCGATATAAGACACACATTTTTTATCCTAGGTCATTCATTTCCATAATATATTATCATCCATTATGGTTTTTTGTTAACAAAATTTGAATTATCATAATAATATCCTAGGTAGTATTAAACCAGGTGCATAGTAATGTTAATTTTCATGCACGAGGTGAAGATTATGTCAAGCCTAATGTTCCCTTTTAACATTTCCATCCCATATGTTGATATATTCTACAATAAAATAAAATTATAGAATTAATACCTGGTTTCATTTCCAGAAAAACTATATAATATCAAGATTACCAAAACATTTGGATATTATTATGTACCTATCCTCAATTACAATTATAGGGGTATAAGCCCCAATATATGTTTTCCTAAATATTGTTCACAATGTTTATACTAATATTTCTATGACACCAACTATAATGATCATGTCCTCCCTAATCTGAAGCTACTGTCATGTTTATTACATTGTCATAACCTAAAGTGAATTTCATCTATAAGGTAAAATTAGTTTAGAATTCTTGGTGAACTAGATGCATAAAATATTCACATATAACATTTGAAAACAAAAATTAAATTATATTTTTTATCCAAGAATATATTTATTAACTATATAATATACTTTTATGTCAATCATAGTAACATTATGGATCCTAGTAATAGAAAACACAAAAGGGTGATCTCAAATTCTCAGTTTGGTTTAAGTCAGTATTAGTAGTCTTTGATAAATAATCATAATCAATATGTAAGGATAAATAACTAACCACACATATGATGTAATCCATTAATATTGATGTATTTTTATCCATATATATTATCTATGGGGAAATATCATGTATAATAATCAATATGTAAATGTAAATAACTAAATACATTTTAAATTTAATTAATAACATGAAAATCCTCAAAAGATAAAGAATACTCAATATTGAAAGGTAAATAATTGAAAAAACATGCCATTTAATTAATAATTGAGTATGAAATTATTCAAAATATAATATCATTAAGAAAATCACAAGGATAATCAAAACTTAATTATAAATTAAGTAAATTCAAAATTATTAAATATCAGGAAATCAAGATCATAATACCTCTATCATTATATCATTTCATAAGATATATTGAAACTAATGGGTTAAAACTCCTTTAGTTTATCCCATTGTAAAAGTTATAGATTATCAATTTTTATCATGATACTACTAATACAATGATGGAATATCTTTAACTAGTCCCCAACCATGATTGCATTTCCAAAACATTCATCATATATGTAATAATTGATGAATTTATTTAACAATGTATCTTATAATAAAATATCTATATTGTGTAATGAATAAAATTATATCAATATCTCTATAAATAAAAATATAACATTTAATGATGAAAACAGTATGTAAATTTTTTTAGGGGTTAATAAATACATATAATCATGATAAAAAATATATATATACAGGGAAAATTTAATAACAATATGAATAATAATAATTCAAAGGAATGTCAATGACTACAAAAATGTATCAAGAATGAGAATGTTAGTACTAATTTTTTCAATATGATCATAACCCATATAGAGGAATAATAAATATGGTATCAATAAAAAACCAATTGGATTAATAATAATTGCATTTTTCATTGATAAATATAAATAATATTAAAATGTCTTCAAAAACATTCATTAAGAAAATAGATTTTTCATTTTGAAAATCACATTTGAAAAATAAAATTTCATAATTTTTTTTCAAAATATATTTCATTGAAAATATTATTTTAAAATAATAAATTAATCATTAAACAACTAATATTACATGAATGTGTGGAATTATATTCATTTTTACACGTTAAAATATATTTTGATCATATTTTTTGTAAATGACAAAATAATCATTATTTTAAAAACAATAAAAATATTTCATTCATAAAATATTAAAAATTAAATGCGGGTAAATATTTATATAATAAATTATTTTTAATATTATAAATACATTAATTAATTTTTTTATCAAATATGGATTTGGAATTAAATGGATTTATTTTAGAAGAGTGAAATTAAGTCTTGTTTTCTAAGAAACATATCCTCAATCATATTAAGTTAAAATGAGTGGGAAATGAAAGTATTAATTTAAAATTTTAAAGATAAAATATATTAAAAATATATTAAATGGTTTCATTATTGAATGATAATATAATTTCATTTAGTGGAAACTAAAGTAATAATATTCCTTATTAAAAAGTGACTTTGAAACAAAAACAAAAAAAACAACGATGTGAGAATTATTTAATGAATATATTATGTGTATTCATATAAATAATAATTTACCAAGTGTTAATACATTATAATATATTAAAATTTCAATATAAACATAATATTAAAATATCAAATGACAAAAATAAGTAATATATACCAATTAAATGAAATTATATTACAAAATTATTTACCACCCAGTATCATTATTTTCTAAATTTCATGGATGAAATAATTCCAAAGAAACCTAAAATAAAATTTTTTTGATAACCATTATATTAAAATTTAAATTGGTTGTATGTACAACATTAAAATAATTTGGTACATAACAATATAGAATTCCTCAATTAAGGGAAATTTAGACGAAGCCCCTTACCTCATTCTTCATTTTGGTAGAATTTTTTTTAAATTCATTTATAATGGCTATAATAATGTTATTATTTTATAAAAAACATCATTATTTTTATAATATTATATATGATATTTATTTAACATCTTATAAGATGTTCATTATTTATCCTTCATTACATTCATTATTTTGTGTGTTAATTGTCATGTTTTCGAATTCCAGTTTTATCATGAAAGATCCAATTGTTTCTCATATTATATATTAACATAATTTAAATAATAATAATAAATAAATCATTATAATATTTATAAATAAATTATAAATTTAATTCTAATAATTTATTATGGGTATGAAAAATGAATTATGTAACGATCAGGGAGATGATTGAGAATACATATGCAAGAGTAACATTTCCCATTTTCATAAATCATTTAAGAGTATTGGTAAGTAATGTATGATCATCAAATAAGGTTAAAAATTTCATAATCACCATGTTTTCTCTTTAAATAATCTTATTCATTTCATTGATCGAGAGATGCTATGAATAGTGAATCACATCGCTTCGTAATGGTGGTAGTCCACCCTTACATGAATGATGTTATCATATTTTAGAGAGTGAAATTCTAAGAAAAAAATTATATATTTTAATTTTTGAATGATAAATATTTATGAATATAGAAATTATGTCATCTATATCATATAAATTTATTAAAAATATCTTTATTTCATTCTATATAATGTGTCACTGAAGGAAAAATCACATCGCATCGTGTGGGGATAATATGTTGTACACAAGAGCAATGTTATCTTATCATATTAATTATGGAAAGTGAAAATGTATTATATGATATAATGATTCAAAAGATATAATTAGGTTATAAATAATATATATATATATACATACTTTATATAATTATCATACCCATTTGTGAGATGTGGTAATGGAAAAAATGAATGACATTAGTTCATGTGGTGATAGTCTGTCCTATAACCAAATGATTATTTTGTAACCCATTTTATGGACTTGTTGATAGTTTAAGGTAATTACCGTAACATAAATACATTTAAGTCTAAATTTATACTTATTTTATAATATAATCTATCTATGATAATCATTAAAGGATCTTGAGGATGAAATAAAATAAAAAGCTTGTTGAAGAATGTTACATCTTCTCCAGGTGTACTCTTTATATTTGCACCATCATCATTCAAAGGGTCAGATTATGAAATAAATAAAGATTTTAGGATGGGGATATTTAATTTAGTAAATTATTTTCTATGGTATTTTCTAACTAAGAAGGATTATATGTGTCATGAAGAGAGAAGAGGTGGTGTTCATTTTTAAGTGAGGTTAGTGGCATATATGTAACTTTTAAAAATAAAAAAGGTCTCCCCACGTTTTTCACAATCCAAAAGGGTCAAAAATAATTTATTATCAATAATAATACATTATATGGTTTTAAAAAGTACATATAATATATTTTAAATAGGTTTTAGATCATATTGACCTTTGCTGTTTTAGTTTAAACACAATAAATCCTTTTTCCCTTAACCCAGATATTTAATTTTTACTCTTTTCACACATAATATTGATAAAAAATTATTTTCCTAGTCATATATATTATAAATTTTTATTACCAAAAATATGTAATCCATTTCCCAAATTTCATTCAAATAATTTCAAAATTTTAACTAAAATATAGTCTTATAAATGTGATTTGATACATGTTTTAAAAGAGAAATGTTCAATGGTTTATAAGGATTTTATATTTAAATTCAATATGATAATTATTTCAATTAAATAAATTGGATTATTGGATATAAAATTGAATTAATATTACTTTAAAACTCATAAAAATATAATTTTACTTTAAAAAAATTAAATAAATTGATTTTTTCAATTAGAATTTATTATTTTATAATATACAACAAAATGAGAAATATTTCAAATAGTACTAAATATTAATCATAATGTAATTTAGTTTTTATCATTTCAATAATTTAGTTCATTATATCAAATAAATTATCGTTATGTGTTAAAAATTAATATATTTAATGCCTGAAAAGTGAAACTAAACAATCTTTTCAGAGGAATATAGTTATTTAGAAAAAAATTATTTATTATTTAAATTATTATTAGTTTATTTATAATCAATATATAACCATGAAATTGATAATTTATATATTGCTAATAATAAACACTAATTTTATGATTCGGTATACTATTTTACAATTTTCTTCGAATTGGGTTTCGATGATTTACAAGCTTTCAAAATTAATAAATTTAATGAAATATATTTTGATGGTTGTTTAAGCTCGTTATTGTTTATTGCATTTTGTATTGAATAAAATATTCTTATTATTTATTTCATGGTTTTATAATCTTATCTACGATCTTGGTAAAATTCTGAAAACCAAGACACTTCATACAATCATCTGTCATAGTAAATTCCCTATTTTCTATTTCATCCATAAGAGATTCATTAAATCTTACTGAAATTTCAAAACTCTTGTTATGAAGGTTTGTTCTCAATGATTGATAATTGATAGATTTGATTATTCATTGAGTCAAAATCATTCTCATAATATTATTATTATTGAATTATTACACATGTTTCTATCCTTGCCTATATATAAAAATTGATGATGTCCTATGGTGATATTGGTATTTTACTACTTCTCTTAGTTCTATAATGAACATGAATCAACTACATATATTTAATCCTTGTTCAGATATGATGGATCATTTCTCTAGTTTTATAATTTTGTTTTATTAATGAGTGTTGTTATTTCATTATCTAATGTGATTTATTCTATTAATTATATAAATATGAACATGTCCTTCATTTTAAATTCACAAATATTTTTTATTCCTTTATCCCTTTTATTTATGTTAATCAATTATTTATGATAGCCCTATTATTCAATAATAAAATGGAAATCCAGTTTAACGATTTCTTTAACTCTATATTTAAGTGTTGTTTTTATGTAGTTTAGATATCAAGATTGAATTTGTGATAGTGTCCTCATGTTGGAAACTAAAATACATTGTTTATAATGGAGAAAGTTGTTATGCAATCATGATTGTTTGGGTGTTTCATTCCAATTGTGTGACAAAAATTAATCATACATTGTACTTATAATCAATTGGCATTAGAATGAAACCCACAATTATAAAAGATGATTTAGTAGCTCTGTAGGATTGGAATATAATATCGTTAAACAACATAGATTGTATTTTAGAAGAGAACATGTCAAGTAGATCCATCTTTATGATGGATAGCCTTCAATTGTGTTGTTATCATGCACATTGAATTCATGTTAGGTGACTCCTACGATTTCTTATGATTACCATGATTATATTCTCTATAAATCTTTTAGAAAGTTTTAATTCCTTATATATAATCCCATGTGGGTAATTAGAGGCCTCAAGTCCCAAATAGTGGATGAGTGATCAATTATACAGGCTAGTTCAAGATATTGATAAGTATCCATTCATGTGGACCACAACTAGATCCTCTATATATTATTCCCTATGTCGGTTTTGGTATCTCATTACCAAAATCTTGTTATTGTGATCCACATACTAGTGGGTATTTTTATAGGATTTTTCATCATCCATAAGATTATGGTGTGATCCCCTATCTATGTATCGTTGTTTTGGGATCTCCATCAGAGATAATGAGACTAGTCAATTAGGTTCCCTTAGATTAGTGTTTCCTATGATATTCAAGATGATTCCCATATTTGGTTGAGATGACAGA
The DNA here is from genome assembly GCA_963277665.1 of Viscum album. Lineage (NCBI taxonomy): Eukaryota > Viridiplantae > Streptophyta > Magnoliopsida > Santalales > Viscaceae > Viscum > Viscum album. Next base: position 838,397,407 of record OY728138.1, read on the forward strand.
CCACACAAGAGACGTGGAGTCCTCCCTTGAGTATATTGGTGTTTTATCAAAATTTCCCTTATTGTTCTGATTTTGAGTGATCTTTTACATTTATGACTTGGGTATTGTTTTTTGGGGGAGTTCATTGTGTATGATTATACTCAGCCCTGCAATAACTATTCCTTCATAGGTTCAATCTTATTTATATGATTGGCCATTAGATTGATTCCTAGGTAGAATAGGAGTTGGTGTAACTTTTTTGGACTATAAATAGAATATGTTTTTTAGGAATTTTCTCTTGATAGTATTACCACATTCTGTATCGGTTGGACTCTTTATACTATTTTTTTGGTTTGTATTTGTTATATTTTATTTTCTTTTACTCATTATCATACTATTATGGGGATTAGTTTTTGGACCTTAATTTAAAGTACATGTTGTTTATTTTTCTATATTATATTGGTGAATGAATATTTATAAGTGTGTAAATAGGTACATCTGTGATGTCCTCCGACATCACAGATATTCCTAATCAACATTATCAACCAACCCTTCACCTATTAGATGTAGGCTAGGGGTGTCACTATCATCTTATTATTAGTCAGGTGGGCCCCATTGGGGGATGTTTTAATAAAGTGGTATCAAAGGTATGTTGTCTTATGACTATTGTTTTGAGATAGTCCAGTCATGAGAATTTGTTGGGAATAATGTAAACACTGATAAAGTGTATCATGTTCATCTATCCGTCCAAGGAATATAGTATTGTTGTGGTGTATGATGTATCCAAATTTTAGGTCTCAGATAACCTTCATGTTAAAATTTAATATATAAGATGTTCTTATAGTGAAAACCATGATACATGAATCATGTAATAATGGGTTGTCGTTTACATGGACATCATTAGTCATCTCCCAATATATTATCTCTTAAACATGCTATATCATGATTATTGAAATATAACACCACATCAATATCATGGTAGGATTACATAGCAGGATCACGGTGATGATCCTCTTAGAGATCATTCATTAGTCCATGGCCTATTCTAGGAGGTAATTCCTATAGGTTTATTTATGATATTACCTCCACTCATATAATGGTTGATTATTACTATAGTGTTATAAGATGACGAAAATCGGATTAACACATTTCTCAGGTTACAGAATGAAGAAACCACTTGGGTTTCAGGGTAATCCATATCAGTATAATGACAAGGAAAATCGGAACAATGTAAAGAAAAAAATCTATATGAGGATCCCTTACTACTAGAAGTTTCTCAAAGCAATAATCCTTCTCCATCACCCAATAGGGTGATGGTTGATCATGGTGGGGTAGACACATTCATAGGTTATCATTATTTAGTAAAAAATTTTGTTCCTCTTACAATGTAGTTTTATGAACTTATGTTTTGGGTGGTATGTATTTAAGATAATTTAGAGCTCCAACAAAGAACAATGTTTTTCGTGGATTATTTAAATAGGATCACCAATCACACTTGATATTCCATAGATAATTTTCGTTATAGTAAATTTTGAGCATAGAAATTTGATTGTGGTTTTAAAAATTATATCCAAAATACAGTAGTGCCTCATTTCATCCCTTATTATAGTATATTGATGGGGAAAGTCATGTAAATAGAGGGATTCAAAGGGAATAAAAAGACTAGTAATATTTTCTGGATGTGGAAACACTAGAGTAGAGACTTCAACATTTGATATTTGATGACCGACATAGGTATCCAACTGGAAGATAGTTTTTTTGGATATTTTCGGGATATAATAACTTATTCTTAAGGATCTATATGAGACTCCAGTTTGTTGAAGGAGAAGCGATGCTACTCTAGTAATGGGGGAGGTAATATAATATTGAATTTCTTGACCATATGCACTGCGTACATGTATTCAGTGAATTTTCCCTAGGGGATAAGATAGTGGTTTTTGAAGGTACGTTTCTAAGGTTGTGGATGTGGGAGAATATATTGTAGATCTATAAATGGTAGATGTCATTATGATATATTTACCTCACCATTACCCCTGTGTATTCTATTACAGGCTCTAAGAGGTGGTGGTCTTGGATGGTTATAGATTCAAGTGGTGGAGGCTTACTAACCAGGGGATAAATGTATGATATAAAGTATGGTAAATGTCTAATATAAATTAAAAATTTTCATAGAAATAGGAATGATATAGCATTTCCTTTCCACATCTAATGTTAAATACTTGGAGATTCCATTTGAGCATTTTCCTGAAATTTTCAGTAAGAGAATCCTACTATGGAGGATTTGGTGATCAAACACTTTTTCAATATTTGTAAATTTACTCTTATAGGGGAATGGTTTATATGGGAACTCTGAATAAATGTATTGATACACTATGATATCATTATTCAAGTGGAATGAATATATATATTCCAAACATAGTATAAATATTTATGTAAGACTAGTTGGTGTGTTTGGGATTACATGACATCATTTTATTCATTGGTGTAATGGGAACCCATGAAGATAAGAATTTTCTCTTATGTTGGATGAATAAAATTATTTCTCAATATTTAGCTGGTATACCCAGAAGAGTAGTATATATTGAGAGAATTAAGATTCTTATAGAGGTTTATAAGTTTGAGGATTCATTTCCTGATAATTTTGCAGGCATATATCCCTATCTAGGGTTCAATATATATATAACCCTACAACTAGGGACAACACTAATATCAATGTACTTATATATGATATTCCCATAAATCATTTTAGCGATGAATTTATTATTTTAGGATCTATATAATAAGGAATTTATTTGATGAAGTGTGTCCCCTATACAACCCAATATTATTTTCAAACAAGGAGTATGGGAGATTGAAATTATAATTGTATTATCATCACCGATATTAGGTGTATATTAAGAATAAAAAGACATTCCTTGTAATCGATGTTATCTTTTACTTATTAAGATGGTTTAATTGGATATAATTTATATTGACCTCAAATTGGGTTTTCATCAACGTCGATTTTGAGAGGAGTACATAAAAAAGATGAATTAAATGTGGTGATATGGTCACTATAATTAAATGGTGATTCCATTAAACATGAAAAAATCCCTATGATGGGTTATGGGACTCATAAATAATATACTTAATCACTTCTGGGATCATTTTTTTATATTCTTCATAGATGACATCCATGTATACTCAACCTCGAGGGACGATCATTCAGTACAATTAAGACAGTCCTAGAAATACTGTAAGACAATAAAAAATTTTGGAAGTTATAATTGTTATAGTTATGTATTTGAGATGTAAAATTCCCTATACAGGTTATAAAATATAATTTATTGGTGGTGGACCTTGATAATATAGTGGAAATGTTATCACGTGATCCACCAATGATTATGATCAAGGTGTAGAGCTTCCTTATCCTGAAAATATTTTATTAGATATTTCACATGATTTATCCAATTATTCGATAACACTAACTATATTGAGCTGGAAAGGGAGAAATTTTTAATGGTTGAAGATGTATAATTATCAGTTTAAGGAGTGGTAGTAATGATTTATGAGATCCCCATATTGATACTATTAGATGAGGGAGTTGGGTTCTTTATTTTCTACGATTCCTTCAGAACCAGACTATTATTTTGTATAATGAAGTTATAGGATGTAATTACTTATGGGTCCCAATAACTGATACCCCATGAGAATAAATACATTCCCCAACATCTAAAATTATTAGCTACATTGTATTCATAGAAAATTTAAAGACACTATCTTATTTCATAGTGATTCAACATATATTATGACAAATATATATTAGGTATATTTTCAGGTAGAACGACCATATCCTAAAGTTGAGGTGATGGCAGGAGTTCCAACATGATAATAAAATTAATATATTTTTCAAATATTGATGGATAACATTATTTAAGATGTTCTCAGTATAAATTACCATCCACAATTATTTATAATGGTAATGAAATAGAGTTCCTATTTATAATTAAACCTTTTGGATGAGGATGGATAAAAATATGTTTGATTTATGTTTCAAACACCACCTCTTATTAATCATTCTAGGTATTCACTACATTTATATTTTTATTATGAGAAATTTCATTATTAAATATTGATATGATATGCCCCTTATAGAATTTCCAAATTTGTGGAGTATGTTACCCTTTTCCGAGGATGGATGACAGTTCTAGTCCCACTATAAGAAGAGGTGTTGAGGGTGTTTTATATTCCCCCTTAGTGGTATATCCTAGGGTGGTTATCATTTACTAGAAAATTTTAAACTAGTTCTGGTATCAAGTGATAAACATGATTTTTTCTGAGTTTATCACTGAATACCTCTCTAGGAATCAGTTAATGTTCAAGCATCTTGTACTAGAAAGTTTCTCACAAACTCTGGGGGTTTTAGAGGGAATGTGAGAAATTATCTCTATGGATTATTTTTGAATATCTATGATTTGATATTGATCATTAAACTATTTCATTGATTTTATATTATCTCACCAAGTTATCCCACATTCTATCCATCCAATTCTAGTGTTCAATGGTATTTTGGGGTGCATGTAAAGGAATGAGATATTTCAGTTTCATAGAGTCCCCAAAATTATTATTTTAGAACTTTTATTCTAGATTGGAATAATATCTATATAGAGTGTTTAATGAGTTTTTTTGAACTCATTTTAATTTTTTCATGATAGTATACTCCCTGAAAAATTGATAGGTTGAGTAGACTATCCAGGTCATAGAGTAATGGTTCCATGCTTTCCGAGTGTACATTATCCATAGATGGTAGGATCATTTACCCTTGGTTGAATATAAATTCAAAAATAGGTACCACTACACCAATGGTAATGAACAATTGGAAAACATTAATAGGATCACATGTATATCACTAGTGTTCTAGGAAAATCCAATTGATTCCGCACATCTGGGCCTAATGTTTGTACTAGAAATATCAAAATAGGGTTTAAATCATCTAATAATTGATAATGACTCCCATATCCATATGATGTACTATTTTCACTAGAAATGGTTGAATTTATGGTTTTTTTAGGGGTATCATTTTTTCATGAAGGTCTTACCTTATTGGGTGGTGTTAATATTTTTCAATGGCATCATGCTATCTCCAAATTTCAATGGACCATTCCAAAAATTACATTGGGTTGGCAAGGTGGTGTACCAATTTTCCTCTCCAACATTGTTTAAATGGATTCATATTTTCTACAATGTGGTGAAGCTAATAGAATATGTACATGACCCATATCACATTTTTGATAGAGGAAATATATTGATAGAGGACGGTGATACCTTTTTATAGTACCTAGTGGTGATTGAGGGTCAATTGGTGAATATGCATTCTGGGTGATGAATTCCCATTGGGGATATTTTTTAACAATTCATCAGACTCTAGGAAAACTCATTGAATTTGGAGAACGATACAATATCAATGTACCCTCACCTAATATTGTATTTTTCATCTTTTTTGGATTATTATATATAAGGTCTGTATAATGTAATGACTCGATTTTATGTTAAATACATTTTAATATTTTAAATTACATGTTCAAATGAGTTCACGAATTCCAAATAGTTTTCTAGGCCTTTTATAGTTTATAGAGTCTTAAATATAGGGTTTAGAGTCTTTTATATATATATGAAGTAACAAAATGGCCTACTAGAAGAGTTGGTTGATCCTATTTGGATCCATGTAAATACCGAAATGGGGGAAATAGTATGGCCATTCAATGGCCAAGATATAATTTATTGAGGAGGTAAATTTCATCCATGGCCTGGAACAACTAATCGTGAATGTTTTAAAGGCCTTGGGGAGAATAAAATGTCATGTTTTTTTCACATCCTTGGGGTCAAGACATTGTTTTGTGTGTTATGAACCACTAATACCATTCCTACATCATGCAATAGTTCATGGTGATAGAATTTTTATGCATGATTCATTCATTTATCTAGATGGTATTTATAGTGGTTATAAAAAATTATTTTTAAATCAAATGAATTGATTTTATATGCTTATGAACAATTAATTCATTGTTTCCCCCCTATTATTCAATTTTTATACATAGATCATTCATCCTATTATGGAAATATATAGAAAACTCAGACACTTCAAATGAACATAGGTGTACGTGAACATCTTCTTTATCAGTATTACAATATGTGATTCATTAATTATTATTGGAATGTCAAACAATAGGTGATGAAGGATCTTTCTCGATGTCCTATGAGGCATGGGTTGAGGGTTCTCAGAGCCTAAAGTGAGAAAATAATGTTCTTATTGACCAATATATGGGAATATTTTCCTCTCCGACAATTGATGAAAAAAATTACATTATTAATTTTCTATTTTCTATACTTATTTATAAACAAAATTCATCAAATTCTCTCTTTGAATTAAAATTAATAAAATTTGATTATGTTATTTTCTAGTTTTTGAATTCTGGTTTATTAATTCAATTTATTGTTTCTTAAACAACCATATTCAAACTACAACTATGATGAAATAAAATGCATAAACATTGTTTGATATTAAAATTTGTGTTTCATGAATTTATCAATTTTTTGAAGAATATAAATGGGTTTTTATTGGAATATGTTTCAATTTAATCTTGATAATCCATTTCATATTATATTTGACTTTTTATCTGCAGTTTTATTATTTGGGTTTAGTTATTGGATGATATATGCGAGTGAGGCGTGGCGATGATGATGGAAGTCTAATGGTAGTTTATGATATGGTTTTAGAAAATTTGTATTGTGCGGGAGTTTTATTTCAATGGATAGACAACAATGAATTTAAAATATTCTATATAATTCACGGTATTTTGTGGTGAGACACAAGTAAGTAGTAAATGAGATAGTGTATTGGGTTACTAAGGAAAAATTATCTAGAGTTTTTTATAAAATCAAACCAACATTGTGTCTCTTTATGAATAGAACACATCATGTGGACCCCTCATTATAAAAAATATCATTATGCAAAAAAGAAAATATCATGGATAATATCTTCATCATTATACTATGGGAATCATTCGAAGTATTTGGTTTAACAAGACTATATTCTCTAGAATAATTTCAGTGAGTGTGTGTTCCTAGTTTATGTTACCATGGGGATTTTGAGAGGAATCCTTTCCCATGTATTGGTTCAACAATCCACTCTGCAAGATGCTGAATGAAATATTTTTTCATACATCATAATTAACTAACTTGAAATCCTTTATCACATCATTGCTAGGTTGGACTAAGAATCCTATGGTTGATATCCAAGGTTTTTGATCCCCTTCATAGTGGGTTATTTTAGTTAGAGTTGGGTATCCCTCTTAGGTCTCAGGTGTAATACCATAATTTTTTATGTGTTACTTTTGAGAACCATATTTGTTGGAAATACAAGATGATTGAGTTATCATAGTAGTAAATTTTCCAAAATCGTTAAGAATAATCCCATGGATGGAGGAGAGAAAAAACCTCACATTATACATAGATTCCTCCCATTATAATATCTAGGATTTATCTTTTTTTTTATTTTGTTGATTTATGGATGACTCCTGCTATGATGCTTTCTATTTAGATCTCTTGGGTTGTTATATTAGGTATGTTTACAGTCATCCCTATAACGGATCTACCAGCCCACATCATGTGTTATATATTAAATTGAACATATAATGATATCTTAGAGTACTAAGAGATAAAGGAATTTAAGTATATTATAAGTATCAGAGACAGTTTCAAAAGATTCATCTTGAGAGAAGTAAAAATTTTTAGTTGGATCAACTATTTATGAATTTTGGAGGGATTATATTTGACAGTTAACATTTTATGTATTAGTTATCAATCTATAAATTAGGATTAGTTTGTTTTGAATCAATTTTATTATTATATTTTTATCTTGTTGTTTTATATTAGTATATAAATATGTGAATTTTTGTGTTTAACGGTATGTAGATGAAGTCACCAAATGTGTGTTATAGGTCAACCCATCCCTAGTCTCAAACCCCAAACAAAATTTAGTTTGTCCTTAGGTATCACTCACCTCTTATCATCATCTAGGAATCGGAAATGTGTTGACCATTGGGACACGTAACTCTTCTTATATTCCTATTATACCTAAGGACATGGTTTTTGAGTTGTAAGGGAGGTTAAAAGGTTTTTATATGAAAAAACAGGAAATGGGTTGGTATAAAACAAATTTTTTTTGGTAATTAATATTCAGCTGGAAAAGCGTATAACGAGGTTGGGGTGTTCTCATCTAATAGTAACTAGCAAATTATCACTACATAGATGTTAACATCCAATTTCCCCTAACAACTAATCAGTTCTTCAATAAATGTTTTTTATTTTACCTCAGGAAGTCTCCCTTATAAACCCTAGCCTTTTGACTATTAATGGTAGTATATGGTTTAATAATGGGGAGACTATATAACTATATTAGAGTGAAAAATAATTTAAAAATAACAAAATAACATCCACATAGTCACATCGTTAATCATATAAGGAATATTCATATTGAATAATAATAAATGAATGTGGTTGACATACATTCTCCCAATGGTATACTAGAATAAAATAATAACAAAAAAATCACCCATAAGAATGATTGGATATAAAAAGAATGTAATGAAATAAAATGTAAGTGATTATATTATCCCTAATCTTGTCCTTATCTCTAATCCCATGATATTAGTTGAGATTCTCCAGATCAAATACATAATACCATGTTTAAACCCAACATATAGTTGAAACATTGTGTGACATCTTTTCAAAGACACATGTGAAATGGCGTCCTTAGTAACTTGTGGGTACATAACATTGTAGGGCACCAACAACCAGGTATAGTATATACATTCAATATAGTTATATATTCATGCGAAATGATCAAATAAAAGAATCATATAAATTGTATGAAATAAATAATCACCCATCAAAACGTAGGTATGTGTTCTTGATTACTCATACCAATTTATTACAGTGCATGTATGTATCTAAAAATTTAATAATATCAATACAACCATATAAATATCAGTTCATTGGGGGATACCCAAAAATCCCTAATACTAAAGCTCAAATTGATAATAATTTATCATTAATTGATCAATAGAAAGATCCCATGATTTTGGGGAATCTCTCTAAACTCTAGGTAAAAATAATGGATTGAATTTTATTTCAAGGAATCCTGGATAATAAATAAATCACAATAATATCAATATCATCATGTCAAATTGTTAGATCCAAATCATTTTGTTTGTCATGATCATGATCATGTAATATGACTTGGATCTACTACATGGATCATTGTGGTGTCCTATGGACCTCATCATAGTTATATTTTACACAATAATAAAGCATTAATTTCTTTATCCTATAAATAATATGCATTTTATGGACCTATGTAATCCATGTAATCATATATAGACTCGAGGATGAATCTTGGTGTCTCACAAATTCATACATCGTAAAATAATATAACCTGAGGATGAATGTATGGGCATATACGTTGATGTCATATTTTTAGTCATATTACACCACTACTACATGAGTATCAAAGGTCAAATCCCATGATTCACCTTTGAGAATCCATTATATCAGCATTACATCACCTCAGGACAATATTTCAGTTCATAATAAACATGTCTGAAAATTTATAGTTCTCATAAAAAATAAATACATAAATGCATAAATAAAATTCAATCGTTGGACAATCACCTAAACTAATCACTGATATCCATATCCCTATATGTATATAAAATCTAAATGAATTATATTTTGACACCTATAACAATCTATAATCATTCCCACACACACTCGCCTTATGGTAAATCTATTACTATGGATTCCTACACATGTCACATGCTTCATCATATATAATGTGAACCCAATTTGAAGTTCTCTTTTAAACATATCATAGGAGGCTCAAATCCTTTGACTTTGGGGTTTCACATCCCACATTCTTGGAATTTGTTATCTCAAATACACATGGAAAATAATGATATTCAAAAAATAATTAGACACTATGGTGATAGAATATAGCTCATCTCCAAGTCGTTAGTATATTAGGTTTGTATACTCTCCTGCCCTATGATACTCCAATCTATGGCATCTAATCCTAGGAGAAATTGTCAAGAGAGAATATCTCTCGTCACATAATGAACTCATCATTTTCAATGTATCAAATGTTTTTTTAAAGGATCATACATGGAAAAAATGAAACAATATTCATCCCATTATTCCTCGAAAATAACTAGGAAGGTCTGTAAGGGAACTAATGATATATGCCACTAAAGCATAATAATTACATGTTAACTAAGGAACAATCCTATGGGTGTGTATAAGTGTCATGTACTAAAATTTTAAATTCAATACCTCATGTTTCGGTATCTTTGGTAATCTAACTAGTATAGTAAAACATGAAGAGACATAGTTACTTTGTTTTAGTCATTCATTGTATTTTATTTAAATTATTCATTTCAATTTAAATTTACACAACAAAATTTATCAATTAAAAATTAATAATATATTAGTGGTGAACCCACACATAATCATGCATATAAGTAAATGAACAAATTTTAAAGGTTATCAATTATGACCACCTACTTCATTTGGAGCTTTTTCATTTTGATCGATGACATGTATCACTTACTTAATCATATTCATGACATGTCTCCTCCCATTTAGACGTTATTATATACTTGAGGTTATAATACTTGCTAGTAATCTTAAATAGATTACGTATATCAATTAGATTTTATCTAAATAATGTGATAAAAAATGCATTAATTTTCACTAGTGATGTCGGCTCACTAATACAATGATCAACCATGCATGTGGGGTTTATACTACACTATTGACAACATTGTTTTAGAAATAACTAATTAGAAACAAATATTACAAAATATAATTTATTATATTTAGTCTATAAATCATCAAAAAATAAATGATGATATACCTCATGTAAATTATGTGTGGTAGTGAGTGGAAGTTATCTTAGGACATCCTCAATGAGGGGTAAGTGGAATCCTTGAGAAACTTGTCTAATTTAACAATTCTCTTTTAAAATACGAATCAAACCGAAAAAACCATTGAACACTAAATTAAGGAGTAACAAATGGATATATGGATAGAAGTAAATGCGTGGTTGATCATACATCAAACAATGAGGGATAGATCCTCAAATATCCCAAACAAATGAAGACCCAAGGTTTATTATTGGAGGGGTAACTTGGCACACTGACACAGATCATTAAGAGAAATAGGTACACCCTTTTAATTTTCATATGGTTAAAAAAGTGGAAGTCAATTTTTAATAAGCCATAAGGTCTAGTTGCTCGGTTTACCAAACCATGTACCAACCACATAATAGTCTCTATCCAATCACATTCATCTCATATGTTTGGGACACATGGTTTCCAAAACTTTCTTCAACCATATGTATGGTAACTATATTTCTCTATAATACTTCATATGTTATTTATAAACCATACATAAACTGTGAATGATGTCTCATGTCCAATCGAAACACCATGTCTCAAACTAGAATCAAAGTGGAATCATCAAAACTATGAAAAAAACATAACAATAAATCATGCAAATTTGAAAGTGGACTCTAAACCTCCTCACAGACATGGTGATGCATGGTTTCTCGTAAACCATGTATCCTAGGTAGAAACATCCAAAACATCCAAAAAATTTACCAAATGTTCAGGAGACTCATTAGAGAAAACTATGTACCACTAGAGACATGAACATTGTAAAAAAAATATAACTTCAAGATATCCCAACTATAAATATTCTTTTATGAAACCCTATTTATAATCTATCCAACTCACAAATTAAAAAAAATTATTTCTTTAATTTTAAACCCATACAAAGATGAGATATTACACCTAACATGCGAAAGTCAGAGGTATGTTTTTCACACAAAATCATATTGTTATTTAGGATTGTTAATGATAATGTTTATATTGGGGTAATTATGTGTAATTTAATTCATAAACAACATTTATTATATTATCATATATATATTTATATTTTTTTCAAGTATTCATTCAATTTTCCCCCAATTTCATTCTCAAAAATATTAAAAGAATACTTATATAAAAATTAGGAAATATTTATACTTTTTGGATGGGAATATTTTTCCTCTATGTACATGTTATTGAAATAATTTTAAGGAATTATTTGTTAAATTTTATTGTATTTATAATGGTTTTTATATTATATTTAATTTTTTACAATTTGTTTATTAATCTTTTGTTAATTTTCTATAGAAGTCATTTTTTACTTTTTATGGATGTGGAATGATAGTGTTTTATTGACAATTACTACTTGACTGGGTTTTTATATACTCATATTCATAATTTTTATCAAGAATGATATAAATTCTTTCATATTTTATGATATAAAACACTATTTCCATTATTATGGAATTTTTTTAAAAAAAATCATTCAAAAGTCAATGATATTTCTTCTTTTTATTAATTTGACTTTATGACGTATTTAAAAAATATCTTTTTACCTAAATAAACATCCTTTAATAATTTTTATGTTTCACTTGGGTTGTAATATAATGATAATATCTAACTTATTGATCTGGATGTTTAATGGGAATGTAGTTCTATTTATTATCTTAATAAATTGTTCACATTTTTAATGATTGTTTTTGAATAAGAATATTTATGTTGATTCTGCATTGTATTATTTTTCATTTATTTCAATGATGAATTACATGTAATCAGTATGTGGAAGGCTGGGATTATTATTAGATATAACCTTTATCCCTCAATTGTTCCCATGACACAAACTATCTATGTTATTTGGTGTATGTATTTAATATTTATGTATTATGTATTGGTGTGAGTCTATGATGAAATGATTACGAAGTCCAACATTTTGTATTCTATCATTATAATTACAGTTACAATTACTCACATTAATATTGTTGTTTATATGTCATCTATGTATACATTCTCATTTAATGTTATTATTTATATATAATATTATATTATTTTTTATCACTTCTATATTAATCATGAATTATTTATTCATTGATGGTTTCTACTATAAAAATTCCTTTAATTGGTATATGATACAAACCATTAATATGTTTTCTATTCCCATGGATACAAAAAAGGGATATTTGAATATTTTTAGAGAAATAATTAATGGAAAGTTAAATTGTTTATTGGATTTTATATTTTATTTAATGTTTTCAAATTTACTTTTATAATCATCTTTGTATCTAGTCTCCCAAGGCTGCAAAAATCATCCATCCTTTAGGATAAAATATCATTTATCTTATAATAATGTATTCAAGTAACAAATGGTGATTTTTTATTGGAATTGGGGTTATTGTAGTTTGTATCAGATAATGATTAGTTCAACCCATGGGAAATATGTCTTAGAAATATTTGATTAGAGAATAATTAACACAATAAATGTCCATTGGGATATGTCTCAATTTAGGAAATTGTACTTATATTTTGGATAAGTATAGAGTGTGGGGTTTGATATAAATAAGATTTATGTTTATATAAAAACAAGTTGATGTATGTTATGAAAGCCATGAACATTATTTTCATAACCATAAAAATGGTTTGTTTTTTATTTACCTTCCCTTTACTCGGTGCATAACATGTGGGTCTACTACCCACATAGTTTGACACTCATAAGGGGTTTTATTTGGTTTCTTGACACAATCTATAAAATAAATTATTAAAGTGTTTAAAAAATTGTTATTATATAATGATTTATGTATATACAATAAAATTATTATTTTGGGATTAGTGGCGCATTAATTTTTCGTTTAGGTCAAGTGTATCAACATTGGAATTATAAACGATGATTTAAACTCATAAGGATGTGAGTTAATAATATGAATTACATATTTTTAATATTTTACATGTGAATGGAATAATAAATGTATCAACACTTTTATTTTATATATTGATTTTATTCTAATGAAAGTCAATAATATTAAATAAGAATCTATGAAAATTATAAAAATGTTGGGTAAAATTATCTCATGTAATTTGGGTTATACAGAGAATCTAGTTACTTTAAACAAAGATACGATAATGTTAGACATATTTATTTATTATAAAACTCAATATTATTATTTAAATACCAATCTAGTAATAGTTTAGCTATTGATATTTTACATGGTGATGATGTTTTTCATATTGGGATGTAGTAAAATGGAAATAGTTATTCAATATTTTTTATGATAGATTATAATCAATACTAGTTGTTGTTTCAATATACTATGAAGAATGATGAAATAAAGGGGTTGGAATGGGATATTTTCGTTGAATAATTATTTATTCATGAAAAATGACTTGATTAAGAAACATTTATTTTAAAATAGGTGGAAATTCAAGAGGAACAAATTTGAATGTATAGAAAAAAATTTACAAGTTTATCAAGGCATGTAAAATAATACATATGTTATCTATAAATAAATATTGATTTTTTCTTTATTGGTAAAAATATAAGATATAAATTGTTTTTAATCTCCAATAAAATTAACATATGATCATATGGTATCATTTTTTACTATGGAGGAGAAATGATTCTCAAAATGTTAAATTTTCATAGAAAAAATACAGAAAAGTGTACTTATGATCGCAATATAAATGAAAATATTGATAAAAGGGAAAAATGATGGATAGAATTTATAACTTGTATTAATTGTGGAATGAAAAAACCAAAATATTTATTGAAATGAATGTGGTTATGTTGCTTTTGTGGAAATAAATTCCATCAAGATCATGAATGAAAAGGTTTCAATGCTTCATCTGTAAAGGGATGGAGAACTACTGATATGTATTCCCCAAATGTGGAAGATATTTACCTAATGTAATTATATGGGAGAAATTCAAGTCTAAATTTATTAATATATTTGAGTTTTAAGTCCCAAAAAACATGAACGATTGTACCTTGATGTTAAATAAAAATCTATCTTTTTCTCTATTTGAATTCTAATCTACGTAATCTTTTATGTCCACCATAAAATATTGAACCATCCCATAACAAAATGAGTAAGTAATTTCTATTAATGAAAAATATTGGTAATCTATTTGTAATATCAATGGAATTCAATAATATGATATATTGATATTCAATAATAATAAATATCACAAGAAGGATTATTCAAATTAAGTATTATCTTATTTGATGTTGAACATTTAAAAAAAAGTGAAATACCATTTCTTTATTTTGTGATATCATGATCCATTAAAAATTAATTTAAATAAATAATTTAGAAACTATTTGTCATTGAAATTCATCTTTATAATAAAAATTGTAAATTGTATAAAATACACATTCATAGTAAAAAATACACCTTTACTGTTTATGGAAATCAAGTATGATATTCTATCCTTTTTCTTAAATTATATTGGATCATTATCCTATTATGTGGATACAGAACTCAACTATTCACATTTGGAAACTCATTATAGGTTATGTAATGAATCACATATTATATAAATAAATTTTGATGATCATTTTTTTAGTATTACAACTGATAGTGTGGTTGATATCTTAGTTGAAATTTTATCTTCGATCGTATATTGTGGATACCCTTACCAAGTTTCTTTTGTAAGCAATAGATGGAAATTCGAGGAAAAAATTTATGTTAGGGGTCGAATGTGACATCTCATATTTCTATATTTTTTTATAATTTATAAATAAAAATTCTAAATGAATTTACATCATATTAATTATATAAACTTAAAATGTAAAAATGTATTTATCATAACTCTTTTTTTCTTATATATTTTTTAATTATAAAGGTATTTATCCTTTAATATTTTCATAATTAAAGTGAACCCCATATGATGTGAAACAAACCTTCAAATGGGATAAGGTCACATGGCTTGATACCATGACCAAAAGGCAACAAGGCCACAACACCTAATGTTATCCAAAATGATTTACTTTTTCCTTCTTATATCAATTATATATATACTTTTACTATAAAATTATTAAATTTTAATTATTTTATTTATTTGATAACCAATTTACCTTTTAAGTTTATTGACATATTATAATAATAATTTATTCATTATAATCTAATGATTGGAATAGTGAAATGCATTTATTCAATGTCAATAAGGATTGATATATTTTAAGTTTTACCTTATAAAATTTAATGTAAAAAATGATCAATATTTAAATATCAATTTTACACTAATATAATACGGTATCAATAATTTTTAATTACATTATATATCATTTAATTTTTAAATGGTTTTCATCCTATTCTATGTATATATTTTACTATTAAAAAATATCATTTTTAAAACTCAATGACATGTTTTGTACTAATTTATCATTATGAAATATTAATTATCTGACAATATAATTTATGATAATTATATTTTCTTATTATTACAAAATAGTTATCAATTATTAATAATGTATTTTTTAAAATAATTAATTAATTTTGATATTTAATATTGATAATACCAAATAGAATTTGTTATATTTCAATACTTTTTTTAAATACATATTTCAAATAAAAAACTAAATTAAAATAATACATTAAAAAATTTATAGTTTTGATAACTATAAAAAATTATTAATCATATAACAAATAAGAGAGAATAGAAACTATAAACAAAAACACTTGTTGATAATGAAATTGTTTTTCATTCTAAATATTTTTTTTCATCATGATTTATATATATATAAGATAAATTTATGAATTTTAAAAATGTTACATTTTTAAATGAATGAAATATTTTACATCATCACAAAAATTATCATATTTTGAATTTTTGGGATATTCAGAAATAAATGATATTATTGTGAAAAGATAAAAAATGTAGATTTTTGCAACATTATCATTTATTTTCATTAAATATAATAATTAAAAAGATTAATTATTCTTTTATTTTGAATTAATGTTATATAAGATACATTTTATTATTTATAATTAATTAATTCCAAAATAATTGATAATATATTTTCGTTTCATATAAGTTTAGTATTTTTCTAAAAACAAATTTGTTTCTAAAAACTATTTTTTTTCTTTTTATGATTACTTTAAAATTAATGTCTTAAAATTTTACAAATTGAATCATAAAAATTTATTCTTTTATTTTTAATCTGAATTTTAAATTTTATTAAAGAGTTCTGGGTTTTTTTCATTATAAATAAAAATATTACTAAAAATTGTTTCACCGATGTGTAAGTGGAAATAGTTTAATTGAGGATGATCGTTATTGATAAGGTCATACAATATCATATTAATTTTAAATATATATGGATATTTCAAATATTTCACATAATATTTGAAATTAAAATATATTAGTTCGTATTTAACATGAGTAATAAACTTATAATATATAAATGTTGCGACTAATTAGATGTGTGACACCACTCACTTATAAAAGGGAATATCATTACCTCACATATAAATAAAACAGGAGCAAACTAGATCATATATTTCATAAACAATGCATTAAAAATTAATTACATATATCATATTGGTCATTATTTCATCGAAATACAAATCTACGGAGGGATAAAGAGAAAGACAAATGATGTTTTTCAAATGAAGTGGTATAACACATAATTGAGTTCATTAATATTTATTTTATTCTCCTTCCTCCAAAAAAAATTCATACCCTTCATTATATAATAACATGAATATATAAACCATAATATAATTTTTTGTTTTTTATTTTATAACCATTTTTAATCGCCATTTCTATCTCATGGGAAAAGAAAACATCCCTTGTTCATACATGTGGAATACCACGTACATGAAGCATTGTGATTCATTTTTCATGATCACCTCTCATGGATAGTTAGAATTATTGATGAGATAAACTTATATAATAATTATGAAATAATTATTATTATTATGATACAATTTATTATATACCTTCTTAAACATCCATTCAATGAAAAATTATAAATTCATTCATGTTTTTGTGTAGAATTCCACCTCTATGATGTGATGTGATTCATTTTTCGTTACCATATCACAAGGAAAGGCAAAAATATGGTAATAATGAATAATTTTTACATTAGAAAATATTTACTATTATATATGTTTACAATATCATCCACATTAATTACTTTAGACCCATTAAATAAAATTAAACGCCATTCATGCATACATTTTAACCAACATCTCCTTGAAATAATGAATTTACTTTTTCATGGTCATTTTTAATGTATGATTATAAACCAATATTTAATTTATAAAAATTATATTTATAACAAGTTTATGTATCTATTTATTATGAAACAAGGACAAATATTCACGTATATAATCCATCCAACAAAAATATGTATGCCCTATGGAATTATTGACACTCAAATCATTGTTATAAAATAAAATTATTTAAATTGGTTTTATATAAATTATTAATGGATTGAATAAATAAATGAAAATCCAGAAATTGTTTGGATATAAATTTAGAAAATATTTAAATTTATTAAACTTTTGATGAGACTTTGTCCGACCAATCTAAATGTTGAGATAAGGATTAACATCATAATCTCTTTCTTATTTGGGATTATTTGTTTTTATTTTCTTATTAGAAAAATTATGTAATATTTATTTCATAAAATCGTTATATTTAATTCCCCTTTCTTCATTTATCATTTTTTTCATGTATTCTGTCTATTTACTCATTATATTGTATTAAAAAGTATCTAAATAATATTTTTATGGAATGTCGACCTTATATCATGTTTTTTATAGGAATCCATTTTCTCTATTTCAATGTTTCAAATTTTATTATATAAAAATTATTTTTCTCTTCGAAATAATTTTTCAAAGGTGGTTTTATTTGATTTTACTACTTATACAATTTTCATAATGTAATATTATTATCGTCTTCTATACAAGTCTTTTTTTAATTTTTAAAAATGTTTGAAATGAATATTTTTCATCTTTTATCGCTTTATCACCATTTCCATTTTTCATAAAAATTACTAATTATTAAAATTAGAATTATATAAATCATTTATATTAAAATAAAATATTTTTACTAATATTATATGTAATTTTTTCAATTATTGTTTACAAATATATTTATTTACGTTTTCAAAGTTAATTTTTTTATATATCTAAAAAATATTTTTTTCATTTATGATTAATAAATTTAAGGGTTATGAAGATTTACTAGGGATATAATGTAATGATATATCCACATTATATATTTTGATGTGATATGATTAAATTTTTATTGTTATTTACATTGAAAATTATATATATTTTTATACTAGTTCTTCAATATTAATAATAAAAATTACTATGTATGATATTGTTATAAATTTATTTCATATGATGAATAAATTTGACCTAGTAAAAGAGTAGGTGGGGATTTCTATTATATCGATCCATGATGCATCAATATTTCTCATGATAAAAAAATCTTGTGTATTTGCAAATTTCCTTAAATATTTATATATGATGTCTTGGTATGAGGCCTTGATGGAAAAATTATAATGTCTAAGATTATAGTTTTTTATTATGAATCCATTTATTGTTGTCCATGTAAATATTTATATTTTAATTTCATCCATTTGTATATTACCCTTTCTTGATATTCGTAATATGGAATATTTTTTTACTCTTTATATCTAGTATAAATTATTATTTATTCGTTATATGATAGTTTGAATTATATTAATCAACTTATAAAAAAATTATTATAACTCTTTATTATGTTAACATTTCCATGGGATTCTATGAAGTTGTATTTATGTGATTATTTGGATATAATGAAAAAATGAATGAATATGTTTTATATGAAATTTAATGATGTATTTCATGATTTTAAATGTAATTTGGGTATCATGTACATATAAATTATCTGATTACTATTATAATCTTTGATGCATTGGAACACAATATATTTTATGATATACTAGTATAATAATGTCACTAATGGTTGTATGTTACTATAGTGTGGTTTGTTAAAAAAATTTATATGCAATCCCATCTTTTTAGTGGTTTTTTGTTAGGATATCCTCTTTCATGTTCATGCTGTTATATTAACTGATATTGATTTAATATAATATTTTATCCTAGAAAACCTATTAGTATTGGTATTGATAATTATTATGATTAATTTTACACTTTATTTTGAATTTAAATTCATTTAATTTTAGATTAATCATGCCTTCACTAATTTCATCCCCATGGACTATATCTCATATTTATACATATACAACTTAAATAATATTTATAGAACTCAAATAAAGTTTGTAGTGGTTATGCATCACATTACTCATGATAAAGATTATATTTAGTCCCTATAGACCACTAATTATTAATTTACCCTTCATTTTTGAATCTATATTCAGATCATAAATAGTTTTAATTGAATTAAATCCTTCCCCATTCACCTTGGTAAGTACCATTTTGTGGCATAATTAAATCGTTTTTCTCCATATATTATATTATTAAAAATTATTTACTTGTCAAATATCATTTTATCCTTTTATTTATATAATAATATGTTTTATTTTTTAACCCGAAAAGATTCAAAAAAATTCAGATTTGATACAATATTTAATGTTTTTTATCTTCTATTAGAGGGAATTCAAACTTCTTTCACCATTCTAAACCAACATTTTTCATTACATGAAGACTTTTTTTGAGAAGTCTGTAACTACTCATCAAAAAAGTATCATTTTAGTGAAACTAATTAACCATCCCATTAATTATATTTCCTTAAATAATATATTTTATATTAAATACATAATAATTTTCATTGATTATTAAATATTAATTTCTTTAAAAATTAAATATGACATGATTTTTATTGTAATAAAAATATTAAAAATATTGATACTACCATTTAAATGTTTAATAATTATAGTTCACAAAATTATGATCAAATTCCCAAAATAAATTTATTTTTATGATTAATAAAAAAATTATAAGAATATAATCATCCATTCTATAATTAGAGTGAATATATATATTCATTTATTGAAATTCATCCATTCTTCCTCCCCTAACACTGGAAACATCCTTAAACTGTTTTCATTACAACCCATGTTTTCCATAAGTATCATTGTAAATGTTGTTTTCCACATTATGGTACCACACAATTGCATATTTATCTTAGAAATTGGAAAGAATATATTATAGAAAATTATATAATTAAATAATGAAGTGTAGACCTTGTTTCATCATGAGTTTATAATTCTTGCCCAAGCATTTGAAATACATAAAATCCAACTTGTTGTAAAAAAATAGGGATAAAAAAATAAATTTAAATATAATTTAAAAATAAGCATACCCTTTGGGTTTGTAAAATGGTTTCATTTCATAACCATGATAAATTCATCCCATGTTTATAATTATTTTGTTGACTGACTAAAAAATAAATTTTATTGATGTCCCCACCAATTCATGGAGGGCCAAAGTTATACAATATTATGAAATGATTGTTTTCAATATAATTTAAATAAATGGGATGGAATCCAAGAAACATTTAAATGAATTATCAGTTAACAAAACTATTATTATTTGAAATTAAATTAGAGGAAATATTACACTCTATCCATGTATGATGAATTTTAGTGTCACTTATAGTAGGAGGTTTCATTTCCTAGTGATATATGATAATTATCACATGGTGCTAGATTTTTTGAGATGATAATTGACCAGGATTATAGAGTCTGATTCAACAATATAGAGGGGAGAAAATATGGTCATGAGAAAGGGAGAGACCACTTAGAAGGGCTCTTGAGTCAACTTCGATGGTAGTTCCAAATCTGTAATGTGCACTCAAACCTAGGACCATAAAACACCTATCATCGTAGACCAGTCCAATACCTCTCATGGATACTTGAATGCAAGAGTCTTTCACAAACATTTTGAAGATGAGTCTAGGAGGGTTCCATTTCACCAATCGTCATAACCCAATGTTTTGGTCATTGGAATTCTGGAGAGTCACCAATATCACTCCATGGAGATGAATGCGGAGTTCATCATTCAAGGTGAGAAAATGAACCTTCAAACAATTCTAAACCCTTCATCATATTTCTTGCTCTATGATTTTCATATCTAATATGACCCATAAAATATAGGAATAAACCACTCCATGAAGAATAATCACATGAGGCTGGTTTCCAGTTCCCTAGAACCAAAATAAGAAGATGTCTGCTAACTAAAATGATGCACATACACAACCATCTGCTAACAATACATAGTCCATGTGAATTTCGACCAGTCACATAAGAAGATTATATAACATGTTGACTTGATGTCTGGATTTGAGAATCACAAGTAATGGGAGGAAATGTGGATTCATTTTCATATGAACATTATCATCCCTCAGGATGGAGCTATTGTGAATCCTCTAAACTAGAATTATTAATTTTGTAAGAATCAATTTTTACGAAAGATAACTCTCCCAAATATCATTTCGTAGCCTTCTATAGATCAATGAAATTATGGAGCGGGAGAAAAATGTTACTGAAACTGAATCAGTGAAAAAAACATATCAGGTTAATAGGAAAGGATAATTCAGTCATACAGGTTTGTTTTCTCACCATCAAGAGTTGTATAAATGAACATTGTATTAAGTAGAGATTTGATGTTGTAGATCTACATAATAGAGACTGATAGAAAATTGTATATATGGTCAGCCCATTTATATTTCTAGTAATGAATTTCACCACTACCAATCACCCATCTACCTTCGATTGTTGTTTCCAACATTATCCAGAATAAATATCTATAAATAAATTTTTCCAACAGAAAGAATCTCTATGTTTATTATTTTTTTTATCAGATTATTTTATTTTTCCATTCCACCTAAAAATATTTTATGCTAAATATATCAATATAAGTAAATACATATTTAAAAAATGATCAATTATATGTAAAATATATAAATATATACATATTATTCAATAAAATGATTATGACTAAAAGGTTAAATATTGGGAGATTCATTGTCCTAGATGGTGAATTTCGCTACCAAGACACATAGAAAAATAAATCACACAATCCTCTAATGTTTCTCAAACTTAAAAGATCTATACCTCATAAGTAGTTGGGTAGTATTTAATATCATCCTATGATGATAATCTCATTAATATTATATTTATGTTTTATAAGATAAAATCTATTCAATGATTACATTACTAACATATGGATTTTTGGAAATCTATAAATATGTATAAAATACACGAAGGACATTATAGTTATTTGGTTCATTGATATATGGATACAACAAAGTAAAATATAATTTAAAATAGATGATGTTCCACATTAAACTCAAACAAATTGTGTTGTGAGTTAATGAAACATCAATTTAATTGAAAGGTAACCCCAATTATAATAGTTTATATATAGTGCACTACCTCCCAACGATCACCCCATTACTTCACTATTTATGATCACTACTCATGAAAGTAAATCAACATGGATTAAAAACTACCATGAGAATAAAATGATCATTTTTATTGGTGAAATTGTAGATAATTTCTCATTGATCACCATGTGTTGTTCATCCTTTATATATAACATTTTTAACATTATTCTAAATGTGTATTCACTTTCTCTATGCATGACTTTTCATTAGTATTTTTGAAACAAACTAGCATGCTACTTTTTTATGATCTTATTTTAAATGACAATACTCTCCTCAACTATCCACATTTCAACACTTTATCATTTGATCCATCAATTTATTCTTACTATTACATTTAGATAAAGTATTTCTTTTTATGAAGATTGAAAATATATATATAATTCGAAACAAATCATTTTTAATATTAAAGAGAAAATTTATATGATTCCATCGATTTAAATCGTCATGACTCCTAAAAAAATTGTAAATTCATCAATATATATCATCCAAATCCAATTAAAACCCTTCTAATTCAATTATTAATAAATATAACAAAAAATATTAAATTTAAAAAATGTTAACTTTTCTATATTTACTTTGTTACTGAAATAAAACCTTTCATACTGTCATAAACAAAAATTTGACATATATATTTCTTTAATTAAATAATGATGATATTCACACTCAGGTGAATCATTCCAAAAAAAATTTAATTTTTCAATAATCATCTTTAGATATTTTATTAATATTCTTCTTCCTTAATCATTATTCTCTTCCCAATTCCTATGAGTATCATAAATGATATTGATATAACATTTCAATAAAATCAATTAATGTTTAACATATGAATATATATATTTAAAATTAGTTTTCTTATGAATTAAAATATTATAATGTTTTGTTTTACTTAATATATAAGAAATATTGTGTCAAACTATATTTAAATAATTCATTTTAATTTTAAATTTAATATCTAGAAAAATAAGTTTGAGATACATTGAATAATTTCTAAATATTTTCAATTATGTATTACATAGGCAAAACATTGTAACCTATATAAATTCTGAAAAAAAAATTAATATGAAATTAATATTTGTTTATTCATATAACTCTTATATTATTTCTGTACATTCATGTGTTATGTAACTCCAGGTCATTTTTAATCATAAAAATTTAGATAAATATTTAATTTATGCTTACATGTGTTATTGATCATTACATTTATTATTACTTGATTTTTATATTCATTAATAAATATTTCCTTAACAATTAATGTGACAGATATGAATATAAGATTTCATGTTATAGAAAATGAATTATCTCTTCATAAAACCACATATTATGTTTCTTGTTGCACTAAACTCCCCCTCAAAGGCCAAATTTTCCTAAAAATATACTCTAAAAGATATATACTATATTCTCATACTTATATTTAGGTCAATGATGTATCATCTTCAAAATATCCATTCAAATATCATAAAACATTCAAATAATTGTTATAATATATTTGGTAATAATGATTTGTCAAATCCTCAACTAGATGACAATGTAGTGGATTATATAATTTATAGTAAAGAAAATCATTCAATATTCGCTACCCAATCATTTATGGATGATCATATTCATATAATTAAATAAACATTAGAATGATATGTGCATGTGGTTATTTATGGTAATAAGATTATTATTAAATTTAGCATTCTTTGATTTCATCAATTACAAGAAATGTTATCCTTATGAAAATTTCATACCATTATCATGGAAAGGTATGAATAACTAATTTTTTTTTAAAATAGTAAATCAATATGAATAATCATATAATATTAAGGTAGAACATTCGCACTTTCTAATTTCATCATAAAAACCCTTTATTTTGTAGGGAACATTTTTTACAGGGTCACATGACTCCCCCCCCCCCCTCGATAGGTTAGAACATGATAAAACCCAATGGGTATTCATGGATGGAAAAATTAGGTGTAGTTTCCACGAGAGATAACTCTAAATATAATTTAGAGTATCAACATAGATCTATTTGAGGATATAACTCCTGGTATTTTTTTATTATACTTATAATGTTATATATAATCATATATAATGATAGGGTACATGGCACCTCATGAATATTTTATATTCATTTTTTTGAATCAAAATCCATTAATTCATCTCTAATAACTACACATAAACCAAAACATAATTATTTCCATATAAATGAGTATGAATATAGGATTTATATTAGAAACTACACGCATGAAATACCGTAAAATAACCATGTGTGGTGTTTTTTGAAAGAAAATATGTAATTACAATTGTTGAATTACTCATCGAAATATATAAAATAAAATGTTATCAATTTGAGATAATTATTCATATCACCTATGAATATTAAAAGTATGATGTTTAAAAAAATAATTCATATTGGATTATTTATCCTCTTATGAACAATGAACTACTCTTGGATCATTAAAGAAAATTTTAATAAAATTGTTGATCAATATTAAAAGAAAAGGGTTTTCATATTATCCTAAAATTTTATTCAATTATTTAATAAAATGTCTATCAATATATAAAAATTTATCATATATAAATAAGTAATTATTATACCTTTTTTTTTAAAAAAATAGTTGGAGAACATATATTAGTCTAGATATGTATCATTTAAAACATAAACGGATCTATATATTCTCTATCATTTCATTTACTGATATTGTATTCACTTTTTAATACTAATATTGTATTTTATTAAACAAGTGTGAAGTAATTTGGATATTAAAACATTATTCATCTCATAAAGATGTATCCATGAATAGTGGTTAGTGAAACAATAAATGGGAAACATTCTTGTTCATGGAAAATCCAGGGTTTTTCTTCTTATGTAAAAAATGAATCTCATTTTTTGAGCTTCATATATAGAATAATGATAAACCCAATTTTTAAATGAGTATTTAGGAAATGGAAAATGATATATATGTAATTGAAAATCAATTTGGTAATAGTGGTATGGTCATATGATCTTATCAATGATGGATAATGAAACAAAATTATTAGATATTATCTTTAATGATTTGAGAGTTGATAATAAGAGATATTTGATATTGGGGAATCAGGAGGGAGATAATAAAATAAAATACTACAATGATTACATTAATAACAAGTTATTTGTTTTATAATGTAATGTCAATATTATAAAAAGACATAACTAAGTAGTAACAATAACCCTATATCCCATGTAGATGATAATTTTACTAAACTGATCATAGGTAATCTAAATTAATATGGATATTCAATATATTATGCAATAGACTCTTTCATGAATTTCATAACATGATCTATAAATGATATCATGAAGAAAAATAATAATAGTATCATTAAATAGAAGGATGTACTAAAAGCTGTTATGACTTAAATTAAGAGATATCACATAGCCACAATGGAATCTCTTTTTAATTTAATGTTCAAAAATGGGGTATTATAATGAATGGTAATATTAATGAAATAAATGATAACATAATTTTCTGAATTTTACCCATTTTTTCTTCTATCACATATCCAATTCTAATTCTAATGATGAAAAAAGAAATTTCCTTTCACCGTTTTCATCAATCAACACGAAAATTTTTCTGTATAATTTCCATAAAATGATTTTAGACAAACTAAATGTTGTCTTTCTTGGAAATCATTTTCAATGTGAAGAATCATCTAATTTTCAAGGGGAAAAATATTCGAGGATTCATTTCTCTTATAAATGAGATGATGATAAATTTTGACTAAAAATTCATAATGTAAACAGTATAATAATGATTAATATAGAAGAAGTGAATGAAAATATATTGTTGAGCTAAATCTTCAATGTAATGTACTATATATATTTCCCAAAAAATTTTATTTGTTCTCATAATCCTACACATTATGATAGTTCTTAATGAATCTTATGAGAAAATGAATACTATTTTTTAAATCTGCCTTCCCATGAATGATATGAAATGTAACACCCCAGGTAAATAAAGAATATGACATTTTCATATTTGTCCCTATTTGTGAATAAAATATTAATATGACTTTAAAGGGGATGCTATGCTCGATGGCGTACCCAACACGCAACAACGATTTTCTTGGGAATCTTACGTTGCACTCTAATAATAATATAATATTAATTCAAATGGTAGTTAACATGTAGCCATTGTATTGGAGGTAATGGATAGAAATAACTAAAATATTATTATATATTTTTAAATGTTTTTACATTTCACCAATAGAGGATAGAGGCTTAAAATACGGAAAGAATTCAATTTTAGGTGTATATGCCCTAGTTTTCACTAAAGGTTCTCTTATCGCCTTTTGATGGAGAACTGTCATTAAATATAGTTTTGATCACTCTTATACATTCTTTTAGACCAAATTAAACTCTTATTAAGAATCAGGACATCAAATTTTACTTTGTGTAATTTTTTGGTATTTTTCCGATAAAGTTCATTTTTTAATGAATAGTGTAAAATGTTGTGTTTTAATTCAAAACCTCTTTTTAATCTAATTTATTTATATTATTAGATAATATTTTGAATTGGTTTTAAAGTGAAATTAGAAAATATTTTTACCATTAAATCTAATAGTGGTCATTGGAATCAATTTCACTTTGAAATCAGACTTAAACTAGTGCCAATCTTTTGATACTTATTATTTCATAAAACACGCTATTTGTCATGACAGCGGGAATTAAATATTAAATTAATTAATTTGACTTATATGTTTTGAATTTTGTAAAACGGACTTCATTTTTGAATTCAAAATATCAAATATAGCTTAGGGTAAATTTCTGCGATTTTTCTGAAAAACTTCAATTTTTGATGAATAGTGAAACCACTAAGTGGTACTTATAAAAACTGATTTTCCGTTTAAATGAAATTTTTCCATCATTGTGTTTTGATTTTCAAAAATCTGACATACATGGTTGTCATTAAGAAGTAAAATGTGCCTCAATGAGATTAAAATCATTTTTTGGTGAATAGTAACTTATTATGTTTTTAATCGCGATTAGTGGTAATTAGTGTAGTTTAAGGTAAAAATAATGCTTTAATGGAATAAGATGAGCTTGACACATGTCCTAACCTAATTGGTTGTGTCATGGCCGACCAAGACAAGCCATGGGTCAACTTGGGGACCCCATGGATCCACTTTAGTTGGAAAATGACAATAATATATTTTTATTTAATGGAAAAGTAAAATTGACACAAACATGATATGTTTCACAAAAACAATTTTTAAGTAGGGTTATACAAGTCATATTTTTGATTATAAATAGTCATTGGAAAGCTAAAAAGACTTCCTACATCATAGTATTTTTTTTATAATTTTTAGACATTAAATAAAATAAATTATTTATGACATAATAATGATGCAACGATGACATCATTATTTAATGATTTAAATAAAATGGAAAGATAATGTAAAATCTATGAACTACACATGTCCAAAACTTATTGGATGGGTGGATTTATAACCTTTATATCCTTATCCACAAATTATATCAATGTGGGACCTTTTAAAATCGAAACACATTTTCAAATAAAGTAATATTTTCTTTACTTTCCAAAAGTGCCCCTCCTCTCCTCTTATAAAAGGCCCCCACCTCTACCTCTTTTCACACACTCATCAAGCCTTTGGCTCGGCCAAACCCTGCCCATTTTCTCTCTCCACATCACTCTACTCATCCTAGTGGATTCCCTTTGGTCAGAATCCTTTCAAAGGAAGCCTTTAGGATCAAATCAAAAAGAGTTACACTTTTAAAGGTAATTCATTCTCTCATGTTCATTTGTTTTATTTTCCTTCTCCAACCCCATAAACTCTTTTATTTACTTCTTTTGTAACAAAACCAGTATATTCAATATACTAGGATGTTTTTATTAGATTTATTCGAGCTACACTCTCACACACCTACATCAAATGGTTAAAGAACATACAGTTTCCGTGGATGGCGAAATTCTGCCTCCCGAAACGATGATTGTTCAATACTCATTTAACACCTTCAAAGGTGGACATTATTATGTCACTATTTTTATATATGATATATTATATGTTTATGTTTTACTTATTCTTCTGTATTTTTCATTTGTGTCTTACCTTTATGGCTTCCATTATGGGTATACGCGATATCTTCATTTTAGGAAGTGCGGACTACCGCCCCCTCAAAGTGATTTGATTCGTTCAATACCATATGTGGGACGTATAAAGTATGAAACTATGATATTATATATGATATTATACTGTAATTATAATATACCTTTATATCATTATTATTCCATTCTATAAAATACGAAATAGAAATGAAAGTAGCGTTCATGCATACATACGGCTTACCGTCTCCATGAACGGTGCATTTCATTTCTTACATCTAAATGATTATGTAATGTTATAAATACATGTAAATGCTGGATATATATGATATATATGATATCCACATCAGTAATTTCATTCTGGATATAAAGAACCTTTGACCCCATGAACAACATGTAATTGTAAGAAGTCCACTTTCGACTTAAGAACCAAATATCGACAAAACAAACATTATTAACTTAACTGGTTACATAATGTTTATAACATGGAAATAAGTGATATAAAAGGAATAATTAACTCTAAAAAGGTTCTTAATGAAGTATAATTTAACTCAAGTTTATTATTCAGGAGATTAAAGAACGATCGAGTCAAGTCGGACCCGAGGTAAGGGATCCTACTCCTCTCTTTCTTTTTAAGTACACTCTTTTATGTCATTAATTTTAATCTCAAATTTCTTATTATTGGGATGTTCTTTTATATTACTCCTACTGCACTTATTATGTTCATTTGATGAGATACCCTATTACCTCTCATCAATCCATTTTGGAAATTTTGAGTGGCGCCGTTAGGCTACCGAGTTTTCGTAAGGGATTTTTCATCTCACTTTTATTCCCGTGAGATTTATGCTACATTTGCCACAAATTCCATTGAGTGGTGTATGTACTGCCCATTATTCTACTCTTTGTGTATTATACTTTCATTTATGAGTATTTACATCAATGATCTATTTTCCTTCTTTCATGGGGTGTATGTTTTGAAAGATACCCAAGTCGGTAAGGGAACCTTTCACTCTCCTCTTTTTAAAAGAATTCTTTTGTTGGGTCTTTTAATTTACATATTTTTATGTTGGGATATGTTCTCATATATCCTTATTGATGTAAATTTTATGTCCAAGTGATGAGATACGCTTTTTATCTCTCATCAACTCATTTTTATGTGATGTCATTAGGTTGTCAAGGGAACTTTTTAACCCAATTTCGATTTCGTTGGGTTCAACATGTAGTCATTGAATATGTCATCCATTTAATACGTGTGAATGACCTTTTATTGTTTTACACTTAATATCCACTTATATTGGGTGTATTTATATTTGTCACACATATTTTTGAGATTTATTTGCCCTTAATTTAAGGATACCTTCTTTATAAGGGATTTCATCACATTTGACATTTCTATTGAGGGTTCATTGTTGTTATGCACCAATTCACTCTTATATGGTGTATATACTATCCTTTGGAGTATTATATCATGAATCCTTTTATTCTCATGATATTATAAAGTTCTGACTAAATGTTATTCCTCGATTATTGTATTCAAATGTCTCTAATTTTGGTAAAACCCCTTTAACCAAAATATCGTTTTAAATGTTTTATTTAATTGTTCTTATTAATATCCATGTTTTCAAAATGGTTTTAAGGATTTATTTATATATTAATGGTTTAATGTGTTAAAAGCTTCAAGGTGGTATGGGACACTTTTATTCAAAAATCTCTTTACTAAATGTTTTAAATGGTTTTGGAAATGGTTTCTTTTTGAATGGATTCATTATTTCAATATCCTAAAATGTTATATTGTGATTGAAATGTGGAAATGTTATGTTTCCTTTATTCATGTTTTATGTGATATGATTATGTTATGGTTCTTGGGTATTGTTATGAAGAACGGGTGGTTCCGTGATAAACAAAGGGCGGTTGAGCCTGATATAGCTCTCCAATGCATTGGGTAACGAGAAGGGGTGAAACGTTAAGGTTTCTCCGAATAGATTTAGGGAATATACTGTGATGGGTATTCCAAACGTAACCAAGAGGGTTACTCCCTACGTAAGAATGTTATGAATGCCTCAAGTTACCTTTATGTCTTATGTTTTCTATGATTTATTCATGATTTGAAATGCCTATGTTTTATGGGTAAAGTGTGATTTCATTCTAATGTATATATGAACTCATGTTTCCTTTCCATATTTTTTTATAACTCTTACTGAGCTTTTTATGATCATCCCAAGTTTTTGAAATGTTTTTCACAGGTCAAGGGAAAGGTACATGATGTGATGATAGTGTCATGGATGTGTCAAGAAAGAATCTGTGTTATATTTTAAATATTATTCCGTTGATGGGAAGAATGAATTATGTCTTTTATGTAACCATTTTGTTTAAATGTGGAATGTAATGCAAGTTTCATGATCTAATTCTCTAAAACTCTAAACCTGAAAAGATCCTCAATGTGTAATCTTGTAATAACTCAAGATTAAGTAAGGTTTAAGGCTGGGGCCTTATAGTTGGTATCCGAGGTCGGTTTAGATAACTTTAGAGGTTAGGGTATTCTCTAAGCATAAGTGACATTACCATAATGGTTAGGATTTCAGAAAGAGTCTTAGTTTTAGATAAAGTGAATGAGTAAGTATATCTTATTGTCTATCTTACTCATTAGTACATGATGGTTTTGTTGATATACTCACACTGACCTTTTTTGGTTTTAGTAAATGGTAGGATCTTGCAGGCACCAAAGTAACAGTGGATGTGAAGGAAACTGTGACAGTTTTTTGAGCAAGCAACTGAATGATATGGGAGCTTCAATGAGAACTCTTTTGATTATCCTCAACCCACTATCTGGAGTCATGATTGACCACCTCAACCTTGGGGATTTCTCTAAGGCATCAGATATGCAAGAAACAAATCCCTACGGTAGTACAAGTAATAATCATAAAGGTAAGTGTGTTCAAAAACCTATGTGTCAAAGATGTGGAATGAAACACCTAGGAAAATGTTTCAAAGGAACAGAAATATGCTATAGATGAGGAAATGAAGGTCATAAAGCAAGAACCTGCCATGGAAAAAGGAAGAATCCAGATGACTCGAGGAAAGGGAAAGAAGTTCTATCTGAGGGATCAATTGAATGTTTTAAATGTGGTGTGCATGGTCATTATGCAGACACATGTCCTATAAAGAAGTTTCGTGAATGGGGTCACCAAGAGCGTACCAATATTTGTTTACCAGTACCTAATGCCATTCCGATTGAGGATGAAGAAACTGACAATGACCAATCAAAGGTATGTACTATTTCATGACTATTGTATTCTTATTTTGGAATCTTACGATATGATTCATGATTTTGTTTATAGGAAAGACGTATTTTGGAATAAGTTGGGAAGGAATGGATAATGGATCATGAAGAATGTTGAATGAGTAAGATGTCAACATATAAGGGCTTCAAGAGTTAGGGTGAAAATTCTTAAGAGTATTAAGTCTCTTTTGATGATGGGGTTACATTAGAAGACTTTTTATATTATGTGTAACCCTGATGTTTAATATAGGAAAATTTTATTCAAGTAATAGTTATCATTTCTTTTGTGGACATAGTTATAAGGATCCATTTGGGTTTCTATGATCCTTACTTTTGAGGTAATTATGGGTTACCATATGTTATGATTGAAGTGAAAGGCATGAGATAAAATTGAGGTTAAATTATGTTATGGTTATTTTTGATGATTTTATCTCTTTTGGGGAATGTTTTAAGAATTATATTGTTTTGGAAAAAGGACAACACACAGACCGTGTGACATCTCGTCGCGTCGGACAAAGATGCGGGAATCGAACCCACAACCAAAGTGCGACTGGTATTTATCGCCTACCACTGGACTACGTGAAGTCCCTGGTTAGTTTGACCTATTCTTCCTAGTTATATGATTTTATGAATTAATAGTAAGTTTATTTTGGGTTATTTATGAAAATGATTAACCTATCATGGAGGACATGTGATTGGGTTAATTACTTTTCAATACGAGACTTTAGGAGCAACTGATGTTGTTTGGAGATAAATGTAACATTTTTGCTTGGAATACTATGTGACTAATTCCTTCAAGTATTTGGGTTTCAATCTTAGTTTGGTTTACTTTGAAGAATTTTATGGACAAATTGTTTATCGGATGGTCCTCGTTGAACTTTGGGTTTTGTTGGACAAATTTTGGAGATTAAGAATAGATTTACTTTTTATAAAGGGTTATCCTTTTCTGGATTATCTGATCTTGTACTAACCTTTTGGTTTTGGTTTTGGTTAAAGCCTAAAGAAATGGGAAGTATATATTTATCTTTTGTGGATTAGGTGATTCTCTAGAAGTAGATTATAGTACTCTTAAGGTGAACAAGTCTTCCTAAATACTCGTCTTTTGGAGAAAATATGAGTTTGTGTAAGGAATATAATAAAAGTTGAAAGTCAACATGATAAGTGATTATGTTTCCTTATGAATAATTTCCTCAATAAAAAGTAACTTAAAACAAAAATGTTGTCTATTAACTTTTCCTACTGGGGAATCGAATACCGTTTAACCCATCACAAGTTTGTGATTTTCTTGTGGTTAACTTTCTCCTACACATGTTTTCTATCACTCTCCATCAGAACATGACCCTTTGTTTATTCCTCCATGTCCATATTTTCATACTTGGAATCCTAGTATGGGTTAACTCGGGTGACCTCTGTACTTATCTTTCTTTATTTTAAATTGATTGTTTTACCAAATCTTGTTCCGATGTGGGACATTCAAGGATGTTTCCAAGCACAATTTTAAAATTGCGAGGACGCAATTCCCAAAAGGGGGGAAGGATGTAACACCCCAGGTAAATAAATAATATGACATTTTCATATTTTTCCCGATTTGTGAATAAAATATTAATATTACTTTAAAGGGGACGCTATGCTCGACGGCGTACCCAACACGCAACAACGAGTTTCTTGGGAATCTTACGTTGCACTCTAATAATAAAATAATATTAATTCAAATGGTAGTTAACATGTAGCCATTGTATTGGAGGGAATGGATAGAAATAACTAAAATATGATTATATATTTTTAAATGTTTTTACATTTAACCAATAGAGGATAGAGGCTTAAAATACGGAAATAATTCAATTTTAGGTGTATATGCCCTAGTTTTCACTAAAGGTTCACTTATAACCTTTTGATGGCGAACCGTCATTAAATATAGTTTTGATCACTCTTATACATTCTTTTGGACCAAATGAAACTCTTATTAAGAATCGGGATATCAAATTTTACTTTGTGTAATTTTTTGGTATTTTTCCGATAAAGTTCATTTTTTAATGAATAGTGTAAAATGTTGTGTTTTAATTCAAAAACTCTTTTTAATCTAATTTATTTATATTATTAGATAATATTTTGAATTGGTTTTAAAGTGAAATTAGAAAATATTTTTACCATTAAATCCAATAGTGGTCGTTGGAATCAATTTCACTTTGAAATCAGACTTAAACTAGTGTCAATCTTTTGATACTTATTGTTTCATAAAACACGCTATTTGTCATGACAGCGGGAATTAATTATTAAATTAATTCATGTGGCTTATATGTTTTGAATTTTGTAAAACGGACTTCATTTTTGAAATCAGAATATCAATTATAGGTTAGGGTGAATTTCTGGGATTTTTCTGAAAAACTTCAATTTTTGATGAATAGTGAAACCACTAAGTGGTACTTATAAATACTGATTTTCCGTTTAAATGAAATTTTTCCATCATTGTGTTTTGATTTTCAAAAATCCTACATACATGGTTTTCATTAAGAAGTAAAATGTGGTTCAATGAGATTAAAATAATTTTTTGGTGAATAGTAACTTATTAAGTTTTTAATCGCGATTAGTGGTAATTAGTGTAGTTTAAGGTAAAAATAATGCTTTAATGGAATAAGATGAGCTTGAAACATGTCCTAACATAATTGGTTGTGTCATGGCCGACCAAGACAAGCCATGGGTCAACTTGGGGACCCCATGGATCCACTTTAGTTGGAAAATGACAATAATATATTTTTATTTAATGGAAAAGTAAAATTGACACAAACAGGATATGTTTTACAAAAACAATTTTTAAGTAGGGTTATACAAGTCATATTTTTGATTATAAATATTCATTGGAAATATAAAAAGATTTCCTACATCATAGTATTTTTTTATAATTTTTAGACATTAAATAAAATAAATTATTTATGACATAATAATGATGCAGCGATGACATCATTATTTAACGATTTAAATAAAATGGAATGATAATGTAAAATCTATGAACTACACATGTCCAAAACTTATTGGATTGGTGGATTTCGAACCTTTATAACCCTCTCCACAAATTATATCAATGTGGGACCTTTTAAAACCGAAACATATTTTCAAATAACGTAATATTTTCTTTACTTTCCAAAAGTGCCCCTCCTCTCCTCTTATAAAAGGCCCCCACCTCTACCTCTTTTCACACACTCATCAAGCCTTTGGCTCGGCCAACCCCTGCCCATTTTCTCTCTCCACATCCCTCTCCTCATCCTAGAGGATTATATTTGGTCATAATCCTTTCAAAGAAAGCCTTTAGGCTCAAATCAAAAAGAGTTACACTTTTAAAGGTAATTCATTCTCTCATGTTCATTTGTTTTATTTTCCTTCTCCAACCCCCTAAACTCTTTTATTTACTTATTTTGTTACAACACCAGTATCTTAAATATACTAGGATGTTGTTATAAGATTTATTCGAGCTACACTCTCACACAACTACATCAAATGGTTAAAGAACATACGGTTTCCGTGGATGGCGAAATTTTGCCTCCCGAAACGATGATTGTTCAATACTCATTTAACACCTTCAAAGGTGGACATTATGATGTCACTATTTTTATATATGATATATAATATTTGTATGTTTTACTTATGCTTCTGTATTTTTCATTTGTGTCTTACCTTTATTGCTTCCATTATGGGTATACGCGATATCTTCATTTTAGGAAGTGCGGACTACCGCCCCCTCAAAGTGATTTGATTCGTTAAATACCATATGTGGGACGTATAAATTATGGAACTATGATATTATATATGATATTATAATGTAATTATAATATACCTTTATATAATTATTATTCCATTCTATAAAATACGAAATTGAAATGAAAGTAGCGTTCATGCGTACGTACGGCTTACCGTCTCCATGAACGGTGCATTTCATTTCTTACCTCTAAATGATTATGTAATGTTATAAATACATGTATATGCTGGATATATATGATATATATGATATCCAAATCAGGAATGTCATTCTGGATATAAAGAACCTTTGACCCCACGAACAACATGTAATTGTAAGAAGTCCACTTTCGACTTAAGAACCAAATATCGACAAAACAAACATTATTAACATAACTGGTTACATAATGTTTATAACAAGGAAATAAGTGATATAAAAGGAATAATTAACTCTAAAAAGGTTCTTAATGAAGTATAAATTAACTGAAGTTTATTATTCAGGAGATTAAATAACGATCGAGTCAAGTCGGACCCGAGGTAAGGGATCCTACTCCTCTCTTTCTTTTTAAGTACACTCTTTTATGTCATTCCTTTTAATCTCATATTTCTTATGATTGGGATGTTCTTTTATATTACTCCTACTGCACTTATTATGTTCATTTTATGAGAGACCCTATTACCTCTCATCAATCCATTTTGGATGTTTTGAGTGGCGCCGTTAGGCTGCCGAGTTTTCGTAAGGGATTTTTCATCTCACTTTTATTCCCGTGAGATTTATGCTACATTTGCCAAAAATTACATTGAGTGGTGTATGTAATTCCCATTATTATACTCTTTGTGTATTATAATTTCGTTTATTAGTATTTACATCAATTATCTATTGTCCTTCTTTCATGGGGTGTATGTTTTGAATGATACCCAAGTCGGTAAGGGAACCTTTCACCCTCCTCTTTTTAAAAGACTTATTTTGTTGGGTCTTTTAATTTACATATTGTTATGTTGGGATATGTTCTCATATATCCTTATTGATGTAAATTTTATGTCCAAGTGATGAGATACACTTTTTATCTCTCATCAACTCATTTTGATGTGATGTCGTTAGGTTGTGAAGGGAACTTTTTAACCCAATTTCGATTTCTTTGGGTTCAACATGTAGTCATTGAATATGTCATCCATTGAATATGTGTGAATGAACTTTTATTGTTTTACACTTAATATCCACTTATATTGGGTGTATTTATATTTTTCACACATATTTTTGAGATTTATTTGCCCTTAATTTAAGGATACCTTCTTTATAAGGGATTTCATCACATTTGACATTTCTATTGAGGGTTCATTGTTGTTATGCACCAATTCACTCTTATATGGTGTATATAATGCCCTTT
The DNA here is from genome assembly GCA_963277665.1 of Viscum album. NCBI lineage: Eukaryota > Viridiplantae > Streptophyta > Magnoliopsida > Santalales > Viscaceae > Viscum > Viscum album. Next base: position 838,435,232 of record OY728138.1, read on the forward strand.
GGAGTATTATATCATGAATCCTTTTATTCTCATGATATTATAATGTTCTGACTAAATTTTATTCCTCGATTATTGTATTCAAATGTCTCTAATTTTGGTAAAACCCCTTTAACCAAAATATCGTTTTAAATGTTTTAATTATTTGTTCTTATTAATTACCATGTTTTGAAAATGGTTTTAAGGATTTATTTATATATTAATGGTTTAAAGTGTTAAAAGCTTCAAGGTGGTATGGGACACTTTGATTCAAAAATCTCTTTGTTAAATGTTATAAACGGTTTTGGAAGTGGTTTCTTTTTGAATGGATTCATTATTTCAATATCCTAAACTGTTATATTGTGATTGAAATTTGGAAATGTTATGTTTCTTTTATTCATGTTTTATGTGATACGATTATGTTATTGTTCTTGGGCATTGTTATGAAGAACGGGTGGTTCCATGATAAACAAAGGGCGGGTAAGCCCTAAATAGCTCTCCAATGCATTGGGTAACGCGATGGAGTGAAACGTTAAGGTTTCTCCGAAGAGATTTAGGGAATATACTGTGATGGGTATTCCAAACGTAACCAAGAGGGTTGCTCCCTACGTAAGACTGTTATGAATGCCTCAAGTTACCTTTATGTCTTATTTTTTCTATGATTTATTCATGATTTGATATGCCTATGTTTTATGGGTAAAGTGTGATTTCATTCTAATGTATATATGAACTCATGTTTCCTTTCCATATTTTTTTATAACTCTTACTGAGCTTTTTATGCTCATCCCATGTTTTTGAAATGTTTTTCACAGGTCAAGGGAAAGGTACATGATGTGATGATAGTGTCAAGGATGTGTCATGAAAGAATCCGTGTTATATTTTAAATATGATTCCGTTGATGGGAAGAATGAATGATGTCTTTTATGAAACCATTTTGTTTAAATGTGGAATGTAATGAAAGTTTCATGATCTAATTCTCTAAAACTCTAATCCTGAAAAGATCCTCAATGTGTAATCTTGTAATAACTCAAGATTAAGTAAGGTTTAAGGCTGGGGCCTTATAGTTGGTATCAGAGGTCGGTTTAGATAACTTTAGAGGTTAGGGTATTCTCTAAGCATAAGTGACATTACCATAATGGTTAGGATTTCAGAAAGAGTCTTAGTTTTAGATAAAGTGAATGGGTAAGTATATCTTATTGTCTATCTTATTCATTAGTACATGATGGTTTTGTTGATATATTCACACTGACCTTTTTTGGTTATAGTAAATGGCTGGATCTTGCAGGCACCAAAGTAACAGTGGATGTGAAGGAAACTGTGACAGTTCTTTGAGAAAGCAACTGAATGATATGGGAGCTTCAATGAGAACACTTTTGATTGTCCTCAACCAACTATCTGGAGTCATGATTGACCACCTAAACCTTGGGGATTTCTCTAAGGCATCATATATGCAAGAAACAAATCCCTACGGAAGTACAGGTAATAATCATAAAAGTAAGTGTGTTCAAAAACCTATGTGTCAAAGATGTGGAAAGAAACACCTAGGAAAATGTTTCAAAGGGACAGAAATATGCTATAGATGTGGAAATGAAGTTCATAAAGCAAGAACCTTCCATGGAAAAAGGAAGCATCCAGTTGACTCGAGGAAAGGGAAAGAAGTTCTATCTAAGGGACTAATTGAATGTTTTAAATGTGGTGTGCATGGTCATTATGCAAACACATGTCCTATGAATATGTTTCGTGAATGGGGTCACCAAGAGCGTACCAATATTCATTTACCAATACCTAATGCCATTCCGATTGAGGATGACGAAACTGACAATGACCAATCAAAGGTATGCACTATTTCATGACTATTGTATTCTTATTTTGGAATCTTAGGATATGATTCATGATTTTTTTTGTAGGAAAGAGGTATTTCGGAATTAGTTGGGAAGGAATGGATAATGGATCATGAAGAATGTTGATTGAGTAAGATGTCAACATATAAGGGCTTCAACAGTTAGGGTGAAAATTCTTAAGAGTATTAAGTCTCTTTTGATGATGGGGTTACATTAGAAGACTTTTTATATTATGTGTAACCCTGATGTTTAATATAGGAAAATTTTATTCAAGTAATAGTTATCTTTTCATTTGTGGACATAGTTATACGGAACCATTTGGGTTTCTATGATCCTTACTTTTGAGGTAATTATGGGTTACCATATGTTATGATTGAAGTGAAAGGCATGAGATAAAAATTGAGGTTAAATTATGTTATGGTTATTTTTGATGATTTTATCTCTTTTGGGGAATGTTTTAAGAATTATATAGTTTTGGAAAAAGGACAACACGCAGACCGTGTGACATCCCGTCGCGTCGGACAAAGATGCGGGAATCGAACCCACAACCAAAGTGCGACTGGTATTTATCGCCTACCACTGGACTACGTGAAGTCCCTGGTTAGTTTGACCTATTCTTTCTAGTTATATGATTTTATGAATTAATAGTATGTTTATTTTTGGTTATTTATGAAAATGATTAACCTATCATGGAGGACATGTGATTAGGTTAATTACTTTTCAATACGAGACTTTAGGAGCAACTGATGTTGTTTGGAGATAAATGTTACAATTTTGCTTGGAAGACTATGTGACTAAATCCTTCAAGTATTTGGGTTTCAATCATAGTTTGGTTTACTTTGAAGAATTTTATGGACAATTTTTTTATCGGATGGTCCTCTTTGAACTTTGGGTTTTGTTGGACAAATTTTGGAGATTAAGAATAGATTTTCTTTTTATAAAGGGTTATCCTTTTCTGGATTATCTGGTCTTGTACTAACCTTTTGGTTTTGGTTTTGGTTAAAGCCTAAAGAAATGGGAAGTATATAGTTCTCTTTTGTAGATTAGGTGATTCTCTAGAAGTTGATTATAGTACTCTTAAGGTGAACAAGTCTTCCTAAATACTCGTCTTTTGGAGAAAATATGAGTTTGCGTAAGGAATCTAATAAAAGTTGAAAGTCAACATGATAAGTGATTATGTTTCCTTATGAATAATTTCCTCAATAAAAAGTAACTTAAAACAAAAAATTTTGTCTATTAACTTTTCCTACTGGGGAATCGAATACCGTTTAACCCATCACATGTTTGTGATTTTCTTGTGGTTAACTTTCTCCTAAACATGTTTTCTATCACTCTCCATCAGAACATGACCCTTGGTTTTTTCCTCCATGTCCATATTTTCATACTTGGAATCCTAGTATGGGTTAACTCGGGTGACCTCTGTAATTATCTTTCTTTTTTTTAAAGTGATTGTTTTACCAACTCTTTTTCCGATGTGGGACTTTCAAGGATGTTTCCATGCACAATTTTAAAATTGCGAGGACGCAATTCCCAAAAGGGGGAAGGATGTAACACCCCAGGTAAATATAGAATATGACATTTTCATATTTGTCCCTATTTGGGAATAAAATATTGATATGTCTTTAAATGGGACGCTATGCTCGATGGCGTACCCAACACGCAACAACGAGTTTCTTGGGAATCTTACGTTGCACTCTAATAATAAAATAACATTAATTCAAATGGTAGTTAACATGTAGCCGTTGTATTGGCGGGAATGGATAGAAATAACTAAAATATGATTATATATTTTTAAATGTTTTTACATTTAACCAATAGAGGATAGAGGCTTAAAATACGGAAAGAATTCAACTTTAGGTGTATATGCCCTAGTTTTCACTAAAGGTTCACTTATCGCCTTTTGATGGTGAACAATCATTAAATATATTTTTGATCACTCTTATACATTCTTTTGGACCAAATGGAACTCTTATTAAGAATCGGGACATCAAATTTTACTTTGTTTAATTTTTTAGTATTTTTCCGATAAAGTTCATTTTTTAATGAATAATGTAAAATTTTGTGTTTTAATTCAAAACCTCTTTTTAACCTAATTTATTTATATTATTAGATAATATTTTGAATTGGTTTTAAATTGAAATTAGAAAATATTTTTACCATTAAATCCAATAGTGGTCGTTGGAATCAATTTCACTTTGAAATCAGACTTAAACTAGTGTCAATCTTTTGATACTTATTGTTTCATAAAACACGCTATTTGTCATGACAGCGGAAATTAATTATTAAATTAATTAATGTGACTTATATGTTTTGAATTTTGTAAAACGGAATTCATTTTTGAATTCAGAATATCAATTATAGCTTAGGGTGAATTTCTGGGATTTTTCTGAAAAACGTCAATTTTTGATGAATAGTGAAACCACTAAGTGGTACTTATAAAATCTGATTTTCCGTTTAAATGAAATTTTTCCATCACTGTGTTTTGATTTTCAAAAATCCTACATACATGGTTGTCATTAAGATGTAAAATGTGATTCAATGAGATTAAAATAATTTTTTGGTGAATAGTAACTTATTAAGTTTTTAGTCGCGATTAGTGTTAATTAGTGTAGTTTAACGTAAAAATAATCATTTAATGTAATAAGATGAGCTTGACACATGTCCTAACCTAATTTGATGTGTCATGGCCGACCAAGACAAGCCATGGGTCAACTTGGGGACCCCATGGATCCACTTTAGTTGGAAAATGACAATAATATATTTTTATTTAATGGAAAAGTAAAATTGACACAAACATGATATGTTTTACAAAAACAATTTTTAAGTAGGGTTATACAAGTCATATTTTTTATTATAAATATCCATTGGAAAGATAAAAAGATTTCATACATCATAGTATTTATTTTATAATTTTTAGACATTAAATAAAATAAATTATTTATGACATAATAATGATGCAGTGATGACATCATTATTTAAAGATTTAAATAAAATGGAACGATAATGTAAAATCTATGAACTACACATGTCCAAAACATATTGGATGGGTGGATTTAGAACCTTTATAACCTTATACACAAATTATATCAATGTGGGACCTTTTAAAACCGAAACACATTTTCAAATAAAGTAATATTTTCTTTACTTTCCAAAAGTGCCCCTCCTCTTCTCTTATAAAAGGCCCCCAACTCTACCTCTTTTCACACATTCATCAAGCCTTTGGCTCGGCAAACCCCTGACCATTTTCTCTCTCCACATCCCTCTCCTCATCCTAGAGGATTCCCTTTGGTCAGAATCCTTTCAAAGGAAGCCTTTATGCTCAAATCAAAAAGAGTTACACTTTTAACGGTAATTCATTCTCTCATGTTCATTTGTTTTATTTTCCTTCTCCAACCCCCTAAACTCTTTTATTTACTTCTTTTGTAACAACACCAGTATCTTCAATATACTTGGATGTTGTTATAAGATTTATTCGAGCTACACTCTCACACAACTACATCAAATGGTTAAAGAACATACAGTTTCCGTGGATGGCGAAATTCTGCCTTTCGAAACGAAGATTGTTCAATACTCATTTAACACCTTCAACGGTGGCCATTATGATGTCACTATTTTTATATATGATATATACTATGTTTATGTTTTACTTATGCTTCTGTATTTTTCATTTTTGTCTTACCTTTATGGCTTCCATTATGGGTATACACGATATCTTCATTTTAGGAAGTGCGGACTACCGCCCCCTCAAAGTGATTTGATTCGTTAAATACCATATGTGGGACGTATAAAGTATGGAACTATGATATTATATATGATATTATACTTTAATTATAATATACCTTTATATCATTATTATTCCATTCTATAAAATACGAAATAGAAATGAAAGTAGCGTTCATGCGTACGTACGGCTTACCGTCTCCATGAACGGTGCATTTCATTTCTTACCTCTAAATGATTATGTAATGTTATAAATACATGTATATGCTGGATATATATGATATATATGATATCCAAATCAGGAAAGTCATTCTGGATATAAAGAACCTTTGACCCCATGAACAACTTGTAATTGTAAGAAGTCCACTTTCGACTTAAGAACCAAATATCGACAAAACAAACATTATTAACTTAACTGGTTACATAATGTTTATAAAATGGAAATAAGTGATATAAAAGTAATAATTAACTCTAAAAAGGTTCTTAATGAAGTATAAATTAACTCAAGCTTATTATTCAGGAGATTGAAGAACGATCGAGTCAAGTCGGACCCGAGGTAAGGGATCCTACTCCTCTCTTTCTTTTTAAGTACACTCTTTTATGTCATTCCTTTTAATCTCATATTTCGTATGATTAGGATGTTCTTTTATATTACTCCTACTGAACATATTATGTTCATTTGATGGGAGACCCTATTACCTCTCATCAATCCATTTTGGAAGTTTTGAGTGGTGCCGTTAGGCTGCCGAGTTTTCGTAAGGGATTTTTCATCTCACTTTTATTCCTGTGAGATTTATGCTACATTTGCCACAAATTCCATTGAGTAGTGTATGTACTTCCCATTATTCTACTCTTTGTGTATTATACTTTCATTTATGAGTATATAAATCAATGATCTATTGTCCTTCTTTCATGGGGTGTATGTTTTGAAAGATACCCAAGTCGGTAAGGGAACCTTTCCCCTCCTCTTTTTAAAAGACTTCTTTTGTTGGGTCTTTTAATTTACATATTGTTATGTTGGGATATGTTCTAATATATCCTTATTGATGTAAATTTTATGTCCAAGTGATGAGATACTCTTTTTATCTCTCATCCACTCATTTTGATGTGATGCCGTTAGGTTGTCAAGGGAACTTTTTAACCCAATTTCGATTTCTTTGGGTTCAACATGTAGTCATTGAATATGTCATCCATTGAATATGTGTGAATGAAATATTATTGTTTTAAACTTAATATCCACTTATATTGGGTGTATTTATATTTGTCACCCATATTTTTGAGATTTATTTGCCCTTAATTTAAGGATACCTTCTTTATAAGGGATTTCATCACATTTGACATTTCTATTGAGGGTTCATTGTTGTTATGCACCAATTCACTCTTATATGGTGTATATACTGTCCTTTGGAGTATTATATCATGAATCCTTTTATTCTCATGATATTATAAAGTTCTGACTAAATGTTATTCCTCTATTATTGTATTCAAATGTCTCTAATTTTGGTAAAACCCCTTTAACCAAAATATCGTTTAAAATGTTTTAATTATTTGTTCTTATTAATTTACATGTTTTCAAAATGGTTTTAAGGGTTTATTTATATATTAATGGTTTAAAGTGTTAAAAGCTTCAAGGTGGTATGGGACACTTTGGTTCAAAAATCTCTTTATTAAATGTTTTAAATGGTTTTGGAAATGGTTTCTTTTTGAATGGATTCATTATTTCAATATCCTAAAATGTTATATTGTGAAGTGCATTGTGTTGCATTTGTTGTCAATGAGGTTGTCAATGAGGCATGTTGTTGTCTTACAATGAATGGAAGTCAAGGATTGTCAAGATGTGAATGAAAAAGGTTGTGATGGTGTTGGTGGTGAAGGAGAATGGCCATGGAACTTAGAGGAGTGTCACTTAGGAGATTCACTAAGTGGCATTGGAGAATATGGTTGAAACATTCTCCATGTAAATCTGACGATTGCTGAACTGATCTTTAAGTTCTAAGAACTTGTATCAACTGGATACAAAGTCACAACAAAGTTAGAAGACCATGCATTGTATTGACAATGCATGAGAAGAGGAAGATGATCCATCCACACCTCCTAAGTGGATGAAGTGAGCTGAAGAAGTCCATGCACTATTATTTAGTGCATGAGAATTAGAAGAAGCCCCAATTGATCTCTGATTAGATCAATGAAGCACTTTGAATACTTTAAGTGATTCGGGAGTTCGGTTGAAGATGAAGAACCTTCAAGAATTTCCATTCCTAAGTGATGAACATTTGTTTAAGAAGTATGGAGGAATTCTAAGAAGAAGAAGAATAGAGATGGGAAGAAGAATGGCTTAGAAGAAGAAGGAGGCATTTGGCATTTGGCATGTTTTAATATGGAGAAGGACTTTGTTTTTACAAAGTCTAGGTTCTGTCCTTTGCCAAAAAATTGGCCATCTCAAGCCAGCCCACGGGTTCAACCCCACGGCTCATATGGGCACTAGGCGCCACGCCCATGGGGGATCCCATGGTGCAAGCTCGAGAGGCAGGGGGGCCGTGTATAAGCCCCCGAGGGAACGCAGTGGTTAAGCCCGCGCGCCCGGAGAGTGCATGGTGGGCGCTAGGAGCGCGCCCGCAGGAAGCAAGAGTGGGCGCAGAGCGCGCCCGCAGGGTGAACACGGTGCGGGGCGGCACCGTGGAGGGAGAGAATTCAATTGCCGGGATGAGGGAGCGGCAGGGTTATTAACCGCGGAAATTCCGCGAGAGAATTCGATGTGGGACGCGCGATTTTCACCGGGAACGAATCCCAGCCGCACGATTCATCGCGCGCTCGATCTGGACCGCCCATCTAATCCGCCGCGGCCCAGCCTGATCGCGGCCGTCCAAATCTTTAATCCAACGGCTCTCCGCGCGTCTTCTTCCCCGCGCCATGCGAAGCCACCCGCGACGTCCCCGCATGAACCAGAGCCTCCCGAGCAGTGTTCTCGAGCTCCCGGCCACCATTTCCTAATCCGAAGCCTCCATTGAGATCGTCTGGCCTCCACGAACACGATCATGCAATAAAAAAGGCATGCATGCAACAGATGGAGAATTTCGGTCGAGGACGAGGCAAACGAAGTTGCCGAGGCCTTGAGGGTTCGTGCCTTTGCATGGGATAAAAGAGACGAAGTCCGTGCATGCGTTCTAAGTCGCATGCACATGGAGGAACCCGAATAAAAAGGGGAGAACCCGCGTTGAAACAGTGGAAAGAAAATAAAGATTGGAAAGATTTCAAAGATGCGAAATCTTCGGGATTGAAGTTATCCCACGCGGAAGATTTGAGGCGTTTCTCTGCCTATAAAAAGAGAGGCCGAGGCTCTCATTTTGCTTGCTGATCCTTTGTTGAAGATCCGGAGTCCCGTGAGAGCACCGTTGCTTCGCGAAGAAGACCCTGCGCGCACCACTTGCGCGGCAGCAGCCCGAAGCCATTCTTGGCTTCGTGTGTTCCTTTTGTGCACCTCTTGCGCGAAAGAAGAGAAAGGGAGTCCCCTGTGCGCCTTCCTTGCGCGACAGGAAGACCCGTGGCCGCATCCTTGCGCGCCCGTGGTTGCATCCTTCTCTGCCCGCGGACTTGCGCGGCAGGAAGTGTTTGCGCGAGCCTTGTGCACTTTGAGGGCTTGCCCGCGGCATTTGAAGACAGTAGAGGTCGCACCCTTGCGCCTTGTGACCCTGCACGGCAGTGGAGTTGAGTGTTCGGGCTGTGTAGGCAAAAAGAGAAGAAGGCAGTGTGTGTGCAAAGTGGAGAACCCAAGCCGTAGCTTTGTATGGGTGAAGTGAAGACCACACCTTTGTGTGTGTGTGCATAAGTGAAGAAGGACACATTTAAGTTAGTGTGCAAGAAGAGGAGAACCCGAGACCACACCTTGGGTGTGTGCAAGTAAAGGCCGCAGCCTTGGGTGTGTGTGAAACAAGAAGACCCTACGGTATTGTGTGTGCAAGGAGAACCCGAGGCCATATCCAGTGTGTGTGCATTTGAAAAAGAGGCAGTAGCCTTTGGGGTGTGCATCTAGTGAAGAGGCCGTATCCTATTAGGTGTGCAAGAATTAGTAGAGGCCGAGACCACACCTTGTGTGTGTGTGCAAAGAGGAGGAAGGCAAAGCTTGCACTTTGTGTGTGCATTTAAAGAAGGAGGCCGTAGCCCTTATGTGGGTGCACACATTGAAGAACAAATTAAAGAATACTATTTGTGTGTGCTAAGTGAAGGCCAAGTCATGTGTGTGAAACAAGTGAAGACCACAACTCAACCTATGTTGTGTGTGTGTGCAAATTAAAAGGAGTGGCCGAACCTTAGTGTGTGTGCAAACCAAAGTGTGTACACACTAAGAAGAAGAGAGGACATCCACACTAAAGTATAACACACATTCTGGTGTGTAATTATATTGCATAAAGTGTGTGAAGTCTGAAAAGTAGGTGTGTGCTCAAAAGTGATTACACCCTTTGTGGGTCTACTGCACCAAGAAGAAGAAAGGGAAAGTGCATGCATGCATGCATGCACGTGCACACGTGAACAGTGCAAAATCAGTGGTGTGCATCTGAGGAGTCCAAGACTTGAAGATCTTGAAGAGTTGCCATGCACTCAGTGCATGATGTTGAAGTGAACTGAGACTGGACCAGACCAAAGATAAAGATATTATTTGTCTGAGCATTCAGTAATTGGAGAGAAGCCGGGGCATCCTTAGAAGAAGGTGATAAAGCCCGAGCTAGATGAGAAGACCTGTTCACCACAAGTGATCAGAAGAAGAGCAAGGCCAGCAGTCTTTATCCCAGACTGCTGAGGATACTTGAAGAAGAACTTAAAGTGAAGAAGAGCTACTCGTGTGACTCGAGGAGCCAAGAGAAGACCCTGTGGGACTCAGGGAGAAGAAGTCTTCAGTGGGATTCTGGAGTAGGCCAGTGGGACTCTGGTAACACTGTGGGACGCAGTATAAAGACCCTCCTGTGGGACTCAGGAGAGATACAGTGAGACTCTGTATCGACCATTGTAATTCTAACAAGTTATAATGGGAGAATCCATGCTTGGAGAGCATGGCAAGGATGTAGGCCTTTGGTGCCGAACCTTGTAAATCCTTGTGTCCTGTGCCTTTTCATTACTGCATTATCCGGGAAAGGTTGAGAGATACAAGAAGAGTGGATCGAGGCTTTAACCAGCCATAGAGGTTTAATTGATTGAGAATCAATTAGTAAAAAGTTTTAAAGGATCACTGATTCACCCCCTCCCCCTCTCAGTGATTCACACTGATCTGGGCACTTCAATTGGTATCAGAGGAGGTTACCTCTAAAAGATCCAAGGGAGTCTATATGGAGTGCAGATTTGAGGGAATGAAAGAACAGCCTCAAATGGAGATATCTGCCAAGACTCTGAAAAACAGAATGAAGAAACAGGCAAAGAAGATGAGGAAGAAGGTTGTTGCAATCAGAGAAACTCCTTCTATGGAAAGAAATGTGAAAGTCACATCAGATGACAATTACTTTTATCATTCTTCTGATGAAGCCTGCTCTAGCTGTGATGAAGATGGAAGGAACAATGATCTTCTAAATGCAATCAAATATCTTCAGAAGCGAGTCCCCAAGGAAATTGCAATGTGTATAGCTACAGGCCTCCTTGATCTTCAAGAAGAAAAATTACAGCTAGAAGATGAAGCCAATTCTCTAGAAGTCCAATTGGCAAAAAGGGTTGGCATAACCAACACTCTCAGAAATCTGGTAAATTCCAAAGATGAAACAATATCTCTTTGCAATGAAAGATATGAAGACACTGCTGAAGAATTGCAGAGAAGCCTTTCTGAGAAAGAATTCTTTAAGACTGTGGTCAAAGAAGTTTTCCATGCACTGGAAAAGAGGCACAAAGTGTCAATGGTTGTCAAAGATGCTCAACTAGAAGACAAAGTCAAAAGGGTGAAGGAGCTGGACAATTCATTGCAAGAATTGAAGAAGGTGCATGAAGACCAGATGAAACAGCTGGAAGAGAAATGGGAAGGAAGGCTAAGAACAGTTGAGGATGAGAAGAACTCCCTCAACATGAAGTGTTTAGAATTAGAGGTGATATTGAACAATCAGCAATCACCCAAAGCCAAAGCCTCCCAGTCAACTGAAAGGAGAAATGTTGCTACTCAAGTATGCTTTGAGAAGGATGATTCTAAGAGAAGGACATCCTCTAGTAAAAGTGCAACATCTTCTAAGAAGAAGGTACCATCCATACCATCTTGTACTGATGCTTCTAATTGTGTTTCCACAAAAAGTGCAGGATGGAAGAATAATTCCAAACAAATATGGATGAAGACAGTAAAGAAGCAGAGCTCTCCTGAAACAGCACAACAGGTCAAGAAAAGTATCCAACAATCAGAAGGACTCAAGAGGTCAAGATTTGTGGGTCAATGCTGGTGTTGTAATAAGTATGGGCATTGTGCAAAGGATTGTTGGTACAATCCAATGAATGTCAAAGCACAGAGGAAGCCCATGCCTAGGGGGAGCAAGCCAGAAGGAAAGAAGCAACATCCACAGGTCCAGAGACATCTGTTTACTGCTAACAGATTTGGATTACTTGACAACATCTGGGATGATTGCAAAAGTGGTCAAATAGATACATGTCAATCTCCAACTGTATCCAGAGCTCAAAAGAAGAGAAGATCACTGAACCTGGCTAAAAAGGAATCCTTGGGAAGCAAGCAGAAGAAAGTGGAAGATGCTCCCAAGAAGAGTTTGAAAAAGGAAGAGAAGTCCTTGGATTCTAAAACCAAGAAGGGTGATGCATCAAGAAGAGCCACCAAGAAGACATGCTTCTACTGTGGGAAGAAAGGACATATCATGGATCTTTGTAAAGAAGCCATGAAAATCAATAGAATCCAACTGAACTCAAACAGACAATCAATCCAGAAGAAGCAGAATGGATTGATTGAAAACAAGTTGCCTAAGAGAGGTAGCTTGACAGCATCAAAGGAACCATGTGGAACTTCCAGAACTGAGGCCACACTTCCAAATGATTTACTTGTCATATGGCCACATTAGTTGCAACTTGCCAGAGAACTACAAAAAGCTGAAGATAAAGTTCTGGCAATTGCTAAGGCAAAAGGGAAGAAGAAGGTTTCACATGAAGATGTTTTGAGAACCACACCATCACAATCATCAATGAAGATCAAATGTGCAAGTGTGAAGACTGGTGAAAATGGGACATCTCGGTTGAGAGAATCTTCTCAACCTTGTTGTTCACATTGATGAACCAAGGAGGTTCCATCTTATTCCCTTATACTATTGGTATTTACATGTGCTGACATTGCAGGGAATTGAAGATGATGATCATTCTCAAGTGGAGGATGGTTTGAAAAGAATGGAGTGCACCCCTTGAGGGGGAGAAAATCTGAAGAAGATGATGTTCAAAAAATTAATATCATCTTGAGAAAGTGAAGGTATTCCAATCATACTTTCATCCCTTGTTTCTTAATTGAGTTTATCTTGTCAATTAAGGGGGAGTATGGATTGAAGACAAATGGATGAAAGGGGGAGCTTTATCTTTGCACTGAACTTTCTAATGTGTTTGGTGAAGTATGTGCAGGATTTAGCAATTCATTGTTATATCTGAAAAATTTCAAACCCCTAAGCATGATCTCACATGTGTAGAGAATGTTGGACAACATTGTGTACCTTGGTTATATCACTCTTGTTTTCTACACCGGGTTAGCCCAAGTAGACTTAGAGCTGATTTACTAAAGGTTCTTTGCTAAAGAGAACATGTGACATCATCCCTCTCCTAGTGTATTTCAAGAAGATACTTTTCAATGGGAGGAAGATATTTTTGGAAGAGAACCACACCACAACTTTGCATTTGATTGCCAATAAGGGGGAGAAATATTGGCACACATATTGACCCATTCATATGTGCTGAAGGAGTGTATTGACAACAAATACAAAGGGGGAGATTGAAGTGCATTGTGTTGCATTTGTTGTCAATGAGGTTGTCAATGAGGCATGTTGTTGTCTTACAATGAATGGAAGTCAAGGATTGTCAAGATGTGAATGAAAAAGGTTGTGATGGTGTTGGTGGTGAAGGAGAATGGCCATGGAACTTAGAGGAGTGTCACTTAGGAGATTCACTAAGTGGCATTGGAGAATATGGTTGAAACATTCTCCATGTAAATCTGACGATTGCTGAACTGATCTTTAAGTTCTAAGAACTTGTATCAACTGGATACAAAGTCACAACAAAGTTAGAAGACCATGCATTGTATTGACAATGCATGAGAAGAGGAAGATGATCCATCCACACCTCCTAAGTGGATGAAGTGAGCTGAAGAAGTCCATGCACTATTATTTAGTGCATGAGAATTAGAAGAAGCCCCAATTGATCTCTGATTAGATCAATGAAGCACTTTGAATACTTTAAGTGATTCGGGAGTTCGGTTGAAGATGAAGAACCTTCAAGAATTTCCATTCCTAAGTGATGAACATTTGTTTAAGAAGTATGGAGGAATTCTAAGAAGAAGAAGAATAGAGATGGGAAGAAGAATGGCTTAGAAGAAGAAGGAGGCATTTGGCATTTGGCATGTTTTAATATGGAGAAGGACTTTGTTTTTACAAAGTCTAGGTTCTGTCCTTTGCCAAAAAATTGGCCATCTCAAGCCAGCCCACGGGTTCAACCCCACGGCTCATATGGGCACTAGGCGCCACGCCCATGGGGGATCCCATGGTGCAAGCTCGAGAGGCAGGGGGGCCGTGTATAAGCCCCCGAGGGCACGCAGTGGTTAAGCCCGCGCGCCCGGAGAGTGCATGGTGGGCGCTAGGAGCGCGCCCGCAGGAAGCAAGAGTGGGCGCAGAGCGCGCCCGCAGGGTGAACACGGTGCGGGGCGGCACCGTGGAGGGAGAGAATTCAATTGCCGGGATGAGGGAGCGGCAGGGTTATTAACCGCGGAAATTCCGCGAGAGAATTCGATGTGGGACGCGCGATTTTCACCGGGAACGAATCCCAGCCGCACGATTCATCGCGCGCTCGATCTGGACCGCCCATCTAATCCGCCGCGGCCCAGCCTGATCGCGGCCGTCCAAATCTTTAATCCAACGGCTCTCCGCGCGTCTTCTTCCCCGCGCCATGCGAAGCCACCCGCGACGTCCCCGCATGAACCAGAGCCTCCCGAGCAGTGTTCTCGAGCTCCCGGCCACCATTTCCTAATCCGAAGCCTCCATTGAGATCGTCTGGCCTCCACGAACACGATCATGCAATAAAAAAGGCATGCATGCAACAGATGGAGAATTTCGGTCGAGGCCGAGGCAAACGAAGTTGCCGAGGCCTTGAGGGTTCGTGCCTTTGCATGGGATAAAAGAGACGAAGTCCGTGCATGCGTTCTAAGTCGCATGCACGTGGAGGAACCCGAATAAAAAGGGGAGAACCCGCGTTGAAACAGTGGAAAGAAAATAAAGATTGGAAAGATTTCAAAGATGCTAAATCTTCGGGATTGAAGTTATCCCACGCGGAAGATTTGAGGCGTTTCTCTGCCTATAAAAAGAGAGGCCGAGGCTCTCATTTTGCTTGCTGATCCTTTGTTGAAGATCCGGAGTCCCGTGAGAGCACCGTTGCTTCGCGAAGAAGACCCTGCGCGCACCACTTGCGCGGCAGCAGCCCGAAGCCATTCTTGGCTTCGTGTGTTCCTTTTGTGCACCTCTTGCGCGAAAGAAGAGAAAGGGAGTCCCCTGTGCGCCTTCCTTGCGCGACAGGAAGACCCGTGGCCGCATCCTTGCGCGCCCGTGGTTGCATCCTTCTCTGCCCGCGGACTTGCGCGGCAGGAAGTGTTTGCGCGAGCCTTGTGCACTTTGAGGGCTTGCCCGCGGCATTTGAAGACAGTAGAGGTCGCACCCTTGCGCCTTGTGACCCTGCGCGGCAGTGGAGTTGAGTGTTCGGGCTGTGTAGGCAAAAAGAGAAGAAGGCAGTGTGTGTGCAAAGTGGAGAACCCAAGCCGTAGCTTTGTATGGGTGAAGTGAAGACCACACCTTTGTGTGTGTGTGCATAAGTGAAGAAGGACACATTTAAGTTAGTGTGCAAGAAGAGGAGAACCCGAGACCACACCTTGGGTGTGTGCAAGTAAAGGCCGCAGCCTTGGGTGTGTGTGAAACAAGAAGACCCTACGGTATTGTGTGTGCAAGGAGAACCCGAGGCCATATCCAGTGTGTGTGCATTTGAAAAAGAGGCAGTAGCCTTTGGGGTGTGCATCTAGTGAAGAGGCCGTATCCTATTAGGTGTGCAAGAATTAGTAGAGGCCGAGACCACACCTTGTGTGTGTGTGCAAAGAGGAGGAAGGCAAAGCTTGCACTTTGTGTGTGCATTTAAAGAAGGAGGCCGTAGCCCTTATGTGGGTGCACACATTGAAGAACAAATTAAAGAATACTATTTGTGTGTGCTAAGTGAAGGCCAAGTCATGTGTGTGCAACAAGTGAAGACCACAACTCAACCTATGTTGTGTGTGTGTGCAAATTAAAAGGAGTGGCCGAACCTTAGTGTGTGTGCAAACCAAAGTGTGTACACACTAAGAAGAAGAGAGGACATCCACACTAAAGTATAACACACATTCTGGTGTGTAATTATATTGCATAAAGTGTGTGAAGTCTGAAAAGTAGGTGTGTGCTCAAAAGTGATTACACCCTTTGTGGGTCTACTGCACCAAGAAGAAGAAAGGGAAAGTGCATGCATGCATGCATGCACGTGCACACGTGAACAGTGCTAAATCAGTGGTGTGCATCTGAGGAGTCCAAGACTTGAAGATCTTGAAGAGTTGCCATGCACTCAGTGCATGATGTTGAAGTGAACTGAGACTGGACCAGACCAAAGATAAAGATATTATTTGTCTGAGCATTCAGTAATTGGAGAGAAGCCGGGGCATCCTTAGAAGAAGGTGATAAAGCCCGAGCTAGATGAGAAGACCTGTTCACCACAAGTGATCAGAAGAAGAGCAAGGCCAGCAGTCTTTATCCCAGACTGCTGAGGATACTTGAAGAAGAACTTAAAGTGAAGAAGAGCTACTCGTGTGACTCGAGGAGCCAAGAGAAGACCCTGTGGGACTCAGGGAGAAGAAGTCTTCAGTGGGATTCTGGAGTAGGCCAGTGGGACTCTGGTAACACTGTGGGACGCAGTATAAAGACCCTCCTGTGGGACTCAGGAGAGATACAGTGAGGCTCTGTATCGACCATTGTAATTCTAACAAGTTATAATGGGAGAATCCTTGCTTGGAGAGCATGGCAAGGATGTAGGCCTTTGGTGTCGAACCTTGTAAATCCTTGTGTCCTGTGCCTTTTCATTACTGCATTATCCGGGAAAGGTTGAGAGATACAAGAAGAGTGGATCGAGGCTTTAACCAGCCATAGAGGTTTAATTGATTGAGAATCAATTAGTAAAAAGTTTTAAAGGATCACTGATTCACCCCCTCCCCCTCTCAGTGATTCACACTGATCTGGGCACTTCATATTGTGATTGAAATGTGGAAATGTTATGTTTCCTTTATTCGTGTTTTATATGATACGATTATGTTATGGTTCTTGGGAATTGTTATGAAGAACGGTTGGTTCCGTGATAAACAAAGGGCGGGTGAGCCCGATATAGCTGTCCAATGCATTGGGGAACGCGAAGGAGTGAAACGTTAATGTTTATCCGAAGAGATTTAGGGAATATACTGTGATGGGTATTCCAAACGTAACCAAGAGGGTTACTCCCTACGTAAGAATGTTATGAATGCCTCAAGTTACCTTTATGTCTTATGTTTTCTATGATTTATTCATGATTTGATATGCCTATGTTTTATGGGTAAAGTGTGATTTCATTCTAATGTATATATGAAATCATGTTTCCTTTCCATATTTTTTTATAACTCTTACTGAGCTTTTTATGCTCATCCCAAGTTTTTGAAATGTTTTTCACAGGTCAAGGGAAAGGTACATGATGTGATGATAGTGTTAAGGATGTGTCAAGAAAGAATCTGTGTTATATTTTAAATATGATTCCATTGATGGGAAGAATTAATGATGTCTTTTATGTAACCATTTTGTTTAAATGTGGAATGTAATGCAAGTTTCATGATATAATTCTCTAAAACTCTAAACCTGAAAAGATCCTCAATGTGTAATCTTTTAATAACTCAAGATTAAGTAAGGTTTAAGGCTGGGGCCTTATATGAAACCCATTTTAACCTAGTTTCTCAATTATTCATCACGAGGTCCTTAATATAAATCTAAACCAAACTATCCAAATAAAAATTATAATTCCTTATAGTAGTGGTGTGGGGCCCCAATCCTTAACCATTTTTTCTTCTTTGAGGAATTGATATTATCCCCAAATCAATAACCTATATCTATAAAATAAATCATAAAAGTTATAAGAAGAAAATAATGGAAGAGTGGTAGAAAATCCAAATCCTCTAAAGGGAATAATTTGTTTTCTCAAGATAGTGCTTTTCACTATAAACATAATAGATGATTTAACAAACAGAAACATCTAAAACGATATTTCATGGAGATTGATCAGGTGATTCATTGACTAATCATAGGATATAGGTTGACCAATTTGATAGGAAGTTCGTCGAGATTATAGGGTATATTCACAATTTAAATAATCATTTATTATCTTTTTATGAGAGTATAAACTCGATCATTAGTGATCTTATCGATCACAATTGTCATAATTTTATAAACTACAGTACTAATTATAGTGTCAAAGAACAATGAAAATAATATCAATAACTTTCTATGGGATACATACTCTCTATGTCAGAGCTATAAGGCCAAATTTCAAAGGATCTCCTCTCCAATAGAATGGGTATGCCTCAATTTAGGGGTTTAGATGAATCCATATATAATATATAATATAAAATCATATGGTAAAACATTTTATATCATTTTTTATATTTTTGATCTGTTTAGTGAAAAATCAAAAATACTGTGGATGCTAATTAGTTTTCATTGAATCATCCACATTATTTATTACCTACTAACCCTATTATTATGATAAGAAGGTCCATATCTATAGGAGAATCATGAAGTATTTGTGTAAACCAAAAAAAATCAAAAAAAGGTGCAATGAAAATGTAATAGTGATGAAAATTTGTATAGCATGTCATAAATGGGTGATTATTTATAATGATAACACATCTTGTTCCACTAAAGATGATATTTTCAGTTTTGATTCTGGAAAACTAGATACCAATATTAAAATCCTTCAAAATTTAACGATAAATTAATATACAAAAAGAATCTAACAAACTATGTAACTCAAATCTAATAAATTTGTAAATTTGAAGTTATAAAATAGGGTGAGCATATGAATGCCTGATAAGGGGGTTTTAAAAAAACAAAATATTTCAATTGAACCCATTTTAAAACATGTTTTATAAAATATTTATAAAAAAATTCATATGGAAATATAAAATACATTAAGCATAACATAAGATTGCTTCAATAAATTACATGTGAACATTTCATGGAATACTCACAAAGTTACAATGAAATATGATCCAATCTTAAGCACACATATACATAATAAATGGTGTGAAACATATAAAGCAAGAGTTACTATACTATAATAAGTGTGACATGAAAATGTTCAAGTACAGAATTTGAAAGTGAATGTAATACATGTTTAGAGCTGCAAATAAGTTAATAACTTTATATTCTTCCCTTAATAACTGTAAATCATAAATTGGATGATAAATATCTGTGTCATTAATAAACATTATTCCATAAGGATTTACTTTTTCTGATTCTCAAAAGTTCAGGCTCTTAACCAAGTATCTTATACTAATCAAATATTCACATGTATAATTAAATATCATAATCATAATGAGTGAATGTATAATTCCAGACTATGTCAAGGCCTCGTGCTAATCCCATAAACCCTCTATCAAGGCCACGTTCCAAGACCATTATTTTTTCAAGTCCATGTTCCATGACCTGATGTGTCTCATGAGACATACTGATTCACAGAGGGGCTATAACGGGCCCCATCAACCACATAATATTTTGTTTAAATTATTTATATTCCAACGTATGGATGTATATTCAAACTGTCCTTTAACACTATGAATATTTACATTATCTTTTCACAATAATCAATTTTCCTTATACCACTTTGAATAATTTAGTCATAAATACGTAAATGGTCATAAGAGTTTGATTACATTCAATTGAATTTACATATATATATTGTATCATGTATTTACCGTCAACAAAACGACTATCAACTTCATGTGTATGAAAATTTAATAAATGAAATGTATGGTAAGAAGATTATAGCACATGTGATGAAAACTAAACCTCATAAAATATAGGTTTTTTCACATAAAATGATAACCCTTAAATGCTGAACTAATTATTATGAAAGTAGACCTATTATATTCTAAAATTACATATATAGAATTTAATATAGTTCTAATTCTTATTTAAAACAGATACTAATAATTGGGTATCAAAGATGTTTATTTAAAACATTTTGAATATATATATTTATATAACAAAAAATACAATG
Source organism: Viscum album (assembly GCA_963277665.1). Lineage (NCBI taxonomy): Eukaryota > Viridiplantae > Streptophyta > Magnoliopsida > Santalales > Viscaceae > Viscum > Viscum album. Next base: position 838,455,280 of record OY728138.1, read on the forward strand.
TGTTTAATGATATTTTTCTCAATGTGGACAACGTATTTTAAACCCTTAAAATTGATGAAACATCCTAACAATATTTAATGACCAATATCTCAATATTAAAAACAATAACACGTGTTGGGATTAAATTAAATATACGAATTGATATACATACAAAAAAAACAAATATTTTTCATAATAATACAAATCCATTTGAACAAAAAACATTATTCACATCTAAATCATTATTTTAATATTGGAAATCATATTTAATAACATAAAAGATTTTTGAAATGAATTAAAAGTATACATTCAAATATGAACTAAGTGTATATTTGGTATTGCATAATAAAAAACAATGTTAAATGGACCCTTATATCATTATCGAACAAAGAAATATTAATACATGTATTATTTTAGTAAACTTATTACCATTAAAAATATGTAATCACCATAGAAGTGATATATAAACACACACACATGCACACACATATATATAAACTATATATACATATAAATAAGTGAATGAGTTTTTTCACATCAAATATAATACCTTACAGGATTCATTGAAGAATACATGAGCTGTAGGTAATATATACACACCCTTAAGCTAATTTTCAAAACCTATGTATATATAAAAAATTCCATTACAAAATATATGCTTATAAGAAAAATGAAATCATATCCATTAAATAGATATTTTTGAAATAAAATGAAATAAAATAGGGAATAATATTATTTGAAACAATGGAATATTCATACACATGTATAAATAATTTTATATATATATATACAACCGAGAAAATAAATTTATTCTATATGCAATTTTTTAAAATAAATAACCAAAATGAGAGAATAAAATTTGTATATAGTTTGATATATGTTTTGAAATAAATGAAATCATATAAGTATAACTTAAAATTTAAAATCATAATTTTTACATAAACTAATGCTTTCTTAAAGGTTAATATTGAAATGGATGAATATACTTATATGCGTATACACACCCCTTAAAATCCTAAAATTTCTTGACATGATAATATACATAATTCATACTATGTCCCTTACAAAATATAAGATCATAAAATTAATAAATGTTAGAAAAATGTATTTAACCCTTACAAGATTAATGATGAGGTGGAGTAGAGGAGATATTTATAAGTGGAATGAGTGAAAGAAAACCTGAGAAGTTATTGGTGCAAATTTAAAATTTTCACATTTAATTAAGGATTTTTATAACCAAAATCGCCACTATATAAATAGTGGAAAATTACAAGAATTCTGTGAATGCTCAAATGTGCAACCGACCATTAAAATATAGAAACAAAATAAAATGGACATAAATAATAAATAATGACTATAATAGGATCAACACAAAAGTAAATTGCTGACAAACATAATCATGCCTTTTAAGCTATGTGAGTTGAGGAAGATTAAGAAATAGTTTATAGATAATCTATAATCAAAACATTGTTATACAAATTAATTTCAAATATGACATATCACATATAATACCATTATAGGTTGTCCTAAATCATCTTCAATCCAAAAAAATATACAAATAAACTGATTTTACTCTTATTAGAAAATCAGTATTCAAATCCTCTATTTGTGAAATTTAAAAGAAGACTAATAATAAATCAAAGAAAAACACTAACTGCTACAAGATGCTACACAATAAATTCAAAAATTTATCAAACACATAAAAAAATAAAACAACTACCTACATAGGTATTCTTCGAACTCGCCAACTAGTGGCCTGCTCGACCCGGACCACCATCAATCCTCAGAGGCTGAATCCCTTACGCCTCTTCTCCCACTTGTATCCACTAGACCTCGACACCCAACGATGCCACTGATGAGTTTCACCACTGTAACACATCTCGTGACTGTCTTGCCTCACGATGTGAAACCTTCCCTCGGCCTCAACCACACTCGAGGTCGCTGGTGCCAGATGACTCATGACAGACCATGCTCGATGCCACCCAACTGATGCCCTACTCTCCCCCAATGTGGGGCAGCAACTGACGTCTCCTAAAACTCTATTCCTGAAAACTAGAAATTAGGACCCCCTTCATGAGATTCTTTTATTTTTTCCCTAAATCATTCTTATTTATTATTATTATACATTTTTCATTATTTATTTAATCATATAACATATAACTATTAAAAAGTCTAAAGTTTAATAAAAATAATAATCTATTAATCTTCTATTTTCAGCAAATTTTAAAAAGTATTATTTATTATTATTAATTTTTTTAAAACATATATTTATATTTTTCATATTTATAATTTTATAAATTAAATTAATAATTGATAATGTATTATACTGAAAACCATATTAATAATTATCATAATTTTTACATAAACGCATTGAAATTATGAATGATTAAAAAAAGATTTTATATATATATGATTCAAAATTAAAATATTTTTTTATAAAAATATCAATAAAATGTGTAAAATTTTAATAATTCTATTAAAAATAATTTTATTATATACTCAAATTGCTAATAATGTTTTGAATCATTAATCGAATCAGTAAATTATAATATTATAATTATATATATACATATATTTATATATCATATTTTCAATAATATATAAAACTCATTTAATAAATTAAATAATTGTCCGTGTAATTAATATTGGGGACTTTTATAAAGTAATATCATTACAATACTTTAAAACATTATTTTAAAATGTCATATATAATGTCAACATATAATTCTTGTATTTTTTATATAATAATTAAAATTCCAATATAGTATACAGAATGATATATATATATATATATCATATTATTCTAATCAAAAAACAAATTAGCTATATTCATATAATTTTATATTTATTATTTAAAATATACTATTAAAAATTATTTGATAAAAATAAATTATGTTTGATATTAATAGTTATTTTTAAATTATTCTTTAAAAAATATGATATCATATTTACATTGAAATCCATATTATTTAGCACGATTACTAAAAAATGAATATTTTCAATATTCATGTAAAATATTCAGGGCCTCACACACATTGATGCCTATGAATAATTGATTTTATTCTACTTGTATGGACTTAATAAAAGTTCAATAAAAAAAGGAATAAAATTAAAACCAATCAATTTTTTTCCCATCTATGTAATTGTTAATCCATTGCCTATTTACTATAAATAGTATATTCATATCTCCAAATTACATAAACATTATTAAATATGATCATTATGAAAGTATATAGACTAAAAACATGTATTTTAACTTTTCATGGATTATTTGGAGTCTAGAATAAAAAAATCACGCATTCTTTGAAGCCATAGTTTTCAAATTCTGAAAAATGGAATCCTAGAATGTCTTAGCTATCTGTTCATTAATTCAACAATTTTTTTAAGAAAATATTTTATCTTATATGACACACTCAAATCAGTTGTTATTCTCTTAGTATTATTCATGAAATTAAAATTCAATGATTTCCCACCCCTATAGGATTTCTGTTAAAGATCCATTTGTAATTTAAAATGCATCACAAAATTAATCCTGTAATGATACATTCTTATAAGACATAAGAATATAGTCATATAATCCCAAAAGGACTCAACTACCTTTAATTACTAATCATTCCAATAACTAAAAATATTTTTTTTTCTATAATTTTTTTGAACTCCCAATTTAAATTCGTAACTTATCCACATGATTGTGGGTGATAACTAGTTCTAGATTTATTAAAATGATCATTTTTTATTTTAATTTTCCTCACATGGGTTATATTATTAGTGATGAAGTCATAATGAATAGAAAATTATAAAAATATTCTATTTTTAAATTAATATTACAATACTGCTAGGTTAATTTTTATGAATTACTACAAAAACTACCAACATTGAAACATAATCCTCACACACCAAAATATACTAATTCCATAGAAAATATGGAAATGGTAACATAATATCTAAAAATTTTATATCAAAAATCCCCCCTCTAATATATACTTTTCTCACACTTATTTCGATTGAAAATTTTATAAAATTTTAAATTTTTCAGAACCCACTACAAATCTCATAAAATCATTAAAAATGTATGCTAGTAGAAAATAATTTGCAAGATTTTTAGGGATGTTTTATTCCTACCATGGCACAATCCCTCTAGTTAAAAGTGAAAAATCACAAGAATATAAAACATATCATTATATGGAATATACCAACTGAGGATTCCATCTACACAGTTCATAAATCGAAAAGGCCCTTTCCAAAAGTTGTATTTGGTATATAAAATAGATACATTTTTTTGTTTTTTATAGATTCCATGAAAATGATTTCAGTAGATAAAAAATTTTATAAACTCTACATATATAGTAGACCAAATAACCAATAATTAAATAATTATATCACCATGGATAGATGATTTAATATAACATTGTTCATTATTTTTGGATTTTTACAACATGTAAAAGTTATTATCTTTATATTTTCACCAACATATTTATCTCTAATCTCTCAGAAGGTCACTCAGGATAACACTCTACATAATAAGAGTTGACATAACCTATTTTTAGGATAGATTTCATTTAATGTGATAATTTTCAGTAAAGACTATTACTTAAGAACCAATCATGTAATTCCAATGTTTAAGATGGGAAAAAATTACTAATAACTCCTAATTAGTTTATGTGTAGTTACTTTCTAAATCATATAAAATTTACTTGAGTTGTAAAGCACATGCATCCTTTTATTTTTTAACTTTCCTAAAACAACTATGACAATCATATCACTAGAATAACACATAAATTCAACTAGAACATCTTACCAGGAGAAAGAATAATTGGTGATGATTTTATTTTTCATTTTACAATATATAATATAATATTATTTAAATATAAATTATGTAACTTTGATAAATAGTGATAATAATGACCAAGTTTTCATAGGAAAATACATATATAACCACTAATAAGAATTATAATCACTCAAAATATTATCTACACCATAACATTTTAAGTAGGTGGTAGCTTTTTAATAGTTTTATAATAGCATTATATACCTTATTTTCCCTCCTTGAGAGAAATTTTGGAATAGTAAATTACAATTAATTTTCATGAAATCATATTTCTCCATGTTTAGTACAAGGCTAGTCACTTGAAATCCTTAAAACCCAATTCTAAAATTTAAACAATGCCATTAATTAAGCATCCAAATATGGTGACATATTCCATAAACACCTATGTAAATATCTAAATTATGTTAGAAACTATGGCCATAAAACAACATAAAAATGTGTTTGAAGAAAAACAACGATAAAAGAAATTTTATTATACAACATGTGTTTAATGGAAATGATAAAGGGGTATAATCATCATATTCATGGGATATGTGAATTTTTGTTTAATCAGAAAAGACATAAAAGGAAAACAAAAAATTTCATTACTTGATAGACACTCAAAAAATTTCTTAATGAATTGAAGGGGATATGATCCTTCCTACAGGATGAGTTAATATTCCCCTAGTGAATGTGAACACTCTAATTAGTCAGTTTCCTGGTTTTATTTTGTTCATTATTTTTAATTTATTATGAATCAATCACCATCTTTATAAGATAAAACATCAACTCAGATGACCCAAAGTCTAATAAACAAAAGAAAAAATAATTATATAATTTAGATTATAAGGAAATCCCCACTCACATCCTCTTTAATATTGGGATTCATATTTCTGTAGTCCTCTAATCATGGTTCTTGATCAGGTTCATTTTGGATTCTATGCATAAATGATCACCAAATAATCCCATTTCTAATAGTTATTGTATATCATATAGTTGTTATTGACGTTTCAGGATAACTATAAGTATTTCTTCATTACCCCTCTTAGTTCATATAAAATTGTGACATGTAAAGAAAAATTATAAACCAAAAATGGATATTTATGGAGGGGTGTCAACTGGTTGATCTAAATATTTGATATTTTTTGACTACACGGGTTACTCATTGGCCTATGTAGAATAATTTATATATTTTTCTCCTAAATACATTGTGAAAACTGGATATACAAAAGAATTATATACTATAGATAATAAAATATTGATTTTCTCCCTCATTGATGTCCCATGTGGATATCCCAACAGACTAGGATTTTTTATTTGAATTGAGAATGTTCTATCATTAAAATTCATCAAAATGTTCAAAAAATCACCCTCAAAATTTTCAATTTTTTTTTATATTTACTTGATAAATTTATACCACATGACTCAATAATGAAGGTTATGATATTTATTTTACCAAAAATAATTATGATCTCTTATTATTCATTATCAAGTGGATCCTCAAATTATCTATATTCTTTTCTTGAGAAATTATTTTTTGGTATTAGACTTTTGGTAATTTTAAAAGCAATAAATTTCATTGTTTGTTCGCCCAATTTAAATATCAACATACCATCAGACAAAACTATAACAGACCACCTATCATTTTAAACGGTCATTATAATGTGATATTGACCACATTATTTTATTCAATATATAAGATAAGAACATTAATGGGTAAAAAAGATTCCCAACTCAAACAAGAAGAGCATTTAGACTACCTTTGGGCATGAAATAGATTTTTTGGCATGTTTTATGACAATGAAGGAGGATAAATTCTCTCTAAATATAAATAATAAAAATTGTATTCAATGGATCCAATTGATGAAATAAACTTAGTCACCAAGATAGTTCATATTTCTATTTTTTTCTTAGTGTGAAACAGATGAAAATTTTATATGAATATATGAGTTTTTGAAGGGATTATTTTTTAAAATAATACGTCAATCCTTGTTGAGTATTGTAGGAAATTTATTATAATATATTCATGTATGATACAATAATTTTTATATATATAAAAAATTATTGTATGTGAGTTATAGATTTATAAATAGGTAAATGTACATAAAATATATTAAAACCCCTTTGGAACCAATGTAATATAGGTTTTTCATTATTCTAGTTGACACTTTCTGGAAATTGTATGTGTTCAGAAAATTTTATCAAAAATAATGTATCCCTACAATAAATCCATTGACATTATCCCCATTTATTATTCCTTATTTAAAATTATTTTTCATTTTTCATCAATAAAATCACTTTTTTATGGGAATATATTATTTTTTTAATGATTTACAAAATAACAATTTTCATGGTTTTCTTATTTAAATCCAAATTATATTTTGGGGTACCTTATGGTACTCTTTATCTTCCTGGTGAATATTATTGCCAATCTGAGTAGTGAAAGTAATTTTATTCACCCTTCAATTCATTTTAGTTTTTCTAAGACGTTTCGGTTTATCTCATATGTTCATGTCCATTAAAAAATTCTCAATTTATAACTCTATAATATACATAATAGAATATTTTCTGATTTATCTAAATAACAGTGGGATTTTTCTGGTTTAAAACCTCATATTAACAATTAAAAGACACCTCTTACTGCCAATTCATAATTAGAGGTTTCATCCTCATGTTAATTTAAAATTATGGCTTGTAAATTTGTGGTAATTGAATAGTGGGTTTTTTTTTGAAGAATCTTTTTCTATAAATAAATGATTTTTTGGTATATATACCATTGTACGTAGTTATTAGAAAATATATAATATCTATTCCTTTTCACAGGACCAAAAGAAATCATTTTTTTATTATATAATGGTTGGGATAGTACATTGAGATTTGGAAATTTCCATATAATGTGAATTAACATATATAACGGGTGGCATTACTCAATGATGGTCTTATTTAGGTTTGAAATTTAATATAATAATTTTTTTTCTTCATATTTTGGTTCATTTTACATTCTAATTTTAATATATTTCAACAAGCTATGAATTTATTTCTATCCCAAAAACAATGGATAATTCACCCTTATCTCCTCTTCAACTCCTAAAATCATTATGTAATTAATTAGGTACAAAGATTTATATACTCAATATAGTTATTTATTTGTTTTAAATTTATAATTACCATGATTGGATTGGTAAACAAAATTATACCCAAAAGGTGGTTAAACATCATAAAATACTTCTATGAGAATATGTGTATTGATTTTAGGGGTGTCAACACTACATAATTAGGTCCCTAAACCATTCCAAATCATTTTAAAATAATTCAAATAATCAAAAAAAAGTAAATGATTTCACATTTTATCTCTCCATAAAGTCTTCATGGGTAAAATTCTGTAAAAAAGAATTATATAATTTCATCAACATATGAAATATAGTTTTAGCTAAGGGTAATAAAAAATTTATTGTATTCCCTTTTATAAAAAGGAAATCATTATCATTTTGTATTATATTTATTCATCCTTTATAATGGTAATTTCTACAATATATAATTGAAATGAAAAATTAAGGATAAGGATTCCTCTATAGGTAATCCATAAAATGACAGATTTAGTGAAATATTTGAGTATTTTAGTTAATTGTTTCATGTTTTAGGATTATGCCTAATGGATTAATGTTCTCTTGAAACATGATAGAGTTGAAAGCTCATAATACTAGATATTTTTAGGGCCCATAATTGAATATTTCTTTATTAATTATAAATATATATTTTAAATCATATATATATAAAACATTAATTCATAATTAATAGAATATATGTGATTTGTTAATATCATAGATAACTGGATTTAGATGCTTATTCCTTTTAACTATGTGCATAAAAATATTTAAATATGAACAAAAGATAATAAAATTGTATAAAATATTTCATTTTATTAATTTTCAAAATGTTTTAACAAGTTTAATTGTTTTTTCTGATTCATTGGTGTCATGAAGCCCTCCCCAAAAATAAATCCACATTTTTTCAGATTTCATTATAACTACGAAATTATTTATTAAATATTAGTCGTATTATAGTGTTTAGAATGTTCTTATCCATAGGATTGGAATAATTATTATTATAAACTATCATAAATGAATTAAAAATAATTAAAATTTACAAAATAACAAAACAATGTGATAAATTTTTTATAATTTAATTTATTACGATATTATGATGATGATAAAAGAATAATGTTTAAATTTTTGGAAAACATTGTTCATAATTATTTAATATTAAATGGAAAATGATGATAATTTTTAGTATCCTTTAATATTTATGTTTCTGTAATTAGGTGAAAGTTCACTAAATAAACATCAAATGAAAATAATCAAACATGCTTTTTCAGTTGGTAAGAAAGTTAAGGATAAATTCCATTGTTTATTAACAATATATTTCAACATAGCTATTAAATTATTCGGATGAAAATAACATATTTTTAGATGCCGATAAATCCTATTGTGCATTCCAATAATTATATATTAAATTATTTTGTTGAAATATTTTTGAATGGATTTTATCTAAATATTTGGAAGAAGTGGAAAATTTAAATTATCGTTAATTCTTGAAGCATTAAGAAAAATAAAAAAATGGTATGATCAATAAGAAAAACAATCATGTAAGTCAAGGTAACATGAATAATAAAAAAAATAAGCAGTACAATATCATTACCCTATAAAAAAATAAAGACCTATTGTATTGTATTAAACGATGTTCATGAAATATGAATAAATACCAATGAATAAAAAATTCTAATTTGAGGATAAAGAATTTTCCTTTTCCAGAAAGTATCCTCTCTAAGTTACACTCTCCTCTGACTACTCCCTATCAATTCACCATTGTTTCTTTTATGTAACTTGATTAAAAATCTAATTATAAGGAATAAATTTTAAAAATAATAAACTCCTTTTTTATACATCAATTCACATTCATAAGAAAATCACAACATTACAACTAATAACCAATTCTGTGTCTTGACTCTTAACACTCCAAATGTTATTTATTACTACACATCATTATCCTCATGTTCCATAATCAAATACCCCTCTTAAATTCAAAAATTTCATGTTAATTATTTAATATGTCCATGCATTCCTCTTCTACACATAACTAGTGCACAGTTTATTATTCATCTTCAATATAAACAATATATAAATTCCATTGAACTTATCTTATCAACTCATGATCCACTATTGACATTACATTGAATTTGAGAATTTAGGACTCCATGAGTTTTAATTGATCTTTTTTTATACCTACATTTGGATCAATTGTAGTGTGCATTTCACAAAAATAATTTCCAAGTACACATCTTAAGGTCTGAATTGACCATTACATAGCCCTTGAACACTCGTCAGTAAATTGACATAGGCTCCATATCTGGTAGTTATAACATGATTTATCTTAAACCCATAAAGGATGGACCCTTTGTAGATTTGACACACATAGTTACCATTATATTGGGAATCATTACCTTTATGAGAGGTCCCAGCTACCAAGTCATATCTTATTTCATATACTATCGATCAATATGCCCTGTTGACCTAAAAATTACACAACTCTTTCACATTTACTACAACCGTTATGAATCATTATTGAAATATAGAAACTAATAGATGTGGATTTATTTTATATAAAGAACCTTTACATATCCTCTCATAAGCCTAGGTTACCAATACATAACTTCTTTCCTATACCCATACACTATTAGGGATGAGTTACCCTTACGTAGGTTTTTATTAGTGCAACCATAACATCAATCAATCATTGAAAAGATAGTTATACCCATTGAAAACATATATCGTCATAAATAAAATTACCTTTATGGATATTATAAATAAAAAATTCTAAAATTATTCAATTTCAAAATAGTTTTCAAATAAGACACTAGATTATAATATATGATTAAATTTATACCAATATAAAATATAATAAATGTTAAATTGGAACTAGAATATACTACATTTAAAAACATAAAAATCACATTAAATTTTTATTTTAATGAAAACAAAATCTTTTTTAACCAATATTTAACTTCCTCAAAATAATTAACATCTAATCATTCTAGAACCAAAAGTGAATTTTTTTTACAAATATTCAATGGATAAATTTTCAACATCAAAATGATAATTATTAGAATTATTTATAGGTAGATAATAATTCACAATCAAAAAAATTAAAATGACATATAAATGAAATGTCAAACACTTATTCAAAGTATGATACATCAAATTCCAGGAAGAATGGATAATCTATTAGAATCTCCTATTTTAAGTATATAAACATGTTGATTAGGGCCAAAATGGATAACTCGTGTGATATTATTGCATGAAGACACATTATCTCATTGTATAATAATTTTGTAGGGACTGTATTCAACGTAAAATATTTTGTAACTCTAAATAGTCTCTTTAATACAATGGCGGATAAAAAAATCTTCTTAAATGTGGTTAAGTATGAAAAATAGAAATCCTATTTCAATAAAAACTGGTATGTTGATAAAAATGATGAATTTTTTGTCTCCTACGGCGTGTTTGAAAACATCAATAATAAAGATTACCACACAATAATGAATGACTAGAAATGATCTAATTATTGGGTAAATAACTTATGAAATAGGATCATAACTTTAAATACTATACATGTACATGATCCTACTATATAGAAAATCAATAGGAAAATTTATTCTACTAATGATCGAAACTACTTTTTATCAAAGTTATATATTTCACCCAGTCACAAATAGTGTTAAAGAATAGTTTATTTGTTGATAAATTGAAATTTTCATCGATTAATTGTTTGTAATCCATATGAATGTTTCTAATAACTTATTGTATGTTGATATCTTTCTTTCCGACCTGTTCTATGTATTGGATAGACTTTATGAATTGTAGATTTGTAACATTGAATTTGTAGATGAAATCTATTTTATTAATAAGATTATTAGTTTTTTAATGGTCCTTGTAGTTCCTAATTAAATGAAGAAGATATAGATTATTTGTTCTCACTGATAAAGCATATTTTTATTTCAAATTAGTGGCATAGATTTTAATTAATAAGGAACATTTCCATCAAGCACTTACCATGTCTGTTAATTCCAAAATAGATAGTGTCCAATCAATTTTTTTTCAAAAATATACTTGATTTCATGATAAATATATATTTATCACATTCTATTAGGTTTTTATGCTTTAAAACCCATCAGGTAACTAGTATATATTTTAATTGTTTTATTTTATTTAAGGATTTTAATTTCTGGGTTTTGATGTTTTTGATGGGTCTGTGATTTTTTTTGAAAAAATATGCATTTTTCTAGGTCACCATGTTATAGACACATATTAACACTCCATATTAACTGTGTTATGGGAGTTTTTTGTGGAATCAATTGGCACTTTTATCAAGGAGTCTTGGGTCCCAAGGACTTTTCGATTTCATGTATAGACCATCGATGTTCTATCCTAGTGGGATATATAATAAGGTGTATAGAAAGGTATACCTAATAATAGCACCATAGGATTCATTATAATGGGTTCTTTCATGGATGGGGTTATGCTGTAGAGGATGTCTAAGTACCCGGATCTTCTTTTTAGGTATTTTTTTCCTTTTATGGTCGTCTTTGATAAAGAGGAAATTCTGAAAATTTTCTAAGTACATGTCATGTACATTATGAGTACACATTGTGTACTACCTTGTCATAGGAGGTCATGTGTTGGAAATGTACTAGCCACACACATGGTCATGTGTGGATGTCCAGGTGGACTCCGCATGCAGAGGACATAAATGGAAATTACACATTGTGTACTCTAAAACTACATGATGTGTATTCTATTTTTTTCATTAAACTCATCGGTGTTGCGTCTGATGGACAGAATACACTTATTCTATGTCACGTTTGTCCGAAAGAATCCAAAAGACCGTATATCATTGACAAACACTGGATCCTCCATTCGTAATCTGATTCGATCACCATTGGGTTCATTTCAATCGCATCAGTGAGTTATCTCTTCAGCTTGAGTCTCGTTTCAAGATTCCTCTTCTTTGCCAAGTTATCATGGGTTGAATTTTTTATACATTTTCTTAGATCTATGTTGTTCTAAAGAGACTAATTCTTTGAGGTGCATATATATAATTATCCTAACCACGAGGTAAGTGGTGTGTGCCATTCTATTCAATTTCGTTTAATATTATGTTCAAATTACCCAAATACCCTTGAATGTGGTATTGCATGCTTACAGTTTTACCAATTTTTCATACCCTCCATGATTTTATGCCTATTTAGAGTTAAATAGGATATGAATAAGGATAATATATATTATTTGTATGTGTTTACCTTGAATTTTTTGTTACGACCGTGTGGTCATGTTTATCCAGTTTAGTTATGTTGCCTGTTTTCCATGCCTGTTATTGTAAGATGGAGAGTTTGTATTCTAACATGATTGTTATGTTGTAGACTATAATAGGAATTGACCTAGTGAGCTTCCTTAGAGAGTCTTTTAGAACTTTATACTATAAGGGGGATTGATTGAGTGAGAATCCTCATAGATCCTAGAAACACTTGGTATTATAAATGGAATTGAGCGAATGGGCTTCCTCAGAGATTCCTAGATTGCATTATAAAATAATGGGAATTGACCGAGTGAGATTCCTCAGAGAATCATTGATTTAACTGAACGACCTAGGATATTAGGGTAATTGATCGAGTGAGCTTTTTAAAATAGTCCTAGACCTTGGTTCTATATGTAGAATTTACCATGTGTACATACTCAAAGAGTCCTTAACTACCTTAGAGTATATAAGGAATTGATTGGGTGAGCTTCATCAGATAGTCTTTCATTACCTTTGTCTATAAGTGGAATTGACTATGAGAACTTCCACAGAGAGTCTTATTAGATTCTTAAGATTGAACCAGAGGGGTTAGGCTGAGTGCACTTCCCAGAGAGTAGGTTTTACTTCCTTGGTAGTACCATAGGATATGGCTATGAGTACATCTCCGAGGGTTACCTATTTGAGGATTAACTGTTTGTTTCACCATTGCTGGATATTGAAACTGTGGATTGTTTATTGTTGAACAGTTTCATGTTTACTAATTTCTGTAATTTTACCTGCCATATATTCACTGACTGTAAGACATAGATCTTCATGTGGTTTCCTACTAGGATATAGTCTCACACCTTGTTTGGGCCATGATTTTGTCCCCAAACAGATTATATTTTTGTAGGTATAGGTAAAGATAAGCTCCCTTCTACTTCAGATACATGATTTTTTGTAGAGCTGGAGAGCATTGGACCAAGTTATGGCTTGCGATGGTTAGGACATTATTTGATTTATTTTTAACTTTGGTTTATCACTATTGTATACCAGCATTGTGAATTTGTTTTCTATTTTCCTTGACATGTATCATGCATCATTTTATATATGTTCATCAGTTTATACTTTCATTTTTATGCTGTTAATACTATAATTCATTATTACTGCTTCCTCTCATGTATGTATTTCTCTAGTTTTACTGTGTACTCGGACAATTAGGTCATAATTTCTCCACTATCACACTCATGGCTCTCACTGCTAGTCGGTAGCCTCTAGAATTCGGGGAAATGCGCTTTAGGCTTTGTAACTAATCGGGTACGGGGAGCCTCCAGGTGGCATCCAGAACGGGCATGTTACGAATTCGTATCAGAAGAATTAATTTCATTCGACTTATAGTATGGATCCTTTATCCATGGATAAGAAGGAATGGGTACATGGTATTATGTTGTGCCTGGGAGTACCTAACACGTGTACATGGAAAAGCCAATCTAACTCATTAATTGATATTTTTCCATTTTTTCAATTATTACAGTTGATTTGATTACACCTTCAGTGGTTCCCATTATTTGTGTGGATTTTGTTGATATTATTAAGGATCTATTTCTGTTGAAACCCGATGAGATGTGGGTATTCTGTCTCATGTATCACATAGGAACTTGCTAGAAATCACATGTCATTCATTTTTTCAATGTTATCTAGGATGAATTAGTGATTTCATGTTGTTATGATATATGCTGTGTAAAAAATTCAGGATATTGTGATAGTTTCCTTGATAAAAATACATTTTTTTTGGATAGGGTAATGTTTTGTGAAGAGATTTGTTTGATTGGATGCCATACTTTGGTTCTTAGGATGTAATAGGCCCCCATGGACCAGAATTTGGTGGATCATTGAATTTGTTTTCCATGTGATAATGTGTACAACATTCCAAAAATTGATTCTCGAGGTGTATGGGCCCTCACAGAACAGAATTTTGCACTTTCAATGCTCATTTTATGGTTTTCTGGGTTCCGGTGTGGTTTTTGAGGTTTACTGTCTGGAAAACCCCATTATACACGCCATATATTGTTATGTACATGTCGTGTGTTCTTATGTTCGATAAGAAACTATTTTTCTTAAGTAGAGATATTGTAGCCTCTAACCATGTTGTTGGTCGTGTTGGCATAGACACGGGATGGGGAAAGTCTTGTGGGAACACGCCGTGTACCAGTCGAACACGCTGTGTAGTGTTGAACATGTTTCATCTTGTGCAACTAACAATGCATATAGATAAAACCATAAGCAATAAACATCATTTCAGGATTTGACACACCGTGTAGTCTGACCCAGGTACCCATTCGTGTCACGAACAACACGAGTTTGTGTTACCCTTTCATGTAAGCCCCATGTCGGCCTTAAACACATCGTGTAGTCTATCCTAGGTACCCGACCGTGTCCCTAACAACACAGGTCAGTGTTTGGCCTTCACAAACACACTATTTCTGTTCGGAACATGTTTTGTAGTGTGATCCGTGTGTCAATCCATGTCAGTAACAACACTAGCCAGGTGGAGCTTGTCTAGTACACTCCATCTCTATCTTGAACACGAAGTGTAGTATTTTCATAGGAGAGCCAGGTTACATAACTATGTAGAAGGAATTAGGCTGGGAAATGGGACTCAAGTTCATGTTGTGTGTCAAAACAACAAACAGTGTGTCTAGGGTGTTACACGACCAGTTTAGGTAGGATTATATGCCCATGTAAATGACATTAGGAAACATGCTTTGTAGGAAATGTACACTCAGTGTAGTCATGTTTTGTAAAAATTGTGTTCTTTCTTTCTCTTGATCCCTTATTTCACTCCTTGTTTTCAGTACCAGATAATCTTGATCTAAGGGATGTGATTGACCTTGTAGAGTCATGCCATCAAGACTTCCTCTGGTTGTGTGCAAGTTGCCTGATGTTGATAAGACGCCAGACATGGGCGATCAGGGACTACATGCAGATCCTCCCATTGTTCCAGCCTTGGAACTAGCCATTGTACCTGACAAAGGTGGTGTTGCCCACATCAGGGAGGGCTTTATGAGGATGACGCATAAATTTTAGGAAGCACCACCTCCTGCCCCATCGATTGCTGATTTGACGCGGGTCTTCTAGCAGGAGCATCCTCCCACTTTTTTAGGGGATGGAGGACCCCAGGATTCAAATTAATGGCTAGATTCCACAACAAAAATTTCAGATCATATAGAGACAACTCCATTGAAGAGGGTGGAGCTCTATACATACTTTCTCTAAGACTCCTCCATGAGGTGGTGGGATGTGATCTCACATGTGGGACGCCATCAGAATATGGCTAGGGATGAGTTTCGGTGCAACTTCTATGATTACTTATATCTAGATACCTTGATAGTCGATAGAGCCTGAGAGTTCATGATCCAACAGCAGGGTAAACTTTCTGTTAAGGAGTATACCACCCGCTTCACAGAGCTGCAGCATTTGACGCCTATTCCAATAGGTGGGGAGTTGTTCCTTGCATAGATGATTGAGGATGGTCTGGGGAACGACATCCAATCTCAGGTGAACATCTTCATGTTGACATAGACATCTTCTATTGTCAACTAGGTGTTGATCACAGAGTGTGATATGAGGATTTCTGGAGCTATGATAAAGGGTTGTTCGGCATCTAGAGTTAGTGCTTTGAAAACTGATATTAGGAACTGTCACAGGGAGGCTGTATGTGGAGATCCAAGTGATAGAGCAAATATTTTCAATTAATTTAAATTTAATATCATTGTTTTAAACCCAAAAAAGTGTTCTTCTAAGATTAATTGTTTCATTTTTATGATAATGGTGTTATTATGAGATGAATAGTAAAAATTGGCCATTTTGGATTTTTAATACTTTTAAATTATTTCTCTAGTTTGTCCATAACATTATATACACTGATCAAAATTGAAATATTGTTTATTTTCCATATTTTAAACATCCAGGGATGCATTTAATATTTTTTAACTAAAAGCAGAATTAGCCATATGGAAGCTCAAAAGAAGCTCAAAAGTGGGAGAAAGAAAACTATTTTCAGTTCTGCCTAGTTTTGGTGTGGGATCCATAACTCATCCATGGTGAGCCCAAATTTTGTGAACTTCGGTGGGTGGATGATAAATGAGTTTTGGAGCATCCTTTATGAAGGAATCACCGAGTGAATTGGCTGTTTATGGGGTCATTAAATCACCCTAATCTGGAGGATTTGGTTTTGGAGAGTCTGACTGTACAGAATAAATTTGTATAGTAAAATGGCCATAACTCTTGGAATACATGTCCAAATCCTCTGAGAGTTTGATGGGACACGGACAAGGGAATTATGAACATCATTAAAGAATGTAATAACGCGTGAAGATGTCATTTAATGGGGCTACAATGCTTCAACATCTGGGGGAAAATTCTAGCAATAAAAGGAGGAGAGCTCCACCCTCTCAAAGCATCCCAATCTGCATCCCATTTCTTCCAGGACACCAAGAAGAAGATTTTTCGGCTTTATTATTTCATTTAATTTTCATGGTTTTATAATGAATTATTCTTCCCCATTTATCTTGATTACCCTTACCATGGTTGGGTAAACTTTTGGAGTGATTGGGGAAGGGTTGGTTTTCTACATTGTAATACTTGAGTTCTTGGATGCAATTGAATAAATTTGTTTCTTCTTCCAGGTTGTTTTCCATTTATTATAACAGATTTTATTATCAATTGAAATAATTCTTGAATATTAATTCCGTTATTTATTTTTCCTTGGTAAAATAATCAAAATATCCCTCCACTAATTTCTGGTTTATATATGATGGAATAAACCAGGAATCAGTGGTAAAGTACTCGACGATCGTCAGTACGTGTAAAAGGTGTAGTGAATGTTCATGATTGTTTGGGATAAACAAATCTCGATCGGGTATTTACTATTTCAATTATGAATATTCAATACAAATATTTTAGACATGGAAGAATAGTTGACCAAACTAAGATCTTGGTAAGGTTTTCTTTCAAAATAATAATTTCACCAAAGAAGTGAGAGGAAACGATTGTGGAAACTCACATTAATAAAAAAAGAACAAGTGGTTTGAATTAAATTGAAAAAGAAAAGCATTAATATTAGGAAACTGACCCAGAACTAATCACCATTTAAATATCATAGTATTTTTCAATCATTTTAATTTTAAATTCCATTTAAAAAACAAAACATTTTTACCCTCGTTTTAAAGTGACAACTCGTTTTTTGTGCACTCCTCTGCATGAGACATCCTAGGTAAAACACTTTAATACATTTTAAATTAGGAAATAATTTTGTTTCCCTTCCCTAAGATAGGCGTTTATCAAACATGGCATCATTTCCGGGGAGGATGTGCCTTAAAAACACTAATAAACATTTTTTAACTTCTTTATTTTGAATAACATGTAGTTCAAACAACAATTTAATCAAATTTGATCCCAAAATTGAGCGAACAATAACCCAATTGAGAAAAAAAAATTGAAATTAGATTTAAAATAAATTCAACTTACAGATTCATGTGACACATCCAGTGATCACTCTGAACCTCCAATGGCTGACAATCCCAACCAAACATTGCGCGATCTTTGCGCCCCAAAATTCTCTAACCAATGAAATCAACTAGCTATTCTTGCATTAGAAAATGATTTTGAATCGCACATTAACATGATTAAAATTCTTCCAAAATTCCATGGTCTTCCAGGTGAAGACCCCAATAGGAATATCCAGAAATTTACAAATGTGTGCTCTAGCTGTATACCACGATGTGTTGTATAAGAATAGGTAAAGTGGATGTCATTTCCCTTCTCAATAGAGGGAGAATCAAAGGAATGGTTGTATAGTCTACAACCAGGAGAAGTCCAAGACTGGGAAGAACTTCAAATATGATTCATGCAATGGGTTTTTACCGCATCCAGGAGCACAGCTATCCGAAAAAAGATCTATGCCATTCACCAATCAACTGGCGAAACACTTTACGAACACTGGGAACGATTCAAGAATCTATGCATGAGTTGTCCACACTAGAATATGGAAGAACACCATCATATTGTTTTCTTCAATCAAGGATTTCATGATAATGATCGAAACTTTCCAGATGCTTCATCTGGAGGAGCCTTGATTGAAAAGTCACCAACGGATTCCTGAGGATTGATTGAAAAGATTTGAAAAAACTCACAGTAGTTTGGTACCAGAGGTACGATCACCAGAGGAATCCATGAGGTAAGAAAATCTGATTTAGTAGATTTAATTAGGAATGAAATGGGTGAACTCACTAGGTTGGTGCGACAAATAGTTGTGAACCATGTGAAGAAACAACAAGGGCCAAATCTGGTATGTGGTTGATGCTCTTCTAATTCTCATTTCACCGATCAATGTCCAGAAGTACAGGGGACAGAAAGTTGTGTTGCCGCCTATCAACAAAGGAAATACCAACCGCAAGCCAAAATAGGGTATGGGTTTCAACAGAACCAAGACAGAGCACCTTTTCATCATTAATATCAGAACCTGATAGCATTCCAACAAACTTATAAGCAGACCTTTCAACAACAACAGACGTTCCAACCACCACCTTTCCAATGGAATAGTTATCAGAAATCATCCAAAAGTGCTCTGACAACTGAAGATCAAGAGCTGAAGACATGAGTGGCGGGATTAGAAGATAAAATTGACAAGATATCAAATCAATTTACATGCATTATGGATGCTCTCACCAAGAAGCCTTATAAACATCCCTCACAAACAATTCCCAATCCAAAGGAGAATGTAAGTGCAGTCACCACCCAAAGCGGGAGGGATCTCACACAACTAGAAAAGAATGAGGAGGATGATTCCATGGAATCTTCTGAATCTCCTCCTATCTATCCAAAAGATGGAGTCGACAAAAAAGTAGAAAGAACAAGGTTTCAGAAGGAACGAACAGAAACACCATTTCAAAAACAACAAAGGGAGAAAAATGATATCCTGATACCATTCCCATCAGCATTGGTTGAGTCAGAAAGGGTGAAGAAGAACGACTTCAACATGAAATTCAAGAAACATTCCGAAAAGATGAGATCAACATCCCACTACTGGATGCAATCAGAGAAATTCCTAAATATGGAAAATTTATAATGGAGTTGTGTACTAAAAGAAGGAGGAAAGATGTAAATGAAAGAATAAACTTAGGAAGAACCTTCTCAGCATTGATCACAACACCTATACTGCAAAAATGTCAAGGTCCAGGGACATTCTCTATTCCCTACAGTATCAGTTCTTTAAATTTCTGTAATGATTTGTGTGATCTAGGTGCTTCAATTAATGTATGGCCTCACTCAGTATACACTTCTTTACAGATGGGAGAATTGAGTCCTACTGGAGTGGTGGTCCAGCTCAAAAATAGATCCACAGTTTTTTGAGCAGGTTTTCTTGAAGATGTTCTTGTAAAGGTAAAA
This sequence comes from Viscum album, assembly GCA_963277665.1. Classification (NCBI taxonomy): domain Eukaryota; kingdom Viridiplantae; phylum Streptophyta; class Magnoliopsida; order Santalales; family Viscaceae; genus Viscum; species Viscum album. The sequence goes on from OY728138.1 coordinate 838,475,846, forward strand.
GATCTATTTTTCCCAGATGACTTGTATGTGATGCCAATGGAAGAAGATAGGAGTTCATCACACTCACCCATCATCTTGGGAAGACCATTCTTAAAGATAGAGAAGACCATCATTAATGTGCATGAGGGAAAACTCTCAATGGAGCTCGGAGACAGTTGAGTGCATTTCAATATACTGAAATCCATGAAGAATTTTCAGATGTTCATTTGCTGAAAGCAATCTACCAAAAAGAAGGAAAATAACCAAATAAAAATTCAGAAGATACAACCTTTGAATTCATGTATATATTGTTAGAAGTGGATGGAGAATCATAATCAGTAGAAGATGTTGAGATCAATAAGTATAAACTCAAGGAGTCCGAACATGAAATGATTATCATAGATCTCTTGGAGGAACATGATAAAAGTAAAAAGAACTAGATAAGAAGAATTCCATATGAATTGAAATGGAACAAGATATGAAGAAGGTCATCGAAACCCCCCATAAAACTATAGAGTGTAAAGGATATTATCAAACCAATGGGAAAAGGGGATCACATGAAAAATAGGAAAACCCCACAACCATGTTCTTATGGGTAAAGAAAATTGTGGGCCAATCTCCTGGCTCAAGAGAAGAGAGGAATTTTTAAAGGACACCACATACCCTTAAAAAGAATTATGTTCACATTTCAACAAGGAAGAAACAAATATCCATAAAGATTGAAAACCATTCTATAAGAACAAGATTTCAGGGGTTTTTCTGGTTTTTTGGTATCTATGGACACAAATCATACTATTATTGGTACAACATGTCTTTACAAGGAAATAGAAAAGAACTGGTGGAGGAGATCCCGCTACTCCAACCAGTCTATCAATAAGAGACATCAGGTTGTACCTCTCCTTTACACTTTCTTGATGTTGTGATTCATTTTAAAATTGATATAAATGTAAAATACACTTTAACGCATTGAGGAAACTATATCACTTAAGTGTAGGGAAGGGAACCTTTGTAGTATATGATTTTCAATTGATGTTTGTTTTAAAAAAATTTCTGTGTTTTCAAATTTTTGTTTATTTTTCATTTTTTTGTGTGTTTTTGAAACTTTTGAGATTAAATTATTATCAATAACATTTTTAAAACCCATGTTAATGAGTGAACCAATATATTTCATGAAATCGATCTTAAATGAATGCTGAAAATGACATTGCTTCCCATTCAAATATTTTTGAATTTCATGAAAAGTACACTGATTTTTGAATCTCATGCCATATTTCACTGTCTATATATTTGTAATCACTTTCTTGTGAGGCTTATAAACCATTTTTTTCATATTCTTTTTATACACAACATTTCTTGAGAGAACCAGACCATGCTTGCTTAAACCAGAATTTGATTTATTTCTATCAAAACATGAGGTTTTGGGGTAAGTGTGTTTTAAATTATTGAGGCATTTTTTTGGTTTGAAGCCCCCTTTTAAAAATATTACTTTTCATTATGGCCCACCTTTACACTTATCCTTTATTGTATCCCCTATTAGCCATGAATTTCCTGTTAGGTTAGCCACATTACAAGCCAATTTTCCCTATCTTACCTGCTCTTGAAGTGAAATTGCATGATCTATTTGAACTTAAGTGTGGGGGAAGATGTCTTGTGGTGTACTACATAATTTGGTGATACTTTGGGTGGAAAATAAATTGTGGAAGAGATGCGTGTGATGCTGAAAAATTATTCTGTCGAAAGCTGTGCCTTTTCTGGTGCTTTCATGATAATAGAATATGTGCCTTTCTAGAGCTTCCAATGTAAAAAGAAAGGTGTGCCTATCTGGAGCTTTAAAAAATCATTTTTGAAAAGATTTAAATTTTTGCTGATGAGCTGATTAAATAATGATGGAGCCTATTTTCAAAAAAGGGGAAGTGAAGGAGACCATATTTGAGTGAATATTAGAATCATTCAATTTTGCTTCAATAAGAGCCACGTATTCTTTTTTTGGCCTCAGAACTTTTAACATCTAAATCCTACCAACTGGAAGCCATAAAAAAACCATGAAAATTAATCATGAGAAACACATGTCCTTGACTCACATCAGGTGGATAAGTAATAATTTATCAAGCCTATGGTGACTCTTGTGTGAGTTTGTATGAGAAACTCTTTGTTCGGCATTTACATTTGTGAGATGAGAGAAAATTCATTTGAGGTAAGTGTTTTGTGTGCATGGGATAAGAAATTATGTCGAAATATATTAAAATCTAAAATGTAGAACTTAAAATTATTGTTTTTGATGAGGAATGATATCTTTTTGTTTCTTGTAATTGATTTGATAAATCTCATTGATATGTGTTTTGGATTTGATTTGATTTGATTTTTACTAGTCCTGGAGTCCAAGGGATAAGTGTGTGGGAATTGATATATAAAATATTTTCAATTAATTTATATTGAATATCATTGTTTTAAACCCACAAAAGTTTTCCTCTATGATGAATTGATTCATTTTTATGATAATGGTGTTATATTGAGGTGAATAGTAAAAATTGGCCATTTTGGATTTTTAATAGTTTTAAATTATTTCTATAGTTTGGCCATAACAAAATCTACACTAATCCAAATTGAAAAATTATTTCTTATCAATATTCTACCCATACAGGGATTCATTTAATATTTTTGGACTAAAAGATTAATCGGCCATATGAAGCTCAAAAAAATCTCACAAGTGGGAGAAAGTAAATTGTTTTTAGTTCTTCCTAGTTATTGTGTGGGATCTATAACTCGTCTATGGTGGGACCAAATGTTGTGACATTCGGTGGGTGGACGATAAAGGAGTTTTGGTGTCTCTTTAATGAATGAATAGCCGAGTGAATTGGCCGTTTATGGGGTCATTAAATCACCCTAATCTGGAAGATTTCGTTTTGAAGAGTCCGACTGGATAGAATAAATTCTCATAGTAAAACGGCCATAACTCTTGGAATACATGTTCCAATCCGCTGAGATTTTGAGGGGACAAGTCCAAGTGAATTATGAACAACATTCAAGAAGGTATCAACGCGTGAAGATGTCATTTCATGGGGCTACAACGTGCCAAAAACCGGGGGACAAATTCTTGCTATAAAAGGAGGAGAGCTCCACCCTATCAAAGCATCCCATTCTCCATCCCATTTCTTCCAGGACACCAAGAAGAAAATATTTTCAGCTTTATAATTTCTTTTCTTTTTCATAGTTTAATAATGCATTCTTCTTACCCATTCATCTCAATTACCCTTACCACGATGTGGCAAACTTTTGGAGTGATTGGGGACGGGTTGGTTTTCTACATTGTAATGCTTGAGTTCTTGGACGCAATTGAATAAATTTCTTTCTTCTTTAAAGTTGTTTTCAATTTATTATAGCGAATTTTATTATCAAGTGTGATCATTATTGAATATTAATTCCATTATTGATTTTTCCTTGTTAAAATAATCAAAATCTCTCTCCACTAATTTCTGGTTTATATACGATGGAATAAACCAGGAATTAGTGGTTAAGTACTCGACGATCATCATTACGTGTAAAAGGTGTAGTGAATGTTCATAATTGTTTGGGAAAAACAAAACCCGGTTGGGTATTTCATATTTCAATTAAGTATATTCAATACAACTATTTTACACATGCAAGGAGAGTTGACCAAACCATGATCTTGGTTAGGTTTTCTTTCACAATAATAATTTCACCAAGAAAGTGAGAGGAAACGATTGTGGAATATCACTTTAATCAAATAAGAAGAAGAGGTTTGAATTAAATTGAAAAATGATAGCATTAAAATTAGGAAACTGACCCCTACCTAATCAACATTTTAATATCATATTTTTCCTTCATTTTACTTTCAAATTTCATTTCAAAAACACAACATTTTTACCCTCATTTTAAAGTGACAACTCGTTTTTTGTACAGTCCTCTTCATGATACATCCTAGGTCAAACACATTACTACATTTTCACTTAGGAAATAATTGTTTTTCCATTCCCTATGATAGAGGTGTTTCTAACATGGCGCCGTTACCGGGGAGGCAGTGCCTCAAAAACCTTAAAAAAACATTTTTATAACTTCTTTCTTTTGAATGACTCTGTAGTTCAAACAACAATTTAATTGAATTTGATCCTGAAATTGAGAAACAATATCCCAATTGAGAAAGAAAAATTTGCAATTAGATTTTAAAAAAATTAAACTTACAGATTCAAGTGACACATCCAGTGATCACTCTGAACCTCCAATGGCTAACAATCCCAATGAAACATTGTGTGATCGTTGCACCCACAATTCTCTAACCAACGAATTCAACTAGATATTCATGCATTATAAAATGATTTTGAATTGCGCATTAACATGATTCAAATTCTTCCTAAATTTCATGGTCTTGCAGGTGAAGACCCCAACAGGCATATCCAAGAATTTACAAATGTGTGCTCTAGCTGCAGACCTCGAGGTGTTGCAGATGAATAGGTAAAGTGGAGGGCATTTAACTTCTCACTTGAGGGAGAAGCAAAGGAATGGTTGCACAGTCTACAACCAAGAGAAGTCCATGACTTGGAAGATCTTCAAAGATGCTTCATGCAAAGGTTTTTTCCGGCATCTAGGAGCATAGCTATCCGAAAATAGATCTATTCCATTCGCCAATCAACTGGTGAAACAGTTTATGAATACTTGGAACTATTCAAGAAGTTATGCGCCAGTTGTCCACAACAGAATGTGGAAGAACACCATCTCATTATTTTATTCTACCAAGGATTTCTTGAAAATGATCAAAACTTACTAGATACATCATCAGGAGGAGCCTTTATTGACATGTCACCAACAGATTCCAGAGGATTGATTGAAAAGATTGCACAAAAGTCACAGCAGTTTGGCACCAGAGGTATGATCACCTGAGGAATCCATGAGGTAAGAACATCTGATTAAGTATATTTAATTATGAATTAAATGGGTGAACTCACCAGGTTGGTGTGAAATATAGTTGTGAACCATGTGAAGGAACAACAAGGGCTTAATCAAGTATGTGGTTTATGGTCTTCTAATTATCATTTCACGGATCAATTTCCAGAAGTGCAGGGGACAGAAAGTTGTGTAGCAGCCTATCAACAAAGTCAATACCAACTGCAAGCCAAACCAGTGTATGGGTTTCAACAGAACCAAGACAGAGCAATATTTCAGCAGAAATATCAGAACCCCATAACATTCCAACAATCAAATAAGAACCCCTTCCAACAATAATAGACTTTCGAACCACCACCTTTCAAGTGGAAGAGTTATGAGATTTCATCCACAAGTGCACCGACAACTGAAGATCAACAGTTGAAGAAAGAGTGGAGGGATTAGAAGATTAAATGGACAAGCTAGCTGATCAATTTAAAAGCATTATGGATGCTCTCACCAAGAACCCTGGTAAACTTCCTCACTAACAATTCCCAATCCAGAGGAGAATGTCAGCATAGTCACCACCCAAAGTGGGAGGGAGCTCACACCACCAGAAAAGAATGAGCAGGAGGATTCCAGGGAATCTTCTGAAGCTCTTCCTGTCAAACCAAAAGATGTAGTTGACAAAAAAGGAGAAAGAAGAAGGTTTCAGAATTAAATAATAGAAACACCTTTTCAAAAAAAATTAGAAAAATGATATCCCGACACCATTCCCATCAGCATTGGTTGAGTCAAAGAAGGGTGAAGAATAACGACTTCAACAAGAAATTCAAGAAACAGTCTGAACAGTTGAGATCAACATCCCACTAGTGGATGCAATCAGACAAATCCATAAATATGCAAAATTTCTAAAGGAGTTGTGTACTAAAACAAAAAGGATATATGGAAATGAAAGAATCAACATAGGAAGAAGCTTCTCTGCATTGATCAAACCACCGATACCGCAAAAATGTCAAGATCTAGGGACTTTCTCTACTCCCTACACTATCGGTTCTTTAAATTTCTATAATGCTTTGTGTGATATAGGTGCTTCAATTAATGTATTTCCTCACTCGGTATACACTTATTTACATATGGGAGAATTGAAGCCTACTAGAGTGGTGGTCCAGCTCGTAAAAAGATCCACAGTTTCTCCAGGAGGTGTTCTGGAAGATGTTCTTGTAAAGTTAAAAGATCTGTTGTTCCCAGCTGACTTTTATGTACTAACAATGGAGGAAGATAGGAGTTTATCACACTCACCCAGCATCTTGTGGAGACCATTATTAAATACAGAGAAGACTATAATTAATGTGCATGAGGGAACACTCTCAATGGATCTCGGAGATAGTCGAGTGCATTTCAATATACTCTAATCCATGAAGAATTTTTCAGATGTTCATTTGCTGAAAGCAATCTATCACAAAGAAGGAAAAGAACCAAATAAAAATTCAGAAGATACAACCTTTGAGTTATTGGATAGTTTGTTAGAAGTCGATGGAGCATCAAAATCAAGAGAAGATGTTGAGATCAATAAGTATAAACTAAAGGCGGCCAAATATGAGAAGAATAACATAGATCTCTGAAAGGAACTTGCTACAAAGGAAGAATAAATAGATAAGAATAATTCCATATGCCTTACAATGGAACATGAGATGAAGAAGGTCAAGGAAACCCCCATTAAAACTGTAGAGTGTAAATGATATTCTCAAACTAATGGGAAGAGGGGATCACAAGAAAAAGAGGAAAAATCCAAAACCAAGTTCGTATGGTTAATGAAAATTACAGGCCAATCTTCTGCCTCAAGAGAAGAGGGGAATTTTCAAAGGACACTTCTACCTTTAAAAAGATTTATGTTCACATTACAACAAGGAGGAAACAAATACCCAAAAATATGGAACACCATTCCAGAAGAACATGATTTCAGGGGTTTTGTTGGTGTTGTGGTATCAATGGACACAAATTAGACTCTTGGTGGTTCAACATGTCTTTACCAAGAAATAGAAAAGAACCAGTGGAGGAGATCCCGCTCCTCCAACCTGTCTATCAATAAGAGACATCAGGTTGTACCTCTCCTTCGCACTTGCTTGATGTTGTAATTAATTTTAAAATTGGCGTTCATGTAAAATCCAATTGAATGCATTGAGGACATTACATCACTTAAGGGTGGGGGAGGGCACATTTTTACTATAATATTTTCATTTGATGTTTGTTTTCAAAAATAAATAAAATAAAAAAAATTTGTGTTTTCAATTTTTTTTTAAATTTATGGTGTGTTTCTGAAACTTTTGTGCTGAAATGATTATCAATAACATTTTTATAAACCATGTCAATTAGTGAACCAATCTATTTCATGAAATTGAGCATAAATGAATTTTGAAAATGACATTGTTTTCAGTTAAAATATTTTGGAATTTCATGAAAAGTACACTAATTTTTGAATCTCATGCCATATTTCATTGTCTATTTCATTGAAATCACTTTACTGTGAGGCTTCTAAACCATTTTTAACTTATTATTTTTATTCTCCTCATTTCTTAAGAGATCCAGACCATGCTTTCTTAAACCTGAATTTGATTTATTTCGTTCAAAACGTGAGGTTTTGGTGTACGTGTGTTTTAAACGATTGAGGCATTTATTTGGTTTGATTCCCCCTTTTCAAAATAATCCTGTTCATTATGGCCCACCTTTACATTTATCTTTCATTGTATCCCCTAGTAGCCATGAATTTCCTATTAGGTTAGCCACATTACAAGCCAATTCTCTATATCCAACCTGCGATTGAAGTAAAATTGCATGATCTAGTTGATCTTAAGTGTGGGGGAAGATGTCTTGTGGTGTACTACCTCATTTGGTGATACTTTGGGTGGAATATAAATTGTGGAAGAGATGCGTGTGATGCTGAAAAATTATTCTGTTGAAAGCTGTGCATTTTCATGAGCAATCATGATAAGAGAAGTTATGCCTTTCTAGAGCATCCAATGTAAAAAGTATGATATTCCTATCTGGAGCTTTAAAAAAGATCATGTTTGAAAATATTGAAATTTTTACTGCTGAGCTGATTAAATGATGATGGAACCTATTTTCAACAAAGGGGAAGTGAGGGAGACCAAATTTGAGTGAAAATTAGAATCTTGCATTTTTTCTTCAATAAGAGACAAGCCTTCCTTTTTCGGCCTCAGAACTATTATCATCTAAATCCTACCAACTGAAAGCCATCGAACAACCCTGAAAAGTCCTCATGAGAAACACATGTTCTTGACTTGCATCGGGTGGATAAGTAGGAATTTGTCAAACATGTGGTGACTCTTGTGTGAGTTTGGATGTGAAAAGCCTTGTTCAACATTTACATTTGTGAGATGGGAGAAAATTCATTTGAGGTATCTTTTTTGTGTGCATGGGATAAGAAATGAAGTGGAAATATATTAAAATATAAAATGGAGAACTTGAAATAATTTTTTTATGAGGCATGATATCTTTTTGTTATATGGAATTGATTTGATAGATCTCATTGATATGTGTTTTGGATTTGATTTGATTTGATTTTTACTTGTCCAGGAGTCCAAATGCTATGTGTGGGGGAATTGATAGAGAAAATATTTTCAGTTAATTTATATTGAATATCATTTTCTTAAACCCACAAAAGTGTTCCTCTAATATGAGTTGTTTCATTTTTATGATAATGGTGTTACATTGAGCTGAATATTAAAAATTGGCCATCTTGTATTTTTAACAGTTTTAAATTATTTCTGTAGTTTGGCCATAACATTATCTACCCTGATCCAAATTGAAAAATTAATTCTTTTAAATATTATAAACATAGAGGTATTCATTTACTATTTTTATACTAAAAGCTGAATCGACCATATAGAAGCTTAAAAGAAGCTCACAACAGGGAGAATGAAAACTATATTCAGTTCTACATAGTTTTGGTGTTGGACCCATACATGATCCATGGTGGACCCAAATGTTGTGGAATTCTGTGGGTGGATGAGCAAGGAGTTTTGGATCATCTTTTATTAAGGAATCACCGAGTGAATTGGCCGTTTATGGGGTCATTAAGTCACCGTAATCCGGAAGATTTCGTTTTTGAGAGTCTGACTGGAAAGAATAAATTCTCATAGTAAAATGGCCATAACTCGTGGAATAAATATCCAAATCTGCTACGATTTTTAGGGAAACAGACAAAGGATTTATGAATAACATTCAAGAAGGGCTCAACGGGTGAAGATGTCATTTCATGGGGCTAAAACGCATCAATGTCCGGGGGACAAATTCTGGATATAAAAGGAGGAGAGATCCACCCTCTCAAAGCATCGCATTCTCCATCCCATTTCTTCCGGGACACCAAGAAGAAGATCATTTCTGCTTTACTATTTTTTCATTTTCATAGTTTTATAATACCTTCGTTTTCCCCATTAATCTCTATTACCCTTACCATGGTGGGGTAAAATTTTGTAGTGATTGAGGAAGGGTTGGTTTTCTACATTGTAATTCTTGAGTTCTTGGACACAATTGAATAAATTTCATTCTTCTACAAGGTTGTTTTAAATTTATTATAGAGAATTTTATTATCAAGTGTGATCGTTCATGAATATTAATTTTTTTATTGATTTTGACTTGTTAAATTAATGAAAATCTTCCTCCACTAATTTCTGGTGTATATACGATGGAAAAAACCAGGAATTAGTAGAGAAGTACTCGACGATTGTCAGTACATGTAAAAGGTGTAGTGTGTGTCCATGATTATTTATTATAAACAAAATATGATCGGGTATTGCCTATTTCAATTAAGGATATTCAATTAAACTATTTTACACACGGAAGGAGAGTTGACCAAACCAAGATCTTGGTAAGGTTTTCTTTCACAATAACAATTTTACCACAGAAGTGAGAGAAACGATTGTTGAAAATAACTTTAATCGACTAAGAAGACAAGGACTGAATTTAGTTGAACAAGGATATCATTACAATTAAGAAACTGAACCCGATCTAATCACCATTTTAATATCATAGTTTTTTTCAATCATTTTAATTTCAAATATCATTTAAAAAACACAACATTTTTACCATCATTTTAAAGTGACAACTCGTTTTGTGTGCACTCCTATTCATTAGACATCCTATGTCAAACAATTTACTACATTTTCACTTAGGAAATAATTGTTTTTCCACGCCCTATGGCAGGCTTGCATCACCGAGCAGGAGGGATGTATCTTCTGGTAGCTAGGTGGTGTGGTACAAGTGAAGGAAGAGCAGACATAAAAGTCCATGTTTCCTGAGAGACCTTTTAGAGTGCCGATCTTGTGGCACGACGGGTCACCTTCAACACTTTTGTATGTTCGTCTCACAAGAATCTAGTGACATGGGATCTTCTATGACTCCTCATTCAAGTGCAGCACCACCAGTTTCACACTAGAGCAGGAGCTGTAGTTCTTCCTGCCATTCAGGCCAAGGTGGAGGTCATGAATGTGGTTGCCAGTTGCTCAGTTTTTATCGACAACATGGTGGATCAGCTCAAAGTGGTTACAAAGGGTCACAGGGTCATGGTACATGCCAAACATTTGAAGTGGAGCAGACCCAGAAGTAGCAGGATCCCATACCATCTACCATTATAGGTATGATCTATATAGCCTCAGTTTTATCTTCTTCTCTTTTTGATTCAGGGGTTTCCCATGGCATTATATATGTTGCTGTCATGGAGAGAATGTGGCTCTGTATCATTTCTTTTGCTGATATCATGACTCAAGAAACTATGTTGGGGACTTTAACATCTAGTGTACGTCACTGTAGAGATTTCCCTCTTTAGGTTGGTGGATTTCACCTGTTATGGCACCTCTATGTCCTAGAGATTACATGCAACGATTTTATTCTCATAATGGACTAGCAAGTTCCCTTCAATACAGTTGTCAACTATTCTCATCACATGGTCATTTTCGTATCACTATAAGGTGGATAATTTATTCATAGGGGATAATGGGATGTCTAGGCGAGAAGAATGTGTCCAGAGAATCATGGGTTGGGATGAGTTATATCATAGATTGATAGTCTATATCTAGATGACCAGGGGACGTCATAGTTATACATTCCCCCAGTGGTGGATTATTTCAAGATGACTTTGTAGAGAAATTTGTAGTTTTTCCTCCGGAGCGTGAGGTAGAATTTTCTATTGTGCTTGTTCTAGGAGGGGCACCGGTGTCAATTCCCCCATTTAGGATGGCTACACATGAGCTGAAGGAGCTCAAGAAACATTTGGAGAAGTTTCATACAAAGGGTTTCATCTGACCTAGTTCTTATTCTTAGAGTTTGCCTTTCATATTTGCGAAGAATGCAGAATTCACCTTCAGGCATTGTGTGGATTATCAGAAGTTGAACTATTTGACGGTTAAGAACCAGTGTCTCTTACCCAGGATTGATGATCTCTTTGATCATCTTTGAGGAGCCCGGGTGTTCTCGATGATTGACATGAGGTCTGGTTATCATCATTTCCACAATATACCATACTATATACCTCTTAAAACCTTTTAGAGAATGTATTTTCGATACGAATATGTGGTTATGTTGTTCATTATCACGAATGTGCCAGTAGTTTTCATGGCACTGATGAACCAAGTGTTTTATCCATACTTGGATTCCTTCGAGGTTCTTTCTGTGGATGACATCTTGGTGTACTATCACACTCGACACGACAATGCTACCCATCTTGAGATTGTTTTTATTACATTGATGAAGCATCAGTTATATGCCAATTTCTCATAGTGACACTTCTGGAAGGATCATACTCACTTCTTTGGTATTTTTATCTAATAGGAAAGAGTACCAGAAGACCCCGAGAAAGTGAGAGTTGTAGTTTCCTAGGAGAAGCCGAAGAACGTCTTTGAGGAACACAGTTTTCTAGGGTTGGTTGGATACTACAGATATTTCATACATGACTTTTCACTCTTAGTAGCACCACTGACAGGTCTCACTAAGAAGGGCGCGAGGATCATGTGGTTAGATTCATGTGAGTCAGCCTTTTAGGATCTGAAAGGGATGTTGACTTCTGCATAGATATTAGTCTCTCCAGAGCCGGGAAAGAGATATACTATTTACTATGATGCATCAGGTATTGGGCTTATAGCTGTGCATATATAGGGAGATGGATTCATTGCGTAAGGGTCTCAACAGTTGAGGCCACATGAGAGAAATTACCCAATGCACAATCTTTATATGGAAGTTATTGTTCATTAGCTACAATGTTGGAGAAATTATATTCATGGAGACCGTTTTGTGGTATTCACTAACCATAAAAGTCTCAAGTACATCTTCACTCTGCATTATCTGAATTTGAGAAATCACAAGTTGGTTGAGTACCTACAGTCCTTTGACATTGAGATTGCCTATACGCCTGGGAATGGCAATGCAGTGGCTGATGCATTGAACTGGAGGACTCAGATACAGGCAATTAAGGAGGCCAGTAGTGAGTGGCATCTTATGTCTCTATTCTCTGATATGCATTTGGAAAGACAAGATAGACTAGGCAGACATTTCTATCATCTGTAGCTATTACCACTTATCTTCATTATCAATTTCAAATTTGACACATATCATATTATGAAGGCCTATTCCTAAGGAAGAGTGTTCCAGGAGAGGCCATATTCCTGGATGGATCATAGGTGAGGAAGAGTTCTAGTGTTTCCAAGGGAGCATATGGGTGCCTGCAGATATATGCAATTATTTGATGTGAGATTTTCATTCCTCATTTTGTGTAGTTATCCTAGAATCACAAATATGTATCGCGATCTACACCATTAGTATTAGAGGCCATGTTTGACGATGGGTGTTCCTGGTTTCATCGTGAGGTGTTCCACTTGTCTACAGGTGAGGGTGGAGCATCAGTAACCATCTGGTCTTTCGTAGGAGTTACCCATTCTAGAGTGGAAGTGTAATGATGTCGCGATAGATTTCTTGACCGGTTTACCGAGGTCTTCCCGAGGGAATGACGCAGTTGGGGTTTTCATTGACAGACTCACAAAGGTTTCCCACCTCTTGCCGATCACGGGGACATTGAGTGTTAATGAGCTGTGAGGGTTGTACATCTGTGAGATTGTACGTCTTCATGGAGTTCCAAACTCTATTGTTTTAGACAGAGATTCATGTTTTACTTGTCGGGTCTAGCAGGGGCTTCAGAAGGCTTAGGTTACACTGGTACTTTTGAGTACAATTTACCATGCCCAGATAGATGGCCCGTCCAAACATATGATTCAGGTTAATGAAGAAATTCAATGAGCATACATTCTGGATTTTGGAGTTTCATAGGAGATGAATATACAAACTATGTAGTTTGCCAATAGTAATAGTTTTCAGGAAACTATTCACATGTAACCTTATTAGGCTTTGTACGGTAGTCCATGCTGAAAACCATTATGTTGGCTTGAGGTAGGGGAGGCAGCATTGCTGGGACCTCGTCTTGTTCAGGAGACCACAGAGCATATGGAGTTGATTCGAAAGAGAATGGAAACTACACAGTCTCGACAGAAGTATTATGTTGATTAGCAGACTTGACCTCTGGAGTTTGAGTTCAGGGATCAAGATTTCCTACATGTCACCCCGAGGTTGTTACACAAGAGTAAAATGAGATAGGGTAATCTTTCACCGAGGTACGTTGGGCAGTTTGAGGTGTTGGATAGAGTTGGGAAGGTTGCCTATCATTTGCCCTTACGTTAAGCATACCATGAGATTCACAACGTCTTCCATGTTTTTCATCTATGACGTTACATTTCAGACTCATCTCAGGTTTTCCAACCTGAGTAGGTTGATTTGAATGTGGATGCAACATTCGAGGAGCATCCTATTCGGATTTCCAATCGCAGTACCAAGATTCTCTGTGGCTGGTCTGTTCCTCTGGTACGAGTGCTATGGCAGCACAGGCGAGTACAAGACGAGACTTGGAGGAGGGAGGATTATGTACAATCTTAGTGGACAGAGCTATTCAGGGTTTTTCCTTCTACACAACGCTAAGAAATTTGAGGATGAATTTAATTAAAGAGGGCTATTTGTAAGAACCTATATCTTTTTTTAGGTATGTTTTTTCATTTCTGGTGATTTTTGAGAAAGAGGAAATTCTAGATATTTTCTAAGTACACACCCTTTACTTTATGAGTACACTCACTATACTACATTTTCGTAAGAGGTCGTGGGATGGCCGTGTATTATCCACAGACACGGCCATGTGGGGGTGACCTGGAGGTTGCCTAATGCGGAGTATAGAAATGGAATGTACACACCGTGTACTCCAAAAATTCATAATCTGTATTTTTTTTTCATTAAACGCCCCGTGGTCACCTTTGACAGATAGAACAACCTTCTTATAGGTCTCATTCATCCAAGAGAATCCATATGGTCATTTATCTTCAACAAACCCCTAATCCTTTGTTCTTCATCCGATTCAAAAAAAATTGGTTGTGTTGGAATAGCATCGACGAGTTCCCTCTTCTGCTTGAGCCTCATTTCATGATTCTTTTTATTTTTTATTTTTTTGTGGGTTGAATTTATTGTAAATATTTGTAGATCTATGTAATTATAAGGAGATTAATGCTTCAAGGTTCACATATACCGATATCTTAACCCCGAGGTAGGTGGTTTGTGCCTTTCCGTTCAATGTATTTGAGTATTATGTGCAAAGTACACCAATACCCTTGAACGGGGTATTGAGTGTATACCGTTTTCCCATAATGGTTTCCCTCCATGCTTGTATTCTTGTGTATGGGTAAATTGGATATTAATAGGGATAATTACTATGCTGTGGATTTATTGCCCTTGCATATTCTATTACGACTGTTTGGACCTGTTTAGCCAGTTTGGCAATATTGCCGGTTTTCCATGCTTGTTGTTGAAGGTTGGAGAGTTTATATTCTTGACTATCTTGTTATGTTGTAGTATGTTTGCACAAGTAGTTCTATAGGTTTAATTTTTCCATATTGCACTTCTATTCTTGTTGACCTACATAGGTCCATGATAAACTGGTGTAGTAGACTATGAGGGGAATTGACCGAGTGAGCTTCCTCAAAGAGAAATTGATCACATTAGGCTATAAAGGGGATTGTACAAGTGAGAAACCTCAGAGAGAAAAGACACACTTGGGGATATAAGGGGAATTGACTGAGTGAGTAACCTCAGAGATTCTATGATTGATTTAGTCTATAAGGGGAATTGGCTGAGTGAGCATCCTCAAAGAGTTTTTGTTTTAATTGAACAACCTCGGCTGTAAGGGGAATTGACCGATTGAGATTTCTAGGAGATTCCTAGTACATTAAGATATAAAAGGAATTGACCATATGAGCTACATTATAGAGTCCTTGACTACCTTAGACTATACATGGAATTGACTGTGTGAGATTTCTCAGAGAGTCTTGCTTTGACTTTGACTATAATGGGAATTGACTGCAAGCGCTTCCTTAGAGAGTATAATTATATTCTTATGACTGAACGAGAGGGGTTAGGATAAGTACACTACCCATGGGTTTCTTATACTTCTTATATAGGACCAGAGGGTATGACTGTGAGTACTTCCTAGAGGGTTTCCAGTTTGACGATTAGCTATACATTTCACTATTTCTTGATATTGAAACTGTGGATTGTTAACTACTGAGAACATAATGATTACTGTTTTCAGTACTTTAACATATTATATATTCACTGACTGTTATGAACTAGTCATTAGGTGGTTTCCTACTAGGATTTAGCCTCACACCATATTTGTGAAATGTTTTTGGGCTGAAACAAATTTTATTGTTTCAGGTATAGATAAGGGCACTCTCCCTTCTACTTAGGTACTTGATTTTTTATAGAGCAGGATATCATGGGACCATGGTATGGCTTGTGATGCTGGGGAGTTTATCTACATTCTTTTGAACTTTTTTTTAGTATTGTTGTATTACATCATTGTGACTTGTTTGGATGTTTTCCTACACATGTATCATTCATCATTTTAAATATGTTGTCTAGATTATACTTTTAGTTTTCTATTGTTACAGTTGTATGTATTTATTACTTCTTCTGCTCTTCTATGTATTTGTTTAATCCCACTCTGTACTCCACCAATGAGGTCATAGTATCCTCACTATCACATCAAAGTCCCTCGCTGCTAGTCAGTAGCCTATATCGTTTGGGGAAATTCACTTGAGACCTTGTGACCAACCAGGTACGGGGAGCCTCTAGGTGGCTTCTAGAACCGGGATGTTACAGGATGAGACTATATAGTTGTTTCTATGTGGTCCTTACATTAGACCCTATCTTTTTTAGGTTCTTTTCAAGGTTCGTCGGTACTTCATGGCTAGGTATGCGTCATGAGGTGTTTTGAAAATGAAAAAAAAATTATCAGATTTTATCACATCAAATTTTAACAACAATCACCCTATTTTTTCTTCGATTTCACTCTATTTGGAGATCAAAAAATTGGACTTCATTACTATTATTTATTTTAAATTTTTAATTAGATTAAACTGTAATATTTCAATGTATATCTAAATATATATTTGTTTTCCCCCATATTTTTTTGTATCTCTATTTTTTCATCTCTTTTTAGTATCATATGTCTTATTTACCATGGAGTAGAACCAAGGGTTAGAGGTGGGTTTATAAAAAAAATTACGTGTTTAGTATCATGAATACACCAACATTTCATTTCATGTATTTTTATGTGTAGTTGTTGAGTTATCCTTGTATTTGTAGTATTTGTTTCAATATAAAATATTGTTGATTTTTCATAATCATGGTTCATTGATTCCATTATGTTTAAATGGATTGATTATTTTGTGAATGTGTATCTAAGTGATTTATTATTTAATTCATATGAATGATTATTTTTGTGGAGTACGATGTTGATTTTTTAGGTCATTCTATATGAATTTTCTCTCTTTATGCTAAGTTTCTAATAAAATATATTGAAGTGGGTTTAAAATTTAATGGTTTTCAACGAATGTTCTGAGAAGAGAAATGGATTATTTATGTATCCCGTTAGTAACATGGGTAAAATGTTATTATTCACTATGTGATTTATTGTATTATTTTTTCTTGATGAAATTGAGTTTCATATATCGTGGGGAACATGGGAGGCATTTTTTGTGTATGTGTGAGAAGGATGAGTTCTTCCTTAGTGTATATTGTGTTCTTAAGGAGGAATGTTTTCCAAAGAATCATGATCATTAAAAGGATTTATATTGACCATAATAAAGTTGTGATATCTCCCAAATCTTTTAGGTTATAATATTTTAGATAATGTTCCATGATGAATGAGTAATTACCTTTAAGACTATGGTTAACGACCCATGTGTGGATGATGTGCGTGTTTATCAATGCAGTGATTTATAATCATATTTTCCATATATATATCACTAAGATTATACTTGTTATATCTTATTAATTTACTGTTATTGTTGACATATTGGAGTTATGTGGATTATTTAAAACCAATAGATTTAATAAAATGTTATCCAAATAACTCTATTTATAAAATTGAATAGGGATTTCAATGAAATTTTTTAATATTATAACTAAAAGTATCCAAAAGAGTGTCATTTATGAAGTTTTTCGCAACTTGTAGAATTTTGAATCCTAGTTTAATGGTATCATATCATTTTTTAAAAGCACTAAGAAATTATATTTGCAGAATCATTTCACGTTGTTTTGGAAAACTTTTTTGAATTGATTTCAAGGATGATTTAAGAACTACTACTAAATAATTTCTAAATGTTTTTAATTTTGATTTAGACATTGTATTTATTATTTATTTCTCCCAACATCAACTGACATACCTATACTCGCCCAAAAAAATGAAGTATATATATATGTATGCTAATATTTTAACCAGTTACTAGTTGGTTATTCTACTAATCACATCCACTCCACCATGCATTTTATATCGTGACTAAATATACACTAATATACTTTTATATATAATATATGAATATATATATATATTCATTTTTTAGAAATACAAACATTCAAAAATATAAATAAATATACACAAAAATAATATATATAATTTTATATAATTTTTGATGAATATCAATAATTATAAATAAAATTATATAACTATATTTAAATACATATAAACAAACAAATATATCTATTAAAAATAATTTACATATATATATAAATAATAAAATATAAAAAAATATATATATATAATAATAAATACATGTAAATGCATTTGTATATATATACAAATATATATATAATTATATTTATAAATATATATGCTTATGTATATATACAAAAGGCATGCAAATATTAATAAATGTTTATATATACAAAATGATATATGAATATACACATAATATATATATATATATGTATAGATATAAATAAATAAGAATAAATGCATGTATATATATAAAAATATATATAATTATAAATAAATATACACTAATTTATATAAATATGTATATATATAATTATATATATATATATATATATATTTAAATATATATATAATGATCTATAAATTCACACATGCATAATTATATAAATACAACACATTGTAATTATTTACACATCTAAATTCTTATTTATAACATTAAATGTATTTATGTTAATATTTAAAAATATGTAGACATGTGTTTTAATATAAAGTTACCAATAACAATAAAATGTGAGAAATTGAAAATTTTCAACACAATATAATCCATATGAATGTAATAACGACGAATAAACATTTATTTGTTGAAAATATAAAATAATACTTACTAAATGGAAACTAATATTTCATCAAATGTTCAAAAAGTAAATTCTCTCAGCTAAATACACTATTGTGAAGATATTTTTGGAATGTTTAACTATGAAATAATATGACAAAAATATCATTAGTAATTGAAGTTATTGATATATATTAAATATTAGATTTTATAGCACATGGAGCTCAAATAGAGACCCGAGAAATATTATGATTGTTTGAAGTTCATGTCATGTTTTAAAATTATCTTAAGATATTTATTAATTTTTTAATTTTTTTAACTAATTTTTTAGTAAATTCTTTTACTCAATAATAATAAGTAAATGATAAATTAAAATTAACTAATTAATATTTCATAAACTATATTCACTAAATATATTATATATTATGTTAAAATAGTTATTTATATTATATATATCAAATATAATAGAATATATTATATCTATATTAATATAAAAATATTTTTATTCTTAAATATTATATTTAATAATATATATAGATATATATTATTCCTTTTTTCAATGCTAATTTTTTTTACATTACAATATATATACATATTAATATATATTATTTAATATTGTGATATAAAAATAAAAAAAATTATATAGTTATATGGGAATGTATTTATTTATAAATATATATATATATATATATATATATTAATATTATTTAATAATGTAAAATATAAAAAAAATTAATAAAAAATATTTAATTATTTATAAAAAATAAATTATAAATAATTACAAATTATAAATTGAAACGATTACAATATTAAATAGTAAAAAATTATAAATAGTAATTAATAATTTTTAATTATTTAAAAGTATTTATAATTTTAGTTTTTAATCATAATAACAAAGTATAACTAGTTTTGAGATTGTTTTTTAAAAGTTGGTGCTAAAATTTAATAATATAAATAAAATACAATTGAAATAATTAGTAGTTTTAATCACCACCAATAATATCTCAATTATCTGAGTATTTTTTTAATTAATCTATTATGATATATAATTGGATTTCAAAATTTGGCACTAAAAAGTACGACTAAACATTAAGTGGTAGTTTTTAAAAATCACAGCTAAATATCAGTTTTTTATTATTGGAGTTTTCAGTGTAAAATATATTATATAGGTTCATCGTGGTTTACAAATTGTATATTCATCGCACTTTTTATATTCCATTGGGTGTAAGAAGACATTATTTTGAAAGATACGTGTCAATAAAATGAAACAATTCATATGGAGAAGCTCCTTAATGTTCAACATCGATCCTACTTTGGTATTCGGTGGTGACTATGTATTATACTAAGAGTGTATCATGGATTATTTTGAGGTTTTCATGGTGTCATTTATTATGGGGTGGTGTTTGAATAACATTGTCAGACATGATTCATATTGTGCGGGGATTTTATATATAAGTTATAATGCTCACTAAACTATTTCTTATATAGTGATTGTTGATTGTTATTATCTGTTAATTAATGTGTTATACTAAATTTTTTTATTTTAATATTTTTGATACTATATTTTGGATGGTGTGGGCGTCCAACTTATAGATGAATCCAGGAAATATCTCGATGGAATCATTAGGAGGTTTTGATTGGATTTCCAAGACTGAAATCATTCTCGTTAATTATGATTGATTCCCTGGAACTTTTTTGCAGACCAAGGAGTTCAGGAATGCACCACATGCCTTGTGGTTGATAGGTACAAAAGATAAATCAGGTTAGAGTAGGTCAGTTTATTATAACATAGTATCAAAGTGCCCAATTATTGTTGAAAAAGTTTGGTAGGATGGTGATATGAAAATTTGCGCTCAAGTGGATTGTGTGGAGGTGTTCTTGGACATGTATTCCTCTTGTAGAACCTCAAGTTACCAAGGGTGGTCAAAAGATGAGTCATGATTAGTGGTTTATTATCACGTATTATTATATTATTCAATATGGTTTATTGATGATATTTATTTATAGTGGATGCGATCATTTGATTCTCCAATGAATCTGGGATAATATTATATACTTATTGGATTATTTTTTAATGCTTTATAGATCATATTTCCCATAATGTATTTAGTAAAGCTTAGATATGAGTTGTGGAGGGTATCCCTAAGATAACCCTCATGTATAACTTTCCATTATTGAGTAAATAATTTTAGCAATTTGGTATTTTCAGAAAATAGTTGAAGATATCCTATATAGGTAATGGAGGAGGAAAATTAATTTACTAGGAAGAATACACCTATCATATGGGGTGCCTAAGGACCCCAAGAGCCAGAGGAATATTTATTGAAAATCATGTGCATATTTTTTTTCTAAATCTGGTTGAAACCTATTTGGTAAATTTATTCATGAATACTATAATGAGACCCGACTGTTGGTGGTGGGGAACTATTTTGTTATCAAAACATCATATGGATATCAACTAGTATTCTTTAAAAAGATAATTTACCCGTTAGTTCTACCCTATGTTACTATGAATAGATAAATCCATGGTGGTTATAAACATAGAGAAGGGGAACCTAATTGTTATGGATTATTCTACCCTAATAAAAAATTCATTCCACCATTCTATTGAGTTATTAACAATATACTACATCAAGGATTCCCATTATAAAATGAAACTCAAAAAAATATCAGATCAAGGATCATTCAGTTTTTTTATAAAAACAAATAAAGATGTCATAGATAAAAATTTCATGGAAGAGGATAAAATGGTCTATCATGAAATTTTGATTTTGAATCTTAGAGATATATGGGTTAATAAGATTCCATCCTTGAGTTAGAAGAGGAATCAAGAGGAAGTATACGGATGTGGATGTGGGAGTGCCTATCATTTATCTAATTATACGGAAATGGAGTACAAGAGAGGTAAGTCTATAGTATGATATTAATGTATGATGCACAATAAAAGTAATCATTACGTTATTCTGATCCTCTGAATTTTACATTAGTGTGGATATTTGAGGAATCATCATATCTTATTGTAAAACTATATATAGATAATTATATTTAGATCATGTATTACAAATGCCTTTTAGGTAAAATTTGATTGATCAAAGTTAGTGGATACTACTCTAAGATAAAGTTGGATTATTATTTAGTGAACAAGAATATAATAGGTATATATTCTAGAATAATTTATATAAATGAGTGTGTACTTGAAGACTTTGAGGGAATGCTGATAATTTATTGAGGATCATTCTTTATTACTTATTATAAATCTTTATAATTTTTGTATTTAGGTGTGTCTCATTCATTTATATCATATATTATAATTGATGCATTCAGATTCCATGTTAATATGATTTCATTTGTGGTGGAACATTGCTATATATTAGGGTTGATGATGGATTGGGTAATCAGGTTTCCTGAGTGTCAGGTAATGATAACTAGTATCATAGAAATGTGGGATTTTATGTTTCTGGACCTGAATATTTTCAACATTATTCTTGGTATAGATCGGATTATCAATAGTATGGACCATATTGATTGTAGTATATGAAGATCCTTATTCTGTTTCCTAAATGGTAATAATCATGAATTTTAAGGTGATTGGAACATGATAACATTTATGGAAGGATAATTCTTGGAATATATTATGATGATATATTTTCGTTTGCATATATTTCTCTTAAATTCAGTTGAGGAATGTTAATGAGTTCAAAAATCCATTTGTGGTGTACATTAACCCTGAGTTATTTTTGGATGATTTTTAATGGGTTAAAACTCAAAAAAGTTGTTGATATTTATATTGAACTACTCCCTTAGATTATTCATCCTAAATTTCTATATATCCAAATAAAAACCATCATGTTAATGGAACTAAAATGTCAGTTATAGGATCTCAAGGAAAAGATATTTTTTGACCCTGAGTGTGTAATGGTGGCTATCACCATTACTCATTTAAATGATATTGTATAGTAAACATCAAAATTAATTTTTTTTAAAATCACAAATAAGTGAATATGAAAAATAAGTAACCATTTCCATGAATTAACGACATCTTTTAACCACTCAGGTTGGCTAGGTGTTCTATTTTAATTTTCCTTCGATCATGATTTTATCAATTCAAATATTAAGGAGTGGATATTATAACTATTGATTTCATGTGAATGATTGGTCATTATAAGTATATAATAATGTCATTTGTCACTACTAATTCAAAATAAATTATTTCACTAAAGAATAAGATCTTCTACTACTATCATGAATCCATTGTGGCTTTATTTAATGATGAATTCGTGGTCTATTATATGGAGATGAAGGATCTTGAATAATTTTTATATGATGTTTTTAGAACCTATATTGATAATGATAAGTTTCAATAAGCATATAAGTTAGAATATTTTATCTAGGTTTTAAAATTATATGGGCTTGTCATTTCATATATATGTATCTCTAAAGACCCTAAGAAAATTCATATAGTAGTTCCTTGGGAGATGACAAAGAATATTTTTGATATTAGAATCTATTTGGTTCTAGCTGGGTTTTTTGTGTAGTATTTATCCAACATAGATTCTTTTTTTAATTGTTTTTCCCATAGGGGGGTAATGTTTGATTGGAAGGTTATGCGCTAAAATTCATTTGATGAGTTACAGATGAGGTTAACATTGGAAAAATTCATTCTTCTTAAGGAACCATGGAAAAGGATACGTCATGTATTATGATTTATTAATTATAGGGTTAGTGTGTGTGATTATGTAGCACGATCATGTGATGTTTTATAGATCTCGTCAGTTATTCCCAAATGAGACTTTATATGCTAACAATAACATGGATTTGGTATCAAAGATTCACCCTCAAAAGAACCAAAGAAACTACCATCATAGAGATTAATTTTTATTGTATTTAAAATAAAAAAATATAGAATCAATTTCCACATAGAGGATTCAAATTTTTTTATTGATGGGTGGATTAGAGTACCTATATGAAGTCAACATTGATATATCATTCAACATTGTAAAGGGAATGTGTTGGAAAAAACAGTGAGAATAAAATTATAATCTATAGGTGTTAATGAATAAGAAGATGAATGGAGCATGATGAGTTTGTTTGATGATATGTGTTTGAGTGTGAAAGAGTAGTATATATATGTGTTTTGTACTACTGCACATGGTTTCTATACTTTTTCGATTATTCCTGACTCATGCTAGTAGTGAATTCTTATTGTAACATTTTGAGTAGAACCCTAAATTGTGGAGAGACTCTATATGATTTACCATGGTCTCTTAATTGAGTTATTTAATTTATAATGAGTATCTGTGTTCTCTTGATGATTATTAAATATTTTTTTATTGGGTGGGTGTTAATATATCTTGTTTTTTCGTCCTTGGGATACAATAAACTAAAATTACATTATATTAAATTATTGGTGGATTTGGATGAAGTAAATTAATATAGATTTCTTATTGTAGTGCATTAAATTTAATAGAATCAAATACAATCATCATAGGCTCGTAGATGTATTAAAAAATTCCAATTACATTTTAAAAATAAAACGATATAATCATGGATATCATGGATTTCATAACTTCAACACCTTGTTGGAAGAGATCCATATGGGTGATTATCTTCCAATTGATAACATCATCCAATTTTCAAAAAAAATAGATATCTGTATCATGTAGAATATAATAGAATAATAAATGTCCAAAATGATGTAAAGAATTATTTATTAAATTATTTAGTCATTTTGTTGATACGTACTCATTTCTTCTTGATTTTGGATGGGTCTTCAAGATGTTATGGGTTCTAAACAGAATCTGATCATGGTGTATCATCCTCAGTTATATTGTCAAACTTAGTGGTCCTTCTATATCCTTTAAGATATTATTTGGTCATGTGGTCTTGATTTGGATTGTAATTGGGAGAAAAATATTAATTATTTGTAATTTTAATATAACAAAAGATGTAAATCATGGAATATTATATTTCTTTGTGGGGCATTATACGGATGTCTATGTTGATCTACTCAATATTGGTCAATGTTGGGCAAGCATTCATTATTATTAGTCAATCACATTAATGTCATGATGGATAATGTTAATATGATTTTTAAAAATATAGAGATGTATTATAGTTATTATAAATATTATATGGACCATCATTATCATAAATTAGGGTTTCTGGATGTCCATTCCTAGTTTCTCAGGTTTTCTCTTTAACTGGGACATCATTTTTTGGTAAACATGGTATGCTGATAAAATGTATATAAGACACAT
Source organism: Viscum album (assembly GCA_963277665.1). NCBI lineage: Eukaryota > Viridiplantae > Streptophyta > Magnoliopsida > Santalales > Viscaceae > Viscum > Viscum album. The sequence continues at coordinate 838,500,675 of OY728138.1, forward strand.
TGATATTTTAAAATATATAAAAATGGACTCATACAATCTAGACATACTATATCATCATAAATCCATTCTTTAAATCATTATGTGTCACATCTAAGGAAATATCACATAACCTCATCTTACATAGTTGATTGTGACTACATAGAATTATAAAATGAAAAAACAATTGTTGAGTAACCCTTTATTTTCATAGATATTCATAAAAATGGTTTCATGGTAAATTTATCCCGTGTTTGAATGATGTTTTGTTTTGGAAGTGATATATATGGGGGGTGAGTAAAAAAATGTCTTAAGGAGCATTAACCTCACTTGTTTTATAATATTTATCATCTACGAGGTTCTATAGATACAATGTTTATTGGATCAATGATTTATTCCACCAACTAGTTAAATAACTTGTTTTTTATTGTTTTAATTTATTATGTGTCTTTTAATTCCTGATTTCTAATATTATGGTGGTTATTGGATGATTTTCCTAAAATATATACATTTTCCAATGTCACCATGCCTTGGCCAAGGATTAAAACATCATTATGAGGTTGTTGGGAAACATTATGACATTAGAATTGGAATATCAACTTTAAGTCTATGATACTAAATCTATGGAACATTTATATTAATACCATCAACATCGTAGACCCATAGGACATGATATACAATAGAGGAAAAGTGGTTCCATGATATTTCCCAAAATAATTCCTCATAAAGGGGTGTTTTACTAGATATGGATTCAATAAAGGATGATGAGTCATTGTTATAGAGTCTAGGGGATTGGGACAGAAGGTTATACATGTGATCCATGAAAAAAAAGAACGAGGTTATTTGTTATATAAGCTTGTCTATGGAATTTTACAAAATAATATTAGAAATATTCTGTGAAGTGTTATCCAGGTTAAAATTGGATTTCAATATTTCAAACAAATTATATATTGAATCCAAGTTTCACCCCCTGTATCCCTATTTTTGTGTCATGGAATGATATATCCATGGAAATTATTTCCAATTTACTATTTCAGGAATCTCCATTGATTCACGTAAAAACATTTAATTCATGTATTGATTTTTCTTGGTTTCTCTACACTTTATCTTATATCCCCATATTCTTCCATCACATTGAGGTACAAATGTCAAAATTTTAAATTTCTAATTAACAAAAAATTATTGGTTAGTTTATAATGAAATTCTTCTGTTTTTAGAATGTTGAGGACCCTCTTTATTAATTGCATCTTTAGGAAAATATGAAGGGTGATCCTCTGATTCGAGGTTGGTGTATCCATATATCATATCATTCAGTTAGAATTCTAATAGTTAATGGATAGTATTTCATTTAAATAGATTAATTATTTTCATAATGTGTTTTTTATGGATATGATATATGAATTAAATGAGGTTATATGATTATGTAGAGTAAGGGTGTTATTTTTGGGGCTTTTCATTATAAAAAGTTTTTGTGAATTCCAATTGTCTGATATAATTTTTTCATGATTTTTTAAATTTAGATAGGTTTTCAAATGGTGTTTTGTATAGATAAATTGATTATATTGTTTTCCCATTGGTTGTGTTGGTGAAAGTTTCTTATTAATTATTTTATCAGTTGAATGTTTTTTTCTTGGTGTACTTGACTTTATAATATAGTTTTGAACATGGTAAAACTTGGTTTATTATGGGTCACATGGATGGTTGTTTACCTATGGTGTATTATGTACATGATAAAGAATTTGACCCTATAATATTAGCATAGATAAAGGTCGTGATATTTCCATAGTGATACCATGATATATCCTAAATATATAGGGTTCATATGGGTCAAATTATGTTCATTGACCATGTCCTAGTTCACATTATTCCTAATATAGATCCCCATGTTAAAATTTGGATTTTTTTTGGTATCCAATGCTTTATAACCCTATTGTATATATTTTAATATTTTGTTATGATGTTCATAGTTTTATATTATTGATCCCATGATCATGATGAAATTTATAACTTTGATTGATTATATAAAAATATGTTTTGTATAGATTTTTTTCTATATCATTATTATTATAAAATAAAGTGGAAATTTTATGAAAACATTTTAACTAGTACTAGTAGATTTAAATAATAATTATGCAACATAGATTCATGGTTGTTCCATATTTCATTTTCCTCAAACCCTACATATTCCATTAAGCACATGAAAACCTAATTTTATAGAAAAATGTTAATTGAAAATGAATCACTACATATGGTTGAATCATTGATATTTCTTTTGCTTCATAATTTTATATCTACCGATGATCAATGGTTATGTGAAGAGTTTCTCATTGATTTTTTGGGTATTTATTAGGGTGGATTATTTAATTATGATCCATATATAGTTTCCTCAATCATGATTCTTTTGTTGGGTGATAATTTATTTATATTATCATTAATTCATTAATTATGGTTTTAATTTGATGTATAACTATTTGTTATTTTAAAATAAAAGTTTTATACTATTTTTTTTTATTTTTTTGATAATTTATTTGATAGTGTATGAATCCATATTATTAATAGGTCATGAAAGATTTGATACAGAATCCATGTGTTTTGGCGATTAGATTTCAGAGCTTGAAATCATTATAATTTATTTGTACTGACACCTTCTAATTTTCATCCATCCCATGGTGATTAGGAAACCACCTTGGTCTTTATGGTGGGATAGCTCAGGGGATAGGTCACATCAAAATGGGTTGTTCTATTATATAATTGGTTGATGGATAATGTATGACTCATGGTTATCAGTCCTCAAATCCATGTGATCATTTTATCTTACAAATAATTCCCTTATTATAGAATGACTTTATATTTCAAATGGTCTCATATTATATAGTTATAAGAATATCCATTTAGTGAATGTGGAAATATATTTCCATTTTCTTATTCAATTATTCTCCTAAATATCATACACTAATTGGTATGTTGTCAACACTATACAGAATTGTATAAATATTTTTCATTAGGATAAAATGAATCAATATAATTACATGGATGGTAGCTTGGTAGTGTACATTCTCTATTCAAATGGTTATCTATAAAGATATATTCGATTCTAGAGTCTTTACTATTTTAGGTTACATCATTGTTGATTATAATTTTTTCATATGTAGTTATGCACTTGGTAATAAATACAATATACTTCATGAAATGTCCCTTTAGAGATATAATACTTTAATTTTAATGATAATTATGATTGAGATACATTTTCATATTTATCATATATGGTAATCAAGTGAATTTACTTATTAATGCATTTACTTTGAAGAATGTACTGTATCCTTATGGAACTACTTTATTGGATTTTGTGTCCATATTCTTCACGATGACTTCATAGATGACTCATTTATAACCAAATAATCTTTGAATGTAATCATAAGTTATTATATAAAACTCTAGATTAATATTTCAAAACTCCAATGCAATCAACCACAACTCATTTTACATTTTTTATAGTTACATTTCTATTCAATTTCTCAAGTGACTCTTAGATTTCACTTTATAATTACATATATATATAATCATAATCATTGATTACTATAAAATTTAAATTGTTCTACTAAATAAATATCACACTATTTCATTGTTGATATACATTATACATGAAATATTTTGATATTATTTCATAAAAAATCTATTTTCTATATACAAAAACAATTCTAGGGGAAACTCAATACATACTATAAGGATTATATATAAATTCAATTCCATGATAATGATAACATCATATAAAATCATGGAACATTTATTTACTCAACAGTCTAAAAATATGATATTTATCTCTTTTTCTCAACCTCTCTAGTATAATAATGAAGGTACATCTCCATTTATAAGAAGAGTACTTTAAATTTAAGAAAAAAACCGAAAAATAAAATAATAATAATATATAATATACATCATGTGAGGATAGAATAAAATGATATATATAATTAAATAAAACAAAACTGAAAATGAGTATAAAAATAAGTGTTAAAAATAAATAAATGAAGATGATAATAAATAAGATATGAGTATATTAAGGAAATTCAAAGTGTTACATATTTTAGAAAAATATTAATACATTTTTTTAAAATAAATTGATGATCTAGGTCTACTATATAAACAATGTATTTAAATTTTTTCTATCAATATGTGAAACTTCTATACACATAATTATGAATTTTTTTAATTCATGGTGTAATTCAGAAATGAAATTACTTTATATTGTTCATTATCAATTTCTTTTTTCAACTAATTCTAAAATCTCAAAAATAATTTATTGAAATTTTATTTTATCGAGAGAATTTTCAATAAAAACTATACATAAGTATAAATTAAATTTGTAACAGCTATTAATACTTCTTTGAAGACAAAAAATGATTTTAAAATGAAAAAAAATAATAAGAGTAGTGATTCTACCCCCAATATATATTACAAGATTATTGTACAAAGTAATCAAATGAATCAATTTAATTTATATAAATGTTACTAGTAACATATAATGTTAATTTATAAATACATTATCATTATTAACATATGATATCAATTTATAAATATGATTTTTTAGAAGTAAAATATTATCTACTGATAACGCTACACCTCTATCTATATCTCCCTCTTCACAAGTACTCTATTTTCCATAACCTGATTCCATGTTTGTAAAAATGTATCTCTTTCTATCATGAATGTATGAATGAATATAAAAATGAATTATCTATTACAGTTTCATGATACATTGTAATAAATTACATAGAAATAAAATATTCACATTATACACCATATATCCTTGTGGTTTCCTTCAGTATTATCTTCTTCATAGATCGGAATGAGATTACTACACTTTTATGAATGCATCCCCCTTGTGATTCCATGTATGATCCATGATAAAAGTATATAAATTTTATATAATCTATGTTAAATCTTTAATGTGTCACTAAAATTAATAAAATATTCTTGTGTACTCATAAATATTCCACTAATACCCACATTCATTATTTATTAATTTAGATAATATGAAGAAAAAATGTAATATAATATGAATCAATAAAAATAATGTTGAATTTTAAGAATTTTGAATCCATTATGTATAAAACTTTGAAGTTTTTTAATTACATTTAAATATAATGAAATAAAAAATACAACAAAATCATTACATGGAAATTACACCTATATGTCATCTTCATCAATAGAAACACACAATAAAGACAGTTTATCAAATTTTTTCTATGAAAATTCTCTTTAAAATGAATAAGTCTAAAAAAAGTCTTTCACATATAAAAAATTGACCCTTAGAGTTAAATTTATACATTATTTTCTCCCATGAATTTGATAATGAGAAGGATACTTTATATTTTATATTCAATAAATTATTTTTCAAAGGGTGAAGATCATTTCATATCATTCTTTAAATAAAAAAATTCTCAATGGATGGGACACTTACATATCCCCATTAGTAATCATGGAACCATTACATATTTCCATATTTATTATATTTAATAAGTTTATGGCCCTGATGAATGTCCCTTATCCAAACAGACCTCCTCTGAATCAACATATTTTCGCATTTAATAAAGTGTATAAAATTTATGTATTACTCATCAACTCAAAAATTAGAAATCATTTCTAATTTTACAGGTCCACATTGGTTAGTAGATTTAATTATTTTTATTCGATTCACCCAATAATTTGAAAAAATATATGCCCGTTATTTATCAACAACCCATTGAGAAATATAAAAATGGCTTGAACCATTAAGTATTGATAGTAACTGCATCAAGAGTTTTATTTTTTAAATCATCTATTAAGAATAATATTTCATATACATAGTTAACATTTCCAATTTTAAAAACATGAAATATTTTTTTTTATGAAAACATAAACATTAAATATTTAAATAATAATAATAATTTTTTTCAAATAATGTTTAATTGAGTTATAAACAAACTGACAAAGATAATTTTAATTACAAACCAAAAACCATTCTATCCAATTTAAAATAATTTTTAAAATTAAAATTTCACTATAAAAAATAAAAATAATTTTTCAAAATATATGAAAATTTAAAAAATATTAATTGATTAATTAACATTATAGATTACTTATTTCACACAAACATTTAATATTTTAAATGTTAGGCCTAGATTGGTCAACATTTGGTAATTTTATAATAAAATGAAATTTTTTCATAGAATTGGTATATTATGATCTAAAAAACTATGTTGAAAAAAAGTATAAAATATAAAAAAATAAAATTACCCCCACTTAATCAATTTCATTTACTCTCGAAATAAATTAAACTTATCTATAAAAGTATTAATTTAGTTAAAACTGGATAATTATAATTCTAATGATGAAAATATTTGTAATTAAAAATTCCACCATAAATAATTCTATTAAAATGGATTATTTTTCTCTCAAATAGAAAATTTATTAAAAAAATATTGATTCGATTTTTTGATAATGTTGAGTGATTTTGAATCATTTTTAAGGAATTTAATTGACATCATGTTTCATTAAAAAATCATCCAATCATTTTTTCCTCCTAGTTAACACACACAAACCATAAAATTTATCCAATAACGTTGAATATTATTGTAATTAAAAAACTATTTGAAGGATGATGGAATTAAATAAATAATTAATAGCACATAATTATTAATCTATTCCTCCATCTTCGAAAAAACAAGTCAACCGATATTAGGATTTCAGTTCTTATGCCACAATAATTTATAATTTATTTGTTTAAAACAAAAAATGAAATTTAAATACAATATTTAATGTATAATTTAGCCAAAATACACTATAAAAAATTTCTATAGAATAAATAAAAATTATAATTCAATATTTAATCATAGGGAAATTAAAATTTTATTAACCAATCGAGGAAAAAGAAGTCTTCAACTTAGAGAAAAAGTACACACTATATATGAAAACAGATGTCCATGAACATTCACATTTGAAAAATATGTAATTTTAATAAAAATTATAATAAAAAGAATTTATCTTAAAATTGAAACATCTACTACACGTTAAATAATAAATTTTATTTAACGTAAACTATCAAGATAGGAGAAAAAAAATCGTAGTGTTACATATGGTATTTTAGTTTAACAGCAATGTAATGTATAATGAATCACCAAAAAGATGAAAATTGAGATATTTTTACCATGAAATAACTAAAAACAATTTCACAGCATGAAAATTATTCCCAGTGAAATAAAAAATAATATTTTATTGTAACATGAAATATTTTCATGGTAATCATCATAATTTTATATTAATGATAAAAAACATATATACACAAAAGAAGGCATGAAATATGATAATTAAATTACACTAAGAATGAAATTAGTAATAGAAATTTGGATGAAAATTATAACAATCATTCAGGAATAAATTATTACAAATCATATATCATTATTACAACCTCTAAATCAGAAATCATTTGTTTTTATATCGTAAAATAGAAAACAATTGTACAAAATTATTTTAAAACTCACTCGATGTAGAGGATTTAATATTTTCTGTTAAAATAAAATCCTATCCCCACTATTCCGCATCAAAATATCTTTTGGTAACCCAATTATGGGTCCAATAATGTAAAATAAATAAAGTATTACAATATATTAGTTGATGTGTAAATAAAATGCAACAAGAGATTAAAAATATTGAATAATAAATAAATAATTATACATTATTTAACTCCACATATCCTTGAAAACCAATGGATTTGCATCATTTTTTGTTCTAAAATTTTCCTCTCAAATAAAATTAAATCTAGTTAAAAATATTTATATTGTAACAAAATACCATAAATTAATTTCCCTGTAATCAAAAGATCAAAAAGATATCCAAAGTTATTACATTAACTTTAAAAAAATTCCAATAATATAGGGAAAACCAGCTCTATATTCAAAAAGAAAATCCATTTGTTTTATTCCTATTAATACATAAAAAAATAAATTATTAAGTGTGTGGGTTGACTCCAATTAATAAATTTTTTATTTTCCCCAATAAGGCTTATTTCCCTATATAACAATTCATTATCCATATTTAGGGAATTTAATTATGTAACCATGATAAGATAATGATATATTGTATATCATTAAGCGAATAAAACAAATTACAAGCCCCAAAAAATATATAGAATCCCCATGGTTTTGATGTGGAATGTGAATACAACTGGACAACCCCATTGATGTAAGAGAATAAAAAATAGATCACCTCTGAATTTAATAAATAATATTCACATTCATAGATCTAGGTATTTGGAGACAATATATACGGAACTATGATGTGGGAGAAATTTTTTATATATTGATAATCAATTACCCTTTTTATCAAATAAATTGTGATATTAGATATGTTCAATATATTAGTTTTTGGGATAGTTACATCAATTATAGTTTGAAAATATTATTGTTCATTTGAAACAGATTTCATTCACATTCCAAAAATTCTTTAATTATAAAACTAGGCTCATCTAATTTTTTTTATAATTACTATATAATAATAAGTTTTTTTCTGAATAACAGTTAAAGAGTTACATTTCAATTTCCAATAAAAATATATATGTAGTTTCTTACAATCAAAATTTTCATTATTTATATGGGTGGTTTTTATAAAATAATAGTTATACTATGTTATCATATTCAAATTCAACATTAAAAACAATTTGACAACATCAATTTTGGGAATATTAAAATTTATATTTATTTACCCCAAAAATATATGTCATAAAATTCATAATAAATTTATCATTAATTCATTTTCTATAATTATTTCTTCCAATATTGTCTATTTTTCCCTACTTTAATTAATTTCGTATTAATAAAACCAAGTTAATGTTTTAATTTTATTTTTCCCTAATATATATTTACATTTTTTTACAATATTCTCAAATATTTTTCTCTTAGATAAATATCACTATAATTGATAATAAATAAATAATATATCATATTTAGCTCAATGTTAATATATTAGTTCAAGACATTATTCTAATAGTGAATAATAAAACATTACGGGATTTTGTTTTATGAAAATTACTTAAATAATATATAATATCAATCCTAGGATTAACAAAATGATTCTTTAATCTATTGTGTGAAATTAATAATTAATTGTACACATATATTGTTCTATTTCTATTATCAATGTCTATCACAAAAATATATTTTTGTTACATTTAATAGTAATAAACGAATAATTGAAATATAATGGAAAAATAAATAAATATTATAATATTTAGAAACATAGAAATATCATTTCAAATAAATACTCAATGAACATATTAATATTTTTAATTTTTTTTAGTTTAATTTTTTTTTCAAAAACATCACCTTTCCTAGATCGACAAAAATTATTTACCCAAACATTTCATCCAATGAAATAACAAATGAAATTTCGTACCTAACCTAAACCTACGTAGTATTCTTGTAAAATTTCTCCTCTAAGGGATAAAAATAAGTATGAACCAAAGAAAAAAATACTTTTAAAAAGAAAAAAAATATGACAAAGAATCTAGTGAAAATATAATATTATAATATTAATTATTACATGTAACAAATTTCTTTTTTTATATATTTTAATTAGGAAGATAAAAAAATTACAGTGTTTAAAAATAAATAGTGATTGAATTTGGGGAATTTCAATTAGTAAAGGATCTATTAATATTTTTATAACATCATAAAATTAAATTATCAAGATGAATCCAATATCATATTATGTTTTTCAGGCATCTATATCTAGAATTGTAAAAACTATTATCTTAATTTTAAATTTTAAATTTTCATATCTAACTAAGTAGCGAAATAAAATGGATATGCTCTCTATCAAAAATAAATTATCAACAAGTATAGAACTGATTTCCACCAATGATTGAATTTTTTTGATTGATATGATATAATGAAAATGGATTATATACTTATTTAATGTGAATGATGAAAAAGTTTCATTGATACTTGATGACTGTAAAATGATTTATTTGAAAAAAAATATAGATGAAAATTGAACAAACTAATATATTAAATTTACTAAATGTGTTAAAATTGAAACAATCATAATAAAAACATTCCACCAAATATTAATTAAACAATAATAATTTTCAATATAGTACATGAAAGGATCATCATTACAAAAAAATAAATAATTTCACATATAGAAGTCAGAAAGAATATAATCTTCTCCATTGAGATAGATCATACTCTATTTATTCCTCCCACTATACATATGCTCTATTACCCTTACCATGTATTTCATATAGAATCTATGTATCATAATCTGTCATAAACTATAATCAATCCCTAAAAAAGTGGTTTAAATTTATTTATATGATTTTAAATCAGTTTTTGTCAAACCATTGACTTATCATCTTGCTACCCAATGTTCTATGTGGTATCCATCACTGTTCATAATAATTTTCAAGCTGACATAACCTTACTCTAAAAATAAATGATTAAAATACATTTGAATAAATTTTATAACCATATATACTAATTTTTCATGATATTAGATTGATTAAATCATCCAAGCCTCACTAATAATCATCAATAGCATCACATTTATTCAACACTAGAAGGATAATATTCATTAGATTTGATATGTATTTTATAGAATAATTGAAAATATATATAATGTAACATGTTGATATAATAATTAATTGGTATTTGAAAAAGTTTGGAACATTTATAAGGAACACCATGAATCGATGAACAGACCTTACATTTCAACTGGACCAAAAATTTGGAAAAGTGATTATTTGGACCTTTATATGATGTATTAATGACAATATAAATTAACACATTTTCAACTAATTTATATAAATTTTATTATGTAAAGTCCATTAACCAAGAATATTAATCAACACAAACTCATACATATAAAAAGTGGGCCCATTGAGGTACCATTAAACATCCTCATACAAAAAAAATTGGAAAACTGTATGACCTTTACATGTTTCTTGTTAGTCTATATTTATATAAATGGTGAGACCTTTACATATCATTATGTGATTACAAAAAATATTTAAAGGATAATAATATTAATTATCCCCCATAACTCAACATCAAACAATATGTATTAGCTATTCCATGATTTGGCTAAATTCAACAACCTTGATTATCTCTCATAACTATTAGGCGTTAACTTTTATATTGATTTGAAAAAGTATTAGACATTTAAAGAGCACACTTCCACTTAAAATTGTTAAAATGGGGGAATTTTATATTTCATCATCATGAAAAATATGTTTAATTCCATATTATATTTAGATGTTATGTATCAATGCGATTGAAAATACTACAATGTGTGGGTTAGAATTTTCCTTTATCAATCAAAAAAATCGACAATAACCCCATCATATATAATTTTTCTAATTTTTACAAAGTAAATACTTTTATACATGAGTGTGTCTCTATCAAATATCGATATGTATTAACTAGAGAAACTCAATAGTTCCATTACAAATTATTCTCCATTATGAATTTATAAAATTTTAGGACCAACATATATTATCTTGTTTATCTATTAGTTAAAAATTAGTGAAACCTTTACTTACCATTATTTAAATCCAGAATCATAAAATGGATGGGACCCCTACATACCCCCCTTAACATTATTATTAGAAAATCATATTTCCACATGAAATAAATTTACCATGTCTAATACCCTTTAATATATCCATTAACTTAATATAACTACAACACATAAAAATTGCATGTAGATTTGAAAAATTAAGATATGATTATTTATAAATCATTTACTTGAGATTGGATAAAATTTGTACTCTTAAATATCATCAGGACTCAAAATAAGAATCTTTATATATTTTCCTCACCCATAAAATTAATAAATTATAAGAACATTATTTTTCATATTCATAATCATGAATCTCATAACGTTTGTAAAATATATGGATTTATTAGAACACCATTATGAATCATACATACCAATTAATATCATATAAAATGTAGTTAAAAAACATAGATAAAAATATCATTCAACAATTTATGTAATAAAATTCAATATGATAATATATGAATTTTTAAATTTCAATGTATAGAATAAATACCATTATGAAATTATAATTGGAAAAAATATAAATTAAAATTATATATTTTAAACACTATAAGAACTATATTCACATAAAAATATTATTGTAATAATAATTTCACTACGAATAATAAAAATAGATGTTAAAAATATGTGGAAAAAATCAGAAAAATAATTCATTAACAAAAAAATCATTTTTAGTAAAATATGAAATTATAACAATTTTAGCCAAAATTGATAAAAATCAATAATTTTCCAATTAAAGTATATTATGAGCACATAAACACCATATTTTAAAATAAAAATATGTGGGAACATATATAGAACATATAGTTAAAATATCCATTCCAGCATCAGTATTAATACACATATTCAATCATTATGTAATTTATCACCAATAGTTGATAAATATTCCTACCCCATATAGAATTAATTTTTTATTTGTTGATAACTGTTATTAGTAATTTCATTTGATTCATCTACATAGTAATGTACCATTTCTTGTGTAATATTTTTTCCATGCAATGTTATTTTTTGGAAATAACATGTTCATATTAATTGTCTCTTATTTTTAATTTCAGATAAGTTATTCCAAATGTAGAACCAGATGTGTCATAATTAATTAGAAAATATTATCTCTATATTCTGGATATGTTTTAACTAACCTTTAATAAAAAAACCTCCCTAATCGATTCTAATATGTGGATTGACTCATTTTCTATCATGATATGTTGGGTTTCTTGGACCTACTCTCATAGACAAAATAATGTTTCTTCACTACATCATTTCACATCCCAACCAATTTTTTTATTCTAAATAATCCATTTTATATATTACACACCCATTCCATTCATCACTTTAATGATAATATCCCTTTCAATATAAATTTATATCGTCAATGCTTCAATTTTTTACCCATTTAAAAATAAATATTATTATACTTGTTAATTTATAAGGTATGTAGTGATATAACGACTATTAATTCTATACCTAAAGACATTAAGATTATTCCCATTTCACCTTTTATTTTTTATGTTTATGTAACATTGATATTTTAAGCATGATTATAAATTACATTTTAAATCAACCAAACCTTCAAAATGGAATTAAAAATTAAATTCAACTATATGGAAGAATATGAGATTTATATAAATAAATAATAACTATTGGATGTTGCGTATTCAAGTTTGGTTTCTCTTTTAATATATATATATAGGTTTTTTTTCATATTCACAAGGGTTAAAACCGTTTATCAATGAACTCTTTTATAGAGATAAAGGAACATGATTTCAATTCTTATTGTATATAGACATGTTGAGGTAAAATTTCGTTTTATATTTAAGGATGGCTAAGTATGTGTTCCCATGCCTTCTTAATCACACTTTTACAATATATTAAGATATATTTTTATGAAACCTTTGTGTAATTTAACATATATGTGTCATCGTTACTTATTCAATGTTTGTGGAATTACCTATGAATACCTGAACCCTTAATATATATCTCTTTTTTCATTCATAAAAATTCATGTATTAATTGAATTTAATACCTATCAACATTATAATTTACATAAGATGGGAATTTAATAATTTCAAAATGGACTTAACACTTTCTATAGTGAAATAACAAGTGACTGCAGTGTGAATCACCTATACAAATTCAGTGTATACACAATTGATTAAATATCCTATTAGAACATATAATGTTTTTGAACATTATATTATAATGCTTGTTTTGAATATTATAAAAGTTTATCCTTTTCCTACTTGTCTAATTGTACACTTGTAGACCCATCATTCAAATATGATCAATGTTAGGTACTATTGAAGTCATTATTCACATAGCAATTAAATCTAGAAAAAATAATTTCATCAGAAGATATATTGTATATAATGGTTATAATAGTTTAAATGGATCCTTATGTATATGAAATTGTGTCCTAAAAATCTCTTGTTCAAAAGGTTGTGTATTTTGATCTTTGTTCGCATAATGATGGGTTGTGCTGGAATCAAATTAATGGAGGGGATGTTATGTTATATATATTCATACTATGTTGTTAGGTAAAAGTAGACCATAAGAGAAATATTTTCACAAAAATATTTTAGATGGCCCCACACATTTGTTAGAGGTTTGTGCAATTTGTTTAACTGGCATATTAGTTAAATAAAATTGAGGTGGCACAAAATATTGAACGATTTTGATATATTGTAATTACAGATTTATTCATGTAATTAATGATCTATATAGCTTTCATGAAATGAGGTTTTTTATCATTTTTTACTAATGTAAAATAATTTTTTAGTTTAATATTATGGAGGGACAATGTACGTCCAAAAAGAAATTATTTTTTTATCTTCTACATCTTCTCATTGATTTTATATTATTTAATGTATTGTAAGTTATTGAAAATTCTCTGTGATAGTTAAAACATACTATGGATAGTATTTTTTACTATAATTCTCATTGAAATATGCGTGAGAGGTTCTGGTGGTATTAAATTTAAAACCTAGAAATTTTATTTCCAATAATCTTTTAGTGGGCTCATGTTCTTAGTTTCATTGATTACATGACTCCTTGATTCCAAATAAGTGTTTATGAGAATGGTTTGTAGATTTATTGTCCAAATTCATAATTATCTCAAGTAAAATTCATAATTCAGATTTCATTATACTAATATTAGTTAAGATTATAGTAAATGTTTGATGTGACAATGGATTATGGGATTATTCATATTGATAATATTGATTGAAATTTCATCAATTTTTGCTTGATTTTGAAGGGATTTTTTCTCACCTAAAAGGATATGTAAATTTTGTTATGAATAGTGAATATATAAAAAATAAAGAGTGTCTAAAGAAAATAAATCAAGAAACTTTTTTTATCATAACAACCCTTAATAAAAAAGGCCATTAATGTAATATAAACTTAGTGGACGTGCATAACAAATTTGAAGCACAATTTCCGGGTTTATAACATCATTATTCATCACTATGGAGTTAATATAGAATATATAATTAGAAAATTATATCGATGAGTGAGAGAGTAATCTGTTGTTTATAAGGATTTTCATGAATATTAATTTTTTGGTTGACATATCAGGAACAATATAAAAACTAATATAAAAGAGATATTTTTCTAAATTGAGGTGGTTTAAACCACCAACATTGTTGTGGTGAAATTTTCCAAAAAAACCACCAATGTTTTCACCGGTATCCAACTTACATTGATTTAATCAATTTACTAGTGGTTTATAGAAACCATTGTATAATGATTATTTAGCATTGGTTTTAAATGTTTTAGTATCAGTTTCAACTCCAAAAATATGTACAGAGTATTGTTGCAGTTTATGCCACTATTATCTTCTTTCCATTTCTTGGGACAGAAAAAAACTACTAAACATATAAAAAACCAATGCCAAATAACAATTCACACATTATAGTGGATTTTTATATCATCTAAAACATTAATTTTACATATATAGTGGTGGTTTTAACCACATTTATATATCAATTTTCCATAAAAATACACCGGTAGAATCTACTTCAAAACAATATACATGAAAAAAAATTAGTTCTAGATTTCCACCCCAAACTAGATTAAAAATAATTTTCATGTAAATATATATATATCCACATTCAATATAATTTTCAAATATAATAATATATAATATATATTATGACACTCATTAAAATTAATGGATTTAATTTAAAAATTCACAAAAAATACACAAGAAATTAGAAACCAAATCAAAAACCCACTAAAGCCCATAACACAATTTTACAACATCATTTGAAATCAAGAACATAGATTAAACAATAAAAATCCACAAAAACACACATTTTCATATTTTATCAGAAATATAAAATAAGCTTATATCTATTGAAACTATTTTATAAATTGTTACTGTTTATCAATCACTGTATAAAATCATTCAAAACCACTAAAAAATTAAATATTTTATAACAAAAGATGTCTTTGGTTCAATAAAGTGGAATTAAAGGTCAATTTGTTCTATGTGATATGGTAAATATTGAAGTTATTTATGAAATTCATAAGATGACATTCAGACCATGAAAATTGATGGGCATTTTTTAATTTTCAACAATGTAATAAGTTTGCATGCCATTATATATTTACTAGAAACCATCAAAAACTTGAATAAGAAAATTATTGAACAAATCAATATAATTAATTAACATATTTAAGAAATGATAGCCAGCATGGAAAAAATGATATTCCATTTATAATCAAGGACTACCCCTAGAGAACAGTGTAATGAATTGGTGAAGAATTTATATATTTAAAAGTATTCTGTGTTTTAGAATTTATATGTCAAAATGACGAAAAATAACTCAAAGATTAATAATCATTATGGAGATCATTCAGATATATAAATGATGTGAAATAGAAATGATTCCCATGGAGGTACAATGGGTGGTAGATAGAAATAATATAATCTTTTTTCATGTAAAATTTTGTACATACCTTTTTACAACGATGTGAAATATTCTAAAAAATGTGTCACAATGATAATTTTTTACTACAGTTAGAGACACAATTTGTATTTTTGTTGGATAAAAATGGTTCAACAAAAGATAAATGGCCTGATGTAAGAATCTATCTAATGAAGCAACATTAATATATTATAATATTATATGAGGAAGTTATATTTTTTCTAAAATTAATTTAAAAAGAAAATGAATTGAAATTAAAAGTTCAAATTACATGAATTTGTTATTATTACTTTTGAGTGAAATTCGTTCCAAAAGATAATTTATATATTCTAATCGTATCCAACCACTTTTGGGAAGAATTTTAGTATTTTTAATATTATATTAATCCGTATAAGATTAAATAGATATCTTCTTGAAGAAACCACTTCATTCATTATGGAATATTTTTCATACTTTATTATGAACATTAAATTCACCATTATCGAAATGTTATTTTCATGTTCCTAAAAGGCTATTGTGATGAAATATTTATTGAACATCATGTTTTTAAGAAAAAAATCAGTCTTATTTGAGAAATGTGTCCAGAAACAACTATATGTTTTGTTATACACCATCTCAAAACCCATAGTGACCCATAATCCCTTCCTGATGAGATTTCATCGACATCCCCTCCATCATCATCACTATATCCAACTACTAGAACCCGCATGACAATTATGGTGAAAATTAAACACATATATATATTTTATATTTTAACAAAACCAATTAAATGTTTGTGTTCTAAATGAAACTTATGTTTTGTGATTTACCCCCTAAAAAATGTCATTGATCCAATATAAGAGGGGAAATATCAGGTGATCTTTTAATATAATTCAATGAATTATTTCTAAAAATCATCAACTTAAGCATCTTACAACATTATATGAGCCCCTTATTTTTTAATATTGTTTTACATTGCATAAAACTAGATTTTTCCACCATGAGGTAGGGGTTCACTAAAACTAATAGTAGAATCTATTGCAATCCTTGATTTCCTTCCAAATACCTCAAATTTTAAAGGTCCCAAACCCATCTCATGAACTCATCTAGGATTTAATTTCCCCTGGATTGAGCAACATGGTCTTCTAGGGAGATCGAGAAATATTTCAAGGTATTAGAATAAAATAATTATTTTAGTCTTACCTATAAATAAAATAACATTCATATATTATGTAATACATATTAAAATAGCGACGAATAAAAATAAAGTATTTTTAATGAAAAAATAATATATACTGCAACTTCATTTCCATGATCATTAACATAACACCAATCATATATGTTATGAACATCGAACAACAATTCATTACAAGAGACATGGGGAAATAAATTCATTGATTTCATTAAGAATATATAAATCATTATTTTAATATATAAACAATATAATGTTTCCTTATAAAATTTAAGTCTAATGAAAATATAACAATAGTTCATCTATTCTGGGACAGAATATTGACCCAACAATGTTTGGGTTGATTTTTTTCTCTCAACCTGTTTAATTTTTTCATTGAAATATCCTGAAATAAATTAAATTTAATGTAGCAGTAATGTATACAATGTTATATACTTATTATATTCAATTATATATAAATATGATATTAATATAATTATATATATTCAATACCACATGCATCTCATGATGATGGCCATCAAAAAAATCTATTCATTTCACTCTACGTACCACATTAGGTACTATATCATATATATTTTTTAGGGTCGATAAAGTATCATTGAATTCAATCCATAATATCTTTTTAAAATCCAATAACTTCTTACCCAATTTTTTCAATGTCCACATTCAAAATATTATATCTTCTACAATAAAGTGGAAAACCTAATTATAATGATATTAATTATTAAAATATTAGTATTTAATAACACAATGACATTAAATTACACTATAATTTAATAAAATTAAAATTATCTTTGTATCAAAAACTCCAATTTTCCATGTTTGGATCATCTTCTAGCTGGTCTATAATCTGGCTATGTAAATCTATTATAACATTAGTGGAGAACACATATTAATCCAATGACACAACTATCATTATTTTGTTCAACTTCTAGATATCTGATGTTTTTATATTTCTCTATATAGTAACATTTTTGCATATTTTAGAAAAAAAACTGTTAATAGTGTAAAAAATTTTAGGGAACATATTAACATTAAATTTTGTATCCACAACTATCTCCCACCAATATTTTCGCAAGAAGACTTCATTAATCAATTCTGAACTATCTGAATGGGGGGCACTATCTCAGATTCTGATGGGATCCTGATAGAGGATGTGGTTGATGTTGACCGAATAGAGGTTGTGATAGACGATAAAGGGAGGTGGATAATAGGTGTCTCATATACTATATTCTAGGAGACCAATAAATCATCATTGGTTAGTGTGGTCAATGGAATTACTTCTGAGACTTGAGTAGGATGATTGAAACACTTCCTCCTTAAAATTTTGATCCTTTAATCAATTAAAATTTAGTTGACTACAATTAATCTTCCACTTATTGTATTAATTTCATTTATCCAAAGTATAATAGAGGGTAATAGACAGTAATTTTTTTATAACTGTTATCAAATATATCTCTCATATTTCTAATATGTTAATTAAGTTTTCAAATGAATATTTAATACGACTTTTTAGAAAAAATTGAAAAAATCAAGATATGGTGTCTAATAATCAAACAGTGCAATCAAAACATCTCACTTCGATTAATCTATTGAAATACATCCCATTGAATTTATGATATTCAATAATGACACAATTATATCAAATAATATAAAAAATTAAAAAATCCAAACCAAATGGGAAACCACTTCATAGTTATTAATTTACTTCATGACAACATCATATTTATTTAAAAAATTGGATTATGGATTTATAAAATGAGTTCAATTCATAAAAATTGTATCTACATATTTATCGAATTATTACATCACTAAACTCAATCTAAAGAAATACATAGTGAACATATCAATAAATCAAAATCGTAATCATAATCATTAAATATGATATCTATATTGATGACATACTATTATAAAACACTTATATAAGGATGTAAAATTAATAAAATAAAAGAACCCAAACTTTAAAAATCATTATTTGTAATTTTTTTGGGTAAAAGTCATTTCGTTTAGAGAAAAGCCCTATAAATATTTTATAAATCTTATTGGGTGTGCCAATTAATTTTCTAAGTACACATGTAATTGAATTATAAAACTCCACATTTAAGTAAAAAATAAAATATTGGAAAATATTTAATTCAATTGATAAATTATTCTTAGATTCATTATATTACTAGGATTTATCTAATAAACTTGTTTTATTTTCCAAGAACACATGAAAATAAAATTGGGTAGTAAAACCAGTTATACTAACAATTTATTTTGTTGAATGGGGTAGTAAATTTTCATTGATGGGTGTATGGTTATAAAATGGATTACCCTATTTATTTATGTTATAATAATACCTAGATCAAAAAATCTATCATAAAGACTAATTGGAATCCTCTTTATGTGAGGGACCCTCAATACATTTTGAAGGTGTAAATTTAACTCCACATATACAAATAGTCATTTCAATGTTTAAATTTAATCTCGTCAAGTCAGCAAATAAATGTAATCAAATGTTTTTGTCCCTTATATATGTGTTAAAAAATAATTTTTTTCAATATTCAAATTATATAAAAAAAATATTTGAATTTAACTAGATTTAATGCATCAATCCAAATATAAAATTCATTGAAGACCATTAAAAAATATTATTCCTATATATGTGGTAAGATATGAGATAAGGCAACTCAAACAATATCGAATTATAATTAATTGAAAAGAATCTATAACATTATATTCTATCTTAAATAGATACAGGAAATATATAATAAAACTAAAATAACCAAACACTGGAATATTGTTCTAGAAATATCATAACATAAGTAAATTTAATTGAATCAATAAAATAAACAAAATTTTACATGACCCGGGCCACCAATAATCTAAATGAATAAGAACAATCAAAATAAATGTAATTTCACCAATGAAAAACAATCTAACTTGAATAAAACAAAATTATACCTTTATAAATCAAATTCTGTTGAATGAAAATGATATGTAACCCAACATACCCAACT
The DNA here is from genome assembly GCA_963277665.1 of Viscum album. NCBI lineage: Eukaryota > Viridiplantae > Streptophyta > Magnoliopsida > Santalales > Viscaceae > Viscum > Viscum album. The sequence continues at coordinate 838,521,344 of OY728138.1, forward strand.
AACATGATCCAAAAATAAATATTAACCACCATGAAAAAAATTTATTTGATAAATGTAAAACATAACCACATTAAAACAATTTACCTAATAGAATATAAAATAAGTGATATTAATTGAAATGAGGGTCCAAATAATGATAATGGAAGAAAAATATTAATAATAAACATGTGTAAATCACCATGATATCATGGTATATTGTAAGTCAGTAAAAAAAACATAATATTATAGTAATAGTGAAAATGTATAGTGGAACTAATAGAAAAAATTACTCTACACAACAAAAAAAACATGTAGATATTGAGGTTATGGTGAAGCTTAAAGGGAGTCAAGCGAAACCATATATCTATGTCTGTTTGGGGGGCTTGAGCTCTGGTGATGGAAGGGGTTTAGGGGGGTCTCAATTTCTATAAAATAGTAGTGGGTCAAGGATAGTTGGGGGTGAGTGTAACATGGTCACAAGTACTAGAAGGATCAAAGAAAAAAGGAGCACCGGTGAGGGGGTGTAACACATGACTTCTGGTGAGGGGGACGTAGCTATGATTCGAGGTAGGGGTTTCTTGTGTGAGAGGGGGTGATCGAGGAAGAATCTATGGGGAGGTTTGTGAGAAAGAATCATTTATATAATATATTATAAATATTATGCGGTGGTTTTTTTAAAAACATCACATAAATAATGTATTTTCATTTGTGGTGGTTTAGTAGACCCCTGACTAAAGACATGATGTTAAACACAGAATTTAGTGTGGTAGAAAAAATATTTTATCTCAAACAATAACATATATATGAACGGTATCCAAATAGCCTCAAGGTATTGATGTTGTGTGACTTGATGGTCATATTTCATCGAGAATTTCATATTAAAAGTAGAATGGTAATGTCTCATTTTGGACTACATCATCCAAATATAGGGATTCTATGCATGGGGAATCATTTCATGATTTGTATCATTATGGAATTTTAGTGGGTTATGTAACATATTAATGATGTCAAATAATGAAATGTGTTATTTGTAGCATTTTTTTGGTTACTTTTAGAGGCTATGAATAATATGGGATAAATTATGGGATACACACTTCTTTTCATTCATCTTCATTTTAAATCATCAGTACATGACCTTGCCTCTAGGGTTCTATGAGTGGAAAATGACCTCTATTATGGGTATTTCCATTAATTATGTCATCGACTCTAAAGGAGGATAAGAAATCTTATAATTGTTATGAGTTTAATGGGGTACTCCCAGATCTAAGTCAAAATTTAATTTTCATCGAACAGAGATGCTAAGAAATGAGTGGTTGTTTCTAGGAGTGAGATAATAGGGGTCATATACCCTAGGAGTCGACACCTTCTTTTGTTATGGAAAATCTATTATATTTGAGACTAGGTCGATGCACACTAGAATTTAATTGTAATGTCTATATTATATTATCATTAGTGTGGTGGAATATAAATCTAAAATTATTATTGTTCTCTAAAATAACACTATAAATATTATATGGTACATTATATTCTACATATGGGGTGTGGGATAAACATTGTACAATGAATTTAAGTTATCCACACATGGATGAAAATAAACTTTATTACAGAAACCCTTTCAAGTAAAGGGATTCTTTTTGATAACCTAATCATTTATCACTATATTCATTCCCTACCAAAATATTGTAATTTCATAACAACTGGTGAATCCCTTTGGTTAAACCACATGAGGATACCATGATTCTCAAGGTTCTTTGAATAGTTTTTTAATGATCATTTTGATAAAAAAGTCAATAGGTGAGATAATGGTGGCCTTGGAGGATATGTATTAGAAACCATTGGAACAAAAAATGTTATTTTTATTTTAGAATTTAATTTATATAAGGTTATATATGGAAACAATCATCATATCATGTGAATGAATTCATCATGATCTGATGTCAACTAGAATCAATGTAGGTATTTTCAAATCGAGATTTCTAATTTATTTTAATATTTCTCTCCCTACTATATTAATGTTATGGAATAGTTATATCGTCAAGAAATGTTTATAGAAAATCTAATTTTCTATGACGCAATATATAATTTTATTCTGAATGAAGGACTATACAGAAGTAATGTTTCATTTCATTCCAATAATAAAATAAATGTGGATAGAAGGTGTGATCACCTTAGAGGTAAAATCATCAGTTATAAAAAGATAAATAAATGGAGAGGAATAATAAGAATTTATCTAGTCCATGTTTTGACTAATAGAATTATGTAAATCATATAAATTTAGATTCGAATTTTATAAATCATGTGGAATTTACTAAAAGGTCCTCTTCAAGAAGAATTAGTTATCAGAGTTTACAAGAGAATGATGATAATATAAATCTGAAAGTTAAAGTTCTAGTGGAGTCATTTATTATTGAATTGGGGTTATCAAACCATTCAATGGAATAATATGGATGAATGGTTAACTATATATCAAAATTATTTAGTATATTTTATCTATACGATGATAAATATTCGGATATTTTTAGAGGGTTATATGTGATCATATAATTGTAAAATAGGAATGTATTATGGGTGAATGATGAATGAAACATTCTAGAGCTCTAGAATAATATCACTCCCGTGGGATAAATGGATGATGCTAGGTATGGCACTAATTTATCTAATAGATGTTATAAGGTGAGTCGGTGATCCATGGTATTGATGGAATAATGTAAATAATGGAATGATTTATTTGATTTGAAGTTGAAATGAAATTATATTCTCTAAATAAATAAGTTTCAATGATATCTAGGTTTTTCATTGTAAGATAAAATACCATGGTCAAACAATCATGAAGGATATATTAGAGAACAACATTATAAATCTATATTAAATGGGAATTGGAAATTTTTGAATTTTGGTATTTAGGAATCAAAATTTGGTTTCATTTAATTTTAATGGATCGAATCCTAGAGCTCAAAAGAATGAACAATTCCACATAGATGTCTGAGAGATAAACCCAATCTAGTATGTTGAAGGATATCCTTAATTTATCACACTCACAAATTATGTAACAAGGATGGTTTGGGTTTAGTAATTTAAATAAATTAATTTTTTTTGAGTTTATTTTTAGTGGGAATAAATGGTAGAAAGTGATTGTGGCTAGACGATAAATGTCTCATATCAAAAAATATTAGTCAATATAGTGGTAGTAACATTTAGACCTTCTTCCAAAATAAACGGATCTTTCAAAAAAGACAATAATTTAGACACGATAAAATAATGCATTGTTTATATTGAATTATTCATATATTAACTGAAAATAAATGATCTATATGGATGTATTCTATAATGAAAAAGAAAATTTAGGTGGAAGAAATTCACATGGTTGAATAAATAGCAATCATTAGTCCATCATATTCTATAGAATAAATTCATTCCTATGATCCTTGGACCATAAATCAATTTTATGTTGTCCACCCAAAAGTTTTCATAATTTTAGATTATGATCATATATATTCAATGAATAGAGATATACTATAAATGAAATCTATTGTTTATTTCCTTATAGGATATGGATGTGAATCCATTGATTTTTTGTGTTTAGTACGATGAAATTCATGAATTCATCAAAATATGTGATTTTGTATATAATGATAAGGTATTGTGGATGAAGAAAACATGGAATTTTTTTTGAGAGTATGGTTTCAACCATTGAATTTAAATATTCCACTATTTGTAGTATTTTATGCCATCATAGTTTAATTATAATATATTAAAAAGATTAAATAAAAAATTCAAGTCATTCCTGGATAATCTAGTACATCTAAAGCCGGAGAAGAATATTCCAATGTTATAGAATCACAATATAGTCATTCTAAATTCAAATTTACAAAATTTAAAGTGCCTTAATAGAAATAGTCTATATAAAAGTTGAGAAGATCTTCTAGATTCAAGCAAAAAGTTCCATAATATGTGTATGATTTCATTTCCTGTTTATAATGGATAGTATAGAATGTAAATATCTAGAATTAATAAGAACACTACGTGACTTCAAATAGTGAGAGTTAAAAATCGTTAATTCTTGGATTCCATAAGGTTCCACAAATCCAAAGTTATTACTAAACGATTTGTAGGAAAATATCAAAAGATAATGAATTAGACATTTGTATAAATGAATATGTAGATGGAAATGAAATTACAAAGATTAATTGGTGGTGAATGTCCTCCATAATAAAAATGTATTGATTTCACATAAATATTTTATATATGTACTCAGTCCTATGTAGGCTATAGTCGGTGGTTACATTATTATATTGGCATAAGATGCATGTAATTTCATCCTGAAGGGCTGAACAATTTTGTATTATTAGTTAACTAGATAACAAATTTTATATCAAATAAATCTGAAATTTAAAAAAAAATAAAGAGTGTTTTCATTGAGAAGTCCATTATTTCCCTTAGCATATCCCTGTATATCTATCACAAAACACATCCTTGCATCATGGGGAATGTAAAATACTTTAAAGGGTTTATTTTTTATTATCAATAATGGTAATAATATGGTGAAATATATAATGAATAAATAATAACAAACAATATGTAATGATATATTAGTAAAAAAACATGTCATTTGAACAATCACATGAACATATTATTGTATAAATATATGAAGATCAAATAGATCCATACCAATAATCAGATGATTATGAATCTTATCCAAAAGTGATACAACTAATTAAATAATAAAATGGAAATCATTAACTAATATCATATATATGTAATTCATAATGATGTAAATCCAAATCATAAATTCATGACCATTCTCAAGATAATTTATATAAGTGGGTAAAAACATGCCATATTTTTTCATCTTGTTTTTCTTATGAGAAATATCGATGAATCGATGAATTATATATAACAGATCACTAAGTGTCACTAAATAATACCAATGAATTCCCCATATTAAAGGGTTGAAACATAATCAATATAATAATTTTTATTGAAAAACTAAAATACCTAATGATAATATTTACCCTAATAAAAAAACATAATCACAACTATCCAGTGTCATATGGCGAATGGTAATAAAATTTTACATTATTTTCCAAGATAAACATAAAACATATGAAATAATGATAAAAACTATACCATAAAAAATGATTTCACATGGATCATATGTAAAAAAATGTTTTTTCATTGATAAATAGAAAATTAATAAAAGATCCTTAAAATATTTATAATGAAATTATCATTTTTCGTTCAACAAATATATATATTTTTAAACTAAATTTACCAAAATATGTTGAAAATAATTATATAAAAATAACCATTTAATAATTTAATATAATATAGAAAACACAAATTTGTTAGGATGACTGTAAATTATACTTACGTTGTACAAGTTAAAACATATATTGGTTTTATATTTTTTAAAAAATCCAAATATTCCTCATTTGGAAAAAATAAAATGTTTAATTTTAAAATAGTTAATAAAAATTAAACATGATTAATTTTTTTTAATAAAACAAATTTTTATTCTTAATAAATTTCATTATATTTTATAAAATATAGTTTTTGAAGAAAATGGATTTTAACTAAAGAGAGAAAAAATTCATATTTACTTAAAAACATTTTATCAATAATTTCATGTAAAAGATGGTATAAATGGTCTTATTACTTGAAAACATCATTAAAACCAATGTTATAATTAAATATATTTTTAAATTTGTAAATGAAACATAATTCCACATAAGTGATACATAAAGATAAACAATATGGATTACAGATGAGATTATCAAATAAACCCTTTCCACTTTGGTTACATATGAATCTTAATCCACATAAATGAAATAACATAAAATTAAATATTAAATTACATTAATATGAATATATCCAGGATACAACGAATCCACATGGGTACTATATAAACCAAACTAATGTAAAAAGATATTAATATGAAATATGTATTGCAGAAATAAATGTGATATCTGAAAAACATACTATAGGTTTGAATTAAATTCTTTGAGAATAAGCCTAATGTTTAATAAATATATATTTATTATAAATTTATTATAGAAATATAATCATATATATCATACAATATATGGTTTAATTATTTTCTTTTATGACCCTTTTATTAACAATTCATTTTAAAATTACAATTTTAGTGAATAATTGCTTTCTTTTTCTTGTGTATTCTGATTTGTTAATATCACTTATTTTCTATGAGTCATAGTTAAATCATCTAAAAAATTTAATATATATTTATAATATATATATAGTAATCTATATATGTTTGATATAGAAAATGAATTAAACTATTCATATAATCTATAGGGAAAACAATCACAAAGATGTTATTTCTATTTTTCAAAACATATATGATGAAATGAAAATAAATATTTCATCACAATTATTGAATAATTTTTATTGTATATATATATCTATTATATTAATCAAATAAATATTGGTTATCATAAATGTAAAAATAAATGAGAAACATTTCAAATTTTTATGTGGAGGTGGTATTCCAAACTTATGCATGAGGGACGTTATTATCTTACTATGGATGATAAGGTAAAAAGATATGTCTGCTATTATATTTATAGAAGTATTTTATATTCAAATTTATCATATTTAATTATTAAAATAATCTTTAATACCTTATATATAATGTTTATGTGAACAAAAATCAAATCACTACATGAGGTTGTATTATGTCATTCACATGACTGAAATTATCTTAATCCCCCAATGAATAGAATGTAAAAATGTTATTATATATATAATTATTAATTAAATATAATAATTTCATAATATTTATATAAGTATTTTAAAAATATATTTATATCTTGTTTTGATTATTTGTGATTGAAAACGAATTATATCAGTTTGGGAGGTGGTATTGTGTAGTACACAAGATAGTTTCATTTTCAATATTATTGATGTATAGATGGATATAGGACATTATATTTACAAATTAATATTTTTTTTATTTTATATAATAAGTTAATTATATTATAAATATTTAATATTAATTTATGAAGGTGGAAGAGTAAATAAAATGAATACATACATTAATAAATATATCAATTCTTTAAAGAACAATTTTATATTTATACCTAAATCCTTCCAATATTTTATTTATAAATAAATAAGTAATATATAATTTTGGTAGATAATTATTTATTTTATTTTTTAGGAAATGTATTAACAAAATTTTTGTTAAATTGGTAAATAAAAGAGTAAAGGGATGGACTTTAATAAGTTTAGTAGAGGAATGACTAGGTATTTTTTTAATGAAAAATGTGATAACCCTGTATTTCTGATCCAAAAGAAAAAAATTTGTAAATATCTAAAAATATATTTATAATTTATAAATACTTCCATGAAATTTCCATTGAGAAATTTTTGGGTCTTTTTTTACCCTTAAACTTTTAGTTTGACCATATGAAAACCCATATTTACAATAACTGACAAAATTATTTTTTACTATTTCCAATGTTAATTATAGTAAAAAATTATGTTTAATGTAGAATATAATATTTTTTATTATATAAAAAATATGAAATATATTTTTTCAATATTATATTCACGTAATTGTAAGAATTATATTTAAAACTAAACAGGTAGGATAATTTAAAAACATGTTTCATATGAAAAATGTCTAAAAGTTTTAAAAACTTTTATATCATAATTAGACATGGAATTATTTATTACTAACTATAATATTTAGATTTTAATATAAATAAACTATATTAAACTTAATACTAAATAATAATACAGTTTTTATTTTTAAATAATTTAATTTAAGATAATGTTTTTGATAATAAATAATAAATTTTGACTTTTCATCTAACAATTATTATTTCTATAAAATTGAAAAAATTTAATAAAAATATAATTCTTAAGGATATTTTAAATAAGTAGTTAATTTTTTTTAAAAAAATTTCATGTGTTCATAAAAATTAATTTTAAATTAACATCTCTAAGACTGACTAAAACGCTTTTTTGAAAAATTATTATTTAATTGAAAACAATTATTTTTGGTTGAAATGATTCTTAAATTAAATATATCATATATATGTCTATTTAATTTATTTTATAAATTTTTGTACAATATAATATTTCAAAATTTATTATTACTATTCATACCAACAAAAAAATGATGAGGATATAATGGTAATTTTTAAATAATAATTTTTTTATAGAGTATCATGTTTCTTTCAAACCCGGTGTTGTGTGCATTGATAAATATCAAAGTGAAAGATTTTATTAAATAATAAATATATCATAAATTATGGTCAGATACATTATCTTCTAATCTTGTTGTTTCATGTAATATACAATATTGAATATGATGTTCATATATTAAAATCATAATGTGTTACCTTCTACCCTCTTAAATAAATTACATCCTTGGAATTTAATCTTGAACTCAGTAATCAAGGGTTTTACATATGAATTTAAACTATTTAAAACCCCACGACATTATGTTTTTAATAAAATATCCCCTTGATTATATATATGTAGGGATGTATGATGCTCATCTAGAAGAACACATTATATGTTTCCAAATAGGGAGAACAAAGGTGGAATGTGAAGATATAGATAAGGATGAAAATAGTAATGACCATAGATTAATGGATAGTCATAATGATTATTTATTACAATAAATGGAATAATTTATAAGATAAAGTATGTAGAGTTTCAAATAAATAATTCTTATCATCCTTGTAAAATTAAAATTAATAACATTTAACATTGTCATTTAGAGGGGATTTTCCACACACACGCACGAGCGACATTATTAAATTTTAACAGATGGTAAAGTAATACTTTTGATATATTATTAGACTTCCATAACTATTTTTAGGAGATAATTTTCACATATAATTGTTAAATTTATCCTAATACCTCCCATATAATGTGTAAGGGAAAAATTAAACACATAGCATCATGAGGTTGTAGTTTGTCGTACACACTTGTGACATTATCATATACCTACACATAATGGAATATATAGAGTTATTTGTGATATAATAATTAATTAATTATATTAATATAATAAATTATTATCATGTTATGTTAGATCTATAATTATATATTTTTTGAATGGTTATGATGGAAAATGATTTACATCTGTTCACAAGGTCGTAGTTCACTGTACACATGATCGATGGGTTGGTTTTCGATTTTATGGAAGTGGAGATATATATAGTTTATTCCATTAACAAAATAAATCATTATTATATTTATTACATTGGTTATATTATACTATAATTATTTAATAATACTTTAATGATGTGGAATAATTAAAAAAATAAAAACATATGTTATGAATTTGACCTATTCTTTGAAGAACTCTTTGAGATTTATGCCTAAATATATAACTATATTATATATATTATTATAAAATAGATGATGATTCTGGGATAAATTTAAGGAAGTTATTTGGGAAGTAATTTGAACAATAAAAAAGTTTTTAAACTATAAAGAGGATAGGATATGTGGTACCCTTTTATAAATTGGTGATAGGGCAGAATTGATATTTTTTAAAATAAAAAGTGATATAATTATTTTTATCCAGAATAAAGCCAAAAAATGTATCAATATAAAAACAGAAATATTAGATGGTCTAAATATGTCCATAACAATGGTTTTGGAAAAGTTAGAGGTAATTTATAACCCATATAATCTATGCATAACCTCTGTAAATCATTTTTCACATTAAACGCAATAATTAGTTTTTACGATATTCAATATTCATTATGTAAAAATAATAATTTCACCACATTAAATAATATAGATTATTATTAATCATACTATTTAATTGATTTTTATAATTATTATTCATAGAAGTGGTAGTATTTGGTATACAATTAAAGCATCATGCACGTTGAAGAATGGATTTCAAAAGAGAAAATTTCAAATGTTTCAAATATTTTAATATAATATTTCAGTATAAATTATATTAAAATGACTAAAATTATTTATTTTTTAATATAATATAATACTTTTAAATTAAAAAATATTTAAAACAATATTTTACTTTGAAAATATTTAAATTAAATTACATTTGTCAATAAAATATCAATATTTTTTCAATATTCATCAACAAATTATAATTTTATCAAATTAGAAAAAATAAAAAAAAATATAATTTTGACATTTATATCTAAAAAATAGTTTATATTATAAAATAAATATTCTAAAATTCATAATAATAAACATTAAATCACATCCTCAATGTTCAACTAAACAACATTCTCGTAAAAATAAATTTTTTTGAACACATTTATTTCTGCTACAAATTATTCATATAATATATCTAATCAATAAATATCCATGGAATTTATTTTATACATGTGTAGACTATATAATTTTTTATTATTTATTTAATACTACTCATACAGACTAACATAGCGTCTAAGAAATAATTTAAATGTTTAAATAATTATATTTTTATAGTGTATCACATTGTGTTCATACCTAGTGTTTCAGGAATTACAAGATCTCAATGTATTTAAATTTATTTAATTAAAAAATACAAAATAAATTCTAGTTCGGTAACATTTTATTCTATGATTCTTTTGTATGTATTATATGTTATTGAATATGATTCTCATGTTTTAAATTCACAGGGTGTTATATTATACCACCTTAAATAATTTATATTCGTGGAATGTATTATACATCTCGGTTACCAAGGGTTTGAAATTTACAAATAACTGTTTCAAAACCCCTCATAAAAAAAGTTATTAATAAAACAGCCCTTTAATTATTGTGGTAGGTAACTATGCAGTACATCTATAATAACACATACTAGGTATCCAAATAGGAGACCATTGGTGGCAAGTAATGATATAGACAAGAAATAAATTACTACCTCCCATGTATAAATAGTTACTGATATATATTATTTATTTTAATAATGTTAATAATGTGGAAAATAAATTACCAAGAAATCCATTAAATTTTTATTAGTTAAATGTCTATTTGATTCATGAAATATGATGGGATTTGAGTATCATTTTTTGGTACTTCTATAAGAGTTGGGGACGTCCTTAATCATCTAGAAACTAAGCATAATATAATTTTTTAACTAGGTATATTTTTTATTTTATAGGTAAAATTTATTCCTTTTTATATGCATTGATCAACTTGTACATCATCTCCTACTATAATAAATGAATAGTGGTTAGAATGTTTTAGGCATCGTTCCCTAAAATTCATTTTTTATAGATCTTCAGCATAGAAAAATAATTAATACTTCATAATTCTATCTATATAAATTTTCATAGTCTAAAATGGAAAAAAATAATCAAACATCACCCAAAGATCAAAAAAATACATTCCATAAATAGATATCCTTAATTCTCACCCAAAAGATCTCTAACCATATTTAATGTCAAAATTTTCAGTAGAGAGGTCACTAAATCAACATTATAATCCCCAAAAAATATAATTTTTTACATAATGTCACATTATTAAAAAATTTAAAATTTTTATCCCTATAAAACATTAATAAAATCATGTGATATTCATAAAATAATATATCAAGTTGTCGAATATATTGCATAAATCCAAAAAATTGGTAAACAGTAAATAAGATAACATAATCATTAACAAAATTAAAGGTTCTCAACAATACCGTATAAATATCTATTTATCTTTATTATATAAATATATTGCACATATTAAGGGTTATATACCAATATTATTGTGTTTTAAAAAGAGATCAACTAACCATGGAATCACTTTTCTTGGTTATTAGTATTATTTATCATATGCTTATGACTCCTTAATGAAAAGGTGTTGTAAAAAACCTTATACATTTCAAGATTCATGTACCCAAAATATCATTTAAAAAATAAAGAAATAGAAAAATTCATTAATATAAACACATATAATTTTATCTTTCCACTGTATATTTAGTACTATAAAAATCCTGAACTGGGTCCTTAACTTTTTCTGAGTAATATTTTCTTGACTCAAGGGGATTTAATTTTCATAGTACCCCACCTCATTATAGTTAAAAAAAAAGAACATAAAAAATTTCTACCATATAGATATATTCACCTGTCATATTTACTTTATCTACACACTATAATAAAACTCAAATTCACTTAAAACAAGTACCATGGTGTTCCTTCAACAATTATCACTTGTGAAAACCATCTATTCCCTTCTTCCCCTTATCCATATTTCCTCATCCTCCAACATCTTCTCCCAATCCCATTAAAAGGCATAATATTTATATAATTATTTATCTATAATGATAGAACAATATATTATATCCTCATATGATGATATTTTTTGGGATAATAGTTTCTTTTAAAATATATGCATAACCTACTCAAGTAGATTATCATTCATACTCTTTGCATTACATGTATTTATATGGTACACATTCCTTCTACAAGGTGTAATTTCTATTCTATGTCATACATTATATTAGATCATAACATTAGGTATCATAATGTATAAAAAAATTAATGGAATTCCAAAAATAAATTTTAATACTTATGCCTGGTTAATCTCATTATAATAAATGTGGTTACACTAGGAATGTTTCCAAATCATAAAAATTCCTTCAAAATAGATTATAAATGAAACATGAATTATCCCATGAATATCCCATCTAAGTGTTAAAATAGGTGTGTTATAAGTACTCTTATCATGTACTAGGTAGTGATTGATTTAAGAAAATTGTTCCTTTATATCAATTATTAACCACTAGGTACTTCATTTAAAGAACAATATCAATATGTAGTATACAAAAATGAATGTATTTCTATGAAACACACATATTATCTACCTTAAAAAATCTATATGAAATTGACCTATAATAATACATTATCTTAAATTAATTTATTAGTATATATTCCAAATTCTATGTTTTCCTAAATCTTGTTCTAATGGTTTTTACAAAACATTCTCAGATACCAATGGTATGGACCTTGATCCAACTAACCTAGAGTCAGTGGGTTGTTTGTTAAATTTCGATAGGTTATATGGAATCACATCTCAAGAGATTAATATTTAATTAGTCTTGGTAATCGTGATAAATACTCTAGTTTCACATAAATTTGAATACCTGAAACATACAATGTGTTTTCATGGAGATCACCATTATTCCCCTAAAAATATCGTTTAATATAAAACATAATGTGTTAGTGGTATCCTTTCTAAAATAATCTAAAAGATTTAGGTGAGCTAATTTACTCAGTAATGAAAACAATATAGTGACTGGAATCATGAAATTAATAAAATATACAATATGGATTGAAAATTAACAGAAACACATTATAATAAAATAATAACATCAATATAATATGGTAGGAATAAATCATGATGATCAAATAATGTCATATCAATAATCACATGATATAGAACGTTAAAAATGAATATTTAAAATAATATAATAATCAAATTTATATAAATAACTAATCTCATAATGATATAATGCATAATTTCGGACACCTGAAACAAACCATCGAGGCCTTTCACAGGGCATTTTAAATATGTGGGTAAAAACACTTCTATTTTATTCAACTGAATTGTCTCATTATAACTGTAGATTAATCAATTGGATATTTATATCTAGGACCCACCCATCACATACTAATTAAAATTTATTACTCATATGAATGGGGTGAAACATAATAAACAAAAACATTCATATTGATAAAAATTTATATGAAATTCGAATATATTCCCGAATCAAATAAACATAATCATAAACCATGTAGAGTAATATTGGAAATGGTAATAGTATATTTCCCCCAAATACAAACTAATCATAAACAATAAAAATATTTAACGAGGATAACATTAATACAAGATATCCTTAGTGTATCATAATTTCAATAAGGGATTCATGTCATTAACAAATAGAAATTTCAAAACAAGTTCATTAAAATATTCTTGATGAAAATGGCACCTTTAGTATAAAGGTAACCATTTTAATACTAAGATTTCGAAAAATTTAATTTAAAAATTTTAATTTAAAAAAGTATAATCTTATTAATGAATCATTAATAAAATTACAGGTCATGATAGTGTAATTGTTTTTCCATTCCATACATGTTAAAACAAAGATTCAATTCACATTTTTGATAAAATCCCAATACGCTTTGTTTGGAAAATAACAAGAACATTCTATTTAAAACATTTCCAAAAAAGTGAAACCTAATTAAATTTTTATTAACCATAATATTTGTATAATGTTTAATCATTTCATGAATACATATTTAGAAAACATAGATTTATATGAAAAATGATCTTCAACAGAAGAGAGATATATAGTGTCTGATTTTATTTAAAATATTTTATTAATAAATTTAAGCACCATGGAGTGGATTATTGTTAATATTACAAGAAAATTTAATGAATTAAAATATGATAATTATTTTTAAAGGTATTATGAAATAAATTCAATAAATTATATATAAGTGATACATAATTATAAATAATATATAATACTCATGATATTGAGAAATAAAACAATACAACATTGATAACTTATGTATAATTACCACAATGTAATAAATAAAATAAAATTAAACCATAAATACCATGAATTTAAAAAAATTAAAAGATATAAAATATCAAAAATAAATTCTATACACAATAGTAATGAAATAGTTTGTGAATAAGACATAAGATTAAATTAATTAAATGTGAGAAAAAAACACCTACATTAGATTTGAATTATATTTTGTGATTTTGAGCCTCCTGTATAATAAATATAGGTTTTTATACCTATATTAATGAAATATACTCATATATATCATAACATATATTATTTACTAATACTATTTTATGATCTTTTTATTAATAATTATTTTTGGAAAACATTCTTTCAAGTGATAATTACATCATTTTTCGTATATGTTTTGATTCGGTAATTTTGGTACTTTTATATTGATCAAGGTAATATAACCTAAATAATGATAAGAATGATATAAATATATTATATCTTCCATATATATATATATATATTATAATTTATAAAATAGTGAGATAAAAAATGGATTACACAGTTCATGGAGATTGTAAGTAATACATGCACATGAATTTTGATTCCATTATTCCCAATGGATGGAATGAATAGAAAATTTTTTAATTATATATTATACATGCATTATTATATTAAATTTATAATTTATATTAAAAAAACATCATTATAATTATCCATATATAAATTAAATAAATAATATTTCACATCATTACGTGGATCCGGTAATCTACACATAAGAATAAGAGACATTATTTTTTTCCAATGTATATAAAAGTAAGAATTAATATTAGATATTATATGTATAGAATTATTTTAAGGTAATAAATATCACCATTTCTCATTTAAACTATCATTAATAATTTCAATGTTAATCACATGTGAAATGTGAATCATAGCGCTTCATGTGGATGTAGTCCATCGTACACACAAGTGACATTATCGTATCCCAACATTGAATGAAATGTAATAAGTAATATGTTATATAATAATTGAAAAATTATAATAATTTAATAATTAACAAAATAATATGTTAAATAAATCATTTTTCTATACATTAATGTGGGGGAAGTAAAATTAATTACATCGGTTCATGAGGCAGTAGTCCATCGTACACAAGATCAAAGATTTCATTTTCCATTTTGTGAAAGTGGATACAGATATTGGTTATTACATTAAAATAATAAAATATAAATATATTATATATATATTTTCTTATTATATTATCATTATTTAATAATATTTAAATAGGGTGGAATAAGAAATAAAATAATATTTACATTGATAATTTTACATCTTCTTCCAAAAAAAAATTTTGGTTTATACCTAGGGCATTCCTAGATTAGATTTTTAATAATTCCAATTCATATTAAATCCTTGTAATGGTATAGAGATGGTAATTTTTTTTCCAATAAATATTGGTTTTTAATGTGCGAATATGATAAGATAGTGGGTGGACTTTTATTTGTGGTGGTGAGGACACATATAATATTTTTGAAATGAAAAATGGAAACTCATGAATTTATCATAGAAAAAACATAAAAGGGTTATTCAAAAACCATAGAGGTTATTAGGTCATATAATGTCTAAAAAATTTGTTTATAATTTTTTTTGGTCATTCATAACCATTATCGTCTTTTTTTAAACCCACAGTAAACCCATTTTTCCAATAACCATTTAAATTTTTTTCACTATTCATAAGGGTAAAAATTTAAGTTACTATTTTTATATAATATATATTCCAAATATTAAAGTTATAGAATATTTTTTTAATATTCAATTCACATAAGTGGCACAATTCAATTTTAAATTCAACCGACAAGAGCGTACAAAATGGGGTTTTCAATTAATAATATTGTAAAGTTCAAAATGTTTTTATTTAATAATTAAATATATAATCCAATAAAATGAATATAATTAGTTAAATTATATTATAAATGTACTAATTATTTTACAACACATTTAATATATAATTATACATTAAAAATAAATTTAATAAAAAGTATATTTTTTTATTAAAAACTGCATTTTTTACTTTATCAATATTTTTCTAAAAATTTATATAAACATTACCTAGATATAATTTTGAAATTTAGATATAAAAAATATAGTAATTTTTTCTAATTTTTGTTTAAAAGAAGTTAAATGATATTTTTTATTTATGTGTGAAAAATGTGAATAAACTGATTACTGAGAAATCTTGTTTTTTTAAAATCGTTTCATTTTCATTAAAATGAATTTTATTTTATTAATAATTAATAGATATAAATTTAAGTTATTTTAGAAATATTTAATAGATATAATTTTTCATTGTTTTTTATTACTATTCAATCCGACCATGTTAATGACTTATATATAATATTCATGTTTAAAATATAATATTTTAACAGAATATTTTTTTTTATTCATTCCTAGTGTTGCAAGCATTGAAATATATCAAAGATATTGAATTTATTAATAATGAAATACATAATACATTTAAGTGGTGTTAAATTCTATACAAATCTTATTTTTTGTTCAATATATATAGTCAAATATAATATTCCCCTTTTAAAATAATAGGGTGTTACACATTCCTCAGATACAAAATATAAAACTAATCATATAGACTTGAATATACTAGATTCTTATGACATTTACTTAGAAAACATGGATGTAAAATCTTACATTATTCATATTTATTTAAAGGAATATATTTATATGATTCAACATAATATTGTTGAAGCTTATCAGTATGATTTCCTTTTTCATAAATTGAATCAAATACTTTATAGATTGAATTTTACTCCTAAATAGTGGAACTATATGTTTATACATTCATCAATAAACATGGTTTTTCTAAAATAAAATTTTATACTTGTAGCTAATAAAAATAATGGAATTATATAACATACATCATTAATCATATTATTTTTAATGACATATTTTTAATGGGTTTATTGGTTCCATGTTGTAAGGATCTAAATAGTATTTTTTCCAAATGTTTCAAGATCCAATGACTCAAAAACGTGATGATAATATTGAGGATGAATATAGCGAGGGATATGAAGACTATGGCCATAGTGTTATCCAAAAATTATTACATTTATAATATCATTCAAAATATTTTGGGTAATCAGATGTAAACCTCTATTAGTTTCACTTATTAGACAAATCATCCTATTTATATATGATAAACTAAAAATGGATGAATAGGAAAGGTGTATTGGGAATGTAAAGTTTCCATATCTTTTTTGAATTATAATGTACACTATTATATGTACATAGCCAAACATTTCCATTATATTGGGAGTGGTAATTCATTTTATATTGAACCCTATAAAGGAAATATGAGAAGCAGTTATGTGGATCATTTGGTATTTTAATGGATTGTAATACAACACTACAATTTTTGAGAACAAAATATATTACAAGGAATGTTAGATGTGTATTTTTAAGGGATTTAGATTCCTAGAAAGGAATTATAGGCTTTGTGATTAACTTTGGAATATTGGATATTAGTTTTAAATCTCATCTTAAACCTATCGTTGCATTATTTATGACAATATAATAATTAATAGCAGTTGTAGAGGCCAAAAAGCAGTTAGTTTGGTTAATAGGATTTCTAAAGGAGCTTAGAACATGATTATAAGGAGGAATTATATTCTATCAAACTCCATGAAAAATTTAACCAATTCATACATCGATATTTTATACATGAAAAAAATAAGTTGACATGAAAATCCATTTCTTATAGAGTGTGTTGGAATATAGTGTTTTCTAGATATAGAAGATACGTGATATGAATAATCATGAAGATTTAAAAAAAATTATTTGTATGAGAAATAAAGATTTAGCATTTTTCTTCATTTAAATATTTGTAAAACAAACATTATATAAAAAAGTACATGAATTCTATGGAAGGTTTGATTAATAATTATATTTTCCACAGTATTGTAGAATAATTCAAGGGTTTCTTTAAAATAATATTCTTGTGGGATATTTATCAGAATTAGTCAATTAATATTTTACAATCTAATTAAATCTACCAGAAGTATAATCTCAATAATATTAATTGGCCTTGATGGTTATAAATGAAAAAGTGGGATATCAGAGTGTTGGAATGTTTGGCCAAAAAACGGAGTCCTAACAACATGCAGTTCTGTCTAATCTGATTTCATTAGAATGTGGTTTTCATTGGTATTAGATGGAAAAAATTTGAACTCTAAATATTCTATCTATATAAAGAATTTAATAAATAAAATTATATAATATAATTTTTTCTCATTCATCTATAGGATATACCACTTATTATTTCAGATTTAAATATAACTAGTTTAACCGTATAATAATATTTATAAAAAGAAGGTTGGACTAGTCATCAAATGATTATAATATAATTTAACTATTAGTTTATAAAATAATTTAGTGTTATATATTGCTTTTATGATATAGTGATAAAAATATTTGTTATTATAGAGTAATAAATATGTTATTTCTGTTCTTTCAAGGATGTTGTATGTAATTCTAAATAGTGTAATCATTTTTGTCATCTACTACTTTTTAATTCATTAATTTCACTTCATTGTTTTGTATGTTTTCAACGGAGTTTGTGTGAGGTGTAACGTACTATGGTTATTATGTTATAGTAGGCATCCCAATTCTAGTAGACAATGATTTGAGATGTTCAATTGGATTAAATTCTACACTATAAAACTTTTTTGTGTTTGTGATATTTTAGTGAACTCTTGTTCAAGGGTTCATTTATAGTATGACCACATTATTCACAAAAAATAGTGTTTACATTATCATATCATTCATCATCTCATTATTTCTAATTCTATAGTATGAATGATTGGTTCAATTTATCCACTCTCTTTTATTATATTGAACACCAATTCCTCTAGTGTCATGCCTATACACACACCATTTTCATTAAATAAATATATTGATTCATATTCAGGTAATTTCTGATACATGATTTATATACCTTCATTAAATACAATTATCAACTTTTTAATTCAATAAAATTAGTCAATAATTAATCCAAAAAAGTGTTAATACCACTATTTTAAATTACATATAGATATTATTATAATGTGGATTCATTTTTCAAATTTGTGTCGGTATTACATATTACATTAATTTAAGAAAACAAAAATTGTATTTACTTTTTTATGTGATTATACTATAAAATTTAATGTCATTGTTAAATGATTATGATTAATATAGTTTAAATAAAAATTAATATTCTATATTCCATGTAGTTTTATGTCATTTAATAATGACTCTTCTATGTAGTTTTATGTAATGTGGTATAGTTCGTGTGGGGACATTAATGAAAGAGAATCCTATTCGACACTAGAATCTAGATGATATGGATAAGGGAATGGGGAATAATAATAATTATTGGGGCCTAATAAAAATTATGACATATATTATTAGAATATTAAATAAATGTAGTGAATATATAATACCATTTTGTTGTGTGATTTGGAATATCATAACATGGAAGAACTAACCTATTAGGGTTATGTGTCCTTCTGGAAAATAATGAAGAGGATTTCAAATATAGAAGAGTTCAAAAGGATAAATAAATTAGACAAACCTATTTTATAGTGACGAAAACCTCAATACGATAGATCATTAAGGATATGAAAATATCTTTGGAAAAGGAGAAGACATTTTTACAGTGGGTGACCTTGGAAATTTTTAGGGCATGAATAATTTTTATAGGGAACTCATTCAATTGATATCACCTATCTAGGGCTGCGGAAAATATGAATTTCTGTAATAGTGGATCATGATTTTATTTGAAGAGTATTTCCTAAGGTTTTAAATTTTAAAACATCATGATGTGGTCTATTATTAATAACTATGTAGTTTAAAATTCAAGTGAATCATTGTTTTCTTAGTTCACATAATTTTTTATTTATAATTTAGAATATGGGGAAAATATTGTTATTTAAGGATTCATGAAGTGGTAATTAAAGAATCCACATATACTATGTTTCTTTTTTGTGGGAACACGTTAGATTTTCCTCTTCTAAAGAGCTCTCTAATTATAGATTATGGGTCATCTAGCCTCATATTTCACAAGTTCTGGTTTCATGATTATTGTATAACCACGACCCAATTATTATTATGTATGGTAATATTTTATGTTCTTTAATAGATAAAAATATTTTAACTTTTCTTCAATCTTTATTTCAATGTGTATGATGATTTTTATGATCGTAAACATCATCCCAAAAGAATATATTATCTTCATGATGTAAATGGTCAATGTTTGATGAAAATCAGAGTATATTGGAAATTATTTTGAATTTTTTAAGAATGTGGTATGTGAATGGTTCCATATATATAGGGTGATCAATACAGAAAGAGTGAATCAACATATTTATTTAATCATTTAAATTAAATTTTCTATTTTCTATGATGTTGGAGCATAGAGTACAATATCTCCATGTAAATATGTAGCCAATGGAAATAATGATTTCACTAAGGGACTATGTAAATTGGAACTAAACCGAGCAACCTAAAGAAATTAAAATTTAATCATAGAATTTTTTTGATTTCCCTGTCTCAATATTTCTAGGGCTAATTGTGTTTTTAAGAAAAAAATATATAGATTTTTATGCATCGGTTTTTATTTATTTTTTAGAAAGAACTTATCTTCCTTATGTAAATATACTTGTTGTCTCAACTACTACTAAACAATAAATGATGGATCATTATATTTAATGTAGGAAACATTACTACATGAGTCATTTTAATAAAACTATCATATATTTCCTATTATATACCCTTAGAATTTAACCATTGTCGAACTTCCTACCAATACACTAGTTTTGGTCATTGATAAATATATTGACCATAATTCCAAGAAAATTTATAATTAACAGATAACACATGAAATAAGTATTGGTACATTATCATTATAACCTTTTAGGATGTTTCTGAATGAATAATTGACTACAATGACTTATTTATTATTGGATTCCACCACATCTTTATTAAACCAACTACATATCATTGAACCTAGAGTTAACAAATTCTTATCAATAAATAACTTTTCACTGACGAACCAATTCCAATGTTATGTATTACATATGATCTAAACCATGTAGGATAATTGAAATGTTATTGGTAATTTTATTATTGGTTATATATGAAATTCATTGAATTTTAATCATGACATAAGGGTGGACATTGTGATGAGTTTTTAATAGATTGATTTAGTTAACAACAAGGTGAAAATATATTAGATCCTTTTCCCTTGTTAGATCTGTGGTATAAGGGTTTAGTGGATATAATTTTTTAGATGAGAGGATGTGAATTTTTTATAGTTGACCAAATGGTCATCAAATCATCATAAGATCAGTTGTTGGATCACCAGAAGATCTGTTGTGTCCATGTATAAATCACTCTCAGTGTAGTTTTTGTGGGAATGAGTGGGTCATAAGTGGGATATTTGGTTTTTAGTGGTTTTTGACCATTGAGAAAAAAACTAATAGTATTCAGTACTTCTATATTATAATAGATGGAATCCTACTATTGTATGAGTTCTAAGAATCTAATTTGTCTAAGGTATAGCCTCTATAAAATGGGGTGGGGACATTTTATGAGTATTCAAATGATTAATGGATTTAGTTAACTATGTGGTTTCTTACTCAAATGTGATTATATAATTTTTATTTTAGATTAAATGAACTATTGTGATGATTTTTTTATAGATATATGGGATATAAATATGAACATTGATCCCCTTATTTTATTTCGTAGGATTTAATTTATCTTTTCATTTAATTATTTTGTGGGTTATGAATGAATATTTTTGAGTAAATTATAATTGGTGTAATTATTTTATTGAGGATTAACCTCTTATAAGTTTGGAGACTCTATGGTTTTAGAGATTCATATTGTTACCTTCTTCCATCCGTGTGGCTCCAGTGACCATTCTTTTAGAAAGTTATATTAATATAGGATTTTAAATAATTACTATCAAATGGTAGGTTTTTTTACTGCCATAGTGTTCACTCAATAACGGATTAGGTATAATTTTTTTCATATGTATACATATTTCAATTTTAGTAGAAGTTAATACTATCAGTGGAGTGGTATTTAAGGATATAAATGTCCATGATGTAAATTGTGATGTAATGAGTTCTATATTATTGAGGATGTGTTTACAAGACTACATTCTTTATAAGTACCTTGATGTTGCATTTAAATGAGATAAGATAGAGGTAATGTGGAAAGTATAATAAAGAAGGTAATATAAATAGTTTATGGGTTAGTGATGGCGTAATCTGAATAAAATGAAACATACTATATTTTGGAGAATATTACTAAAACAATTTGTCACAAACAGATATATACAAAAAACTAATACTTCTTAAATAATTATTCCTGACGTGATAGCAATTAAAATTATGCCTATTAAAAAGGTCATCAGCATATCCTTTTAATGAGTTAATCATGATCAAATTATATATTCATTCTATTAATTTAACTTCTTTACATGAATTTATGGTTATATTGATATTATCTTCATTATAGTGATCATATGATTTAAAGGTGAAAATATTGAAAGTCCTTAAAGGAAAAACCTAATTAATATTTGAGGGTGCCAAATATTATTCTAAATGAATAAATATATATAATATATATTTATATACCATCCATTGATTTATTTAATATACATATAACAGGGCTATAACATCGAAAAATAATCCAAAAAGCGTTGGAAATGTAATTCAAGGGAGAGAATTATAGGTAAATGTATCAAACATGGGAATGCATGTTGTCACTATAGAAATATTTTTTATCTATTAAAGGAATTTCATGAATGTCAAAAAAATACATAAGATAAAAATATGTATGATTTAATTTTATGAATGTAGTAGTTAAATGTAGTACCCAATAACATTTCATTATCAATAATAAAATAAAATCTAGGATTGAAGATTCTGGTGAATTTATCCACTCTATTGTTGAAAAATGTTTTATAATTAGTTATGTGTCAAAAAGCGTGAGAACATTTTATATAGTTGATAATGAAGCTCTTGTTCTTATGAGAGAAATAAAAAATTGGTTAAATAATATAATTTCCCTACAGATAACTAAATTTGTACATGTTAATAGTATATAGAATAATTAAACATGAAAATGAAAATAGGTATAATATTGTTTTATATTGATATGTGACAATGTAATATTATGTGTTCCCTTTCCATTGTTGGATGCATAGACTGGCATACTATATCAGAGTATAAGGTTAGTAGGATCTACACTTACAAGATCATATACTTCATGAAGACTGGATTTATGGAATTACTGGCTTTGGAAAATCAAGGAGAAATGCATTACAATTCTAGGGAAAAAATAAATGTTAAATATATAACATCTAGTATTCAAAAAGTTGTGATAGTTTTATACACAATATGAAAATGATTTTGATATATTAAATTAGTAGAAAAATATAAATATAAAAAAAGAGACTCTATATATTTATGTCTTTGGACGTACCCTAATTAAATCTCGTGGAGGTTCACAATACCTTATGACTTTCCTTGATAATTCCCTGAATAAATATTGGTTTTATTTTAGAAATATTAATTAAATATTTCTGCGTGACTTTAAAATGGAAATAATTTTTTTAAAGAGAAATAGTATTCAAGAATAAATTCCTGAGATTATAAAACGTAATTGAGTACACCAGATGATGTTTGGAGAACATCCACAGACACATAGTCCTTTTTTAGAAGAAAATTATATTATGGATATGTTAGAAAAATATATTAGTAGAATTGATGAATAAAAAATTAATAGAATGTGTGTAGAAAATTATTATGCACCCTAACTCCAAATATTCCCATGCTTGGATGGGAATGAAGAAAGGGAGCTAATGACCCCCCCTGATTCAGGCCTCTTGTAGGCCTTGGGATGGAGAATAGAACTAGGGGTATATAGTTCTTCAATATGGGAGGCAATAACCTTTTTAATCAAAATATAGGGATATCATGGATAATCCAAAATAAAAAACCATTAAATTTGTAAAATAAATTCAAGAACCATAAAATTTTAATGATTGAAAATAGAACTGTTATAAGTACATTAGTTTCCATGTAAATTCCAAAACTAAATCTAACCTGCAACACAACAATAGTCCCAAGCTGAGACTAGTAAGGTCCATAAGAGTCCTCAAAATCCTCCAAAGAACCTGAAAATAGTTATATATGTAGGGTGAGGATAAAGGTTTACTCAGTAGAACAACCAATGCCTCTTATGTAAATGGGAAATAATAGTACAAAAAACATAAAATCCAAACACCACCTAATAGTTATACTAAATATCCCAACATCAACAGAGAATTCAAGTCAATTAATGTAATATACTAAACATACAGGATACAGTACCCCAATCCACTTCCCAATGGTCATAATATCTTGAAAAAAGAAAAATGTATCCATTCCCATAGCTTTTTTGAATGCACCACGTCACAACTCAACCATACACACCTCGGTGCAACAACCACAACACATCATTCCTACTGACACCTGGGGCACAAAAAACATCACATCCCTAGCACAAAAACCTAGTTCTGAAACCACATCAAAACCCAACCACTGGAACATGGTCCACAAACCTTATCTCATCCCTCTTGTAGACACCTCGTCCACATAC
This sequence comes from Viscum album, assembly GCA_963277665.1. NCBI lineage: Eukaryota > Viridiplantae > Streptophyta > Magnoliopsida > Santalales > Viscaceae > Viscum > Viscum album. Next base: position 838,546,491 of record OY728138.1, read on the forward strand.
CACATCACATTTCTCATGCAGACACCTGGGCCACAAACCACATCAAATCCTGCCCACAGTAACATGGGACACAAACAACAACCTCAACCCGAAGACACAAGGAAATGAATAACACATCTCTTCGTAAAGAATGATAGGAAATCAAAACTCTCTCACACACTCCTAGGCCAAAAAACCCACTACTTTTTTAAAGAATCATGGGATATCACCGCTTGGATGAGGGGTCCGGGAAGAGTGGGTGGGCAGTCATCAGTACTCCCATTATGGGGGTGGGGGTGGGGTTCATTGTGTAATTCCCAACTAGGATGGGGTGAATATAGAAATCAAAAGGAAAATACAACTTATACAAATATGGTTCCAAACACTAACAACCAACCTATGGGTTCTTAGAAAAACACCAAATCACAACACTACCAAATATTCTTCAACCTATAAATGCAAAACACCACACATCAAATAACATTACCCATTCATATTCTAAAGCAGTTTAGTTACTATTTCAATCATGTTTTCCCAACCAACGCAATTCTATCGTTTATTCATTAATCAATCACTTATTTATTTCGTGACTACAAGGGAAACTAATATGAACAGAGAACAAAATTTAACACCATCTTCAAAAGGTAATGAACCCTGATAAGTGAATGTGGTTTCACATTAACGATATATTTTTACGACAACCCAACCCCAGAAGCTCGAAGATAGTGCCTAAATCAGGGTGGGTAGATTTTTTATAAGATGATGGTAATGAAATTACACATCAGAACTCATCACCGAGGATCTTCCTAGTCTTAGTTCTTGGAAATCCTATACAAAAGATACATTTCTCTAAAACTATACAAGATATTATTCATATTGATTTCATCCAAAAGATTAACTCAATCCTAAAAAATCTATTATAATGGTAAAAATAAATTTAAAATGTTGAGAGAGAACAATAATTCCCACTATGGTTTTTTGAAACTAGTAAAAGAACATTATTTTTATAAATATACCATTCAAATTATTATATAACATTTTATTAAAAGTAAATAATTTTTTTGTAGCATTTCAATATAATTTTTCAATGGTTACTAGATATCATTTTATAGAAATATCTTACACAATAATTGATAGATTAATTTAAATAAATCAAATAAATGAAATTTCATAGTACTGATTTGTAACGTCCTGGTTCCGGTAGCCACCCTGAGGTGCCCCATTCCTGGTTGGTCACATGGCCTCAAACGCATTCCCTCGAATGCTAGAGGCTGCCGACTAGTAGCGAGGACCTTTGGGATGATAGTGGGGAAACTATTCTCTTATGGGAAGAGTACCCAGCGGAAGTAAACAACACATACAATAGTGGAAGTAGTAAATATCCAACAATAGTAAAAAGTGGAAGGCTGAAAGAATAAAAAACAGGAGCACACACACACACACATATATATGAAATGACGCATGTTACATATATCATGTAAAGCATCCAAAAAAGTCACATTGATGGAATTTAAAATATTGCTAAACCAAAGTATAGAAGACATATAAACAACACTTTAGCATCGCAAGCCATAGCGTGGTCCCATGCTCTCCATCTCCAAAGTAAGTCGAGTACTTGAAGTAGAAGGATGCTTGAAATTATCTATACCTACAACAATATATTCTGTTTGGGCCCAAAATCATGACTCAAATAGAGTGTGTGTCTAATTCCCAGTAAGCAACCACCTAAAGATCTGTTCCTAATAGATGGTGAGTATATGGGAGGTTAATGTATAGTAAATAGTAATCAAAAAATTCGACAGTACATATGTAGAGACCCGAAGCTTGACGTACATGGACATTACATTACTTTTGCAGAATACTTAGTACATAACAAAAACACACACACAAGGATCATAATAGTTTAGTGTCTTTGGAAACGCGGAATATAATCTTCTAATCATGGTGAAAGATCTTCAACATCTCCCATAAAGATATTATTATTTTTAAACCTAAATCATTTATTTTATGTCCTGGGGAAAATAAAACATAAAAGGGTGAGCTCAAATGCTCAGTAAGGGTAAACAAAAGAAATATCAATTACGTCATATTCATAAGAACATATCTTTTGGAAATCTTAACCTGTAAAAGAGATCATAATTTCATAACATGGGATAAATCATAGTAGTGAAATGTAATCCCAATAATCATAACATAAAACATGATTCTTTGTGTCATACACACATAATCATAGAGAATCATATCTTATTAGTCAAGACACATTTCCAAGACTATCTTAGTGGACAAAGTCCATTTCTGAACCGAGTCACCCTCGTTTTAGTCCTATTTCACTAAACCGGTATAACCTACCGTTCCAGCCATATCTATCTCATGAGATATAAAATCATTACCCAATGCATTGGAGGGAGATATAGGTCCCAACCATCTAATAATTATACCATTCTTATGTGTGCCACAAAATCATAAACCATACATCATAGCATAACCCAAGTAGTAAAAATGGGATTCTTAAACAACATGACATCATAAAAAAATTTCTTATAAGATAAAGGAATTCATAAAAATATTTCCATCACAACATAATCAAATCCATGGAATATAAGGGATAGAAACAGAACCCTATATTATCTTATATGGAAAATAATTTTGATAAAACACTTGAACGCCATTCTTGAGCAAAATATCCTTTCTACTTCAAAAACATTTTTCCTTTCTTAACATGTCATACAATTCTAAACAAAGAGAAGTTGATTAAAAATAAACTTGAAAACTTGTAAATTAAGATTCTTGGAAATAATGTTTTAAAAATCCATTCATTCCGTATAAGTTAAAAAAATATTCTTCTCGTACTTTTGTCAGAAAAGTCAAAAAGTACCTCGTACGATAAATGACAAAAGATTCCTTTCATATCTTTTAATAAAAACTCACCAAAGGGTAAAATAGGTTTTAAACAATTGTAGGTAGATGGAAACAATATTACATATTTAGGAAACATGGATTTGGATGATAAAATACACCCCATTAAATACCAAATATAAACAATCTCGGATAAAAATGAGATTGTGATATTTCCCTTACCTTATGTCTGATTTGCTTATTAAGTGTCCGAAATTCCTATATAATGATTTAAATAATGTCATTAACTGATTACAAATTCATATTCACTATTATTATATCATATATGGTTCACTTATGGCTTTATATTACCCGTTCTTTTGTAAATTCCATGTTAAAGAAGCGTTTTGGGTAAAATTGTTTCATTTATCGTAGGTGTTTGGACTTGTTGTTCTTGACATTATTATTACATATATCATGATTTACTTACTTCCAGAATATAAAACATGATTTATATATCATATATATTTAGTATATATATATATAATAGATAGATAAATGAAATGAAACACACCGTTCATGGAGACGGTAGTCCGTACGTACGCATGAACACTGTTTTTCTTTCCTTATTGTCTTGAATGGAAGTAAGTAGATTACATACATATATACATAAATACAGTAGCTTTATAATGTCATATATTTCATTATTATTGCTTATATATAATTTATAATCATTCTTAAATGGTTAACATGGAGAATGAATCTCATCGCATCGTGGAGACGGTAGTCTGTACGTACGCACGATGGATTATATCGTTCTCATGATCGTGAACATGTTTTGAAGTGTATGTATACTATTTCAGTATCAATATTAATTTATAATAATCATATATAGTTTCTCATTACACCATTATACCAATCCAATTAAGGTGGTGGCAGAAAATAGATTACACCACGGCATGGAGACGGTATTCCGTACGTACGCACGCGCGGTGATTTCCTTTTTCCGTAGGATGGATATAAGGTTAATTAGAGTTGTTTCATATTTATAATGACATATCAGTATATAATAAATAATGATGTTATTACCTTATCCTGAAACAACTAAAGAAGAAGAATTTGAAGAAGAATGAAATTGAAAAAGATCGGTAATGGATATTACCTCTTTTTGACGTTCCTTTTCTTAACCTCCACTTAAAGAACTAAGGATGGTCTTTGAAGAATACCAGAACCTCTAGGATGATATTAGGAAAGTGGAGAAGAGATTTTGGCAGGTTTTTTCCGAGCTTTAATGCTCAAATTGGTGTGAGGAGGAGAGGGAGGAGGTTCCCTTTTATAAGGCAGGAGAGGGGCTCCTTTGGAAAATATTATTTTATTATAAAGTCATGTTCAGTTTTAAATAGCCCCAAATTGATATATTTCGAGGCTAAGGTGGGGATGGGTCGAAATACTCTCATCCAATATAATTTAGACAAGTTTAGGTTCCTATTTTAACCTTATCATTTATATTTAACATTAAGTTAAATAATTTTACATTTATTGTGTCTTCTTGTGTTCTTACACTATAAGGTTAATAAACATACTATAAGAAGCCAAACGAACCCCAAGTTGTTTATTATTAATATATATAACCTTATCTACGTCATTGTACCAATCCTTATATTTTTTGGAATAATATAACAATTAATAATATAATTTTTGTTTTAAAAACTATTTTATGTCAATTTTGTCACTATTTAGTAATTGATTTTTGGAATAATCATAACAGAATGATAAGTTCAAAAAACGTTAATTAATGAAATAATAACATATCATATTAACTTCTAAAATTAGTGGAATTCATAAAAAGTCTCAAATTATATTTATTTGGGTATTTATAACTTCAATTATGTCAATATTTCATTAATAAGATAATTAATGTATCATTGTTGTTTCATAAATAAATTAAATTATTTAATGTCTACAAATTACAAATAAAATACCATTTTGTAGGAAATATTTTTATATTTCTAATGAATATTTATAGTCTTATTTATCTTATGTATAACCCCATATTAAAAATATTTTAGTAAATAAACATTGATTTTAACTCTTTTAACCCTTCTTTAAATAAATTAATAATAAATGTCCTAATCTAATCCATGTGGGCCTAAATGGTCATATTTTATTCCTAAGTTTGTTTTCGGTCGAATTACACTTCTCCAATAGAATTAGGACATGTGTTAGGGTAATAATAATATCATTTCTACCCTTAATTACCCTATTTACTTTTAACCGTGGTAAAAAAAAGTAAAAAGTTACTATTCACCAAAAAATTATTTTCATCTCATTAAACCACATTTTACTTAATGACATCAACCGTGTCTCTCGGATTTTCAAAATTACACTCACAGAAGTGGTCAAATTATGTTTTATGAAAAATTCAGTTTTTTTTAACTACCACTTCGTGGTTTGACTATTCATCAAAAATTGAAAGTTTTCATAAAAATACCAAAAATTAGTCCTAAGCTATATTTGATATTATGAACTAAAAAATGATATATATTTTACCAAATTCAAAACATATCAGTTACATTAATTAATTTAAAAATTAATTCCCATCGTCAAGACAAATGGCGTGTTCTTAAGAGATAATAACTATCAAAAGATTGACACTTGTTTATACTGGTTTAAATGTGAAATTACATCCAATTACAAAAATTGTATTAAATTGTAAAAATATATTCTAAATATACATTAAAACCACTCAAATTAATAATTTATTACTATTAATAATTTCTATTAAAAAAGTTGTTTTAAAATAAAATTTAGTAATTTTCAATATTCATCAGAATATGAAAGTTATCCGAAAAGTACCAAAATTTCACCTTAGGCTAAATTCGATACTCCAAATAAAAAAATGAAGTCCATTTTGAAAAATAAAATTTACAAAATTTCAAAAAGTTGTTATTACTATTCATAACGGCTAGTTTTAATAATATTTTAATAGCATATTGTTGATCAGTGAAACTCAGTATTGCGTACTACACACGCTATCGGGGAGGGTTGCGATTGCGTGTAATGCATGGAAATTCAAGGATGCGTGTTGTGAAAGATCCTTTTGGTGTAGCATACAATACAAGACATGAAATAAAAAAGAATATTTTTCATAAAATCTTGGGGTGTTACAACTCATCATTAAACAATCCATAAATCAATATCAATCAATATTGAAGAAAACAATTAGACCACAAACAGGTAACCCTCTAGGAAGTACTCACAGCCATCCCCACATGTCTTAACTTAAATTTAAAAGCATCCCTCTAGGCAGCACACTCTGTCTAAACCCTCTGGTTCTGTATAGTAATTTAATAAGACTCTCTATGTAAGTGCTCACAGTCAATCCTTGTATAGACAAAGGTAAAGAAAGTCACTCTGAGGAAGCTCACATAGCTCAATCACTGTATAGTCTAGGGAAAGCAAGACTCTCTGAGGAAGCTGACACAGTCCAGTCCCTGTATAATCTAGTGTAGTCAAGGACTCTCTGAGGAAGCTCACACATCAATCCCCTTATATCCCCAAAGTCTAGGAATCTCTGAGGAAGCTAACTTAGTCAATTCCCTTTATCTCTAAGGTTGTTCATAGACTCTCTGAGGAAGCACTCACCATCAATTCCCCTTATATCCAAAATAGTTTGGAATTAATATCAATGACACTCTAATGATGATCACCTAGTCAATCCCCTTGTTTTATAAAAGAATAAAGGACTCTCCGAGGATGATCACTCGGTCAATTCACCTTATATCCCTATGTGGTTCAAGGCTCTCTCAAGATTCTCACTCGGACAATCCCCCTTACAACCAAATGTTCTCAAAGTCTCTCTGAGAAAGCTCACCTGGTGAATTAACCCTATTGTCTACTTCACCAGGTTCTCATGGCCCTGCATACGTCAATAAGCATTTGAGTGTAATATAGATAAATTAAACCTACATGACTAATTGGCAGACAGTCTACATCATAAAAATCATGTGAGAATACAACTCTCCATCCTTCTTCAACAGGAATGGAAATCTGGCAGGGCTGCCGAAGGATAAACAGGACCAATCAATCGTAAATAGAACAATTCAGGTAAAAAACATCCAAAACATAGTAATAAACCCTAGTAATATCCAAAATACCTCTACACTGGCCTACAATCATATCCGGAAGTCAATAGGATTAAAACAGTAAACGTGCAATACACCCTGAAAGGGTATTGGTGGATTTTTCAAATAATACTCAAAGAAATCATACAGAAAGGCACAAACCACCTACCATTGTGTTAAAATATCAATATACTAGAGTGTTGAATCATGAATCTCCTTGGAACGTTATATATATACTGAAACATCCATAACGTTCAACCCATGATAACATGGAATAAATAGTAATTAGAAAACAAGGATCAAGAAGATGAGAGAACTCATCGATGTGGTTCCAACGTAATCAACAGTGTCCAAATCGTAGGTTGGATGGAAGCTCAGGGGCTCAGAGAGAAGTCACGGTCATACAAGTTCTCTCGGATGAAGACGACATAGAAGAAGTTTGTTCTGCCCATCAGACGCGACCCCAATGAATTTAATGGAAAACAATGGATGGAATATACTTTTAGAGTACACAATGTGTACTTTTTGATTCCTTACTATGCATTAGGTAGCCTCCAAGTCAATATCACACGACCGTGTGTGTGGCTACTACACAACCAGCACGTGGACAATTGTTACATGGAAGTACATGGCGTGTACTCATGAAGTTCACAGCCTATACACATAATGTACATGACTTGTACTTTGAAAATTTCCATAATTTCTTCTTTTTTTGAAAAACAGCAGGAAAAGGAAAAACATATCTGAAAATAAGGTCCGAATTCTTAAAAACTTATCCCATGAAATAAATCCTCCCTAAATTTCCCTTGCATGGATAAGAAGAAGAATCATTGAACAATTCTGTCCACTATGCTCGTACATCGGCCTCCCTTTCCAAAGTCTCGTCATGTGCACTCTTGTGCTTCCATAGCAATCATACCAGAGAAACACACCTGCCATGGAGAACCCTTATACTAGGATCCACAATCTGGGTATGATGCACTTTAAAAGAATCATCCACTTAGAGCTCAACCTCCTTTGGTATAAGGACATGAGATAGGTCTGAAAAGTAATGTTGAAGCTAACAAACTTGGAAGACTTCATGCATAGATCAGTGCATCTAAGGAAGTTGCAACTGATAGGCAACCAACCCAACTCTTTCCAAAACCTCTTACGGCCCAACGTTCCACGACAAATGCTTACCCTGTCTCCTAATCTTCTTGTGTCCCAACCTCGGTGGGACACATAGGATAACCTGATCCCTGACCTCAAACTCCAAAGGTTGTCTCCGCTGATCAACATAATACTTATGTCAATACTGTGTAGTATCCATCCTCTTTCAAATCAACTATATCTACTATGTGGTCTCCTGAACAAGATGAGGTCCCTAAAATGCTGCCTCTCCTTCTTCCATCCTTCAAAAGGTTGATCGGCATTGCCTACCATACAAATCATAATAAGGTTCCATATGAATAGTTTATTGAAAAATATTTTTTTAGGAAAACTCCACAATATGTATATACGTATTCGAAGACCCTCCAAAATCTAGAATGCATGCTGGGAGCACATCCTCAAGCACCGAAATCGTATGCTCGGACTGGCCATCTGTCTGGGGATGCTATGTTGTACTCATAAGTACCTGTGTACCCAAATCTTTCTGAATCACCTTTTAGGACTGAGAAGTAAGACGTGCATCCCTTTTGATATAATGGAGTGTGTAACTTCATGTAGATGTACAATATCTCGGTTGTGCAACCATCCCAGCTCAATGACACTGAAGGTCTCCTTGATCAGAATTAAGTGAGAAACCCTCGTGAGTCTATCAATGACAACCCAAACTGTGTCATTCCCTCGAGTAGACCTTAGAAAACCGGTAACGGAGTCTATAACGACATCATTCCACTTCCACCCGAGAATGGGTAACTAATGTAAAAGCCTTACTGGATGATGATGCTATGCCTTCACCAGCTGACAAGTGGAACACCTCATGAAGAAACTAGAAATGCCCATCTTCATACCATTCCATCAATACTGACAGTGTTGATCAAGATACATCTTGTTGATGCCCGGATGAACTTCCCAAACTGAGGAATGAAAATCATGAATCAGCTTTTCGTGTATGTCTGTGGTCACCCATACACATCCCTGAAATGCAATATCTAATCCTCGCCTATGGTCCATCCAGGAATAGGGTACTCTCCTTACATGCTTTTCCTTAGGAGTAAGCCTTTAGAACCTGATATCTTCCTCATTTGAACTTGATTCATAAGAGTAGAGGTAAAAGATATGAAATAATGAAACGTCTTCCTCTTATTATAATGCACCACCAAATGCATCAATATGAATAGAGCCATAATCTGCCACTAACAGGCGGCCTCCTAAACTGCCTATATCTAAGTCCTCCTACTCAACACATCAGCCTCTATGTTGCCTTTCCCAGGAATATAGACATGCTCCAAGTCAAAGGAATATAGGTACTCAACTCACCTGTGCTGTCTCAAATTCAGATCACGCTAAGTGAATATGTAGTTGAGAATCTATTGGTTGGTGAAAACCACAATGTTCTCTCACAGTAAGTAATGTCTCCAATAGAGTAGGTCATGAACAACATCTGCCAACTCCAGATCGTGTGTCAGGTAATTACTCTCATGCGACGTCAATAGTCAAGACTCTTACGCAATCACTCCATCTCCATGCATAAGAACAACTCAAAGGTCGATAACTGATGCATCATAGTAAATATTATAGCTCTTTCCCAGATTTTCCAAGAATAGTCTCAGTGCTAAAGTTGTCCTCCCTTTCAGCTTCTGAGAGGCCAAATCACATGATTCTGACCATAAAAACATTAGCCCCTTTTTTTTCAGACCTATCAGTGGTGCTGCTAAGTGTGAAAATATCTGTATGAAACATTTTTAGTATCTAGTCATCCTTAGAAAATACTTCACTTCAAAGATGTTGTTCAGATGCTCCCACGAAACTAAAGCTGTCACTTTCTCTGGGCCTACTAATACTCTTGTATCTTTGATAACATGACCCAATAAGTAAATCATATACATTAAAAAGTGGCACTTCGAGAGAATAGCATATAACTAATGGTCCCTCAGTGTACTCGAAATGATCTCATGATCGGTATCATGGTCATGTCGAGTGTGAGAGTACACCAAGATATCGTCCACAAAGACCACCATGAAATAATCCATGTATGGATGGAAGACTTGGTTCATCAGTTCCATGAAGAATGATGGCGCGTTCGTGAGACCGAACATCATAACCAAGTATTCGTATAGACCATATCTCCTCTTTAAGGTTGTATGAGGTATATTTGATGGTCTAACATGCATCTTATGATAATCAGATCTCATGTCAATCTTTGAGAACACCTGGACTCCTTAAATCTGATCAAAGAGATCATCAATCCTCGCCATGGGATATCAGTACTTAACTATCTACTGGTGCAGCTTCTGATAGTCCACACAAAGCCTGAGGTTAGCTTCTGTCTTCTTTGCAAACAATACAGGTGATCTGTAAGGAGATGTATTGGGTCATATGAAACCCTTTGAATGAAAATCCTCCAACTTCTTCATGATCTCTTTCAACATAGGTTTAGCCATCCTATAAAAAAAAATGGACACTGGTGCCCCTCCTGGATCAAGGTCAATTGAGAAGTCTACCTCATGTTCCAGAGGAAAACCTAAAATGTCCCCTGGAAAGACATCTCTGAAACGATCCACCACTGGAGGAATGTCTAACTATGAACTCCCCTTGTCATCCAGATAAAGACTATAAATCTGTGTTATAACTCCTCCCAACCCATGATGCTCTGGATCCGCTCTGCTCGCATGGACATCCAACTCGCCCCCATAAAGAAAGTATCCACCCTCTAGTGATATTAAACTCACCCTCCATTGATAACAGTCAATGGCTTCCTGGAATGAAACAAACTGGTCCATACTGAGAATGAAATCATAGTTTGTCATCTCTAGGATATAGAGGTCCCATAAGATGTGACATCCACCAACCTTTAGAGGGAACTCATTGAAATTTCATACACTAGCAATTATAGTCCCTAGCCGAGTGTCTAGGGTCAAGATATCAGTAAAAGAAAAGATGTAGAGACCAAGGATCTGCACGATAGCAACATATATAAAGCTATGGGAAGCCCCTGTAACAAAAAGATAAGTTGCTAAGAATGAGGCTAATAATATCGTAACTCGAACAGTAGAAGGTCAGAGATCCTGCTCTCAATGTGTCTGCTCCAATACAAAATAATGGCATGTACAATGGCCATTAGACCCTGCCTGACAACTCTGAGCTGATCCACCGGGTTTTCGCTGAAAATTGGGTGAATGGCTGCCATATCCACGCCCTCCACCTCAGTATGAATGGCTAGAAGAACAACAGTTCCCATACTGGTGAGAAACTGGTGGCATTGATCATGACGAGGAATCATAGATGAACCCCTGTCACTAGATGCTGGAGAGAAGAACTGACAAAATTAGTTAAGGTAACCCATTTTGCTGCAATATCAACACTTCATTGGGTCACTCGAGAAACATGGCCTCGTATGCCCACTTCTCCCACACTGGTATCACACCACATGGAAACAAGGAGATGCATCCCACCTACTCTGATCTCCTCGTGCAGCCTCCCTATAGCTCTTCCTGAAATAATCTGGTGGAGCACTAACCCTAGATGCAGAACTACCCGAGATCACAACTCCCGATTCCCTTAGATTGTTCTTAGTGATCAGTGCCTGGTTGATGATAGAAGATATCGAAGTCGAACTGAAGATGTTCAACTGCAACAAGATGTCGTCCCTTTGAACATCCTAAAACTTTCATGCAAGGAACAACACATCACCTCCTGGGATAGGCATGAAATGCCACAACTCCATGAAGCAAAATGAATTCTCTATAACAGAAATATTTCCCTACTCTAGACTCATAAACCCCTGATCTCGATAGGCACTCAAGGTCTCCAGATAGAATTAATCATATAAGATGCACTAAAACAAATCCCAATCCATATTCAGCTTGGGTCCCGGTTGTGAGATCACATCTCACCACCTCTTGGAGGAGTCTCGGAGAATATACATAGAAAGCTTCATCCTATTCCCTTGAGGTATATCCAAATGCATGAAAATCATCTACGTAGCATCTAGCCATGACTCACCATCCTGGGGTCCTCCATTCCTTGAGAATGTTGGAGCAAGTTTTGGCTAGAATACCTGCGTAAAATCATCCATCGACGGGGCAGGAGGATGCACTCCCTATAGCTCTACATCATCCTTAGAAATCTCTCTTTTAAGTGTGCATTAAAATCTATGTCAGGTACAAAGGATGGTGCTAAGGCTGGCTCAATGGGACGATCTACATGTAGTCCCTGATCGGCCTTGTTCGGTGTCTGATCACCGTCTGGAAATTAGTGCACAACTGGAGGACGTCTCGGTGGCATGACTCTACAAGGTCAAACACGCACCATATATTATGATTATCAGTGACTAAAAACAAGGTGTGTAATAAGAGAACTGGAGAATGAAATCACTCATATTTCACAAAACATGACTACACGATGTGTACATTTCATAAACAATGTGTTCCCTGAAGTCATTTACATGGGCGTGTACTCATGCCTATGTTGGTCGTGTAACACACCAAAAACACTATGTCTTGCATTTACATATAGAACACAACGTTTAAATAAGAAAACAGTTTCTTCCCAAATAGATGAACATGTGGTGTGTACATAACACTACACGACATTTATTCTGTGTTTTTCAAGACAGTATGCCTTAGAAAGAACACTGGAACCCTGAACACACTAAAACGAGCATTGAAAGTGCCAAATTTTGATCCTTAAGGGACCATACTCCATGAGAATCAATGTTTGGCATCTTATACACATTATAGAATGGAAAACAAAGTAATTATCAACCAATGTCTAGTCAATGAGGGCCCATAAAACCCCAGGAACCAATGCATGGCATTCATTCAAGAACATATCAACCCAAACAATACCCTATCAAACAGAAGATATTTCTATCAAGGTAACTATCAAAACAACATGAATATTTAACACATCATCTATCACAATAACATGAAATCACTAATTCATCCAAAATGGCATAGAAAATATGCATTGCATGTGATTTCTAGCAAGTGCCTATATGATGCATGAGATGCAATACCCTAATCTCATCAGGTTGCAATAGAAATAGAACATCAATTACATCAACAATAACAGCACAAATCATGTGTATCACTAAATGTGAAATCAGAACAATTATAATAATTTAAAAACCAAAAAATTGAAATTAACGAGGTAGATTGGATTTTCCCTGTACACGAGTTAGCTATTCCTAGGAACATTTTATTTCCAAGTACCAATTCCATCCTATCCCTGGCTAAAGCCTCCAAACAGAAAATCAAGAGAAAAGAAATCATCTGATGCCACTGTGTAACATCCCGATTCTGGAAGCCACCTAGAGGTTCCCTGTAACCAATTGGCCACATGGCCTCAATCCCATTTCCATGAATGCTAGAGGATGTAGACTAGTAGTGAGGGCCATGGTTGTGATATTGGGAAACTATACCCTCATTGGCATAGTACACAACGAATGTATTATACACATACAATAGCGAAAGCAGTAAATATCCAACAACAGTAAACAGTGGAAGGTTGAATGAATAATCAACTAGATCATATATATATATATATATATGAAATGATGCGTGAAACCTATGTATAGTAAAGTATCCAAACATGTAAAAATGATGGAAATACAAACATTTCTAAACCGAAGTATATAATAAAGATAAACAGTCCTCCCCAACACATAATATAGCATGGTCCCATGCTCTCCAGCTCCACAGCAAGTTAAGAACCTAAAGTAGAAGGTTGCAATCCCCTATCTGTACCTGCAACAAAAAAATCTGTTTGGGCCCAACAGCATGGCCCAAATATGGTGTGAGACTAAATCTCAGTAGGTAACAACCTAAAGATCTATTCCTAATAGTCAGTTAGTATATGATAGGTAAAAGTAATTTAAATAGTAAACAATAATAATGACAATACTCAGCAGTAAAAAATACAAAGATGAATATCAATAAATATGGAAGAAAATAGCTAGACCACAAAAAGGTAACCCTCTTAAAAGTACTCATATCAATTCCCTCCAGTCCTACCTAAAAAGTACAAGAAACCCTCTAGGTAGCACACTCGGTCAAACCCCTATGATTCTTTATATGAATTTAATAAGACTCTCTGAGGAAGTGGTCATAGTATATCCCCTTATAGTCAAAGGTAAAGAAAGACTCTCTGAGGAAGCTCACACGATCCATTCCACGTATAGTATATTGTAGTCAAGGACTCTCTAAGGAAGTTTACAAATCGATTCCCCTTATAGCCCCAAAGTCTATGACTCTTTGAGGAATCTCACTCGGTCAATTCCCCTTATATCTCAGGTCATTCATAGACTCTCTGAGGAAGCGCTCACCGTCTATTCCCATTATATTCTAAATAGATTGGAATTAAAATCAAAGAATTTCTAAGGATGCTCACTTAGTCAATCCCTTTATAGTCTGAAGTAGTCAAGGTCTCTCTGAGTGAAATCACTCGGTCAATTCCCTTTATCACCCAAAGTGGTTCTAGGTTCTCTGAGGATCCTCACTCGGTCAATCCCCTTATATCCAAAACATCTCAAAGACTCTCTGAGGAAGCTCACCTGGTCAATTCCCCCTATACTCTAATACACCACGTTTTCACGGCCCAATGTATGTCAATGAGAATATTAGTGTATTACAGACAATGTAAACCTATATAACTACATGGATAAACATTATACAGCATACCAAGCATGTCTGAATACAACTCTCCATCCTACACAACAGGCACGGAAAACAGGCATGGAAGAAAAAGGCTAAATAGGACCAAAGGGTCTTATACAGAACAATGAAAGGGAAAAACAAATCCAAATCATTTCAATAAACCCTATTCATATCCAAATTACATCTACACAGGGCAACAAGAATGATAGGAATGGTAAACACGCAATACCCCATTCAAGGGTTTTGGTGGAATTTTCACATAATAATCAAATAATTCAAACAGAAAGGCACAAAACCCCTACCTCGGGGTTGAGAGATCAATATAATTTATCCATGAAGCTTTAATCTCCTTGGAACATCGTAGATCTAAGAAAACGTCCAAAAATATCAACCCATTATAATTTGGAAAAGAAGATGAATTGGAATACACAGCTCAACCTAAAGAGAGAACTCGCCGATGTGATTCCAATGCGATCAACGGTGTTCGAATCGAAGGTCGGATAGAGGCTCGAGGGCATAGAGAGAACTCATGGTCGTATGGGTTCTCTTAGATGAAGACAACTTAGAAGAAGGTTGTTCTGTCCATTAAATTTGACCTCGATGCGTTTAATGAAAAAAATACATGGTGTGTACATTGGGAGAACACTGCATGTAATTGTTGTTTCCATAATCTGCATTAGGCAGGCTCCAAGTCAGTCCCACACGACCGTGTGTGTCGCTACTACACCGCCAGTACACAACCTGTTGCGGCAAGGAAGTACACGACGTGTACTCATAAATTAAAAGTTTTTAACTTAAACAATTTTAGGAAAATTCATCTTTTTCAAAAAAACGGATAGAAAATGAGAAAATACCTAAAATGAAGTACACGGTTCATCCAAACTTCTCCCCTTAATGAAAATCATCCATAAATTTCGCTATCACGGCGAAGAAAAAGTGTAACGACCCAAAGTTTCATTAATGGAAAATCCCTCTTGATCCAGTTAAATGTTTCTTTATGAAATTTTTTATAAAATGTCAACTTCTTTAGTTTTACGTTAAGATTTGTGACCGTTATTTTTATAGCCGCTGAACAGTGATCATTTGAGTAGTATAAATATAAGGCTTTAACGAACCCATTTCTACTCAGAAAAAGGAATCGATGGCCTCATCCAGTATAATTGCCCCTAACGAAGCCCATTTATCGGAGATCAGAAAAGAGGTGGCATCTTTGGGATTCGCCCATGACCAAGCCCAAGCTGAGATTCATTATGTCAAGCTTGAATGGGACCGTCTACGGGAAAAGTGGAAGTTGATAGATATTACCACTCGAGCGATGTTATCCGAGCCACCCCAAGAGTCTGTCACCATCACACACCTTACCCTTAGGTCATATGTGGCTATTTTAAGGGGTTATGTAACAAATAAGTAGCACCATGTTCATGTACATTATTTTTGTATATAATAATGAATATAATTTCTAGTCATTTTTGATACATTGTAATTAGTTTTTAAAGTACAAATGGTGTTTTTTTATTATTTAATTAAGAATTATATTTTATTAAATTAAAGGATTTTTGAATTAAATAATATTTTAATAAAATATTATTATTAATATTAAATTAATTTTTATTAAATAAAAATGATCTTTTAATTTTATGAAATCAATTAAAATTTTTATTAAGGTTTGAAAGCCATTTCTGTCAAAAGCCGTGAATTTTTTATAAATTTCGATTTTTATTTTAAAAGTGAAAATTCACATATTTAGAAAATTA
This sequence comes from Viscum album, assembly GCA_963277665.1. Classification (NCBI taxonomy): domain Eukaryota; kingdom Viridiplantae; phylum Streptophyta; class Magnoliopsida; order Santalales; family Viscaceae; genus Viscum; species Viscum album. The sequence goes on from OY728138.1 coordinate 838,562,988, forward strand.
TTTAGATAAAATAAATATTATTTTTGGAATCAGGACATCGAATTTATCAAATGGTGAATTTTTCATAATTTTCTGAGACAGTCAAATTTTTGGGTAAAAATTAAATACCATTTAAATATATAATGTGTTTTATGACATCATAACGACCCAGTGGTGATGTAATAAAATACCATAATACTTATTTTCGGCCAATATGTGTTTTATCATTATAATAATGAGGTTTTGGGTTTGTTTGACTTACTTTTCAAATCATTAATGGAGCCCTCAAGACTTATTCAACACTTTGCCTTTTTAAATTAATTTCCATGGGAGTGTGACTCACCTCCACATAAGCAAACCTAATTTTTTAATACGTTCGGACCTTGGGCTTTTAAAATACTGTTTTCCTCTTTCTTTTTCCAGAAACCATGGGCAAATTCCATGGGATGGTTTGTGGTTTGGAATATTTTAATATAAGGGGTCCCAAACCTAAATAATAAAGAATTCCTTCACCTTTCCTATATAAACCCACCCAAGCTCCCACTTCCTCCTCACTCAAACCCTTGGAGTTCGTCCAACCTCTGCCCTACTCTCTCTAGAATCCTCTCAAGGTACCCCGAGCACCCAAGAAGCCTCTCACAAGCCTCTCTCTAGCTTTTGGAAGCACACTTCCATGTAAGGGTTTTTTCGTCCTTTCTCATTTTTGTCAATTTTCATTAAGTTGAATTGCCCTTTTAATTTCAATTATGAATGTTGGGGTATGGTTTCGCACCTCCCCCATACTGCCCTCTTATTGTTTGAATGATGGGAGACCCCTTTCTCTCTCATTAAATGCCTCCCATGTACACCAGTTACTATGCCGAAATTCCGAAAGGAACTTTTTTCCTCTCTTTTATATTCAACCAATACTTTTGTATTATGAATCTAAATTCCTTTTCAATTGTTGGGACATGTATATATATGACCTAATTACTGTCCATTACATGTAAATATGATGAGGAACCCCTTTCTCTCTCATCAACCATTTTTATGAATTCTTATGTCACGCCGTTACGCTGCCGAAATCACACCGATTTTCTAAGCCAATATCATTGTGTAGTGAATACCATGCCCATTTCTCCATCAAGGGTATTCACCTTTATGCACATTTACATATTTATTATAATGTTTCATGTATGAATTACACATTCCATTATCGTGTAATAAATGATTATGTTTTATGAATCCATGTTTTATGATTCATGTGACACACTTATGCATGAAATGAAATGTTTAAGAAGGGTGCGCCCTTATAGTGCTCCAATGCATTGGGTAAAGTATAGTATCATGATACTTCATGTGCAATGAGTGTTGAGTCATTTTAATTCAAGTGCAACGAGGGTTTACTCGTGCCTCAAGTGTAAGGAGGGTTTACTCATGCTCCATGTGCAATGATCCTTGGCTCATGCTAATTCAATGTTAAGTGTTGTTGCCACATTTCCATGTTATGATTATCATGCTTTATCATGACATTATGTTCATGTTATTATTATGATCTATTGATATTTCTATTTCCTAAAATGTATTGAACTCCTCCTGTTATTCATTGTGTACTCCCTTACTAGGATTTATAGCTCACCCTTTTCATATGCATGTCCTCAGGTTATCCCATGTAATGCTAAGTGCGAAGGAATGTAGTGGTCATGTAAAGGAAGTTTTCAATAAAGATGTTGTATTTCAAGTTTAATGTTTTTATTTAATGATCCTATGCCCCAATGACACTAAACCTCTCGATTTTCTTTGTTGTATCAAGTGATGTTATATGTAATAAAGCATGTTTAAGTTGTAATACAAAGCAGGGTTGTCATAGTTGGTATCAAAGGATATGTTTAGTTATTTTTGGGATTAGGAAACCCTTATAAAGCCTTAGATACAAGACTAAGTATAATAAAAACATCCCTAAGTTTTGGTAAATACTAAGTAAGTGGTTTATCAAACAAATACATCTATGTCTGGATACGAGCAGGTAGAGGCGGCTCTGGCACAGATGTATCCTAGGGGTAAAACCCAAAAACACCGCTTTGATCTAGGATCTAACGGGAACTGGTGCACGACAACGGGCCTTGTTTCACTCTTGGTTACGACACTCCCGAGGGATATGTTTTGATAAATTCACAATCTATGTATGAACCCTTATTAAGGGAAAAATGCCCCTAAGAATATATGTTATAAGGAAGATCATTAAAATCCTGGACTGAATCCTATAGACTCATGAGTTAAAGAGATTAAAGTTTATTTATAAGTCATAAACATTTGTCTTTGGATTACCCTTTATTTGTTACCCCTAACTTTCCTTTTATTCCATCCAATGGCCGGTAATAGGAGAACTCGGGCTAACAACCGTTGTGAAGATCAGTGTGATGATTGTAATAATGAGATGCCAAATCCAATCGGAGCGGGAATCACGAACTTTGTCACGCTTCTATCTTAGCTAACTCAAGTTTTGAATTGAATCACGGGTCAAGAGGAACGTTCAAACCCCCCACCCAAATAAAGAACAAGTCACAACCGAGAGCTTCATGAGACAAAGGCCTCCTAATTTTAGTGGATCATCTGATCCCACGATCGCTGAGCAATGGATCAACTCCATTGAAAAGATCTTCTCAATCCATCAATTTTCTGAACAAAAGAAGGTTCTCCTGGCGTCTTATCGTATGGAGGGTGAAGCTGATCAATGGTGGACGTTGATCAAAAATATGAAGCCTGAGGAGGAGATCAGGTCTTTGGAATGGAAGGAATTCCGGAAGATGTTTTTCGATAAATATTTTCTACGCACACTCCGTCTTAAGATGGGAAGGGACTTCCTTTCCCTCAAGCAGAAAGATGAAGAATCTGTGGGAGCGTACGAGGAAAACTTCACAAGGGTTGCACGATACACTTTCGGCTTTTTCGTTACCCCCGAATGCATGGTTGACCGCTTCTTTGGTGGGCTGAAGCCTAGCTTTTGGAAAGAATTAGTGATCCGTGACTTCGATAGCTATGAAGAAGTTGTCCGATGTGCCCTCAATGTTGAAATGGAGATCGCAGAATCACAGAGGTATCATGGGGACAAGAAGAGTAAAGTGGACTTCAATGCTAGTGGTCCGATGGATAAATCCAACGATGCTAAGAAGTTACAGCACCCCACTTGCCAAAAGTGTGGAAAGAAGCACCCTGGAAATTTCCTTAGGGGGACACGAAAATGCATCAGGTGTGGAAGAGAAGGGCACCTAGCTGTTAACTGTCAGCAAGAAGGACCCACAGTTGTGACAGAGGAGAGGAATGATCCGTTCGAACCTCAACGCGTTGTTCAATGCTACAAATTCATAGAACCGGGTCATTTTTCAAATCAGTGCCCTAATCTAAGGGTTATCAGAGGCAACCAGCAACCTCCAAGACAGCAAGGAAGAACTTTTTCCATCACTTCTGCCGAAGTGAACCCCGACAACGAAGTGTTGACAGGTAAGCTAGTTATTCATTCAAGAATAGCGAACATACTTTTTGATTCAGGTTCTACACATTAATTTATATCTCAAAAGTTTATTAGAACAATCCCTACACCACCACAAATCATGGAAGTAAAGATGTTGGTGAGTATGGAAAATGGGGCAATCATTGCATCCCATGAGTATAAGTCCTCCCCTGTTATAATCTGTGGATTTCATTTCCCGGAGAACCTCATCATACACTCTTTGGTGGAATTTGATGCAATTATTGGCATGGATTGGCTTTCCTTATATAGAGCCAACATAAATTTTCGGGATTGGGAAATCACACTCCATATGGAGAATCGACCCCCGATTCTTTACAAGTGTCAGGAGGAAGATTAATCTCTTTTAGCTCCATCATCTCATGCATTGATATTAATAACTTATGAGGACGCATATCTGGCTTAGATGATTGAGTCCAAGGAAGAAACCACCCATGAAGAAATGACTATTGTGAGGGAATTCACTGAAGTATTTCCCGAGGAACTTCCTGTTCTTCCTCCAAGAAGAGATGTTGAGATCTCAATTGAACTTATACCTGGGGCGCTACCAATATCCAAGACTCCATATAGAATGGATGTTGTTGAGCTTGAAGAGCTGAAGAAACAACTACAGGAGAATCTGGGTAAAGGGTTTATACGCCCAAGAGCATCACCATGGGGTGCACCAGTCCTCTTCGTCAAGAAGAAGGATGGGTCAATGCGGCTTTGCATCGATTATCGTGAACTGTACAAAAATCACGATAAAGAACAAGTATCCTCTCCCAAGAATCGATGACTTTTTTGATCAACTGCATGGAGCACAATACCTCTCCAATGTGGACTTTCAGTCAGGATATTATCAAGTAAGGGTGAAGAAAGAAGATATCCCCAAGACTACTTTTCGTACAAGGTACGAGCACTATGAATTCATAGTAATTCCTTTCGGACTCACCAATGCTCCAGAAATATTCATGGACTTGATGAATAGAGTATTTAGTGATTACCTAGACAAATTTGTGGTGGTCTTCAAAGATGATATTCTAATATACTCCAAAACCAAGGAGGACCATGAGGAGCATTTAAGAACTGTACTGGAGACTTTGTGCAAGGACAAGTTCTATGCCATGTATAGCAAGTGTGAGTTCTGGTTGAAGGAGGTGTCACTCTTGGGCCATATCATCCCAAGCAAAGGGATATCAGTGGACCCCTCCAAAACAGATGCAATTGAGGGATGGACGAGGCCAACATCGGTAACTGATATCCATAGCTTCTTGGGGTTAGCTGGATATTATCGACGATTTGTGAGAAATTTCTCAGGATTGTCCAACCCTCTTACCAAGATAACTCAAAAGGGAGTAAAGTTTTCTTGGAGTGATGAATGTGAAGAAAGCATCAAGGAGTTAACAAGGAGGCTTATCACTTCACTCGTGCTCACATTACCCACAAGTGGGGAGCTTTTTGTGGTATTCAGTGATGCTTCGAAGAAGGGCTTAGGATGTGTGCTGATGCAGAATGATAAAGTGATATCCTATGCCTCAAGGTAGTTGAAAATCCATGAGTGAAACTATCCAACGCATGATCTGGAGTTGGCGGCGGTGATATTTGCCTTGAAAATCTGGCGGCATTATCTCTATGGAGAGAAATATGAGATATATACTGACCCCAAGAGTCTTTAATAAATATTCACACAGAAAGAGATTAATATGCACTAGAGAAGATGGATAGAGCTCATCAAGATTTATGACTTTTCAATACATTACCACCCTAGGAAAGAGAACAAGGTGGATGATTCCCTTAGTAGAAAGGATCTATCGATTCTATCATTGATGAAAATTGAGAAGGATCCAATCTTCTTCGACTTAATGAAGATGGATGTGGGAATCATAAAGAAGGGAACATCATCAATCCTTTCACAAATTATTGCTCAACCATCTCTTTTGGAAAGTTTAAATGATGCTCAAAAGGATGATGTGGGAATCCAAGAAAAATTGGAAGCTATCAAAAAGGGAAAATCCTCAGAGTTTAATGTTAATGAAGAAGGAATTGTGCAGTTTGGGAAAAGACTATGTGTTCCATTATGTTCGGAGCTGAAGAAGGAACTTTTGGATGATGCACATAGTTAAAATTTATCTATTCACCCAGGGAGCACAAAGATGTATCGAGATCTCCGAGAAAACTTTTGGTGGGATACTATGAAGAAGGAGATCGCTGAATATACATCAAAGTTCCTGGTGTGTCAGCAAGTGAACGCAGAGAGGCAGAGGTATAAGGGGATGATGCAACCATTGCCCATACCAGAATGGAAATGGGAGAATATCACCATGGACTTTGTCACTGGACTTCCAAGGACATCCAAAGGCAACAATGCAATCTGGGTTGTTGTGGATTGTCTTACAAAGACTGCACACTTCATTGATATTAGAGAGGATTTCTCTTTGGATCAACTGGCACAGATATATATCAGGGATGTGGTACGGTTTCATGGAGTACCACTATCTATTGTTTCTGACCTAGATCCACGATTCACCTCTACATTTTGTAAGAGTCTTCAACAAACTCTGAATACTGAACTGAACTTCAGTAGGACCTATCATCCTCAAACTGATGGCCAATCTGAGCGGACTATCCAAATACTTGAGTATATGTTGAGAGTGTGCTCAATGGACTTTAAAGTAGGATGTGATCAGCATCTTCCTATGGTTGAGTTCTCTTATAATAATAGTTTCCACTCGAGCATCCAAATGGAACCATATGAAGCCATGTATGGGAAAAGGTGTAGAACACTGGCATGTTGGGATGTGGTCGGTGAACATAAGTTGCTTGGATAAGAAATGGTCGAAGAAATGGTGGAGAAGGTGAAAACCATTCAGCAGCATATCAAGGCATCCCAATGTCGACAGAAGAGTTATGCAGATAATCGTCCACGAGACCGTGAGTTTAAAGTCGGAGACATGGTGTTTTTATGCATATCTCCGTCGAAGAAGGTCATGAGGTTTGGAAAGAAAGGGAAGTTAAGTCCAAGGTACATCGGCCCCTTCGAAATTCTTGATCGGGTTGGGGTTGTGGCCTATCGACTAACACTTCCACCTACTATGGCCAAGGTGCATGATGTCTTTCATGTATCCCACTTAAGGAAGTACATACCGGACCCTTCACATGTACTCTCTTCCTAGGTGGTACAATTGGAAGATGATCTTTCTTATGAGGAGCAACCAGTGAAGATCTTAGATCGTAGAGAAAAATTTCTACGAAATAAGACAATGCCCCTCGTCAAGGTGTTGTGGAGAAACCACAAGTTTGAAGAAGCAACTTGGCAGTCGGAGGATATGTTGAAGCTGAGTTACCCACATTTGTTTTAGTGTGGGAAAAGAAAAATTTCAAGGGAAAAATTTCTTAAGGGGGGAATATTATAACGACCCAAAATTTCATTAATGGATAATCCCTCTTTATCCAGTTAAATGTTTCTTTTTGAAAAATGTTTTAATAAGATGTCAACTTCTTTAGTTTTACGTTAAGATTTGTGATCATTAATTTTATAGTCGTTGAACAGTAATCTTCTGAGTAGTATAAATATAACACTTTAACGAACCCATTTCTACTCAGACAAAGGAAGTGATGGCATCATCCAGTAGAATTTCCCCTTACGAAGCCCATTTGTCGGAGCTCGGGAAAGTGGTGGCATCTTTGGGCTTCTCCCTTGACCAAGCCCAAGCTGAGCTTCATTATGTCAAGTTTGAATGGGACCGTCTACGGGAAAAGTGGAAGTTGATAGAGATTACCACTCGAGCGATGTTATCTGAGCCACCCCAAGAGTCTGTCACCATTGTACACCATACCCTTAGGTCTTATGTGGCTATTTTAAGGGGTTATGTAACAAATAAGTAGCACCATGTTCATGTACATTATTTTTGTATATAATAATGAATATAATTTCTAGTCATTTTAGATACATTGTAATTAGTTTTTAAAGTAAAAATGGAGTTTTTAGTTATTATTTAATTAAGAAATATATTTTATTAAAATAAAGGATTTTTGAATTAAATAAAATTTTAATAAAATATTATTATTAATATTAAATTATTTTTTGTTACATATAAATGATATTATAATTTTATGAATGCAATTATAATTTTTATTAAGGTTTGAAATCCATTTCTGTCAAAACCCGTGATTTTTTTTAAATGTCGGTTTTTATTTTAAAATTGAAAATTCAAATATTTAGAAATTTTTTTAAATAAAATAAATATTATTTTTGGAATCAGGATGTCGAAATTATCCAACGGTGAATTTTTCATTATTTTCTGAGACAATCAAATTTTTGGGTAAAAATTAAATACCATTTAAATATATAATGTGTTTTATGACATCATAATGACCCAATGGTGATGTAATAAAATACCATAATCCTTATGTTCTTCATATATGTGCTTTATCATTAAAATAACGAGGTTTTGGGGTTGTCTGACTTACTTTTCAAAGCATTAATGGAGCCCTAAAGACTTATTCAACAATTTTCCTTTTTAAATTACTTTCCATTGGAGTGTGACTCACCTCCACATAAGCAACCCTAATTTTTTAATAAGATAGGACCTTGGCCATGTAAAATATTTTTTTCCAATTTCCTTTTCCAGAAACCATGGGCAAATACCATGGGATGGTTTGTGGTTTGGATTATTTTAATATAAGGGGTCCCAATCCTAAATAATAAAGAATTCCCTCACCATTCCTATATAAACCCACCCAATCTCCCACTTCATCCTCACTCAAAGACCTTTGAGTTTGACCAACCTATACTCTACTCCCTCTAGAATCCTCTCAAGGTACCCCAAGCTCCCAAGAAGCCTCTCACAAGCCTCTCTCTTGCCTTTGGAAGCACACTTCCAAGTAAGGGTTTTTTCTTCCTTTCTCATTTTTGTCAATTTTCGTTAAGTGGTATTTCCCTTTTAATTTCAATTATGAATGTTGGGGTATGGTTTTTCACCTCCCCATACTGCCCCCTTATTGTTTGAAAGATGGGATACCCCTTTCTCTCTCATTAAATGCCTCCCATGTACACCCGTTACTATGCCGAAATTCCGAAAGGAACTTTTTTCTCCTCTTTTATATTCAAGCAATACTTTTGTATCATGAATCTAAATTCCATTTCAATTGTTGGGACATGTATCTATATGACCTCCTTACTTTCCATTACATGTAAATATGATGAGGAACCCCTTTCTCTCTCATCAACTATTTTTATGAATTCTTATGTCACGCTGTTATGCTGCCAAAATCACACCGATTTTCTAAGCCAATATCATTGTGTAGTGAATACCATGCCCATTTCTCCGTCAAGGGTATTCACCTTTATGCACATTTACTTATTGATTATAAAGTTTCATGTATGAATTCCACATTCCATTATCGTGGAATAAATTATTATGTTTTATGAATCCATGTTTTATGATCCATGTGGCATACTTATGCATGAAATGAAATGTTTAAGAAGGGTGCGCCCTTATAGAGCTCCAATGCATTGGGTAAAGTATAGTATCATGATACATCATGTGCAATGAGTGTTGACTCATGCTAATTCAATTGCAATGAGGTTTTTCTCATGCCTCAAATTCAATGAGGGTTTACTCATGCTCCATGTGCAATGAACCTTGGCTCATGCTAATTCAATGTAAAGTGTTGTTGCCACATTTCCATGTTATGATTATCATGCATTATCATGACTTTATGTTCATGTTACTCTTATGATCTATTGATATTACTATTTCCTAAAATTTATTGAACTCCTCATGTTATTCATTTTGTACTCCCTTACTGGTCTTTATAGCTCACCCTTTTCTTATGCATGTCATCAGGTTATCCCATGCAATGCTAAGTATGAAGGAATGTAGTGATAATGTAAAGGATGTTTTCAATAAAGATGTTGTATTTCAAGTTATAAGATTTTATGTAATGATCCTAAGCCCTAAAGACACTAATCCTCTCGATCTTCTTTGTTTTATCAAGTGAAGTTATATATAATAAATCATGGTTAAGTTGTAACAGAAATCAGGGTTGTCATAAAAAGATACCCCAAACAGTTATGGCCACTATGCTCGTACATCGGCCTATCTCTCCCATGTCTTGTTCTATACTCGCCCGTGATACCACAACACTCATACCGGAGGAACATAACCTCCAAGAATAAACCTTGTACTACGATCAACAATATTTATAGGATTCTCTTCAAAGGACGCATCCACTTCGAGCTCAACCTCCTCAGCCTGAAAGTCATGAGAAGGTTTTGAAAAGAAAAGTCGAAGATGAGAAACGTTAAAGACATTGTGCATAGACTGATACTTTTGAGGTAACTTCAATCGATAGGCAACCAGTCCAACAATTTCCAACAACTCAAACATCCCGACGTACCTTGGAGAATTCTTACCCTGTCTCCTAATACTCTTTTTTCCCAACCTCGGTGTGACATGCAGGAAAACTTGATCCCTAGCCTCATACTCCATATGTTGTCTCCACTGATCAACATAATACTTATTTCAAGATTGTGCAATATACATCCTCTTCTGAATCGACTCTATCTACTATGTGGTCTCCTGAACAAGACCTGGTCCTAGATAAGCTTCCCCTCCAACCTCCAGCCAACATAAGGGTGATCGGCATGGCGTACCGTACAAAGCCTCATAAGGTGACATCTGAATAGTTTCTTGAAAAATATTGTTGTAGGGAAATTACTCAATAGGTATAGGCTTCTCCCAAGAAAATCTAAAATGGAAAATGCATGCTTGGAGAATATTCTCAAGAACCTGAATAATATTCTCGGACTGGCTATATTTCTGGGGATGGTAAGCTGTACTCAAATGTACCTATGTATCCAAAGCCTTCTGAAGCCCCTGCTAGAACCGAGAAGTAAAACATACATCAATATCTGAAACAATGTAGTGTGGATGACTATTTAGACATACAATGTCTTTGATGTACAACCGTCCCAGCTCATCAACACTAATGGTTTCCTTGATCGAAAAGAAGTGAGAAACCTCCATGAGTCTTTCAATGACAAACCAAACTGCATAATTCCCTCGAGACGACCACAGAAAACATGTAATGAAGTCCATTGTGATGTCATCCAACTACCACTCAGGAATGGGTAACTGGTGTAAAATCCATGTTGGTTGCTGATGCACCACCCTCACTGGGTGACAAGTGGAATACCTAATGAAAAATCCTGAATGATCTCTCTTCATACCTAGCTACCAATACGAATGGTGTAGATCATGATACATCTTGGCGACGATTGGATGAACTACACAAACAGAAGAATGAAAATCCCACATCAACTCCTCTAATTTGTCTGATGGCGCCCATATGCATCCCTGGAAACATAAAATCTCATCCCTCCCTATGTTCCATCTAGGAATAGGGTCCTCTCCTAACATGATTTCCCTTAGGACTAGGCCTTAATATTCTGACTGCTGCCTCATTCGATCTAGATCCAAAAGAGTAGAGGTAACAACTACATAAGCAAGAAAATACTTCCCCTAATTGTCGTGGACCTCAAAATGTATCTCAGAGATCAAAAAATAAGCTTCCACTCACTTCTGGACTCATGAACATTATATATCTAAGTCCTCTTGCTCAACACATCAGCCACTACATTGTATTTCCCAGGGGTATAGGAAAGCTAAAAGTCAATGGAATGTAGGTACTCAACCCACCTACACTGTCACAAATTCATATCACACTGAGTGAAGATGTACATGAGAATCATGTGGTCTTTGAAGACCACAATGTCCTCTCCCAGAAGATAATGTCTCCAAAAGCATATGGCATTAACAATAGCTGCCAACTCCAGATCGTGCATCGGTTAATTCCTCTAATGTGGCCTCAACTGCTGAGACCCTAATTCAATGACTCCATCTCCCTGCATAAGAACATATCTGATCCCGATACCTAATGCATCAAATTAAATAGTATAGGTCTTTCCCGGTTTGGAAAAGTCTACAATAATTGTTGAATTCAACCTCCCATTCAGATCATGAAAGGCTGAATCACAAGATTCTGACCATAAGAACATCACCCCCTTCTTAGTCTGACCTATCAGTGGTGCTGCTATGTTTGAAAATTCCTGAATGAAACGTCTTTAGTATCCATCCAGGCCTAGAAAACTCGGCCCCTCAAAGACGTTCTTTGGATGCACCCAGGAAACTACATCTCTCACATTCTCTATGCCTATTAATAATTCTACCTCTGAGATAACATGACTCAAGAAGTGAATCAGATCCATCCAAAAGTGGAACATTGAGAGCATATCATATAACTGATGCTCCCTCAGTGTACTCAAAAAAATCTCAAGATGGTTAGCATGGTCATGTCTATTGTGAAAGTACAAAAATATACTATCCATGAAGACCACCACAAAAGAATACAAGTATGGATGGAACACTTGGTTCATTAGTTCCATGAAGACTGCGTGCACGTTCATGAGATCGGACGACATATCCATGTAATCTATAGATCATACCTTCTCTTGAAGGATGTAAGAGGTATATTTGATGGTATAACACTCATCTAATGAAAACCTGATCTCAGTTCAATCTTTGAGAACACTTGGGTTCCTCGAAGCTGATCAAAGAGATCATCAATCCTTGGCAAGGGATATCTGTTCTTAACCATCAATTGGTTCAACATCCAATAGTCCACAAAAAGCCTGAGGGTACCATCTTCCTTCTTCGCAAGTAGGGCAGGTGAACCCCAAAGAGAAGTACTGGGTTGGATGATGCCATTTGCCTGCAACTCCTCCAACTGCTTCTTGAGCTCCTGCAAATCAGGTGTATCCATCCTATAAGGAGGAATAGACACTGGTTCAGCTCTTGGCCCAAGCTCAATCGAGAAGTCAACCTCACACATGGATGAAAACTGGAAAAGGCCTCTTGAAAAACATCTATGGAATGATCCACCACTAGAGGAAAGTATAACTGTGAAGCCCCCTGGACATCTAGAAAAATACTAGCAATATGGGATGTAACTCCTCCAAAATTGAGATGCTCTTGACCTTCTCTGCTCTCCTAGACATCCCATGTGCCTCTATAAAGAAAGGATGAACCCTCTTGTGATATGAAACGGACCCTGTGATAATTATAGATGACGACCTCCTGGAATGGAACAAACCAGTCCATCTCGAGATTGACATCATAGCTTGTCATCTCTAGGACATAGAGGTATCATATGAAATGACATCCACCAACCTGTAGAGGGAACTCTCTGCACTAACATAAATTAGATGTTCTAGTCCCCAATAGAGTGTCTAGAATCTAGATATCAACAGAGGAAAAGATGCAGAGCCCAAGTCTCTCCATGACCGCAATAGATATAAATATATCGGAATCCCTTATATCAAAACGAGAAGATTCTAAGACTGAGGCTTCTAAGATCGTACCTCAAATGGTAGAAGGTCCGTACTCTTGCTCATGATGGGTCATCTCCACTATGAATGTTTGTCCTGTACTGCGGCCTTGTGACCCTTCCTGACCACTCTGAGCTGATCCTCCCAGATGCTGCTGAAAACCTGGTGACTGGATTTGATGGCCATGACCTCCAACTCATCTAGAATCGATAGAAGAACACCAGTTCCTAGACTAGTGAGAAAATTTTGGAACTTATCCGATACAAAGAGTCATAGAAGAATCTCTGTCACTAGCTGGTGGTTAGAAGAATTGGAAAAAGTGCTGAAGGTTACCCATCTTGGGGAAAGATCATAACATCACTTGGACTATCGAGAAACATGGCCTCGTATTCCCTCTTCTCCCACACTAGTATCACACCACCTAGATACTAGAAGATGCATCTAGAATGGTCTAATCTTCTCGTGCAGCCTCCCAACGGTGCATCCTGCTATGAGAAGGTGGAGCACTATCCCTGGATGCCGAACCACCCAGTCTCAATGCTCTAGAATTCCTCATATTGTGCATTGTGATCAGTGCATGGTTGATGATAGATGATATAGATGTCAACCTGAAGATGCTCACATGTGACTGGATGTCGTGCCTCAAACCATCCCCAAACCATCATGCACGGAACAACTCATCACCTCCTTTTATAGGCATGAAAAGTTTCAGCTCTGTGAACCGAGAGGAATAATTCATAAATGAAAGAGTACCCTACTCCTGAATCATAATTTCCCAGTCTATATCGGCCCTCATGGTCACCAGAAATATGTAATCATAAAAGATGTTAGGAAACTCATTTCAAGCCATATTTAGCTATCATCCCACCTTTGAGACCACATCCCACTACCTATTGGCGGCGTCTTAGAGCATATATGTAGCGAGCATCACCCTCTTCTCTGGAGGTATCTCCTGCTGCTCAAAAATTGTTATTGTAGCCTCTAGCCATGAATAAGTAGCCTGGGGTCCTCTATCCCATGCTACAGAAAGAACCGCGTCAAATCAGCCATTGACGGGGTATGAGGCGGCGCTCACGAAAAAGTATGTATCGTCCTCAGAAACCCATCCCTAGATTTTCTATCAATACCTATGTCAAGTACAACCACTAGGGCCAAAGCTGGTACAATGAAAGGATCTTCAGGTATTCCCTGATCAACCATATCCAGTGTCTGATCACCATCTGACAACTGGCGCACAACCAGAAAATGTCTCGGTGGCATGACACTACAAGGTCAAATGTAACATTAGATTATGATTATCTAGGACTGGAAACAAGGATTGTAAGAAGGGAACATGATAAATGAATAAATCATGTTTCACAAAACATGACTACACGACGTGTTCCCTGAAGTTATTTACATGGGCGTGTACTCCTGCCTAAGATGGTCGTGTAACAGCCCAAACACACGGCTTGTTGTCTTAACACATGGAATGTATTTTATTCCACATTCCCTACCCTAGACCCTCTACACGGTTAAGCCAGAAAGATCTCCAATGTCAAGACAACACGTCGTGAAAAATTACTACACAACGTGTACTAGACAATCTTCACCTCGCCCAGGTTGTTAGTGACATGGCCTAACCACAACTCACACTACACTGCAAGTTCTAGATGGACACAACAATTATGAGAATGGATAACACCAGCCTTTGTTTTTTGTTACATGGTCGGGTACCTGGGTCTGACTACACAGCGTGTTCACGATAGACATGACGTGTACGTGAAAGGGTAACACCCACCCGTGTTGTTCGTGACATGGCCAGGTACCGAGGAATGACTACATGATGTGTTTAAACGGATCACGGCATGTTTTAGACATGACTCGGCCAACCTATGTTGTTAGTGACATGGGTGGGCATGGGTTCGACACTACACAACATGTATGGATGATACAAGGCGTGTTCACTCCATATTTTCCATATCCTATGTCTATGCCCACACTTCCTATGACAGGATTAGAGACTTCACAACGTGTACATAAGAAAAATAGTTTCCTATCAAATAGAAGAACACACGGTGTGTACGTAACACTACACGTAATTTATTCTGGGTTTTACTGGACAATAATCCCTAGAAACTACTCCAGAACCTAGAAAACACTAAAACGAGCATTGAAAGATCCAAATATAGATCAGTGAGGGCCCATACTCCCCGCCAATAAATTTTTGTAATGTTATACACATTATAGAAAGGAAAAAATCAATGATACACCAAATTCCGGTTCATGAGGGGACATTACACCTTATGAACCATAGTTTTTCATTTATTAAACCAAATCTCTACACAACCAATACCCGATCAAATAGAAGGTATTTCTATATGGGAAACTATCACAACATCATGCATATTTTACACATCATCTATCACAATAACAAGAAATCACTTATGCATCATAGATAGCATGAAAATAATGCATGTTATGTGATTTCTAGAAAATTCCAATATGATGAATGACATGGTATACCCTCATCTCATGGGGTTTAAATAGAAGTAGAACATTATTAACATTGAAAATAACAACACAAATCATGTGTATAACTCAAGGTGAAATCAGATCAACTGTAATAATTGAAAACCAGAAAAATTGCAATTAACGAGGTAGATTGGCATTTCCATGTACATAGGTTAGATACTCCTTGGCACACCTGATTACTAAGTACCTATTCCATCTTATCCCTGGATAATTTATAAAAATAGTAAATCAAGAGAAATGAAATCCTTTGATACCACTTTGTAATGTCCTAGTTCCGAAGCCACCTAGAGGCACCCCATACCAGTTTTGTCACATGCCCTCAAGTGCATTTTCGTGAATACCAGAGGCTGATGACTAGCAACAAGGGCCTACAGTGTGACAGTGGGGAAAATATTCCCTCGTTGGAAGAGTACACAACATATGTAAACAAAACATACAATTTCAGATGTAGTAAATATCCAACAATAGTAATCAATAGAAGGCTGAAAGAATAAACAATTGGAGAACAAATATATATATATATATATATATATATGAAATTATGTGTGATACATATTTCTAGGAATAAATCCAAACAAGTCACAATTCTGTAAATACAATCATTATTAAACCAATGTACAATGGATAGATAAACAGCTTCTCTTCATCTCAAGCCATAGCTTGGTCAAATGGTCTCTCGCTCCACAACAAGTCATGTACTTAAAGTAGAAGGGTGATTTACCTTATCTATACCTATGACAATATAATCTATTTGGGCCCAAAAGCATGACCCATGAAGGGTGTGAGACTAAATCTTTGTAGGCAACCACCCAAAGATCTTCGCATAACAGTCCGGGAGTATATGACATGTAAAATTACAGTAAATAGTAAAAAGAAAATAGGACATTACTCAGTAGAAAACAATCCATATATCAATATCAAGAAACATTAAACAAAATAACTATACCACAAAAAAGGTAACCCTTTGGGATGTACTCATATCCATCCCCTCCAGTCCTACCTAAAAAGTACACGCAACCCTCAGGGAAGCACACATGGTCTAACCCCTCTGGTTATGTATAGGAATTTAATAAGAATCAATGAGGAAGCGGTCACAGTATATCCCCTTATAGTCAAAGGTAAAGGAAGTCTCATTAAGGAAGAGCACATAGTCCATTATCAATATAGTCTAGGTAATGCAAGACTCTTAGGGGAAGATCACACAGTCCATTCCCCATATAGTTTATGGTAGCCAAGGACACTCTTAAGAATCTCACCTGTCAGTTCACCTTATAATCCCAATGTCTACGACACACTGTGGAATCTAGCTCAGTCAAATCCCCTTATAGCCGAGGTCATTCATAAACTCTTTGGGGAATCACTCACCGTCAATTCCCCTTATAGTCTTAACTGTTTGGAATTATACTCAAAGACTCTCTGAGGATGCTCACTAGGTCAATCCCCTTATAGTCTAAAGCAATGAAGGACACTCTGAGGAAGCTCAATCGGCCAGTTTCCCTTATATCTCTAATTTCTCCAAGTCTCTCTAAGGATGCTCACTATATCAATCCTAGTTATATCCAAAATTTCTCAAAGACTCTATGAAGAAGCTCACCCAGTCAATTTGCCCTATAGTCTACTACAATAGGTTCCCACCACCCTGTCTAATTAAACGGGCATAGAAATGTAATCTATCAAACGTAAACCTATAGAACTACATGGATAAATAGTCTATAGCATAACAAGAATGTCAGAATACAATTTTCCATACTATAGAAACAAGCAAGGCAACCAATGCCTAAATAGGACCAAACAGTCGTAAACAGAACAATACATTGGAAAAACACATCCAAAGAATAGAAATCAACACTATTCATATCCAAATAACCTCTACACAGGCATACATGAATGGAATGAAGTAAACATGGGTAAAATAGAAAACACGCAATACCCCGTTCAATGTTATTGTTGTAATTTTCACATAATTGTCAAAGTCTTCAAATGCAATGACACAAACCACCTACCTCGGTGCCAGGATATCAATATACATGAACCTAAAATATTGAATCTCCTTGGAACATTGTAGATCTACGAAAATGTCCAAAACATTCAACCCACAACAACATGAAAAGAAGAGTAATTGGAAATCATGGCTCAAGAAGAAGTGGGAACTCACTGATGTGATTCCAACGCAATCACCAGTGTTTGAATCGGAGGTTGGATGGAGGATCAGGGTCACAGAGAGAAGTCACAGTCAAATGGGTTCACCTGGATAAATATGACCTAAAAGAAGGTTGTTCTATTCATCAGACCAGACCCCTGTGTGTTTAATGAAAAAAAAAACAAATTACACAGTGTGCACTTTTGGAGTACATGGTGTGTAATTTTTGTTTATATACTCTACATTATGCGGCCTCCAAATCACTCCCACACGGATATTTGTGTGACTACTACAAGGCCATCACACGGCCTGCTACAGCTTGTATGTACATGGAATGTACTGATAAAGTACATGGTGTGGACTTAGAAAATAATAGAAATTCATCTTTATCCCAAAACATCCAGAAACAGAAAAGCATACATTAAAAGAAGGTCTAGGTTCTTAAAAACATTTACAAAAATGTGTGGAATGATGAATATAATCCATTACATGATAAATCTAAATTAATGGTGATATGAAAGGATGTACTTAAAAAATATAGCATGAAATTTTACTTTATTAGAATTTCACGAGCTTAATTATCATAGACCACATATCCATAAAATTAAAATCATGAAATGAATGATGAACTTTCCAACATTTGTATTAATTTTTTGAAAATAAATTGCCATCCTTTTTTATAAATGGATTTTTATGTACATCAATAATTATACCATGTCAATTTATTACGATAATAACATGTAAAATATTCTTAACAAAGGGTATTATACTAGTTTTATGACCACACGGATGATTAAATACTACTAAAATAATGAGGGATTTTATAATTCTGGACAATCATAAAGATTATTTCAATTCCTCTTTCCAAAACAACACCAAATCATTCTGTCAATGCCTTGGGCCTTGACCTAGTTTGACTAATGAGACATACTAATGTATCGAGAGTCTATAGCGGGCCTCACCAGTCAAATAGTAATTTTTATGAATTCATAAAATTTTTAAAAAGTCTTTAAATAAATGTTTCCCATAAAACATTCATATATAAAATTATCTCATTTATTCAAAGTGACCTATTCCACTTTGAAAAATAAAATACGTCTTTTATTCAATTATTCCCTTGGCGCATTGAATAATTAAATTCTTAAATCAAATTTTTTCATAAGAGATAAATTTCAATTTTTCAATTAATATCTATATTCATAAATAATGGGAATCGTGCAGTAGCTATAAAATATAATCTAATTGTTGGTTGGAGTGGATACTAAAGAGGGAGGGGTGAATTGAGTTCCAATTTAAAAATTTCTGTTAAAAATTTTCTTATTAAAATCCACCAAATTAAATAACATGATAAATTGTAGGGAATTCGTAATAAATTAAAGGGTCATTTAGGTTGTCAAGATATTGATTAGTTCTCATTTGATCTAATTTTATGATTAATTAAAATTTGAAGCTAACCTAATTCTTTACAATAAATAAAAACACTTACTAGTTTAACTATCAGAGTTACTCTAAAATAGATTTGTATTTCAATGTACATAGTAGCGGAATAATCAATATAGATTAAAACAAAATAAAATAAGAACAGAAGATTAAAACATAAGGTTCAGTCTCCAGATGATAATTTGTCCTCTCAAACAATTTATATAAATTTTGATCCACACCCTGGATTGGGGTAAACAACAATATAGATACTTTCCAGGTACTAAGACCTTTACCACAGTTCATTGTGGGAAAATATAAAAACAATAATACACATGCTATCCCGGTCACACATGACCTCTACCACTTTCCGCAGTGGGATAAAATAGTGCTATAGAAGTTTTGTGTAAGGATTAATAAATCCTCTTGTACAACACATGAGACAAAGTGTGTCTAAAAATACATATCACACACACTGTGAAAAATAAAAATAAATGAATCACTAAGAGACATTAGATTTGAGTTTAGAATGCAGTAGTGATTTGAAGTGCATCTCTGGACTCCTTTTTACTAAACATAAATTCTTCTAAGACCTTCTCTAGTTTTTGTCTTGAAAAAAGAGTGGTGTTTGCTTCCATGATATTTAGGTTTAGTTTGATCAGCTTGAGTGTATGAAGAGATCATTGTAGTTCTTTACTCCTTGACTAAGTTTCAGCTTGGGATCTCTTCTTGTATGAATGGATTCATATATGTCTATTGTTCTTCATGTATACAGGTGTATGGATGTCACCATTATTTATTGTGTATATGCACCTCTATTTTCTCTACAGCTCAATCATGCTTTTATACATTAAGTTCCAACAATAGGAATGATTACCTTTTCATAGGTACAAGGTATGGTTCCCTAACATGCCAACAACCCTCATTAATTAACAGTAGTTGCATTAAATTAACCAAATATGATCGTTAGCAATAACATAATATTATTGACAATGTATAGAGTTTGAGTAGTAGTGACTGGTTAATAGTCATCTTCCATCAGTAGCTCTCTGTCAGTAGACTTGTATTGGTGGACTTTGTTTCAGTGGATTCCTTCTATAAGTAACTGTTATTATGTGTAATAGTATATCTATGTACCGGTAACTCCTTATATCAGTTTCATTGGGAAATCGGTAACTTGCTTGTACTGATAACTACTTATATTGTTGGTTCTATCTATATCAGTGGACTTTGTATGAGTAGCTCTGTATCGGTGGACTTCATATCAGTAGTCGTTCGTCTGTCTGCTTATATCGGTAGGTCAGCACGTATCGGTAGCTATGCATGTTAGTATACTTGATCTATTAGAGACAATTGCTAACTAGTGACCATTGTTTATCGGTTTCCATTGTCTATCAGTGACCTTTGTCTATTGGTAGACTAAGTACCAGTAGATCTGTATCAGTCGACTTGTGCATACCGGTGAACATGTTCCATTAGTAGCTGTTATGCATACCGGTAACTACTTATCCATATCAGTATACTTCTATACCAGTGTACATAGCCTTTTTAGTAGTTATGTATCAGTTTTTTTGTATCAGATGCTATGTGAAAACCTATAAATTAACCGTAATCTTTTCTATGAAAAAGATATCCATATTGAGTTAAAATTATTTCATGGTACGTATAAACATGGATAAAAATTATTTGGGATTGTCAAAGCATATCAAAACATAATTTAGATTATTAAAACAGGTGAGGTCAAAAATCTCCCCCTTTTTTTAATCACAAATTATGATATTATAATCCAAAATAATTAGTAATATATTAGTATAAAATACAATTAAATGCAATGGAATCAGAGGAAATAATAAATACAATTTACTAGAAGTAAAAAAAATTTATCAGAGGTAAAAATATAAAAAAAATGCATTATACTCATAAATATCATGGTCATACTTCTCATATTTCTCTATATGTATTATACTCATAAATATTATTCTCATACTTCTCATATTTATCCATATTGGTCCATATTAGTTCTCCCCTCTTTTATTATTTATCCCGCTTTGTGATTAGAAAAAAAGGGAAGAAAGAACGACATATTAAACAAAAGGTAAAAGTGAATGAAAGCATTGATATATTCCTTGGGGAAAAAATACATAAAAATACTGAAATGAACCAAATAGAATACAAGTGATTCCTATCAAAGATCCTGGCCACTAAAAAATCCACCTTCTCAGAAAGATATTTTCCCTTGGGATCAGAAGATGATTCAGTTGTGGTGGATGCAGGTGGAGGCTTCAGAATACCGGAGATAATCAGAGGAGGCTGAGATACTGAGACAATGTATGGCCTATACTGTGTAGCTCTCTGGGTGATCATAGTAGTGAGGCTCTGAATGGATTGGGATTGAGTCATCTGAGGAATTGAGGTAGACTAAGCAGAGGAAGGCAGTGCTAGAGGTATAATGATAGGGGTACTATCTACATGCAAGAATTGTAGCAACAGATTCCCAAAGTCCATAACGATCCCTCCTCCTCTCTCCATAGCTGAAAATAAATCATCCTTGTTGTCCATAAATTTTTCCAATGCTGGAGTCAGTTTCATGAGCTTTCTTACTTTTTATCTGAAGGCTTGATTAATAGGAGGTAATTTCAGGTTTTCCTAAAGATTTTTTAAATATTTGGTCAACAGATGCATGGTATACACTTTCTGAAAATAGGAATCAACATTATTCGTTACTTCTTTCTAATAAGGGGAAGTTTCTCTCATATAATCTTAAACAATTTTCATGATATATCTAGTGGTAGTCACCACCTGGGTTAGGGTAGATGATTCCATAGAGCCACTGGTTGATGTTGAACCAAGATCATCTTTCATCAATGCTTGAATCTGATCCAACTCTACGGAAATTATGGAAGCAGGAGAACCAATAGAAAAAGTCACAGTTTCCATGAAACTTTTAGTTATCCCACTAATAATATTTTTCGCTACAAAATTATAGGTGCTAACATGCTTGTGTATGGAATGCTTTAATTCCTCAAAAACTGATACCATCTAGCTAACTACTCTATTAACAAAATCCAAGTCCTTGTCTTCTTGAGATTTAGAACTCATATTAGATTCCTGAAAGATAACTAATTTCATTAGAAATTCATCATCCTCTACCATGCTCGACAGTTGATTCTGGAAAACAGTGACTTCATCCACCATCTCTGCCACAGTGGTTGACACACTACATCGAAGAGAGAGTTCAAACGATTTTTCCATGTTTCTCTGCTCCTCAACAAAACAAGTCGTTAAATCGGTAATATATGCATTCAAAGTCACATTCATCCCAACCTTTAAAGACTCAATGTCAACCCTGGTTACTATACACGCAGGCACAACAATAGGTTCTCTTTCTGAAAAATACTAGCCACAAAAGAATTCATAACATATTGAATCGATGATAATTAGGAGGCTTCCGTTTTTCTTATCTCTTCCACAAATGAACACATAATATCATTCTTCAACTCGTCAAGTTAATATTTTCTTTCTACATCCTCAAGTAAAAACTCATCACATATATTATAGTTAACTTCTCATCTATCCATGGGTGTCTCATCTTCAGAATCAGTGTTGTCCAACCCACAAACCACAAAACATGGGTCTTCTTCGCTGTCTTCAATTCCATATGCTACTGAAACATCGTCATTTCAATTTGTATGCTCCCCCTCAACTGGTTCTTTCTCATGTATAATAATAGAACCCTGATCAGCTCGAACATCCTCAGAAGAATCTTCCACAGCCATCTACATTTCTCCAACAACAGGCGGTCCTCATGAATAGGTGCAAGTTTATATACTTCAACAAGATTAGCCTCTAAAGGCACATCATAACTTCCAATCAATGGACTCAAACTCAAGATAGCAGAAGCTGATGCTTCAGTTTCATATTCTCTTTCTTCTTCCTCATTCTCCAGGGCAGCATCCTCGTGATCCGATCTCTGCTGGTATTCCTCATCCATAGGTTCCTCTTCACTGCTTACTCACAAAACAGTTTCTATACTATGTAAGTTCAAAGAAGCATTTTCCTTTTCTTGTGATACAATTTCAAGAGATGGGCTAAAAGGAAAGTCCAGATCTCCTCCATCTGCTGCAGAGGAATCCTCCCTATCTGAATCATCACTATACTCTGGAACCTCCTCATCAGGTCCTAGACCTGGATCTCTATTATCTTTTGGTCTATTTGGATGGTCAACTGGATTGATTTTTTCATGTATCTTTTCATCAACAATAACCCACTGACTTCTCCATGGGATCCATCTAATCTTCATGTACTTACATACTGTTCTTGTGATACAAAAATTTTTCCTTACCACCACTTTCTCATCTTGATACTCAGCAACCCCCTTTACTTTAATAATAACCGAAATAAATTTTGAAAATAATAATGCATTGGTTTAGGATTTGGGTCTGGTCATTTACTATATTTGAATCATTAACCACCTGCACAGATTCACCTTCACACAATGCCTTAATAGACGCAACAAATAAATATCTTGATACTTTAGATTTTAAAATTCCCCTCTTCTGGGACATTGAACATGTTGAATGAACATGAACAACAATATATTTTCCCCATCCGTCTCAGCAGCCACCACTTTTCTCTTATTTCCACTACCAGTGAGCTCCTCTAAGGCTGTCTCAAAGTCAAATATGTCACTAGTATGATCTATTGTCTTTGTTGAATACCAATATACTCCTTCATGTGGTACCTTCACGTATTCATCCCATTCAATAGATGAAAATGCTACTTCCTTTCCATTTACCAATGAAACCATTCTATTCTCCTTATCATATTTCTCAAAGCACATAGAAGCATAGAACATTTTTATCAACATCAAATAATAAGGACCATTGTTGTTTGTGATACATTATTTCCATCTATGCTCCTCCAATATTCTTAGGGTCAGTTATTTTCATGGAAAAATCCATTCTCCTCACATCTCCTTCTAGATTACGATTTCTCTATTTGGCATGTGAGGGTTCACTAGACGCCTCCCCAACCCTGTTCTATCAACATTGCTACTTGATTCAGGCCCTGTCTTCTACTTCTTCATATTCTGCTCATCAATGTCTTCTCTGATAGTCGGACGTTTGGTCTTTTCCATCTCTAGAATGATGAACTAAGGGATTTCATGAGATTCGGGGATTCAAGGTGTTGGGTTTGAGAGAGGAGAGTTAAGTGGATTGATAAGTAACTAATAATTAGTTTTTATCATTTAGGAATCATAAAATAAATAAATAAAATATAATAAGTATTGTACAAATTATACACATTTCAGTGGAAAAAGACAGGATATTTAATACAGCGCATACTAACGGTAATCATATAATGGTGAGAATTCCTAATTGTGATGTATATTGGTGAGGTTCACGAACATTGAGTTATATCAGTGTGGTTCATACCGGTTAGGTTTATAACTGTGATGTTTCTAACGGTGAGGATTCCAACAGCGAGGTTTCTAAAGGTGAGCTTTCTAACAGTGAGGTTTCTAATTGTTAGGTTTCTAACTGTGATGTTTCTAACTGTGATGTTTCTAACGCACAAAGTCTATCTTTCCCAATGCATGTCAAATGTAACTTAACCTATCCAAACATAAAGGCTTGGTGAAAATGTCAGCTAATTTATGTTCAGTACCTATAAATTCAAGAGTAATATAACCAATTTTGTATTGATCTCTCAAAAAATAGTTCCTTACATCAACGTGTTTGGTCCTAGAGTGAGACACGAGATTCTTAGAGACTTTAATTTCACTAGTGTTATCACAATTTACTAAAAAATGTTTAAAATAATATCCATAGTCTAACAAAGTTTGTTTCAACAATACAATTTCTGCACAGCAACTAACAATAGCTATATACTATACTTCAGCAGTAGACAATGGAATAGAATTCTGCTTTTTACTACACCATGATACTAGGGACTTACCTATAATATGAAATGTTCCAGAAGTTCCCTTTCTATTTAACTTGCAACCAGAAAATTCAGCATCTGAATAACTTATTAAATCATAAGATTTTCCTTTTGTATAAAACAAACCTCAATTTGTAGTATGTTTAAGATATTTGAAAATTATTTTAACAGCATTAAAATTAGATTCTTTAGGATTAGCATGAAATATTGCACACATACACACACTAAACATAATATCTGGTCGACTAGCAGTAAGGTAATGTATACTTCCAATCATTCCTATATAATTTTTTTTATCAACTGGTTTCCCAGATTCATCAATTTCCAATATACTGGTGGTACTCATGGGTGTATCACTTTCTTTAATACTATCTAAACCAAAACGTTTTAAAATATCATTAGTATATTTACTTTGGTTTAAAATAAAACCATTTTCTTTTTGAAAAATATGAAATCCAAGAAAATATTTGAGTTCTCCCGTTAAACTCATTTAAAATTCATTTTGCATACTCTTTGAAAAATCAAAACACAAAATATTTTTAGAAGATCCAAAAATAATATCATCAACATAGATTTTTACTATGAGAACATCTATCTAAAGTCTTTTGATAAAGAGAGTTGGACCAGAATTTCCTTTAGAAAAACCTTTTTAAATAATAAAATTACAATTTCTATCATACCAATCTTGTTGATCTTTTTTCAAACCATATAATTCTTTAGAGAGCTTAAAAACTTGATTTGGAAAAATAGGATTAGTAAATCCTAGAGGTTTTTCAAGAAAAACATCTTCAATTAAAAAAGCATTTAAAAAAGCATATTTAACATCCATTGGATATAACATGAACTTCAGATGACCAGTATAGGAAACTATAATCCTAATAGCATCTAATCTAGCTACAGGAGAAAAGGTTTCATCATAGTCTATTCCTTCCTCTGGACTATACCCTTGTGAAACTATCCTTGCATTCTTCCTTACTATATTTCCAAATTCATCTCCATTATTTCTAAAAACCCATTTAGTGTGTATGGTCAAAGTGTCCATAGGTTTGTAAACTAATTCCCAGACGTTGTTTCTTTCAAATTGATTTAATTCATCTTGCATATCCATTACCCAAAATTAATCATTGATTTTTGCATTCATATTTTTAGGATCTAAATGTGAATGAAAAGCTTTATGTTCAACCTGGTTTCTTAGATAATATCTAGTCTTTGTCCCTCTGTCGAGATTTCCAACAACAACATCTAAAGGATGATTCTTTAGAATCCCAGTTGATCTAGTAAAGGTGGGAATAGAAATTTTAGGTTCATCTCTAGATTCAGGATCTACAGAAACATGTTCTGGAATGCTTCTAGAACTCGATGTATTTACAAAAGGTTCGTTGATTTTAACATTAAGGTGCAAAACAGACAAATCTTCTTCCATATTTTCAATGGAAGATTTGGGTTCATGTGGATCAGTTTCATCCAACTTGATGTAAAGAAATTATTCCACAAATTTGGTTCTTCTATTATAAACATTATAATCTTTATTAATGATTGAATAACCAAGGAATATTCCTTCATCACTATTTGATAAAAACATGTCAAGTTTATCTTTTGTATTGAGAATAAAGACATTTCAACCAAAAACAATAATGTAATTAACCTTAGTATTCCTATGGTTCCACAACTCGTAAGGGGTATTTTTTAGAATAGTTCTAATCATCACTCTATTAATAATATCAATACATGTATTTATAGCTTCATCCCAAAAGTAAATTGGCAGGTCCTACTCATTAGTCATAGTTATTTCAATTTCTTGAAGAGTTCAGTTTCTTCTTTTTACTACACCATTCTACTAAGGTGTCCTTGGGGTGGAGAAATTGTTACTATAAACATTGTGAGAACAATAAAATTCAAAATCATTATTTTCAAACTCAGGACCATGATCACTTCTCAGGTTCTTAATAATATTTCCACTAAGGTTTTCAACAGACATGGAGTATTTAATAAAGTAAGAACAAGCTTCAATTTTGCGAGCTAATAAGTATACCCAAGTGTACCTAGAATAGTCATCTACTAATACATAGGCATAGTGCTTCCAATTTAAACTATAAACTCTAGAAAGTCCAAACATTTCCATGTAAAACAACCCAAGATGTTGAGAATTTGAAACTACTATATTTAATTTAAACGATACTTTATGTTTCTTTCCCTTTTGACAGGGATTACAAACTTTATTAGCTGGGAATTCATGTTTAGGTAGTGCTCTAACTATGTTTTTTCTAGTAAGTTTTATATTTGAATGAACATTGTAGTGTCCTAACATCTTGTGCCATAGCCAAGACTGTTAATGAAAATCATTTAACCATGTAATGTTCTGTTTAGTTAATTAATTCAAATCAACAACATAATCATATTCATTCCTCAAAGCAGAAAATTATAAAATATTTTTAGAATTATAATTATTACATGAATCATTTTAAAATTTATCATTGAAACCATTATCACACATCTGAAAAATACTTAACAGGTTATATTTAATTCCATCAAAAAATAAAACATTGGAAATTAAAACTGAATCAGTGTTACCAATCTATCCTAAGCCAGTTATTTTTCCTTTTGAATTATCACCAAAGGTTACATGGCCTCCATCAACTTTTATTAAACTATTGAAGCATGAGTAATATCCAATCATATTCCTTGAACATACACAATACATGTACCCTATATTCTTATGGTAACTCTTCATATATGTTTCATACAAAAAAAATTTCACAGAAAATGATTTTGGTACCCAGGTTTTCTAGGGTCCAAACAAGTTAGCAAGAAAAACTTTTGGTACACACATTTGTCTAATGGGTCGCATAGAATCAATAGATTAAAAATATTTTGAAAGATATACTTTATTTCAACTATAAATATATGAATAAATAGTTTAAGCATATAAATTTCCATAACTTGAACTAGCAACTTTCTGTCTAGATTTAAGAATTACTCTATTTTTAGTAATTTGTTTCTGTCTAGGTTGATAGCCTATTCGAGTGGTATATATTGGTGGGACTTTTTTTCCTAGAATTTGAGTTAGAGTATTCTTTACATTTGTGAATTTATCTATGTCCTTCCATAATTTCTCATTAGAAAATTTGAGTTCAGTATTTTCATTATGTAATTGAGAATTATTTTCCTTTTCTATATCAAGTGCAGATTTAACAGAGTTGATCAAAGCATGTTGTTTCTTCAAGGTCTTATACTTGTCCTTCAATTAATTATAGGTTTGTTATAGCATATTATAGTATTCAAATAACTCTTCACTAGTCTGGTTTCCAGATTCAGAATCTGAATCAACTCCAAAGTACTATGAATTTTAAGAAGGAGTGTGCAATGTTACCTCAGATGTGTTTTTCCTGAAACACAAATTTATTTTTTGATATTTTTCATCCTAAGAAGAATCACAATCACTTGAACTATCTTTTAAAGCACTCCATGTTGATTTAATATTATTCTTATATTTATTGTACATATAATCATATTTTTCTTGAACTTTATCTTCGGGAAGTCGGCATTCACATGTCCTTTCCTCTTTCATTCATAATACACAATTTCATCACTCTTATCAGACTTCTTCCAATACTTCTTCTAACAGAATTTATTGTCATATTTTCCTCTATAATTTGGTTTTTTGATGAATTTATTCTTCCTGTAGAACTTCTTGAACCGTATGGCTATTTGATCTATCTCTTCATCACTATTTGAATCTGAACCTTCACATGTTGAAATTTCAGAAGGTAGGTGTACTTTCTTATTGTCCTTTCTCTTTGAGGTAGTATATTTAAATACTACTAAATTCCTTTTTGGTTCATCAACTTCTTCCTTGTTTACTATCATCTCTTTTTCATATATCATCAAATTATTAATTAATTTTTTAACAGGTAGTGAACTTATGTCACATTATTCTATTATTGAGACTGATCTTCCTCTCTATATTTCTGGCAAACATCTCAGTATTCTCATAAACTGCTCCTTTGTAGGAACAACTTTTCCAAGTGTGCTCATACTGTTGATAGTCTCATTGAACCTGAGATACATATTAGAAATAGGTTCATGAGACATAATTTTAAAATTATCATACTTAATAGTGTAGGTATTCAATCTCATTTCCTTAACATTGGTTGTTCCCTCATTGGAAGTAGCCAAAGTGTCCCAAATTTCAAAAGCAGTTTGACAAGAAGATATTTGAATAAATTCTTCATCCCCCAAATCAATATAAAGGGCATTCATTTCTTTACAATTATTATTGTATGCAGTTTTAGTGGGTTCATTCCAAGTATTTCTTGCAGTTTCTAGAATCTAATACTAAGTCTCTATAGATGTCCAGATGTCAAAATCCATAATTTCTAAATGAATTTTCATTTTATGTTTCCATTGGTCATAATTTATACCATTAAAGAATGTTTTCATATTGGTAGCAACAAATTCTAGTCTATTATCCATTATTAGATTTTCGAAAATATTTTTAAAGAGATAAAATTTAGAACTAATAGAAATTTATGATCTTTAACATACAACTAAAATCACAGTTGAAAAACATCGTATTTGGAAATCGTTATAAATAAAAAAACTCTGATACCAAATGTTGGTCAGAGTGGATACTCAAGGGGGGTAAATTTAGTTAAATTAAACAATTTTTGTTAAAAATATTCTTATTAAAATCCTCAAAATTAAATAACAAGCTAAACTATAGTGAATTTGTAAAATAGTAAAGGGTCAGTTAGGTTCTAAAGAGATTGATTAGTTCTCAGTTAATCTAATCTGAAGATTAATTAACTTTTGAATAAAAACTAATTCTTTACAATAAATACAAACACTTTCATGTTTAACTATCAGAGTTACTCTAAAATACAATTATATTTCAAAGTACATAGCAGTGAAATAATAAAAATAGTTTAAAAAAAAATTTAAGCACATCAGTTTAAAACAAGAGGTTCAATATCAGGATGAGACTTTGTCCTCTCAAACAATTTATATAAATTTTGATCCACACCCTCGATCGGGGTAAACAACAATACAGAGATTGTCCAGGTACTAAGACCTCTACCACAGTTCTTCATGGGAAAATACAAAAACAATAGCACACATGATATCTAGGTCACACTTGACCTCTAAAACATTCCAAAGTGGGATACAAGAGAGTTATATATGTTTTGTGTGAGGATTTAAAAATCCCCCAGTTTATCATAGGAGACAGTGTGTGTCTAAAAATATAGAGCACCGACATTGATCAAAATAAAAAAATAATAATCACTGAGAGATATTAGATATGATTTTATAATGCACTAGTGATTTGAAGTGAATCTTTGGACTCCTTTTGATTAAACAGAAATGCTTCTGAGTCATTCTATGGATTTTTTCATGAAAACAGGGTGTATTTTGCTGCCTTGATTTTCAGGTTTAGTTTGATCAGCTTGAGTGTATGAAGAGATCGTTGTAGTTTTTCAATCCTTGACTAAGATTCATCTTGTGTTCTCTTCTAGTATGCATGGCCTCGTATATGTCTAGTGTTCATCAAGTATACAGGTGTATGGATATCACCTTTCATTATTGTGTATATGCACCTCTATCTTCTCTGTAGCACAATCTTCCTTTTATACCCTAATCTATGGCAATAGTAATGATTACCTTTTCATAGGTACGAGGTACGGTTACATTACATTCATAAAACCCACATTAATTAATAGTAGTTTCATTAAATTAACAAAATATAACTGTTAATAGTATATTAATAATATTTTCAAAGTATTGAGTTTGAGTAGTAGTGACTGGTAATAATCATCTTCCATTAGTAGCTCTCTGTCGGTAGACATGTAACAGTGGAATTTATATCGGTGGATACTGTGTATTGGTAGCTATTACTCTCTGTAACAGTGGCTCTATGTAACGGTAACTCCTTCTATCGGTAGCATTGGTCTATCGGTAACTTTCCTGTACCGATAACTACTTATATCGGTGGCTCTGTGTGTATTGGTGGACTTTGAATTAGTAGCTCTGTATCAGTGGACTTCTTATTAGTATCCGTTCTTCTGTCTGTTTGTATTGGTAGGTCTTCCAGTCTTAGTAGCTATGCTTATTGGTAGACTTGATCTATCAGTGACATTTGCCAATTAGTGACTATTGATTATAGGTGGCCATTTTCTATCGGTGCCCTTTTTCTATACGTAGACTTTGTACCAGTAGGTATGTATCAGTCGACTTGTACATACTGGTGAACTTGTTTCATCTGTAGCTGTTATGCATAACAGTAAATACTTATCCATATCAGTAGACATCTGTACCGATGTGCATAGCCTTATCAGTAGTTGTGTATCTGTTTGTCTGTATCACTAGCTATGTGCATACCAGTAACATAACAGTTATCTACTCTATGCCAAACACATCCAAATTGAGTTAGAATTATTTCAAGGTACGTATAAAAATGGATAAAAATTATTTGGTATTATAAAAGCATATTAAAACATAATTGATATTATCAAAACAGGTGAGGTCAACATAAATTTCTACATGTTTTGATAGATATAGATTAGGATATCTCTATTTCGAATTTATCAATGACATACATTGATGAATAAACATACATTTTTACAAGTGATGATAATATATGCACATAAAATAATTTGTTGTTTGGGTTTTAAAAAAAAAATTCTCATAAATTCAAAACGCGAGGTCAATGAATGTAAACATTTAATATACTAAAATACATGTTTTTAAATATATGGTAAATATCTTTTCTGAAAATCAAGAACTGATGAATCGAAGTGAAAAAAAATTAAATAATAAATATTAATAACTAATACTATTCATTGTGGTGTATTCACCATGAATTATAATATTTATATACATTCATTTCATGTGATATTTTAAATAATAAGTAAATATTACAACTATCCTCACTAACATGAGGGATTCAACAATTATGTTCTAATAGTATATACATTCCTTTTATAAGTTTTGAAAACATTTTATGTCAATTATATATGTTTATGTGATTATTAATGTAGATATTTATATGAAACCAATGATAAATCTAACCCCTTTATACAAAACATTTTAATCGAGATGAATTCGTGTAATGATAACTGAAATAACAAGATGACCCCCACTTAATTTTTTTTGGAAGACAATAAAAAACAATGTTTTTTATTTATTTGGAATATTAAATTTTATTTTTTATCATTTGATCATTTAGGACATGAATATATGTATTTGTGGTACTTATATATATATATACATACAGATGTGATTTGAAATCAGAATTAGATGACTAAATATAAGGATGGGGATCACATTTAAAAATAATTGTTTTTCTTAAGAAAAAATGACGCTTAATAATATTATGATTAATAAGTCAATACATATTGGTATATATATAACTGTATATACATTTACATATATGTATTAGTATAGCAACTAAAAAACCACTCTTAGTAAATAATTTTTCAATTATTACATGCAAAAAAACAAAACTATATTATTGATAATCATCACTTGAAAACACCAAAGAGATTATAATATTAGGTTATATGAAACCACATATACACAAAGTGTATACATGGGAATTTCATAAACCAAAACTAGGTTTGATAAATCTTTAAATGTATCATACACTTCAAAAAAATTATTTAATCAGCAATATCATCTATATGAATACCCAAATCAGATTAGAATTTATATATATATATATATAAACATATATATTTATATAATGAATGTGTTTATTTGGGTTTTTTCAAATAAAAATGATGTTATATTAACCCTTACATGAATTACATGAATAAAAAATATCATTTAAACACAAATATTCAACATTTGAAAATACAAAAACCAGTTGGATTGGTATATATATATATATATAATCATATATACAAATATTATTATATATGGGTAATTAAAATAAAAAACTAAATAAACCCTAACATGAAATCAAAGGTGAGGTTGTGTCGAGCAGATGTTGATGAAGTGTTTGGAGGAGGTAAATCCATAGTTTTATGTGTGAAAAATGGGTTATATAAGAATTATTTATAAAATATTTATACTATTTTCTATACTATGGTTCCATCATAAAATATAAACTATAAAACATAAATACATCCAAATCTAACTATTCAGTCAAAAACAAAATCCTTTATAAAATAAAACATTAGATAATTCTAAAATTTGTTTTTATATATATATATAATGGAATACTTTAATGGAATGTGGATTGGGTTTCAATAAATTAATGATCCCCGGTAGATTGCGGAAAAATGAATGTGGACAACTAGGGCATGGAGAGTGATTCGAGGAACCATGGGATGAGGAAAGAACAGTAGAGGAGGAGGATGGAAATGACCACTGGTGTTGTGTGATGAAGTGGAAGAGAAATTGAAGGAGTGGGAAAATATGGTTAGTTCAGATTGGGTGTTGGCATATCATACAGCTATGGTGACTTCTATGGTTATAAAAATAGAAATAAGGTTGATATTATAATGTGTCTGTTATTAGATAGTTAAGGTGAAATGAAAAGATTTAAAAGATATATATGGTAGAGGTCAAATGAGTACGAATATGATGGAAAGAAAAAATTACGGAAAAATGAGTGGCGGTGGAGTTTGAAGGCCAGGCTAGAATGAAAGGTGGAGATATCATGTGATGAGATTGGACATTCTGGATTTGATCCTCTAAAAGAATGGTCTCCCATCATCTAAATGGAAAGGGTTTCCAGACCACTTAATATATCTCTATGTATCAGACATATGCCGATAACATAAGAACACAACACGGGATCCTTAATCATGGGACCTCGACCCACAGCCATTGTCTAACCCTGACCCAATCCAACGCACGATCTACCACACCCCCTCCTCGTTTCTAACCAGGACAAAAATAAAAAAATAGATCAAGATTAACAATAAAAATTTATAATGCTACAACAATAGGATTAGTAAGTATAATTAGAAAAAAATAAAGAGATGATATGAAATAACCATAATTGATATATCAAGTGAATGTCATGTAGTTGAACATATCCCTCCAATACCAAAACTCTTTTTTGCATTGGTGGAATCCATCAAACTTGATCATCTATTAACAAGTAATCCGTATGTGGGTGGATTTGGTCAGGGAGATGTGGAAATTGTACATCAAGATTCATTACGGGTCCAATAAATTTTTTTCTTCACGGAATCTTGTATTTTATCACAAATATATTTAGTTCTTAAAAAAAATTTGATAATGTTCAATTTTCGGATATGAATTTTGGGATTTAAGGATTTCTCATGTTTTTAAAAAAAGAACCAAACAAAATTTTGATATATATGATAAAACATTTGTTGAATGATACCTTGTGCTAGTTTCTCTGTATATATTGAGAATGATGTGCATTTTTATTCATATATCATTTTTAGAGGTATGTTTTCTAATATGATAGAGATAGATCTTCAAAAATATTTTTATGAATTTTTTTTTCTATATAATATAGTGATTTGATTGATTTCTTATTTCATACCTTCATTTGTCTGTTTCGATAGAGACTAAAGAAGATATGTTCTCTAAATCAATAAACTTCATATTGTTATTAAATATAATGAATAAGGAATTAAAAAAACGGAATTTTTTCATTGAATCAATTCATTCACACTATCCAGATGACCCCAATATTGAATACAAACCGTAAAAGAAAGTACTTATTAAACCAATCACTCGAATAATAGTTATAGTAACTATTATCCAACAAGTAATCCTTCTTGTTCTGTCAGCCATTTTCCCCCTCCCTCGAAATTTTATCAATTGATCATGCTAGAGACATAAACATTCATGGATTGAATTCAAATTCTATGATTATCTCTCAAAATGGGATATAATTATTTTTTATATTCTTTATTATTTTTTACTTAATTTGAGATATAATTGGAAAATATAACAACAAATTAAATGATAAGAAATAAGCCCCATTAATGACTAGTACGATTCAATTTTATATTTTTTTCATTCAGATTTAATTGTTTCGTAGCCCTATAATTCGGATTAGTTTTATAGTTTGATGAATTGCATTTCTGATATTGATACCAAAATAAATATGGTAGGTATAGCTAGTCTGTGAATAGATAACCATCGCTATGTAAAATTGAGATAATATTGATATATGGTCATTGGGCATCCTACTAAAAGTATTTACTAAATTCATCGTGTTGTTCTAAATGATCAAAATGGCGAGTAAATAATGGAATTCCTTTTTGGCCCACTATAAAATATTTGTTTCTTCATGGGCTTCAAAACACATCATAATTTTAAAATGTGATAATGAATAACCAACATGCACTAAATAGGGAAGGTATAGTAGTACTATGAATGACCCAGTATCAAATACTGGTAATTATATCACCCAAAAAATGTTCTTCAGTAATTCCAAACATTCAATGCTACAATGATTCTACATTTAAAATGGATTTATTATGTAGAAGATAAGATGAGAATATTCAACAAATTGATTGGATGAAAAAATATCTTTGATCTATTGTAAATATTATTGATGTTTTTTTGAAGTATAACAAATAATTATAAATATCCTTATTATAACATAGAAACACAATTTTCAGTATCGAACAATAAATGATTTTTACTTTTTTTGTTGCTTTTCATATGTCATTCACTAAAAAAGAAATACTCTTTATTTGTTCTGTCACGACCCGTCCTCGGGGCCCATGCCGTGACTACCCCAAGCCCGCCTTCCATAGGCCAGGGGCTGTCGACTAGCACCAAGGTGTAAATCCAAACAAAAAGGGAAGGC
This sequence comes from Viscum album, assembly GCA_963277665.1. Taxonomy (NCBI): domain Eukaryota; kingdom Viridiplantae; phylum Streptophyta; class Magnoliopsida; order Santalales; family Viscaceae; genus Viscum; species Viscum album. The sequence goes on from OY728138.1 coordinate 838,598,662, forward strand.
ATTGACTTTGAAAAGTAAACAAGCACCACAGAGAAAGCAAGAGGAAAAGTAAGCACTAAGTAAAAACGGTACAAGCTGTGCTGAAGTAAAAGGGGCCGGAAATACAAGCCCAACTGTAAAGTACAACTGAAAGGAAAAACAGCAACTGAAAAGAAAAACTGCAGCATCGAGCCGTCCTCTGAAGGTCCCACCTGAAGGGTGGGTACAGATAGCCTCCACATCTCCTCAGCCCAGCCGTCCGCTCCGAGTACGTCCCGCCCAGTGGTCCACCTCCAGGTACCGTCCAGCTCCGCACGCCTCCACCTCGATCAGCGATGCCCGTCGTCTGCAACCAACACCATGAAGTGCGGGCAAAGCCCATGCAGGGGTGAGTATAAGCTACTCAGTATGGACCCTAAGACCCCTAATGGTCTCCCGAAATTCACAAAGGAAAGAATACAATCACGAAGTAACATCTGACACGGCTTAGGTATATGCCCATACATATACCTAAGTCATCAATTCCTGTTCGGCTCCAACGTCCGAGCCCAAGCACAACCCAGTCCACACATGAAAGCAACGTATACCCACACATGATAGCACAACGCAATCCACAAAGGAGAGTAAACAATAAATCCACACGGATATCTCAACACAATCCATATATTAGAGTAAACAATAAATCCACACGGATAGCTCAACACAATCCACAAAGGAGAGTAACACAAGATTCAGCTCACATAGGTATACTTCTTCGGATGACGATAAGATGATCATTGAACCATCTAAGTCATCGGACCCACGAAGGATCGATAGGTACTAACCCCGCAGTGACCCACACAGGATCAGTCCCACACAGGATCGGGCCCACGCAGGGCCTATAGGCACTGGCTCACACAGAACCGCTGAGCGCTGACCCACACAGGATCAGACCCACATAGGATCGGTAGCACTTATCCACGTTGGATTGCTTAGTGCAGTAGTCGTCGTAGTCCACTGAGAACCTCTGCACAGTCGTCGCTGCAGTCCATTGAGGATCTCTCCACGGTCGTCGCCGCAGTCCACTGAGGATCTCTTCACGGTCGTCGTCGGAGTCCACGGAGGATCTCTGCACAGTCATCGCTGTCGAAGAAACTGTCGCAGCCAGCACTAGGGTTCCCGCACACAACAAGCTCGTTCGGGAGGGTCTGCTCCACGAGCCGAGAGGCTGATACATCAACTGACACAAGGTCCGAAGTTGATGTATCCAAAAGTTCCGTATCGTCAACAGGAACTCAACGTCGCAGACGGCGCATCAATCGGACGCCCGGTCTGAGAGTTATTGGCTTTTTCGTCCCAGGGGCCCGGTTGGTTTTTAAGGCAAAACCAACCCGACCGTACTCCACCTGCGTCCAAACCTCGGGCGGAGTATTCCAAAAGATTCGTCTCACTTAGAGGAAATCAACGAAGCTGACGGCACGTCAATCGGACGTCTCTTGCTCAAGATACGAGCATTTCCGCTCCGAAGGCCCGGTTGGTTTCGTGTACGAACCAACCCAGCCGAACTCAAAGTATTCCGAAACCTTGAGTGCGATATACCGAAACGACCGTCTCGATCCAAGGATCGTGTTTCCGCTAACGGCGAGTCGCTTGGAGGCTTGTAGCTCACGTTACAGGCGTTTGAACGAACACCGTCCGAAGATGGGGGGTACGGGCCCGGGCCGACCCGGCCCGACCCCCCCTGGGTCGGCCGAACCCGGTCCGAACCGGTACGACCAGGTCCGACCCGGTCGGACCGGTCTGGCTCGGCCAGCCTGGCCTGGCTCGGCTGAGCGGCCGAGTGGCCGAGTGGCCGACACGGGGGGAGCCGACGCCCCGCGTGACACCCGCGGGGTGTCGGCCAGCCAACTGGACGCGGATGAAGCCGCGTCCTGGGTGACGCGGGGGGTGCTGCTGCCCCCGCGGGGTGTCTCCTGGTGCCGGACGCGGCTTCAGCCTCATCCCCGCGAGCGCCGCCGCCGCGGCCGGTGTCGCGGCGGTCTCGTCCGGCGGCGCGCCGGGCGCCGGTGCCACCGTGCCGGCGACCCGTGCCGCCACCGGCTTCCGCAGGCCGCCGGAGTCGCTCCGGTGGCCTGATTTTCTTCTCATCTGGGCCATTGCTCCTCCTGGGACTCGTTCTTCACTGTGGCATCGTCAAACATCCGTTGCGGCACGTTCCGTCATCGCCCGTCAAATCCGCACAAAACGAAGAACGGCAGAGGGTCGTCAGGCCGTTTTAGTTTGGCCCGCACCCTCCGCATTAGAGATAAACAAACAAGAGAATTTTTATTCCACACAGGAAACAACAATTTTAATAAGTTTAAAAATGTTCAAAAACCGGTTCTTTAATTTTTTTTTAATAAACATTGATGGAAATATAAAAAGAAAAGCGGGTAATTCCCAAAATAAATCCCTACCTCGCTGGTCGTCGCGCGTGAGCGTTCTTCGTGGAATTGCTCGTCGCGGAAGAGGGGGATCGTCGCGTTGTCGCGGGAAGGCGTCGCGTCGTCGCGGAATCCGGCGTTGAGTCAGCGAGCTCAACGGACCATGAACAACAGATTTAAATTATAAATAATTAAATCTGTGTTTTGTTTAAAACAAAAAAGAACCTTTAGAGGAAACCCGAAAACACTCACCTCAAATAGTTGGTGATCAGAGATTGGGGCGGGGAAGAACGTCTCGGATGGGAGCGTCGTCAATTTCTGGGTTCGGCGTTCTTCGCGTTCTTCGCATTATTCACAAGGGATAAGAAGATACAACGGTCCTCTCAAATCCTTTCAACGCGCAAATAACCAGAGGTCGTGCATTGGCCTTATTTTATTATTACGCCAATGATTTTGAAAACTAGTTAAGAAACGATTGAATTACTTCGTTGAATTAATTCGATGAAAGAAACTGCCCATTTAATTCAAGAAATAAACCGCCCAATTAAATGGTCTGTTACGATTTTAAGAAACGCGTCAGTTGACTTCCCTAATAACGGGTTTTCGCGGGTGCGTTTCTTAGCGGAAAGAAACGGCGGGGCTCGTGCGGGCCCCACCTCACTAATATCCTTCCAAGGGGGTAGGATATTTCTGGATAGCATCCTATCCGGTTTAACTGCGTTCAAGCCGCCTTTATGTGGCTTCAAGTGGCTTCCAAGTGGCTAAAGTGAAATGAAAGAAAGTTGTCACAAAATTATTTTATTTCTTAACTTTAAGCCCGAAAATTAAAAACCACACCCGAGAAAACGCAACTCCGGAAGAGGCGTTTCTAAGCGAATACTGGAACTATGATTTCATCAGTGACCTCAGAATCCGATTCTGGGCACCGGTTCAAAAGTTAGAAAAACCCGCTCGTCCGTTCACTGAACGTACCTGAGCCAAACTTCGGAAAATGATTCCGGGCACACCGGGCCTCGGAATCAGGTGCCGTCAGAAACTACGCTCTTGTAAAATTCCAAAGAAAATTAAGAAAAAAATTTCTTTGAAATTTACGTGTCTGTACATTACTCCCACCTCAGCTCTTTATGTCCCCGTAAAGATACATCAAAAACTAGGGAAACAAATGTGGGTACTGTGCACGCATTTGAGCCTCCCGCTCCCATGTGCTCTCCTGGAGGTTCCCGTGCTGCCATCTGATGCGCACAAGAGGAATCGATCGCCCACGTAGGACCCGATCCTGTCGATCCTCTATCTCCACTTGGACCTCCACAAAAGTCTCCCCATCATCCACTTCTAGCTCCCCATAGTCAATGATATGCGTCGGGTCGTGCACGTATCTCCTCAGCTGGGATACGTGGAAGACGTCGTGCACCCGGTGCAACTGAGGTGGCAGAGCCAGGCGATAAGCCACCTCGCCAATCTTGCCGAGGACCTGGAAATGCCCGATGAAGCGTGGAGACAACTTTCCGCCTCGGCCTAATCTCCGCAAATCACAACGAGGTGAGACACGCAAGAAGACATGGTCGCCATCCTCAAACTCTGGTGGCCTCCGCCTCCTGTCAGCAAATGACTTCTGCTGGCTCTGTGCTGTCCTCATCCACTCCTGGATGACCAAGACCTTCTCTGTCATGGCCCGGACCATCTCTGGTCCCACAAGTGCTGACTCCCCAGGGTCTGTCCAGCACAAAGGAGATCTGCAAGGCCTGCCGTACAATGCCTCGTAGGGTGCCATCCCGATGGTGGAGTGGTAGCTGTTGTTGTACGTGAACTCCACCAAAGGTAGGTGGTCCTCCCAGCTGCGACCAAAGCCGAGGACACATGCAGGGAGCATGTTCTCGAGAGTCTAAATGGTCCTCTCTGTCTGACCATCCGTCTAAGGGTGAAAGGCGGTGCTCAGACGTAGCCGCATCCCGAACGCCTCCTGCAACCCCTTCCAAAGCCGGGAAGTAAAGCGAGCGTCCCGATCGGAGATGATAGTCGATGGCAAACTGTGCAGCCGTACAATCTCCTGAACGTAGAGACGCCCCAAGCTCTCCACTGAGCACTGCTCTCAGATGGGTAAGAAGTGTGCCGACTTGGTGAGTCGGTCAACAATCACCCAAATGGAGTCGTGACCTCTGGATGTGCGTGGAAGTCCAGTCATGAAGTCCATAGATATGCCGTCCCACTTCCACTCCAGGACCTCCAAGGGTTGTGCCAAGCATGCTGGTACCTGGTGCTCTGCCTTCACCTGCTGGCAGGTGAGGCACCGTGAGACGAACTCTACCACAGCCTTCTTCATGCCCGGCCACCAGTGCTGTCGTCTGAGATCCTGGTACATCTTCGCCACTCCAGGATGTACCTCCAATGGAGAAGTGAGAAACTCTCTCAGCACCTCTTCTCGTAAAGCGACTGGTACCAAGGTACGTCCTCTGAAATAAACATTGTTCTCTACTCCAAGGGAGAAACCATCAGGTGGCTGTCCAGAGAATATATGTGCACGCCGTGTCTCACAGTCAGCGTCCCCACGCTGTGCCTCTCTGACCCGCTGTAGAAGTGGAGGAGAGACTGTGAGAGACTGAAGGAAGGCTGCTTCGTCTCTATGCATGAAGTATATCTTCAAGGCGGCTAGCTGCTATGTCGCCTCCTCAAGTGGCTGGATGCCCGTCCTCCTGCTGAGGGCATCGGCTACCACGTTCCCCTTCCCAGGAGTATAGAATATCTCAAAGTCATAGTCCTGGAGGAACTCGAGCCATCACCGCTGTCGCAGGGTCAGGTCCTTCTAAGAGAATATGTACCTGAGACACTGGTGGTCAGAAAATACTGTAAAGCGCTCGCCCATCAGATAGTGTCGCCATGTCTTCAGGGCGAAGACCACTACTGCTAACTCCAAGTCATGGGTAGCGTAGTTCTGCTCATGCGGCCTCAACTGACATGATCTGTAGGAAATCAAGGCCCGCTTCTGCATCAGGACACACCCGAGTCCGGTCCCTGATGCATCGCAGTAGACTACGTATCCAACTCCCTCCTCAGGCAACCTCAAGATAGGTGCGTTGGTCAACCTCTGCCTCAGCTCCTGGAAGCTCTGCTGACATCTGTCTGACCACACAAAGGGTTTCCCCTTCTTTGTCAACGCTGAGAGTGGGGACACAACTCTGGAGAAGTCTGGCACAAATCACTGATAGTATCCGGCTAGGCCCAAGAAACTCTGCACATCTGTCACGCTCTTGGGTGGCTCCCAAGCTAGAACTGCCTCGATCTTTGCGGGATCCACTGCAACTCCCGCCTCAGAAATGACGTGCCCCAAGAAGTGGACCTCACGTTACCATAACTGACACTTCGAGAGCTTTCCATAATGCTGGTGCTCTTGGAGTGAGTCTAGTACAACACGCAAGTGGTAGGTGTGCTCCTCCTCGGTGGTCGAGTACACCAAGATGTCGTCGATGAAGACTATGACAAATCGATCGAGGCATGGCTGGAAGATCCTGTTCATGAGGCTCATGAACACTGCTGGAGCACTGGTCACGCCGAAAGGCATAACCAAGAACTCATAGTGGCCATACCGACACCTGAAGGCCGTCTTCTGCACATCCTCGTCTCGAACTCTGAGCTGATGATAGCCTGACCTGAGGTCTATCTTCGAGAACCACCGCGCTCCCTTGAGCTGGTCGAAGAGATCATCAATCCTGGGTAGCGGATACTTGTTCCTCACTGTCACCTGGTTCAGGCAACGATAATCAACACACAGTCGCAAGCTCCCATCTGCCTTCTTGGTGAACAAAATCGGGGAAGCCCAGGGTGAAACACTGGGTCGGATGAACCCCTTGCCCTGCAAGTCCTCCAACTGTACCCGCAGCTCTCAAAGCTTAGCGGGGGCCATCCGATATACTGGAGTGGATATCGGGGCTGTCCCGGGGTATAGGTCAAAATAAATATCTACCTCTCTGCGAGGAGGTAGTCCTGGAATGTCGTCGGGAATGATGTCCGCGTACTGATCCACCATTGCAGGAAAACTGGGACTCCGCATGTCAACTGCTCCCAGGATGAGGCTATCCAACTGATGAGTGATGGGCTGACCTCTCCTCTGCGTGAGTCCATCCTGTGCTGCTAAGGCTCCCTTCTCTCCGGTGAAGGTGAACCTACTCCCGTTGGTGCGCTCACATCGCACCTTGCGCCTAATGCAGTCAATCTGAGCATGGACCGTAGATAACCAATCCATGCCCAAGATGACGTCGTAATGCCTCGACGCCGCTACAAGAAGATTCCAAACGAAGCTCTCGCCTCCTAGAGTAAGCTCACACTGCCGGCACCAATGCGTAATCGTCATGTTTGCTCCCGTAGGAGTCTCTAGCCGTAAGGATCGAGCCAACGGCTCTGTCGGAATCTCCAAGCTCCGAACAAGGGCAGTGGCTATGAATGAGTGACTCGCTCCTGTGTCTATTAGAACTGCAGCAAGGGTGGAATGGACACAGATCGTACCTTGAATCATCTCTGGCGCGCCGTGGTCGTAGACCTCCGCTGCCTGGAGCTGAGCCTGTCTCTGCCCGCCAGCTCCCTGTGGTCGGGGCGGGCCTCCTGGTGGTGGTGATGGCAGATCCTCAAAGCGTCGCCCACCACCTACTGCTCGGCCAGCTCCTCTGCCTTGTTCGCCTCCTCCCATACGGACCACCACGGTCGATCCTCTGCCTCTGCCTGGGTGGCCCCTCCACCGTCTGCTGCCCCTCGGTACGGAGGTTCAGGCAGTCACGAGCCATGTGGCCCCGCCCGCTGCACTCATAGCATTTCCTGCCTCACGGAAGACTGGCTCCGGGCTGGGTTCCCTACACATCTGAGCCAGTGTCCCGAGGTCGTCTGCCGGAAGGTCTGGTCTGCCAGGAACCCTGAGTCATCTGTCGGCTACCTGCTGCCGAAGACTCCGCTATCTGCCGCCTTGCGGTAGGTCTCGCTGTAGACTCATCCAGAAAGCTCTCGATTAGGAGGGCTCACTCCAGCACTCCTACCTGGGTCGAGATGCTGAGGGAGATCAGTGATGCCCTGATCTTGTGTCTCAATCCCTGCTCGAAGGTCCGGGCCTGGAAGAAGGGGTCCCGTACCATGTCGGTCGAGTAGCGAGAAAGATCGGTGAACCTCGCCGCATACTGGGCGACCGTCAAGCTGCCCTGCCGCAGCTGAAGAAGCTCTTGAATGCGCACCGCATGGAGGGTGGCCGGGACGAACTCTAAGCGGAAAAGGCTCTCGAAGTCCGTCCAGATGAGGGTGGCCTCATCGTGTACCTGGAGCATCAGGCTCCACCATCGCCCTGCTGCTGCGTGCAGTAGGCTCGCCGCAAGGATCACCATGAGGTCTGCTGGTGTCCTCACTAGCCTGAAAACTCGGACGACCGCCTCCAGCCAGTCCTCGGCTGCCTGGGGGTCCAACTCCCCACGGAACCTGGGTGGTCGCTGGCACTGGAACTCGTGCAGAGCTCTGAGGCATCGTGTGTCGTCAGCTGCCAGTGCTTGAAGCATCGGGGGCTCGGCGGGTAAAGGTTCCACTGGTGGCTCTGCTGTCAACGGGTCCTGTACTGAGGCCTTGTCGCTCGGCGGGCTGTGGTCATGCTCTACTCTACGAACCCTAGCTGGCTGCTGTCGTCGTGCCATCCTGAAAAGAAAACAAGTGCGCCATGGTCAGAACAGTATACCTGGTGAGCTGATACATGTAATCACAAAGAAAACTTGAAACACTAATGCAATCAATGTTTTCGTGCATTAAGTCAGAAATAAGAAGTCAGGGTCCTGGTGTATGGATACGTCGGCCACCGCACCATCACTGGACTCCCTGGACTGATAACCACACTTAATACGCTAAACACTATTGCTTCATATAGAATAAAGATCAGAGACTGCGGTAGAACTGACGACCATTGATACCAATTTGTCATGACCTGTCCTCGAGGCCCGTGCTGTGACTACCCCAAACCCACCTTCCATAGGCCAGGGGCTGGCGACTAGCACCAAGGCGTAAATCCAAAAAAAAGGGAAGGCATTGCCTTTGAAAAGTAAACAAGCACCACATTGAAAGCAAGTGGAAAAGTAAGCACTAAGTAAAAAACGGTACAAGCTGTGCTGAAAGTAAAAGGGGCCGGAAATATAAGCCCAACTGTAAAGTACAACTGAAAGGAAAAACAGCAACTGAAAAGAAAAACTACAGCGTCGAGCCGTCCTCTGAAGGTCCCACCTGAAGGGTGGGTACAGATAGCCTCCACAGCTCCTCGGCCCAGTCGTCCGCTCCGAGTACGTCCTGCCCAGTGGTCCACCTCCAGGTACTGTCTAGCTCTGCACGCCTCCACCTCGATCAGCGCTGCCCGTTGTCTGCAACCAACACCACGAAGTGCGGGCAAAGCCCATGATGGAGTGAGTATAAGCAACTCAGTAGGGACCCCGAGACCCCCGAAGGTCTCCCGAAATCCACAAAGGATAACCCACAAAGGAATGAATACAATCATGAAGTAACATCTGACATGGCTTAGGTATATGCCCATACATATAACTAAGTCATCAATTCCCGTTCGTCTCCAACGTCAGAGCCCAAGCACAACCCAGTCCACAAAGGAAACCAACGTATACCCACACAGGATAGCACAACTCAATCCACAAAGGAGAGTAAACAGTAAATCCACACGGATAGCTCAACACAATCCACAAGGAGAGTAAACAGTAAATCCACACGGATAGCTCAACACAATCCACAAAGGAGAGTAAGACAAGATTCAGCTCACACAGTTATACTTCTTTGGATGACGATAAGATGATCATTGAACCATCTAAGTCGTCGGACCCATGAAGGATCGATAGGTACTAACCCCGTAGTGACCCACACAGGATCAGACCCACACAGGATCGGGCCCACGCAGGACCTGTAGGCGCTGGCTCACACAGAACCGCTGAGCACTGACCCACACAGGATCGGACCCACACAGGATCGGTAGCACTGATCCACGTAGGATCGTTGAGTGCAGTAGTCGTCGTAGTCCACTGAGGATCTCTGCATAGTCGTCACCGCAATCCACTGAGGATCTCTGCACGGTCATCCCCGCAGTCCACTAAGGATCTCTGCACATTCGTCGTCGGAGTCCACGGAGGATCTCTGCACAGTCATCGCTGTCGAAGAAACAGTCGCTGCCAGCACTAGGGTTCCCGCACACAGCAAGCTCGTTCGAGAGGGTCCGCTACACGATCTGAGAGGCTGATACATCAACTAACATAAGTTCTGATGTTGATGTATCCAAAAGATCCGTATCGTCAACAGGAACTCAACATCGCAGACGGCGCGTCAATCGGACGCCCGGTATGAGAGTTATTGGCTTTTTCGTCCCAGGGCCCGGTTGGTTTTTAAGGCAAAACCAACCCGACCGTACTCCACCTGCGTCCAAACCTCGGGCGGAGTATGCCAAAAGATTAGTCTCACTTAGAGGAAATCAACAAAGCTGACGACACATCAATCGGACGTCCGTAACTCAAGATATGTGTGTTTCCGCTCTGAAGGCCTGGTTGTTTTCGTGTACGAACCATCCCGGCCGAATTCAAAGTATTCCAAAACCATGAGTGCGATATACCAAAACGACCGTCTCGATCCAAGGATCACATTGCCGATGGAGGTGAGTCGTTTGGAGGCCCTTAGCTCAAGTTACGGGTGTTTGAACGAAGACCATCCGAAGACGGGGGGTATGGGCCCGGGCCGACCCGGCCCGACCCCCCCTGGGTCGGCAGAACCCGGTCCGACCCGGTCCGACCCGGTCCGACCCAGTCTTACCCGGTCTGACCCGGTCGGACCGGTCTGGCTCGGCCAGCCGCCCGGCTCGGCCGAGCGGCCGAGCGGCTGAGTGGCCAACGTGGGGGGAGCCGCCGCCCCGCGTGACACCCGCGGGACACCCGCGGGGTGTCGGCCAGCCAACCGGACGCAGCTGAAGCCGCATCCCGGGTGACCCGGGGGTGATGCCGCCCCTGCGTGAAACCCGCGGGACACCTGCGGGACAGCCACGGGACACCCGCGGGGTGTCTCCTGGCGCCGGACGCGACTTCAGCCGTGTCCCGCGAGCGCCGCCGCCGCGGCCGGTGTCGCGGTGGTTTCGTCAGGCGGCGCGTCGGGCGCCGCCGCCGGCTTCCGCGGGCTGCCGGAGTCGCTCTGGTGGCCCAATTTTCTTCCCGTCTACGACATTGCTCCTTCTGGGACTCATTATTCACTGCGGGATCGTCAAACATCCGTTGTGGCACGTTCTGTCGTCGCCCGTCAAATCTGCACAAAACGAAGAACGACGGAGGGTCCTCGGGCCGTGTTCGTCTGGCCCGCACCCTCCGTGTTAGAGATAAACAAACGGGATAATTTTTATTCCACACAGGAAACAATAATTCTAATTAGTTTAAAATTTTTCACAAACCGGTTCTTTAATTTTTATTTAAAGAAACATTGACAGAAATATAAAAAATGGGGCTAATTCACAAAATAAATCCCTACCTCGCTGGTCGTCGCGCGTGAGAGTTCTTCGCGGAATTGCTCGGCGCGGAAGAGGGGGATCGTTGCGTCATGTGGGAAGGCGTCACGTCATCACGGAATCCGGCGTTGAGTCGGCAAGCTCAACGGACCAAGAACAACAGATTTAAATTATAAATAATTAAATCTGTGTTTCGTTTAAAACCAAAAATAACCTTTACAGGAAACCTGAAATCACTCACCTCAAACGGTTGGTGATCGGAGATCGGGGCGCGGAAGAACGTCTCGGATGGGAGCGTTGTCGATTTCTGAGTTCGGCGTTCTTCGCATTCTTCGCGTTCTTCGCAAGGGAGAAGAAGATACAAGGGTCCTCTCAAATCCTTTCAACGCGCAAATAACCAGAGGTCGTGCGTTGACCTTATTTTATTATTACGCCAATGAATTTGAAAACTGGTTAAGAATCAATTGAATTAATTCGTTGAATTAATTCGATGAAAGAAACTTCCCATTTAATTCACGAAATAATCCGCACAATTAAATGGTCTGTTAAGCTTTTAAGAAACACGTCAGTTGACTTCCATAATGATGGGTTTTCGCTGGTGCGTTTCTTAGCGGAAAGAAACTATGGGGCTCGTGTGGGCCCCACCTCACAAATATCCTACCATGGGGGTAGGATATTTCTGGATAACATCATATCCGGTTTAAATCAGTTCAAGCCACCTTTAAGTGGCTTCAAGTGGCTTCCAAGTGGCTTAAGTGAAATAAAATAAAGTTGTCGCCAAATTATTTTCTTTCTTAACTTTAAGCCCGAAAATTAAAAACCACACCCGAGAAAATGCAACTTCGGAAGAGGCGTTTTTAAGCGAATATTGGCACTGCGATTTCATCGGTGCCCTCAGAATTCGATTCCAGGCACCGTTTCAAAAGTTAGAAAACCCGCTCATCCGTTCACTGAACGTACCCGAGCCAAGCTTCGGAAAATGATTTCGGGCACACCGGGCCTCGGAATCAGGTGCCGTCAGAAACTGTGCTCTTGTAAAATTCCATCCAAAATTAAGAAAAAAATTTCCTTGAAATTTACGGGTCTTTACATGTTGTATTTTAATGATTGAATTGAAATTAAAATTATATATTAGACCAGAATTTAGAAATTTACATTTTGTTATTTTAGATATAGAATTAATATGTTCTATTTTTTTGTAATATTTTTTTCTATTCTTTTAACATATTTTTTAGTCTCTTATTCATAATTTATTGTAAAATTTATAGAATTATTTTAAATAAAATAAACTATAAAATATAATTACATGAATTAAATTTTAATATTTATTCAATTTCAAAGAGAGTTACATTTAAAAATAAGATACACAATACTTTTATTCGTTTAGTTTATTCATGAATTAGAAAATAATAAAAAAGAAACGACCTGGGTTCATTTTAGCTGTTAACAGATAATTTCAATTCTAGTTCTACCATCAGTTATGGGTTCACATCTAACGGAATCCTTAGAAAATTTTTGCTACATTTCATTTTTCTTCTCCTTCATGAATGAAAAAGATAAAAAAAATTTAAGTCGAACAATTTTTTTTGAATTTTATCTAAAATAATCTTGTATCGGTAGGGATCCTTCATTTTATGAGTCCTAATGTAACGAATTAAAAAAAACATTCTTCAAAAATGTGAATTGGGAAGGATTGGACAATGAAATATGAATTGTAGACTAAACCATCCCAAACCCAATAACTATCTATTTTATTATAGAGAGATATATTGGTAGTTGGAGATCATTTTATTTGAATGAAATTTGGAATTGGTACACTTGAAGATATGAATCATTTGCAATACAAACATATTCGTTCAATAGTAGATCATTTAAATGATCAATTTGGAATGGCCATGGTTTGTTAAAAAATTGTTTTTTTGAGTTACATTATGTAGATGCATTAGGTATCATAAATGGATACAAACAACTCATAATTTGGAAACTTCATCCCCGTTAAAAACACTAATGAATACTTTTTGGTCTGACACCCCTTATCTCACTTTTTGGATTGAAGAATTCCATTGACATTAGTAGTTCATGGGAGAAAATTGAGTTATTCGGGACAAGTGATATTAATAGGACGAACTGCTATTTTTCAAATATGAGAAATACATAATAGTCACTACATACGTATTTTTTCAATTGACATGTCTGATGGAATACATGTTTGAATGATTCTATATTTAGCAATTTATGAGAGGATGTGCAATTGGGGGTCTCTAAAAAACAGATTTTATGAAAATTATGTGAGATAAAAAATATGGATTCATTATTTATCACCATGTATGGATAAATATTATTTTTTAGCGACACAGAAAAAAACAATTACGGACTTTAATACAATTTGATCCGCTCTTTATTGACAAAATTTATATTTTTGATCTAAAGTCATGTTGATTCAGGATCATGGAATCCTTTTCTATTAGACAGTATGTGTTAATGCACCAATTGCACTACTAAGTCATTGACCTATTCCAATATCATCTATCTATATGTATATGTAAGAATCGTGTAATGATGGGGTTTCTTATTTGTAAAAATTGTACATCGAACTTGGAATGAGCATGATGAAATTTACATTAATTCATTATCTATTGAGTTATTTATTTGGATGAGTCGCTCAAGATATTTGGTCTCTACCCGAACACGATGAAATAAATGGAATCTATTTATATGTACTCATTGAGAATGATTTTGATCTAGTTCATGTTCAATTATGATAAATAGAATTTTAATTAGTCGAATTATTAGTGAACAAGGAAAAATATTTTCTAGATGAATGAATAGAATGACCTTGAAACTATAAAAACTCATTACTATTCCTATAAAAAAAGAACAATTTTTTATCATTGGTACCCTTTCGGAATAATGAGGAACACTTTGAAATATCTAATACTATAACAAAAATAATACAAGAATACAAAATTGATTTTTGTGGAATCATAAAAAAGACTTAATTTACATTTTTTATGGTACTGTGTGGTAAAATAAAGTATAGTCTGTTATAGTGTAAACTAAAATGCATATTAATTTTATTTGATAGTATTGGGGTGTTGTAATTAGAGAAAAATAGAATTGTAATCTAATTTTTTTGTTCATTTTGAAAACTTTAGCGAAATTTGGAAAAAGGGAAATAATCATTGGTTGACCCATTAATCTCCACCCCATAGTACGTTTGAGATCCCTCCAAGGATACGTTCGACATCTTGGTGGGATCATGGACAGAACATAGATCCCTGTTCAATAATAATGCATTTTTACGCTCTCTGGTTGAGCTATAAGGGTCGGAGAAGGGCAATCACTCATTTTTAAAATAATTATTCATAAAACCAATGAGTCTGATAGAAAAAAGTGTGGTAAATCTATCCCAAGCTAGTTATCGTATAGGTGTCCTACATAACCTCAATAATACATAGAATGAGATTCCATCCCCACCACACCTTGATTTTGTGCTGGTTAGAAGAGTTTCTCTTTAGAGTGCAGAGTACGATGAAAGTTGTAAGCGGTGTTTGGGGGTTTTTTTTTCTATCATTGGTCTTTATGTAGAATTATTCGGGGACTAGAGAGGTGGTTTCTACACTATGGAAGGTGTCAGTGGATTGTGTTCACATATCTCCAACTCATGAACATAGCTGATACAATGAAATAAAAAATTTTATTTCGTGTTTCGCCTAGCAGCATGATGCTTGTATGGCTCTCCCACAACCCATTTTTTATAAACTTGTCAGCTCCCATTTCGCTCACTACTACTAGGTGAATATCTTTTTCTTTCTTTTCCTCTGGGTACTATGAAGTTTTAGTTGAACTAGTTGTCTTTTTCCTGCCCATGGATTCAGCAGTTCTAATGATTGATATTTTCCAAAATCTATAGATCTATCATTCTTTTCAACTCCATGAAGCATTTCATTGATTACTATGACCTTCCTCTTTCATGGGTTCCTAGGAATCCAGCGTAATCCTTTACTAATTTGAACCTTGTCCTTCACACATGAACTATGCTATTATACCATCCTAAGGTACTTCATAATGGAATGGTGGTTTAGATATTCTTGTGATACAACTATTGAGTTTTCGGTTCATACATGTGAACTCTTTTTGTACGTTCATTTCTAAATAAAATTCTTGTAGAATTTATAGCTAAAATATTAAATAATAGAGAATAATTTCAAATTGCCATTAAAAAAGATATTGAATTAACTGAACAAGCAGATACTAATTGAATTAAAATACAAATTTTAGGTTGTCAATATGGAAAAGAAATTGCATGTTTCAAATGGGTTAGAGAAGGTATGGTTTCCCAAAAAACCATTCGAGATAAAATTATTTATTTCTCTTATCCAATTCGATATATCTATCGACTATTAGGCATAGAAATTTAGATATTTTCAAAAGAGGAATGCTATTTTTGTCACTTATCCCTATTTTTATCTTTATATATATATATATACTAAACTAATACAATTGGAATAAAAAGATGAAAAACTAGAAAAAATATAGTATTATAAAATAATATCTTCATAATTGTAGATTATTTTATGCTTAATGAGTATAAAATGAACAATTCAAAATTCCATTTTCGATATGATTAAAAAAAAATTAATGAAGCATTTTTTGATTGAATGGATGCTATGTTTAGTGTGTGACACATTTCTTTATTATTGTTTTATTAAGTTTGTATTATTGAAAAAATAACATACATTTATCGCAAAGAAAATATAAAATAATAAAAATAAATAATATACATCCAATCAATTTATACTATCTATATATGGATCATAAGAAGCAGTCAAGATATGATAATTTTATACATTCATATCATTTTAGCAACAGATTAAATATTTTTCATATATAAAAAAACTGAAATTGATGAAAAATTAAGAAAAATAGATTATAGAAACTGAGAGAATGAAAAAAGAATACTCATTAATGAGATATGATTCTAATATGTAAGGTCTATGAGATATCTCGTGACATATTAATGTATAATTTCATGAATACTAATTCTTTTTATTCAATAATTTTTTCTATCCACTAGGTCCCATCATCCTGAACGGATTTTTGTTTCCAAAGTGATTCGTGCTTCTAATCCAATGTGACTATTGTTATAAACTATTGTGGATGAATATCTTGGTAATATATGAACTTCCTAAGACAGGAAAAATTTGATCTACATTCTTTAGGTAATTGGTACTAAATTTTGGACTCTTTGCTACTCAATCTCAAAAATAATTTAACAAATGAATGCACCTCTATCCCATATTTATTAATGAACAAAGTTTTAATTTTATATCGAGGATCATTGATAAAAAAAATTATACTTTTTTGGTTGAAAATACCATTAATAGGTATATCAATGAAGATAAAAATGTGGGGGATTAGTTCTTTATTTCATTCTATAATCCATTAGAACGGAATGACAAATATCTTTCATTGCCTCTTTTACAATAAATAAATATTTTTGTTCAGAATGACAGGATGATTAAAAGATCTTTGTATATAATTCTATTGAGTTCTGATAAATCAGTCATGTGTTTGTTTTTTCCAGAAAAATCTGAAGGAAATATTATTTTTCTAACTTGATAACTATCATTAGTAAATGTAAGGTTCAAAAGAGATCATTTTTCAATAAAATAAGAATTAAAATTCATTTTATCTTGATCCTTATAGAGAGGTAGGTCTATGTTCAGTGGAATTATTCATAGTATCCATAAATGACTTGTTTTTTGAAATAGATTAACATCACTATATGTATATTCAGGTGAATGGTAAACATTGGTACTCCAATGCCTTTATCCTTTAGAGTAAAAAAAATAGATATTATTTTCGAACCCTCTCTTTCAAATATAAATTTGATGTTCCCTCGTGATTTACATCAATCGCCTTTTCTGATTTCACATATTGACCATTTTGAACTAAAAGAATGCAATTGGGCTGAATCGTCAAAATTTGTGTCGCCATATCATCTTGACTCTCAATACAAACATACAGGTAAATATAACATACAAAAGTTAGATATCCATGATGTGTATGTTTGGGATGAATCCAATAATAATTGAATGTTATTTTTCTATTACAGGAGGCTCGTATTACATGTTTTGATTATCCTATGTGAAAACTCCACCGCTATGAAATGTTCTTAATCATAGTTGAGACCTAGGCTCACCCATAGATTGACCTGCTAGAATACCAATAGCTTCTCCTAAGATGACCATGTCTCCATGAGTAGTTCTCTAATCATAACATAATCTACAGATTAATGACATGTCTCTACAAGTAAACGGGGTTCAATGAATATATGGATTTTATTCTAATGGATATGAATGTTGAACATGTATTGATAATGACAAAGGAACTCAATGATATTTATTGAATAAAAATTGAATTCGACTTTGATGAATACTCAAATATTTTATCAATATTCCTATTAAAAATTTCTCTTAAATAATTATGTGAATGTCCTAATATATTGAGTAGTTTTGGTTTATATGGATTGTAATTAATATTTTCACTTTTATAATATTATGTGGGACATTGATCATTTCATAATATAGTTGTTGTTTTTGTATTCATAATTCAAAAAATTATATAATAAATAGGATTCAAGACATTCAAAAAAAATTATTTGAAACAGGAAGTTCAATATAATCATTTTTTCTTAATGAAGGAATTTTACTTCTAATCATATAAAAACATGATTTTTTAAAATAAATAATGTTACAATATTTATTAACAACTCTATATATTTTCCATTTTTTGATAGTAAAGACTATCTAATTGGGGAAAGATCATATTGAGAATGATCCATAAAAATCCAATATTTCCATTATGTCATTTTAGGATTTCAAAGTCTGATTCTTAATTTATAATCAGAAATGAAAATTTTTATGAAATTATTGATTAAATTTTTATTAAAGAATAATGTTACATGATACTGAAGGATATATATACTTATCCTAGATCATAATTTTTGTTTTTTAAAATTTTTAAAATAAATATTTTTGTGATTATTAAAAATTTAAAACAAATGATTGAACATTTCGTCCAATTTATAATAAGAATTGATTTTTTTGGGGTAAAATCGTCAAATGATTTTTTTGGTTTTCTATCTATTTTATATTATATATATATTTTTTGGATTTAAAAAAAGTAGAGTATTAAGGAAGGTTCTATTTAGATTTATAATAATACATAAAAAATATCTATGCAACTCATGTTAATATTATTTTTTTATCAAATGATATAATGGATTTATTAATAGATTCTATTTTTCAAAATTTTAATAACATTTATCGGTAATTCAAGTATTAGTTTAATCGTACAATTTTTGTAGATTTTTTTTATTTCTAATATACATTTTTTCAGTTAATTCTTATTTATATTTAATTTTGTTGTTTGATTTAAATTATTTTTATTTTATGTTCGAGAAATAAATTCATATTCCAGTTTATCCATCTTGATGAAATGAATGATTCATGAATCATTTGATTTCTTTTTGAATATTTTTCGCATTTTATTTTCATTATAGTATCTTTATTACATCAAAATATATTATCATTAAATATCAATTTAATTATTTCGAATAAAATATTTTCTAGAAACAATTTTGTTTTTTTTGGAGAGTTGAGAAATAATTTATTTGAATTTTTTTTAACTATAAAAATTTATGTTTGTTAATTTTTATAATATTTTTTAATTTTATGAAAATAGGCACAAAAAGATGGTTTTTTGGGAGAACCAAAAGGAAGTTCAAATTCTATTCCCCAAAATGTTAAAAAAATTATATTTTTATATTTATTTATCATCTGATATTTAGAATAAGATGGTGATCTTTTCAATGGTTTCAAACAGAAAAGAAATTGTATCATTATTTTAAGACCTTCGGTTCACCTCTGTTTTTGAAATTAATTTTCTGATAATTCAACACCATTATAGGTAAATATAATATGCATCACTCTTTTATATTCTTTTAAATTGTCTAACCACTCAAAAGGATAGAATAATAATATGTGAGTGATATATTTTACAACAATCAAAGAATGTAGTAAAATATATTTCCTTATAGTTGATTGTATTTTTAACATACATATTCGTATTCCTATTGAATATAGAATGGTGTCTCAGGATTCTGGTGTTTATCTCATTACATTATCTGCTACATTATCCCTATATCCATTTTTATCAATTTCATTTCATTTTGTATCTTTTTTAAAATGTTTTAATTTTGATTGAAACCATTCGAAAGTTTCAATATAAAAAAAATTATTTTTTGCACCAAAAAAGAGTAGAATGTGAATTTTCTTGGAAACTTTTCCAAATAATTGTTTTACGTCTTTGGGTTCACATGGTACCTTTGATAATCTCTCAATGAATTCTGAATTTTCTATCTATTATTTCATTAATTGGATGATAGATGTGTTGAGGTAGGCCATTATCTCAGCAATAATTATCAAAGAAATTATTTTCAGTGAATCCACATGTTAAATAGTCATTCATGAATATTGGAACTCCTAATTATCAGGAAAAAACAACCCATTTCATCATTTTCACATGTACATATAGTAGAATTCAAGTAATGTAATTTTATACCACCTATTTCAACTTGTGCATTATATTGTCATTGGAATAAAAAAGAAACAATCTATAGAACTCATGAATGGGTGGGAATTGACATTTTCATCATCTTTTTTAAAAATAAACTCCACCTCGAAGACATTATTAAACTACTCTATTATAATTCTTAACTGATAATCCAAATACAGGTTTAAATATACATCCCTATAGGGGAAATCCATAATAGTTCAAATTATCTCTCCCTATGTGAATTCCAAGAGGTGGGCCTTGAAATATTTTAGAATATTCCAGAGGTATTTGTAGATCCCCCAACTGAAAAGCACGCATGGCTTTGAATCCAAATACATTACCCATAATCAAAGTAAACATGTTAGTAACAGAACCTTATTTTAAAAGTTAAATGGTATAAGGGACATAATAAATACATTGATTTTCCTCTCCAGCAATGGTTTTGATGTGTTAGCATCATCCTTTGTAATGACCAAGGCTGGTAAGTCCATTTGTCCTCATAGTTGTCCATGTACATGTAGAATATTCCACAGTTATGGCGGACCTTGATTTCTCTGGTAAAAATTCTTGATAAGGAGTGAATTAGAAAGCTTCCAAGATATATATTACATTGGTTTCATAATCAGTTGTATAATAAGACAAATTGTAATTTTAACACCCACATTGAATTAAATTATTTCTTTATTCTCTGTTTTGGTGATGTAACTCCTACATCCATACAACTCATTAATTAAAAAATTTCACAATAAAAGATCTACTCAACAAGAAGTACTAAAAACACTCATAAGTGTATTTAACAATAATTTCAACAAATTTATTTACAAATTTATTTTTTATTAGACCCATGGTATTTAACATCCTAAATTCATTCTTATTGTATGCTCTGTCATATGTATGGCACAACCCAACAATCATTTTTTCATTCTGAATCCATTTTTGGAATCAAAATGTCTAAAACATTATCATCATCTATATAAGAATTATTATTTAGAGATATGAATGAAATTTCAATTCCAATGAAAAATAGATTGAGCGGCCTTTTCAATCATTGAACAATAAGTTACATTAATAACATTTTTTATTATTAATACAATTTAAAAAAATAATGGGTTGATTGAACATTGATTTTAGAGTGACTACTAATTGAATTGAAATAAGTAAAAAATAGAATTTATTATATTAGGTTAGAATATGTTTCTACTAACAATACCAACTATTAACACCTATTTCAAATTAATTGTTCCACTTTCAATCATAATTTCTTTTCTACATTTTCAAATATTATCAAATAAATTTTAAACTTATTTATTTTCTACATTATTTATTATATATATTTCTTTTATTATTATTATAATTTCCTATATTATGATAATAAATTATAAAGGTCTTTTAGTTTCCTTAGTTGAAAAAAAATTGGTGCATTGATCAAATCATTTGTATTTTACTAGATGTAGGTTTTCACCTGGGCAAAATGCCAAATATTTACAATGTTATGATTGTAAAGTTTCAAGAGGCTATGGGTCACCCAATTACTATTAAATAATATATAAATAAATTATTATCATATAAAAGAGTGAGAGCTATCACTATGACTGCTACATTTGGTTTTTTGAGAGGAATGGAAGTGATTGACATAGTAGATCCTATAAGTGTTCCATTTTGTAAAGCAACTCTCTGATGATTTTTCAACAAAATGGGAGAGACCATTGTTAATTTAGACCCTATAATGACACAAACAACATCAATTATTCATTGATCTGTTCCTACCATTATATAGTTAAATACTAAATTAATTAATTTTGAATCATGAATTAATGTTGTAGATCTATTATCTCCTTATCACTATGGTGGAGAAATCAGGTGATTAGGGGGAGAGAGAATGTGTAAAACAGTACTTTGTGCATTCCATTGGTACTCCAGAAAACAAAATCTTGATAGAACCTATATATTCCCAATGGATACCATCCTCTCATGATAAAACATCATATGGTTTGGATATACTATTATCTTCAATAGATGGACTGACATTTAATATGTGTCGAAACATATGGTTGCTCGGCCAGTTAAATTCTATTAATGAAGAAAATATTAATTCATTATTATTAACAATAGGTAATAGATGATTTTTTAGTCATGTTATTGCTCTAATCTACATGCATAGACATTTATATTAGCGAATGGTTCTTTAGAATCACGATGTTCCAAATTAATGCAAGATTAAAAGGATTTCAGTTATTTTTTTCATTGCAACGGTCTGGGTTGGGGTGGTACTTGTGATATTTCATCTTGTGTGTAATTTTATTTAGCATTTTATTGGATGTTAAATACCATTATATGGGTTACTTTTTATTGGCATTGAAAACATATAACATTATGGTTGGGTAATGTTTCACAGTTTAATGTATCTTCCACTTATATGATGGGGTCGTTAAAACATTTTCTATGGTTTAACTCTTCACAACTTATTAATGGTTATACCCATTTTTTGATGAATAGTTTATAAGTCTTGGCATGGATGCTCTTATTTGGACATCATGTTTGGGTGACTGGATTTAGGTTCTTAATTTCTTGGCATGGAAACTGGCATGAATTGAATCAGACATTAGAAAGGGCTCATGTGCACACACCTTTGGCCAATTTGATTCAAGGGAGAGATAAACAAGTTGATTTTTCCTTTGTTCAATAAATATTATTTGTCATAACATATTATTTTTTAGGATATATATTCACTTATGCGGTTTCTTGATTTCCTCCACTGTAAAAATTTGGTTAATTCCTTTGTATGATTTTTATGAGTTGTCCCTTTGAAAATATCTATATATATGGAATGGAAAACATTCTTGTAACACCCCAAGATTTCATAGTATGTTATTTAATCAAAGTAATTCATTAACTTTCACTACACGCAACACTAAGTTCAACCGCACCCCGACTTACCAAACTCACTGTTCAAAAGCGGTTATGGATAGTATTAACTGAATTTGGAACTCTATATAATCCTTATAATATTATAATCTAGATTATGAGTATCACATACATCATTTAAGAAGAAATTCAATTTTTTAGAGAAAAGAAATATTTTAAAAAAAATGAAAATTTACCGCCTTTTAATGCTGAACATTTTTAAAACAATATATGAAACATTTATATATTTAATTTGAAAAAATAAAATTCTTATTTAGAATCAAAACATAAGAATTTAGTTTCAATAAATTTTTGGTATTTTTCTAATTACTTCTATATTTGAGTGAATATTGAAAAACACTATACTTTAACTAAAAACAACTTTTATAAACAAAATAATTTATAGTATTGAATTATAAATTTTATTGTTTTAGAAGTATAATTGAATTAAATTTTTCCCTTTTAATCCAATGATGGTCATTTTATGTAATTTCACAATGAAATTGGGTATAAGCAAATGTCAATCGTTTGATAGTTATTATTTCATGAAAATAAGCTTTATGGTTTGGACAACGAGAATTAATTTAAAATTAATTAATGAAAAATCTATGATTTGAAATTGGTAAAATAGAATTCATTTGTGAATTAGGAATATCAAAATTATATTAGGGTGAGTTTTTGGTATTTTTCTGAAAGCATTCAATTTTTGATGAATAGTAAAAACCACTAAGCTATTGTTTAAAACTAAATTTTTAATTAAATAATTATTTATTTAAATTTATTTAAGTTAAAAATAGATAAATAATACCTATATAAGTTCAATTTAATTCATTGGAGTCATTTTATAAAAATTTTATATATACAAAAATTTTATCGAACTTTTTACCATCTTTTACCCACCTCTTAGAAGAATATTTTGTGTATAGTAACTTTTTACTTTTTTTAAAACTGTTAAAAGTAAATTGGGTAATTAAGGGTAAACCTGATATTATTATTACCTTAACACCTATCATAATTCTATTGGATAATTATAATTTGACCAAAAACAACCTGAGGAATAAAATATGAACCTATTTGGTCCACATCCATGCTTCATAAAAATTTATTTCAAAATATTTTTATAATTTACTTGAAAATGGGTAATTGTAATTTATACCCTCATTTAACCTTATATGTTTTGAAAGGAATCGTTCAGTCATTTTCCCAACAATGTAATTTTTTAACATTTCCACAAATTTATGTTAAGAATTTTTTTTAACTTATACGACGGGAGCATATATTTTCCATCGTTATATCATCGTCAAAGCTTCCATTACAAGCTTATAAGAATATTTTCAAAACAAAATTTTTCATAAATGATTTAAAAATAGAAAGAAATTTTTCTCTAAAAAAATGATTTTATTTCATTTATGTCATCATTATTTGATAGATATTAAGCTTATATAATGTTTATTTGTTTTGACACAAATCATCCATATTTTGTTGAATTTTATGTGATATGTTTGAATGTGGATGTGTTATTTTTATACCATTCATGGTTTATGAAAAATGTATTGACATTTCATATGCTAGTTTCAATATAATATTTAAGTTCTGTTTAATCCTTTTCACATGAAGATTGCATTGGACTTTGTAAGTGATGGGTGGTGCCCGCTATGGCTCCTCGATGAATCGGTAGATCTCATGAGACAAACTAGGGTCTTGGCACAAGGCCTTGGAAAAATCTTATTTGTTGTCTTGGCACAATGCCTTGACTATGTGGTTATGATAGTCTGGCATTATGCATTCCATCATTATGAATGTGGATATTGATATTGCATGTGATTATTTGACTAGTACAATATCCTTGTATGTAATTAAATGGAATTATTTGACATTATCATTGTCATATTATGCTGACGTTCCTGTATAAATGGATTTTGTTTTAGTTATACATTAACAAAATTATTTATGCTTATTTATTAAAGTTTCTTTTATATTTTTATCCTTACTAAGCATCTGATCTCACCAATTTCTATGTTTTATTCTTCCCAGGATGTGAATAGGTATATTTTGACTTACCTGTAGAGATAGTATATGGGATCATAGTGTTGTTAATAGAATCAATATTATTGTAGTTTTCCAATTTATAATGTAATGTAAACCATACGAATGTATCTAGTACTTCCATGGATACTAAAACTAATCAGTCTTTCGAGACGTGATCTTTTGTGATCATGCCAATAATATGTAATAATGCAACGAATATGGGCTTCTGGGGTCTGGGTATTGCAGTTTGTATCAATTGAATTTCAGTAAAAACCCAGGAAACTAGATTGAGGTAAAATCTGATTAGAACACATAGCCCTAAGAATGACATTGAATTTAGTATAGAAGAACATCATAGAATTTTTGTATTATAGCGATTTTATGAGATTTCCAAGCAATACATCCATATTTGGATACAAGTAGTTAGAGGCGGCTCCGACACAGATGTACCTAGGGGTAGAACCTTAAAACACAGCTTTTAGCTAGACTTGAATGGGAACTGGTGCATGACAATGGGTCTTACTACACTTTTTGTTACGACACTCGTAGGGACTATTCCTAGGATAATTCTCATTTTCATTACAAATCATTATGAAGTATTTACGATTATATACCTCCTCAACGAAAATAAATTTACGATTATGAATTATATCCATAAACTGTTCAATTTACGTTAGGTATTTTACAAGTTTGGAATTATTCATTTCAATTCATACACTAACCTAGTGTCTGCCATTGTATAGAAATGGACCCCAGTAGAAGGAATGTGAACTCCAGTAAAATGTATGATCCAAAGTGTAAGATGGATCATATCTTTCATGGTATTAATCTAAAATTTATAGGAGAAATAGTCTCCAATGTATTCTCAAAATATGAATAAATAGTATAATGTGTTAATAAGATATGTAAAAAATTCTATGAGTCTTATGTCTTTGAAGGGAAGCAAGAGAAGAAAAGGATGGAAGAGAGAACAATCGATAAAGGGAAAAGGGAAAAGTGACTCAATTTCAGGTTAATGTTTTGGAAAATATATGTTTGAGCGAAAGACAATCCATAATATGGTTCTGATACCGAATTAGTGATTTTGGAATAATACATGATTGATTTGGATAAATTATATTGGATATTCTTGAATACGTTGATAATTATTAATGATTTGTAAATTCCATCATTGTTATATTTTACAATATTATTGGATATAAGGATTATATCCAGTATTCTATAAAGATTAATGGACCATGAATGTAAACAATAAGGATTTATGGTAATTCAGGATGATACAATGTTTTAAAAGATACATGATGATGTTTTTCACATGTTGTTAAGTAAAAAAAGGATCTTTCTTGTGTTAAACTTCATTATAAATTTTGAATAGTGAGTTTGGATAGAAATATTTTGGATAATTCCAGTCTTAGATTATTTTTGGATTTCCATAAAAAGGAAAACTCGGAGGTCGGGTGGAAACCCGTCGTGTCTGGAATGGCTGTGAGACTTGAACACACAACCGAAGGGCAACAAAGGTGTATCAGCTACCACTGGACCATGTGATATCCTGGATTAATTAATGCAGTCTGTTAGATGAATTATAAATTCATTTTTTTGAAACCCAATATGAATAAGATAAATATTTTTTTTTTCAGTTCTATTATCTTTTAGAGTGAATGATGAGTTTGTGGCAGATATTAGTTAAAAGATGGAACTATACTTGTCATGTATATATATATATATATTTCTAATATTATTCAACTGAGAAATTAATTATTAAAAATTTATTAAGGGATCTTAAAAATAAAAATATGTTATCCTAATACCTTTTGTTTTGTTGAACCGATGATATTTTAAATTATCATAGATTGATGGCTTTGAGGCCCTCAATACTACAATTTTTCATGACTGATGACCTCAATCACTCCCTATATATATTTATGTTTTCCCTCCAATTATGTGTCTCTAATTTCCACCAATTTTCTCCTAATAAATATAATAATTTGGTGGTAACATTTTTATTCCCCATTTCCTCTTATTAAGACTATATTTTTTTAACGCAATTTCCGATGTGGGTTTTCCCACAAAGGTATTTTCTATTTTCATAGTTTTATTTTCGAAAAACAATTTCAAATTGCGAGGAAGCAATTTATTTTGGGATGGATGAATGTAACACCCCAAGATTTTATAGTACATTATTTTTTCAAAATAAATCAATAACTTTCATTACATGTAACACTGAGTCTAAGCGCACGACGACTTACCAAACTAGTTTTTCAAAAACGGTTATGAATATTATTAACATAATTTTTAACATTACATAATACTTATAATTTTAGCATCCATATTATGAGTTTCTTATACATATTGTAAGAACAAATTCATTTTTTCAGATAAAAGAAATATTTTTCAAAAAATAAAATTTTAACGCCTTTTAATGGCGATCCAATTTTAATGCATTATTTGAAACTTTTATATATTAAATTTGAAAAAATAATCTTCTTCTATTGAATTGGGACATAAGAATTTAGTTTCATTAAATTCTTGGTGTTTTTCTGATAACTTCTATATTTGGGTGAATAGTGAAAAATACTATATTATTTCTAAAAAAACCATTTTAATTCAAAATAATTTATATTGTTGAATGATTAATTTTAATATTTTGGAAGTATAATTGAATTATATTTTTACCATTTAATCTAATGATGGTAATTGTATGAAATTTCACTTTGAAATAGGACATAAACGAATGTCAATATTTTGATTGTTATTATTTCTTAAAAATACACTTTTTGGTTTTGAAAATAGAAATTAATTTTAAATTAATTAATGATACTTCTATGATATGAAATTGGTAAAATAGAATTCATTTTTCAATTCTAAATACCAAAATTAGCTTAGGGGGAAGTTTTGGTATTTTCCTGAAAACATTCAATTTTTGATGAATGGTGAAAAACACTGAGTAATTGTTTGAAATCAAATTTTTATTTAAATAATTTTTTTTTAAAATTTATATTAGGTAAAATATATACATAATACCTATATAAGTTCAATTTAATTAATTGGAGTGAGTTTATAATAATTTTAGATATATTAAAATTTTATCTATCTTTTTACTGTCTTTTACCCACCTCCAAGGAGAATTTGTAAATTTGCATAAAACATAATTTTACCGCTTCTGTGAATTTAATTTCAAAAATAAGTGATACACTGTTGATTTTAGTATGTAATATTTGGTTCAATAAGATGAAAATAATTTTTGGTGAATAATAAATAATTTACTTTTCTTTATGACTATTAAAAGTTAATAGGGTAATTAAGGGTAGAAAAAAATTATTATTACCCTATAACATGTCATAATTCTATAGGATAAGTATAATTCGTCCCAAAATAAAATTTAGAATAAAATATGACCCTCTTTGGTAAATTTAGATTATATTTGGGCATTTATTATTATTTAATTCAAAGAAGAGTTAAAAGAGGTAAAATCAAAGTTTAATTAGTAAAACATTTTTAAAATATGGATAAACATATGAAAAATTAGACTATAAGTAGTCATTAGAAAGATAAAAATATTTCCTAGATAATTATATTTTATTTATAATTTTTTGACATAAATAATATAATTTATTTATGACAAAATGATGATACATTAATTTTATAATTAATAAAATATAAAAATAAATGATATAATAAATATTCAAATTAATATTATTTGAGACTTTTTATGAATTCCACAAATTTTATAGGTTTATATTACATGTTAGGGTTGGTTATATGAATTTGATTTGATGTGATAATTTTGTTATAAATTTAGAAAAAACACAACACCAAATAGTGTCAAAATTGACATAAAAGAGTTTTTTGTAAAAATATTATATTTATAATTGATATTCTATTTCTAAAAATCTATATTTCGGCCAAAATACTTAACTAATGATATTTTTATCATTAATAAAACACTTGGGGTTCGATTAATTGTGTATAGTATGTTTACATACCTTATAATAAAAAAATACAAAGAGACATGTTAAATGTCAAACAATTTAACTAAGAGTTAAATCTACAAGATAATGTTAATATACTGAAAAAAATCAATCTCAAAACTATTGTTTGAGTATTTTTGACCCATTCCCACCTTAGAATTTAAATAATTCATTTTGGAGCCATTATAAACTGAAAATGATTTTATTATAATATAATATTTCTAGCTTTTCCTATGGTGCCCCTCACCCCTCTTATAAATGGGCACTCCCCCTTCTCCCTAATTCACACTATAAAATCCATTTTCCTCGGCCGACCCCAGACCAAATACCCTCTCAACTATCCTCCCTTAATCCATGATGCCTTAATTTAGTCATAAAACCATCCTATGGATCCATTTTGATCCAATCAAAATGAAGAACCCGAAGAAGTGGTAAATATTTCATCACCTCTTTCAGGTTCCTTTCTTCATCCACATACTTTTTCATTGTTGTTTCTATTATAAAATAATAACACCAGTATATTCTATATACTGTGATGTTATTATAAATATGGTACAAACAAATTCATTATTCTAGCCATCATTTCAATGACATGTCACCATATGTGCGTACATACGGCTTATCGTCTCCACATCGTGGTGTAATTGTTATTCAATACAATATTATTTGGATGGTTATAATAATGATGTGTAATTGATGTAAATAATAAATATAACATGATAATTATTGTGTATATATGATATACAATCCAATTATATATTATTTTAATATTAAAATAATTATTTTGTCGCTCGTGCGTACTTACGGATTACCGTCTCCATGAACGCGATGAGATTTATTCCCCATCATATACATTCAAGACTACTTTTCATTTGATTATTAAATATAATGTTTAAAGACATGATATCATTATGGATATGAATAATAAACATCCCATCAGTAACAAATATTACTCACATAAAAAATAATATAAAGGAAAATGAATCAGTTAACACCCGAAACGATGATAATACTAAGATATTGTTTACAAATCAATATTAAAAGATCATATATGATATCATATTAATGTATATGATTCTATTAATTTTTAATAAAAATTATTTCATCATTATATAGGATGTTAAACTACCCTAGACCAAGGAAAATAACTAGCTGAGAGTAAACTTCCCAATCTCTTCATTATCCAAAGTTGTTTATATGTAATTATATATTATGACCTCTATATCATCCACATCCATGCTTCATAAAAATGTATTTCAAATCCTTTTTTCTATTTACTTGAAAATTTTTAAATGTCATTTATACCCTAATTTGACCTTATATGTTTTCAAATGAATCTTTCTGTCATTTTCCAAATAATGTACTTTTTGACCTTCTTGACAAATTTAAGGTAATATTGTTTTTTTAACTTATACTGTGGGTGCAGCTATTTTCTGCCATTATAAAATCGTCAAAGCATCCCTTACAAAATTATGAAAATATTTTCAATTGTTTTTCTTAAATGATTTCAAAATAGAAATAGATATTTCTCTAAAAAATGTTTTTATTTCATTTATGTCATCATTCGTTGATGGATTTGATGCTTATTTGAAGTTGATTTGTTATGATAAAAAACGTTGATATTGTGTTGATTATTTTGTGATATGTTTGAATGTGGATGTATTGTTTTAATACAATAATGGTTTATGGATAAAGTATTGACATTTTGTATGCATGTTTTAATAGGAATGAAGATGTTATGTTTAATCCTTTTCATATAAGGAATGCATTGGACTTAGTAAGTGATGGGTGGAACCCGCTATAGCTCATCGGTGAATCGGTAGGTCTCATTAGACAAACTGGTGTCTTGGAAAAAAGCATTTGGAAAATCTTATTTGTAGTCTTCGAACAAGGCCTTGACTCTGTGGTTAAGATATTCTGACATTATGAATTCAATAATTATGAAAGTGGATATTGATATTTCATGTGATTATTCGACAAGTAGAATATCCATGTGAGTAATTAAATGGAATTATTTGATTTTAAATTTTCTATATTATAATGAATTTCATTTTTAAAAAGAATTTGCCTTAGTTATACATCGCAATAAGTGTTTATTCTTATTTATGAAAGTTTCCACTATATTGTTATTCATACTGAGCATCTACGATCACCCCATTCTATGTTTTAATTTTCCCATGATGTGAAGAAGTAATTTATGACATACCTGCAGGGATAGTCTATAGGAGATAAGTGTTGTCAATGGAAATGATATTGTTGTAGTATTCCATTTTATGATGAACTGTAAACCTCATAAATGTATCTATATCTTGCATGGCTGCTAAACTAATTGATCTTTCTAGACATGATCTTTTGTGATCATGACAATAATACGTAATAATACACCGACTCTGTGCTTATGGGGTCAGAGCGTAAGATTTCATCCTTATAAATATATTTCTACATCAAGGATATCACATCATTGATACATCAAATAATAATAAAACCATTATAGAAAAGAAAAAATTTATTAGAGAAAAATACAAGAGATTAAAATTTTAACATAAATATCATTTGATTCATCAATCCTAAAAAAATAGGAAAAGTTTATTATTGACTGAAAATTGGGATATTCAGGGAATGTTACAATCCCCACAACGTAATAGTGAACCCACATGTCTTTATCGACTTTGTTTTATGACCAAAAGGCTGAGAGCTTACTACAGAGACTTAGGAATATCAGGAAACATGCTTCACGAAATGGTTCAGGCATGGTTGTTTCTAGGTGCAGTTGGATCTCATTGATAATTCATTATGATGTCATTATTTTGATGCACATACACAGAGGTCCCCTAAACAATTATACACCAATGTTTTATTATAGCTGTACAAATATGGTAGTAATGGTGAATTTCACCATCCTAGTTTGTTCATGAGTTTATAGTTATTAAGTGAGGTGTAAAGCATCTTGGTAGCACATAAAACTCACAACCTTGGGGTCACGGGTTCAAATCTGGTCTCTGCAAAAAATGACCCAATCACAAAATTTAGGATTTACATTCTCTATTTTGCGTAGTAATAAAAATGTTGAGAGAACCATTACTCTATTCCAGTCAAATACCACTAATATAGATGTGAATATAACAGAATATAATTTTTTCTACTCTGGGTGTATAGTGGGAATCGAACCCGCACCCCCCTTAAAGACCACTTCTTCTCCCTCCACCTATGCTGCACATGTAAGGCACAAACCCAATCCCAGTGAATAGTGAAACTTTAGAGTGTATTTCTGTCTTGGTGTAGTGAGTTTGCATCTTCATAGACATGTCTATTATTGTCCCATATTGGGTTGTACAATTAAACCTAAATTAGGATTATCTGCTAAGAACAATGGTAGAGATGTTTACGAATGCCTTTGTAGTGGAATTGATTTTACAATAGATTATGGAAACATAAATTCCCTACCATTTATGCATTGCGGATATCTTTTTGTATTTTGTGCCTAATATATTTATAATAAACTAGATAAAATCGGATAAATCAAAATGCATTACATTATTGCTATTGTAGGTACATGTGAAGAAATGATGAAAATGGATGGTCTTACCAGATAATTTGGAGTTAGAATAGTCATGCATGACTATTTAATATGTAGACTCAAGGAAAATAAAATACTAGATAATTATTGATGAGACAATGGCCCACTTCATTACATCTGTAGTGAAATTCAGGCGGTAATTCATAGAAAAAAGAATCATGAAATAGACATTCGTGTACTCTCTAAAGAATTATCTATGTTTGGTGGAAATCAAATTCATGCTGGTATTCTTGTAGGTAAATTGGAAGGGGAAAGGGACATCCCTTTTGTGTTTGCTGATATACTACGAGAAGATTTCATTGAAAAGGAATGAAGTCATGGGATTTATTTCAATAAAGATTGGGTGTTTTTACCATGTGTTTTTTCCATAGTTTCGGGGTATTAATATTTGGAATATCTCTACTTTGACGGAGATATTATGGGATGATTCCATACAACAGTTTGGTAGGGAAACCATAAGACACCCTTGGTAAAATGCACCAGGTTTTTTAGCTAATCGAGTTGCTCTAGAATCATGTGTACAATCTTGAAATGAGGGACGAGATCTTGCTCATGGGGGTAATGAAATTATCTATGATGATAGAAAACGGTGTCCTGATTTAAATGTGTCTTTTGAAGTATGAAAAGAGATCAAATTTGAATTTTCCACAATTGATACTTTGTAATTCACAATAATGATGGTTCGTTCACATTTCATAATTGTTCAATGAAACGTGGAGCAATCATAAAATAAAAATTTATTGATCCAAATATAAGTGATTTGTGTATTCTTTTTTCCCTATCATAGTGCACTACATACTAAAATTGACTATAATTGATTAATTTCATTCATTATTTTTTAATATGGATTGATCAACCAACCATCCAGTATATTTCCTTTTTATTCTATGTTGGAAGAAGAATTTTATTAGATACTATTTTATTAAAAAACAGTTGTCTTTTCATTTGTTTGGTGTGAATTTGACATGACATCAAATTGAATTACCATTGAATAATTGAATAAAGGGTTTAAAAAATTTATTCAAAAATACATCCTTATTAATGATGTTTATAATAGAATATTTCAATTTTGAAGGGTAGGTTTGTTTCGTGCTATCTCGATAGTACACATCATCCCTTTGTTTCTTGATCCTATTAGTTACACAACAAGTTAGAAAAGGTCAAATAATTGATGATTTCATTATTGATGATGGATTTTCAAAAGCTTCTGGATAGGTATCCTACACATGAACTGAATTCTTTTAGGTTCAAAAAAGTTGTTCTAGATGTTCATGAAAAATTACGAGATTATTTAAAATGAATAATATGGTGTTATTCTATCGACAACATGTTTTGGGGAGGTCCCTCTAATGGGGTCAAAGGATCTATAAAATTTTGGAATATCAATCTCATAATTATCATCAATCTCATCATAAGTATCATCATACCAAATCCCATCCATCAAATAATTTTTTTGGAAATACAGCAGATCTATGTCATAAAAGTAAGGACCTATATTCATTAAAAAAACTCAAATAGAGATTGTATGGATGATAAAATAGAATCATGGCTCATGAATAGTGATTCAATGGATAAGGAATAAAGTGAATTATTAGTTCAATTATCCACCTTAACGATAGAAAAAATGATTGAACAAATTTTATGGAGCCGGACTCATCTTGATCACTTATCAAATAATGAGAGTAGTTATCAAATAATTTAACAACCAGGACAAATTTATTTATGATACATAGTTGGCATGCATAATAAGTGTCTCATGAATTATGATTTTCATACATCTTGTTTAGAAGAAAGATGGATATTTCGTGATCATTATTAGAATATAACTTATTCAAAAACATCATGTGGGGCTAACCATTTTCATTTCCCATCTCATGGGAAATCCTATTTTGCTCTGCTTAGAAGCCCAATCATCCCACTGTAGTGGTATATTAGTGATAGGTTCTATTCAAACTTGACACTCTTATTGGGTCAAAAACAAAGGTACAGACTTCTATATTCCTTTCTTTACGGTATTAGATCATGTCATTAAACATCGTGTTGCATATCATATCACATCTAAACCAGAACTGCATTATTCTAGGCATCCACAATTTTGGATTGCATATTCCTAACTATAAAACGAGTGCATTAAGATTCCCTCAAGATATGTTTTTAGATATGACTATACAATTTCAACTTGTCTCTTCTCAATGGATAAAAAATACTCATACTTTAGCACATGATAATATTTCCATTCTACCATAGCATGCACCAGTTTGACATGGGGAGGTTATTTAGTAGTAGTAGATGAAAAAATATCTTTGTTACCCATTCCATTAGAACTGAAAAATTTTGGTACATCACATACATGAATATAAAATTCATGTTATGGTACTAATAATCATGTAAGGAGTTTTGTTTACTTGAAGCTACCATTTTATACAATATAAAGAAAATATTGAGTTTTGTTTCCCTTGTGATTGGCCAATACGGGGCAGGACATGACACGTATCTGCTTGGGATCATGTCTAATAAGGGATATTCTAGATATACAATGAAATTTCTATTGTCAGATTCTATTTCATTTGGAAAATGTTGTCATATGTTTGGTGTAGTATAAGTGATCAAGGAATGTAAAGTAATATTATTAGAGGAAACTCTACACATAGTTACATTACTATTAATGGGTGGATCCACGATTTCTTATAGGCAAGACATCCCAACTGATTTAGTCTTATGGTTCATCATTATATACATATGGAATTTTTTTCCTAGGTTCTCATTTTGTATAGTTTTTCAGTTTAATGTTTATATTCAGTGGGTGTGGTAAATGGAATGAACCTATTTAATCCATTATTTGGCTCATATGAAAATAAATGTGAACCCTGCAACTCTACCTAGAGCCTTGAGTATTGTACATGTATTTACTGTAGATGTAAACCATTACCTTCTGGTTGCAATTTACACAACATGGTCATTCTTCAAAGAAAGAATTATTTCAGTAGTATAATTTCACTCATCTTATATAAGGATTAAATATATGAGGACTCAAAATTTGTGTTAACATGATTTCTAATATTTATCAAAATATTTTCTCAGGACCCCACTACTCATTGTATTGGGTTTGGAATTGCTACCGCACATGACTTCGAGTGTCATGATGATATTAATGAGGAATGTCTTTATAAGAGTATATTTTTTTCTCACTTTAGACAATTATATATCACTTTTCAGTGGACTTCTAGAAGTCTATTTCATGTATCTTGATAAAGAGTAGTTATAATTTTTTTATTAAATATATTTTTCATATTTAGTTATTAATTATTATTTTTATTATTTTTATTTAGTATATTTAGTTTTTAATAATAAATAACATATTATTGTTCATTCGTATTTTCTAAAATTATTTAAATTAAATTTATTTATAAATAACGAAATAAAATTGAATATATGATCTTGAATTTTAACATATAAATGTTTTTTTTATTTGTGGATATCATTATCGTGAGTAAATTTATAACTGAATTTATTGAATATTCCAAAAAATTGTGACATATCGTATGTCAATTTTTTTGTTTTCAAACATTTTCTAGATTGAAGGATTAATTTTTTTTCTTTTTTGATATACCCATGTTCACATTTAGAAAAGATTTATGACACATTTATTGGGTGTACTCAATGTGTACGATCTTGCAATACTATTGTATTAGAAATGATTCTATGGGAATGATGTTATGCTACGAAAATATCTTTTTCTCCATGAATAGAGGACGATATTAGTGGTATGAGATGTGAATATGCATGTTTGACTTATTTTTTCAGTTTTTAAATTTATTTATGGAGTGAAACAACTCGATGTATGTGGATATCTTAATGATAACAGTTACTCAAACAATACTGTAATTCATTCTTTTTTACAAACTTACTATATATATATAATATAACAACATAAGAATAGAATAACATATCTATAATAGAATTATTTAATGATAGATATAGTGGTTCAGGAATAGTGTGCCAATGAGTTTGTAAATAAAAACTCCTATATTATCCGTTATTTATTTATTATATATTATCTCTATTTATTTCATTTTTTATATATTTATATACAAATAAATTTTATTGATGTATATATATTTCATTCACTATAGATATTCTAACTATATTTGAATCTATTTATTTACACCTGATCTATTTTTTTCTACAAAAAATGATGGTATTCACTTATGTATTTAGTTATAGGAGAAACACGAATATTTCATGGAGTGATGGCTGAGTGGTTTATAGCTCTAGTCTTGAAAACATGTATTGTTCTGAACAATGAAGTATCGGGGTTTGAATCCCCATCTCTTCTTATTTTATCTCATATTTTATTGATTGTTTAATATATTTTCGTTCTGATATTAATATATTTATTATAGTAGTCTTTTTTCAGGTAATAAAATCTCATCATTATAACTAACCTAGCCGAGCCACAAAAAAACTAGATTTAATTTAATAAAAATTAGTTAAAAAAGAATAAAGTATTAATAATAAAAAATTAATTTATTAATAATTTATTAAAGCATTAAAGGATCATTAAAATGAAAAATAAGGATTATACGTGAATATATCAACATAGTTACGGGGGGTCATTGAATGAACAGGTTCAAAATCACAATCAAATCCTTTTTCAAATCCGGTATAGCTACGCGAGCCCTCCCCACGTGGCACAATTGACCTATGAATAGGAATAATTCTTGAAAAAAATTGATTAGTAGACAACCAATTTATAAGAGAGACCTAACTGACTGCATTGATCACAGTAGTTACGCCACTTACAGAATTTAAAGAACCTAATAGAGAATGAGTCATATATTCCGCGGAACGCTTTTCTTGCAAAGGATTTATTTATTTTTGTCTACTTAAATCTAGTCCATTTGGTCCTGCTAATGGTTCTAACCACAGAGCATGTAGTTCCCAAAAAACACTTCATTTTCCACCAAAGATGACTTCTCTAATTGGGGAATGCATTAGATATTTCCCTAAACAAGTATGCCCTTGATAAGATCCCATGTTAGACATAAAACGCTTGTCTCTATCAAAAAAAATTAATTGCATGAGATTGAGAAGATTATGGTTCAGTTGTCCCGTAAAAATCACTCGTATAAGCAGTAATATAGAACTAGACAAAGCAAAAAACAGTAAAACCAATGACAAAAAAAGAACATAAACTATAAGACAAGTAAACCTCTCCAGCCCAGACAGGTGAGTATCGAGCCCAGGCAAAGGGTTTGTTCAATATATGCCAGATTCCACCATGAATACAAATGATACCTAAGCATACATTTCATCCAATTATATCTACTAATTCATCCACACACACAATTCATCCTTCTCCTCCAAATAAATATTTTAGTAAATAATTAAATATCACAATTAGAATAAGGGTCATGTTCGTAATTTATTTTACATATCCCCCTCCTAGAGCCAAGGTATCATATACACCTCCAAATATTATCCTGGAATACTAAATGAATGGAACCTATACCAAAAAATATTAAGTGAATACCCAAAACTGTAGTCATTTTATTTCTATCATTCCATAAAAAAGTAAAGAATGGAAAATATTATTCAAGAGTCTGAGTTAATAGAAGTGAATGTTAAATACTATAGAAACCCTATACTGTATTGGAAATTTAATGAATTACTCCAGATACAATGTATGGAATCATATCTTTCACTTCCACACCATGACCTATCCTAAAACCTAGACTGGCTATAAGAAGAATTAAAATGAATCCTTGTTCATACATGGGATTCTCTGGTATGAAATGAGCTAATTAAAATATATATAAAATCATCATTTCCCACACATGAAATTATTTTTATAAAATATTATCCATTATAAAAGAATCATCATCATTATATGTATTATATTTTTACAATCCAAAAAATATATCTTCGTTTCAAATCCATATTTTCATTGTGTGTTATAAATATCATAGTTTTGAAATTTAAAGTAAAATTTCAATTAAAACCGCTTAATTATTTAATAATTGATATAAGATTAAAATATTTTTAAACATTTTAAATTTTTAGTATAAATAAATACATAGAACAATTAAAAGATTCAATATTGTTAATATACCTAATGGTTATAAAATTTTAAAGAATGTTACCATACAAATGGTCACTGAAAGACCCCAATGGATAATAATTGAAATATTTATATTCAAGGCCTTATAATTACTTTTTAACTTTTTCTAAAAATCCAAAAACCATTTTTGTTTATAATAATGGCGTTGTACATTACCCTGATGCTTAGTATTGTAACCATTTCACTTGTAATAAATTTTTTCAGTGTGACAGATATGTAGGATGTTTACTACAAACATGGTCATGTTGTTGTTTTTTGTGGTATTCTGAGGATCTTTCTTGGTCTTTTAGTAGGTAATATATGATATATATGGTCATTCATCATTACTACAATGTAATGTTTTAGGGTTTCTATTGAAAAAAATATGTCTTATTTCAATTTTCAAGCATATATTTCTGTTGGAAACAAAATTAAATGAAATAACATTATTAATACTAATAAATAAAAAGATATTATGTAATGGCACAGACCACTCCGGTCTATTCCTTTTTGAAAATGTGGTGATAGAGTTGGTCATGGAAGTCACTACTTCATGATGGTGTGTTTGGGTGGACTTTTAAGAAATCTAAAGGGTTATGGACTTGGCATGGGAGGAGCACGGTTTGTCAAACCGTGTGGCCAAAACAGGTGAGGTTGGTGTTGTAGGTACTATCCTTCACACGGGAGGTCACAGTTTGCGTAAACCTTGTGTCCAAACCGTGCGAGGGTTGTACTTGTGGGAGAATCTAACGCACGGTTAGTGTACGATTTGTTAAACCGTGCGGACTAACCGTGCAAGAACATAAAGTTAGATCCTATTATTGTGGATCTGAACTCTTTTGCCTCTAAATTTTTTTTATGCCCCTAAGTGGCCATAACCTGGGAT
The DNA here is from genome assembly GCA_963277665.1 of Viscum album. Classification (NCBI taxonomy): domain Eukaryota; kingdom Viridiplantae; phylum Streptophyta; class Magnoliopsida; order Santalales; family Viscaceae; genus Viscum; species Viscum album. Next base: position 838,637,619 of record OY728138.1, read on the forward strand.
TACCCTTCCTTGGAGGTGTATTAACCTCTCCAAAGGGTTTTAGAGGAGATCTGGAGGCTTCTCTTCGCGAATCGATGCCGGTTTCTCAGGGTAAGTGATTTTTTTTGTTTGGTTTCTTAGATCTACCTAGATATACTCCTCCTCTTCTCTCGAGATCATCGATCTATGTCCGTTATGGGTAGATCTAAGTGTTTGTATATCATTTGTTATGATATTTTGTTTTGGTTGTGTGAGTAGAAGAGATCTGGGGAGGATCATTGGTGAATCGTTCCGGTATTCTTGGGCGTTCTTTTACTATTGAGGTAGTGGATTCATGGCATCTCTAATTGTTTATGTCTAATCGTAGAGTTAGCATTATTTGGCCTCCTGTATCACAATGAAATTGACCTACTTAAATAATTGAACCAGATTAAAAGAATTGGTTTGATCATATGATGTTGCTTTGTACCATGATAATAGATTGCATCTTGATTTTCTAGATAGTGTGATATCTATGACTTTCTTGTTATCATGTTGCTCTTGATGAAACTGGTAAAGAATGTAAAGTAGAAATTAATTAATAATTAATTGGATAAAGTTATAAAGTCATGTAAATGAATAAGGTTGTTGTTGTTGTGGTTTTTGTTCCAACATGATGTTAATCAATGGATGACAATGTTCGTGTTTAATTCAATTGGTTGGTAAACATGAAATTTGTAGGTTCTTGTTTTTTGAAGGTCGAGTGCCTTGTTAAAGAGCCAAGAGCCCAATTTTTTATGTGATGTCTATTTTCCTGGTGGTTATTCTGTGATGTGACCCTAGGAGGGTGTTGTGATATGTGGGGGCATGGAGGCCTTGTGGTTGTGGCAGCGGATGACGCCTAGAGTGGCGAGATGCATCAGTTTATGCATGTGGGTGTCGGGGAGGACACCAGGGAAGACGGAATTGGTTGGATGTGGTTGTTGGGAGATTGTGGATTCATTTGTTGTTTATTTACATAACTTTTCCCCACTGCTCAATGCAGCTGTTCATGCTTACCCTTCTTCCGAAGGAGGCGAAGACACGCGGGGTATTCCATGTGCTTTCTGTGTCTAACATCTCATTGGAGGATGGGTTTACGCTCTTGATACAGTTGGAAAAGACTCAACGGGGTAGTACATATACTCACCGTGTTGAGCCCCCTTGTGTTAAGTACCATAGAATGTATTTCTAGAATGCCTGGGAACATGGGAATGTAATTCAGTAATGAATGTTTGAATAATTAATTTTAACCCATGGGGATGGAGATTCTAGAACATAGTGATGAGGTTGTATCATTAAAGGAACAATTGACATGGGTGTGATGTTAATTAATTTAATGTGGTTTTTCTCATGGTTAATTACGATTGGAATAATTAATTAACGTATAATGGAATTGATAAAAAGGGAATTAATTAATCTGATAAATCCATTTAAATGGATGTGTGCTTATAGGATACCTTGTCTTAGAAGTTGTAGCCTAGAGTCTGAGGGACGTCAGCTGCAGTTGTGTCTAATACTAGGTTATGCCCATTGTATGGTTGTGAGTTATAATATATTCTGTACATTTTGTGTTTCTATACGCTACTACACCCTCACAGTAAGGACAACTAGTACCCCGGGGATTCTGAGCCCTTCGGGTGTGTCTGTTTTCCCCAACATTCCGGTGGGAGGGTGAATGGCTGATTACCCCCTTTGACCCCGCTCTCTTCTCTTGGTAGATATTAGATCCAATAGGCATAGTGGTTAGTTTTCCTAATATATGTGTGTATAGGGCAGTAATGGAAAGTGGTTATTCAGAAACATATATTATAGATATAGTATCTTATGGACTACTATAGTTGCAACGTGTATAGGCTGTGATGGATTAAGGATCCTTACTCGGCGTATGGGATGTAATGGATTGAGGAATAATACTCGACATATGATGCATGTTATGTAAGTAGTGGTGGCTCCTGGAAACTACATGGTTTATTTTGTTTCGGAGTATTGTTTGGTGATTGGCCTAGGTGTTTTCGGGAAAGCCTTTGTGGTGCATGTAGTGAAGAATGTGATTCTTAGCCTAGGTGTATACGGGCAAGCCTTTGGAGAGAGATACACAGGATGTATGTCGTTGGGGAAAATCGGCAAACGAGTGGGGAAGTAGTAGTTGGGTACCCTTGATATTCTTTTCTATATGATATATTCTTGTATGCATTACATGGTGAGATTATATATGGAGCATTTGGGAACATAGTTTACCTTTTTACGGAACGAATTAGTTTCAATGTTTTCACTATGCATTAGAACAATTTTGTTACTTTTTTAAGAGAGGCATCGAGGAGGATCCTACTGACAATACTGTTATACTCACCCTACGTATATATAAAATATTTTTCCGATCACTTGTTGTAGGTTGGAGATCAATCTTTTTACTAATAGCTTGTGGTTGGAAGAGTTGTTCAGGCTTGGGGTCACCCATGTTTTACTATCATTTGGGTACTTGTAGTTTTCCCTTTAATTTGTAGTAATTTTTTATGGATCATCATATATGCACATGGGTTCCTTTTATATTTCAGTTTTGAGTTGGAGTTGGTTGGTGTCTATATTATTTATCTCTTCTGAATGTGTTCTCTTAGAGGGTAATGCCTCCCATTTGTGTGTTTATTATACCCTCGGTGCTAGTCACCAACTAGGGGCCTACTGGAGGCGGGACTCAGGGGTTATTATCTACCTTTTTATAGTGTCGGCCAAGGAGGGTACAGTTTGTGTGGAGTGGGTCGTGACAAAGTGGTATCAGAGGTTTGGTTGAAGGATAAGATGGAGTTTGGAGTTAGTCGCATCTGAGGTTGCATCGGTTGGTTGGGTAATTGTGTCATTATTGTTTAGAAAGTGCGGTAAACACTGGAAAGAGGCTAAAACAAAGGCTTTTAGGGCCCCCTATGATCTGATATACGGTTTGTTAAGATTACAATGGCTACTAAACAATGTCATACTAGTTGGAGGGTAGATACATAGGAAAGGATCATGCATCATTATTCTTTGTGTCTTTATTTTAACGGGTAGACATTGGGATAGGTTAACCTAAAATGAATGGATGAGAACTAATAATTAATTAATGTTCAGTCTTCCATATTCCATGATTATGAGATCTATGTGTTTTTAATTTTTCAGGTAGGGCTCCACGTCAACATCGTCGTCAGGTTTACATAGAATATGTCTAGTTGGCTATTCCAGCAGGTCGCCATAGGGTAGTGGTTGACGATGACAACACTTAGAAGAAGAAATTCTGAGATTTTCAGTGCCAGAGTATGATGAAGTATGAGGGCTCCGTAATAGATGCAGTCACAAAATACTGTTTGGAGGAGGTCGAGATAGGCTTCAGTTCGATCCATTCATGGAAGGAGTACTGGGTGTCCTTAGCTGTGACGATGCTGTGTTGAGTAGCAAGAATGTGGTGGTTCTTGTTCCTTAGGGATCGTGAGGAGTCAGCGATCACATGGGAAGAGTTCCGAGACATGTTCAGAGTAAAGTTCATTTCCACGACTGCAAAGGCGTCCAGTCCCCAGGATCTTCTTACACTTCGAGAGGGGAGCTCCAGTGTTCTATAGTTTGGGATCTATTTCGGGAACCTTTTACGATATTCTTATGACCTGTTACCATATGAGGAGGCTAGGGTGAGGCATTTTGAGGAGGTTTTATGTCTAGAGATCTAGCGTCAGGTCACCCCATTTATGTTAAACACATATCATGTGGTGTTGGAAAGGGCAGAGGTTGTTGAAAGGACATTGGAGATGGTAGGATTATCATGAGAAGGGGGTCATCATGATCCCTCATGAAGCAAGGCTGCGGCCCGAGGTTCCCGGTTTTTAGGGAAGAAGAGTTTTTATTCAGCAAGGGTAGGTCCCATCCCTTCACATCTCATTTCTACAGAGGCTGCAACTTGCAGGCCTATGCCAAGGTACTAGGAACTTTTTATTCTTGTTTTGGTTTTGATCATCAGCAGTGGGAGTGTCCGACCTTCCAGAGTGGTCATCGTGCACCGGGATCTATGCTCTAGGATCCTCCATTGAGGCAGTTCCAACCGAGGTAGCAGCAGCCAGTTGCACCAGCTTTATTGCAGTAGAGGATAGATGGGGTAGGCAGAGGACAGCCCCATGATGCTCCCCATCCTAATATTGAAGAGTGCAATTGTGTTGGTGTTCTTCATCAAGGTCATAGAGGCCATAGATGAGGTCATGGCCATCTTTATTCTCTAGCTTTGCCAACACTACATAAGCTAGATGTCATTCGTGGTACCCTTGGCTTGTTTTCTACCTTGGTCTATGCCTTGTTTGATTTAGGAGCGAACAATCCTTCATATCACCTACAATTTTTCATGATTTGGTACTTGAAGTAGAGAGGCTTCCAGTTCCCTTGGCATTGACTACGCCAATTGGAGGTTGAGCTGACTTGATTGAAGTATGTAGAGACTATGATCTAGTGTTGGTGCCACACTGCTCTTGGGGACATTTCTTATGTTTACGAATATAGCCATATGATTTAATCCTCGGCATGGATATGTTGTATTTTGTGTAGGATATCATGGACTGCCTGAAGAGGAAGGTCATCTTCATTGGTGCAGATGGAGAAAAAGTGGTGTTTGTTGGTGAGTGAGATCCTCAGATGGGCCATAGGCGCATTCCATCCTTATCATCCATGGCAGCTGAGATGATTATGATTCCTTCAGAGCTTTAGCAGTTGGCACTTCCTAGGTTCGTAGAGGAGTACCCTGATGTCTTCCCAAAAGAGGTTGTAGCATTACCCCCTCGATGAGAGATCGTGATTGGGATCGAGCTACACTTAGGAGATTATCCTATTTCTATGTCTCCATATATGATAGCCCATTCTGAGTTACGACAGCTACGTTTATAGCATGTTGGTCTATTGCAATGCGGTTTTGTTCGGGAAAGTGTGTCCCAATGGGGTCCACTAGTTTTGTTCATGAAGAAGGCTGATGACTGTTTGCGGTTGTGCATTGATTATCATCATTTAAACAAAGTGAAAATATGGAACTGTTATCCTCTTCCATTGATTGATAATTTATTCAATCAACTGAAGGGTGCAAGTTGGTTATCAAAGACTGACTTACAGTAAGGATATCATTATATGCGTGAGAGGGATGAGGATATCCCGAAGACTGCTTTCTGTTGACTTCATGGGCATTATGAGTTCGTTTTAATGTAGTTAGTTGTGATGAATGCTCTAGCTGTGTTCATGGGATTGATGAATGCTATTTTCTGTGAGTTCCAGGACAAGTTCGTGGTAGTTTTCATTGACAAAGTCCATGTGTACTCCACATCTAAAGAGGAGAATGAAGAACATCTGTGAGCCATTTTCGGTGTTCTTCATCGACATCTGCTGTTCGGGAAGTTATTAAAGTGTGAGTTTTGGACTCGATAAGTCCATTTATTGGGGCATGTTGTGTCCCAATAGGGGTAGCTGTGGATACATCGAATATTGAAGTAGTTGTGTCTTGGAATGCTCCAAAGACAGTGTCTGAGGTGCGAAGTTTCCTTGGTCTCACAGGCTACTATAGGAGGTTCATGGCCTATTTCTCGCGGGTTGCGAATCCTCTAACATCTTTGACCAAGAAGGATCATCCATTCATATAGAATAATCAGTGTCAAGTATCTTTCAAGTATATAATAGAGAAGTTAGTAAGTTCTCCCATATTTTGTCTTCCAGTTGATGGTGTTTAGTTTTATGTCTTCTGCGATGCTTCATGTCTGGGGTTAGGTTGTGTTCTCATGCAGCATAGGTCAGTTGTTTTTTTGGGTCTTGGAAGTTTTGTCCCCAAGAATGCAACTATGCCACCCATTATCTCGAGTAGGCATCTGTGGTGTTTTCTCTGAAGTTGTGGATACAATACCTCATTATTGAGCGCTTTGTGGTTTTCAATGATCCTAAGAGTTTGATGTATGTTTTCTATCATCATGAATTGAACTTGCGGAAACGTCGATGGATGGAGTTATTACCAGAATACGACATCGCAATATCATATACAACTGGAAAAGGTAATGTTGTAGCTAACGTGCTGAGCTGAAAGTCACATAGTGATGCTGTGCATGAATCTGGTGATTCCTAGAGAGTAATGGAAGAACTGTCAGCATTGCATCATGATACATGAGATGTCAGAGGTAGATGTTGTCTTTTTCAGATGATGGTGCAGTCATCCCTAATGCAGAATGTATAAGAGTCCAAGTTGGGGGATATTTAGGTGGACGTCTGGAGACAAGGAAATTGTTTTTGGTGAGGCCATTAATGGCTGGTCTGAGGATGAACAACATAGATTTTTGTATCATGGATGGATTTTTATCCCTTTAGTGATGCACGATACTATCCTTAGAGAGTTCCATGGTTCTCCATTAGCGGTGCATCCTGTTGGGACAAAGATGTACTGATCCTTGAGGAGTTAGTTTTGGTGGCCTGGGCTGAAGCATGAAGTTCCAGAGTTTGTGACTCGATGTTTAGTCTTCCAGAAGGTGATGTTCGAACACCGTGGTCTTGGTGGTCATATCTAGCCATTAGATATTCCTCTGTGGATATTGGAGGAAACCTAAATGGACTTTGTTACCAGTATACCTCAAGATCCAAGAGTTTATGATTCTATTAGGGTGGTCGTGGATCGTTTAACAAATTCATCCTACCATATAAAATTCAATGAGTCAAGATCAGTGGAAGTTTTGTTGCGGCAGATTCTGGAAGAGGTGGCGAGACATCATGGAGTCCCTAGGACGATCAATTCTGATCAAGATCCTAGTTTTAACTCTAGGGTGTGGAGAGGTCAACAACATGCTTCTAGTTCTCAGCTAAGCCTTAACACTGATTTTCATCCTCAAATGGATGGTCAGATGGAGCGAACCTTCCAGCCTTGTGAAGACATGTTGTGCTCTTGTGTTCTTTTTTTGGAGGATCATGGATGAGGCACTTACACTTGGTGGAGTTTTCCTACAATAATAGTTTCCACTCCACCATCGGTATGGTGCCGTTTGAAGCCTTGTATGGCCTGCCTTGCCATTCTCCGTTGTGCTGGACTGGGTTCAGAGAGTCAGAAATTCTCGGATAGGAACTAGTGAAGAATACAATAGAGATGGTTCAGGTGATTTGTGAGAGGATGAAGGTAGAGAAAGATCGTCATAAATCATATTCTAATCAAAGGAGGAGACCCTTGGAGTTTAATTTTGGGGATCATGTGTTTTTGAAGGTGACTCCTCGTCGTGGGCAGTGAAGGTTTGGTCGTGGGAGTAAATTCCTCCCCGAGTTGTCAGGCCTTTCGAGGTGTTAACTCGTGTTGGAGTTGTGGTGTATCGAGTAGCAGTTCCCCCTCAGAAGAATCAGATAAATGATGTTTTCTATGTATCACAGCTATGTCATTATTTTCATGACGACTCCCACATCATCAATTGGGGAGAGATTTCTTTTGATGATGACAAAACCTTTGAGGATCGAATTATGGAGATCCAAGACCGCAAGGACAAGGTGTTGTGTGGACGTTCCATCCCCTTAGATTTTTTATTGTGGCGACAAAGTGGAATGGATGAGAGTACTTGGGAACCTGAGTCATAGATATTTGCTCAGTATCCAGAGTTGTTAGATGTTTAACTCTTTTCATGTATCATTGTAGCTGATGTGGTTGTGAATATTTCATGTTTATGATATGTCTCCCTTTGTTGCTTTGATGGATTGCTCTCTTTTAAGAGGTATCTCGGTGGGTGGTTTGTTTAGACGCTATTTTGTTTTATCATTAGGTGGGTTTTGGATTCTCGAGGATGAGAATATTTTGAGAGGTATCTGATGTAATGGCTAGGACTTCTATGGTACATTCCTTTGTGAAAATTTGGTGATAGGGTGTTTTGGGAATTCAAAGAGACATGAGAGTGTGTTTGGGTGGACTTTTAAGGAATCTAAAGGTTAATGGCCTTCGCACGGGTGGCACACAGTTTGTCAAACATTCTGGCCAATCCGTGCGAGGTTGGTGTTGGAGGCAGTATCCTTCGTACGGTTTGCAAAAACCATACGGCCAAACAGTGCTGGGTTTGTTGTCGAGGCAGAAGATAAGGCACGGTTAGCGCACGGTTAGCGCACGGTTTGTTAAACCGTGCAGTCTAACCGAGCGAGAAATTAATGTTAGATCCTAAAATTGTGGATCTGATCTCTTTTTCCTCTAAATGGTTCGTTTAAGATACTAAGTGGACATAACTCGGGATTACTCTTCCTTGGAGGTGGAAGAACCTCTCCCAAGCATTTTGGAGGCGATCCAGTGGATTCTCTTCACGAATCGAAGCCGATTTCTCAATGTACGTGATTCTTTTTGTTTAGTTTCTTAGATCTACCTAGATCTACTCCTCCTCTTCTCTCGGGATCATAGATCTCTGCATGGTATGGGTAGATCTAATTGTGTGGATGTTGTTTGTGATGAGATTTGGTATTTTTTTTGTTTGGGGAAGAGATCTAGGGAATATCCTTGGTGAGTTAGCCCGATCTTCTTGGGCTTTCTTCGATCGTTGAGGTATGGGATTCATTGCTTCTCTAATTGTTTATGAGCAATCGTAGAGTTAGAATGATTTAGCACTCTGGATCATAATGAAATTGACCTAATTAAATACTTGAACTGGATTAAAATAATTGGTTTATCTCATGTTTTTGCATGGTAAAATGATAATGGTTCGCCTCTTGAATTGATAGATAGTGTGATATCTATCAATTACTTTTTAGCATGTTGCTCTTGATGAAATTGGTAAAGAACGTAAAGCCAGAATTAATTTAAAATTAATTGGATAATGATAAAGAAGTATTTAAAAGAATCCAGTTGTTTTTGTTGTGGTAGTTGATCCAACATTATGTTAATCAATGGATGCCAATGTGCATGTTTAATTCAGTTGGTTGGTAAACCTGATATCTATTGGTGGTTGTTTTTTGAATGTTGGATGCCTTGTTAAAGGTCCAAGAGCCCAATTTCTGATGTTATGTTTTTTTCCTACTGCTTGTGATGTGGTGTGACCCAGGGAGGGTATTGTGATGTGCGGGGGCATGGATGCCTTGTGGTTGTAGCAGCGGATGATGCCTATAGTGGGGAGATGCATCGTTTTATGAATGTGGGTGTCGGGGAGGACACCAGGGATGATGGAATGGGATGGATGTGGTTGTTGGATGCCTGTGGATTATTTGGTTGTTTATCTGCTTTAATTTTCCCCACTGCTAAGGAAGCTGGTGTTGATTACCCTTCTTCTGATGGAGGTAAAGACGCACGGTTTATGCCATGTGCTTTCTGTGTATAGCTTCTCAATGGAGGATGGGTCTACACTCTTGCTACAGGTGGAAAAGACTCGACGGGTAGTACATCTACTCACCGTGTTTAGCACCCTTTTGTTTAGTATCATATAATGATTTTCTAGAATGCCTGGGAATATGGGAATGTAATTTTGTAATGAATTTTTGAATAATTGATGTCAAACCATGGGGATGGAGATGCCGGAACATATTTATGAGTTTGTAAATTTAAAGGAATAATTGACTTGGGTGTGATGTTAATGAATTTAATGTGGTTTTTCTCATGGTTAATTAATATTGGATGAATTAATTTACGTACAACAGAATTCATAAAAACAGAATGAAGTAATTTAATAAAGCCCTTTAAATGGTTATGTGCTTATTGAATACCTAGTCTTAGAAGTGGAATCTCGGAGGCCTAGAGACGTTAGTTGTAGTTGTTTCAAAGAATATGTTATGACTATAGTGTGGTTGTGAGTTATAATATATTCTGTACCTTTTGTTTTTTTATATGCTACTCCACCCTTCCATTAACGGAAACTGGCAACTCGGGGATTCTGAGCCCTGGTGGGTTGTTTTACCCCGCATTTTGATGTGAGGGTGAATGGCTGACTACCACCTTTGACCCCACTCTCTTCTCTTGGTAGATACCAGTTCCATTAGGCACAATGATTAGTTTTCCCCATATATGTGTTAGAGAGCTGTAATGGCTTGTGGTTATTCACATAGATATATTGCAGATATAGTATCATATGGACTACTATAGGTGTAACATGTATATGCTATGATGGCTTGAGGATCTTTACTCAGCGTATGGGTTGTAATGGCTAGAGGTATTATACCTGGCATATGATACATGTTATGGGGGTTGTGGTGGCTTCCAAAAACATCCTGGTTACTTTTGGATGTGATGATGGTGTGGTGCATGGCCTGTGTGTCTGTGGGCAAGCAATTGTGGTTCATGTGGTGCAGAATGTGGAGCTTATCCTAGGTTTATACGAGAAGGCCATTGGAGAGAGATGCGCAGGACATATGTCATTGGGGAAAAGTGAAAAAACAATGGGAAAGTGGTAGTGGGGTACCCTTGATATTCTTTTCTATATGATATATTCGGGTATTCTTTACATGGTGAGAGTATCACTGGAGAGGTTGGGAATATAGTATACCTACTTAGGGGATGAGTTAGTTTCAATGTTGTTCAATGTGATTTTTCATGAATTCTTTACTTTTTCACGAGAGTCATCGAATATAATCCTATTGAGTATTCTGTTATACACACCATACGTATATATAAACTATTTTTCAGGTCACATGTAGTAGGTTGGAGATCAAGGTGGTTACTACTATCTTGTTGTTGGAGGAGCTTTTCAGGCTTTTGTTCGCTCCCATTTTACATTCTTTTGTGTACTTGCAGTTTTCCCTTTCAGTTTTAGTACTTTTTCATGACATTTCATATATGTCCATGGGTTTTTTTAATATTTCAGTTCTGAGTTGGAGTTGGTTGGTGTCTGTCTTATCTATCTCTTCTTCATGTGTTATCTTATAGGGTAATTCCTCCCATTTGGGTGTTTATTATAGCCTTGGTGCTAGTTGCCATCCCGTGGCCTACTGGAGGTGAGACTCTGGGGTCATCATCTCCCTTTTCACATTACCGGCCCAGGAGGGGTACACATTGTGTGGAGGGGTCGGGACATATTATTTATTACAAATAAAATATGGATGGAGCATCACATTATCCCCCACTTAATAGAATTGTTCCCTCATAATTTTTTTGTAGTATTTTGAATCCACATCACCAACTCACAGACATAACCCATGATGTCCCTAAAAAATGTTTCATAATCACAATTAACTAAAAAAATGGGAATGAAAGACAGTATATAATTTATACAATCACCATGTCCACCATGGTTAAATACATTCATGGTAAGTTCTTCTGGTCAGTTTGATCAATAAAACATCTTTAAATTATATAATTTCATGTTCCCAAATAACCATCTAGCGGCAATGGTGTAACTCATGTTTACATTAGTTGGTCCCTAAGAGAGTGGCACAAGAGGTTTAATGTTCAATGATATCGAATGTATATAGTTTAATTAGACTATTCATCCAACATTGTTTTCCAAAAACCAAATATCAAATTCCTTCTATAAATGTTATAACATAGAACCTAAAGTAGATATGTTTCATGGGGGTCACCCACCATAGCAGATTCTCAAAATCTCTCAATGTCCTAATAATTTTCAAACCTGGTGAAACATAGAAAGAGTCTTTCATAGTACCTATCTTCAGGTGCATAATGTGCAAGTAGTTCATGAGACATAATGTAATACACTTGACTCCATCATTAGTGATGTTGATAGGCAATTGGGTTGTTTGGCACTAGGTAGAGGTGTTTTCAGGACAGACTTTGGTTTGTGAATGACTCGTATGATTCTAAATAAAACATGAAAATTATTTTCTCAAGTAATTAGCTTGGGAGAGACAAGAGGTTTTTTGGCGAACCATTTGCTTCCATCTGATGATTTTAAGAAGAATTAATACTCAGAAATTCATAGATATATTTTAGAGTTTTGTTCTAATTTTCCAAAATTTTATATACCTTTCCTCAAAAACTAGCTGTGACAACCTAACCCGAGAAGCCCCGATCTAGTGCATAAAAAAGGTGTGTTTTTTTAATAATAATATGCTAATAAAATTACCCACCACATCTCATCATAGTGGATCTTCCCAGGCTAGGTTCTGTAAATCGATATACAACTAATACATTTCATCACATCTTTACTATATAAGATTAATATTTTTCCATCACATAGAAGTAATCTATGTTGAAATATTTATTAACCCTGTTAAAATAAATTAAATATGTAGGATGATCAGAATAATACCATGTAATGTGTTTTAAAACTACTTAATGAAATTTGATTTTCAAATCATCCTTCTCAAATAATAATAAAACATTTTCATAGAAGGAAACAATGTTTCATGTGGAACATCATTGTTATTTTCCAATGTTAACATGAAAATATTTTTGGTGAAATATCATACAAAATAATTTTTATATTTATTAAAAATAAATAAGAAAAACTCATTTTTGAGTATGTAGATGTCTAAAAAAATGAATTTAATGTTTCATCTAAGCTAAGAGATGATCCCACTAAATTTTAGGTGACATGCAAGGGTGAATGTACAAATTAGCACATGAAATAATACTTGCATATAATTTAACAAGATACATAATCATAAAACACTCATCAATATAATGAAATTCATGAAATCATATAAGAATTTTCCCAATTTTCTATTAATGATCAGAAAGTAAACAATAAAAATTATTTATAAATGAACATCTATTCACTTCCATCATTATGCCAGATGCATTTATTTTGATAATCATATGTACATGATTATTTAAAAGGTTATTATACTAATTTAATAGTCATATGGTTGATTAAATACTACTCATATTATGAGAGAATGAAAGAAGAAAGAAAATCATAAACATTATGTCAAGGCATCATGCCAAGACCTTACATAGTCATACTTTCAAGGCCTTCTACCATGACCAAGTTTGTCTTATGTGAACTATTGATCCATCGTGAGGCTATTTAAGGCCTAACCTGTCTCATAATATGTCATATTCATCCTCATATGATTAATAATTCATTAAATCAATGATTCCCGTACCACATTGATTTATTAAATTATGTCTTTTAATCAAAGTATCTCATTATACGTTGAATTATTAACTTATATATTTTATTCAAAGTGTCACATACCACATTGAATAATTATATACATAATCCATATGTTATCATAATAGATAAATTTTATTTTTTCAGTTACTATTTATATTAATTTCTAATGTGAATAATACATTAACTGTAAACAACAATCTAATGACATCATTGGTTTTCACTTATAATTTAGGATATGGCTATATAAAATTTATCAATGACATGCATAGATGAATGGACATATATTTATAAATGTTATGATAACTTGTTCACATAAAATAATAGGTTGATCAGGTTTGTCACATAAAATAATAAATCATAAATTCAAAACACTACTTCTATGAAAGTAATCATTTAATATATTAAAATACATGTTTTTGAATTTATGATATTTATCTTAAATGTTTAAACCATACATAGATGAATGGAAGTCAAATATAGATTAAATCATAAAATTTGATAAAAAATAGTATTCATCGTGTCAGATTCATCATGAATTATCTTATTTATAAATGTAATAAATTCATTTCATGTGAGATATTAAAACATAGGAAAATATTTCGACTCACTTCACTAACATAAGGGCTTTTACAATTATGATATAACATTATATACATTTGATTTATATGTTTTGATAATATTTTATGTTAATTATATGTGTATTTATGTGATTATGAATTTTTTTGTATATATTTAATAAAATATAATTCTTAAATATTTATACTAAAATTTAAAATATAGATTCTTGCATTTATTTTTAACTAAAATAACAGGGTGATGACCTCTTAAAATTTTTAGGGACACAATAAAAAACAATGTTTGGTCCTAATTTTCTAGTATCAAATTTTATTTGTGATAATTTATTCAATTAATATAGTAATATAAGTAGTTATGGAACATATAAATATATATATATATATATATATATATATATATTCATGTGAGTATTGAGATAGAATTTAAAAAAAATTATAATGATAGGGGTCACCTTTAAGATTAAATTTTTTTCTTATGAAGAAATAAATCTTAATCGGATTATGATTAAAAACAATATATATATATATATAACCATATATACGTATACATATATGTATTATTTTAGAAACTCAAAAACTACTCTTAGTAATAATTTTTATAGTTATATGAATCATAAAAACAATTATTATTTACTTAAAAAATTCAATTTACAAACCCAAACAGATTCGGATTTGAGGTAATATAATACTACATATACAAAAAGTGTACACATGGGATTTGTATAAATCAAAACAAGGTTTGATATACCATTTCTTGTATCATACTGTTCAAAAAAATATTTAATCCCCAAAATAAATTACAAGATAACCAAAATCATATTATAATTAAAATCCAAATATATATATATAGACACCTATAACTGTATGTGCAAAATGTGTATATATGGGTTTTTTCATATAAAAATTTAGGATAGATTAATCGTTAGATGAATTACATGAGAAAATAAAATCATTTAAATAAAAATATTCATCATTTGAAAATTATAAAACATAATAGGTTGTGAATTTATATCAAATAACATATACCCATTTAAATATATACGAGTTAATAAAACAAAAAATATATATAAACTCTTACAACAATTAAACGGTGATGATGTGTTGAGAAATAGTTGAATATGAGTTGGGAGGAAGAATACCCATGGGGTTAATTGTGAAATTTTTTATATAATCTCTTTATATTAACTAGTTATTTAGTTTGTTATATAATACACTTCAATCTTTTAATATAATCAATGAAACATTATGAAATCTGAATATGACTATGCAAGAAAATAAAAACAAATAACATCATCTAAGGAAATCCAAGATAATTCCTTCATTTAATTATAAATATATAAAAAAATAAAGAACACATTCCTAGAATGTGGCTGGGTTTTCATTAAAATAATGCAATGATGTAGACATGTGAAAAAAAATGGAAGTTGACAACCAGGCTGTGGAGAGTGATATGAGGACTCACAGGAGGATGAAGGTAAATTGGAGGATGAGGGTGAAGTCCACTGGTGTAGTTTGAGGAAGAAGAGGAAGGTGGAAAGAAGAAGATGAAAAATATGGACGGTTCAGATTGGGGGTGGGATGATTGGACGACTTTAGTGACATCCAAAATTTTAAAAACAAAAGAACAGTTGATATTATAACTCGTATTTGATTGGATGGTCAAGGGTAATACGAGAGATTAATAAGGGATGTGAGGTTGAGATCAAATGAATTTGGATATGATTGTTGATGAAAATCACGTAAAAAAGGAGCAACAATGGAGTTTGACATCCAGACTAGATCAGACAGTTGAGATCTCATGCGGCAAGAACATATTTCCTGGAATAGATCCCCCAGAAAAAATGTCCTCCAACCTAAAAATAGAATCATTTTTTATGTTGCCTTATATATCATGTTGTACTGTCTATATAACAATGTCAAAATTAAAAACAACAGGGCCCTTACACACAGGACCCCCACCTGTAGGCCTTGTCCAATTCTCACCTGCTCCGGTGTGCGTCCTGCCTCAACCCATGCTAGCCTGACTAGGGTGACCCATGAACCTGTGTGCAGCCCAACATTTGATATTTCTGCACTACTCTAAGGGTTCTATAAACATGGTTTTCTATGATAAATTCTCACTTAGGCTATGAGGGAATGTCCTTCATGGATTCCCTCAGTTGGGTGGGGTACTCACATATGTCATTGTCAAAGATATATTTATCATGCTTAAAATAATAGAATACACATGTTAATTCCCTTATATATATATAATCATTATTTCCCATACATGGAATTAATTTCAAATACTTATATTCATTTAAATGAAACTCCATAGTTATACGTCTAATATTTTTGAAAACAAAAAAAAACAACATCTTTAATTTGAAAACATATTTTCATTTTTAGATTTAAAAAATTATAGTTTTGAAATATAAAATACTACCTCAATTTAAACCATGTAATTATTTAACCAAGATTATATCCTTAAATAATTTTTTTTAAAAATAATATTTATAAAATAATTAAATACATTGAATACCAAAAATTGTCAAAATATATATAATACATAACAATTATAATTTTTTTTACTATTACCAAAACTAAGAGTCACCTGAGGACCCCAACGACAATTAACAGTCATATTTTTCTTCATGGAAATTATAAAAACTCTTTATGGTTGTCCCAAACATCAAATACCATTTTGGCTCCTACGAATGGTTCTCTAAATTACCTTGATGCTTAGTATTATTTATATAGTACATTCCATAATTATTTTTCCATTGAGACATACCCAAAGGATGATAACTACTATCATGGTCAATATGTTGTGTTTTTTGGTCATATAGTGATCCTAACAGGTCTTTTAATAGGTATTCTCAAATACATGTGGTCTTTAATCCTTATTTCAATGAAATGTTTCTGTGATTCTATTGAATAAAATGTAGCTTTTTTCCTTTTGTGAGCATACTTTTAGATGGAACCTAAATTAAATAAGACAAAACAAAAAAATACTAAAAAATAATCGAATATTATTTATTAAAAATATCAATATATATTACCACAACCTCTACAATGAATGCCCATTCACTCTATAATATATATTGGTATCTAGATATGGGGTGAAACTTTATTTCATGATACTCATAAAAAAACTCCTGCAGAAATTACTCATACACAACACTTTCATCATTCATCAACTGCATCCTAACGAGGTCACATTCCAATATAACCAACCCCAAACTCACAACCCCAACTGATAACACATTACCACACAACTAGATTAATAGTACCACTTCAAAACACTTCCCATCCATCCAAAATTCAATCAATCTCTCAACGTAATATTATATTACACCACCCAAGTCATCGCACAACGCACAAACATGCACACAAACTTAGTACAACACAACTTGGAAATACCCCAAACATCACATCACATCACAAAATAAGCCATAGAAACCCAAAAAATACAGCTTTGTCAAGGAAAACAATATTTAATTACACTTGTATAATTCATGGATTATCACATAATTGTTTGATACTAGGTAATTAATTCATTAGACAGATATACGTGATTAACAAATTCTATTTTTTTCCTGGAACCAAATAATCTTGATCAAGCAACAACCACAATAGACAAACTCAGTGTAATAAAATTCACCAATGGAAATAATTTTCAATGGAGCGTTTAGACCGTATAATGACAATATCACAGTCATAATATCAAAATTGCATGGGAATGAAAAATGAATCCCTATTCCCCTTATTACTTCATATAATTGATTTCTATCCTTGAATAATATAGGAAAACCAAAATCAATAGGTAATCAAAAGTGGACCCCTACTATATGGTGCACAATTAATAGAAATGAAGGAAAACCAATGTCAAATGGGTGTAAATAATCCTCACCAAATAACTAATCATGTAATGGATATTTTATTGCCTCTCCATGAATATATTAATCCCCTCGAGAATGTTACAGAACCACAACATCAACAACAACATACGAGAATACCATTTAGAATCATGGAAGAATTTTTTTCATCACATGGAATGAAGAAAAAAGAGGTAAAAGAAACTAAACTAGTTGATACCATATGAACATAGGAAGAATTCACATTACATAAAATATAGATTTCTACATATCGATGTAGGGAAGCTACCAATCCATCTATTTTAAAGGAATCCCTAAAATACTAAAGAGGGGTATATGTGTTTCTTGGGGTGGGGGAAGGGTCACTGCAAATATAGGGTTTAACAACCTGAGAGGTCGAAAAACACAAAAAAGACATAGTAGTGGGGTATTATATGATGTCTAATACCTAATGAGGTCGTGTAATTCCTCGCTATCGATATCCAATGAAAAAAACATCACCTCTAGATTTAAATAATTTTTTTCTGTCCATGAATCATTTCATGTCATGAAACTCTCTTTCACTCGATATAAAAAATCCAAACATAATAAATCCTCCAAGAAAAGGCATGAAATATAACAATACATTGTTTCATTCAGTAATATAACGCGTTATATTTTTTATTCTACACTTTAGAAACTGACCTTTTCCACACTCCTAGAGCCTCCTCTGAACATCTCAATTAACCAACACTATAAAATCAATGGATTGGGAGGGAAAAAACCATTATATAAAATACCTCTCATGGGATTCATTCCCTCTACAATCGACACCCAATCCAAGAAATAAAATTGTCTAAAAAACACCTCATAATATACTTTGAAAGGAACTCATATTGCCTCAAATATAACTTTGATATAAACATGTTTCACCAAACTACCACAAAGGAACTATTCCACTTCATCGTTACTACCACTTGCCGCGTCCTATCACAATACGACATGGTCTCAGAACCACTAAAAAACCATCTAGACATAATGTTATAGTCATACGAATTAGGGAATCTCATCTTCCATGTCAATATAATATTTGAACTAGGTTCCAATGACTCACATTCATATGTTTAATCTTATAACGGTGACTACGTCTCCATTAAGAATTGTGTCACCCCATTTCATACGTTAGGAATTTATCCCATATAACACCATGCACATAACTTAAAAGAATGAAAATTTTCTTGTCTCATAAAAAAGGCTTAAAAATTACATTTCATCCAAAAAACATGGAAAAAATCATAACAACTCAAGGTACTCAGAACAATTTATAATTTCTCACTCCATATTACTCCCTTTCGAGCCACCATGTAACTACAAAACATGATCCAAGGGAATGGTCCACCCACAAAAACCTACTCTTGATGACCCTAAATTCCTACAAGCTGATCCATGAACTTCACATCATCCTCAATATCTAGATATCCCTAGTAACAAACATGGGAGTTATCATGTTGGTTCTAATGATTCTGATAGACATGGAATATTTTATGGATTCTCTCCAACAATAGTGGAAACGCCAACTGGTACGACACCTGATAAACTCACTGTAAAATCTCAAAGGGTCCAACAAACCAGGGAGAAAACATTCTCCCTATTTTAATCCTCTGATTCCCACATTGTGGGGAAACAATCAAGAAGGCATGGTCCTCAACCTAAAACTCCAAGGGCCTCCTACTTTGATCAGAAAACTAATTATTCTTGTCTAGGGATGCCTTCATCTTCTCATGAACATGATAAAGCTTCATTGTATTTCACTACACTACATATGGGCCAAGAACAATGTTCTTCCATCAACATTATATCACAACAGTGACTGATAAAATCTTCCATACACAACATCAAATGTATCCATGCCAAAGGAACAAAAATAGAAAATATTTTTAGCAAAATATATCTAGGGAATGTGTCATTACCAAGATCTTCTGATGTCCAACACTCATGAACCATCCTATCCTCAAGCATCTGGATAGTTCACTTAATATACCAATCCCTCTAGTGGAGGAATGTAGTGATGTAGCATAATTGGGTGCCAAAAGCATGATGAAATCCCATTCAGACTCACGAGGTAATGCATGTGTCCCGATCTGAGGGAATGGATCTCGAAAACCCATTATCTACAACTCCCAATCAAGATACCATTTTTTTGAATAAATCCACTATGCCCAAATCCTTGATCACTAATAAGTATTCCAATTTCGTTAGCCAATCCACTACTATCAAGATATCATCATAGCATCTATGTGTTCATGTTAACCTTATTAAAAAACCAACCATTATGTCCTCACGCATCCACTTAGGAACATAAAAGGGATACAAAAAACCGCCATGAATATGGTTCTTGGCCTTTACTATCATGAATACTAAGCATCATTCCACAAATTCCACTACATCCTGCTTTATCCCGGGATAGAAAAACTGCATCCCCAGACCACAATACATCATTTAAACTACATCATATATAGTAAATTTTTATCTATGTGTCTCACAAAGTAATCATTCATGAATATTCAAAAGAACAAAAAAAATTTCTCATGAAACAACATCGGATTTTGGAATCCTCCAACCATCCCTATATAGATTCATTGTGGCTAGCACAATTGCTCAACACCTACACCTCTAAGTCTCCCCTCTGAAACTCTTCATCACACAACATCAGAGAATATTTCAAAATCATCTAAAATAAATAGCCCCTACTCCCGTCCATTTCTGCATCCACGTGAAAAGGTGAAAAGTCTTCCATCACTCTCCACGATTCAAAAAATTCATGAACAACTTCATATTGTGACTTCTTCAATAGATAATCAACCATAAAATTAGGAATTTCCAAAGTATTGAAATCTAAAAATTGTAGTCATCAAGATACACTATGAACCTCAATGGTCCCTTGTTCAGATCCCACTGGGGAATGTTATACCAGAATCTCATGTGAACCATGAAGTCCAAAAAGCACCCACTAATGAGGTAATTCCACCACAACATCTGCACTAACACGTTCTCTACTAATTCAAGATCATGGGTTGCATAGTTACCCTGATGGGTACATATATTCCTGGACTTATAAGATATCTCTTCTCAGTATTGAATCAAGATACATCCCAAGCCCAATTGGGAAGCATCAGAAAACACTTTAAACATCACCCCTTTGTTATGACACCAAAGCACTATTGAACTAACCATATTACATTTAAGTATTCAAATGATTCTGAAAAATTCTTATTTGACAAAAAACGAAATTCAATATAATTTATTGCTTTCAATGGGGTTAAAATCCACGATACATTTGGTATAAACCTATGATATTATCCTACAAGGCCAATAAAACTGTGATCCTCAGCCACATACATGCGGTATTCCCACAAAAAAAACATCATAAAATATCAATGGGTATAATATTATACCCTGATGAGTCACCACATAAATGTGGAAATGCTCTTCTAATGTCCAGAACATACAAATGGACAACATTCCATATAGCTGGTTGCATTGAAGAACCTGCATGTTCGTTTTGCGCTGTTAGATATGCTCCCCCTATGAATAAAAATGGACTAAGATATAATTGAAGAATATAATTCTGAAATAATCCACGAACACCTTGAATAAATAATTCATAATCCTCATGAACAATTTTGGTTTTTTGGTATCATCGAATGACATGACTACATATTCAATGTTCCCATTCCTGAACCTGAAGGCAGTTTTCAAGATATCACCCTCCATAACAATTAATAGATGAATTCCATTACACAAAATGATCATGGAAAAAAAAAATCCTCTATCATTTTTTAAAATATATGTTCATTCATTGGAAGAAGGATATAGTTATAAGATGTTACATGATATATATTCTAAAAGTTTGTACATAGTCTCAGAATACAAAATGACTTCTTAGAGAACAACACTGAAGCACACCATGATAACAAACTGGGCTAGATGAAACCCTTATTTATCAGATCATCTATCTAATTTCCTCAACTCATTCATCTCATAATGTGTAATCAAATTAGGGTCCATCAAAATCACAGAAATACAAGGATACAAGTCTATCCTGAACTCAACAACAATTTGTCGGGGTGGCATCACAACCTCATTAGGGAAAATTTCAATATCTCCTTATTGGCCCTGGTAACCTTTAAAATCTCATCATCCACATAGTCCACAAAAATCTTATAAAAAAATTACATTAGGAGATCCACATGGTTACTTCCCATCAATCAACTCTGCTCACTTAGGAAAACTACATACTGAAATCTATGTCTAAAATCAGGACTCTTCTATATAAATAGTACATAATTGAATGTCGGGAATATACACTGCTATATATTTAGGTTAAAATAGTATGGTTCTCTCTATATCATGAATAGATCCTGACATGACTAATTGGGGTCCATCATCAATCTACATCTATAACAAACATAAAAAAATAGTTTGTTTTCTGAATTGTATATTGAACACCATGGGCATGGGAAAGATCTCATTGAATAATTTTACAGCATGATCTATATCGGATGAATTGATAGAATTCAAAGCATCTGAATAAAAGAATTCACAATAAAGGATACAAAAAACTGATCATACCTCTGAAAATCTCCACACTACTAGAACTGCCACCACTATTATGTGAAACTATTCTAGCCCTGATCCCATAACATTAAACCGATGACCACCTCAACGAACACACTTGAGATGAGGCCCCTCATAAATATAGTAAACTAAATGATTACCTCTACCTAATTCACCTCCACGTGGAGGAATAAAATTATGTTCCCCTATTGTGGAAATATTCTTACCATAAACTGTTTGCTGAAGTTGGAAATGAACATGTCCACCTATACCATAATGTGCTCTAATAGATATTGGACTGTAGATATATATATTTACATGAACTCCACAAAAGTAACACCTCATCCACAAGACCACATGAATATTATGTGGATCTGATGTTTGAAGGGGGAACTGTTGCGGTCAAATCCCTACCTGTTCAAACATCAAAGATCCAGGTGCCTGAGCCCTACCATCGAAAACCTTGACTCTCATAGAACTTTTCAATCTCCACTCTCATTTTAGACATCCTCCTAAGTGTATCTCCTTGATCACCACTAACTTGTTATAAATGCCTATATATATTGGCTATGTAAAAGGAGTATCCCCAAAGTAGATCAGAGGAAGCATAACTTATTCACGTCGTCTTGCATGAGACTTCCCTTTTGTAAATAGATATGGGAAAAAATGAAGGAGATATTTGATATTGATCCATTACTCTCACACTGACATACTCCCCTATTGAAGGGAGTTTTACTTGACCTTTTATTTGCCTTCATGTTCAATGAAAGGAACTCTGCATAGAATTTCTTCCTAATGAAAATATCCAAATCATATGCATCCTTCATCTCCCCTAGACAAGGTGTCCCCTACTGACATGAACAACCTCACATCTGACTATGTTTTAATGCATACATGTACTCTATTAGGGCCATGATGAAATTGAATGTCATATCAAGCTCCTCGAGCCAGCTTTCTATCTCCATCTTTGAAACACTACCCTAATTCATTCTCAAGCCTACCGATGTAAGGCCTTCTACAAACTCTACCACTGGTAATCCAACTCAATAAGATCATCCCACTTTCAATCAACAATATCATCTTGATGGGGCTCAACTTCATGAGCCTCACTTGAACCTTGACCAAGATCCATAACTAAAATGTTAAAAAAGAGTTTTTAAGCACATGATTTAGGTAATTTTAATTTAAGATTCATTTTAACTCATTTAACATATTATTAAATTAATATCATCATCACAAAACAAACCCAATTAAACAAGTATCCTTGTCATTATGATGTATGTACCTTTCTGGCGGTCTCTACCCTGCAATGGTGTAGCCTCACATGGACATTTTGTAGGATCAGATTCCTTGCATCAGATCATTTGGTGGCCTCAAAATCTCTTCTCATAGTCAGTCTTCTATGGCCTATGTTGCGCACCAAGGTCACCTGACACTATTTCCATACCAACCCTGGAAATCCCCACTTTTCTTAAACTCGTACTTCATATTATCACTCAAAACTCAACTATGATAACAGTAAATCATGATCCCCTTTTCCATGTATTCCCCTCATAGTATGTAAATGAATAAAGGGAGATAATGTACCCTGATTCCCGCCACCTATAGGCCCCATGTGGGCATCTAGCACTAAGGGTATTAAAAAATCAGAATAAAGGAGGAATTTCCATTTTTTAATATGATCCAAATATATTATGGATAATCAACAAAATAACTCCAGTGAATATATAAATGAAATCTAGAAAACCATCCCTCAAGCAAGCATTAAAATAGAACTATTACAAGTACAATAGTCTCCATGTATATACAGAAAAGAAAAGCATAGTAATGACATAATAGTAGTCCCATGAAAAATCTAATAATGTCGATCATAGTCCATTAAATCTTCTTAGAAACCTGAAAATAGTTTTAATAAATTTGGGTAATCATATAGGTATACTCAGTAGGAAAACAAGAGACTCTCATGCACATGTGAAAGAAGCATACTAATGCCCATAAGAGAAAACAAACAGGTCCTACATTGTATACTAACCATCCCAACCTAACAATTCCTCCCTCACAAAATAATACAATTCATGTTATGTTATATAATGTACATCAATGATATGGTACCCCCACACTACTTCCCATTATTTAGTCTCTCTTAACTAATTGAATATTTCATCACACTCCAACCTCTTCTGAATGTACATCATCAAATACCACCCACACACACCAAGGAATCACAACCACGACACATCACACATGTAAACACCTAGTTTAACAACCACATAATGTCCTGACTATAGACACCTTGGTCACAAACCACATAACCTCCAAGATGTAGAATCCTAGGCCACAACCCACACCACATTCCACCCGTAGATACAAGTTCCACAAAACACATCACATCTCAACCGAAAAACATGGATCACAAACCACATCACATACCACCTATAGAAACATGATCCAAATACAAATACCCCTTCTTGAATACACCTTGTAAATCATAACACATCTCATCATGAACACACCTGGGAAAGCACAACTTTCTCAACAAACATCAAAATCACAAACAATATCCTTCTTAATGAATCATAGGCTATCGCCTCAGGGAAGAGGGACCAAGGTAGTGTGGCTGGCCATCCATTCATCTCCCTCCATGATTTTTTTGAATGAAACCTTCCCCCATGAGGATGTGGATATTCAGATTATAGTGCTCAACTATCGTGTGGTGCATATTGTCACGACCCTTCCATCGGGGCTTGTGTAGTGAATACCCCAAGCCCACCTTCCATAGGGAAGGGGCTGGTGAATAGCACATGAAAGGGTTATCCTTAAAACTAGGAAGGCATTTCCTTTAACCTAAAAACTCTCACAATCCAAGAACACAACAAGATACAAGCACAATGTAATCTATATAGTTAATATAGTGAGTAGAGAATGTAAAAGGGATGGAATACAAGACAAAATAGAAAGTACAAGTAATAATGTAAACAACTAATGATAACACCCGCCAATGATCGTACATGGAGGTTCGGTGTAGCTCGTAAATGGTCATCTCCATGATTCATCTCGAATAATGGACCACCTTCAATCAACATCCAGTCCTAGAATCCTCTTCTTCGATCAATGTTGTCTGTCGTCTGCATTAGAAATAGCAAGGTGCATTCCTAGACAATGTCGGGGTGATTATAAAAATACTCATTAGGGACTGTTAGACCCTCTATGGTCCCATAGAATCAACATAGGATAATCCAAAATGCAATAAAATAATAAAAAATCATGAAGCAACAATAAAACATTTTGAGTTATATGCTCATACATATACCTCAGTTATAATGTAAACCCTTCTCATTCATGAGGAAACAAAAGGGCCAACTCCCTAGTTAAATGTACAACTATTCCAAGAATGAAAGAATACCATGAATGTAACACCACAAAGGTAACAACTACAATGGAAATGCCACACATAATAATGCAACAAATTTATCGCCACACCGAACAGTACAAATAATGTAATGACTTAGCTCATACCAGGTGTAACATATGTATGGATGTATAGATGATTAGTTGTATAGATAGATCATCTTTTTTATCAAGAAGCTCTATTGTTTACTCACACATGATAAAATATGACCCACATAGGATCTAAATATGAACCACAAGAGATATTATGATGACCCACATAGGATCTGAATATGATCGACAATGGATCTGTAGATGACCAACACATGATCGATAGACGTTGACCCATACAGGATCTGATGATGACCCACACATGATCCAAATATTTTTCAATTACAATGCGCTAGAGGGTTCCCACACTATGAAAATTTGATTATGGGAGGATTCGCTCCACTATACATAGGTCGATACTTCTACTACCCCGATGTCCCACGAAGAATTATCACGAATGTCTGACACGTCATAAGGGAACCAATGTGATATACTCCGTGTTATTAGGAAACCCAGTCTGTAAGTTATTAGTGTTTCTATTCCGAGGGCTCGATCGGATTCAGGTTCGATCTAACCTTGCCATACTCCAGCCTTATCCAAATTTCTAGTGGATTTTATGAAAAGGACCATCTCGATCATAGTATTCTATAACCCTAGACAGTTCGTCAAAATAACATTCAGTTCTCATGATATGACTGAAAAAGAGTTTATGGGTCCAGATGGGCCCGGGTCCAGTAAAACCTGGCCGAGCT
This sequence comes from Viscum album, assembly GCA_963277665.1. NCBI lineage: Eukaryota > Viridiplantae > Streptophyta > Magnoliopsida > Santalales > Viscaceae > Viscum > Viscum album. The sequence goes on from OY728138.1 coordinate 838,663,823, forward strand.
GACCCGGTCCGGGTCTGCTGGGTGTGGCTAGGTGGGTGTGGCCATCTTGGTGAAGCTCACTCGGTGTGGCCCGCTGGATGCATCCCACTCTATGAGGCTTGATGGGCATGGCCCACCACTAGGTGTGGTCCGCCATGGCGGGGCCCACCCTAGCGGACACCTAGGAGAGGCGCCCCTAGGACTCTTAAATGGTCTAGTTGGTCTGTTCAAATTTGGACAACCTAGCAGCGCCACGTGGCACCACCTGCTAGCACCCAAGACCCACCGGAGTGGGTCTTGCTCGACATGATGCATCATGCCGGGATTTTGGATAACACCCCTTCCAGTGGCACGAGGGTGCCATTGCTCCTCCTACGACCATCCTAGTGCCAGCCACCCTGGTGCGCTTTCGCGGACCACTCCACTACAAGAGGGGTGGAAACACACCTCCCTTCTTCCACACGACTGCCAACGTGTCAGACGACACCCTCTTCCACCGCCGCCTATAGACCATGGCCTCCATCGGCGGCACAATAATGCCTCTGCCTATACCCCTACATGTGTATGTCGCTGGCTGACTACCTTGGGTCACTGGGTAAGATCCAGTGGCCTATTCTTCAATCTGAATGAGTCGTTGTGTGTCCTAAGAAATAACCATTGCATATATCCTAACATGGTCAGGTTCTGCTCAACCCGACATTCTGCCCATGAAGAACACATCAATCCATGTGGTAACGGAGGGATTAGGACATGTTCGTTCAGCTCGCACCCTTCGCATTTGTTCGATAACATGAAACTCAAAAACATTGAATCAATGTAATAATTAACTAAGATCAATCAAGATGAAACTCATCCTCATTTTTTTCATTGGAGGTGGCGTGAAAAAGAATATGAAGATGATGGAAGAGACATCAGCGTTTGTCACTCCCACAATACGCTTCTGATCCATGCTCCAATGTTGTTTCAACTTTCTTGATCACAAGATTCGTAATTCATTGTAGGATTATATTCCACTAATAATTCTCTAGAAAACCATTTTTCCAAAATTTCCCAACCATGAGATGCGAAGAACCAAACCCATCTATTGATGTTTACTTACTTCATCAATTAAACATTTAATTAAGTCATTTATGGCGGTGGATTCCAAGTGTTACACCAATTGTAACTGGGAATTTAATGTAGGGAATTAAATTCACAACCTACTCAAGTTGTCCCCACCACCTAAATTCAAATGAATGGTTTCAAGAAAAAATATATAGTTTTTTTATTTTTATTTTCAATTATCCCACAAAAAAACTGAAAATCCTACTTCCACCCTCAACATAATGTTGTCGAGGTGAAGGCTCCCATAAGAGAATATCGAAACTATGAGGTCAACGGTGTCCTCAGATTACAATTCTGAGCACTGATTCAAATTTTACAAATTCTGGCTCACATGTGAACTAAATGTACCTAATGAAAGTTCAGAAATTCATTTCGGCCACTACAGGCCTCTGAATCACGTATTGTTAATTATTACAGACTTGTAATATTTACATATAATTGAAAAATATTAAATGGAATATTCTAGGTCATTACATTCTCCCCACCTCAGGGAATTACACTCCTGAAAGCCATATCACAATCTAGGGAATCATGTAGGGGTACTAAACATGAATATAAGCCTCCCGCTCTTAGGTTCCATCATATAGGTTTACATGATGCCAACGTATGTGAACAATCTATATTGATTTCCAATGTAGTGCTCTCTCCTATCAATCCACAGTATCTAATGGATCCTCGGAAAACGTTTCCCTGTCTTCAATGTCCAGCTCGCCCTAGTTAATGATGGGTGAATGATTATGCACATTCCACCTCATCTAGGATACATGTAAAACGTCGTGTACCCGGTGTAATTGGGATGGAAGGGAAGGTGGTATGACACCTCGCCATCTCTGATGAGGACCTGAGAGGTTCTGACGAACCTCTATGATATCTTGCTACCTCGACCAAATATCTGACAACCTCATTGAGGCGAGACCCAGAGAATGAAATTGTCATGATCCTAGAACTCCATTAGTCTCCATCTTTTGTCATCATATGATATATGCCTACAATTTGCGTTCTTCATCTACTCTTGTATGATATTCACATTCTCTATGGTATCCCGCACAATCTCTGGTCCCATGAGTGCAGACTTCCCTAGGTCAGTCCATCATAGAAGTGATCTTCAAGAGAGACCATAAAATTCCTTGAATGGTGCCGTGGCGATTTTGGAGTTATAACTATTGTTTTAGGAGAACCCCACCAAGGGAATGTGGTCATACCACCTATTCCCAAAATTAATGAAATAAGAATGCAGCATGTCCTGGAAAGTCTGAATAGTCCTCTCTGTCTGACAATCCATCAGAGGATGAAAAATGGTGCTCAATCAAAGCAGAGTCCTAAACATCTTCTGCAACCCCTTCCATAGCCATTTTGTAAATCATGCATCATGATCAGAGGCAATCATCGAGGGGACTACATGAAGCCGTACAATCTCTTATATGAAGAGGAGTACAGTACTCTATACTAATCCCTGCTCTCTGATTGGTAAGAAGAAGGCCAGCATGGTGAGCTGATCAACTATAAAATAGATGGAATCATGTCCCTTTGACATGGGTGGATATATCATCACGAAGTCCATGGAAATTTCATCCAACTTAGAATCTCTCACCTCATGTGGCTGAGCTAAACTCGCTAGATCATGATTCACTGCCTTCATTTGCTGATAAGTGAGGAACCGTGAGACAAACCCTTCCACTGATTTCATCATTCCCCCCACCAGTGCTGACGTCGGAGGTCCTAGTACATATTCTTTACTCCTAGTTGTACATCTAGAGGGGATGTATGGAACTACCTCAACAATTCATCATGTAGCGCCCCTGGTTCAATTTTATGTCATCTGAAGAGGACAAAAAGCTCCCCACCTTTATAAAATCCATCTGGTGCATGTCCTGTGAATATCTGAGCACATCGAGCCACGTAGTCAGTGTCCCCAAGTTGCACATCCTGGATTCGTGGAAGGAGTGGGGGAGTGACTGTTAAAGACTAAATATATATTTCTTCATCCCGATCCAAGTTGGATATCCTAAAATCAGATAGCTATTATGTCGCTTCACTCAGTAACTGTATACCATATCTTTTGCCGAGTGCCTCTACTACTACATTACCCTTCCCAATAGTATATAATCTATCAAAGTCAATGTCTTAGAAGAACTCAATCCAACATTGATGTCTTAGGTTTAGGGCCTTATAAAAGAAGATATACATGAGACTCTTGTGATCATAGTATAATGTAAAACATTCTCCCATCATGTAATGTCACCACCTCTTCAAATAGAAGACCACTACTGCTAACTCTTGGTCATGGGTTGTGTAGTTTTTATCATTTTTCTCAGATGTTGAGAACCATAAGTCAGCACTTCTTGATCCTATATCTGGACACATCCAATCCTAGATCATAATGTGTTGATGTACACAACGTACCCAACACCCTCCTCAGATAGCCTCATGATGTGGGAACTCGTCTGTCTCTACCTCAGTTACTGGAAACTCAGCTAGAATCTATCTAACCACACGATGGGTTTCCCTGTCTGGGTAAATTCTGAGAAAAGTACCGCAACTCTAGAAAAGTTAGGCATAATTTTTTGGTAATAACCAGCCAGACCCATGAATCCCCACACCTCCATCACACTATTGGGGGTCTCCAATGCGAGAAAAGCATCAATCCATGATAGATCCACTACAACTCTAGCCTCGGAGATGACTTGTCCCGAGAAGTGAACCTCTTATTTCAAGAACTGGAACTTCGAGAGCTTACCATAAATTTGGTGCTCTTAGGGTGTTTCCAAAACTATCAACATATGATAGGAATGATCCTCCTCTATATCTGAGTATATCAGGGTGTTTTTGATGACGAATACCACAAAGAAATATAGGTATGGATGGAAGATCATGTTCATGACTCCCATGAACACTTTGGGGGCATTGGTCATGCTGAATGGCATAACAAATAACCCATATTGGCTATACCATCATCTGAAGGTCGTCAACATCACATCCTCATCTCATACCATAAGATAGTGAAAAACTGATCAGTGGTACATCTTCTAAAACCACCTTGCTCCCTTCACCTGATCAAGATGTTCGTCAATCCTTGGTAGTGGGTACTTGTTCTCTATGGTAAACTTATTCAGGCATCGATAGTCCAAACATATTCTCAAACACCCATACACCTTCTTGGCGAACAAAATCGGGGCATCCCAAGGAGAAAAAAGGGACCTAATGAACCCCTTCCTCTGGAAGTCCTCTATCTATAATTGTAGATCTTAATTCTCCGCGGAAGGCATCCGAAATACTGGTTTAGATATCAGTGTTGGTGTGGGGTTTAATTTGTTATAAAAGTCCACCAATATATGAGGAGGTTGATCATGAACATCATCAGAGAAAATGTCGGCATACAGGTCCACCACTATAGGATAACTCGGACTTTCAACATCAATCTCTCTGAATGAATGCTATCTAACTAATATGTGATTGGTTTCAACCTATTCTGGGTAATTCCATCCTATGCTGCAAAGGTTCCATTCACAATGGTAAAGAATAATGTGGTCCCATCCTCTCAGACACACCGCACTTTTCACCTAATATAGTGTATCTAAGCATGGACTGTAGGTAACCAATCCATACCCATGATAACGTCTTGGGGTTCGACACTGCTACTAGAAGATCCCATCAAAATCTCTCACCTCCAAGAGTATGCTCGCACTACCAGCTTCAATGTGTAATCATCAAATCCTCTCATGTAAGACTCTCTAGCCGTAAGGATCGAGCCAATGGCTCTACTATAATCTATGAGCTCCGAATGAAGGTCATTAAAATAAAAGAGTGAATGGAACATGTGTCTCTAATTACTATATCAAAATAAAACTAAACACAGATCGCACCTCATAACATATCCAGAGTGTCGTGGTCGTAGGCCTCAGATGCCTATAGCTGAGCTTGTACTTGTCTACATACTCTCGGTGGTCGGGGTGGACCACCTGGTGGGGGAGGTAGCAGAACCTTGAATCACCGACCACTACCGACTGCCTGACCATATCCTCTACCACGTCTTCTACAGCCTGCAGACCTCCTTGTTCGAATCTTTACCTCTTCCAAGTTGGTGCTTCGACTGTCTTCTGGTCGTCCGTACGGTGGGACAAATTGTTGTGATCCACGTGACCCTGCATTCCACACGAGTTACATTAGCAGCTCCATAATTGTCCTACTTTGTCTCTAGAGACCAGCACAACTGAATATGTATCTTACGGTTATCCACCATTAAGTGTAATTTTTTTGGACCTCTGTATAATCTGTCGACTACAAGCTGCAGATGATATTGTTACGTGATGTCTGTTGGTGGGTATCACTGGTGGTGACTGCTCAGCAAGGATCCTCTCCAATAAGAGTGCTCGCTCCATCACCCCATCCTGCGTTAGAATTCTAGAGAAATCATTGAAGCTATAATCTCCAGTCTGAGAAACAATTCAAATGTCTGGGCCCTTAATAATGGGTCATTCACCATGATAGTGGAGTAGCATGAGAGGTCAGTGAACCTCACTAAATACTGAGCCATGGTCATGTTTCCCTGCTGTATGTGGAGAATCTCTTGTATACCCATAGCATGTAAAGTGGCTGGGATGAACACTACCCTAAATAGGCTATCATAATCTATCTAGAGGATATTCACCACGTCATGAACCTAAAACATCAACCTCCACCCACTCCCTCCTACTACATGAAATAGACTGGCTGCAAGGATGAACATAAGATCAGTTTGTGTCCCAACTAGTGGGAAATCTCTTACCATGACCACCAGCATGTCCTCAGCTGCCTGCAGATTTCTGTCGTCCTGTCAACTTGGTGGCCTCTGGCACTGGAACTCATCTTAATCGGTAGTGATGTCGCCACTACCTATACTGTAAGGGGTCCCTACAACTAATCCTTATATCTTCTTGGTCCGTCATCTCATACTCTACATGGAAGAGTGGATGTCTATCTAAGTTGAGTCATCCTGAAAAAAAATGTTGTTCCATAGTCAATAAATTATACATGATGAGCTGAATCAAATAGACCACAATGAAAAATATTCAAAATCAAACACTCAATCAGTTTTTATATGCACTGAGTAAGAAATTAGAAGTCAGGGTCTTGGTCTGTGGATACTCTAGCTGCCACACCAACACTGGATTCCACAAACTGATTACCACACTCATAACAATTAACACTATTGTCGATTAAAATATCTGAGTCCAATTTATTCGATAGAAAGAACACCTCAGATACCAATTTTTCATGACTCGTCCCTCAGGGCCCGTTGCATAACTACCACATGCTCGCCTTCCACAGGACAAGGGATAGCGACTAGCACTGGAACCGAATATCCCTAAAACATGGAAGGCATTGTATTTTAACCTTAAAAATAAAAAAATCCAAGAACACAACATGATACAAGCACAATGTAAACTATATAGTAAATATATTTATTAAAGAAAGTAATGGGGCCAGAATACAAGCCCAAATGGAATGTAAATATAAAAATTAAAACTGATCGTATGAAAACCTACCAAGAATCCTGTCAGATGTGTAGATACAACACTCAAATTATTGTCTAAAGGGTTTATCTCATCAAATGGTCCACCTCCGAGTAGCTTCCAATCGAGGAACCCATAACCTTGATCAATTTTTTCGGTCGTACACACAATACATAGCATGGTGCAGGCATAGCCCGTGCAGGGGTGAGTATAATAATAATCAGTAGGGACCCCGAGACCCCGATTAGTCTTTCAGAATCTATAGAGGATAATCCAGAATGCAAGGCCACAATTATAAATCATGATGTGACAATCAACCCTACATATGTATATTCCCATACATATTACTATGATATCATGTAAACTCGTTTCGTTCATGAGGAAACACCAGGCCCAACTCATTTTCCTAAAAAAATCTCTTCTGTGAAGGAATGAATACCATTATGGTAACACCATGAAGGTAAGAACCATAATGGTAACACTACATAGGATAATACCATAAAGGTATCACCACACAAAAGTGTACCACAAAGTTAAAGACTCATCTCACAATATTTATAACATAATTATGGAATTAAATATGATTAGTAGTATGGCATGATCATCTTACTTCGTCGAGAAGCACTACTATTGACCCACACATAATCAAAGATGACTCACATAGGATCTAAAGATGACCCACAGAGGATCTAAAGATGACCCACACATGATCTGAATATGACCCACATAGTATCCGTATATGACCCACACAGGATCGGTAGATGCTGACCCTCATAGGATCCGAAGATGACCCACATCGGGTCTGATGATTCTTCAAGTAAAAATAGCCTCATGGTTTCCTCTCTAAGAATGCTGGATTCCAACTAGATCCACTTCTCAAGCCATTGGTCAATAAGAAAACTTCCATGAAGTCAACGAATAAAGTGTCACGAAGGTCTGACACGTTAAGAGGGACCCAATACGATAGACAAAATCTCATTCGAAAACCCAATATGTATGTTATAATCATTTATGTTACATGGTCCTGGTTGGATTTGGGTTTGATCTTACCTGGTTGTACTCCAACATTATTCAAAAACCATGTGAAGGTTACCAAAAGGACATTCTCTGTTCAAGGAATCTAGTTCCATAGACTGTTTGTCAAACAGATTCTCAATCAACAAGATATGGCCAAAAAGGCGTATCTGTGACCAGATGGGCCCTGGTCTAGACCGACATGGTCAGTACGGCATGGGAAGACCCAACCTGGTGCAGGTCCAATTGGTGTGGCCCGCTATGTGTGTCCAGCTTGGTGCGGCCTGTTGGGCGCATCCCTTTAGGCGCACCCCACTAGGTGCGCCCTGCAGTTGTGTGATGTCCGCTGTGGAGGGGGTCTCTCTATCCGCCACCTGGGGGAGGCGCACCTAGGACTCCTAAATGGTCTAGTTGGAAAGTTTGGATTTTTCCACCCAGCGGTGCCACATGGTGCTGCCAGCTAGCACGATGGACCCGCCAGAGCGGTCCTGCTCAGTGTGACACGGCCGGTCAGGATTTTAGCCAGCTCCCCTTCTAGAAGCATGACGAACTCACTCCACTTATCGTGCCCAGCTAGGTGTTATCTTCCCCAATGCACCACAATAGCTAGATAGTCCCAAACTCCTCCTCTATAGGCAACGTGGACGTGAGTTGCCCGACTTCCACGCGGTTGGCCAGCATGCCAGCCGCCACCCACCTCTGCCACGATCAATGAGATGAGAACTCCTTATGGGGAACTGTTGTGCCGCCACCGCCTTTCCCTTGTGGGTGTTGGTTGCTGTCAGACACCCACGGGTCACCGGGTAAGATCTGGTGGCCAATTTTTTAATCTATTGTAGTTTTGTGTGTCCCGAGACATTGCAGTGAAATCTATCCCGACGTGGTCAGTTTTCGCTCAACCAGACAATACACCCATGAAGAACTCATCAACCCATGAGGTAGAGGAGGGTTATGCCATGTTCATTTTCTCATTCCAACTGCATTAGTTCGATAACATGAAACTCACGAAGGATGAATCAATGTAAAAATTAGCGAAGATCAATCAAGATCAAACCCTACCTCATTTTTTCATTAGAGGTAGTGTGAGGATGATCATGACGACTACGAAAGAGACACTCCCATTCCCCACTCCCGCGATATACTTCTTATTAGTGCTCCAATGTTGGTTGAATGTTCTTGATCCAAAGACACGTTCTTCGTTTGAGGATGTTCTTCCACCTAGAGTTCTCTTGCAATCCAATATTCCAACAATTCCCAACCACGAGATGTGTGGATCCAATCCTCCCCTAATGAAGTGTAATTAATTCATAAATTAAACATTTCATAATTATTTTTAATGGGGAGGTTTCCTAGTGTTACACCACTTCTAATAGGACATTTAATTTAGGGATTTAAATTCCCAATGTCTTCGGGTGGTCCCCACCACTGAAATTCAGAAGACATGTTTAAAAAAAAGATAGTTATTTTATTCTTTCAATTCTCCCATAATAAACTGAAAATCCAACTTCCACCCTCGACCTAATGCGGTCGAGGTGACAGTTCCCTTTAGCGAATATCAGTGCTGCGAGTTCCATGGTATCCTCAGATTTTAATTCCGATCAACTGTTTTAATGTAAAATATTCATGCTCGCATGTTAGTTGAACATAGTTAATGAATGTTTGGAAACTCATTTCGACCACTAAAGGGCATTGGAATCTCATTCTGTAAATCTTCACAGACTCTTAATATTTTCATATAATAAAAAAAATTACATGGAAAATTCTGGGACATTACACGTATATAAGTCACATGGAAAATAAAATAATATACCTATATGGTACCAAACAATCAAGCCCAACCTCTAGGTTCTCAGAAAAACCATCATATCACAAAACTACCAACATTGATGCTACCAATAAAAGAAGCACACCACAAAAATAGCCACAAATATCATTCATAATCCCAACTAATTTCACTAACCATTTCCATCATGTCAGCAAAACAAACCCTATTCATTCCAGGATGTATGAGTTAATCATTTTTTTATTCCATGACAACTCGGGAAACTACATTGCACAACACATAACAAGAGACACCATTTTCAAATAGTGAAGTGTTGTGACAACTGATGGCATCTTTACATTAAAGACATTACATCTCACATCCACCACAATTATCAACCATCGTGTTATAACATATATTGAACACCATATACTAGTCAAAGCATTCTTCATGTTACAAATGTAAAAATTCTACGAAAACATACTCATAAGAAAAATTGTAATCCTTCTTCAGAAACATCCCACTAAGGATATATACCAATAGAATCAACCCTTGATTCACAATCTCAAGTTATAACACAATACTGCTAAACTAGTTTCATTACACTATTGAACAACACTTTTTTGTCCATTATATATTAAATCAATCACTCAATGTGAGATTCTGTTACACCACCCAACCTATCCTACAACAAAAAACTAGGCGCACAACCCAACTCTAACAAGATCAGATAAAAACCACACATCACATCACATCACCACAAATGCAAAGGAAGCCAAAAAAAAAATCTAGATTTAACAGGGCTTTACTTATTTAATTCCACTTGTTATATTCATGTGTTTTCACAGAACTGTATGATCCTAAGGAATCCATTCATTAACCGAATATATGTGATTGACTATTTGAAATTTTTATGTGATACCAAACAATCTTGATCCTGAATCAACCACAACACGAATACTCAGTGAATTCAAATCCACCAATGGTCACAATTTTGAGTGGGTAATTTATCCTGTATAATCACAAATCACAATCATAATATCAAAATTGCAAGGGAATGAAAAAGGAATACCTCTACCATGTTCAATTTCAACTAACAGATTCTTATATTTGATTAATCTTGAACAACTAAAATCCACAGGTAAACAAAAGTGATCTCCTCCTACATGATGAACAATTAATTGAAATGAAGGATAACATACCTAAATAGGGTTTCATTGCACCTCGTATAAGACAAGATCATAGAATATTCTGAAGTTACCTCTCATTCATGATCTTCATCCATACAAGGATGTTTTGATGCCATCTCATTGACATAAACAGATGAAAACACCATTTTGAACTATGTGAGATCATCCTCCATCACATTTAAAGAATAAACTAGAGAAAAATGAAACTATATAAAAATAATCTGCAATAATGGAGGAAGAACTCACCTTAGATCAATGATGGATTTTTTTTGGATCAAAGGATGGAATATATAAATCAATCATTGATGAAGGAATTTTCAAAACACCAAAGAAGGGTCGACGGGTCACCAATGCTTAATGAAAGTTCATTGTAGCCATAGTTTTGATAGCATGTGGACCTATAAAAACACATTTATTTTATTGTAGTTGTGTATTACATGTCATGTAATACCCTTTCACGTCATGTAATACTTTGTGGTCAAATTCTGCAGAAAAACATATCTCTCTGATTTTTTTTCAATCCTCGATACATTTAACATCCTGAAACCCTCTTTCCAGTCATGTAAAATGTCTACACATCGGGAAACCAATATGACTAGCCATGAAACAAAACATCACACAGTGTTGTTCAGTTACATGATGTGTAATCATTTTTCTTCTCGATTTTAGCAACAGATCTTCTCTAAACACTTCTAAGCCTCATTCAGGTGCCTCCAACAACTAAAACTAGAAAAGTAACGGACCAAGGGGGCCTGAACAATTATATTCTTTGATTTACATTCTTAAATGCCTTTGTTTTTTTGGGATGAAGTAGTGAGTACATATGCATACACAATCAATTCAAAACTACAAAATAAATCTTTAATAACACTGGCCTTTCTCAACACCTATTTTTAACACTAATAAAGGGTATACATTATAAATATATTGTAGTCTAATTATAAATTAATTAATAAAAATTTAAATAATTATAATTTAGAAAAGCGTTAAAAATATTAATTAAATATTTTTTGAAAAAAATTAATAAATTATAAATATATATATATATTTATTATAAATATTAATAAATATTGTATATAATATATATATATATATATAATGAATAAAGTTAAATAATTAAACAAAAATAAAAAAAAACGAGTCATTGATGAAAAATATTAATTACATTATTAATTTTGTAAATAATGAAAAAAATGCATAAATTTAATATACATATATATATTATAATAATTAATAAATAGAATATATTAAATATTGATATATAAAATGAATAAAATTAAATAATTAATGATAAATTTAAAAATGAATTAACTGTAAAATTTTAAAAAAAAATTACAAGTGAATTAATTAGAAAATTATTAAAATATTATTAATGAGGAGATTATTAATTAAAATAAATAAGTTTAATATATATATATATATATATTAATTATAAATAGTAATAAATAATATATATTAAATATGAATATAGAAATGTAGTAAAAAGTAATAATTACAAACATATTACTTTTTTATTCATCTTTATTGGTTTGTAATTATACAGAGTAAATAATTTCATCGAGTAATGGACATAATTGAAAATCATTGGATTTTTTAAATTAAATTTATATCCAATGTGCATTACATTGATTTCACATAGAAATATATAATTAATTTATTCATCAATCAGATGCATACATTGAAATTTTTACTCAATTAATGACATCTTTTATATATAGACATATACACCTAATATTTATTTAAATAATTCAAATTTTAGTAATAATTTTAGAATTTCATTATAACAAGATATATTTATGATATTGTGTTTTTAATGGGTAAAATATATTTATTTATTTATAATATTATCACATTTAGGTATTATATATTTATTTTTTATATTTTTATGTTTTATGTTTTATTTTTTAGTTTTCATGGAATTTAATGTTTTTCAATTATTTATTTATATATATTTATTTACTATGTTTCAATTGATTTAATATGTATTCATATTTACAAAAATATATATCCATGTTTTTTTAATAATTTATTACTAATTAATAATAATTATATATTTTTCAATATTTATGAAGTATAATCGTTTTTAATTATTCAATTTCACTCATTTTTAACATGAATTTATTATATTTTATATATTCATTAATAATTCTAAAAAATATTTACATAATTATTTTTTAAAAAATATATTTATAAAGGTGTATTTAATATATTTATAAATTTTTAAATTTATAGTGATTAATAAATATATATTATTTTTTATGAAAACATATATATATTCATAAGTTAATAAATATGTGTAGTTAAATAATAATTAAATTTTCGTAAATATTTTTAAATAATGATTATACTAACAATATTTATTTTTATATTTATATTTATATTTATATTTATATTTATATTTATATTTATATTTATAATTTTATTTTTATTTCTATTTATTTTAATATTTATATTAATATTTATATTAATATTTATACTTTTACATATAATAATAATAATATTTAAATTTAAGAATACATATGTATATATATTTCATTAATATATGAAATTAATTATATAAATATATATATATATCATAATTTTATAGTTACAAATAAATCATTATATATTTAAATAAATATAAAATTAAAAAAATATTTAATTAATGAATATATTTACTAAATATATATTTATAAACAAATATATATATATATATATATATCAAATACAAATACATATAAAATTATATAAAATATATAATGATATAAATATATTTATAATTATAATTATAAAATTATAATTAATATATTTATGTAATAAATTTATTTACTATATTTATGTTTATATTTATATTTATTTATTTAATTTATGAATAGTAATATATATATAATTATATAAATATATATAATGATATGAATATATTTATCATTATAAAATTATAATGAAAATATTTAAATAACACAAATATTTAATATAAGTATATTTATTAATTTTTATTTAAGGAAATTAGGGTGGTCTCTAAGTGGTAAGTCACATAATCCTACATCCAAATGACCAGGGTTTGAATCAAAACAATCACCTTGAGGGGGGGGGGGTTATAGAGTAGACTGTAACGACGGTATGACGTAGAGAGGTGGTGATGCTTGCAGGATGATGCAAACATGATGCCACACTAGGCCATTGGGTGATGTTCATGGGAATTATGGCCTTTGGCCTATGATCAATTTAATAGGTCTTCATTATCCAAAATAGGAGTAGTTATTTTATTTTATAAATAAAATTAATCATTGACTATAACCATTTATATGATTACATACATATATATATAAATATTTATTTATGTATTTTTATATTTATTAAATATCTTTAAAACTATATCAATATATATAATAATAAAAAATAATAATAAATAAAAATAAATATATAAAAATATATATAAAAATATATTTATTTATAAATTTATTTATTTACTTATATTTTATATATTTTTATAATTAAATATTTTTTTATAAATAAATATATTTGTTTGTTTTTCAGAAAAAGTATTTATATAAGTAAAAATAATTACATATTTATTTAAATAATAATAAAAATATAATAAATTTGTATATTATTACATAAATATATTTAATTTTAGTAATTTCTTATTATCATTACCAGTCCTTTATATGTGTTAATGTTTTTGTGTTGATAAAGATGTAATTTTTTGTCCTTATTTAATGGAAATAATGATTTATTTTATCAACTCTAATTAATTTATTGTTAATAAAACTTATATTAATTAGTGATATTTTAGAATCACTAATAAATGACTACCCGGTATATTTAATGAATCCTAAATGTGACTCTCTCTATTGCAATATCTCTAGATTTCCATAGAAGTCACCTACTATCAGTTCTCCCCCTCGAATTCAAGGCTCAGATCAATGATTTAATCATGGATTGAATCAAGGATCGAAAAAATACAAGGCTTAAGTCATTGATCGAACTAATCCCAGGATCAAATCAAGGCTTGAAAAAATATAATATTTCACGATATATCTGTATTCTATTAGAACAATCAATGCTCTAGTCCAGGGTATGTTACTTTCTCCTCCTCATCAGTTTAATGTGTGCATTTATTTCCCATCATCTTCTTTCCTTCCACTCATAGTTTTTAATGTTCATACATCAACTACAATATCCTTATATAGGTATATTTATTCTTAACATATTCCCTCATTTGGTTCCTGTTCATGGGAGTTAGAAATTGGTTTCTCTAAAATATTCATTTCATTTTGTGTTTTCTTGGATTTAAATATTCTAGTGGCTCATGGTTTTAAGGGGTTATAATTGATTTTCAAGAGGTTTCATTTGGATTTCTCCTAATTTTTTATCTATATTCAAGGGTTAAAATATATATTTGTCTAATAAAATAATTATTATAGTTTTCATAAAGTAATTTAGTGTTATAAAATTATTTTATTTTGTTTATGAATTTTATTAATATAAGTCATGATTTAATGACATTTATTAGATGCAAATTCATTGTTTGATAAGATCTCATATATTATATTTTTTCATATTTAATTTATATATATCCAATGATATAGATTTCTCTTTTCATGTTTTATACTTTTACACATACGTATTTCTATATATATATATATATATATATATTAGACACATGTATGTATACACTTGAAGATATGTGAATATTTGTATTAATAGATGTCTAGATATGTTTGTGTGTAATAGAATCCATTTAAAGCATTTAATGAGGAATTTTCATATTTAAAAACGTTGATTAAAATTTTATTTCTTATAATGGGTTTTAGTTAGATGTTTTAAATGGTTTTTACATTTAAAAATAGTTTTGACCATAATAATTCTTTTTTTTAAAATGTCCTTAATAAAATTAATTTACTTTTAAGTGATCATTCAAATGTGTTTTCTAAAGGATGCTTAGTTTAAAAAATATTCCTAATCATGGGTTTTAATTGTTAATGGAATATATGATTTCTATGTGGGTTGTTTTCTAGGTTTCATATGGTTGATCATAGATATGGTAAACAGATGGGTGTTTCTCTTGTATAAATTAGGTATTAGCTATGGGTCATTTTGGGTTTCATTAATAGTCTAAGATTTAATTACTTGTTTTTGTCACATAGACAACAAGTATTTTATGACGGAGTTAGTTAACTTTAAAACATATTAGTCATATCTCCTCCCCACGTGTTTTTGTTTATATTTAGGATTTTATATATATTGTTGGGTACCCACTCTCACTTTTATGGAAGCTGGTTTTCATTACCATTTTAAATTTTATTTATTTCATACATATTCTAAACATTATTTTCATATTTGAATTTATTTTATTTATTTATTTAGGTTTAGTCACATTTCATTTTATTTTGTTTTCCTTTATTGTGACATTTCTTCAAAAACATAGCATAAAGGGATTTGTAAATTTTTTTCCTTAAATATATATCGAGCTAAGGAAAATTATTTCGAAGTGATTATTTTCATTTAAATGTAATACATAACAATTTTATTAAATGTATGTGAATAATTGTTTAAAATATTTTTCATTTTTAAATATCTATATCAATTAAAGCTAATGGTTGGATTTTCTAAAAAATTTAAAATCATTTTCAATATATATATATATATTTCAATCATGTTTTCTTTGTAACTAGTATATAGTATTCTTATTTATAAAAATGCACAGTTTTGTAACAATATATGGACCCATAATCTTGTTATCTCATTATTATAGCATAATTCATAAATTAATTAAATCTTACAATGTTCTTCTAAACACCCACAATAATGTACAGACTCAAAAGTTTGTGTAACTTAATTGTTGGTTCCTCGAAAAATAAAAACCAAATCTGTTATAGTTCTCTCACATCTGTTACTATTGAACATAAAATTCAACTCACACTCATATAAAATCAAATAAATCCTACGACCAATATTACACATAGACATTTCCTTTCACATAATGATATTTTTGAAAAAAATTCAGTATCATGAATATTTTAAAACCCTGTTGATGTTGTTTCATTAATAAATTGTATGGAATTTAAAATATTTGATTTGGGGATTCATGAGCTGTATATAATAAAAATAGTTTTTGATAAATGAACACTCTCTTGATTTAATTTCATAAAAATCCCTTGATAACCTCGTTATTTCGGTGGGTAGTCTAGGAAAATCCATTTAGGATTTAATTTTTGTGTTTACTATTTTAATCTAATGAAAATGTATTCATGTCATATTTATAAAAAATTTATGATATGTTTAATAATATTGATTTTTATTGAAATGTGTGGTGACCTATGTATCATTTTTATGGAGATTTCTATTTTAAATTTTTGTTTTGAAAAATGAATCAATGTTTTTAAATGTTAATGTGTGGTGTCAAATAAAAAATTGGAGTTTCCATTTAAAGTAATTAAAATGGATTTTGTGTTCTGAAACTCATGATGTGATTTCAATTCGAACCTATAATGTTTAAATCAATTAAAAGTGTGCACATTTCCATGGAAATGGTTTCAAAATTTAAATTTACTTTTAATAGTTTTTTTAATATGAAATTAACTGTTTTTCACATGATGTTATTAGTTTATATATAAATTGGTTGTTTTACCCTATTAGGTGTTTTAAAAGATAATGTCAATTTTCATTTGGAATTTTAACAAAACGGTTAATGTGTTGGATTTTGAAAAATCAAATAAAATACTTCTGAATTTTTTATGTGGTTTTGATAAGATATTTGGTATTTTTAATTAGGATATAGCAATTTAAAAATATTTTGGGAGGCAACAGTCATTCTCATCAACTTCATATCACTAAGAGTTATTATTGAAAATTATTAAATTAGACTCATACCTCATATCATATGAAAATGATCCTATATTTCTTAAACTACTCTCAGAATTAGTCATCCCATTCGGTGTATCATTTATTATTTTTGATTAATTCATATGAAAACACATTCCATAGTGGTGTAATTCATTTCTTAAATAAAATTACCCATTTCATTCAAATTATAATTAAATAATTTGGAAAAAATAAAATATTGGGTTTCTATTATTATAATATTCTATGACTATAAAAATTGATAATGAATATCACATGGGTATTTATTTATTTTTTATAAATGTTGAACATTCTATGAACCTAATATGATAGAAATTCCTCGAAAATTGATGCACTCTAATATTATGAGAAAGGAATATAAATATTGAGTTAAAGAGATCACTATGTTTAGAATAGAGTAAGAATATTTACCCTATAAAACCATTTGTACTTTTTTATGTAATTTTTAATCAAGGAAAATTACTCCAGAATAGTTGGAATGACATTTTCTTTATCAGTTAATATAAAAAAGAAATAAATGTGGGACTAACCATGGGGAAAAACTAAATGTGCACATAAATTGGGAAGATTCTATGGATTATATATCCATTGATAAGAATACCATTGTAAATGATAAGGGATATCACATTGATGAAATGAAAATGGAAAATGAAGATGAACATAATGAATATCCTAATTTGTTTGAGATGTTAAATAGATGTGTTAAGAGACAATTGTATATGAGTTCTTATAAAAACACAGAATTTTCACCAGTTTGGAATTTATATAATCTCATAGCTGGTGGCGGATGGAGCGATATCAGCATTACAGAAATACATGGTCTCCAAAAAGATGTTCTACCAAACGACAATTAAATTCAATGTCAAACATAAGAATCCAAATTAATTCTATCATAAATATTAATTATCTCCTATAAATTTATGATCATCCAAATTGAAATATATTATTTTGTAAGGACCATGATTTAATAATTAAATTTCCAATGTTTGGTGAGTTTTGATATTAGAAAAATAAATTATGTACATTGAAAGTGTCATAGTATATTCTTATAATTCCAGGGTTTAGAAGAATATATTGATTCTAAAAAAACACAATATAATTGACACGGGAAAAATATAGAAGAATTAAATATCAAATTCATTGTAATCCAGTAGATTCACATTATTGGTAAATTTTTTATGAGTATCCAAAATTTAGAAATGAACTAAGAAACTTTTTTCTTCTATTATCTGTATATAGAATAAATCCTTTTGGATCATAGATTAGTACTCATAGTGCATGACCCATTATGTTAGTAAATAATAACATTCGACGATGGATATACATGAAATTAAAATAAAATATGTATTATTTTCTTATATACAACCAAAGAAACCCATTAATTATAATGATTTATATTTGGATCCATTGATCAAATATCTAAAATTGACGTGGAGTATGAGTGTTATAATGTATGAATCTTTGAAAAATAATAAATCACATTTTTGGATATATTTAATGGGATGATAAATGACTTTACTAGTTGTGGAAATTTTTCATGATTTATAACTAAAGGAATGTTGGGGTTCCCATTAATGAAAAATATACACACTCAATTTTGGTGAAACATTCCTAAAAGACTATGTTTTTACTAATTCAGAAATTTTTTACCTCGAAAAAATATATACGAATCCTTTATAGATGAATTAAAACATAATACAGAACAAGGTACAATACTGTCTCCAATAATTATTGATCAACTAATTTATAGAGGAAATTATATTGACACCTTTTTGGTAAACCATTTTTTATAAACCATTCAAAATTTGGTTTTGAAAATTTATCATTTTTTATCCAAATATCATATTATAATTTTCTGTACATCAGTCATTTTTATGATTTCATTAATGTAGTTGAAAATGAATTTCATAGTTTAATGGGAACATTTTTAAATGTTCATGAAAAAATAGAATATATAATCAAGGATATGATGAACATGAATAACATGGGGATAAGGGAAGGGTTGGAATAGATTAATGGTAAATGGTGGACTTTTTTTCCTCCAACATCGTACACTCTATCCATATTGGATAAATTGAAACATTACATTTTTCTAAATTCTATAAATGTTCCATAGGGGTATCTGTAAAATATCAAGAATGTCAGCGAAATAATTAATTTTGGGTTATAGGGATTAAAATCACTATAATTTTAGGTTTTCATGATATATATTATCCACATAACATTTAATTATATTCTACCTAAAAATGTAAGTCATACATTAACCAGAATTTTTTTTTTCAAATCCATTTATAATAATTTTATTGTCCCAAAGACGATTCCAATCATGAATATGATGGTTGCAATCATATTATGTGAATTATATATGTTCTTCCAAATGTGATTTTTTGATAATATATTCCACCAGATGGTTAACATGGTTAGATAGATTAAACTACATGGTCTTATCTATTAATGACGAATATACAATATTGAATATTATATAAATATTTTGATAGGGTATATCAAGAATATAGTAGGCCATAAGGTTGTATTGAGGAATGACATATTTCAGAATAATTTTTTCCATTCAACACTGATTAACTATCTATGTTTATCAACATTGGCCTCCCAAAGTATTGTCACTAATTGCGCCTTCTAGTGGAGGATATTTCTATATTAGATATTGTTACAATTTCCTTCGTAGAGAATGATTAATAAAATATTTAAATAATACATAATATGGAATATTTAGATCCATTCATTGAATCCAAAAAATAAATACATATTTATTTGATTCCATCTAGAGATTATGAATGGGTATCAAAATATACATAATCAATAATTTATAGGATGATACAAATATCATATTTATAAAAAAATATCAAAAAATATGAATAAAATTTTCGAACGTCATTGTTGGCTTGTGAGGGGAACAAATGAAAATGTAATATCATACACTTTTTTTAATAAATATTTAAAAAAAATCATTACAAAAGAACAATATGATTATAGTATGATGAATAATAGTGGAGTTATGCTTGTGGGTAAATCATTGCGTATGTCTAGCTCTAATGATAGAAATCCAAATTATGTGAATATGTTATATTTCATCATTATTGAATAGATATATGAGTTTGATTATACAAAATTTAATGTAATTATTTTCCATTTCGAATGTGCGGAAAATAGGAGTGTAGTGAATGTTGATGTAATGGGATTTGTCAATGTGAGTTTTAGTGGGGAAGAGGAAAAGAACTAGCAATTCATAATGGAATCATAATATGTTATTTTATTTTCTGTCTACAGATACATAAAACCAAAATTTGCTGATTGTCATGATGGCGACTACAATAAATTTAGGGTCAGATGAAAATTCAACTGTGGATGGACATTCAATTGTGAAGTGAAAATTAATTCCTATCGGTCCCATTGTAGACAATATCATGTATGTCAGAGGGGACCATAAAGAGGGTATTTGGATTATTGATAGTATAGATAAATCCTGTCAACCTTTAATAAAATAAAGATATTTAAATTATAAGGTTAATGTGAATTTTAATATATTGAGTTATTTCTAATAATATTTTATATTATTTTCCACATTATCATAATCAAAGTTAAATGTATGATTACTCAAGTAAGTAGTATATTATGCACATGATGATTTTATCAATTACGAGGATGAAAAACATGATGATACTGAAACAATACAATTATTTGGTGATCAATATTATTTTGATGAATAAAAATTAGAATGAAATGATGAATTATTTTTCACAATAAGGATGAATCTGTAGATTGATATAGATTCATCGATAAATGTCCATCTTGTAATGAAGGAAACCATTTGGAAAGATTTAATGGTAATTTTGTGTAATTCATAGACTATTTTATTGATTAATTATATAATTAAATGTTGAATTAGTTTTCATTATTCATTATAGAGTCCATTTATTTTAAAAGATTTATATAATAGATAGGTCTTAATGGCTAATGTAAAATACCATAGAGGATTACGTTATGCTCATATTATGATTTATATTAAATATGTTGAGGTTAAACTAAATCCACACCCACCAGTGAGTTATGCACACTTTGTATTGAAGATAAAATGAAAGGCATTCTTCATTAATTATGATTAAAAATCATTTTCGGAGAATTATATTAAATAATTAATTTTTTGAAACTATTTATTTTTTCTAATTATATTCTAAAATGATAATTTATAAATTATTATTATATTTATGAAAATAAATAATGTGAATCAAATCAATGGTACCTTTATCCCAAAGCAATGATGAATCATGCTTCAATAGAGAATAAATTCATATGGATTTTAAATAAATAATAAATGTTTTATCTGGTATGAAAAAACTTATGTTCCTTTTTTAATATGCATATTGATAAATTATAATATGAAGGTGTTTACTCTATCATGATGGGGCATGATGAATGGATGCACTGATGTAGGCATGATGTAGGTAGGTAGTGATGCAGGCAGAGATGTAGGTTGGCGGGGACATCAACATGATGCAGGATGGTGGTGACATAGTCGGTGATGAAGGCATGATGTTACACTTGGTCATCGAGCTATGTGCATGGGCCACATGGCCTTGGTCATATGACCAATTAAATGGGTCTCCCTCTATATTAAATGAAACATGTATTTGCATTCATAAATAAAAAAGGCTTCTTCCCCACACATATGTATGTACATAATATTATATATATAAATATTTATAATTATAAATTAAGAAATATAAATATATTAAAAATTTATTTATTTATACATATTTTATAAATGTGTTATTACTAAATTAATAAAATTATATATTTATAATTATATATAAAAAATATATAATTCTTTTTTAAGAATTTATATAATTAAATTAACAAATTATAAATTTAAATAATTATAAAATTATAAAAAATATATAACCATAAAAATATATTTAAATATTTTATTTATAATTATAATTATAAATCCATTTAAGTGATAATGTTATAGAAATATTAAAGATTGTAATTATTTGCGCTTATGTAACACTGATTATTATAGATTTTATAATATATATTAATTTAACGATAATAAAAGGAATAACTTCTACAAAACATGCCTCTAATAGTGCTTGATAAGTAATTTATCAGTGCTAAAAAAGAACTGATAATCAATGTGTTTATAAAAGCCTGAAACTTTTAACAGTGCTTTTTTAGCACTGTTTATGGTAACATTTTGCCGATTCATTTTTTAGCATGGTTAATGGGTAAAAGAATTTATACACCTATGCACTCAACCCATTAATAAACAATTCCATGACCCCTTCAACAACACATCATTTCCCCTTTATCATTGCTTTTCACCCCACCAACCCTTTTATCAATGCTTTACGAATTCCTAGCCTCATACACACCATCCTGCATTAAATCTCTACACCTCTCCTTAAAATATGGAAGGACTTTACCACAACACCATGTCATCTTGCTATCCATTTAATTATATATTTGTTTATATATATATATATACATATACATAAAAATATTTTTACATATATTTATATACTAATTTTTTAAAACATTTATAAAATACATGTGTGTGGGAGATATATGTTATATTTATTTAAATATTTTATATATTACATTAATTTACATATAATAGATTATAATATATATATATATATTATTAACATATACACATATGTTTATATGAACATAATAAGTATATTTATATTATTTAAAAATGTGTATATGTTGTTTTAAATACATAATTATAGTATGTATTTATTTATATATACTAGAATATACATTTTTACATAAATATGAATACATTTTTATTTATATGAGTGATTTATTGTATGAAAATATATGAATGAATTAATATATTTAATTATTAATAAAATAATATTCTGAAATATGATATAATAAAAAAACCATAAATCAATGTTATTATAATTCTTTGAAATAAATTCATTCACCACTAAAAATGTTAAAAATAACCATTTAAAATAGGATGAAAATAAATCGAATGTTAAAAATTCAAGGTACTCCAACAAAAAACACAATTTTGGTGACCTTATTGGCAATTTTTTCACTCAAAAAATAAGCTTGTGGATTATCAATATAATGGATAGAGTATATCTCATTTCAAGAATTTATTTGATATGTTGTAAAGCCCAAAAGAACACTCGAATAAAACTTGATTTTAGTTTGATGTTCAATTTACATTTTCAACATATTATAGATTTTTTTAATTTTCTAATTCTTATTATCTTCAAATAGATATTAAATGATGACTACTTGGGAATAATAATAAAATTTTAATAAAAATTTTTATGGTTATTTTATAATCGATTTTCCCTAAATATAAAATATATTATGTGTAAATCTTTATTTACCATATCAAAAACAAATTTAAAAAATATATAAATTATATTTCCATCAATATATATATATTTTTAATTATATCATATTTTTAATGTAAAAAATAATTCGTACGTATATGTTAATCAGCACAAGTAACAATTCCCTGATAATGGGGGTTTATTATTAGCTCTTCTAAAATGGTTATGATTACCCCCCTTAACATTGATTTTTTACAAGAACGGATATAATACATCATTAAATAATGATTTTTAAAAACTGATTATATAGTGTGGGCCCTTATCATCACTTTTAAGAATGACCTAATAATTATTGATCTCCAGAAAATGGTATTTATCACTATTAATGTCCCAAATTAACATCATTAAAAATGAACTATTGAAGAACCCCATTAGTAGAATTAATTTCACCACTAAAAAGGGGGTCTTAATCAGTTTATTAGAGTGTTCTATTAAATCCAAATAAATAGATAAACAGTATTTTTTAGTACTGTAAATTTATCATATTTCTTTTGGAAGTGCTAATAAACATATCCTTAATTTATTTATAGAACCCTAATTGTGAAAAATTCAATCATGACAGGTCATGCCTTTTTCTTAATCCATTTGACATGAGTTACCCACTACCAAGAATAATATGGTTGAATCAAACCTCAAATCAGGGCTCGAACAAATCAAATTATCCAATCATGTCTTGAATGAATCCAAGGACCAATAAAATCCAAGAATCTATGATATCTAAAATTTCACTCGGATGATTAATAAATAAAATTCAATGCATTTATTTCCACTCATCCTATCTATAATGTGTAGGATGATTTCCCATATTCTTCTAGCCATCCACTCAATGTTGGTAATGGTTTTACATCATCTAGACTATCTCCAGATAGGTGTACTTTTGATTTCTTTTTTCCTGAATATGTTTATTCTTCCTCAGTGTTTGAAATTTTTTTCTCTAAATTTATAATTAATATTAGCTTCTACATGAAATTTAATATTATTGTTTCACATGGTTTTTAAGGGATTATAAATTACATCGATTTTTTTCTTGTGGATGTGGCCTTTTTTATCTGTATTGAACGAATAATGTATATTTTTGAGCAATAAAATATTTATTCTATTATTCATCATGAAATTTAGTTTTTAAAATTATGTGAGGTTGTTTTTGAAATATATGTTGGTAATTCGTGATTTCAATTCACTAATTAGTTGCATTTTACTTTTCTCATAATATTTCTTATATTTTTTATTTTATTGTCACATTGGTTTATGTCTGTAAGAACCCGAATCTTCATTTTCATGTATGTATTACCTTTTTCTGGAGTTTTTATAAAAATAGTTTTTCTGGAATTTTTTTATGTACACGTCGTGTACATTATGAGTACACTCAGTGTACTCCATTTCCGCTCGAATCCACGCGTTCACCGTGTTCATTCCACACACATGGTGTGTGGGGGTGATGTGGAGGCCGCTTAACGAGGAGTACGAAAAAACCGAGTACATACTGTGTACCCTAGAAGTACAAGCTGTGTATTTTTTTTTTGATTCATTAAACTCACAGGGGTTGCGCCTAATCGCCAGAATGACATTCTTCTATGTCTCGTTCAGCTGAGAGATTCCGTACGGCTGTGATTCTTCTCCGAGACCCCGAGCATCCATATGATCTTCATTTCAACCACCATCGATTACGTTGGGACCACAGTGGTGAGTTCTCCCATTTCCTAGAGCCTTGTTTTCTAATTCCTCCTCTTTCTCAAGATATCATGGGTTGATCATTTTGGACTTTTTCTCAGATCTTGGTTGTTCTAAAGAGAATCAATCACCATGGTTCAAGTATATCGATCTCCAAGCATCGAGGTAGGTGGTTTGTGCCTTTCTCTATGATTATTTGAATATTTTGTGCAATTCCACCAATTCCCTTGAACGGGGTGTTGTGTGTGTTTACTATTTTCCCCTGTTGTTTCATGCATTGCTTGATTGCTTGAGTAGAGGTCATTGCTTGTGAATAGGGTAATCTTTACTCTTCTCTAGATGTTTTTCGTTGCATGTTTTTCTTGTTAGGTGTTTTTCTAGTTTCCATGCCTAGTTGTAGGATAGTGGAACTGTTGTACTATTGTAATGTTGTGCCTCAGAATGATAGCCAAGTAGTTCATGAGGTTATCTTGGGGTGATATGCGCACTATGCATGTTTGTTTTACACAGGTATGAGAGAACCTAGTGTAGTGGACCATAGGGAGAATGGATGTAAGGGCTTCTCCAGATTGTCTTTAATTTACGATGCAAGACAACATGGCGAATTGACGTTGAGTGCTTCCTCATAGAGTTTGTAGTTCTTCGACGTGGGCCACATGTGGAATGTGATGTTGAGTGATTTCCCAGAGAGCATTTAGTATGATACGAGACTATAATGGAAATTGACCGTGAGTGATTCCTCAAAGAGTCTATTCTTTAGATGAACCAGAGGGGAGAGACTTTTTGTGCCTCCTATAGGGTTGCTAGTACTTGTAGGTTGACCCATAAGGTTTGGCTGTGAGAACTTCCTAGGGGGTTACCTGTTGTTGTTCTTGTTGACTGGCTGTTACTTGTGTACATTATATTCTAGACTCTATGGATTGTAGCTGCTTTGTGTTTTCCTGTTTACTGCTTCCTGTATTTTTACTGCCATGTATTCACTGACTATTTGGCACAGATATTTTGGGGGTTTCTTACTGGGACATGGTCTCACACCCTATTTGGTCCATTCTTTTGGTCCCAAACTGATTATATTATTGCAGGTATTGGTAAGGGAAAGTGCCCTTCTACTTCAGGTACATGACTTGCTATGATGCTGGAGAGCATGGGACCAAGCTGTGGATTGTGATGCTGAGTAGTTTACCTGTTTCCTTTTTCTATTTGGTTTAGTATTTTATTCATCATTGTGACATGTTTTTCTACCTTTCTAGACATATGTATCATGCAACGTTTTATAGACATGTGTGTGTGCTCCAGTTTTTTACTGTTAGTCTTCCTCTTTTTATCATTTACTCTTGTATGGATGGTTACAGTTTCTGCTGTTGTCTAAATGTTTTTCATCTGCTGTGTACACTTCCAATGAGGTCATAGTTTCCCCACTATCACACCCAAGGCACTCGCTACTAGTAGGTAGCCTCTAGCGTTTGGGGAAATGCGTTTCAGGCCAGGTGGCGAACCGGGTACGGGGCGCCTCTGGGTGGCTTTCGGAGCCGGTACGTTTCAAAGTGGTATCAAAGGGGTTATTTTCTCTTGATTTACTATTTTGAGTCTTTATCCACGGATAGGATGGATTCAGTAAATGGTATTAAGGTGTGCTCGGGAGTAGCTAACCCGTGTCCAGGGAAAAGCCAATCTACATCGCTTATTAATGTTTTCTGATTTTGATATGTTATAGTTGATCAGATTTCAATAAGAGTGATTCACATGCTATGTTATGTCTTTGTAGTTGATATTGTTGTTCAATTTCGGTCGCAACCCGTTGAGATTAGGGTATTCCATCTCATGCATCATATAGGAACTTGTTAGAAATCACATGCCATGCATTCTTGCAATGCCATCTAGGGTGCATTAGCAATTGCATGTTTTTTTGATATACATTGTGTATATTATGCAAGCTGCTGTGGTTGATGATTTTATAGAATCATTGATGTTTGATATAGAAGTTCTTTTTACTGTGCATTGCTTAAATGAACACGAAAATTTGGTTCTTTAGGTGTTATGAGCCCTCTTGAATCGGAAATTGGTGCATCATTGACATATTTTCCTCATATATGACTGTATTGGATGCCATGCTTTGATTCATTGGGATTATGGGCCCTCACAAATCAGAATTTGGCACCTTAAATATTTTTTTCAGTGTTTTCTAAGCTTCGGTACAGTTTTAGATCTACTGGCCGAAAAAACACAGAATACACTGTGTGTACTTTTTATATACACGCCATGTAGTTTTTAAACCGTGTCACTGACTGTGTGAGCAGAAACACGGGTTGTGAAAAATCATCAGGAACACGCCGTGTATAGTAGGAACATGGCGTGTAGTAGTGAGTCGTGTACCCAACTGTGTCACTAACAACACGGGTCTGGGAAGCTCATGTAATGCACGTCGTGTTTTGTATGAACATGTCATGTAGCCTAGTTATCGATACCTTGTCGTGTCACGGACAACATGGAACTCTGTTATCTCCTCCTATACACATAGTGTTTGTTCAGAATATGCCGTGTAAGGGTCAGCCATGTACCCGACCATGTCGCTATCATCACGGGTTGGGAATACTCTTCAAGTATACATTGTGTTTGTTTGGAACACGTCGTGTAGTTTCAGCCATGTAACCAGCCATGTTACTAACAACATGGGTCATTGAAACCTTGTCTACTACACACCATATCCACAGGGAACATGCTGTGTAGTCTCATTTTGAGAAGACTGTATGGGTTAGTCTTGCAAGGAGACTTGGGCAGGGGAATAGAGTTAAGTACAAGACGTGTAGAGTTTATACACGCCCTGTAGTCATTTTTAATAAAAAACTGGAGTGTTTCCATCTCCTGTTCCATTTCGTACTCCTTTTTTCAATGTCCTTGATATTCTTGATCTAAGGTATGATTTTGATCTTTCAAATATATGCCTCTAAGACGTCCTCCAGTTGTTTCCCAGTCACATGATGGTGATCAGATGAAAGATAAGGCTGGTCATTGACTTCCTATCGATCCCTCAGTCATGCCAGACTTGGTACCGGCTGACAAACCAATTGCAGGTGCTGATGCACAGTCTGGGGAAGTATTTATGTTGATGATTTAGACCATTAAGGGGGCACCTCCTCCTGCCACGACTATGGAAGACTTGACGCGAGTTCTCCTGTAGCAGCATCCTCTTACTTTCTTGGGGGAAGGAGGACCACAGGCTGTATAGTCATGGCTGGAATCCATACAGACTATCTTTGAGCATCTGAAAATGCCTCCAGTGAGGTGGGTCAATCTCGCTACCTATATGCTACGAGACTCCACCAAGAGGGGCGGGACGTGATCTCACAGGCGGGTCATCAGCAAGTTATGGCTTGGGAGGAGTTCCAACGTGTGTTCTACGACTAATTCAAACCGGAGTCCCTGAGGGATGATCAACCCATGAGTTCATGAGTCTAGAGTAGGGTACTATTTTTGTTATGAAGTAGTCCTCTCGTTCTACCAAGCTGTAGTGTTTCACACCCCAACTGGGTGGATATGTGGTGTTCTCAAAGATCGATTTGAGGTCTGGTTATCATCAGTTGCAAGTTAGACTATCAGATGTCACTCTAAAAGCCTTCAAAAGTAGGTATGGTATTTGTGAGTATACGGTCATGCTATTAGGTCTCACGAATGCGCCATCAATTTTCATGGAACTGATGAACTGACTGTTCGATCCTTACATGGATTCTTTCATCATGGTCTTCATGGACGATATCTTGGTGTACTCTCACACTAGACACGAAAATGGTACCCATCTTGAGATCGTTCTGAGTACACTGAGAGAGCATCGACATTATGCCAAACTCTCTTAGTGCCACTTTTGGATGGATCAAATTCAATTCGTGGGTAACGTCATCTCAAAGGCAGGATTATATGTGGACCCAGCGAAACTGAGAATAGTAGTCTCCTAGGAGAAGCCTAAGAATGTTTTTGAGGTACCGAGTTTCATAGGGTTGGTTGGATACTACAGATGCTTCATTCAGGACATTTCATGCCTAGAAGAAAAATTGATTGGTCTGACCAACAAGGAGGGGAAGTTCTTATGGTCAGATTCTTGTGAGTTAGCCTTTCAGGAGCTGAAGAGAAGGTGGACGTCAACACCGATACTAGTCTTTCCAGAGACACTAAAGAGCTATATTGTTTATTATGATTCTTCAGGTATCAGGCTAGGCGTTGTTCTTATGTAGAGAGATGGAGTCGTTGCGTATGGGTCTCAGCATTTGAGGCCACATAAGAGGAATTACCCGACACACGATCTGGAGTTGACAGTTGTTGTTCATGCCTTGCGATGTTGGGGACATACCCTTATGGGAGAGCACTTTGTAGTTTTTCACCGACTACAAGAGTCTCAAGTAAATCTTCAGTCAGCTTGATCTGAATATGAGACAGCGTAGGTGGGTCGAGTATCTTCAGTCTTTTGATTTAGAGCTTCCCTTTTATGCCGGGAAAGGGAAACACAGTGGCATATGCATTGAGCTGGAGAACACTGATTCAGGAAGTTCATGAAGCCAGTAGTGAGTTCCAACTTATGGCTATGTTATCTGAGATGTATCTGGAGTTGCATGAATGACAGGGACAGAACTTCCTATCTCATGTAGTTGTTACCTCAACACTTCTCAATCGGGTACAAATGAGGCAGATACCAGACTCAGAAGATTTAGTCTTGTGGGAGAGTGAGTCAAGAGAGGACCCTCTTTCTAGATGGACAGTGGGAGATGATAAAATCTTGTGTTTAAAGGGATGTGTATGGGTTCCATTAGACATATGCGAGGAGCTGATACGGAATTTTCATTCCTTAGTTTGGGAAGTTCATCCTCGCATCACCAAGATGTATCGGGATCTTCATCGCCAGTACTGGTGGCTATATATGAAGAGAGATGTTTTTGGTTTCATATTGAGGATTTATACTTGTCAGTAGAAGAATGCAGAGCATCCGTGACTAGTAGATATTTTATAGTAGTTACCCATTCTGGAGTGGAAGTGGAACGATGTCGCGATGGACTTCGTGACATGATTGAGGAGGTCGCCTTGAGGGAACGATGCTGTTTGGGTTATTGTCGACAGACTTAAATAGGTTTCTCACTTCTTACCGATCAAGAAGACCTTCAGTGTTGTTGATCTGGAATGACTATAAATCTGAGATATTGTACGTCTTCATAGAGTTCCACAATCAATTGTTTCATATAGAGATGTGTGCTTTACTTCTTGGTTATAGCAGGGGCTTCAAAGGGCTTTGGGTACACATGTAATTTTGAGTACAACATACCATCCCCATATAGATGGCCAGTCCGAGTGTACAATCCAAGTGCTTGAGGATATACTTCGAGTTTAAATTCTAGACATTGGCGTTTCCTAGTACAACCATATCCCTCTTGTGCATTTCACCTATAACAATATATTTTAGGTGACTATTCTGATTGCACCTTACGAGGCATTGTATGGTAGACCATGCTGATCAGTTTTATGCTGGCTGGAGGTAGGAGAGGTAGCTTTATTGGGACCTTGTCTAGTTCAGGAGACCTCAGAGCAGATAGAGTTGATTCTGAATTGGAAGGCTACAACACAATATTGATAGAAGTCTTATGCTGATCCGTGGAGACGTCCTCTTGAGTTCAAGTTCGGGGATCATGTTTTCATTCGTGTCGCACCGAGATTGGGACAAAAGAGGATTCATAGATATGGTATTCTTTCACTGTGGTTCTTCGGGTTGTTTGAGGTATTGGAGAGAGTTGGGCTGGTTGCCTATCAATTGATGTTACCTCAGATGTTTCGGGCCATGAACGGCGTCTTCCACGTCTCTCATCTCCAACATTACTTTTCAGACCCATCTCATTTCATTTGGCCCGAGGAGGATCAAATCAAAGCGGATGCATTGTTGATGAGCATCCTATCCAGATTGTCGATCCCAGTATGAAAGTTCTCCATGGATAGTTTGTTCCTCTTGTACGAGTGCTATGGTAGCACAGGAGAGTACAAGATGAGACCTAGGAGAGGGAGGCCGATGTACGATCACAGTGGCTAGAGATGTTAAGGGTTTCATCTTCTATGCCTCCCTAGGGAAATTTGTGGATGAATTTCATTAAAGGGGGATGCTTTTAAGAACCTCGATCTTCGTTTTCAGGTATATTTTTCCTTTTTCTGGAATTTTGAGAAAAAATGAGTTTTTCTGGAAATTATTTATGTACACACCTTGTACTATATGATTACACACCGTGTACTCCCTTGCCGCTCAATGCCATGTGCTGGCCATGTCTTGGCCACACACACGGTGTGTGGGGGTGATGTGGAGGCCGCTTAAAGCAGAGTACGGGAAAACCGAGAACACGCCGTGTTCCTCATAAGTACATGTCGTGTGTTTTTCTTTTTTTTCATTAAACGCTCTGGGGTTGCGCCTAATTTCCAGAACGACCTTATTCTATGTCTCATTCGGCCTAGAGATTTCATACGACCATGATTATTTTCCAAGACCCCAAGATTCCATCTGATATCTGTTTCATCCACCGTCGATTGGTTGGAACAGCTACGGTATGTTCTCCCTTCTCCTAGAGCCTTGTTTTACAATTCATCTTTTTTCTTAAGATTTTTTGGGTTGATTGTTTTGGACTTTTTCTCAGATATTTGACGTTCTAAGGGGATTCAATCATTGTAGTCCATGTATATTGATCTCATAGCATCGAGATAGGAGGTTTTTGCCTTTCTATAGAAATTCTTTGAATATTTTCTTCAATTTCACCAATTACCTTAAAAGAGTTATTGCGTGTGTTTCCTATTTTTCCCATGTTGTTGCCTTTTTTGCTTGATTGCTTGAGTAGAGGAAATTTCTTATGAATAGGGTAATCTTGACTGTTCTCTGGTTGTTTTTCCATGAATTTTTTTCTTGTTAGGCAATTTTTGAGTTTCCATGCCATGTTTTAGGATAGTGGAAGTTGTTCCTTAGAATGATAGCCAAGTAGTTATTGAGGGTAAATTGGGGAAATATGAACTCTATGCATGTTTGTTTTACACAAGGCTGAGAGAACCTAGTGTAGTGGACCATAGGGAGAATGGACGTAAAGTATTCTCAAGAGTGTCTTTAATTTATGATGCGAGACCACAGGGGGGAATTGACATTTAGTTCTTTCTTAGAGAGTCTGTATTTCCTCGACGTGGGACACAGAGGGAATTTGACGTTGACTGCTTCCCCAGAGAGTCTTTGCTACGATACGAGACTATAGGGGGGATTGATGGTGAATGCTTCTTCAGAGAGTCTATTCTTTAGTTGAACCAGAGGGGCGAGACTGTGTGTAACTCCCGGAGGGTTGGTAGTACTTGTAGGTTGAACCATAAGGGTTAGGATATGAGAACTACCCAGGGGGTTACCTATTGTTCTTCTTATTGATTGGATGTTAATTGTTTAATTTATATGCTAGGCTCTGTGGATTGTAGCTATTGTGTCTTTTCATGTTTAGTGATTGCTGTATTTTTACCACCATATATTACTGACTGTTAGGCACAGATCATTGGGTGATTTCCTACCGGGACCTTGTCTCACAGCCTATTTGGGCCATGCTTTAATGCCTAAATAGATTATATTATTGCAGGTATAGATAAGGGAAAGCACCCATCTACTATAGGTACTTGACTTGCTGTGGAGCTGGAGAACATTGGACCAAGCTGTGGCTTGTGATGCCAAGGAGTTTACCTGTTTTACTTTTCACATTGGTTTAGTATTGTATTCAGCATTGTGACTGGTTTGGATTCTTTCCTAGACATATGTATCATTCATAATTTTATATACATGTGTGTGTGCTCTAGTTGTTTACTGTTAGTCTTCCACTGTTTATCATTTAATCCTGTTTGGATGGTTACAGTTTCTGCTATTGCCTAATTGTTTTTCTTCCACTATGTACTCTGCCAATGAGGGCATAGTTTACCCACTATCACACCCAAGTCATTCACTACTAGGCAGCTACCTCTGGTGTTTGAAGAAATTCACTTGACGACATGTGACCAACCGGGTACGGGGCGCCTCTGGGTAGCTTCTAGAACAGGGACGTTACAATGTCCATGGTTATGGATTCCTCTTTTTATTTATTATGCTTATGCATATATGTATTAGTGTATAAAAATATAATACACATTCCCATATTCACATGAAAATATGTGAATTTTTTATTTAAGATATGTTTATATATGTATGTGTGTAATTCATTAGGCATATTAAATTTAAAGTGACATTTTTAAATTTAAATGTGTTGAATAAATTTGGATTTATTATATAGGTTTTTAAATATGGGTTTAAAATGGTTTATTTAATTTAAATATAGTTATGATCATACTAATTTTATTGAAATGGCCTAATGTAAATGAATTCATTTCTAATTTTCTATCAAATGGGTTTTTGAAAGGAGGCATTGTTTCAATTTTATTCTTAATTGTGGGTTTTTATTATTAATGGAATTAATGATTTATATGTGTAATTTTTCTCTGTTTTTGAATTGGTTTACCATATATACGGTAAATAGATGGATGATTCTCAAGATGAAATGAGATATTAGGTAGGGTTAATTTCAAATTTCTTCAAGTTTCTTAGGTATCTTTACTTTTTTTGTCAAATAGTTGGCTTTAAATCTCTGACTATGTTATTTACCTCTACACCATATATGTTGGATATCCTCCCCATGATTCTATGGCTTATATTTATGTTATTATATTTTTTTTGGTACACACTATCAAATTTATTGAAGGTTTTTTTCATTCCCCATGTTAACATTTATTTCATTAATCTTATATACATTAGTATTTTATATGGATTTGATTTATTTATTTTATTTCATTTTAGTTACATTTCATTATACTGGTTTTTCATTTAATGTTTGATTATTTTTAAAACACATCAAAAATTTCTTTCTAATTGTGTTTAGTTAATAAATAAGGTATGATCTATGAAAAATGGATTTCATGTGATTAATTTCAATTAAAAAGTTTTTTTTTTAAAATATTGGTAAAATTATTTTTGAAATAATATTAATTTTTAAATTCCAATGTCACCAAAAGTTCTGGGTAGGATTTTCAAAATATAATAAAAACATATTATCCATATGAATTTCAAAATATAATGTTTGGTAATTGATAATTGGTCTCTAGAGTTCATAACAATAAAGGGTTTGTAACAATATTTTTACCCATCTAAATGATATCTCATCACTCCTTCATAATTCCTAAGAAAAGAAAATCATCCCATGATATTATAAACACCCACAACAATCTATAAACTGAAAACATGGTGTTACATTATGGCTGGTTTCTTTCCAAATGAAAACCAAATCTAATATCATTCTCTCAAATCGGGTGCTAGATCACTTACAATTCGACTCACTAATAGATTAATTCAAATCAATCCTAACAACTATATCACACATGGACTCTAACTAACCCCTCCTGATATTATGTGAATAAAATTTCAATATCATGAATATTTTCAAATCATCATTGATGTTGATAATTGAATAAATTGTATGGAATGTGTAATAATGGATTTTTGGATTCTTGTGTGATATATGATGAAACTAAATTTTGATATTATAATTGAATGTAGATTAAAATTTTATTGAGTCCCATATAAACCTCTATATTTCAGTGATAAATCTAATAAAATCATTTTATGATTTAAAATTTTAACATACAATTGTTTTCTGAATAATTACTTCTTCCTTACATAATTATAATTTTTTTTTGAAATTTATAATAATAAGGATTTTCATTAGACTGGGAGGAGACATTTTTACGATTTATATGGTCATTAATAATTTAAAATTATGTTTTTGAAAACTAATCTTCATTTTAAATATTAATTGGTGTTTAGAAATGAAAAAAATGAGGATTTCCCATAAAAATTAATAAACTGGATTCTATGTTATGAAAATATTTTTATGATTTCAATGTGAACCAGTAATGTTTTAAACATTTCAATGTTTACTTATTTGTTTGTTAATAGTTTTAAACATATAATATATTATTAATTTTTTTAATATTAACATTATTTTTTTCATATAATGGTAATAGTTTTTATATAATAGTGCTTCGTATAAAATTATGTGATATGAAAAAAATTTATTTTCATGTGGAAATAAAAATTGTATATCATGTGGTTTTTTAAATATCCAATAGAATTCATTTTAATTTTTAATGTGTTTTTTATATGTGATTTAAAATTTTATATTAGTATTTTGTAATTAAAATGTTTGTAGGAGACACCGGTCATCCTTGTCTGCTTTCTCTCCCTAATAGTTATTATTGTATTTTTTTCATGAGACTCATCCACCATCTCTTATAGATATGAAATTATATGGCGTAAAATACTCTGAGATGTAGTCATTCCATACCTAGTACTGATGATTATTTTGGATGAATTCATAGTAGATCACCTAAAATAGTATATTAATAAATTTTCTTATATTCAATTAACCATTTCATTCAAGTAATACTAATATTATTTGAAATAATAAAATTATGGGATACCGTAATGATTATAATCTATAATTAAATCTTTAATAACGAATATCATATCTATGTTTATTTATTTTGGTTAGAAAATGAAAATTTTATGTACCTAATAGGATTGAATTGAAAAATGGATTCATGATAATTGTATGAAATTATTTTATGATGATAGAGTTAATGATTTCATCAAATTTTCAATAGAGAATTAATATGTATCTTTCTAAAATACATTCTCTATTTTTAAATTGTTGTTATCCATGAAAAAATATTTTGAATTTGTTGGAAGAGCATTTTATTTATCACATAATTGATTACAACTTTAATATTTGGACATAACATGTTGGAAAACTAAATTTACACCTTTATTGGGATGGTAATATGGTTTATGGATCTTTTGATATGAATACCAATGTAAATTATGATAGACATCACAAATAATAAATGAAAATGGATATGGAATATGAACATTGTGATTTTCCATGGTTGATCAAGAATGTAAATTGTTGTGATAAGAGATATTGTATGTTTGTTGTACTAAATACACAACATTGTATACTGTAATGAATTTATATAATTTGGAACCTAGTAGTGGATGTAGTAAACTAGGCATTGCATAACTATTTTTTCTCATTAATTATATGTGATTATTAAAAAATGATATTTAATTTAAAAAAATAAGTCTCTAAAATAATTTCACATTTAATAGGTATGATACCTGAAAAATACATGCATATCCAAAAGATTGTATATTGATTCTCAAGGATCATGAATTATATATAAAATGGAATATGTGAGGCATGGATCGATACAAGAAAAATGAATCACTTCCTTTGAACATTTTATGGTACTTTCTTATAAGTCAATAGTTTATAAGATTGTATGTATACTTGTTATCCATAAGATTACTAACACGGAATAGAGATACAATAATTAATAAAAGGATCCTCTAACAACCATAAAAATCACTTTAATTGAATAAAAATAAATATGAGTTGACTAAATTTGGAAATAATCTGAGTCACTTTCCTCTTGTGTTATCTATAGATGGATTCAATCCTTCAGGTGTATAGAGTAGTAATAATTGAACATGGACCATTAAATTGGTAAATTATAACATGCCACCAAGGATAAGTATAAATCCCGATTACATTATGTTATATTTTCTTATATATGGACTAAATAATATCGTTAATGATATTCATACCTAAATGAATCCATTGATTATAGATCTAAAATGGATGTGGGATTCAAGTATTATAATGTATGATGATCATATAATTTAAGAAATCACATTGAGGCCCATGTTTTATGTACATATAAATTACATTCATGGTTATGAAAATTTTTCAGGACATATCTTGAAATGAATATTAGGGTGCCCCATTTGAATAATTTATACATAGTTAGTTCATTTGAAACATTCCATGAAGAAAGTGTTTTTTGAAAATCATAAATTTTGACCACGACGAATAAAATACGGATCCTGGATGGTATCATCGGATGGTCTTATTGAACAAGGAACAAGAAAAATATATTCTAATTTTTGATCAACTGTTTGATAATTTATAATATTTTAACACTATTTTTAGTAAATCATTTTTTTAAAACCATAAAAAATATGTTTCGAAAAAGTGAATGGTTTTATTTGAATTATCGTATTAGAAATGATTATACATCATAAATTATCATGATGGAATGCATGTAGAAATTTTTATGATAGTGTTATTTGAACATTAAAAAATGTATTTAGAGTAAAAAATTTGAATCAAGGTGAAGTTGGACATGATATACATTAGGATATGTGAAGAGTTAGAACTAGAGAAGGGAAAATTGTATAATTTTATTCTTCCTACAACTTACGTTATATCCATATTGGAAAACATGAAATTATTCATCTTCCTTGATGGTGTAAAAGTTAAAGAGGGGTATTAAAAAATATCTAGAATGTCATGTGGTTGACTAATTTTACATTACAGGGATTAAAGTCACATGACTGTCCTTTTTTATGAGATATATGACGTTCATTGATTTATGTTTCATTCAATATAAAAATGTATATCATATATTAACATTAATCTGCTTCTTTTTAAAACACTAATTTAGTATATTTATAGAATCTATGATGTTTCTAATCATGAATATGGATGTTACAAAAATATTATGTGAATTAGATATATTTTACCCCCATAATTCTTTGATATAACGGTCCACATGATGGATCACTTGGTTTGAGATGGTGAACTATGTTTTCTTGTCTATTACAGATGGTTTTACTCCATTAATTGATATATTAAAATTTCCAAAGGTTATTTCAGGGGTCAATGTCAACTATAAGGTTGTAGTTTATAATGATATATTTTTGTATAAGATATTTAATTCTTCAAAAATTACTTGTCTAATGTTAACAACATTCATCACACAATGTCTCATTATAGTGGACACATTATTGAGGAAGGGATGACTATAATAGATTTTCCACAATTACCAGAATATAGATGGTGTAATTGTATAATTAAATTTTACATAATTTTGAATATGTTCATCTGTATGTTGAATGATAAAAATTTATTCTAGATTTGAACTCATCTAAGGTTGTAGGATTGATTAAAAAAACACATAATCAATAGTGTATTGGACAGGTTGGATATCAAATTTATTTGGATATATCTGAAAATAAAAATTCAACTGTAAAAAAACATTAATGTCTACACAGGGGACCAAATGAAATTGCTTTATCTTACATTAGTTATGTAATTATTGGCGACACATTATATAACAAATAACATAATAAATATATAATGATAAAAAATACATGATTTAAGCTTGTTGTGGAAGAAATATATATATATATGGTTCCAAGGATATAAATCCATTTTATATTAATACATCATATTTTTTAATTTTTTAACAGATAATGGAGTTTGATTATACAACATTTCAAGTGCCTATTTTATAATTGAAATGGGTTTAGAATAGGAGTGTTGTAAAAGTGGATTAAATGGGACTCGAGAATGTGTGATTCAATATAGAAGTTGAATGGAAGAGTTTTTTTTAATGTAATCACTAGTTATTCATGTATTTCATGTCTCAGATACGATGAACAATAATCGGTTGATAGCCCTGTTGGAAACTAAATATAATGTATGGTCATATGAAAATTCAATCGAGGATGAACTTTATATTAAGAGATTTAAATAAGTTTATGTTGATACCATTGTAGAAAAAATATTATTCATTAGATGGGACCAAAAGGTGTGGATTTGGATTCTCAATAGAGTATTTAAATCCCTTAAACCATTAAAAAATAAATTTCTAAAAGAGAAGGTTATGGTTATTTTAATATACTAAGCTTTTCCTCATAAGATTTTCTATTTTAAATAAAATAACACAATATATGTTATATGTTTGAATACTCATACAAAAAATTACACATGCACATGATTTTGTTCTCAATCCCTTGGAATAACAAACTCTCGATGTTTAAAATCCAAAATATTTTGTGATCAACATCATGGTGGTGAAAAAAAACAAAAAATTATGCAGAATCCTATTATTGAACAAAATTATTATGGTAAGATGTAATGGTATTAAATTAGTGTTTTTCTAGAACTAATGCAGCCATAATATTATCCCCAATAAGTCAATGTTAATTAGTTATGTTGGGATCAAAATAAGGATGCATGTTTTTTTGGAAACAGATTCAGGGCACCACATCCCGCATATAAGGAAGGAAACAAATTTGAATGATACAAAGGTAATGATATGATATTGTTTCTCTATTATAAGGAAAAAATATTGAATGGATTATTTATTTAATTATCATTATTTCTTCGAGAGTTCAATTATTTTGAAGATCTATGTAAATCAGATGTCTTCATACAAACTAGAATATCCTAACGTGGATTCAATACTCTTATT
Organism: Viscum album; assembly: GCA_963277665.1. NCBI lineage: Eukaryota > Viridiplantae > Streptophyta > Magnoliopsida > Santalales > Viscaceae > Viscum > Viscum album. The sequence goes on from OY728138.1 coordinate 838,703,700, forward strand.
ACAAAGATATATATTAGTGATGATTATGGTAATGTAAATCACCACCCACTAGTTAGTTATGTACACATTAGAATGTAGAAATATTGGATTCTTTTATTAGTCTTCATGGTCATACAGAATTTGAGGTTCATTATAGTCGACAATATATTATTTGAAATTATTTATTTTATCCAATTTTACTCATGAATGTAAAATTATGATACATAAAAAGAGTGCTGAAAATAATAAATGATCTTTAAAACCAGTGTTCCGCTATCAAAATGTAAGGATATGGTGTGCTTCACTAAAGAATAAATCAGTCTATTTTTTAAGTCTACAATAATTGTTTTATGTGATATAAAAAACTATTTATTCCTTTTTTATATGAATATTAATGAATCCAAACGTGAATCCACTTACATATCACATCGTTTACAATGGATGGAGGCTAGTGAAATTAATGATGGTAATACAGTTTATGAAAACAAGAAAAAACATTTGTGAAACAACTTTAAGTTTGACAGATTATTAATTCATTATAACTTATAACATTAATAAATAGAATTATATCTTTATGTTCTTATGTTTCATTATATGTTGTAAACACACAAATAAATAGTGACCATATTTAATGAAAAATACATTAAATAGCATTGATGTGTATGGAATAATATGATCTCATTGAAAGTGTTGGTTTTAGAGTGTCTTCATGACTATATTTCAATATTATATAGCCATAAGAGGATACATATAAGATAATGAAAGGATTTTAGGAACAAATAGATTCATTAAATTATATTACTAGCTGTTCTTGTATGGAAAATTAATATATGTGAAAGGATTAAATAAAACAAGTCATGGAGTAAACATCCTCACATGAAGAAACAAATTACCCCACTAGATGTGAGGATAGTATTTACTTTTAACAAATTACCTTACCTGAGGTAATTAATACTTTCATTACACATTCTACTAAACATGAAACAAATAAATTCTTATAACATAATGTGTATAAAATTTTACATAATAACATTTTATTTGATTTCTATATGTCAGAACACATTCAATTCCTTGTTACATGGGGTATGATGCATAATGTAGTAGGAGATAGGATAAAACATAATGAAATGATAAAGGATCACAAGGGATTAGGGATTTAGGTGGCTCAAGAGAGGACTAGTCATATGTCTCTTCGACATCATTATCTGTATATTGAAATATTTAACTAATCTATTGGAACTTTCATAACATGGTCGTATATTATTTTAATGATATATGAGGAATGTATTTAAAAACATGTTTCTCATTAAAAAACTATTACCGTTGATGAAAAAGGTCTGATGTGATGTATGATATTATATACAAAAAAATTGATACGGAAAAATACCATCAGATCAAAGAATCCATTTAATCAACTATGAAATAAAAAGAACATTTTGGGAGTACCTTATACATTCTTGTTCTAGAGAAATGTTTACTATCAATAAAACATCACACAATGATCATAGTTAGATATGAAAATCCTTATTATATTCAATATGAAGAAAAAATATTCAGAATTCATAATAGGCATAGATATTATCGAGGATATGAATGAGATCCTTCAGTTTGAATGAATCGAGGTATAAATTGTAATTACATATATGGGTTAAATTTTCAGAATGCATCTTTTCAAATAATGATCTAATGTGTTCATTAAATTTGATAACTATTCATATTTTTTACATTCATTTATATCACTATTATATAAACATAAAACCATGAAAATAATGATTGAGATTCATTAATCCCGGTATTATATATATGAGAAAATATTTATTGAAGAAGGAAAAAGTTGAGAAGAAGAAAGATGATATATAAAAAGAATTTGAGAAAAAATAAATGATAATAGATTTTTTTTTCTATTCATATGATTCAAGGGTAAAAATAATAATCCTATCACCTATTGTTTATTTTTAATATTTTTATAATTTTTATTTTTACTTTTTTAGACAACACTATATGTTGATCATAATAAATATGGATACCACAAATATTTTTTTTGGGATCCAATACTTGGATATCTAATAAACTGAACTCACATGATGTCTATTGTGATTTTTTAATACACTATACTCAATATTTCATAGATAAACATTCAATTATGTCTTAGTATGTGTTTCAAGAATAATTTTCTCATGATACTGAATATTCTAAATATAGGATAAATCATAGAATTATGCTGGTGAATAATCATTAAAACCAATGGATAACTTCATATAGGAGTAAATTATGGTATCTATATAAATATATAACTATCAAACATATTTTAAAAACATTTAATTATTATGTTCCATGTTTCTATAGTTTCATGGTAAAGATATTGGAAATTCTGGAGGTTATTATGTTTGAAAATTTATGAGAGAGATCATAAACCATGAAAATAATTACATCCCCATAGTGAAATTTCAAAAGAAAATTATAATTTCATCAAAAATGTTTCTTAATCATTTATTTTTCTAAATATTAATAGAACTAAATATTTTTCCAATAAAATTCATACTAAAATATAGAAATATTTTTTTAGAGATGAGTGGGCATCGTAAATGGTGTCAAAATGTTTTTTAAAAACAAATTTATGTGATTACCAACTATGTTTTTCATCTAGTATACGTTAAGTACATTGAAATATATTTGGTGTGTGAATAATTAGAATCAATATTTATATATATTATATAATATTTGTTTCTCAATGATATTTATAATGGAGGTAATCAATATTATTATAATGGAGAACAAAACAAGGTGTTAGAATGTATATAGACATCACAAATAAGTGTCTTACTATTATATATTTAGGTAATTTTCACATCATTTTATATAATTATTAATTAATTTACTTATATTTTTTCAAATAAAATTATTGTAATTCCATCTCAATTGTTCCATCATGGATGGGGGTAAATGATATAGAAATAGAAAAATATATTTGTTTCACTTGGGTGGGTGGTGTTATTATTAGTGATATTCAATAAAAAAGTAGAAGCATGATATAATATCACAAATGATTTTGAAATATACTCAAGTAACACATCATGCTTACATTAGTGAAATTAATTGAATAAAACTAATTCATTTTAATAGGCATGATGTGAAATTATATCATCCAGAAATTATATCACATAGAATCTCAAAGTAATTACATGATTAATGGTTTTTATCATATCCTTATAATTCATATAGATACTTGTTCATGTGACCACAACCAAAATTAATCTTATGTACCCATACTGGATTAACTGAAAATTTAATATTTTTAAATAATGGTTTGATACAATTGTACTAGGAATTCCAATTTTCATTGAATACTGACTATTATAATATTAACCCATGAATACGAGATAAAATATTTTAATAAAGAAAATGTATTGTGAAAAAATAATCCTTTGTGAAGAGATTTATAGTTGAGATACCTTAATAAAGATATATCATATAGTTAATCATCATTTATATAGGATGGTTTTTCATATAGCTTATGGTCATGTGGTAAGGACTACAATAGAATAATAATTTTTTTATTAGATGAACATATTTTATTTATTTAAATTTCATATAATATAGACTAAATTATTTTCCTTTTAGTTTCATATGATCATGAATAACCTTATTATAGCTAAATTATAAATAATTAGAACAAATTACCTTTTTGATTATTTTCTTGTAACATTATCTAAATTTTTTAGTTAATTTATTAAACACTTTTATATGTTACTTATCTGGTTAATTTTAATGGATATCATGAGGTAATGAATTCTTAAACTAGGATGATCCACTATTTTACTACAATCATTCACTCTTCAAGGATGATTCACTAATGATGATGAAATTTTCATTTTTTTTCTCTTATTTCTTCAACGTTTTGGGTTAGCAAACTTCAATATTGTAATATTACTCAAACTTTTGAATTAGTTGTATGATAAAAAGACATGGTTGATGAGATACAAGGTGTACCCCATATGTCTCAAATTGCATGGTTTCAATTTAAAATTTAAATTTTTTATGTATTTATTAATTTTTTGATTAAATTATTTAATTAATGTATAAAAATTAGAAAAATAATTGTCATATTGAAGGATTCATTTTATCTATTTGGTGGTATTTTTGACTTTTCTCATACTTGTCATGTATTGGACTTCGAGGATTCAACCGAGATATTTAAAAACAAAAAATGGACCTAAATGTATACAACTATCATAAAGATTTAAATTCCAACTACTTATTTAATTGATATTGGAATTATTTTATATAAAATATGTTTGTTAATTTCCATATCATTTGAATATAAAAATTATTTAATTTTTTCACCAATAATTTTTGATGTAATATTTTTCATTTATCTATAACTAATAATAAATAAAATAAAGAACTTATTCTTTACTAATAGAAGAGGTAACCCCATTATACTTGAAACATGATCGGTTTTAGCGAGCATAGGGGTTCTCATCTATCATTATGGAACTTGTTCTCTCTTTTCAGTCTTTTTGTAGATATTTTAATGCAAAACACATATCATATACTCAATCAGTAACGCCTCAATATGATATAAAGTGTGATCAGTATTAACCAAACTATAATTTTTATTTTAAAATTAACATATTAGTTCAATACTCACATCACATACTCAAAACTAAGAAAACAAATTAATATTGTTTTGATTTTTCAAGATCAAACAATAACAAATTTTTTATTTTTTTCAGAATCAGTCGTGCCTAAATATGATGCTCGATGTGGAGAATATGACTCCAAGTGTGTCTTTTACGATAAACATGACATTAAATTTAGTAAAAATGATAATTGACATACTCAAAATTGATAAAACACATTTTCATTATTTTGATATTTCAAAAATATGATAAATAAGTCAATTTTGATGTATAATAATCTATTTTACTACAATAAAATACATTGTGTTCCTTGTATGACTCATATTGTCCATTATCACTTAAAAATTGATTTTTTCGTTCAAAATGTGTTCCACTCACTTAAAACCACAATAATGTAATCTTATTATATTAGTAATTTATGAAAATGATTCATAAGACATTTTTTACATATAAGAATCGTTCGTATGTCAAACAGACACACAATACGACCAGTATGACTCAAAGTGCAAGAATCAGTCGTATTTTTTGATTTGGGAAAACTACTCACACCTCAATCTGATTTACGATGGGACTAATATGGCTTCAATTGTGTCTTTTTTAGTTAAAATTAAAACTAATTTTAGTAAATATGGGACATTATAAAATAAATGTAAAAACATTCATATTTTTTTAATATTTTATTAAAATGACACAAAGTGAATTTTTTTTTATTTTAGGAATAATATGCACATCAATATGATACTTGAGGTTCCCAATATGAGTCAATTTTTTGTTTTATTAGTTTAAAACTATTATATTATATTAAAAATTGACACAATCTATTATTGAGAAAATTAACTTGACCTATTTTGATAATTTATGAAAATTTTTATATGTCATTTGTGATGTGTAGGAACCAGTTTCATGTCAAACTGACAGAATATGTGACTAGTATGACTCAATGAACCTATTTCCAGATTATAATTCCATTTAGTTCAAAAATCACATGTCATAATCATAGTATCCAAAATGAATTTATTTTTTTAATAATTTATTACAATGATACAAATTCTATTTCTAACATTTAATAATTAACAACGCATTAATCAGACACATTGTCTGTTCAGAATGACTCCACGCCATTATTTTTATTTTAAATTGAAATTAATTTTACTTCGAAAGGGAAGTGATATAATCAAATCCCAAGATAAATATTCATATTGATTTGATGAATTATAAAAATAATCCATATGTCATTATTTTTGTTTAAGAATCATCCCCTCCTCAATCAGATACTTGTTGTGTCTGTTATGACTCAAAGGGTTTATTTTCAATTTAAAATATACATTTTAGTTCAAAAAGTTTCAGTCACTAAAAACCAAGAAAACATACTCATATTTTATTTTTAATTTAGAAAATTTAATAAAAAGTCATAATTGAAGAGAATGATTTATTTTAACATTAAATTGACTCATGATTTGACAGGTCTTACTCAAATTGCATGTTTCTAGTTTAAAATGACATTTTTGTAAAAAAAAATATAACTGTCACATTCAAAATAAATAAGAAACAGTTATATTTTGTTTGATAATTTCAAAAATGATCCTTATTTAATTTTTGACATGTAGTAATAACCCATGCCTCAATATTATCCATGATATGACAAATTTGGCTCCCATTGTGTTTTGTTATTTATAATTTACACTGTTTGTAGTAATAAAGACATCTAAAATACTCAAAACCAAGAATAACCATTAATATTATTTTGATAAATTACAGAAATGGTCCATAAGTTATTAATTGATCTATAGGAATTAGTCAGACCTCAATATGATACACAATGTTCTCTATATGATTCAAAATGTATGTTTTCCTTTTAAAATTTTTATTTTAGTATTAAATTTTTCCCTCACGAAAAACAAATAAATCAATCTCTAATTGTATTGTAAATTTATGAAAATGATTTATATGTGATTTTTTGATGAATAGGAATTAAAATCACCCCAAACCGAAATATTATATCACCGGTATAACTGAAAGTGTGCATTTCTATTTAAAAAATACATTTTAGTAAAAAATGTGAAAGAAATAAAAATAAAAAAGTTATTTTTTGTTGTTTATTTATTTTAGTAAAATGAACTATATGTCTATTTGGCATGTATGAATTATCATCACCTTAATCTGACTCATGGTCTGACCATTATGACTCCATGTATGACTTTTATTTAAAACTAACCTTAATTTGAGTAAAGAATACAACTGGAATAATAAATTCATGATAAAATGGATTTTTATTATTTTTTTACTTTAATTAAAAAAAATATATCATTAGTGATGGATAGGAATTGTCCACACCTCAATTAGAAACACTATGTACCCGATAAGACTCAAAAATCCATTTATTAGTTTAAAATTCATAATGTTGTTCAAAAAGTGACAATCGCTCGAACCTATGAAAAACACATGGATTTTCATGATAATTAAACAAAATTGTCCATATTCCATTAATAATGTTTATTAATATTTCTCACATTAAAATGATAAATGATTTTACAAGTTTTAGTATGATTATGTGTTTCTTGTTTAAAATGGAATTTTAGAAAAAGATAAAATGGTCATACTACAATCTAAGAAAACAACTTCATATTTTTTTGATAAATTAGTAAAATGATCCATATGTCATTTGTTACACGTAAGAATCCATAATACCACACTCCGAAAAATGTTGTGACTGGTATGACCCCAACCATGCCTTTTTTTAAAATTGAGAATAATCGTAGTAAAAACAAAAACTGATATACTCAAAACAATGAAACCCAATTTGGATTATTTGGAAACATTGGGAAAAAATCAATATGAAATTTTCCTTGTGCATGAAACATATTTATCATAAAAAAATACCTAATTTTCCTATTTTGTCTAAAGGTATCTTTTATCAATTTAAAATTTTAAATTATTTTAATAAATTTTCTATGACTGAAAACTTAGAAAAACACAATCATATTATCCTGATAATATAGGAAAAATGATTTGAAAGTAATTTTTTAAGTTAGGAATCAATATCACATCAAGATGATACATGATTTCAATAGTATGACTCAAAGTGCATGTTTCTATTTTAAAATAAACTTATAGTAAAAACCATAAGTGAAAATCTCAAAACCTGGTAAAAAATTCATATTATTTTAATACTTTTGGAAAACAATCCATATGTATTTCAACACATTTATTAATCAATATAACCTCAATATAACCCATTCTGGGGATAAAATGAATCCACATGTTTGGTTGCAATATATATAATCAATTTTAGAATAAAATGTGATTAACATCACCAATACTGAGTAAATGAGCTATGATTTCTTAGTATAAAAATTAGTATTTAAATTAACACTTTTAATTTAAGTTATTTATTAGTAGTATTATTAAAATAGGAAAAAATATCTTATATAATTGAATTATTTTTCTCAAATTGGTATTTTTTGTTCAGAAATAACATGATTGGGGGATATGGGCCAAATTTAAAGAAGCATTGATGTTTTTTAATGTTGGTTATAATTTTCACTTACTCATTTAATTGTATAAAAAATTATTTAATTTCCAAAAATATAGTGTTGATTCCTTGTATTTGTGTTGTAAACAAATTTCATTAAAATTTTTATTATATATTTCGGTCAGTTTCGGAACTATCTTTATTGTACATGTGGTATTGGTGATGTTGTAATGTGATGTAAATGTAGCAACAAACTATAGTATTCCCTATGGTCTTTGCTCTTGTAAAAGTGATAAAGGGACACATCATTAGTTCCTCAAAATGCATTGATATAGTTTCCCTTTATCAATAATTCTAAAAGTGTTAATAAAGTATCCCTTAATAATTAATTTTTAAACCAGTCATAAATGGATTATTTATCCATAATTATCTATTAATAATAAAATCCTAGGGGCTTTAATTGATTTTCGATAATGTATACTTTTGTAGAACATGAAAAGTCCAATTTTATCACTTTTAATGGACTGTTTTGTATTACTGGTTGGATCCCATCTGGGATATTAGGATGGGAAATGTTATAAAATCTATAGATAATAAATTCATTGAATTTTTACCACCTTATGATTTATAATAATTATCTTCTGTTCCTGTGGATAAAAAATACCGAGAAAATATCTAATCTGGGTCATAAACAAACCTATTTATAGTTTATAGAGATGATGATATTAAATTTCAAATTTGGGATGATAATAAGAATAATTTTATAATAAGTATTATTATACTCATTAATGAGTATATCCGTATAGTAGATATAAATCGGGATGAAATTTAAGTTAAAGGTAATGTCTCAAATATAATCCCAGATAATCTAAACGTTCGAATCAATAGTTCAAAATAATATAGTGTAAAAATGGTTTTTAGTCCACCAAACCTTTAAAAATTATAAAAAAATTTTATTGGGAAGTACAAAGGGTTCATTAATGAGATTAGTGTATGTAATACATGAAATATTATGATGTGGTTATGATCTGTCTAGATATGTGTATAATAAAATTATTTAAGATTCAATTCCGGAGATATTAGAGTACTAAGATGAATATAAAATGACCAAAAAGGTAAAATTGTTGATACATTGTATGTATTATATCCTATCTCCTTAATTTTAATGGATTTTGGTTATTTATAAATCCTAGAAGAAGTGACTAAACATATAGATTCTCGTAATTATAAATTGTAAATAAGGAAAGAGTTTTACTGAACTCATTTTAACAACACATAAGAGTTAGAGGATCTACCCCTAATAAATATAGAGATGAAAATATGTAGATATTCTAGATATAATATAAATTTATGTGAAGTAATGTGTATAATTTAAGTAATGTGCTAAATGGTTTTATAAGGAGGGAATTAACATATCAATGATATTTTTTTGATATACAATTGTACTACCATTTTAATAACACTCTATTTGGTTGAATATATAGGCTTGTATCTACAAACAATCGATAGGAATATAATATTTCATCTAAGGTATCTTGAGGAAAAAATATTTATAAATAAACATATTAGTTTTGTGGTTCAAAATAATTACTAATGTGTTTATAAATTTTTGAGAAATCTATATAGTTTTAAATAATCCCAATGTAAATAGAACTGGAAATTATACTCAATCCTAGAGGATAATAGAATCCAAGGAATATACATGTATTACTATATTTAAATAAATAATTTCAATAATATGGACTTCATAATTTTATTATATTATATAGATGATATTTTTAAAGTATGTCAATCAATTCAATGGATTCAAGAGCATAAAAAAGACTTATTAAGAAAATTTGAAATTAAACATCTCATGGAATAAAAAAAGATCAGTGGTAGAGGATCAAACTATATAGGAACAATAGAAGTATTTTTCGGTCACATAGTTTGTATATATGGAATAATACTAATATACATTCAACGGCCATATGTAATGATCACTCAACTCCTACTTTCAGTTACATTAAACATTTAATAGTATTAATACTATGAATACAACAAGACGAAACTCACATAAATATGATAGTGTATATATTAGTATTAGGGAGTATCATGAATGTAATGTCGTATAATGAAACCCAGCCATATCATTTAGTTGGGTTGTTTATCCAGTATATGGTGAATTCTGTGAAAGATCATCAACAAGTTAAAATTTTGATTTTTAGGACCTAAAATGAATGAACGAAACTTCTCATTATTTCATAGTATATTATATTTTTTTAGGAATATATTTATACTAACATTTGGGTCACTCAGTCTCATGAATTATCAATATTGGATACATTTTAAAATTTGGTGGATCAATGATAAATTAGTTATTGAATTTTCAACCATTGATTACACTCTCTACAACATAAATATAGTATAGGGTACAAATTAAATACTGAAATGATGTTGTTTTTAGATCTAATATTAGATCATGGAATCATTTATTAATGTGTATTACACTACTATAATAGTTATATTGCAACACAAATGAAAAGCGTTTAGTGATTTATATGGGGATGAAGAATTTCAATTTGGACGAAGCACATCAACATTAAGTAACATCAAATCTGTAATTTTCTTGATGATGGATTTTTTATGTTGAGGATAAAAAATGTAATGATAAATATGGTAGATTTATTCACTAATGATTTTTTTGGATAGTTTAAGGTAACATTATGCATCATTTGAATTTGTCTTAATTAAATGGATTGAGAAGTATTTCATGCAATAGAGGTGGTGGGATTTTTTAAATTTCAAATTGTTGGAGAATTTACATGATTAATTTAACCAAGTATTCATGTGGGGTATTATTAAGGATATATATAATATTCATGCACCTCAGTATGTCAACATAAATAATAAAATCTAGTAGAATTTTTGATATCATTAGGGAATTTAATAAATACTTTATCATATGAAAATATTTTAATAAGAAGATGTGGATTTCATTTGGATTCATAGATTATTTTCAACTCACAAAATGTTTAAGAAATTCCAAATCACAAGAATAAGTGTTTTGTTCATGTTTGAATCTCCATAATCTTGCTTTTTATGAGAATATCAATGGAATAATATCACTATTAATTAACTAGGGATTGATAGTCTATTTAAGAAAAGATTCATGTTTTTTCTGGTGAATATTATAATAGTTGGACTCCCAAGACTGAAATAGTTGAGTGTAATAAGAATTACTAGATGAGACCATATATAAAAAGGATTGAAAACACCCTTTTTAGTGTATAATTATTACATGAGTTAGTGATCTATGTGGTTTCATAGTCATAAGTGATCTTAAAAATTATTCTTATGATGAAATGATATATTTTCATGATTCTCCTTAGGTATATATGATTAAAATTTGAACCACATAAAATCATATTTTCTACTAAATGATTTAATTTTTTCTTTTTGATTGATGGTTTTTGTTAAGGGTGATCAGGTTTGAGTAATTCAAAATTAGATATATGATTTTGGTAATGATTAATCTCATCCATGTTCTAGTACAGTGCAAATTCAAAGAATCCTACTAGTCCATATTTCTACTATTTTGGTTCTGGTGACCTTACATCTAGTGTTAATTTTTTTGGATAATATTATTAGATAATACATGGTTCAGATATAGAAAGAGATATATGTCGCTTAAATCATTGTTCAAAAGAACAGATGTTTTTTTATCATCATCTTGAGAATGTGGATCCCATTGAAAAAAATCAATTCTTGTAAATGGAGATTTAAGTATTGATCGATTGAAAATATACTAGATTTGTAGGGGTACATACAAGAAGAAAAAATATGATGTATTCCATCCTATTGTTGAATTCTAGTATGGAAATAATTAGATCCTTACCTAGTTCTATATGCTACATAATTATTCCAGAGAGTCAATAGGGAATAATCCCCACATAAGGTGTAACATCCAACTTGATAACTAGATTTCATTATTTTTGTTCTAGATTTTCTAGAGATAAAATTGTATAGGTTTACAAGATTATTGAGTATATATACCAATGGTATAACAAGAAACTACTATTCATGATTGGAAGATATATGGTATATATAATGTAGATAATTTCTTGGCCTTGAAGTGGATTATTGTCTCAACATAGGTAGATTCCAGTCCTTTAGGTAGAGTGGTTACTTATTGAATATTTTTGGCTATCACAATTTTGTGTAAGAAGTAATATTCATAATTATGGTTTAAATACATTACAATACTGATTGGAATATATCAAAATCCTTGTTATTGAATTTAAATTATTATTTTCCAATCATAATTTATTTATATTAAATATGATCATTGATAGTGTATCATAAATTCATAGTAAATGTTCTTACTAAATAATGATTTTTTAAATTGATATCTATGAAAAAACTAAATTAGTCAAACATTTAAAATTATATATATCATATCACTTCACTCACTAATTATTTTGATTCTAATATTCAAGACCCTACTATGGCCCCATGGTTCTAGTAGAGTAGAATAAAATGGTGGAATATGAGTTTTGGTTGATGATGACATAATAGGACACTCATACCCACATTTCAATAACACTGTAAGATGAACTAATTTAAATATACCAAATGTATTCTGATGTTATGATCTATTTATTTATACACATAATACTAAAAGATCTATTGGTTTGAATCAAAGTACATCCTTCTTCAAGAATGAACAATTACACTCCAATAAAAAGGTAAATAAGAAAGAAGTCTCCACTTTTTATGAACTATCTAACCATAATAAAATTTGGAATATACTACAAAGCATATTAATATTGATGAGCCTCAACCATTTGCTACATTGATGTCAAGGTAATCCAAAAGGTTGGTGTTGAGAAATCAGAAAATGGTAAGAGATGAGTGAGGAATCATGAACCAATTTTTTGGGGAACCTACTCCCTCATTAAGATCTTAGTAATACATCCCCTATATCAAGAGGAACACCAAATTTAATTATTAAAAATAATATTGTAACACATGGTCAATGGGAATGATCCATGATAATATCTAGTACTCCTTCAATATAATCTAAATAATGAATCCCCTTAAATCAATTTCAAAATACAGTTTGATAAAAAAACAATGATGATCGATGTCTATATCGATGATTTATATACTCTAATCTAGATTATTGATTTATTTTTATATTACACCAACTATGTACTGAGGATATTGGATTTTAGTACCAAATTCACTAAAAATTATGAATGTTCCAATTAATATCATGATAAATAAGAGAAGATTAGAAACTGAACAATCGTGTGGGATGTATATGAAATCCCTACAGAGGTAAAATCAAATTTCAATGTTTCTTTCTTATATCCCATAAATTATTGTTCTGAGATAAATCTTTTAACATAAAAAAAATTATATAGAAACTTTTATTATTTCTTTATAGTTTACATATTTTTTGGAAACCATCCAATAATTTGACTTAATTAGAGATCACATATGAAGTAAATACATTACTTTTTTCAATAATAGAGATGTAGTTAGTTCAAAATGACCACATTTGAATATTACTACTTTGACCCCAAAATGAAATTTTTTTAACCCCATTCCAAAGGATATTCACCACCTAGAGTTTGTTGTATGATTTTTATTTTATTTTATAGTTGCCAAGTAGGTCAATTTTCTGTGATATTTGTTTATAGATATAATTATTATAATTAATTAACATTGAATTTTTTATGATAAATTCATCATGATGTTTATAAGTGGATTTTTTCATCTTAATTGCTGGCATAATTAGAAATTGCATTGATGATATGGTTATATTTTCCTATTAATTGGATGGATTGTTTAGAAACACGAGTATGACCCACTATTGATATGAGGTAAATTTTAATACTTATTGGGAAGGATTGTAGGATTTGGTTTATTATTCTTTTCATGGATGATTTGTAGAGAATTTTCCCTATTATAATATTATATTAAATAATACAAAAATATTTTCAATTATAGTAAGATAATATTAACTCTTATATTATTTTGACCATCCATTTATAATTCATCAGCTAGTACTAACTTCAATAGAGGATTGGTGAATCCATATATTTTTAGAATTTATGATTTATTTCAAAATGTTTTCACTAAATATAAAAACAGAGATTTATAACTTAAGTGATTTGTTGGAAGGATATAATCACCTTTCGTAAATACTAATGTCATCTAATATTGATACATAATTAATTTTAACATTATTTTTTATATTGATAGAATTAGTCATGGACAACCATAGTGTAGTGGATCTAGAGAATAAATTAATTACACGTATGCTTCCATAGGCCAACACTCATATCAATCAATTTATAGTTGTATAGATGGAGGAAGGGGAAATTCCACATGTATTTCCATGTTCTATATCTCATACCATCCATAGTTTAAAAGATGAATTATATTTGGGGATCATGCTTTTTGAATTTATAGAACCTATATTAAATATGATGTTGACTAAAATAACTAGTATCACGTAATGTGTTTAAATTTATAAATAATATATGTAACGAATTATTCATTGATTCATGAATTGACATCTCCATTATTATTAGTTGTGTAAGAACTGTCTATGAACACATATGAAATAAATTATGGAATATCTCAATCCAAGAAAATACCATTTTTTTCTAACACTAAATATGGTTGACGAACACAACCATCTGATTTTCATTATAACAAATTACCTACATATTCATAATTATCATATAAAAATTGATCTAAATGTTGCAACCCCATTAAGGTTATGTGATGAATGGTGTGGTGAAATATCTTGAACATAATTACTTAGAATCCACTAGGTGTAGTATATAGAAAAAATGGTTCTTCTTACTACAAGTTAATATATTTATATTTGGTTTGATTAACATAAATATAATTTATGTTTATTTAAAGGATATCATTACATAAAAAGAGTGAATACAAGAAGGATAAGAAAACCATGTAAAAATGAACTATAGTGCTCGTTTCCAAAATTCTAAATAAATTTTCACCATCCAAATACTCTCTATAAATATAATTATAGTTGATAATGGGTTTTTTGTATAATTAAAAGAATCATTGTGACCCATATTATCATAAAATTATTCTAAGTCTGGGATAAGTTGGTGGATATGTTATTGTTGGATAATAATTATGAAAAGGTGAGAGTGGACAATAATGAAATGGTGAAAGATCCAGGACCTTATTTTATGTTTTGTGCTACCCAAAATAAATGTTATGATAGGTTATGGAAGACATACATTATTCATTGGTTTGTCAATAGTTTTGAATTGAGTTTTATTTTTTGTATTTTAATATTTTACTATTTATATATCAGTTAATGTATATCATATATAGCCACCATGATAAGAAACCAACTTATATATTATACCCATGTTTTAATAGATTTATAAAATTTTCTATATGATCCAATTTTTTAATACTACATAAATTAATAAAATTTCATATGATATGAAAGATCATAAACATGATATTCTATGATATTTCATTTATTATAGGTACATTAATCTATCACAAAAAATAGATGAATATAATTAAACATAAATATTTATGGATAGGTAAGTCATATTATAAAATGGTTGATAATTGTATGAGAATTATTGTAGAAACCCTTTGGAAATTGTACCCTAAATATTTCTAGAAAATCCTAGGAACATATTGAATTACGTTAATGGGTAAATCCAATTTTATATGAAAACGTGGTGGGTTATCCTCTAAAATATGCGTCCAGAATTGGTGTTATATGGTTTTGTGTTCTTATAAACTCGCCATATCATATGAGTCAATTTAGATGTGATTCAGTGTATATTTTCCTCTTGGAAATGTTCCCTTCATAGGAATTATCCAGACATCTATAATTACTACCTTAATATATTAATAGATTCCATTTATATATATAAATGGGATGTTTTATCCTCTAGGATATATTTTTGGGATAGAAATTGGATGAACATGTGTTCTTACACCATTAAAATAACTAGGGGATGGTATGTATATAATAATGAAAATTTGTATTACTCAAACACATTACTTATGTGAACATGGTAAATAATAAGGCATAAATATTAAGGGTGGTTCGATCACTATATGGTTAATCCATCATAAATTTCAAAAGAATTCATATAAAAACGTAGTGGTGTGAAATTATTAGAATATATGAACACTTTCCATTGATATATAATTAGGGGAAAATTCTTCATGGCATATTTAATGGACTATGAGTTTAAAAATTGTAATATGTTGAACCATAACAGAAAGGTAGGAATAAAAACTAAGGTAATAGTACATACATGAATATATTAAAATTCTTACGAATTGGAGGAAATATATAAAGAACTCAACCCTATTATCCAAATGTCATTGTTTACATTATTAAATTGGAATAAGATATAGGGGATATCATCTCGTTGGACAAAATTTTATATTAGTCTCGGTAATGTATATACAAAATTGAATCAGACATTAAATTTGAAAATATAAAATATACCATATTTTTTTTTAAAACATCACTATTATCTATAGAATATCCATGAATATCATTCATAGTAAACATCATGGGATCCTTAGGAAAAAGGAAACATAATAAAGGGTTAAGACCAGTTGCTCATAAAGTGATTGTGTGTAATGGAAGCTTCCATATAATAGAAAAAATTAATAAAATTGAAGGAATAAATGATGATAAAATAATTCTATAAAAATAATAATACAATCTGTAAACATATACCTAGATAACATAACTATTAGAGTAATTTCTTGGATAGAAATAATTGATTTTATAATTATGGAATAAATAATATAAATTACATGAATACTATAATTGAGGCATAATGCCAATAACTATTACATAAATGGAAAATTCCATTGAAAAAATACCCACCTTTTTTGCCCCATGAAACCTTCCAATGTATCAAGGCACCATGTACTTTTTTCCGCACCTATTAATTTACAATATCAATGCATTCTTCATATTAAAAACAGTAAAAAAATAATTGAAATTCATTAACAAGAAATAATTTTCTATAATATAAGAAAATTTTATGGATTATTAATAATTTCTCTAGTGAAACAGATCATAAACAGTAAATAGAAATAAATTGGATAGTGTCATTAAATTGTATCCGTAGTAAGTCATAATATTTATCAATGTGTAGTGTTTTTAATTTAAATACAATTAAAATATCGATCAATGATTATTTATAAAATACATTTTTTATTTTTAAATCACTTATTCAACGTCTTACTATTACCATAATATTTTAAAAAAATATTTTCAATAAACCATATAAACATGTAAATTAATATTCAAATAATAAAGAATTATCAATTGTAGGAAATTATATTCATGTTATGTATGCTAAAATAATTATTCGATTATAATTTTTAGAAATTATTAAAAAATAACTCATTTGGATTTTTAGATGAATATATATTTGAAAAATATAATATAAAGTTAAATATGGATACAAAATTACATTGAAATATCATAGAAGAATATTAAAAACTAGCTTCAAATTATTTTTAACAGAAACTTGAACATGGAAGAAAAGGATTTCTCACCAATGTTGAAATAGAATTTATTTCTATTAAAATAATTTAGAGATCATTTTATGTAGAAATTATTTTTAAATTTTTACTATTACATTAAAATTACATGAATACCTATATAAAATGAGAAATATATTTTTACTATGAAATAAATATTCTATAATTCTTAAAACATATACCTAAATAGATGAAATTATATAAATAATGATATGATACTATTATTTAAAAATAATAATTTTATCATATGTATCATTTATTGCCTATAATAATAAACATGATTTCAATTTGGTGATGTAAAATGAACTGTATTGCTACATGGATGCAGTAGTCTATACGTACGCATGAATGAAAAATTCACCTTTAATTTTATGAAATAGATGCTGATTAATGGAGGATATATAATATTAATAAAATTTAAATATATTAAGTATTATTAATAAATTATTTTATTATTATTACAACATATTTATATGAGGTAGAATAAGAAATATTTTTATAGTGGTTGGGTAGGTTGATTAAATTTCTTTGGGATAGATTCCTATGGATCCTTAATTATAGACATTGGAATGGTCATATAAAAATTAAATAAATCATAATTAGTGTATAAGAATGTTTATATGAGATTATTTCAGGTTTTGGGTGAGATATATGCCGTAATGTTGTGTAAATAAGAAAAATGAGTGTGTCCTTTTATAAGTGAGGTGAGGTGAACACTTGTAATTTTTCTATATCATAAAATATAATTATGTAAAATTCCTATCAAAATGGGTCAAAAGTGTCCCATATTTTAATTTTATAATTTTTAAGCCATTATAAAACAATAAAAATATGGTTAATATTTTTTTTCATTTTAATCCCTCTATTTATTATCCCCTTCATTAACTATTTCAAACCATAATAGTGATAAAATATTTTCAATTTAAAATTTTAATATGTTTAAAAATAAATTAAAAATGATCCATAAATAAAAAAGGGTTGAAGTTTTGGATTTTTTATCTAATTAAAATTCATATTGAAACAATTTTATTTTATTTTTTTGTAATTTAATAAAATATTAATTTTCATAGAATTTCATTAATTTCAATATTGTTATTATTCATTTAATATGTCCTTAAAAATATCTATATACCAATTTAATTTTAATATTAAAACATTAACCATAAATTATACATTATTATTAACCTTAAAATTCATATTACACCATATTTATTCCATAAAATATTAATTTTCGAGCATTAATATCATTTATTTTTTAATACTATTTGTAAAAACACTATGATAGTATTGTGTAATCATTTTAAGGTAATTATACAATTACTAAAAATTTCAAATAAATTAAAATCAGAAAAATAAATTCATATATCTTGAAATAATCTTATATATTCATTCAAACCATATTGTCATCCCTAATTGCGACAACATAAATGTAAGAATGTAATTTTTTGTAATTTTTTTATGTACTAAAATATATATTACATTATCAATGTAAAATGGAAAAAATAATTATATTACAATTTTAGATAGATATGTTATAATTTAACTCGTCCAATTAAATAATTGAAAGTATCTGGTTGATATTGTGACATTATATAATAATATTAACCTTGTTTTACTCATTTTTTGTAATACAAATTCGGCTAATATTTGCAATGAAAACTATTCATAATGACCAAAAATAAAAGAAACAAAATTAAAATATTTGAAAATAATAATTCAAAGTATTTTATCAATTTTTTGTTTTTATATCCCTATAACTTGGAGAAATAAACATTAATCGAAATTTGTAAAATGTGAAAAAATATTGAATTTAGAAAAATTGTGTTTTTAGTAAAAAAAGTATCTTTTATCCAAATTATGAATATAATTGTATAAAATGGAATTAATTAGATTAAAAAAATTATAATGTATCATATTTAACTTTAATAATAAATAAGAAATATTATTTTACATTTATATTAATTGATTTAATAAAAATAAATAAGAATATTTGAAAAATATGTACATTTTAATATTCATTACAAAAACGACCATTTAAAAAAATAAAAAAATTTCACAGAAAGTTAATTTTAATATGAAATTTTGAAGAATTTTATTAATTTTATAAAATAAAATATATTAAATATTTAAAAACTGGTTATATTTTCCATAAAAATTATGCGATCAAATGAATTTTGGAAGAAAATATAGATTTTACACATTAAATGACTCCACATAAAATTTAGTTAATATTTTCTAATTTTTCATTAAAAATTTTAAATTGATTGTAACAATTATACATATATTTAATAATGTGATAAATTGTTTAGTGAGCCACTTATTCTTATTGGATTTAAAATAGGATGAATCAATCCTTGGTCTTAAGAGAAATCCCCAATACACCAAAAGAGGCCAATTAATACAGAATGGTTTCAAAATAATGTGTGGTTGGATTTACCCTTATTGAGATAAAAAAATTAACCCAAAAACCATTATCATGCCACTCAATATATGATGCATGAATAAATGAATGAAAGCTCTACTTGATCATTTATATCAAAACCACCTTAAAGTATACTAGAACAATAGATTAGAAATAAAAAATTTAAATAGTGGAACATAACTACATGAAATTCCTAGAAACTCAAAATAATATATGTCCCATAAGTTCTTTGCTCCAACCACACCAATCATCCCAATATTCATGCTTTTGAGGTATATATGTGGGATACATTACCATTCCCATGAATTGTTTGATAACATCTGCCAAAGAACTAATGTTCCAATGCATAGGTGAGTATAAAACATGGTATGTTTTCACTAATGACATTCCTACTCATTCCCCTAAGATAGATAATTTACCATCATTTATATTAAACCATTTATATAAAATGATTCAACAATACACATTATAACTAAATACAATCAAGATAAAAAAACATTTACACCAAAGAGTAAACAAGTTCAATTTTCAACCAATTTTCCAGAAGTCTCATTTTCATAAAAACGATCAAACTAGGATTTTAAAAAATAAATATCATTTTTTAATAATAATTCAACATCACGTTTTCACAAACCTGACCATAGTAGTGTTGTTTCAATAGTTCCATACACGTGAGTAGTCTCATATCCAATTACAATGTGTCACACTAACACACACCCCACATCCAAGGTCCCAAAATTTGTACCCCATTTTTATACATCCCTTCTTTAGGGTCACATTAAACATGAACTCACACAACATATATATGCAAAATCCATTCTAATAATCCAATTCATTAAATTCTAATAAAAAAATTCTTTTAATTAAAACTATTAAACAAACAAATTACAATCCACCATTTTATTTCATTAAAACCATTCCATTTATTGAAAACACTTTAATCCAATAAAATTAAAAAATGTATAAAAAATTTGTTTAATATATTCAATTAAAATCAATAATGAAATCACTTTATTCAAGGAACCAAATTTTCCAGATTTCCACCATTTAACAAACAATCAATCAAGTTGGTTTCAAAAAAAAGTCAAATAGCTAATACAGTATCCATTCAATACAAAATATTAAATTTGAATGCATTACATAATTTTTAAAAAGATGATTTGATATTGAAGCCACTTAAATTGACTGTTTGAAAAATAAAGAAAACAGAAAAAGAACGCTCAAGAAACTGGGTAAGATTTCCATGAAACCACCTTATATTACTAATCCTATTAACAAAGAGACCATATGTAAACATATTTGAAATAAAAAAACCTTTTTTAAACCCAAAATAAAAATAGATCAGATAAAACAATAGGATAATTTATGTATATCCATGTAGGTATAAAAAAATTACAAAAAAAGAAGAATAACGATGACATACCACAAGAACCAGGTTTCTAAACATTAAGAAAATGCACCAGATTCATTCAAATTCACTTGGGAGATGTTATAAAACCGTCAAATGAGAGTACTCTAAAATAACAGATTCATATGAGGAAAAATGTTAATTAATGTCAAAAATTAATGAGATCCAATTTTTAGGATCTCAGATTGACCCCGTGAAAGGTTTTGTTTAACAGTTTTGAAAAATCTTGCAATAATCATCCATTAGATACAGTCTGGGAATACCCACATAGGTAATCTATACATGGTCATGCTAATTGTGATCTGACATTGAAGGAGCTACTATATAATATCTTTCAATCTGCAATATTTTTTACTATGATTTCTATACAGTTTAGACAAATCGTGTGCTGCTTGTGCACTTCCCCTTTAACCAAAAAAAATTCCGTTAAAGATCCCAATAATAATCCAACCTTCACTCTTATATTAAATATAAATTAAAATAAAAATTTATTGGTTACATAAAAGAAACTGAGGGTACAAAATTCTCACCACCATTAGTGTTTCTGTCATTGGAAATTATAATATGATCCTTTCCTTGAAGGATTTCAGGTCATTTCTCTTTAATTTCTTTCCCATGATCCAATGTATATTAATTAAATAGTCCATGTTCCCATAAATTTAATTATATACAAATTATTTTTTCTTGATAGAATTTATCATAACAATCCACAATCCATATTAGGTTATGTATAAATGAATTATCCAACTCTAGGTCAATTTGATCCCATTTGATCACATGGCTTGGATCAGACTGATACATTTTCCAGTGAGATACATGGAACACATTATGCACCAAATTATACCATGGTGGTAATTCTAAATGACATTACACCTCTCAAACCCATATTATTTTTTCATAAGGGATAATTTTTTGAGGATATAATTTTCCCAACTCTTCAATATGAATGTGTCCATGACGTGGAATAATTTGCAATGACACATGATCACTCTCCTCTAATGATTCTTGGACAAAGACCAGCCCATCTAGTGAAGTTTCAGTTATTTCCACCAATTAATTAAAAGGACATAATGGATGACAATAAAAGGATTATAAACGATTCACATGCATGGAGGCCAAATATTTTTTATTATATGTTAACTTCACTAAAGATATATGATCTTCATATGAGCCACCAAAAACCATAAAAAATCCTCAAAAATTTCATAAAACATATGTATCGTGAATTCATATTTCCCATCCATCTGTGGATGATATATGAAACTCATAGACAAATGAGTGCCAAGGGATTTCTGTTAGGATTTCTAGAAATGAGTTGAGAACCATTTATCTCTGTCTGAGACAATAAGAACTTGTATACCATGTATATTTTCCACCACATTGATATATATTTTTTATAGATCCTCCAATGTATGAGATTCACAAATAGGGATGAAATGTGCCCCATTCGTGAGTCAATCCACTATCACCCATATGTAATAATGTTTCCAAACCATTCATGGGAGAACTATAAAAAAATTACATGGTTATATGAAACCATTTCTATACATATATAGGTATTGATTGCAACATACCTGATGGTTGTTAATGTTCTTCCTTAACATACTAACATGTTATGTGCCATGAAACAAACACATCCACATTCTGGTTCTTACTATTCAACCAAAAATATGTTTTTCACACCAAATAAATCTTATGTATACCTAGATTTATAGCCCATCTGTAATGGTGGAAAGCATGAAGAAGTTGTTCATGAATATCTTTAGGTATAACATTATGATCCTTGAACCAGAAATCTAATCCCCCGTTAAGATTCTAGCCCTCAACAGTCTGTCAACCACTGTATTTTGTACTCATAACCATGAATATTTCTTCAATTTTTATTCCCTAAACCATTCATTGAAAATCAAGAACCATATATACGGAAAAAACCAAAATATCACATCGTTCTTCACATTCCACATGCACGTCAGTAAGTAATTACATCAACATCCATTCATTTGAAGAAACATTCTCTATTCGAGCATATGAATTTCGGCTTAATGCATCAGACACAAAAAAAATTCCCTAGTGTATACATCATGTCCATGTCAAGAATATATAGATACTATATCCATATCATTTTCCTCACAATTCCAATAATATTTTGACAAAATATTTTTCAATATTTTATGACATTTGATCAAAATAAATATATCACCAATGAAATAATAAATCTAGGTATTAAAAGCATGGATGACCATAGCTAACTACAAATCGTGGGCTGGGAATTTTATCACAAGAACTCTCATATACCTTGAACCATAAGAAACCACATGGAATCCTTGAATGATAAGACATCACATCCCATATTGTGAATCATCAAAGTACACTAGGTATCCCTATACAGATTCAGGAAAATTTTAGATAGGTTCCCATGTAAGACAAACATTTAACTCTTGGAAATACATATGAAATTCCTCATACTATTTTAATGGATCAATATTTTTTTTCAACTTTGTAATTGGTGTAGATACATGTGATAATTCAAACAGAAATTGTCGATAGTAACCTAATATACTAAAAACAAAATATCTCTAAAAAATTATTTGGTAGTTTCCAAGAGGTAAAAACATCTATCTTATTTGGATTCTCAAAAACACCCTTTTCAGAAATTTCTTTTATATGAATTCATACCACTTGTTTTGAAAAAACACACATTTTCAATTTGATAGACAATTGATGATCTCTCAATATTTTAAACAATATTATAAAGTATTTCTCATGATCATCCCTTTTACATGAATACAACAATATGTCATCATCAAACACCACTACAAAAGAATAAATCTATCTCTTATATATTAAATTCATCAATTCCATAAAGACTAATTCTGAATATTTATGACCGAAAGTCATGACTACATTTTCATAGTATAAATATCTACATCTAAAAGCTATATTTAGAATACGATCAGTCAAAACCTAAAAATGGTGATATATTGATCAAATGTCAATTTTATAGAACCATTGGATTCCACTCAATGGATAAATAGACCATCAATTAATCTATGTGGATAATGATTCGTTATCATAACTTGTTTATGATTACGATACTCAACAAACAGCCTTATATTTCCATCTTCTTTCTTTATGAACAAGACTAGGGTTTCCCACAGAGACATTATCGGATGAATGAAACTATTGTTTTTAGAACATCCAATTGAAATATAAATTCCCTTGAATCTATTGGATAAAACATATAAGATGAATGGAAGCATGAATTGTCCCCGAGGGGATACCTATAGTAAACAACACTTCCCTTATGGGTGATAATCCTATGATGTTTTTGGGAATGACTTCTTGAAATTTATCTACATATGAAGGGAAACTAAAATCATCAATTTATTTAATTGATACCATGGTCAATCCCTCTAACTGGAAAAAGTTTTCTCCTAATTATTGCTCCAACAAGCCTATTTCCCCTATCATTACAATCCTTTTTCCTCTGAAGGGATGGATGATTCCATTCTCAATTGTAAAACTGATCATTCTAATGTGACATTTATTATAGGCCTTAACATTTTCAACCAATCTATACACATGATTACTTCAAATATATCCATCTCCAACACTGATTATTTACACATCATCTCAGCTCTATCCTTGGGGATATAATATTCTATTAAATAAAAGGATTAACATTCACATTAACGAAGAGTATTTTTATGTTTTAACCTGGAGTGACTCATCTGTTGTTTTAAATATAGAAAACCATCAGCATGATAAGAACTAATGAAATTTCATTCACCAGTATCATACAACACATGCATTAGGGTGGAATTTAATAGAATCATGCCTCTCACTATAGATGGTCCCACATCATCATCATCATCATCTATATTCATCTACTTTGCAACATACAATTGCATTATTTTTTCACATTAATCATCTTTTCCATTCACTGATTTCCCATATTAGGGATTCAGGGTTTTCCTCGAATAAAAATGGAATTCCATATTCTAATGACGAGTCTGATTCTTATACCCTTGTCCAGTCAAAGAATATGATTCATGAAACACCTAAGAAGTGTCTTGGTCAGCCGACATTGGAGAACTATGACAATGTCATAAATGATGTCCCATATTTATGAAGTTATGACATGATCTAGATAGATTCATAAACTATCGCTTTATGTGGTCAAGAAAAACACATTTAAAACAGCCTACTTTCCACTAAGGTAATGGAGGAAGGATCACTGATCCAACCATCTGATTTCAAACCCTCCTCCCTCCAAGGAAATATGTGTCCCTCTTCCACTTGCATCCAACATTCAAGTTTCCACCATTTACATTAGGTAGCATCATACTTCCTCCTCACATAGTTCCTATGATATAATATTTATCCACTATATCTCTATACAACGTCTCGTTACATACCTTAATACTCAGAACCACAATCATTTATTGAAAGGGTTGCCCTAGCTCTGATTCAAAATACATTCTTTTAACACCTCACTCACTGAAACTACTGGTGAGAAGTGTACCAAACTTCTAAATTTAGACACAAATTCCACAAAAGATATATTTTCCTACTTCAGGATAATGAATTCCATCATTATATGGATCCTAAAATTTTGATGATAAAATTATTTATTAAACAATTACTCAAAATCCATACAACTATGACTGTGATACTGTTTATCCCATAAGACTAGATTCCCCCACTTACATTAATGTTCCTTGATCATATAAGTTTCCATTTTATCTATCAAATATAACATTGTACCGTTGAAATCGAAAATACAATTCATACAATTCTGCAATTCCTTAAACATTTCTAGTTCAGAAGTAAGAAAAAAAATTGTAGATTCTAAATCATGAACTCTATGGAATGATCTACATATCCTTGACCATCCCTATGGTTCCCTGTGGTCATGGCTTGGATCATGTGGATGATACTTTGAACTATCTCCTTGATAACCTGTAGTTCATGTGCTATTAATTTCACCACATCTTCTTTGGGTTGGTATCAAGTATGCCTACCGCAGGCTATTTTCTAAACAAGCAAAAAATATGAATGCAACACTCTCTAGAAACTGAGGACTTAGATATTAATATTTTATCACGTACACTATTATATGTTTTTTTTACCAAAAAAATATTTTATATGTATAATTTTATTAACTATAATTATTATATTGAAAATTAATCCATTTTCAAAATGAAAGAACCATTTTATTTTCAAAATCATTCATGTCAAAAAATTGATTTTTTTTAAAAAATTCCCACCTTTGAAGAATTTCATAATTCACTACTCAAATGTAAATATGAAATTGAAAGTCATTCCTGTACATGAATTTCATTATCAAATCATTGGTCAAACCAATTACAATGTGATTCAAATATCTTATACGTGTATCCAAAACACTTATGTACCCTAATCCCCATAAATATAATGTTCATTATATAATGGTTAGATACATATTTTTATTCTGTACATTTTGTGTCCCAAAAATCAAAATCCTTTTAGAGATCACATCCCATGGAATAGAAAAAAATGAATTTCAACTCCCAGTCCATGAAAACTGATGACTACTTGTTCTATAAGGAAAAATCGTGTTGATAATACTTATCTCAAACAACATTTGGATTGAAAAAACTGTTACAATTTTTAGCGAACCACTTATAATAATTGGATTGAGAATATGAAGAGTCATTATTTGGCCTTAAGAGTCATCCCCAAGTCTCCAATGGCAAGCCATAAATGTCAAAGTGTTTAATAATCAATAGAGGCTGATTTATCCTTAAATAACAAAAACTGGTAAACCAACAACCATAACAAAATAAATAACTAAATAATAAATTAATAATTGAAAGAAAAATCGACCACATATTTATATCAAAACCAAACCAATATATACAGTAGTTGGAGACTAGAAACTATCAAAGTTAATAGAGGAATATAACTACAACAAACAACTCGAATGACGACAGAACAAAATATTCGGAATTCTAAACCCCATGGAAAGGCTATTAATTGATTCCAACTCTATTGGTAGAATTTCTCCAAACATAAGTATAGTGTAATCCCTAATTTATTCCTCATTGGTGGAAATATGAGGTAGATAATGACAATAATGTGTGATATCGACTTTTTTAGGACCTCAAATAGACCCCACACACAGTTTAGTCGTATTGTTAGTTTAAAAGATTGCTAATGGTGAATATGACAGTACTTTGGAAGACCCTCACATAGCATTTCCTAATGATCTTCCTATCCATGTTCCCATCATGCTAAATATACTATCTAATTTCTTCAATGGTTCATGGTTTCCACTAGGATTTTTTCACAGTTCGGTCAAACCATGTGCAACATGTACTCTTTCCCTTTAAGATATAATACACCTATAATGTTTCCCAAACACTCCCAAAAATCACCATTAAACATTATTTACATAAAAAAACAATATAAGGGTTACATACTAGAACCCAGGGGTAATAAAACACTGATTCATACATTTCAGTTCAGTAGCTAAGTTATAATGATCACATTTAAATAGTAATATTTGCAAAATTTATCCAAATTTTCATCAATCTAGATGATTTGTGATAAGAATGATTTAGGTTAATTATTCCATTGAACTAGTTGTTTGGGTAGTTAAATCCTCAATAAATAAATTTATGCCATATAATTTTATCATGACCATAAATGATTCATTATTTAAAAATATCTTTCATAAAAACCTACACTGTGTAGATGGGTAATAAAACCTATTTTGAAAAAGGGTTGTTTAAATGAAACAAGTTACCTAAAATAACTCATTATTTTGTTAATAGATAACATGAAAACTAGTGGAAAAATTATATATATATATATGAAGAATAAATCTACCCTTTATAGAATAATATAAAGTAACTAAGAACATTTTCATAAGAATGTTAAGCCCCACAAAACCATAAATCAATGAGGTTTAAAAAGACCATCAATTCATCATGAAACAAGGTAAATGGTAAAAGTTTTATTTCAGCATCCTATTACTCAAGTTGACCAATTAATTTTTTGTCATCATATTGAACACAAGAATATTTTCTTACCTAGTTTATTTTTATATCGCAAGCCCAATTTTACCCTCTGGTTCTAATTTGATGAATTTCTACATCATCTATTAATCCATGAAATTAATATTCATGATAAATTTTTAATTCCTGAAGCAGTAAAATTAATTTTTAAAGGATCATATAATTTATAAAAGAATATAAATAAATTCTTTGTTTCTCTAAATTTTTTAAAAAACCAAATTTTTCAGAAAAAGTAATCAAATATGTATAATTATAAAACATTAATATATAAAACTATAATAATAACCACAAAGGATCAAATTAATATATTTCAAAAATAGATAAACTGAGGAATTATATAAAATATATATGTACAAATTTAAAAAAAATATCCAAAAGAATGACTCTAACATGTATCTTCATAAATCAAAAATTTTATTGTGATGTCACATACCAAACTATGTCAGTTTATTGATCATTTATTATATAAAAATAGACTAATAACTGGAACCTCTATTAATCCTAAATGAAAAAACTTATTCCAATAATTAACTATATCCTTATTCATTAAATAAAGTTATAGATTATCTAGTATAATCTATAAATTAAATAATTTACTAATCATAATTATAGTAAACCAAAACACCTTATTTAATAAATATCTAATCAATTTCATGGTTACTAGTATTATCCCATTATAATTATCAATGTAAATAATCTATTTATCCCAAAAAATTATTAACTCAACATAGATAATGTATTCAGAGTTATTTATCATGAAATAATTTGTTTTATAAAAATATTATACCCATTACATTTAATTTATTTTTTAATTTATTTTTACAACTCCACATATGTTTTCAAATCCTTAATTAAAAACATCTATAGAATGAAGGATATTTGTTTCATGATTATTATAAGAATAACATCCAGTGCCTTGAAACCTAAAACATAAACACTTCCATCAATCCACTATAGTGATTGGTATATCATATTCACTTCCTTAGTGTATGATTTGTCTCTTGGATTTGGGAATTGACATGGATAATTAACATAATAATCATCATCATTGTATTATGTTTATTCTAGGAGCACAAGACCATGGCCTCTGAGACCAAAGGAGGCATGAATTATTACAGGTTGAGGGAATCCCCACTAATCAGATTCACCCCCTAAATGTTAAAATAAAGAGATATTTTGGAGACATATGACCTCAAACGCATGTCCTTATTGAGAATCAAGGTAATCTGCAACTTTATTATCCTCTATCCTCGTATGGATGAATTTAATATTATTGGTGATGAGATCCATACATATCCTGATGATGTCAGAGACTGACCAAGTTGTGTAACCTCTCCCAATAATGGTTTCATTTATGATAATTGAGTCAGTCTTCACCTTGGAGAGGCTAACCTCTATTTTTAGCCAATGTGTGGGCTCGTTCATCATCACATTGACCTCTTATTCTAAAGAGTTTCTACTACCGTAGTGAGCCATAAAGGCCAGGATAGTACTTCTCGTGTAGTCCCTAACTACACCATATCCTCATAAGACACATGAAGAGAATGATCCATCTATATTCAACATGAATCCATCCATTGGGGGAATCCACCATGCCTAATGGCCTTCAACGTGGGATGAGTCCCTAGGGAAGTGTCATGCATATGCCGAAGAATGGGTGAGTCTCTCCAATTGTGTATGTGGGTCACCCAATCAACTATCAGGATACTTGGGAGTACAATTATGGATCTCATAGTTTACATTATCCCCTCGTACCTCATCTGGTTCATGGATTTCCATATACCCCAACACCCTACATTGAGGATGATGAATTTCAATGTTATTCCTAGTCCTACATTATTGGTCCCCTTGTACCAGTTCTCTATTAAAGAAGAATCATGATGGTCCTACTATTGATACACAGTAAAATAACTGAAGAAGATCCATAGAATAAGTGCCCATACGTCATTCAAGAATATGTGTTTCATTGTCTCCTTGTGATTTTTCCTTCATCAACGTCATCATGAAGCTATATTGATGCCCATCCATTTTATGTTTTCATCCATCAGGATGGCGTGATTTCTAATTATCCATGTTATGAAGTCGTATTTTGTGGATATTTTGGGGCACCATACAACCTCATTCCACATTTCTATTTGGGACTAAGGGACGACTATATGACATATGTATTTCATGGAGAATATTTCCGAAGATGAATTGGTGAACACACACCTATCTACCTCCGAGTTGGTGATAATGATGTGAAATAATGATTTCTGGTATTTATCCAGAACCAACATGATGAATAGAGTGTGGTGTCTCGCCAAATTGAAGCTAATGATGGGACTGTGGAACTGTGGTAGCCGATAATGTCATCGGCTCAGTTAACATGATTGAACCTGATTTTACTCTCTCTGATGAACCACTGTGAGTTCTGGTGGACGTTTGGTATAAGGACACTTATTTAGGACCAGAGGGAGATCCATACATGGGTGAACTACCCGTTCTCCTACTAAAGCTATTCCACAAAGTCCTTCTCAACAACATGAACACCTTCATTACAGCCCACAACATTTTCACATGCATGCTATGGATGGTGTCCTCCAAACACTCACACTGATTCTTCCATTCTAGATAGGTCATTCCAACATCTCCTAAGAAACCCAATTCCCTTTTCACTCCATGATAGCATCCCAGATAAATCAATAGAAAATACTATTTTTGGACATCGAGACCCCTTTAGTTTCATTATATGCTTCTAGTGTATAGATTGGGATCGATGATAAAACATTTTTATCGAGCACAATCTATTCTAAAAATGAGAGAAACAAGTTTCCCATTTGAGAACTCTCTCAATGATCTTTCATACTACTTGGTCAAAATCATGAATCTGTACCCTACATGAGGATACTGAAGTTCGTAGATAATACAGGGGAAAAGAGACACACTGTATGCCCATTCTTCTACTCAAATGTGATGCTCTCCGGTTATTTCAACCATTTGAGATATAAAAGATTATTTTTCAATTATTAATAGTCAATCCTTTTTGGTGGATTTATTTCTGGAGAATCTAAATTATCCCCCACATCTACTTTTTACAAGAAATCGTGAAGATAATTTTTTTGGTTAGAAAACATCATATTGGGAACGGATGGAAGATTCCATTTCCTTCGATAAGGGTGGATGAATCCATTTTATATATCTCTATTGATCATACATCTATGAGTGTACTACAAAATTATGAAAATAATGTTTGATATGTGGTCTCCTTGGTGCAGGCCAGTGGTCACCTTGAAAAAACCACGATTTATCCACATGAATGTGGCAGCAAACCAAGAGGTACTGTAACTCTTGACAAAGAGGTCAAATTCTAATGGAAAGATTCTTAATCCTTCTAATAACGAGTTCATGTAGCCCCATTACA
Organism: Viscum album; assembly: GCA_963277665.1. Lineage (NCBI taxonomy): Eukaryota > Viridiplantae > Streptophyta > Magnoliopsida > Santalales > Viscaceae > Viscum > Viscum album. The sequence goes on from OY728138.1 coordinate 838,735,661, forward strand.
TACAAAAATATTTTTTATTCATATCTACCCAAATATCTATGTTAGAACCATGTGTTTAGAAATACCAATCCCTTAACATTTCTTTTGACAACTCTATCACCTCATGGATCGAATGGCCCTTCATGAGTTTGTGTTGCTCATGGTAGATCCCTTATGGGAGAAGAAATGAAAGACGTGCATTGAGGATGTTGGATGGAATCTTTTATGAGAAGTTTCACATACTCAGTAGACTATAGTGGAAATGTTTGGAGTGGACCTTGATCATTGGTATGAGTACAAGGGTTCATATCACAAGTCACCCATGGAAGGCTACCACCTCATAAGATGTCTTGTATTGTATTTGAGATTTCCCTTTTAACTGCTTCCCATGAGACCCTATAGAACAAAAAATGTAAGTTATCTGGGCTAGGTGTGCTCTCTGAGCAGAGCATCATCATGGAATTATAGATATCTTCCTCCCTAGGGATCTGATCAAATGATTCAATCTCATGGGTTGATATGAGTCTAGGAACCTCTCCCAAAAACAATGCACCCCCTTCCGGATATCCATTAGGTATTGTGATACTGGGGCCTTCCAGGATGTTTCTGATGTAACGATGAGTCATATCACCTACTACATTACAATCATAATGTTATGTAACATCATCCAATTCTATATTCGTATTTATTGGCCTCATACTATCCTTGATGTAGGACTTCATGAAATCCAAGTTTTTTTACCCTCGCAGATCTATTTAATATTCAATTACTCTCTTACCTGACATTCCTGGGATAGAACAAGATCGTCCAGACTGTTTTTTTATCATGTAGTTCGTCAAAAAATATGTCTTACCAGTCCTCCTCCAAACAATTTTCCATGTTATCCACATTTCATTTTATATACACTATTATTTAATCGTCTCGTGGAAGATCCCTTTCCCAAACTTGTAGCATATGTTTCAGTATCATCAACATGTTATGAATTTCGATTAATGAGATTCCGTGGGTTTTTTCTCCCCACACATCCCTGACCATATTTTAGTAAACTCGTTCATCACTACACTGTATTCTAAACCTGAATCGTTCACTCGAGTCATGTGTTGGAGGTAGAGAGAGATGTAGTGGTGAGTGATAACATATACCACATACAAGTTGTATGACCATGGAATTTGGAATCATGTAAAGAGTGTGGATGTTTTCAAGGAAACAGTCTATCCGGCTCTAGTAGTGGTCATTCCAATATTGATTGCTGCACCAAGTGTAGGAGTCACCCACATACCCCATGTACAATTAGCTATTTTCAGCCATCAAATGGATGAAATCAAAACTTTCTTTCCAAAAAAATAGCCCCCTCCATTTCTTCTCTTCTAGTTCTACTACCACATTGAAGTCGGTAACGATGATCCAAGGTAGGTCCTCAGGGTTGAACGCATGAGTTCCGGAAATTGGCCCTCCCTGCACTGCACATCATAGTTTTTATAGATGAAGATCACAAGGATAATCCTCATACTGTAGGTGACACATGTCATAATGCGTGTCTCGGTTTTTGGGATTTGCGTAACCAAGGTATCCAAATTATCGAAAACCTATTTGTGTTTTTTGATAGTGTATACATGCAGGGAAGCATGCAGCCTGGTTCTATGGGTGAACTTGTTAATATTTTTGGGATTCTGTTTGTGTTCCAGAATGGTTACAATATGGGCCTTATGAGTCATTTATTCTGAGGTTATAAAATCAGTTTCAACCTGTTCACCGATTCTACAATAGTTCCATATGGTAATGGGTATCATTTGTAAAGGTGATGCCCGAATATGTCCCAATGTGACTTGGTCTATTTTCTTTTTGAGGAGGAGAACCCATGTGTATGTTGTTACATCAAATAGAGCCCTCTACACATCCACTTTCTCTGAGAACTGGTTTGGGGGTCTTCTCTTGAAGGTGAATTGATGATTTGAAGGATTTCCCCATCACCACGCTCTGCGAGGATTGAGCCAAGGCCCCATGTTTTCAAGCCAAACAGTCATCTGGAGCCCAGATATTGCATTGTGGTATATTATGGCCTATTCAATGTACCTAGTCCTTTCAAAATTTTGGGGGAAAAAGGTTCTTGGGGTCATTTTTTTCAGGATCAGAAATCAATAGAGAGTGATAGGGTTGGGTGATGGAACAAAATACATGATGGTGAGAATCATCATGGAGCCAACTACTGAACTTATAAAATGATATAGAAGGGCACCGTTCAATAGAAACTAAGTTGGGTTGCATATATGAGGTTTGAATCCAGGGACAATAGGGTGGGAAGAATCCTCGCTGTAAAGAACCAGTGCCTAGCTGGGGTGTTAGTATAGGGTACTAGAGGGATAAGGGGACACATCTGTGACTAGTGGGACTAGACCATTACACACAGATGAAAAGGTATCATTATCTAGCATCACATGGGTAGATATTGGGACATTACCTATGGTCGGGGGAGGGTCACATCCAAGAGGATCTCTAGAAATAGCTCAATGAGTGCCATTACAAATCATCCAACATGTTTTCAAAGAGTTTCCATGGAGTTGATAGTTGGAATAATACCTTGGAAACTCCAGATATATGACATCTCGGTTCCATAAGAACGAATATTGCACCTTCAAGAAAATTTTCTCTAGGATGGGAAACGATAAATCAACCTCGATGAAGATCGTGGACACTGGGGATTCCCCAACCTTTCTTGTGAGGTCATCCGTATAGATAAAGCCACCAAGTGAGTTGTTGATAATTTTAATGAAGGCATTGTTCTGTTAAGGATGTCGTATGCCCATTAGACATATCCAAACTGTAACATGCTTGTTATCCATTTTACTTTGCACCTCCATGGAACATCAGTTAAAAATAATGCTGAAAGATCCTATATCTGGGGTGATTTGAACCACCCAAAAACAAGGTCTTCATTCAACATGAGAACCAAGAAAAATGAGTTCATTTGGATAATGTATATGCGAGTTGGAGCTTGGAGACCCCGGGTGTCAACAAACCATTTGAATTTTGGTTGGGGGTTTAAGAGCCGATGTGAGACTCTAGGGTCCACCTGAGTTCCGAAGATTCCTCCACGAATGTCGAATCACAAACCACCCGCGATTCCCATGAACCTTTCCACGACACCGAATGGTAGACCGGTCGGATCTCTGGGAAGAAAATATGGTTGGAGTCTCTAAAAGGTCTATTGGGAGCCTCATTAAAAGATAACACTGATCTAAGTGGCCTGATTCCAGTAGGGGAGCCCCAATGGGACAATAAACCATCATCTGGAGTGGAAGGACCCAAAACAAACATCGGTATAGCCACTAAAATCACCAGCATGATATAAATTGTCGAAAAAATTGAAATTCATCATGCGTATGTGGTGGGTTCTTTAGGGTCATCCACTGACAAACCCTAGAAAATTCACTTTTTTCCCATATATAAGATATTAATCCTTAAATGGTATCCTTTTATGAAATTTATATTAGTTAGAAAATATTTGAATTTATCCATGTTAGATAATTGTTTTTTCTCCCAAATCATTTTCCTATTCCTTTGGGAAATTTACCCGGGTGATTCGTTCAACATTTTCAACATGTTGGAAACTAAATCTTCTTCCCCCATCATCTACATGAAACAATATTATTATATTTTTTGTTGTATCAAGAATATATCCCACATTGAGATTTCTAATCATACATTGAGATAGATTATTAGTGCTAATAACATGTTTTTCCCATCTAGTTCCAATATCAATTTTTTTATGAGTACAATCATTGAATTATCTATCACAGTCATTGTTAACCTGCTTCGTCCTGGTTCAATCAATTTAATAAAACAAAAAATAATAGTACGAGACACAACAATAAAAATCATGAAAAATTCATTTATATTATGTCTAAATCATGAAAAATAATTTAAAATATATTACACCATATATTTGACATAGGTAATTTGTGACCATAAGTATTATAATCCATCATAATGGTTCCTAAATAAAATGTAAATTAAACTATACAAATCCCCTAGTAGTGTTAAACCAGGTTCCTGGTATGGACACACCCACAATGCATTATAATGATGGTCAATATATAATTGACTAACTCCTTTGGGTGTTATTACCCCTAGATAAATCTTTTACAAAACCACCATCACCTAGTGTGTGTTTATATAGGCATGGGATTCAAAAATAAACAAAAAATCACTAAATTTGGAAAACATGAATATGATATTATATTCTTTGACTTTTACTCAAATTATGTCATTAGGTTGTGTTCCCGAATCTGTTTTTTACTAAATCTAATTCTCAAATATTCTACTAATATTCCTCTAATACCATTTTTCAAGATCCATACCCAAGTAGACCAAAATAGTTAGTACTTTTATTTTATTTTCATAATATATAAGGAATATCATCCATATGGACCTACTAGTTTAATAGTGTAAAAAATAGATGCATACGTGAATATCACAATTTGATAAAGAAATTCAATACAATTCATTGTGAAAATCATTATTCCCTCAAGTATAAGATTTAATATAATTCATATTAAAGATCCTTGGATCTTGTGGAAATAGAGACATAAGAAAATAGTAATATAAATTTCTCACTATGGCAATCCGTACAATAGCAGCTATCATATAGTAAATAAGGAATCAATAATATGATAAGAATAAATGATGATATAATAGTTTTATTTAAATAATCACATGATCACGAAAAATATATATGGATTATATAAAAATATGAATAATATAACGGTCATCTATAATTTATTTCCTTATGATGTAATTTATAGTGCGGGGAATTTAAAAATTATCATTGAGGCCTAGTTAGAAGATATTATTACAAAAATGGATAAGGACTAAGATAAATTACCCAACATGTTTTGTCACAGGATATTTACAAATGATTCATTGGGATATTTAATTTAGACTCACGCTAATCACATAAAAATTGAAGTTAATTTTTCATATGAATAAAAACTAAAACATTATATACATGCCATAACAATCAGTAATAATGTATATTGGAAGAACTAACATATGAATTGTCAATACATTCCTTAGTTAAATAGATTATAAACAGTAAAATTAAATATATTAGAATGTATTAATAAATTATATCCCCATTAAATCATAATATTCATCTGAAGGCTCTGACATGGAAGAAAATACTTTTAAAATGTCACATGAATATTTCTATGGAAAATAAAATTTTCATTTCAAAATAACATATTTAAAATATAAAAATTCCAATTTTTTTTAAAAAAATTATTAGGATGTAATAATATATATTATTAAAGGAATCTTAAAATTATTTAATTTTAATGATGGTGGAAACTTTACTTCATGTTGATTGTGTTAAAATAACGTTGTCATTCACATATATAGTAAATTATCAAAATTACCATGTTCAGAAAAGGATAAAAAGATTCCATAAAGAAAATATATAAAGTAATATATGGTTAAAAAATTTATTAACACAATAATATTAAAATAAAAAAGATTCTATACAAAACATGGATGTGGAATAAAAAAATTTATTTCCAAAGTGGAAATAAAGTATTTATTTTGTAAATTTTTTCCCAATCATTTTAAGTATCGAAGAGAGGTAAAATGGTATTATGTCTTGAAAATACCATTAATAATCATATTAAAATATAACAAATTTTATTTAATGTATAAATATAATAAAATTATTCCAATGTATACGTAAAAAATATCATTCCCAAATATTAATGGGATTGTAAGATACACTCTTAACATCCAACACAATTTCGTTATAAGTTTTTTTAACATAAATTATAATAAAATTAAATTTATTATAGTTATATATTATAACCATATAAATTCATATTATATCTCATATTATCCAAATATAACATTTCAACGCCACTTTATTAATAATTATTTTAAAATATTCTTTTCTAAGTGTTAACTGTCTCATTTTTACATATTTTTCTTTTTTTGTTAGTATCATTAAATTAATATCTATAATGTTTAAATCATAAAAATATAACTAATTAAGTTATAAATATAATATATATTCATTATATACATACATATAATCATCTATGAATGTTAGTGATAGAAAAATGAATTGCATTGTTCATATAGATGGTATGTTTTTGTAAAAATTAACAACATTTTCAAAATTTGATCGGTGAAATAAGAGGAAGTTAAATAATAATTAAAATTTCCATAAAAATTATTAAATCATATATATCATATATATTATTTAAATATATACCTATTACAATCTATTTAAATCAATAATAATAAATTATTCACATCACTTCGTAGAGGTTGTAGTCCACATATACGCTCGAGCGAAATTATCATTTTATAATGTATGGAATGATATGAAAGATGATATGACACTGTTAATATATACGAATAATTATGTCATAAAAATCTTATATAAATATTAAATCCATAATAATGACCAATAATGAAATATATTGTCGGAAAATGAATTGTATCACACTGTGGAGGGGGTAGTCTGAACTTCTATAGGAATGATACATCCACTTATCATATGATAGAAAATAGAATAAATAATTTTTGGTAAAATATCTAAATAAAATTTATGTATATATAGGATAGTGATGTTATTATTTTATAACTAGTATAAAAAATTTAGAAGAGGTACAATAAGATATAATTTAGAAGATGTATGATAGGATAATTGTTTAAACTACTATTAATTTCCATTAGATCCTTTATTAAAGACACTTGAAATATTATATTAAGAACAATATAAAATATAATTCATTGATAGTCAACATTATACGATAATAGATATGGTTTTTTTCAACTATATTTCTAAATGTTGTGTAAAAAGATAGGGAAAGGGTATCATTTTACAAGTGACGTATGGGGCATGCTTATAATTTTTCAAAATTTTAAAATATTATTAAGACACACTTAAGAAAAAAATTTCAAAAAAGACTCATATTAAAATTTTCAAATTTTAATTTCTAAAGAAATCTAATTATTTAATTTTTAGAATATTTTTCTCATCTTTTTAACCCTTCTCTTTTTTATTTAACCCTTCATTTTCAATTATTATCTTTAATCACGGTAATAACATATTAATATTAATGGGTTATCATTTTATTTATAAGGATAAAATTGGTTCATGAGTTGAAAATTTATTTAATTCTTAATCACTTATCATTATATTTTTTTTATTTTTATAATTTTAATATTTTATATAATTTAATATAAAATATTTTAATATATCATCACTACTATCATTTTTGGAACTATTTATTTAATTTAACATTAAATATTTCAATATAATAAATTAATTTGAATATAAAGTCATTAAAGAAGTTATACCATACAATTAATTGAAAAACATATTGTACTATATAATGAATTCAAAAAAATATAATATTTGATGTTTTTTACATCATTTAATTTTATTTTTCTACTACTAGTAAAAGTATTATGTCAACGTCTCATAAACATTTACGATACATGATAAATATAAATTTATTAAAAAAAATTAAACAATAAAAATAAATTAATCATGATCGTAGTAAAAATTTTCTTTTACTAAAACGTTATTCTTAACATTATGTAAATATAAAATAAATTAAACGTCAGAGAGTGACATTTTAGAATGTTCTTTACATTAAGTAATATAAATAATCTTATCAATGGAAGATATAACTAAAATTTTGTGTATTGGAATTTGGTATGTATATGTTTAATTTTTTCTCATAAAATAAAATAATTTAATTTTTTGGGTTAATTTTTTAGACATTATTTCATATTTTTAAACATTTTTAACCCATTTTACCTTAAATTATGTGGAAAATATTTACTATAACTACTATTCATAATGACCGATAATAAAAGGGATATGTTTACCAAATTTGACCTTCTTGGAAAAAAATATGGTATAAATTTTTCATGAATCAGTGTTTATAATTGAAATAAAAAACATTTCAAATAAATTAATAACACAAAATATTAAAAATATTTAGAGATAATTTGTTTTTAAAAACAAAAAAAAACTTTTTTAAACATCATGAATCATGTTGAAAAAAATATAATTAATTAGATTAATATTTATAATATGTATCACATTTATTTTTTTTATAAATAAAATAGAATGGTTATAAAAAATTAATTTAATTTATAAAAACAAATCAGAGTATTTAAAAAAATGGTACTTTTCAATATTCAATGAAAAAATCAATCAAACGAAAAAAATTACCATATATTACCAAAAGATAATTTAAAAATAATTATTTGAAAAATCATTTTCATTTTATGAAAGTAAATTTATAAAAGTAAAATAAATTAATTGTAATTTCCAGGAAAATAATACAATAAAATCATTATTTTAAATAATCATTTCTAAAGAGTAAAATGAATTCACTAAATATTGACAACTGATTTTAAAATAATTATTAAAACAAATTTATGTTAATATGGTCAATTATATATATATTTCATAATTTGGTTACACATATTATTACCCACGAATTCAATGTCTTTGTTAGAACAATATAATTTTAATTTTAATATTTTAATAATATGTCTCATATCACATAAATAATGGTAGTGTGTGTTTTGAAAGATGTCTCGATTGTTATAATCATAAACTAAATAATTCAGGGTGTAATAAAATTACTAAAATGAGATTGTCATATATATATGACTTATGTGTATCACAACATATATTGATATAGTTTATGTATGTGTGAAATGATAATGAAAAATTTTCTTTAACATTAACCTGTCCATGCATATTTAGTGAGAATATATATACATTATTGGGGAATAATTTAAATTAACAACAGAATTGTGCCTCATAATAAATTTTTAAAACATCTTTGTATGATATAAAAATGTATTATTAATGGAAAAAGTTCATTTATTTTATTATGATTTCCCTTTATGGTTTTTTTGTTTGATAAATTTTTATCTTTTATTGTTGGGATTGAACCTTAGTATTAAAGATACTAAATTGTTTTTCTATGGAATTAAATTTATAAGAATTGGGATAGTGGATGTTGTTTGGTATTTTCCTATAGGTAGTGGGACTTCAATATCTTCATAAAATTTAAAATATAATAATTTCATGTTATATAATAGAGTAACAATGGATTAGAACATTCAAAGAATATTCTGGAAAAACTTATCTAGAGAGAGTAACTAAAGAATGAGATTAGTTCAGTTGAGTGAATATTAATATCAAGTCAAATTCAAAATGATGCATATTCATGGAATATATGATTGTGATGAGACATAAAAAACTATTAGTATTATCTAATAAAATCGTGTGTGGATTGATATCCCTAGTATACTAGTGAAATGAATAGTGTATCCTAATTCTGAACCATTTATTTTAATGTGATTATTGAATTATTGAATTTTATTAAGATAATATATTATAATGAAATATATATATATATATATATAACAATATTTTATTAGATGATTTTAATATCATAGATATATTGAATATAAGGAAAGTCATAGTATATCATTTGTACGTTTAATATAACTCTTATTAAGAATAGTAATCCATTGTGGTAATTTCATTAATTTTATATTTATATTATTTTGAGAAACTTTTTCATGATTTTTTTGAGATTAAATTCAACCTGTGAATGTTTTTTCTTATGTGATTGATATTGTGAAGGAACTATTAATTTTTGTACACTCAATAGATGGAATAAGAGTTTTTATGTTCTAGTTATTTTATTGTGATTGTGCACACAACCTTCAAGGATAATAAAAAAGATACTTTATAAAGATTTATAGAAAGCATAGGTGGTCCAAGTGTTATTACATCCAAAAAATGCATCTTAACAAATGATTTAATTCCCATTTTACCAAAGGTTGCTCATGTTTTCTCTCTTTCCGTAACATGATTTCATTTTTAGTTGGATTTTACTATTAAAAAAATATATCATTAGATATGAAAATATCCAAATAGATAAATTTTAGGGAATGTAATTTTTCTCCAGGAGAATGTAGTTGGAGGAATATATATTTTTGATGAACCTAGATATTACAATCACATTATAAAATCTATTGAATATGGAAACAACATATTAAGAATATTTCGATAGGAATTTTCCTGTGTTCTTGAGAATGTAATTGGAAAGGAATGATTACTCCAACAACGAAGAAAAAGATAATTTTAGGAGATTTTATAATGTAATAAGATATTTGTTTCAAAAATCAATGAAAATTAACAAATTGATAATCATTCGGTGATGGTTTAGCATAATGTTCTTGGAGGTATGATCTACGACATATTATGTAAATGACTTTAACATGATCCTTGGGTTTATAAAATCATTAATTGTAACATTTTTTGATAATTTATCAGATGTTTCTTCAATTATCAGCACTTCTATAAATCATGGATATGAATGTGATGATGAACCCTATTTATACTGGAAAAATATACCTTTAATTTGAGGATAAAAAAATTATGACATTAATGAGTAGCATAGGTGGAATGAAATTCATGTGCCATCTAGTAATGCGTTGAATGGTGATGAATGAGGGTAAACACCTCAATGAGAAAAAATATGTCGACTGAAAGAACAAAATAATATGTAAAGTGAAACAATTCAAAGAAATTCAGCTAGATATCATCCTATATTTTAGATTTTTTAGACAAAAATGTATATCATGAAGAATTACGAGAGTCAAAAATATAATATTAGAATGGATTAATATCAAGAAGTTCAAATTCAATTATTATAATAGAATTATGAGTCCAAGTCTTTATAAGTGAAAATATTACTATTGAAGTTGGGGCGATTGAGATCTATATAATCCTACCATTCAACTAGTGATCAAATATTAATTTTTAGTTATATATTTTGGAAATTAAGGAAATTTAATCTATTTGATAGAAAATATGTGTTTTTTTGTAAAACAGGATTCTAATATCTGTATGAACAATAAAAGATTCTTGAATCTTGAAGAATTTAGGTATTTATTATGTCAACATAAAACCCTAATTCTATTTGGTAGAATAATAAAAAGTATATAGTACTAAAATTATCTACAGGTAAATAATGTTACCAGGTGATACATGGGAGCTATAAATGGTGTATATTATAGAGCCCGATAAATTTTTTGTATGCATAGAAACAATTGTGTTAGATTAAAATTATGATTAAAAAGATCTATATAATTAGAATTGTAAGCACAATCTCATCAGTGAGAAAAATATATATGATTAAAAGGAAAATGAATTCATAATATTGATTTAAATTAAATCATAATATGTCATATATGTGTTCTATGGAAGTAGAAATGCATGACATTCAATTAAGATTTATGTATGATATGAGCTATAAATATTGATCTAGTTCACTCAAATGTTTAAGGACAATCCCAATCCAATCATATGATGGATATATCCATTTTTTAACATTTATTGATGATATAATTAAAAAAATATGTATTTCATTTATAAATAATACTTTTTTTGTTTTTTCAAGATTTCATTAAATATAATGAATTGGAGGAAAAGTAACTCATTCAGAAGTTGAAATTTCTTCGTTCAAAAAATAAAGGTGAGAAAATAATATAAAAAATATATAATATATACAAGAATAATGTGTTAATTCATTAAATATGGTTTCTAGGACTATATTAATGAATGGATTGGCTGAATGAATAAATCATGCATTGATCGAGAAATCTATATGTATGAGGATATAATATGGTATTGTTAGGGGACTTGGGACATATTCTCTAAAAATTGTGAAATATCTAATCAATAGCAGTATTTCATTGATAGTTGGAAAATAGAATTTCAAAGAACTATTTTTATATAAAATGACAAAAAATTTACCTTATTAAATCCATTTAATGTTTGGAATACTATCTCATTGATTTTATGGACATGGGAAATCATGGGTTATGTTTGATGATTGTTTTCCAATTTGGTAGGCTGATAAAAAATTCTGCTAACAACTACTGAAAAATGAAAATTTACAAGGCATCAAAAGTTGAAATGTTAATATTAATGAATAAATTTTTGGATGATATATAACATGGTGGAAAAAAAAGTTAAGAACGATGAATAAAAAATCAAAGTTCAAGTTGACCAATGTAATATAAATTGAAGATAGAAGTTTCAAGAAAACTCTAATGATAATGTTGAAAGCATCAACACTCTGGGAGTAAGAGCAGTACAAGATATTCTAGAGTATTCAATATCACTTAAATAAAATGTGTTATTATGCGATGATAGGTCACTAAATTTTGGAGAAGATTTATGTAGTGTAGAGAATTTATCTCATCTAAGGATATCATCTATAATAATAAAATAACTAAAATATAATTGGATGATATGAAATTTATACAGATAATTTATATAGGGGAGATAAAATTTCTAGGAGAAGAAACAATATGTAATGATAAAAAATAATAGGAGTTAGTATAGGATTAATATATTGTATTGTTTTTCACCGACATTTGTTTTTTTATAACCAACACACTATAATTGGTTTAATGTTTTCTTTTAATCTTGTTAGTAGTAAGACGTGGGTAAATATTGATAGAATCTTGTAATTACAATTCTAGATCAATGAATTATATCTATGGTTGTCTGAAATCCTATTATAGATTCTTGATTATCTCGATAGGTCCTTTTTAGATATTGGAGGAGGTACTTATTGAATCTCAAGGTAGTAGGTACCACCAACCCTCATATGCAGTATAAGGCCCCGGCCTTAATCCTTAATTAATATTGAATTAAATGAATAATTCACATTGAGGATCTTTTTAGGTTTAGAGTTTTAGAGAATTAGAACATAACTATTACATCTCAAAATATTACAAAGTAGACACTTCTACTAAGTTTCCATAGAATAAATATCTCATAAAAATATACATTTCTAGTTCCATATTTTGTATAACATGACTTTACCTTGATACCATCCATGACCCTATTCCACATTAAGTCCTATGAAAAACAATTCAAAAAAATTTGGGGTGAGCATAAAAAGCTCAGTAAGGGTTACACAAAGAATGAAAACTGTTATTTTTTCAAACATCAAGTAAACCATGTATACTTTATCAAAGTAATACCTTCACCATCATGAAGTAGTAAAAACTCTTCACTGAATAAAATATCATTACATACACTTTTGTAACCAAAATATTACCATAAAACCCATATAAAGAACACATAGCATATAAAGGTAACTTGGGACATAAACATACTTAAGTGGAATAACCATACGGTCGACTTCCACACATATGACTTAATGAAATATCCATACGGCCAACTTCCATACATAATTAATGGAATAGCCATACCACAGACTACCATACCCAATGCATTGGAGGTTATAACATAACCACCTATCCTGGTATTCACGGAAAAACCAGTCATATGGTTAATCACTTAACTACCCGTCAAATGTCCAAGTACCAATATAAAATCATAAAACAAATATAATGGAAAGAAAACATTTCCACACATTGATCACAATATATCACATAAATATATTTACATAACAAATACATTATAAAAACAATTTTCAATACCAAAATACATAAAAGAGTATATTGTATTTATTTCATTTTAAAAACATTACGGCTTGTTGAGGAAGTCAATGACCAAATAATACTCGCGGCGGCGGAAAAGGTCGTTGTCACCGAGTACGATAAAAGAAACATTCTTTTTTGTCGTTTTACAAAATGATTCATAGAAAATGATTCCTTTCTTATAAAAGTAAAATTCAAAGGGGTTTATACACCGTATAAAAGAATGTTATGTATAAAACTAAATCTGCCTCAATGAAAGGAGATTGAGACAAAGTCCCTTACCTCGGGTCTGACATGACTCGATCGTTCTTTAATATCCTGAATAATAAACTTGAGTTAATTTATACTTGCTGAAGAACCTTCTTCCTGTTCATTATTACTTTTATATCACTTATTATCATGTTATCAACATTTTGTAATCATTTAAGTTAATAATGTTGATTTTGTCGATATTTGGTTCTTTAGTCGAAAGTGGACTTCTTACAATTACTTGTTGTCCATGGGGTCAAATGTTCATTATATCCAGAATGAAATTCCTGATTACGATATCATATATATAATATATATCCAAAATATAGACGTATTTATAATATCACATAATCATTTGGAGGTAAGAAATTAAATACACCGTTGATGGAGACGGTAAGCCGTACGTACGCATGAACACTACGTTCATTTCTATGTCATATTAATGGAATTAAAACTAAATGAGATGTATGTATATTTTAATTACATAATTATATTCATCATTTATATGTAAAATACATTATATATATCTATTATAAATATGTACTTATAATAGTACATTACATTTGAGGATAAGAAATGAAATGCACCGTTCAAGGAGACGATAAGCCGTACGTATGCATGAACGCTACTTTCATTTCAATCTCATACATTAATGGAATGAAATAATAATGATATAGAGGTATATTATAATTCCAGTATAATATCATATATAATATCATTAAATTCATCCTTTATACGTTCCATGTATGGCATTAACGAATCACATCACTTTGAGGGGGCGGTAGTCCGCACTTCCTAAAATGAAATTATCGTGTTTACCCACAATGGAAACCACAAAGGTATACCACAAATGAACAATAAAATAGCATAAGGGAAACATAAACATAATATATATCATATATAAATAGGGTGACATCTTAATGTCCACCATTAAAGGTGTTTAAAAGAAGATTGAACAATCATCGTTTCGTGAGGCAAAAATTCGCCAACCACAGGAACAGTATGTTCTTTAAACATTAGATGTAGATGTGTGTAAGTGTAGCTCGAAATATTCTTATAACAAAATCCTATTATATTAATGATACTGGGGTTATTACAAAAGAAATTAATATGAAGAGTTTTGGGGGTTGGAGAAGCAAAATAAAACAAAAGAACACAAGTGAAGACATCACCTTAAAATCGGGTAACTCTCTTATATTTGAGCTCAAAGGCTTCCTTGGGAAGACTTCTGCCCAAAGTGAGGCTTCAAGGAGTAATAGAGGGATTTGGAGAGACAAAATGAGCAGGGGATGGCCGAGACAAAGGCTTATTATGTGTGGTTAAGGTGGTAGAGGTGGAGGCCTTTTATAAGAGGAGAGGACATGCACTCTTGAAAGTAAGGAAATGTTACTTTATTTTAGAACGAGTTTCGGATTTTAAGGGTCTCACATTGATGTGTTTCTAGGATATGGTGATAAGGGTCCGAAATCCACCCATAAAATAGGTTTTGGACATGTTTAGGCCATATATTTTACATTATCATTTCATTTTATTTAAATCCTTTATTAATGAGGTAATCGCTCCGTCATCATGATGTCATAAATAATTTAATTTATTTAATGTCTAAAAATTATCAAAAAACTATAATCATTAATAAATAGATTTATCATTCTAATTAATATTTACAGTCAAAAATCTGATTTGTATAACCCCATGCCAAAATTGTTTTAGTAAAACAACTCATGTTTGTGACATTTTTATTTTAACATTAAATAAAAAGGTATTAATGTCATTTTCCAACTAATGCGGATCCATGGGGTCCCCAAGTTGACCCATGGATTGTCTTGGTCTGCCACGACACATAAAATGAGGTTAGGACATGTTTCAAGTTAATTTCATGTTATTAAAACATTATTTTTACCTTAAACTACACTAATTACCTCTAACCGCGATTAAAACTTAATAAGTTACTATTCACCAAAAAAATTATTTTAATCCCATTGAACCACATTTTACTTCTTAATGACAACCATGTATGTCAAATTTTTGAAATTAAAAACACAGAGGTGGGAAAATTTCATTTAAACGAAAAATCAGTTTTTTAAGTACCACTTAGTGGTTTCACTATTCATCAAAAATTGAAGTTTTTCAGAAAAATACCAAAACTTCACCCTAAGCTATATTTGATATTATGAATTCAAAAATGAAGTCCATTTTAAAAAATTGAAAATATATAAGTTGCATTAATTAATTTAATAATTAATTCCCGATGTCAGAGCAAATAGAGTGTTTTTATGAAACAATATGTATCAAAAAATTGACACTAGTTTAAGTACGATTTCAATGTAAAATTACTTCCAATGACCACAATTGGATTTAATGGTAAAAATATATTCTAATTTCACATTAAAAACAATTCAAATTATAATCTAATCATATAAATAAATTAGATTAAAAATTGGTTTTGAATTAAAATACAACATTTTATACTATTCATTAAAAAATGAACATTATCGGAAAAATACCAAACTTTTAACAAAGTAAATTTTGATGTCCCTATTATAAAAAAGAGTTATATTTGGTCATATAGAATTTATAAGAGTGATCAAAACTATATTTAATGAAGGTTCTCCATCAAAAGGTGATAAGTGAACCTTTAGTGAAAATTAGAGTATAAATGCCTAAAATTGAATTCTTTCCGTATTTTAACCCTTTATCTTTTATTGGATAAATGTAAAAACATTTAAAAAACATATATAATCATATTTTAGTTATTTCTATCCATTCCCTCCAATACAATGGCTACATGTTAACTACCATTTAAAATAATATTATTATATTACTAGTGTGCAATGTAAGTTTTCAAAGAAACTCATCGTTGTGTATCGAGTACGCTATCAAGCATAGCAACACCTTTTAAGTAAAATTAATATTTAATTCGCAAATATTAATAAATATGAAAATTTAAGTGGGGTATTTATCCCTCATATGATTTTCAGATTCCCACGTTGCCTCTTCAACCATATGGTTTTTCCACAAAACCTTTACCTGGTGAATTACATTATTTCACAACACTTTCTCTCTTCGGTCAAGAATCTGGACTGGTTGTTCTTCATAAGACAGCTTCTCTTCCAGCTGAACTACCTCTAGACTCAAAACATGAGATGGATCTGGCATATACTTCCTCATCCTCGAAACATGAAAAACATTGTGTACCTGAGGTAAACTCGGAGGTAAAGACACTCGGTAAGCAACTGATCCAACTCTCTCCAGAATTTCATATGGTCCAATGAACCGTGGAATCAACTTTCCTTTATTACCATATCTCATCACACTTTTCAATGGAGAATCCTTGAGAAAAACATGATCATCTATCTCGAAAGATAGATCTTTCCTCCGGTTATCAGCATAACTCTACTGACTGCATTGAGCTGTTTTCATGTGTTTCTGAATCAACTGAACTTTTTTTGCCATATCTTCTACCAATTCTTGTCTTATCAATGTCCTTTCACCCACTTCATCCCAAAAAGCGGGAGTTCGACACCAATTCCCATATAATTCCATAAATGGTGCCAACTGTATACTGGAATGAAAACTTTTATTATAAGAAAACTCAACCAAAGAAATATGTTGGTCCCAACTTCCCTGATAATCCATCGAACAAGCACGTAGCATATCCTCCAAGGTCTGAATTTTTCGTTCTGACTGCCCATCTGATTGTAGATTAAAAGCTGTACTAAAATTTAATTCAGTACCCAACGACTTCTGAAAGCCTTTCCAAAAGTTAGAAGTAAACCTGGGATCACGGTGAGATACAATGGAGAGAAGAACTCCATGTAACCTGACTATCTCTTTAAAATACAAACGGGAAAGTTTATCTAGGCAAAAAGTAAATCGTCAAGCTAGGAAATGAGAATATTTAGACAAACGATACACAATAACCCAGATTGCATTATTACCTTGAGATGTCCTCAGTAATCCCACAACAAAGCCCATGGAAATGTTTTCCCATTTCCACTCTGGCACTGGTAAAGGCTGAAGCATCCCTTTCGGTAACTGTCGCTCTGCCTTAACCTGCTGAAATTTCAATCACATCACAGTAAAATTAGCAATATCCCTTTTCATTCCATCCCACCAGTAATACTCCTGCAGATCTCTATACATCTTAGTACTGCCAGGATGAACTGAAAACGGGGAACTATGAGCCTCACATAACAGCTCATACTTCAACTGTGAATCAAAAGGCACACATAATATCTTCCCAAACCTCAAATCACAATCATTATCAATGTTGAATTCAGGAAACTTACCCTTCTGAACCAGCTCTACCTTTTTCTGCAACTCACTATCTTCCCTCTACGCATGCTTGATTTTGTCTGATAGGGAAGATGTCACTGATACCTGAAACAAAACAGAAGAACTTTCTGCACCAACAACTTCCATGCCAAATCTCATCAAATCCTTAACCAAAGGATCACGTTTAAAATGTAGCATGGTTAATGAAGAATTATTTTTTCGACTCAATGCTTCGGAAACTTTATTTTCTTTTCCCGGATGGTAATGGATTGTTTAATCATAATCCTTGATTATTTCTATCCATCTCCTCTGTCTCATGTCCAATTATTTCTGAGTGAATATATACATTAAACGTTTTTGATCAGTATATATTTCACACTTTACTCCATACAAATTATTCCTCCAAATTTTTAATGTAAAAACAACAGCCGCTAATTCAAATCATATGTAGGGTAATTTACCACATGAGTTTTCAAATGACGTGAAGCATAAGCAATTACCTGATCATTCTGCATAAGGACACAGCCATGTCCCTTCAACGAAGCATCACTTTATATAACAAACTTACCATTCCTAGAAGGAAGTGCCAAAACTGGAGCATTCACCAATATTCTTTTCATCTCTTTCGGTAGTAACCTGATTCAACTGATCCATCACTAAACAAACTATTTAGTTCTGATTCTGACCATCTCAGGATACTGATTTGAAAGGTCATTTCCATCTGTATGTCTTCCCCGAAAATTTGTTCTGTTTCATCTATGAAAAACAATTTTTAACACTGAAATACCTTAGGTTAAGAAACATGGTAATCTTTCAATGCTATATCATTTCAATCAAACCATAAATTAATTTATAATTTAACAATTTTCTAACTCCTAATGTTGTCTAAACCGACCTTTGATACTAACTATAAGTCCCTGACCTTTAACCTTACATAATATTTAATTAAATGAATAATTCATATTGAGGATCATTTCAGGTTTAGAGTTTTAGTGAATTAGAACATAACTATTACATCTCAAAATATTACAAAGTAGACACTTCTACTATGTTTCCATAGATTAAAAAACTCTTAAAAAGAAACATGTCTATTTCCAAATTTTATATAGCATGGCTTTCCCTTGATCCCATCCTTGACCCTATTCCACATTAAGTCCTATGAAAAACATTTCAAAAAAACATGGGGTGACCATAAAAATCTCATTAAGGGATACACAAAGAATGAAAACTGTTAGTTTTTCAAACATCAAGTAAACCATGTATACTTTATCAAAGTAATACCTTCACCTTCATGAAGTAGTAAAAACTCTTCACTGAATAAAATATCATTACATACAATTTTGTAACCAAAGGATTACCGTAAAACCCATATAAAGAACACATAACATATAAAGGTAACTTGGGACATAAACATACTTAAGTGGAATAACCATACGGTCGACTTCCACACATATCACTTAATGGAATAGCCATACGGCCAAATTCCATACATAATTAATGGAATAGCCATACGGCCGACTTCCATACCCAATGCATTGGAGGTTATAACGTAACCACCCGTACTGGAATTCACGGCACCGCCCGTCATATGGTTTATCGTGTAACCACCTGTCAATTGTCCAAGTACCAATATAAAATCATAAAACAAATATAATGGTAAGAAAACATTTCCACACTTTGATCACAATATATCACAGAAATATATTGACATAAAAAATCCATTATAAAAACCATTTTCAATACCAAAATACAAAAAAGAGTATATGGTATTTATTTCATTTTAAAAAAATTACGGCTTGTTGAGGAAGCCAATGACCAAATAATACTCGTGGCGGCGAAAAAGGTCGTTGTCACCACGTACGTTAAACGAAACATTCCTTTTTTTCATTTTGTAAAACTCTTCGTAGAAAAAGATTCCTTTTGTATAAAAGTAAAATTCAAAGGGGTTTATACACTGTATAAAAGAAAGTTGTGTATAAAACGAAATATGCCTCAATGAAAGGAGATTGAGATGATGTTCCTTACCTCGGGTCTGACTTGACTCGATCGTTCTTTAATGTCCTGAATAATAAACTTGAGTTAATTTCTACTTACTTAAGAACCTTCTTCAAGTTCATTATTACTTTTATATCACTTATTATCATTTTATTAACATTATGTAATCTTTTAAGTTAATAATGATTGTTTTGTCGATATTTGGTTCTTAAGTCGAAAGTGGACTTCTTACAATTACATGTTGTTCGTGTGGTCAAAGGTTCGTTATATCCAGAATGAAATTCCTGATTTGGATATCATATATATCATATATATCCAGCATATACATGTATTTATAATATGACATAATCATTTAGAGGTAAAAAATGAAATGCACCGTTCATGGAGACGGAAAGCCATACGTACGCATGAACGCTACTTTCATTTCTATGTCATATTAATGGAATTAAAACTAAATGAGGGGTATGTATATTTTAATTCCAGAATTATATTCATCATTTATATGTAACATACATTATATATATCCATTATAAATATGTACTTATAATAGTACATTACATTTGGGGATAAGAAATGAAATGCACTGTTAATGGAGACAGTAAGTCATACGTAAGCATGAACGCTACTTTCATTTCTATCTCATACATTATTGGAAGGAAATAATAATGATATAGATGTATGTTATAATTCCAGTATAATATCATATATAATATCATTAAATACATCCTTTATACGTCCCACATATGGCATTAACGAATAACATCACTTTGAGGGGGCGGTAGTCCGCAATTCCTAAAATGAAATTATCGTGTTAACCCACAATGGAAACCATAAAGGTATACCAAAAATGGAAAATACAGAAGCATAAGGGAATCATAAACATATTATATATCATATACAAATAGATTGACATCTTAATGCTAACCATTAAAGGTGTTTATAAGATTATTGAACAATCATCGTTTCGTGAGGAAGAAATTCGCCAACCACAGAAACAGTATGTTCTTTAACCATTAGATGTAGATGTGTGTAAGTGTATCTCTAATTATTCTTATAAAAACATCCTAGTCTATTGGAGATACTGGAGTTGTTACAAAAGAAATGAATAAAAAGTGTTTAGGGGGTTGGAGAAGCAAAATAAAATAAAAGAACACAAGTGAAGACATCACCTTAAAATCGGGTACCTCTATTAGATTTCTACTCAAAGGATTCCTTGAGAAGACTTCTGCCCAAAGTGAGGCTTCAAGGAGTAATATAGGGATGTGGAGAGATAAAATGGGTAGGGTTTGGATGAGCAAAATGCTTTGTATGTGTGGGTAAGGTGGTAGAGGTGGGGGCCTTTTATAAGAGGAGAGGAGGGGCACTCTTAGAATATAAGGAAATGTTACATTATTTTAGAATTAGTTTCAGATTTTAATGGTCCCACATTGATGTGTTTCTAGGATAAGATGATAAGGGTTCAAAATCCACCCATAAAATATATTTTGTACATGTTTAGTTCATAGATTTTACATTATCGTTTAATTTTATTTAAATCCTTTATTAATGAGGTAATCGCTTCATCATCATGATGTCATAAATAATTTAATTTATTTAATGTCAAAAAATTATAAAAAAAATATCATGATGTAGTAAATCCTTTTATCTTTCCAATGAATATTTATAGTCAAAAATATTATTTGTACAACCCCATTTAATTTTTTTTTAGTAAAACATCTCATGTTTGTGACATTTTTATTTTAACATTAAATAAAAAGTTATTAATGTCATCTTCCTACCAAAGTGGATGCATGGGATCCCCAAGTTGACCCATGGATTTTCATGGTCGTCCATGACACATCCAATAAGGGTAGGACATGTGTCTAGGTAATTTCATATTATTAAAACATTATTTTTACCTTAAACTACACTAATTACCTCTAATCGTGATTAAAACTTAATAAGTTACTATTCACCAAAAAATTATTTTAATCCCATTGAACCAAATTTTACTTCTTAATGACAACCATATATGTCGGAATTTTTAAATTCAAAACACAGATGTGGTAAAATTTCATTTAAACAAAAAATTAGTTTTTTAATTACCACTTAGTGGTTTCACTATTCATCAAAAATTGAAGTTTTTCAGAAAAATACCAAAACTTCACCGTAAGCTTTACTTGATATTCCTAATTCAAAAATGAAGTCCATTTTACAAAATTTAAAACATATAAGTTGTATTTATTAATTTAATAATTATTTTCCGCTGTCAGAGCAAATAGCGTGTTTTTATGAAACAATAAGTATCAAAAGATTGACACTAGTTTAAGTCCGATTTCAAAGTGAAATTACTTCCAACTACCACTATTGGATTTAATGGTAAAAGTATATTCTAATTTCACTTTAAAACCAATTAAAAAGAGAATCTAATCATATAAATAAATTCAATTAAAAAGTTGTTTTGAATTAAAATACAACATTTTACACTATTCATTAAAAATGAACTTTATCAGAAAAATACCATAACTTTACACAAAGTAAATTTTGATGTCCCGATTCTAAAGAAGAGTTATATTTGGTCCAATAGAATGTATAAGAGTGAAAAAACTATATTTAATGATGTTATGCCATCAAAAGGTGATATGTGAACCTTTAGTGAAAATTAGAGTATAAATGCCTAAAATTGAATTCTTTCCATATTTTAAGCCTTAATATTTTATTGGACAAATGTAAAAACATTTAAAAAACATATATAATCATATTTTAGTTATTTATATCCATTCCTTCCAATACAACGGCTACATGTTAACTACCATTTAAAGTAATATTATTATATTACTAGTTTAAAACGTAATTTTTCCAAAAAACTCATCGTTGCGTATCGAGTATGCTATCGAACATAGAAACCCCTTTTAAGTAAAATTAATATTTAATTCTCAAATATTAATAAATATGAAAATTTATTATTCTTTATTTACCTGGGATGTTACATGCAGAGCCATTTGCAATGGTGGAATATTGTGTAAGATAATTGAATAACATATATGAACTAGACACCTCATGGTGGAGGACTAGCGAGGCTATGCATATGTATTGTTATAGTTGATGTATAATTTGATCATCTAAAATATTAAGGGAGATCACATACCTTCTATTGGGTTATGTAGAAACCTAGACAACATCATCAACCCCATCGGTACCCCATTGGAGGTTACATGTTAACTAAGGGAATCCTTACATTAGATATAAACATGATATAAATATTGGTTAGAACTCCATAAATTTTGCCTAATATAGATTCATTACACCTAAATAATTCTTTAATATTGTTGAATCGTTTACGAGGACTAAATTGTCTTCATGGAAGCCTTAGCATCTCATATTCTCATCAATAACCCAATTCCAACAATGTACAATAACCAAATATCACATAGCCACTTTCATTTTCTACATCACCTCTACTCTTGTATGGAGTCTGTGTATATATTAATATATTCTCACTCTCATATTTTTATCATTATCCCATATCATTTCTTTATATTCTTTTGATAATAGCTATATCTTACTAATATGTAATTTCTACAAATCCATCATCCCTTATTCCTTTTTTCATATATTATTTTTTCACACTACCATTGTAGTGAGGGACTAATGTCTTCATTCCATATTTTTTAAAATTTTCAAGCAATATTCACTTTTATGTTTTACCAATACCCATTAACATTGAGTGATGATTATAATTCAAAGTTATGACTACACCCTAAAAATCAAGGGAGTTTTTTTCTATTATACATCATTAAATATAGGGTATTAATTCCTTAAACCTTCTAGAAATTAACGAGGTATACATATGAGATGTTCATGAGATATTTTCCAAAAAACAATTCCAAATTATTTTTGGTTATCTAAAATATATGTCTTTATTTATTAATTGATTTCATCTATGTAATCAATATTTTTAATCAACTAACAAATTTAAAAAAAAAATATTTTCAATTCACAATTTCTTTTATTCCATCACATTAATAAAAATATCATAATTATGTTATTGTTATTTCAGATTTATTATTTATTATTTAAATAGTTATTATTATCTTGTATCATTAAAAATGAGGATTCTATTCAATAAAAAAAATTTATTTCTTTTTTTAATGTCAATTCCCCTCACCCTCGTTAAATTATATCAATCATTGACTTATATTAGGTATAAAATGAGTCTTGAATTTATTTATTTATTTATGTTTCATTTTTATAATCTTAAAAAAAAAATTTGTGATAAATTATTTTTATAAATAATTTTTTTCAATCACCAATGGTTCTCTTGAAGAACAAAATATCGGTCATGATCCATTTTTATTGTTATAATTATGGTTATCATAAGACATGCATTTAATTATTTCATATATCTATTTTTCATCTCATATGGAAGATTTTTATTAATGGTTATAATCATACTACAGAAATAATATGGTTAATGGACCCCGGATGAAATTTCATATTTTAAATTATTGGTTAAATGTATGGATTCCTTATATTGAGTTTTAGATCAAAATTAATTTATCATATTTCAAAATGTAAAATATGTTGTGTAATTTGGAAACACATCTATTTGATATATTTTGTCACAAAAAAAGATACAATATTATATATTTTTAAAAAACACATTTAGATATTTAATGAGTATCCTAGAGAATCTATCACTGATATTTTTACTCAATTTACATATATTTGAAATATGAAAAATGGCCATTATTATTTTATTTCTAAATAAAATTTATTAATGAAAATAATGTAATTTCTACCATGTAATTAATAAACATAATTAATTGTTGTCGAAAAATCTAGTAGAATAAATAATAAAATTTTTGGAGATCTCATTGGGTATATAATGAAATATGAGATTATAATGAAGAGATAATATGAAAAATAGGAAAATGAGTATAAGGGATCTAAAAATAAAAGTATATTTAAAGGAAATAAAATAGATAAAAACATAAATTTGAAGGTTATATAGCTTAAATAGATAAAATGATGAACAAGTACCTGAATAGGAAAATATTTATTCAATACATTAAAAGGAAAATCACGAAATATAAGTTTCCTACTTTGATTGAAAAAAGAAGACCAATCTGAAGTTAGAATATCCCATTAAAAAAATTATCATGTTAGAAAATATTTATTGGATTCAACATAAATTAATATTTAGGAGATAATTTCAAAACACATATCGATAAATGAATGTCATAAGTTCCAATAGTATATTTTGAGGTATGTAAAAATGTACATTTTTCATGTTATAGTTCGTATTATTTAACATCATTATCCTCTTCTATAAGATATAGAGATCTTATTTTCACTAGATATTATCTTAAATATGGGTTTTATAAATATTATTCAATATTTAAGGATCCTAAAAATAATTTAAATCATGTTTCTTCTTAAAAAAAGA
The DNA here is from genome assembly GCA_963277665.1 of Viscum album. Taxonomy (NCBI): domain Eukaryota; kingdom Viridiplantae; phylum Streptophyta; class Magnoliopsida; order Santalales; family Viscaceae; genus Viscum; species Viscum album. Next base: position 838,761,141 of record OY728138.1, read on the forward strand.
TTATCTTTTAATAGAAAAATAATATTTTATTTTTAATGTAAATGATTTTTTTGATAATTTTGAATTTGAAAATAATGATCTCAAATATAATCATTATCATTTTGTAAAAGTGGAATAAACATTTAATAATACTATACTATTTCAATATATTGTTAAAATAAATAAGAAGTGTTGTTTTTCAAAAACAATATAGTTTTCCCTTAAAATAAAAAAATATGACTTTTGTTAATGTAAAGTTCAAAAAATCTATTATAATTATTGTTTCAAATTTTTTTATCTTGTTTATTAATGAAATTTTAAATATTATATAGATTGTAGACAAAAAAAATTCATTTTGGTAATATATTTATAATTGTTAAAACTTGTTCTAAATAAATTTGGGATCTAAAGACATTATTTGATTACTTATCTTGACCCATTATATGTGTATAAAAAGAATTTTTATCTTAATATATTATGAGAAAATGGTATTTTGGGAGAAAATTGATAAGATAATTACTAATTGGATAATGATTACACGAGGAACAAGAGTTTTGATCCTTATGAATTTGATCATGTCAAAACATTTGAGGGAGGACATGTCACATTTAGATATTATAGAGAATGTAAAATTATTAGTATATTTACTATTAGTTTATACAGCTCTAAATTAATTAAAATATGATTTAATTTCTAGTTTCTTGTAGTATTATATACTAATTATTATTTAATTATGTTATAAATCATTTTAAATTGCATATTAAAAGTTTTTTCAAATATTTAAATTCTATATAAAATATTTTATTTAATATATCTTATTTTAAACAAGTTTATAACATAGATTTAAAAAAACATAAAATCCAAAATGTAAAGTTGTTATGCTTTGACAATAATGAATATATGATTTAGAATCGATTCCCAGGACATTATAATATTTAATTCATTATCAAACTCATCCATAACCAACTACTACAACATTTAATGAAATTTTTATTCAATGATATCTTATTTTATAATCCTTTACTAATTGGAAAGAAACACAAATCTACTTTTAAAAATAAAAATTATTCTTTCCTCTTCCAAAGAATTATATCATTTCTACATTGAAATTTTTGGACTTAATCAGAATTATATTAACAATGTAATATATTGAGACATTATAATTATCGATGACTATACTAGATTTACATGGGTTTCCTTATTAACTAATCGAAATGAGGCTTGTACTGTATTACTCAAATTTTAATCGAATATAAAAAATTTTATAAACTCATTTAGCTTATAAGTTACCATGGGGGATAATTTATTGACAAATATTATTATGATTTTATTGATTCTCAATGTTATCATCACTCTTTATTTGATCCATAAAAACTTCAACCAAATATGGTTGTAAAATGATTTTATACAATACTTTATAATATGTCTTGGAATATTTTTATTGAGTTTAACTATTCAATATTATTTTAATACGAGGCATTAAATACTACTTAAATTATCCTTAATTTTCTTATTTTAATACCCATCTTGTTAAAAATACATCCTATTATTGGTACTTAGTAGGTTTTAAAAAATTAGTTATGTTAAAGGAAATATCACATGAAACAAGGCCATAATTATTATTTAAGGATATTATAAATAATAAGTTATTAATTATTCCAAAAATATATCACATATTTCTTGACATTAGTACATTATAATATTATTGTAATTCCTCAGTAATTTTAATTATTATATTTATCAAATGTATGTCAATGTTTTTTTTGAATGTTATTTATTTAATAAAACAAGTTTATCTTGCATTATATTTTGGAAATACAAAATTTCTAATCTACTTATTCTTGTTAACAAATTATTTATATGGTCTAAAATAATTCCCTTCTCCATGGTCTGAAATGTTAAAAAATTTAAATAATCAAATGATTTGAAAGTTATAATATATTATTTCACACTTTATCTAAAAAAATTAAAATGATTTATTAATTTCTCAATTTTACGTCCATGGTGTTTTTTCCATTTCTGTAATAGAATCCCAAAGCAAGGAAATTTATGATTTAAGGAATAAATAGTTTGAAATGATTTTTATGTAGAATCGTAAATTTCTCCTTATTTAAAAAATTTCTCAAAACTATGTTAATTTTTTTAAACCAATGTAAATATACTAATGAACATATAAAGATGTTTTCCATGGACCATAAAATTGAAATTATAAAACCCATTAGTATAAAATATATAATAATGTTAAATTAACCAGTAAGGATAGTCAAATTTTTTTTAGTGAAGTATGATTATAAATATAATTTCTTTATTGTGACAAAGTTAAACATCTTATTTTGTTTATTGATTTATGATAATATTTAGTAAAATCCTAATGTTTATCATTTTAAGTAACTAAAAATGAATTTTCAATATATAAAAGGAACTATGAAACATTAGTTTTTTTATCAAATATTAACTATGTTTGAACTTACTTGTTTTTGTGTTTTGATTTTAGAGGATTCCAACTTGATATTAATGGTACTAATGGAAATTTTCATCTAGTAGAAACATCTATCATTTTATGTAGTGTTAAAATTAAAAAAAAACTCTTTCTGTTTATATAACAGAAGAATAAAATATTCATTGGTATATTCTTCACCAATCTTATAATGATGTATCACACTCTATTACCTTTTTAAAAATTATATTCTCGTGTCCCTATGAACTATCACAATACTAGTGTTGATCTCATAAATAAAAATTTGATATAATTCATTATTTTTTTGGGTCATCTATTAGCTTACGGATATCTTCTTTAAAGCCATTAATATAGATCTATTTGATTAATTTATGGTGTATTTGGGCATAACTATCTTGGGATAATTATTTTTATCTTGTTGAATAATTATTTTTTCCATAAGAAAATTCAATATAATTATTATTCCAATATAATATATTTTATTTTCCTTTCAAACAAATATTTCCCAACTTATCATAATTCTAGTAATGATTGTTGAGGATGATAATAAAATGAAAATATTCATGTTTATATACAACTATTTGAATTTGGTGATGGAACATATGCTCCTAGGGATTTTATCATGAAAAAAGTTTTGTGGGTTTCAACCATATCGTAATCTATAAGAACCATGACCATCCTTTCAAGTATGTTTTTCCTTTCTGGTTGTTTTTGGAGAAAAGTGGAATTCCTGAATATTTTCTATGTACATGTCATGTACTTTATGTGTACAAGTCGTGTACATTCTTGCTGCAACAGGTCGTGTAGTAGCCGCACACATGGTCGTGTGGGAGTGACATAGAGGCCGCCTAATGTGGAGTATGGAAATACCATGTACACATCGTTTACTCCAAGCCCCCGAGCCACCATCCGACCTCTTGTTTGTCTTCGTCCGAGAGAACCCATACTGCCACGATGTCTCTCCGAGCCACCGATCCACCATCCAACCTCTGATTCAAACACCGTTGATTGAGTTGGAATTGAAAAGGTGATTTCTCACTTCAACTTAAGCCTTTTTTCCAATTACTATACTTTTACATGTTATCATGGGTTGAAAGTTTTGGATGTTTTCTTAGATCTACGATGACCAAGGTGAATCAAACTTTTAGGTTCAAGTATATTGATCTCCTAACCCTAAGGTAGGAGGATTGTGCCTTTCATTAAGATGTTTTTCAGTATTATTTGATAATTCCACCAATACCCTTGAACGATGAATTGCATGATTACAGTTTTACCGGTATTGAATTTTTTGCAATCCTTATAGGCTTGTATGAAGGTAATTTGGATATTAATTGGGTTGATTTCTGTGCTTTGGTTGTGTTTTTCCCCTGTATGTTTTGTTTACGACCGTTTGGTCATATTTAGCCTTAGGATGCCTTGCCTGTTTTCCATGCCTGTTGTTGTTGGATGGCGATTTGTAATCTGACATGCTTGATATGATACTGTTTATCCAAGTAGTTTTGTAGGTTTTACTTTGGATACATTGCACTGCTATGATCATTCACTTACACAGGCCTTGAGGGCGTGGTGTAGTAGAATATAGGGTGAATTGACCGGGTGAGCTTTCTCAGCGAGTCTTTATGCAAAATTGGATATAAGGGGGATTGATCGTGTGAGAATCCTAAGATAGCCTAGAAAATGTTGGGATATAAGGGAAATTGACCGAGCAAGATTCCTTAGAGAGTCCTTGATTACATTAAACTATATGGGTATTGACTATGTGAGCATCCAAAGAGAGACTTTGTATGAATTGAAAAAACTGGGATATAAGAGGAATTAACTGAGTGAGCTTCCTCAGAGAGTTCTAGACCTTAGGGCTATAAATGGAATTACCATATGAGCTTCCTTAGAGAGTCCCTGACTACCTTAGACTATGCATGGAATGGAATGTGATAGCTTCCTCAGAGAGTCGTTCATTACCTAGACCATATGGGGAATGGACTGTGTGAGCTTCCTAAGAGAGTATTGCTATACATTTTACTATAAGTGGGTAGACTTTCAGTGCTTCCTCAGAGAGTCTTATTATATTCACATACAAAACCAGAGGGGTTAGACTGAGTGTGATTCCCAGAGGGATTCTTTTACATTTTTGGTAGGACTAGAGTGGATGGCTACGAGTACTTCACAGAGGGTTACCTATTTGTGCTTTAGTTGTTTGCTTCATTGTTACATGATATTGGTCTATGGATTGTTCACTGCTGAGTACTATCCTATTTTCTATTTATTGGTTATTGTAATTTTACCTGCCATATACTCATTGAAAGTTAGGCATAGATCATCGGGTGGATGCCTACTATGATTTAGTCTCACACCGTATTTGGGTCATTCTTTTAGGCCCCTACATATTATATTATTGATGGTATAGATAAGGGAAAGCATCCTTAAACTTCTGGTATATGACTTGTTATGGAACTAGAGAGCATGGGACCAAGCATGTGCTTGTGATTCTAATGAGTTGTTTATATTTTATTTTGTTCTTTGGTTTATTACTTATTTTATTCATGCATTATGACTTGTTTGGCTGCGTTTCTAAACATATGTATCATGCATCAATATATATATGTGCTCTTGTTGTTTTATTATTCTAGTCTTCTGGTGTTTTCTATTGTTGGATATTTAATGCTTCCACTGTTGGTATTGTTGTCTACATCTATTTTGTACTCTACCAATGAGGGCATAGTTTCCCAGCTATCAACCCCATTGTCCCCACTACTAATTGGAAGTCTCTGGATTTCAGGGAAATGTTCTTCAGGCTATCTAACTAACCGGGTATGGGGCGCCTCTGGGTGGCTTCTGGAACCAGGACCTTACAAATTGGTATCAGAGGATTTCTTTTCTCTTGACTTAATATTTGGAGCTCTATACAGGGATATAATGGAATACGTACCTGGTAATAAGCTATTCCAAGGAGTAACTAAACCATGTACATGGAAAAGCCAATCCTCCTTGTTAATTTCAATTTTTCATTTTTTCAATTATTATAGTTAATCTGATTTCATCTTGAGTAAATCACCTGATTTGTGATATTATTGTTAAGTATATTGTGGTTCTATTTCTATTGGAACCCGATGAGACGAGGGTATTCCATCTGATACACTATATAGGAACTTCATATATATTACTTGTCATGTATTTTTTCCCCGCCATCTTGGATGCATTAGTAATTTCATGTTGTTATGATAGATAATGTGTAAAATACCCATGTTTTTGTGATATTTACCTTGATATTAATACCTTCTGTTTGATAGGGTATTTTTTGTGTAGATATTTTCTTCAATGAATGCTTAAATTTGGTTCTTGAGGTGTTATGGGCCCTCATGGATAAGAAATCGGTTGATCATTGCCTTTATTTTCTTGATATAACTTGTATAAGATTCCAAAAATTTATTCGCGGGGAGTATGGGCCATCATGGACCCGAATTTAAAACTTTTATTGCTTATTTCAGACTATATTGGGTTCTGGAGTAGTTTTTAGGGCTTACTGTTCGGAAACACCCAGAATAGACACCATGTAAGGTTAAGTACATGTTGTGTTTTCTTTCGTACAAGAAGAAATAGTTTTTCATAAGTACATGTCGTGTAATTTATATACACGCTATAAAATATATAAATCATGTCATTGGCCATGTGGGTAGAGACACGATATGGGAAAACCCTAGAGTGAATATGTCGTGTATTGTCCATACACGTCGTGTATTGTCACCTTAGTTCCCACCCGTTTCACTAACAACACAGGTTGGTGGAGTCATGTCTAATACACATTGTGTGCCACCTAAACACGCCATGTAGTTTGACCCAGGTAGCTGGTCGTGTCACGAAAACACGAGTTGGTGTCACCATTCCATGTACATGTCGTGTCTACCTTGAACACGCCGTGTAGTTTCACCTAGGTACCAGGCCATGTCACAAACAACACGAGCAGGTGTCATCCTTTCTCATACATGCCATGTACATTTGGAAGATGCCATGTTTTGTGAGCCGTGTGTCAGGATGTGTCACTAACAACACGGGTCAGGTGATTCTTCTCTAGTACATGCCATATATGAGTTCTACACACCATGTAGTCTTCCCTTAGGTGATCCATGTTACTTAGTTGTGTAAAATAAATTGGGCAGGAATTGGGGATTCAAGTACACTCCATGTGTTACGACAACATGCAGTTTTTCTTGGTTGTTACATGACCAGTTTAGGTAGGAGTACATGCCCATGTGAATGACTTCACAGAACATGACATGTAGGAAATGGACATGTCGTGTAGTCATGTTTTTTAAACATGAATGTTTCTTTATATTTTTCTCTTTATACACTTCCTTATTTCAGTCCCCTTTAATTCTAATTTAAGGTGTATGCTTGACCTTAGAGAGTCATGCCACGGAGACGTATTATGGTTGTGCCCGTCTTAGCACCAGCCATCTTTCCAGACACAGGTGTTGATGCGCAGTTTTGAGAGGGTTTTATAAGGTTTATAAAGACCTTCTGAAGAGTCAGGATGCATCATCTGGTATCCATGAGGTGTGATCCTAGTGTGGGAAAAGTAGAAAGACAAGGTCATGTTCCCAAGAGACCTAGTGGAGTGCTGATCTTATTACATGATAGGTCACCTTTAGAACTTTTGTCAGTTCTTCCCACCATTAGCTGGTGACAGTTGTTCTTCTATGACTCCTTGTTCAAGAGCAGCGCCACTAGATTCTCACTAGTTTGGGAATCAGAGTTGTACTGGCCATTCAGGCTGAGGTGGAGGTCAGGGCTTTGGTAGCCGGTCACCCTTCTTTCTGCAACATCTGGGAGGATTAGCTCAGAGTGGACAGCCAGGGTCACAGGGTCGTGCTACAGGCCAGACCTTGGTATTGGAGATGTCCCAGTAGTATCAGAATCCCAAACATTCTACCATATGAAGTATGATCGTAGTATCCTCATTCTTAGAATCTTGTCTTTTTGAAATAGGGGATTCACATAGCTTTATATCTATTTCTGTCATGGAGAGCCTTGGGGTTAGTATCTTTTCTTCTATTGATATCTTGACGCTATACACTTCATTGGGGACTAGAAAGCCTATAGTATGTTAGTGTCGAGAGATCCCTCAATAGGTTGGTGGATGTCACTTTTTATGGGACCTCTATGTCCTATAGATGACATGCTTTGATGTAATTATCTAGATGTCTTGGTTGGTTCAATTCGAGGCAGTCATTGACTATTAAAGCTGTAGGGTGAGTTTTCTATCACCATAGGGTGGAACCTTTCTTTATAGGGGAGAGTGTTATGTCTAGTCCAGCAGAGAAGGTTCAAAGCATCATGGGTTTGGAGGAGTTACAGCCCATATTTCTAGTTTTATATGGATGACCAGGGGAATTCCAAGTTAGACTTTCCTCCAGTGGTGGGTCATTTCATAGATGTATTTCTAGAGGAATTTTCAGGTCTCCCTCTGAAGCGTGAGGAATACTTCTCGATTGAGCTTCTGTGAGGAGGGGCACCAGTGTGCATTCATCTATAATGGATGGCTACACCTGATTTGCAGGAGCTCAAGAAGAAGTTGGAGGGGTTGGAGGCAAAGGGTTTCATATGTCTTATTACTTTTTCTTGGGGTTCGCCTATCCTCTTTTCAAAGAAGGAAGAAAAAATCCTTAGGTTTCATGTATACTATCAGAAGTTGAACCACTTGATGTTCAAGAACCGATATCCCATACCCATGATTGATGATCTCTTTGATCAAATTTGTGGAGCATGGGTGTTCTCGATGATTGAACTGATATCTGGTTATCATTAATTTCACATTATACCATCAGATATAACTCTTACAGCCTTCAGGAGAAGGTATGATCTATAAGAGTACTTGTTTATGCGGCTAGGCCCCATAAATGTGCCTGTAGTATTCATGATACTTATCAACCGAGTGTTACATCCATACTTGTATTCTTTTTTAGTGGTCTTAATGGATGATATCTTGGTATACTCTCCACTCGACATGACCATGCTACCCATCTTGAGATCATTTTGAGTACACTGATGGAGCATCATATATAAGCTATGCTCTCAAAGTTTCACTTTTGGATGGATCAGATTCACTTCTTGGTTCATGATATCTCAGTGGTAGGAGTATCAGTACACCCAAAGAAAGTGAGAGCTGTAGTCTCCTAGTATCATCAGAAGAATGTCTTTGAGGTATAGTGTTTTCTAGGGATGGATGGATACTACAGACATTTCATTCAGCACTTTTCATGCCTAGAATGACCACTGACAGGTCTGACTATGAAGGGTGTGATGTTCATGTAGTCAGATTCTTGTGAGTCAGCCTTTTAGGAGCTGAAAGGGAAGTTGACATTAACACTGATACTAGTATTACTTGAGCCATGCAAGGGATATACAATTTACTATGATGCATCAGGTATTCAGCTGGGAGCTATGATTATGTAGGGAGATGGATTCATTGCGTAGGGTCTCGGAAGTTGTGGGCATGTGATAGGAATTACCCGACACATGATCCGGAGTTGGATGCTGTTGTTCACGACCTACGATGTTGGAGATATTATATTCTAGGAGTGCACATTGTGGTTTTCACCGACCACATGTTTCTAAAGTACATATTCTCTCAATGTGATCTGAATTTGAGCCAGCGCTGGTGGGTTGAGTACCTAGAGTCCATTGACATTATGCTTGCCTAAATGATTGGGAAAGTCAATGCAGTGGTTGCTGCATTGAGCCGGAGGACTCAGATACATGTAGTTAAGAAGGCCAGTAGTGGTTGGAAGCTTATGGATCTGTTCTATGAGATGCATTTGTAGGTGCACGACAGCCTGGGGCGGACATTTATATCTTTTGTAGTTGTTACCTATACTCTTCTAGATCAAGTTTGAATGAGGAAGCTATCAGATTTTGAAGGCCCAGTCCTAAGGGAAAGAGTGTTAGGAAAGTACCCTATTCAGTGATGGACCATAGGTGAGGATGAGATCTTTCCATTCCATGGACGTATATGGGTGCCAACAGATATATGCGAGGAGGTAATGCAGGATTTTCATTCCTCTGTATGGGTTGTTCATCCTAGTGTCACCAAGATTTATCATGATCTACACAGTCAGTATTGGTAGCCATGTATGAAGATGGACGTTGTTGGTTTCATCATGAGGTGTTCCACTTGTCAGCAGGTGAAGGCGAATCATAAGCGACTAGCATAGCATTTGAAGAAGTTACCCATTCCTGAGTGGAAGTGGAATGACATTGTGATGGACTTAGTGACGCATTTTCTGAGGTCACCTCGTGGGAATGGCATAGTTTGGGTTTTCATTGATAGAATCACGATGGTTTCCCACTTATTTATGATCCAAGAGACCTTCAGTGTCGATGAGTTGGTATGGTTGTACATCTGAAAGATTGTATGTCTTCGTGGAGTTCCATACACCATTGTTTCAGAGAGGGATGCACGTTTTACTTCTCGGTAATGGTAGGGGATTCATAAGGATTTGGCTATACATGTACATTTGAGTACAACTTACCATCCTTAGACAGATGGCAAGTCCGAGTATACGATTCATATACTTGAGGACATGCTCCAAGAATGCATTCTAGATTTTAGAGGTTCATGGAAAAAACATATACCTCTTGGGGTGTTTTCCTACCTCAATAGTTTTCAAGAAACTATTTATATAGAACCTTATGAGGCATTTTACGATATGCCATGCTGATCACCCTTATGTTGGATGGAGGCAGGAGAGGCATCATTACTGGGACCCCGTATTGTTTAGAAGACCACAGAACAGATAGAGTTGATTCGGAAGAGGATGAATATTGAACAGTCTCGACAGAATTCCTATGTTGATCAGTGAAGATGACCTCTAGAGTTTGAGGTTGGGGATCCGGTCTTATTGTGTGTCACAATGAGGTTGGGGAAAAAGAGGATTAGGAGACAGGGAAAGCCTTCACTGAGGTAAGTCAGGTCGTTTGAGGTGTTGGAGAGGGTTGGGCCGGTTTCTTAACCGTTGAAGTTACCTTAGTAGTAAAAATAAATGCACAATTTCTTCCATGTTTCTCAGCTCCGACATAACTTTTCAGACTCGTCTCATGTCTTTCAACCCAGTGAGGTTGACCTCGAAGTGGTTGTGTAGTTTAGGGAGCATCCTATCTGGAATGTGGATCGTACTGTACAGGTTATTTGTGGTTGGTCTGTTCCTCTAGTACGAGTTATATGGCAGCACGAGAGAGTACAAGACGAGACTTGGGAGAGGGATGCTGATGTACGAGCACAGTGGAAGGAACTGTTCAAATTTTCTTCTTCTATGCCACACTAGGGAAATTTGGGGATGAATTTTTTATGTGTGGGGGGATTTGTAAGAACCAAAACCTTCCGTTCATGTATGTTTTTTCAATTTATTTCATTTTTTGAGATAATAGGAATTTATGGATATTTTTTATGTATACGTTGTGTACTTGATGAGTACACATCTTGAACTTCATCCCATAGGAGGATCTGTGTTGGCCATGTAGTAACCGCACACACGACCGTGTGGGTGTAACATGGAGGCCGCCTAATGCTGAGTATGGAAACATAATGTACACACAATGTACTTCAAATGTAAATGCCATTTATTTTGTTTTTTATTCATTAAACGCACCGGAGGTCGCATCTGACGGACAAAACAACCTTTGTATAGGTTGCCTTCTTTTGAGAGAACCCATATGGCCGTGAAATCCCTTTGAGAACTCGAACCTCCATCTGACCTCCAATTTTAACACTGTTTATTGAGATTTAATAACATCTGCAGGTTCTAACATCGTCTTGAGCCTTGTTTTCCAATTCCTCTTCCATTACATTTTATCATGGGTTGAAAATTTTGGACTTTTTCTTACATCTACGACGTTCAATGGAGAATCAAGATTAGAGGTTCAAGTATATTGATCTCCTAACACTGAGGTAGGTGGTTTGTTCCTTTTCATTTGATTTTTTTGAGTATTTTGTGCAAATTCCACCAATACCCTTGAATGGGGTATTGCATGTTTACCGTTTTACCAATTTTTTTTTCCTGCCATGTTTGTAGGCCTGTGTAGAGGATATTTGAATATAAATTGGATTAATTTCATTTCATTGGATATGATTTTCCAAACTATTTTTTGTTTACGACCGTTTGGTCTTATTTTGCCTTTGACCGCCCTACCTGTTTTCGATGCCTATTGATGTAGGATGGAGAGTTTTAATCTGACTTGTATGATATGATGTAGACTGTATAACCAGGTAATTTAGTTGGGTTTACATTGGATACAATGCACTACTATTTTCATTGACATACACAGGGCCGTGATAAACCGATATTGTAGACTGTAGGGGGAATTGACCGGGTGAGCTTCCTCATAGAGTCTATAATGACATTTGTTTATAAGGGGGATTGACTGAGTGATCATCCTCAGAGAGCCTAGAACCACTTAGGTCTATAAGGTGAATCAACCGAGTGAACTTCCTCAGAGAGTCCTTGATTAATTTATACTCTATGGGGATTGACTGTGTGAGCTTCCTCTGAGTGTCTTTTTTTAATTGAACAACCTGGGCTATTGGGGAATTGACCAAGTGAGCTTTCTCAGAGAGTCCTAGACCTCGAGGCTATATAGGGAATTGAAATGTCAGTTTCCTATAGATTCTGTGACTACCTAATACTATGAGGGGAATGGATTGTCTGAGCTTCCTCAGAAATTCTTGCTTTACCTAGACTATATGGGGAATGGACAGTGTGAACTTCCTTAGAGTGTCTTTTTATACAGTTAACTATACGGGGATAGAATGTGAGCACTTCCTCAAAGAGTCTTATTATATTCAAATACAGAACCAGAGGGGTTAGACTGAGTGTTCTTCCCAGGGGGTTGTTTGTAATTTTTAGGTAGGGCCATAGGGGATGGCTGCGAGTACCTCCTAGAGGGTTACCTATTTGTGGTTTAGCTATTTGCTTCACTATTGTCGGATATTGGTATGTGGATTATTTACTACTTAGTACTGTCTTATTTACTGATTACTGTTTATTGATGATTTACCTTCCATATACTCATGAAATATTAGGCACCTATCATCAGTTGTTTTCCTACTAGGATTTAGTCTCACACCCTATTTGGGTCATGCTTTTGGTCCTAAACAGATTATATTGTGGTTGGTATAGATAAGTGAATGTGCCTTTCATCTTCAGGTACATGACTTGCTTTGGGGCTTGATAGCATGGGACCAAGCATGTGCCTGTGATGCTATGGATCTTTTTATCTTTTATTTTGTACATCGATTTGGTACTTTTTTTATTCCATCATTGTGACTAGTTTGGATGCTTTTCAAGAAATATGTATCATGCATCATTTATATATATGTGCTCTTGCTGTTTTATTATTCTAGTCTTCCACTATTTACTATTGTTGGATATTTAATGCTTCAGCTATTGTACATGTTGTTTACTCCCAATGTGTACTCCCACAATGAGGACATTGTTTCCCCACTATCACACCCAAGTCCCTCGCTGCTAGTCAGCAACATCTGGCATTCGAGGATATGCACTTGATGACATGTGACCAACCGGGTATGGGGCGCCGATGGGTGGCATTCTGAACCGGGACATTACATAATCCATGGAATGGTGAGATAGCATTTACAACACACCTTGTATAACACTCATGGGGAAATTTTATGTTTTATTAACACTATGTTTCCTAATCCATAATCATGGAGTTAATATTTATGTATTTTATTATTAATACAATAAAGATCCTAAAAGACCCATTTTTTAATGTTTTATTTCATAATTTATTTTACTATTAAGCCTTTAATGAATAGTTTACAAATTATTTATCTTGAGATTTATTTTTAATATTAAATATGTTTTCTTTCTTACTTTTGAGATTTATTGAAAATACTTATTTTAAAATTTGGTTGTTTTCAATTTTTCAAAACATTATTTTTATATCTTTACAAATATCATTAATAATGATAAATGAAGTATAAAATTATATCTCATATTTATTGTCTAAACACATATGTGAATTAGTTTACATAATATTAAAGGGGGATAATTTTTTATGATTGGATTAGATGTTTTTTGTCTTTTGCTGGATATTTTTTTGGTTCTAAAAAGACGGATAATTCTTTGTATCTATATAAAGTTAAATTAGTATTTTGTTAGGATGATTAATATTTTAAATATAAACCTTATTATCTTGTTATACTTCTTATATTATAATTTTTATTATGTGTTATTTATCATCATAATGCGGGAAATTTTTTGCTTCTCCTTTAAATTAGTATCATTTATTACAAACACTAGTTTTGGTGTTTAATGTTTTATTTTAAGTGGTTGATAGTTAAATTGGATGAAATAAATATTGAATACTGTATGCACTAATAAAAAAACATGAATAATCTTAATGGACATATATAATTATTGTATTGATGCATTTTTATCTCTTGAAGGCCTTTATTGAATTTTTAGTTGGAACTTTTAAAATCTCAATGCAACAATCAGCATCCTCTAGATAGAGGAATGTATAGTATCTTCCTCACGTAAAATATTCCCAACGTCTAACAAGTGGAGGAGAACTAGATAGCTATTACAAATGGGAAATAGTTGTAAATGGCGATGTTTCTAATAATCATTATTTTTGTAACATAACAACTATCATTTGAATTTTAGAGGAACTATGTCAAATATATTACTCCCACTTACATCTCGATAGAGGAAATCGATAATATAGTGGATGTAGGATAATATCATTGAGGCCACATAATATATTCGTCAAAATTACATAAAAGATTATAAAATTTCTTTATTACACCTACATAATTATAGAATATTAAAAAATACTTTAGAGGCAATAAATAACCCCATTCAAGGCCTTATTAACTCTCTTTTGCATCGATTCTACAACAACAACATGATATGATCTCTAAATATATCTCATGTTATATTCTATTATAAATCATCTCTTCTCCAATATATTGTATATGTCTACTAAGACATCATATAACATTCATCTTTTTTTATTCTATCCTACTATTTCCTCATATACGTTTTATAGAATAATGGATGTACTAAAACAAGATTTTTCCTATACAATCCCCCCTTCAACCTCTTTATTATTTTATTTGATATCAATACTATTGAAGTTATTGACATGGTATTTCATTATATAACTACTAAAAAATGGAATATTATCTTGGAGGTATCTATATTTACCCGCTAAATGATATAGTCGATTACCATTCTAGTTTCCTACAACAACATAAAAAGGAAATGAAGTTTTTATATCATTTCAACAATTAAATATAAGGAAAAAATGCATTAATACGTCATGAAATTGGTATGGAGAAAATAATGGATCTTATTGAGCTAATAAAAAACATCCAAAATAAATATATGTTTATTTTTAAAATATATTTTTTTATTCATTTATCCCTATCATTCATTTAATACATTGACACCCTGAATCTTTTTATATTCAAATTTTTCTTTATTTTATAATTACATTTTTATAAACATATATTATTATTATATCACTATACATTAAAATTTTATTCATTTATTCTAATAAAATTTTTTTCAATTAACTTTAATATTTGTGAAATACGTTTACAGTCTTTATGACTTTTACTGTTTTTCCTTTGATTTTTCATGAAAATTGACCCCGCTTCTGTGTTACCCTACACTTACCTACTGATATAGATTCATTGAATACAAATGGTTCTTATGATCAAATTGATTTAATAAAACATAAATGTTAATTAGTTATTTTTTGGGATTTCTAATTTAAATATGTATCTGATTCTAAGAACAAATACAAAGATTGGCTAGTGGAAAAGGGATTTCAATTAAATGAAGGTGATGATTTCCTGAAATGTTAACATGGTGTATTAAAAATTTATATATATAAATGGTGCTAAATATTTTATAAATTACATATATATAAAAAATTTACATAAATACAGA
Organism: Viscum album; assembly: GCA_963277665.1. Lineage (NCBI taxonomy): Eukaryota > Viridiplantae > Streptophyta > Magnoliopsida > Santalales > Viscaceae > Viscum > Viscum album. Next base: position 838,776,552 of record OY728138.1, read on the forward strand.
ATTTCATTATATAAATATTTAGGAATAAATTTACAGGAAACATTCTATAGGTTTTTTGGAATATGGGATCCTCAAGGTTGTATATAAATTGTTTAAAATTTGGTATGGATTTATGTCAGAACCACAAAATTAGAATCATAATTTTTAATAAATCATTTCATAAGAAGGCATTAGGTTGTATAATGGATATCACTATTTACATTCTATGAAATGGAATGACATTACATATATAATTTTATTTTATTTATCGATAATATATTTCTTGTTGTACTAGATGATATAATGATTATAAAATTAAATTATAATTTATCATAAATATTCAAAATAAAAAATAGTGGTCAATACTAGATGATGTTCAAGTGAGTATTAAGATGTATAAGAAATCTAGATCATTGATTTATTCCCAATATTTGAACATATATAATAACATTAAACGATATAAGATTACTACATTAAATCTAGAAATTTTCCTCTTACCATTAACATTTAACTATTAATATAAAAGAAACCTATAATGAAAGTGGAATTCTATAAAATGGAGGATGTGTCATTTTCATCTGCTATTTCATGTTTAATGTATGAAATGATTTTTACTCGACTAGATATGTTGTTTTTAGTTGGGGTTGTAATACAATTTATATCAAGCTGCATAAGGGAACATTTAGAATGTATAAAATGGATAATTTAGTGTTTGAATGAATATTTGTTAATTCATTTTTATTTATTAATTAAGAATCTTTATACGTCATTTTATAGGATTATTTCATAGGAGATTAATATGTCATGAAAAAGAAAATTATTTCTTTTTTACATATGGAGTAATGTTAATTAGATAGATATAATAAATGTTCATGACAATTACATTATGTAAAATTTATTATGAGTTTTTATTTTCAACTGAAGTAGATAAGGATTTGGTCTTTCATAGTAAAATATTTAAATAACTAAGAAGATGTCAAAAAGGATGGTTTTTATTCTATTATAATATTAGTGAAATTCAATCATATTAGAATATCGTTTTCCATGATTGGTCAATTACTATTGAACTAATATACCAATTAATGTTGGAAATTACTCATAAGACAGTATCGTTTCTTTAGATGATTTCTAGTAACCAAAATACTGTGTAAATTTTCATAAAATATTAGTTCGAGAAATTCTAAGGAATCATTGTGAACCAGTTTTAATCCCATGGATCCTTTTGGGTTATAAATTAGAATTGTAATATGAATTTTCTTTGTTAGAGGTAGGTTTAATAGTAGAATCATGGTTGGATCATGTTTTAAATTTTTGGATCCCCTCTTATGGAGAGGTTTTTTAGTGAGGAATAAGGACTGAAACATCATTTCGCAGACTAAGTGGAAGACATGGAAATGTTCAGTGAGGGTTACCTATTGGGGTATATCACTATTTGAAAGGAAGTTCACTATAATATAACTCTTGATATGTTATAGGGTGAAATACATAGGCCTATGGAATGGAAACTTTGGTCATGAATGGTTCTTAGTAATCCCATTTTTTCATGGTTGTGTGGAACTAGAAATTTTGTTATTTCGGGTGGAATACAAAAGTGTGGGAAAATAGGTAGCATTTAAATTATAGTACCTATTTTTAATCAATTTTTAAAGGATTAGATGCTATTTAAAAAATAAAGGTCAGTGGCTCAGTTTGGGGGATGAATGTTTTCCCCACGCTAGGAATGATGCCTTAAGATATTTCCTATTATAAAAAGACAATGTATAAGATATCCCTCTAATCATGCCAAAATGGCCCAAATGCCTTCATTTTTGTTGATTTTTTATAAAACCCATTTCAAGGGATTAGGGATAACCCTTACAAGGCTCGTAGGCTCAACAATTACAAGTCCCGTAGGCTTAGGATTTTCCTTGACCCAAAGGTCTTACAGAATTCAACTAGACTATCTACAAGGAACTGCCCCTCCCCAGTGTTTATGTCATGATAGTAGCTCTCCACCTTTCCAAGGCTGTTATGCAACGAATTTTGTGCAAGCACATGATGGTACCGATGGCATACACATACCCTCTCATTCTGTTAATCCATTTGGCTATGACCTAGAGAGTGCACATGCTCTGAATCCTCTTTTTTTGGCTACTCCTTTTTTGTAGTATGTCTAGGGAAACTGCATGTGGCCCAAAGGCCTTGAGGATTTCCAAGGGCATTAATGGTGGCCCGAAAGCCCTACTGACCCAAATTCCTGGGTATCCCGAAATCCTAACGGACTCCAAGCCCAAAACAGTGGCCCACGGTGAATTGTTCCAGCTGATACAGTAGCGAACAATACCTACTTCATTAACTACTACATTGCCTACTACAGTACCCGCATAGTGTACAATTATGATATAGTACCTTGTCACAGGTTTGGGTTACCACATACATATTGTCATTTTAATGGAAATCATCCTCTTTCAATATTTTATTTCTAAGGGTCTTCGTCCCCTCTACTCTTCCTCAACATGAACGGTCAAATGAGGATATTTCCTCCTCTAATATGTTCTTTCCCATAGGATATGGTTGTATTGTAATATTATTTCAGCATATTATTTATGTGTGTCTTCATATATTGATTCTTTTCTTGGTTCTAATTTTTTCTTTATTATGGTTCATCTACTAAATGTATTCATATAATATTCCACATGATCATTGTAGAATCATCATGATATGATGGTGATTTTATGTGTGATGGATAGTGGATGATGCAAGCTAGTATTTTTATATTTACACACACATTTTATTGGTGGTATTCCACCATATGAATTATTATATTATGGGTTTTAGAATTTGGATAAATCTAGTCATTCAATTGGGTAATTAAATTGGTAATTTTGTGATGATTAGGTTTTTGGGTCTTCTAGGAGTGATTTATAGCCTATTTCCCAGGGGTTTAAAGATATTATAACCCCCAATGAGTTTGTTGGAGTTATAACTAATGGAATTAAATTGATTTGTTAATTAAAAACATTTAAATGTGGTTTAAATAATTTATTATAATCATAATTGAAATAATAATTTATTTTTACTATTAGAGTTAGGGCCTCAAGTGTGTGGGTGATGGCCAATTGATCCTAGACATGTCTCAATTATAATCGAATACCATGCTAGAAAAGTGGAATTAGATTCAAATTGAAATTGGTGGTCCATGTTACATACAACTACAATATTTTTATTTTTTTAGGAATGGGGAAATTGTTCATACCACTGAATGAAATAAACCATTTTGTTTAAAATGAATTTTTATTAAATACCCCATATATATTTAAAATTGGGTGTGGGACCATAATTGACCCTTGGGAACTAGCTCGATTTCCTCAGTCAACAATTGGAGAGGGCTTGATTATAATTTTTTGTTCGGACCCACTTAGACCCCAAGGGGTGTTAGATCAATTATGTTATAATAATTTATATTCTATATAATAATATCACTTACAAAACTATTTGAATAGGCGGGTATTGGAATTAGGAAGATGGAAAAGGGGTGTTTTCAAGTGGGAACCATGATATTATTTATACTCTATTTTCGAATGGTATTTTCCAGGGCGAGTATTCCCTAAGTACATTGTTCTTTAGTTGGGTGGTTAGATTGACTGAGGATGATTTTAGTACTGAGAGGGGATCAATCAGTATCTCTATGGAGGTCATTTTGAGACCCGAAATGGAGGACAGTGAGGCCATGATGAGCCATTATTTAGGTTTTAGTATATTATAACCTCTAATTAATATGTTTATATCTAAAATAAGATGTGTCTATTACAGTAGACTTATTAGGATCCTAGACTATTATGTGACCTAGGAGACCCCAGTGGGTGCCATGGTGATATTCTGAATCATGAGATGTTTTCAAAAGAAAATATTCAGTGATAATTATAGGTTTAACAAATAACCCTAATTGATGATGAAACATGAGGTGGTCATGGTGGAATTCACTAACCACCATTATGTTTTGAGATAGATGGCATTACATGGACATTCTCCATGTATCCAATCATTGTGAAAGTTATTATTTTATGCCAGGTATGTGCTATTGAGATTTAGATATTGATCAAACTATGGTATGTACTTTTGCGGGCATGACGCATGGATTCGTTATGTACAAGTTTGTATTTCATTTGAAAAGGTCCTTTGAATCAATGATAGGGGGTTTGACCATACTATCTAGCCTATTGTCTTGACTTGTAATGAATTTAACAAGATACATAGATTTATTTGTGTTACTAATTTAAAATTAATTTTATTTAATCCTTGGAATTGAATACATGGAATGTGATCCTCTCAGGTTTCCTACCAGAATGATTTGTATTTCTTAGGACTTGCTCTTTTGAATTGGCTATTGTAAAAGATATGACTCGATTTCCAAATCATTTATCCTAGGAATCATATTTTGCTGTTATATGGGTTGAAACAATTATCCCATGTCCATTGAGACACTCCATCACCAGATAAAGCATGTTGTAGTCTATATTTTCTATCATGTTAGAACCCAGGATTCAATAGACGTAATTTATTTACATTTCTACACCATTTATGTATTCAATTATTTTGATCACATCACATGTACATACATCACATTTATGGGTTATTTAAAGGAAAACATTTGTGGTTCCTTATTGATTTCTACTCCAACACAACTTTGGAGAACTTTTCCCTTTGTAACATGAACATGTAGGATGAATATAGGTAAAATGGAAATAGGAATGAGAATTAACCTTAAAATATTAATGGGAAATAATTAAATTTTAAAAAATTGTAAATTTTTTAAAAATTGAAGCATTTAGAATATAAAAAAGAATGAAATTATTGACAGTGAAATGATATTATTAAATATAATAATAAAAGTGTCAGAATAAAAAAAAAGAACGATTTAATTAAGCGATTAAAATAATTAATATTATGCATTAAATTATGTATTAATAAAATCAACAAAATATTAGATGAAAGTGATAATTAAATAGAAATTAAAAACATAAATAATACAACATATTTGGTATGGAAGTTCATAAATAGTACTCAATGGAACCCCTATGTCTCCAACCTAAGTAACTTGAGAATTTTATGTATTACTACCTAGGATTTAATGTTGACTAATATTGAAAAACTATCCCCTAATTTTTTAGTTGTATAAATTTACCATATATAATAAACATTATATTTTAAAAAATCATGAATCATCAATAAGAAATATTTCCATGACATTTAAATGGAAATAATAAGAAAACCAATGTTCATAGAATTAATGGTATTGAGCACCAACATTTGTAGGAAAATTGGTGGATTTCTACGAACTAGTCAATTTTTAGAAGATTCTCAATTATCCTAAATAATATGAATAACACTAGGAAAGATTGAATCTAATATTTTGAGTGATAATATATTACATTTTTTTATATATTTCCAATGGATATAAGAATAAATATAAATGAGATAACTTTGATAGTTATTTGGATATCAATTCAGAATAATTTTGGAGAACTATTATAAATGTATGTTTCCAATTCCACCAAGTTCACTATTTATAGGCTCTAATTCCTTCATTAATTTAATGGAATCGATCATGATTTTTTAATAGGAATATGTCTATGTTTGATATATGTCGGCCATAATTTGATCAATACATCTTGATCCCTATAAATAAAATAAAATCCATATAGCTAATAAAATAATTAGTCTATTTAAATTCAAAATCTTAATAAAAATATTACAGAATTTTCAAGGTGAGTGAGAGATAAATAAAGATTGATTATTGATAAATTTATTTTTTGAGTTTAAATCCATTATAACTATTAAAACTAATTTAAAAAAACTTATTCAAATAGTTTATAACATTTTAAAAATATTAGGTCAAATATATCTCTTTAAATATCATAATGTTTAAAACTAAAATGTACTATAATTTCAATTACAAAATATCTATCCAAATTTATACAAGAAATTAAACCAATAATATAAAATATTATATTAACGAATGTAAAAAAAGTTATAAGAACTTCAATTAAATAAAAAAAATTAAAAAACATTAAAATCTATGAAATAAACTCAAAATAATAAAATCAATATATTTGTGTTCCATCATATAAATATATATTTCAATACGGAACTTAATTTATCATCAAATTTATTTTTATAGAAAACTATAAAATACATTTAATTGTATTTATATCATTAATATGAATATTAATAATAAATAAAATAATTAATCACATGAAAAAATGCATAAAAATAAAATTCATTGAAAATCATGAAATAGATAAATCTAGGGAAGATCAAAATTGTATACCTATATAAGGGTCATTTAAAGGAAAGTGTATGGGTAAAAAATAATTAGTTTTACAGTCATAATTAAAACCTTTAAAATATATTGGTTATGTATATTTAATTTGTAGTCACATAATAGACATATACATTTTATAAAGCTCACATAATAGTAAGGAGATACACTATGTAAATGTAATGAATCATGAAGTTTAATGGTAACAATAAATTTGTATAAATTGTAATATGGTAAAAATTAACATTTTTAATGGTAAAATTAAATAAAATGTACTGCATAAAGGTAATCCAAAATTTAATTTCTTTTTATAAGGATATAATCAATGTCATGTAATGTTACAAACAATGTTACTTAATGAAAGAACCACATCCTATAATGCACAAGGTTATAAAGAATACTAATATAAAGATATAAATTTATTTATTAAACAATCATAATGGTAATAGAAAATTGAAAAATGATATTTGTATTTAATAAAATACATAAAAAATAATTTTTCATAAATTTTACAAAAAAATAATCCTACGAATAATAATAATAAATGATTAATATTAAAATAAAATACTAAATCAACAAATTAATTATTATTACTATGTAAAATAATATTTTTAATTATCAAAATAATTAATAAATAAATTTTCATAATGGTCTACCCAATCACCCACCCATCATGATAACTACCAAATAAAATATCAATTCAAACACCCCCACTGTTTTGAAACTGATCAAAAATAATAAAATCTTGAAAACAAATCTTCTCTCAATTATTAATCAAATAAGGAATGTTTATTCAATTACGAATACATTTTCTACCACTAAAAATTAAATATATAATATAAATATATAGATCCCAATAAATTAATAACACTAAATGAAATTAATGTATTCATTAAAAAAATAATATTATTTTCATAAAATTATAAAATACATGAAACAAATATAAAAACAAATATTATTTGATACAATGTCGAAGATGTTAAAATAATACATTGAAATTTTTTTCTCTTAAAAATAAAATGCCCCTTTAAAAATCATTTTAGTATTACCAAATTTTCCCCCTAAAATAATGCATCTGAATATTTTAAAGGGATCATATCCATTAATATAAAAAAATAAATTAATCAATCACATTAAATATATATTTTCAAATTTTTTTTCAATTTTTATAAGGGATACTTAATATTATATTAATAACCCATTAAAATTTCATCAAGAGTGTCAGAAAGGGTATTCAGTGAAGTCTACTCAATATTCCAAGGGTGGATAAATGTTTAACAATCCCGATAAACACTTTTTAGGATTAATCCCTTCGAGAATCTATTCTAAAACTACATCCACTTGTTTTTTTTCTATATAGGAATATTTTTTTGTAAAGCATATAACTCACATCACTTTTTCAAAATTATGAAAATTTTGTAAATTATTTTTATAAATGAAATATATCTCAAGCCTGCCATTATATTAACATAATTTTAAAAAAAAATCAAATATAAAATAAAACTAAAATTGGAAAAATATAAGAAAATAAATTTTAAAAATAGATTTTATTTTCCATAACACCGTAAATAATATAATAATTATAGAGAGAGTGTAAATATAAGATGAAAAAAATAGAAATTTTTTTAAAAATGAAATATTTAAAAATAGTTGATATATAAAAATATATCCACTCCTCATTTTAGAAATAATGTAAATAAAAGGGAATTGATTTTGAATATAGATTCAATAGTGAATGAAAAATAAATAGAATAAAGAAACTTATTCCTATGATGATAATGTTTATTGTTCATATCTTTGTTTGGAAATTAAGAGCTATAATCTCATTCACATTCAGTATAAACATTATCCTTAATGTTTAAAAGAGTAGATAAATCACTTCAAGTGGTTAAAACAACATTTTTTTTAAATAAACCACAAGATAAATCATTGTGTTCGTGAGGAAAATTCCTATATGATGTCATTTGAAATATCTATTTGGTTCCCTTGGTGGTTTGGAAATATCATTATAATATGATTTGTGCATTGTAGAAGTTTTATGTCTACAAATGATGAAAAGTAAATATTTTAGGACCCAAAATTACATATATTTTTTATATATAATTGAATAAATATTAATCGATTTATACATTCCTTATCTTTAGTTTTTCATTTAAAATCATCTATAAGATGAACATAGTTACAAAAATTTTAATAAATTTTATTTTGAGAAATAGGTTTTCGAATAAATTGATTTTTAATGTAGTTTCATTATATTTTTAAAATCCAGAACCGTGATTATTTTTTTAAGAGTTAGAAACCATGATCCTTATTAACACTAAATATTTAATATAACTCTATATTTATACTTTTATAATCTTCTAAACATTTATCTTGTATTTTAAATTTTTTTATGGTCCAATATTACTTGATGTGGCCATTATTTTTGGAAATGAATCATGCAATCAAAAGAACATCATTTTGATATATAATTTTATATTGATGGCAGTATTACTTAATTTTCATCTTGTTTAATTTTGTTAATATTATCTTCAATAATTCCATTTAAAATTAAATATCATACTCACATTAATAAGAATCATAATTATATTCTTTAATGGAAATTGTTTTCTGGTTTCCTATACCTCATTCACCACATTTAAACTTCTTTATTCATGTTTATCTAATTTATCAGAAAAGACCCTCTTTGTTCCTTAATATCTGTACTTTCATCATATTTGTCTTCTTATATTGTGGTGAATTTTGGAACCCAACCACTTTATAAAACATATATAATTTTTTGACCAATGTTTCTTTAGAAAGTGATTCATTATGGGATTTTTAATCATCCAAATTATATATATATCTAATAAAAATAACAATGATCGGGTCTTTGGGATACATAGAGAATCTTTTTAATCCTTTTATAAACATTTTTAATTTGTAATCACATACATTTTCAGTGTAATCAAGAGTTACTTCTTAAATTTCTCAAATTTCATGGGCTAGTTTTCCAATCGAAATATGATAAAATTCATCTTAATCTTGTATAAAATTTTAGAATTCATTATATTATAATCTATTTCATTATTATGAATATAATTTATAATCAATTTATTTTATTCTTCATTTATAGTTGAATTTCAATAAAAAATAACATTAAAAATAGGATATAAAATATATCTATGAAAAGTAGTCATGTGATTTTTTCTGTAACCATAATTACCTACATAAAAATTGCAGAATGGGCCATATGTTTTCTTTCAGTGACACTATGGGTGTCTGAAAAAAAAATTTAAAAAAATATTATTATTTGAATATTAGGTTATAGATTTTGAAAAAAAAACATATGCATAATTTGGAAAAAATAATTTATTTAAATAAAAAATTACATTAATAAAAAATATATTTCTGTGATAGGTGAAGTAGAAAATGGTGTTAATTTCCTTGTAATAGTTTAAGTGAAATCAATACAAATTTAAAAAAATTATTTATAAAATAATGATGAAATTATTTTTTTAATATAATAAAATAATAAATGTAATGAAAACTCAATGATATAATTAAATATAATAATAATTGTGTAACATCCAAATGAAGAGTGTATTTATTAATAGATTCAATTAAAAATGATTAAGCATTATTTTATGGAATAATAATTTTCATAATAGGATTACTTAACGTGATAAATAATTGAAAATGAATAAATTTAATGACACAAGATATATTTCATGAATGTTTAAAAATTTTACTCAATGGTACCAATATTTATCCCACCTTAATAACATTGTTATATTATGTATTAATAGAGTCACTTTTATGGAAGCCAAGATACAAATAAAATACATTGTTTTTAGGAATTACCATGAACCCAGATACAATATATACGTGTTATTTAACAAATAATACAGAATCCTAAATAATAAATATTTCCATTCCTTTTTAAAATAAATTGAATTCAAACAAATGTGTCTCACTTTAATAGAATTTTGCCCAAAAAATTAAAAAGTGTAATATGAGTGGATTTCTATAAATTATTCACTTTTTAATAAATCTCAATTATCTAATTGAATTAGAATAGTAGTAGTATAGAATGATAATTAAAATTTTAGTGATAATATATAACATTTTTTATACATTGTGGAATGGATTAAAGGATATATGTAAATAGTTCACTTTTAGATAAAATAAGTGATCAATTCACATTGGATTTGTAGAATGAGTTTCAAGGTATGTTTTCATGCTTAAAAAGGTATCTATTTATCTATTCCAAATCCTTCAGTAATTTTATGGAATCCATATATAATTTTAGAGATGAATACATCCATGTTCAATGTATTTTGACTAACATTTTTTCAAGCATGCTAGTTACATTTAAATATATTTATTTAAATTCATCCGAGGAAATAATTATAAAAAAAAAGAATCAAATATTAATTATAGTATTCCTTATTTATCACGGAGGTAGAGAGAGATAGTGAAATATTATCTATAATTCTAATTTTTGAATTTAAATCTATTTTGAACAATTCAAAAAAATTTACAATCAATCATGAAAATAGTTTAGAACATTTCCAAAATAATATGACAAATATATGTGATAAAAGAACATACAATTTCAAACTGAAATTGATAAAAAAAGTATTTTCAAATTTTTGTTTATATTTATACATGTCATAAAATTAATCATAAATGATAGTGCATTAAAAATTATAAATTGTTTTAAAACATCATTTATATCAAAAATAAATATAGATCCAATAAAATCAATAAAATCAACTAAAAATAATATATTCATAACATATGATTTTCATGTTGTAAATATGTGTGTGAATAATGAAAATAAATAATATATTTAATAACGTGTTTAAGAGAAAATAATTCCACATAAAATATTTTATATATCATGAATAATAATTTATAAAATCATTTAAATAATTTCAACACATAAAACATATAGAAAATGAAAATACATTAAATATTTTTATAACAAGGTAATATAGAGAAAATCATAATTTTATACCAACGTAAAGGGTAGTTAAATTGATGTGTAAGTGTAAAACATAATTTTTATATCCTATATAAATGTGGTTTTTAATATATATATATATATATATGATATAAGGGTAAGTTGTAATTTCGTCAATGTAAGCGACATTTAATAATGCGTATGTATCAGTTAGAAAGTACATTATTTAAAGGTAAATAAGCACATTGTTTAACTTTAAAAGAAATTTATATAAATTGTTTAAGGGTAAAAATGAAATTACAAAATGATAAAACAAAATACCATGTCTTGAGTAAAGATATAAATAAATCTAAACTTCCTATTTAACGGTATAAAGAATATTGGTTAAGGGAAAAAACAATATTGTATAAAGGTAGAATGTTATACAATAATGCTCACATTAATCTAGAACGAAGACTTATGTAGAATTAAAAATATATTTAAAATGCATGCTTCATGCTAAAGATAAATTAAAACATGATATATAGAAGTAAATAAAATACATATAAAATCAATTTTCAATGTTGTTTAATCTAAAATAATAAAATTATTAATAGTAATATTAAATGATGGATAATTAAATAAAAATTAAATTAAAAAATATATATTTAACAAGATAAGAATATAATTTTAATTATAAAAATATATAACCAATATACTGATTCAAGGATACACTCTAATTGGGAATACTTTATTATTTTATAGTTCTAGTGGGTCGAAGGCCTCAGGTTGAGTAAACATTATAGCTTGGATTATATTGGAGAATGTAATTTAGGAATATACAAGTGATGTAGTAGATCCTCCTATATTTATTTATTTATTTATTTATTTGACGTATTTAGTGTGTGATCAGTATTTTATATTGGGAATACCCTAAGTTTTTATAAATACATTCTTCCACATACATTTTAATTTGTTCCTTTTATTATTATGTGTACCTTAATTTCTTGTTCCTAAATTTTAGAAGTTGTTTTGTTATTTATAATTTCTTAACACAATCTAAAATGAGGGTACATTCTCTTCATGGTAATACCTCATGTCCCCACTACTAGTTAGTAGCCTCTAGAGTATGGGAAGGCATGCCTGAGGTCCCCATAGTTACTCTGTCTATTTGGGAACCACATTTTGGCTACAGCTTGACAAAGTAGGTTATAAAGCTATATAAAAAATTATTATATTTATATGAATATATTTATTCAGGTTTTATCTATTTTCTCTATTTCAGGATATAGTCTAATAGTATTAGCGATGTGTTAGTGTTTTTTATATTATATTGGTTCTTCACGAACACCTTTTTTTAGTTGGTGATCCATGTTACTAGGGGAATGGGATTGATGTTCTTGGTTTTCAATTTTATGATAGTATGATTTTTCCTGACATGGTTAACATTTATTTTTTAGATGTATGATATATGTGGTTTTTTTATTCCCATTATCAAGTGGCTATTTGCATTCATTATAAATGGCATGTGGGATTCACATGGAATATACTTGAGTATTTATGATGGATATCACCAATGATTATGTATATATTTGTTAATGTAAAAACATTATATGGTGATTTCCCATAAAAATACATGGTGGGATTATAAATAACTGGAATAGGTATATTTTATTTTGTTAAAAGGTCTTTTGGATAAGGAATATGGATTCTTTTGGATGATTAAATTATAGTTCCCCATTACATGGGATGTATAGTGACCCTAGTAGTTCAGTATAAGAATATAGTTCATTATTAGTGTATCCTTAGTGATATTTCATATTATTAATTATAAAATATAAATAAATAAGTTTTTGTATTTAATGTTTCAAAAATATCACTTATGGTGTTTTTACACATACCATCTTCGATGAACTCTACACTACTGAAAAATTTGATTATGGTAACATGACAAGGATATTCTAGGACAATAAAAATATATGTACATATATAAAAACAAATGATAATGTTACCATCATTGGGTGTAATTCTATATATAGTGGCTCAATGGTGATCACCCTAATATTTTGATCCATAAGGGAGTATCCCCACATGTTGAATCATAGTGAGAATCACTTCCCTTGAATATTTATTACATGGACTGTGATTTCTAATGTTTGTGGATACTATGACCCTATAGTGGGTGTTTTGTAACATTTCTTTTTCATGTGAAATTTGGTAAGGGAATAAAGAGTTTTTCTATTGATTTCTGACAAGCATAATATATGACCATTGGGTTATGTGCTAGAGTCTAGTGATCTTTGAGATGTGATATGAAAGGGTAACATGAGTATGGGGTTTTTATGTTTTTGTGAGGGATTTAGACATGGGAATCATTGGTAAATACTTTAGAACTGATATAAATGAAATGGAGGTACTTACGGGTAAATGTTATACATATAGAGATACATTGTAATTTTTTTATAAAAATAATTTATGGGAATTAAGGTATAAATATCATTTTTTAATTCATAATTAGTATGATTCTTGTCCCTCTTGAGTTTGGATTTTTTGGGGATTTCTATTGGAATTTTCAGATATTACAAGTTCATTTGATTGGGTTGCAGATCAGGAGATAGAACATTACATAGGTAAAATGTCTAATTTTTTAGAGGACCATCTTGGTTACATCTAGATAGGTTTAATTGTCATAAATGTGAACATGGACAATAAATTAGGCTTATCTACCAATGATCAATAAAAAAGACTCATGGGATCATCAGTGAAAAATTATGATTGGGATATTTTGAATATAATCCATTTTGAATGAAATTAATTGAGATAGATCCATGAGAAATCACGTGTAGACTAAAGACTAGAGATATTGTTTTAATTATTTCATGATGGGATGCATGGGGTTTTATTAAAATAGATAATTCCACCTATTTGGTGTGAGGTGACATTTAAAATAAATAAATGGTTTTTACACAATAACTGAGATAGTTGTTCACAATGATAAAATGTTTTTATATAACGAGGAGTGATACATATTGGATAAATGAACCTATTTAGGTATATCATGATGATTGATATATGAAAGTTCATGTGGTTGGTAGAACTCCAATAATCATTATAGTGTGGGACCCAAATTTGAGAGAATTTTAATGGATACTGATGTTGATATTTCTGAGATATTGGAACTGGAGGTAATTGATATTTTATTCGGGACATGATTATGTTACATACATTAAAATATATTCTTAAATTGAGGTAATGGATATTTCACGGGTCATGTAGAAATCACCACATGTGGTATGGTCATGGATGTTTGCGACCTAACATTAGTGATTGAGTTTTATATTATAATTCTGTGGGTAAGTAAATCTATTTTTTTTCGGTTCCATGGTAAAAAATTACTTTAGTATATAGATACAATAATATATGAAAGATATGCACTAGAAATGTGCTCGATATGATCTTGACGTCACTCACAGTTTAGTGGGATCAGATGTGTTCTGATTCTTGTTAGAGGGAATGGAAGTAGTTATAATTTGTTGATAGTTAAACAATCAAATTAATCGAAAAGTTCAACTCATACATTAGATTGGTTTCATAGATGATCTCGAAATTCCTTTATAAATTTAAGAATTGGTATTCTGTTTTTTATGAACTATTAGTGGGTGAAGGCATGTATTTTTCAAAAAAGGTCACCCAGATAATGATCGACTAGTTGTTTTTAATTTAATTAGATGTCGTGGAGTATAAACTACCTATGTTTTGATAATTCTTGTCTCATGAATGGTATTTGATGATAAGTCAGGGTTTTGAAGGAATATTCAATATAATTGAGCTTTCTCATTAGTATTGAAAAAATATTAAATTAATTGTCCATTTAGTGAATATGAGTGGTATCCTGGGCAAACAAATGTATTTAGTGATGATTAGAAGAAGTTAGATGGAATTTTTACAAATCATGGAATTGGACCATGGTAAAATTGTTCATCAGAGGATGATTTATATTTTTGATTGAATAGTTTCTCTAAAATTTTTCAGTATGAGTAGAGTCATAAGTTGGGGGCACCATAACCCCAATGATTAATTGATTGAAGTTTTTGTGTTTTTTAGGATCTATGAGTGTGGTTTATGGTCATATTACAATTATGGTGATGTTGATAAGGGTTTCATGGTGTTTCAAAAGTAGTGTGTCTCATGTTTGGAGTTTCATATTGGAATATTCATAGTAATTTTTGATTAACATATGACAATTTGGTAATTATATGATGATAAATATTTGTCTATTTTAGTTTTTGGAGGACCGATGAGGATTCATATGGATGAGATGTGATTTGGAGGAAGGGTTGTAAATCCCTATGTACTTTTTGGGATGTAAATTCGATATTAAAATCGAATTATTAATTTCAGATTTATTTCATGATTGATAACCAGGGTTGGGTTATGATTCCATGTGTTGTAATCCCCTTAGAGATATTTTTTTGGTTGAGGAATTGACCTTAATGTATGAATTTAGTGTTTGAGTGAAAATTTCAGATATAATCGATCATAGAGATGGATTTGGGGTTTTCTCTATCAAAACTATAGAGTACATTAATGTAGGCATACTTGTAGTTGAAGGTTAAATGGATTTTCCTCGTCTGTAGATCCCAATGCTAGGAATAGTGAACGGTAAACCATGTGCACTGTAGTACACAGTAACTAGGTATTTGGTAAGTCATGATGGTGTCATGATGTGTACGTAGATAGGGACCAGTTATGTCGTAACATCATCTATTTGGGAGTATCAGTAGGGAGGTGAGGTGATTCAAAATGGTGTGTTTTTTATCTCAATGAAGTAGAGGTTGTTAATCCATGATGTTCATGGTTAAATGTGGTTTTCTCTATAATATATGGTGAGAATATGTGGAGAACTAGTACCCATGGGTCTTGGATTATTGGTAACTAAGTGGGAAAAGATTGTATACACCATATCATATCGCAAGTTATGGTTCCCCTTCTACAGTGACCTAGTCTTAACAGACATAGATATTACATAGTTTTAAATGATCACACATCAAATTATAAAAATAAATAAATGAGGACTGTAATAATTAGTGTCTTTGGAATCATAGAATACAATATCATCTAACTTGGTGAATGATCTCTAAAGTCTCATATAATGTTATTCCCCTTCATTACTCCTACATAAAAAATTTCTTCATAAATTAGTAAAGGAAACATAACAAAGTGTGATATAATATTCTCATTAAGGGTAAAAAAAGGAGGTATACAAGAATAAAAATAAGGAGAACATGATCATAACATTTTAGGATTATAACATGCCCATCAAATATCATAATCAAGAGTCATAGAAAAGAAATAGCTAGTTCAGAAGTCACAAATTATAAGATTTTAAAGAACATTGAAAATTTGAGTATATCATAGGGAAAATACATATATTTTGGTCATACACATAAGATTATAAGATTTTTGACATGTATAATTATAAATTGTTTCACTCATTTAGTTGAGGACATGAAATCAGAGCCTCGCATAAACTTATGGAAAATAAAAAAATCCACATATAAAACTATGAACATATAATTAGATTAACAAATAAAATAAAATTATTCAACATTCACTACAAATTATATAATTATAGTGGATCAGGACACACATGATTCTCATTGTGGGTCATGACACAATTATTTTAAATTGTGGATCTGGAAACACTGGTTTCATATTATAGATCAGGGCACCCCTGATTACAATTTTGGATTCAGACGTAGTTGATTCCCTTGTGGATCATGTCCATTGACTTGACTCCCATCTTTATCTCAATATATATAAATCATTTACTAATACATTTTATTGTGATATAGGACCTAACTATCAAACAAGGAAATCATAAATATTGGTTAAAAAATATAATGAAACATTAATCATATCAGAACCAATAAAAATATATGGGTTTCATAAATAACATATCATAACCCCTTTAATAAAATGCATATCATAAACATTACATAATATAATAACCAATTAAAATTAAATTATTTTCATAATCAGTTAATCACAAAATAACTCAATGAAATGAAGTCATTTTTATAAGAATTTCATCATGGTATACCCCAGGAATGTGAAAATGGATTCATAAATAACGTGTCCATTTAAACATAAGAAATTTAATGAAATAATAATATCGGTGTCCTTGGATCAAATATCTATTAAATAATAAACTATATCAAATAATTTCCACTCAAATGTATTTTAATATTGAAAGATAACTTGGAGAATTTATTATGTAAAATGACTATTCATTGAAAATCATTTTATAAATCATCTTTTGAATCCATTTAATTAAAAACCGTATTGAATACATAAGATTGTATTATTTAAAAATAATTTAAAACATTTTTTGGGGAAAATATCATTTCTATTTTGAAAAATTATGATTTACATAAAAATTATTTTTAGAATCATTTTTTTAAAATAACCATGAAAACATATAAATGAATCTTGAAAACATTTACTTCAAAAAAATTCTAAAAACTATAAAGAAATCTTGAATACATTCTGAAAAAGTTTTTATTTAGAAATATATTATTAAAATTATAAATAACTATTCGAAAATAGTTTAAAACCATTTTATTTAAAAATAGTTATCAAACCATATAATTAAATCCTACAATCGTTTTAAAAACCTTGTAATTTTGAAATACATCGAAAACATATAAATAAAACCGGAAAATATTTAAAAAAAATATTCTTTCAAAAACAATTTAAAAAATAATTCTTTAATGAATATTAACAAATTTAATATACAATTATAAACATGAAAAGAAATCATCGAATAAATGATTGTTATAACCTTCTGTAAATATATTCATGATAAACATTCATTTTGATCCATATAATGTTTAGAAAAGTGCCTTGATCTGAAAATAATAATAATATGCCTTTTAAAATAATTTTTAAACAGGAAAGCATATGTAAAAATATAATTTAATGATTATACCAGAATATAAATAATTTGAAGAGATTTTTTGAAAACATGGTTTCAGAAGAACATATAATTCCAACCATAAAGAGAAATAAATTATAATATTCATAAAAGAATTTTTATAAATATATTAACTACCAATAAGTTGGAAAATAGAACCATTACATGAATATACAATGAATAGTTATAGTATAATAATTCTCATGGGAATTATATATTTATTTATCAAAATATTTCTTCAATGGAATCATCATCACAAAAAAGCCCGCTAAATGATGAAATTGTAGAAATAAAGTCTTATAACCATGGTATCATTGAATCAAAATACACATGAAATAATAAAATTACATCTACCATAAAATATTATGAAAAAATAGTATTCGTGATAAAACGTTCAAATGTATTTATGTACACCATGTATGTAAATATAGGTGATAAAATAACATGTGTCTCAAAGAAGTAAAATTGAGAAAAAAGTATATAACCGATTTGTTATATTATATACCAAAAAACCTCTGAAGGAGATATCATAAAATTTATATTTAAATAGCAATATATTTATGTATAATAATATTATAATTCATTCATGATTTTTATATACACGATAGAAAAAAATGAGTGGTAAATAAGTAATAAATCATGAAGAAATAAAAGTGAGACTTGATATCACCCTACTTCTTGAGTAACTTTTGAATCATGAGATCTGAGAAATAATAACGTATATTGAATATTTTATTATCATTAAATAAATAAAAATAATGATATATAATTTCATAGGTTAGTATATATATTAAAAATCAATAATAAGTGGTGAATATAGAATATATCTCAATGAAATAAAAGTTACAAGAGAATGCCCTTACTTTAAGTCTTGTCTTTCCTTATACTTGTTCAAACCTCAAATATAATAAATATAATTGTATTATAAATATAAAGTAAAACTATATTATAATATATAATACCATATATTATTTTATTATGACATTTTATTACCTATTTACTAACAATTCCATGGTAATGTTATGCTTTGGGTTTTAACTTCATTGTTTTTTACATGTGTTTTTATTTGTTATATTTTTTCCCTCTTACTTATATCATTATATCATAAAATAAAAACAATATAAATTATATAAATATCATATATATTCAATATAAATGTATTTTTAAAAATATAAATATATATATATATGTAATGAAATGCACCGTTCAAGGAGATGGTAGGTCATACCTATCCATGAGCATCGTTTCTATTTTTAGTTATAATGAATGAATGATAATAATAGAAATATACATGATTTTGTGTGTGTGTATCTATATATAATCATTATATTATAATAACTATTTCATATATATCAAAAAAAATTACTATAACAATCTTCATTACATTCCATGAAAAGTATGAGTGAATTACATCAATTAATGGTGGTGGTAGTCCACATATCCTCAAACAAAGTTATTGTATTGTAAAAACATGGAATGCATGAATTTCTATATTTTATAATTATTAATGAATAAAAAATCTTAAAAACATATATATATATATATCATGTAAATAATTATTTTCATCATTATTCATATCCATGAAAGGATTTATTGAATAAATATAAAATATCCTTTCATGAGACAGTAGTTAGTGAAAGACATAGATGATGATTGTGTATCCTATTTTATATATGTGTGTGTAGATGAAGTTTCAATCCTAAAAATAAAATCATATATGTGTATTTATTATATGTATGTAATTATATAATAATGTAATAGAAATAATTTATGTGCTGGTGAAAATAAAATCATTTAGAAGTATATAACCTCTCCATTGAGTAATTCCATTTAATGTACACCAATGGACAATATTGATATTATCAATGCAAAAAAAATAGGATTATAATATTATATGATGAAAATTTGGAACTTATCTAGATCAGTTTTTTATGAGACAAATTGATTGATATTTATGAGGTTGTGAGGGGATGGGTGCCCTTTTATATTGAATGAGTGGCGATCTTATAAATACAAATAGTTAAACACTATTATGATGTATCTTATACATAATGTCACACCAATAATATTAGATTATATAGAAATGGTACTTAATTATCTAAATATATTTTTGAAAATTGATTATGTACATTTTTATGGGTATTTGACCCCTTATGAAAATGTTTAACCACTAAGTGAACTCATTTACACCTTAATTCTTGTAGATAATTTTAATTAGTTTCATTTATCCTTTTGGTATAAAAAATAATTGAAATCATATTATAAATTATTCTTATTCAAAATATGGAATCATTTTTTCCAATTTCTAAACACACAAGGGGAATAAAATAATTAAAAATTAATATCACTTACATGATGTAACTACCCTATCCTAATTACTTATAGTCATTGATTCACTACATAAATTATAATTATATAAGGAATACAGTCCCAAATGACCGATCAATTTATAATTATATGAAACAAGATACATACATAAGTTCAACATTACTACTAGAAAAGAAATATAACACTAATTCATTACATTAGAAAGATCCAACCCTCCTAAATTATGCCTGCAAGTCACTCATAACTAACTTCTTCATAGCATAAGAAAATGAAACATAATAATGGGGTGAGCTCAGATGCTCAGTAAGGGTAAGCAGTATATGAAAACGATAACATAAATAGTTGGCATGGTGAATAATTAAAAACACATGCCTTTAAAAATAATTAACATGAACCCATTATGGTATGAATATGATCTGAGTAAATAATTCCATTATAAACCATAGTCATGGGTATTATACTTTTCGTATAATCATATGAATCATCATTATTATTTTCATAATGAGGGAATGTATAATGTTGAAAATTCTGAAACATTTTGTCAAGGCCACGACCAAGAAATCTAAAAATTATTTAGGCATCAGCCAATACCATATATCAAATTCAGAAAGCCCTCAGTCAATTCCACATCTAATTGTCTCATTAGACCTACCGATGCACTGAGGAGCTATAGCGAGCTCCACTCATCACATAATAAGTCCAATACATTCCTCATATGAAAAGGTTAAAACATAAAATAAACATTCATATTATAATTAGTATAAGAAATGTCAATACGTTAACCGTAAACCATGAATGGTATAATAAATAACACATCCACTATTGAACATATCTCAAAACCATAAATACAATATTTAATACTTGTATCATAATGAATCAACTTCAAACAAGTGTATATCTTATCATAGGATGTTGATATGGATGAATTCAAAAAAAAGTTGATAGAAATATCTCATTCTATTTTGAAATAATTTAATAGTCACATAATTATAAAAGATAAAACTTACTTTAAAAATATTCTAATAATATTTTAAGTTAATGTTTGACAATGTTATAACGGTGTAAAATGGATGTACCCACCATATAAGTTAGAAAACATTCTTACCATATTTTTTCCAAAAAGGACATATTGTACCTTGTTTGGAAAATGACGAAAAGATTCCATTGAAAACATAAACGGTCTAATAATGTTATAAATAACATTAACCCATAGTCTAGTAATTAGTAAAA
This sequence comes from Viscum album, assembly GCA_963277665.1. Taxonomy (NCBI): domain Eukaryota; kingdom Viridiplantae; phylum Streptophyta; class Magnoliopsida; order Santalales; family Viscaceae; genus Viscum; species Viscum album. Next base: position 838,798,293 of record OY728138.1, read on the forward strand.
AAAATTAAATACATTTATTAGTAAACACGAATGTGGATGATAACGAGGACCTAGTAGATAATTACATAAAAACAATCTCGAATTATAAAGAGATTGTGAAATTACCCCTTACCTGGTACATTTCTTTAGTCGATGGTATGTTGACCTCCTATATAATATTTAAAACATTGATATTAAATTATACTAGATTCATATACATAAATATGATATCATATATAATCTTATAATATTGGATTGTTAATAATATTATAGTAGAATCATAGTTTCAGGTGTTAAGTGATTCATTTTCCTTTGTATGCTTGGATATGTAAGTCATGTTTGTTATGGATAAATTGTATTTGATTCATATAAAGATTGATATTATATTAATATACCTTATTTATAATCAGAAAATGTAAATTATTCTTCAATTATTACAATGGGGAATTAATCCTATCTCGTTCGGGGAGTCGGTAATCTGTACGTACGCACATGTGACAATATCATTATATCGATGTTGAAATCTTATGTAATTGGATGATAAATCCTTTATAAAGTATCATTAACTTGTTATAATTATTATTACAATTACTTATACACATTATTATACGCATCCAAATAATGAATAGTTTTAATAACAAACTACACCACGATGTGGAGATGGTAAGATGTATGTACGCACGTGTTGTGACTTTTTTTTTAAATGATGGATAGAATAATGAATACGGTTGTAAAATGTTTATAATAACATCACAGTATATATAATATATAGGATTTATTATTTTAGAATGATAAAATAAAAGAAAGTGGAAGTGGAAGAATAAAAGAACATGAAAGATATAATGAATGGTTTACCTCTTCTTCGGATTATTCATTTTTTTGATCAAAAGGGGACCATAGGATGGCTTTCAGAACAAATTAATTCCTCTAGTATGATGGGAGGAATGTAGGGAGGTTATTTGTCTAGGTTATTGCTGAGAAAATCGCTTTGGAGGTGTGAAATAAAGAGAACGTAATGTTGCCTTTTATTAGAGAGGTGAGAGTCACTTTAGGAAAAGTTTGAAATATTATTTTATAATAATTTCATTTTCGGATTATAATTGATCCAAAATGATTTATTTAAATTTTTTGGTGGGTATGGGTCAAAAAACTTTCAAAAATAGGTTTTTATATTTTTAGGTCTCCATATAACGCTTATCTTTTATATTTAAATCCTTGTTAAATCGTTTGATATTTACCATCTCTCTTTGTATTTTTATATAATATGGTTAATAATCATAATATAAAAAGCCAAGTGAACCCATAGTGGTTCATTATTAATATATATAACCTCATCTATGTCCTTTTTATGAACATTATGTATTTATAAATATTATATAAATTAATAATATAGTATTTGTTTTAAAAACTTAGTTATGTCTATTTTTAAACTATTTAGTATTTGATTTTTGTGAAATCCATTAAAACATTATCACTTAAAATAAAAATTATTTAACTAACAATGACATGTGATATTAATCTATAATATTAGTTCAATTTATCAGAAGTCTCAATTTACATTTTTTTGGATATTTATAATATCAAATTTTTTAATATTTTATTATTAAGGTAATTACTACATCATCATGGTGTCATAAATAAATAAATTTATTTAATGTCTAAAAATCATAAACATAATACCATAATGAAGTAAATATTTTTATATTTTTAATGAATATTTATAGTCGAATTTAAATTTTTTGGTACCAAATATTATAAAGGTTTTAGTTATTAATCATGGAATTTAACTATTTTATCTCTTCTTTAAATAAAATAATAAAAAATGTCATAAAATAATCCATGTAGAACAAAGGAGGTAATTTTTTATTCCAAATAACTTTTTTGGTAAAACTATCCTTATCCAAGAGAATTAAGACATGTTTTAGGTTAATTATGATAACATTTTTACACTTAGATACCCTATTTATGTTTAATCATGGTAAATAAAAGTCAAAAGTAACTATAACCACAAATTATTTTTATCTTATTGTACCAAATTTTAATAACTAATATTAACTATGACTCTAGATAACTTTTACAAGACGAGTCATATGGTTTATCTACAATTGTTATCTGGTACAAGAATCTTGACAGGATCTTCATAATAAGATAGATTTGTTTCTAGTTCAATTTCATCATAGGTCAGTACATGCAGGGGTTCAAGAATATATTTCGTCAACAATGAGATGTGGACCACATTTTGAACATTTAATAGACATGGTGCCATTGCCAAATGGTAATCTATAACCCCAATTTGTTATAGAATTTCAAAAGGGCTGATGTACCTGGGACTTAATTTAACCCTTACTGAATCGTATTACTTTCTTCCATGGACATACCTTCAAGAAAACTTGTCCTACTAACAAAAAATACAAATACTTATTTTGGTTATCGTAATAGCTCTTCTTCATACTTTGAGATGCGTTGTTGTGTGTTTGGATAACCTTTAACATTTCCATCGTTTCCAAAACAAGTTCTAGGCCTATGAGTTTTCTTTCACATACATCATCCCAACAAGTTGGTGTGCGGCATCTCAATTCATATAACGCTTCATAGAGAGCCATAAGAATAATTTAATGAAAGCCATTGTTATGGGGAAATTTTACCAGAGGTAAATATTGGTCCCACATACCTTGAAAGTTAAGTGGAAAAGACATCAACATGTCTTTAAGGGTTTGAATAGTATGTTCTGATTGTCCATTGGTTTGAGGGTGGTAGTCAGTGCTCAATCAATGTTCATTATCCGAGGCCTTCATATGAGTTTTTCAAATTTTGATGTAAAAAATGCATTGTGATGTAAAATAATTGATAGTGGTACACCATGGAGTCTTACAAATTCATTAATATATAGTTTTTTTAACTTTAAAGTTGTAAATATTCTCTGATTGCAACAAAATGTGCTGACATGGTAAGACAATCATCAATGAAACAAATTGCATCATTCCTTCTATGAATATTGGGAAGCCCTATCACAACATTGATAATAATATTATTACATTTACACTTAGATATGGGAAGAGGATGCATGGCTCTACTAGGGTGTTGGCTTTCATGTCTCACTTGTTGAAAAACCATACATCATTCAACAAAATCATCAATCTCTCACATCATTTTGTCCCAACAGAAGTCGTCCTTCAAATATATATAGATATTGGTTCTCCCAAGGGGAATAGAGAAATTAGAGCTTTGAGCATTATTCAAAAATGAATTTTTTAGTTCAGGTATATCGGGAAGAGAATGTCTCTTACCAAATTTCAAAATTCTATCTTCGTATATGATGTCACTCAATCTCCCATCATTTATAACTTTTATCTTCTTTTAAAACTCTTCATCATTATTTTGAGAACGTTTTATTCTTTCTAGTAAAGATGTTTTGTCAACCATTCGGAAAAGTATTGATGTTTCACCATCCATGGTTATTCTCATAACTCTCTTTATTATATCTATGAAAATAGTATCCCTTTCAACACTCATCAGGTTGAAAACACCTTGATACTTTCTGCTCAAATCATCTGCCACCTTATTTTCCTTCCCCTTGTGGTAGTGTATTTTGTAATCATAATCCATGAGTAGTTAAAGCCATATCCTTTTCCTCATGTGGAGTTATTTTTATTAGAAAAGATACTTCAAACTCATTTAATCCTTGTAAATATCATATTTCCCCCCACAGATATAGTGTATCCCTTTCATTATAGAAATTATTTCTGATGCTAACTCAAGATCATGTGTGGGATTGTTTTCTTAATGAATTTTTAGTTTTCGTGACACATTGGAGATAACTCTATCATTCTGCATATGGACACAACCATATCATTTCATTGAAGCTTCACTATAAATAACAATCCCATTGTTTCATGATGGTAGATTCAAGATAGGATCATTGACTAATATTCTCTTCAATTCATCAAAACATTTTTCACACTAGTTTTTTTCAATTAAATTTAACCCCTTTACGTGTGAGTTTGGTTAATTGGTTAACAAATAGAGAAAAATTATGAGCTAAATGTTGATAATAACCTACTGAACCAATAAAAGTGCATACCTCAGTTATACTCATTGGTGCTGGCCATTTTGAATTTCCTGGTCCATTGAGGGATCAATAGAGATTCCATCCATATAGAAAATATGTCCATGAAAAGAAATATATTGAAGCCAGAATTTACACTAGCTAAACTACCCATATAATTCTTTTTTTCTGAGTGTTTTTAGAATATTGCATAAGTGAATTTCATGATATTAGTATCTTTTTTAGTATTAAAATATATGATAATTAAATAACACTAAATATTCATCAAAAAATTCATCGAAAACTCTATTCATTAAGTCCATGAACATAGATGGTGTATTAGTCAATCCAAAACGCATTTTTGTAAACTCGTAATTCTCGTACCTGGTTTGAAATATTTTTTTGAACACCTTCCATCTTCACAAAACATTGATTATATCAAGATCAATGGTCAATCATTGAACAGTATTGGGATCCATGAATTTGTTCGAAAAAATCATCAATGAGAAGTAGCTAATACTTGTTATTTATTATAATAGCATTGATCACCATGTAGCCAATGCACATCCTCATAGATCCATATTTCTTCTTAACAAAAAGAAAAGTGGATCCCCATGGAGAAAAACTAAGCCGAATAAATCCCTTATTACTTAATTACTATAGTTGTTACTTTAGTTCAACTAATTCTACAATGGCCATTCAATATTGGGTCTTTGATATGTACCTTGAACCATAAATTAAATCAATGGAAAACTCAATTTCTTATTCTAGAGGATGTACAAGTAAATCCTCTGGAAACACATCAGTATATTCTTGAAAAATTGGTATGTCCTCTATTCTATCATTCTTTTTCTCAACATTTATTATTTCATTCTCTTCCTCGCCAATAACTGAATGTAGTAGAGCTACTGGGGGTGGATATAGATAATAATCATATAGTGACGTTTCTGCTCTAATGATAAGGCACTCCTTATCAAGATAGGGAATTATAACCTCCTTCTCATTACAATAAATGTATTCATCATGGTCTAAGAGCCAATCCATTCCCTGGATTATATCAAATTCAATCATATGTATGATGATGCGATCAACAGAGAGAGAATATTTATATACCCTAATGGGAACTGATTAATAAAACACTATTACGATGATACATCCCTTATGAGTTTTGATTAACAACTCCCTTGTTATGTCAAATTAAAATTATAATATTTTCATAGAAAAATGTTTTGATATTAAACAATGCGATGATACAGAATCAAATAAAGCATTGGCTAAACTTGAGGAAATCATTAAATTACCTGCCACCACAGCTTTTGGAGTTTCTACCTCATCAGTAGTGATTACATACGATTGTCCTTATTCCCTTGGAATGTTATGAGGTATGTTTAAATGAAACATAAGAAAATAATTTTCATAATGCCCCATGGCCCTGTAATTGTATAATAAAACATTAGTATCTTCTTTCCACCCTTTAAAATCACTAGAACTATGGTCTTTATGTCCATATTTGTAGCATACTCATTTTCCTTTTTAATAAGCACGAGGGTGCTTCAATCCACAATTATCACAGGGTAAAAATTCACCTCTTCCCTTGTTCCCTGATTTCATATTTATATTCATAGAGTCTTTTGCAGATCTATTCATCACTTTCTTTTCTTTAAGGTCATAAGACATATATATAATTCCTTTTCTATCTTGATATCACAAGGGATAATATCTTCATATGATGAGAAATAATTTGTGACTAATTCTCAACAAAGAAATTGTTTCAACACATAAATGAAATGATAAATCTTACTTCTTGGGTTATGGATATAATCTTAAGCATGCCTCACTAACCTTATAATGTTAGCTTCATACATTGCAACATTCCCTTCCTCCTTTAGTCATAGAATCTAAAATCTCCTTTCTATATCTTCTCAATGGTCACGAGGAAAGTATTTTTCTAAGAAAACCACTTTAAACTCCCTCCATTCCATACTTGATACTTCTTCATCCTCCTTTGTGTTATGAATTAATGACCACCATTGATCTGCAACCCTCGTGAGGCGAAAAACTACCTTTCTAACTTCTTCCATTTCCCTACTCCATAATGCATTAAATATTCTCTCAAAGGAACATATCCACTTCTCAATTATAGATGAATTTGTAAACCCATTGAATGATGGTGGTCATTGCCTCATTAATTGGTCTAACATTGATCCTTCACATTGTGGATCAGGGAGCTCCATTCGGGTAAGGTTATTATTCATAACCTATGTGAGTTTTCTTAGTATGGTGATAAGTTGTTCAACACTAGTTTCATCACCATCTCCACTATAATTATCTTTAGTAGGAGGGAAATCCCTACATATATTACGTACATTTGTACTGTTTCCCTTCCTTACACTAGGAACCATTTCAAAGCAATGACATAAAATAGATTAGTTTATATATCACAATACATAATTCCAATCTTTTAAAAAACATAACATAAATTTAGAAATTTATGGATATATTCCATAATCATAAAAAAATGTTTTATTTAAGGAGATATATATACTAATAAATACTTCATAATGGTTTGGAATGAAAATGTGAATTATCCAAACCATATCCCCAGAGAGTGTCTTAACCAAGAGTGAAGCAAGGCTTGTTGTCATGTAGTAGGATACCCCAAGTCAATCCTGAAACTCCTTGTCGGTGTTTTCCAATCAAGGTACATCTTTCCGAGATCTGCCTCTACTTGCTCGTATCAATACAGAGATGTATTTACTAGAAAAAACACAAAATCACTTCATTAAAAAAAATTAGGAAGCTCTTATATACCAATCATCAATGTCTATCATAGGGTAATGTGCCTTAATCATATTTTACCTAAATCTAGATTCCAATGTTGGTACTAAAATTCCTATGATACCAACTATAATGTTGTCACAATAGTTACCTAGATTCGGTGATTTATTACTTAACATTGGAATGATACAAGGAATCATGTCCTGAAAGACCGACCAGTTTAGTATTATTGGAATCAAGATACATGCATAAGTCTATCATTACAAAGTGAAAAGAAATACAACACTAATTTATTCCATTGGACATATCCAAGCCTCCATTATTATTCATGCAAGTCACTCATAACTAACTTCTCCAAATCATGGTAAAATGAAAAATAAGAAAGCGGTGAGCTCAAACACTCAGTAATGGTACGAAATAAATTGGGTGATAACATAAACATTAGGCATAATGAATAATTAAAAACACATGACTTTAGAAATAATAATCATGAACACTTTAGGGAAGGAATATGAGCTGAGTACATAATTCCAGAATAAATTATAGTCATGTGTATCTAATAGTCAAATAAATACACGAACAATCATTATTTTTTTCATAATGAGGGAATGTATAATACTGGTCATTCTGAAACATCTTGACAAGTCATCGTCCAAGAAGTCTAAAAATTATTTAGGCCTCGCCCACAACTATATATCAAATTGGGAAAGGCCTCATCCAATTCCACATCTAATTGTTTCATGTGACCGACCGATACATCAAGGATCTATTGCATGATCCACCCATAACATACTAAGTCTAATACATTTTTCATATGAAGGGTTGAAACATAACATAAACTTTCGTATTAAAACTAGAATATAAAATATCAGTATTTTAATCATAAACCATGAATGGTATAAAATAAATTACATAACCATAGTCGAACATATCACATAACCTTAAATAATATATTGAATTTTTTTATCATAATTAATGAACTTTCAAAAAGTATAATTTTTATCAAAAGATGTTGAGATAGATAAAATTAAAACATTTTTAGGGAAAGATCTATTTCTATTATGAAATCAATTTAGAGTAACATAATTATAAATGATAACACTAATTCTGAAAATATTATAATAATATTGTACAGAAATCTTCATGATTTTAATAATGGTGGATAATAGCTTCCCCTGCAATATATGTTAAAAAACATTCTTACCATAATTTTGTCGAAAAGGTCATAATGTACCTTGTTTGTAAAAGTGTGGAAAGATTCTTATCAAAACATATAAGGTAAAATGAAGGTAAAAATGTCATTAAACCATAATCTATTATATAGTAATAAGGTTTTGAAATATATTTTTATGAAAACACAGATGTGGATGATAAAGAGGACCTAGTAGATACTTACGTAAAAAAATCAGATAATAATGTGATTGTGAAATTAACCATTTCCTTGTACGTTTCCTTAGTTGATGGTATGTTAACCTCCATTATAATAGTTAAAACATTGTTAATAAATTATAACCGAATCTTATACATAAATATGATATCATATATGATCTTATTATATTTCTTTGTTAATAGTATATTAATAGTATCATCGTTTCAGGTGTTAATTGATACATTTTCCTTTATATTCATAGTTATGTAAGTCATGTTTGTTCTGGATAGAACATATTTGATTGATATACATGATCTTATTGTATTCATAAATATTATTAATAATCATAAAATGAAAATTATTCTTGAATGATTACGATGGAGAATGAATCTCATCACGTTCAGGGTTAATGTAATATGTTCGTACGCACGAGTGACAATATAATTATATTAATGGTGAAATAATGTGTAATAGGATGGTATATCATATATACAGAATCATTAACATGTTATAATTATTATATACATTAGTTATAATCATTATTAAACCCATCCAAATAATGAGGCGTTTTAATTACGAACTACACAATGACGTGGAGACCTTAATCCGTACGTACGCACGTATAGTGACTTTGTCATTCCTATGATGGATAGAGTAATGAGTATGGATTTTCCATTTTCATAATAACATCATATAATTTTTATGATACTGAAGTTATTATTTTATAATCGAAACTATAATGAATGAGAAAGTGGAAGAAGAAAAGACTGTGAATGATGTGATGGAATATTTACCTCTATTTTGGGTTCTTCCATTGGATTTGATCAAAAAGGATCAATAGGATGGATTTATGACCAAAGGAATGCCACTGGGATAAAGAGAGGAAATGTGGGAGGATAATAGGGCAGGGTTTGGTCGGGAAAAATCGCTTTAGAGGTGTGAAAATTAAGTGATGTGAATGTACCCTTTTATAATAGAGGTGGGGGTTACTTTAGGAAAAGCTTGAAATATTATTTTATAATAAAATAATTTTTGGATTCATATAGCTCCAAAATCATTTAATTAGATTATAATGTGGGTATTGATCGAAAAACACTCATCCAATATGTTTTGGACAGGTTTTTGTTACCATATTAACCTTATCTTTTAGACTTACCTCTTAGTTAAATAGATTGATATTTACCAAGTCTCTTTGTATTTTTTTAATATATGGTTAACAAATATACTATAACAACCCAAGAGAACCCATAGAGGTTCATTATTAATATATATAACCTTATATAATTCTTTTGGCCGAACAATAGATTTTTATGAATATTATATTAATTAATAATGTACTATTTGTTTTAAAAACACTTTTAGGTTAGTTTTGACACTATTTAGTATTTGATTTTTTGGAAGGCCATCAAAACACTTTCACATTGAATAATTTTTTTAACCAACCCTAAAATGTCATATTAACATATAAATTTAGTTTAATTTATCAAAAGCCTCAATTTACTCTTATTTAGATATTTATAATATCAATTATTTTAATATTTCATTAATAAGGTTAATATTGCATCATCATTGTGTCATAAATCAGTTAAATTATTTAATGACTAAAATTTATAAAAAAAATACCATAGTATATGAAATTTTTTTAGTATTATAATTAATATTTATAGTCAAATTTATATTATGTGTAACTCAATATTAAAAATGGTTTAGTTAGTAAACATTTAGTATAACCCTTTTTACTCTTCATTAAATAAAATAATAATAAATGTCCTTAATCTAATTCAAGTGGACCAAAGGGGGTCTTATTTTATTACTATTGTTTTTTTGTCTAATTATACTTATCCAATAGAGTTAGGTCATGTGTTAGGATTATTATGATATCTTATTTACCCTTAATTACCATAATTTTTTTTAACCACGGTAAATAAAAGTCAAAAGTTACTATTCACAATAAAAGTATTTTTATTTTATTGAACCACAATTTACGTACAAATATTAACCATATTTCTAAGATTTCTAAAATTAAACTCAATCATGTTGTAAAATTCGGATTTTTGGGCATTTTTAAATGCTTCAAAGAGGTGGTTAAAAGACGGTAAAAAGGTCAATAAAATTTTTATATATCAAAACTTATTATAAAATGACTCTAATGAATTACATTGAAATTATATAGGAATTGTGAATATATATTGACCTAAAATAAATTTTAATAATATAAATAATTATTTAAATAAAAATTCATATTTAACTAATAACACAATGTTTTTCACTATTCATCAGAAATTGATTGTTTTCAGAAAATTACAAAAATTCACCCTAAGATAATTTTGATATTCCGAATTCAAAAATGAAGTCCATTTTGAAAAAATAAAATTTATAAAATTTAAAAAAGTGGGTATATCTATTCATAACATCTAGTTTTATGGGTCTTGTTGAATAAAAACCTTCATGTTGTGTACAATGAAAGTTATTGAATTATTCCAAGGGAAACATGCCATAGATTCATAGGGTGCTACACAGGTCAAGAAAACTATATTTTAATGTCAAAATGTTCAAATGTTTGAAATGATTTTATATCTAATTTCATGTTGATATATATTACTATGAAATAACTTGTATTGATAGATATATAATATATCTAAATATAAATTAATATAATAATAAACTTTAAATTTATTATAATAATAAATTATATGAAAATGATGTTTTGAATTAAAATTCAGTAATTCTAGTTACTCATCCAAAAATTAAAATTTTAAGAAACAAAGGATACCCCAGATAATTTTGATATTTTTTGTGCATGAATGATGTTTATAATTACAAATATAATTTATAAAAGTGTCGAAATTTATATTTAGAATAAGAACTCTATTAAATGGTAGTAAAATTATGTTTTAGAAAAAATATTTATTTTAGCATTTTTTTGGTTTTCTTCTTATCACATATCTATAAAATATATAACTTGAATGTTACATATCATATTGAATATATATATATATATATATATATATTCATTAAAATAATTTATTAAAAGTTTTTTAAGTTCTTTATTGAGGTAAACATTGTTTTATTTCATAAATATTATTTTAAAGAATAAGATTTCAAATATTTTCAAAATGGTTTTATTTTCATTTCTATTTAATCAATCACCAAAAAACACTTCATATATACATGTCAAAATCATATTTTATAATTAATTAATCTTATTCGTAACTTCTATTCCTGTTTATAGGTGAAAACTATAATAATATTTTAATAATAATAGTAATATTATAATGTAGTTTTGTAAAACATTGTCTTGTGTGTATTGAATCTTCTTGAAGGAACTCGGAATTTTATATAACCCAATAAAAACATATATTTTTGTGTACTCTAATGAAATATATGATCTATTAGAATCATAATTTATACATGGTGCTTTATAAAATGAAATAATAACTTCATGCATTCATCAAACAAAATAAATATTCAGTGTTGCGTGAAATGATAAATAATGAATTTTATAAATTAATTCAAAAAAATCACAAAATATTAGTTTGTTAAATTCCACCCCTGAAAATGGGTTTTTATTTAAAAAATTTCTAGTTTTTAATGATTTAATATATGAATGTTTCGTTCATAGAAACAGATAGTGTAAAATTTAATACAAAAACCTCTTTTAAAGTGGAATGTTGGATTAATATGGATTTCAAAAAGCAACCCACAACTAAGTTTCTATATATTATAACATATGTGGAATGTGAAAAAAATAGACATGAATGAAAAATCTAAATATCATGTTCTGATGGAGAGTGATATGGAAAATGGTTAGTATAATCTTAATGATCACAAATCGAAAATAAATTGTTGCACTAATGAATCATTTTAATCATAGGAAATGAAGGTACATGGATAATTTTTTTGGTTTCTAGACCTTTTCTTTATGTTGATGAACATTCACATGAATATATACATTCTTGATTTCAGAAAATATTCACATTTTTTTTCTTGATCAATTTCAGCTTCATCTCTTACTTCAGTAAATGAAGGAAATATTTTCATTCCTAAATCACTAACAAATCATGAGAAGCATAAATAGATTATTATATCATTACATATATCATGGATTAACTTGAAAAAAAAATGGTTATCACAGGACATCCATTATGCATAAATTTTCAAATGGAGAGATAATACCGAATGTTTAAAACCTCCTTTGATGATAAACATAAAAAATTCCCGAAATAATTAACATTATGACCTTTCTGAAATGATAAAATAAAAACAGTAGGAAGTGGGTCACCAAATTTTATAAAATCATCATATCATTGATCCCATATATTTCATAAATTTTCCCTCGCATTTGTCATACCATACATATTAATAAAATTATCATATTTTCTCTTGGAAAATGTTAATAACATGAATTACCATTAAACCTCATTGAAAACATGATTTATTTATTATTCTATATATTATTGGAAATATTCCTTAAATCCAAAAAACATCATCTATGATAACATATACCACATTTTCTAAAAATCAATAATGGAAACCAATACTACCTAGTTTACATTATCCATTTCAATCATCTCTTTATCCAAGAAAAAGTCAATTTTGTCATCATTTAGGACACATTATGGGATTCCATCCCATTATTGAAATATTAACAATTCATTAAATAACATTTCAATATCATTATCACCATTTATTATATCATTTTAAAATTTTAATGAAAAACATTTACTTCATAATTCTTCATTTTCTATACACATTCTCCTCAATCATCCAACATTATTCATAGTTGATTACTTAGGATTTTCCATCTTATTTGAAGATAACCCTTTCCTAGAATATGATATATGAATCATGTATTATGTATTTTCGAATAAAATTTAATAATTCATATTTCATTTAATGTAAAAAATATTGTTAGAATGTCTCATTTACTTTCACGTGTCATTCATGGTCTTTTTAACTTCAATAGTGTAACCAATACTTGTGCCACCTTCCTGATTCTCTTCATGAAATTTTTTCATAGGATGAAGATCTTATAAATGATCATACCTTTCAAATCTAAAACATTCAATGTTGACATAACTCATTCTAGTTCATGTAATGGAATAAGACTAGAATGAATAGTCTGAGAAATATTAAACATAGAAAAAGCCCCATATTTATAAAAATAAACATAGGGGATTCCAAAATCGTGAAACCAGATTTTAAATATATTAAACCGTATGACTATCCATATATGCGTCATCGGAAATATAGTTATAAATATACATAGTGGTCTCAAAATATTTCTCTCATCCTAGTTTCAAAATGTTAACTGTACCTCCCTTTGAAACTAACTATAGATACACAAGACTAAAATAAATGAATATTAGATCATTATATATAAATATTCATCACATTACAAAAAATACATTTCTACAATCCAAAATTGATACGTTTGTTTGGAAACTCATAACTAAATATATTATATCTTGTTGAATAATCTCCAATGCCTCCCATTAATATCTTACCTTTATTAATCGTATATAAAACATATCTTCCAAACCTAGGGAAAGAAATCATAAGAATAGGTGAGATCAGATGCATAATAAGGGTAAAAAAAGAGATATATTTGAATAATCATGAAATTAATGGTTTGGAAAAGTTATCATAATATTATAAGGTCACAACCATCATATCAAAGATTGTAATCAATATTCATGGAAAAATGATAGGTTGTTCATAATACATGAATCAGAAGATAATCAAAAACACAAACCATGTGATCATAACATCTGTATAATATTTTAATTTGAGGCATACACATCATATTATAACATTGTGATCATGTATAAGTATAATTAGTTTAAATAACAACATTAAGGACATAAAATCAGGCCCTCTAATTCACAAATGATCATTTGAAAAAGTCCATGTAGAATATTGTGAACATGTAATAAAGCTCATGCATAATATCACAGTAGTTATGGTTCAATCCCAAGACTTTAAACATAGTATATCAATATGCACATGTTTCACATTTTGGTTCAAGAAACACATATTCCTATTTTTGGATGGGGACACACATGATTCCCATTTGGGATCATGACACACCTGTTTCCCATTTTGGATCTGGATAATCATGTCTCCCACTTTGAATCCAGACACAACTATGATATGTGTTATAGACCTAATAATATAAGAGAGTGATGAAATAAGATGTTTGTTCATGGTTTCATACTTATTGTAACCATGATATGTGTTATAGACGTTAAGATGGAGTTGATTTATATGTTTATTATGTTCATATAATTTCTATGTTACGTTTTTTGAGTAGACTGGCCAGGGATGACATTTGTATTGAGAGGGGTTCAATAGTACTCTCTAGAGAGGTTCATGTGCGACTTTCCTAGGAGGCCACTGAGTTTGTGATAAGACCTTGATTATGTAAAGAGAAATTATTCCCTCATAGATATGGGGGTTTATTTGAGAGATGAGGGTTGGGTCAAAGTACCCATGAAATGAGTCAATACTATGATCTGGCCTAGGGGATCATGGTGGTTTCCCTATTGAAATGTTGACTAGGATCTTTCCCTTGAAAACTCAATTGTTTCTGTTTCATTTCATGTTCTTATATATTTTTGAAATATATGTTATCATTATATAAGTTATTGGAGATCATACCAAAGATTATTCTAATTTTTAGGGTATTATAGAATGTTCAAAATAGTCATTAAGTATTTTAATTTCTTAGAGATTGACAAATATTTTTTTCATTTTTTGTAGACATAAATTATATACCAAAGAATCTCCTCCTTGTTTAAGTTTTATATATTAAACCATGATTCTGAATGATTAATAGTTATATCAAATGGTATAAAATTCAATAGTGTATTCGAAAAATGTTTTAAATGATATTAATTTGTGGGGATAGAAGAGATAGTTTAAAAAATAAATGGGATGAAATTTAAAATATTAAAGTGGTTGACTTAATTCATTAAATCACAGTATATATTACGAAAAGAGGAAATAATCCATTCATATTTCACAAAATGACCTTGTTCATGTATTTGTTGGATATCCCAGGGGGATTAGATTTAATTTGAACCGTGGATAAAGGGGGAACGATTAAATAAATGCGAATTGATGATAAATAAATTACCATCCAAAAATAATAAAGGTTGAGTAAAATGAAATTAATTATAGATGATGAGAAATGGTTTGAATGTCACCATGTTTCATTTAATGACTGGAATTAGGTTTCATTTAGTTTTGTAATAGGAATACCCAAAAATATACTAATTCAATGAAAATAAAAATTTAAAAAATGATATATGGACATTTGGGGGATAAGGAATAGCTAACATAAAATTAAAATAATAAATTAAAAACTGGGGTGAAAAAAATTAAATTTAAGAAAAATATATTTCATTGACTGAGAAAAAACAAATAATACCTAAAATTATTCCTATATAAAAATAAATCTAGTCGTATGTAGTTTTTCAAAGAGGTTCATTGATATATTTATAATATTATATCATTGTTAGAAGAAATCAGGGCTACATAGAATGAGTGGGATGAGAGACAACAAAACTAAATGGAAATAAAATATTGAAATATAAAAAAATGAGGAATAAAATAGAAGAAAATAACATTAATGAGTATCAATATCAATTTGATAATGTCATATATCATTAAATATATAGTAATTGATTATTTGAATTTTTCTTCTCTAGATTATGTAAATTATTTCATAATTGAGTGTATAATTGAACAAATGTGTTTTAAAAATGATGATCTAAAATGGAATCATTATTTATCTTAGGTATAATCAAAATAAAAAATTTTAAAATTCAGATCAGTAATACATATTTAATTAATATTAATATATCATAATGATTGATTCCAATCCCACATATATGGTGAAAGTAGTTTTATATGGTTTTTTGATGAATTTTTTTTATTTGAATAATTTTATGATAGTGTGTGGAGAAAGATGTTGTTTTTATGTCATTTTGATGTCATATAGAGAAAATTATGAAAAAATGTCTGGGTTTTGTAAATCATTTTTTCAAGGCATGATGACATTTTTTATTTTTAGGGTTCATGTGAAATTAGTTTTTATCAATTAAATTCTTAATCGATGTTTGGAATTTATGTTGAGATGAGGTGGGTCTAACTATAATTGATTCATCTCCTCAACCCAACAGTCCCACTATCCCCATGGAATGGTAATTAAGGAATTTTCGAATTGAGTTTTTTTATTGATACAATATTTAAACCTTGTTTTTCTAAATTTTCAAATGGTCATGCCTCGGTGTTGGATTACCGGTTGTGATATTGTAATTTTCAATTGATATTTTTTAACCAATGGAAATTCTTATGAAAAAAATGATATTGAAATTCAAAAAAAAAAATTGAAAAAATGTAGAACACACATAAAAAAATAAAATAGAAATTCCCACATTTAGATACATAATCCTAGAATAATGTAATAATTAACTCCTCAAACTTGAAATTCATTATTTAGTTGTAAGGAAAAAATAAAAATAATTTAAAAAAATATTGAACAAATAAAACGGATGGGGAAACTTCGCATGTTATCTTTTTTATCTAGGCTTTGATCTCCATATCCATTTTCATAAACAACATATTCCCAAATTTAATGAACTCTAGGGTGGTTGGGTTTTATTTATTTCTTCATTAATGTGGACCATAATCGAGAAACATGTCTTCCCTATGTGTTAAATGGAAAATCTGTTCATAAATTAAACAGTCCTATTTAAAATCCAATATAAATATCATTATAGGATATTTTGGGAAAAAATTATAACATGAATTGGATTAATGTTGTGAATTTTTATTCCCATTCTTTGATTATACATTATTCATTTCACACTCTGTATTTCTTTCAATATTTTAAATTTTCTAATGTAGTGCAATATTTTGATGTTGTGTATCTCTACATTACTATTCTATAAGATATATTTCCATCTATATATTCACAATTGACCTCATAGAGTGTTCCATGGGGATACTTCATCTTGGTAAACCATCCTATTTTCTGGAGCGACACCATGGTACAAATTGTCATGATGCAAAGTGTATTTTTCTTCTCTATTTTATCATTTTTTTCATTTTTAAAATATTGGTTCTATCCATGAAAGAAAAAACAAGTTGAATTGTCATAATATTGGTATTAATAAAAATATTATGATAATTAACGTATTAAAACCCTAAAATATTTTCATGAAACACTTGTATCAATGACACATATGGTTACGTGTAAATTAACAAATTACATGGATGATAATAGGCCAATGTTGACATTAAAATATTATTTTACATAAGATACTCTAAACATTATAGGATCATACGTATGAGAAATTGGGATATGTAATTTAATTTCATATATTGTGGATCAATTTACAACTTGTTTAATGTTTTTTTAAATAAAATCATCCATATATTATAAATTTATATCGTAAGGTCCAATCCATGTGTTTTTAATGTCATGAGGGAAGGATAAAAGTCCATATAGTTTAACATTTTATGGTGAGTATAATATGGTGAAATTTTATGTTCTTTTGAAAAGGACCATTGTTCTATATTGTTTCAGATCATATTGATGTGATTATTTTTATGGAGTTTAAGAAAATATAAAAATTAATTTAAATTCATAAAAAGAAATTTTCAATAATAGTTATTATGAAATCATATATTATATAGAGGTGAAATACTCTCTTAATCCTATGTTATTAATAGATGTGATCTAATAAATGAAACATTATATATGATATAAGCATCGTCCCATTTGTGTATAAACTATTACGACTACATTTATGGATAAATTTTATTCCTCAAGGATAATACTTGTTCAAATTTAATGATTGAGAAAAGGTGACACATAATTACTAAAAAATATATTTCAAAATCCTAATGAATGAAATTTTTTTGTAAGACCGGTAACCTACCAACATAAAGGTATTATAATTCATAAAATAAAACTATTATAAAAATAATTCATTCATCATATCATATATGGATATATAGTGTAGGGGTAACTAATCCTTAAAAGGAAACATTGCTTTATTCCAAAATAATAGGTAATATAGAATTTCATGAGTAAGGGTTTTTGTAGTGATATGATACATTAATAAGAATTGAGATATATTTCCGGATAAAAAATTATTTTCTTTACCAACATTTTCAATTAAATATATGATATGATTATTCAGAAATAAAAGATACTCTTGATAATAGTCATGTGATTGTTATACGAATGGTTGTAAAAAATTAATTAATTGATTTACAACATCATCAACTCATATTTACAAAAATATATCCCATTATTCATGAGTATAATATGTGGAAATATGGGTATATTTAAAATGTTTTTCATAGATTTGACCATGTATTTCATTATAATCTCATTAGGGAAAAATATTTTACCAATTTTGAGAAGTAGTAAATAAAAAAATTTATGAATTTATAATATCAAATGATCTTAATAGTTTATGTTCTATATATATATATTGGAAATCAATCCATTGTATCAAGATTCTAATACAAGTATTGGTGATTGAGTTAGGTGTGAACCAGGCATGTGTGACACTTATTTGTAATTTATATACAAATATATTACATAGAATACTAAAATTAGATACATTACATTATTTGGTGGATGATCATTGTTCCCATTTAGTGATTTCTATATTTTATAAAATAGTTTTATTTCATTACTAAAAATGTATATTTTCATTTAGTTCACCTATGTAGGACACCCTCAAATCCACACTTAAAGCGGGTTGTCTTGTAAATTAATGCATCACAAATAATAAATTTAACTACCCATCTATATATCAATTCAAATTTGTATTATACTTCGGTTAAATTATAATCCTTGAGGTAATGGAGTTTTTAGAAAGTTCAACTAGATATTTGGTATTATTTTTGAGGTATGAAACATACTTGAGGTAAGGTGGTGTCAATTTTATATACACATTACATCTTATTCTAAATTATGTTGATACGACTAAGTCGTATGATATATAGATGATCATACCATCTTTGTCTAAATAGATAAGGAATATAATAATATTGTATAATAAATCAATTTATTTGTTTTATAGTAATTGAATATATTAAAGAACATGGTTTACTGAAATGTATGCCATAAAATCTTAGAGGTATTAGTGACTCTATAGGGATATTCTTTTAAGGAAAATAATATTTACCTTGGAGTTCTATAATCTCTTCCATGCATGACTACAAGACACACTAACAAATATTTTCTATGTTATTCAAAGGTTTTTTAAATAATACAATATTATTTATTTGAAAACTATATATTGAAGTTATATTAATATATATTTTGTTATGATTCCATGAAATGTTCTTGTACATGTCATTTAGATTCATTTTATGATAAATTAGTTGGTATGGAAATAAATTACCATAAACCATTTCTCTAACCACATAATTAACATGGGATTATTATTAATGGAACTTAATATAGAAAAAAAATATAGTATACGGAAAAATTGATGTTATAAAGAGTGAGGTAGATTTTATTCTATAAAAATGATTGAAAATAAATCCATCGTGATGGAGGTATATATAATCTTAGTATAAGGTATCATTTGGTTGATATTATTGCTCCCCAACATGGTAATTACTGTATAATGGAGGGGGATGAATTAAGGTCTTTAATTCATTTGTTTTCACCATTTCACATAAAATTGATCAATTATAATTAAGAATAATCTCTCATACACATATAATATCAAATTATAATGTCAAAAAAAGATGGATGTGATAGTTTTACATTGTAGATATAGAATGGGCTAATACAAGGAGTATCACTATTAACGTATTCATGTAACAAAGATAGCGGACCCCACGTGGGGGGGGGGGGCTTCAATCAGGGGGGGCAGCACCCCCGCCCCTTCCACGACAGCTCGGCCGAGCCGAGCTGCCAGGCCACGCGGGCTGCATCGACGATGCCGGGCCACCCAGGCCGAGCCACGCCGCGCATGCCGGGCAGGGTCGGACCAGGCCCAAACACCCTAATTTAAGGCAGTTTTCATTCAAAAGCCCATAACAAGGGTCACAAATCTCTGATCGATGCACCATCAGCTGTGATGCGATCCTTGGATCGAGACAGTCGTTTCGGTATATTGCACTCAAGGTTTCGGAGAACTATGGGTACGACCGGGTTGGTTCGAACAGAAACCAACCGGGCCCTCGGAGCGGAATTGCTTATAACTTGAGCTTCGAACGTCCGAGAGACGTACCGTCGACATTTTTGGATTTATCTTTATTAGACAGAACTTTTGTCATACTTCGCCGGAGGATTGGACGTAGTTGGATAGTGGCGGGGTTGGATTGAACTCGAAATCCAATCGGGCCCCTCGAACAGAAAAGCTCATAACTTTCAGACCAGACATCCGTTTGACGAACTGCCAATGGCGTTGGTGACCTCGTTGAGAAATGATCCCTATGAGTATACCCTATGTGAGTTCGGGGTAGAGTTGAGATACGGCCGGGTTGGTTCGCACATGCAACCAACCAGGCCCCTTGGATGAAAAGGCTAATAACTCACAGACCGGACGTCCGGTTGACGCATCATCTATTGTGTTGAGACCCCTATGAAGAGGTGGTCCTTTGAGATAC
The DNA here is from genome assembly GCA_963277665.1 of Viscum album. Lineage (NCBI taxonomy): Eukaryota > Viridiplantae > Streptophyta > Magnoliopsida > Santalales > Viscaceae > Viscum > Viscum album. The sequence continues at coordinate 838,819,115 of OY728138.1, forward strand.
TTCTTCATGGTAGTTTGTGATACTTGTAGTATCGACCTGTATCTCATGGAGAAGGCCCTCCCGGAGATGAGCGTACGATGTATGAAGATCATGTAGCTGGCTAAGACCTGATGACTGCTTGTCTGACTCGAGTCAGAGTGACTTGTATAGCCCAATGGGTAGCACTATTGTGTTTGGGTGGAGGACCCACTGTGGGGAGCACTACTTTGTTTGGGTGGAATACCCAAGGTACTCTATAGAAGGAGTACCTCTACAAGCTATTAGGGGGGGTGCACTACTGTGTTTGGGTGGAAGATCCCGGAGGGAAGCACTACTGTGTTTGGGTGGCTGGCCGTCAGTACTCGAAAGGAGGAGTACCTCAGCAGTCTTATGTTAGTGAGTCGTAACTCATAGTCGTGACAGGAACACTGTACTCGTCAGAGATAGGGATGTTCAGTAGTTACAGTTTTGATAATGAAATTTCTGGTTTGAGCTGAGTCTACGACCTTTGTGTTTACCTCATGATTGAGATGGGTCACTTGATCACTTAGGTATATGTATGGGTATATACCTAGGTAGTGGTTATCCGTTTATTTCATAACCTTTGTGCTTCTTCATGATTGATATGGGTTACTTGATAACATAGGTATAAGTAAGGGCTTATACCTAAGTAAGGGTTATCTGTTGAGATCCTTCTTAGTGGTTATTGTTGTTGGATTTAGTGAGACCTTGAGGGTCTCGGGGTCCCTACAAAGTATCGTATACTCACCCCTGCATGGGATATGACCACACCTCGTTCTGTTGGTTGCAGATGACTGATAGCACTGACAGAGGCTGAGTGTTTGAGGACTGGACGGTACCCTGTGGTGGACTTCAAGATAAGACGATACTCAGAGGAGGTTGACATGCGAGAGCATTGTGGATGCTATCTGTACCTACCCGTTCAGGTAGGATCCAAGGTGGACGACCTAGGAGCTGCTTCTATTCTTCCAGCTATTTGTCTTTTTTGTTGTACATCCTTTCAGTTGTAGATGCACTTTTCAGTCGGGTTTGTATTCTGGCCCTTTTTACTTTTCAGCACATTCGTTTGTACTTAGTTTATTACTTCCTCTTGTACTATGTGATGTTTTGTTTACTTTTACAAAGGCAATGTCTTCCCAGTTATCAGGATTTACGCCTTTGGTGCTAGTCGCCAGCCCCTGGCCTATGGAAGGGGGGCTTGCGGTAGTCACGACATGGGCCCCGAGGACGGGTCGTGACATTTTCAATTTTTTTATTAGTTTTCAATATATTATTATTCCACATTATTCTTGGATACACTTAACCTTGATCGTTATCAATATTATTGATTTGGGAATGAAATTATTTCTATTTTATAATTCATAATTTCATGAACATCATGAAATAAAATCAATTTATCTCTTCAGTTAATGGGATTATTATATTCCAATATGAGTTTTTTTATAAATATAATCTTTTTCGGTTATATATATTTTTATTATTGATTCATTTTCAATGATCATTACCTACATCCATTAGGTTTATGTTTATATATGATGGAATAGACCAAAGTCAGTTTTTATGTACATGGTGATCGTCATGATATAAGGGATTGGTAGTGGACATGCTTGATTAATTTGTACAAACATGTCCAAATCATTAATATATTATTTCAATTGAGGGTATTCTATATAACTATATCAAAAATTAAATGGGTAGAACAAATATAATATTTTTTAAATATTTATTCTCACCATCAATATTTCACTATGGAGTGAGAGTATGTGTTTTTTGAATCTCACATTAATTATATTAGTTGAATAGGATTGTAAAACACTGAACTGGGATAACATTGCAATTGGATAACCCAGCATAAATTGATCCCCCTTCTAATATCACTATTTTAAATAAAATTCTTCATCAAAAAGTTTTTATTCTTTATTTTTATTACATTCATTTTTTTTAAAATAAAAAAAATCAACAATCCAACCATTTTCCCTCTAAATTTAGGCTAGAAACAATATTGCAGTATGATCCTTTCTATAGACAACCATGTTCAGACACTATATCAGTTTATCTTTGGAAATAATTGATTTTTTCATTCCACACTACTGAAACTTGATTGTTCCTTTGTAATTATATATGAAATGTGATCTTTTGTTAACACATACTCTTACTTCATCATTCATTGATCAACATTATCATTGATAAAATTATACATCATCTTGATATCTTTTTTTCATGAGATATGGGTAATTGTTTTTTAAAATATCGATGGACCTCATGTTTTATCATTTGGAAGAAATTATAAATTTGAAATTCATTCCAGCATCGTAAAAATATTACTTCATTTATATCAATTCATTATATTATTAAGTGGTTTTGGCGTGTGCGCAATGACATCCTGTTTGAGAACAAGCAGATTTCTGCCCAGACCGGAATGCTTGCCCTGCATAGGGAAGTGTATGTGGCATCTATGGTGGAAACTGGAGGGATGAATAACATCTTATCTGACCTGCAGGTCCTCAGAATTCTAGGTGTTCCCGGTCGCCCCCGAAAGCCCAAAATTGTCAAAAACATTCGATGGATACCTTCGATAGGCACGTGGCTCAAGGTAAATGTAGATGGGGATGCTGCTGGCGCGCCAGGGCCATCTGGATGTGGCAGAGTCATCCGCACACATCGTGGTTTTGTGAAAGGTTTCTTTTACTGTTACACTGATATAGGGGTGGCCTATGAAGCTGAGCTATGGGCTATTATACATGCTGTCAATTTTGCTGTTCAATTCAAATGGGGTTTGTTATGGATTGAATCAGATTCTCAAACTACAGTGCATGCCTTGAAAACAATAACACGAGATGTGCCATGGAGAATTCTACCTCACTAGATTGCGTGTGTCAATAAGGTTACCGAGCTCAATCTGATAATCTCACATGCTTATAGGGAAGCCAATCAAGCTGCCGATGCTTTGGAAAAGAAAGCAATAATGGCGAAGAATATGATGTGGTCCTTCACGGAACCAAAATAATGCTCTCCACTAGTGGAGGCGGACATGTGTGGTGTAATATACTCTTTCCTTTGTAATAATTCCTTGTACGCCTGACTCTATTATCTTTTTCTTAATAAATTTTTTAGGGACAGATTTGACCGGACCCTGGACTTTTTTGTATTATTAAGTGGTTAAAAATGTATTCCATCATCATTGTCCGAATAGAAATATAGTCATACATTAATCTCATATATGAAATGAACAAATTAACAAGATTAAAAATAACATATCTATGTTAGATTTTTATAATTGAATATAATATACCAATAAACTTCTATGATTCCCAAAAACCCATTCTATGATTTTTTTATTAAAAATATTGAAAAACACTATTTTAGTGAAATAACATAGTATTATTTTCATTGATAGTATGTGGATTTTATTGAGAGAAGGTTTGTGTTGAGTGGTTTCATTTGAATAAAACACAATTTTAGGTTATGTTTTTTTAAATACCATATGATCTCAATAATTTTCATTTATTACTTTATAGCAGCCTCATTGTTATATAATATTTTTACATAATCAAATAGCCTGAATTTGTTTTCTTCATGGGATTGGAATATTATATTAAAAAACTTTTAAGTACCTATTTAGAATATTTTCGATGAGAAATAAATGTTACAAATATTTATTTGTGACACTTATAAAGCAAGGAAAATGTTAACTCACCAATTATAGAAATCAAGAACTAGAACCTCACATGTTTTAAAATCATTATTTACTTAGACACATATGATCCTCTGAAATTTATTTTAGTATCATATATGAGCACTATCATCATTTTTTAATTATCCTTATTGATATTTTTCTTATGATTAACATATCATCAATGAACACTAATATTCCAAGAAAACTGATCAAGCATATACGACTATTCACTCGGTGTTTGAATCCAACTAAATAATACATTCTTAAAATTGAACACCTTGATCCCTTCATCATATAAAATAAATATATTTATTTTTTTAACTAAAAAATCCAACATTAGGACTATAAGTACACTGCCTTAAAACATTACATAATATTGAATTAAATGAATAAATCACTTAGAGGATCTTTTCAGGTTTAGTGTTTTAGAGATTTAGGACATAACTATTACATATCTAATTGAATATTACAAAGTATACACTTCTACTATAATGTATTTTTTCAAATTGTTAAATAAAAAGAGAGTTATTTTCTTGATAAAAATCTTTTTGAATTCATCCTTTCTTTTACCCTTTTTTATAACCTGTGAAAAACATTTCAAAAACCTGGTATGAGCATAAAAATCTCAGAAAGGGATATAATAATACGGAAAGAAAACATTAGTCCATGTATACATAAGAATCAATTAAATCATACTTTACTCATAAAACACAATCACATTAACATACCTCATTAAATCATAATATTTATGTATAACTCATAGAAATCATAAGACATAAAGGTAACTTGAGGCATTCATAACATTCTTACATTGGGAGTAACCATCATGGTTAAGTTTAGAATACATATCATAGTATAGTCCCTAAATCTCTTCAGAGAAACCTTAGTGTTTAACTCCTTCCCATTACCCAATGAATTGGAGATCTATCACGGGCTCACCCACCATTTTTTTATCACCGAACCACCCGACATCATAAACAATTCCCAAGAACCATAACATAATCGTATCACATAAAACATGCATAAATGAAACATAAAATTTTGACATTTTAATCACAAGATTTCAATACAACCCATCAATATAATCATAACATTTTAATAATCATTTTCACTATCATAATAAAAGAAACCAAAAAATGGTATGTAATTTTCATTTTTAAAATGTTATGGTCTGTAGAGGAAGCTGTAACTCAAATAATGGTCGCGGCGGTGGAGAGGTCGTTGTCGCAGCATATGTAAGACAAAAACATTCCTTTTGTTGTTTAGTAAATTCTTCTTGTAAAATGATTCATTTTGATTGAAATTAAAACTAAAAAGGTTTTTCTACACCGTATAAATTAATGTCATATAGAAATAAAATTATTCCTCAATGAAATGAGATTGAGATGAATTCTCGTACAAAGACGATATCTTTAGATTAAGGATAAATCAATTACATTATTATGTGTGCCAAAGAAAAATACACAAAATATATGTAGATATTTTGTGTGATACAATAAGAGTTAATCCAAACATATTCATAGCACGACATAATCATGAAGTAGAGGTTTACCCCAATGAATTGAAATTGAGTTAAGAAGTACCCTTAACGAAATTCGACAGCCTAACGACGTCACATTAAAATTTAGAAAATGATTTGATGAGAGATAAAAAGGGTATATATTCACTTGGACATAAAATTTACTGCAATAAGTATATATAAGAACATATCCCAACATCAAGAGATGTAAATTAAAATTCATATCAAAGAGAACTCTTTTAAAAAGAGGTGGGTGAAAGGTTACCTTTACGATTTGGGTAACTTTCGAAACGTACACCCCATGATAGAAGGGTAATAAAATGAAGATTTAAATACCCATAAATTAATTTATATTACATGAATAATAAAATAATGGGCAGTACATATACCACACAAAAGGAAATAGTGGAAAATGTAGCATGTATCTCACGGGACAAAAAGTGAGATAAAAACCCCTTACCTCATTGTAATCAATCATGTCGTATGACCAGAAGATAATTAGAACCAAAGGAATAAAAACACCATTAATATAAATAGAATCATTACAATATATATCAAATGGTAGAAAACAATACACCACATGCAATAAATAATTGGTGAACAATGGAAATCTCGGGGAATTGAAAGCGAGATAAGAAATCCCCTTACCTCATGTCTGACTTGTCTGGTTTGCTTCTTTATATTCCTAAATAATAAACCATAGTTAATTTATAATTTTGTATGAATTTAAATTAAATTTTATTATTAAATTTATATCACATATTATCATGTTTTAATAATGAGTTAATTATGTGAATTCATATCATAAGTTTTTTCGATGTTCGGTACATGAGTCAAAAATAAACTTGTTTGAAAAGAATTGTCCATGTAGTTATAAGTGTATCAACTCTGGAATGGTTTTAATAATTTTAATGTCATATATATCCATTATATATGTATTTAATAATTTCCCATAATTTTTGGAGATAATAAATGAAATGTATTGTTCATGGACACAGTAGGCCGTAAGTATGCCTGAACACTACTTTCATTTTTTGTCATATTAATGGAAATTAAAAATAAATTAGACATAGATATATTATAATTACAATATAATATATATGTTATATAGGTAATATAAGTTCATTAATTATATTATTTATAAATTCCATGTTTGGAATGAACGAGTCATATCACATGAGGGGGCGGTTGTCCACACTTCCTCATATAAAATTATCCCATTTGCAGAACATGAAAAGCATAATGGTTTGTTTTAAATATAAAATACAAAATTATTTAGAGGACATAAATATAATATATATAATATGTAAATATAGTTACAACATAATGGCCACCATGAGAGGTGTTAAATAATATTGAACAATCCTCATTTGGTAAGGCAGTAATTTGCCACAAACAGAAATAGTATGTTGTTTAACCATTAGATTGAGGTGTCTGTAAGTGTAGGTATAATCCATATAAAAACAAAATAATAGTATATATAGGATACTTTTGTTATTATGGGATCAAATAATAAGAAAATATTGGTGAGTGAATAATGAAAATAAAAGAAAGAACCTCGAGAGAAGACATTATATCTAAATTGGGTAACTCTTTTTGATTTGAGCCAAAGGCATCCTTAGAAAGAAATCTGGCCAAAGTACGGATTCTATGAGTGAGATAGGGATTTGAAGAGATAAAATGATCAGAATTTGGACTATCTAATGTCTTGAGAGTTGTGCTTAAGGGGGCATAGTTGGGGGATTTTGTAAGAGGGAGGTGTGTCACTTTTAGAAAGTCTTGAAATGTTACTTGATTATAAAATGATTTTAGGATTCTAAAGGTCCCAAAATGATATATTTTGAGGATAAGGTTATAGGGGTTCTAAATAGACCCATACAATAGGTTTTGTAAAAGTTTATGTTTTAGATTATATGATATCATTTAATTTTATTTAAATCATTCATTAATGAGTTAATCACTGCATCATCATGGTGTTGTAAATAAACTTATTTATATAATTTCTAAAAATAATAAACAAAAAACCATGATGTAGAAAATATTTTTAGATTTCCAATGAATATTTATAGTCTAATAGATCATTTATGTAAAAAACTGACAATTATTTTACTTAGGATATACAAACCATTCCTATATTTATCTTCCTTTTAAAAATAATGTCATAAATGTAACTATCACACACATGTGACTTCATGGGCCCTCAAGTTCAATACAAATCACTCCATGGTCATCCATGACTCAATAAAAGAATTTGGACACATTTTGATGTCATTTTATATTATTATGTTATTATTTTATTACCATTAAGTACCCGATTACTAATTATTCACGATAATTAAAGATAATTACTGTTATTACTATTCATAATGTCCAAAAAACAAAAGAGTATTAATTATATAATTTGGATCTTCTGATTCCAAATATGGAATCTATTTTACCAAATTCCAAAAATAGAAATTTCAGTAATTAATTTAAAAATAATTCCAGTTGTCACAACCAAAGAAGGGTTTTTAAGAAGTAAATTATATCAAAAGATTGACTTGTTTTTACATCCAATTGAAAAGTGAAATTACTTCCAATTAAAAAAAATTTATAAATTGATAAAATCATAATTCAATTACACATTAAAACCAATTAAATGGACAATGTATCAATATATTAAAATAAGATGAAAATGACGTTTTGATGTAAAATGCAGTATTTTTCACTATTAATTAAAAATGATCATTTGTCAAAAAATACCAAAACTTTATCCAATGTAAATTTGATATCCCAATTTCAAAAATTATTTAAATTATTCCAACTAAAAAACATATAAGTTTCGTTAATTAATTTTATAATTAATTCCCACTGTCAAATCAATTAACATGTTTTTTAAGAAAAAATGTCTATCAAATGTTTGACACTTGTTTATGTCCAATTTCAAAGTAATATTAATTTCAATGACCACCATTGGATTAAATTGTAAAAATATATTTTAACAACACTTTAAACCCAATTAAAAAGTTAATATATCTATAAAAAAATTAGATTAAAATGATGTTTTTAATTAAAATACTGCATTTTTCACTAAAATGAACTTTATCGGAAAAATAACAAAAAATTACACAAAGTGCATTTTGATTTCCTAGTTCTAAATAAGGATTTTATTTTGTCAAATATAAAATTTAAAATTGAATAAAAGTAGTTTTAAAAAAGGTTCGCCATCAAAAGGCGGCAAATCGTCCATTTAATGAATATTAGAATATTTATTCTCAAAATTGGATTCATTTGCATTTTAAGCCTATATTATTTATTGGGTAATTGTTAAAATATTTAACAAACATATATAATAATTTTGTAGTTAGTTATTTTCATTTACACCATTACAACAACTAGGTATTAACTACCATATAAAATAATATTATTATATTAATATTTTGTTACTTAAGATTTCAAATAAACTCATTGTTGTGTATTGGGTACGCTATCGAACATAGAATTACCTTCAAAGTTATATTAAAATTTTATTCCCTAATATTAATAAATATAAAAAGGTCATATTATTTATTTACATGGGATGTTACATCCATCCCCCATTTTGGGAATTGCATCCTAGCAATTTTAAAATTGGGCTCATAATCTTTATTGAAGGCCCCACATCAGAAAAGGATTAAATAGAAGTATCAATTTAAAATAATGAAAAAGTAGTAAAATGTTCACCTGAAATAACCCATACTAGGATTACATGAAAACATAGATATTCAGGAGAAATTAAAGGGTCTTGTTTTGATGGATACTGATAGAAAACATGATTACAAGAAAGTTAAACACAAGAAAATAAAAAACATATGATGTGTGCAAACAGTCTTTGATTACCCTGTAGGAAACGTAAACCAACTACATTTTTTTACATTCCTTTTCATAATTTTGAGGCATTAATTTACTACATTGAATAAAAACCTAAGGAAATATACTTACCTTCTTGTAGACTTTCTTCCTTTAATAAGTTTCTACCAAAACTAATCTTTTCTCACAAACGATGAGTATTCAAAATGACTTGGTCACATAAATAGCACAAGAATCATCTTCTATAGAATAACATAATCCATAAAAGGAGAACAATATGTTTCCCTTGTATTTAGAAATAATCTTAAATGAAAAAAGATAGTATGAAATCATATAATCCCCAAAAAGGATAATCCTTTATAAAAATAAACAATTCTCATAATATCCAAAATTAAACAAAAACAACCAAAGGTTCAAGAATGACCAATAAATAAATAGCTATCCATAAAATTCATCAAAGTAAACCAAACTAAGATTGAGACATGAATCTCTGAATGATTTAATCACATTGTCTTCCAATGTAAATCTTTACATTTATCTCCAAATAACATCAGTTAATCTTAATGTCTCATAATGAAATGTAATTATCCTAATCACATATCCACCATGATAAGTTAATCATTTCCATATATAACCAAAAATAAACTTATTCCTGATTTATATGATCATATAACTAAAAATAATTAGTCATACTAACTAGGGACTTCACGTAGCCCAGTGGTAGGAGATAAATACAAGTCGCACTTTGGGTGTGGGTTCGATACCCGCAGCTTCGTCTGATGTGATGGGTTGTCACACGGTCTGGGTGTTGTCCCTTTTTAAAAACTATATAATTTTATAACACTCCCAAGAAGAGATAAATTCATCAAAAATAACCATTACATATTTTAACCACAAATTTTATCTAATATATTTTGTTTTTCATCCCAAAATGTATTAATTTGTTATTACCTAAAATTCAAGGATTATGTAAACCAAAAGGTTCTTTATAACATTATCTAGAAATTAAAAGGTAATTATTCCTTGAATAACATTTTCATATATCAAACATTAGTGTTACACATACTATAAAAATACTTCTAATGTAATCCCATATTCAAAAAATCCATAATACTTTTAATCATTTCACCATACTAAAATCTACCATAACTCTAGAATACCTTATATATTGACTCCTTACTGATTCAACAATCTTCATGATCCATTATAAATTCCTTTACAACTTATTCTGAAATACATCATTCCTAAAAAAAATCATGGATCATATCCTAAGATTCAATAATAGGAAAACATATTTTAAGAAATAATCAACACCTTTCATTGGTGATTGTCAATTTATTAATCCTCAATCAGGATGGCAATAGGTATTGGTAAACAAATATTTGTACGATCCTGATGATCCCATCCCCAAAAATTCTTCATAGGACATGTTTTTGCATAACGAACATGAAAACCATGTTATTAACATTCAATTGATCCTTCAGAAAGAAATCCTTTCCCTTTCCTAGAGTCAACTAGATTCTTCCTTTTTCCATGGCAGGTTCTTGCTTTATGACCTTCATTTACCCATTTATAACATATTTTGGTCCCTTTGAAAAACATTCCTATGTGTTTCTTTCTACATATTTGACACATAGGTTTTTTAACATACTTATAAGGCCCCAAAATTAAACATTACTTAATCTTGAGATATATCAAGAATACACATTGAGGGACTTTTCAGGATTAGATTTTTAGAGAATTTGATCATAAATTATGTATTACATTCCACATTTAGACAATGTGGTTACATAAAAGACAGTATTAATTATTCCTATCAAAGGAATCATATTTATAATAAAAAATGGATTCTTTCTTGACACTTCCTTAACAATATCATCACATAATTTACATTTCCCTTGATCTGGGAAAAACATTTCCAAAACATGGGATGAGCATAAAAAGCTCAGTCAGGTATATAAAAATTAGTAATGAAAACATTAGTCCATGTTTACATAAGAATAAATGAAATCCTACTTTACTCATAAAACACAAGCACATTAACATACCTCATGAAATCATAAAATTCTTGAATAACTCATAGAAATCATAAGAAATAAAGAGAACTTGATGTATTCATAACATTCTTACGTAGGGAGTAACCCTCGTGGTTACGTTTGAAATACCCATCATAGTATATTACCTAAATATTTTTGGAGAAACCTTAGACTTTAATTCCATCGCATTACCCAATGAATTGGAGAGATATATCGGGCTCACCCGCCCTTAGTATATCGATGAACGGCCTGTCTTCAAAAACAATGCCCAAGAACCATAACATAATCGTACCACATAAAACATGCATAAAGGAAGCATTTCGTTTTTTGCTTTTCAATAACAAGATATCAATACAACACATTTATATAATAAGAACATTATCAAAACCATTCTCAATAGCAAAATAAAATAAAATTAAAACATGGTTTCTATTTTTCATTTAAAAAAATGTTATGGCTTGAAGAGGAAGCCAACACTCAAATAATGGTCACGGCGGCAGGGGGGTCATTGTCACTGCATATGAAGGAAAAAAACATTCCCTTTTGTCGTTTAGTAAAACGCTTCATATAAAAATATTCATTTTGAATAAAATTAAAATTCAAAGGGGTTTATACACCATATAAATGAATGTTGTGTATAAAAAAATATGCCTCAATGAAAGGAGATTGAGACGAAGTCCCTTATCTCGTGTCCGACATGACTCGATCGTTCTTTAATATCCTAAATAATAAATTAGAGTTAACTTATACTTTCTTAAGAACCATTTTCAAGATCATTACACCTTTTATATCACTTATTACCATGTTATGAACATTATGTATTTATTTAAGTTAATAATCATCGTTTTTTAGATCTTTGGTATTGAGTCAAAAATAAACATATTATAATTACAAGGTGCTCATGCGGTAAAATATCAATTATATCCAGAATTATATTCATGATTTAGATATAATATATATCATATATATCAAGTATATACATCCATTTATAATATTACATAACATTTAGAGTTAAGAAATGAAATGCACCGGTAATGGAGACGGTAAGTCGTACGTACACATGAACACTACTTTCAATTCTATTTTGTATTTAATGGAATGAAATTATAATGATATAAAGGTATATTATAATTTCAGAATAATATCATATATAATAGCATTAATTTCATCCCTTATACGTCCCACAGATGGCATTAACGAATCAAATCACTTTGAGGGGACAGTAGTCTGCACTTCCTAAAATGAAATTATCACGTTTACCCATAATAGAAACAATAAAGGTATGCCATAAATGAAAATTAAAGAATCATAAGAAAAAAATAAACATAATATATATCATATATAAATATAGTGACATCTTAATGGCCACCATGAATGGTGTTAAATGAAAATTGAACAATCATCGTTTCATGATGCAGAAATTCACAATTCACAGAAACAGTATGTTCTTTAACTATTAGACGGAGGTGTGTGTAAGTGTAGCTTTAGTAAATATCATAAAAACATCCTAGTATATTGAATATACTGGTTTTGTTACAAAAGAAAGGAATAAGAAGTGTTTATGTGGTTGGAGAAGAAAAATATAATAACACAACATTAGAGAAGACTATACCTTTAAATCAGGTAACTCCCCTTGGAATGAACCAAACGGGTTTCTTGAAGTGGTTTCTGCCTAAGGTATGGATTCTATGATTTATAGAGGGATGTGGAGAGATAAAATGATCATATTTGTTTGATACAATGATTTGAGAGTTGTGGGTATGGTGGTAGATTTGGGGGCCTTTTATAAGAGGGAGGAGGGGCACTGTAGGACATTTTTGAAATGTTATTTTATTTTAAAATGATTTTTAGATTTTCAAGGTCCCACAATGATTTATTTCTTGGATAAGGTGATAATTGTTCTATATACACCAATAAAATATGTTTTTGACATGTTTATGTCTTGTATTTTATATTATCTTTTCATTTTATTTAAATCATTCATTAATGAGTTAATCACTGCATCATCATGTTGTCATAAATAAATTAATTTATTTAATGACTAAAAATTATTAAAAAATTAATATGATGAGGAAATAATTTTATATTTCCAATGGAAATTTATAATCTAAGAGATCATTTACACAGACAAAACTAACATTGTTTTACTTAGGTGTTATATACTTTTGTGATATTCTCCGTTCATTAAAAATAAAATGAAAAAGTGTCACTATCTCCCAAAAGTGATTCCATGGGGTCCCTAAGTTGGAAGAAGGCATCCCATGGCCGGCCATGACACAACTAGTAGCATTAGGAAACATTTTGGGGTCATTTCTTATTATTATGATATTATTTTATTACCCTTATCTACCCGATTACTAATTAATCACGATAATTAAAGGTAAAGACCATCATTACTATTCATAATGTCCAAAAAACAAAAGAGTCTTAATTAAATAATTTGAACATTCTGATTCCAAATATTGAATCCATTTTAACAAATTCCAAACACAGAAAACGTAGTAATTAATTTAATAATAATTTTTGTTGTCATAACAAATAATGGGTTTTTTTAAAAAATATCTTTCAAAAGTTTTACACTATTTTATGCCCAATTCCAAAGTGAAATTAATTGCAATGACCAAAATTGGATTTAATGTTAAAATATATTCTAAATAAATTTTAAATAAAATAAAAAATATAATCTATATATATAATTAAATTAAATGAAAAAGTTGTTTTGAAGTAAACTGCAGTATTTTCCACTATTAATTAAAAAATGAATATTGTCAGAAAAATACCAAAAATTTATCCAAAGTAAATTTCAATGTCCAAATTCTATAGAATAATCTTATTTTGACAAATAGAGCTTATAAAACTGTCAATAGTTATATTTGAAAATGGGTTTCCATCAAAAGGCAGTAAAACAATCTTTTAAAAATATTAGAGTATTCTATGCTTAAGATTGTATTTATTCTCATTTTAAGCATCTAAAACACTATCTAATTCATAAATAGACATAGATATAAAAATCCATAATTCTTTACTTACTTGGGATGTTACAATACTTACATTTGTTATTATTACTTGAACATCTGTAGGGATTTGTTTCTCACATATATGATGCCTTATAAAATTCACTGAAGATCATGTGGTTAATCATGATTCTATATAGTTGGTTGAAGATAACCACAAGAGTTCTCATTGAAGTTCCCATATCATTCAGTTGCTTGTTTATAAAACCATCACAGTTTTCTTCATATCCACTGTTACTTTGGTGCCTGCTAGATCCATCCATTTACTAAAACCAAAATGTCCAGTGTGAGTATATCAGTAAAATAATCCTATAATACTAAGATATAATTACTCATGTTATCTTAAACTCATTCTCTTTATTTAAAAAATAATGTATCTTTCAGAAATCGTAACCATTTTGGTAATGAAAATTATGATTAAAGAATACACTAACCTGTAATGTTTTCTAAATCGACCATTGATACCAACTATAAGGACCTAGCCTTAAAACATTACATAATCCTATATTAAATTAGTAATTCACATTTATTATCTTTTCAGGTTTAGAGTTTAAGAGATTTAGGACATAACTATTACATATCATCTTGAATATTACAAAGTAGACACTTCTACTATAAATGATTTTTTTCAAATCCTTAATTAAAACAAGAGTTTTTTCATGATATAAAACTTATTGAATGCTTCCTTTCCCTTACCCTTCCTTATAACCTGTGAAAAACATTTCAAAAACATGGGATGAGCATAAAAAGCTCAGTAAGGGATATAAAAATACGGAAAGAAAATATTAGTCCTCGTATACAAAAGAATCAATGAAATCATACTTTAATAATAAATCATAATAACTTTAACATTCCACATGAAATATTAGGATTTACGAATAACTCATAGAAATCATAAGACATAAATGTAACTTGAGGCATTCATAACATTCTTACATAGGGAGTAACCCTCATGATTACGTTTGTAATACCCATCACAGTATATTCACCAAATCTCTTCGGAGAAACCTTAGTGATTAACTTCTTCGCATTACCCACTAAATTGGAGAGCTATATCATTCTCACCTTCCCTTATTTTATCACTATACCACACGACTTCATAAACAATTCCTACGAACTATAACATAATCGTATCACATAAAACATGCATAAAGGAAATATAATATTTCCACATTTCAATCACAATATATCAATACAACACATTGATATAATCAAAACATTATCAAAACCATTTTCAAAACAAAAATAAAATAAAAGTAAAACATGGTATTTATTTTTCATTTTAAAAAAGTTATGGCTTGTAGAAGAAGATGAAACAAAAATAATGGTCATGGAGGTGAAGTAGTTTTCACCGTATACGTAAGACAAAAACATTACTTTTTTCATTTAGTAAATTCTTCATTTAAAATGATTCATTTTGATGGAAAATAAAAGTCAAAAGGGTTTTATACACCAAAAAAATTAATGTCATATAGAAATCAAAAGATGCATCAATGAAAGGAGATTAAGATGATGTCCCGTACAAAGACGGTATCCTGAGATTAAGGACAAATCAATTACATCATAATGTGTGACAAAGAAAAATAGACTAAATATAAGTGGATATTATGTGTAAAAAATAAGAGGTAATCCTCACATATTCATAGCATGACATAATCAAGAAGTAGATATTTAACCCAATGAATTGAAATTGGGTTAAGAAGTTCCCTTAAAGAAATTCAACTGCCTAACTACATCACATTAAAATTCATAAAATGAGTTGATGAGAGTTAAAAAGGGTATCTCATCACATGGAAATAAAATTTAGAGAAATAAGGATATATAAGAATATATCCCAACAAAAGAAGTTGTAAATTAAAAGACCTAGCAAAAGAAGCCTTTTAAATAGACGAGAGTGAAAGGTTCTCTTACCGATTTGGATAACTTTCGAAATGTACACCCCATAAAAGAAGGGTCATACAATGAAGATGTAAATACCCAATAATTATGTTATATTAAACTATGTATACAATCATGGGATGTACATACATCTAAAAAAATTGTGGCAAATGTAGCATGAATCTCACAGGAATAAAAAGTGAGATAAAAATACTTTATCTTGTTGTTATCAATCAATTCGTATGACCAAAATATAATAAGAACCAAATGAATTACAAAATACCATGAAAATAAATATAATCATGACAATATATATTATATGGAAGTAAAAAATAACCCATATTCAAAAAAAAATTGGGGAACAATGGAAATCTCACAGAATTAAAATTGAGGTAAGAAATCCCCTAACCTTTAGTCTGACTTCTCTTGTTCGTTTCTTTATATTCCTAAATAATAAACATTTGTTAATTTATAATTTGCATAAGTAAATCCTATAATGTTTATTAATAAATTAATATCAAATATTGTCATGTTATAAGAATTAGTTAAATATGTGAGTTCATATCATACGTTTTGTCGATGTTGGGTACGTGAGTCAAAAAAAACTTGTTTAAAGAGAATTGTCCATGTAGTTATAAATAAATCATCACCATAAAGGTTTTCATGATTTAAATATCATATATATTTAGTATATATGTATTTAATAATATTCCATAATGTTAGGAGATAAAGAAATTAAATGTTCTGTTCATCGAGAAGGTAGGACGTACATACGCATGAACGATACTTTCCTTTTTTGCATATTAATGGACTTAAAAAATAAATTAGGCATAGATATATTATAATTACATTATAAAATATCTTTTTTATAGGTAAATTAAGTTCATCAATTACATTATTATTAAATTCCATGTTTGGCATGAACGAGTCACATCACTTTAGGGGGCGGTTGTACACACTTCCTCATATGAAATTATCGCATTTGGAAAACATTAAAAGCATAAAGGTATGTTTTAAATATAAAATACAGAATAATTTAGAGGGAATAAATATAATATATATCATATATAAATATATTTCCATCATTATGGCCACAATGAAATGTGTTAAAAAAATATTGAACAATCATCGTTTAGGGAGGCAGAAATTCGCCACCCAGAAAAAACAATATGTTCTTTAACCCAGAGACGGAGGTGTGTGTAAGTGTAGGTAGAATATTTATCAAAACAACAACCTATTATATTTATGATACTTTTGTTATTATTTGATCAAATAATAAGAATATAGTGGTGAGTGATGAAGGAAAATAAAAGAAATAAACTTGAGAGAAGACATTACCTTTATATTGGGTAACTCGTTTTGATTTGAGCCAAAGGCTTCTTTGGAAAGATTTCGGCACAAAGTGAGGCTTCAAGCTTTGATAGAGGTATGTGGAGAGATAATATGCGTATATTTTGGATGATCCAAGGGCTTGAGAGGTGTGGGTAAGGGGGTAGAGGTGGGGGACTTTTATAAGAGGGAGGAGGGTTAGTTGTGGTAAGTCTTGAAATGTAACTTTATTATAAAATGATTTTTGGATTATAAAGGGCCCATAATGTTATATTTTAGGGATAAGGTGATGATGGTTATAAATCCACCTATTCAATAGGTTTTAGAAAAGTATATGTTTTATATATTACCTTATCTTTTAATTTTATTTAAATCATTCATTAATGAGGCAATCACTGCATCATCATTGTGTCATAAATAAATATATTTATTTAATGTCTAAAATTTATAAAAAAGTATCATGATGTTTGAAATATTGTTTACTTTCGAGTGACTATTATATATATAAGATATAATTTATGTAAAAAAAATTAAAATTGTTTTACTTAGGATATACAAACCTTTGTTATATTTCTCTTCTTTTTATGAATAATGTCATAAATGTCACTATCACACCCATGTGACTCCATTGGCACTGAAGTTCGGTAACAATCACCATATGGTCTGACATTACTCAAACAAGAGGATTTGGACACAATTTGGGGTCATTTTATATTATTATGATATTATTTTATTACCCCTAACTACCCGATTACTAATTAATCACGATGATTAATGATACTTACTGTCATTACTATTCATAACTTCCAATAACAAAAGAGTATTAAGTAAATAATTTGGGAATTATGATTCAAAATATGGAATCAATTTTACCAAATTCCAAACACAGAAATTGCAGCAATTAATTTAATAATAATTCTCGTTGTCACAACCAAAGACGAATTTTTAAGAAGTAAAATTTATCAAAAGGTTGACTTGTTTTTACATCCAATTGAAAATTAAAATTACTTCCAATGAACAACATTGTATTATGTGATTAAAAAATAATTCAATTAAACATTAAAATCAATTAAAAGGAAAATATATATATAATTAAATTATATGAAAAAGCAGTTTTGATGTAAAATGCAGAAAATTTCACTTTTCACAAAAAATGAACATATGTCAGAAAATACAAAAAAAATTACCCTAATTAAATTTGATATACCAAATTCAAAATTGATGTCCATTTTTCAAATTAAAAAAATAGAAGATGCATTAATTAATTTTATAATTAATTCCTGCTATCAAAACAAATGACGTGCTTTTTTAGAAACAATATCTATCGAAAAATTGACACTTGTTTATGTCTAATTTCAAATTGAATTTAATTCCAATGACCACCATTGGATAAAATGGTAAAAAATATTTTAACTACACTTTAAACCCAATTAAAAATAAAATCTATCTATATAAATAAATTATATTAAAAAAAGGTTTTGAATTAAAAAAGAGAATTTTTCACTAAAATGATATTTATCAGGAAAATAACAAAACATTACAAAATGTACATTTTGATGTCCTGATTATAAATAATGATTTTATTTTGTCAAAAATAACAAATAAAATTTACAAAAAATATTTTTAAAAATGGTTCTCCATCAAAAGGCGCTTAACTAACATTTTAAAGAATATAAGAATATTTATTCTTAAAATTAGATTCATTTTCATTTTAAGCCTCTATTATTTATTGGCTAATTTTAAAAATATTAAATAAACATATATAATCATTTGATAGTTAGTTCTGTTAATTCCCGCCATTACAACGAATTGGCATTTACCACCATTTAAAATAATATTATTATATTATTAGTGTGCAACATAAAATTTCAAAGAATCTCATTGCTTCATACTAGGTACACCATCAAACATAGAATTACCATTAAAGTGATATTAACAATTTATTCACAAATATTAATAAATATGAAAATTTCATATTCTTTATTTACCTGGGATGTTATGTAACACCCGAGACTTTTATGAGAAATATTTTGATTTTATGTTATATAAATCATCAAAGGAATCTTTCACTACTCACAACAGTATCTTGGCTTGCTTTACACGCAATCACGACCTTCCTTGATAGCTTGCGTCGTACGCAATACCGAGTTTCATTAAACAACGATATGTTATTAAAATATTATTAAAACTAGCCGTTATGAATAGTAATTAACACTTTTTGAAATTTTGTAAATTTTATTTTTCAAAATGGACTTCTTTTTTGGATTCAGAATATCGAAATTATCCTAGGGTGAAATTTTGGTATTTTTCTGGAAACATTCAATTTTTGATGAATAGTGAAAATACTAGGTTACTATATAAAAACCGACTTTTTATTTAAATAATTATTTATTTTATTTAAATTTATTTTAGTACAAAATTGATAAATAATACCTATATAAGTTCAATGTAATTCATTGGAGTAATTTTATAAGAATTTTAGATATATATAAAATTTTATTGAACTTTTCACCGTCTTTTACCCACCTCCTAGGAGAATTTGCAAATTTACATAAAACCTAATTTTACCGATTCTGTGAGTGGAATTTCAAAAATCCGAGAGACACTGTTGATGTCAGTAAGTAAAATGTGGTTCAATGTGATGAAAATAATTTTTGTGAATAGTAACTTTTTACTTTTATTTACCACGGTTAAAAGTAAATAGGGTAATTAAGGGTAAAAATCATATTATTATTACACTAACACATGTACTAATTCTATTGGATAAGTGTAATTCGACAAATAAAATCCTTAGAAATACAATATGACCATTAGTCCCACTTGGATTAGATTAGGAAATTTATTATTAATTTATTTAAAGAAGGGTTAAAATAGTTAAAATCAATGTTTAATAAGTAAATAATTTTAATATAGGGTTATACATAAGATAAATTCGAATATAAATATTCACTAGAAAGCTAAAAATATTTCCTACATAATTGTATTTTATTTGTAATTTTTACACATTGCATAATTTAATTTATTTATGACACAAATATGATGCAGTAATTATCATATTAATGAAGTATTGACATAATTGATGTTATAAATATTTAAATAAATGTAATTTGAGACTTTTTATGAATTCCAATAATTTTATATGTTAATATTACATGTTAGTGTTTATTTTATTAACTATTTTTGAATTAATCATTCTGTTATGATTTTTCCAAAAATCAATTACCAAATAGTACCAAAATTAACATAAAATATATTTTAAAACAAATATTATGTTATTAATTGTTATTTTATTCTTAAAGATATAAGGATCGGCCACATGTCTTATATAAGGATATATATATTAATAATAAACAATTTGGGGTTCGTTTGGCTTGTTATTGTATGTTTATTAACCTTATAGTGTAAGAACACAAGAAGACACGGTAAAAGTAAAATTACTTAACTTAAAGTTAAATCTAAATGATAAGGTTAAAATAGGAACCTAAATTGTATAAATTCTATTGGATGAGAGTATTTCTACCCATCTCCACCTTAGTTCTGAAATAAATCATTTTGGAGCAATTTAAAACCGAATATGACTTTATAATAAAATAATATTTTTAGTTTTTCCAAAGGTGACCCTCTCCTCCCTTATAAAAGGGAACCTCCTCCCTCTATTCCTCACACCACTTTGAGCCTTCACGCTCGGCCAAATCCTACCTATTAATCCTCTCCACTTCCATAGAAACATCCTAGAGGTCCTGGTCTTCTTCAATGACCAATTTTACTTCCCTAAAAAGAGATCTCAAAGAAGCACTTCAAAGAAAAGGTAATGTCTGTTACCGATTCTTTCAACTTTATTTAATCTTCCACTTCTTATTCTTTAGTTGTTTCGTTATGAATTAATTACATCAGTATCACTAATATACTGATATGTTATTATAAGGATGAAACATTCCTATTTCACCATATATCCATCCTACAGAAAACGAAATCACCGCGCGTGCATACATATGGAATACCGTCTCCACGCAGTGGTGTAATCTATTTTCCACCACCACCTTACTTGGATGGGTACAATGGTGTAAAGAATGAATATATATGACTATTATAAAGTGATATTGATTCTGAAACAGTATACCTATACTCCAATACAATTCAACGATCATGGGAACGATATCATCGCTCGTGCGTACGTACGGAATACCGTCTCCACGATGTGATGTGACTCGTTCTACATGATTTTCATTGCATAATGAATACAAAAATGAATTGAGTGAATAAATAAGATATATATTACACTAATACCATTCTGTAAATGAGGTATCTATATCCTAAAAAGAAGAATAATAATAATTCGACAAAACACGCATACGAACAAAAAGTAATAAACACCCGAATAACAAGTAGAAATGAAATATTACTAATAATAAGCTAAGAATATGACCATATATGATATCATAACAATGAGTATGATTCTATAATAAGTCAATGACATTATTTAAATCATTATATAGAAGTTTCGGACACTTACGAATCAAATTGCACCTAAGGTAAGGGAAAATATAACAATCTCATTTTATCCGAGATTGTTTATACGTTGTTATTTAATGGGGTGTATTTTATCATCCACATCCATGTTTCCTCAATAGGCAATATTGTTTCCATCCACCTACAATTTTTTAAATCCAATTTTACCTTTCGGTGAGTTTTTAGTAAAAGACATGAAAGGAATCTTTTGTTGTTTTTCGTACAAGGTACTTTTTTAATTTTCCAACAAAATTATGAGAAGAATGTTTTATTAACATATACGGCATGAATGGATTTTTAATAAATTATTTCCAAGAAGCTTCCTTTACAAGTTTTCAAGTTTAATGTTAATCAACTTCTTTTATTTTAGAATTTTATGACATGTTAAGAAAGGAAAAGTGTTTTTGAAGTAGAAAGGATATTTTCCTCAAGAATGGAGTTCAACTGTTTTATCAAAATTATTTTCCATATAAGATAATAAAGGGTTCTATTTCTATGCCTATTATTACATGGATTTTATTATGTTATGATGGAATTATTTTTATGAATTCCTTTATCTTATATGAATTGTTTTATGATGTCACGATGTTTAAGATTCCAATTTTTATTTCATGGGTTATGCTATGATGTATGGTTTATGATTTTGTGGCACACATAAGAATGGTATCATTATGAGATGGGTGGGACCTATATATCCCTTCAATTCATTGGGTAAAGATTTTATATCTCATGTGATAGACATGGTTGGAATGGCAGGTTACACCGGTTTAGTGAAATAGGATTGAAATGAGGAATGAACTCGGTTCATAAATGGACTTTTTCCACTAAGATAGTCTTGGAAATGAGTCTTGATTAATAAGAAACGATTCTCTATTATTAGGTGTGTATGCCACAAAAATTCATGTTATATGTTATGATTATTGTGATTATATTTCACTACCATGATTTATCCCATGTTATGAAATTATGATCTCTTTTTCATGGTACGATTTCCAAAATGTTATGTTCTTATGAATATGATGTGATTGATATTTATTTTGTTTACCCTTACTAAGCATTTGAGCTCACCCTTTTGTATGATTTCTTTCCCGCAGGCCAGGAAGAAGGTTATTAAGTAGGATATTCCAAAAGGGTCTCTAGATATGATGAAATAAATGGGAGACAATGTAGACGATTTATGAACTAGTTGTTTATGCTTCCCACATTCTAAAGACACTATAGCTATACGGTCCTTTAATGGTTTTGTTATATGCTATAATAAGTGTGCTTCAATTTTGAAGTATTAACAAGGTTTGTAAAGTATGCGTCCTTATATTTGTTATCATAGGAAAGGTATAGTCAACCTTTGGAAACTAGGATGTGAAAGCCTTAGTAAGAATCATAAGGATAAGTCTAAGCATAGAACACAATATTAGTGTTTTAGAAATGGCCATGAATAACCTAGGATAATACCTTAAGTGTGAAATTTTATTTTTTATTATGTGGTTTTCTTATTATAAATATTGTTCTCACACTATTCTTCTTGGTTTTAGTCAATGGATGGAACCTGAAGGAACCGTGTTAATGCGGAATGTGACGGGCAATGCAATGATTGTCCCCCTGAGAAACCAAACGTTATGGGAGCTCGAATGAAAAATCTTATAGCCATGCTCACACAAGTTTCTCAAGCTATGAATCATGCTGGACTTCCAAACGAGCAAAGGAAGGATAAACATTCTGCTGAATCCTTCATGAGACAGCATCCACCTTCATTCAGCGGGTCTACTGATCCATTAGTTGCTGAACAATGGATCAGTACTACTAAAAAGATATTTTCAGTTCTTCAATGTTCTGAACATGATAAATTCATCTTACTAGTGTATCGTTTGGAAGGTGATGCTGATCAATGGTGGAATCCTATAAAAAAATACGAGGCAAGAGATGAAATTGAGTCCATGGAATGGGACGAGTTCAAGAACTTGTTTTTCAATAATTACTTCCCTCGTATTCTCCGAACAAAGATGGAGAAGGAGTTTCTTGAACTAAAGCAAAAGGATGATGAATCTGTCGGTACCTATGAAGATAATTTTACAAGACATCCAAGGTACACTTTTGGGATTATTATCCAACCTGAAAGTAAGATCGATCAATTATTTAGTGGATTAAAACCAAGTCTTCGAAGGGTGTTAGCCATAAGGGACTTCAATAGCTACGAGGAAATCGTTCAATGTGCTCTCAAAGTTGAGATGGATACTGGAGTAACACATCAGTCATATGGGTTTGATAAGAAGAGGAAAATGGAATTTAAAGGAAAATATAAAGAGCACACCGAAAAGAAGATGAGCTTTCTGTTATGCTCAACGTGTGGAAAGAAACATGGAGGGAGTTGTCTTAAAGGGACAAGTAAATGTTTCAAATGTGAAAAGGAAGGTCATCAGGCATTTGAATGCCGCAATGATGGGAAGAAGATGTCTAATGATGCATACAAAAGAAGGGATACACATAATGAACCTACTACACTTCAATGTTTCAAGTTCAATGAAATGGGTCATTATGCAAATCAATGCCTGAATCCAAGGCTTGATGATGATGGTCGGCGTCAACAAACTCTTAAGGCTAAAGGCAAAGGAAAGTCACATGCAATTCTTATCAGCGATGTGGAGTACGATAACGAAGTGGTGAAAGATAAACTTATCATCTACTCTAAAGTTGAAAATGTTTTATTTGATTCTAGATCCACCCACTCTTTTATTTATGAAGAATGTTTTATGGGTATCACCATATTACCTCAACAATTAGATGTTGAGGTAGCTATGACAACCCCTAATGGCACAATAGTCTCATAAAATGTTTATAATTATTCTCCAATTGATGTTTGTGAGAAAGTGATTCGTGTAAATATTCTGATCCTTCCTATAGTGGAATTTGATGTGATTCATGGCCTGGATTGGATTTCTTTACATGGAGCTCATATCAATTGCCCATGAAGGGAAGTCACATTTCATATACCAGATCAATCTATGATCGTGTATCAATTCAAGGATGAACATAACCTTCAAGTGAAAATTTCTTCCATCTTATGTGTCTTGATTTCACTAAATGAAGGTTATTTATCTAAAATGGTTGGTGAGAAACTCATGAATAATAATATTCCCATTGTATGAGAGTTTGATGATGTCTTTCTGGAGGAATTATCGGGTCTTCCACCAAATCGTGAAGTTGAGTTTTCAATAGAACATGTACAGGGTGCTTTACCTATTTCAAATACACCTTATAGAATGGCACCAATTGAGTTACAGGAATTGAAGAAGCAACTCCAAGATAATCATGATAAGGGGTTCATACGCCCTATTGCGTCACCTTGGGGAGCACCTGTTCTGGTTGTTAAGAAGACACATGGATCAATGAGACTCTGATTTGATTATCGAGAACATAACAAGATCACTATCAGGAAAAAATATCCTCTCATGCGCATTGATGAATTATTTGACCAACTACATAGAGCGCAATACTTTTCCAAGATTGATCTTCGTTCACGATATCATCAATTAAGGGTCAAAAGGGTGTATATAACAAAGATGGATTTCCATACAAGGTATGGTCACTATGAATTTATATTGATGCCATTTGGTTTTACTAATGCCCCTACTATCTTCATGGATCTGATGAATAGAGTCTTTAGAGACTATCCTGATCAGTTTG
This sequence comes from Viscum album, assembly GCA_963277665.1. Taxonomy (NCBI): domain Eukaryota; kingdom Viridiplantae; phylum Streptophyta; class Magnoliopsida; order Santalales; family Viscaceae; genus Viscum; species Viscum album. The sequence continues at coordinate 838,844,585 of OY728138.1, forward strand.
TGGTAGTCTTTATAGACGACATTCTGTTATATCCATTGATCAAGGAATAACATGAAGATCACTTGAGAATTATATTGAAGACCCTGAGAAAAGAGAAGCTTTATGCCAAATTTACCAAGTGTGAATTTTGGCTTCAAAAAGTTTCATTTTTGGGTCACATAATCTCAAAAGAGGGGATATCTGTGGATCCAGAAAAAATAAAGGTTATCGAAAGATGGTCGAGACCAACAACAGTAACTGAGATCCGATGTTTTCTTGGTTTGGCTGGATATTACCAACGTTTTGTGAAATATTTATCACGATTATCTAATCCACTCACCAGGTAGACTCGAAAAGGAGTTAATTTTGTGTGGACGGAGGAATGTGATGAGAATTACAAGGATTTGAAAAGAAGGTTATCCAGTGCACCTATACTCACACTTCCTTATAGTGTAGAAAGGTTTGTAATCTACACTGATGCATCCAAGAAGGGATTGGGGTGTGTTCTTATGAAAAATTAAATGGTGATAGCTTATGCCTCTCAAAAGTTGAAAATCCATGAGAAAAATTACCCAACTCATGATTTGGAGTTAGTTGCGGTAATCATTGCATTAAAGATTTGGAGGCATTATTTTATGGTGAAAGGTGTGACATTTATACTGATAATAAAAGTTTAAAGTATATTTTTCACACAAAAGGAGTTGAATATGCACCAAAGAAGATGGTTGGATCTGAGTAAGGATTACGACTGCTCAATCCATTACCACCCTAGGAAAGAAAACAAGGTGGCAGATGCATTAAGTCGACAAGGCCCTGCCAGTTTATCCATTATGAGGATCACAAAAGATCCAATATTTATGGATTTACAAAGGATGGATGTTGGAATTATAATGGAAGGGGGAAAATCTTATCATTCTCAAATGAATGTTCAACCATCTATACATGTGAAGATTAAAGAGGCACAGAAAGAAGATGTAGAGTTACAAAAGAAGGTGAGAAATGTTCCTGAATTCTACCTTGATTGTGATGGGATAATAATGTTCAGGAATCGGGTTTGTGTTCCTCCCATCCCCGAATTAAAGAAGGAGCTGCTGGACGAGGCTCATTGTTCTTCATTCTCTATTAATCCTGGAAGCACGAAGATGTATAGGGACCTGAAAGAGTACTTCTGGTGGGATGGCATGAATAGATATGTTGCTAAATATGTCTCTCGATGCTTGGTTTGTCAGCAAGCTAATACTAAGAGACCAAAGTCTAAGGGGATGTTACATCCATTACCCATACCCGAATGGAAATGGGAAACCATCACTATGGACTTTGTCACAGGACATCCTAAAACATCCAATGGAAATAATTCTATCCGGGTCATAGTTGATCGTCTTACAAAGTCTACACACTTCATTTCTATTAGAGAGTATTTCTCTCTGGATCAGCTTGCCAGGATATATGTAAATGAAGTGGTATGATTTCATGGAGTACCACTTTTTATTATATCTGATTGGGATCTGAGGTTTACCTCAATGTTCTGGCGAATTCTTCAGCATACTCTTGATACAGAGTTGAGCTTCAGCACTGCTTATCATCCTTAGACAGACGGTTAGTCTGAGAGAAAAATTTAAACTCTAGAAGATATGTTGAGATCTTTCTCTATTGATTTCAAAGATGGTTGGGATCAACACCTACCTTTGGTGGAATATTGTTATAATAATACCTTTCACTCCAGTATTCAGATGGCTCCTTATGAACCTCTCTATGGAAAGAAATGCACTACTCCATCTTGCTGGGATGATGTTGGGGAAAGAATGCTATTAGGACCTGATCTTGTTGATGAGATGGCATAAAAGGTCAGATCTATTCAACAACACAAAAGAGAAGATGAGAGTCGATAAAAAAGTTATGCCAACAAACGAAGAAAAGACATAGATTTTGAAGTGGGTGATAAAGTGTGCTTACGAATATCTCTCTGGAAGAGGGTCATGAGATTTGGAAAGAAGGGAAAGAAGAGCCCAATGTATATCGGTCCTTTCGAAATACTGGATCATGTTGGGAAGGTATCTTACCGATTGGCGCTTCCACCGAATCTCTCTCAAGTTCATGATGTGTTCCATGTATCTCTCCTGAGAAAGGACATACCTGATCCTTCACATGTACTCAGCTTAGAAGTTTTACTGCTGGAACAAGATCTTTCTTATGAAGAACAACAATAGATATTCTCGATCGTAGTGAAAAAGTCTTACAGAAAAATACCACTCGCTTGGTGAATGTTTTTGGGAGGAACCACCAATTAGAAGAAGATACATGGGAGCTTGAGGATATGATGAGGGAGAGGTATCTTCATCAGTTTGTTACAAAGTGATGAATTTCGAGGGCGAAATTCATTTTAAGGGGGGTAGAATGTAACACCCAAGACTTTTATGTGAAATATTTTGTTTTTATGTTATATAAATCATCAAAGGAATCATTCACTACACACAACACTAGCTTGGCTTTCTTTACACGCAATCACGACCTTCCTTGATAGCTTGCGTCGTACGCAATACTAAGTTTCCCTAAACACCGATATGTTATTAAAATATTATTAAAACTAGCAGTTGTGAATAGTAATTACCACTTTTTGGAACATTATAAATTTTATTTTTCAAAATGGACTTCGTTATTTGATTCAGAATATCAAAATTAGCATAGGGTGAAATTTTGGTATTTTTCTGGAAACTTTCAATTTTTAATGAATAGTGAAAACACTGGTTTACTATTTAAAAACCAACTTTTTATTTAAATAATTATTTATTTTATTTTATTTTATTTTAGGTCAAAATTGATACCTAATACCTATATAAGTTCAATGTAATTCATTGGTGTAATTTAATAATAATTTTAGATATAAGAAAAATTTATTGAACTTTTCAACGTCTTTTACCCACCTCCTAGGAGAATTTGAAAATTTACATAAAACTTAATTTTACGACGTCTATGAGTGGAATTAGAAAAATCTGAGAGACACGGTTGATGTCAGTATGTAAAATGTGGTTTAATGAGATGAAAATAATTTTTTGGTGAATAGTGACTTATTACTTTTTTTACCACGATTAAAAGATAATATGGTAATTAAGGGTAAAAAATGATATTATTATTACCCTAAAAAATATCCTAATTCTATTGGATAAGTTTAATTCGACAGAAAACAACCTTAGTAATAAAATATGACCATTTAGGCCCACTTGGGTTAGATTTGGAAATTTATTATTAATTTATTTAATGAAGGGTTAAAATAGTTAAAATCAAAGTTTAATAAGTAAATAATTTTTTCATATAGGGTTATACATAAGACAAATTCGACTATAAATATTCATTAGAAATATAAAAATATTTCCTACATAATGGTTTTTTCTTTGTAATTTTTAGACATTAAATAAGTTAATTTATTTATGACACAAAGATGATGTAGTAATTATCTTATTAATGAAGTATTGACATAATTGATGTTATAAATACCCAAATAAATGTAATTTTAGACTTTTTATGAATTCAAATAATTTTTTAGGTTAATATGGCGTGTTATTATTGATTTAATTAACTTTTTCCGTATTAATAATTCTTTTATGATTTTCAAAAAAATCAATTACCAAATAGTATCAAAATTGACATAAAATTGTTTTTAAAACAAATATTATATTATTAATTTTTTTTATTCTTAAAAATATACGGTTCGGCCAAATGACTTAGATAAGGTTATATATATTAATAATAAACAACTTGGGGTTAGTTTGGCTTGTTATAGTAAGTTTATTAACCTTATAGTGTAAGACCACAAGAAGACATGGTAAAATTAAAATTATTTAACTTAAAGTTAAATCTAAATGATAAGGTTAAAATTGGAACCTAAACTTGTCTAAATTCTATTGGATGAGAGGATTTCGACACATCCCCACCTTATCTTAGAAATAAATAAATTTTGAGCTATTTAAAACCGAATATGACTTTATAATAAAATAATAGTTTTAGTTTTTCCAAATGTGCCCCTCTCCTCCCTTTTAAAAGGACACCTCCTCCATCTCTTTCTCACACAACTTTGAGCCTTCAATCTCAGCCAACCCCTAGAAATTTCTCCTCTACACTTCCCAAGAAACAACTTAGCAATCCTGGTCTTCTTCAAAGACCAATTTTAGTTCCCTAAAATGAGGTCTCAAAGAAGCGCTTCAAAGATGAGGAAATGTCTATTACCGATTCATTCAACTTTATTTCTTCTCCCACTTCTTCTTCTTTAGTTTTTTCATTATGAATTAATAACATAAGTATCACTAATATACTGATATTTTATTATATGTATGAAACAACTCTATTTCACCATAAAGCCATCCTACGGAAAACAAAATCATTGCGCGCGCGTACGTATGGAATACCGTCTCCACGCCGTGGTGTAATATATTTTCCACCACCACCTTACTTGGATGGGTATAATGGGGTAAATAATGAATATATATAATTATTGTAATGTGATATTGATTCTGAAATACTATACATACACTTCAATACAATTCCACAATCATGGGAATGATATCATCGCTCGTGCGTACGTACGGAATACCATCTCCACGATGTGATGCGACTCGTTCTACATGATTTTCATTGAATAATGATTACATAAATTAATTGAGTGAATAAATATGATATATGATACTCTAATACCATTCTAGAAATGAGGAATCTATAACCAAAAAAGAAGAATAAGAATTTAATCGATAAAACACGCATAAGAAAAAAATGTAATAAACACCTGAATAACAAGTGGCAATGAAATATTACTAATAATAAGCTAAGAATATGACCATATATGATATTATAACAATTAGTATGATTCTGGAATAAGTCGATGACATTATTTAAATCATTATTCAGGAGGTTCGGACACTTAAGAAGCAAATCGGACCTAAGGTAAGAGAAAATATCACAATCTCATTTTATCCGAGATTGTTGATATGTTGGTATTTACTGGGGTGTATTTTATCACCAAAATCCATGTTTCCTCAATATGTAATATTGTTTCCATCCAACTACAATTTTTTAAATCCAATTTTACCCTTCGGTGAGTTTTTAGTAAGATATATGAAATGAATCTTTTGTCGTTTTTCGAACGAGGTACTTTTTTACTATTCCGACTAAAGTACGAGGAGAATGTTTTTTTAACTTATACGGCATGAATGGATTTTTAAAAAATTATTTCCAAGAATCTTCCTTTACATGTTTTCACGTGTATGTTTAATCAACTTATTTTAGTTTAGAATTTAATTACATGTTAAGAAAGGAAAAGTGGTTTTGAAGTAGAAAGGATATTTTCCTCAAGAATGGAGTTCAAGTGTTTTATAAAAATTATTTTCCATCTAAGATAATAAAGTGTTCTGTTTATATCCCTATTATTACATTGATTTGATTATGTTGTGATGGAATTATTTTTATGAATTCCTTTATCATATATGAATTGTTTTATGATGTCACAATGTTTAAGATTCCCATTTTTATTTCATGGGTTATGCTATGATGTATGGTTTATGATATTGTGGCACACATAAGAATGGTATCATTATTAGATTGGTGGGACCTATATCTCCCTCCAATGAATTGCGTAAAGATTTTATATCTCATGAGATAGACATGGCTGGAATGGCAGGTAAAATCGGTTCAGTGAAATAGGACTGAAACGAGGAATGAACTCGGTTTAGAAATGGACTTTGTCCACTAAGATAGTCTTGGAAATGAGTCTTCAATAATAAGAAATGATTCTCTATGATTATGTGTGTATGCCACAAATCTTCATGTTTTATGTTATAATTATTGTAATTACATTTCACTACCATGATTTATCCCATGGTATGAAATTATGATATCTTTTGCAGGGTAAGATTTCCAAAATGTTATGTTCTTATTAATATGATATGATTGATATTTCTTTTGTTTACCCTTACTGAGAATTTGAGCTCACCCTTTTGTATGTTTTCTTTCCCCCAGGTCAGGAAGAAGTTTATTAAGTAGGATATGCCAAAAGGGACTCTAGATATGATTAAACAAATGGGAGACAATATAGACGATTTATGAACCAGTTGTTTATGTTTCCTCATTTCTAAAGAAACTATACCTATACGGTCCTTTCATGGTTTTGTTATATGTTGTAATAAGTGTGCTTCAATTTTGAAGTATTAACAATTTATGTAAAGTATGGGTCGTTATATGTTACATCCTCCCCCCATTTTGGGAATTGCATCCTTGAAATTTTATAATTGGGTGTGGAAACATTATTGATAGCCCCACGTCGGGAAAGGAGTAAATAAAATTATCACATTAAAAAAAAGAAGTAAAATGGACACCAGAAATAACCCATATTAGGATTCCATGAAAACATGGATATGGAGGAGGAAAAAAATGGTCATGTTCTGATGGAGTGTGATAGATAACATGATTAGTAGAATGTTAACCATAAGAAGATCACAAACTTATGATGTGTGTAAATGGTCTTTGATTACCCAGTTGGAAATGTAAACCAACAACATTTTTTTACGTTCTTTTTCATAATTTTGAGGAATACATTTTGTACATAGAATAAAAACATAACGAAATATACTTACCTTGAAGTATAGTTTCTTCCTTTAATAAGCTTCTATCAAGACTAATATTTTCTCCAAATGATGAGCATTAGAAAACACTTGGTCACATCAAAAGCACAAGAATCATCTTCTAGAGATTTACATAATCCACAAAAGGAGAACTATATGTTTCCCTTGTATTTAGACATCAACTGAAACGAAAATGGTTTGAATGAGATAATATAATCCCCAAAAAAGGATAATCCATTATAAAAATAAATACTACTCTTAATCTCCAAAATTAAACAAAAAAATCCCAAGGTTCAAGAAAGACCATTATATAGACAACTATCTATAAAATTATTCAAAGTAAACCAAACGAATATTGAAACCCAACATATATGAAGTATTTAATCACATCGTCTTCAAAGGTAAATCATAACATTTATCACCAAATAACATAATTTACTCTTAAAGTCTCATTCTAAAAAGTGATTAACCTAATCAAATATCCTCTGTGATAAGTTAATGATTTCCATAGATAACCCAAAATCAACTTATTCCTGATTCATAAGATCATCTAACTAAAAATAATTAATCATAGTAACCTGGGACTTCACGTAGCCATGTGGTCTACGATAAATACCAGTCACACATTGGTTGTGGGTTCGATACCGATAGCTTCATCCGACGTGACGGGTTATCACATGGTCTGCGTGTTGTCCATTTTAAAAAACAATATTATTTTATACCACTCCCAAGAAGAGATAAATTCATCAAAAATAACCATACCATATTTTTACCGTAATGGTTATCTAATAACTTTCTTCTTGCATCCTAAAATGTATTAACCAGTAATTAGCTAAAATTTAAGGATCATATAAACCAAAATTGTTCTTTATAACTATATACACAAAAGAAAATATAATTATTCCTTGAATAAAATTCTCATATATCAAACATCAGGGCTACACATACTATAAAAAGTCCTCTAATGTAATACCATAATCAAAAGAGCCTCAATAATTTTAAGCATTTCACCATCCTAAAATATACCATAACTCTTGAATCCCATATATGTTGACTTCTTACTCATTCATCATTATTAATGATCCATTAACTATTCATTTCCAACTTATTCTAAAATACTTCTTTCCTACAAAAAAAATTATGAATCATATCCAAAGATTCAATAATAGTAAAACTTATGTTATGAAATAATCCATAACATTCATTGGTCATTTTCAGTTTCTTCATCCTCAATCGGAATGGAATTCGGTATTGGGAAAATAATATTTGTATAATCCTGGTGATCCCATTCCCAAAATATCTTCGTAGGACATGTTGTTGGATAATGACCATAAACACCACATTTCAAAAATTCAATTGATCGTTCAAAAAGATCTTCTTTCCCATTCCTGGAGTCAACTAGATGCTTCTTTTTTCCATGGAATGTTCTTGATTTATGACCTTCATTTCCACATCTAGATCATCTTTCGGTCCCTTTGATACATTTTTCTTTTGTGTTTCTTTCCACAACACTGACACATAGGTTTTTAAACATACTTACCTTTATGATTATTACCTGAACATCCGTAGGTATTTGTTTCTCTCATACCTAATGCCTTATAAAAATTACTAAGGTTTAGGTGGTCAATCATGATTCCAGATAGTGGTTTGAGAATAACTACAAGAGTTCAAATTGAATCTCCCATATCATTTAGTTTCTCATTTTGAAAACCATCATAGTTTTCATAACATCCACTGTTACATTTGTGCCTGATAGATCCAGAAATTTACTAAAACCAATAAGGCCAGTGTGACTATATTAGTAAAATCATCATATTATAATATGATATAATTATTAATGTTATTGTAAACTCATTAACTTTATCTAAAAAACTATGACTCTTTCTGAAATCATAACAATTATATTAATGTCACTAATGCTTAATGAATACCGTAACCTCTAAAGATATCTAAATCAACATTTGATACCAAATATAAGGAATCATCCTCAAAAAATTACATAATAATGGTTTCTATGAATAATTTATATTTAGGATCTATTTAGGTTTAGAGTATTATAGATTTAGGACATACCTATTACATATCAACTTGAATGTTACAAAGTAGAAACTTCTAATATAGATGATTTTTCTCAAATCCTTAAATAAAACTAGAGTTAATTTCTTAATTTAAATCATCTTGAATACTTCCTTTCTCTTAACATTCCTTGTAACCTGTGAAAAACATTTCAAAAACTTGGGATGAGCATAAAAACATAGAAAGGGATATAAAAATAAGGAAAGAAAACATTAGTCCATGTATACATAAGAATAAATGAAAACATACTTTACTCATGAAACATAATCACTTTAAAATACCTCATGAAATCATAATATTTATAAATAACTCACAGAAATCATAAGACATAAAGGTATATTGAGGCATTCATAACATTATTACATTGGGAGTAACCCACATTGTTACCTTTGATATACCCATAAGAGTATATTCCCTAAATATCTTCGGAGAAACCATAGCGTTTAACTCCTTCACATTGCCCAATGAATTGGAGAGATATCTCGGGCTCACCTGCCCTTATTTTATCATGGAACCACCCTACATCATAAACAATTTCCAAGAACCAAAACTTAATCGTATCACATAAAACATCCATAAAGGAATCATAACATTATCACATTTCAATCAAAAGATATCAATACAACACATTGATATAATAAAAACCATTTTCAATACCTAAATAAAAGAAGATTAAAACATGGTATTTATTTTTCATTTAAAAAATGGTATAGCTTGTAGAGGAAGCTGAATCTAAAATAATGGTCATGGTGGTAGAAAAGTCATTGTCATCGAATACGTAAGACCAAAAAATTCCTTTTGTTGTTTAGTAAATAATTCATGTAAAAATATTCCTTTTGAAAGAAATTTAAATTCATAAGGGTTTTATACACCGTATAAAATAATGTCATGTAGAAATCAAAATATCCCTTAATGAAAGTACATTGAGGCGAAGTCCCGTACAAAGAGGATATCCTTATATTACGGATAAATAAATTACATAATTATGTGAGACAATGAAAAATAAACTTAATATAATTTGATATTAAGTGTAAAACAATCATAGTTAATCCACACATATTCATTTCATGACATAATAAAAAAGTAGGGGTTTAACACAATGAATTGAAATTGGGTGATGAAGTTCCCTTAGAAGAATTCGACAGCCTAACGACGTCACATTAAAATTATGAAAATGTGTTGATGAGAGATAAAACGAGTATCTCATCCCCTGGATATAAAATTTACAGTAATAAGGATATAAAAGAACATATCCCAACATAAGAAGATTTAAATTAAAAGACCAAACAAAATGAAGTCTTTTAAAAAGAAGAGGGTGAAAGTTTCCCTAACCGATTTGGGTAACTTTCGAAACGTACACCCTATGAAAAATGCATCATACAATGAAGATGTAAATACCCATAAATTAAATTATATTACACTAAGAATAAAATCATGGGCAGTACATACACCACACAAAAGGAAATAGTGGCAAACGTATCATGAATCTCACGGAAATAAATTGTGATATAAAAACACCTTACCTCGTTGTAATCAATCAAGTCGTATGAAAAAAAGATAATAAGAACAAAATTAATCACATATTACCATTAATATAAATAGAATCATGATAATACATATCAAATTGAAGTACACAATACATCACATGCATTAAATAATTGGCGAACAATGGAAATTTCACGGAATTAAAAGTGAGATAAGAAATCCTCTTACTTCAAGTCCAACTTGACCTGTTTGTTTCTTTATAATCCTGAATAGTAAACCATGTTTAATTTATAATTTCTTAATGAATTCCTTTTATGTTTATTATTCAATTTATATAACATATTATAATTTTATAAAAATTAGTTAATTATGAGATTTCATATCATATGTTTTGTCGATGATCGGTACATGAGTCAAAAATAAACTAGATTGAAGAGAAATGTCAATGTAGTTATAATTACATCATCTCTGGAATAGTGTTCATGATTTAAATATCATATATATCCAGTATATATGTATTTAATAATATTCCAAACTGTTTGGAGATATGAAATGAAATGCACCGTTCATGGAGAAGTTAGGCCGTTTGTACGCATTAACACTACGTTCATTTTTTCATATTACTGGACTTTAAAACTAAATTAGACATAGATATATTATAATTAAAATATAATATATATGTTATATAGTTAACATAAGTTCAATAATTATATTATTTATAAATTCCATGTTTGGCCTGAACGAGTCACATCACTTGAGGGTGCGGTTGTTCACACTTCCTCATATGAAATTATCACATTTGCACAACATGAAAAGTATAAAGGAATGTTTTAAATATAAAATAAAGAATCATTGAGAGGAAATAAATATAATATATATTAGATATAAATATAGTTACATCATAATTTACACCATGATAGGTGTTAAAATAATATTGAACAATCAATGTTTCGTGAGGCAGTAAGTCGCCACCTGCAGAAACTAAATGTTCTTTAACCATTAGACGGAGTTGTGTGTATGTGTAGGTAGAATAGTTGTCATAACAACATCATAGTATATTGAGGACACTGGTTTTATTATGGGATCAAATAATAAGAAGATATTGGTAGGTGAATAAGGAAAATAAAAGAAAGAAACTCGAGAGAAGACATTACCTCTAAATTTGGTGACTCTTTTTTATTTGAGCCAAATGATTCCTTTGAAAGACATCTGCCCAAATTGAGGCTTCTAGAAGTTAAAAAGGGATGTGAAGAGATAATATGAGAAGATGTTGGATGAGAAAAAGGCTTGAGAGGTGTGGTTTAGGGGGTAGAGTTGGGGGCCTCTTATAAGAGGGAGGAGGGTCACTTTTGGAAATTCTTGAAATGTTACTTTATTATAAAATGATTTTCGGATGTTGAAGGTCCCAGAATGACATATTGTGAGGATAAAGTGATAAGGATTCTAATTCCAACTATAATATAGGTTTTAGACAAGTTTAATGCTTATATTTCACCTTATATTTTCATTTTATTTAAATTGTTTATTAATATGGTAATCACTTCATTCTCATGTTGTCATAAATAAATTTATTTATTTAATGTCTAAAATTAAAAAAAAATCATGATGTATGATATATTTGTTTATTTCTAATGATTATTTATACTCTAATATATCAGTTATGTTAAAAAAATTAAATTTTTTTTACTTAGGATATACAAACCATTGTTATATTTCTCTTCTTTTTAAAAATAATGTCATAAATGTCACTATCACACCCATTTGACTCCATGGAACCTAAAGTTCGGTAAAAATCTCCACATGGTCGTACATGACTCAAAATAGAGGATTTTGACACATTTTGGGATCATTTTATATTATTATTATATTATTTTATTACCCTTAACTACTAGATTACTAATTAATCACGATAATTAAAGATAATTACCATCCTTACTAGTCATAATGTCCAAAAACAATATAGACTTAATTACATAATTGGGACCTCCTGGTTCAAAATATGGAATAAATTTTACCAAATTACAAACACCGAAATTACAGTTAATAATTTAAAAATAATTCTTGTTGTCAAAACCAAATATTATTTTTTAAGAAGTAAAATTTATTAAAAGATTGACTTTTTTACATCTAATTGAAAAGTGAAATTAATTCAAATGAACAAAATTAAATTAATTGATAAAAAATTAATTCAATTAAACATTAAAACCAATTAATAGTAAAATATATCTACATAATTAAATTATATGAAAAAGAAGATTTTATGTAAAATCTTGTATTTTTCTATATTCATTAAAAATGAACATTTTTCAGAAAATACAAAAAAAAATATCCAAAGTAAATTTGTTATTTAAAATTAAAAATTTATGTACATTTTTCAAATTAAAAACATAGAAGATTAATTTATTAATTTTATAATTAATTCCCACTGTCAAAACAAATAGCATGTTTTTTAAAAACAATATCTATCAAAATATTGACACTTGTTTATGTACAATTTCAAAGTGAAATTAATTTCAATAACCACCATTGGATTAAATAGTAAAAATATATTTTATGTAAAAATTAATCCTAATTAAAAAGATAATATATCCATATAAATAAATTAGATTAAAAGTATTATTTGAATTAAAATACAACATTTTTCACTAAAATGATCTTTATTGGAAAAATAAATTTTTTTTACATAAAGTACATTTTGATATCTCGATTCTAGAAAAGGATTTTAATTTTCCAAATAAAAAATATAAAATTGGAAAAAAGTATATTTAAAATGGGTTCTCCATCAAAAGATGGTCAATCAACCTTTTAATGAATATTAGAATATATATTCTAAAAATTGGATTCATTTGCAATTTAAGCCACTATCATTAATTGGGTTATTGTTAAAATATTTAACAAACATATACAATCATTTGGTATTTAGTCTAGTTCATTCTCACCATTACAATGGTTAGGCATTAACTACCATTTAAAATAATATTGTTATATTATTAGTGTGCAACGTAAGATTTCAAAGAAACTCAATGTTGCGTATTATGTACACCATCAAACATAGAATTCCCTTTAAAGTGATATTAACATTTTATTCACAAATATTAATAAATATGAAAATTTCATATTGTTTTTTTACCTTGGATGTTACAAGGACACCCTTAAAGAATATATATTTTAAATATATATTTTAATACTTCAACTCCCTTTTCACCAACTAGGATAAGATAAATTGATTGTAATGGGTAAATTAGGGAAATGTTTCATCAACATCAATGCATTTAATTTTGGAATACCCGTTTACACTAGTAATTATTTTCTGAGTAAATTTTCCATCCACATTGACATTATAATGGAATAATCACTTGGTTTAGATGGAATTATTTTCTTACAGCATTTCATTAATTTCACATGTTTCATTCATAGAGATATTGTCAAGCTGAGTATGAATTTATTCTACCCAAGTGACATATTTGGTTTCTCTTAAAAAAATTATCATCAACTAATGATAAATGAATGGTTTTTAATAGAATCATTATCATCTAATTTTTCTCTATAGTTTTAAAATCCCCAATGATATCATGGTCAACGATTTTAGACATACTTCTTACTCTTTATGAAACCGCTGAACCTGATGTATTTCCATTACCATTGTTGATTAATTTTGAGTCTATTTTATATCTATCTGATACCCTTAAGCATATTACATCATTATCACATTAATATGGATTTTATATTATTTTTTTTCCAAAATTCCTTCTCATTAGATTTGGAATTCTACTTAATATCTTTAATAGTGATATCTTGATTTTCAATTATCTTCTCAAGACATTTGTTATGACATCTGTATAATTTTTTTTTGGATTAATATCCACAAAAAATATCATGTCTTTTTATCTAAATTATCATTATAAGGATCATGTATTTTGATGATATTTTTCTTCCCATCAATAACAACGTATTTTGTATGAGTCCTCAATATTGAAAACTAGTAGTGTGTCACATTAATCTAATGAAAATATTCTGTTATCAGTCCAAAATTTATAAATTTTCAGCTTGATTTTCTTCGCCACATTTCATTATTATTTCCTAATACACTTGAAAATATTGATTTATAGAATACACCGATTATTTTTTCCTTCCTTTAGTAATAAATAATGAATAAAATATAATACATATTTCACCCTTTCCTTTTATAGATATTAGACTATACACTTCACTATGCACCAACACAATAATTTTTTCTTTTATCCTGTCTTCTCGGTTTTATTTCTTATAATAATTGTCCATATATGGTCATTATAATTTGTGTTTATTTAATAACTTTTAATTTTAGTGAAACAACAAGCTCCTTCATTCATTTCAAAGTTATCCACAGATGTTGGCCTTATGTAGCCAGGACAGATATGCCACAACTTGTTCACATCCCCCTTTGATAAAAATAAAAAATTTGGCACTCCACCAATGAGATATAGATTCCTCATAATATGCTTCCCTTATACCAAAATTGACCCATTTTTTCCTTCAATGATTTCAGAATAATTTTTTAAATTAATTACATGCCCAAGTCTCACAATTTCCTTACACGTAGAAAATTTTGATAGATTCCTTCAACTACAAAGATTTTTTTTCACCATATATATTTGCTTCTAATTTTAGATATCATGCAGTCCATAATATTCATTTTTTAATCATTTCCAATGCTAAAAACAAATATTTATCATTTCTTATTCCCATTATAAGATATTTTTTTTGGTCATGTGGGAATTAAAACAATATTAAAGAATCCATTTTATATCTTAGAATGTTTCTCTCAAATCAATTTATATTAAATTAACATTATCATCATTTTTATATTGGTTTATATACAATTATTCTCTCCCTTTGGTGGTGAATGTTTTTATTATATGTTTTTCTATATTAAAATATCCTCCTATTAAGTTTCCTAATATTTATTATTTGATGTTATTCATTTTGGTTATTCTTTCAAATACTTATTTTTTTCTTTTATGGATCTCCATTGCAAATGTACATGTATTGATGATGAAAATTTTATTTTTTATATAAAATATCTGTCACACTAAAAATAATAATCATTAAAAAAAATATACATTGTAAAAAATTATACTCATATTTTTTTCATTTTCTTTTTCATTAAAATGAATTTCTTTATAAATACATCAATTTTGTATGACACGGAATTTCAAAAAAAATAACATCATATATATGTTTGATTATTATATTTCATAACTATTTTGTGTCATATGAGCATCACTTAAATAATAATAGTTCAAATCTGTGTTGGCTTATTGTTTCACAATAATCACCAATAATTTTTGTTCTGATAAATACCGTCAATATATTTATCATTGTAGTTCAACTATAATTATTATAATAAAGTGATTAAATTTTAATTTGACACCCCATGCACCTCCTTAACCTATTTTCTTGACCCCTGCACTAAAAAATCCCAACTATATGGTATGAGTTATATATTTCACTTTGTAATAAATTTTTAATCATATATCAATGAATTTATTAACATGTTCCTAAACTCTATGGACATTATCCTCACTAATGTGGGAAGTCCATCAAAAATCAAATCATGTTATTTTATATTAAGATTAATCTCAATTTTCTTCATTTATGTATATAATTTATTGGTAAATTCATTCTGGTTTATCCTTTGGATTAAATTTATATGCTTATTATGGCAAAATATATTGTTTTTAGTTACATGTTCTATTTTATTTCACTATTTTATACCTTAAAATATTAATTTCTTCAATGGACGAATGTAACACAATTTGGAGTTCACCACTTTCCATACCCTCAACATATTAATCGTCATTATTTATTTGATTATTGTATGTTTGTGATTGAAAAAATAACATCCTCACTAATTTAATTACAATAATCAATCTATTCCACTTGAATTTATTATTAGCTAGAATCTTATTCTAAAAAAAATCCTTTTTAATAAATTCTATTTTAGACTCCTTTTTCCTCTAAAATAATTAAATAGTTTATTTAGGGATTATTAAGATTCATAATAATCTCATAATAATTTTTTGAAACATTTATGGAGATTCCAAAAATATCCACACTGATGGAATGAAATTTTATGACTTCACTTGAATTTATCTTTTCCCCTACTAAGGATTTCAGATCTAATGAAAATCACCTTGTTATATACCTATTCATCGTGATATTCTTACAAAATGATTTTACTAGATACCGTAAAAACTAATTAATATGATTTTAATTTCATTGTGAATATGTTTTTATTTTTCCACATTTCCTATACAACAATTATACAATAAGGAATATTTATTATCTCTTAATTTGGATCCCTATCTTTGAGAAATGATACATTTTCTTTGAAACATGGTGATAATATTATCATGATCCTATTTAAAATTTAGATATATTCCAAAGTTTTTATGTGGTAATATATATCATCCATAACAATTTAAACTCATCAAAAAATGTGTTAATGGTCTCATTCAATTGCATCCTAAAAGCCTTTTACCGGTTTCATAAAACCTTAAATTTAGGTTCACATACCTTGGAATCACATTGAAAAGCATTGTGAGGTTCTTCCCACATGCTGTGTGAGGGCTTACATGACATCAAATTAATATATAAACCCTAAGATAATTCATATATAAATTAATTGAAATCCTTTTTCATTATTTTCATTATCCCTTCATTCTATTTGTAATATTGGTCCACTACCCATGTTGGATAAAATATTATGTATTGTTGTTATTAAGAAATTAATTCCCAAAAAATAGAATTTTCTTCACATCATTATACTATAGTCAAATGTGTTTTTATTTAAGATTGAATCCCTTTTGGGTTAATAATATCTTCCAGGGATTCATGTATAAAGAGGAATTCTTAAAAAACATCATCTTTGATAACTTTTGATACTCCCAACTAAAAAAAATACTAATCTGGGGTGAATTAATATATAACATCACATTATTATGACCTCCCCCATTGATATTTTTACACTATTGAATTCAAAAATATTCACCTCACATTGAATACCTAGTGAAAAAGTATAGTAATATAGGTACAATATAGTATTACATGCTTTTCTAATCAAGAGATGATCCATGTAGCATACCTTAACAATGTAATGATATACTGAAAAAAATAACACTGTTAAAAATAATTAAGAGTTTATTCAATGATAATACTCACTAATAAATATTATAGGATTGATATTTCACTAATCCCCAACACTCAGAGTACCCACTTATCCTCTGAGTTCTCTTTGTTTCCTGGCATAAAAAAAACCAATGTTACACCAGATATATTGTATTGATTATATTTATTCTCATCTACAAGATTATCTTCGTAATACATCAAATGATATGGAATCATAAAACTACTTATTCTTTACATCTATCTATCACATATCATAGAAAACCATAAATATATATTTTCCAAAACATATAAATAATTCTTTTTTTCCAAAAATTTTATTCCAATTCACTATCTTTGACTTATTTTAAAGAAATTTATTTCCTACCATTTTGGAAATGTATCTAATACGTTGTTATTTATAATGATATCTCTAATTATATTTTGTAAAAATTATTCTAAAAGGGTAATTATACTCACTTTTTCTTATTTTACATATTAATCCATCAAATCTATGAATAAATAGTTCATTACATAACTTCATATTTCTTTATTCAAATACATTCAACATATTTTGATCCTAAATTATTTCATGTAGTGGGATTTTTTTTATGAAATGAGACTAATAATAAATAATTAAATAGATATATTCGTAATTTTAGTCATTAGATGTCCTATTCTATCATACTATAGACACTTTATAATTGTTATAGTAATATAAATATACTTCTTCAACGTCATGATATGATCTAACCTTCCATGATAAAACTAATTCCCTTATTTCTAATGTTAAATTATTATATTTTTTATACAATTTAGTGGATCCTAAAAAATTCTTGAAGAATATTATATAAGTAGACACATTATTTAATTTTTTAAAAGTTACATTTCTAATTTTCTATGTGACATAAACATTCATGGTAAAACTATTAAACAATATAGAAGTCCAAAAATCATGGGATCTATTCACAGTAAAATCCTCCCCAAAATGATTTTATTTTAAAATCAATCCTTATTCTTAACGTGGATGTGGAAAAACCCACCTTATTGTATCATAAAATAGTGTTTTTATTCACATTTATATAATTATCATCCTCTTTTTGGTGTGACTAATTCTATTCATTGTGTGAGAAGGTACAATATCTTAAACCTTCCTGGATGACACATATAAAATATAAGAGAACTCTTACTCACATTGCATACTCCATACAATTTTCATTTACTCAAAAATAATACTCATGTCTTGAAATATAGTGTCTTGTAATGATTTAATCCCTATATATTCTAGATTCATTGAAAAAGAAGTTATACCTTATCATGATATATAAATTTTCATTTATTGTTCATTATTTATTATTATCAATCAGAACAAATCAAAAAATAACAATGGTTTTATTTAAAGTGGTAATATTTTTTCAATGACTGCATCATTTTACTAGATGAATAGGGAACTAGAAGATCACTCCAATGTATCCTCATAAATTATTAATATATTTCTTTCTATGGGTTTTATCAATAATATATAAGTTTTATGAATGAAATAATCTAACTAGTGATTTTACTATGAATCGAATATTATAGTCCATGATTCCATTGTATCCATAAACTTATTAATGGTTCTATAGAGAGTGATTGTTAATCATTTATTTCTGTTTCTATAAGATAAAATTTGTACCTATATATTGAATTAAGAAATAAAATAATCTAAATAATGTTAAATAAAATATTAATTTAATTATATTCATCATCATGTATTATAAAAAAACATGGAATAAACCACCCTAATAATTATGTGTCAGTAGGACACAAAAATGACATGACTGCCATGTTATTAATTTAATATTAAATAGATTTTTATAAAATGGAAATAAAAATATGGTTCATTAACTATTTTTAGGTGGTTCCATAATTAAATAAAATACATTTTATTACTTAGTAATAGTATATTAATGTTATTGTAGGGAAAAATAAGTATACAAACATAGTGGAATAAATCATCCAAAACTAGTTTATTCACCATATCTACTTATTTATTTGAACTAGATATATATAAATCTGTAATGTAACTTTTTATAAGATATAATTCGACCATTATTAATAATTGTGGTTGTTTATGACCAACAAAATGTAAATAATGTAATACCTCATATTTGGATATCCATGATCTATAGTGATTATGTCAACATAAAGGTAGGATCCTCTCTTCTACATGGTCTACTAGATACATTGTTAAATAATAATAGAGTTAGAATATGTATTCAATATTCTACATTGAGTAGTTTAAATGATCAATTCATATTCCCCTATTTTTTTATTCATAAACAATGAACCTATTTATATATTAAATGGTAGAAAATTCCAATATAAAAAATTTTAAAATATTTTTCCATTTAATACATCATTTTATATGAATTTTATAATTTATATATCTTTATACTCTTGGATCATAATTATTCATAGTTTTTTATTTTTAAAAAAATTATATGTACATTATAAATATTAAAATAACTATCATATGATGATCCACTAAACAAGATAGCTTATAGTGGGAGAAAAAGCCTGAGTCCAATGTTATAAAATATAGAATACTCTTACATGCATAAAACCCAAACATGGATACCATTAATATATTATTATTTACACAAAAAATATATATAATTTGGTGTATTCTACCTTTCCAATATTATGACTCAGTGGTAATTTTTATCACACTACCACATGTAAAAATATACATATTATTTACATATTTACCACATATTATTTCATATGTATCAACTTGTTAAACTAAATCCCAAAATCATATCAAATATAATATCAATCATTTATTAGAAAAGTTATTGTTAAATTTAACTATATATTACAACACATTTTGTTTTTGAAAATTACTTCCACAAGTCTATTTCTATATATTTCAAAACACACTAATGGTTTCTCGAACATTTTCACAAAACACTTCATAAAAAAACAAAACCCTTATGCACGAAATCAATGTGTTTTACCCCAATGTAATTTATTGTTTTAATAAATATTTTTAATTCACTAATATGTAATTATAAGAAAAGAGTTTCATCTATAAAATAATCTATATTACTCAAATTATAAATATATCATGTATGATAACTATAAAAATTATATATTCACATTAATATATCTTCCAAATTTATCATATAACATATGAATAATCTTACAATACTTTTATCCAAAACATTCAGTGACAATGAGACACAGATTTTGACAATCCTATTTAATGTACTCAAATATTTGTGATTACATATGTATAGATTTACCCACTATATTTACACAACACAATTTTATCATCTATATGGATGAAAACATCACATGCTCCTCACACAATTTTATAAGCACATCATCTTTCACTTACATTGGTATGTATACACATTTATATTAATCATCTTAATTGATGGAATATATGTCATAATAATTATATTAGAAGAAAACATTTACCTTGGTTGAACCTCAAAAAATGACATGATAAATACTATACCCTACCACACCAATATTAGCTTAACCAAATATATATCATAAGAAATGTAACAAAGTATGAAAGATCTCAAGCTATATACCATTAGAAATTTAGCTAATTGGAATTCAAAATGAGAAATTACCCCATGATATAAAATATCATAGTGTATGACATTATATATGGTATTTTTAGAATGTCATATGGATCAAAAAACAAGATTTCTTATTAGTAGAATAATTTTATAACTTTATATAAATACAAAAACATGAAAATATAAAAAATTCAACATAATCAATACTACTCCAAGATAACTATTTCTTATAGATAACTCAAATAATTCAATTAATGTTTAGTTATCATTTAGTATCATCTAAATTTATGATACAAATATGAATTATTGATAATTTTGACACATACTATTTATGACAAAATATTATTTTAATATACTTAAAATAAATTAACAAAACCGACAAAGCCACACATACGAATGAGTAGAGTCAAAAGTAATATTATCGTCATCATGAGAGGAATTATATTTAATATGTTTTTATGTTTATTAACCTAATAAAATCAGTATATAATTAATTTATCATCTATATATAAAAATCTAGAAAATACTCCCATTTAACTCATATAATGTGATAATATATATGAATAAAAAAATTCAAAAATTTTAAAAATAGAAACCATATTTTAATTATTCTAATATTTGATATTAATATTCAAAATTTATTAAATAACAATATCCAAAATTATAATTTCAATATCTTTTTCTTATTTTAAATACATAGAATTTATTCAAAATTTATCATTGTTATCATGAAACATTATAAATCAAATTTTTATTTGAGATGATTTTGTTATTAAATTTTAAATTAAAATAATTATTTTATATCATTTGTAATGACCCGACGCTATATTCCAATATTTGGTGAATTATTTTAATAAATTGGCATGATTACAAAAAATCATGTCCCGAAAGACCGATCTATTTAGCAGTCTTGGAAAATAGATTACTTACATAAATGTTAAATTACACATTCCAACATACAATGAAAAACAAATTATCCTTTCAGAATTCCATTGTTCCCTTGTCTGAACCCTGCATCTCAAACATAAAACACTTCTTGGGATCCTAGGAAAATAAAACATAAGAAAGGGGTGAGATTAGATGCTCAGTTTGGGTAAATAATTAGAAGAAACATTCATAAATATTAATAAACATTTAAGGCAATATATAAGATTAAAAAAATTCTTTTAAACTTAAACATCAGCATAACATGGAAAAGATACAACAAAATAATTCCATCAACATATTCACTTGGATATTATACTTATCGAATAATCACATGTAATATCAATAGCCTCTTTCATAATGATGGAATGCATAATGCCAGACTTTATAACAACATTGTTAAGGCCTTGTGCCAATTTTACAAATATGATTTAGTGAAGGCCTTGTAACAAGACACTTGTTTGTTTCATGAGACCTACCGATTCATGAAAGAGCTATAGAGGGCATCACCCATCACATACTAAGTCCATTTCATTCCACTTATAAAATGTTTTAAACGCAACATAAACATTCGTATTAAAACTAGAATACAAAATTTCAATACAGTTTCCATAAACCATGAATGGTATATAAAAATAACACATACACATTAAAAATTATCAAAAAAACATCAATACAATATGGAATACGTGTAACATAATAAATCAACTTCAAAAAAGATTAAAATCCATCAATGGATGTTGACATCGATGAAAATGATTTGTAAAAATCATTGAGAGAAATATCCATTTTTCATGAATGCATTTAAAAGTCACTCAATTAAGAAAGGAAAACATTTAAAAACAGTTCTGAATCAAAGTGTCCCATACAAATTTGAAACTTTTTAAAGGAATTAAAATTTTAAAAAAATTCATGTCTATATAAATACATCCGTAAAAACGATTTTGAAAACATTGTCATTAATGAGAATGATTTAGAAGAATACATATTTAAACCATTTAAAATGATGATCTAGTTAACGAGTCCCTTACATAAAACATCAAAATATTCCTTTTCAAAATAATTTTATTAAATATGGACATTGATGACAAATATGCCCCAGTAAATGCTTACTCATAAAAAACCTCATATAATAATGAGATTGAGGAATTAACCCTTACCTTGCACTTTTCTTTAGTCAAGGGTATGTTTATCCTTCTGTCTAAAGACCGTATTATGTTATTAAATTATACCAGAACAATATTATTATTTATTTCACCATACATGATTCATTTTTGACTTTATTCTACGTATATAAAAATAATTTCCATGTTAAATTAACATTTTGGGTAATTATCGATTTCTTTATAGTACGTGTTTTAACTTGTTACTCTTGATTGTATCACATAGATCATGATTTAAATAATTTCAGAATATAAAACATGAATTTTATATCATATATAATTAGTATATAATTATGTATAATACACTTATATCTGAAATGAAAAACATTGTTTATGGAGATGGTAGGTCGTATGTATGAATAAATAATGTTTCTGTTTTCATATCGTATTGATAAAAACTAAATGAATAATATATATGTAAGTACGTTTATATATATATCTCCAGTATAATTATTATTTCATATATTACATACTTATTAATGACATATATTTTATAATCATCGTTAAATGGTGAACATGGAAATGAATCTCATCGCGTCGTGGATACGTTAATCCGTACGTACGCACGAGCAACAATATCATTATATTGATGGAAAAATCATATGTAATAGGATGGTATATCATATATACATAATAATTAAAATTTTATATTTATTATTGACATTAGTTATACTCATTAATATACCAATTCCAATAATGTTGTTTTTGAATAACAAACTACACCACGACGTGGAGACGGTAATCCGTACGTACGCACGTATCGTGACTTTCCCATTTATATGATTGATAGAATAATGAATATGGTTGTACCATTTTATACTAACATCACAGTATATTGATGATACTAGATTTATTATTTTGGTTGGATAATAATAAAGAAATAGTATGTTGAAGATGAAATTAACATGAAACTTGGTGGTGAAATCATTACCTCTTCTTCTGTTTCCTCCTTTTGATTTGATCAATGGGCTCCTTATGTTTGATTAATGGAAAAAGGAAGGACTCTAGGATGACTTTAGGAGAGTTGGGAGGATATTTGGGTAGGGTTTGACAGAGAAAAACGGCTATGGAGGTGTTAATTTGAAAGAAGGGTAACTACCTTTTATAAGAGGGGTGAGGGAACCATAGGAAAAACATAAAATTTTATATTATAATAAAAAAAATTAGGTTTATAATGTCTCAAAAATGTATTAATTAAATTATATGGTGGTTATAGGTCAAAAACCTGTCAGTAAACATGTTTTAGATAGGTTTGGGTAACTATATAAACCTTATTGTTTATATTTAACTCTTAGTTAATTATATTGACATTTACAATATCTCTTAGTATTATTATATTATATGTTCAGTAAACATAATATAAACATCCAATAGAACCCCTAGTTGATCGTTAGTGACATATATAATATTATTTAATCCCTTTCTCCGATTTCAAGATTTTTAGGAATAGAACACCAATTAATAATATAACATGTATTTTAAAAACTCTTTTATGTCAATTATAAAACTATTTTGTTTTTTGTTTTTTCTAAAATCATAAAATCATTATTACATCGAAAATAATTCATTTAACAAACACTAACATTGCATATTAACCTATAAAATTAGTTGATTTCATAAAAAGTCTCAAATTAAACTTATTTGGATATATATAATATCAAATATTTTAATATTGCATTAATTAAGTAATTAATGCATCATCATTGTGTCATAAATAAATTAATATATATAAAATCAAAAAAATATAAATTAAAATAATATTATTTTTGAAATATTTTAATCTTTCTAATGAATATTTATAGTCTAATTTAACACATGTGTAACCTTAAATTAAAAATGTTTTAGTTATTAAACGTTGAATTTTAAACTTTTAAATCTTCTTTGAATTAAGTATTAATAAATTTACTAATCAAATCCATGTGGACCTAAAGGAGCATATTTTATTCCTAATTTTGTTGTAACACTTATCCAATAGAATTAGGAAATGGTATAGGTTAATAATAATATCATTTATACCTTTAATTTCCCTATTTATTTTTTACCATGGTAAATAAAAGTCATATCTTACTATTAACCAAAAATTCTATTCATCACATTGAACCACATTTTACCTACTCATATCAACCGTCTTGTTTCGATTTTCGAAATTCGACTTATAGAAGAGTTAAAAATTATGGTTTTTGTATGTTTGCAAATGCTCTTAAGAGGTGGGTAAAAGATGGTAAAAAGTTCAATAAAATTTTTATATATCTAAAATTATTTAAAACTAATTCAAATGGTTTACATTATTATAATATAATTATTATGTATATATTTTGACCTAAAATAAATTTAAAGAATATAAATAATTATTTAAATAAAAAGTTTGTTTTAGACAATAACTCAATGTTTATCACTATTCATTAAAACGTGAATGTTTTCAGAAAAATTCTATAATTTCACCCTAAGATAATTATGATATTATGAATTCAAAAATTAATTATATTTTACCAAATTCAAAACATATAAGTTTCATTTATTAATTTAAAATCAATTCCCGTTGTCAAACCCAAAAAGTGTGTTTTTAAGATAAAATAACTAACAAAATATTGATACTTGTTTATGTTCAATTTAAAAGTGAAATTATTTACAATGAATAACATTGGATTAAATTGTAAAATTATAATCTATTTATACATAAAAACATTAAAATATATAATTTAACATTACAAATTAGTTTGATAATAACGGTTTTTTCATTTAAAATATAGTATTCTTCACTATTCACAAAATTATTATTATTATTAGAAAAGCACCAAATATTTATTAGAACTAAATTCTTACGTCCTGATTATAAATAAGATCTTTGTTTTTTCAAATTAAATATATAAAAGATTAAAATATTAGATTTAAAAATGGTTCACCATTAAAATGGGTTAAAATTTCATTTTTAATAAAATACTTCTTTTATCAGAAAAAAGGAATTATTTTTTCATTATGTATAAGAAACTCATAATATGGATTCTAAAATTATAATAATTATATAAAGTTTAAAATCTAGTTAAAACTATTCATAAACTATTTGAAACATCTAGTTTAGTGAGTCGTGGTGCACTTAAACTTGGTGTTGCGTATAGTGCAAATTATTGAATTACATTGAAGAAATAATGAAGAATGAAATAATGGGGTGTTATATTCATTCCCCCTTCAATAAATTGTGTCCTCAAAATTTGAAATTGTTCTTAGAAAATAAATGGTTGAAAAATAGAAAAATACCTTTGTGGGAAAACCCATATCTGAAATTGGGTTAATAAAATTTTATCATAAAAAGATGAAAAAGTGGAATGAAAAATTCACCACCAAATTATGATCTCTATTAAGATAACATTGGTGAAAATTAGAGACACATAATTAAAATAAAAACATAAATATTTACAGGGAATGATTGAGGTGATCAGTCAGAAACAATTGTTGAATTGAGGGCCTCAAAGCCATGAATCTATGATGATTTAAAATATCATTGTTTCCACCAAACATAAGGTATTAGGATAACACATTTTTAGTTTTATGATCCCATTCCTAATTTTTTAGAAATAATTTCATCATAGAACAATAGAAGAAAAAAATATATACTTGACATATAGAGTTCCATCCTTTATATAATTTCAAACAAAAACTCATCTTTCACATTAAAAGATAATAGAACATAAAAAATTATTCTATTTATCATATTAATATAGGGTGCGAAAAAATGAATTTATAATTCAAATTATAGACCATTAAAAAACTACATTATTCAATCAAGGACATCAGATGGGACAATGGTAGGTGATACACCCATTTCACCCTTCGGTTGTGGGTTCATGTCTCATGGCCTTGGTGAACACGACGAGTTGCCGCCCGACCTGTAGATTTTCCTTTTTATGGGAATCCAAAAATAATCTCAAACGGAAAATGTCCAAAATAATTATTTCCAAACTCAAGGTAAAAGATTTATAAGGATGGTAATCACAATGAATATCCTTTTTTCCATGTAATAACATGTGACCACCTTCATTATGTATTCTATTAAAACACTCCAATATCCTGAATGGCCATAAAACCATATTGATTACATTAATGCTCCTTTATTCCTTATAGAATACTGGATATACTCTTACTGTCCATAAATGTTGTAAACTCCAAAAATGTTGGAATATACAAATCACTAATCAGTTTCAAGGTAGTCAAGAATATCTAATATAATTTATCAAAATCAATCTTGTATTATTCCATAATTACTACCTCAGTATCAGAACCATCTTATGGTTTAACTTTCTCTCAACCATATTTTCCCCAAAAATTTAACCTGCTATTGAGTAACTTTTCTTGGTTCCA
Source organism: Viscum album (assembly GCA_963277665.1). Taxonomy (NCBI): domain Eukaryota; kingdom Viridiplantae; phylum Streptophyta; class Magnoliopsida; order Santalales; family Viscaceae; genus Viscum; species Viscum album. The sequence goes on from OY728138.1 coordinate 838,871,894, forward strand.
CACAATCTCATATCCTTAATGAAATAGTAGTGCAGTAAAATCCTTATATACTCTGTTATTATTATAACATGTACATCATTAATACAATACTCAAATGAAAAAAAATACTTTAATAACAATGTAAGAAATCCAATCATTCCTTTTCATCTTAGGTAGTATTATAACTTTATTATTTTCTAATATCATCATTTTGGGTATACTCTGGTGATTTGGACATTGATTCGCATTGTTTCCCAACTCCTTGCAGACGAAGCATTGTACATTTGATAATTTTTTATTACCCTTGAAATCATGTCCATGGTGTCCTTTTTCTCGACACTTATAACAAACTCTCATTCCCTTCAAGCATTTATGAAGGTGATTCATTCCACAGTTAACACGTACAGAAAAATCCTTTTTTCCCTCTTCCCATTATACATCATTATATCTTCTATCCTTTTCTTCGCTTTTATCCATTCAATGCTATATGACTCAGAGAATTAACGACTAATCTTTTTAACACATGATATTATTTCTTAATATGTGGAGAATACATGGGATATTATTTCCTTTCTAAATGTTTGCTTAATACGGTGAAAGATATGATACTTCTAACTCTTTGGATCATACGAATTGCTGGAGGTCTCATTTCTTTTATTGGTCACCATTTCTATACAATGGAAAACATTAGGTCAGTTTATGAATTAAAATGAATAATTCCAAAATTGTAAAATATCTAACGTAAATTGAAATATTTATAGATATAATACATAATCATAAAAAATGTCTTAATTGAGGATGTATATACTCATAAAACCTTCATAATGGTTTGTGATGAAAATAAGAATTATCCTAATCATATCCCATGGTAGTTTCATAACCAAGAGCGCAGGAAGGCCCATTGTCATGCACCAGGATCTGTTCAAGTATAGCTCAAAGCGCAGTTTTCAGGTTTTACCCCTAGGTACATCTATGCCAGAGCCTCCTCTATCTGCTCGTATCCAGACAGGGATGTATTTATTAGAAAAATAACAAAATCTCTAAAATACTAAAATTTTGGTATGTTCAACTATAATAATCCTTAAAGTCCATCTTTGGGATATGTACCCTAATTAGAGTTTACCAAATTCTAGTTTTCGATGGATTGTACTAACCTTCCTCTTATACCAACTGTAACGTCCCGAACCTAGATTTCCAGAGTCAGTACATTAATTTAATACATTGGCATTATTACAAGGAATCAAGTCCCAAAAGGCCGATTAGATTTGTAGTCATGGAAAATCGATTACATACATGAAAATTACATTACACATTACAATACACAACGTAAAAATAATCCTATCATAAATATGAATAAACATTTAAGGCAATGTATATGACTAAAAAAAGACTTTTAAACATAAACATCAGCATAATAGGACAAAGATACAATAAAATAATGTCATTAACATATTCACATTGATATTCTACTAGTAGAATAATCACATGAAATATCAATATCCACTTTCATAATGATGGAATGCATAATGACATACTGCATAACAACATATTCAAGGCCTTGTTCCAAGACTAAAAATAAGATTTTGTCAAAGCCTTGTGCAAATACACTAGTTTGTCTCCTGAGACCCACCGATGCATTGAAGAGCTATAGCGGGCTCCACCCATCACTAACTAAGTCCAATGCATTTCTCATATGAAAAGGTTTAAACATAACATATTCATTCATATTAATACTTGCATACGATATGCCAAAACTTTTTTCATAAACCATTATTGGTATAAAAATAACACATCCATAGTCAAACATATCACAAAACCTTCAATACAATATGGACGATTTATATCATAATAAATTATTTTCGAACATGTTTAAAATCATAAAATTATGTTGACATATATGAAAATTATTTGTAAAACTCTTTGAGATAAATATATATTTTTCATGAAAACATTTAAAAGTCGCAAAATTTAGAAAAAAATACCTTTACAATATTTTTGAATTAAAGTGTCACATACCACTTTGAAACTATTTAAAAGAATTAACATTTTAAAAACATTCTTGTCCATATAAATAAATCCTTAAAAACCATCATTATAAAAATATTCAAACATTATTAAATAACACAATAAAATATTTTAATGTCAATAGATTGTTTCTATTTTTAATACTTATAATTCATTAAAAATTTATCATTGTTATCATGAAACATTATAACTCAAATTTTTTTAGATGATTTTGTTAATAAATTTTAAATTAAAAAAATTATTTTATTACATTTGTAAGGCCTCATCCATAGATTCCCAGAGTAGGTTTCTTATTTTAATACATTTCCATGATTACAAGGAATCATGCCTGGAAAGATAGATCAATATTGCAGTATTGGAAAATATATTGAATACAGGAACGTTACATTTCACTTTCCAATATACAAGGCAAAAAAAATCCTTTGAGAATTCCATTGTTCCTTTAGCTTAACCCTGCATCTCAAACATAAAACACATCTTGGGATCCTGTGAAAAAAAATAAGAAAGTGGTTATAATAGATGCTCAGTAAGGGTAAATAATATAGTGGCAACATTCATAAAAATGCATAATCATTTAAGGAAATATATAAGAATAAAAAATCCTTTTAAACATAAATATCAGCATAATATGGAAAATATACAGTAAAATAATCCATTAACTTATTTGCATTGATATTTTACTTATCGAATAATCACATGAAATATCAATAGCCACTATCATAATGATGGAATTCATAATACCAAACTTCATAAACGCATAGTCAAGGCCTTGTGCCAAGTCTTCAAATAAAATTTTGTCAAGGCCTTATGCAAAAAGACTAGTTCATCTCATGTCCCCTACCATTGTATCGAGGAGTTATAATGGGGTCCAACCCTCACTTACTATGTCCAATGCATTCCTCATATGAAAAGGATTAAACATAACATAAACATTAGTATTAAAACTAGTATACAAAATGTCAATAATTATTCCATAAACAATGAATGGAATAAAAATAACACATCCACAGTCAAACATATAACAATACCTATAATACAATATGGATGATTTTTATCATAAAAAAACAACAACAAACATGTTTTAAATCTATCCAAGGATGTTGGCATAGATGAAAATGATTTGTAAAACTCATTGAGAGAAATATCCATTTTTCCTGAAAACATTTAAAGTCACGCAATTTAAAAAGGAAGACATTTAAAAATAATTGAATCAATGTGTCCCATAAAACATTGAATCTTTTAAAGAAAATAAAATTATAAAAACATTAATTTCCATATAAATAAATCCTTAAAAACATTTTGCAAACATGGATATTATTTAGAATTAATTAAAAAAAATACATATTTAATCCTTTTAAAATGATGATCTAGTTAAAGAGTCCATTCCATAAAACATTAAAACATTCTTTTTGAAAATATTTTTATGAAATATGGACATTGATGAAAAATATTCCTCATTAAATATTTACTAATAAATAATCTCATGTAATAATGAGATTGAGGAATTAACCATTACATTGCACATTCCTTTAGTCGAGGGTACTTTCAACCTCTTGTATATAGACCGTAGTATGTTATTATAATATTCTAGAACCATATTAATATTTATGATATCATACATGATTCATTTAATATTTTATACTTCCTATTTAATAATAACTTCCATGATAAATTAACATTTTGGGTAATAATCGCTTTCTTTATCATACGTGTTTTAACTTGATACTCATGATTGTATCACATTGATCATGATTTAAATAATTTTAGAATATAAAAGATTATTTATATATAAAATATATTCATAATATTAATATTTATAATCAACATATATATATAAAATGTAAAACAACGTTTATGGAGACTGTAGGTCTTACGTATGCATGAAATTTGTTTCCGTTTTCATATTGTATTGAACCAAACTAAGTGAATAAGATATATGTAAGTATATATATATATATGTTTATATATATCCAGTAGAATTATTATGTCATATATTACATAGTTGTAAAAGATATATATTTTATAATCTTTGTTGAATGGTGAACATGGAAATGAATCTCATCGCGTCGTGGAGACGGTAATTCGTACGTACGCATGACCGACTATATCATTATATTGATAGTGAAATAATATGTAATTGGATTTTATATCTCATATATATATAATAATTAGAATTTAATATTTAATATTGACATCAGTTTTACTCATTACTATACTAATCCATAAAATGAAGTATTTGAAAAACAAACTACACCACGACGTGGAGACGGTAATCCGTACGTACGCACGTATGATAACATTGTCATTTATAGGATGGATATAAAAATGAATATTATTGTACCATTTTTATAATAACATCCCAATATATAGATAATAATAGAGTTATTATTTTGGTAAGTTAAAAACAAATAAATAGTATGTGGAAGATGAAAACAACTAGAATGATGGTTGTTAAATCATTACCTCTTCTTTGGGTTCTTTCTTTCATTTGATCAAAAAAGCCCTTTATGTTGACTTTCTGACCAATGGAAGACCACTAGGATGAATGTTGGATTGTTGGGATGATATTTCAGTAGGGGCTGTCCGAGCCAAATTTCTTTGGATATGTAAATTTGATAGATGTGTAAGTGCCCTTTTATCAGAGGGGTGAGGGGAACCTTAGGAAAAAACATAAAATATTATATTATAATAAAAACATTTCCAGTTTTAATGGATCCAAAATGTATTATATAAACTATAAGATGGGGATTGAGCAAAAACCAATCAAACCATAGGTTTTCGACAGGTTTTAGTCACTATATTAACTTTATCTTTTATATTTAACTCTTAGTTAAATAGTTTGACATTTACCATGTCTCTTTATATTTGTATATTATATGGTTAATAATCTTATAATAAACATCCAAGAGAACCCCATGTGGTTCATTAATGACATATATAATATTATTTAATACCTTTTTCTGATCCATATATTTTTAGTAATATAATAACAATTAATAATATAATATACCTTTTAAAAACTATTTTATATCAATTTTGACAGAATTTGGTATTTTTATTTTTCTAAATTCATAACAACGATATTACTTTGGAACAATTCATCCAACCAACCCAAACATGTCATATTAACCTAGAAAATTTGTTTTATTCCAAAAAAAATTCAAAATACATTTATTTAGTGATTTATAATATCAAATATTTTAAAATTTCATTAATTTGGTAATTACCGCATTATAATTGTGTCATAAATAAATTATATTATTCAATATCTAAAAAATATAAAAATAATAATTTTATGTTGGAAATATTTTTAGCTTTCTAATTAATATTTAGATTCAAATTTAAATTATGTGTAACTCTATATTAAAAATGGTTTAGTTATTAAACATTGAATTTAACACTTTTAACTCTTCTTTGAATTATATAATAATAAATTTCATAATCTAATCCAAGTGGACCTAAAGGATAATATTTTACTTCTAAGGTTATTTTAGTTAGAATTACTCTTATCCAATAGTATTAGGACATGTGTTAGGGTAATAATAATATCATTTTTACCTTTAATTACCCTATTTATTTTTAACTGTGGTAAAAAAAATTCAAATGTTACAATTCACAAAAAATAATTTTCATCTCATTGAACCACATTATACATACTCTTATCAACAGTGTCTCTCTGATTTTTGAAATTCAACTCATAGAAGTGGTAAAATTATGTTTTATGTAAATTTTCAAATGCTCCTAGGAGGTGGGTAAAAGATTTTAAAAAGTTCAATAAAATTATTATATATCTAAAATTATTATAAACTGACTCAAGTGAATTATATTGAACATAAATGGGTATTATGTATCTATTTTGACCAAAAATAATTTTAAATAAAATTAAAAATTATTTAAATAAATATATGGTTTTAAACAATAACTTAGTGTTTTCACTATTCATTAAAAATTGAATGTTGTCTGAAAAATACCAAAATTTCACCATAAGATAATTTTTATATTATGAATAGAAAAATTAAGACTATTTTACCAATTTAAAAACATATAAGTTTCATTTATTAATTTAAAATTAATTCCCGTTGTCAAAACCAAAAAGTGTGTTTTTAAGAAATAATAACTAACAAAAGATTGATACTTATTTATGTTCAATTTAAAAGTAAAATTATTTACAACGAATAACATTAGATTAAATGGTAAAAATATAATCTATTTATACCTCCAAACCATAAAAATGTATAATTTAACACTAAATATTATTTTGATTAAAAATGTTGTTTTCAATTAAAATATTGTATTTTTCACTATTCGCCCAAATATGAAAGCTATAAGAAAAACACAAAAAAAATATTGAAACTAAATTTTTATGTCCAAATTCTAAATAAGAGGTATATTTTTTAAAATTGAATATATAAATGTATAAAATATTTGATTAAAAAAGGGTTCCCTATTAAAAGGCAGTAATATTTCAGTTTTTTTAAAAAAAAATACTTTTTTTATCTAAAAAAATGATTTTTTTCATTATGTCTATGAAACTCGTAATATGGAATCTAAAATTAAAATAATTAAAAATAAATTAAAATTTTAGTTAATACAGTTGATAACATTTTTTGAACGGCTTGTTTGGTAAGTCGTCGTGCACTTCAACTCGGCGTTGCATATAGTTCAAGTTGTTTAATTATTTTAACGAAATAACGTACTATGAAATCCTAGGGTGTTTTATTCTTCCCACCTTCAATAAATTATTTCCTAGAAAATTGAAATTTTTCTTTGAAAATATATGTTATAAAATAGAAACTACCTTTGTTGGAATACCCACATTGGAAAATGGGTTAATAAATTTTAGTCATAATAAGATGAAAAACGGGAACGAAAATGTCTCCACCGAATTATGATCTCGATTAGGAGAACATTAGTCGAAATTACAGTCACATAATTGGAGGAAAGCCTTAAATATTTATAGGTATTTATTGAGGTCATCAGTCAAAAACAATTGTATAATTGAGGGCCTCAAATCCATCAATCTATAATGAATTAAAATATCATTGGTTCAACAAAACATAAAGTATTAAGATAACACATTTTTAAAATATCATTGGTTCTAATTTTTGGGAGGAGAATGAGGATCATCTAAGGGTTATTTTTCATACTCTATTGATGGAGAGGTTATTGGAATGTTTAGAATATGGGAATTTTGATTACAAAAAGTTTCATTCATGGGGATCATTGTAACCAATAATGGAATCTTAGTTAACCCTACAATGATAAATGTTGGGGAGGAGTGGCCTCGTCATACAACAGTAACAATGATTTGTAGTTTCGTTGGTTTAGCAGGATATTATATATAGGTTTGTTAAAAAATTATCACACCTTTCTAATCTACTATCCATGTTAACTTGAAAAGGGAAATGTTAATGCGAAAAAGGAGTGTGATGAATGTTTCCAAGAGCTGTAGAAATGATTTCATACTCCACTCATGTAAATTATACATTCAATCAAAGAAGGTTTTTTTATTTTTAGGGTTCCATATCTAAAAGGTCTTGGAAATTTCCTCATGAAAAATGACAAGGTGATTGGATATTCATGATGATAGTTAAATCCGCATGAGTAGAATTATCCAATTCATGATATTGAGATGGAAACAATTATTTTTCCTTTGAATATTTGTATACAATATATGAATTGGGAGAGATGTGATATTTAAATAGACCATAATTGTTTATCTTATATTTTCATGAAAATATAATTAAACAATATATATATGAGATGGTTGTAAGATATTAAAGACTATGATTATTCAATTAATTAACACCATTTAAGAGAAAATATTTATTCTGATAAATTTAGTATGAAAGACCCAATTATTAAGAAATGATGAGGATTAAAGGATATCACTTGATCAATGAACTATTAAAAATGGACATGGGAATCGTAAGGGAATGGATAGAATCAAACCTATACCAAATAAATTATCAATAGTAATTTATATGGATGATCTAGAAATATGAAAAATAAGATCCTTTTTATAGAAGATGTTTGAGGCTATAGGGAGTGCGATGTTTCGTGAGTTTAATATTTATCATGAAAGTGTACTAAAATTTCATAAAAGACTATGTGATCAATATATTCTACAAATAAAGGAGGATTTGATGGATGAATATCAATACTCTATATTCTCAATACATCATATAAGCACAAAAATGTATATGGAACTTTTGTGATCATTATTGGTGAGATAAAAAGAAAACGGAGACTACCAAGTATACTAAAAGGTTCTTGGTGTGTCAACCACTGAATCCAGAGTGAAAACACCCTAAAGGTGTGTTATAACCTCTACTTATACCAGCATGAAAGTGGTACAGATCACAAAAGACTTTTTTAGTAATATCTTGGTACATTCTAAAGTAAACAATGTGATCTGATTTATAATGGTATGTCTAACAATGATTTATCATTTTATATCTATTCGGGAAGATTTCTCACTTGATCAAATCTCTATTATTAATGTGAAAAAAGTGGTAAGGCTTCCTGGAGTTCCAGTATCAAACATATATAATTGTCACCCAAGGATCACATAAAAATTATGGATAATTATTTAACTTGACCGTTGTACCAAATTTAATTTCATTACAACATATCACACCCAAACTAATGATCAATCTAAAAGGCCTATTTAGTCACTTAAGGACATGCTGAGAACATTCTTAATGAAAATTAAGGCTGATGGGATCAATATCTCTCATTAGTTGAGTTCACTTACAACAAAAAATTCCACTCGACGATTTAAATGGCACCCTATAAATATCTATATGGGAAGCATTGTAGATATCCTACATGTTCGGAGTAAGCTGGTGAGAGAATGATTCTTGGGGCCAATAATTTGCTAGAGATGATAGAAATGGTTAATTCCATCCAACAACACATTAAGTGTACATAGAGTTTGCAGAAGAGCAATGTCATCATCCATCGAAGGGTCTTTATGTTTGATGTTGGTGATGAGGTCTTCCTTTTAATTTCACAATGGAATAGAGTTATGATGTTTGGGAAGAAAGGTAATCTCACCCCTAGGTAAATTTGCCCCATGAAATCAATAATCGCATACACATAGTGACCTATCTACTCTCACATTCTCTAAATCTAGCTCATGTTCATGATGTGTTCTAAGTATCCCTCTTGAAGAAGTACATACCTGGCATTTCACCTATACTAAATCCAGATGTGGTACAATTGCAACAGAACTCTCTTATGTGGAGAAGCTGGTGGACAACATGGAATGTAGAGACAAGGTTCCATGCACCAAGATTAACCAAAATGTTAATGTGTTATAGATGAACAAAAAATATGAATAAACCATGTGGGATCTTGAAGAGACTATGAGATAGAAATTCCCACACCATTTCACTTCTTAGTGTGTGAGTTGAAATTTTCTAGATTAAATTTCTTATGATGGGAATAATGTGACGATCCAATCATCTGAATAATATTTTGATCCATAAAATGTATGTTTTACTATGTCATAATCAATATAAATTATAAATGAAATGTGAAAATTGTGTTTTGATCATTATATAACCAATGAAAACAATAATAATTTATTAACATTCTAATTATTGTTTTTAGATAGAAATGATATTGGATAATTTATGATAAAAGAAGAGTTGATGGCTACATCTAGTAGACTCGGGTCGTATGATGCCCATTTTATCAGAGCAGTTGAAGGAGGTAGAGTTAATAGACGTTTCTCTCGATCCATCCCAATTTGAGCTTTAACATGGTAATATTGAATGTAATCTCCTACGTTATAATTTCAACTTAGTGAATATTACCTCGCATGGGATGTTATCCGAGCCTCCAAAAGAGTCGATCGTTATCGTAAAACTTACCATTACGTCATTTTTGGGTGTTTCATGTAGTTATGACTTATGTACCAAGATAAATAATATGTAATCCCTTTATTTAAGAAAAATTTATTTCATCATATTAATTTAATGAATTGCTTTTCTTACGAAAATAAATGTTTAATTGAGACAAATTTGATAAATTTAATTTAGATGTAAAAAAATGTTCATATTGGTGATTTCTCCAATATAAGAAATTATTGTGGAAAAACAAACAATATATTGAATTCCAAATGTTAAAATTAAAATATGGTGAATTTCTCGTAGTTTTATAATTTGTTTCAATTTCTTAATAAATAATATTTTTGTATGAATAGTATTTGATGAATAGAGTTTTTTTTAATAGTAAACAATAAATTTATTTATTAATTAATTTTTAAAAAATATTTTTGAAAACCAGAAAAACGCGGTTGCAATCAGTACGATATTTAGTGTTTGATAGAATCAACATAATTTTCTAGGTGAATAGTAACATGAACCTTTCAAGTAGTAATTTACCATTTATAAAAATTAATTTCACCAATGAAATATTGACTTCACATACAAAATTATAAATATATTATAGTCATCTTAAATGGTTATTTTATATAATTATATCATAATATAATTAAATAAATTTTTTAGAAATTATTCATTAAAAATTTGTATTTTATTTATTTATTTTAATAAAAATAAAATTTATTTTTATAATATAGATTTTATTTGTGAATTATTCAATTCAAAAAATTGTTACGGTGATTTTTTGGAATTTTCATGAAATAGTTGAATTTTTGAAGAATTGTAAAAATACAGTTTTCAGTTTTCAGTTTGTTAAATTACATCATAAATATTTCATAATGTTGTAATGAGTAATTTATGATTTTGGAAAAATATTGTGGATTAAAATAACATATTATTGTTCCAATGTGGCCAATAAAATGTGAAAATTCCATAGATAATCATGTGGTTTTGAAAATACCACTAATGAGGTGTCCTTTGAAATTAATAATTCCTACAGCCTCTTTTACTATAAATATACTCTCATTAGTTCATTTAAATTATTTCAAAAAACATTCTTTGCATATTTTTTCTATTACTACCTTTCAATGAGCCCGCACATGGTTTTCTTAAGCCCCATGGTCTCGATCATAGAGTTTTAGAAGTTACTCTTCATGTTGAGGGAATTATCAACGATTCTTTTCCTTCTATGTTTTATTTTATATGATATGTCATTATAATTTGGATACAATTTTCATATTTATATTTTATTCTATCCATGTTCTATATTTCGATTCTCTTATAAATGGATGACCCCTAACCACTCTCATATTATTTTTTTATAATCTATGTTTCATTCTCGTTATGCGGTATAATTTTTATCTCAAAAATTTATTTCCTTTTCTCATGAAATAATATTAATTTGATTTTGTGATTTCTCGACCACTTTTATTTCTAGGGGTATTAATCAATAATTAAAATGTCTTCATTGATTTTGTAATTGGCATACATAAAACCATTCTTCCCTTTTCATGATTTATATATGGGATAATGATGAGGTTTATAAGAACTATATAATATTAAATGATAATGATAATAAACCCATTTCAATTAATTTCAATTTTTTATTTATGAAATGGTTTATTATGATCTAAGTGGATCACATGAAAATAAATAATTATTCAAGATGTTAACTAATTTTTCTCCAATGTGCTGTGTAATGAGATTAATCTCTATAGATGACAAGTTATACGATACCATGGTGTATAACCGTGGAAATTTTTATGACACCTTGGAGATGGACCATGGTTATTTTCTTATGAATGACTATATTAAATGTTTTAGCAACATTTTCATGTTATTATAAATTGTATTTTTATTATTTTATTCCACTTTATCATGAAATTATATAATTTTTCATTTTCATATTTATATCTCTCAAGTTCACATGTAAACTACTTAACATGTTTTCCCTTACTGGGTCTTCTACTCACCCTTTCCTATGATGTATGTCACCAGGTTATAAGAAGTAGTAATTTTACTTCTGATGAACTAATTATGAATACATTATTTTGGATTATGTTAAGTTTATATGTTTTCATGAATTTTGTTTCATATATCCAAGACCTTGATCTTTAAAGATCCTCTGTTTTTAAAATATAATGAAATTTTATGTAATAAATGGTTTGGATTACATAGAAACACTATGTTATGTTATTTCGTTAATAATATTAAGAATTAATGAGATGATATTTTACTGGTGAAAAATATTTTTGAGAATCCCAATGGGGTTACAAATGTATGAAAAAATGAATATTCAAAATAATACAATTTGTTATATAATCACATGAATGGATGTACCATCAGTATTTAATATGTGTTTAACAAGAGATAGTATTATCAAAAAAAATACATGAAGGTATCATAATGATTTGACATATTCAAAATTATGATCATGTTAATATAGAAGAAAATATAATTTATAATTCCCTAACAATTATTTTTAAAGAGACTTTTATGATATTATGCTGATATTAAGGGTCATAAAGATTTTGATTACTCAAATTATATCATGATACAGGATGATGTAGTCCGAAGTTGGGGATACAAGAATGATTATTTTGTATTTTATTTTACAATTATTAGTAATTTTTTGGGAGCATTAACACAATTTTAGGTTTCTTTTATAGCATTATAAATTCAAGGAAAATCCAATGTATATGTAGAAATTATTATGCATGATGGTAATTATATAAACTATTATTAAACTAAATGAATATAGGGTGGAAAAACTAAGGATCATATAACATACAAGAATATCAAATTCGGGGTTATCTTGAGGATGTTACCAATTTCAATATAGTAGCTAAACTAGAATGTGTATGGATCATTAATTATAAAAGATTACCAAAATTTATGAATAGTGACAGAAATATATTATGAAGAATTCACTAGAATATAAAAATATAGTTATTGAATATTAGAAAAGTCAATCTACAATCATTTATAATATCCAATAACCAAGCTCGTAAATTGATATGGATACATTTTCAAATGATAGTCTCCATGAATTTTTCAATCACAAATAGATGAGCGATGATTATTAGAAAATAAGAGTTTAATTTTTCTAATTCCATCATTATGGGTTGTGGGTTATATGACATATATTTAATTGTATATTATCAAAAGATAATTTTGGAAAATACTTTCTCACATCAAACATATATAAAATAAATTCTTTTAAAATAAAAATCAATATATAACCTATTGAGGAAGGAACTTATGAAAAAATATGTTACAAAAAGGCATCTCCTTGAAAAAATGTGCATAAGGGGAGAACATGAAATATTAATTACATGTTTTTATTGAGATTAAAAGTTGAATAATGGGAACGTAAGATGCCTGTATTAAAAGAACCTTAAATTATATTATAAATAATAGTACTGAGGAGTAAACTAAAATTTTATAAATCTTTTAGATAGTGTGAAAGAACAATATTCTATGTAAATAAGATAATGTTTCAATTGTTGATGTTCATGATGAATTTGGTATCACTTAATATTGATGAATTGGAAGTTATAGAGATAGACCAACAATCCAAATCCAATATATGGTTTGGATATTATGATAGTTTAAGTGAGAAGAATAATACGTTACATCATGTTATCATATTGTGACTAAAATGGCTATTATATCTTAAAAATATTTAGAATGAATAAATGTTTGATGTGTATGATGTGGGAAATGTTCCATTAATGGATGTTCATGGCTTTTTTATAGAAATTAGATATTATAGTTTATGTAATGTCATCCCTCATCCGAAAGAATATATTATAATGTTTTTATTTATAATGAGGAATGTTAATGATTGAATGCTACAATAATAATACAAATCGAACTTTTTAGTGGGGTTAATACAATTTGAGGGTAATATAATCATCCAAAATTAGTTAAGGGTGATACCACCCATTACAATTAAATTATATGAAGAATGTTTTTTGTTTACGATGATACCTACTCCATTATAATAACAATCGATGATGGTGATTCAAAATTTTTAGATGAAACTATACTCTCGGAGGCATAGGTTCCCACATTAGGACATAACCTCTTAAAAATACCATGTTCCCTTCTCATATAATGTATTCTTATGCACAATATTATAGTATTTGTGTAAATATTGGATTCATTCATCTAAACTGTTGTAAGGATTTGATAATAATGGATTGACATATATATGGTGAAGCCTAAAATATTGGAAAAACCTATAACATTTATTATAAAGTGTATGAAATTGTATGTACCAACCAAAAATAAGAGACTATGAAAAAACACTCACACATATAAAACCACAAAAAATAACAAGGAAATACTCTATACCAATCCCGATTCACTAGAAATACCAATTGAGGGGTTACTAAAACATCAAATATGATGATATAATTGACACCAATACCCAATGAATGATGTATGTGATGTGATGGGATAGTGGGAAATTTTAAACCAGAAAAAAATTCAAAGATTAAAAAACAATATAATATTGCACCAAACCTCATGTATCCTTCATTATCAAAAGAAAAATACTCACCAACTGAATAGGTAAAACATAAAATTAATTTATCATCGATTATAATCACTAATTATACATGTATTATATTTCATTTATTAATGGGTAATTTTGTTATTAATATTTCTAAATGACGCCAAGTATAACATCATTAAATGAATCCATCAAACAATCTAAGACGTTTTCTTCTAGGACAAATTAATTATCATCCCTAAATGATGAATAATACCTTACACATAATTCAAAAAACATTATCGTTAGAAGTATATGAATAATAACAATATTAATATATTATTTAAGGAGTTCACTGGAAGATTCCTCTTACCCAACCTCAGTATCATTAAACATTGTCTTTTAAATAGATCATGCATCCACTATTCTTTAATTTTTGGTAATCCTTCTTCATTATAAATTTATTGTTCAATTTATTTTGAATAATATCATAAATATCACATACTTAGTTACATGAGTATCCCCATGAGTAATATTATCTGGTTGGGAAACCACATGTAGCATAGTTACAATAACCTCAAATATTATAACTAAAATCCACAATACATTTTAATCGATTGTTTTATTATATAATACAGATATAGAAAAAAATTAACATATTTATATTTACTATATTCTACCAGATTTAAAAATCATCGCCATTGATAATATAGTTTTTTAACTGTGATGGCATGATTAGTATAATATAGGATTTTAACAAATCTAATTGACACAGAAAAAGGAAATTTTAGCCTTAACCAGTAAGATCATACCACATAAAGACCATTTATCATAGTATTTGAAGGAAATAACATTCTTGCGATTTTTCCATAACAAAGCACAATATGAGACCCAATAACATAAGCATTAGTGAAACCATTTACGGGAGAAGTTCTAGCTCATCGGTATCATGGACTAAACCATGTTCATAGATTCACCCCCATGAAATTATCACCATCGTGCACCTTACCCATAGGGTGTCTGATGGTGTATTAATGGGATATGTATCAATAATGAAATAATATTAATATGAATATTTTATATTCAACAGAATAATATTTTATTCTAATCCTTACTTTATAAGTGGTTTTGATTATTATACAACAAAATTAAAAATATATATTGGATTTGTATTCACCATCAATTAAGATGTTTATTTTGATTAATTAATGGATTTTAGAAATACATAGTATTTTCAAAAAAAAATTATTATTAATTAATTTTTATTTTATATAAATTATCATATAATATTTATAAATTCAAATGAATGTTTAGAAGAGACCAAAAACCAGTATTTCCATCAAAACATAAAATTTCTTAATAAATTCATTTGTTTTTAAAAATTTTTTTATAAAAACTTCTGAATTTTTTTTTTAAATAAATATTATTTTTTTATAATATAATTAATATTATAAAATTATTAATTTTTTATAATATTATAAATATATCAAATTTTCAGTTAAAAATTAAATACCATATCAATATATAGTGATTATTATGACTTCCTAAGGACTAATAAGTTATTTAATAAATAATATAGTGTCTATGAACAACTGAAAAATATTTTTTCACATTAAAATAATTTTATTCTATTTTTATATGATTAACTTTACATTTCCTTTATGAACCCACAAAAAAATTTAATATATTTAATGTATTCAAAATCCTTTCATTATGTGTATGACTCACATCCACATTATCAAGGGTTATATTTTATTATGTTATGAAAATGGAAATATAAAATAATTAAAACAGCCCGCTTTTTGAGAAACCATGTGCAGGACCATTAGGAAGGATTTTGGTTTTTGTTATTTTATTATATAGAATCAAAAAACTATGTTTGAAAAATGATAATGAATTCCCAACTCATTTCCTATATAAAACCATATATGATCTGAATTATATTCACTAAAAAGACATGGAGAACATAATTACCATTATCTACCCTTTCAAGAGTCATCGAAGTGTGTCCCCAATCTCTCAATATGCTACTCCCAAGCATTTAAAGTCACACTCTAAATGTAAGGGATCTTTTCTTTCTCCTTATTAATTATTTTTTTATTATCTAATTCCTACTATTTCTAATTCCTATAGTTAGGATATTTTTATCGATGTACAATTTAAATTTTGGGTAAAAATGATAAGAGAACCCATTCTCTCTCATCAACACATTTTATGAATTTTAATTTGACATTGTTATGGTGTCAAAATTCCACTATGATTTTCCAATGAAATATATTGTGCAGTGATTACCCGTACCCATTTCCTATAAAAGGTGTTTGAATTTATAAAATTATAATTATTAATTATATTTTTATATTTATTTATTCCAAACTCCATGATTGTTTAATAATATTTTATAATAAATGATTCTATGTTTTATGATTCGTGGGTGAACTTAAGCATGATAAATAAATGAATGTGTTGGGTGCACCTAGAATTATATAAGGCTCCAATTTATTTGGTAATGTTTCAGTATCTTGTGAATTCACTATATGGATTAGTTATTGAAACTAATCTTCAATAATTCTTTTTCCATCACAATGTATCTGATGTTATCCATGCCATATTATTATAATTCAGCATTTTATGTTGTTGCAACATTTTTCATTTTTCCTTCATGTTATCATGTAATACCATGCCTCATTGTTCATGCTTATGATTATCAACAAATTTTCTAAACATTTATTTCATTCTTCACGTTATGGACTTTTTATTCCCTTATTGTATTTTATAGATCACCCCTTTCTTATGTATGCCCACAAGTTATCCCATAATATTTTATTTGTGATGAAATAAATTTAATTTGTTAAGGATGTTTTCAATAAAAAATTTGTAGTCTCTATTTTAGGTTGTTATGTAACAATACTAATTCTCAAATACTCTATGATTAATGATCATCCTGGTTGTATTATGTGAAATAGTTTTTAATAAATCATGAAATAACATGTAATAAATAGAAGGGTGTTCATATTATGAATCAAATTGAAATGATCCATCATTTTAGGGATTATGATTAGAAATCTATAGAGAAATACATAGATATAAGACTAATATTTTGATAACATCCCTATATTTTTGTAATTATAGAGTATGTGGATTATCATGAAAATACATCCATGTGTAGATACTACAAGGTGATGTGGCTCTAGAATAGATGTACATAGTGGTAATACATAAAAACACGTTGTTTAACTAGACTCCACTGAGAATGGGTGCATAATAATAGGCCTTGATGCACAACTGGTCTCAGACTACCATGGTATATGATTTTATAAATTAATAATCTAGTTATGAATAATTATTATGGTAAAAAATAATCACATAAGAGTCAATATTAGAAAATAAACCAAAGATAAAATATAATTGGATCCTTGAAATTCATAAGTTATGAAATAAATTGAATTTATATGATTTCCATAATATGCACTTTTGTTGATGTTTATGTGTTTAATAGTAAACAGTTAATCATACCATTATTTCAGTTAAACAAGAAAGTGGATAAAAATATCAAAAAATTGCTAAATAATCAATGTGATAGGAAATGTGATGACTTCCCCAAAGATGCTCCCAACCCGATGGGAGTGGGAATCACGAACATTGTAATGATACAATCTATGAAGACTCATGTTTTCAATAAAATAGAAGATCATAAGTAGTGTCCAAATCACCCTAAAAATGAAAGGGCAGTAATTTTTATCTTTTTGTGACAATGGACTCTTACTTTTAATGGATCATCTAATCCCGTAATCATAGAACATTGGATTATCTCCATTGATATGATCTTCTACATCATTCAATGTTTTGAAAAATATAAGGTTCCACAAGAAATTTATCATATGGAGTAATATTTTGATTAGTTTTTGGCATTGATTAGGAATATGAATTCTAAGGAAAAGATCAATGTGAGGGGGTGGAAGGAATTCCGAAAAATGATTTTGAGTAATATTTTCCTCACACTATATAACAAAAAATTGAAATGGATTTCCTTTCACTTAAGAAAATAGATGACGAGCCTATCAGAGCATACACGAAAAACCTCAAAAGGCATGCATGATACACATCATTCTTTTTAATTTATCTTGAATACATGTGTGAATACTTCTTTGGTGGGATAAAACCTTATCAACATAAATCCCTACTAATCTGGGACATTGATAAGTATGATTAAATTTGTTTAATTTGCCATCAAATTTGAAATAGAGAACATAAAATCAACAGGGTATCATGGGGATAATAAGTACAAAGTGGATTTTAATATTGATGTCCTGATAGATAAATTTATTAGGGTTATAAAATTTTGACATCTCACTTTTCAAAGGTACGAAATGAAGAACACTATAAATTTCATATTGGGGATGAAGAGATGATATAGGTATTGGAATAAAGGATACCTATAAAACAATTTATGATGGGAGAACGCCATTAATGAAATAGAGTAAAAGAATGGTCTAGTAAAACTATAGTTCATTTTTCATCTCTCCATTTACAAGTAACATAATATCATTTCAGACCAATGCTATATTCTAAAGGTGTTGGGAGATAACCAACATCCTCCAAGGTAACAACAGTTATATTTTTCCATCACAACCACAAATGTGGATCCATAAAATTATATGGGGAGAGATAAGATAGTTTTTCATTCAATAATAGTTATTATATTTTTGAGTTTCCAGATATTTTCATTCCTTTGAGTCATGAATGTTTTGTAAAACTACTCAGACACCACAAGAAATTACAGTAGTAGAGATTTTGATTAAGAAAAAAATTGGGGAAATTATTGAATCAAATGTATATAACTCTTCCAATATCAATATTTGTGGGTTGAATTTCATAGAAATCCTTGTTATACTTCCATTAGTGTAATTTAATGCAATTATGGGTTTTTATTGACAATCTTTGTATATATCCAACATAAATTGCAGTGATAAATAATTCAACCATCACATTAGAAATAATCCTCTAATTTGATACATGTTAAATGTGGTGGAAATATCTTATTTAGAACCAATAACTCAAGAATGGATATTATTTCCACATAACCAATAATTTCTGTCCTAAAGTATTTTGTCTAAGGAAATAATCATCCGGCATGACATACCTATTGCGATGGAATATGATACTATGTTTCCAGGGGAATTGATTGGTTATCCTCATAGCTGTGTGATTTAGTTATCAATCTATCATTTCACTATAACAATACCATTTTCCCATAATCCCTATATAATTGTTGTTATGTAACAGTAGGAGGTGAAGAAAAAATTACTTGATAATCTAGTCAAAGGGTCCATACACTCAGGTTCTTCAACATGGTTTTCATCGGTCCTTTTTGTCAAGAAGAAGAATGGGTCGATGCACCTTTTCATTGAATATCACGTTCTCAATAGGATCGTTATAATGAAAAATTATCTTCTAACATCGATAAATGATTTGTTTTAACATCTATGTTGAGAGCAATACTTATCCAAGATTGATATAAGATCTGGGTACTACCAAATTAGGGTGAAGTAGATGAATAACACAAAGAATAGGTTTTATATATGGTAAGAGCATTATGAGTTCATAGTAGTTACTTTCATAATCACTAATGCTATAGAAATATTAATGGATTTTTTGGAATATATTTTTTAAAGATTACATAAACAAATTGTTTGTAATATTAATTGATTATATTATAATATACTCCAATGGAAAAGTGGGGCATGCAGAGAATATGAGAATTGTGATAAAGACTACACAAAATGAGAAGCATTATCCCATGCACAAAAAATGTGAGTTGTAGTTTAATAATGCCTCATTAATGGGTAATATCATCATATGAAATAGGAAATATGTGGACCCATAAAAAATAGAAACTATTGATGAAGATATGAGGACATTTTTGACAAGTATTTATAGTTTCCTTGGATTAGCAGGGTACTATCGCCATATTTTTTCGAGATTTACTATGATTATAAATCCCTCAGACCATGATAACAAGAAATGGAGTCATGTTTTCCTAGAATGATGAATATTAAGAGAGATTAATGGATTTGAATAGTAGGTTTATCATTGCATCTAAACTGACAATACCTACTACATGATAACTTTTTGTGGTATTTTGTGATGTATCAAAGAACGATTTCAGATATGTGTAATTGAAAATTGGAAATTAATACTATATGCATCAAGGAAGTAGAATTTTTATAAAAAAAATATCTACACAAAATGTGATCTACAGTTGTATATATTGATCACTTCTTTGAAAATATAGTGTAATTATCACTTTGCGGATATGTGTAAAATATATACGGATCAAAAATTCACAAAGTATATTTTCACATAGAATGTGACGAATATGTGACAATGTATATTTTTATAGATAATCAAGGATTATAACTTCTCAATTGACAAAAATACTTGGAAATAGAATATAGTGGAAGACATTATTGGTAGAAAGGAACCAACAATTCAATCATTGATGAAAATTTAAAGGGATCCAATATTCTTTGATATTAAAAGGTTTGAAATATAATCATAAAGGATGAAAAAACCTAAATACTTTCATAAATAATTGATTAACATACCCTTATAGAGAATATAATGGTTGCTCAACAAGATGTAGTTGGAATTAAAAACAAGTGGAAGCTATAAGAAATGATAAATCCTTAGAGTTAAATGTTAATGAAGAATGTGTTGTGGGATTTTAGTAATAACTATGTATACCATTAAATACTATGTTTAAGGATGAGATTTTGGATGATTCACATGGTTTGAATTTTTGGTTCCATCATGGAAGTTAAAATATGTATTGAGATTTCTGGGATAACTATAAATGGAAAAATATGAATGAGGTTATCATGAGAGATACATAAATGTTTCAATTATTTCCACAAGTAAATACTAAATGGTAGAAATCCAATGGGGTAATGAAATCATTACCCATTCATACATGGAAAATGGGAAAACATCACCATGGACTTTGTCACTAGTCTTACAAACACATCAATAAGAAATAATTATATATTGGTTGTAGTGGATCATTTTAAAAATAATCCACACTTCAATTAAATTCAAGTGGAATTCTAGCTCAATCCACTTGTAAGGATATACATTAGGGAAGTATTTAGTCTATATGTAACACCACTATCGATTATATCTGATTGAGATCCACTATAAACCACCATATTCTACAAGAGTATCTAAAATGATCTAAATATTTATTTGAACATCATCATGTCTTATCACCCTCAAACTGATTGAAAATATGTGTGTTCTATCTAGATACTTTAAGAAATGTTTGGAGCTTTATAAATATACTTCATAGAACTATGGGTTCAAAATATTACTATTAAAGTGTTATAATAAAACAATTGATTCCACTCATGCATCTGAATATGTCCATATAACGAACCTTACATGAAGAGGTGTAGAACCCCTGTATGATGGAATGATTTTGGTTTATGAAAACTGCAATGTTATAAAATGGTCAGGGAAATGGTGGAATATGTTTAGACAATTCAGCATTACATAAAGGATTATCATAGTGCATAATGGATCTTTTCTAAAAATAGTCATTGAAACCTAGAGTCTATATTTTTATACATGGTATTCCTCCACATATCACTATTGAATAACATCATGATATTTGGGAAGAAGATAAATCTTATTCTATGATTCATCATCCCCATTGATTTCTTTTATCATGTCATGGTGATGGCCTATCGACTAGCACTCACATGTAACTAATATCAAGTACATGATGTATTCATATTATCCCTTTTAAGGATCTAAATACTAGAACCCTCACATATACTTAATACATATGTGCTAATATATGAGGATGAACTTTCCTATGAGGAGTAGTCTAAGAATATATTAGATCATACACACAAATTTCTACAAAATAACAAAATTCTCATTTTCAAAATTTTGTAGAGAAACCACATGTTAGATGAAGCCATGTGGGAACCTGAGAATGTGATGAAACAAAATTACCCTCATCTATTTTAGTATGGTAAATGATAATTTTGAGGGAAAAAATTCTGAAGGGGGGTAAGATTGTGATGAGTCGATCTTTTGTAAATAAAAAACCCTTTCTATTTTAATCAAATGTATTACAAAATATTATAATATAGAAAACACATTAAAATATTTGGTTTTATTATATCATATCAAATTTCAATTACTATTAATAAATATTTATATTGATAATATATCCATTGAATAGTGATATCATGATTATTATAAATATATGGTTTTAACAATTCCAATTGATATAGAAAATGGAAGTGATTTCCTAAACTAGTAAAATTTTTCCCTATGAATAAAGATTATAAAAGTTTTCAAGGTTCATACCATCATTAGGATATTACCAGGACCAATACAATGTTATTTTCAATGAAATTTACCATGATATAAAATATTTTGGATATAAGTTAGATCTCATCGAGATTATATCCTAAACCATATTTGTTGAACGACGCTATAAAAGTATCACCACAGAGAACCTTACCCAAAAATATTTTTCTGGTGTGTTAAAGGTATATGATTCATGACCTTAATAATATGAACATTTATTTTTATATTCAATATAATAATGTTTACATTTCCTTCATATCATTACATTTTATGTGATTTTTTTCTTATATAATAAAACTAAAATAGTTTTGTTTAATTTCTATTCAATTTAAATTAATATGGTTATTTAAATGATTTAATGTATTTTTAAATAAATAAAATTTTCATAATAAATTATTAATAAAAAAAATATTTAATGTAAATTAACATACAATTATTATAAATTCAAGTGTAATTTTTATATGTGTTCTAAAATTATTATTGTTAAAAAACACATCATTTCACAATAAGTGTTGTTTTTTTTAAAAGTTAATATTAACATATTTAAAATATTAATTTGTTAAAATAAATATTACTATTTAATTATAACATCAACATTATCCAATGGTAAATTTTTTGTAATTTTCTGAGATAGGTGATTTTTAAGGTAAAAAAATAATTCTATATAAATATACAGTGTGTATTATGACATCATAAAGACACCAAAATTGGGTAATAAATATTATGAAGGGTATATATGAAAATATATATGAATTACCATTAAGATAATGTGATTTTCTTTTATGATTATTCATTTTATAAATCTTTTATGAATCCTTTGAAATTATTAATATATTTTTTGGTTTGAAAATTCAATTTTCAGGTGTATGACTCACTTACAAATCAGAAATGTTATTATATTATTATGTTTGGACCCTATCCTTATAAAATAATTGAATCCAACACCATTATTAATAAACCATTGATAAAAATTTGAATATTTTTGTTATTGGTTATTTTATTATTCAGATTCCAAACCTATTTTTGAGAAATGATAATGAATTCCCACTCAATTCCTATATAAAACCACCCTAGATACAACTAATCTTCACTCAAAATCATTTTATGACATCCTTACTCTTCCATAATCTCTCTATATCCCTCTCATAGTTTCCCAATACACTCAATAATATTTTATCAAGAATTTTATGACACACTCTCATGGTAATTGATGTATTCTTTATCATCCTTATTCTAGTTTCTTCATATCGTAAGCCTTATATTTTCAATTCCTATTATTCAGATATACATTTCTATGTCCCTATTATATCCCATTTTATATAAAACTTTGGAGATACACCGTTATCTCTCATTAAACCGTTATATGAATTTAATGTGACACTATTAAGCTAGTGAAATTCCACCATAATTTTGTATGCCAAACAACATTGTTGTTAATATCCATACCTAATTCCAATCAACGGGTTTCAACATTATGCACTAATTCTTATCAATTTTGGACATAAAACCATGTCTTCCTAACTCCATTATTATGGAATAAAAAATTATACTATATTATTCCATGTTTTCTAGCCTCTATGGAATACTAAAGTATGAGAAATAATTAAATGTGTTGGTGAACATGAATTAAATAGAACTCCAACGTATTGGGAAATGTTTAAGTCTAATAAGATCTCATTAAATGTATAATGGAGTGAACTAAAACCACAACATGGATTTTTAAATATTTTTTCCCATGTATCCTTGAACTAGATCTACGATGTTGTGTTTTAGTTTTTTTTCCACATTTAGCATGTTTTATTTATGTTATCGAGCTATATCATGCCACAATGTTAATGATTATGATTATCAACCATTTTATGTCCCATTAATATTATTATTATCTATCTTGTATTACTTTATTCATGTTACTGTGTTTATATTCTGTTACAATGATTTATATCTCACCCCTTTTTAATGTATTCCCTCATGTTATATCATGTAGTTTTATGTGCGAATGATTAATATGAACATGATAAGGATGTTTTCAGTGATTATGATATGTTAATTTTTATAAGTTGTTAAGTAATATTCCAAATTTCATAAACACAATTGACATTAATATTTCATTTTGTATTAAGTGGCAACATATGTAAATAATCATGAAATAATTTGTAATTTAGGGAAGGGTTTTCATAATAGTTACCATCTAATCCCCAGAAGAACCCTTCCCCTATCATTAAAAAATTTATATGACTTCACACTGTTTGATTCCTCAATCTATATAGATTTTATTTGAAATATTTCATTATACTCTCCCTAATTAAAATGAACATCAAAATTGTGAGATAGGTATTCGATATTTTTCACTTTCGCATCAATAGATAAAATTATTAAAAAAAATTCATAAGTGTATTCAAATTGCTAACTGATCCTCTATTATTAGTGGCCATGAACTACCCTCCATTTAATGGCATTCAGGATCAAAATTCAATTATTTTTACCATCTCTTCCAACATATCATGGGATGAATTCCTTGTTGGATTTTGTACTTATTCATCAACAGATATAATCATAGAATATATATTATCTAGTGATTTGAAAACTCAGATTATCCGAACATTATGTAAAACCATGAAACATTAGTTTTCACCAACACTACCAAATCTCATTATTCATAGAATGGATACTCCAATTTGATTCTCTATGCTAGGTAGTTGTACCATTGATCCTTGCACATTTACATAAATATGAACTCCTATAAATGAAGGAATTGTTTTTCTCTCTTCAAATATTATAGTTAGTATAGCCATAAGACCAATGAAAATTTGTACGATGGATACCTATTCAATATAACTGGGATGATCTCCTCATCTTTGACATCCACATACGTTGAAATCCAATGACACTCAGAACCATAATATAAATGAATATTGTATCTAGTATAGAACATTTTACTATAATAATAAATATTCTTATGATGTTACCCTCTACTATAGTATCAAAATATAAGATAACATCTTCTAGTGGATAAGATAGATATACCTTAATAAAATTTGGGGGTTTAGTGGAAGATGAATGGATATCATTATGTAAGTGTGGAAAATAAAACATCCATTAGAATTTCCAAACCATTTAATAATTATATAGTTTCGAAAAAGTAGTATAAAAACAATAAAGCTAATATATACCATCACCATAGGATAATAACCTTTTTCATGAACTACCAGTGACTAAATCATAAAGAGGAAACTAAAATATTTAAAATTAAAAAATGATTGAGACCACAACAAGGAAAATTCATTTTCAATTTTACAATGGATATCCAAAAGTAATGGAATCGGAATAATGGATTCAAAATTGTACCTCAAACCCCATGAAAAATTAACAAGCCTATCAAATTTCTTCTAGTCAAGGACATCATGAACAGAATTCTATAACTATCATAGACGTGTTTTTTTTCAATGTTGTAAAAAATATAAAAAGGAGTCGGTTTAATCATCAGCATCCAATTAAGAAATCAAGAAAAATTATTTTGAATAGGTGTATCTAAGATAACTCGAAGAGTCTCAATGTTCAATGATTTAAAAAAATGATGGGTCTCTCAATTTCTGAATCGACGGCCCCTACTCCACTATGCATACATTTAAGGTTCAATGAACAAAGATGTTACAAGATTTGCATTGTAGAATCCTCATCCCACAAGATAAAGAGAACATGGTGAATTCCCAAATCTTGCATTGTTACTTTAATGTGATGGATTTGGATTTCGAAACAATACATCACATCATTCCATGTATTAACTAAAGTGACCTCTTAAAAGTTTATTGTTTCCAACTATTCAACTTTTTTGGTTTTTTGATACATCCCCACCATCTTATATTACATGATACGTGAGTATATTGTCTCACATGAGTCAAAAGAGTTGGTGTCACCATGAAGCCCCCCTAATTTCTCACCAATAGTGTACTTCAAGAACTGATGATATTAATTGTCAATGACCTTGTGTATATGTAAGCATTGACATCCTAAACATTATTTTTATGTTTCCTAACAGATCCCAATGAAGATAGTATGGATATTAAGATTATAAATTAGTAATTTAATATGATTTTACTGAAATATTTTTTTTTATTTTTTTATATCATAATATTTATATATTTTATATGATTTAGTAATAATCTTTATAACTAAGGAGGAAGAGTGTATATGAATGATAGAGATTGATCATAAAACTGATGTCCATCTAGCCTCAATATATCCATGTTATTTATCTGGGTTCAAAAATAGAGATTCTTGATAATTCCATTAATTTCTACTTTAAGTTATTGATCAAAAAATGTCTATCGATACATGACATTTAATTAATCCACTTTTAGTACTATATATAAGAATGGATTACACTTTATTTCAATCACCATAATGTTTATTTGAGCTTCTACAAGAGCCACTATTAGTTCATTAGATGGGTAATGGATTTACATGATTTCTAATTTGATTTAAATTATGGAATGGGGTTTCAATTATCCATAATATTAATCCAATTTCATAAATATATTACTCTATGATTGTAAACTATCTTTTGGAATATATTGAGAAGCTTACTATGGAGATAAATTTCCTATGTTTTGGTATGGTGGTTCCCTCAAAATATGTGGACTAGGGTGGCTGGGTCATTCCAAATATTAAAAATGAAATCATGAACATTTTTTATCTAACAGACCTTCTTTATTTATTAGTGTATAGAGAGAATTCTAGTGTCCTAGATAAATATGATTCTCCAATTGACCTCAGAAGATTTATTTTCTCATTATTATTGAAACATGTAAGATATATTTTGATATAAATTCAACATTTTATGTCCCATATTGTGTATGTTTTTCTCTATATCAGAAGGTCCCATGAAAATATTCTTCGGTCGCTCATTCAAGAATCACATACTATTCAAAATATATGTCAATAAGTTATTTAATATTAACATAATTGAACTAGGTTTCTCATCATAGGAGGATTGTGTTTGGAGATAAATAACATGATCTTCAGAATTTATAATTATTTTGTCTCTAAGAGTCCTTATTTTCATGGGCACCCATTTGGGTTTTCACTCATACTAATTGGAATTCTAACATTGGTTTTGATAAATCATAAGTATATAATGAATTTGAGGAAATTATTAGTTGATAAATTCATCTATTTATGATCATATTTTCACAAGTAACCAACATTATGGTGATCTAGTCGTTTTAATTTTTATTTTATTGAACCTCTTGTTCATCATTTTCTTCATCAAGGAGTGTGGATGATGAAAAAGTCATTTGTACTTCATGATTAAATTATTAATCATAACCATTATCTATCATCCTTTATATAATATAATTGAAGAAAAAATATTCGTGGATCATATAACATATAATTTGATCTTATGAGAAATATTTAGTGTGAATAATTAAACTTACCCCCTCATGATTCAAGATTTCTTGAAGATATTTAAATTTATACTGATGGGTATAAAGAAAATACATGGTAGATTCTTATATAAGTAAATAAACCATATTCTGATTATTTTTAAACTCTCCATGTATTTTACTCATTAGTATAACATTTGAATTGCGAACTGTGTATTACAACTTTTGATGTATAGTTTGTGGTGTTTCTATAATAATAAGTAATTTTATGGTGCTATGGTTATACAACATTTAAGAACACCGGGTTTGATGGATTTTTTCCCTTGATAATTTTTATGTATATATTTTGATTTATCTTAACTGTTGGTAATGTTTTTGGGTGTCTCAATACAAAAAAAATTTATATATCAACAAATTAATTTAAATTAATGCATGTGCGCACATCATTTGAATTTAATGGAATTAAACCATTACTTGGGAACATGGTTGGGAAATATAAGACCATTTTTTTATTTTTGAATTTGGTTTTTACCTTAGGTTTTAATTATGGTTTTTCGGCGCCAGCCATTCAGTTTATGTAGCCATTGGTGGGTGTATTTTATTAACATTTATAATTTATTAATTTATTTTATTTTAAATGACTACAACAAAACTCCTATTTAAATTTCATAGTATAAAAAAATATATACTGTTAACAATATAACCTAAGGAGGATTTGAGATGTGTAAACTGATATTTCTTAATTTTCAAAATGGATCAGAAAATGATGGATAATTGGATCAATATAGACATATATATAGAAAATGTAGTAGGAATTCTTCACCAGTGGTTATTTAATTCATTTCAAAAAAATCAATCCCAATTCGATTTAGAGATTTTTAATTTTTTAATTTACTCCATTTTGAAATAATCAATTGTGGATTCTTATCTACATTAATTTCCGGTGTTTCTTTGCTTCACATGATCCTGATTAAATGAATTGAGTTATTAATTACAATTTATTCATCATTTATCATTATATCACCCAGGATATCCCTTTAATATGATAATGGGGTAAAAATTATTTTCCAATGATGGATTCCCATTTTTATTGGGATTTACCCCACCATTTTTTGTGTCCATTATCATTGTCCCATAGGTTCATAGGTCGACATTATTGGGGTGGGTTCAAGGGTGATAGTTCTCCTTGATTCACGGTGATTATGTAAAAAATTCATGGGATAATGATTTTAATAAATGTTGAGATTAGTTACAGGAAAATGGGAATGGATCCTTTGATATGGATTCCCAAGCGGTAATAGGTAGGATAAGATATGATAAGGAATTCTTGGGGATTCTCAAATTTTGATTCACAACCATCAAATGATAAAAATTGATGGTCAGAGATGAACCCCCAAATTTTGGGTGTTGAAATGTTAGTATCATGGAGGTGAATATTGATCATGAATCTGTATGAAGTATTTGATGATTATGTGAAAATCACGTCTATACTATATTTATTGGGAAAGAACACATGTTTTGTTCATTGGTTTCCACAGCTTCAATAGTTTCTATTTGGGTTAACTATCCTATTCCATGTGCCTAGTCCCACATTAATAATGACCCTACCATGGTATCTATGTTTTTATCCATCTATACAAACCCTGGGACCCTAGGTGTACATACACATCATTTTTCATTAAAAACGCATTCTTTGGCAATACATGGCTAGTTGATTAATATATATTTAATGTGTCATATGTACATGCCATGGGGTATTACATGTATTTATAGGAAATATACAGGGAATAACATGGTTTGAAAAA
The DNA here is from genome assembly GCA_963277665.1 of Viscum album. Classification (NCBI taxonomy): domain Eukaryota; kingdom Viridiplantae; phylum Streptophyta; class Magnoliopsida; order Santalales; family Viscaceae; genus Viscum; species Viscum album. The sequence continues at coordinate 838,901,856 of OY728138.1, forward strand.
GATGCAAGGTTACAAATAATGTAGACACCTATACATGTCGTCTATTCCCTACAAACTTCATCCACTAATATCTCATTCCATGAGACTCTATGTTTTTACCGATTGTATCCTATATTGAGTTTTTTTTCACATAGAACGTGATTTTTGTATTGATTATAGAATATGTGATATGATGTGAGGTGTTATGATCTTAATTGTTGTTTAGATGATGTTTAATAATGTTAGTGATTAGGGTATGACCATTGAATCAATTTTAGGGTCAATACACTCCTACCACACTAGGACACATGTCCCCCATACTCATTACTAAGGTAGTGTTGCTAATATCTAAAAACATGGCACATGTCCTCTACCTATGGAGTGGTGCATCCCCATAATTGAGCATCAGTGGGAAATGTTTCTTCCACAACAGTTGTTACTTGTTTAGATATGAAGTAGTGTGATGAGTGGTGGGATACTCTAAATAGATTCTTTTGAGGATGCTTTGATTACGGTAATTGATGATTTAATTTTGGAGCTATTGGAAGACTCATTATCTTTTTAAGGGCTATAAAGATAGAGATCCACTTTCTCTATGTTATTTTGATCATATAAGAGTATATATATATATATATGGTTTTGTTTCCCACTTTCTTTGGGATGATATTACTTCTATTACATGCATCTATTACTCCATTTGTTGTTTTTGGGGTGTCTTAAGGGGTTTATATATACTCACACATGCATGTTTTTTTCCCAAATGTTTTTTATCTTATGAAAATGATTGGATGAATGGAAAATAAATTTGTTGAGCTTAGTGATACCTCGGTGTATTGACACCATTCAGTGTTCAATACATGGATGTTAGGATTCAGACTCTCTCATTTTTTTTGTCATATTGGGACATCATATATAGTTGGAAATTTATATTATAAAATTTACATTAATCTTTATAATACTTTTTCATATTTATATGTATTCCCTTGATTTTATTTCATGAATGGTTTTACACAAGTTTTTCATGCCTTTATTATATTCCATTATATTATTTCATGGAGATGGTTGGTTATATGTATAATGTTTCATTAGAAAATCAATTCTCACTATAGATAAGCCTTCTTGTCACCTGTCACCATCCCCTATAACATTTTTCTATGTTTGGGGTTGTGGTGGGTCAACCATCCTTGAACCAAGTGGGAGATGATGGGTAAGGTCATGATAGGGTGGTATCATATTAGTCCTTTACATAGGATGGCGTTTAGTGTTATATTCATTGTGAGTATGGATTGGTGCATATGTAAGGGTGTTGAAGTATCTTGAGTGTGAATTGTAGTCTGTTGAACCAATGTTAGTGTAGTGGTTATCATAGAAATGCCCCAAGACTCTAACTATATACTATTTGACAACTAATATTGATACATTTGTGGTTGCTAATAGTGGCACACTCATTACATAGGATTGAATCATTGGATTTTACTTCTTGAGTCTGATCCCCACATGTATATGCTCATCTAGCTATAGTATGTATTGATCACTTTTCGGATAACTCTATGGAGATATCTATCTAAGATAACGATTTATGATTGTGATGATGATCTAATGACTGATATGGACTTGATTCAAGAGAAATATTACAAGTTGTTTCCTCTAGGTGGGTATGGAGAAGCAAACCCACCGGTAAAGTAGAAAACTGAACCAATATTTTTGGCTGATAATACACACTTGCATTACACACATTCACAACCCAACCCATTGGGGTTTGGTCTTCGAATCCCTTTACCCGTATCAATAGGCCAGTGGATAGCATCTATCACAGACTAGGATATCCCACAAATAGGAGACCATACCATAAGGTACTTGTATACATGCACCAGCACACACCTATATAAAATAGTTTAAATATATATAATTTGATAAAAAAATATTATCATTCGTCTATCCCAATCAAGTATAATGTAGATGTACCAAAAGAGACAAAAATACACACACACCAAAAAACTTTAAAAGAATCCAACATGATCAAATGGATTAGATTACTGTAAAATGAACCCTTTCGAAATCTCCCCAACCTAGCTATTTTAAACATCATGATCTTTCTAGATCACAATGATCACGATCAATTTTATGTCATTGGTTATAGATGTACAATTCCTCGCTAACCTAATTTAATGACCATTGAAACACAACATTTAACACATGAGACAAAGGATCTCATCCACTATACCTCCATGCTATCCACATTGGGTGTCACGGTCACTCCCACATATTTTTTTGTTGCATCTCATGAACACATCATAGTGGGGAGAACATCCCTATTTCTTATGAACCTGAAGTCACATCAAATTTAATTATTCCCCCCTAGAATATCACTCAAAAATATGATGAAAAATATTCAAGGGTACCGATGAACAAACATGATTACACAAAAATGCTTAATATGTACTACCAAGACCACGCAAAAAAACTCCAACACACAACCCCACCTCAAATTCTCAAGTTAAAGGGACATGTCCACCACACCCCAATAATATCTACATTAAGCATCAATGTCTCACCCAAATTGTTTTAATTGCATCACAATAACACATCTTGATGGGTTATGGATCCCTCTTCATCATTCCTTAAATTCGATATAGAGCAACACCAATATAATTTCTTACAGATTCCCTACATCACCAAGAAAAAACCTCAAGAAACATAAAAGTAAAAATAAATTATTACTAAGAAATAGTGTCTATAAATACAACTACAGAAAGTAAAAAGGTCACAGATCAAACCTCTATCCATCCTTGGAGCCACTAAGTCAGTATCCTCTGTGACTAGAAGTGACCATACCCTTGTTCTCTAGATTCCAGATCCTGATGTGGACCACCTACTGGGTTTGTGGTGACTCATTCCTTATAGAACCTCCTACTACTCCTCACTATCCTTTTCCTATCCTACCACCCTCTGGACCTCCATTCATGAAATTATGATGAAACAAAGTTTTTTGTTTACCAGATCCTTCTTAGTATCGTGGTTATTTTTAAAATGTATAGAAGATTTTTAATTACCATCACATGTATTTCACTTTCTCTCATGTTGCTTATAGAAAACATCCTAGAGTCTCTAATCCTCTAACCCTTTATCCAAGGATATCATTGTTAATTGTCTCAAATACCCATATAATCTATATTTTCATTAGCTACCAGATTCTGAATTAAATGTTGAGGTCTCAACTCTTACATGACAATACCTAATAGGCATAGTCTAGTCAGCCAAAAATATATCGCCTAACCGGGTTCACTCATGTTGTCCAATATATGTGGGAATGCACAATGACCCCCTTATGCCCCAATATCCCATCTCAATGGTATGTGTTCTGAATAAAGGATATTGAACCATATCCATGGATTAATGTGATAGGTCGATCGACCATTCAATGTACTCCACCCCTTCTTGATGGCCTACAAAAGATGTAGAAGATTCTAGTTATGAATTGACCTCAACATGGATGAATATAAATCCTCCCAAAAAAGTCATGCAAGATCACCCCAAGTAAGAATCACCTTGTGGGGGTCTGGATCACAAGACTCCACCATCACCAAGAAAAACTATATAGAGGGCTCGCTGTTATGACCGCCATATGAACATGAGGATTCATAAAAATGTGTAAAACATGATGAAAACCTCGAGCTTGTTATTTTGTAATGACCTAGACCCAAAAATCAACCTGAACAGTGCTAAACAGGTCGTGTGTTACTACCTTAGGCGCATCTCCATGAATGAAAAATTCTAAAAACAAGAATACAGGGTCTTATAGGTATATTTGGGAGCTTATACCATCTCAGAGGATAATAATAATGGTAATGGTCAGATAATAATAATAAAGATGAAGCGAAATAAACAACTCAGTGGACTTGAACCAGGCCTGCAGAGGGGAAGCACATTCAATATCAGTAAATAGATAAAGAAATAAATATAAACAATAGCATCTGAAATAAACACAACAACATGATGATCACTTGTAACTACTACTCAGGAAAAAAATGCATCCAAAGAAGGTAATACATATCTAAATAAAAAAGGTACCAATGGCTAACCAACCATAGCTAAAAACAAGAATGTTGATACCTGAAAGTAGGAAAAACATAGTTACTCTATCTAGGTAATACCTCAAGGTCCATACCATCTCTATGAAACAGCTCATACAGCCTAGCTCTTGAAGCTGGTCTTTTTCCTGAACGTAAATCCATAATGTCTGCACGCATCACGAAGGGCCCATGAAGGGTGTGAGATGAATCTCAATAGGATACCACACAATGTTGTGTACCTTATAAGAATGTTTTAGCATGAATGAATTTATACATAATGAATTAAACTGTATGATGCATAAATAAACACAAACTCTATCGGTGCTCAGCAGCCACCATGGAGTGTCAACTACTTTGCACAACGCCTGAATCTCTATCATGAAACCTGGTACCACGTGGCCCCCTGACACCACACGTCTCCAGTACCGGTGTCTTGAAGGCACACCCCAAGAAAAAATAAACCAAAGAAATAGTGATTCATTTCCTCAATAATTAAATAGAGGGACAGCGATGTCTGCACTCAAAATATGTAGCTGGAGGAATAATGAGGTCTAACTTCAAAATAATGTATCTAGAGGGAGAGTGATATCTTCTCTAAAATAATGGCAAGCCTCGACCCCCATATTGATATCCTCAATGCTATCCCTTGAAGGCTCCTCACCTTCCGCACGGCTTCCTTCTACAGTCACTCCTAAACAAATATTACCTAAACCGCAACTAACGGGGACCTCTACCCACATGAGTGGTCAATACCACCTCTTCACAGAGTCTCTATATGTGAAAACTACTCAATGTTTCTGTGTGAGTGTTAATCCTTAAAATAGTACCCATTCCATAACACCTCTGGCACCTAATGTCCCTCTGACCATGTCGCTGATGTCTGATGGCCTAGCAATCTGAGTAACTTGGGCCATGCCCAACCTGACAGTCATCATGTCTCAAACCGATTACCATGATGACCAATCCCATGCTCAGAACCCCACAATGTATCCCTGGAAAAGCCCAACCTGTGATCAACATCACTCGACAACATTTGGTCCATTCCCAAACCCACCAATAGTGTTCCAGCATATGCAATTTTACAGTTACATATATACACATTTTAACAATACAAAATAATAGGAAAAAATCTAAAAAGATTAATTGAACTAGCAAGGTGTTGTCCCATACCAGCACTGAGGTATTGAGATCCTCTAATAATTCATTTCATTATTAATAAACTATACTCAACAGTTTAGAATAATACAATTCAATTAATACCATTTTAGCACCACTATGCAATATACCCTAATGAGAAACGACTGCTCACTCTGCCCTGCTCATGAAACATAGTTAACAGAGCATACACAAAGGTATCCCATAGGTCAATTAAAATGATAATATGCAATACCAGAAAAAAAATGTGTCCTGCTCAATTTACCTGAAAACGTGTCCAAGGTCATGTCAATCAAATGACCAAGAAAAAACAAAAAGAGGTATGCACCACCAACCCAAGACTCGTACGATTCTACTCCTCCGATAACAACCTAAAATTAGTTCTAAAATGCAGTAGGTCTACAAAAGAGTAAAAATCGCTCAGACCCCAATAACATATTCTAGAATAGAAATCACGATGAAATGTTCATGAGGAATCAATGCCTTACCGAGGGGTTTCCAACGAATCAACTGGTGTTCGAATCAGGTCTCAGATGAAGGAACGATAGGGAATTGAAGTCATGGTCGGCTCTCCCTGCTCAACCTGATGAAAGCATTGAGGTTCTGCCACAGTACGAGGATACTGCCTCTTTTATAGAAAAAAGTGAAACTACACGGCGTGTACATTAGGTCTACAAGCCATGTATCATTTTACTATTCATATGACAACTAAAATTATACAGACTTACACTCCAGAACCAGCCCATATCATTACATGACATGCACCTAGGGGTACAAGGCATGTACATAGTTTTTCTTCTCTTCCTCACCGACTTACCCGCATGCCATTATATCCCTCATACACGGCCAGAGTACACAGCGTGTCCAAGGAGGACTCCGCGTGTACTTGGTATAAATGATTCTACCTAGCCAACAAGCCTACAGGCCATGTATGGCCACCACATGGCCACAGGTACATGACATGTAGATAACTACATGTAGTGTAGAATTAAATTCATAAACGATCATCACACGACTTGTACTCGGTGGGACACGGCTGGTGCTCACCCAACCCATACATAGCCTATACTATATAATACATAGCGTGTAGTTTGGAAAATTCCAGAAACTGCCCAATTTTTATTGTTCTCTGAGGGACGTGTCAAAAATTCAAACAGGGTCGGTATTTTTACCAGTTCTAAGAACTTGGGTTCATACAATCTCCGAACCTTTATAGATCTTCCCCGATCTATCAAACGAAACCCAGAGATGGCCTCGAAAATACCACCCTGATCAAAGTAACCCAGACTTCCCCAGTCTCTATTGTCCTGGCCAAATTTCTCAAGGGGATACCCACCTTTGGAATCGCCAAACACAGTCTCAACATGACAAAACTAAAAACTACCAAAGGTTCAATAACATGTTTTCTTGACGCATAATCTTTCTATGATAAATCATCACCCATGAACTGCATTGGTGCACTTGTGTCATTCATGAAACCCAACGTATCCCACATTGCATCAGTGTCGGCAACCATGAGGTCCCGCATCCCATGGATGCTCAAAAATGAACCTGGTGCCTAGAAACTCAAGTATCCCACATCCTTGATACCCCGATGCTCAAGGCACCACATGTATCCTTTTTTCCTCGATTCCCCAGGTGATACGCATATCATACATATATATAAATATATTGCACACCCAATATGGTTCCAATCCCACTGTCTATCCTCTTGTCAGTCCACATAGATCCAGTGCATCACATGCATTCAAAATAGACATGCCTCTACTGGTCATTCCAAAAAGGAAACATTGATATCACGGCCACACATGTGGTGTAACTCTAACCATCGTCATCTCATCATCACGCTCAGCCTCTGACAACTCCATAGCATGCACGTGTCATGATGTATGGATACCTAATACCTGAACTCCATGCGATGCTACTGAAGCCACCGTCCAATGACCCTTGAGCTGGATCCCGATGTCTCTTTCATGTCCTCCACGTGCATCTGAACCTCAGGTACCCTCTCCTAGTACCAAACACGAACCAACTCTATATGCCACCGTCTATCCTGGTCCATGCCTTCTGGCTATTCGAGAAGGCTGCCTATGAAACAACCCATGGTTCCTGACCTATCCACATGCCCAAAACTCCTTTGGTGGCATATCAAAATGAGTATAAACATGCCCTAGATGTCCACATAGAAAGAAAACCACTAATGAACAATAACGAGGTGTTCTACCTGAGTCCTTGTCCTGACGGACCAGATAGAACTCATCTTGTTCTCACTTCTGGATGTCTGAACCATCACCTGAAGATGTCGTCTGGCAAACCTAAGGCTTATCCCTTTGGTTGCCTTCCGCTTTGAGCGGCTGATTCGCTGCCTCTAAAAAAGAACCCAACCTGAAAATATTCACATGGATCCAAATAGCGTGTCGTAATACATCCTCGAAGTGCCTCACCCTAGTCGTGTCATCGCTTACCAATCTAGGTGTGAAGCGAGATAGCTCTGTGAAAGTATTTTCATAGTACATGATGGACAAGTCTCCCTGCTGAAGATTCATGAACTCCCAAGCTCTCTTCGCTCTCAAAGTCTGTAGGTAAAATTTCTCAAAGAACCTATCCTCAATGTCCTTCCATTACATTCCCTCGTGCTTGCGAGCCTGAACCTGCACATCCCAACAAAGCTTTACTAGTCCTCGCAGCATGTGTGTCGCCAGCGTGACCCTCCACCCTAGAGGAATCTCGAGCTACTTGAAGATAATTTTCAGGAACTCTATTTAGTTTTCAGTTACCTACGGACCACCCTAACCCTGAAAAAGAGGTGGGTGAAGCAACTGGGACTCTCACGTTAGATATTCCATATAAGGATCTATACCCTGTGCGCCTATGTTGATCCCCTACAAGACACGCACCAGGGTAGATCAGAGCTGCTTATCAAGCCATGGTCCAAATGCTGCCAAACCTGACTACTTTCCTGCCAACATAGGATCATGGACTTGATCTCGTCCCTGATCATGTACCTGTAGCTCCTGCTCTAACTGCACCGGATCTTGAACCAGATCTTCCATATGCCGCCCTGTGTCATCACCCTCCTGATTATCCATTGAGACTTTTAAGAGGAACCTGCGGAATAACATAAATGGCCAGACATCCCACATACATAAACATTTATACATATATAATGTAGATAAGTAAACCAGTAAAAGGAATTTCATAACTAATACCCTTACTATCCCCCACCGTATCCATGCCCCACGACATCCCGACCTTTTGGATTCCTTACCCGCCCTTAAGAGAGCAATGTATCAAAATTACATTGGGCCATTCCCGTCCCAACAAACAACATTGCATCAAACCGATGACCGAGTTGCCCAATCCTGGTGATCAGAATCACCTCAACCTATAGTACCTACCTGCTCATACAAGAGAAAGACCAAAATACCATGTCACATGAAATTATACCCAAAATATAAATCTTGACATCCACATTTCATCAAAAAAATAAATTCTATCGGGAATTTCACCTATTCACATTTCAATGCATACCAACATGGAAATTGATATCATTTGTATTGAACTAGCACTTCACAAAGTATACGTGCAGTTATAAAATTGAAATTCCCTAAAAATGTGCATATCAAAAGCCAAGAAAACAAGCCTTTCCATACTGGGACAAGGTCCAATTATTCCTTTCCACACCAGGTAAAGGGTCACATGTCACAATCAATAACATCACATTTCATGTGAGCCACAGAGTTGTAAATCGTATAAAATATAATCTGAGAAAAAAAAGAAAAAATCAAATCCCACCCATTAACTATGTCCATCCTCCGTACCTGGTGATGCAGCCACCCATACACAAGCTAGAAACCCAGTTCCAGTAACAACATATATGTAGTCTACCATATCCAAAATAGTAAAACCCAAAAAAATAAAATAGAACTCGCAATCTCTTTAGTATCCATTAAAATCCTACTACTAAATCCCTATCAAGAACTCCTCTGATACCACCTTGTAACGACCCGGACCCCAATAGCAACACAAAAAATGATAAATGGGTCGGTTTTTACGACGTTTAGTGCACCTCCTCGAACTCCAAATTCTATGAACTAGCTGCAAGGATCTTATAGGTATAGTGGGTAGTCTATACCCTCTCAAAAGATAATAATAATGGTATAGGTCTGAGTATTATAATAAAGATGCAGTGAAAGAAATGACTCTGCAGACTCGAACCAGTCTCATAGAGTAGAAACACCTTCAATATCAATAAACAGTTGAACCAATAAATATAAAACATTGTAGTGGAAGTAAACACAACATCATGATGATCACTTGTAACTACAATTGAAAAATAAAATGCATCCAAAACAATTCGTACATATCTCAATAAAAAGGGAACCATTGGATACCCTACTATAGCTTCCATCAAGCATGCTAATACAGGAAAGTACACAAAACCTAGTAACACTGGATTGGCTAGACCTGAAGGTCTATACTATCTCTATGAAATAGCTAATACAACTCGACTCTTGAAGCTAGCCTCTTTCCTACACATAAATCCATAAAGTCTTCATGCATCCCGAAGGGCCCCTTTAGGGTGTGAGATGAATCTCAGAAGGATTCCTCCCAACGGTGCGTATCTAATATGAGTGTTTAAGCAGGCATGAATTTATAAGGAATGTAGAAAACAGTACTATGCACAAATAAACACAAAATCCACTAGTTCTTAGCATCCACTATGGAGTGTCACCTGCTTCGGCCTATGCCGGAATCTCCGTAATGTGACCCAGCACCATGTGCCCCCTTAACACCGCATGTCTCCAATACCGAAATCCCAAAAGAATGCTCGAGAAATAGCAACACAGAGGAACAATGATGCATGTACTCAATAAGTAACTGGAGGGACAATAATGTCTTCCCTCAAAATAAGTAGTTTGAGGAATAGTGATGTCTTCCATCAAAATAAAGTATCCGGAGGGACATCGATATCTACCCACAAATAATAGCAAGCCCCTTCCCCCAACTCGATAGCCTCAATGATATCCCCTGATGTCTCCTTGCATTCCACGTGTCTTCATACGGAAAGCACTCCTAAACCAATAGTACCTAAACCGCAACTAACGGGCTCTCTACCTGCACGAGTGGTCAAAACCACCTCATCACAGAGTCTTTTTGTTTGCACACTACTCAAATTTTCCAATTGAGCGCTATTCACCAAAATAGTACCCAAGGCACAACACCTCTAACACCTATTGTCCATGCGACCATGTTGATCATGTTTGATTGCCTTACCATCCCAGTAACTTGGGCCCTGCCCATCCTGACAGTCATCCCGCCTCAATCCAACACCCATGATACCCAATCACATAGTCAGAACAACCCAACGTAACTCGGGACAAGCCCAACCTATGATCAACATCAGTCCACAAAATTTGGCCCATACCCAACATAACCAAAAGGGTTCCAGCATAAACAATTCTGCAATTACATATATACAAATTAAAAAAAACAATAACAGGAAAAACTATCTAAACAATATAATTTTACTAGCAAGGTGTTGTCCCATACCAGCACTAAGGTCTTCATAGCATATAACAATTCATAATAGGCTTAATAATCAAAACTCAGCAGTATAGAATAATTCAATTGTGGCACCCCTAGCCAAAAATCACCGATGAGCAATGACCAATCACCCGACCCCACTCATGGAACACATGTAATAGGGAATATGAAAAGGTATCCCATAGGTCAATAAAAAAGTTAATATGAAATACCAGATAAAAATGGGTCCCCCTCAAAATACCAAAAAATTCTCCAAAGGCTACATCAAAAAAATGACAAAAAAACACAAAAGGAGGTATGAACTACCTACTTGAGACTCATATGATGCTACTCCTCCAATAACAGCCTCCAATTATGCATAAAACATGGTAGATCCACAAATGAATCAAAACTACTAAAATCCCAAATAACTCATTCTAGAACAGAAATAATGAAAACCAGCTCAAGAGGAATGAAGACCATACTGAGGGGGTTCCAACAGATGAAACAGTGTTTGAATCGGGTCTCAGACGAAAGAAAAGGAGGGAATTGAGGTCACGACCGGGTCTCCCCACTCATCCCGATGAATGTTTTGAGGTTCTTCCTCAATACGATACTACTGCCCATTTTTGTTAAATAAAATAAACTACATGGTGTGTACATTAGAACTACACATTGTATACCATATTATTATTCATATGAAACCTAAAATTTCACTTACATACTTACCAGAACCTTCCGAAATGAGTACATGGAATGCACTTAGGGTTAAATGATGTGCGTTTAATTTTTCTTCTCTTCCTCGCTGACTTTCCAACATGTTAAGTATATCCATCATACACGGCCAGACAACATGGTGTGTCCAACAAGGACACAGCCTGTACATGGTATAAATGATTCTTCCCGGCCAACACGCCATGTATGGCCTCCACATGGTCACAGGTACATGACGTGTCGATAACTACACGTCATTTAGTAATAATTTCCTACACCGTCATCACACGACTTGAACTCGGTAGAACACGGTCGGTGCTCGCCCAACCCATACACAGAGTGTACGCTATAGTACATGGAGTGTAGTCTTGGAATTTCTAGAAACATTCCAATTTCTCTAGTTTATCAGGGACTAGTCATATATTCAAACAAGGTGGGGATTTTATGTAGAGACCCGAAACTTGACGTACATGGAAATTACATTACTTTTGCGGAATACTTAGTACATAACAAAAACACACACACAAGGATCGTAATAGTTTAGTGTCTTTGGATACTCGGAATATAATCTTCTAATCGTGGTGAAAGATCTTCAAAATCTCCAATAAAGATCTTCCTTTTTTTACCTAAAACCTTTATTTATATCCTGGGGAAAAGAAAACATAAAAGGGTGATCTCAAATGCTCAATAAGGGTAAACAAAAGAAATATCAATCACATCAAATTCATAAGAACATAACATTTTGGAAATCTTAACCTGCAAAAGAGAGCATAATTTCATAAAAAGGGGTAAATCATAGTAGTGAAATGAAATCCCAATAATCATAACTTAAAACATGACACATTGTGGAATAAACACATAATCATAGAGAATCACATCTTATTAGTCAAGACTCATTTCCAAGACTATCTTCGTTGACAAAGTCCATTTTTGAACCGAGTCACCCTCGTTTCAGTCTCGTTTCACTGAACTAGTATAACCTACCCTTCCATCCATGTCTATATCATGAGATATAAAATCTTTACCCAATGCATTGTAGGGAGATATAGGTCCCACCCATCTTATAATGATATCATTTTTATGCATGCCACAAAATCATAAATCATACATCATTGCATAACCCATGTAATACAAATGGGAATCTTAAACATCGTGACATCATAAAACAATTAATATAAGATAAAGGAATTCATAAAAATAATTCCATCAAAACATAATCAAATCAATGTAATAATAGGGATAAAAACGGAACCCTTTATTATCTTAAATGGAAAATAATTTTGATAAAACACTTGAACTCCATTCTTGAGGAAAATATCATTTCTTCTTCAAAAACACTTTTCATTTCTTAACATGTCATAAAATTCTAACTAAAAGAAGTTGACTAAAAATAAACATGAAAACTTGTAAGGGAAGATTTTTGGAAATAATGTTTTAAAAATCCATTCATGCCGTATATGTTAAAAAAACATTCTTCGTACTTTTGTTGGAAAAGTCAAAAAGTACCTCATATGAAAAATGACAAAAGATTCCTTTAATATATTTTACTAAAAACTCACCGAAGGGTAAAATTGGATTTAAACAATTGTAGGTGGATGGAAATAATATTACATATTTAGGAAACATGGATGTGGATGACAAAATACACCCCAGTAAATTTCAAAGTATAAACAATCTCGGATAAAAATGAGATTGTGATATTTCCCTTACCTTAGGTCCGATTTTCTTCATAGGTGTCTGAACCTCCTGTATATTGATTTAAATAATGTCATTGACTTATTCCAGAATCATACTAATTGTTATGATATCATATATGGTTCACTTATGACTTTATATTACCCTTTCTTTTGTAAATTCTATGTTAAAGAGCATTTTGGGTAAAATTGTTTCATTTGTCGTCTGTGTTTTGACTTGTAATTATTCATATGATTTCTTAGATAATAATTACTTAATTCCAGAATATAAAACATGATTTATATATAATCTATATTCATAATATACATATACATAATAAATTAGTAAATGGAAAGAAATACACCGTTCATGGAGACGTTAGGTTGTACGTATGCGTGAACGCTGTTTTCATTTCCTTATTGAGCTGAATGGAATTAAGTAGATGACATACATATATACATAAATCCTATAGCTTTATAATGTCATATATTTCATTATTATTTCTTATACATACTTTATAATCATTCTTAAATGGTTAACATGGAGAATGAATCTCATCGCGTCGTGGAGATGGTAGTCCATACGTACACACGAGCGATGATATCGTTTCCATAATTATTGAATTGAATTGGAGTGGAGGATACAATATATCATAATCAATATGATGTTATAATAACTATGTATAGTTATTCATTACACCATTATACCAATCCTTGTAAGGTGGTGGTGGAAAATAGATTACACCACGGCGTGGAGACAGTATTTTGTACGTATGCACGCACAGTGATTTCTTTTTCCGTAGGATGGATAGATGGTGAAATAGGGTTGTTTCATAATTATAATAACATATCAGTATATGAGTGATACTGATGTTATTACTTCATAATGAAACAACCTAAGAAGAAGAAGTGGAAGAAGAAATAAAGATGAATGAATCAGTAACGGACATTACCTCTTCTTTGAAGTTCTTCTTTGAGACCTCCTTTTAGGGCACTAAAATGGGTCTTTGAAGAAGGCCAGAACCTCTAGTATGTTTCTAGGGAAGTGGAGAAGAGAATTTGGAAGGGTTTGTCCGAGCTTTATGGCTCAAAGTTGTGTGAGGAAGTGAGGGAGGATGTGCCCTTTTATAAGGGAGGAGAGGGGCTCCTTTGGAAAAACTAAAAAAATTATTTTATTATAAAGTCATGTTCGGTTTTAAATAGCCTCAAATTGATTTATTTCGAAGCTAAGGTGGGGATGGGTCGAAATAATCTCATCCAATATAATTTATACATGTTTAGGATCCTATTTTAACCTTATCATTTAGATTTAACATTAAGTTAAATAAGTTTACTTTTACCGTGTCTTCTTGTGTTCTTATACTATAAGGTTAATAAAAATACTATAGGCAGAAAAACGAACCCCAAGTTGTTTATTATTAATATATATAACCGTATCTACGTTATTTGGCCGAACCTTAGATTTTTAGGAATAAAATAACAATTAATAATATAATATTTGTTTTAAAAACTATTTTATGTCAATTTTGACAGTATTTAGTAATTGATTTTTTTGAAAATCATAACAGAATTATTAGTTCGAACAAAGTTAATTAAATCAATACTAACATGTCATATTAACATAGAAAATTAGTGGAATTCTTAAAAAGTCTCAAATTTAATTTATTTTGGTGTTTATAACATTAATTATGTCAATATTACATTAATAAGATAATTACGGCATCATCTTTATGTCATAAATAAATTAAATTATTTAATGTCTAAAAATTAAAAATAAAATACCATTATGTAGGAAATCGTTTTATCTTTCTAATAAATATTTTTAGTCGAATTTATCGTATGTATAACCCCATATTAAAAATTATTTACTTATTCAACTTTGATTTTAACTATTTTAACCCTTCTTTAAATAAATTAATAATAAATGTCCTAATCTAATCCAAGTGGGCCTAAATGGTCATATTTTATTCCTAAGTTTTTTTTGGTCTAAATACACTTATCCAATAGATTTAGGACATGTGTTAGGGTAATAATAATATCATCTTTACCCTTAATTACCCTATTTACTTTTAACCGTGGTAAAAAAAGCAAAAAGTTACTATTCACCAAAAATTTGTTTTCATCTCATTGAACCACATTTTACATACTGACATCAACCATGTCTCTTGGATTTTTAAAATTCCACTCACAGAAGCGGTAAAAATAAGTTTTATGAACAATTCAGTTTTTTTAACTACCACTTAGTGGTTTCACTATTCATCAAAAATTGAATGTTTTCAGAAAAATACCAAAAATTAGGCCTAATCTATATTTGATATTATGAACTCCAAAATAATGTCTATTTTACCAAATTCAAAACATATTAGTTGCATTAACTAATTTAAAAATTAATTCCCGTCGTCAAAACAAATAGCGTGTTTTTAAGAGATAATAACTATCAAAAGATTGAAACTTGTTTATAACTGGTTTAAATGTGAAATTACATCCAATGACCATCATTGTATTAAATTGTAAAAATATATTCAAAATATACTTTAAAAGCACTAAAATTAATAATTTATCACTATTAATTATTTCGATTGAAAAAGTTTTTTTTAATTAAAATTTATAAATTTCCACTATTCATCAAAATATGAAAGTTATCCGAAAATTACCAAAATTTCACCCTAAGATAATTTCGATATTCCGAATCCAAAAATGAAGTCCATTTTGAAAAATAGAATTTACAAAATTTCAAAAAGTGGTTATTACTATTCATAACGGCTAGTTTTAAAAATATTTTAATAGCATATCGTTGTTTAGTGAAACTCGGTATTTCGTACTACACATGCTATCAAGGAAGGTCGTGATTGCGTGTAATGAAAGTCAAGTCAAGGATGCATTTTTTGCAAGCTCCTTTTGGTGTAGTGTATAACACGAGACATTAATGAAATTAAAAAGAATATTTTTCATAAAATCTCAGGGTGTTACATTCTACCCCCCTTAAAATGAATTTCACCCTCGAAATTCGTCGGGGTTATAAATTGTTTACTATTCGAAAGTTTCTTTAAACGAAACCCACATCATAAAAAGGAATACCAAAATAAATATTTAAAAAAAAAAGTATGAAACGTAACGGTTACCCAAATAAACTAATCACTGGGTTTCCATATAGGTGAAAATATGGATATGGAAGAGAAATCTAACCATCATGTTCTGATGGAGAGTGGTAGAGAACATGGCTATGGAAAATCTAGCAATCACAAAGCCATAAATTTGTGACGATCTATGGTACCATCTGATTCATCAGATATAAGAGCAATAAGAGAACATTTTTGGTTTTCAAGATCATTTCCCTAAAGTTGATGAAATTGGAATTAGAAGAAATAGTTTCGTGATTTTGGTATAGTCTCACTATTTGTCGTTCTCTGGACAATTTCCACTTCATCTTTTAAAGAAATGAAGTTGAATTTTTCATTCATGATGTGTTAGTAGGTCATGTGATAGAATGATGGGTCATTCCATCTCTTTCAAACAAAAGGTTAGAAAAATTTATAAGTCCATCTTATGGTTAATCATATATGGTTCCAAAAATGTACTTATACTTCATATATCATACCACTTAATAAAATAAAACTAGTTTCTACTAACCAGAGACTTCCTGTAGGCCAGTGGTAGGCGATAAAGGCCAGTCACACTTCGGTTGTGGGTTCGATTCCCACAGCCTTGTCTGACGCGATGGGTTGTCGCCCATCCTGCAGGTTGTCATTTTTTTAAAACTATATTACTATAACATCACATCAATAATATCGAAAAAACTTATATCCTTAAACAATACTAACTTACGTCCAATATAATCCATTCCAATCTTTAGGCTTATCCATAATACTGCAGTCCACTCTCATAACATAGTGAAAAAGATTACCAGAGATTTAATACCATCGTTGATCCCCATATATCATAAGATATGTTTTGTTGGTCAAATTCCAAACATTCAAAGTCCTTAATCATGTATTCTCTTGAATACCCATTGAACCTTAGTGAAAACATGAATGCAGTTAAAAGATAACACCTTCCACATACCAAAATCTTCAAAATTCGATATACTCAAACCATGATATCACTTAGTCCTTATATCAATCATGAGCTCATGAATACTATCAAATATTTCATTTTCTCATTTTCCCTTTATTATGCGCATATCATTATTTTTCCAAAAATATCTCAATCACATTTCATGGTTGCTGGTACCATAAAATTATTGAAAACCACAATAGACCACTACATAAATATTCCAATATTCCACGATACTATATACAACACTATTTTGGAATCCCATTAAATAAACACATAATCATTCTACCACATCGTTGTGATAATCAACATCGCCAATAGTGATCGCATGTGACTTCCCTTTGTCCTTTGCCTTAAGTGGTTGCTCATATTGATCATCACTAACCCTTGGATTAGGGCATTTATTAGCATAATGCCCCATTTCCTTGCACTTGAAGCATTGAAGTGTTGGTGGTGCGTTCTCGGCAGTGTTTGCTTTATTCACATCATTAGAAACCCTTTTTCCATTACATCGACACTCAGCTGCTTGATGACCTTTTTTCCACACTTAAAAAATTTTCTAGTCCCTTTAAGACAATCTCTACCATGCTTCTTTCCACACTTTGTGCAAAAGGAAACATTCATCTTATTTTCACCATTATTCTGATATTTCCCCTTGAACTCCATATTTCGATTCTTGTCAAAACCATGAGATGGACATGTAACACCAACTTCCATTTCCACCTTGATATCACGACGCACAATTTCTTCATAGCTACTGAAGTCTCTTATAGCTAATTCCCTTCGAAGACCTTCTTTTAAGCCACTGAAAAATCGATCAACTTTACTTTCAGGTTGGATGATAAATCCAGATGCATACCTTGCAAGCCTTGTAAAATTCACTTCGTATATACCAACAGATTCATCATCCTTTTCTTTGGTTCAAGAAACTATTTTTCCATCTTTGTTCAAAGAATATGAGGGAAGTACTTACTGAAAAACAAGTTCATGAACTCTTCCCATTCCATGGACTCAATTTCATCTCTTGGCCTTGTATTCTTGATAAGATTACACCATTGATCAGCTTCACCTTCCAAACGATATACTGATAAGATGACTTTATCATGTTCAGAACATTGAAGAAATGATAATATCTTTTCAATGGAACTGATCCATTGTTCAGAAACAAGTGGATCGGAAGACCCACTGAAAGAAGGTGGACGTTGCCTCATAAAGGACTCAATATAATATTGTTCCCTTCTCTGCTCATTTGGAAGTCCAGAATGATTCATAGCTTGTGTAAGTATAGCAATAAGATTTTGCAATCCATCTCCCAAAACACTTTTTTGTTCAGGAGGAAAATCATTGCATTGTCCATTACATTGATCAACACGGTTCCTTCGGGCTCCAGCCATCGTCTAAATCCCAAAAAGAATAGTGTGAGAGTCAAAAATCATGCTAGGGAAAACAACATAATAAAGGGGGAGTACCCTCAATATCTAACATCTTAGGTTAAATTCTAAGATCGTTAGCGCAATTCTAGGACTATAACCTATACATATACTTAACCATAGAGACATCCCTAGACATACCTTAGAAATATCTCTAGGGATCTCACTAAAGATCTTGCATCCTAGTTTCTAAAGGTTGACTAAACCTTTCCTCTGATACCAACTGTAGCGGTCTTGAATTACTTCTAGTGGACTATAATTGATACCTATCAGGGCACTCCATGGGCGGATACACCCCCTAGGTGGGACACACCACCATCCCCAATGGCAGCCATTTCCTCATGAATCCCTTGGGCGGAGAGCCATGCTTCGTCCAACGCTCACATGTGAGAGTTCCCAAGGATCAGATACATTCCTACCTCCTTTTCCTCTGATACCAACTATAGAGACCCAAAACTTGACGTACATGGACATTACATTACTTTTGCAGAATACTTAGTACATAGCAAAAACACACACACAAGGATCGTAATAGTTTAGTGTCTTTGGAAACTCGGAATATAATCTTCTAATCGTGGTGAACGATCTTCAACATCTCCCATAAAGATCTTACTTTTTTTACCTAAAACCTTTCTTTATATCCTATGGAAAAGAAAACATAAAAGGGTGATCTCAAATGTTCAGTAAGGGTAAACAAAAGAAATATCAATCACATCATATTCATAAGAAGATAACATTTTGGAAATCTTAACCTGCAAAAGAGAGCATAATTTCATAACATGGGATAAATCTTAGTAGTGAAATGAAATACCAATAATCATAACTTAAAACATGAAACATTTTGTCATACACACATAATCATAGAGAATCATATCTTATTAGTCAAGACTCATTTCCAAGAATATCTTAGTGGACAAAGTCCATTTCTGAACCGAGTCACCCTCGTTTCAGTCCTGTTTCACTGAACCAGTATACCCTACCGTTCCAGCCATGTCTATATCAAGAGATATAAAATCTTTACCCAATGCATTGGATGGAGATATAGGTCCCACCCATCTCATAATGATACCATTTTTATGTGTGCCACAAAATCATAAATCATACATCATTGCATAACCCATGTAATAAAAATAGGAATCTTACACATCATGACATAATAAAACAATTCATTTAAGATAAAGGAATTCATAAAAATAATTCCACCACAACATAATCAAATCAATGTAATAATAGGGATAAATACAGAACCCTTTATTATCTTAGATGGAAAATAATTTTGATAAAACACTTGAACTCAATTCTTGAGAAAAATATCCTTTCTTCTTAAAAAACACTTTTAACATGTCGTAAATTTCTAACTAAAAGAAGTTGATTAAAATAAACCTGAAACTTGTAAGGGAAGATTCCTTGAAATAAAGTTTTAAAAATCAATTAATGTCGTATAAGTTAAAAAACAGTCTTCATACTTTTGTCGAAAAAGTCAAAAAAGTACCTCGTATGAAAAACGACAAAAGATTCCTTTCATATATTTTACTAAAAACTCATCGAAGGGTAAAATTGGATTTAAACAATTGTAGGTGGATGGGAATCATATAACATATTGAGGAAACATGGATGTGGATGATAAAATACACCCCGGTAAATTTCAAAGTATAATCAATCTCGGATAAAAATGATAATGTGATATTTCCCTTACCACAAGTACGATTTTCTTTGTCGGTGTACGAACATCCTGTATAATGATTTAAATAATGTCATTGACTTATTCCAGAATCATACTCATTGTTATGATACCATATATGGTTCACTTATGACTTTATATTACCCTTTCTTTTGTAAATTCTATGTTAAAGATCATTTTGGGTAAAATTGTTTCATTTGTCATCCGTGTTTCGACTTGTAATTATTCATATGATTGCTTAGATCATAATTACTTAATTACAGAATATAAAACATGATTTATAAATAATATATATTCAGAATATACATATATATAATAAGTTAGTAAATGGAATGAAATACACCGTTCATGGAGACGGTAGGCCGTACGTACGCATGAACGCTGTTTTCGTTTCCTTATTGAGTTGAATGGAATTAAGTATATGACATACATATATACAGAAATCCAGTAGCTTTATAATGTCATATATTTCATTATTATTTCTTATATATACTTTATAATCATTCTTAAATGGTTAACATGTAGAATGAATCTCATCGCGTTGTGGAGACGGTAGTCCGTACGTACACACGAGCGATGATATCGTTTCCATAATTATTGAATTGAATTGGAGTGGATGATACAATATATCAGAATCAATATGATGTTCTAATAACTATGTATAGTTATTATTTACACCATTATACCCATCCATGTAATGTGGTGGTGGAAAATAGATTACACCACGGCGTGGAGATGGTATCCCGTACGTACGCACACGTGGTGATTTCTTTTTCCATAGGATGGATAGATGGTGAAATAGGGTTGTTTCATACTTATAATAAAATATCAGTATATGAGTGATACTGATGTTATTACTTAATAATGAAACAACCTAATAAGAAGAAGTGGAAGAAGAAATAAAGATGAAAGAATCGGAAACGGACATTACCTCTTCATTGAAGTGCTTCTTTGAGACCTCCTTTTAGGGCACTAAAATGGGTCTTTGAAGAAGACCAGAACCTCTAGGATGTTTCTAGGGAAGTGGAGAAGTGAATTTGGCAGGGTTTGGACGAGCTTGAAGGCTCAATGTTGTGTGAGTAAGAGAGGGAGGAGGTGCCCTTTTATAATGGAGGAGAGGAGATCCTTTGGAAAAACTAAAAATATTATTTTATTATAAAGTCAAGTTCGGTTTTAAATAGCTCCAAATTGATTTATTTCGAAGCTAAGGTGGGGATGGGTCGAAATCCTCTCATACAATACAATTTAGACAAGTTAAGGTTCCTATTTTAACCTTATCATTTAGATTAAACATTAAGTTAAATAAGTTTACTTTTATCGTGTCTTCTTGTGTTCTAATACTATAAGGTTAATAAACATACTATAAGCAGCAAAACGAACCCCAAGTTGTTTATTATTAATATATATAACCTTATCTAAGTAATTTGGCCGAACCATAGATTTTTAGGAATAAAATAACAATTACTAATATAATATTTGTTTTAAAAACTATTTTATGTCAATTTTGACACTATTTAGTAATTTATTTTTGTGAAAATCATAACAGAATTATTAGTTCGAAAAATGTTAATTAAATCAATAATAACATGTCAGAATAACCTAGAAAATTATTGGAATTCATAAAAAGTCTCAAATTACTTTTATTTTGGTGTTTATAACATTAATTCTGTCAATATTTCATTAATAAGATAATTACTGCATCATCTTTCTGTCATAAATAAATTAAATTATTTATTGTCTAAAAATTAAAAATAAAATACCATTATGTAGGAAATCCTTTTACCTTTATAATGAATATTTATAGTCTAATTTATCTTATGTATAACCCCATATTAAAAATTATTTACTTATTCACCTTTGATTTTAACTATTTTAACCCTTCTTCAAATAAATTAATATTAAATGTCCTAATCTAATCCAAGTGGGCCTAAATGGTCATATATTATTCCTAAGTTTGTTATTGGTCGAATTAAACTTATCCAATAGAATTAGGACATGTGTTAGGGTAATAATAATATTATCTTTACCCTTAATTACCATATTTACTTTTAACCGTGGGAAAAAAAAGTAAAAAGTTACTATTCACCAAAAAATTTATTTTCATCTCATTGAACCACATTTTACTTACTGACATCAACCATGTTTCTCGGATTTTTGGAATTCCACTCACAGAAGCAGTAAAATTATGTTTTATGAACAGTTCATTTTTTTAACTATCACTTAGTGGTTTCACTATTCATCAAAAATTGAATGTTTTCAGAAAAATACCAAAAATTAGGCCTAACCTATATTTGATATTATGAACTCAAAAATGATGTCTATTTTACCAAAATCAAAACATATCAGTTGCATTAACTAATTTAAAAATAAATTCACGTCGTCAAAACAAATAGCGTGTTTTTAAGAGATAATAACTATCAAAAGATTGAAACATGTTTATAACTGGTTTAAATGTGAAATTACATCCAATGACCATCATTGTATTAAATTGTAAAAATATATTCTAAGTATACTTTAAAACCACTAAAATTAAAAATTTATCACTATTAATTACTTCAATTGAAAACGTTGTTTTTAATTAAAATTTAGTAATTTCCACTATTCATCAAAATATGAAAGTTATCCGAAAATTACCAAAATTTCACCCTAAGCAAATTTCGATATTCCGAATCCAAAAATGAAGTCCATTTTGAAAAATAGAATTTACAACATTTCAAAAACTGGTTATTACTATTCATAACGACTAGTTTTAATAATATTTTAATAGCTTATCATTTTTTAGTGAAACTCGATATTGCGTACTACACACGCTATCAAGGAAGGTCGCGATTGCGTGTAATGAAAGGAAAGTCAAGGATGCGTGTTGTGCAAGCTCCTTTTGGTGTAGCGTACAACACAAGACATTAATGAAATTAAAAATAAATTCATAAAATCTCGGGGTGTTACATTTTACACATTCTAAAAATCGAGGTTCTTAGAGATTTGGTGTACGAGGATTGGATCACCCCTAAAATTTAGAAGTCACTACATCTAGAACTCAAGCAGTGCACTTAAAATTCTTGTATCATTGTCCTACACTACCTGCATAACATTATTCTCAACGAGTGGTGGCTCAATTGATGGACCATCAGAAGGTCCATCTTTAATACTAGTTCCATGTGCCAAAGCCTTTACATGGTTAATATCAACAATAAATTCCTACTGTGAAACCATTTCACGATTTCCTCATGCAAGAATCATGAAATATAATAAATAAAAACCATGGTAAAAGAGAATATCTGTGGAGCTAACACAAGAATCCTAGGAAAGACCCAAGACTTAGTCTTATTTTTTCTGAAGAATTTATTATCGTGCTACTATTTTCTTAATGTATTTAGTTGAAAAATATGTTATTAGAGTCTTTTTTAACGAATACATTGGCCTCCATACCAGCACTCGAGACTCTGGTCTTGTAGTCAAACTCAAAAAACACTTACGCAGTCTCTATGAGACTCAAACTATGCTCATGATACTATCATCTTGAAGTGGAACCTAACATGATTACACACTGTCATGACCCAACAGAATGAGTCTTTAGTTGAAACTCCCCAAGCCTACTTCCATAGGCCAATAGTTGGTGTGCAGGGTCAAGTAGGATATCATACACATGGGAGGCCTTATCCTAAATTACATGTATTCATGCAACAACATACACCTTTTTATTGTAGTGAATAAATATTTAAAGTGAAAGGAATATACAAGGATACATATATCCCAAACAAGAGTACCATAAATGTATAGAATGCTACAAAAATTCATTACCAAAAAATGGTAAAATCATCCAATCTTCATTGATGGAGGGGTCACTTTCAAATTCACCGACAAAAAATATCCATATCCAAAATATGGTAAACGCCCCAGTTAGTTTAGATCACTAAGATATTCCTCCCCATGTCCTCCTGGTACTCCATCAAAAGACACATGGTCTTCATAAGACATAAGAAATGCGTTAAATCCCAGTAGGGGTGAGTATAAAGATACTACATGGGAACCCCAACACCCCCATATAAAAATGAAGTAATTGGAAGTAAATTATTCTCTCAACCTAGAAAGGGGAAACCCAAATGAAAAAGAAACTAATCTCGAGACCATCCTCTGATATAAATTACTAGTTAACTTATACCTCATTGTGTGTCATCCATGATGTGAAAAACCAATATCAAACATAGAAATACATTAATATGTGATCATCTCAGACTTAATGTCTTATTAGGATTTGACTTTATATAAAATGATAATTTCTTACTCAATGATCTAATGTATCACAACCAAGATAACACACACCATTGGTATTGTAATCCTAGATGACAATCATCCAGGAGATACAGTAATTTGGGTACAACCCAACCATACCTAAGGGAACAACCGAGAGATCCCACTCAATCGAGTATCACAAAACTGGTGGAACTACACCAAAAATCCAAAGGAAATACATCTAAGAGATCATTCTATCGTATATCCCAACAAAGCATTCCATAATGGTACTCAGCAGATCACGATACTTTGGTAGGAGATTTCACCAATCCATGATATGATATTATAAAATCCCTACTAAAAACATGAATAGGCATAAACCATATAAAGGGGATCCACCCGGGATATACTGAGAGAAACTATGGAAAAAGTCTAGAAAACCCATAAGAAAAAACATCAAAGATATGAGATCACTCCTATGGTCTACTACAAGATACCACATCCCAATTTGTAAACCCCAAGATATCACATGGTAAGAGGATCACATATATAATCTACTAGGGGATACCACATCCAAATCTGACATACTAGATATTAGATCACTCTGATATAGGATCATTACCTATGTAGTGTGGGTCTCTATGATTCCTCAAACTATTTCTAGTATAATCTGTGTAGTAGGGGATCGTACTCCCAAAAATTCCATAAACCATACATAAAATTTTTGTTGAGTATGATATTATATCACAATCGATGCCAAAATAATAATAAAACTACCTAGTGCATAAGGTTTTATAATCCAGATGATAATGCAAAGCACAGAGGGTATACAAACAGATTAGGGATCATCACTTCTATGGTATTGTTCAAAATGATTCTATGAACCTGATCGTTGGAAAATGATATTCTCTAAGATCCCACCCTTACCACTTTAGAAGTACAAAACGAGACTTAAAAAATATGGGATCATGACTCTACCTCTTCAGAGGGATGATTAAACTCTATCCAAGATCACCATATCTATGAGATTACAGTCTTATTATGAGGACATAATACCATTAAAACCCTCATATAGATGAATATATATAGCTTATTAAAGAACAACAAGTCCAATAATCATTAACTCTATAGATACACAACATTTCCCCACATTCAATATACATTACACAAAATGTGCCCCCATCACATTCTATATAGAAAACTACTCATTGTTGGATACTCACAGGCCTAAATCTGAGCCCAATGGAGGAGATATGAAAGGTAGATACTCTTACAATAAAGGACTACATAGAGTGTTAGAGGGATTACATGATGTGTAACTTCTCATAAACACCTGGTAATTTTCTATACCGACATGTATTTTTTAGGAATATTGGACTACATATCGGGTACCAGTGGTACACAGTATGTATCAACTCAACTAAGCTCTGGCAGGGTATTTCCTTCACATGGATCAAAGAGTCGGGTTTTTCAGGTGGCATGTAGCACATCTTACATTGTGTTACCTAGGTTCAAAGCTCATTTTTCTTGATTCCTGATCATGCCCGTGTATATTTCCCAATTTTTCAGTACTCTGGTCATGTACCATTACATAATCATGTGTGTCACATGGATTCCCTAGCCATGTCCTCTAGCCACATTATTTGGGGTCTCTATACAATGTCTAACGCAAGGTACACAACTTGTAGTCCTAGAAACAAATCTTTTTAAAATGGTAAGAACACACTATGTGTTCCTCATTTCTACACACCATTTAGATTGTAAAATTCATCACAAATTCCCATAAAGAATCCTAGATCACAATTATTTTCAAAACAAACATATCAACCCTCAATAGGTACCTAGTAAAGATTTAAGGGCTCTAAAACCAAAAAATGATTAATAAAAAATTAGATCAGGGCATAAAACTCAAATTTACTCCCTCAGGCTGGAAAGACAAAATTTTAGGATTGAATATTTTATTAGGAACTATCGTATCACGAACCATAGATGACCATCTTTAGGATCAGAGATGGACAATTACTCATTTCCATGATTCACTCATCGAGTTGTCTATCACTCGAAGGGGGTAGGGGTTATGAGAACCTTCCATGATCACCATAGGGGGAGTGTGAAGGGATTTATTTGAATTTTATTAAATAAATCCTCCCAATAAACTCCCTCTAACACACGACCTACCAACTCACCTCTACCCAAAAACCCACTGCTGATATGGTTTATATCCTACCAATGGTTATCAAGGCATACTAAACTAATTAGTGGGCTCATAATTATGATCTAAGACTCCACTCATGATTTATTTACATATAAAGAGAAACTATTCAAATGTGATAAAATTTATTTTGGATTTTTATTATCATTATGGAAATGCTCTCCACGCACTAGATTCTTGTACAAACTCTACACATGGATTCATAAATATTGTTACGAATATTCCAAAGACATACATATCAAAACCTAATTGTCTACCCACACTCCATGAGTTCCATCATTAAAAACTATAGAGGTTACATGGATATCCATACACCCAGGTAGTGATGTATTGGATTGAGTTAGTGTTTCATGTCTTCAGGATACTTCAGAAAACGATAAATTAAATGGTTGTAAAAGAGTAATGTATTTTCCAAAAACTATTAGGGTGCTTGTGGAGGATGGTGAAATAGACCCATGATGAGATGAATATCTCATGGTATAATTTCTGACATCTATTTCATGAGATGTAATACCCTTCAATCTTTTTCTCATTTTACATCTAGGAGCTTCATTAGCTATAGTATAATGATATGATATTGTCTAAGAATGATGTGAGGATCACTTACCTCACACAATACTCCATTTATAATTATTTTGATAGATTATTTTGGGAACAGATGTTTTAGAAATGTATCCACATAGAAATGTGAGATATTTTGGTCTCATTATGTGTGCCCACATAAGCTGGAGTTCTGGAGTTGCCTCCGGTGACTGAGAGGTTCCTTTTAAAAAGAATTTGGGTAGTATGATCCAGTAGTTGGCATAATGAGGCTTTTTCATTTATATTAGCTATCAGGCAATTGATATTTATGTCTAACGAGGTAAGGTGTTCCTATTCGTGGACATAGATGAATCTATCATTGATTTAGGTTCCACATAGAGGAACCATCCATAAATTTGCTATATGATATTATGGAATTTGATTCTGGAACCATCATGTCAATCAGGATAACAATACAATGGATGGACCACCATGGTAGAGGCAACACCATGATCTGGGATATCCAAGATGTGTTCAGTATATCCCCCAACTAGGTGACTCAAAAATACTTGTATGCAGATCTCCTGAGTGAGGATCTACTGGTGTGGGACAATTTTATGGTCTTCTTCAACTACCATGACTGGGTATACAATGTCAGGCTTAGAGAGCATGAAGTCGAGGTAATTCATAGTCACACGCTAATGAAGGCTATGACCACAATATGTATTAGATGATTCAAGGTTTGATTTTTGTCTTTTCATCTCTTCTTAAATTATAGTTATCATATTCATGAATCATTCATTTAAAACATTATGACTTATAAGAGTGATAGAAATTCTAGTTGAAAATTTATCCCGATATATACTACTTGATGTTATTATATGGAGAAATTATTTGAAATCATATATCTAAAAACAATGTGAGTTTTCTCTCAATGGAGTGAGATTATCATGGACCCTCTTGGTCATCATAATGAAACATTTTGATATAATCAAAGGAATGGACTTTTTTCCCATGGTTTAGAACCAAATTGACTATAATTGATAATAATTTATCCACCTTCACATTGATGGGATGATATTAGCCTTTTAGGTTATAGAAATTTCATGGATACATGTGTGTGTCTTGAGAGAAGGAATGTACAACCCATCTGCAATAAGTTGGAGATTTTATTCCTTATCATGGAGGGATATTTGGTCATTTTTATTCATTCCATTGTGGAGTAATTTATGGATTTATTCCCTAATAGAATTTTAAGACTACCTTTAAGGTGAGTAGTTGAAATTTACATTGATTTTAACCATTTTAAAATGATAATAACTTTTTAAGGCATATCGTATCGCCTTTGTGAAGTGATAGGATCTACAGATGTAGTTGGAGGACCATTAAAAGAAGGGTTTCATTAGCCCTATTGTGTCCCACTTGGTAGATCTAGTTTCTTTTCATGAAAACTGTGGTTGAGATCTTAGTATTTTTCCA
Source organism: Viscum album (assembly GCA_963277665.1). Lineage (NCBI taxonomy): Eukaryota > Viridiplantae > Streptophyta > Magnoliopsida > Santalales > Viscaceae > Viscum > Viscum album. Next base: position 838,930,586 of record OY728138.1, read on the forward strand.
TTACTATATTTTTTTGGACCTAGAAACCACAATGAAAAAGTTACCTTTGTTAAGGATTTATGAACTCTTTGGCTAGTTGTGATGCATTAGTCAGTATTTTGAGATTAATCTTAGGTTGTTCCACCACTAATTGAGTGTTCAAGAGGTTGATATTCCAAATAAATAATTCCAATTTCAGTGCTAACGTTTTCAGTAGCATGTGATGAATTACAATGTGATAAATTTCTCAAATGTATTTATAGATATTATGAATCATATCCCTTAGCCATACATATACCCGTTTTTGATTAACTTAATAAATGAAATAATCATTTTCTCTATAACATTGGAGTATCATTCATAGCATCTGAAGAATATCTTAGACATACTCAGTGGAAACATTTTATGTCAATATCTTGATGTTATTATTTAGGATTTAAGTATGTTAACCTTTTAGTGAATATCATGTTCGAGAATGGTTTAATTGTGGTCCTAAAAATTATTGTTGAAATGATTTATTAGGATCCACCCATGATAGTTTCGTATGTGTATAATTTTTCTTGGATTTTTTTGGGTGCTGTAAGATGTTTATGGTTGAATTATATAGTATTTAATTCTATTTAACAACCCTTACATGGAATGGGAATCCATTTCTATGAACTGAGAATTATCACAATGACTTCAATGAGATAAGGTGATGGCTTTCCAGTGCTCTTATTTTGATACTATTAGTGAAGGGAATTGTGTACATAGTGTTTTTCAATACCTATATAGCTAGGCTCATTTGTGTGTGAATGTAGAGTTTAGAGGTGATCGTCTGTTGGTTTAGAATTTTGATTCACCATATGAGAAACCACATGACCATTCCCTAGAGTTGGTAGAGATAGTCTTCATTCTAAAGATGTGGAGGCCCTATCTACTAGTATAGAACACTACTATTTTCCCTAACAATTGTATTTTTATGTATACCTTCACCGAGAGAGATCATAACCAAAGGAAAAATTTTAGATTGGATTTCCTGTGGGATGATAACATCGAGATATTCTATAACCATTGGAAGAGTAATATAGTGGAAGATTAATATATTAGTAAGTTTCTTTCTCTCCTGGTGGAAGAGGAAAATTATAAGATTGATTATTTACAACATAAGCTGGTTGATAAGAGGGATTCAATTTTCTTCAGTCATTGGTAGAGACTCATCCACATGTTTAGAATGTGAGAGAGGCTTGGTTGGGAGAGATCGATTATGATGTTTTACATGACCAAATATTTATAAGAGATACACTAGAAGGATTTTTTGATGGAGTGGAGTACAACATCATTTTATAAGGATGTTGAGTGATTTAAGTGATGTTGTGTGAGGTGGTAGTAAGAGATATTTGAAAATACCCTTTCTTTATACATCCTATTTTGTAAATCACGTACGAGGACCATGAGCAGTTGATTATTTGGGATATCATGAGGTCGAACGTAGGTGAGTCTGAATACAGGTGTCTCACATGTTGGAAGGTGATGGTTGAGCACCGAGTAATGGTTTTTTTATACAACCTCTTGAGATCCTCGAGTGAAAATGGGATGGAATATCTATGGACATTGTGATTGGTCAGCTGCAAATATATTGTGTCCAGTATGCTATCCAGTTATTTATGGACTGACACATGATGTCATCTCAAATAATTCCCATTAGTGAGAATATTTTTATGGAGATTTTGAGATAGTTATACATATGTTATATCATTTAACTTCATGTGGAATCAAAATAAATTACCTCTAACTCTGAATATCGGCTCACATAATAGTTAGGCAGAGGCTTGTAAGAGGCATTCAGGAACCATTGGAGGATGATTACTTCATTTAACTTCGAGATGGATGGTATGAACATTAAAAATATATAGTTATTGGAGAATAATCCGAGGTATTTCATGTTATAATTCATTCATAGTTAGGAGGATCACATTCCATTTATATACTTTACTTATAATAACAACTACCACTCTACTATTTGGATGTTGTTTTTCGAGGCCCTATATGAGAAACAATATAAGTAACCCTTTTGATAGATTTAGATTAGAATGACATATCACGTTGGTCTATATATGGTACAGGTGGAAACATGTAATTTTTAAATCATAATCCTAATATTTGGACCTTATTTTTCCCATATAACCTAACAAATCTAATTTTTTTTACTATGGTTACTTTTTATATTGAAAAAAATGGCCGATTTTAAAAATATGATCCTCATGAATCCAATTATTGGATCTTATTTTTCATGATTAAATTTATATATTTGGTATCAAATAATTGATTTTTTTTTGCAAATTCAATGAATACAGTTTTTTTAGAAATTATATTTTTTACAGTTAAATTGTATTTAATATTATCTCCTACAAAGAAAAATAATTTGATGACTCTTAAAACATTATATTGAATATATAATATATAAATTTAATCAAAATCATTCACCAATAATGATTAATTTTATTTTCTATGAGAAAAATACATCTCATTCATAAAAATGGTTTTTGTAAACCGTTTCTTTTACATTCAAATCACATGAAATATCTATTTATAACCAATGAATTTTTATGTTAATATTTATCATAATTTTTTCAATCTTATTCTCTTCCACCAATTTAATGCATTTTATATATAGGTATACTATGTTACAGATCATTTAGACATAGGGTTGTGTGCATCTCAAGACACATTGTAGACATTAATTTTTTCATATGGAAAATCATGGGAAAAGAATACAGGGAAAATCCATTATTAATCCTTTAATGTTAATAGAAATGTATATTTATTTCTTGTTTAAAATTTCAAATTTTTAAACAATAATTATACTATTTATAATTTTATTTTTTAAGCAGATAAAATTTCAAAAAATATTATAATTTTTTTATTAGTTTAGTTTTATTATCGTGTATGAATTATTCAATTTTATATATAAAATTTTGAAATTTTATAACTTTTTACATAATATTTATTTTAATCTATATATATCATTTCGTGGATTGTAAAATTTTCTACTGTTTTTTATCATTGGTGTTAACTAATATATATAATATAATAGAGTTTTATTTTTTTTTATTTTGTTTAAATTGCATCATTTTAAAAAATTTATTCAAATATATATATAATAGTATAATTTTTCATGTAATTTTCCACAATTTTTTCCTTTTTTATGCATTTATTATTACATAAACGATTTTCATTTTATTAAGATTTTTGTTAAAAAAAATTAATGAATATAATTAGAAAATTATTTATGTATTTTATTTTTTATTGGGTGATTTTTTAGTTATATTCAATAGAATATATAAAAAAGTATTTTTATCATACTTAAAAAATTATTTTCTTATTTTATTTTTTGGTTAATTTAATATCAACCATGTAATTCATAATATTATTCTAATGATGTTTCTATAATCCCTTTTTTTGAGGAGCCTCATTGTCTTTCAATATAAGATCCTTCGACATCCATAGGTATAGGGAAGGCATCTATGGTAGGTTAATATGGTATCATATATTTTCCCAAATTATCTCTTTTTCATAGACAATATCAAATGATATATAGTGAGTGTAATGATACAGGAAAACCTAAGGGTCTGGAATCAATATAATTCCCGGTTTTTTTAGAAACTCACTCTAGAAGAAAATTTATTAATTTAATTTCTGATTGGATATGTGTTGTGAAAATGACAGAAGTTAAATTACAAGATAAAATATTTCTAAGATAATTTCATATTATTTTACTAATATATGTTATTTGTTTTCTTCTCATAAAATGAAAAATAATTTACATGATACAAAATAATTTTGAAATATGTTTTTAGTTGTTACTTTTAACAGATTAAGGAATTTTAAATTACATATAACATCAAATTTCATTTTTATATAAGAAAAAATTAAAATTCATTTTATATATATCATTATAGAGATGAGGATAAATGGAAGATGCTTATGTTATGTAAATGGTAATAATAATTTTTTAGGTGGGGTGTTAAATTTTTGATATTTTTTTATAACAACTGAAAATGACCATCTTAAATATTTTATTTCCTTATTTTGAAAAAAAAATATCGAGATCATATAATGAGATAAAATAAAAAATATATATGTTCATAATATATATCATGTATGTATCCATTATCGGAAGAGAAAATAATTCCTGAATATTTAAAAAAAGTCATGTATTCAAGAAGGGTAGAGATTGACGATCCCACCACCCACCAACAAAGATAGTAAAATTGGTAGAGGGTCCAGATGATCAAAAAGCTATCATATATTATATAAGATATTACAACTATAATTGAGATGATTTTAAGGAGCAAGTTATGTTATTTAATTCTTTTTATACTCATTAAATTTTATACTTCAAAAATAAATTATCCAAATATTCTATATAACAAGACCTTATGGAAAATATAACATATGGGACCTTCATAAATTACGGTAGAAAATATATTTTATCTTTGACATTAGGAAATCATGAAAACCCAGGTCATCTGGGAGGATACGAGTCAAGTGTATTAATTAAAAACATGTCTGTTCATCCTATATATTCCTCAATGAAATTATTATATAAAAGAACAAATGATGTTTTAGAAACAAAATTGTAAGATATATTTGAAAAATGTAACAAAGGATTGGGGATTCAGTATGGTCAATTTTTTCTGATAGGCATCGATAGTTTAATGGGTCATATACCTCTTCTCCACATCCACCTATATATTTCAACCCTATACATACTCCATCGTCGCTTCCCATCTATAATGAGATATATATATATAAAACCCACTATATAATATTGAATAATAGCGGTCTATATATTGTATTATGGATACCTTATATCATCTGCACATGGAGATGGATCGGTATAGGGTAATGATAAAAAATATTATAGATGAAAAACTTAGAGTATTTTCTTTAAAAATGAGGTTTTTAAAGTTGGATAAATTCTCAAATGTTTTTTCTTTAGATATCTTAAATTTAATGGATACATTAATTTTAGGTATTTAGAGATTATAACCATTTTACGATTACTCATATATAAGTGTTAAAATTATTTTAATATTTTCCCACACACACACAGAAATAAATAAATAAATATTTATTTATATATTTATTTATTGGAGTACATTAATGGTAATGATATTTTGTATTGAAATAAAAAGAATATTATCACAACATTGACATTGGATACTAATTTTCAATAGGTCTTTAAAATTATTCAACATATTAATCAATGTTATTTAATTTTTATGATATTTAAATGGATGATGAAATTTTAGGTGAAATATAGTTATGATAATTTGTCAAAAAAGATCCAAATCTCTTGAGAAATTAGTAATTTCATGCATTGTGGTTATACAAGTATTTTACATGTATGTCGATAAACATTTATCATTCAATTATATCAATTTGACTGGTTTACCTTAATAACTATACTTGTTATTTATTATGTATCATTATAGGATTTTCATTCATTATGATATGATGTCTATGTATAGATTCATGGATGTTAAATTTAGTACTCTAATTATAAATATAATGAAGGATACTATAGGAATGGTATATATTTGTAAAATATTTCAAAATGATGAAATTCATCATTGGATATTTCTTTTTTCATTGATAAGTAAGAAAACAAATTCATAATGTGTTATTTAGCATAATTAAATAACCATTGATATTATATTTTATTGTATTTGTTGTTATAGTATGGTATTTTTCTCTTGTCAAATATTAAATGAAACTCAATGGTTATGATTCATATATAGTGACATGTGATAAAACATTAATGAAGTATTAGATGTGTGAGTTTGATTATTGAATAAATTATATATTATAATAAATAATATTATTATTTAATACACGTGATTTTAAAATTTTGAATGGTAATAATATAGAGATACAATATAAATGTAGAAATGAAAAATAAAATATCTCTGCACAATTTTAACTTCATCCATAATTGTTATAATTTATGGGATACATAAAATTAAATTTTTAATTGAAAAATATCATCAATAAAAATCCACATCATATAGGAATAACATAATGTGTATAGTATTTTATTAGATTAATGATTAAAATAACTTCAATAGGAGAAATAACAATATTGAACATGGTTAGTTTTTACAAAAACCATTAATTGTGTTTACAATATCAATATATTGAAAATAAAAAATTGAATAAATTTTTTTAATTTGAATCATTTAAATGACTCTCTCTCTAATACTATAGAACATTTAAATCGTATATGAGGACAATTGGGATTTATTTTACATATAATTTTTGACATTATTAATATCAATTTGTAATATATATTTTTACCTTTAAATTTAAAATTATAATGTTGATGAATCTTTAACAAGGTAGCATTGTAAATAATTTTTAGGGAATTATATATTTTTTATTGTTTTTATTGTTATTTATTTTGATACTATTTATTTATTATAGGTTGTGGTAAATTTTATTTTTTAAAAAATAAAAAATATAATTTTTTACATCATTTATTGTAATTGAAATAAATATTTTCTTTTTCACAATTTTTAACATGGATATAAAGTAACTGTGTAAAATGATTTTGATATTTATATATTATTTCCGGTTTTTTATTAATGATTTTATAATAATTGATGAAAAAATAGTTATTTGAATCAGTTAATGTATCTCACCCAAAAAACATATTTACAATGCCACTTAAAAATATGTCACCAATTAACTGATGATAATTTTTTTTAATGCACATGAAAAAATATGCTCTACTGTCACATATCTGTTGCATCGTCATCATCAAATATCCACATCCACATTCCAAATCTGAAAAAATAGCTTGTATATTTTATAATAGGGTTACATGAATATGAAGGGAATCAAACCCATTCCCACCACCAGTCATTCATGGCTCCTATATTATATCATCATCTCAATGAAAAAATCATGTAAGCTAGTTTATCACATATTATAAATTTAATCTATCAATTCCTATATTCTTATACATACTTTGATCTATGATATCTCTTACTACTCGTGATCTTAAAATAAGGGGACTAGGAGAAGTCCATCGTTCATTCCCTCACTTATCTAGATTTTTGTGGTAATCAACCAAAACCTATATTATTTTGGTGTTGGAAAGGTTATTTGGAACTTGTAGGGTGTGTATTATGTTTGAAAGTATATATAACTTATAATAAACTTACTCAAAACCAGCCTAAGGATTTCATACTAATGAACATTACTAATACCAATCCCTACCACCACAACATCACCATTATCCACTAAGAGCTATTACCGCCGTATCCCAAACCATCCTACATTCCAGAACACAAAAATATTCACAACTATGTTCACAGCTCATCATTTGGTTATATGATTTCACATTTCCATACATACCATTTCATTAATAAAATTTCATTCATTATTACCTTAATTAACTGTATTTAATAAAAATCCATTCATTATCCATCATCATCATTCTTTTTAGATATTACCTATGTTTTTTATTCATGAATAGTTTATTAACAGAGAGTCCACATTTAATTCCATAATATATGCATTATGATATTAATTATTTACAGCCATAATTTTAAAACCATTAGAAAAATGGGATACATTAAAACATTTTCCAATAACCACACCATCATCCTCTACACCTCCGACGCCAGCATCCATCACAAACCATATATTCTACCACCAACATCCATAAGAAGCCATTCCATCCCTTATTAAATAGCCTTCTTACCCTCTGATGATTCATGATCCCATTGCACACCAACCACATCATCCCATAATTCGGCTTCTATATTTAATATAAGGAAAAATACAACCAAACAGTAGCATACAACAACAATTGGAGATATGATACAGTTCAATAATTTTTTTCAATAACAATCTTTATTTAATTAATTTTCTTATCCATGAATTTCTTACACTAAAATTTAAAATTCCCTATTTAACCAATTTATTTTTTATTTTAAAATTTTTTATTTTATTATTGTACGCTTACTCACAATACTATTACATGTATCATGGATGTAAATGAAAAACATATCAGCAATAACCTTAGCTATTTGTTATATAAAAATGTCCAATATTCATATTAATCACATGTGATTCACTTCCCCTTCAATTTCACCATTAATATTGTTATATTTATAATTTAATCATAGTATTTATCTGATAAATTCTTGAAAGACTCTTATATTTCAGTAATGTTGTTTTATTCTTAAAAAAATCATCAAAATTGTTTTTTATTGAATTTTATAATTAATTTTTTGATATTTTATGAATATTATATTATAAATAGAATATAAATATTGAAATAAACACATATTAATTATATTTTGGTTTATTTCTATGATTTTTTAAAAATTATTGACTTTCTAATGAATAGTTAAAAATAACTATTTTAAAAAAATGTTTTTCATGAATTTATAATGTAACACTTTATTTAAAAAAAATTTAAATGTCAAATTTGATACCTAGCATCATTAATAATAATATTATGTTTTTTGGAATCAATTATATGATTGATTTGGTAAAAAACTTTTTTATACTAAAATAAGAAATTATTTTAACACCATTTTGACTTTATGTTACACTCGATTATTATAAATTAATTAAATACAATTATAAAAATTAAATCATGAAAAATGGATTTTATATGTTTAATCAATTGTTTATAGTTTTCAAATAATCCCCTTTTATTTATTTCTCCTGATGAATAGTTACTATAGATGACATTGGTAACAATGGTAATGGTAAAATGGCTTAATTTTATTTAATACTAATGTGAAATGCTTCACGATAATTAAAAAATTCATTTAGTTAGTTGTATGAGTTTATATATATTATAATAATCTAATAATTAAAAATATTAACCACTTCAATTCCACGTTGATTTTGATATTATAGGTTTTATATAAATGATAATGTAAAAATTGACATTTTCTTGCGATAAAATTTTCTAATATTTTATTATAGTGATAGAAAACTTATATTAAGTTATATGTATTTATTTGAAATATGAATAAATTTTTTATCATGGTAATTTATTTTTAGTTTTCAGTAATGATATAATTTTCATATATTCTTATGCAACACTGATACGATGCATGTTCATGCAAATTAAAAACCAAGTAAATGTATTAAAAAAATGAAAAGTAATTTCGTTGTAGTGATTTATAGTATCCCGTAATTTTTAGAGAAATATTTAACATAATAGTGATTTTTTTAAGTTTATATTGGAATTTTTATGTTTTAATGTAGTTTTCAATGTTAAATAAAGTTAATAGTTCCCAAAACTACATTAATTATATTTTAGAAAAAATAATATTTTATTAAATGATATAAGTTTGCTAAACATTCTATATTAATCTCAGTGAAGTTAGTATTGTTTAAAATATCAATCAAAGTCCATTTATTATTCCCATTTCCTTTTATATATATATTATTGACCCTTAAAGAGTAGAATAATTTGATATTGTAGTAACTATAAAATAGTTTAATGGAGGTTGAAACTAAGAGATAAGGGCAAAAATATCACCAAAACATAGTCAAATTTAATTGGATGATGTTAATTATTCTTATCCTCATCCTATATTCAAATTAAATGAGTTTTAATCCATTTTCTATGAATATTAGTTAATATTAATTTAATACTGCATGTAATTTCAAGAGTTCTCCAATCCTCGCCTATATGAGGGAACCTCATCTCTTCTCATCCTTGCACCTTTTTTCCATCTAGATCAACCAAAACTGGACCAATTATATAATATATTTTCATATATACTAATTATATGTGATTTTATAATTAAAATAAAATTTCAATGGTCCTTAATAAAATATTTAATAGAGGCCAACCAGAGAAGTGGTAATCTTCGTAACTGAACTCTTTCAATTAATTTCATGTTCTTACTAATATAGATATAAGTGATCCATCTAAAATTAAAAAAATTAGTATCATAAAAATATTTAAAATATATTATGGTTTTTTAACTACCAATATCCACATTTATTCCACCAAATGGGATTTGAATGTATAACTGATATGTACTTATGGGCTACTGACTCTATGTAAATATATAATTCCTTTTTTATAATCATCCAAAAAGGATATTTATTATGAAGGTTTTAATGTTTATATAGGATATTTATAAAATAATAATTATTATGTAACTATTATATCATATTTACTTTCTTACCTAGTCACCCATTGTAAACTGATAATGTTTCCCGTGTATACATGTGGACAACCACCTCCATGAAGTGATGTGATTCAATTTTTATTTTCTATTTACATAGTGGATAATAAAGATAGATTTAATGAATATATATGATATTAATAACATGATCAAGAGCCTACTAATAATATAATCTTGATCAATATACATGGATCAGACATGTGAAATAGAAATGTGCATGTTAAATGGGAATTGTTATATTTTTAAATGACATGACATGTTTCAAGATATTTACATATCAATTCCATTTTATTAAAAAATGATTTTGCATGAATTTAAATTGGAGAAATTATATCATAATTCTCATATAAATAAAATTAATTTTTATTATCCTCTAGTTAAATATTGAGAATAATATTTATTATTTCACATTTTTAAAATAAGTACACAGGACACCAAAATAATATTTCTATAATAAATTGATTTTAATTTTCTCTTCGACCAAAAATTATTTTACATCCATATAAATGTTTTATAAAAATATTGACTTTAATTTTTTAAATATTATACTATTATTTTTTGACATTATCTTTACCCATGAATTAATTTTGACAAAATGCTCTAAAAAATTACGTTCTTTTCATTTTCAAAATGGGGTACTTTTTTTACAAAGGTGTGAAAACTATGTTTTTTTATAATATTTAATAAATGAAAATAATTTTACATTATTATGTGCATTTAATGTTTTTTATATTCCTTAAATTTTGTCTAAGGTTAGTTTAATAAAATACTTATATTTTAATAAATTTTTAGAATTTATATAAAAGATTTCAAAATGAAAATGTATTTTCCAAATTTAGTATTACAAGGATCATTGAAATAAATTTTTCATCTACAATAACATCCATTGATTTTACAAATGATTTACTAGAGATATGATCCAATGATAACATCCTTCTTATTTTTCTTTATGGTTTATCATTATAATGATATGATTTATATGAAATCTATTTATTTTAAACGGGTTATGATGTGATGAAATGATTAGAGGTTTAAGAAACTATTTCCCAACCACTTGTTTTTTTGTGATGAAATAATTAATATTTTATGATCTTTTGAAACACAAAAACACATACACACAGAGATATATATATATATATATCATTATATGAGAGTTGGGACAACAATTATATTTTCCTCTATTATATTTTGTAATTTTTTATATCTCATGAGACAGCTATGGGAAACAAGTTGATGTGATTGATCCACTTTGGGAAACATGTGGTGATGTCTGATACACTATGGGAACGATATGATGATGCATGATCTGATATGATATGGGAAATTGGTTTTGATGCCTAATCTTATATTATTTGATTATATCAATAGTTTACCACGATATATAAAATAGTTTATATGCCTGTAATGTTTCCACGCATTTATAAAATGTTTATACACATATTATTTGGATTCATGGTTCATCGTTAATTAATAATGATTTCCCACACATATGATTCATGTATTTTTAAATGATAGATATTTATTCGATAACTCGTATTTATGATCTATACAGTATTGGGTATAAAAATTGTATGTTACATTCATAATATCATATAATAATAATTATTATATAATTATTTATTAAGATCATTGATTAATATAGATCATTTATAACCTTAAATATCATCATAGATTACCATTTTTATGTTTCATTCTATGGGTTATAAAGAAAGAATTTATGTAGGGTATGTCAACAAGGGTATAAAGTGGGGAGAATATTAAGATAAATGGTGAATAATGTACCTAAATAAATGATTATATATCTAATCTACAAATAAAATACATCATTATAGTTTTAGTGTCGGTATTAGTGTTATGTACTGATTATTGATCTATTAAAAAATCATATATATGTATAAAGATCTTGGGCTGCTATCATTGGTATCATAGTGAGTTTTATTTAATCTTTTGAGATAAGGGACAGGAAAAAATATAAACATTTAAGATATGTTTATTTAGAGGATAAAATCCTAATGTTTTGGTAATTATCATGAATATAATAGGATACAACTAAAATTAAATTTTATTAGAATAATTTATCAAGACATAAAAATCCTATGAATGGTACTTCATGATGGTATGATAGCACAATTTAATTATTATAGCTTGATTCCTACACTTTTCATTTTGGTTTTACTTAATGGAGGGAACTATAAGAAATATTTCTAATAGTTAATGTGATTGATAATTCAATAATTTCCCACATGAGAAACCAAATAAAAATGTTATGGAATGTTAAATCTTATTTATATTCCTATGAAATGGTCTCTGGCCATGAATCATGTTAAACAAAACATTGATCAAAGGATGGAACAATATAATATTGATTTTTTCTTTATGATGTATACTCACCCTATTAGTGGGTACTATAATAAACTAATGAATAAGATTTGGATCATAAACATTCATAAAATGTTTTACGTTCTCTATTGTAATGACCCTTATATTTAGGCATAATTTGTTTTTGTGCACATTAGAATTTTTTTGGTGGTTATTAGTGGTAAAATGGAAATTTTTTCTTTTATATGATATTAAATAATTTATCAGACCACCCTATTGGTCCTATAATATGATTTAAACGCTAAGGAAGGAGTATAATGCATTTATCTTCCATTATAGATTTTAAATAATATTTAATAATTAATTAATTAAACATCAAATTATATTCAAAGGTTTCGGTGGAAATATATTTTCAGAAAATCAACGTATTAAGATTATAAATTTTCAATTGAGTTCATAATGGGAGGTTATTTTAGGATAGCTATAAACCCACTTGTGGTTTTGGGACACATGATGAGTATCGAATGGGTAGTTAATTAATTAATTAAAATACCCCCTCTATTTGGGGATTACTACACATTGAATGAGGGGGAGGCTTCCTCCATTGAATTAATTTGTAAAAGTTAGTGGTAAGGGTAGAAATATTTCATTGTACTTCATCCATTCTAGATTTTGAGACTGGATTGAGGAGTAGCGGCTTCCAGTTATAAAAATGGTCCTGATGCTTCAGTGTTTTTTTCAATGAGGTAGGATGATGTTTTATTTCTATAACCCAATCCACAAAAATGTTATTTTTTCATGATTAAAATATATGTTATGAATACTAAGGACCCCATGGGGGTATTATTTATCAAATTGGTGGTAAATAAGGGTTTCATAATGTTTTTTGGGGTTTCCCATTGAGAATCCTTGTCTACATGGTGGTGGTTTTAAGAACACACACCAAGTGTTCTTCCCATTCATGGATGATAAATTTTTTGGATGTACATGTAGTGTAGACAACCTAGACAAGTGGTGGTACACAATTTTATGGTCATGCATCTAGTATTTATTGGGTTTTAATTATATTTCATGCACTTTAATTGCATTCCATTTAGAATTCATTATCCATGAACATATACAAGTTGTAGATCGCATGGTAATATGATTCTTTTCAAATTATATTCCATGAAAAATGTGTAAACATATTTAAGTGGGACATGGACAGGTGTCCCTGTACTTGGGATGTCACCCTTTGTCAGCGGTTCATTGTTATATGGTAATACATGATTAGAACCCATGCACACTATGGTTGTGTAGTAGAATATGTGTAGACCAAAGTATACACTAGACATATAGAAGTATATGGAAAGGATAACATCTATGTATTATTTCCATAATGGGGGTTTTGTGGGTCTTATGCCCAAGAGTGAGAAGTGGACTTATGAGTTCTGTATTATAGTCATTTTTCATCATAGACAATGATGGTGGAATCCGCTCCACATTTAGAGGATTTATAAATGGTGTTTTGATTTGAAATAGTTCATTAAGAGGATTACCTTGCAGTTTGGTCTTCAAATCCTCTAGAAGATTGGGTTGTGTGATGTGGGACCCAGGTATGGGTTGATAGATAAATGATCTAACTCTCTTGATTATATCATTGAAATATGATTCGGGTTATTTGGGATGATTTCAGAAAATATGATCATGTTGTATCTATGAGTACATCATAGATCATCCTTCCGTTACAATACATTTTGCTGAATGTGATAAAATTTGATGTTTTAGCACTTATTTTTGAGGATATAGTTTTTTGGTGCCTTTGTAATGGGTTTAAGCTTTCTTATGGTGGTAACATATAGGTGTTATTGTGTTATTGATATGAGTCTAAATGACTATAGAGGATTCCCTAGTGGTATGGGTTTTTATCGAGTGATCATTAGATATCCTAGTAAATTGTTGAAAATTCCAATATTCATGGTGTTGCATTATGATTCCTTTATTGGAACTTTATTGATAACAGATTTGTTTGATGTCATTTAGGTATTCATGGAAATGTTTCTCATATTGTTCTTATCCCATGTCCTTGTATGAGATAGAGGAACACCTCAGAGTGTGTCATTATCCTTTTCTGTCCTTTGGGACTTATGAAAATATTTTGATGGGTATGGATGTCTAACTAGATCTTGATGTTTTTCTATGGTTTTTGGATGTTGATACATGATTTATGATGTAGGGTTGTTGATATACGATTTGATATCTACATTTTACTGCCTAGTAGATGATATGGGAAAATATTTTTAAGTTAATTGCACATTTTTTGTCAAGAACCGACCCGGGTCGACCCTGAACGGGTCACCCGAGCCGGCCCGCGACATGGCCCGAAGGGCGTTCCCGATCCCAACGGGCTGACAACTAGTGTCGGGCATCAAAAGTAAATAGGTGGAAACGATTTGGACCAAAAGAAAAAAAGAAATTAAGAAGAGGAAATAAATGGAACAAATGAAAAAAAAGAGAAACCAACAACGCCACTAACCTGACCCCGACTAAAACTCCACGTGACCCCTTGGGTCACTTTTCAATACCACAAAAAATGTCACTCAAGCGAACAACTGAATCTGGAACCTGAAATAGAACTAAAAATATGAAAACACTATATGTGTGAGTATTAAAACTCAGTAGGTATGCCCGACTAATTCTATTCCAAATCCACATACAAATAAATAATGAATTTATCAATTCCATGTTTCAACTAAATTATATAAAATATGGTTTTCACACACTTTTATTTCTAAAACAAGTAACAGTCCATTGCCCTTTTTAATTTACATCTTGTTTAATGTCAAAAGAAACCTGTGCATTGCATTTTTAAAACATTTTGCGAACAATTTAGAAATCCAAACTTTAGTTGTTAGTCAAAAGGAGAATCACATACAACACACACTAAGGGCAATGGTAAAAGTGGCACACATGGGTCAGAAACCGAACTAGACCTCTCAATTGTCCTCCACACACAAATAAACACTAAAAGAAACATGGGTCGAACCTAGGAGATCGTGGACAATCCAAAACATACTATACATCTGACTCATCCTGAAGGCATGCCCTAACTCGATGACGTCATAACGCCTATACTACTACCCAGCATAGCCCTACATGGCCTAAACGAGGGTCACAATCCTCATAGCAGCAATAAATCAGTATTCCCCTGCTATGGGGCCACTAGCCAGTGCGTGGTCTAACCTAGTGCAACAATCATTCTCAGAAAATTTACTCAATATTCCAGGTTCCCATGTCAACACAAAAAATAAAAAGGGGTTGCGTACACAATGTAAATCAATCAGTAACGATGCACAAACATCACATATAGCTCATGCAATCAACACACAGAAAATATCACCCCCGAGTGGGTTTTCCAATATAATCTATTTTATTAAAGTGTCAAACGGGCCTTCACCATTTTTAAAGCAAAACATCATTTCTCGAGAAAACCCAAAACACTTGTTCAGAAGAAATCATTTTTCTGTAAAACAAGAATTACGTCTGAAATTCAGTGAATTATGTTTAAAGGATAAACGGGCATTCTTTCAAAACTGTGTGTCCGCCCGTCAAGAAAATGTTCCAAGTGTTCGGTATAAAATAAACGGCTCTTTTCACACTAAATAATCATTTAAAATTTTATTATCTAATATTATTTACCATTCATTAAAATTAACAAAACATCAAGAAATTAATAGATTCTAAATTTAATGGTGAGTGCAATGGGGGACCTACATCGACTCACTGCTCGAACACAGCGGTGCGACACACCTCACACAGACGTACAAGCACATGATATCCGATGATTGTGGTAACGCGGGGTTACACCACCAACGCGTTGCAATCGTAAAGATAAATAAAATACATGAACACAAACTTAAAACAATTCAAACAAACAAACAACACAAAGGAACCACCTCGACCTACTTTAAAAAAAACTCGCACCGTAGAAAACTATTTAATAAACCACTTTAAAATTTATGAAACAAATTCCAAAGAGCAACCCCCCATCCAACGCACTCAAAACTCATCCAAAGAACATATTTTTGAACAAAGGCACCCCACAACGTACCAAGATAGAAAAAACATTACATGCCTTGCCAAAAATTAAATAAACATTCCCATGAAAAGTTATTGAACATCATAAAAACTGGTTTTCCTGCAAAACACACCCTAATTCACTTAATCATGCTACCAAATAAAAAAAACCAGTATCAATTAAAAACTAAACTTTGCACCAAAATTATCAATCACAAAACACATCAGTTCAACAAGGATGGATAAAAATAATTATCCAAAACAAAATAATTTCACTCAAAGCAATTATTCTTGAAATCAAAAAAAAATATTAAAACTAATGAAATTAAAACAAAAGATAATTCAAGTAATCACAAGGATTCCCAAAGAAAATGATCCTACCTCGACCGTGGATGGACCCCCGATGCTAGTGTGAAACCTCGTTCGCACCGCAACCACACCTGTGGGTAGCCATAAACAACATAACAAAAAAAACAAACCCTAAGGATTATAGCTTATTCAAAATACAAAAACACCCAAAGGGCCCTGGAATGGAGAGCTCTCACTAGAAGGAGGCAGGGCTTCGCTCGCATGCCAGAGGTGCGTGGGACACTAGCGGAGGCCTGGGCGTGGAGAAATCTTGAGGCGAGGGAGGACAGAGCAGGAAATCCACACAGCGCTGGGGTAGAAGAGGGCCAGGCCGGGAGTGGCCGCTGCTGGTGGAGGTGAAACGGGAGGCCGGCTGGGCAGCACGGCGGCGGCAAGGCAGGGCCGACAAGGGACTGTGGGTGCTAGGGGGTTTCAACAGGCCACAGCCGGATAGGGGAGGCGGCGCGGCTGGAGGAACGGGGGAGATGGACATTGCAGGGGGTCGCGACGCAGGGAGAATAGGGTAGGCAGGGGGTGCCGCGAAAAAAATAGGGAAGGAAAAAATGGGAGTGGGGTGGCGGCATCGCGCTGCCGAAGCAGGCGCAGGGTGGCGGCATCGGGCCATCGAAACGAGAGCGGGGGAGCTGAGGTTCGCTGATGGTGAGGCAACCGGCTAGAGGTGAGACATGGCCAGAGCGGAAGAGGGTAGGCGCAGTGCGCGGAAGCTCATGCGAGCAGGAGGAGTAAAGATATGGGGTGGTCTCGCGCGAGGGTTAATGGGGAAGGGGCCGCACGCCGGCGGGAGAAGGAGGCACTGGAGATGACGGCGGGGTGGATGGGTGGCTATAGGAGGGCAGGCGACGGATCAGAGTACAACGCTACAAAAAAGTGGGAAGGGAGGTGCTGCTTGCGGTGCAAAACAGGAAATAGGGGGGCGTGGGTATTAGGGTTAGGTTAAAAAAAATTCATTCTAATATACTACTAATAATAATAATAATAATAATAATAATAATAACAAATTAATACTAATAATACAAATAACAATAATAATAGAAACAATATAAAGAACAATAATGATGTTAATAAAGATAAAAATAATTAAAAGTAATAACAATAATCAAATAATAATTATAAAAATGATAATAAAAATACAATAAATAAAATAATAATATTCATAAGAATAATAATAATTCAAATGATAATAATAATAATAATAAGTAGAAAATTTAGTTATTTCACAACCCCCGGGCCGGCCGCGCGGCTACTTCCAAACGCGCGGTGACCGAACACAGGTGCGAAGCCCATTAAAATATTAAATGACCAAAAAAATTTGACCTGTAACCCATCTCGGACCTTGACGAGAGGAGCCGGGCCCAATAATTAATAAAATGAAAATAAATTAAGAGTTGGGTGTGACAATTCTCCCCACTAAAGACACTTTCTGCCCCTAGAAAGTCACCAAGTCAAAAGATAACCAAAGCTTGAGTCCATGCCCGAACAAATCCAAAATGAAAATCAAGAAGCTCAGGTTGGGGATTCACACTACATGTCACACCCAACCGGTCACGAAGATCCCATGACATAAGACGAGGGGAGAACACGAGAGGGTTCTCCCCCCCCCCCACAATAATTCAACTAATGCGCAAATTTTAACACCCAACATACCACCCCGGGAAGGGGGTCGACGCGGGGACTCCCAACCGATCCAGACTAACCCCTATAGCACGAGCGAAACAACAATTCCGCCAAAAGATGGAACTCTTGACTCATTCCAAAGAGAATCCAAACACTAGAGAAAAAAATCCTCTGAACAGAACTTAACCCAAATGGTAAACCTGAGAATAATCGCAAGCCAGGACTCCTACCTCGGCACTTACATCTCCAAACGCACACTGCTAAACCAACATTGACCAATACAAGCGTCACTAACTCTCTTAAGAAAAACACACAATGCAAAAAACCCTAACCCGACAACAACACTGTTTAGATTACAATAGAGCATGTTCGTCATAACTCCACAGAGAATGAATGAACTTTCAATGATATCCAAACATTAGCAGCAGAAAATGAAGGGATTAAAAGACTTTAAATGTTCCACTGCCAACACGAAACAAAAATCCCGAACCAAGGATTCACACCCCTGTGAACTCCTGGCTGTGCGGAAGCTTCACCCCGAGACCTATGGATGGGTCTCTGATAGCTGAAGCATCTCCTGCCTCACAGTCAGACACTATCATTCTCCGATCACAGCGTCCTCTTCATGCGACGTTTCCGGCAATACTTCTTCAAATGATCCTGACAACTACCGTGATGGCACGTCCTCTGTGGGGTGTGACATGAAGGCTCGTATGCCCTAAACGTCCATAATGGCGGTACACCATTAGACGGTCCGATGACTGGAAGTTATAGTCACTGCAAGGAACTCTTTAGAAACAAATTTACCATACAATCTCTGCTCGTCAGATGAGGGACCTTCACGAGCAACTGGATACTGTGGATCACCAACCGTTTGTGCCCCGAAGACCAACTCAGCTAAGATCACCATATGCACCAACTTCTCAAAAGTGATGCTCCCAAAAAGGGAGGACTCACTCCTGGATCTCTGGACGAAGACCCCTATGGAAGGGAGAAGTCTTCATCCAGTCCTGCGACACTACCCCCGGAAAAAGTGACGCAAGATCCTTGAAATGGTCAACTTACGCTTCCACCGTCTTCTGGCCATGTTGAGCACGCATGAGATCTTCCACTTTCTTCGAATTCACCTCCACAAGTATATAAACCATTGATCGAATATGGCCTTAAAGACATACCACATCATCCCAACTTGCAGTAATAGCGGGGAGAACAACTCATACTCATCCAGAGGTGGACATTCAAATAGACCCAAAACAACACACACTCAGATCGTTTCGGGAGTTCCCAATACCCTGAAGACGCACTCAACTTCTTCAATCCACTGCACTATCTCCAACAGACTCCAATCACCATGAAGGACATACAACATCCGAGAAAGACCAAAAACCGGGCATGAATCATCATAACTAAGGGGACCTTTCTTGGTGGAATTTCTGAGCAACATATATAACACCAAGTCGAAACCGATATCAATCGACGTGAAGTCCATAATGCACCCTCATCCAAAAACAATCAGCTCAAAAAAAAACAAACCACAACTTAACCCAAAATTCCCTGTCCAAAATTCATGTTTCATTTTAGATTCCCAGACCACTTTTTTTCTTTTTGATTTCAAAATAGCTTTATTTCAAGACCACTCTCCCAAATACTAAATTCCATTTTCAAACCATAATCACTTTCAAAAATCATTTTCCTCATTAAAAGCCAATTTAGAAAACATGGTCAAGCCTTTAATTTCAAATACGCCAAGTTAATCCCATGAACTACTGCATATGTCTACATCCACATTCATTCATACGCACCAACATGCACTTTCCACACATCCTCTCACATGTGAAAACGTTCATAAGGAGTACCTGAGGTTTCACCCCAAACCATTCTCAAGCACTTTCCATAGAAATAATGGTTTTCCAAACTGATGGATTTCATTTCTAAACCCCATTTCATAAATTTAAAGTCATTTAAAAGAAATCAATACCATTTTCAAAAACACTTTTTCATTTCCAAAAACGAACTTACACAAACCAGAACGAAAATGACACTCAACTTACATCAAACCACCAGAGTGAGGGACTAGAGGTCAAACTTAACCTGGCGACATGGTAGTGGGTCATTCCCCAAGTAAGCATCAACAACTAGGAGGAATTCAAACCATGTACCCAGACTCCGCATGGGTCACTACTCCATGTGAGATCACGATGTAACATCAGTTTACCTCTATTTTCATCCCTCAATCCAAAAAATCTAGAACGAAACAAAACTCAATTCCCGAACTACCCCTAGAGACTCGAGATTCAGAATGGGTAAGGGTTCATGACGTCCTTCCCGTACCTAAC
Source organism: Viscum album (assembly GCA_963277665.1). Classification (NCBI taxonomy): domain Eukaryota; kingdom Viridiplantae; phylum Streptophyta; class Magnoliopsida; order Santalales; family Viscaceae; genus Viscum; species Viscum album. Next base: position 838,951,473 of record OY728138.1, read on the forward strand.
TCTCGAGTCCCGACAATCCTAATCTCCATCTACCAGACATCCCAAATAACAAGAACCTCCCTTTGATACCATTTTGTCATGAACCAACCCAGGTCAACCCTGAACTGGTCACCCGAGCCGGCCAGTGACATGGCCCGAAGGGCGTTCCCAATCCCCACGGGCTAGCAACTAATGCCGGGAATCAAAAGTAAAGAGGTGGGAGCGATTTGGACCAAAAGAAAAAAATAAATTAAGCAGCAGAAATAAATAGAACAAATGAATAATATGAAAGAGAAACCAACAACGCCACTAAACTGACCATGACTAAAACTCCACGTGACCCCTTGGGTCACCATTCAATACCACAACCAATGTCACTCAAGAGAACAACTGAATCTGGAACCTGAAATAGAACTAAAAACAAGAAAACATTATAGGTGTGAGTATTAAAACTCAGTAGTTATGCCCAACTAATTCTATTCCCAATGCACATACAAATAAATAAAGAATTTATCAATTCCAGGTTTGAACTAAATTATATAAAATATGGTTTCCAGACACATTCATTTCTAAAACAAGTTAAAGTACATTGACCTTTTTAATTTATAACAAGTTTAATGTTGAAAGAAATAGGTGCATTGTATTTTTAAAACATTTTACGAACAATTTAGAAATCCAAGCATTAGTTGTTAGTCAAAAGGAGAATCACACACAACATACACTATGGGCAATGGTAAAAGTGACACACATGGGTCAGCAATCGAACTAGACCTCTCAATCGTCCCCCACACACAAATAAACACTATAACAAACATGGGTCGGACATAGGAGATCGTGAACAGTCTAGAACATACTATACATATGACTCATCTTGAAGGCATGCCCTAACTCAATGACATCATAACGCCCATACTACTACACGGTATAGCCCTGCATGGCCTAACCGAGGGGCCCAATCCCCATAGCAGCAATAACTCAGTATTCCCTGGCTATGTGGCCAATATCCAGTGTGTGGTCTAAACTAGTGCATCAATCGTTCTCAGAAAATTCACTCAATATGTCAGGTTCCCATGTCAACAAAAACACTAAAAAGGGGGTGCATCCACAACGTAAATAAATTAGTGATGATGCACAAACATCACATACAGCTCATGCAATCAACACACAGAAAATATCACCCCCCGAGTGGGTTTTCTAAAATAATCTATTTTATTAAAGTGTCAATACGGCCTTCACCAATTTTAAAGAAAAAATTCATTTCTTGAGAAAACCCAAAACACCTTTCCAGAAGAAATTATTTATCTTTAAAACTAGAAGTACGTCTAAAATTCATTGAATTATGTTTAAATGCCAAACATGCATTCTATCAAAAAATGGGTGTCTGCCCGTCAAGAAAATGTTCCAAGTGTTCTGTATAAAATAAACAGTTTTTTTCACACTAAATAATCATTTAAAATTTTATTATCTAATATTATTTATCATTCATTAAAATTAACAAAACATCAAGCAATTAATAGATTCTAAATTTAAAGGTGATTTCAATGAGGGACCTACCTCGACTCGCTGCTCGAACACAGCGGCGCGACACGCCTCGCACAAACGTACAAGCACGCACAAGCTAATGATTTTGGTAACGCAGGGTTACCCCACCAACGCACTACAACCGTAAAGATAAATAAAATACATGAACACGAACTTAAAACAATCCAAACAAACAAACAGCACAGAGGAACCACCTCGACCTACTTTCAAAAAAACTCACACCGTAGAAAACTATTTAATAAACCACTTTAAAATTTATAATACAAATTCCAAAGAGCAACCCCCCCATCCCACGCACTCAAAACTCATCCAAAGAACATATTTTTGAACAAAGGCACCCCCACAATGTACCAAGATAGAAAACAAATTACATGCCTTGCCAAAAACTAAATAAACATTCCCATGAAAAGTTATTAAACATCATAAAAACTGGTTTTCCAGCAAAAGACACCCTAATTCACTTAATCATGCTACCAAATATAAAACACCAACTAGGTTCATTTAAAAACTAATCTTCGCACCAAAATTCTTAATCACAAAACACATCAGTTCAACTAAGTTGGATAAAAATAATTATCCAAACAATATAATTTCACTCGAAGAAATTATTCTTGAAATCAAAAAAAATTATTATAACTATTGAAATTAAAACAAAATATACTTCAAGTAATCACAAAGATTCCCAAAGAACATGATCCTACCTCGACCGTGGATGGACCCCCGAAGCTAGTGTGAATCCTCTTTCGCACTGCAACCGCACCTTCGGGTAGCCATAAACAACTTAACAAAAAAACAAACCCTATGGATTATAGCTTATTCAAAATAAAAAAACAACCAAATGGCCCTGGAACGGAGAGCTCTCACTAGAAGGAGGCAGGGCTTCGCTCGCATACTGGAGGTGCGCGGGACAATAGTGGAGGCCTGGGCACAAAGAAATCATGAGGTGAGGTTGAACATAGCAGGAAATCCACATAGCTCTAGGGTAGAAGAGGGCTTGGCCGGGAGTGACCGCGTCTGGTGGAGGTGAAACGGGAGGCCGAATGGGCAGCATGACAGCAGCAAGGGAGGGATGGCAAGGGAATACAGGTGCTAGAGGGTTTCAACGGGGCACCGTCGGACTGGGAAGGCGTCACGACTTGTGGCACGGGGGAGATGGGCGTTGCGGGGGGGTCGCGATGTGGGGAGAACAGGGGAGGCATGGGGGTGTCGCGAAAAAAAACAGGGAAGGGAAAAATGGGAGTGGGGTGGCGACATCGCGCCGCCGAAGCAGAAGCAGGGTGGCGGCGTCGGGCCGTCGAAACGAGAGAGGGGGAGCCGAGGTTCACTAGTGGTGAGGCAACCGGCTGGAGGTGCGACATGGCCAGAGCGGAAGAGAGCAGGCGTGGGACATAGAAGCTCATGCGAGGAGGAGGAAAAACACGGGGTGGTCGCGCGTGAGGGTAAATGGGGAAGGGGCCACATGCCGGCAGGAGGAGGAGGTGCTGGAGATGATGATGGGGTGGCTGGGCGGCTACAGGAGGGTAGGTGACGGATCAGAGTACAGCGCTGCAAAAAAGTGGGAAGGGAGGTGCTGCTCGCGGCGCACAACAGGAAACAGGGGGGCGCAAATATTAGGGTTAGGATAAAAAAAAATTCTTTCTATAATAATAATAATAATAATAATAATAACAATAATTATAACCGAGTAATAGTAATAATACAAATAATAATAATAAAAGAAACAATATAAAGAACAATAATGATGTTAATAAAGTTAAAATTAATAAAAATTAATAACAATAATAGAATAATAATTATAAAAATGATAATAAAAATAAAATAAATTACATAATAATAATCATAAGAATAATAATAATGCAAACGATAATAATAATCATAATAATAATAATAATAATAAGTAGAAAATTTAGTAATTTCACGACCCCGGGCCGGCCGCGCGGCTACTGCCAACCGCGTGGTGACCGCACACAGGTGAGAAGCCCATTAAAATATTAAGAAACCAAAAAAATTTGATCTAGAACCCATCTCAGACCTTGACGAGAGGAGCCGGGCCCAATAATTTATAAAATGAAAATAAATTAAAAGTTGGGTGTGACATTATTCTATATATGTACTATAAAATATGATAAATTTAATTCTCCACATAGGTTGTTTATATTGGTGGTCATATTATTCCACATGTTTGGTTTGTTATAGTATAATGATGCTCCATATATATGGTTTATTATCTAGACTAATACTCTATGAATGATGGGATACTAACAGGAATGGGATTAATGGATATTGCTCTACATTTTTTTTAACTTTCAGAATAATGGTCGAAGAAATATGGTAAAAGATCTATTCTAATGAGCTAGGAACAACATATTTATGATGGAATAATGATGTTATACATTCACGGTTTATGTTTCATACCGATTCTCTTGGAACAATGGTTTTCAAATGGTGAACTGATACATTACATCCAGGGTTTTGGTGCCAGATTGATTCTCAATACACCATGGTTATGGGATTGAATACTGAAGGTCTGCATCAATGGTTATTTTTCATAAATTGTTCTACAAGAACCATGGATTTCATATATTTTTTGGATAATATATTTATACTTTACATTTTCTTATGTTCCATAATGATTCACTAATGAGAATGTATAATGTATGGTTTATGTGTATGAATCAAACTATAGGCACTATTGTTTAAGAAACATGGGTTAGAAATAAGACTAACACTCTCGATTTTTGTTATACATATTCATGGTATCAGTACATATGGTTGAGGATTATAGGTATCAAATATGATATAATGAGTGGATTAATGAAATCATGGCATTTTTTTCTTTGAATATGAACCTAGATGGTAAAATTATCTTGGGAAGGTTCTAGGTGTCAAGATGATTGGTTGTGGATGCCTTTTATGTGGACCCCAAATCTTAATTTGGATACATGGTATTTGAGACCTGATGGAATTTCCATATGTAGGTATGGTCAATTGGTATCATGGACCTTAGGTTCGATGGTGGTTTTATTTGTGCTTACATTAGTTGTTTTTCATTTATACTAAGCATATTTTATGAAAATGCACTTATGGTAGAAGGTTTTAGTTTCACAATTGGGGGAAGACTAATGATATTTATTCTCATACAGTGAATGTTATCCCCAATGTGTGTTCAATCATTATGTATTATTTTAAGTTGAGCACATATTCATGAGGCATAGGGTGAAGTACAAACTATTCATTAATGTGCATGTTTCTCATGTGGATTCTAATGATTGGTTTGAAGAATCTCAATAGGATACTAGTGAATGGGAATATGAAGTGACTATATGATTTAAAAATTGCATGTTATATTTATTTTTATTTTATTATTCAATGTATGAGATCATACTAGTGGGAAAGAGATGTCATATATAAGGAAAGGATATTCAGTGCTTTACAGTTCTTCATTTAATTATATTTTAATTCTATTTTAATTAATTAGTTTTTTCTATATACTTTGACTTGTACGATATTGGGGTATTTAATTTTGTTTTATTAATCAAATATGGGGGTATTGACTCTGTACTATTCTACTATAGAAACACTACTTGTTGGCATCCTCTGGGATATGAGGATGTGTGCTTGAGATATTGTAGAAAACAAATGTGGGGATCCAATTTAGTGGCATTTGGTCTAGGATGTTTCATAGTGGTACATGAGTGGTTAATTTCTTATTTTACTATTTCGGATTTGGTAAATTTGAGATATAGAAATGTGTTAAACCCTATGATGGTTTTCAGATGTTGTTTCATAAGCACCTATTACTATAGGAATTCTATGTTACCAGGGCATAGAATTAATGTTCGTTCTTTATGATGTAATTATTGTATATGATTATTGCCTTGGTAGGCACACATGTGGTTTGAATGTATTGGTTTATGATGGATTTATGTATATGTACTATATCAAATTGTCATGTTATTTGGTTTGAATATATTCCAGTAAAGATAATAGGATTCATAAGAATCAAGATAGACATATACGATCAACATGTTATAGTCCTAATATAGTGTGATTTTGTGGATTTTTTTCGATGGAAGACTCTGTAGATCTATGGTATGACGCACAATGATGAGGAAATTGATTCGGTTCTCATGCATAGTTGGTGGAGTTACCATTGTGGGTTAGTGTGACATAATTTTATAACCATTGGACACATATTAGTGGTTTTCATTTAATCATTTTTAAATGGCCTCCCCCTCTTAGATGTGGTCTAACATGAAGATTCTCATAGGGGAAAAATGACCTTGTTATGAGAATTTGTTTTGGAAAATTATGTTTTTTTGTATGTGTTGTCCTATAGATGTGTTTTCCACCTATTTTTTCTCTGATACATTGAGATGGGATCGTTCTTGGATCCCCATGAGTAGTGGCCTTTTTTGATTTCTCATAGAACTTGGTGGGTTAACAGGGTGATTTTTTTGACACATGACTGGTTGGGCGAGGCGGGTCAGATAGGATACCATCAGGATCTAACTTCAATTTAGCGATCTAGTGTTACATGACTTTAAAGGGAGACCCATGTGAGGGGTTTCTTGAGTTGTGAGTGCTATTGGTTTTTTAAGGTACATATGGATACTTTATACATTTTATAATGGTACCTGAATGGTACATCTTAGAATAAGGATAATGAACATTGGATTCATTTTGTTTTAATTAAAATAAATTTTTTAATAGTTTTTTATCGTTGTTGTTGGTTTCAAGAGGTATAGGTTCATTTAGTTTCTTAGATCAGGTAATATTTGTGATTTCAGTTTCCTTATAATTGTTATATGTTGAATAGAAATAACAATAAGTTTTCAATATTATATAGTTTAGGATTGGGATATGTGTTTTAAATATGTATATCTTGTTGTAAAAAGCGATGGTTTTGTGTATAGGATGAACTAGAGCATGTAATCGTTAAATATTAATGATATCTTGTAATAACAACCACTGGTGACACACTATATCATTTTCATTATTTCATGGGTGTTGGGGATGTGTTCCCATGCGATGCTTGAATTAAGAAAAAACCATGATTATGCGGAGAAATTATTTGGGTGTCATGAGAGGATATTTTGAAGGGTCACCTGAGGCCTTTGTGATGAAATTGTGATGTTCCAAGAATGGATGAATTTTTGGTGTTATTCTTAAAAGTAATCAATGTGAAATCCCAATTTAGAGAATATGATGGCCAAAATCTTAACATCGTCCCAATTATGTTGAGAGAACATTTATAAATGTCACTTTGGAAATATACCGGGCCTTATTGTAGGATATACTCATTGAGTGATGTATTTGATTCCATATGGTGGGATTGAACAATCAGCCTTTTGTGAGTGGGGTCTTTATGGTGGTGTTGGAGTTGGTGAATACAATGGGTGACATTTTTCAGAACTGGGAATGGGTGTTGTTTAATGTTTTATATTGTCACATTGGAGAGATCGAGATGGCCATGTCCAGTTCCATCATATGGATGTGTTTGAAACATTTTCATAGGGTGTTTATTTTCTATTAAGAGGTAAATGTTAGGGTATTCGTATGACAAGATTTATCAAATCATTCATGATGATATAACCCTTTTTTGTGTAGGGTGGAGGATATAGTGAGAACCACACTAAACATGTTTCTTTATAATTGTAGATGTGTGTATGTTGGAGACTTTTATGGTGGGATGTGTTGTGGATTAGAATCAACTATTATGGGATTATTTCAATGTTGGAAATCACCATGATCATGGTGATGTGTTTTGTAAACTATTGTGATGTATTGTGAAGGACGAATTTGGTTAGACATTGTTTGATGGGTTTTCAATGCTGGAATGTAGTGCATTGGACATTAGTCTCTTAGAAACTGTATTTTTTATGTTTTATAGAGGAGTTCATTTGTCACAATTTAGTAGAACACAATGAGATGCGTTTTCATAGATAATTGTGGTTGGTCATGATGTGTTCATGGAAGACAATTAAGGATTATCAATGATGAGAAGGTTTATAATGGGGAGGTTGTAAAAACATGTGTTTTTCATACATTGATATTTTGGGTATAAATTTTAAATTTGATTTGGGGTGAATGTAATGGGAAAAATGGTCATTTTCCCATAGTTTATAATCTTGGATATTTTATCTGAACACTCTGATGGTCCTTAAATATGTTTTTACTCTATTATAAGAGTTTAGTGTAATTCGATGTCATTTGTGTTTCAGTAAAATAAATAATATTTAATTATTAACATTCGTTCACATGAATGTATATTTTTAATGGAGGATCTAATTGAGATTATGATTTTTGGATGAATATTGAATGTGGTGTTTCTCTTATGTGAGTTATAGACCCGCTATGAGTTATTAATGGAGGTTGGTTCCTCTATTATGTGTGATAAACAATCCTAGAGGGTGGGGGAGAGAGATGTTAACGGTCTTTGCCCATGGAAAATATTGAGACTAGATCAAGGTGTAAAGGATTTTGGGATTGTATTTGGACATGAATCATTGTCATTTAGGCCCAAATGTAGGCTATTTTTGGTTTCTAGGTGGTTCACAAGGGTTTCCCATTTAGAAACCCCTACAACACAGAGTAGGATTTTAAGAACATGTTCTGTGTTTTATTCCTATTTGGAGAATATGGAATTTTTGGCATTATACACCATGTAAAAGGAGTACACAATGTCTAGTAGTACATAGTCATGTGGAGGTATGTGTACATATGTTAAAGTAGTAGAGCATATGGATCATTGGATATTTACATTGTGTTCTTCATTTACACTCTATGTAGTAGTACATGTCCTTGTGCCTATACATGTGGAAGAGAACATTGGAAGATGGTGTTTTGGAAAGGACATGTCCTGGACTGTTTGTACACTCCCTATAGTTGGACATGACCATGGGTCCATATACATGGATAGACAACCTATGTGATGAGAATATGTTCATGAAGTAGTACACAGGAAGACCCCATTTATTCCCTGGCTATTTAGTAGTACAAGGGAAGACCTCATGTATTCTCTGGACATATATAAGTACATGGATAGGTGTATATTTGAGTGTACACACCATGTACATTTCCCAACAAGGGGATTTTGGCTCATTTGTTCCCAAGAGTCATTAATAGACTTTTTATTGGTCTATTAAATGTTTTTTACATATATAGCTATGGTAGAATTCTTTGGAAATTTAGATGACATATGGATGCTATTCTGAGCAAAGATATTTTAGTAGGAGGATTTCCTGATGCTTTGTATTTATAATCCTCAATTGGGTTTAGTTATGAATTACGAGACCTAGGTGTGGGTTGATAGAAGAATAATTGTCCTAGATTGAGTTTTCCATGGTGATATTGTTGATTTTATTTTGAATGATTTAAGAATTTGATATCAGGATGTATCCAATTGGATATCTTGGATGATCTTTGCGCTTTGGAACCAGTTTCTCAAGGTGAGCGAAATTACTGTTTTACATCCCATTTTTATGGGTCTAGATTATTGGATCCACTGGGATGGGTTGACACCTTCTGATGGTGGGAATGACTGAAATTTTTTGTGTTGTTGAGATGTGTCTGAGGTATCATGATAATGCTCTATTGGGATGGTTAATGATCATGAAATCATTGGTTGATGTAGTAACCTATGATGAATGATTGTGTGTAAAGGTGTCACTTTTCAATTCCTTTTATGGAATGTAATTGATTAAGGATAAATTAGAGGACAATAATGGGGTCTTGAATGTGTTTTTCATGCGGGTATTAGATCGATTCCATGGATTAGATAGAGTAACCAATCATAGGGTGTCCTAGTCCTGTTTTGGATTTTGGTCCATATGAGGATATTTCAAAGGGAATTGGTGTTCAATAATCCCATGATATTTTATCTCAATGTTATGGATGTTTAGAATTGGTTTTCACTATTGGGTTGTTAATATATGGTTTGGGTACCACAATTTGGAACCTCGTTAATGATATATAAACCTACGATTGAGAGAATTGGACATTATTCCTTGTGTATAGAGTTCCAGATTTTAGATAGGATGCTCCACAACTGTGGTTGATATTAGTGGACATAGAGTTCGACATATTTAGTTTACTTTGGTATATTAATTATTTTTATACATTTTTTATGTGATATAATGATTCGCAAGGTGTGATGGTAATCTTGGTGTAATGGTATGGTGGACTGATGCTCAAGACTTTTGGTTTATGTTTCAATATGATGCTCTATGCCCTATGGATAACTACTAGACATTGGATAATTGTTCAATGATTTTTGGTTGGAAGAATAGAACTCCAAATCTAAGGTTTACATTTCAGACTGATTATCTTAGCACTATATATTTTGGACTCAGCCGTAAACTCTACATCCCTGGTTTATATACAAAACAAACGCTATGGATGCCATGTTTTGGAATGGAAGACTATTTTTCTATCTTAGTGTTTTAGGTTCTAGATTAATTATCTGAACATGTTGTCTTATATATGGTTTGTGAAGGTCAAACAAAATGCATTGAAACGATGGTGTAGGTTCCAAAATTCTGCTATAAAAGTATGATTTGTTAAAATTATGGTGTAGGATATAGCATGTATGGTTCATTTAGGTCTTCAAAAAAAGGATAAACACTGGTCTATTTGTATTTATTTTAGTTTTATTTGGTCTGGGTAGATAATATTTCATGTGCATCCACTTATGGCATCATGTTTTCAGTTCACTAATGGGTGTTTCCTACTGAGATTTATTCACACCCCCTTCACATGTACATTGTTGGGTGTCAATTTCTAATTTCATATTTTAAGATGTTCACAAATTCTTGTCTGTTTGGATGGAGGCCCATGTTCTATTATAAAGAGGATTTCTCATATGGAATGTTATTATTATGCTAGATTATCTCAACAAGGTACTAGATACCAAGTATAAGACTTGTATTAATATTGGTATTAGATCATAATTTATTTATTATTTTATTTTTATATTCTATATATGAGATCATCATAATGATTTATCAATGTTGAATATATGTAATAATTGTCCATGCCTTTACTGTATTTCATTTTTTTATATAATGATTCTATTTTTGTTCATTCGTTCACATCACATACTCATATTGGGTTATTTACTATTGGTTTTACACTCTGTTATTAGGCTATGGTATTCTCATAGTTCCAATTTAGACCCTCACTACAAGTTAGCATCCTCAAGAATATGAGGTTGGACACATGGGGCCTTACAGTGAAATGTATTGGGGCACCGATTTAGAAAAATCTAGTATGGAACATTACATCCAATGGTTAGAGAAATAAAATGTTATTCATGCCATTTTTTGTTTGGTAGGTGAACCATATCAATAGTGGAAGTTTACACATAATACAAGGAAGGTTAATGAATTTGACTCCATAAAATTGGTTGATTTTAAGAGGAAAATTTTCATTAAGTACTTCCCCCATATTCTAAGTATGAAGACAGAGAATTAATTACATGATTTTATGAAGAGTGATAAATAATACATTAGTTCCTATAAGAAATTTTTTAAAATACTTATAAGGTATCCTTTTTGTTTAACAGTCATCAATGAATGAAAAAATGATAGATTATTTGGTTATTGAAAACCAAATCAATTGGAGGTGTTTTCTATAAGAGACATTAGTAGCTATAATGAAATATTTCAATGTGTACTCACCGTAGAAATAGAATTTGGATATTTTCCTTATTCTCATGGTTATGATATGTAAATAAAGATGTAGAATTTTGAAAACTCGAATTAATCACACAGTGTAAATAAATTCTAGCCGTCTACATTCATGAAATATTGGAAGAAACATCATGGGAATTGATTTAATAGAACTAAGAGGTGATTTAAATATGTAATGTCTAGTCAAAAATACGATGACAATAAAAATGTGATGATGGGCCCAATTGATACAATAGAGGGAATAAAAATCCTAACTACCACACCTCCTATGCACTGAGGCTTCAAATTTAATGATAATTGTAATTACACCGTGAAATTCTCAAATATGATGGTGCTTGTGATGAATGACAGTAATGACCTCTTATGTCCAAAGATAAATGGAAATCCCATGCGATCATAGCTACTAATGTTGATCATAAAAATGTCGTGGTGAATTATACACTTATAATCTACTCTATAATACCTAATGACTTTTTTAATTTTTATCTACCCCCTCTTTTATATCTATGGAATTTTTTATGGGTATTATATTACCAAAAAAAATGTTTAGATCTTGTGATAGCTGTGAAAAATTCTAATTGTATGATGATTTTATCCCAAGTCTTTATTTCCACTCCAATTGAATTTGGAGGTAAATTGGTTTCTTAAAATATTATGATTATAGATTCAAGTTAATTTTATACAATTATAGGATAGGATTGGATTTAATTATATTTAGAAAATTTAAACATTAATGTAGCGGAAGTCACATTTTATATTAGAAAATTAGATATGAGCATTTATCAGTGTGAAAATTAATACAATCTTCCAATGGAAAATAATTGTTTCTTTTTGGTTTTAATAATTAAACATGAAGGGTATCTATATAATATAAATTTAGAAAACATTTAATTTAGGATACACCTATTTTATATGAGTTTAATAAGTATTTATAGCATAATTTATTACTCTTCCTTTATGTCTTGAAGCTGAGTTTTCAATATAATTCATACTTAATGCTACACCAAACTAAAATAAACCTAGTATAATTTCCCCTTTTAAGTTACAATAAATAACAAATTAACAAAAAATTAATTGTAATAGTGATTCATAAACCCTTGTTTGTCACCATTGGGTTCACCAATTATTTTTTTTAATATGAAATATTAGTTATTTAATCACGGCATTGATTATCATTAACATAGTATGATCACTATCAAGAACAAGTATCTTATACCGATTTTGATAACTTGTTTGATTAGTTGTTCATGGAGAAAGAAATTTCCAGTATTGAACTTCATTATATATATATATTTCTAATTGAGTTCCAATAAGGAGGACATACATAAGACCGCATTCGTTTCTGGATTGACACTATGAATTTATATTTATATAATTTGGTCTTATTAATACAAATATTATCTTCATGGATTTAGTAAATATAGTCATTATAGATTACCTAGATGTGTTTTCGTAGTATTTATATTTGATATTATTATATATTGAAATAAAATGTAATATAATTAATATTATTCAAGAATTGTGCTGAAGAACTAACGAAATGATAATTTGTAAACAAAAGTTAACATTTTTGAATTTGGACTTCTTAAAGTTTCATTATTGGATCATATAATCCCGTAAAATTTTATATAGGTTGATCCATCTAATATAGGAGTTATCTATCAATGGATAAGTTTAATCATAGTAAACGAATCCATTTTTTTATGTTTGGTTGGATATTTTTTACTCTTTGTAAGATTTTTCACAAAAATATCTAATCAAATCCCCATGTTGAATCAAAAGGGGGTTATGTCCTTATGGATATATGAATATAAATAATATTTATGAAACTAATTGGAATGTTGGTTAATGAACCTATGCTGACACAAACATATAGTAGATGATGGTTTTTGATCTATATTGTTGAATTAAAAATGGGGTTTGGATGTTTCCGGATACATAATAATATGGTAATAACATATACCTCACATCAATTGAAATGAAATTGATAAAAATTACACAAATCGTGATTTGGTGTTATCCATATTAATTTATAAATTATTGATATGTATGATTTATCTTTTTGTAGAATGGCATGACATATATATGGATGAAAAAATCATGAAGTATATATTCCCTTAGATAGAGTTGAATATGATCTAGAAAAGATGTATGCAAATTATTAATGATTATTTTTTATCAATAGAATACCACCAAGGGAATGCAAATAAGGTGGGTGATGCTTTAATTCAGAAGGATCAGGATATTTATTCAATGATTTTGATTGGAATAGAAACAATATGTATATATTTATAGAACATGGAAAATTAAATCCTGAATAAAGTGGATATATCCTAGATTTATCATATAAATTTTTATCTATTTATTCATATAAGGATTAATGTGGCATAAGGGGAAGATTTATAACTGAAAATAAGTTGGAAAATTTAACTGAGTTTAACCATGTCATAAATATAATGATAATGTTCATGAATCTTTTATATTTTCTATCCATACCATGTTTTATAAATTAGTTACTAGATGAAACTCATTTATCATAATTTTCTATTAATTTTTAAAGCATTAAGATATATAGAGATATGAAAAAGAGTTTATAGTTATAAAATATAAAAAGGGAGATTTCAATGTATGTATCTTAATGCCTGGTATGTTAATTTGTTATGGATGAGAAGTATAAATTTAAGGGGATGTTACGTCCATTACTCATACCTGAATTGAAACCGGAAAACATTACATTGTATTTAGTAGTTAGAGCATCATATTATATTATATTTGAATGGAATATGATGTTCACATTAAATTTTTAGCGAATTAATCAATATGATATTGATATATAGATGTATTTTAATATTGTATGTCATGTTTATGGAGATGATCAGTCTAAGTGGAAAATTCAATCCCAAGAAAGCATTTTGAGTGTTTTTTCTAATGATTTCGAGGGTGGTTGGTATCAACAACTTCCATTATTGACATTTTCCAACAAATGTATCTATCACTAAAGTATACATATAGATCATTATGAATCCATCTATGGAATTATGTTTATAACTACAATATTCTAGGGAAATGATTGAGATTGAAAGCTATCAGGACCTTGTATAGTTGATGAAAATACAAAGAATTTATATTTATTCCGCAACATATAAGAAAAGCCCAAAGTCAATAGAAATGTTATGTTGTCAATCATTGATGACATAATAAGTATAAATAGGTTGAAATGGTATTCCTAAACATTTCTCCAGGAATAAGTTTATGATATTTGGGAATAATGTAAAATTATTTATAGATATATTAGTTCTTTTAATATTATTGATCACATCAATATGGTAGAATATTATTTCAAACATCTATTAAATATCTCCAAAGTTCACGTTTTGTTCTATTTATCTTTCCATAGGTATTACATAACTAATACCTCACATTTAATAGACTAATTGGTTGCACCTATTAAGAATGATATATCGTATAATGTATAATTAGTGGCAATTTTCGTTCGTATATAGAAAGTTCTATGAAATAAGACCACTCACCAAGATAATGTTTTTGAAAAATCATAAATTTGAGGAATATATAGGGGAACATGACGATGTGGAAAGTAAAAATTATCCAAGTTTTTCAATATCAATGTGAAATTATTTTTTGGTTGAAATTCTTTTTAAGCAGGGTAAAATGTAAGTCTTTGAGATTGTATAAAATAGTTCTATAAAATTAAATTAGATTTCCTTGAATGTTTGAGATATATAAAAACCCACGTCTAAATGAAAAATAAAAATATATCCATTATATTTTTATAGTTAGTAAATATAACCAAATTTTATCATATATTTATAAAGGTTTTTAGATAAAACAAATATATCGATAAATAAGTACTCAATTTTTACTAATGTCGTTTTATTCTTCAAAAAATTATTTATTTATTTTTGTGAGAAAATATAATAAATAATATATATGTGTTTTAAAAATATTATTTCTTAAAAAGGATATAATTTTTTAAATCATAATATTAAATTTATTTTATGGTGGATTTTGGATAATTTTCTAAAAAGATTGATTTTTTAGAGAATAATGAAAATACTGATTTTAATTGAAAATGGTAATTTGGTTTGACCAATTTGGAAAGATCCATTTTTTCAAATGTATTAAAAGTACTATTAGTTTTTTTATATTATGAATTATAAAATTATATTCACTGTAATTGATTTTATTGTCAAATTTGGTCAATAAATGTACATAAACAGGCATTATTCTAAAAAATAGTTTTTTAGTTTTTTTATATTAATTTAATTTACTCTAGTTATATAAAAAATCATGAAAAATAGTTTCCATATTTATGATCTCATGGAAAAAATTTCTAAATATTTTCCTTTTATTTTTCATCATCATTTATATTCAATATTATAATAAATTTTCCATAGTAAGGTCAAATGGGTTAATTAAGGATAAAACTAGTGTGATAAGACTTCAAATTAATTCAGATGGATTAATGGATTTAATTATATGAATATATTTTTTCTATTACAATACTAACAACTATAATATTACCTTTTCCCCTTTAACATTGAATTTTACATTTATAATATTTAGGTGGAAGATAATTTCTAAATTTTCTTTTTTGTTCATTAAAATTATATATTATATTTGAAATGAATTAAAACAAATTTTGTTCTATTATTAATATTTTTAAATATTAATAATTTTTTTATCATCGTAAATTATTTTTATTAGTTATTTATGAAATAATTAACTTAAATGCTTACAGAACACCAACATAGTGCATGTGCAAGGAGTAGAATAACCAAGTGAATTATTTTAAAAATTATAAAATTATTTATTTTTGAGTGAGATATAGTTTTAAAAAATATCGATAAATATATTATATTAGGATTTTAAATGATTTTTTTAAAAATTAATTTATTTTTATATTTTTTTTAAAGTCAAATTAAATTAAAAGTTCTAGAATTGACATTATTGATATTTAAAAATAAATAAGATTTTATGAATTTTTTAAATATTCATAAAAAATATCATATTTTGTAACTTGAAAATGATTAAGTTTAATATATTAACCATGGACCATTTATGATTCATTATTCATTTTATGGTAAATTTATTGACACTTAATGAGTAGAATGCTTTGATATTGTGGTAATTGTCAATAGGATTTACGGGGGTTAAAAATAAGATTTGAGGGTATATATAACAAAAAATCCTTCAAATATATTTGTATGATTGGATTCAAACTCATACTAATAATATATTCAAATTATATAAATTTTAATCCATTTTTATATGAAAATTAATGTATATTAATTAAATAATTTTATTAGTTCCAAAAGTACCCCTCTCGTCACTAAAAAAGGGTACCTACTCTCCCCTCTTCTTAACACACTTTGATCCATATATCTCAACAAAACCATGACCAATTAAAATATCAAATTAAATATACATGAAATAGATGTTGTTTTCTTCTTAAAAGTTCATTATAATAGTCCTTATGAGAGGATCTAAAGGGGACATACCAGAGAAGAGGTAATAATCTTACCATACCTCTTTCAATTTATATCCTCTTATACAACCTTTATATTTATAACATTATTCATAAGGACGAAAATTCATTATCCTCAATATTATAATATTTTATTCTGATTATGTAACCACCAATTCCAACCTCTACTATATCAAATGGGAAGTGAAAGTATCACTCGTGCATACGGGTGGCCAACCACCTCTTTGTAGCGATACAATTAATTTTTCAATACCCTATTTATTAGATGGTTTTTATGATGTGATTAATTTTTATAGAATATATTTATTACATAATTGTTATTATTAAATTATAAAATCATATCTAACTTATTACGATCACTCCCATTGTAAAATGATTACATCGCTCATTTGTACATGTTGACTACAACCTCTACAAAGCGATGTGATTTGATTCTTCATTTTCTATATACATAAATCTTATTAAAGATATATTTAATTAATATATATGATAGTTATATCCTGGATACAATTACATATATTTTTTATCCATGATCAATATACAGGGATCTAAACTTCTAAAATGTAACAAGCTTAAGAAATGAAGTAGTTATTACATTGAACAAGGATTTTAATAAACAATTATTAATAAATGGGTGATAATATGTTATATATATGCAATATTTGGTTTGGTATATATTATTAATGTTTTTAATACCTTTATAATAAATATATATTTATTATATAGTATTTAATAATATATACAAATAATGGAAAGACTTGAGGTAAGCGATTTACATTTCAATCCCATTTTACCCGAGATTATCTATGCCTGAATTTCCATTGTGGAAGTCATATGATACTTATATAATGAATCCCATATATTTTTATAATAAATTGTTTATTTATTGAGAATAAATTTTTTTCATTTTATATTCCACACTTAAATTAATCAATACTATGAAAGATCAATTTTATGGATTTTTTTATCTCTCTCTTATGTTGAAATTTATTTCTTCCAAACCCATGTTTTATAAAAAAAAATTATACTATGACTGTTTAAAATAATTTTTACCAATGTTTTAATTTTTAGAAATTTTATTTAAAATTAATCTTTATTTAATTTTCTTAATGTGTAAATTTTTAATGAAGGTGTGAAAAAATATTAATTTTACCAATAATGACATGAATGGAATTTCACTCTAATGACCACTAAATGATTTTAGTAATAAATTAAATGTTTCAAAGGATATTTTAAAAGAAAATATCTTGGTAAATATTTGGGATTAAATTATATTTTAAATAAGTTATTTCAAAATGAAATTGGTTTTTTACTTATTAAATATTTTAGTAATCTTTTTAAGACATTTTTCATATACATTAAAATTCATTAATGTTAATTATAATTTACTTGGGACATGATGTAGTGATACCATCATTATTATTTATACATATGGTTTATAATTTTGATAATGATATTTATATAAAATCTATTTATTTTTTAGGGGTTGTGATATGATCAAATGGTGAATGTTTTATAAAACCTATTTCATTTCCAGAGGTTATGTTCTTAGGATATGATGAATTCTTTATGTTCTTGTGTCATACATATGTATAATTTTTATTATTTTATTTAAAGGATTGTAATTATATATCCCACCAATTTAATGGGTATTGTTTTAAATATCATTATATAATAAGGGGAAAAAAGTCAATATACATAATCCACTATGGGAAATAGGTGGTGATGCCTGATCCACAATCAGAGAAAGGTGATGATCCACGATCTATTATAATGATGTAAAAAGGTGTTGATTCGTGAGTCATTATTATTTGATGGTCTTAGTAGTTAACATTGTCATATGAAATGGTTTCTATACCTAAGATGATACCACAAATTTATGACATTTTTATATGCTTATGATTTACAATCATGGTTTATGATTGATTTCTGGTGATTTATCACACTTTTGATTCCTAGATTTTGAAATTATAAATTTTAATGGTATGACTCTATTTTACAATCTTTGATATATTGGGTGTGAACATTTTATATTATTCTCTTTTAAAAAACTATTATTCTTATCATATTCATTATTATTATCATTATTTGATATGCCTAATATTTACCCTTATTGGGTATTGGATTTCATCATTTAGGAAAGTTCATTTCCCTATTAAATAAAAAACTATTTTATGTAGGGTGTATAAATAAGGGTAAAAAATGGGATGTAAATTAAGAGAGATGATGAAGAATTTACTTATATAATATTTTTGTGTTTCTTGTATCAAATGACAATATAAAATTTTGGTTTGAGTAAGCATTATAATGTTATGATTTGGTTATTCATCTATTTTGATGTAATATTTATGTATGGAAATATTGTGCCAATATAATGAATAGTCATGATAATTCCATACTTTTTATAGAATAAGATATGGGGAGTTTTTCAGTCCCCTACATTGATGTGATTCTTTTTGATTCCATACATAGGTATATGGTGGGGAACGATGATATCCAGATTGAACACATTGGGGAAAAAAATTAAAAAATCATGAAGTGGTCATTGGACTAGATTTTTGAACCTCTAGTTGTTTATAAGAAAACCTATATCTTTAAAATACAATATTTCATGATTTATTACATAAAGAATACTTATTAAATCCCAAATATCATGTGGAATAGTGTTTTTCAGAAAATAGTTACCTGTCACATCAACATGATACATGGAAAACAAAATTTTATTGAAAACATCTGTAATATGATTATAATATTTCGTTTCATTTAAAACTACATGTGAAAACATGGGGGCGTACATACGAGAGGGGTGGTCTACAAGTCATATTAAAGGAATAAACATGGAATAACAAGATAAAATTATTACATGTTAGTCAGCAGAAATTTATGTGGCACATACAATTATTATGAATAAAAACCATAGAAATCCAAGAATGATATATGTTGATAACATAAAGGCAAGAACATTAAACATAAAATAACAAATAGCGATCAAGACTAATTGAAAACTCATCATAACATAATATAAAAAGTACCATAATGTATTATTGATACACTATAATCCCATTAATGATTTCTCATGGGACTAAAACATTACATATTTCATCATTCTTCTATATAATTATGGTTGTTCCTGTCACATTCATATTATGTACATGCATATGGGTGTCACATAGACTATTCCACATAGTATCATATTTCATCACATTTAATCCAATGATTGAAGATTTGGTAATACATATATGATATTTTACAATAAAATATGTATTTTTAATCCTAGATTGAATACCCTTGAGTGTAAATGTTGTTGGTAATAACAATATTAATGTCATCTATGGAATATTTCTGGATAATTTTAGTAGAATATATTGTTTAAATAATGAATCCTAAAAGGAATTAATGTTATTGAAAGAGGTATCTCATCATTTGTAATTAATAACAGATGTAATATTCATATATAAAATTTTATCCCATCAATAAGAATTGAAATATAAATGTCTTTACGTAAGGATGATGTTTGAGTAAAGAGAAGAAGGAGAGGATCTTTTACCATTAGAGTTTGTTACAATTTCGGTTTGTATATCCGAAGTTAGACTATTACCACTTTTTCAGTGGGTTTAGTAATAATGAACTCTCTATGGGAATCAGTATCCACATTCACATGTATCTATCTCTTATGAACATTGTTGGGGAGTTCCAAGTTTGTAGGGTTATGGTCTTGTCCATGCATGTCCCTTATCGCCTCTAAAATTGAGTGCCTAAAATCCCTGGTAGTAAAGGTATGGTTCACAACTAATTTTCATTTTAAATAAATGAAAATTTTCTATCCCCTACCAGGAAAATTAATTGGTATCCCTCTAGGAGTAATCCCATAGATATCTGGTTCAGATCCAATGATCATCACCTTATGTTACATAATGAAAGGTTTGTTTATACATTCCCTCATCCACCATCGCTGCCATAGGCCCGTTATCTTCCACCAATGGAGGAGGAAGATCATGTGTTCCATTTTTGATTTTATCACATTCACATGTTTCTCAAATAGATCATGATTCATGTTTTCTTACAGATTAGTGATGATGAACAGATGTTCACAAACACTTCATTTAATGAATAATGACAACTCTGATTCCCCTTGTATTTGGGTTATGTAAGATGCATTAATGTGGCCTTCTCTCTATCTCATATGAACTATATATGGGAATCATATTTATGATTAAGCCCCAAATTAGACCTTCAAATCACCAAGGAATCCTTTTTAGGAGTAATCCCCAAACTATTTCACTCAATGGATTATACACACCTACGAGACTACCCGAACTATGTGGGATAAGATTCTCATCCAAATGAGATAAATGAGAATCATTTTTAAGGATATAACCCAACATTATAAATAAATCATATTCTTTATAGTAAAAATTACAAGGAGGATATAATTCAACATTGAAATTACTTTACCTTCTAGGTTTCATGGGAAGATCAGGAGTAATTCCCACAAAAAATGTTTAACTAACAACCTTCCTCTTAGATTTCCATTGAATTTGAAAATATGCTGTACAATTTTTTTTATCACACAAACATAAAAGTTTTGTTTTGACCATTTAAGTGACTCTAAAATATGACAGTTCAGAGTCCATTTACAAGGATACATAAGTATCCTCTTGATGGGTATGATCCAAACATTAAAAAAAAATTGTCTCCGTGGAGGAAAATAAATACCATAGTTTCCATTTGAGTGGATTAGAAACTATTTTTATCATAATAATGGCTAAATGAATCTCTAAATAGTATCTTGTAGGATTATATTGATGGAGAACCTCAAATTAATACTATTATCTCCATTAATGATGAACCTTGAAAATGGATGATTATAAACTTCACACATGCAAATAATTGATCGATAATTAAAAAAGGAAACATAATTTTTATAATATGTATTAATAAGGATTTATCAAAATAAATCAAATCAATAAGAGGTTCCCCATGTAGTTAATAATATCTCCCAAAAGGGTGTGATGAGTCCATCTTCCCAACCCCTCAACCAATGTATGATCTCAAGTATAGTAAGTCAAAACCAAACGAATGTGTACCTTGGAAGGAAAGGCTATTTGGATAATGACCCATTTTATGTTTCCTATTTTATAAATAAATCTAAAGGAATCTACCCAAAAGTATTGATTCAGTACAAGAACATATGTCCCGAGAGGAGAAAAAAATGGTGAACCCATCATGAAGCCTTAGCCATGTTGATATTATTACCGATATATTAAGACCATACAAATTAAAAATGGAAGTCCATGAATTGGAATAAACCATGAATGTGTCTATTCAAATGAAAAGGCATTAATGGAGTTCTTTTTTTTAATTTTCTCAAAACATCATTCACTCCAAATGGAATCTTTCATGTTTTCATATGTGAATTCCCCAGTTGCTACTCAAGCATGATCCACTTCTAAAGGAAGGATTTCAAAACCAAATATGTTTTTTCAATGTTGGGTATCAAATCTATTAGTTCAAGAATACTATTAACAGTACTATCTAATCTATGGTGGCTTCCCAAAAGGATCACTAAGATAACAACAACCCCCAATCATCTGGTCATTTACAACTGCTGGTCAAGAATATAGCGTCCCAACAATTTCTTACATTAATATTACATCATTTTAAAGATAAAAAACATAATATTATTACACATAGGGGATATAAGGTTTAGTGTCTTGGGAAAACTAGGACTTTACATAACAATTACTACATCAAGCATAAACATTTATTTAATTTCATCTTCTCTAGATTCTTATTGGCACTCGTCATTTCCTTTGTTCATGTAGATACCTAAGGATATACAAAACATGGGGTGAGATAAAAGTACAGTAAGTGGATAGATAAGTAGAATATATCATGGGGTGAGCATAATCCTGACATAGGCAAAATATCGTGAACATGAGATAAGTATAAATAAAAGACATAAAATGTAGCAATACATAAAAATGAATTATCATGTCTTAGTGGTTAACTACAACACATAATTTTGAACTAATCTAGAATCTTGTCCACATACTTTTACATTTTCTCCTGATATTCATCACTATCCATAATGCATTGGAGAGCTATATAATTCGGAGCACACCCGTCACATTCCAACATTCATATTGCACTATAAAATTCCAGGAACCCCGTCACTTCATAATATTATCATTATCATGCATGCCACATAGAAAATATATCAATAATGAACATAAATAACCCATGTTAAGGAATGGTTTTCATCTCATAAGAATACATTAAAAATATTAGGGGTCCCAAATGAAATAGGGAACAACATACGTGATACAAGAACCGTCAACCATGAATGAGAGGTAAAATTTGAGTTCCTAAAAGAAGAGTTATTTTGGAAAAAAATTGGTATGAGATAAACTTCATTAAGAAACATGTATATCCCATAAAAGGTAAGATAATGATGAAAAAATTATTTTTCATAAGTGACCATACCAAATTGGAGTGATAGAGGGAGAACCCTAAGAATGAAAATTGGGTTTGAGATTTTCCCCTTACCTTCTATCTGAATGCTTCCTTCTCTTTAATGTCCTGTATAATGACATTATATCCATTAAATAGAAATACAGAACCTTCTGTACATTAATATGTCTTATTAGGTTTTCATTAAGTGATTTTATCTGCCTTTGGATGAGTTATATAGATTAAAAACATTATTCGAGAATGTTTGTTTTTATGGTTTTCTTTAATGGTTCACTTGTATTCGTAAATTGATGTTTGGGTAGAACATGGGTAAGAATCCATACGTTATATTACATGTAATTAATAATATTATAGGATATTTAATGGTCATATAATGAATCATATTTTATCCATGTGGATGAATAATTAGATAAGAATTAACTGATGATTATTTGGGTCAATTTGTGCGGTTTTTTATCATAAAAACCTTGTTTTAATTTATCACATAGTCATATGGACATAAGTTATTTCCATAATATTAAAAAGAAAATAATACATATAAAAAATTCGTGTTCATCCATAAAAATAATCTCATGACCAAATCAGATGGTAGAAATTAAAGAAGAAAGCATGTCGATCTTGAAAGTGATAAATTAACACCTCATGAACAACGTTCTCTTTAATAAAATAAAAGGAAGAGGGAAAGTGGGTTAGATGATATAATATCCAATTAGAATCATAAAATTACATTATATGTCTAATAATGAAGTTAAAATACCATTTGGATGAAGATAAGTGGAGAGAGATCAAGAAATGAACTTGAACATGAAAGGAAATGAAAGGAGAAGAGGGAGCGAAATTACCTCCTAAATCCTCCTCATGAGATCCTCCTTAAGTAAGCTAAGATTGGTCTTTTGATGAGACAAGAAGCTCTTGGAAGTGGGATGGGGGATAGGGAAGATATTTGGGTAGAGATTAGAGAAGTCATGGATCTTTAGAGGTGTGAGTAAATGAGGATGTGAAGGGTGGTTTTTATAGTGGAGGGGAGAGGAGTTTCTTTAATATACAATTCAATAGTTTATTAATTTCCCCTAAGACAAGGAATAGTGAGTATTGAATGACCGAAAATAGTAATTTTATAATGTGATCCCGAACCAAGTGGACTTACATCATCAGAACATCACATATCACTATTTAAATAGATTTTTAGCTTAATTTGGTAAATTACGATATCTCACTATTCATAAAAAATTCAAGTATTTTAGAAAAATCCAAAAAAATTAGCCCAACCATTTTTCGAAATGTAGAATCCAAAAAGGAACTCTGTTTTAAAATAATAATTTTCTAAATATAATTAATTTAATATTTATTTAAAATCATGGTTTATTACTAAAAAACATTTTTTATACATTCATTTACTTATTCTAAAATATAGCTACATCATACATTCACTTGAATATTATTTTTTATGCTATCATTGGTAAGGTTACTATTAGTTAGTGAATATCACTATTCATAAGGGTATTTTACTAATCATAAGGGTTGTTTACAATTCACCAAAAATTATTTTTGATTTATTAGACTCCAAAAATCATCTTGAACACAACCATGTATGTTATATTTTCAAAATTCCAAACATATAAGTGAAAAACCTATGTTTAAATGTCACTAATAACTTAGTAGTTCATTATGTTGTGTTTTTAGGTTATTTTAATTATAAGTAGGGAATTTCCATTGAAAACATTTGGGGCGTTACATTCTTCCCCCCTTAAGAAATTTCACCTCTAAAATTATACTTTACACAAATAGGTGAGGGTGTTTACCCTTCATTGCCTCTTCTGATACCCATACTGCTTCCTCAAACATATGATTCCTCTACAAAACTTCAACAAGATAGGTTGTCATGTTGCATAGAACCTTATCACTTTGATCTAGAACCTTTACCGGCTGCTCCTCATAAGAGTGATCATCTTCCTTCTGCACCACCTCTGAGTATCGTACATGTGTGGGGTCTGTTATGTACTTCCTTAAGAGTGATACATGAAAAACATCATGAACTCGATCCATATTTGGTGGAAGTACAAGATGATAGGCCACGACTCCTATCAGGTCAAGGGACTAAAAGGGGCCAATGTACCTTTGTGTTGGTTTTGCTTTCTTTCCAAACCGCATGACCCTCTTCCATGGTGGTATTCTAAGGAAGACTTTATCTCCAATGTCAAACTCCTTGTTCCTTCGATGGTGGTCAGCATATCTCTTGTTCCGACATTGAGTGGATTTTATGTGTTTCTGTATGACTTCAACCTTCTCTATCATCTCTTTCACAAGATCGGGACAAGTAGATTTCTTTCCCCAACTTCATCCCAACAGGATGGAGTTCTTCATCACGTTCCACACAGAGCTTCAAATAGAGAAATCTAAATACTCGAGTGGAAGCTATTGTTGTATGAGAACACAACCAATTGGAGATGCTGATCCCAAACACCTTCAAATTCAAAAGAGCATGATCTTATCCAATCATCACACATCTGAATAGTCCTCTCAAATTGTCCATTAGTTTGGGGGTGATAGGACGTGCTGATATTTAAATTAGTACTAAAATCATGTTGAAGGATCCTCCAAAATATAGATGTGAACATTGGATCATGGTCAGAGACAATTGGGAGTGGAACACCATACAGTCTCACCACATCCAACACATATATCTTTTCAAGTTGTTTAAGTGAGAGATCATTCTGAATAGAAATAAAATGGATAGTCTTGGTGAGTTGGTCACCCACAACCCATATCGCATTATTTACCTTCAATGTCTTCGGGATACCAGTGACAATGTCCATAGTAACATTTCCCATTTCCATGCAGTTATAGGCAATGAATGGATCGTACCATTGGACTATTGTCTCTCAGCTTTAACTTGCTGACATACCAAGCACCCTGATATATATTCATCAATCTACATATTCATGTTATCCCACCAAAAGTGTTCTCAGATATCACGGTACATCTTTGTACTCTCAGAAAGAATTTAGAATGTTGAGCTATGTGCATTTTCTAATAGCTACTTCTTTATCTCGGGTGATGAAGGCATACAAAGCCCCATTCCAAACTGAATCACACCATCATCACCGATGTGGAACTCCTGCATCTTCCCTTCTTTTAGTGAATTCACCCACTTTTGTATCTCTATATCTCCCCATTTTTCTTCCTTATTCTTCTCTTGGATGGATGGTTGATCAATCATTTGGGCAAGGTATGATGTATCCCCTACCATTATTATTTCCAAATCCATCCTTTGCATATCTCGGAAGATAGGGTCTCTCTCAATCTGTATCACGGATAGAGTAGCTGGTTCTTTTCTATTTAGAGCATAAGTTACATTGTTCGCCTTTTCTGGATGGTAGAGAATAGAAAAATCGTAATCCTTTATTAGCTCTAACTACCTTCATTGATGCATGCTTATCTCCTTTTGTTGGAATATATGCATTATCCTCTTCAGGTTGGTGTATATGCCAAACATCTCACCGTAAAGGTAGTGTCACAATATTTTCAAGGAAAAAATCACTTATTCCAGCTCTAGATCATGCGTCGGGTAGTTCTACTCATGGATCTTCAGCTTCCGTGAGGCACAGGCTATCACATTGTCATTTTTCATGAGTACACAACCTAATCCATTCTTTGAATCGTCATGGTATATCACAAAACTTCCTCCACTTTTTGGTAGTGTGTGTACTGGTGTAGGGATCATCCTTCTCTTTATCTCTTTGAACCTTACCTAACATTCTTCCGTTCATACATACAATACCCCTTTCTATGTTAACTTAGTTAGCGGGCTTTACAATTGTGAGAAGTTTCTCACAAAACGTCAGTAGTACCCAGCTAATCCAAGAAAAATATGGATTTATGTGACACTAGAGGTACGGGGCCATTACTCAATCTCTTTTGTCTTTGAAGAATCCACAAAAATTCCATCACTTGTGATCACATGTCACAAGAACGTGACTGGCTTCATCTAGAAGTCACACTTGCAGAACATGGTGTACAACTTCTCCTTTCTTAATATCACCAACACAATTCTTATATGTTCTTCATGTTCCTCCTTGCACTTGGATTAGATGAGAATATCATCAATAAACACTACCAAAAATTTGACTTGGTAATGTCTAATGTCTCTATTCATCAAATCCATGAAGATTACTGGGGCATTATTAAGTCCTAAGGGCATCACCAAAAACTCGTAGTGCCCATACCTTGTATGTAAGGCATTCTTCAGAATATATTCCTTGTTTAACTTTACCTGATGATATCAAAAATGAAGATCCACCATTGTGAAGTATTCATCACCTCATAACTGATCGAACAAGCTTTCAATCCCTGGAAGAGGATACTTGTTCTTTATGGTGATCTTCTGGATTTCTGGATAATTGATACACAACCGCATGGTTTCATCCTTCTTCTTCAAAAATACATCTGGTGCACCCAAAAGTGATGCACTATAGCATATGAACCCTTTTTCTAGATTCTCTTGCAGCTACTTCTATAACTCCTACAGTTCGATTGGATCCATCCTATAAGGACACTTTGAGATAGGAGTCGCTCCAGGCATGAATTCAATTGAGAACAATACATCAAGATCCAGTGGAATTCCGGGTAACTCAACGGGAAAGACATCGATGTATTCCCTCACGATGGGAATTTCCTCAAGGTTAGAACTTTCCTTCAACTCAACCAATTGGGATAGTTATGCTTCATGATAGGGAATCAACACCCACACTATTTAAGGATTCTTCAATGTGGATTCATGATCTTCCTTGTATTTGGAGAGGATCATGGGATGGTTTGTAATATGAAAATATATTTTATATCCTCGATCATTGATATGTGATCTATATAATGAGATCCAATCCATTCCCATTATAACGTTGAATTTCACCAAAAAAAGTATTATGAGATTTTCTGAATGAATTTTCCCACATACTCCAATAGGAGAAGAGTCGAACACATGGGTTGAAATGAATGCACCACTTGGTGTTTTTATAGATATCTCAACTTCAAGGTTTCGGGGATTTGATTATATAGATCTAGAAAAAATGAATGATATAAAGGAATGTGTAGAACAAGAATCAAATAAGACTTTTTCCATTCATGAGTGAATAAGATGTGTACCTTGTATGGATTCGTTATTATTCTCCACCTTAGAAGTAGTGATGGCATAATCCTTCCCTTGTTCCATTGGATTTGGTGGTTTCTAACGTTGTTTACCCTCTAGAACTCGAGGTTTAGTGCACTAACATGCATACTTCCCTAGCTCCCTACAGTTGTACCATTGAAACATGAGTGGTTCTCTCCTTTCATCTGCCACATTATCCTTCCTTTTCATGCATTTTAGACACTCTTGAGCATGGTTTCCTTCTACCCCACACTTAATGCACTACCTTGTCCCTTTGAAGCAGTTCCCATGGTGCAACTTCCCACATTTCTGGAATGTGTGTAGTTGAGTTTTTTTCCCACATTTGTCCTTAGATCCTCCAGCATGAAACTCCATCTTCTATTTCTTATCCCTATAGCCATGGGACCATTCTCAAAACTCTATCCCCACATTGTGGACACATAGAACAACTTCTTTGTGACTCTCAAAGTCTCGAATTGCACGAGCCTTTCAAAGGTGTCGTTTTAATCCATTAATGAATCTATCAATTTTTCTATCATTATTGATAACAATACCTGAAGTGTATCTTTCAAGCCTTGTGAAAAGAATTTATAGGTTGTGGTAGATTCTCCTTCTTTTTTCTTGATCTCTGTGAATTACCTCTCCATCATCGGGTGAATGTTATTGGTAAATACTTGTTAAGAAACGTTATCTTAATGTCTTCACATTCCATCTCTTCAATTTCCTCCCTTCGCTTGGTGTTCTTAATCAAATGCCACCATTGACCGACCTCTCCATCTTGATGATAAATGTCTAGATTCACATCATCCATCTCAAAAAAGTGATTCATATAAATGATCTTCTCCAAGGATTTAACTGACTATTCTGTAACTAGTGGATTGAAAGATCTACTAAACTTTTGTGGTCGTTGCCACATAAAACATTCGATAACTAGTTGATTCTTCTTTGGTGAAGGAGGATATTCCCCATTATGATGGTTATTGTTAATAACCTGATATAATTGGGTAAGAATCACCATGATATTTTTAACTCCACCTCCCAAATCATTATGGATGTCATTCGTGCAATCATTGCAATGGCCCTCGCACGAGTTGATGGCATGATTTCTCCTGGTTCCAACCATTTTGTAAAATATAAATGGTTAGAACAAAACATAAGTAAAGAATTCATGAATAAAATATTAATTTATACAATTTATACCAAAAACATAACATATGGGATCCCTATGTAAATATTATATTGTGCATATTTGTACATAGTCTCATGCAATAGGTTTTATAAACGGTTCACTAATCTTAATTCGAAAATTAACTAAACCTTTCCTTTGATACCAAATATAGCATCCCAGAATTTTCTTACATTACTATTAAATCATTTAAAAGATAAAAAAACATAATAGTATTACTCATAGAGGATAAAAATGTAAATTTTCTTGGGCAAACTGGGACTGTACATAACAATTACACCATCAAGCATAAACATTTATTTAATTTCTTCTTCTCTAGATTTTTATTGGCACTTATCCTCTCATTAGTAAATGTATCCACCTGAGGATGTACATAAAAAGGGGTGTGCTAAAAACCCAGTAAGAGGATAGATAAGAAGAATATAACATGGGGTGAGCATATTCATGACAAAGGTAAAAGATCATGATCCTAAGAGGAGCATAAATAAAAGACATGAAATGTGGCAATGCATAAAAATGAAACATCATGTCTTAGTGGTTAACTACCACACATAATTGTGAACAAAGCTAGCATCTTGTCTAAATAATTTCTCATTTACTCGTGAAATTCATTACTTTACCCAATGCATTGGAGTGCTTTATAATTTCGGGCGCACCCGTCACATTCAATCATTTATATTGTGCTATATAATTTTGGGTGCACCCGTCACCTCATAATATTTTCATTATCATGCATGCCACATAGAAAATATATCAATAACGAACATAACTAACCCATTGTAAGGAATGGGTTTCATCTCATATGAATTCATTCATATTCATTGGGTTCCCAAAAGAATGAGGAAACAACATACATGATACAAGAACTATCAACCATGAATGAGAGGTCAAAGTTGAGTTCTTAAAAGAAGAATTCTTTTGGAAAACATCTATTTTGACCTAAAGTTCATTAGAAAACATGTATATCCATAAAAAGGTAATATAATGATGAAAAATAATTTTTAATAAGTGACCAAAAAAATTGGTTTGAAAGAGGGATAACCTAAAGAACAAAAATTGGGTTCTATATTTTCCCCTAACCTTGTATCGGAATTATTCCATCAATTTAATGTGCTGTATAATGACAATATATTCATTAACTATAAATTTATAACCTTGTGTTCATTAATATCGTTCATTATGGTTTCATTAATTGATTTTATTTTCCTTTGGATGAGTCATAGTGTTTAAAAACATTATATGGGAATGTTTTTTTTATTGTTTTCTTGAGTGGTTCACTTGTATTCTTAAATTGATGTTTGGTTAGAACGTGGGTAAACATCAAGAACTGATATTACATGTTATTAATGATATTATTGGATATTAAATGACATTACAATGAATTGTAATATATACATGGGGATGAATCATTAGATAAGAATTAAATGATGATTATTTGGGTTAATTTTGGTGGTTTTTCGATCACAAAAAACTTTTTTAATTTGTCTCTTAGTAATATGGATATATTTTATTTCCAGAACATTAAATAGGAAATAATTCATATATAAAATTAGTGTACAACCGTAAAAATGGTCTCATGACCATATCTGATGGTAGAAATGGAAGAAAAAATAAAGTCGTTCTTGAAGGTGATAAATTAACACCGCACGGACAACGTTCTATTTAATAAAATAAAAGGAAGAGGGAAAGGGGGTTGGATGATATAATATCAAAATTGCATCATAAAATTCCATTATATGTATAATAATAAAGTTACAATACTATTTGGATGAAGATATGTGGGGATAGATCAAGAAATGAAATTGAACATAAAAGGAAAATAAAGGAGAAGAGGGAGATAAATTACCTCTTAAATCCACCTCTGGAGAACCTCCTTAAGGAAGAAATTCATGGTCTTTTGATGAGACCAGAAGCACATTGACATGGGATAGAGGCTAGGGAAGATTTTTGGGGAGAGTTTGGAGAAGGCTTGGAGCTTGAGAGGTGTGAGGAAATTAGGGTGTGAAAGGTGGATATTATAGTAGAGGGAAGAGGGGTTTCCTTAATATAAAATACATTAGTTTATTAATTTCCCATAAGAAAAGGAATAGTGAGTATTGAATTACCAAGAATAGTAATTTTATCTTCTGATTCTGAACCAAGTTGGATGACATCAACAATAACATCACACAAGACTCTATAAATAACTTATTTAGCTTATTTTTTTTAAATTACGGTATTTCACTATTCTTCAAAAATTCATGTATATCAGAAAAACCCCAAAAATTTACCCGTACCATTTTTCAACGTGTAG
This sequence comes from Viscum album, assembly GCA_963277665.1. NCBI lineage: Eukaryota > Viridiplantae > Streptophyta > Magnoliopsida > Santalales > Viscaceae > Viscum > Viscum album. The sequence goes on from OY728138.1 coordinate 838,983,291, forward strand.
GATCCATAAATGAAGTCCATTTTTCAAAACTCTATTTCTAAATATAATTAATTTAAAATTTAATAAAAATCAATGTTTATTAACAAAAAAACAGTTTTAAAACATTAATTTACTTATTCTAAAATATAGGTACATCATACTTTCACTTGAATATTATTTTTTATAATATCATATGTATGTTTACTATTAATTAGGAAATATCATTATTTATAAGGGTAGGTTACTATTCACAATAAAATTATTTTTGTTTTATTAGAGTCCAAAAATCATCTTGAACACAACCGTGTATGTCAGATTTTCAAAATTCCAAACACAGAAGTGGCAAACTTATGATTGAAGGGAAATTATCACATAGTTGTTCATTATGTTGTGTTTTCATGTTAGTTTAATTATATGTAGGGAAATTTTATTGAAAAACATTAGGTCTTTAAAAAGAAGCTGATGATGTCAACCAACTTATTAAACCGTTTTGGGTCCTTATCACTATTATTCAACAATATATCCTTCCATACTATTTGGTGTTGTGTTAGGAGGTTACTCATGGCCTCAATTCGATGACATAGGGGTCCTTCCAGAGGTCTCCTACCAACAATATCCTCCAATAGAATTAGGCGGCAGTGAAGAGTCAACATGATTGGTGTGTTGCCTTCGGTTGTTCTTCCCAGGTCTCTCAAATCATGGAACAAAAGAACAACCTCCAAGGACAACATCAGACCAATAGGGAGCATGATTGTAGTTTTTTCCCCTTCGCATAATTCCATCAACATAACTTGGTGGTAATAAATGAACGAGGACAATCACCAGTCCGCCTTAATTCTGGAAGCTAGTAGACTCGTCTATCGACACCCAACTAATCCAACTTATTAAATACAGTGGAGTACCATTATTTGGAACATGCACCTACATACAAACTATTAGATAGTCAAAAAAACTCATCTAACTGCATTCAAGGTAGCCCACCAATCAAATATGGTGGCAACATGTATGTAGAAACACACTCCTACCTACACTCACCAATCTTTCGAGTAGTCACATTTGTAATCATTGAATGGAGCTTGTCGACCATTCTTAGTTGAAAACAACTAGATGGAAAATGAACACACTAGAATCCATTTTGATATCCAACATTAATGTTAGGAAGAACCTCAATAATATAGTTAGAACGCTACAATGGTAAAATAGGGGAAGACACAACTCTCTTCCCCCATACATGAGTATTGTTAGTATCTACTAATAAGAATATGAGGATAGGGGTAGGAAATTACATCTAATAAAGATATAAAATGGGCATAAATTCCCAATCCGGTCACTAAATTCACTAAATTTTTTTAGAAATGCTTAAATGGAAGAATGAAATTACATCCCATATTTTAAAATCATGAAGGAATATTATAATAGAAACATCAGTAGTACCAAAAGGAAGAAAGATATAATTTTTCCCCACACCATTGATGAATCGTGGGCATTCCATCATAGAGTAGATACATTACATTATTCCAATCAAAAATTTATATGGTGTGTACTCCCCCATATCATACGGACATCCAAATTGAAAACATAAACCCATTCCAATTAGAGATAATTATCATATTTAATGGCAACTCCATGGTAGGAAAATGCAATTGCCCATGATAACCACTTATCCATACAGGTTCCCCAACTATGTGTAAAAGAGAATCTATGAAGAAGTCTTTCAAAACAAAACTGGTAAATCCAGAGTCAATCTATGATTTGACTCCTCTTAATGATGGAGTTCATGAAGCCCTCAGAAGATTATCTATTTCAACTCAAGATCTTACCATACTATTACCAAATTAGGTGAGTATTAAAAGAAATTATGAATTTCCCCATTGGAAACTTCATCACATATGATTTTTTCATGAATTTTTAGTCATTATAGAGAACATGTCTCTGTATGAAAACCTCATAAACCCTCCATGTGTGCAGAAGACCAAAGAGTAAGTGGATTTATGCATTTCTATAATCCACCATGGCGGTCCTCCCCATGAAGTCATTTGATGCGAATTTTCTATCCACATTAGTGTTTCGCATTGTCAAAATAATTCCATAATTGATAATGTATTGATGAGAAAGACCACATATCACATGGAACTCCCCTACATAGTGATATTAATGTCTAATTCCTTTTTATTAAAATATAAAATACTTTCTCAACTAGAATACATCCCATGGTAATGATCATTCTATGAACCTCCCTTGGGTCATTTTCCTTTTAATATGGGTGACTAAAATATAGTAGATCCTATAGTTTTTTATAGAACAACTGATAATTGTCCCTATTGGACGAACATAGTAGAACAACCTATTGAAAAAGTTAGGGAGGATTTGTTTAACATGTGAAAAAAATGTGTAATTGTGAAATACTAGAAATTTTTTCCCCTTTTGCATCCTCTAAATAAAATATTCTAGAATTGATGGTAGATGATTGCATTCATGATATCCTCCTCAACATATAGAAGACTCTTTTTCATTTGGAATCCAATTTTTTTCCATTTGATTAATATCAAAGTCATCTTAAAGTAATAGAAGGGTTACATAACAAGATATACATGTAATATCTATAGGTTTCCTGACATGAAAATTCCGTGAAGAAACAAGTATCTCTTCAAGGTGCATGACTTGATATATTTAAAAAATATGCGAAAATAAATTACGGATACTCCATATTGTGTTCATAAACAAAGATGTGGTGTGCATGGAGAATTAGATTTCACCACACTACATAATAAAAAAAATCCTTCAAAAATGGACTTATGAAATTTTATTTCCCATGGCTAGATAAAGTAAATAGATTTTGTTTATAACCAATTATATGATCAAAACCGGCCTCGACTATCTCTAAAAAATGTTAGGCTGAAAGAGATAATGCTATCAAGTTTCATTTTCTTCAAGCATCTAAGATCATTTAGCAGGCCTCCCACATAGAGGACGTCTGCCATCCGATTATACAATTTTCTGAAATAACACAATGACCATCCAAAACAGGTGATTTAAGTGGATTTCACAAAATGCATGAGCCAATGTTTTGACCAAAATTCATAAAATCAGATGGGGATCTACGCTAATATCAGACAGAGTAGTTCAGGTGCCAACCTGGCTTATTGGGTTAGTGTCTTGTTTAACATAACCATTGAACTCAACAGTCCATGTTTGAAGGATTGATGAAGTTAAACAAGAAAATCGCCATCCAGTAGTATTGGGGGCCTTTTCACATTCACAGTAACCTCCTCTGCGAATGTTAATTTTTTCACAATTCAAGATGATTACACAATGTGAACATACCACTTAAATATCCATGGATTCCCATTAGTTTATTGTATGTCAAATAGTTATTGGGAAGTCATCATATATGATAAAAAAGTTTCATAAAGGACACATAATAAAAAATATTTTACAATGATGCTAATAGAATTCATTTAAAACATTATGAATTAGTGAGAGTTATTAATACCATTATGGAATATCCTCCAAAAATGATTCTATATTTTATGAGTTAGAGGATGATGTTCTTATATATAATATGGTAAACAATGAGGAAAATGAATGAGGTATGAATATCTGAAATAAGAGGATTACCAAGAATTTATGTATTTAAGAAAATAACCAACACCCACCTCTTTGAATGGAATGTAATGAGGGAAAAGGCAATGTTTATATCATGTCTCAATTTTAAACCTAATAATGTCAATATTTTTCAATTGAAGAAATATTTTTTTAGAAAGAGGAGGAGATGAAGAAGTTCAAAAGCCTCAATGCATTATTACTTCAAAATTAAATTCCTACCAGACAAACTACACAAGAAGATCATCAGTTTTCACATTGTTTATGGGTACCTAGAAAATAAGGTTTGTTACAACTACAAATATGGATAATGAATTCCCTACAATGGGTACACAATTAGGACATGATCAAACACATTCTCATAGGTATATCACCATCTATTATAAAAGAAAAATAATAGTAGAACAACCACCGGTGGGTTTTTCAATCATCCCACCAGTTAAATATAAAGCTGGTGAACCTGTACTAGTTCTAGCCTATCCATATACTCCCCATATGATTATGAATTCAATTGAGGAATTAAAAAATCGGCAGAATTTTATGGAAGAAAAAATGCACCAGTATAACTGGAAAAGAAATCTTACCCCAGATGGGTTTATCTGAACCCTCCCCTACCAAACATTAAAAACACTAAAATTCCAATTTTTAATTGTTAGGGATATCTAGAGAAACACATAACACATTTTTTTCTTGTTGTGAACAGATGATAGGGACCCCATAACAATAAGAAGAATTAATGCATTGATTCTTTGTGTCATCATTACATGGGAAATCCTATGTCTGTTATACAAGTTGGTAGTCTCAATCAATTTTTGGATGGGAAGACCCGGCTAGAAATTCATTCTCCAATTCCACATGATGATTCCAATGACAATAGTTTTTGATCATACAAATTGAAAACAAATTTAGAATAAAATGGTTTCAAAAATCATTTCTGAATGGAAATGATTAACATTTTCTATAAATTGACCACTCTCTAATGAATCAGTTCAGAAATGTTTTATGGAAAATCTATCAATAATTTAAACATAGTGCTAATCCCAGTGAAATACACATGATGGTTTTGTGACATTTCATAAATTTCCATATAAGTGGAAGATTCCATTGTAAAATCCATAGCTAAATCACATGTAATGCCATCAAATATTTGAGTGAGAACAAGGAATGAAAAGGCTTCAATAGTCAAATTCAAGATATATAATATACCTATTTCTACTACAAAACCTTCTTAATATTGAAGCTATACACCATCTGAGCATCTATAGAAATGAATTCCTCATCAATATGATCAAAAATCTTAATGGTGTGGACAGTTTAAGAAATTAAATAAAAAAGTTTATTTTTTTTAGAATTAATATCTTCCCATTTAATTAATTTCAACTTTGGCAATCTATTTAGTTCAGTTTACAAGGCCTAAAAATTCAAACAATTAAGTAGATCAAGATCTACCATATTATTTCCCCATTCATAAAATGTTGGGACATCCCATTCAAGAGTGTTATCGTTTTAAAGTCCTCATGCCAATAATTGTAGACACAAGACATGTGAAACAAAAAATATCATCAACTTAAGTATCATGAGTTACTGCTATAGATCCAAAGAAAGAATCCGGATGAAAGGAAGTCAAAAAAAAATACTCGAATGTATGATTTTTGGATGGTCAAGATAATGATAAACCAAACTCATTTCATTCTATAAACATAGTTGAAACAACCATTGTTCCTTATTCCACTTTTTCTACCACAAATCCATCTTCATCAAAATATTTTTCCTCCAATAGTTAATCCTTAATGTAGTGACATGTGAGGAAGAAGAATAATAATATGTTAGAGACACCCCTCCATCATTTGAAGAAGGTGAATCCCCCACTATAAATGATCTCAATGAAATAAATCTGGGTACAATTGGAGATCCAAACCATAGTCTAATTAGTGCGTCCATGACTTATGAAGGTAAAGTGATGTATACTTCATTTCTAAAGAAACATAGAGATGTATTTTCTTATATCTATACATAAATTATACGACATTATCTTAATATTATAAATCATATTTTTTTTTCAGAACAACATTGAGGCTTTATGAAGGAAGCACGAAGAATGCACCCAACTCACACATATAAAATTGATGAAGAAGTCGACATTCTTATCTAAGATAACATTTTCAGAGTGGTGAAATATCCAATATTTCTGTCCAATATTTTCCAGTGAAAAAAATAATGGGAAAATTAGTGTTTTCTTTGACATCATCGATTATAACCCACATTGTCCCACAAAATAATTTCTATTTCCAATCACATAACATTTAATTGATTAAATAGCTAGCTACATAGATATCATCTTAATGGATGGATACTCTAGGTATAACCAAATACGAATGGACCAAATGAGGAGGAGTCAATAGCCTTCATGTCCCATCAAGGAGTATTTTTCAATCTAGTAATGCCCATTTGGAATAAATGATTTTTGTGAGACATATCAACGTGGCATGAACCATATCTTCAAACCCTTCATGGAAAATTTCCTAAATGTTACTAATATGACATAATGGTTAAATATTGATAATGTTATGATCAACTAATTATTATAGAGACCATATTCATTAAACACATGCAACATAATTTTTGTGATGAATCCCGTGAAATGTGCTTTTAGGGTATCCTCGGTAAAATTTCTTGGTTTGGTTGTCTGCCCTTGTGGTATCAAAGATTATCCTCATAAGACCAAAAAAAAATTTGCATGCCACCTCCCAATATTTTGAAATATATTAGAGGACTTCAAAGACACATGGCCAATATTCAACGCTTTATTTCCAATTTACAGGGAAGTGTTTACCCTTTACCGGATTGATTATTAAGGGAGTTACTAATCAATGGATCGAAGAATGCCATGAGGAATTTTATACACTCAAGAAGTATATTTTGAGTCCACCTATATTAATTGTACCTATTTATTGAATACCTATTATTCTATATGTGAAAACATTAGAGAACAAATAGGTTGCTTCCTTGAACTAAAAAATGATGTTGGTAATGAAAATTTCATTTATTATCTCAGTTGAACCATGAATGACATAGAGACTCAGTACTCAAGTATCAAGAAGTGACTCCTGAAATTAATCTTTATTGTTTAAAAGATGAGAAACTACATGATACATCCTATATTCCACTTGGTATCTCATAATAACTAGCTCAATATTATCCTTAGTCATCTAATGCATTAGGGATGTTTTTCCATATAGTTAGTTATTTTGCAATAGATCGATATCTAGTTTTTGACATAAAATGAAATAAATGGCCAAGTATTGGCAGAATTCCCTTATGAACACTTATCTGCAAAAGATACATATTTGAATACAGAATATGTTTATTAAGAAATATTATATATTCATAATAATACCCAAACATGGGAAAACATTGATGGTGCTTCCAAATGTCCAAAAATGAAGTTAAAGGAAACCCATAAACTCATAAAATTTATTTTCAGAATTGGGATCATCTCCCAAGAAAAATTAGTGTTATCTTATTTTATCCAGTTATCAGAAGGTAGAACAAAAATTGAGGTATAATACCAAGCTCACATTATAGCCCAATAATTGGCACTCTAGGTATATTTCAACCTCTTAAAAGTGAAATGTGTTTCATAATAGGAAATTGATATGATCAATGGGGTTATGATATTAGAAAATAGGAGTCAATACCTTTTTATGACTATGCAATAAGGTTAATATATGAATTTACATTAGATCATTCATTTTGATTTGTCCTACAGTCACAAAATGCCCATGGTGATGCATTATCTAGTATATCTATATGCCTGGAAGATCTAAATTGGGATGATTCAATCATCAGTATTTCGCATTGTTGTGTGGTATCAACTATTTTTCAAACTAGAATGGACAAAATTAATAAAATGAACCTTATTTCCTATCCATATGTTCATGCAACATTATGGATGTCACCTTTCATAGAATACCTTATAAATGGAATACTTCCACCTGGTAGAGTGGGGAAAGAACAAATATGATGACAAGTTGTCAATTTCAAACCTTATGATAGCTATATCACAAGAGGATACTCTACAAATGAGGTTTTGATAGAGTTATTTTTGTGTGTATTGATGTAGAGGAAACTATATCTATCATTTAAGAAGTACATGTAAGAGCTTGTTGTGATCACTAATCTGGACATAGGATTTCTGATCAATTCAAAAGGCTTAGATATTTTTGGGATTTTATGAAGTATGACTGCTCATATTTCACAAATAAGTGTCACCCCTACAATGTCACTTCTAACTTAATTCATTATCAATTGTAGTTTCTATATATAGGTAAAAATTATTAGCCAATTTTCCCATGGGGATTGGATTCAGTAGCACCTTATTCTCCAGCTACGTTTGTGAAGTTCCAATATATTTTTACTACTACTAATTTCATGTAAACATGGTCTAAGAAAACAACACTTAATGTATTTGTGGAAAAAAGAGTTATTTTCATTGTTAAAGCTAATATCATTTCATGATTTGGTGTCCCTCCTCCCATATTTACAAACAAAGGCACCCATTTCTTTTCTTTTGAGGTAAATATGTTATATCAAAATCTCAATATCACATCAAACAATTCCTTTTGCAATCATTCAGTGTCTAATTGATAGATAGTGTCTTTTAACCTAACCCTATCAAATATACATAAAATAAAGATGGATAATGATAAAAGATATTGGCATGATAATATTTTTCATTCTTTATTGGATTATTTCACCACTAGACTTTCTATGTCTCGAGAAACTCCAAATATGTTATAGTGTAGAAAAAAGTAGTTTTTCCTATTGGAATTCAATTGCATTCACTCCGGGCTGCAATCTGTGATCAGTTATTTCAAAATAATCAATCTTTGAAGTGATTTGATGAGATATAATGATTAGATGAAAAAATATTTCATAATATTCATTATTTGGATGTCTATCAGAACAAAATAAAAGATGATTTTAACAAGAATGTTGACCATAACATGTTTCATATAGGAAAATTAGTATTAGTTATCAGGACTATAATGATACTAGGAAAGAAGCCTACAATGCTTGAGAAAATGATCAAAGGATCCTACTATATACATAAGGTGTACTCTAATAGAGATTATTCACTAATCTCAATGGATGGAGAACTTATTACAATTCAAACCAGCTCATTAAAAACTAAGAAGTACATTGTCTAATCACACATATAAGGTACTCATTTCAGGACTTGAAACATCACATAATTGGTACACATTGCATGACTTGAAACTTCACATCATAATTTCATCAATGAATGAGTTGAATCTATACAACATAATGTAATAACCACATGACTTAAAACAGTACAACATAATTTCCTCATTGCATGACATGAAACATCACAAAATAATGTCCTCACTGCATGACTTGAAGTAGAATACCATAATGTTCTCTGTGCATGACTTGAAACTGAAAATCATAATGTCCTGACTACATGAGTTGAAAAAACACAATATAATGTTCTCGCTACATTATTTAAATCTTAAAACATATTCTCCTAGTAGAAAGACATTAATTTATATAACCACAATATGTGTGCATGCATCACAACGTTAAAATGTGTACCATCATTGTCCTTATAACATGAAATTAAACATCATGACATCATTGGTTCTCGCTAATTGGAATTAAAAAGTATGGTTTAGATATTCTTCATTTGACGTTAAGAAATATCGTAAGATACTGAAAATTTGTTTTTGTTGTGGTTCATTAGAAACATGAGTGTTCTTTTTATGCAGGCATTACTAACATCATTTCTACTCCTTTGTCGAACATGAGTTCTATTTTTCTCTATTTTTGAATCAGATCAACATAGAGACCATATTTCAAGAACAATATGTTTCTTGATTCTCATTCCAATGGGTTGTGTAGATATTCCTATATCTCAATTATTAGGCCCAGCAACAACAATAACTTATTTTTTTCCTTTTTCCCTCATGATATGAATCAAATAATTAAATAGTACTCTTCCATGATATATGGGTTGATCTACAGACCATCTTGTATATCATGTTTAACCATTCTTTAGGAACTTGTTAAAATCCTTTTTCTCTCATGTACAACTCTATTGTTGTGGGGAATGATTTTATCATGAAGTACGTTTTCCTTGATTCCCATTTTACCGGGATATATAAAGATTCCTAGATCACCCATCTTGGTCCCAAACAAGATAAAAAACCTTTTCCATATCTGTATAAATCAATCCTACATAAGGATTTATTCATGAATTATGTGTTGATTAATTATCATCTTTATAAGATATGTAGTGACACATGGGGTTCAATTTTATGGTCCAACAAAAAAAATCCATTTCACTTCATAATCAATCAATATCCATGTTGTCTGAAATAAAACTACAATTAACCCACATTAATACATATGGCATGGTTCTTATCCAATTGTTATGCGTAGTGAATACTAGTATATAACAATTATTCCCAGTAATGGGATAAATTTTTATGTCTCTTAAGTATATAATCAAAAAAATTTAGGGTGTTTTTATTTTTGTCCCTCTCCATAGGGAGCCCACTAAGGAAAAAATAAATGTCACTCTTTTAATATGTGTTAAATATTTATAAGGAACTCCTAAATCATGGTCAATATTGATTAAAATATTTCTCATGTGCATTGATTTTTACCTCCTTTCATATTCCAGAAACATAATCATGAATAATTTCATATTGTCATAATATTTTTAACTTTTTCTGGTTGAATTAATTCTGATATCTGATAGCACTTTTTCCTGACTTTGATTTACATTCCCCTAAGTGGCCTTTCATAAATCGCTAAAATTACTTGTCTATTAATACAAAGATGAAACTGTTTTTATATGCAGAATATTCCCTAGTTATCCTTAAATACTAGTGCCCCTATAACTAGTTTTTTAAATAATGGTAATATTTTCCTTTGTAAAATCAAAATTTTTACCAATAAATCATTGATGACTACGTATACAAATTCTTATTTCAAAGCATTCATCCATGTGTATTTGAAACATTACGTTTACTTTATCTGATTTTCTCCAAAACCTTGGATTGTACATTTTCCCACTCCATGTGTTCAAATCATATATAAATAACCATGGAACATTTGATAGCTTATCATCTAATATTTCAATTTCATTTGGGTCCTAGTCAAATGACATAAAACTACAGACACCATATATCCTACATTTGGCTCAGATCATTGTAGAAATGAAATTTCACCATTTCATTGGAAATAATGTTAGGAAATACCTCTTCATCATTCGGGTACATTCTGCTTAAGCCAAACTCTTTTATGTGGAAAATATGAATCTCCATAGAAAAATTTCATTTTTTATCCATTAAATTTTTGAGACAAAAAATATTTTTTTTCATGGCCATGCTGCATGTTCCCCTAGTTGGCATGGAATAAGTCACCAATATAACAGGAATTTTAGTCAAAATATTCCACTTTTTTTCTATGTAGTAAATACCATGTTCTCCGAACATAATAAATAATGGTAACTTCATTCTTTGATAAGGAATCATCTAATTAAATTATCCATTTTCCCATTCTATTCTCCATATCTATAAATTCCTAATTCTAAATTTACAATCCTTCATTTCCTTACCTAAACATGGTAGTATATTTCCATAGAAATTATCATGAAATTGGAGACTTATAAAACTTTTTTGAATAAAAAATACTTTAAATTAAATTTCTCTAATGTCCATGAAGCATGAATTGAATCTTAATACCCGGATTTCCTTAATGTATGACAGTACACTGCAAATCACAATTTCATAAAGCCCATTTCTGAACAATTTTAACCACTCTTCAAACAACAAATTTATATATTTGGGGTTTCCCCATTCATAACATATGTCAGCATAGATGGAATTGTATTATTAGATCTTTTTCCCTAAAAAACCACCCATTATAGTCTTGAGTCACCCAAATAATAATTTCCATTCTATATCAATAATAAAATTTCATATATTCGAGATCTCTTTTGTCTGACTATGATGTAATTGTCCCCAATGGCCCTTCAAAAAATCCTCCTACCTAATGGGATTTTTAGTAAAAAGATTCCATTATTTGTCTATATAGTACATTCCCGAGTTGGTTGGGTATAATATAAACCCCATAATGGGTTTTGTCTAATAAAGGTAACTTTGTTCTTGGTAAAGACCTCCTATTTGTTTGTACATAATGTTTTGATTTCACTTCCATAAACATCATGCATGATGATTATCCTTGGAAATATCTATTGTATATTGGATAAATTCCATTATAATTATAATTTTTTTATCTAATTTGATGATTTATTGTAAAATACATTCAACATTTAATGATAGCCAAATTTGACATCCATGAATGACTATAGAATTTCCTTAAAATAAAAAGGCATTGTACTCACTAGATTGAAAACCATCAATGGTAAATCTAGACAAAATTCGGGGAATCAACATGCTCGATGAAGATTTTTTATGTATTATGAAATATGGGGAAATAAAAAGATACAAGATACATACTTTTTTGGATTTTTAGTGTAACCATTTTAAAAATCAAACTTTTCTCAGTTGGACCAATGACTTATTTCAAAAAGAGATTATTCCATCCCTATTAATGTAATTATGTTTTTCATGTATGAAAATATAATATAATGGAAGTAAACATTAACATTAACTATAAAAGGAAGTATGGATGAAGAAATAGATGATTAAATACAAAATTATTTACATCAAGGAGAAAGAAAACCTAGAGGAACGTCCAAAAACTAGAGTCTCTCTTTCATTAATCACAATAGGTTTTCTAAATTCCTTCTCATTTGATTAATGGACTCTTGATTCCATTTTTCTACCTGTTGAAGTATAGTTAGACAACCAGTATTATTACCTTCATCTTGAAGAAGTTATTCCATGTCATCAGTAATGGGTTTTCCACCATTATTTTGGAATTATTAAATAAAATCATGAAGTTAGTCAAGATCCCATGTAATAATATTCAACTCTTTTTGAAGGCTCAACTATTGAACAATGGTTTATTTAACATTTTATTTTAGTCCAATAGAATTTTTATTATAATTGGCTTGATAATGGGATAATTCTTCTTGGAATTCATCAATATTTGCTGAAAATCTGGATTTTATCTGATTTGGTTGATGATTCTACTCTTTCTCAATTTTTGGATAGTTTATATCATTGTAGTATAAACATCATGGTATTCAAAACCACCAAATACAAAAATATTAAACAAATATAAATTCTAGGTAATTTAGGAGGACATTTCCCCAATGTGAATTTTAGATATTATTTTCTATATGTTTTTCAATGCCTTGTTACATGCAAGTAGAAGATATATCTATAGCTCCAGATCTGATTCCAAATAACTTTTATATGGGGGAACATATTCTGGGATTAAGGCACATAATAATGTTACATGTACTACTATATTCTAGACAGTATTTGATTCAATTCCTAATGTTGTTTGAGCTGATGCAGAAGCATCACCTCCAGACCTGTTTGTTGATGTCGATAATCTAATATGTCGTATTAAAAATATGGTATGATTCAAAATAATAACAATCGTGATATCAATAAAAATATTGCTAACCATTTCCTAACAATTAGTCTGAATATTGAGAAGACTCCTTCCCCATATTCCCAAATTTAGCAATTTAGGATGACATCTTTTGGTAGGGAATGTTTTCATTAACCTTCTCATGATTCACAATATTAATCTCATGAATATTTTTGGTTCAAATGTTTACTCAAGCCAATGTATCGACAATAGTGGGCATGATTGTGATGTCGATGCATCCTTCTGGCATTTTCACAGTCGCAATTTCTGTAGATGGAACTGCATATTTCAACTGATCATGGTTAGAAAATTAATAATAACAATATTTATAGGATGAAAAATAAAAACTCACATCCACTTAGTTCTATAATGGATCTTCAAATCCATACAATGTGTTTACAATATTCAGGAGTTTTAATAATTCATCAGAATACAATGCAATATTTATCATTGCATCCAATGATGTGCCAAATACCATGTTAGTCTCAGACATGGAATCACTTGAAGAGGCTGTTTCCTAACCCTCCTTTAAAAACATTTGACCTCGAACACCTTCCCTAGTAAATGTTATGGGATTAGCATTAGTTGTCACATGATTTTATGTTGTGTGCGATGAAGAGAAAGTATCATAGTGTGGAAGTAAGTTATTATTACACATTTTTCTCATCACGAAAATCTAATTTACTAGAGGTATCCACTATCCTCATAAAAAATCAGGATCAGTTCTAGGAACTGATGGCGACTCCTCTGGTCTAAATTCCCTTTTATTCAAAGGATCCACTTGGTTTGAGAGATATTTTTCTTGTCTTGAAACACCCTTCATGGTTCCTCGAGTATCATCCATAATTTCCTTATGAGAACCAATATAAGAAGTTATTATAGTTCCATGACGTTTAAAAATGTTATTTTAGTAAATCTAAAATTTATGTTATGAGGATTTATTTCCAGAACTAAAAAATGTTAAATGATTGTTTTATTTCATTCATTCCCATGTTTCTTTTCTTTCAAGTGAGGAATTGAATCATAATCTCAATAATATTTATCAGATACAACAATACCCCTACCATATCATCATACATGGATTATTGGTCTGAAGATATCTCTCTGAACTTCAAGGATGATCCAATAGCTCCATGTTCAGTAACACCATGGTCATACTGTTGTGATAGAACAATAGTTTATATTCTATTATTCAAATGAATTTTAAAATGGTATTTCTCCTGAGTAATAATATTTTGACTAAATTCAAATATCAAAGGATAATATAATGTGAGAAAACGAAAACATACATCTTTAAGATCAAAATAATCATGATATTAATTTTCAAATGAATGTTCAGTCCCTTCAGTTATACAGTGATATATCATCTATATAACTCGTTTTTTGGTGGTAATAATTTTAATAGTTGCATATATGAGCATATGTAGTTCTAGGATATAAATTATTACTTCATCAGGGTTGTTTGTAAAAATAATTTTAGGAGATTCTTGTAGATCCCCTATTCCAAGAATACACAACACTTAAAATAAACTTATACATGTAGATTCTAAAAAAATCTCACATTTCCATGTTTGAAACACCTATAGTCTTACTTGTTATGAGGAAATTCAATATGGTTGTAAAGATGGTCCCATATTTTTAGTTTTTTTTATTCCCAATTCATGTCATTATAGATTTTGGATGAGAAAATGGGACATGATGCTCTTCTATACAATGGCGACAAGACTTCCTCGATACAACATCAATTAGATCTGATGGTGTAACTCTCCTGACATTTATAGGGTGATTTTACCATGTATGAGGCCACTTTTGTGAGCATGGATCCTCATTGTCCCCTCCCTCAGACACTAATGAATTTTCTATTGATGATGAGGAATTAACATCTAAATGAGAGGGTTCCTTTTTAGTACTGTAACACCTCAACCCTAGTTACCTATAGTCGGTGCATTATTACATAACATTGGCATGATCACAAAAGATCATGTCTCGAAGGGCCGATTAGTTTAGTAGCCTTGGAAACACTAGATACATTCATAAGTATGACATTAAATCATAAAGTGAAAAACTACAAAAACATAGTCTCCATAGTCCACACTCATGTTACCTTAGACTATCCCTATAGGTCAGTCATAAAATACTTCTTCACATACTGGGAAAAATAAAACATAGAAAGGGGTGTGCTCAAATGCTCAGTTTGTGTAACAATATAGCAGAAACATTCATAAATATGCATAAACATTTAAGGAAATATATAACTAAAACAAAATCCTTTTGAACTTGAACATTATCATAATATGGAAAAAATAAAATGAAATGACTCAATTTACTTATTCACATGAATATTCTACTAGTCGAATAATCAGATGCAATATCTATATCCACTTTCATAATGAAGGAATACATAATTCCAGACTATCATAACCAAATAGTCAAGGCCTTATGCCAAGACTAAAAATAATATTTTTTCAAGGCATTGTGCCAATACACTAGTTTGTCTCATGAGAACTACTGATGCTTCAAAGAGCTTTAGCGGGCTCCACCCGTCACTTACTAAGTCCAATGCATTATTCATATGAACAGGTTTAAACATAACATAAACATTCGTATTAAAACTATCATACGAAATGACAATACATTCTCGATAAACCATGAATGGTATAAAAATAACACATCCATAGTCACACATATCAGAAAACCTTCAATACAATATGGATGTTTTGTATCATAATAAATCAACATCTTATCAGCTTTAAATCCATCAGTGGTTGTTATCGTAGATGAAATCAAAACTATTTGAGAGAAATATATATTTTTTTAATCATTAAAATGTCACATAATTATATAAGAAAACATTTACTTTGAAATTATTATTTAATTATTCTAAGGTAAGCTTCGACGATTTTATAATGGCGGAAAATAGCCGCATCCGCCGTATAAGTTAAAAAAGGAATTCATACTTTAATTTTGTTGAAAATGGTTAAAAGGGACCTTGATTGGAAATGACAAAATGATTCCATTATAAACATCATATAAAAAGTCATACAATGTTATAATAGAATTTATCCCATATTCTCTAAAATAGAAATAATGTTTTGAAATAAATTTTTATGAATCATGGATTTGGATGATAAAGAGGTCCCAATAGATAATTACATAGAAGAAACCTCTGATAATGAAGAGATTGTAGATTTATCCCTTACCTTGTAATTTTCCATGGTAGAGGGTAGGTTAACCTCCTATATAATAAATCATTGTTATTAAATTATAAAAGAATCATATACATAAATATGATATCATATATTATCTTTTAATATTTCTTTGTTTATAATATTTTAGTATTATCTTCGTTCCAGGTGTTCACTTACTCATTTTCTTTTATATGTTTTGTTATGTAAGTCGTTTTTGTTATCCATAGGTTGTATTTTATTCATATCACGAATTATATCAAGTCCTAAACATTATTTGTAACCATCAAATGAAAATTAGTCTTTAATGGATACGATGGAGAATAAATCTCATCACGTTCATGGAGAATGTAGTCTATACGTACGCACGAGCAGAAATATCATTATTTTGATTAAAATAATATATCATTGGATGGTGTATCATATATACAGAATCATTATCATGTTATTTTTATTATATAGATGTATTACATATCATTATTATACCCATCCAAATAATAATGTATTGAATAACAATTACACCACGACGTGGAGACAGTAAGCCATGCATACACACGTATGGTGACATGTCATTCAAGGGATGGATAGAATAATGAATTTGGTAATACCATATTTATAATATCATCACAGTATATAGAATATACTGGAGTTATTTTTTTATAATAGAAACAACCAAGAAAAATAAAGTGGAAGAAGAAAAGAACCTGAAAGAGGTGGTGAGAATTTTGCCTCTTCTTTATGTTCTTCCTTTTGATTTGACCAAAAGGTCTCCTTAAAATGGATTTATGACTACAGGATGTACTCTATGATTATGTGAGGGACGTTTAGAGGATATGTTTGCAGGTTTTGGACAATCCAAAAGTCTTTGAAGGTATGAATTTGAGAGAAGGGTGAGTTCCCTTTTTTAAGAAGGGTGAGGGGCACCTTAGAAAATGTTTGAAATATTATTTTATAATAAAAAAATTTCTGTTTCTAAAGGTTATAAAATGTATTATTTAAATTCTATGGTGTGTATGGGTAGATAACCACTAAAACTATAGGTTTTTGATAGTTTTCTGTCACTATATTATCCTCAACTTTTAGATTTTACTCTTAGGTAAATAGATAGACATTTACCATGTCTCTTTGTATTTTTATATTATATGGTCAATAAACATACAATATACATCCTATAGAACACAAAGTGGTTAATTAATGATACAACTATAATTATATTTTTTTCTGATCCTTATATTTTTAGGAATATTATATCAATTAACAATACAATATTTTCATTAAAAACTCATTTATGTCAATTTTGACACTATTTAATAAATTATTTTACATAAAGTCATAAAAACATTATTAATTATAAATAAAATCATTTAATAAATCCTAACATGTTATATTATCCTATAAAATTAGTGTATGGCATCAAAACATTCAAAATTTATTTATTGTAACATTTATAATACCCTTTGTTTGATACTTTCATTAATATGGTAATTAGGGCATCATAATTGTGTCATATATAAATTTAATTATTCAATGTCTAAAAATTATAAATAAAATACCATTATGTAGGAAGTCGTTTTATCTTTCTATTAAATATTTATAGTCTAAGAGATAACTTGTATAACACAATTTAAAAATTGTTTTTTCTAAAGGATATATGCTTATGTCACATTTGTATTTACTTTTCCTTAATAAATTTATTGTGCCATTATAACATAAAAGTGGTTCAATCGGGTCCCAAAATCGACCAAAATATTCCAATGGTCGGACATGTATCATAAAATAGGTTTAGGATAAATTTTATGTAAATTTAACATTATTATAATATAATTTTGTGCCATTATTTACCGAATTTACCCTTTTACATAGGTAAATAAAATATTTACCGAGTAATTATTCAAATGTCTAAAGATAAAAGTTACCTATTTAAAAAATTTTGACCACATGATTATAAATATCCAATACTTTTAAAAAAATTCAATTCATAGAAGTGGGAGAAATTAATTTAAAATTAATTCCAGTTGTTAAAACAAAATGCTTGTTTTTACGAAATAATAACTATCAAAAGATTGACACTTGCTTATGTCCAGTTTATATTTGAAATTATGTCCATTGACCAAAATTGGAATAAATTCTAATAATATATTATAATTATACATTAAAACCACTCAACAATATAATTTATCACTAAAAATTATTTGGATTTAAAATGTTTTTTTAATTAAAGGTTAGTATTTTTCAATATTCATAAAAAATTTGTAGTTCTAAGAAAAATACCAAAAATTCACCCTATGATAATTTCGATATTCCAAATCTAAAAATGATGTTTATTTTAAAAGATAAAATTTATAAAAATTTTAAAAGTGGGTATTACTATTCATAACGGCTACATTGATTGGTTGTGGTGTGTGTTAGAACCACAAAGTTGCGTTCAACACAAGCTACCGTATTATTTAAAGAAAAGCATACTATGGAAGCTTCTGGTGTTACATTCTCCCCTCCAAATAATTTAGTTCTCAAATTTCCTATAATATTACTACATAAAAAGACCCGGGTGGTTCTTCATCATATGTTTCTCAGGTTCCCATGTTGCCTCTTCTATCTTATGGTTTCTCCATATAACTTTTACCAGACTAGTCGTCCGGTTTCTCTGCACTTTCTCTATTTTATCAAGAACCTTGATAGGATCTTTGCAATAAGACAGATCAGGTTTCAGTTATAATTCTTCGTAGTTGAGTATAGGCATTGGTTTAGGCATTTATTATCTCAATAGTGATATGTGGAATACATCATGGACTTTGGAGAGACTTGGCGGCATTGCCAAACGGTAAGCTACAACCCCATTTTGTTCTAGAATTTTGAATGGTTTGATGTACCTAGGACTCAATTTACCCTTATTACTGAAATATATAACACCCTTCAAGGGAGATACCTTCAAGAAAACATGATCCCCTCCCTGAAATTTCAAATATTTCTTTCGGTTATCATCATAGCTCTTCTACCAACTTTAAGCTGCTTCGATGTGGTTTTGGATTACCATCACCTTTTCTATTGTTTCCACCACTAGTTTTTGGCATACATGTTTTCATTCACCAAAATCATCATAATAGGTTGGTTTCAGACATCTCTTTCCACATAATTCTTCATATGGTTCCATATGAATAATTGAATGGAAGATATTGTATAGGAAAATTTTACCAGAGGTAAATATTGATCCCACATACCTTGAATGTCATGTGAGCATGATCTCAACATGTCTTCTATGGTTTGAATAGTCTGTTCTGAGTGTCTATCAGTTTGGGGGTGGTTGGCAGTGCTCAAACGAAGTTCAGTATCTAAGGCCTTCTGAATATTCTTCCAGAATCTTGATGTAAAATCTAGATCACGATCAGAAAAAAATGATAGGGGTACTCCCTGAACTCTCACAACATCATTAATATATATCCTTTCTAGACGTTCAGATGGTAGAACTTCTATTATAGCATGCAAATGTGCTGACTTGGTAAGATGATCAACAATGACCCATATTTCATCATTCCTTTTGGAGTATTTGGTAGTCCCATGACAATGTTCATTGTGATATTATCCCATTTCCACTCAGGTATGGGAAGGGGTTGCAAGAATCCTCCATGTTGTTTCCTTCTAGATTTCACTTGTTGAAAAACTATGAATCATGACACAAAATCAGAAATCTCCATCTCCATGTTGTCCCACCAAAAATGTTCGTTCAAATCTCTATACATTTTGTTGCACCCAGGGTGTATAGAAAAATTGGATCTATTAGCATCGTCCAAAAATTACATTTTTATATCAGGTATATCGGGAACACAAAGTCTCTTAAAAAATTTCAAAATTATAACTTAATACAAAAATTCACTCAATCGCCCATCATTCACAGCATTAATCTTCTTGTGAAATTATTTATCATCATTCTGAGAAATCTTTATCCTTTCTAGTAATGATGGTTTGGAAACTATTTGAAAAATTATAGATGATTCACCTTCCATGGTTACTCCCATATAAACATTACTAGATACATGAAAATTGGATCCCTTTAAACTCTCATTTTGTTCCAAACACCATGATCCTTTCTGCTCAAAGCATTCACCACCTTATTTTCCTTCCCAGGGTGGTAGTGTATAGTGCATTCATAATCCTTGATTACTAAATCCATCGCCTTTGCCTCCAATTGAGTTCTTTTTGTGATAAAATATACTTAAGACTATTGTGGTCGGTATATATATCACATTTTTAACCATATTGATAATGTATCCATATCATCAATGAAAATATCACAGCTACTAACTCAAGATCATGAGTAGGACAGTTTTGCTCAATAATTTTGAGTTGTCGTGATGCATAGGCAATAAGTCTATCATTCTGCATAAGGATACAACGAATTCCTTTCTTTGAAGCATCACTATAAATAACATACCCATCATTCCATGATGATAGAGTCAAGATAAGAGCATTGAATAATCTTCTCTTTAAATCATCAAAACACATTTCTCACTCTTTTGTCGAAACAATGATAACACATTTTTCATGTGAGCTTTGTTACTGGTTTATCCAACCGTGAAAAATTTTGGAAGAAAGATTGATAATAACTTGATAAACCAATAAAACTACATACCTTGGTTATACTCATTGGTGGTGGCCATTCTTCGATTGCTCTTTTCATAGAAGGATCAATAGATATTCCATCCTTAGGACTATATGGCCAATAAAAGAAATATCTTGAAGACATAATTCAAACTTTATAAACTTCAAATATAATTCATGTCTTCTATGAGTCTTTAGAATAATGAACACATTATTTAAATGTTCCATGTATCTTTTTGAGTATACCAAGATATCATCAATAAATAACACTTCAAATTCATCATGATATTCCTTGAAAACTATGTTCATTAGATCCATGAAAATAGAGGGTGCATTAGTCAACCCAAAAGGCATTACTGTAAACCCGTAATTCCGGTACCTGGTTCGAAATAATGTCATTGGAATCTATTCCTTCTTCACAAACAACTGATGATATCGTGATTTAAGATCAATCATTGATAAGTATTTTTCACTATGAATTTGGTCAAACAAATAATCAATGTGAGGTAGGTGATACTTGTAAATTATTGTTATAGCATTGATCACCCTATAGTCAACACACAACCTCATAGATTAATCATTATTTTTAACAAAAAGAACAGGGGATCCCCATGTACAAAAACATGGGAGAATAAATTCCTTATTACTCAATAAATCTAGTTTTTTCATTAGTTCAACTAATTCCACAGTGGCCATTCTAGGGGTCTTTGATATGGGCCTTGAACCATGAATTAAATCAACAAAAAACTCAATTTCTCATTTTCGATGATGTCTAGGAAAATCTTATGGAAACACATCATCATATAATATCACAATAGGTAGATCCTCTATTTGAACATTACATTCCTCACCCATAGTCATTCAATTCTCTTCCTCCAAAATAATTTAATTTAGTTGAGCTGCTGGGGGTGGATACAAATAAGAATTTGGTGGTGATGATTCTTCTCTAAAGATAAGGTGGTCTTTATCATCGTCATCATAAATAGTAACATTTTTCTTCTTAAAATAAATTTTTTCATCATGCTTCAAAAGATAATCCATACCGAGGATTATATTAATTTATATAATGGGTATGATGATGAGATCAACCGATAAAGAACATTTGTATTCTCTAATGGGAACGGATTCACAAAACCTTATTGTCATGATACTTCCCTTAAGAGTTTTAACTGACATCTCTTTTTTTAAATAAAATTGGAAATAACTTATTTTTTTAGAAAACTATGAAGATATGAAACAAAGAGATGATCCAGAAATAAATAATTCTTTGTCTAATATGGAAGAAACCATTAAATTACCTAACACGACTTCTTTCGGAGATTCTACCACAGTAGTAGTGATAGAATAAGGTTGGCCTTGATCCCTTGGCCTTTTTTGAGGTATGTTTCCCTGACGTTTAGGACATTCCTTGGAATAATTTCCCATCTCCCACCTATTGTAGCATTGAACATTAGTAGTTTCTTTTTTCCCTTTACAATCACGATCTTGGTGGTTTTCTTCACCAAACATGTAATAGACTCTCATTCCCTTCAAGCTAGTACTAGGGTGTTTCTTCCCACATTTACTGCAGGATGGATATTCAACATTTTCCTTCTTCCCCTTATTTCCATTTCTAGAGTGATCAGTTGGTCTCTTCTTCTCTTGCTATTCTTTAAAAATGTATGACATAGAGAATTCATGTTTTGTCTTGATAGCGCATGAGAGAATATCTTCGTACGATGAGAAGGATTTTGAGACAAATTCTCGATGGAGAAATGGTTTTAACCCATATAATAAATGATTGATCTTACTTATTTTCTTACATATATAATCTACATCATGCCTTGCTAACCTTGTAATGTTAGCTTCATACTTTGCAACATTCTCATACATTTTTTGCCTCAAACTCAAGAATTTACTTTCCATATCTGCTCGATGGTCACAAGGAAAGTATTTTTATAATAAAATATCTTCAAACACCCTCTATTACATATTTGATACTTAATCATCTTCCTTTGTGTTTTGAATCAATGACCACCATTGATCAGCATCTCCAATGAGGTGGTAAACTGCCATGATAAATTTTTCCCTTTCACTACACCCTAAGGCTCGGAATATATTCTCCAAGGAATTTATTCATTGATCAACTACTAATGAATTTTTACTCACATTTAATGTTGGTTGTTGTTTCCTCATTAATCGATCTAACATTGATCCTCCATGATGCAGATCAGGGTGCTCCATATGGGTAAGGTTATAATTCATAACCTGAGTGAGTTGTCCCCTATGGTGATAAACTGATCAGCACCAGTTGTATCACCATGTCCACTATAGTTATCTTGAGCTGGAGGGAAATCCTTTTATGGAGTGTGTACATTGATAGGGTTTCCATTACTTTCACTAGGAAACATTTCTAAACAATGGAATAAACTAGATTAGTTTATGAATCAAAATACATAATTTTTTACTGTAAAACACTCGACATAAATTGAAATATTTTTTTATATAATCAATAATGATAAAAAATTTATGTGAAGAAGTATATACTCATAAATCCTTCGTAATGGTTTGTAAAGAAAATGATAATTATCCTAAGAATATCCTTTGGGAGTTTCATGACCAAGAGTGCAATAGAGCCCATTATCGTGCACCCGTTCCAATTTGAGTCTAGCTCAAAGTGGTGTTTTTAGGTTTTACCCATAGGTACATCTTTTCCAGATCCACATCTACCTGCTCGTGTCCAGACAGGGATTTATTTCTCGGAAAACTCACAAAATCTATACAATATCAAATCTCTAGGAAGTTATTATATACTAATCCTCAAATTACACCTTAGGTCTATGTGCTCTAATCAGAGTTTATCTAAATCTTTCTTCCAAGGTCTGTAAAAAACATCGTATGATACCAGCTGTAATGCCCCGTCCCCAGTTACCCAGATTCGGTGCATTATTACATAACATTAGCATGAAATTAATATGTCGTGTCTCGAAATACGTATTAGTTTAGTACACATGGAAACACGAGATACGTTTTTATGTCTTACATTACATCATAATGTAAAAAACTACACCAACATAGCGTCCATATTCCACACTCATATCCCCTTATACTATCCCTACGGGTCAGTCATAAAATACATCTTCACATCCTAAAAAAAATAAAACATAGAAATGGGTGAGGTCAGATGCCAAGTAAGGATAACAATATAGCGGAAACTTTCATAAATATGCATAAACATTTAAGGAAATGTATAACTAAAACAAATGACTTTTAAACATGAACATCAGCATAATATAGAAAAACTAAAAGGAAATAATTTCATATACTTATTCACATGGATATTACAGTAGTTGAATAATCACATACAATATCAATAACTGCATTCATAATTATTAACTTCATAATGCCTGACTATCATAACCATATAGTCAAGGCCTTGTGCCAAGACTACAAATATGATTTTGTCAAGGCCTTGTGCCAAGAAAATAGTTTGTCTCATGTAACCTTTCGATGCATCGAGGATCTATATCAGGCTTCATCTGTCACATAATAAGTCCAACACAATCCTCATATGAACAGGTTTAAACATAACATAAACATTCGTAGTAAAACTAGAATAAAAATTTCAATACATTCTCTATAAACTATGAATGGTATAAAAATGAAACATCCACAGTCAAATATATCAAAAAACCTTCGATACAACATGGATTTTTTTTATCATAATAAATCAACTTCAAATAAGCTTCAAATCCACAAAGGATGTTGACATAGATGAAATCAAAACTATTTTAGAGAAATATCACTTTTCTTAAATCATTTAAAAGTCACATAATTATAAAAGAAAACATTTAATTTGAAAATATTCTTATAATATTTTATGGTAAGCGTCGATGATTTTATAATTTAGAAAATAGTTGCACCCACCGTATAAGTTAAAAATGAAATTATTACTTTAATTTCCTCGAAAAGGGTTAAAAATTTAATTGTATAGAAAACGACGGAATGATTCCTTTATAAAATTCTTATAAAAATTCAAACAAGGGTATAATTGACTTTACCCTATATTCTATAAAATAGTAAGAATGTTCTAAATTACATTTTTAAGAAACACAGATGTGGATGATAAAGAGGTCCCGCTAGATAATTACGTACAAACAACCTCGCATAATTAAGAGATTGTAGAATTAACCCATACATTGTACTTTTCCTTGGATGAGGGTAGGTTAAAATCATGTATAATAGTTGAATAATTGTTATTAAATTATAAAAGAATCATATACATAAATATCATATCATATATGTTTTTTTAATATTTCTTTGTTAATAATATTTTATTATTATCGAAGTTTTTGGTGTTCACATACTCGTTTTCATTTATATGTTTTGTTACATAAGTAATGTTTTTTATTCATAGGATTTATTTCATTTATATCTAGAATGATATCAAGTCCTCAAACATTATTTTTAATCATCAAATGAAAATTATTCTTGAATGGATACGATGGGAAATGAATCTCATCACCTTCATGGAGACGATAGTCCAGATGTACACAATAGTGACAATGTCATTATTTGGATTAAAATAATATATAATTGAAAGGTGTATCATATATAAAGAATCATTATAATGTAATATTTATTATTTACAAAAATTACACATCATTATTATACCCATCCAAATAATAATGTATTGAATAACAATTACACCACACCGTGGAGATGATAAGTCATACGTACATACGTATGGTGACATGTCATTCAAAGGATGGATAGAATAATGAATTTGGTTGTACCATGTTTATAATAACATCAATATATATATAACATATTGGAGTTATTATTTTATAATGGAAAAAACAAAGAAAAAGGAAGTGGAATCGGAATGGAACTTACATGATGTGTGGAGATTTTTACCTCTTCTCCAAGTTCTTCCTTATGATTTGATCAAAAGGGATCCTTAAGTTGGCTTTATGAATAATTTAAGGCCTCTATATTAAGTGAGGTATGTTTAGAGAATAATTGTAATAGGTTTGGCAGAACCAAAATGCTTTTTATTGATGAATTTGAAAAATGTGGGAGCACCCTTTTATAAGAGGGGTGAAGGGTACCATAGGAAAAGTTAGAAATATTCTTTTATAGTAAAATCATTTTCATTTTATAATGGCTATAAAATAGATTATTTATAGTCTAAGGTGGTGATGGGTAGAAAAACACTCAACCAATAGGTTTAATATAGGTTTGGTTCACTATATTAACCTTAACATTTTTATTTAACTCTGTTAAATAGTGTGACATTTATCATGTTTCTTTGTATTTTTATATTATATGGTTAAAAAACATACCATATACTTCCAAGAGAACCACAAGTGGTTAATTAATGTTACAACTATTATTATATAAGTCCGTTGGATGACCCTTAGGTTTTTATTAATATTATTTCAATTAATAATATAATATTTGTTTTAGAAACTCTTTTACGTCAATTTGACACTATTTAATAATTGGTTTTTTGTCAAAGTACTAACAACTTTATTAATTATAAATAAATTCATTCAATCAATCCTAACATATCATATTATTCTCTAAAATTCATGTATGTAATGAAAACATTCAAATTGTATTTCTTGTAACATTTATAATACCATTTATTTGATTCGTTCATTAATACAGTAATTACTGCATCATCATTGTGTCATAAATAAATGTAATCATTCAATGTGTAAATATTATAAATAAAATACCATTATGTATTAAATCGGTTTATCATTATAATTAATATTTATAGTCTAATATATAACATGTATAACTCTACTTATAATTTTTTTTTCTAAAAGATATATGCTTTTGTTATTTTTGTATTTACTTTAACTTGATTAATATAAAGTGTCATTATCACTTACAAGTGGCTCAATGGGGTCCCAATATCAACCCAATGATGCCCTTGGTCGAACATGTATATTTTAATAGGTTTATGACCCATTTTAGGGTAACTTAATATTATTATAAAAAAAATTACCCATATTTACCCGATATACCCTTTAACCACGGTAAATGAAACATTTACTGAATTAATTATTCAAAATTTATAAAAATAAAAGTTTCATATTTACAAAATTTGGACCTGCTAATTATGAATATGTAATACATTTTTATAAATTCAAAACACATAAGTGGAAGAAATTAATTTAAAATTAATTCTTGTTGTCAAAACAAAAAACATGTTTTTATGAAATAATAACTTTCAAAAGATTAACAATTGCTTATTTCTAGTTAAATTGTGAAATTATGTCCAATTACCCACATTGTATTTAATGGTAAAAATAAATTCTAATTATACTTTAAAACCAATAAATAGTAAATTTTATCATTATATATTATTTGGATTAAATTATTTGTTTTTAATTAATGTTTAGCATTTTTCACTATTCATCAAAAATTGGATGTTCTCATAAAAATACAAAAAAAGCACCATAAATTAATTCTGATATTCCAAATCCAAAAATTATTTCCATTTTGAAAGATAAAATTTATACAATTTCAAAATTTGTGTATTACTATTCATAACAGCTACTTTGATTGGATGTGATGTGTGTTAGAATCTCGATGTTGCATACAACACACACTACTGTATTATTCAAAGAAAAGAATACTGTGGAATCTTGGGGTGTTACAAGTACCGCTCTTTATCCCAACCATAATGACATAATGTTTTATCACCCATTCTATGTATGCAACATCCCAGGTATCAGCATACCATATAGTCAATCATCTAATTGAATCAAAGGCATGTATGTTGAATTTTTCTCTGATTTCCTATACAGTTGTCAACAACCATATTTATCATACCACCATCTAATGTTGTGAAAATCTAACATACATTATGCATGATATGATACTTTTTTGTAAATATTTGAATTTATGTGACAATATTTAAGGATTATAGGCCTTGAATATGATTTCCCCATCGACTATAGTTGACAATTCACCATAACTAAAATATACCATAAACACCCTTAGATAAAATATGGTCATCCTGTCTTCAACAAATCACCTCATAAAGAGATTCCCAAAATGAAAAATATGAAATCCCTTGTACATATTGAACATGCCCTTATTTTCAAAAACATTCAAACATAGAGGTTAAATACAATAAAAATATTGAAAAGATCATCAGAACGAACATCTAAGGACCCTATCCCCACTCGATAGAGCTTAATATCTAAAATGATTAGTTATCCTCCCACATAAAACATAGAGTGGTCTTCTTATTATAAAATGAGTATTAACTCTATATATATTCAACAAGTTTCTCTATATCTTCTCTTTAATAGGGGTAGCCAACCCTACGATCCTCTTCCCTTTCAGGTTGGCTGCTATACAAAATTTCTATGTCCTTTCATTTCTCTTGGAATCATAAATAGTAAATAGATATACACTGATACACATGTCTAGGAAAACCCAAATATGTATCTTTACATGTATTTTATAGTTTACTTCTTACAACCACATTTCAATTTCTATCATCTCTAATGTAGTCGAAAAAGTGTCGACTGTACCTTCATTTTCATTCTTAGGATACTTGTTGGATGAGTGAAAGTGGGAC
This sequence comes from Viscum album, assembly GCA_963277665.1. Lineage (NCBI taxonomy): Eukaryota > Viridiplantae > Streptophyta > Magnoliopsida > Santalales > Viscaceae > Viscum > Viscum album. The sequence continues at coordinate 839,011,836 of OY728138.1, forward strand.
CTTTCTCCTTCTTCTTAATCATGAATATTTCCCTCAACTCCTTTGGATGAATATATTTTAACGTGTGTAAATGTTTTGTTGTTTTATTCATTAGTTTATAAAATATCATCATTAACTCATAAACTATTGATGGGGTCTTTTCTGAGTTAACACATGACACCAATGGTGGAATAAATTCAATATAAATATATCCAAGTATTGGAGTTCCAGTGATCTTTTAGATATCCCAAAACCATATGCCTACTTCTCCATTTGTCAAATGGAAGGAATTAGTCTATGGACACCATCAGATCGGTGACACTGTCTTGAAATCTCCATTCCAATATACATTGTTTTTTCCAACCCATATATTAAAATAAATTCCAACCACTTTAATTTAAATAATAAACTGCACACAACGCAGGAAACCCCAATACAATCACATCCATTCAAGATTAAAACCCCCTCCTGGGTAAAATCAACACTTTTATTCCATTAATTTGATTAATTGATTTGAGAATCTAGAAAAATGGAAGAATAGTAGTGAGATTGTAACTCAGGTGTATGTTCATTACAATAGGGAGCACAAGACTTGGGATGTATGAAATGGGCCTTAGTTGGCATCCCAAAATTGACATTTGTTCCTGCAAGAGAAATATTGGCAGATTAGAATTTAGTTTTCTATTGAAACCAAAAATGTGGAAAAAATTACATTTCATCGAATATGTTGGTATTACACATATTACCTTAACCATAAAGAGGGAAATATATACTCCTTGGAAAACTGAGGTGATACTTCTATAGGTTCTTTTCCAATTATAGGATACTAGTGTCACCAATGTCAAAGTAATCATTCTCGAAAATACTCATCGTGACATCAGTCCTCATGGTAGCCAATTCATTATCAGTTTTGATATTATTGGAATCCATTGAACTTAAAAAAGATATCAAAATTCATATTAAAGTGATCTCATTTCAGATTTACTGACAAGGGAATTATAAAATTTTATAAAATTAATTAAGGCCTACAAGTATGGATTCAGCGTGAAAATATAAATCTGGCACACAAGTATGGAACCCCATTTTTGGTGTACAAATCAAAAACATACAGAAGAAGCATGAATAATAGGATAATATGAAATAAAAAACTTGTGTACCGAGAGTAGGATTTTTAGAATCCTTTGTAATTTTCATTAATGTGAATCCATTATATATAAGAAATAAAGACTACCATGCACACCATGATCGTGCTTGCCTGTACCTTTGGTGCTATTAGTATTCACGCCACATCAAAATCTATGAAATTTTTTGTAAATTTACCTCAGAATAAGACCATGTATTCATTTTGGATCCAATTTTTAGGGTGCACTTTTTTTTCAATCATCATTTAGTCACATTGTTGAAATAGTGTAAAAAACAGAAATTCCTTAGAATAAAGAAGATAAAATACATAGAGAATTTGATGATTGTTAAATTTTCATGTTTGAAATCTCCCTGGTGTATCCAAGTCCCTGACGATGCGTATCCACTTCCACACCACAATTTTAGTGTGCAACCCACTTGCGCGACCATACTTCATTATCCTGGGGTATTACTATTTTTTATAAATATACCTCGGGGGTCGTTATTTGTATGGAAAAATATCCATGAATCCAAATTACTAATCTGGTCTCCATCATGCTTCGTTGTAGTCTTCTGAAACCCTCAAAGTAGTTCAATTACACCTATAGTGGTGGATTTAAAGGAGTATCATAGGACGTAAGTCCCTTTAATGCTAGAAACACATAACACTCGAACGGCTAAATTACTCATCCTCCCAAAATAAGAATCACCTGCGCACCACCTATTCCACTCTAAGTAACATGAGCATCATACTTCTAAGAATTCCTTTTAATACTCTTGAAATCATGACTAATGAATGAAACATGGTTTAAAATATAGGTATATCATCAATTAAGTAAACATCGGGTCACCCATGCCACCCAACACACCCATACCTATTTGAAAAATACCTACATGGGAACCACTTATAATCTAACCATATACAATTATCCTATAAATCATTTTATCAATCCTTCTTCAAAGACATTAATAGAATTGTTTCTTCTTCAATAAGATCCCTTTTATAAAATGGATTATGTTGAATCGTTCTCCAAAAACTCTTGAATTATGACAAGATTGGGAAAGGCACATCACTGTGTCTCCCATTTGGTTTTTTATATCAGTGTATATAGGTTTCAAACATTATTTTTATAGTGGGTTAATGACTCATGGAGTGTTTGTGGGTTTCTATTTTTTTATTCACATGGACCGATCACCCAATAAAAGTGTTGGAGAGTTCCCAAATTGGAGAATTATGGTGAGGTTCATTCTCGTCCATTATGATATCTTATTACTAGATTCATAGGTCCCTAGTAGGAAGGGAATGAATCAAACATAATTTTCCTTTTGAATAATTGAAATGTCTCCATCTCATTTTTGGGAAAATTTTAAGGCATCCCTCCTAGGGTATTCCCTATGCTTTCAGGTCCGGATCCAATGATCAACACCTTTTGAGTCTACAATGAATGGTTTATTTCATTGAACCATCATCCTCCCTCACAACTGTAGGCTCGTACTCTTCCACCTATGGAGGTGGAAAGGTGTATATGCCTTTGTTAAATCATTCACATCCTCTTGTTTCTTACACCGAGCATGAATCATGTGGGCTTAGAAATTTGTGCTAATACCAACATTTTCTTTAACGACACATTGAATGAATGACATGAACTCCAATTCAAATCAAAACTAGGATATGTAGGATTCCTTCATATGGCCCGAGATCCATCTCATATTATCTATAAATGGGAATATTCTATAAGAGTAAGCTCAAAATTAGACCCCCAAATCACCAGGGAATACAATTTACAAGTAATCACCAACCACTTTCTCTAAAAGAATAATACACCCATGTGAGACACGTTTAATGAAGTGGGAATTGATTCACATCCAAATAAGATATGTAGGAATCCTTCCTGCCGTTCAAACCCAACAATCTAAATCATCATTGTCTTTTCTGGGCCACATTCCCTACAGGGTCTAATTAAACATGTAAATTCATACCTTTTCTATGTTCATTGAGATTCATTTGCATATGTCCCTCAACAATCATTGAATTAGAACCTTACACATCAATTTCCTTACCAAGAGGCATGGAATGGTATAGCTAGTTTCTTATCACATGACCTTAAAATAAATGATGTTACCCATTATGTGGAACTGAACATTGAGGGTTCAGATTCCTATCAAAAGGATACACATGTTTACCATTTATATATATGATCACAATATCAAAACAAGTATTCCTCTCCATAGACAAAAATAAATTCACGAGTGCCCTCCGTAGTGGCTTAGAAACTAGTATCATCTCATCAATGACATAAATATTATCTAGATAGAATATGGGAGGATACCATTGATTGATACCCTCAAGAACATAAGTAAATATCCATTAATGAATATCCTAAAATCATATGGATGATTTTAAATTTAAAGTATGTTATTAATTGATTTATAATTACTTGGGAAACATATGTTATACTAATTGAATTAATATAGGTTAATAAAAATATATCAATTATATAAGAGATTCCCAGAGTAGGAAATAATTCCCCCCAAAATGGTGTGATGAGTCTGACCTCCCATATTCTCAACCAATGTATGTTATTATGTATTGATGTTCTAAAATAAAAAAATACCTACCTTTTGGAATTAGATCCCTTTGGATAATGATCTTTTCGATGTTTCTTGTTCCATAAATAAATATAATGGAAACATCCTAAATGTAGTGATTCCTAACCAGAACTGACGTCCCATGATGAGATGAAACACTTACCATTGTTTTTTCCCATGGTTTCAAACTAAGAGTAGTTGTTTTAATTATTTTACAAGGTAATGAACTGATAATATATAAATAATACCCATGGTGAGTTGGAAGTGAGTCATGTTTACAAATAATTGATTTTAAAACTAAACCCAATATTGGTTTTAAAGGATTCATAATGGGATTATAAAATTAAGTAATAACATAATATTTTTATTATTCTAAATGGTAAATATATATTAGGCCTTGTATACCTTTTATGAAATATATTATATCACTTTTGGATAACTATTTTTCCATAATATAGACCATATATTTATAGTGTATTTAATTTTTACCCAATCCTTAAACTATCTCACGAATTTAGGAAAAAAAAAAGTTTTTTAATTATGACATGATGATTAAAAAAATTATATTTATTTAAAAAAAATTATAAATATTATAAATTACTTTTTTAACATAAAATTATAATTTACTGAAAAATACTGGTTTTCTATAAAATATTGGATTTTCGGCCATTGTAAAATTACCTTTCCCCATTGTAAAAATATATTATAAATGAAATTTAATATAAAATATTTAATAATAATATTTTATCAAAATATAATTTATTTAAAATTTTAATTAATACCATAAAAGGAATTTTTTATTTTTATTTTTATATAGCCCTAAAATAAAATTAATGATTTTTTGTATTGAAATATAAATTTTATCAACCACAATACTTAATCATTTAAAAATTAAAATCCACAAGGAATAAATCTAATAATGATATTATTGAAAAGATATTAAAAATATTTGAATTGTTAGGTTCGATACACAAAACCCATTATTACAGTAGAGAATTCTATAACGGTAAGGAGAACAATTGTGAAATTTTCTTAGGATGGTATGGAAAAACTTCTCTGGTCATGATCATTATGAGCCTGAACATATCTTCTTAAATTATTTTTCTCATTAATTATTTGTTATTTCATGGACTTTTCATGGTCAAGGTGAAATATCAAATTAGTTATCTCTATCTATATCTCCAATAAATGGGATTCATAAGGTTTGATCATACTGGTTGAGGCAATCGATTATTTTCTCAATATCAAATGGATTTATCACAACCCTTAATATATACTAACCCTATAATCATTATTCTATCACTATATTAATAATGGTTATGATGTTTAAAAAACATAAATTCTAATGGATATAACTATACAAGTACATATATTTTCTTTAATCACATTACATATTTCTTCATTTAATTCAATCATAATGGGAATTTCATTTATAATAGTTCAGTTCATTACAATCTTCCCCCATTCAGAATTTTCTCCCAAAAAATTTTCATTTTGTAAACTAAAATATATAGAAGGACATTGATTCAACACCTCTTCTAGTTTTTATCTTTCTTTCTCAACCACATGGTTCTTCCATAGTAATTTTATGGAATGAGTTGTCTTGTTTTGTTGTAATTTTTCCCTACAATATAAGATATCCAATGGCTTATCCTCATAAGGAAGGAAATATATAACATCCTAGGACCCACAGTCCTAAATCTTGTGCTAAAATCATAAAAATTACATTTTCAACATAGAGGTTGATAATTGATACCCAAATATTTCATATAAATCATACAATTTCAAAAGGAATACATGGATCACTTATATCTATGAAGACATTTTTGGTTTATATTTTTAGATAATTATGGCACAAAAATAAATATAGACTCAAACCCCTTGTTTTTAATGATAATAATTGTCTCCCGTTATCCCCATGTTCTCTTATTTCACATTCGGTCATCAATATAATCATTGTGAAATCCTTTATAGAAATAAATTAATTAATTCCATTATTTATAACGTGAATGTAATGAATCATAAGTACTGTTCATTAAAATTCTCAGTAAGGGAAATCATTGGCATTAACAATTGACTGTCATCAATTGGAAGAAGAGTACATAAGGGTATAATGACAAAATCAGAGGGAAATACTGAATAATAAAATAACTCATTCCCATATATACAAGGACCAAAATAAATGAAAACATGTTTGAGTTAATGGTCCTAAAAATTAATAATTATGATACACATGATATCAATCTCTATTAATAGAAATATTATATTCTCACAAAAATAATACATCAAATATGTATGTAACTTGTGTCTAAACCGACCAAAAATGTTTGGGTTAGGATGGGTTGGATCACATGCTTTATGAGATGCTAAACATACCCAACCCAACACATAATGGTTAGGTTAAGTGATTTATGGCCAAAGGACGATACCTATCCAAATGCATCGTGGGATAGGTTGATTTGGGTCGATTTTAGTGAGTTATAAGTGTGAAACTCGACCCAACCCGATGGATTTAGACCCATCATAAAGGATCTGAACCAACCCCATCCCCTAGTATCACCATACCTTTGTAGAACCAGCCCAAAAAATCTCACAACCCATATCACCAACCCATAGTATCCCCACTCCCCAACAATAGCTCCCACCCCCAATAGCCCCATCCTTAGCCCCTAGTAGCACAAGTTATATCCCCTAGTAGACCCAACCCCATACCTAGCCAGCCACCCACAGCCCCAACCCCAGCCCTCAACCACAAAAATTAAACTGATAGAAAAAACATAATAAATAATATCCCTTGAAATAAATAAATACGATAAATATTTAATCTAAAATAAATTGTACATAAAATTAGAAAAATAGTAATACATGATAGTTAATCATTTAGATAGTATGATAATTAATAAAAATAAAATTAGATGCCATAAAAATTAGTTCCAATAAATATCATACCCCCTAGTATATTTAAATTAAATCATATATTGTGTTTTTACCATCTAGGACTCAAATTGAAGATGATAAAACCACATAAATCCAACTGACCAATGATCCCAATAATAAAAAAAATATTTCATATTTTATCCAACATAACTTTGCTCACCTCTATCCTAATAATTAATATCCACCTATGAAATCAATGATTTACTCAAACTCATCAACCCCTATTACTACATTATATATAATTTAATGACCACGAAACCCAACACCATCCCCAACCCCAACCAAATATCTATAAATACCACAACATCAAAATAAAAATTTAACAACACATCAAAAAAATTAAAATGTAAAAAAACATCAGTAATGGAAATTTATTGGTAGAAAAACAGAAATAATAAGGAAGTCCACAACTACAAATATATTCCTATCAAATTATAATCAAAACCAATGGCCAAAAAAAGAAACAATGGAAAACAATTCCAAACAAAATAATACAAGGGAGAAAACCATGTAATGGTTTATAATAATGTGTGAAAGGGAGTCCAACCTGAGCTATAGAAATCCAATATAAAATATCATGTTCCCTATTTTCATGTTGTCTATGTCATCCAAGTATCATGGCATCAACAACACCATGAAAAATCCTATAATCTACCTTCCACTTCAAGTAAATATTGCACATAAACCGGTAATCCTTAATTTGATTTATCACCTCTATTGAGGAATATTAATTACCTTTATTTGATTATATGCATATTGATTTTATTGTATTTATATATATATATCACACTTCTACCCATGTATATGTTGTTGTCAAATCATAAATGTAAATTAATGCAACCAATTCATGATCATGAGATAGGTAGTTCTACTCATATGGATGTATATGATACCACTTTTTATCTTTTCATGACTATAAAACACAACAACTTTTCATATTAATCTTTCTATATTACAATTCCATCCCTACAAGTGGGTATTATGAGCACGTGTAATTGATTATCCTCTTCATAATATTTTTAAAACATTCCTAACAGTCATCATTTTGAAAAAACGTGACTCATTTGGGAGTTAGAATTGTTAGGGGGTTTGAAAATAATGATAGGTTTCCCATAAATCAATAATAATACATACATATTCCTAGGAATCTACTAATTTCACTTACAGAGGACGGTTTATGAAACCCTTAACTCATCTCTAATATTAAGGATCTATATATATCCCATCCATTGTGACTAAATTTGATAATTATATTACAATCTCCAACTATAACATGAATTTACTATACATTGAATATACCTTTCCATTCTACAAGGCCCTCAGTACAAAATTCAAACACTCTTCTTGTTCCTCCTTGTTTTTGGTGTAGATATGAATAACATCAATTAATACTACCAAAATGTTTCTGAGATATTCTTTAAAGACTCTGTTTATCAAATATATGAAGACTAATGGAGAATTAGCAAGTCCAATTGGTATCACAGTGAACTCCTAGTTCACATACATTATAGGAAAAGTAACCTTGAGAATATCAACATTCATTACCTTTACTTGATGATATCTCAATAGAATATCTATTTTAGAGAAATACGATGCTCCTCATTATTGATTGAAAAAGTCTTCAATCTATGGAATATGATAATTTTATTTATTTTGATCTTGTTGTTATCATGTTAATCAATGTACAGTTTCATTGGCCCTTTCTTCTTCTTGACTAATAGTACTAGTGCATCTGAGGGTGAAGCACATGGGCATATACACCCTTTATTTGGATTCAATTTTAATGGATTCATCTACACATTGTGTTAAAAAAAATTCACCCTACATGGAGTCTAAGATATTTTAAAATCCTTAGTTATATGCTCAATTTAAAATAAAACATCTCATTTAAGAGGATACTTGGAAAATCCTTTGGGAAACACATCAACATATTCCCTTGTAATGGGAATGTCTTCAAGGATGATATTTTCATTTGTCACAATAATTTAATATATAGAATATTTCTTAAAACTAAAAAATAGCCATTCATGATATATTGGTACTAAATAAGATTCATCCTCCCCCTATAACTTATATTGAGTCGGATGGTGACTCGTATAATGGAGGTTTATTTCTTTCTCACAGTAATTTATGTTGGAGCTATATAAGGAAGGTGAATCCCAACCCAGCATTGCAAAAACATCATCTAAGGGAGTATGAATGGTTCTTTGGGAAGTTCATCTACAAATTTTGAATGTGGATGAGTTATATACTTATGATTAAATAATTTACCCATTTACCATTTTCACGGATAACTCTATTTCTATGTTTTGGGGTGGCGTTTGAATATTTTTACTAAAATTGAAACATATGAAAGAATTCATAGAACCAGAATTAAAAAATATATTCAATATTATTTAATGAATAAACTGGTTTACATGAAACCAATTTTTCATCAATATCCACCTCTGATGTTGTGATGTCATTAGAGTTCCCATTCTCTCTTGGCCTAGGGTGTTATTGTCATTAGTTGTAGTTGACATCCATTGGATAAATGATTTGACTAGAATAGTGTCTGAATTATTTTTAGTTGAAACATATGACCATGGGATGAGGTATGAATATATAATTCATGTATTCTATCACAAAGGTGGATTTCTATCATCATTAATCTCTAGTTAGGTAATCCACATTATGTAGTTTATAAGGTTCTTTTTCCCACACCTTTCACAAGTGGGATGTTAATTTTTTTACAACATTTAAAATTTTTTCTTCTCAATTAAATAATTAAACTCCACATTATGAATATTATTTCCATAAGAACCTTAGGGTTTTCTGATCTCAATTTTTAATTTGATGGCTCATAAAAAAATTTCTTATTAACTATCGTAATACCGAACAACTATTTATTTTTTTGGACTCATCTTCAATCCACAAATTAATTTGTAAAAATTATACTTGGGGGTAATGATAATGTTTGAGGTGTATTATTCATGTCTTGTGGCATTTACCTCATAAAACAAGATTTATTTTTCATCCATTTTATAAATGATACAGATGTTTTTTTACATTTTCAGTCAGAGAGTGATAAGAACGAAATTATCAAAAAAACATTTTATGTAATTAATTCCACTTAATCACTTTGATCTCATCATCAAGATTCATACTATTGACAAACATACACCATTGATCAGCTCATCCTTCCATATGATAAATATCCGTCATGAACATATCTGGCATTGTGAATTGAATGGTGGGTAAGATCATTTCAATTGAGCATATTCTTTGTTCTACAATTGATGGATCAAAAGATACACTATGATTTGAAGGAATTTGTTACATAAATATCTCAATTTAATCATTATCATTCTTTGGGGGAGCTAGTCGTTCCTCCTGATTTGGGTTTCCGTTTAAAACACTTGTATATTGAGAAGGTATAGTAAAAAAACTCAAGATTCCTACTCCACTTGTGGTTGGGGGTCTCATTTTGGAAGTCATCACATTACCCCTAACATTGGTTGTTGGCTCAGATCCTCATATTTACATCAATTGATGAGAATATAGATAAAATTGTGGATGAATATTTTTTTAAAATATTAGTAAACACATAAATGGTAAATTGCGAACAGAAAATGGATAATTCCTAAATAACATATATTATTCAACCTATATGTCTTATATCTATGTTATCACTAATAATTTTGATAACACAAAATATTATGTGTATTTTTGTTCCCTTGATGATGTTTTCTAATGAGATTCAAAATTTAATAAAGAAAATCCCAATGGATTGTCAAACCCGATGTGCAGTACAGATCATTATCATGCACTCGATCCGATTGAGACTAGATAATGGTATTGTCTTCAAGTTCGTTTCCCATATGTACAGATGTTTCAGAACCACATTCACTTATAGTATCCTTACATGGATGTATTTTCTTATAAACCACTTACCTTGTATGTTAAAAAATTGTATGGATTATTTATATGTTTATTATTATCCCTATGGATTTCACTACTATTTTCTATTCCTAATTAAATAAATGAATAGACTTTCTATTGATACCAACTATGAAAAATCATATTTTTAATACACATTATTTAATTTTTTATTATATTAATGAACAATTCATACAGCCCAAAAGATCACAAGGCCCAGTATAATTAGGAAATTAGATACATAGAACAACATATATATACATGGATACAATAATATTATTGACAACATCAATACATGAATCTTAAATTGCAAAACATTTAAATCTATATGGGATAACCTTGAGACATGAATTGTAATGGGTGCTCAATAATGCCGAGTATGGGAATAAACAAGGAATAAGATGATGAATGTTTTACATGTTAGTCAATTATAATTTCAACCAGACATAAAATCAAAGATAATAAAAAACATGAACATTAAATTATGATATATTATGATAAAATAAAGGAAAAATGGGAATATGACAACAACATTTAACATGACATCATAAACATTGTTCAATGCTAACCACCAATACAAAATTACATGGTGGACCAAATCCCATAATGGATTGTTTTTACACTCTAATCTCAAATATGATATCTCGTGATACTAATTTATTACCCAATTCATTGGATCATTATATTATTTTTTGTGCACCAATCTCTTTCATATCATGAACATGCATGTGTGTGTCACTTAGATCATTCAACATAAGATCATATTTAATCACATTTAATCACTTAATTAAGGAGTGTGATATATATACATGGATGTATCAAATAAATTAAATATAGTTATGTATAGTTAAATACCCATGAGTTGAAATGGTTTTGGTATTCATAACACAAATGTTTGTTTTCTAAAAATGTAGGATAGTTTCGTCAGTATAACATGGGAACATAATGAATCATTTGAAAGATTAATGTCAATTCATTGGATCTCTCATCACATGGAAATAATAAGTGTTGTAATAGTGATATGGAAAATAATATCCTATCAATATTCATTGGATAAAAAGAGTCCTTATAGAAAGATAATGATTAAATAATTAAGAAAAGGGGAGGATATCTTACATTGAGATTGTGTTTTCAAAATCATAGGAGGATCTTATTAAGAGCATGGTGTACCCCTTGGAGGGATATAAAGAGGAAAGTATATTGTATAGTTATACGCTAATGGTTTTGAGTGAAGAGGAATGGGATAATGGGTGGGTTTCTATAGGAAAATAATGGTGGTTTCTTTAATATTTTTCAAACGGAGGTTTTGGACTATGTAAAATAAAATAATAAAAACCCCAATCCTTCTCATGGTTTTTACCCATCGTTTCATCCTAATGAAATTTTTTTTATATATGTTCATTAAATGATAACATTAAAATAATTCCCATTGCGATGTGAATGTGACCCATGTTTTCAACGAATTGATTTTACAATGATATAATATAATATAGGTTTTGGAAGATTTTTTTTGAAAATGTATGGGTGAAGCCCCATTATTGAAAATAAGGAAAAAATGTACACAATGGGATTATAAAACTAATAAAATAACCTCCAAATATATTATTTTAATTTATATATATATATATTATTCCATGGATACCTTATAAGTAAAATATTACTTAACTTTGGTGTCATTAGGATATCATAATATAGACCATATATTTATATCAAATTTAATTTTACACAAAAATTAAACTGTCTCGGAATAATTTGAAAAAAACACCAGTAAAAAATTTGAATTTCCTGATTCCAAATAATAAAAGTTATTTTATTAAATTATTTCTATAAATATGAGAAATTACACTTTTTACCTAAAATCCTCATTTTTGGAAAAATTCTAGTTTTTTTACAATAATAGTCATTTGACCCATATAAAAATTAAATTTACAATTCATAAAATAATTATATCATTTATATATATCATATTATATATTTTTAAATATCATTTATAAAAAAAATCATGAATTCAACAAAAGGAATGTATAATTTTAAATATCATATTACCGAAAAATAATATTTTATTTTTGTTAAATTAAAATCCATTTTTAATTAAACTAAATAATTAATAATCTATAAAATAAAAACAATAATAAATAAATATAATACTTATTATATTAACAACTACTATACATATTCATACCGTTATAGTCAATACATATAACCCATTATTTCACCAGTGTGCGCCCTAAGGGTAAAGTGTGCAACAATGATATTTTCTGATGGTCGTTGGGGAAACATGATTTTGGTCACAATCCCCATGAGTGTGAACTTCTCCCACAAATGTTTTCTCTCATTATTTAGTCATTAGATTTTATCTTGGGCATGGTTAATCGAAAACCCAGAGATGATATCTTCTATATAAGCTCCAATAATATTTTTTCATAAGGAACAATCCTACTGGTCAGGGTCATCATTTATTTCATACATGTTAATTGGATTTATCAAAACCCTCAATATATGCTAATAATGTTATCACTGTTAATTGGATATACTGTAAATGTTAATGATGCATAATGATCTTTTAAAATTTATATGATATAACCAATGACGTGGATATGTTTTCTATAACCACATTACATAATAGGTCATTTAATTCAATCACAATTGAAATTCCATTTATTTAATTTTGGTTTATTACAATCTAGGTTTTAAGAAGGTATGGTTTAAATGAAGGGATTTCATAAAATATTTGAAAAATAGAACCTGAATTGTGGGGAAATTAATTTGGGAATTCATTCTTAAAAACATGGTCAACCCCTTTTAATACACATTCAAATATGTGTGATTATACTCATCACACCATTCCATATTAAATTACTAATATTAAGCTATATATCATATAGTGATGAAGTAATTGTTTATTATTTAGGTAGATATTAAATTTCCATGATTAATGATTAATTTTCACTGTTATTTGGTAAAAAAATTATTTCATTCTAGAAAAATGTAAATTTTCATTATGGTATGACTTGAATTTTATCAATAGGAGTAATTTAGAGAGGATGACTCTTAAATAAGTATTAATATTAAGTCTAAAAAACTCTAAAATATTTTGAAATGTGTTGACCATTTCATGAGGGTCATTGGAGAAAATGTATAGGTCATTTCTATAATAGAAGAAATGAGTATTTTAAATAATATATTTACACATTTGTATAAAAAATGAGTTTCATATAAAATTTAAATATTGAAATGACCATTATGTGGCAGAGAATGGCTCATACACAAAAAGGATGTCTCTTATGTGGGGGAGAAATACTCCTATACTTCACGAAAATGCACTTAAATTTATAAATTTTCTAACTCTATAAAATGTAAAGGCCGTTTCTAGTTGGTGGTGTAAGGGTCATTTTGTGGATATGGAAATGAATCTTACTGTTAACATATGAATTATACATTTTTAGAATATTTATTAACTCCTAAAAACATACGTATCATTTCTAAAAAACAACTAAAAACTATTATTGTTGAAAGAAGAGTATATCCCATTACGATGAAGGTGTATTTTTTGACTATCAAAATTTTATCAAAATAATAGTTATGAAATAGGTGGCATGAAAAAATTAGATTTAATGAAAGTGAGTATGGATGCAAAAATATTGCACAATTAAACAACTATAGACAACATAAACATGAAAAAGATGATCACAAAATATTTCAAAAGATAATCACTTCTCTTAAATCATCTTAATTTAAGGATCCACTTCCAACCTTTTAATGGATGTTTAATTATTGTAATATAAGTACTCATTAATGAATGAAAAGAGTCAATATGGTAAAAAAATTACACTACTACTCTCTCAATGGTCCACCACTAGACTTGGCATCCGATCTCTTTATACAATCATCAGAGTCCGAATAAAACCCAAACCTTAGCCATAGTGATAAGGTGAAATAATCCATCTAATCATTATTCAAGAATATCATCAAACCCTACATGTTCACAACACCTCAGTTTCAATTTCATGTAGTAGGAGTACCTTCGAAATCCAGTAAACATGCACCTATAAAAATAGAGTTGTGAACAAAATGTATTGATTATTATATTTGATTTATAGTTGTGGTAAAAATATTCTGAATGAAATAAAGATACAAACACAGCCATAACAAAGTGAACACATAGAAGAAAAAAATTACATTCCCTATAATCAAAACAAAATGCACATAAACCAAAAAATAAATTTATTGAAAATAAATGTTTACCATGAATATTTTAATGTGGAAGGACAAAAAAGAAAAAAAACCAAAAAACCTCGTCTATTAAATGGGATCAAATATAAATCAATGAGTAAACTGTAGATTCTCCTATATATGAGAGGGATCAAAAATATATTACTGTGAAGAAAAATTGGATCAAATGTGAAATGTAGATGAAATATGAAGACATAGAGAAAGGAAGAAGGAATCCAAGTGACTAAACTAAATTGTATTTGACCATGAAAGTAGGTATATGGTGTCTGAATAAAATTTGTAGGTGAAAATCCCCATGATTGGATCAAAGACCACCACATATGAATGTTGTTCAGACCAAGTTATTTTCGCCAGTTGCAGATCAGAGAATCATTGGGTGAACACTTAACCACACATTTTTAAATATTTTGGGGAGATCATTACTTCTAGTATGGAAGTAATACCACATATCCATAAACACATGCCACTGAAAATGGTGAATTCCCTTACCAGTTATTAATTGTCGGCCACATCATCCTGGAACACAGGGAAACATTTGTTGCAATATATTATTATAGAGACACCAATTCCAATATATCTAATAAATACATTTGTCATTAATTATATTATAAATTATTATTGTTATTAACAACTCATTATTCATTGGAGGAATTCCACTATTACTGTTGAGATAAATATCCCAATTAATAAATATATCTCTACACAATAATTAATTTTATATCATAAAATCCCAATAGTCTTCATCTGGATTTAAAAGTAAAATACTCCACAGTCATATCCTCCATCATGGATAAAGAGATGGTTGAATCTACCATACTCTGAATCTCTCCTAATGATTGGAACACTTAAAATGAAACTAGCGGCCAAGAAGGTGTTCAATATTCTGGAAACACAGCTTATACCACCACCATCTTCTAGATGCATGATAGAAAACCTACCTTGTAGAACATCCATAATCATCCATCAAGGTACAAATGTAACCAATAATGAAACATGCCTCATGAATCATGCTAGTCAATCAGACATTTGATATCCTAGAAACACATCGAGAACCACCACTATTTTTTTTGGAAATATCCTCGTAGTCCTTAGTAAACTTCTGCACTGGATGTCAGCCACTGTTTGGAGAAAATGAAAGACTTCAAACAACCCCTTTCATGCCAGGTGTTTGGAAATGTGGGATGTGATGAACACAAAAAAAATTAAATGTTACCATGAAGTGAAAAAAAATTCATTCCATATAAATAAATGTGGATGCACAGTTACCAAAATAAATATGTGAAAAAATAATGGTTGGCACAAAATATTGTTAACATAGAAATCTCAAAATGGGAGAACCATGATTCCTAGTTCATAAAGTGGGGTCCACTAATTATCAACAAGTACATGGAAGACACACATAAAGATGACAATGATCTCAAAAATAATAATAAAATAAAATAATGATCAAAGGATGGAAGATGATGCTGCTTGGAGGCCCCTTGAAATGAAGAATACAACCTGATAATGAAACCCAAATAGATCTGACCATGTAAAGGACGTTTTCATTGCCCGAATAAAATTTTTAGATTAGAAATCCCAATTATTGGATAAAATACCTCCACAAATGATAAATTATCCAACTTGGATAGTTTCACCTATTCTAGAACTGAAAACAACTGAGTAAAATATTATATGAACATTCCCCAAGATTGCGAGGATTGAGACACTTTTGGGATGGAGAGATGGCTTCACGTCTCAAAGAATGGGCCATTGCAAAAATTGACACCCCTTCCAGATTCTCTCTAGAAGCTACATATTGATGGCACACCTTACCAGAGTATATTTTAAAGAATCCACTACCTCCCATATATTTAAAAACTAGTGTGAAAACATGTAACCTCAAAAAAATGAAAATTTGACCCGTATTAAAAATTTTTATCCACATTAATTTATTCACATGGTCTTGAACCCATTTAATTAGAAATCACTCTGGGCACCAATTAGAGAGGATCCCAAAAAAACATTCATGCTCTGAATAGTTGGAAACTATGCTAGAGCCCTAGACTCTCCAACTACAGAGAGCTTTATTGGAAGACATCAATAAATTGTCAAGACTCACTCAGTGGATCAAAATATTACACCATTACATCTTATTGAAGTAGGATCAATGAATCATCATTCCCCCACACAATGCAACATTACAAAGCGAAATGGTTCATCATCTTTATATTTGGAAAAGCAGGCCAGTTGAATAATTATTCAATGGCATTTTAGAAAATCATTTCATTGTTCATCAATAAATAGATAAGGTTTTATCAAATCCCAGATATTCTTATTCATTCATGACTAAAATCTATTCAATTTTCTAAATACAATTAAATTATTAGTTATTCTATTAATATGAACTACTATAGATTTCATGGAGGTGTTGAATATTATGATAATGACATTTTTTGTAGAGACGTAGAAGCTGGATAACCCCATATAATACACACAATGTTTAGCTAGTATGTTCATTCCCTAACAGATAATATGTCATGATTTCAATGCTATATAATCTCTAGGGTTCCACGTTCCATGTAATTGGATGGACATGTCAATTTTATTGAGATGATGCAACTTGGGTGTTACTACTACATATCATATGATATTCTCAAATACACAAAAACAATGATAAATGAGTGGTATTTATCAGTTATAACTTAATGATACAATTAAAATATACTATTTTTCAATGATTTTCATTATACTAAATTAATACATTCTTTACTATTTATTGTAGCACTAATAATGTGTTAAATGAAAAATTTAATTTTTATTCCCATATTTATATATATTTAAATAGAAAATATATATAAAAATAAGTATATATATGTAAATATAATTTATTAATATAATTTATATAGCTAAATTATAATAATAATTTATAATTAATCTTATTTTCATAATTATTATTTATAACAAACATTAAATTTATATTAATAAATAATAATATTTAATCATATATTTAAATAAAATATTTAATAAATTTATATTTAAATATAAATATAACCAATTAATTTTTTATTTAAATTTTTATATAAATATATAAATGAATATAAGTATTTAAATATTTCAAATTTGATTTTATTTATTTATATTTATATTAGATAATTTAAAATGTATATACATATATTTTAATATATATATATATATGTATGTGTTTGTACTTAGATGTATGTGTGTGTCCGTATGTATTATATGTGTATATATATGTGATATGTAGTGTGTGTGTACATGTTTCGTGTATGTGTAGGTTTATGTATATGTGTTTGTGTTTGTGGGCATGAATATATATGTGCATATGTATGTGTGTGTATTCTATATATATGTATGTGTATGTGTATTTGGATATATGTGTATGAATTCTTCTATTTGTGTCTGTGCATGCAAGATTATTGATGAGTATGTATGCATGTTTGGATGTGTATGCATGTATATGACTTGTGTACATGTGTATGTGTATGTTGTGTGTGTATGCATGTGTACACACTTTCCTAATATAGCATACATGTGTATGCACATACATGTGTGCGCGCATGCTTATATGTATACGCATGTATACATATGCAAGTTTAAGTGGATTTTCATGTGCAAGTATATATACATGTATGTCTGTTTTAATGTGCACTTGTTTATGTTTATGTATGTTTATACAGCATGTGTATGTATACATATGTTTAAGTATGTATATGTGTATTCATACAGATGTGTACATGTATATAATTGTGTATATATGTCTGTACGTGCATGTATGTAATTTATAGAATTTATATGTAAGCTTTTGTAGGTGTAATTATAGGCATGCACATATATGAAATTATATATATGTGGGTGTGTATATATGTGTGTAAGAATATGTGATTCTATATGCATATATGCATATGTATGTGTATGTGTATGTGTATATATATGCATATGTGTATGTATATATGTGTGTAAGCATATGTATGTGTGTGTGTGTGGGTGCATGTATGACTATGTGTATGTATGTGTGTATGCATTTGTATGTAATGTATATTTCAATATATTCATTTAATAATATTTATCTATTTTAAACAATTCAACATTTTTTATTATTTTAATAATTTTGACACTTTTAAAATTTATTCACTTGATATTTTTGTAATATATTCAAAATTGATAGTCATTTATACATTTTTAAAAATATAAAATTTTAGTTGAATAAAAATATTTTTAATTTTTATTTAAAATCAATACAATACATATATCAATAATTAATATTATTATAAATTAACAATTTATTCATTTTTTTTCATTTTTATGTGTTTTCAATTCATGCAATCAATGTTATGAATTCATTTCTTAAAATATTTTATAATATTTTTTCAATATATTTTATAAATTTTTAATATTATTTCCGTAAATATTTTTTCACCTATTATATATTTATTAATTTTTAATATCATTTGGAAAATATTAATGGATTAAAATGTATTCATATTTATTTAGTAAGATTAAATATTTTCAATATGTTTATAATTGATATTTTTAAAACTTATTCATTATTATTTTTTATATTTTAATGTTTTTATATATTTAAAATATTTATAATTTATTTAATTATATGTATTTTAATTATATTTTTTTTATTGTCAATAAAATTTAAATATTAATTTGATTATTTATATAATTAATCATATTTATTTAATCCTTTTTATGCTTTTTAATGCCATTTTGTTAATGTTTTGAATTCATTTTTAGAACATTTTTTTAATTTATTATATTTTATTTTTCAATTTTAATATTCATTTATTAAATATTATTTATTCAATTTTAATATTTATTTGTTTTAAAAAATTTGTGCATTTATTCATTTTTTTATTTATTTAAATATTTTATATTCTATGTTTTATTATTATCAATATGTGTGTAGTTTTTTTTGATTAATATTTATTCATTTAGATTTATTATGTTTTAATATTTTATATATGTTTAAAATTTATATAATAAATTAATTGAACAAGTTTTCTTCAATATTTGTAATTTAAATATTTAATATAACACATTATTAATAATTTTATTTTTTATTTTATATATAGTTCATATATTTTTTTTCTTCATTCTTTCATGTGTTTACAATACATGTAAATAATTTTATGAATTCAATACATTTAAATATTATTATAAATTGTCTATTCTTTTAATTCATTTCTAGTATTCATTCAATTGATATTATTTATTCATTTTTATATTTATTAATTTTAAAATTTTTCAGTATTTATTTATAGAAATTTTTTTACTATGTTTTAATATTTTCAATATGTATTTTATTTATATAAATAATATGTATTCATTTCATTTATTATGTTTTAATATTATTAATGAGTTTGAAATTTACACAATTAACATATTTAAATTCATTATTAAGTATTTTTAAAATATTAGAATGTTAATATTAATCATTTTTAGTATTTTTTATTTATATAATTAATATAGTTTATTTATTAAATTCTATGGGTTATTAATTTATATAATTTATTCTAACAAATAAAATTTTTAATTTTTTTAAATTTACTCTAATATATTTATTAATTTTTAATTTCTATTTATTCTATATTATTTATTAATTTTTAATATATTCATAATTTATTCATTTTTTAATGTTTTTATTCTTATTTATTTTTTATCTTTAATGATTTTCAATATTTTTTTATTTATACACTCAATTTATTAAAAAGAAAGTTTTCGTATTTCTATAATTTAAATTATTAGTAGAGTACAATTTTAGTAATTTATTAATGATATAATTAAAATAATTTATTTATTCATTGTTATTCATTTATTTTTATTGACGAAAATTGTTGAGAAATGTGTTTTTTATTAATTCTAAAACATAAACATTGAGATATTCTACTTTTGTGTGCTATTTTTTATCATTGATCATAATTATTATTTATGAGCACTATGAAATCCCTAATAGAAGTGGTATTTATCACCACATATATTTTGAGGACTTATAAAATAAACATTTATCATCATTTTTTAGAAAGATCTAATAAAAACCTTCACCCTCATTAAATAAGAACTCTAGCAGACCTCTTCTTCCTTACACGTCATTCATTCTCTTTAATAATCGAATCTCTACAGCAGGTGAAGTAGATTATTTCGGACACATCGAATACAAAATAGAAGGTATGATATTTAATTTTTTTTAAGGAAACTTACTTGATCATTCATTTTTTGTGGTTTTATTTTGTTTACCATATCTTACACAACTATGTGGTTCAACATATTTTTTTAAATTATCATGTGAGACTAAAATGGGGATCATTGTTGATGTTCATTCAAATATCACCTATAATAAAGATGAATTTTGAAATGCATGAAGTAACTGACAAAATTTTAATCAATTAACATCGATTGAAAATATTCAATGTCTTCATATTTTTTAATAACTGAAATGTAATATTTTTAGTTACTTTTTTCATCCAGGGTAACAAAGATATTAACACCATTAATTTATTCAATAAACACATTTTCCCAATTTGAAACTGAACACTATTTAAAGGTACAATGAATGACATGTGTTAGAAAACTACTACATGAGTTGTAAAACTTTTTATTCCACTACATTATGTGATTTATTATCATATTTATGTTTTTCTGTTTATCCTAAAAAATCAATATATTTACTTATATTTTGAAAAATTTAATAATTATAAGAAATTGATGATCAAATATTTCAAAATGACACACAATATTTAAAATTAATCAAGTCAAATTTCCATAATAAAATTATATACAATGTTTTCCCATTATAATTAATATAACATCCCCACTATTGCTAAAATTTATTTTAATGATTTACATTTTTTTATGATTGGTAATTAAAACATTCTAAATTACCAATGTTTTAGATTCTAAAATTGTAAAAAAATCATTTTTTCTATTTTTAATATCATGGTTTTTGATTTAATGAATTTCATTACACATTAATATTATATTTTTTCATAAATTCACCATCTACATGGTTTTAAACATTGTAATTTTTGGTAATTATGGATAAAACATTCATTTTATTCATTTCACCCGCAATCTAACCTATGTTCAAAATCTCATAGAATATTAAAATTGTTGTTATGATTATCACTAAATGAAAAATTCTAATATGATATATTTCATAACTCTAAAATGTTTATTAACATTATCTATGTGATTACATTGTTTCAATCAATGTGGAAGCTCTGTGGAAAATAATTAATTTGGTTTGATATATGCACTGATAGTGAAATATTATTATATATAGCCCAATACTTATCCAGTTGTAGAAGTCAATAGGTTATTTTGTGAACATTGATAGTGAATGGCAGTTACCATTTCAAAAAAGATATTATTTATGATATATTACATATTATAATTGAAACATTCTGTTATAGTACTAAATTTAAAAAATTATTGGTCATTATATGTTCTAAATAGTTGTTAATGTTAATAAATTTAATATCAAATATGACGAATATATATGTGTATTTATAATAAAAAACCTTTTATGAATATATGTTTATACATTACCTGTATTTATTTATTTTGTGAAATAGGAATATTACTGTATCAAATATTATATATTTTAAAAAAATGGCTGGTTTTAAAATATATTAGAAAATAATATGAGGATAGGGTGAAGGATTTTATAATGTGTCCAAAATATTATGCATGTAAACAATATGAAATTGTTCATCCATGTTATAATTTTTGTTACTCAAGACTAACGAGTCATGGGGATTCGTAAGAATACTTCCTTGGTCATAGAATAGTTCAATGTTATTAATATTGGGATAAACATATAGATAACGTTAATGTAGTTAGTGAATGAGATAACACTCCTTTTTATGGATCATTTTATATGATTTCATGTGTGGATGATGATGAGGCCTTATTGAGGATATGATTATAGGTTTAAATGATCGTGAACATTTTATTGAGGAAATGACAATGATAGTTGTAGAGGAACATTGTGATTGTCCAAAACTATTTCAGAAGATAAATTTTTGTGTATATATGTCATTATATAATATTTCTTCTAAAAACAACATTATTATTTATATTGATACTATATAATGTAAAAGATCTCAAAGAATGAAGTAACACCGTCTTTAATTAACAACTTATTCACATAAATAATATTCTACTAGAAGATAATGAGTTTCCATTCAAGAAATATGATGTTAAGCGAAAGATTTGATCAATTGATATGGTCTTTGAAAGAACACATTATTGTCCAAACGAATTTTATATTGTTTTTTAAGGACCATTACTCACCTAAACATTTTCCGAAGTGTGGGGTGTCTCGATACAAGATAGTAGAATAATGTTTCTAAAAAGTTATATAGTACTTTCCCATAATTCTAAGGTTTATATTCAAATATGTAACCAATAATATGAAAATATAACTGACTATGAAAAAAATAATGAAAATAAATGTGGGAATCTTCATCGCCATGAATAATCATTCCAGTGCAAGAAAATTTACCATGAATGTCCTTAATTGGTAAATGAGATGATATATCTTTATCTAATGCTATCTAGAGATGGAATGAATCCATTTTATATACAAATTATCACTCATAATACTTGTCCAATTATATTGGCACATTACAACATTCAAAAATTAAAATGCATGAACAAAAAATACATAATGTTTTCGTTACTTACATCTAAACCAAAACAAGAAAGTAATTGTAATAATTTTTATAAATTGATCAAATGATAAACAATCTTAGATAAATGTGGGATATCATTGTTATATTATATGATGAATATATTCATGAAAATTTTATATTGATATTTTTTTCATTAGGTTATAAGTGAAATTTTATTCTTATAGAAATTTTTTAAGGAAATATCATTAAATGAACTAATGGGTTCACCATTCATGAACAAGGTACACACTCAGTTAATTTCAAACATTCTTCAAATACTATGTTTCTAGGACATCACAGATTACTACCATGATGAACATAACTCTTATCATTGACAAAATCATTCAATGGTAATTTAAAAAATGTACAACACCAAATAAATTAAAAATTGGTCAATAATATTACAAATTAAAGGAAATGGTTATTGGTTTTGGTTAACCTTTTTTGATAACTAATATGAAGAAGAAGTTGAAAAAAGTGATATGTTTTTTTAAAATATTGATATTTTAAATTTTAGGATGCCAGAAATATTCATGATGTTAAGAAAGTGAAAAAATTTATTTGACAGTTTCATTGACACATTTCAAAATGCACTCGAAAAAAAGGATTTCATTAAGGGAATGATGGAAATGATTGACATGGGGATACCGGAAGAGTCTGTTCTAATGAAGGGTCAAATGCATATTTTCATCCTCCAACTACATAAACTCTTTCCTACAAAAAGACATATCAATTTTTCCACTTCATTAATGATGAAATGTTTCTATATGGTCATTAGTAAAATCTAAAAAATTTAAAGTCAAAGATTGATTTAATGTTAAAGTACACAAATTTACATGACTTACATGTTTTGATGCAAGATCTGTTGCTTGTATCTTTACATTTTATTTTTCTTAAAAATTCCGATCATAAATTTACAATTATTTTTCAATTTTTCAATTTATATGAAAAAATGTATAAAAATAGTGAAATATAAAACTATGGAAATGTAAATTGTGGTTATATTATATGAATCGGGGATTTTCATCCAACCAATACGCTTTAATATGATGGTTCACTTGATGGATCACTTGGTTGGAGTGATCCATCTATGTTATCGTGTACATTATAGATGGAAGTATCAAATTAAATGGTATATGGAAATTTTGAAATGGAACTTCAGAAATAAAAAATCATACAAAATATTTTATTATAGATACATATATTATTAATGAGGTTGTTGAATTCATTTCCACAAAACTATCTGATTTTGAAATAATTGGTCTAACAAAATAAAATAAGAAGATGTGAATTATGGGTGATGGAATTTATATAATTAATGTTGTAAATATTATCATTATAGAGAAAATGTAGGATCACCTTTATATTTTATACAATTGTTTTGAGGATTGTCCATATATTTAAACCTATAAAGTAAATCATAATAATATGAATCAATAAATTCATAAAATATAGATATCAATTAGAAATAATATATGAATTATATCATCATTTCAAGAGTATATTTTTACGAAGGCAACTAAAAAAACTAATTTTATTTTTAAACAACATCAATGGAATGCATAAGACTATCTTATTAACCACAATACGTCCATTTCCATTAGTAACATTATATAAACCACTAAAATTCACATGTTGATTAATGTTGACAAATGACACATTTTTTTGGTCATGATTATAGAACTAATTTTGGAAGATAATTGTGTAACATTTTCATATTATTTCACTATTTATCTATGAAAAAAATATTGAAACATTGATTTACTCTTCATTATTCGTTGAAAAGTCCATTTATACTTGATGATATTCAAATGAAATTTTAATCAATGTTTACTTGAATGTCTTGTAGTAGCTTTATGAAAAATCTAATAAAGCATCATCTTAGCGATTCTGAAGTGAAAGTAAACCAAAATCCACCATAGATATATGCACACCTGAGCAACCAAGGATCATGGAATGAACTTATTGGATGTTGTGTGGACAAATCATTTCATAAATAATGGTGTTAGAAATTATTTATTTTCTATTATAAATATTAATCAATTAAATTAGGAATTTTTGATTTATGAAGAAAATAATTGGGTATTTGTAATATGAAATGCTTATCAAAACCTATTCAATGCTATTATAAATAATGATTGGGGTACACATCACTGTAAAAAGTTATATGTATTTTAAATATACAATAATAACATTATGTGGCATTATAAAACTACATGATTTTGTAACATTGTTAATATTTACACAGATAAACCAAAATCAAAATCCACTACTATCATAATTATTATGATATGTAAATAGGATTGTGTAAATAAATATTGAATACCATTAGATGAAATTACATGATGAGTTTGAGAATCATGTTTAAATATAACATAATAATAATTTTTCTGATTTAATTCAGTATAAAGGAAAAAAAATAATTGTTTCTAAATATTTTATTATCAAGATTAGAAATCAAAATCATCATTAGATGTACCAAACTAATGACTAAATTCAGTGTACATGCAGTGTCTAGAACAAATTTTCTGCATTAGAGGTGCAAGTTTTAGAGTGTCACTTTGAAAATATTTTGATAAAATAAATTTACAAGGGGGCCAAAAAATAAAACAGATGAGTTGTTGGAAAATACGAATTATATATAAGAAAAACATTACTGGATGTGTGAATTATTAGAAACATTTATGTAAACGTATCAAATAAAAAGTAAAATATAGTTACAACCTCTTAAAGAAGATATGTCCCTAGATTTGAGGAGAGCCATTCTACTCAATGGTATGCCTTACATGAGAAAATAAATTTTATCATTCATATTTCTCTGAAATGTGAATATGATAGAGACTGATACATTTATTTTACAAATATTTTACATGGAGAAAATGATGGTTATTTATATCAATTAGTTCCCCACCATCTCTTTGTTTCGAAGGGTATAATATATAATATCCACAGAAATAATCTACACAACAAACAGCTACCAAAACGATATATGAGAGTGTGGACTCATATATCCCATGAGTCATGCACAGAGATATATATTCCCTTAATGATCTGTATGTTCACTCGATCAAAAATAATATAAGAGAATTCATTGAATTGAAAATTGATCTTCTGAAAATACAAGTCTATAATGAGGCATGTTCATTTAATTATTTTTTTTATGAAAAACATTAAATATTAAATAAATATTCCATAAATTGGGGAATGTTATTTTTTGTGCAGAAAAGGATTTGGAAAAATAATGTAGATTTTAAACAATTTAGTGGATCAAACAATCAATTGGAAATATATTTATATTTTACATTTACCCCACCAGTGTAAATACAAAATTTACTAATATTATAAGTATATGAAGATACATTGTTGAAATATTGTGATATGGAAATCATTAATTTTGAGATCAAATTGGAGGGGTTTATTAGAGTCAAATACCAATTAAAGAATGTAGTGGAAAATCATTAAACCATTTTTAGAGGACTTCCCTTGTGTGAAATATGAAATCCATAAAAAAATATAAAAATGAGAAACGTACTATAATCATGTGTATTGTAAATGAAAGAAGACACTCCATGACTAACAATCACAATTAAATGGGTTTGATAGTGATCAATATGTGGATGCTTAATTACATCCCACCTCCAGAGGTTTCCATAGGCTTAAATGATTCATTTTACATTTAGATGAAATTATTCTTCCATTCATGATGTTCTTCCATGTCATATGTCAATAAAGAATAAAACATATCACCTATTTTGTTGGGGGTTTTCCAAGCATAATGTAATTTCTCATATACACCAATCTAATGTATGTTGTTAAATAGTAAATAAATTACATTCTTTGATTATCCACTCATTTAATCAAAAATTGAAATGCATGAATTAATATGATATCCAAATTATTTAACATATGTATTTACTCCCTTCCATATTATATAGTGAAAAAATTCATTAATTATAGATCACATATAATCATGTATTGAATGATAAACATGGTAATTTTATATGATATATAGATATATGAAATGATACTGACTATTTTTTAGGAAAATCATAATTTAAACTCAATTCAATTTTGGTCAGAATTATATCATATAAAAATAAGTCTTTAGGGAATATCTCCTTTTATATCCCACCTACACAAAATATGAAAATACTATTTTTTAACCTTATATTGTATTGTATATAACAACCAATGAAATCATATCCAAAAATACTTTTTGATATCATTAAATACACTTTTGGAAAGCTATCATTAAATTAAACTTGTATCACATCATATGTAATAACTTGTGAATGACCAATCAAAATACATTACTATTAACTCTAAAATAATTTTATTGTATCAAAGTTTAAAAAACATGATCCCCATTCAATCAATCACAAATTGCGACTAGTAGGTTTTTTGTAGAATTGAAAATAAAACACAAATCACCGAATCTATATATGTTTGAAAATAGTTACCTCTAAAAAATCGTCAATGGTACTGAACTTATAAATCGATCTAGCATGTCACACATCAAATTAATCTATTTCTATACTTTTTTACACTTGTATGCACCATACAAAATTTTTTATTCTCATATTTTCCCATTTTTCAAGACATCGAGTCACTATAGGACATGAAACATGTCAATCCCATATAACCAACTCATAAAATCTCTATTAGTAGAGTATGGAAGGATCTGATTGATCAATTCATCACATGTCATTCATAGTTGAGGATAATAACATCATATATTCCTTATCTGTATTGATATATAAAATCTATTTGGGGACGCACACTCCCACAATCAATATCAATCAAATTCACAGATATCATACTGATCAAAGCGAGGAAAAATACCATCATAGTTAAGGACTTACTGATAACATAGTAAAAAATACACCGAAAAAACCCATGTATCAGATATGTCAATATATAGACCATAGAAATTAGGGTATCATTATATTTAGTTTCTCATGATACGTATATCACCATCCTCAGGTATTGGGGACTCAAATTTGATCCATTCACTCTGAGTATAATAAATACATTTTATTATGACACTCCTAGTGCTATACTTAGTTGGACATCCAATATATAAAAAGAACTATATTCTATGTTTTTTGCCTCATGAGAAATTTCTGTATCCCTATTCTAGAATCAAAATCATCATAACCATAACATTATATCATTAAATATCATACTCCATGATGAATATCAGTTTCAAATGAACTCAAATTCATAGTTTGACCGGTATATTATCTTTACTCTACACTAAGTGAATATATATATATATATATCCAACATAAAAGAATGTTATTGTAGTGGTTTCCTCTAATATGATATGTTTTAATTTTCGTAACCAATTTTAAAATATAAAATAAATCAAATATAATAACTAGTTTATCATATTATATATGATATAATGTGTTATCAGCATTATGTTCACTACACATTCTGAGTGTTGTTAATAAGTTACCTCACATGTAAGCCACATCATATCAATATGTGACTATCTAAAAAAATCCTCCCACTAATCTATTTTATAAGAAACAACTATAAAGTATGCTCGTTTAATTAATTGTTATATTTTGGAATCTTATTCTTAATTATTATACATTTGAACATATTCAAACTTCATAACATAAAAAAAAATTATAATACTAACATTTAATTTATACTTAAAAACTATTTTTAAATTCATCCTCATTATCCTTATAACCCTATTACATCAATAGTTTTCTTTGAAATATTGTAACCACATTCAATATTATTTATTAATTATTCTTACCCCTATTATGATATTTAGTAAAATTACTATTCAATATATATTAGATTAATTACATATCATTATTAATTTAAATAATTTATGTTCTAGAACACCCCAACTTTCCACATAGAATTATATTATTTACATAATATCGTTCTAAGTTCCAAAAATGATTTTATGTAAGGAGATAACATTTACTTTATTTTAGTAGGAATATTTAATAAATAAACTATTGTATCCATATCATATAAAGTATTCTACATATATTTTTAAATTTTTCATTTAAAAATATAAATTTATTAAAATATACCATTTATGGGCAATGGGAACATATCCCAACATATTTTATCAAATACATGGATTAACATTTATTCATAATAAAACACTTTTATAAATTACTTATTCTCAAAACATGTAATAGAACATGATAAATCATAAACCTTGTGTATAGAATTAATCAACCGATATATGTTCACAAAAACACATTGTAATTGAACAAGTTATATTATTACATAAGGGGAATGATATGAGATACATATATTTTATATTGATTCATTTTATCATGATAAATTCCTCCATATTGAAATCCTTGATATAGATTCTATTTACTTCATATCATGAATAAAAAAATCTCTTTCAATCATTCATTTAATTTTGAACACCTATATATTTACCACACATTATAAAATATATAATCGGAATCACATACCTTTTAAAATTAATAATTAATTACTATATCATTCATATCAAACACAGATATTCCACGAAGTTTCCTAAACCACATCAGGTATATCTTGAATAATCAAATCCAATTCAATTGTTTCAATTCATTCCTAACAAAAATATGTTACAATGACCGTGATTATAATATTAATGAAACATTGATAAACATTTTTACCAAATTTTCTTTATCCAGTTTGAACTTGTTCCAACTCATTTTATCATTACAACACTTTACAACAAAGACATCATATTCTGAGTTCATATATATTTCTAATATTTTGATAATGTAATATAAATGTAATTTATATTAAATTATATTATCATAACATTTACATATATGAAATTAATATAAAATCCAAAACCCAAAAAAACCTTTTTAGTCCCCCCTTGATGACTATTATATAATTAAATATGTCATACATTTGTGTATCAATATAACCATATCTCATTTTATAAAAAAATATATTCCATTCTCTTATCAGAAGATAAATAAAATAAAATACAAATATTATTAAAATTTTATCTAAACATGAAGTATCCATGTTGTCAATGGAGAAACACATTTTCTCAATTACATGAAGAAAAATTCGTGCATCAATTCTTTTCTATTTCCAACTTTCTGTATATTTACCACACATTAAAATAATTCAATTAATATCATACATCATTATGAATAACAATATATATATATAACAATTAAATACTTAATGAAACCATCAGTCTCACTAAGTCATTCAGTTTATTCAATCACATTAAATATCATTTGATGTATCCAATCATATAGAGTATATGAAACTAAAATCATTAATATACCCAATAAAATTGACTATATGCATAGAGAATAATTTTCCTCTATTAATTTTGAATATAACTCCTTTAAAAACATAAATGAAGCACTCTATTATTCCATTAGAATTTAGATTCTCATGTTGAATGACAACAATACTTTTTTAATTAAGAAGGTAATATTCGGATATATGTATGTTTCCTTAATAAATTTTCATAAATTACTCATGTTTCATAATAGATTTTCATAGGTTACCAATCATTGGATTATACAATATTAAGAGTCCCACTATTAAGGATTGATCACAAATTTTATCTTAATGAAGATAATAATATTATCCCCAAAATAATTCTTTACAAGATTTTCTTCATGCATTATTAACGGTTTAATAATGAAATTTGTAAACCAGGTACCCAATAAAATGTTGATCCATTTTGAAAAAAAAATCATATCCATTAGTGGAATAAGTTCTATGTTTCACTGTGAAATTATTACTATATGGTATTCCTATAACCACTTAATTTTATATGTAGGGAATGATCCTAATCATATCGTACATTATTCAAGGATATTAGAGTAGACAACCTTTTTTCCAATCCATCATTAGGATAAAATAACCTCAGTTCCTTGGGTATAATTACTAATGTATTCCCAAATATGTGTAAAAAAATAAAAAAAATTCAAAAATGAAACCCCGGTGCACCAAAATATTTAATTACCTATAATAAAATGATCATATCTCTCACATTACATGATTTCCTCAGAAAATATAATATATGGGATCTATCCAATGGTAAAACATACATTTTGAATGATTGAAGTCTTGAAAAGTGGTGATTTTGTTATATTTGGGCATTTAGTATGTATGGGGACTTTACGTCACCATATGATTCCATTTTATTCCATTTTATGTTTTCATTCATCAAGTAATTTATTTTAGAATCCTCTTCCCACCACCAAACCAAGGTGTTGAACCCATATTAATGTTCAATTATTATCACATCCTATAAATTTTTTACCGACCCAAAAATAACGGTCAAATTTATTTATACACATCAGAATGTATAATATGAATAAGTTACAAGAAAACTTCATGTAGCTACAGAGTCTATTACACAAGAGTAAGACCAGAGTGACATATATCCAACCACATTCCCATACATAGTAATTTTATAAGAATCTAGATAGGTAGGCAGTATAGCCCCAAGTCCCTCAACATAGGGATATATTAATCTGGAAAGAATCCACTTCATCACAACTCAAAAACCTTATATACTAAAAATAAATTCTAAAAAATTAATCACACACATAACATAAATTACAAACCATTTTCTAGGTTGATGAAAAACTATATTCATTATCATGCATGATATGAAATGTAGGTATCTAACATATAATTGGTTTAACATCTTATACTAAATTATAAATAATCTTCAAATTTCATAAATAATTTACAAAATATTAATAAATCATGGAATAACATTTAAATAAATGAACACTTGAAATATTTATGTATGAGACAAACATTTAAAAACAATTCAAAAATAAAATATAATAAAAAATTATTTTATAATTTCATCATCCACATTATGGACATTCCATAATCTAAATTTAAACATTTTATATTTATCTCAATAGGAACTCATTCTTATTTATCATAATATTATATTTACATTTTCAATATGTGATATAATATGTATTTTAAACATTTTAAAAATACATTTTAGTTATGTAAACATTTTTCCAAATATGAATATCAAATAATTAATTATTATTTAAATATTTAACATATCAATCATGAAATTATTTTTTATGAGGTTTAAAAAATATCCCAATAAGGCCACCATTTATATTGAACAGTTCCAAAAAATTAATTATGAACAATTCATGATTTAAATATAAACGTTTTTTATTATTTCATCCTTATATTATTATTTATAACCCATTATAAATTATTTAATATGTTTTTTATATATAAATATTTATTTTTAAATCATAACTAATTTCATATAATTATATTAAAAAGGAATTTCAAATATTAATATTTAATATTTGAGAAAAATTGTTTTATAAATATTTTTATTATTATAAGATTTTATGATTTACTAATATGAAGTCCTTTTGGTAATTAAAATATCAAAAAATAACTTCTATAATTATTTATAAATTTTTTCTAAATTATTAAATTAATTTTGTTTTATAAAAAAATCATTTCTGTTTAACTTTTTGCATAGGGGTATTTCTATGTAAGGGTATTGCCTTTTACCCTTATGCAGGGAATCTAGAAGACCTTGCATACATGTAAGTCACTAAATACCTTTATGTATATTAAATATAACTCACTACATAAAGATAATATGATGATTACATTTATGATGATCATATTGCAAATGGGTAAAATTGACATTTCATTTATAGGAACGGTTCACGTATGGGTAGCTCTTGATTTAATTCTACACGGCCTTATGGAACTGATTCATAATTGTACTACCTTAATGAAAAAAATATGTGTAATGATAAAAATGATTATATCCTTACAAAATCCCCCAAGAAATGATTTTAACATTACACCAACATTATTTCTTATATGAAAGAGGCTAATTAAAATTATGAAACACTTGTAAAAACCACAAATACTATGTTTAAACCCTATTTATTTTGTAAGTGTATGTTATGATGGCCATTAAAAAACCAATATACGTAACGGTAATACATTATATAGCATTATTCATCTCAACTGTGTATGGGTATGTCCATCATTAACTTTTTATGACCCCTCTATGTAAGGGTAAACCCTTTTTCAATTTTTTCCAAAAAATCATAAAATGCTGCTTTTTTGTTTTCTTCATTATTTACAAACATTATTTCATAAAACATAAGAATAATTTCCTTTGATACCACTAAAGGGAATGAGAATCAGCATTACTCATATTAACTCATCCAACGTGGCATCCATATGATCCAATGAAATGAAAACATTCCACAATTTTTTGGGCCTGACACTATTTTCATAATCATGGATCTAGAGGGATGTGAAAAACACATCATCTCCATTCATCTATGAGAGTTCATAAAAATTAGTAAGCATTTTTACACTCCTATAATACCATATATGTGGTTTTTACCATCTAATTAAAATTATTATAATGAGTTGATAAGATTTGAACCCATATTTAATAATCTTCAATGTGAAAAATTTGAAACCAATGAAAAATAAAATTATGAATATCCTACTGTAAATGTGTATATCATATTTCAATGAATACTCTCAATAATTTTCGAACATTTTCAAATAGGTTTGAGAGAGTTATCTATGTTTCAACTGAATGACATCCCACTTATGGAGGTATCCAGAGGATAAACTGAATCACATGATATTCAATTGTTTTTCTTCTTCTAATCATGATGTGACACCATCTCATATCTAAAGAAAGATGGAAAGAGAATCTCCATATTAAGTGAGTTTTTCAAACAATAACGATACTTCCTCTATACTTCAATTACATGGTTGAGTCAAATATGAAATCATGTATACTTTTTTTATCACCAAATTTATTAATGAGCAGAAATAAATTAATAAATAACAATGTTGGTTCATGCATCAAACTCATTTACTTCTTATCTTTTCATATCAGGAAACAGTTTAGAAGTGATTGTAAAAATTGAATACTACATTGAATGATAAAAATTATTATTCGGTTTCATATACATATGCATGACATAATACATAATATTTTTAATGAAAATCATAATTTTTATGAATGAAAAATTAACTCATAATTATGTCATATAAAAATATATATTTAGGGCATACCTCCTTAAAAAACTATAGAGATTCCATTAAAAAATTTCATGTACTTAAGAATATAGATAAAATCCTCAAGCATGGATGGTTGGGTGTCTCTATTATAAATATATAAATGAGGAATATTTGTATTATATTTTTTTAAAAGATGGTTTACTATGTTAATTATAATTAAATATTATTTATATATTTGGTAGTTGTATATATCCGTACTATATCCAGGGAAAAACTATGAGAAAATATACCCATTAGTCTTCACACTACATCTACACAAGGAATATTATCTTCATAAGAGTAATATCTAAAATTTGTGGTCCTACTATCAGAAATGTTTGATGAAACATACTTATTACAAACTTATCTTAATTACCATGATATAGGGTTATAACTCTACAATTGAGTCATGTAAAATTTTATTTCATCACTTTCATTAAATATTCATTTTCATAGGGTGAAATGGCTTCTAATTGTAATTAATTTGGATACTCCAAAGAAATATTTATTTGGCTCAATGCCTGGAATTGTAATAAAAAAATGCTGATATTTATGAATTTGAAATTCACAATATTACAAGTTGAGTAAAATTTATATGTATTAAATTATTTATTAATGAAAATGATATTATTATATATTGGGGTTTAAATATCAATAAAATAATTATATGAGAATGGTCAATGAGCACAAAAATCCTATCAATTTGTAAAACTTGATAAGTATTATAGTATATAAAATAATATTTTATTATAAACTAATATATCAAAACAAATTAATTTCTTTCTTTATATTGATAAAGGGTCTAAAACAATTTAATCGATCATATTGTGGTTATTACATTTGAAATTTTATGAAATATATTACATTCCATCATTAACTAGCATCCCCGAAATGGTATTTATGATGATAAATACAATTTCATTTAAAATATTTTGTTGTTGTTTTTTATTTATATTTTTAGTAACACCCAGACTATCAAAAATACACATATATAAAATAGGAAATATATTTGTTTATAAATTTATATGTATAACACATAGTGTGAGAATTTATCTAGAAATTAAAAATTAGTGATTTCTAATTAATAATTTTCATACTTTTATTACAATTTTTCAAATTTGTAGTTATCTTATTTATAATTTTTGTCTAAAAGTATTATTTTATTTTTATAGATATTGTGACGAAATGATTTCGTTGAGAAGTTATTTTCCGTCAACATTTTTGTGCCTATAAATAAAACAAAATTTTTATAGAAAAATAAATTGTTCATAAATTATTCAATAATGATGATGCACTAAGGTAGTATTTTTTCACTTTATATATATATTTTTTCTTTATTTGATATGATTACAATCATTAATGTTTTTTCATTTATAAATGCCTCATAGTTTGTTTTTTCAGTTTAAATATTCATTTTAGTTAAGAATATGTCTCACTAAATCAAAAAAACATTATTATATTGTCTTTATACTTTAAGAAAATAATAAATATATCATTGGTGTTGTTTATTAATCATCGACACAAAAATCTAACACATGGTGTTGATGGGGTAACTCATAGTGCATGTTTTTAATTAAAAATTACATTTTAGTTCAAAACAAAATGTACATACTCAAAACTATTCAAATGAACTGATATTGTCTTGATACATTAGTTAAATGATACATTGGTCATTTAGGGCATGCAGGAATCAATCAGAAATCAATTTGACACATAGTGTGTCCACGTTGACTCAATTTGTTTGTTTATTGTAAGAACCCGGTTCTTTGTTTCAGTTACATTTTTCCTTTTCTGGTCGTTTTTGAGAAAAAAAGGAAATTCTGGAAATTTTCAAAGAACACACCATGTACTTTATAAGTACACGCCGTGTACTTCTATGTCACGCAATGCCATGTGTTGGCAGTGTCTGGGCCATACACACCATATGTAGGGGTGATGTGAAGGCCGCTTAAAGCGAAGTACATAAAGTCCTATTACATGGCATGTAATCCAAAAGTACACACCATTTAGTCTCATTTTTTAATTATACGGACCGGGGTCATGCCTAATCGACAGAAACCTCTTCCTCTCAAGGATCAATGACCAAGAGCGTCCGTACAACTGCGAACATCGACTGAGCTGCCGAGCCTCCGTATGTTTGCTGAATCGACCACCATCATTTTCATTGGTACCACAACGGTGAGATATTCCTTCTTCATGAGATTCATTTCATGGTTTTCCCTCTTTCTCAAGATATCATGGGTTGAAATTTTTGTGTGTTTTCATAGACCTATGACATTATAAGGAGAATCAAGATTTGTGGTTCAAGTATATTGATCTCCTAGCATCAAGGTAGGTGCTTTGTGCCTTACTATTCTAAGTATTTTAGTTTTATGTTCAATTTTCTACCAATACCCGTGAATGGGGTATTGCGTGTTTACCATTTTTCCCATGTTCTTCTCCTGCCTTGCTTGTATGCTTGTGTAGATTTAATTTGGTCATGTTTGAGGATAATTGATAGGTTTGAATGTTTTTTCCATGACTTGTTCTGTTTATGACCTTTGTGTCATGCTAGCCTTTGGTCGTTATACCATTATTCCATGCCTTGTGACTGTAGGATAGAATGATATTCTTGACATGCTTGTTGTTCTATAGACTTGTTTGGAATGAATCACTATAGGTGTACTTTGGATGTATAGAATTATTATGCACTGACTGTCACGGGTCTGTGAGAACTTAATGCTATAGACTATAAGGGATAGACCGAGTGAGCTTCCTAGAGAGTCTTGGACATGATAGACTACAGTGGATAGACCGAGTGAGCTTCCCCGAGAGTCTTGGACATTATGAAATACATGGGATAGACCGAGTGATATTCCTATTGAGTATTGGATATTATAGACTACAGGAGGGTAGACTGAGTGAGCTTCCTCAAAGAGTCTTTACTTGTTTGAATTTCTTTAATCCATTCCAGGATAGAGGAGGAATTGGTCGAGCAAACACTCATAGTGAGTTTGTGATAGACCTGATACTATAGGAGGATTGACCAAGTGATCTCTTCAGATAGTTTCTAGACCATTGGGCTATAAGGGGGTTAGACAACATGATCATGCCCATAGATTCCATGACTACCATAGACTATAAGTGGAATTTATAGGGTAAACTTCCCCAAAGAGTCTTATAATTTCGTATGACCAATCCAGAGGGGTTAGGCTGAGTGCACATCCCAAAGGGTTGTTGGTACTTCTTCGATAGGACCAGAGGGGTTAGCTGCGAGTACTTCCCTGAGGGGTTACTGTTGTGGTTAGCTGTTTTCTTTACTACTACTTGACGATCTATGGATTGATCACTTTTGTATATAATCTTGTTACTACTTACCATATACTGGTTACATATTACTGCTTATTGTTTGTTGGTCACTGTTTTCTGCTTAATGTACTATTGCCTACAATATACTCACTAACTGTTAGGGACATATCGTCAGGTGGTTTCCTACAAAGATTTAGTCTCACACCCTATTTGGTCCATGCTTTTGTGCCCAAATAGACTATGTTGTTGCAGGTATAGACAAGGGTGAGCACCCTTCGACATAGGGTACTTGATTTCTTAGAGCAGGAGAGCATGGGACCAATCATAGGATTGCGATTCTGCAGAGGTGTTTATCATTTATTTTGTACTTGTTTGGGTACTGTTTGTATGTATAGCATTCTGTCCTGTTTGGATGCTTTCCTATATATGAACCATGAATCATTTCATATATACAAGTGTGCTCCAGTTGTTTATTGGTTTAGTCTTCTGTGGTTTATTGTTGTTGGATATTTACTACTTTAGCTGTTGCATGTATTTTTTACATCCACTGTGTACTCTGGAAATGAGAGAATAGTTTCCCCACTATCACACCTAAGGAACGTGATGCTAGTCAGAAGCCTATGGAATTTGGAGAAATCCACTTGAGGGCATGAGACCAACCAGGTATGGGGTGACTCTGGGTGGATTCCAGAACCGAGAGTAGCTAACCCGTGTACAAGGAAAAGACAATATACCTCGTTTATTGATGTTTTATGGTTTTTAGATTTTACGGTTGATATGATTTCACCTTGTGTGATTCACATGATTTATGTTGTCATTGTTGTTTCTATTGTGGTTCTATTTCTGTCGCAACCCTATGAGATGAGGGTATGCCATATGATGCATCATATAGAAACATGAAAGAAATAACATTCCATGCATTCTTTCCATGCCATCTAGGGTGAATTAACGATTTCATGTTGTTGTTAAAGACATTGTGTAGATTATGCATGCTATTTTTATAGATACATTGATAGAATCTCTACAGTTTGATAGATAAATTGTTTATATTTTACCTTGCTTAAATGAATGCCAAATTTAGGTTATTGAGGTGTTATGGGCGCTCATAAATCATAACTAGATGGATCATTGACTTTTTTCTCATGTATATGACTTGTATAAGATACCAAGAATTGATTCGCTTGAATTATGGGCCCTCACGGATTGGAATTTTTCACCTCAATTTTGTTTTTCAGTGTTTTCTGGGCTTTGGTGCAGTTTCTGAGCTACTTCCTGGAAAAAACCCATAATACATGGTGTGTACCTTATGAATACACATAGTGTAGTTTTTAAACCATGTCACTGACTAAGTGGGAAGAAACCTGAGGGTGTGAAAAGTGTTTAGGAACATTCCATGTATGGTAGGTACTCGCTGTGTAGTAGTGAGCCGTGTACCGGTCGTGACACTAACAACATGGGTCGGGAATCGTGCGTAGTACACTCCTTGTTTGGTATGAACATTCCATGTAGCCTTGTTCTAGGTACCTGTCCTTGTCATGAACAACACAGCTAGGTGTTATCTTCTACTATACACATTGTGTTTGTTCGGAACACAACATGTAAGGGTCAGCCATGTAGGGGACCGTGTAACTAACAACACGGGTCGCTGAAACCTTATCCCATACACACCATGTCCTTTGTAAACACGCCATGTAGTCTATGGACAAGAGGACCATGTGATTTAGCCATGAAAAGAGACTCGGGAAGGGGAAATCAGTTCAAGTACATGCCACATGTGGGGAGAACAGGCCGGGTAGTCTGGGCTGTTACTCGACCAGAGGTGGCAGAAGTACTTGACCATGAGAATGGCTTTATGGAACATGCCATGTAGTTTTATACACATTGTGTAGTTGTTTTTGGTAAACAAGTGTGTTTCTCTCTCCTATTAAAATTTTTTACTCTTCTATTCTCTGTCCTTGATAATCCAGATCTAAGGTGTGCTTTTGATCTTTCAGTGCTATGCCTCTTAGACGTCCTCTAGATGTACGTCAGCTGCCAGATAGTGATCAGACACCAGATATGGCTGATCAGGGACCTCTTACGGATCCTCCTACTATGCCATCCTTGGCACCAGTTGTTATACACGTTGGAGGCACTGATGCATAGTTCAGGGAGGAATTCCTAAGGATGATGCAGAACTTTCAGGGAGAGACGCGTCATG
This sequence comes from Viscum album, assembly GCA_963277665.1. Taxonomy (NCBI): domain Eukaryota; kingdom Viridiplantae; phylum Streptophyta; class Magnoliopsida; order Santalales; family Viscaceae; genus Viscum; species Viscum album. The sequence continues at coordinate 839,051,847 of OY728138.1, forward strand.
CCCCGTCGATGACTAAGATGACGCGGGTTTTCCAAAAGCAGCATCCTCTTACGCTCTTTGTGGATGGAGGACCCCAGGCTGTAGAGTTGTGGCAAGAGGCTAAGCTGAAGATACTCATGCACCTAGAGATACCTCTAGAGAATAGGGTAAACCTGGATACTTATATGCTCTAAGACACTGCCAAGAGGTGGTGGGAGGAGATCTCACAGTTAGGGTGCCAGAAGAGTATGACATGGGATGAGTTTCATTGCGTCTTCTACGATTACTTTTATCTAGATACCATGAGGGCCGACCGATCCAGGGAGTTTATGATTCTCAAGCAGGGTGCACTTTCTATTATGGAGTACTCGTCTGGTTTTACTGAGCTGCAGCGCTTCACGCTGATTCCAGAAGGTGATGTGTTTTTCTTTGAATGGATGATTGAGGACGGTCTTAGGCAGGAGATTTGTTACCAGGTTAATATCTTCAGGTTGACTTTGATATCCTCTATCTTTGACAAGGAACTGATCACTGAGCACAATCTGAGAGATTCTAGAGTAGTGGTCCAGGGCAGTTCAACATCCAGAGTTAGTGTACCTTCTACTGATAGCAGGAAGCACCGCAGAGAGTCTACTCAAGGAGATCAGGGTAGGCGGAATGTATCTTTGGGCATCTAGGTAGTATGCTACCAATGCGGGAGGAGCGGACATACTAGGCCTCAGTGACATAGAGACCCGAGGGAGTTCTGATCATACGGCAAGATGGGCTATCTTCATCGTTTTTGACAGATCATCTCACCTGCAGCTTGTGGTAGGGGTTCATCTATGACCCTGCGTATAAGAGATGTATCACCAGTTTGTCACCAATCTAGAAACTGGAGTTCTACTGGTCGTTCGAGCTGAGGTGGAGGTCGCGTCAATGGTGGTCTGACACCAGGTTACCAGTGACAACAGAGTGGATCAGCTTAGAGTGGTCAGGCAGGGGTGCAGGGCCATGGTACAGGCCAATAATTTGCCATGGAGCATACCTATTAGGAGTAGGATCCTAGTCCTTCCACAGTTTTAGGTACGATATTAGTAACCTCAGTTTTTTCTTCATCACTTTTCGATAATGGTTCTTTGCATATATCTATCTCTATTGTTGTTGTGGAGAGGCTTGGGCTTTGTATCTCTTCGTCTGTCGACATGTTGTGTAGTGACCCGAAACATAACGTACAAGGACATTACATTACTTTTGCAGAATACATATTACATAACAAAAACACACACACAAGGACCGTAATAGTTTAGTGTCTTTGGAAACTCAAAACGTAATCTTCTAATCATGGTGAAATATCTTCAACATCTCCCATAAAGATCTTCCTTTTTTACCTAAAACCTTTCTTTATATCCTGTGGAAATGAAAACATAATAGGGTGAGCTCAAATGCTCAGTAAGGGTAAACAAAAGAAATATCAATCAAATTATATTCATAAGAACATAACATTTTAGAAATCTTAACCTGCAAAAGAGAGCATAATTTCATAACATGGGAAAAATCATAGTAGTGAAATGAAATCCCAATAATCATAACTTAAAATATGAAACTTTGTGGCATACACACATAATCATAGAAAATCATTTCTTGTTAGTCAAGACTCATTTCCAAGACTATCTTAGTGGACAAAGTCCCATTCTGAACCGAGTCACCCTCGTTTCAGTCATGTTTCACTGAACCGGTATAACCTAACATTCCATCCATGTTTATCTCATGAGATATAAAATATTTACCCAATGCATTGGAGGGAGAAATAGGTCCCACCCATCTCATAATGACACCATTATTATGTGTGCCACAAAATCATAAATCATACATCATTGCATAACCCATGTAATACAAATGGGAATCCTAAACATCATGACATCATAAATCAATTCATATAAGATAAAGGACTTCATAAAAATAATTCCATCACAACATAATCAAATCAATTTAATAATAGGGACAAAAACAGAACCCTTTCTTATCTTAGATGGAAAATAATTTTGATAAAACACTTGAACTCCATCCTTGAGGAAAATATCCATTCTTCTTCAAAAACATTTTTCCTTTCTTAACATGTCAAACAATTTTAAAATAAAAGAAGTTGATTAAAAATAAACTTGAAAACATGTAAAGGAAGATTCTTTGAAATAATGTTTTAAAAATCCATTCATGCCGTATAAGTTAAAAAAACATTCTTCGTACTTTTGTCGGAAAAGTCAAAAAAGTAACTCGTACGAAAAAACGACAAAAGATTCCTTTCATATTCTTTACTAAAGACTCACCGAAGGGTAAAATTGGATTTAAACTATTATATGTAGATGGAAACAATATTACATATTGAGGGAACATGTATGTGGATGATAAAATACACCCCAGTAAATGCCAAAGTAAAAACAATCTCGGATAAAAATGAGATTGTGATATTTTCCCTTACCTTATGTCCGATTTTCTTCGTAAGTGTCCGAACCTCCTGTATAATGATTTATATAATGTCATTTACTTATTAAAGAATCATATTCATTGTTATGATATAATATATGGTTCACTTATGACTTTATATTACATGTTCTTTTGTAAATTCCATGTTAAAGAGCGTTTTGGGTAAAATTATTTCATTTGTCGTCCGTGTTTTGACTTGTAATTATTCATATGATTACTTAGATCATGATTACTTAATTCCAGAATATAAAACATGATTTATATATATATATATTTAGTGTATACATATATATAATAAATCAGTAAATGGAATGAAATACACCGTTCATGGAGACGGTAGGCCGTACGTACGCATGAACGCTGTTTTCGTTTCCTTATTGAGTTGAATGGAATTAAGTAGATGACATTCATATATATACACGTAAATCCAGTATCATTATTATTTCATATATTTCATGATTACTTATTATATATAATTTATAATCATTCATGAATTGTTAAAGTCGAGAATGAATCTCATCACGTCGTGGAGACGGTAGTCCGTACGTACGCACGAGCGATGATATCGTTCTCATGATCATGGGACAGTATTGGAGTGTATGTATACTATTTAAGAATCAATATAACTTTTAAAAAATAATATATAGTTATTATTTACACCATTATACCCATCCAAGTAAGGTGGTGGTGGAAAATAGATTTCACCACGGCGTGGAGACAGTATTCCATACGTACGCACGCGTGGTGATTTTGTTTTCCGTAGGATGGATAGATGGTGAAATAGGATTGTTTCATACATATAATAACATATCAATATAATAGTGATACTGATGTTATTACTTGATAATGAAACAACCTAAGAAGAATAAGTGGAAGAATAAATAAAGGTGAAAGAATTGGTAACGGAAATTACCTCTTCTTTGAAGCGCCTCTTTGAGACCTCCTCCTATGGCACTAAAATTGGTCTTTGAGGAAGACCAGAACCTCTAGGATGTTTCTAGGGAAGTGGAGAAGAGATTTTGGCAGGGGTTGGCCGAGCTTGAAGGCTCAAAGTTGTGTGAGGAAGAGAGGGAGGAGGTGTCCTTTTAGAACGGAGGAGAGGGGCACCTTTGGAATAACAAAAAATATTATTTTATTATAAAGTCATGTTCAGTTTTAAATAGCTCAAAATTGATTTATTACGAGGCTAAAGTGGGGATGGGTCGAAATCATCTCATCCAATATAATTTAGGCAAGTTTAGGTTCCTATTTTAACCTTATCATTTAGATTTAGCATTAAGTTAAATAATTTTACTTTTATCGTGTCTTCTTGGGTTCTTATACTATAAGGTTAATAAACTTACTATAAGAAGTAAAAAGAACAAAAAATTGTTTATTATTAATATATAAAACCTTATATAAGTCATTTGTCCGAGCCTTATATTTTTAGGAATAACATAACAATTAATAATATAATATTTGTTTTAAAACCTATTTTATGTCAATTTTGACACTATTTAGTAATTGATTTTTGTGAAACTCCTAACAGAATGATAAGTTCAAACAAAGTTAATTAAATAAATACTAAAATGTCATATTAACCTATAAAATTAGTTTAATTCCATAAAATTTTCATATTATATTTATTTGGGTATTTATAACATCAATTATGTCAATATATCATTAATAAGATAATTATTGCATCATCGTTGTGTCATAAATAAATTAAATTATATAATGTCTAAAAATTAAAAATAAAATTCAATTATGTAGGAAATCTTTTTATCTTTCTAATGAATATTTATAGTCGAATTTATCTTATGTATAACCCCATATTAAAAATCTTTTAGTAAATAAACTTTGATTTTAACTCTTTTAACCCTTCTTTAAATAAATTAATAATAAATATCCTAATCTAGTCCAAGTGGGCCTAAATGGTCATATTTTATTCCTAAGTTTGTTTTTGGTCGAATTACACTTTTCCAATAGAATTAGGACATGTGTTAGTGTAATAATAATATCATTTCTACCCTTAATTACCCTATTTACTTTTAACCGTGGTAAAAAAAGTAAAAAGTTACTATTCACCAAAAAAAATTAATTTCATCTCATTGAACCACATTTTACTTACTGACATCAATTGTGTCTCTCTTATTTTTGAAATTCCACTCACAGAAGCGTTAAAATTAAGTTTTATGAACAATTCAGTTTTTTTAACTACCACTTAGTGGTTTTACTATTCATCAAAAATTGAAAGTTTTCAGAAAAATACCAAAAATTAGGCCTAAGCTATATTTGATATTATGAAATCAAAAATGATTTCTATTTTACCAAATTCAAAACATTCAGTTGCATTAATTAATTTAAAAATTAATCCCCGTCGTCAAAACAAATAGTGTGTTCTTTAAGAGATAATGACTATCAAAAGATTGACACTTGTTTATGTTGGTTTAAATGTGAAATTACATCCAATGACCGACATTGTATTAAATTGTAAAAATATATTCTAAATATAATTTAAAACCACTCAAATTAATAATTTATCACTATTAATTATTTTGATTGAAAAAGTTGTTTTTAATTAAAATTTAGTAATTTTCACTATTCATCAAAATATGAAAGTTATCCGAAAATCACCAAAATTTCACCCTATGCTAATTTCGATATTCCGAATCCAAAAAAGAAGTCCATTTTGAAAAATAAAATTTACAAAATTTCAAAAAGTGGTTATTACTATTCATAACAGCTAGTTTTAATAATATTTTAATAGCATATCGTTTTTTAGTGAAACTCGGTATTGTGTACTACACACACTATCGAGGAAGGTCATGATTGCATGTAATGAAGGGAATGTCAAGTATGCGTGTTGTGCAGAGATTATTTTTTTGTAGCGTACAACACAAGACATTAAAGAAATTAAAAAGAATATTTTTCATAAAATCTCGGGGTGTTACATTCTACCCCCTTAAAATGAATTTCTCCCTCGAAATTCGTCGGGGTTATAAATGGTTTACTACTCGAAAGTTTCTTTAATAGAAACCCACATCATAAAAAGGAATACCAAAACCAATCTTTAAAAACAAAAGTATGAAACGTAACGGTTAACCAAATAAACCAATCACTGGGTTTCCACATAGGTGAAAATATGGATATGGAAGAAAAATATAACCATCACGTTCTGATGGAGAGTGGTAGAGAACATGGCTATGGAAGAGACAAATATCACAAATCCAAAAATTTGTGATGATCTAAGGTACCATCTGATTAATCAGTTATAAGAGAACTAGGACAACATTTTTGGTTTTCATGATCGTTTCCCTATAGTTGAACAATTTGAATTAGAATAAATACTTACTTTATTTTGGTAAAATCTCACTGTTGTTCGTGCCTTGAACAATTTTCACTTCATCTCTTAAATAAATGAAGTTGAATTTTTTATTCGTGAAGTGTTAGCAGACCATGTGATAGAATGACGAGTCATTCCATCTGTCTCAAACATAAGGTTAGCAAATGTTATTAAATATACATAAGTCAATATATAGTGAGATTAATCATATATGGTTCCTAAAATGGACTTATAATTCATATATCATACTGCTTAATATAATAAAACTCGTTTCTACTAAACAGGGACTTCCCGTAGGCCAATGGTAGGCGATAAAGGCCAGTCGCACTTCGATTGTGGGTTCGATTCCCACAGCCTTGTCCGACGCGATGGGTTGTCGCCCGTCCTGCAGGTTGTCCTTTTTCTAAAACTATATTACTATAACATCCCATCAATAATATTGAAAAAAAAACTTTTATCCTTAAACAATACTAACTTATGTCCAACATAATCCATTACGATATTTAGGCTTATCCATAATATTTCAGTCCACTCTCATAATATAGTGAAAATGATTACCAGATATTTAATACCATCTTTGATCCCCATACATCATAAGATATGTCTTGTTGGTCAAATTCCAAACATTCAAAGGCCTTAATAATGTATTCTCTTGAATACCCATTGAACCATAGTGAAAACATGAATGCAGTTAAAAGTTAACACTTTTCACATACCAAAATCCTCAAAATTCTATATACTCAAACCATGACATCACTTAGTCCTTATATCAATCATGAGATCATGAATACTGTTAAACATTTCATTTTCTCGTTTTCCCTTCATTATGCGCATACCATCTTATTTCTAAAAATATCTCAATCAATTTGAATACCACATTAGACCAATCCATAAATATTCCAATACTCCATGATACAACATTATTTTGGAATCCCATTACATAAACACTTAATCATTCCACAACATCGTTGTTATATTCAACATCGCCAATAGTGATAGAATGTGACCTCCATTTGTCCTTTTCCTTAAGCGGTTTCTCTTGTCGATCATCACTAACCCTTGTATTAGGGCATTTATTAGCATAATGCCACATTTCCTTGCACTTGAAGCATTGAAGTGTTGGTGGTGCGTTCTCTGTAGTGTTTTCTTTATTCACATCATTAGAAACCCGTTTTCCATTACTTAGACACTCAGATTCTCGATGACCTTCTTTTCCACACTTAAAACATTTTCTAGTTCCTTTAAGACAATCTCCACCATGCTTCGTTCCACACTTTGTGCATAAGGAAACATTCATCTTCTTTTCGCAATTATTCTGAGATTTCTCCTTGAACTCCATCTTTCTTTTCTTGTCAAAACCATGAGATGGATATGTAACACCAACTTCCATTTCTACCTTGATAGCACAACGCACAATTTCTTCATATCTATTGAAGTCTCTTATAGCTAATTCCCTTCGAAGACTTGGTTTTAAGCCACTGAAAAGTCGATCAACTATACTTTCAGGTTGGATGATAATGCCAGATGCATACCTTACATGTCTTGTAAAATTCGCATCGTATATACCAACAGATTCATCATCCTTCTGCTTCATCTCAAGAAACTACTTTTCCATCTTTTTTCTAAGAATACGAGGGAAGTACTTACTGAAAAACATGTTCTTGAACTCGTCCCATTACATGGACTCAATTTCATCTCTTGGCCTTGTATTCTTGATAATATTACGCCATTTATCAGCTTCACCTTCCAAAAGATATACTACTAAGATGACTTTATCATGTTCAGATCATTGAAGAACTGAAAATATATTTTCAGTGGTACTGATCCATTGTTCGGCAACAAGTGGATCGGAAGTCCCACTGATAGAAGGTGGACGTTACCTCATGAAAGACTCAATAGAATATTATTTCCTTCTCTGCTCATTTGGAAGTCCATAATGATTCATAGCTTGTGTAAGTATAGCAATAACATTTTGCACTCCATCTCCCATAACATTTGTTTATTCAGGAGGGCAATCATTGCATTGATCAACACGGTTCCTTCGGGTTCCAGCCATCGTCTAAAACCCAAAATGAATAGTGTGAGAGGCAAAAATTATGCTAGGGAAAACAACATAGTAAAGGGGGAGTACCCTTAATATCTTACATCTTAGGTTAAATTCTAAGAACGTTACCGTAGTACTAGGACCATATCCTATATGTATAATTATTCTTTGGGACATCCCAAGACATACCTTAGAAATATCTCTAGGGATCTCACTAATGTTTTCGCATCCTAGTTTCCAAAGGTTGACTAATCCTTTCCTCTGATACCAACTGTAGAGACCTGAAGCTTAAAGTACAAGGACATTACATTACATTTTCGGAATACTTATTACATAACAAAAACACACACACAAGGACCATAATAGTTTAGTGTCTTAGGAAACTCGAAACGTAATCTTCTAATCATGGTGAAAGATCTTCAACATATCCCATAAAGATCTTCCTTTTTTTTACCTAAAACCTTTCTTTACATCCTGGGGAAAAGAAAACATAAAAGGGTGAGCTCAAATGCTCAGTAAGGGTAAACAAAAGAAATATCATTCAAATCATATTCATAAGAATATAACATTTTGGAAATATTAACCTGCAATAGAGAGCATAATTTCATAACTTGGGATAAATCATAGTAGTGAAATGAAATCCCAATAATCATTACTTAAAAAATGAAACTTTGTGGAATACACAGATAATCATAGAAAATCATTTCTTGTTAGTCAAGACTCATTGCCAAGACTATCTTAGTGGACAAAGTCCCATTCTGAACCGAGTCACCCTCGTTTCAGTCCTGTTTCACTGAACCGGTATAACCTACCATTCTAGCCATGTCTGTCTCATGAGATATAAAATCATTACCCAATGCATTGGAGGGAGATATAGGTCCCACCCATCTCATAATCATACCATTATTATGTGTGCCATAAAATCATAAATCAAACATCATTGCATAACCCATGCAATACAAATGAGAATCTTAAACATCATGACATCATAAAACAATTCATATAAGATAAGGGAATTCATAAAAATAATTCCATCACAACATAATCAAATCAATGTAATAATAGAGATAAAAATAGAACCCTTTCTTATCTTAGATGGAAAATAATTTTGATAAAACACATGAACTCCATTCTTGAGGAAAATATCCTTTCTTCTTCAAAAACATTTTTCCTTTCTTAACATGTCAAACAATTTTAAAATAAAAGAAGTTGATTAAAAATAAACATGAAAACGTATAAAGGAAGATTCTTGGAAATAATGTTTTAAAAATCCATTCATGCCGTATAAGTTAAAAAAACAATCTTCATACTTTTGTCGGAAAAGTCAAAAAATTACCTCGTACGAAAAAACGCCAAAAGATTCCTTTCATATTCTTTAATAAAAACTCACCGAAGGGTAAAATTGGATTTAAACTATTGTAAGTGGATGGAAACAATATTAAATATTTAGGGAAAATGGATGTGGATGATAAAATACACCCCAGTAAATGCCAAAGTAAAAACAATCTTGGAAAAAAAATGAGATTGTGATATTTTCCCTTACCTTAGGTCCGATTTGCTTCGTAAGTGTCTGATACTCATGTATAATGATTTAAATAATGTCATTTACTTATTAAAGAATCATATTCATTGTTATGATATCATATATGGTTCACTTATGACTTTATATTACATGTTCTTTTGTAAATTCCATGTTAAAGAGCGTTTTGGGTAAAATTGTTTCATTTGTCGTCCGTGTTTTGATTGTAATTATTCGTATGATTACATAGATCATGATTAATTAATTCCAGAATATAAAACATGATTTATATATATATATTCAGAATATACATATATATAATAAATCAGTAAATGGAATGAAATACACCGTTCATGGAGACGGTAGGCCGTACGTACGCATGAATGTTTTTTTCGTTTCCTTATTGAGTTGAACGGAATTAAGTAGATGACATTAATATATATACAAATAAATCCAGTATCATTATTATGTCATATATTTCATGATTACTTATTATATATACTTTATAATCATTCGTGAATGGTTAAAGTCGAGAATGAATCTCATCACGTCGTGGAGACGGTAGTCCGTACGTACGCACGAGCGATGATATCATTCTCATGATCATGGGACTGTATTGGAGTGTATTTATACTATTTAAGAATCAATATAACTTTTAAAAAATAATATATAGTTATTATTTACACCATTATACCCATCCAAGTAAGGTGGTGGTGGAAAATAGATTTCACCACGGCGTGGAGACAGTATTCCATACGTACGCACGCATGGTGATTTTGTTTTCCGTAGGATGGATAGATGGTGAAATAGGATTGTTTCATACTTATAATAACATATCAATATAAGAGTGATACTGATGTTATTACTTGATAATTAAACAACCTAAGAAGAAGAAGTGGAAGAAGAAATAAAGGTGAAAGAATTGGTAACGGAAATTACCTCTTCTTTGAAGCGCCTCTTTGAGACCTCCTCTTATGGCACTAAAATTGGTCTTTGAGGAAGACCAGAACCTCTAGGATGTTTCTAGGGAAGTGGAGAAGAGATTTTGGCAGGGGTTGGCCGAGCTTGAAGGCTCAAAGATGTGTGAGGAAGAGAGGGAGGAGGTGTCCTTTTATAAGGGAGGAGAGGGGCACCTTTGGAATAACAAAAAATATTATTTTATTATAAAGTCATGTTCAGTTTTAAATAGCTCAAAATTGATTTATTTCGATGCTAAAGTGGGGATGGGTCGAAATCATCTCATCCAATATAATTTAGGCAAGTTTAGGTTCCTATTTTAACCTTATCATTTAGATTTAGCATTAAGTTAAATAATTTTACTTTTATCGTGTCTTCTTGGGTTCTTATACTATAAGGTTAATAAACATACTATAAGAAGTAAAAAGAACACAAAATTGTTTATTATTAATATATAAAACCTTATATAAGTCATTTGGCCAAGCCTTAGATTTTTAGGAATAACATAACAATTAATAATATAATATTTGTTTTAAAACCTAATTTATGTCAATTTTGACACTATTTAGTAATTGATTTTTGTGAAACTCCTAACAGAATGATAAGTTCAAAAAAAGTTAATTAAATCAATAATAAAATGTCATATTAACCTATAAAATTAGTATAATTCCTTAAAAGTTTCATATTATATTTATTTGGATATTTATAACATCAATTATGTCAATATATCATTAATAAGATAATTATTGCATCATCGTTGTGTCATAAATAAATTAAATTATATAATGTCTAAAAATTAAAAATAAAATTCAATTATGTAGGAAATATTTTTATCTTTCTAATGAATATTTATAGTCTAATTTATCTTATATATAACCCCATATTAGAAATCTTTTAGTAAATAAACTTTGATTTTAACTCTTTTAACCCTTCTTTAAATAAATTAATAATAAATGTCCTAATCTAGTCGAAGTGGGCCTAAATGGCCATATTTTATTCCTAAGTTTGTTTTTGGTCGAATTACACTTTTCCAATAGAATTAGGACATGTGTTAGTGTAATAATAATATCATTTCTACCCTTAATTACCCTATTTACTTTTAACCGTGGTAAAAAAAGTAAAAAGTTACTATTCACCAAAAAAATTATTTTCATCTCATTGAACCACATTTTACTTACTGACATCAACTGTGTCTCTCTTATTTTTGAAATTCCACTCACAGAAGCGGTAAAATTAAGTTTTATGAACAATTCAGTTTTTTTAACTACCACTTAGTGGTTTTACTATTCATCAAAAATTGAAAGTTTTCAGAAAAATACCAAAAATTAGGCCTAAGCTATATTTGATATTATGAAATCAAAAATGATTTCTATTTTACCAAATTCAAAACATTCAGTTGCATTAATTAATTTAAAAATTAATTCCCGTCGTCAAAACAAATAGCGTGTTCTTTAAGAGATAATAACTATCAAAAGATTGACACTTGTTTATGTCTGGTTTAAATGTGAAATTACATCCAATGACCAACATTGTATTAAATTGTAAAAATATATTCTAAATATAATTTAAAACCACTCAAATTAATAATTTATCACTATAAATTATTTTGATTGAAAAAGTTGTTTTTAATTAAAATTTAGTAATTTTCACTATTCATCAAAATATGAAAGTTATCCGAAAATCACCAAAATATCACCCTATGCTAATTTTGATATTCCGAATCCAAAAATGAAGTCCATTTTGAAAAATAAAATTTACAAAATTTCAAAAAGTGGTTATTACTATTCATAACAGCTAGTTTTAATAATATTTTAATAGCATATCGTTTTTTAGTGAAACTCGGTATTGTGTACTACACACACTATCGAGGAAGGTCATGATTGCGTGTAATGCAAGGAAAGTCAAGTATGCGTGTTGTGCAGAGCTTATTTTTTTGTAGCGTACAACACAAGACATTGAAGAAATTAAAAAGAATATTTTTCATAAAATCTTGGGGTGTTACATTCTACCCCCCTTAAAATGAATTTCTCCCTCGAAATTCGTCGGGGTTATAAATGGTTTACTACTCGAAAGTTTCTTTAATAGAAACCCACATCGTAAAAAGGAATACCAAAACCAATCTTTAAAAACAAAAGTATGAAACGTAACGGTTAACCAAATAAACTAATCACTGGGTTTCCACATAGGTGAAAATATGGATATGGAAGAAAAATCTAACCATCACGTTCTGATGGAGAGTGGTAGAGAACATGGCTATAGAAAAGGCAAATATCACAAATCCATAAATTTGTGACGATCTAAGGTACCATCTGATTAATCAGTTATAAGAGAACTAAGACAACATTTTTGGTTTTCAACATCGTTTCCCTAAAGTTGAACAATTTGAATTAGAATAAATACTTACTTTATTTTGGTAAAATCTCACTGTTGTTCGTGCCTTGAACAATTTTCACTTCATCTCTTAAATAAATGAAGTTGAATTTGTTATTCGTGAAGTGTTAGAAGATCATGTGATTGAATGACGGGTCATTCCATCTGTCTCAAACATAAGGTTAGCAAATGTTATTAAATATACATAAGTCAATCTATAGTGAGATTAATCATATATGGTTCCTAAAATGGACTTATACTTCATATATCATACTGCTTAATATAATAAAACTCTTTTCTACTAAACAGGGACTTCCTGTAGGCCAATGGTAGGCGATAAAGTGCAGTCGCACTTCGAATGTGGGTTCGATTCCCACAGCCTTGTCCGACGCGATGGGTTGTCGCCCGTCCTGCAGGTTGTCCTTTTTCTAAAACTATATTACTATAACATCCCATCAATAATATTGAAAAAAAAACTTTTATCCTTAAACAATACTAACTTATGTCCAACATAATCCATTACAATATTTAGGCTTATCCATAATATTTCCGTCCACTCTCATAATATAGTGAAAATGATTACCAGATATTTAATACCATCTTTGATCCCCATACATCATAAGATATGTCTTGTTGGTCAAATTCCAAACATTCAAAGGCCTTAATAATGTATTCTCTTGAATACCCATTGAACCATAGTGAAAACATGAATGAAGTTAAAAGTTAACACTTTTCACATACCAAAATCATCAAAATTCTATATACTCAAACCATGACATCACTTAGTCCTTATATCAATCATGAGATCATGAATAATGTTAAACATTTCATTTTATCGTTTTCCCTTCATTATGCGCATACCATCTTATTTCTAAAAATATCTCAATCACTTTGAATACCACATTAGACCAATCCATAAATATTCCAATACTCCATGATACAACATTATTTTGGAATCCCATTACATAAACACTTAATCATTCCACAACATCGTTGTCATATTCAACATCGCCAATAGTGATAGCATGTGACTTCCATTTGTCCTTTTCCTTAAGCGGTTTCTCTTTTCGATCATCACTAACCCTTGTATTAGGGCATTTATTAGCATAATGCCACATTTCCTTGCACTTGAAGCATTGAAGTGTTGGTGGTGCGTTCTCTGCAGTGTTTGCTTTATTCACATCATTAGAAACCCTTTTTCCATTACTTCGACACTCAGATACTCGATGACCTTCTTTTCCACACTTAAAACATTTTCTAGTTCCTTTAAGACAATCTCAACCATGCTTCGTTCCACACTTTGTGCATAAGGAAACATTTATCTTCTTTTCGCCATTATTCTGAGATTTCTCCTTGAACTCCATCTTTCGTTTCTTGTCAAAACCATGAGATGGATATGTAACACCAACTTCCATTTCTACCTTGATAGCACAACGCACAATTTCTTCATAGCTATTGAAGTCTCTTATAGCTAATTCCCTTCGAATACTTGGTTTTAAGCCACTGAAAAGTCGATCAACTTTACTTTCAGGTTGGATGATAATGCCAGATGCATACCTTACAAGTCTTGTAAAATTCGCATCGTATATACAAACAGATTCATCATCCTTCTGCTTCAGCTCACGAAACTACTTTTCCATCTTTGTTCTAAGAATACGAGGGAAGTACTTACTGAAAAACATGTTCTTGAACTCGTCCCATTACATGGACTCAATTTCATCTCTTGGCCATGTATTCTTGATAAGATTCCGCCATTGATCAGCTTCACCTTCCAAACGATATACTACTAAGATGACTTTATCATGTTCAGATCATTGAAGAACTGAAAATATATTTTCAGTGGTACTGATCCATTGTTCGGCAACAAGTGGATTGGAAGTCCCACTGAAAGAAGGTGGACGTTACCTCATGAAAGACTCAATAGAATATTGTTCCCTTCTCTGCTCATTTGGAAGTCCAGAATGATTCATAGCTTGTGTAAGTATAGCAATAAGATTTTTCACTCCATCTCCCATAACATTTGTTTGTTGAGGAGGGCAATCATTGCATTGTCCATTGCATTGATCAACACGGTTCCTTCGGGTTCCAGCCATCGTCTAAAACCCAAAAAGAATAGTGTGAGAGGCAAAAATCATGCTAGGGAAAACAACATAGTAAAGGGGGAGTACCCTTAATATCTTACATCTTAGGTTAAATTCTAAGAACGTTACCGTAGTTCTAGGACCATATCCTATATGTATTATTATTCTTTGGGACATCCCAAGACATACCTTAGAAATATCTCTAGGGATCTCACTAATGTTTTCGCATCCTAGTTTCCAAAGGTTGACTAATCCTTTCCTCTGATACCAACTGTAGAGACCTGAAGCATAAAGTACAAGGACATTACATTACATTTGCGGAATACTTATTACAAAACAAAAACACACACACAAGGACCATAATAGTTTAGTGTCTTAGGAAACTCGGAACGTAATCTTCTAATCATGGTGAAAGATCTTCAACATATCCCATAAAGATCTTCCTTTTTTTACCTAAAACCTTTCTTTATATCCCGGGGAAAAGAAAACATAAAAGGGTGAGCTCAAATGCTCAGTTAGGGTAAACAAAAGAAATATCAATCAAATCATATTCATAAGAACATAACATTTTGGAGATATTAACCTGCAATAGAGAGCATAATTTCATAACATGGGATAAATCATAGTAGTGAAATGAAATCCCAATAATCATTACTTAAAACATGAAATTTTGTAGAATACACACATAATCATAGAAAATCATTTCTTGTTAGTCAAGACTCATTTCCAAGACTATCTTAGTGGACAAAGTCCCATTCTTAACCGAGTCACACTCGTTTCAGTCCTGTTTCACTGAACCGGTATAACCTACCATTCTAGCCATGTCTGTCTCATGAGATATAAATTCTTTACCCAATGCATTGGAGGGAGATATAGGTCCCACCCATCACATAATGATACCATGATTATGTGTGCCACAAAATCATAAATCAAACATCATTGCATAACCCATGCAATACAAATGGGAATCTTAAACATCATGACATCATAAAACAATTCCTATAAGATAAAGGAATTCATAAAAACAATTCCATCACAACATAATCAAATCAATGTAATAATAGAGATAAAAACAGAACCCTTTCTTATCTTAGATGGAAAATAATTTTGATAAAACACTTGAACTCCATTTTTGAGGAAAATATCCTTTCTTCTTCAAAAACATTTTTCCTTTCTTAACATGTCAAACAATTTTAAAATAAAAGAAGTTGATTAAAAATAAACTTGAAAACTTATAAAGGAAGATTCTTGGAAATAATGTTTTAAAAATCCATTCATGCCGTATAAGTTAAAAAAAACAATCTTCATACTTTTGTCAGAAAAGTCAAAAAATTACCTCGTACGAAAAAACGACAAAAGATTCCTTTCATATTCTATACTAAAAACTCACCGAAGGGAAAAATTTGATTTAAACTATTGTAAGTGGATGGAAACAATATTACATATTTAGGGAAAATGGATGTGGATGATAAAATACACCCCAGTAAATGCCAAAGTAAAAACAATCTTGGAAAAAAAATGAGATTGTGATATTTTCCCTTACCTTAGGTCTGATTTGCTTCGTAAGTGTCTGATACTCCTATATAATGATTTAAATAATGTCATTTACTTATTACAGAATCATATTCATTGTTATGATATCATATATGGTTCACTTATGACTTTATATTACATGTTCTTTTGTAAATTCCATGTTAAAGAGCGTTTTGGGTAAAATTGTTTCATTTGTCGTCCGTGTTTTGATTGTAATTATTCGTATGATTACATAGATCATGATTAATTAATTCCAGAATATAAAACATGATTTATATATATATATTCAGAATATACATATATATAATAAATCAGTAAATGGAATGAAATACACCGTTCATGGAGACGGTAGGCCGTACGTACGCATGAATGTTGTTTTCGTTTCCTTATTGAGTTGAACGGAATTAAGTAGATGACATTCATATATATTCAAATAAATCCAGTATAATTATTATGTCATATATTTCATGATTACTTATTATATATACTTTATAATCATTCATGAATGGTTAAAGTGGAGAATGAATCTCATCACGTCGTGGAGACGGTAGTCCGTACGTACGCACGGGTGATGATATCGTTCTCATGATAATGGGACTGTATTGGAGTGTATGTATACTATTTCAGAGTCAATATCAATTTGAAATAATAATATATAGTTATTATTTACACCATTATACCCATCGAAGTAAGGTGGTGGTGGAAAATAGATTTCACCACGGCGTGGAGACGGTATTACGTACGTACGCACGCGCGGTGATTTCCTTTTCCGTAGGATGGATAGATGGTGAAATAGGATTTTTTCAAACTTATAATAACATATCATTATATGAGTGATACTGATGTTATTACTTCATAATGAAACAACCTAAGAATAAGAAGTGGAAGAAGAAATAAAGGTGAATGAATTGGTAACGGAAATTACCTCTTCTTTGAAGCGCCTCTTTGAGACCTCCTCTTATGGCACTAAAATTGGTCTTTGAGGAATACCAGAACCTCTAGGATGTTTCTAGGGAAGTGGAGAAGAGATTTCGGCAGGGGTTGGCCGAGCATGAAGGCTCAATGTTGTGTGAGGAATACAGGGAGGAGGTGTCCTTTTATAAGGGAGAAGAGGGGCACCATTGGAATAACAAAAAATATTATTTTATTATAAAGTCAAGTTCGGTTTTAAATATCTCCAAATTGATTTATTTCGAGGCTAAGGTGGGTATGGGTCGAAATCATCTCATCCAATTGAATTTAGACAAGTTTAGGTTCCTATTTTAACCTTATCATTTAGATTTAACATTAAGTTAAATAATTTTACTTTTACCGTGTCTTCTTGTGTTGTTATACTATAAGGTTAATAAAATTACTATAAGATGCCAAACTAACCCCAATTTGTTTATTATTAATATATATAACCTTATCTAAGTCATTTGGCCGAACATAAGATTTTTAAGAATAACATAACAATTAATAATATAATATTTGTTTTAAAAACTATTTTATGTCAATTTTGTCACTATTTAGTAATTGATTTTTTTGAAAATCCTAACAGAATGATAAGTTCGAAAACTGTTAATTAAATCAATACTAACATGTCATATTAACCTAGAAAATTAGTGTAATTCATAAAAAGTCTCAAATTATATTTATTTGGGTATTTATATCATCAATTATGTCAATATTTCATTAATAAGATAATTATTGCATCATCGTTGTGTCATAAATAAATTAAATTATTTAATGTCTAAAAATTACAAACAAAATACAATTATGTAGGAAATCTTTTTATCTTTCTAATTCATATTTATAGTCTAATTTATCTTATGTATAACCCCATATTAAAAATGTTTTAGTAAATAAACTTTGATTTTAACTCTTTTAACCCTTCTTTAAATAAATTAATAATAAATGTCCTAATCTAATCCAAGTGGGCCTAAATGGTCATATTTTATTCCTAAATTTGTTTTTGGTCGAATTACACTTGTCCAATAGAATTAGAACATGTGTTAGGGTAATAATAATATCATTTATACCCTTAATTACCCTATTTACTTTTAACCGTGGTAAAAAAAGTAAAAAGTTACTATTCACCAAAAAAATTATTTTCGTCTCATTTAACCACATTTTACTTACTGAAATCAACCGTGTCTCTCAGATTTTTGAAATTCCACTCATAGAAGCGGTAAAATTAAGTTTTATGAACAATTCAGTTTTTTAACTACCACTTAGTGGTTTCACTATTCATCAAAAATTGAAAGTTTTCAGAAAAATACCAAAAATTAGGGCTAAGATATATTTGATATTATGAAATCAAAAATGATTTCTATTTTACCAAATTCAAAACATTTAGTTGCATTAATTAATTTAAAAATTAATTCTCGTCGTCAAAACAAATAGCGTGTTCTTTAAGAGATAATAACTATCAAAAGATTGACACTTGTTTATGTCTGGTTTAAATGTGAAATTACATCCAATGACCAACATTGTATTAAATTGTAAAAATATATTCTAAATATACTTTAAAACCACTCAAATTAATAATTTATCACTATTAATTATTTTGATTGAAAAAGTTGTTTTTAATTAAAATTTAGTAATTTTCACTATTCATCAAAATATGAAAGTTATCCGAAAATCACCAAAATTTTACCCTATGCTAATTTCGATATTCCGAATCCAAAAATGAAGTACATTTTGAAAAATAAAATTTACAAAATTTCAAAAAGTGGTTATTACTATTCATAACAGCTAGTTTTAATAATATTTTAATAGCATATCGTATTTTAGTAAAACTCGGTATTGTGTACTACACACACTATCGAGGAAGGTCATGATTGCGTGTAATGCAAGGAAAGTCAAGTATGCGTGTTGTGCAAAGCTTATTTTTTTGTAGCATACAACACAAGACATTAAATAAATTAAAAAGAATATTTTTCATAAAATCTCGGGGTGTTACATTCTACCCCCCTTAAAATGAATTTCTCCCTCGAAATTCGTCGGGGTTATAAATGGTTTACTACTCGAAAGTTTCTTTAATAGAAACCCACATCGTAAAAAGGAATACCAAAACCAATCTTTAAAAACAAAAGTATGAAACGTAACGGTTAACCAAATAAACTAATCACTGGGTTTCCACATAGGTGAAAATATGGATACGGAAGAAAAATCTAACCATCACGTTCTGATGGAGAGTGGTAGAGAACATGGCTATGGAAAAGCCAAATATCACAAATCCATAAATTTGTGACGATCTAAGGTACCATCTGATTAATCAGTTATAAGAGAACTAGGACAACATTTTTGGTTTTCAAGATCGTTTCCCTAAAGTTGAACAATTTGAATTAGAATAAATACTTACTTTATTTTGGTAAAATCTCACTGTTGTTCGTGCCTTGAACAATTTTCACTTCATCTCTTAAATAAATGAAGTTGAATTTGTTATTCGTGAAGTGTTAGCAGATCATGTGATAGAATGATGGGTCATTCCATCTGTCTCAAACATAAGGTTAGCAAATGTTATTAAATATACATAAGTCAATCTATAGTGAGATTAATAATATATGGTTCCTAAAATGGACTTATACTTCATATATCATACTGCTTAATATAATAAAACTCGTTTCTACTAAACAGGGACTTCCTGTAGGCCAATGGTAGGCGATAAAGGTCAGTCGCACTTCGATTGTGGGTTCGATTCCCACAGCCTTGTCCGACGCGATGGGTTGTCGCCCATCCTGCAGGTTGTCCTTTTTCTAAAACTATATTACTATAACATCCCATCAATAATATTGAAAAAAACACTTTTATCCTTAAACAATACTAACTTATGTCCAACATAATCCATTACAATATTTAGGCTTATCCATAATATTTCAGTCCACTCTCATAATATAGTAAAAATGATTACCAGATATTTAATACCATCTTTGATCCCCATACATCATAAGATATGTCTTGTTGGTCAAATTCCAAACATTCAAAGGCCTTAATAATGTATTCTCTTTAATACCCATTGAACCATAGTGAAAACATGAATGCAGTTAAAAGTTAACACTTTTCACATACCAAAATCCTCAAAATTCTATATACTCAAACCATGACATCACTTAGTCCTTATATCAATCATGAGATCATGAATACTGTTAAACATTTCATTTTCTCGTTATCCCTTCATTATGCGCATACCATCTTATTTCTAAAAATATCTCAATCACTTTGAATACCACATTAGACCAATCCATAAATATTCCAATACTCCATGATACAACATTATTTTGGAATCCCATTACATAAACACTTAATCATTCCACAACATCGTTGTCATATTCAACATCGCCAATAGTGATAGCATGTGACTTCCATTTGTCCTTTTCCTTATGCGGTTTCTCTTGTCGATCATCACTAACCCTTGTATTAGGGCATTTATTAGCATAATGCCACATTTCGTTGCACTTGAAGCATTGAAGTGTTGGTGGTGCGTTCTCTGCAGTGTTTGCTTTATTCACATCATTAGAAACCCTTTTTCCATTACTTAGACACTCAGATGCTCGATGGCCTTCTTTTCCACACTTAAAACATTTTCTAGTTCCGTTAAGACAATCTCCACCATGCTTCGTTCCACACTTTGTGCATAAGGAAACATTCATCTTCTTTTCGCCATTATTCTAAGATTTCTCCTTGAACTCCATCTTTCGTTTCTTGTCAAAACCATGAGATGGATATGTAACACCAACTTCCATTTCTACCTTGATAGCACAACGCACAATTTCTTCATAGCTATTGAAGTCTCTTATAGCTAATTCCCTTCGAAGACTTGGTTTTAAGCCACTGAAAAGTCGATCAACTTTACTTTCAGGTTGGATGATAATGCCAGATGCATACCTTACAAGTCTTGTAAAATTCGCATCGTATATACCAACAGATTCATCATCCTTCTGCTTCAGCTCAAGAAACTACTTTTCCATCTTTGTTCTATGAATACGAGGGAAGTACTTACTGAAAAACATGTTCTTGAACTCGTCCCATTACATGGACTCAATTTCATCTCTTGGCCTTGTATTCTTGATAAGATTCCGCCATTGATCAGTTTCACCTTCCACACGATATACTACTAAGATGACTTTATCATGTTCAGATCATTGAAGAACTGAAAATATATTTTCAGTGGTACTGATCCATTGTTCGGCAACAAGTGGATCGGAAGTCCCACTGAAAGAAGGTGGACGTTACCTCATGAAACACTCAATAGAATATTGTTCCCTTCTCTGCTCATTTGGAAGTCCAGAATGATTCATAGCTTGTGTAAGTATAGCAATAAGATTTTGCACTCCATCTCCCATAACATTTGTTTGTTCAGGAGGGCAATCATTGCATTGTCCATTGCATTGATCAACACGGTTCCTTCGGGTTCCAGCCATCGTCTAAAACCCAAAAAGAATAGTGTGAGAGGCAAAAATCATGCTAGGGAAAACAACATAGTAAAGGGGGAGTACCCTTAATATCTTACATCTTAGGTTAAATTCTAAGAACGTTACCGTAGTTCTAGGACCATATCCTATATGTATAATTATTCTTTGGGACATCCCAAGACATACCATAGAAATATCTCTAGGGATCTCACTAATGTTTTCGCATCCTAGTTTCCAAAGGTTGACTAATCCTTTCCTCTGATACCAACTGTAGAGACATGAAGCTTAAAGTACAAGGACATTACATTACATTTGCGGAATACTTATTACATAACAAAAACACACACACAAGGACCATAATAGTTTAGTGTCTTAGGAAACTCGGAACGTAATCTTCTAATCATGGTGAATGATCTTCAACATATCCCATAAAGATCTTCCTTTTTTTTTACCTAAAACCTTTCTTTATATCCCGGGGAAAAGAAAACATAAAAGGGTGAGCTCAAATGCTCAGTAAGGGTAAACAAAATAAATATCAATCAAATCATATTCATAAGAACATAAAATTTTGGAAATATTAACCTGCAATAGAGATCATAATTTCATAACATGGGATAAATCATAGTAGTGAAATGAAATCCCAATAATCATTACTTAAAACATGAAACTTTGTGGAATACACACATAATCATAGAAAATCATTTCTTGTTAGTCAAGACTCATTGCCAAGACTATCTTAGTGGACAAAGTCCCATTCTGAACCGAGTCACCCTCGTTTCAGTCCTGTTTCACTGAACCGGTATAACCTACCATTCTAGCCATGTCTGTCTCATGAGATATAAAATATTTACCCAATGCATTGGAGGGACATATAGGTCCCACCCATCTCATAATGATACCATTATTATGTGTGCCACAAAATCATAAATCAAACATCATTGCATAACCCATGCAATACAAATGGGAATCTTAAACATCATGACATCATAAAACAATTCATATAAGAAAAAGGAATTCATAAAAATAATTCCATCACAACATAATCAAATAAATGTAATAATAGAGATAAAAACATAACCCTTTCTTATCTTAGATGGAAAATAATTATGATAAAACACTTGAACTCCATTCTTGAGGAAAATATCATTTCTTCTTCAAAAACATTTTTCCTTTCATAACATGTCAAACAATTTTAAAATAAATGAAGTTGATTAAAAATAAACTTGAAAACTTATAAAGGAAGATTCTTGGAAATAATGTTTTAAAAATCCATTCATGCCGTATATGTTAAGAAAAACAATCTTCATACTTTTGTCGGAAAAGTCAAAAAATTACCTCATACGAAAAAACGACAAAAGATTCCTTTCATATTCTTTACTAAAAACTCACCGAAGGGTAAAATTGGATTTAAACTATTGTAAGTGGATGGAAACAATATTACATATTTAGGGAAAATGGATGTGGATGATAAAATACACCCTAGTAAATGCCAAAGTAAAAACAATCTTGGAAAAAAATGAGATTGTGATATTTTCCCTTACCTTAGGTCCGATTTGCTTCGTAAGTGTCTGATACTCCTGTATAATGATTTAAATAATGTCATTTACTTATTACAGAATCATATTCATTGTTATGATATCATATATGGTTCACTTATGACTTTATATTACATGTTCTTTTGTAAATTCTATGTTAAAGAGCGTTTTGGGTAAAATTGTTTCATTTGTCGTCCGTGTTTTGATTGTAATTATTCGTATGATTACATAGATCATGATTAATTAATTCCAGAATATAAAACATGATTTATATATATATATTCAGAATATACATATATATAATAAATCAGTAAATGGAATGAAATACACCGTTCATGGAGACGGTAGGCCGTACGTACGCATGAATGTTGTTTTCGTTTCCTTATTGATGTGAACTGAATTAAGTAGATGACATTCATATATATACAAATAAATACAGTATCATTATTATGTCATATATTTCATGATTACTTATTATATATACTTTATAATCATTCATGAATGGTTAAAGTGGAGAATGAATCTCATCGCGTCGTGGAGACGGTAGTCCGTACGTACGCACGGGTGATGATATCGTTCTCATGATAATGGGACAGTATTGGAGTGTATGTATACTATTTCAGAGTCAATATCAATTTGAAATAATAATATATAGTTATTATTTACACCATTATACCCATCAAAGTAAGGTGGTGGTGGAAAATAGATTTCACCACGGCGTGGAGACGGTATTCCGTACGTACGCACGCGCGGTGATTTCCTTTTCCGTAGGATGGATAGATGGTGAAATAGGATTGTTTCATACATATAATAACATATCATTATATGAGTGATACTGATGTTATTACTTCATAATGAAACAACCTAAGAATAATAAGTGGAAGAAGAAATAAAGGTGAATGAATTGGTAACGGAAATTACCTCTTCTTTGAAGCGCCTCTTTGAGACCTCCTCTTATGGCACTAAAATTGGTCTTTGAGGAATACCAGAACCTCTAGGATGTTTCTAGGGATGTGGAGAAGAGATTTTGTCAGGGGTTGCCCGAGCATGAAGGCTCAATGTTGTGTGAGGAATACAGGGAGGAGGTGTCCTTTTATAAGGGAGGAGAGGGGCACCTTTGGAATAACAAAAAATATTATTTTTTTATAAAGTCAAGTTCGGTTTTAAATATCTCCAAATTGATTTATTTCGAAGCTAAGGTGGGGATGGGTCGACATCCTCTGATCCAATTGAATTTAGACAAGTTTAGGTTCCTATTTTAACCTTATCATTTAGATTTAACATTAAGTTAAATAATTTTACTTTTACCGTGTCTTCTTGTGTTGTTATACTATAAGGTTAATAAAATTACTATAAGAAGCCAAAATAACCCCAATTTGTTTATTATTAATATATATAACCTTATCTAAGTCATTTGGGCGATCCTCATATTTTTAAGAATAACATAACAATTAATAATATAATATTTGTTTTAAAAACTATTGTATGTCAATTTTGTCACTATTTAGTAATTGATTTTTTTGAAAATCCTAACAGAATGATAAGTTCGAAAACTATTAATTAAATCAATACTAACATGTCATATTAACCTAGAAAATTAGTGGAATTCATAAAAAGTCTCAAATTATATTTATTTGGGTATTTATATCATCAATTATGTCAATATTTCATTAATAAGATAATTATTGCATCATCGTTGTGTCATAAATAAATTAAATTATTTAATGTCTAAAAATTACAAACAAAATACAATTATGTAGGAAATTTTTTTATCTTTATAATTCATATTTATAGTCTAATTTATCTTATGTATAACCCCATATTAAAAATGTTTTAGTAAAGAACTTCGATTTTAACTCTTTTAACCCTTCTTTAAATAAATTAATAATAAATGTCCTAATCTAATCCAAGTGGGCCTAAATGGTCATATTTTATTCCTAAATTTGTTTTTGGTCTAATTACACTTGTCCAATAGAAGTAGAACATGTGTTAGGGTAATAATAATATCATTTATACCCTTAATTACCCTATTTACTTTTAACAGTGGTAAAAAAAGTAAAAAGTTACTATTCACCAAAAATATTATTTTCCTCTCATTTAACCACATTTTACTTACTGAAATCAACCGTGTCTCTCAGATTTTTGAAATTCCACTCACAAAAGTGGTAAAATTAAGTTTTATGAACAATTCAGTTTTTTTAACTACCACTTAGTGGTTTCACTATTCATCAAAAATTGAAAGTTTTCAGAAAAATACCAAAAATTAGGCCTAAGCTATATTTGATATTATGAACTCCAAAATGATTTCTATTTTACCAAATTCGAAACATATCAGTTGCATTAATTAATTTAAAAATTAATTCCCGTCGTCAAAACAAATAGTGTGTTCTTTAAGAGATAATAACTATCAAAAGATTGACACTTGTTTATGTCTGGTTTAACTTTGAAATTACATCCATTGACCAACATTGTATTAAATTTTAAAAATATATTCTAAATATACTTTAAAACCACTCAAATTAATAATTTATCACAATTAATTATTTCGATTGAAAAAGTTGTTTTTTATTAAAATTTAGTAATTTTCACTAATCATCAAAATATGAAAGTTATCCGAAAATCACCAAAATTTCACCCTATGCTAATTTCGATATTCCGAATACAAAAATGAAGTCTATTTTGAAAAATAAAATTTACAAAATTTCAAAAATTGGTTATTACTATTCATAACGGCTAATTTTTATAATATTTTAATAGCATATCGTTGTTTAGTGAAACTCGGTATTGCGTACTACACACGCTATCGAGGAAGGTCATGATTGCGTGTAATGCAAGGAAAGTCAAGTATGCGTGTTGTGAAAGATTCTTTTGTTGTAGCCTACAACACAAGACATTCATGAAATTAGAAAGAATATTTTTCATAAAATCTCGGGGTGTTACATGTTGACTCTTGACAGACCATTGGGAACTAGGATGTCTAGCATACGACACTGTAGAGAGTGCCCTAATTAGGTTGCATGGTGTCACTTCTTATGGGACTTCTATGTCCTAGAGATGACATGCTATGCTGTCATCCTCATTATAGACTAGTTAGTTTCCTTCCATGCAGTCGTCGATTGCTATCGTCGCAGGGTGAGTTTCGTATCACCAGAGGGCAGATCATTTCTTCATTGAGGCAAGTGGGATGTCCAAGAGGGCAGAGCTGGACCATAGAATCATGGGCTAGGATGAGTTAGAACCTATATTTCCTGTTTTTATCTTGATGACCAGGGGACATCACAGTTAGAATTTCTTCCCGTGGTGGATCGTTTTAGGGTTGTCTTTCCAGATTTCAGGTTTGCCTCCAAAGCATGAGGTAGAATTTTTGATTGAGCTCATGCCAGGAGTGACACTGGTTTCCATTCCTCCTTATATGATGGATACACTTGAGTTGAAGGAGCTCATGAAGCAGTTCAAGGAGTTTTTGGAATAGGGTTTCATCCGACCTAGTACTTCTCATTGGGGTCCGTATGTCCTGTTTGCGAAGAAGGAAGACGACACCCTTAGGCTTTGTATGTATTATCATAAGCCGAACTGGTTAATGGACAACAAACGATATCACTTGCCGATGATCAATGACCTATTTGATCAACTTCAAGGAGCCAGAGTGTTCTTAAGGATTGATTTTAGGTCCTGTTATCATCATTTGCACATTAAACCATCAGTCATACCTCTTACAGTCTTTAGAAATAGGTATGGTCTATATGAGTATATGTTCATGCCATTTCGCCTCACCAATGCGATAGAAGATTATATGGCACTGATGAATTGAGTGTTCCATCCATACATGGATTCCTTTGTTGTGGTTTTTGTGGATGAAATCTTGGTGTACTCTCACACTCGACAATACCATGATACCTATCTAGATATCGTTCTGAGTACACTGAGAGAACATCAGTCATATTCTAAACTTTCGAAATTCCACTTTTAGATAGGTCAGATTCACATCTTGGGTCATGTTATCTCAGAGATAAGAGAGTCATTAGACATTGAAAAATTGAGAGCTGTAGTCTCTTGGGAGCAACTGAAAAATGTCTTTGAGGTGCAGAGTTCTCTAGGGCTGGCTGGATAGTACTGGGGATTCATACAGGTCTTTTCACGTGTTGCAGCACCATTGACAGGTATGACCATGAAAGGTGAGATGTTCTTATGGTCTGATTCATGTGAGTCAGCTTTTCGGGAGCTGAATGGGAGGGTGAAGTCATCACTGATACATGTATTTCCAGAGGTGGGAAAGATCTATACAATCTATTGTGATGCTTCAGGTGTCAGACAGTGAGATGTCCTTATGTAGGGAGATGGAGTCGTTGTGTATGAGTCTCGGCAGTTGAGGCCACACGAGATGAACTACCCGACTCACGATCTGGAGTTGGTAGTTGTGGTTCATACCTTATTATGTTAGAGACATTACCTTCTAGGAGAGCACTTTGTGGGTTTCACTGAACAAAAGAGTCTCAAGTACATATTCACTCAGCGTTATCTGAATCTGAGACAGCATAGGTGGATCCAGTATCTTCAGTCCTTCTACTTCGAGCATTCCTATATGTTGGGAAAGGGAAATGCAGTGGCTGATGCGTTTATCATGATAACTCTGATTTAGGATGTTCAGGATGCCAACAGTGAGTGGAAGTATATGGATCTATTATCTGATATGCATTTTGAGGTGCACGACAAACATGGGTAGACTTTTCTATCATCTGTAACTGTTACCTCTACCCTTCTTGATCTGGTGCGGATGAAGAATCTATCAGACTCAGAAGGCCTAGTCCTACTGGAGAGTGTATTAGGAAAGGACCCTCCTTCTAGATAGACAGTGGGAGAGGATGAGATCTTGTGTTTCCAGGGATACTTATGGGTGAAGTAGACATATGTGAGGAACTGATGTGGGATTTTCATTCTTCAATTTGGGCATTTCATCTTGGCATCACCATGATGTATCGTGACCTACACTGCTAGTACTGGTGGCCAAGTATGAAGAGAGATTTTACTGGGTTCATCAAGAGATGTTATACTTGTCAGGAGGTGAAAGCAGAGCATCAGCGACCAGCATGTCTTTTACTGTAATTACCCATTCCCTAGTGAAAGTGGAATGATGTCGCAATGGACATCGTGACCAGGTTACCGAGGTCACCACGAGGTAGTGATGCTATTTGGGTTGTCGTCGACAGGCTTATGAAGGATGATCACTTCTTGCTGATATAGGATTCCTTCAGTGTTGAGGATCTGGGGTGGTTGTACATCCGAGAGATTGTACGTTTTCATGGTGTTCCACATTCCATTATTTCAGACAGGGATTCACGTTTTACATCTCGGTTCTGGAAGGGGCATCAGAAGGCTTTAGGTAGCAATGTATTTTTTAGTAAAATATACCATCCCCAGATAGATTTCCAGTCTGAGCGTACAATCTAGGTGCTTGAAGATATGCTCTGATCTTGCATTTTAGACTTTGGAAGTTCTTGGGAGAATCATATTCCTCTTGTGGAGTTTTCCTATAACAACATTTTTTAGGAAACTAATCAGATGGCACCTTACGAGGTATTTTACGGTAGGCCATGCCGATAACCTTTGTGCTGGCTGGAGGCAGGAGAGACAGCTTTTCTGGGACCTCGTCTTGTTTAGGAGACCTCAAAGCAGATAGAGTTGATTCGGAAGAGGATGGCTACAATATAGTCTCAACATAATTCTTATGTTGATCAGCGGAGATGACCTCTGGAGTTTGATGTCGGGGATCAGGTTTTCTAGTGTGTCACACCGAGTGTGGGACACAAAAAGAATTCGGAGACAGGGTATGCTTTCACCATGGTACGTTAGGCCGTTTGAGGTGTTAGAGAGAGTTGGGCCGGTTTCCTATCAGTTGCAGTAACCTCAGTGTTACCGGGCTATGCACGACGTCTTCCACGTCTCTAAGATATGACATTACATTTTAGACCCGTCTCATGTCTTTCAACCCAAGGAGGTTGAGCATGAAGCAGATGCATTGTTTGAGGAGAAGCCTATCTATATTTTCGATCGCAGTACGACGGTTCTCTGTGGCCGGTCTACTCCTCTAGTACGATTGATATGTCAGCGTAGGTGATTATAGGACGGGACCTGAGAGAGGGTGGGCGATGAATGATTGTGGTTGCTGGAGCTGTTTGAGGATTCGTGTTCTACGCCTCGCAAGGGAAATTGGGGGAGGAATTTCATTAAGGGGGGATGTTTGTAAGAACCCGAATCTTTATTTCAGGTATGTTTTTCTTTTTCTGGTTGTTTTTTAGAAAAAGAGGAAAATTTTGAAATTTTCAAAGTACACGCCATGTACATTATAAGTACGTGCCGTGTACTTCTATGCCCCACAAGCCCGTGCGCTGGCCATGTCTGGGCCATACACATAGTTTGTAGGGGCGATGTCTAGGCCACATAAAGCAGTGTATGAAAATCCCTAGTACAGGTCGTGTACTCCTGAAGTACACGCCTTGTACTTTTTTTTCATTAAACGGACCGGGGTAGCGCCTAATCGACAAAATCATATTCTTCTCATGTTTCTTTGACAGAGATAATCCTTACATCTGTGAACATCCATTGAGCCCCTGAACCTCTGTCGGTTTACCTAATCGACCATCGTTTATTGCATTGGAACCACAACGGTGAGCTCTTCCTTCAACATGAGTTTCATCCCATGATTTTCCCACTTTCTCAATATATCGGGGGTTAATGTTTTGTGATTTTGCATAGATCTACGATGTTATAAATAGAATCAATCCTTTTTGTTCAATAATATTGATATCCTAGCATCATGGTAGGTGTTTGTGCCTTAAATTTCAATGTCTATGAGGTTTATGTTCAAATTTCCACCAATACCCGTTAATGGGGTATTGCGTGTTTACCGTTTTCCCCTGTTATTATCCTTCCTTGATTGTATGATTGTGTAGAGGTAATTTGATCACGTTTGAGGATAATTGTGGTGTTGGGATGTTTTTTTCGTGACTTGTTCTGTTTACGACCTTTGGGTATTGTAGTCCTTTGTCCGTTATACAGATTTTACATGCCTTGTGACCGTAGGATGGAATGATATTCTAGACAAGCTTGTTGTTCTTTAGACCGGTTAGCCAAGTATCTATATAGGTCTACTATGGAATTATAACATTATTATGCACTGAATGGCACGAGATCGTGAGAACCCGGTGCTATAGACTATAAGGGATAGACCAAGTGCGATTCCCAAAGAGTCAATGACATGATAGACTATAGGGGAAAGATCGAGTGAGCTTCCCAGAGAGTCTTGGACAATATAGACTTTAGGGGATAGACCAAGTGAGCTTCTTGAGAGTCTGGGATATTATAGAATAAAGGAGGGTAGACCGAGTGAGCCACCTCAGAGAGTCATTACGTGTTTGCATTTTATTAAACCATTCCAGGCTAGAGGAGGAAATGACCGAGCGAGCTTCCTCAGAGAGTATGTGATAGACATGAGACTATATGAGGATTGACCGAGTGAGCTCCTTCGAGAGTTTCTAGACCATGGGGCTATAAGAGGGTTAGATCGTGTGATCATCTTAAGAGAGTACCTGACTACCCTAGACTATAAGGGGAATTGATAGAGAAATCTTCCCTAGTGATTCTTATAATTTTATATGACCAAACCAGAGGGGTTAATATGAGTTCACTACCCATAGGGTTTTTGGTACTTCTTGGATTGGACTAGAGGGGTTGGCGGTGAGTACATTCCATAGGGGTTCCTATTGTGGTTTGTTGTTTACTTCAATGCTTCTTGTTGATATGTGGATTGATCACTATTGTATATCATCCTATTACTACTTACCATTTACTAGTTGTTGTTTACTTCTTATTGTATACTAGTTTCTGTTTACTGCTTACTGTACTATTACCTGCCATATACTCACTGACGGTTAGGTACAAATCATCAGGTGCTTTCTTACTGAGATTTAGTCTCACACCTTATTTGGGACATGATTTTGGGCCTAAACAGACTATGTTGTTGTAGATATAAACAACTCCAAGGGCCCTATGACTTAATGTACTTGATTGATTAGAGTAGGAGAGCATGAGACCAAGTTTAAGCTTGTGATGCTACAGAGCTGCTTATCTTTTCTATTGTACTTGTTTTGGTACTGTTTTTATTTCCAGCATAGTGACCTATATGGATGCCTTCCTAGATATGTTCCATGCATCATTTCATATATACATATGTGCTACAGTTTCTTATTTTTTTAGCCTTCGGATATTTATTGTTGATGGATATTTACTGCTTCTGTTATTGCATGTTTTGTTTACATCTGATGTGTACTCTAACAATGATGGCATTGTTTCCCCACTATCACTTTCAAGGCCATAGTTACTAGTCGGTAGACTCTAGCATTTGAGGAAATGCGCTTCAAGCCATGTGACAAATCGGGTACGGGGCACCTCTGGGTGGCTTCCGGAACCGGGATGTTACATTTATATTTAAAATTGATATTATATTTCAAAATACAAGTGGCATAATAAAAATTGACAAAATAATATTATTATTTTGATACTTTATGAAATTGATCTATAATTTATATTTGAAATGATGTAATAATTATAACTTTAATATGATACATTGTGTGATTGGTAAGACCGAAAATGAGTGGTTTTAGTTTAAAAATGACATTTTAGTCAATAACATATTTCACACTTAGAAAAATGATAAAATGGACTTATATTGTGTTAGTAATTTTTTAAAATGACCCATATGTCATTTTTTAAACCATTGAATCATCCTAACATCAATTAAACACATGGTGTAACTGGTATGACATAAAGTGTGTGTTTTTAGTTTAAAAATTACATTTTAGTAAAATACACATGTTAGTCATGGAAAACATATTTATCACACTTGGATTGTCTTTATATTTTTCTACAATGGTCCATAATAAATTTTTTATATTTAGTAATCATCTTCACATCAATTTGACAGAATGTGTGATATTCATGACTTAAAATAAATGTTTTTAGTATAGAAATAATAATTTAACTAAAAACGTATATCCCTAACTAAAAATAGAGAAAACAAACCTATATTTTATTACTAATTTTGGAAAATAACACTTATGTTATTTTTTATTTTTAAAAATCCACCACATTTCAATCCGACTAATGGTGTGGTGTGTATGACTTTAGGTGCATGCTTTTATTAAATTATTTTTCAATACATTCATCAAATATTCAAAATAAATACAATGTGCTATGACATTCTATATAATTACTAAATGTGATAAATAATTAATTATTATGAGTAATAATCAACTACAGGTAAGTCTGACATGGTTTGTGATTGGAATGAATCAATGTTTTTTATTTAAAATTGACATTTAAGTTTAGAAAATGCATGGATAAATAAAAACCATGAGAACACATTCATATTATGTTATAATTTAATAATACATTACATAATTAATTATTGATATTTAAGAATCAGTCGTATCTCAATTTGATACATAGTGTGACTGATATAACTCAAATTGTATTTTTTGGATAAAAATGATGTTTTCGTTAAAAAAAGTGTCATTAACTGAAGCATGAGAAAAAATAATTGAGATTATTGATTCATAAAAAAAATAAGTAATATCTGATGGGTAGTAATTATCCTCAAATCAATCTGACACACTGTGTGATCATTATGAATCTATGGATGTGTTTTTAGTTTAAAAATTAATTCTTAGTTAAAAAAATCAATCACCCGCTGAAACCCTATAACCCAAAATCAGATTGTGTTGATACTTTTGGAAAAGATCCTTACATAATTTTTTATTCTTATGAATTATTCTCATGTAAATATGAGATTTAATGTGGTTGGTATGACTCAATGTTATAATTTTATTTAAAATTTATATTTTAGTTTAAAAAACAAGTCATATACATAAAACGATGAATACAATCTCAAATTATATTTATACCCTATGAAAATGATCTATAGGTTAATTTTTATGAGTAGGAATGAACCACATATCAATCTTAGAAATTTTGTGTTCTTCACGAGTCAATGTTTGTCTTTATTTAAAAATGACATTTTAGATTAGAAGACACATGAAATAATAAAAACTAAGAAAAAATTTTAGATTGTATTGAAAAATTATAAAAATGATTCATAAGTCATTTTTGATGTGTATAACTCATCTACACCACAATCTGAATCACAATGTGAAGGTTATGAACTAAATTGAGTGTTTTCATATTAAATATTAAATTTTATTTAAAAACATGTTTCATACAATAAAAATTGGTAAAGAATACTCATATTTCTCTTATAATTTATAAAAAACATCTATAATCTATTTTTGATGTATAGTAATCTTCCGCATAATAATTGATAACACAGTATGACCGGTATGAATCAATGTGAATGTTTTTAGCTTAAACAAGAAATCTTAGATAAGAACGTGTATCACTCACTAAAAACCTAGAGAAACATATTTTTTATCATCAAATATTTGACAAATGATCTATAAATCAATTTTAATGTGTATGAATAATCATTATATCAATCAGAAAACCAATGTGGTCGATATGAACCAAAGAGTATTATTTAGTAGAAAATGAAATTTTAGTCCAAAAAAATTGTTACATATTCAAAACTGAAAAAACTTTCTCATTTATTATTGATAATTTAAGAAAATGATCTATAAATAATTTATGACATTTTGGAATCAACAACACATTAATATGCCGCATGGTGTGACCAATATCACTTGATATGTATATATTTTGTTTAAGAGATACATGTTAATCCATTCATATTTTCTTATTTGTGAATAATTTTTTTATTTTTAATATTAAATATATAAGAATAGTTTTTTATATAGGTAATATCATTTTCTATGGTTGGAGTGGTTGGTTTGGAAACTGAAAGCCTGATTAGGCTCTTTAAGAGGGGGTTAGGTTCCAAAGATAATCAATCATTAATGTTTTTTAATTTGTTGATTCTTGTGATAATTTTTTCATATCAATATTTTAAATGTTAATCATAATTTTAAAATATTTTTCTTCTGTATAATATATAATTGAATTTTTTTTAAGTTGTGGTGTTCTCTAATTTTAGTAGCATGCTATTATTGCTTGGCATTAATTTTATTGTGAAATATCACTAATAAAATTTCACTTTATTAGTGTTAAAAATGGATTAATAAAGAGATCCATTTATTAGTGATAAACATGAACCGATATAGAACCCATATTATTAGTGGTTTTTTAGTTTTGATTAATGATTAATTTATTAGCCTAATTTTTTATACATACAAAAAATGTTGGCTTGTAATGGTTCTTACAACATTTTCACATCTTTAGTACTGATAAATTCTATTTATAGTTCCATTAAATACCATATTTTTTGTATTGAGAACATGTTGACTAACCATTTAGATTTAAATTCCTTGTTAGGATTGAAGAAACACTATGAATGTTGTAAATGACTTTTTTTTCTAAAATTGATAATGATGGTTTCAGGTGCAGTAAAAATTTCCATTAGACCCTTGATAACCATAGTTTTTTTCGTATTCAATAAATAAAACATACTAACATAATGAACAATCATCATGTATAACTAATAAACATAAATAATTTAGAAAAATAATCATGGAACCATGATGGGTGGATCAATCATCTTAAATTTATATTAAATTTAATAAAAAATACCTAATTTTTTATATTCTTCTTTTAATGACGATATTGATTTTATAAACACATTTGATATTTTTACTATTATTTCATCAAGAGGATCCAAATAGAATATCTCTAGTATTGATCCACATATTCTATTTGATCTCTGAATGATGCTGATAAGACTTGAGGTGTTAGCAGTGATGATACACTTTTTTATTATTGATCATCATGTCACAATGTAATCCTCTGGTTTTTAGGATTCTTTCTCATTTTTTCTCTGCTTTCTTGAAAGGGATGTAGTAGGTGGGGAAATACTCATATTATTGAGAGTAACTGTGCAGATGTTATTCATTGAGATTTCATTCTCTTTAGGGGATTCATTGTGTAAAACAATGTCCTCTAGGACTAATCCTAGTAAATGATATAATAAGTAATATATAGTTCTAGATTAAAGAATAAATAATTGTCCAATGATATTTTATTATTCACTTAATCCATAGTGGACCCCAAATTAAATATTAAAAATATTAATGATTATAATAATAATTATATAATTTTTATTATTATCATTATTTCTTTAAAATAAAATGGACTCATTGATAAAATTAACATCAATATTTAAATAAATAAATACATATCTATTTATGGTATCTTAATATATCATTACGATTAGACCCATTGAATCACTCCAAATTTCATCCTCTTCACTTAACAACCCATGAGTAACAAATATTTTTCCATCCATAAATAAATAAATAATATATTCATGGTCTGATGAATAAATATTTTCATTAATATTCATATAACTAAATTAAATTTTTTGAATAGAAAATATTATTTATTACATTATGAATAAAAAGATAGGTAAATAAATATTCTATTTGGAGATCTAGAAAATAAACATTTCATTAATATTTAAAATATATATAAATATATTAACTAAATATTTGTTTTCAATAAATCCTCATGAAATATTATTCTTTGGTATGGGGAATAAAATGTATTCATATTGTTAATATCTAATATAATTTAACTATGATCGAGGGATACAATAATTGTGGGACCGTCTAGACATCTTCCATGAAGTCATTAGTTGTGCTTTCATAATATCTAATAACAATACCTAATAACATGTAATGGAACCAATAAAGGAAGAAGTCATTGTTTCAACTATGAAAACCACATATGAATGCTCAGTGAGTAATATAATCTCCTTATATCAATATTTCATCATGAAATATTCATTCGTTTTCCATTAACCCATAAACTCAATTTTTTTAACATTGAATTCATAAAATGAACCCATCAATCCACCAGGACTGTGGAATTAAGTAAGATAGTTCTATCCCAATAACTAGTTTGAGATATAAAATTCTACAAAAATGGATGGGAGAAATAATTTCATGACAAATAAGTTAATGACATATCATTGGTGACACACCCACTACATCCTAGTTCCCACAACCCCATGAATTCATTATTTTGATCAATAAATCAATGTACAGGAGTCTGGACATGAATTAACAATAATCAAAAAGTCTATGTTTCATTACAATCATTCTTATATTTGAATACACAATTTCATGTAGACATGTGAAATTCTTATTAGAGGGAATGTATTCATAATCAAATATCTTTTAGATTACCAGGCCTGAACTTCATGTGATGATGTCTTACCAACTTGTAGGTACTCTCAACTAGAAGTCAAGAATTCCATGTTTTCAATTTTATAATGTTATAACTATAGGATATAAGCGTATGAAAATCACCATTACATTTTAATGTTCTCATCATTGTGGGAAATACAATTCCCTTTTTGTTATGTTAGATACTACAGAAGAATATTATATTTATTTGAAGTATAATAAAAATCAATATTTGATAAGATATTCATTAATATTAATGTATTTGAATATATATGTAAATATAAATTAAAAAATTAGTTGGTTCTAGGATCCAAATACAACGAAGTCCCACATGAACTAGAGCCAACATCAACTGATTGGTTAGTTATAACATGTTAAACATAATTTTATTATGTATGGTTATAGCTGATGGGCATGCCATGTTTTTGTGAATGTAGTTTCAATTTCCACCTATCATTGTGGAAAATATTTTTTTTGAGACATTAATATCATCTAGAAGATCCATTAATTAGTTATATCACTATGTATCTTCTTCCTGTTCCATATCATAAATATAAAATATCATATAATACCATAGTAAAATCTTATCCTAAAATGATAATACTCTTCAAGTATTTTTATTTACCAAAATAAATCAAATTGTATATAAACATCATATTATGCTACAAAATAATCCAAAATGTACTTGGTTATTTTTATATGTAACTATACATTGTAATAAGTTTTTATTTCATATCACCTTATCCTAACTGTGGTATTAGATCAAAATTATCTGAATGAAAACTAGTGTATTGTCCTCTTCAACACTATTATTACTATGTTTTATATTTAGAAAGAACACAACTAATTATACTTTCATAAGTAATATCATAATGTTATAAATACATGTATGTGTAGGTTTTCAGTCCAGTTTCATATTTTCCCAACATGAAAAATTTTAAAATATTAAAAAGCCTAAAAACATGTTATCAAATATTAGATAGATTATTAGAAATTATTCTTGTGAAATTATATTCACAACATCATCCTTTTAAGGAGAAATTACAAGCCAGTGACATAGAAAATAATTTTATTTTTTGTTTCTTCATCTAATTAATATATTTATTATGAGTAGATTATGAGAACCCATAGATATACCTTTTTAGATCCCATTACCATAGAACTAGAAAGATATTTAATGTTATTCATGGATAAATGTATACATTTATTCTTAGTAAACTGTTATGTCTGGATACCAATTTCCATAAGTTGTCAATTTATTTGACATGGAAAATAATAGTTCTCCCACAAACATTTTTTATACATATGGATGCAATTCATTACATATAAAAATTAAATGATTAGAATGATTTATTCAATCCATAAATTAATATGTAAAATTATTATATATTATTTGAAATTTTTAGATTCAAAAACCCTTCTAGTTAGGTAAAATTTTCTTGTTCTATAGGGGCTCATTTAGGGACACTGGCCCTAACATCTATCTACCCAATATAATGATCATCAACTATATATATTAAATGTAGAATTAAAAATTATTTTATCAGTATGAATCAAGTATTTTTTTTGGAATATACATTGTGTTTTACATCATTTCATCCTTTTAATAATCGATCATGTTTTATTGTTATAGACTTATACCATCCACATAAATTTTATTGAATATTAATGACATTGAAATAAACATTTCATCGAAGAGGTAGAATAAGTAAAGATTTGTTTAATGAAAATTAATTCAATAATATCTTACAAATCTAGTTAACGGGATGGATTCACGAAGGTATAATCCTTCTCAAATGACAGTAGCTCATATAATTCCATTTTCATGAAATGAATTTTCCAATAACCTTCCCACAACACTACCCTATTTAATTTTAGTTCATGACTATATGACATTAGATGTGGTAACTATCTCATAGCGTAACCCTAGTTTATAGAACCCTGTTAGTTCAAAAGCAATTAAACTTTGACAAAATCCTTCACATTTTCATGAAACCAATTCACATGCCTCTAGTGGGCCTATAAATACCAATTATGTATGATATTTATGGGGACATAACCTTTCATATTTCAAAATAATAAATGAATTCATGAGACTCGGAATCCTCACAAGCGAGAGACCATATTGATTTTCAAAGGATTGCATCATTAGGGAAACCCCCTCCAATGGGTTCTATAGAATTTCAACCTATGGTGGAATTAATTTTGTGATGGACTATAACCTTCTCATAAGAAAAAATCCCTTTGAGAACATTGTGTTTCAAAAGAAAACATTCCTTTGGGAAACAATCCCAATGGGAATCAAGACACCACCTTGAGGCAGAGTCGCCCTGTTTTTCAAAACATATTTTTTCACAAGACCCACAACCTACATAAAAAACATTTCTTATAAGAATCCCTAAGCATTTGAGAAACCCCATAATTCACTAAACTAATTCTCCAATCCTTCTTATGGGCCTCTTATCGACCAATACCCTTTCTCAAATGATGCATGTTGGGGGCCCCTATAGCTATCCAAAACCAATTCAACTTCACCCCAATTGTAACATCCCTACCTAGATTCCACAATCCAGTGCTATGAGTCGGTTCACTATATGGCCTCAAGAAAACATCATCATATTCCACAAACATCCAACTACCATAAAATATTTAATGTTTGTACAATGGTTATACAATACCCTCATATCAGGGTAACAACATTGAAAATAAGCATATATCATAAATAAAAATAATAAAAATACTGTCTGAGTAGTAAATAAATAGGAAAAATTGTTTTTATGATTAATGGAAGGAATTAATGACCCAAATATATATATTTTTACAATGAAATAATATCACTAGGCTAATCAAATATATAAGAGTAAATAGAAGGAAGGGAAATAAAGGTACAATAATCAGCCAATAACTATAAGACAGACCACATACCCAATCCCCAGTACACATTTATGTTACAATAGCCTAATCATAAGAATCCACTCTAGGGTATCCACTCCATAATGAAAATATAAACTTCAGCTCTAACTACCAAGAATTTGTGCTCAACAAGAAAATTATACGTAAGGTTAAAATGCACACTAAGGTGCACATACAGGGGTTGGAAATAATATCACCTGGACACACGAATTTTGAACCTATAATATGTTTTAGTAAGTGCATACTCCTACAATATGATCAGATTATCAGAGGAAAATATAGAAATATAAAATAACAAATAATGTGAAAACACAGTTGATACTCAGTTATGTGATCACAGTCACTAGGGAAATGTGTTTTCATGTATTCCCATATTTATGTGCATGGATGTGTATATTCTAATACATACATATATATATGACTAAGGTGAAATAATTAACATAACAAAAACAACAAAAACTGATAATTAGGTCCACAACCCTCATCAGTTGAACATCCAATGAAATGAAAATTGAGATTGACATCATACCACTAAATATTTATATCATTAATTCAATATCTGGGTTTGTACATACAATATTAATTACCTGATTAATCCAGTTCTGTAAATTTATCTGAGCAGGCCACATCACCATATGGGATACTCATGCTAACCCTTGTTTCTCCCACACTCACATCCAATAACTATGAAGGACTCCACCAATTATCTGAACATTATATAAATAGAAACTGAGCTAGTGGAATTACCAATAATTCTATGTAAATCCACTGTAATATCTATTTCCTATGTCCTGATCTGTATGTTTTAATGAGGGCCTATCCCATAGGCAATATTAAAAGGGAACTCACTAGTTAGTTGTCATGACCACCCAATGAAGTATATTATCAATGATTGAATAATCACCCCTATCACTTAGAAGATCATAAAAACTTTTGACTATAAAACAATTTAAAAAATCATAGCTAACACGACGGTCAAGAAATCGATCAGGGAGAGCATAATCATCCCAATGGCAAGATAGATCATAATCATCCAATAGTATAATCAGACCGAGGAGAGAATAATCATCCTTATCACATATCAATAAAGGAGATCAAAATAATACTCCTCATGTGGGAGATAATATCCATCCATGAGTAACATTATTAGGATTTCCATAACTATATATCATAATTATATGATCAATGGATGGATCCCAGGATGCACCTAGGGAAATCCCAATAATACAGTAGTTCAATATATATACTCAACGGTTATATCCAATGTCTTACCTATGGGTATTCTGGTAAATATAATAACAACAATGATCAAAATCAAAATCCTAAGAAATACGTCTGGGAATCCCCATAACCGAATATGTCGTATCCCAGGGAGAACATCTGATCATACAAAAGAGAAATAAATACGCATCTTGTCAGACTCAAATGCCACCAAATATGAATCACCATTGGTAATCCTTGTAGTGTCTATAGTAAATAGGTGAACACATAAATTGAATTCTAAGGTATGATGAATTCCCAAACCCACCACTAATTACACAACCTCCAAAATTTTCATTTTTGGAATATGTTCTATGGTCACACCTACTACCATCTTTAAACAAACCCACAATACTATCTCTGGGATAATCAAATATCAAGACACCCATCAAGTCTCCACAGTCATAACATTACTAAGGAAGATAATTAGTATCCTCCAATCTGAATATGAAAGAATGAATGCTATATTGGATTCTTGATGGAATGTAAATTGAGGCATATTACCCGAGATCCTAAGCTGAGACAGTAAAAGGAAGAATACTACATTAGATTATTGACAATATGTAGACAGAGGAATCCTACTCAGGATCCTCACATGGGAATTTAATATGAGTAATAATACATGAGGTAATATAATGATAATAAAATATAGGTTTCTTATATGAAATATTTTAAATGATACATAATATGGGGGAATCCTATAGGTGACCCTCATAATAGAGTAACTAGGAATAGGAATCCACCATGGGTTCATTAGAATTTTATACAGTTGAAGGGATCCTAAATTGTATTACCTAATTCATCCATAGGAAATTGAAAACCATAGTGGTCATTTTTTAATTGATAAATATATTGGCATCCTACACAATATCCACTAGGTTAAAGCGCAAGTAGAGGAATCCTATATGGGACCTCTGATAAAACAAAACTCACAACCACCTGGTCTAAAGAGCATATATCACAAGGGGGAAATCCTCTAGGGGAAAGATAAAAAAACATATATCATGGGATATAGCTCATAAATTATCTCATATCAATTTTTAACTCTTATATGAAAACATTATTTGATTACCCTACGAAGAACCTATAATTTTATGTAAAATAATAAAATGTATCTTTAGAGTCCCCAAAACACCATTTCATTTTTATTGTTATGATCTCTATGAACATATACTCATATTGTTGTACACATATGTCCGATTATAAATCATGGGAATTATGATAAAAAAAATATAAAAAAACCTAAGAAGGGTAACAGATTATAAGTACATGACATGTAACCCCAAATACATGGTGTGTACCCTCACAACACTACCTACGTGTGTACTTCAGTCGGACATGGAATGTGAAAGCCCATTTAATTGGCATGTTTATATTGTACATATATTTCACCCAATACACATTACATACATGTGTACCACGCATGCTCCGGTCATGTACATCACCTGGCCATGTTCCTCTACATGGCATGTAACAGACATGGGGTTTTGTTGTGTACTCTACATGGCCATGCGCCCAGACATGTGCTATTTGGACGGGTACGTGGAAACATGATCGAGTCCTAGTACATGGAATTTATACTGTATAAATGTTTTGTACTTGAAAACTGAAATATTATATGATTATGATTAATACATGATATATATTCTTGAATAACATCTCGTTAGATCAGGATTCCTGAATGGGAAACCCATAAAATTAGATTGAAGTCATGTTTTTATCCATGGAAGCCATAGATTGACCCTTAATGTGTACAAAGAAATAAAAATTGATGTTTAAAACAATAAAATTGTAAATCCTTGGGGATTTAGTTTAAAAAATAAAAAATAGACTACCTTTGGATGGAATCTACTGTAGCCTCAACCAATATGTATGAAGCCCAGTTACCGCAAAATGATCTGGCACATCCCGATCTCCACGACAATACCTATATTCCACTATACATCATTTTCTCTCTCACTCTACCTCTTATATCTCAATTGTGGTGACTGATGAAGCCCCCTCTGGGTGTATGCGAGTAGCAAGGGAAGTAAAATAGTAAAAAGAAGAAAATTAATGAAAATGAGAAAATGAAACAAAGATAAATGTGGGGTTCATCTCTGCCCTATTGCACTGACCAAGTATATTATCTATATAGGAAAAACACTACATTATAGATTAAAATTAGTAGAAATATTCTAAATCAGATGCTCTATTCAAAATAAATTGAATAAAAAACATATGTGAAAAAATTATTATTTTTTTAATTAAATAATAAATATTAATTATTCTACTAAATTTTTTAGGGTTTGGATTTTCACAAACCTCCTACCGTAGGCTAAAAATCAAATTTTACGACCAAGATATTGGTCAAAGAAATAATGCAAGTTCATCCTCTAATATTAAGTTACTACATTACCCCTTAAAAGTATTCAAAAGTTAAAAATCAATTTTCTTCTAAAATTTCTAGTCTGAAAACCCATGATTCCTTAGAGGCTCCCCACTATAAACCTTATCATACAAGATAATACTTGATTAAAAATGTAATCATGCTCTAAACCCGATAATTTTTACAAACAGTTAAATAATGACTTTGCAAAGACCGGTATCATAGAATTATCAACTCTTCCATACAAGTAGATGTTTAACTATGAACAATTTGATACTCCCCACCATATAAATTACCATATTATCATCTCAAATTCAAACTATAGGATCAATGGCCCGAAAAACTCTAAATTAAAACTAATAATAAGGTTCACCACCATCAACATCTGATGGTGTACTCCCCACCATAAGGATAACCTTATACCACTCCTTGAGTGATACCTCATAAGGTTATTTCACCAATAGGGAAATATATTTAGAAGAAAAATATCTCAGCGAAGAGATAAGGAACTCTCAGTATACTCTGGATTAAATCAAGATAGATAATGATCATCTATAACTAAGAGTACACTAGTATTCCATCAAAAGGACTGTATATCCATATGTAATCCATGCTCACATTTAACATGATACACTTGCCTTTAAAAAGACACCAATCCACACATATCCAGAA
Source organism: Viscum album (assembly GCA_963277665.1). Taxonomy (NCBI): domain Eukaryota; kingdom Viridiplantae; phylum Streptophyta; class Magnoliopsida; order Santalales; family Viscaceae; genus Viscum; species Viscum album. The sequence goes on from OY728138.1 coordinate 839,095,569, forward strand.
AATTCATTTCTATGTCTAGGTATGGGTCAACCATCTCATCACACTCAATTCATTTGCATTTTCACCTCTTCCTGGGAGGTACATTCATACCTTAACATAATATAACATGAAAAAATTCTTATGAAATGTCTTGAAAACAATGTTCCTTGACTTACACATGGACACACAACATTTTTTGATTTAAATTATACCACATGGAATAAATTTTAACCTTTATCACCTGAATCATGCTCCCAAGATTCATCTAACACATGGCCATAAAGATTGTGCGACATGGACCATGAGTCTCATTAATCAATAATATCCCAAATAAATTATTTTTAAAATAAGGCACATCTCTCATTACATTATATAAAACACTACCACCTATCACCAGTAATCATTCTAGTAATGAGAATCTCCCCACACTCTAACAACATTAGAAACAACAGAAACACTAGTAAACAGAGTGACACACCCAAAAACTACTTCAAGTTGAAGACATTATTGATACCATAGTACCCTAGTTGATTCTCATATGCTGAAGGCATCAATTTTATTATATCACCAAATTCGATAACCTACCATGCATTGACCTCAATATTATAATATAACCTAGATCAATACCTAATTTAAAAATCCAAATCATGGGCCAACAACTCTGATAGATTTTTTCATTGTTAAAAATGAACATTGACATTTGAGTGTTTGAGTCAAAACCCAGGGCCTCAAGGACTCATACATAGCCCTACAAATCATTTCTCAACATTTATCCATAAGGTTTAAAAACCTATCTCAAATTTAATACATCTCCAAGGAAGGTAAAAATGACACAAAACTATGATGTGAAAAATTGTCGACACAGAAATCAATGGCCTTGATCCTCAATGAGCATCCCCATATTGAACCTCTCTCTATAGAACGTGATATAAATATTGAAATGGATAATAAATTGAAACTTACAGGTAATTTGAATATGGTAATACCCCTCACGGTCCTGTTCATGGGAAAAATTGGATTTCAGTCGATATCATACAAATTTATATGAGTAGATCACCTACAATAAAAGATTAACCATAAAGGGTCTACTAGAAGTGAAATAGATGAAAATATTAATCAAAAAAGGGAAAAATATCCGGACAACATCATCTCAACAACTCGTGTCATATCACAAGAACATAAATTGGTTATGTAAAATTGCATTCCATGCTATATAGGAAGACATTGTATAGTTTGTTACTGACACATTAAATAACTAGAACTTTTAAACACCCACTACCGGGGGATCCAAATTTTGGAATAATATCCCATAGTGACCTACTAGGTTAACTACAACTATTATTCATTGGTATTGTGTAATCATCCTCACCATAAAATATCTCAATGTAGATCCAAATATCCTACTATCAAAAGGATATATAAATGAATGTTTCCCAAATTTAGTATAATGACACCGAATATAGTTACAGTAAAACCCCATTTAGGTTTTTGTTGATATTTTAAACAATTATCCTCTAATATTATTAAAATTACACCCTATCATCTCTATAACATGTGAACTCTACATGCCAAATATGATACATCAAACGCCTCGAACCATTTCCATCCATTTGTAAAAATCAATTGCTAGCCACTCTCCATGAGATCAAGATATAGAAATCCATAATAAGTCATAACATCCACACTGAATTTTCACCATTTAAAGAGATAATTATATAAAAATACAACATCGCATATAAAAAACACACCTATATGCCTAGAAACTAGGACTTTTTACCAAAACCAGAGTTCATGATGCACCAGTCCGTTTACAATCATAGATTCTAACACATTATTAATAATCTTTTATACCAAATCCAAAATAGTAATAAAATAGAAATAGAAATATCTATGATACCACCTTTTAACAATATGACTCATATAATACTAAACTGGTTTTATAAACTGGGTTTCTATAAGGGCTCAAGTGCACCACTCTGAATTCCAAAGGATGCCAACTAGCTGCGGGGGTTCAAAGGTGGTACAATAGAGAGACAAAAAACATGGTTTAGAGTATAAACATTGAAAATGACATGATATCAACCAGATTTGTAATAAATTGAGTGAGTAAGAAGTGATCAAATTTGAAAGTATGTTTTAGAAATAAATTGAATAAAGGCATGTTCAATAATATCATATATAAAATATTGATCACCCACTGGGATGATCTCATATATATGTGTAAATTAAATAGAGGGAAATAATTGTAAAAGAATTTTATAGTAACATTAATGTAGACCACATACCCAATCTCTATGAAACTACCGATCTCTATCAGACAGATCATTAGAGTTCACATGAGTGATTCTTCTAGATCATGAAACTCTGGACCTCAGTCCTATAATCCATGCATATATGATCAACCCAAAAAGTTGGAATGATGTCTACAACACACCTTGGAGAATTATTAGGGGTGGGGAATAATATTTTTAGGAATTCCCATTAATGGACATTTAATATGATACATTATGTTCATGCTCATGCAAGATGATCGGCCAAGATGAGACACATCTAGAATTATAAATGAATGAAATAACGTGAAACCACAGCTGATCCATGAGCATGTGATCCTAGTCAATTGGTCAAGTTTTTTTCATGTATATTGAAACACATATGTTATTTTATTAATGTATACATTCCCCTTCATATATATATCTATATACAAACATAAATTTGTATATGCATAAGTAAGGTGAAAATTATTACATAACCACAACCTCCAATCCATGGGTCTTTAATCCCAATCTTCAAGACATCCTGTGAAAAGGGCTTGAGATGGATGTCCTAGAATACAATCCATGTATCCTTAATTCAGTCTCTAGGTTCATAATAACAATCACAAAATACCTTCTTTGGCTAGTGATAATGATTTTTCTGAGCTTGTTACGCCACCACAAGGGGATTGTTTTCCTATCCATGGGTTCACTAGTACTCTCCTCCAATAACTATAATTATGGAATATAGGTAGTATTTGGACGTCTAATAAATAGAAAATGAGCTATATCATAAACCAATCATTCCATGTAAATGTATTCTAATGTCTAATCCCAATTTCCTAGTCCTTTTTCATTCACAACATTGCAACTCAAATAATCCCTAAGGGTGTTGACCAAGGCGAACTGTTAGGATATTTCATCGGTGAGATGTCATGTCAACCCATTGGGTCACTAATTAGGGAGAACGTAATCATAACTATCACTTAAGATAGTATAATTATCTAGTAGTATCCTATTATGTGAAATTCCATGTCCAACACCGTGGTCATGAGATTAATTAGGGGAGATTAATCATCACAATGTCTTAGGGGAGCATAGTCATACATGTGTATAATCATATCAAGGGGAGATTAATAGTTCTTATAAAATTTCAATTTTTAGAGATTATAATAATAATCAAAAATCAATTTAGAATAATCATCCATTAATATCATTTTTAGGGTTTCCATTCACAATTATCATAATCGTAGGCTCAATTAATAAATCTGAGGAAGATCCTCTGGAAATCCCAATAATAAAATAGTTATATATATAAGCTCAATATATAGTTATGTGGTATTGCCTTGGGGTATTATAATAAATATAATAATAACATTTATTTGAAGACATATCATAGAAAATATATATGTGTATCCCAATAACCAAATACTACAAATCCTAGGAAGAACGTCAAGGCATACTCAAGAGAAAGAAAGAGGCATTGCAATAGGCTCATCATCCCCCAATAAGAAACCACCCATGGTAATAATAATTTTATAAATATAGTGCATGTGAAAACATATATAAAATATTAATGGAATAAAAATTCCCAAACCCATAATTAGTACCACAACCTCATGGGATTATATGTTTTTGTATAGGTAATAATGTGACACCCACTACCCTCTCTACACAAACCTGACATACTATCTCCAGTCTGTAAAATTTTTGGACACCCGTTGGGCCCCTCAAGACATAAAACATGAGAGGAATCCAATTCAGGATCCTCAACATTGATGGTAAAATAATGATTTCGACATTGGTTTCTTGAAGGTAAGTAAATAGAGGTATCATAATTAGGATTTTCAGCTGCAAAAGTAAAAGGAGGAATCCTACATTGAATTATCAAAAATAAGTAAATAGAGGCTTTCTACTCAGGATCCCCAAATAAGAAGTCAAAATGAAGAATACAATATAGTATCCTCTAATGATAATGAAAAATTTTAATCATTCTTTGGATCCAAGAAATGGTACAAATTAAGGGGTTTCATATAGTGGACCCTCAACCAGAGTATGTAGGCAGAGGCATCCTATACAGGAACCTTTGAATGGTATACAGGTGAATGAAACATCTATGTTATTATCTATGTTGGTATTAAAAAAAATTATACAGAATGGGACCCCTGGTAGTGAGAAGAACACAAAACCATCTTAAATGGCATCATCTAGCTTGAAGTGTAAGAAGATGAATCCTATAGGGGATCCTCAGACAAAACGACCACAGACCCTCTTGGTCTAAAAGGGAACATCTTATAAGGGATATTTCTTCAAGGAGAATGATACAAAAGAATATATCAAGATAGATATATCATAGATAATATCACATCACGATCTCACTCTTGTAAGTCAAATGGATTCAATTACTAGATAAAGAACATCAACATTTTGAGAAAATAGTAGAATACTTCCTAGGTGTCCTTAATACACCACAAGTGTTTAACCAGCATGATCTAAACAAAAATATGATCATAATGAACATAATAAATTTTATAATTCAGACTCCTCTGTGTAATTATAAAAAATTGTGAAAACCCCAAAATGGGTAGTAAAAGAAGAGTGCACAACATGTCATCTCTATTACAAAAAGTGCACCCTCACGACCCCACCTAGTTGTGCAAATCATCCAAACCTAGTATGTAAAGCCAATGAAAATAGTATTTTATCATATACAGAAACTGTACCCTAAAATAGATACATATTCATGTACCTCACATGGACTATCCACGTAATTCACCTAGTTGTGTACCTCTGCATGGCTTGCAACCCACTCAAGGTCTTTCCAGGTACTCTACCTAGCCAGGTTCCTCAACAAGGGATGTCTGGTATGGTAATCGACCACATGGATGATTCCCAAAACATTAAATATACTCCATATACATGGATTAAACTTATAAAAGGTCAAATTAATCAAATATAATGAAAAATATATTTTTTTGAAAGACAAATAGTTTAATTGGGAATCTTGAATAAGAAACCCAACATATCAACAAGAAACCTTCTTTATCTACGTGATCCAATACATTGGCACTCTAGGGGTCCTATGAAAGAATAAAATGGGTTAAAAACATAAAAATTTTAAATATAAAAGTATTTTTGAAATTTTTTAATAAAATTCATCTTTTCGATGGAATCCTCTTAAGCTTCACCCATTTCCACGCTCCATGGATACCACACGATGATTTGACCCATCCAGAACATTATGGTGGTACCTATTTTACCCTATGTCTCTTTTTATATCCCCATGTCCCTCTTCTATAATACTCATGGTGAAGGGGGAATACACATGGGGCTCTTCATGAGAAAATCAATATGTAAAATAGTTAAAAATGAAAATGAAAACCGAAAAGAACTAGAGAATGGGCCCCTACCCAACTCATCCTCGTCACCCAACCCGTATTTATGACCTTCCTAGGAAAACACCTATGTTAAAAATTTAACAACATAGATGAAATATAAATATAATACTATGTCTAAAAGATATTGTTGAATGAACCAACATTAATAAATAATATTTAACTATGTAAATATAATGTACTGATTATTCTACTATAATTTGAATGACTTGAAATTCCACCAAACTGTTATACATGGGTAAGAACCCAATTATGTGACAAACATAGTTGTTAAAAAATATGAGATCATTTTCTAGGATAAAATTACTATTTTATCCATTATAAGAATCTAAAATTAAGAATTCAAATTTTTTTCTCCAATTTATAATTTGAAGAAACATGGTTCTTTACACCATGTCCCCAGGAAACCAGTTCCACTTAATCTTTAGTCCACCCACTTTGCTTCATGTCTGACAAAGAACATTACCCTATATGTTTCATTGAATCATATGAACCTAAATTCTTTTTCTTTATTATCATAATAACCTAAACGTTGGGACCTTGATTTCTACTCCTCAATGAATGTTCTATTTCCATTCCCTTTCTAGAGTAATATGAGATGTATACACATAAGTTCTAAGGGTTCCATATCTGATGGAAATATATTACCTATCCTAGTATTGATTACTATTTCTGGATCATCCTCTCACCATAACATTGTACCTCTATGGGTATATCCCCATAAATTTCTAAGATACATTATCTAAAAAATGCATAGCTTCATATACTATTTATATGATAGAAAAATATATGAAAACGTCCTCATACATGACACTAAACTATAGACTTACCCCATGTGATGGTTATAGTATTCCCTATGTAAGATCATCATATTATGAAATCCTACAAAATCTATAAATTTGTATGTATAATAAAATTGTATTTGTAATGAATTTTTAGTTTTATTATATAAAATGTAAATTTTATATAAAATCCCTTGATAGATGATTTAAATCATCTATATAAGGATAAAATACATGTTAACACATTGGAATATTCTAAGAAATATTTCTAAAGTAATGTGTTGATATTCAATGGGATTCTAGGGCCTGTAGATCATTGGTACTAGAAGGAATTAAAATTATTAATTATATAATATTACATGAACATGATTTTGAAAAATTGTGGAATATATAGCAAAAGGATCCCTGTTTGATAAATAAAATACCAACGTAAAAATTATATGTTTTCTTTACACTAGGAGAGATATAACATTTGTGAATGTTAGATGATTGATCAGATCACATGCATGAATAATTTATTTAATATTTAATTATATAATTTTTTTAAAATAATTTAATATCTCCCAAACGGTTCCTCATTTGAGAAATTTGAGGCCACCATTAGGAATGAGATGGGGGTTTTATCCTAGGTACAACATGACGTTTTTTCACATGGGGTGTTTGGTTAGATCGTATGTGAGGATAAGTTAATTAAAATATTTTGTTTTTATATTTTCAATATATTATATATTAATTATCATATTATAGTTTTCGTGATCAATACCCATGTGATTTTATTCAAAAATACCTTATAATAATACCTTTTATCACATTAAAATTATAAATTATTTTATTGGTTCAAATTAATGACTCTATAATAAATTTTCAGTTTAATCACTGATTAAAACTTCTATTTTAATTAGGGGGATTGAGTTATGTGATTCTTTGGCTTAAAATATACGAACCATATCACCTTTCCATTTTGGTTCATCATTTATAGTTTTAATGACCCGAGATATCCTCTTCATATGACTAGAGTAGTCTCTTAGACCTTATTTATTTTATCCATTCAATTTTTATATGTGGAGGATGGTATCTTCTTCCTAAAAAAATATGTTGTATTCATAAGAAAATTGGGTTTTATAATAATTAGTAGTATAATTTTATTACATAAAAACATTATTCATAATCAATATACAAATTTTGGAATATAATATATTTGATGAAACCTATATTTATTAAGGATAAATCATAAAGAGATTATCTTCGATAATTATGTCAATTATCAAATTATAATTTTAATAAAAATATTTAATTATAGTTACAATGAATTATCAAAGGATAATTTCCTGAAATAATAATAAATTAATAATATATATTCATCAAATATAATGATATTAGTTTAAAAAAGGATAATTTATGTAAAATTATCAGAGTATATTTTATAAAAAATTATCAATGAAAATTTATGAAAAATTATCAAAATATAATTATTGAATTTTGAAGTATAATTTTTGAAGGTAATTATTATATTTGTAGTGATATCAAAATATAAGAGAATAACTATGTAAATAAAAAAGCATATTGTTTTTATGAATGAATATTTATAATGTAATTCTACATGTATTAGAAAAAAAATTGTCGATATAACTTGTCGAATGTTGTATTATAATTATTATTGAGGATAATATTTATACTGCATGTTTCAACCAAAATGATAGTTTTTAAATTATTTATGAGGGAGAATGTTTTATCACATATGATATTTTATTTTTAATTGAAATAAAATAAACGTTTTTCGTTTTTGGAACCATTGATGCACCTCAAGAATTGATCTATTAGAAACAATTATAATAAGTCTTGTGGGGAGATATTCTAAACTATTGATGTTTCTAATCCAATTATTAAACCACACCAGGTGGGTTACACATTCAATTAATGTTTATGACCCTGAGGTAGGTTGTTACATACCTTCATGGGATCTCAATTAAACAAGTTTCTACACTTGATTTATGTGTTTCCTTATTTTCTACCATTCATGAGTGTTTTCTTGTGTGGTAGTGTGTTCATCAAAAGAGACCTCTAGAGATGATTGTTTCCATGAGGTATATTAGTGTAACAATTTACATGTTTGATTATTATCACTTAATTTTACGACTTTTCTTCATTTCTCATGATGATATATTATGTAATTCTAATTTTTTCTCACGATGTATGTATGTTACCATTCCCCAGAGTTTGTTAGTGGGACTTCAGAAAGGTGAACCTTAGTGACATATTTTTCCCTTATAGGGGCATTGCACTTGGTTTTTGATGATGGTGATGATTGATCTTAGCATATTATGGAGATATAATGGAATATTGTTTTTAGGATACACTCAAAGACTATCTGTCATTATCAATGATGCCATATGACTTTCGAGTTGCATGATGTATATTTGGAACTTGATGTCTAATTGATTTCCATGAAACATTCTGGACGTGAGGGTAGAGATATGATTACTCCTTGTAAACATGTGTTGGAGTTTCACCCAATTCATTTAATACATGTATTAGTTTCTCACTGACTAGTTGATTTATGTGGAGGAAAATTGATTCCTAGTTGATTTAGTAGTATTTTACTGAATACATAGATGAATTTCAATAATTTTACTCTATAACTAGATGATTTATATTAATAATTCAATACATGTGTCCCATGTGAGATTCTAGTCGCATGAACACGTTATTTCATTAGGTATTCAACTAAAATATTCTCTAGTGTTATGGATAGTATTTTGAAAACTCTAATATTCTCCTATTATAATTATAGCACGATATAGAAGTAGGTCCAACCAGGATTTTGTGGTGTATTGGTAAGCACATCACCTCTTTGATTTGCATGTTAATTATTTTTACCCATTTTATTATAATTATGGAATACACTTGTATGCATGGTCACATCAGGTAAAATAGGCATTGTTGGTGTCCTACAAATTCTTGTACTGACATCCTACTCAAGCATTTTGGTGCATTTTTATATTTCATGAGGCATCAAATGAAGTGAAAAGGTCCCATTTTAGATAGTTTATATAAGGATTATTTAGCTTGTGGTGGTCTAGGGTGATCGTCCAAAAGAATTCCACCTGCTTAATTATTTATTTATCTTCATTATTAACTCAAGATTGGATTGACACTTTTTGGATCCATTTTATTTATTTGTAACATATTCCATTAATTTAGATATTATTAATTATTAAATTGATGATTAATTATGTTAATTATTGTGTATTATTGATTATATGAAAAGATAATTAAGGTATAGTCAGCCCTTTTTTGGGATCAACCCATCTGTGCTAATCAGAAGCCAATTGTGTAGGAGGACATGCACATGAGATCACCTAGTACTCTGGATCGGAGTAGGTGGTTTGGTTTGAGATGTTAAACACATCCTATTACAATGGGAACAAACTCCTACCCTATGTATCTTTCATACAAAATCCCCACACCATCACTCATTGATGCTCCTTCAATGACAAGACCATGCAAATCAAATTATGTAAAACTACATGGACTTGTCCTGTCACATGATATTAAAATATGGATTCAAACAACATGGGATTTTATCCTTGTCTAACGACATGGTATATAGTTTTCCTCTATTTCAGTCAATCCCAATAACCACAAGTGTGAAATCTCCGCCCCTAGGGACACACTCCACCAAACCTCCATGTGTGAAATCACCTACCCCCCCCCCCCCCCCGAGGGACAAACTCCTGAAAACCATGAGTATGAAATATACCACATTGGGAAATGCCCCACCATACCACCAGGTGTGAAATCTCCATCCTAGTGACACACTCAAACAAATCTTGTGTGTGATGTTTCCCCCCTGGGGACAGACTCCACCAACCTCCAAATGTGAAATCTCCCAACTTGGGGAATCACTCTACTAAATCTTGAGTGTGAAATCATTTCCCATGGGGAAACACTACAACACCTTAAAACTGTGATATATCCCCACCTGGGGACACACTCTACCAAATCACATTTAGGAAACATTCCACCCTAGGTACACACATGACCACCATTCCATCCCCAAAAATTGTTTAAACTATGATTTGATCTAGAATCCCTAACCCATTCTATATATATGGGAAGATTTAGGTAAATTCCTCGTAATACATATTCCCCTGGTTTCAACTACCGCATAACCAACATGAAATGAATTTGGTCCCACGGCTAGGATGCCTCACACAAGAAATTACCTTTAAAAGAGTAAAACATTATCTGTTTCCAGCCTACCCAAAAACCATAAATTGATAGACAAGCCCAACGTTACTATATCCTTAGACCAATAATTGTTTCACTATCTACTCATAAGAAATATAATTAATTAGTTTCCACTAAGAGATGAAACTAAGAATGAGTTTCACAAATGTGACTGAATTTTATTATTTAAACCCATGATATGATATGAGATCCATGGAGGAATCCATGATAGAGGAAATGAATTCCCATCACCACATTTAGATCATAGAGTATAAATCATTGATTGAATTTATGGTATCCTATCGCTTATGGAAATAAGTAATATGGTGAAATATTGCACACAAAATGTGGCCCCGACTGAATGTGTTAGAAAACAATCATGATCATGATGTTAAAGTATTCTGCTTTAACATTGAGGACTAGTAGAATTTAGTCACAGAATGATTTTCATGACATAAAATCTTCAAAATTGGTGGATGGTCCCACCATTAATGGGGATGACCCAACATGAAACTAAAAATTATGTTGTGGAAGAAACGGTTGTGTATCCTTGGTATAAAACATAATCATCATTGATTCAACCTCTATCTCATGAATAAAGGAATATATTTGAGAATGGGGAGTTAAATTTTCTATATCTATACTGATGGGTGAATCCACATGCCTTATATTTCTCAATATATATAATACAAGAAGCCTAATGTCTTTCAAGGTAGGTTTTGGTGAAATTTTTGTTTGGAAATCATGCACAACTATACTCTGACCATGACAGCCATCGCTCCTTCCACTACTAGGCACCCACACACCATTTCACCCTCCAAGATCATTGAGGGGTAGAAATTGTCTATATGTTTCTCTAATAAAATTATAAATTTTTCTTTACTAATAGGGATATGTCCCACCATGATCTCAAGGAACCAACACCACACTAACACCACCACCCTTGTGGGTTGTTCTAGGAAAAACCACCACTCGTTTAAATGGTGGTCCACTTCTGGATCCTCTACATGGAGTGATCCAAACACTCACTCCAAAATGCGAATGAGGTAGTTGATGATCAATCCATAACAATTATGGAAACTTCATGGGAGATTCTCAAGAGGCCTACCACCATGACATTCCAATGTAAACACGGACGAGTCACCCACAGGTCAATGAGTAGGATGAATAAATCCCCCCTACAATTGCCCATGTCAAGAACATTCGACAACAACACTAGGAGGGGAACTATAATGTTTCCAAATAAGATTAATCTCATGTTGATTTAGTGTACTCTGCCACTTCCAAAATATTGTATCATCGACCCAAAACAAATCATTGAGGATATGTCATTTCCCCCTTGGTATCGAGACCCCACTTACATCACAAGAAGGTCAGCTTAACCCTATCAGTTGTTGGAGCAACTGAAAGCTCTTAATATATATCTTGTGATGAAGAAAACCAGCTGGGAGGTATTACATACACCACCATCAACAATTGTCGAGATCCTCAATACAACTCCACAAACCAGTGTGTAGGTCCTCCCTACACATCCATAAACTAGTGTGGAGGTTCTCCCTCCTCCATAATGAACCAATGTAGAGGTAATCCCTACACCACCATCAAATAGTGTTTAAGTCCTCCACAAACCACAATCATATAGTGAGGGTATCTTCCCTATACCTCCATCAACAAGTTTTAAGGTCCTTTGTACACCTTCATCAACTACTGTGGATGTCCCCCCCCACTCCCACCAACTGGTGTGGAGGTCCTCCACACACCACCATCAACCAAGAAAAAGGACCACCCCACACCACATAAACAAGTAAGGAGGTCCACTCCACACCACCACAAACCAAGGAGGAGGTCTTCCATGTTCCACCACCATAAATTGTAGAGGACCTCCCCAGAACACCACTATATAGAATAATTATCTGCCATGTGATAAAGACATGTCCTAATTTGATATTCTTTCTCATAGCAGGATGGTGAACACACATTGTGGGTTCCATGGTTATGGTGCAGACCACAACCCGTATTAGGGAAACCAAATATACTTTAAATATATCATACTTGGAGAAGTCTCACGTTGCTATATAGATAACCTTGCTATGAATTCTTTCATCATCAACCTAACTGACTCAAAATAGTCTAATGAATCAATCATGGAACCTTCACCCCCACACCTAGTGTTTGGGGAAGAAGCCCATTGACTGAGGATTAATATTCTTGAAGCCAATGATTACACGGTCCCGAAATACCATAAAATTAAAAATAGATTTAGGATCATATGGCCTCATAAAATGGTTCGTAGTGCAAAAAATATATATCACTATTTGATTCCCTACTCTAAACCTCAATGAATTTTGTTGGTGATATGTCACGGTGTGGGATTGCACCCAAAGTTGATGGTGGGTAATTCACAAATCCTCAATGAGATTCTTGAAGCATCAGACAATATGGAGTTGTAATGACCCAGTCCAATAGTGATACGATATAGTTTTTGGATCCACCTACAAGATAAATACCATAATTTATCATATATTTGACCCATGAAGTTCCCAACTGTTCGATAGATCATCCAAAATGTAGGTATGGGTCAGTGATTCTACCCATATCATGGAAATCACTTATCAGGGATTGGGCTAACAATGAGTAGGATCCTTTACCTAGTAGAAAAAAATAGAATTTATAAACACTCGAGTGCGTTGATGAAATACCAGTCATGTGTTTTACAAATTCAACTCCATATTTTTTCATCCTATTGTCTGTCATTAATGACTAGGTAGTCTGAATTCAATATAATATTTGGATGATTCATCACCATATTGGGGATTGGTAGCTAACCTATCCAAGGATCCATGAGAAAATTGATTCCATTAAGTAATAGTGATAGAGGGATGATTCAAAAAAACTCCCATTATCTTAGCATCATGAGTCCTATGGATATCACTTGGCTCTCCAGAAAAACTATTTTATGATCCTTTATTTGATCCACCAGTTCATTAATGTGGAATCTATAGAAATATATACCAGAGGATGGGGGCCATATACTACCCTCCATTTTAATAATATTTAATAGAAATGATAGGACTGTCAATCCAGACCATCCACCAATAGTAAAGGTTTCACTCTAACAACCACTATACTGAATTTCATCACCACTGACCCATAATAAGTTAAGATAAATAAGGCCACCGACACAGGAAAAGGAAAGAAAAACTAAACTCATGGGGTGACAGAGTACCATGTTGAACCCTTAGAGTATATCTACACTCGTCTATAGGGATTGTAATGGGGCCACAAGAGTCTCTTAAATGTGACAACACATTTTTATTTTTGGTAATTAGATAATTGAAAGGGAAATGATGATCTCATTGAACAAGACAAGGTTGCACCCAATGTTGAGTTGGACCCCAAGATAGATTCGTTGATTCGTGATATTGAGGAATTTAAAACTTTATCCACTGAGATCATTATTGAGTAGCACCCAGACCCTAATAACATCATGAGAGGCCTCATATCTCTTCTTGTGGGAAACCTTGTACATCATAGTTAGATGCCTTGATTCAAACATGGATGCTCCATACATCATATTGGTTCATAATTCAAGGGATATGTAAAATGTCCCAGATATGAATTAGCTACCATTCTTGAGTATCATGATTATCATTCCTGAGTTCAAGGTATTAGTTCTCCCTGAGAATATGAGTACCTAAACTCATTGGTGAAAGAAACCCATTCCATGATAACATGATAACATCTATCTTAAGCCATCATCAGGCCCTTGTAACATCATATGTGGTAGTTCTACAAAAAAATTATATACCTTGTATGGATATACCTTGTTCTAGTGACCCCAAATTCAAGTCAGCACACATTATCCACGTTTAAGGGGATGAGTGAACATTCAAAGAATTTGGACCACATTTCCACAAGGATCAATACAATTTTGGAGAATGTATAACAGTAGAAAGACCCCATGATCTGTTCATTATGAACATATTGGAAGGTATTTTGTCCGTATGGTTTTGTCAGCTACCCCCAAGTTTTATTCTTTTTTAAGAGGACCTCTATAGAGTGTTTCTATACTTGTTCATCTCCACCATGAACAAGAAGACAATCAATGAACATTTAAAATTTTAATATATTCCCTATGAAAGAGTCTTTGACATCAACACCCAATCAAATGGACTCTAATACTCACTAGACATGCCACTGTCCCGGGAACAACAACTTATGATGTTCATGGATAATTTTAGGGATGAGATCGTCCCAAATCACACCCCCCTGAACAACCCTAAAGTATTTCATGAGTTATTAAAAAATGATCAATAAATATAAAAATCCATAAAATATAATAAAAGAAATTCACCAACATTTCCCCTTATAACTATAGTGAGAAATCCGGTAAAAGATGGAAAATTTATTATTGTGAATACAAAACTTCTTTATTCAACACAACAACATGACCCTTTTTTGGATGATCCCACCATGTTTATCCTAGCCTTAAATATCCATAAAATGAATAACCTCACCAAGTGAATATGCCTCAATGAGTGAATGTTTCCTAAATATCCCATCATAACCAAGACCTTATGGATCCTTTCATGGAAATAATGAATATGTTCCATTAATTCATGAATTTATAGGTCATATGAAATTTCATCTAAACTATATAAAAGGTAATACTAAATTTCTCTAAATATACAATATCCCATGTGGCTAGAATCATTAATTGTACCAACTATTTCCCATATAACAGGATCCGCATACACTCCATTAATGAATGATTTGTATTCAATTATTAGACAAGATCCATGTAGATCGTGGATTATTTAAATAGAGTGATGTTTTTGAACATGTTCCATGTATTTATATTGACCCTAAATGTGATAGTGATGTCTTTGGTAAGTGAAAATAGTTTCAAAGTCATATGATGAAGAAGTATAATGACAGGTTGAATCGCAAGATAGTTACTCAAACCCATGGTTTTATTCATAAGCTATTAAGCATACTAGAACCTTATATGGTTGGAATGCCTTAGGTAACTACTACCTCTACATCTACATTGTAGCTTCCCAATTATCATAAGAAATGACATCTATGGTGTAAGGTAAAATATATTCCTCCACCAGTGCCAAAGCCAACTCACAACCTTGGAGAATTCATGCGTCTCGTGTTGATAGATGTTCCCATGTTATTCCCATCCCAAGAATATTCCACTTATGATTAGACATATTACACCTACTTGAATATTGATGAACTAATGGACTGCATCACCATTCCCGATAACAAGGAATTTCATAGTAACACCTTAGGTAGATTAATATGATGCCATTAAAGGAGAGGTGTAAACACACTATTAGATAGAACACTGAGGTCATTGATTAGATCATGGCTATTAAGTTTACTGAATCTTGGAGAAACACATTTTAGAGATCTCAATAATACCAGTCCTCTTGTACTATGCTATCTATTATGCCTCTATTGATGACTTTTTTGGTTTACTCTATGAATCCAACATGAACACTCCATGGTTTAAGACATCCAAACTGGGAACAACCATTTCCGATGGGCACCCAACCAAAAATTATTTAGAGGATACTTGCTTTCTAGTGGTATAATATTTCCAATACTTCTCAAGACCCACCTATTCAGGAAATATAATATGTTGCATCCCTATTAAAGAACGACTAACTATTGGAAATAATATTCCCCCCGCATGGATGTATGATTTTATAAATCAATCCACCAGAAACCCCATGAGGCTTTCAATTCTCAAATAATGCTACCTCAAATAAGAAATACGAGGGGCCTTTTTTGAATATTTCAAAACACCACATTATTTTGAGGACATAGATAATATCAAGGCCTATTACATAAGGGATGCGATGCAAGATAAATGTTGATCCCTTATCTAATTTCGTGTTGAAGACAATGGTGTCATCGTACATTGTATATATGGACATTTTATATCATATGAACAATACATTTTCTACATATATAAAACTTATTAGTTGATGAAAGATTTTAGATCATCCTCTTTCTTACCTGGTTTCCCTATAAGGAAGGACTTAAAGAATTATATTTGACTCCCACTATCCTAAAAAATTTTACGGATGATAAGTGTGAGAAGAAACCATGTGAAAAAACATCTAAACACTAAATTTAGTAACCCAATATTTAGAAATGAATTTACGATAGTCTTATTGGAATATGTACAAAATGCACTACTGGTAAGCCCCTAGGTTTTTATCATGTAGCAGTCCCATTTTCATACAATTGGGGACTCACATACTCCCTTGAAGGTCATGTAAGGGTACTCTAGGGGAATGTGTCCCCCATTAAATTATGTGAGTCTCACTATATAGATGCTGGTTATTATAAAATTTATGTAATGTAGGTCGAGATTAAGGACCTTTATCACTTCAATTCCCCTAACATTCAAAAGGCCATTGCATACAATCTATGGGTATAATAGAAATTTATTTTTCCATCCCAATTCATTTGTAATATCCTGTGATTTTAGGCATGACTGGTTACATTATTGTCATAATGAAAATGTGTTTTCACATATTACCTTGTATTCCAAGATTGGATAGTTATGTTTAATATCGAAAGAAACTATCGTTGTCTAGTACAAAGACATTCACCCTATGGCCATTGATCCATGGCACCCCCACTTCTTCCACAAAGTAGTTCATACATAGAAAATGTAAAATCTGTACAATTTCATCAATATCAATAGTGCAGTGCAATGACTAAAATCAAATGGAATTGGATCAACACCTTTTGTCTCCATAGTCTCAGCAAATCAAGATCCCATTTTTGAGGATAATGTATCATCCATTATAGACTCACGTGCTCCTATGGGTCAAATATATTGGAATATCCTCATCCTACCTCTAACCCCTATCTTAGACGATGCGGAGGATTTGGGAGATTACCCTCCAACATTTTAAATATAGTGTTCCCACCACCATTGATGAGATCACCATGGTGAACCATGGTACCAATGAATATTCAAAGCGGAAACTGATTTTCACAAACATGACCCCAATGTACAATAATCAGTATAAAATATTCTAAAATAGATCTATGATTTATTAACCATGATTTATGAATATATTCTAGGGATATACCCTCAATTTACCCTTCTTCACCTTTTCCTCCAAGTGAGTCATCATGAGATCAAATAGACTCTGAAAAAGTTGTAACCCTCTAATGAGGCTATGGATGATCCCAAAGATAACAATATTAATAACAAAACCATTTTATGGGAAGTTTATTACCCCATTTGGATATCCAATATTGTTCTGAATAGAAATAATCCTGTAAAGACCGGTGTCTGCATTGACTTCGAAGTACTAAACTTCCATTTTATAAGGATGATTTAATAGATTCATTGATAAATAAATTAATTAATATTATTATTTGGTTACATTGAATATCATTTCAGGATAGATACTCTAGATAAAATAATATCCAGATGAAAACCTAGTATGAGGAGTCCACTAACTTTATAACACCTCAATGAACATTTAATATCATATGATGCCCATCGATTTGAAGAACACAAGATCCACATTAAAATGGTAAATAAAACACATCATTAATCTGAATATATTAATGATAGTGGCATGTTAGGTGAATGATATAGTAGTCAAATACTGTTGACATCAGGAAAATATTAAGGATCATGATAAAGTGGTCATCTTCTTCCAGTCACAAAACATGAATGTGAACCGCTTGAAGTGCATACTCGGGGTCACCTCTTGGAAATATCTCTTTTTTTTTGTAAAAGACAATGTAATCATGTTTATCATAGAGAAAATCAATGATATCAGTAAAATTTTTCCCCTGTGCAAAATTTTATAGGTGTAGGGAATCTAAGGACACATAGCCTATATAAATGGTTTATAAATATATGGAAGGAAAGTATAATCTTGACTTGAGGATCATGAAAAAATGCTCTGTTTACCAATTGGATGAAGAGTATCGTAATGAATTTGATGATATCAATTAGTACCTGTAACAACCTCCATTAATGATGTTTTATGTCTCAGGAAATCCTTTGGTCATAAATATGATCACTCTAGATCTATCCCTCATCTTACTTATAGCCCAGAAAAAAATAACGGAATGGAAAATAGCTTATACAATCTTATAACCATGCTCCTCAACATGGATACCCGACACTCACCTATTGGTAAGAGTTTCCTCACATTGTTTTTTTAATGTAAAAGTTGTGAAATTATATAAATCACAATAATATACAACTCATTTGTCGAGTAGAGCCTCTAATGTATATCCTCAATCAATCCATGCTGGCGGGATGATTGGTGTGTTGGGAATTAATTGTCTAGTATTTTGATATCATACATTTCCCATGGATGGCTTTTAAAGGAAAAAAGTTAAAAAAATTACTGACATACATTATACCCCAAAGAAACAACCACAATATGATGATTTCATTGATAAAGTTATTTTCTAAGTGGCGTATGTTATACCATGATAGAATATTCACTTCGATGGGGCCTCTTGATGCCCAAATGGTAAAATGTTCAATATCCCCAAGAATATCAAGGTATGACCAAGGATTATCTTCATCACTCCAACAGATGAAATATTGTTATAATCTATATTGTTGATACAATGATTTACCAGCAATAAGGAAGGTTACTGGGCCTTTTTTACTAGTATGGAGTTTGACCAAGAGATTGATCTACATTGTTTCCATGTGACATGTGACATTGATTAAGTCATTAATCAGAAGAAGGAAGACTATTTAATTTGAAAGAATGAGCTAGTACCCCTAATAGAATGTAATAATCAATTGATGGACAAGTTCACTTACAAATCAATGGTTTCACGTGTTCCTCAGTCATTGAACGTTTGAGAAGATTATTTGGAAATCCTAGTTGAGTCTGTTGTATTAATAAACCATTATGACCTAATAATTCTTGTGGATCACTAGAGGGTCATCACCCTGGCCACTTTAGTTGGTGAAAACCAATACTATTAAAATCAATATTCTTGTACTAATGTTCTAGGACCCTTAGGCTCCCCCATGGAGGATGAAATGCCTGATTTGATGAATCCATTGATGGATTATTTCTAGAATTAAATTTTACCTCCATAACAAGTGGTGCATGAGTAAATAAATAAAATATAAAGGACAGTTTACCCTCTAGAGTTGAGCTAACATTGATTAAACCATCTATATGAGAGGTTTTGATTGAATCCACTTCCATTGTATCCAACAAAATGAGATACAATAGGTATGCAGGATCCCCAAGCTAGATCAAGTTCTTCAAATTATATAGTACTAAATCCCCCATAAAAGTTTAGGCTGAGATTCTTTTTCCCAACCATGGATTACATTTGAAATGATTTTGCCCATTGGTTTCACACATTTTTTATCGAATCTTATGTTATGAATCGACCTCAAGAGATTCTACACTAAATCCACTGAATTGAATCATATGTATTCATTCCCATTTAATTTTATTCACTATTTATCCTAATAGCAGATTATGAACAACAAAAAGTAGATCGAATGGCAGAAGTCTATCTAGATGAGTTTTAAGCCTTTAAAGAAAATAGGTTTCATGAATTTCGTTATTTTGAGACAAAGTAAAACAGGATAGAAAAATAATTCAAAAATAAGTTTCACCTCCACTCAAACCATTGGGGTGACGTTGTACTAGTTCTCAAAAAGATGATGCAACTTGAAAAAAACAACCAAATAAAGATCCCAAATAGGATGGACCATCCATTATTCATAAGTCCTATTTCAAAGGACTGCATCCTTTCACACCATGGATGGAGATAGTATCACACATCCCCTAGAATCAATGATTCTGAAGAAGTAATTCATGTGAAACGATGGTCTAAACAATATGACCTTAAACTAGGATACACAGTCAATGATATGAGACCATAAACTGACAAAATCAAGTCATAAGCTATGTGACCATAATCCAATAGAAACCCCTTTGGTGTGTGAATAATGATCTTGAACTAATTTTAGCTTCCATGGACCTATAATTATGACCATAAAATAATAGCAACCACATTCCATGTTGTATGACTTTAAATTGAATAGGAAAATTTCCCCTATAAATGATTTAAAATTGATATTTTACTTTATAAAATAATAATCAGATTCCTTGCATACTAAGTGTGGGTTGACAATAAAAAATTCTCTTAGCACACCAGAATAAAATTTAGCCTTACCCAAAATAATTAATGTGGCATGCTCCATTTCTACAACAATATTAATTAATTCACTCATTAGAGATGATATACCCCACTTCTAGCATCATTTCCCTACCACGATGTTTCCCAAGAACTACATGTGGATTGATTTAAATTCCCATGGGATACATAGTGTGCCTATCCCCTCGATCATCAGAACTACCAAACAATTCATCATAAAACCTTCCCCTTAGGGGTGCGGGTTACAAATTACATTCACTATCATTTTTAAATTTATCCTCACTTATAGTCCCTGAATTATGAGTGTAAACTATGCAACGATTTTTCGAGGATATGTATGTGAAACATGGGATTTCATCTTCAACCTTTCATATCAGGTTTTACCAAAAGTTTTCTATACAAGATTCCTTGAAAAAAATACTCACCAATCCCAAGCATTATAATTTTAAACTATTTTCTAAAATCCTGTTGTTCCTAGCTACATGACCATTAATTGCATAGACAAAATCCATATGTATAATGTTTAACCTATAGAATAGATTTCTAGAAATCATAAGAGAGGATAGATCTATCTATTTTTCGTTTTTTATCTCCTAATATATCGTTTTTTCAAAATTACAGGTGGCTTTATTCACATTTCCATGAGATATGTAATGATCCCTAGACCTTATTCTTTTGGTCTCTGCCATGATCTAATCACAAAACCATCCATTACCTTTGAAAATATATCACAGAAATTCATTTTTACTTTCTCATTATGTGTAAGACTATAGTTATATTCCTTATCCAATTAGTAGTTGGAGATTCCTTTTTGAACTAACATGTGGACAGTAGAAAGAGAAGGTCATTTTGTAAGCCCTACCAATGTTCCCAATGCATTAAATTAAATTATATACTTATCCCATATAAAATATGGACACCTCATATGTTAAATATGAGATAAAACAAACCAACACATTTAATTAATGAATAAATATTGTATCCTTACCCTTTATAAAAATTATATTCCACTTATCACAAATATGAAATGATTTTGTGTCCTCACTAGAGGGGGCATTACCCCTATGCTATCGGTCAATTATTGAACTATGTCCCATAATTTTGTGTGTATTTATTCCCACAACCCATTGTATATATAGTGATTCCTAAAACACCTATCTTCTGACCCATCCACCAATTCATTAAGAACCCTTCCCTTAGCAAGAATTACACTCATGAAACATTTAGTTAATTATCCCCACTAACGGTCCTAGAATTAAGACCTTAAACTATGTGTAGTTTCTTTCTTGGAATTTATGTGTAATGTGGACTTGCATATTACTCCACTAACAATAGATTTTACATTATTCATTTCACAAAAATAAAATAAATTATCATTAGCTTTCTAATAATCACAATGATAAACTATTTTCCAAATCCTCCTAGACTAATCATAATGACCTTAATCATTATGAAACTGGTTTCCAGACTATTTGGTGTGGTGCAGAACCTCCATGGATCGTTCATGTCTGTCTTTAGCTCTTTGTAACCACCATAACATCCTCTATGTTATTAAAACATATCAAATAATTTTGAAAAATAACTATGTACATCCTCTCTCCTTATCCCCAATTATACATAATTTACTTCACCTAAAATGATTCAATAATCCAATGACCGCTTATCATTTTCATCACATCACCACTTAATAGGATCACCCCCACATGTTGGTCTTCTACTATAACAAATTAAAGAACTATTTTTGTCTTTATTCCAATTACAATGGGATATATAGTGATGCTCAAAATCTCAGATCATAGGTGTCGCCTCCACCTTCAACTCATCACATGTACTTTTTTACTTTAACGTTCTGGCAGTGAATTGGGTACGGATTGCATATAATTGTGTGAAAAAGGGAATCCTTTAAACTCCATTAACATCATGTTATAACTTCTTCATGTCGCACACTCCTCATTAGAACACACATACTCTTTAGACCATGTGATAAAAACATATACTAGTAGCCTTATCAATGGTTAGAGCCCCCTAAACATAAACTAGCATCTATTTTTGAAGACGTATATCTTTTATATAGAAAAACTAATATATTTAAAACATGACGTAAAATTATAGTATTACCCCATATAAAACTCGGATGTTTTATTTGATAATTATTGGTCGAAAAAAACTGATGTCCTCAATAGAAAATTTTAAACTATAGCTTTACATTGAATAAAATCAGGATTCCTCCTAGGACATGTATGATATGGAAAAAACCTACATCATTAGAAAATGACATTAAACTGAAGTATTACCCTATGAAACATACATAATATTCTTCTTATGACTAATATGAGTTAATTTTATATCATTATTTGAGAGGACGTCACCCCTACAGTGTCAGTATCCTACCACACTACGTTCTAGACCAATGTACAGCTTGATTCTCATTCTCAAGGGATAGATAATGTTCCCTAAATATCATTTCTTATATCCAAACCTGCAATCAACTCATTTCTGGGTATTTACCCTCATGAATAGTAATGATCCATGCCTACTGAAATTTTCAGCTAGTGTATTTGAAAGCACAAAAAATGGCTCTCATGGCACTCAACCATCCATTATGGATATTCCCCGAATCCACTTTCAGGCATCATACTTTCTTATATTTGGATAACAATTCTCCTCTCATTCTAAATTGATTTTCTAAGGAAAATTCTTCCTTGAGACACTATCTTACCATCCATCATAGTCTTATGCCTTAAAGTATCCTTAGTAATATATTGATGTTCCCATATTTTGACCTGGCTAATTGGTAAATACCATATTTTTCTCCCCATCATAAATGGAAACAAGTGTCAAAACTATTTATTGAACATAGTAAATTGATGTTCTCTGTACATCAATCATCCTCTATTCACTATCTAGTACATAAAAGTCATGACCTACAATCCTGGGACATCCTTAAGTTAGAAAATTTACCCCTTGCAGTATTTACCCCTAAAATCATTGTGAACACCATAATTATCCTGGTTTCCTTTTCAATCATGGATAACATGTTATTAGGATTTGGAATGGGGTTTTCCATATTCAAGGATCAGAAACACGTTTTACCTCCCTAGTTTTTGTCTCTATAACCTGAAACTAATATCACAAGCCCCAAAATCATTAATTCAAACTTCATTCAAAGTCATCATGGAAATGAGTCATTTGGAATTATGAAACATTCTCTCACAATTATTTTCAGGTAACCTCCCTTCCATAAAATTAACACTACATTGAGAAGCACAACCTATTGGTTAGTAATTATAGACATAAAATATTTAAAACCATTCCAAACAATATTACCTTAATCTAAGATCCTTGGTCCAATAATCACAACCTTAAAACTATGTGAAAGTTGTATCTGACATTTTATCTATTGAAAGGACTCTATGTATCCTTAATCAAATTAGTTTACTTATCACCTATGCCACACTGATCCCTTTCTGACACATAACCCTATGTCCCATGATAAATGAACATAATCTATTTGTGAATCGCCTTAGATTCTTTTTCTTTTTGTATGTCATCGTAAGAACCTCATTTCTTTAGGTTTTTAACTATACAACACCGTAATAACCTTTATGGGGAGGGGGATCCCCATAGGTACAAGTATTAAGACCTTTACCTATTTGTCACACCATGTTTTCATATCTATAACAGTAATATAGGATTCATGGTCAATGAATTATGACCATTAACTATTTTTTATTTTTTATTTCCGGGAATTAAGATCCAAAACTATTTTCAACTTCATTATATGAATAGTATGACTGTGAATACAAAATTTAAAGATGCATAAACCTCTAATTGATTTAAAAACCTTAAGGTAAACCAACGAAAGATCTAGACTAACCCCATCTGGTTTTTTCTATGTGTTATAAATGATTATGGGTATAAAAATAAATAGGTGATAAGATATCATTGTCCCACTATGGACAACTTAAAAAACAAAATTATGCTCATTGGACCCATCAGTTCAGAAAATATTTAATGCCTAATGTTAAACTCTCTTTGCCTCATGAGCCCCTCTATGGGGTACACCCACTATAGTACCATCTTATCTCCCATACACCATGATTGGGTGGGTTTTATTCACATCAATTCACTTGTGCAAGTCAAAATACTGTAAACTGTAATACAATTATCCTAATCACATGACATTAATTTGTCTGATACATTGTTCTCAATGTATGACATTAATTTTTATAAACATTTTTCTTGCCATATTACATTAAACTATGTGTCCATCATCTTCAATTCATAACAGAAAACTATGAATAATTTTACATCCTCACATAAAAAGCTACACATCCCCTTTAGTGTTGGTCATAAACACATCATTCAAGATCTCTGACCATTGAATAGAATTTAACGTGACAATCCCCCTAGAGGATGAGTCTGGCCTTTGTTTATACTTATACTTGTGTCCAATGTGCTTAAATACATGGTTTCATAATTCCAATAGTGTTGAACTCCAGTTTAACAATACAGTAGTTCACCACCACTATTCATGTCTACCGTGATTTGGATCTCCATCATCTTCCACAACTGAATGGGCCTTCTAATGGCAATGGTTCTTGGCAACACTAGCTCACTTACCATCCTGGGCACAAATCACGAAATACATATGACAACATTTTTATATAGGTCCCATGATTTGAACATATTAATTTATCAACCCTCATTTGTTTGTCCACATCCCTAACAAAATTATAATGGATTAATTTTTTGGCACATGATCAACAATTACCCTCTATCATCATGTCACTCCAACTGGGTTCCAGATACCAGTTTTCTCGATTCATGTTCTTCATCACCACTTTTGTTCAGGTAATACTAATCACCCATGTAATTAGACCACTCATGAACTAGTGCACATTGATAAGGGAATGTAGATGTACATATAGTCTCATGCTCCAACCAAAACATTCAGGGTCATGACACTCTTAGGTATCAATAAATGATTTCAAACTGCATGTGTTTGATCCTTTTATGGTACTATATTATAAAAAATCAATCTTATATTTATTCCTTGTTTTCCAAATTTATCATTAATCATGTGGGCTTAGGGATTCATATTGGGTTTCTTAATTATTATGATTTGTGATGAATCTAAAATAAATCAATTTGAATAACAAATAGAATTTAAAATAAACCATATAATGTTTTGGAGGGTTATCCACATGTTGGTGCATCTCCATTATTTTAGGATAACATAAATTTTCATATGTATTGAGCCTAGATAACATGCACTCAAGATCAAAAAAATCTATTTTTTATCCTGGAGATTCTATTTCCAGTCTTCTATATTATCCACATACTATTTTTCAACTGGGAAATATAATTTGTCCATGATTAACACCAAATCCAACTCAGATTGGATCTCATCCACCATCGTTTATACCTCAGAATATTGTCCTATTTTATCACTAACTAATCCCTAAATTTTTAATGTTATCTTCCTTAAAAATTATGATGTCTGCATGCACATACACATACTCCTGCAGATGAGAAATATCTTCTTGATCTACCAAAATATCCTAGGTACACTCATCCTATTTCATGTGGTAATAGAATTAAAAATCATACTTCCCATCATGTTATTATTAATAGAGGAAGCACATATATAGTTTATGGAGGTCTATAGATTCCACCACACTAGTGCCTAGGATGACTAGTTAATGGTAGTGTTATCCCACCCTATTTGGTAAGTCAACTAGTGGAATGAGTTTGATGACACTTTGCACAATCTGCCCTGACATGTGTTGGAAGACATTGTTTTATATGATAATTTCTAAAATGAAATTTTTTAATTCCTCGTGATTAATATTCTAAAAATGAATAAGGACAATAAAAACATCAGTGGTTAGATCATCTGTTGGATGGTCCCAGGTCAGGGTGAGCCCCAAGCCTAAGGAAAGAGAATCCTCTCCATAACCCCTACCTACTATGGAATCCCTAACTATCACATACAGAGATTTTGAAGTAATATCAACCACTATAAATACATTTAATTCATCCATTGGTGGAATATTCATGACCACCTTTGTTGAAGTCTCTGAACTATTGTACATCACCAACATAACATCTGGGATAGGCATGGAAATCCTAGCCTCCTTAATAATCTCAGTTGATGGTATGATTTTATACTCCTCCATTGAGTCTTCAGATCCAACAACCACCTCTTATGGAACCTCTATTCTATAGTAATCCAACTAAAACACTTAAACCATGTTTGTTGAAGTAATATAATCATCCAATGATACTTCCCTTGGATAAAGCATCAACACATCTAGATGAGATCCAAAAACTATTTGAAATTTCATTTAATGGAATTGGTCATACCATGTTTCATGAATAGGGCTTATCGATCAAAATATTTTGGTAGTTTTTTCTCAGAATATGTCCCTTAGCTCCCTTTTTAGATACAATTTTTTTGGAGTGGTATTTTTATGTTGAAATATGCATTTCATGAGAGATTTATAAGAATGTAAAACTCATTTGATTCTAAAAATGGAATAAAAATCCATTTAAGGGGATGAAAATTCAAAGGTATAATCCTTTGAAAATGATTTTAAATTGGGAAATTATATTACCATATGATTTATGAGGTAGTAACCTTCACATGGATTAACTCTAGTTCACATAATTATTCTGTCATGACCCATCCTTGGGGCCCGTGTCATGACTACCCCAAGCCCGCCTTCCATAGGCCAGGGGCTGGGGACTAGAACCAAGGCGTAAATTCCGGATAAAAAGGTAAGGCATTTCCATTGTAATGTAAACAAACACCACAGAGCAAGCAAGCAAAAGAAGTAAACACTATGTAAAAGCTGGTACAACAGTAAGTGCAGAAAAGGAAGTTGGCCAGTATAAAAACCCAAACTGAAAGTAAAGTACAACTGGAAAGGGAAAACAGCAACTGAAAAGTAAAGCTGCAACGTCAAGCTGTCCACTGGAAATCCCACCTAAAGGGTGGGTACAGATAGCCTCCACTGCTCTTCGGGTCCAGCCGACCGCTCCGAGTACGTCCCGCCCTGTGGTCCACCTCCAGGTATCGTCCTGCTATGCAAGCCTCAACCATGATCAGCGTTGTCAGTCCTCTGCAACCTAAAAAATGTAGTGCATGCATAGCCCTTGCAGGGGTGAGTATAAGATACTCAGTAGGGACCCCGAGACCCCCGAAGGTCTACCAGAATCCACAAAGGATAATCCACAAAGGAAATTTACAATCACGAAGTAACATCCGATGCTGCTTAGGTATATGCCCATACATATACCTAAGTCATCAATTCTCATTCGGCTCCAACATCCGAACCCAACTACAACCCAGTCCACACAAGAAAGCAAAACGTAAATCCACACAGGATAGCACAACACAATCCACATAGGAAAGCCAAACAGGATTCAGCTCACACATGTATACTTCTTCATATGACGATAAAAATGACCAGATATGGCCACTGATTCATCTATGTCGTCGGACCCACAAAGGAATGATTGGTACTAACCTCCGCAATGACTCACAAAGGATCTGAACCACACAAGATCAATAGGTAACTAACCCCCGCAATGACCCACGTAGGATCTGACCCACACAGGATCGATAGGTAACTAACCCCCGCAATGTCTCACACAGGATCGGATCCATACAGGATCTGTAGGGGCTGGCCCACACAGGACTGTTGAGCGCTGACCCATACAGGATCGGACCCACACAGGATCGGTAGCACTGACCCACAAAGGATCGCTGAGTGCTGTTGTCATCGTCGTCGAATCCACTGAGGATCTCTTCACAGTCCTCATTGAATCTACTAAGGATCTCTGCACAGTCGTCGTCGTCGTCGTAGCCAGCTCGAGGGTTCCCGCACATAGTAAGCTTGATTGGGAGGGTCCGCTCCACGAGCCGAGAGGCTGATACATCAACTGAAACATAGTCTAGAGTTGATGTATCCAAATGTTATGTATAGTCAACAGGAACTCAATGCCACAGACAACACGTCAATCGGACGCCCGATCTGTGAGTTATTGGCTTTTTCATTCCAGGGGCCCGGTTGGTTTTTTAGGAAAAACCAACCCGACCCTACTCCACCTGCGTCCAAACCTCGGGCAGAGTATTCCAAAAGATCCGTCTCACATAGAGTAATTCAAAAAGTCGACGGCACGTCAATCGGACATCCGAAGCTCAAGGTGTGAGCGTTTTTGCTCTGAGGGCCCGGTTGGTTATGTGTACGAACCAACCCGGCCGAACCCAAAGTATTCCGAAACCTTGGGTGCGATATACCAAAAAAACCGACTCGATTGAAGGATCACATCACCACTGACGGCGCGTCGTTCGGAGTTCCGTAGCTCAAGTTATGAGCAACAGACTGAAAAGGTCCGGAAACGGGGGGTCTGGGCCCGGACCGACCCGGCCGGTGTGGCTTGGCCCGGTTGGGCGTGACCTGGTCCGGCGGTCCGGCTGGCTAGATCCGTTGGCGTGCTGGCGCTGGCAAGGTCCCCCCCCCCCCCGCATGGGGGCCGCTCTGTGACACCCAGATGCGGCTTTATGCCGCGTCCCTCCTTCGCGGTCCCGCGCGGCCGCGGGACCAACCAATGCCGCCGCGGCATCAGCCGCTGTGGGTCTTCCCTGCGGCGCGCTAGGCACCACCGCATCATGGCGGCCGGCTGCTGTCAGCTGCCCCCTTCGGCCACCGCCTCCGGCCGCAGGCGCCGCCGTGCCGTCGGGGCGCGCCAGCGGGGGGTTCAGTGGACCACCGGACGCACTATGGTGGTCTTATTTGCATGCGGTCTTCGCCAGTGCTCATCCCGGGACTTTTTCTTCACTACAAAACCTTCAAAATTAACTTTTTGCCCAGTTTTTCATCGCCCGCCAATCTGCGCATCAACGAAAAACTGCAGAGGGTTGTCGGCCCGTGTTTGTTTGGCCCGCACCCTCCGTGTTATGTGATAACAATTGGGAATAAAAATCAACACATGAAAAACATAACAAGGCACAATTTTAATAAATAAAAATTGAACTTTGATCCGGGTTATTTGTTTTAGAAGAAACAACCATGGAAATAAATATTATTCTCAAATAAAACCGCTACCTCGTAGCTGTCATCGGACGAGAGTTCTTCGCGGAATTTACCGTTGCGGAAGAAGAGGATCGTCGTGTCAC
Source organism: Viscum album (assembly GCA_963277665.1). Lineage (NCBI taxonomy): Eukaryota > Viridiplantae > Streptophyta > Magnoliopsida > Santalales > Viscaceae > Viscum > Viscum album. Next base: position 839,125,597 of record OY728138.1, read on the forward strand.
GGAAGGGCGTCGCGTCGTCATGGAAGTGCGTCGTGTCGACGATCTCCGAAGGTTAAATAAAACACATGGATTTTATTTCACAAATTAAATCCATGTTAAGGATAAAATCCACAAAGGAAATTTAAAAGATCCGAAATCTCCTACCTCAAGTTGTTGATGATCAAAGATTATTGTGGGGAAGAACGTCGTAGAAGAAGCATCGTGAAAGGAGAATCGTCGGTGTCGCGGAACACAGTGTCGTGTCGTCGATCTCTGAGGTTTCGACATTCTTCGCGTTCTTCGTGTTCTTCGTGTTATTCTCGAAGGAGGATGAAGGTACAAATTCTCCAAATCATCTCAACAATCAACCCATCAACAAAAAGAAAAGGTGTTGGTCTTATTTTATTATTATGCCAACAGTTTGAAAACATATTAAGAAATGAACCATTAATTCGGTGAATTAATGGTAACGACTTAACCGTCCATTTAATAGGAGCGTCAAGAGTTTTAGAAAACGCCCCAGTTGACTTTCATTAATGAGGAGTTTTCACGGGTGCATTTCCTATAGGAAAAGAAACGGTGGGGCTCGTGCAGGCCCCACCTCACAAATATCCTACCAAGAGGGTAGGATATTTTGGACTGCACCCTATCCACTTCAACTTAGTTCATGTGGATTTAAGTGGATTTTAAGTGGATTTATGTGAAATAAAAATAAAGTTGTCGCACCACATTATTTTATTTCTTAACATAACCCCAAAAATTTAAAAACCACACTCGAGAAAACGCAACTTCGGAAGAGGCATTTCTAAGAAAATACATGTGCTGCGATTCCATCGGTGCCCTCAGAATTTGATTCTGAGCACCAGATCAAAAGTTAGAAAAACCCGCTCGTTCGTTCACTGAACGTACCCGAGCCAATCTTCGGAAAATGATTTCAGGCACACCGGGCCTCGAAATCAGGTGTCGTTAGAAACTGCGTTCTTGTAAAATTCCAAAGAAAATTATGAAAAGAATTTCATTGAAATTTACAGGTCTTTACATCACTCCCACCTCTGGGATTTACGTCCCCATAAAGATACATCATAAACTAGGCAAACAAATGTGGGTACTAAGCACGCATATGAGCCTCATGCTCTCAAGTGCTCTCTTAGAGGTTCCCATGCTGCCATCTGATGCGCACTAGAGGAATCGACCGTCCACATAGGACCCGCTCCTGTCGATCCTCGATCTCCACTGGGACCTCCACAAAAGTCACCCCATCATCAATGTCTAGCTCTCCATGGTCAATGATGTGCGTCGGGTCATGCACGTATCTCCTTAGCTGAGATACGTGGAAGACGTCGTGCACCTGGTGCAACTGAGGTGGTAGATCCAGGAGAAAAGCCACCTTGCCAATCCAGCCGAGGACCTGGAAGGTTCCGATTAAGCGTGGAGACAACTTGCCGCCTCGGCCAAATCTCCGTAATCCATGCCGAGGTGAGTCACGCAAGAAGACGTGGTCACCATACTCGAATTCAAGTGGTCTCCGCCTACTGTCAGCATAAGACTTATGCTAGCTCTGAGCTATCCTCATCTGCTCCTGGATGACCTGGACCTTCCCTGTCATGGCCCGAACCATCTCTGGTCCCCCATGTGCTGACTCCCCAGGGTATGTCCAGCACAAAGGAGATCTACAAGTTCTGTCGTACAACGCCTCGTATGGTGCCATCCCGATAGTAGAGTGGTAACTGTTGTTGTACGTAAACTACACCAAGGGTAGGTGGTCCTCCCAACTACGACCAAAGTCGAGGACACATGCGCGGAAAATGTCCTCGAGTGTCTGAATGGTCCTCTCCGTCTGACCATCCATCTGAGGGTGAAAGGCAGTTCTGAGACGAAGCTGCGTCCTGAACACCTCCTGCAACCCCTTCCAAATCCAGGAAGTAAAGAGAGCATCTCGATCGGAGACGATAGATGATGGAACACCGTGAAGTCATACAATATCCTAAACGTAGTGACGTCCCAAGCTCTCCACTTATCCCTACTCTCTGATGTGTAATAAGTGAGCCGACTTGGTGAGTCGGTCGACAATCACCCAAATAGAGTCATGTCCTCTGGAAGTGTGTCGAAGTCCAGTCATGATGTCCATAGATATCCCATCCCACTTCCACTCCGGGACCTCCAATGGATGTACCAAGCCCGCTGGTACCTGATGCTCTGCCTTCACCTGCTGGTAGGTGAGGCATCGAGAAACGAACTCTGCCACAACCTTCTTCATGCTCGGCCACCAATGCTGTTGTCTGAGGTCCTGGTACATCTTCGCCACTATAGGATGCACCATCAAAGGCAAGTGTGAAACTATCTTAGCACCTCCTCCGGTAATGAAACTGGTACCAAGGTACGTCCCCTGAAAAGGACATAGTGCTCTGCTCCAAAAGAGAAACCATCAGGTGCCTGTCTTGAGGATATCTGTGCACACCGCGTCTCAAAGTTAGTGTCCCCACGCTGTGCCTCTCTGACCCGCTGTAGTAGTGGAGGGGTGACTGTGAGAGACTGAAAGAAGGATGCTCCATCTCTATCCACGAAGGATATCTGCAAAGTGGCTAGCTGCTTCGTCGCCTCCTCAAGTAGCTGAATTCCCTTCCTCCTGCTGAGAGCATCGTCTACTACGTTCCCCTTCCCAGGAGTATAGACTATCTCAAAGTCGTAGTCCTGCAAGAACTCAAGACACCGCCACTGTCTCAGGTTCAGTTCCTTCTGAGATAATATGTACCTGAGACTCTGATGGTCAGAAAAGATTGTAAAGCACTCGCCCATCAGGTAGTGTCAACATGTCTTCAGAGCGAAGACCACTGCTTCTAACTCCAGGTCATGGGTAGCGTAGTTCTTCTCATGCGGCCTCATCTGACATGATCCATAGGCGATCACTACCCACTCCTGCAACAGGACACATCTGAGTCTGGTCCCTGATGCATCGCAGTAGACAACATACCCTACTCCCTCCTTAGGCAACCTCAAAATAGGTGTGCTGGTCAATCGCTGTCTCAGCTCCTGAAAGATCTACTGACATCTGTCTGACCACACAAAGGGTTTCCCCTTCTTCGTCAAAGAAGATAGTGGTTCCTCAACACTAGAGAAGTCTGGCAGAAATCTCTGATAGTATCCAGCTAGTCCCAAGAAACTCCGCTCCTCTGTCATGCTCCATGGTGGCTCCCAAGCTAGTACTGCCTCGATCTTCGCGGGATCCACTCCAACTCCCGCATCAGAGATGACGTGTCCCAAGAAGTGGACCTCACGTATCCAGAACTGACACTTCGAGAGCATTCCATAATGCTGGTGCTCTCGTAGTGTGTCCAGTACAACTCGTAAGTGATAGGCGTTCTCCTCCTCAATCGTCGAGTATATCAAAATGTCGTCGATGAAGACCACAAAAAATCAATCGAGGTATGGCTGAATGATCCTATTCATGAGGCCCATGAACACTATCGGAGCATTGGTTACACCGAATGGCATAACCAAGAACTCATAGTGGCCATATAGACATCTGAAGGTCGTCTTCTGTACGTCCTCGTCCCGAACTCTGAGCTGATGATAGCATGACCTGAGGTCTATCTTTGAGAACCACCGTGCTCCCTTGAGCTGATCGAAGAGGTCATCAATCATCGATAGCGGATACTTGTTCCTCACTTTCACCTGGTTCAGGCGACTATAGTCGACACAATGTCGCAAGCTCCCGTTTTCCTTCTTGGCGAACTATATCAGGGAAGCCCAAGGTGGAACACTGGGTTAGATGAATCCCTTTCCTTGTAAGTCCTCCAACTGTACCCGTAGCTCTTGAAGCTCAGCGGGGGCCATCCGATATGCTGGAGTTGATATCGGGGCTGTCTCAGGGTACATGTCAATATAAAAGTCTACCTCTCTGTGAGGAGGTAGCCCTGGAACGTCGTCGGGAAAGACATCCGCATACTGATCCGCCACTAAAGGACTGCTAGGACTCTACACGTCAACTGCTCCAAGGATGAGGCTAGCCAACTAGTGAGTGATTGGTTGTCCTCTCCTCTTCAGAAGTCCATCCTATGCTGCAAAGGCTCCCTTCTCGCCGGTGAAGGTGAACCTACTCCCGTTGGTGCGTACACATCGCACCTTGCGCCTAATACAGTCAATTTGTGCACGGACTGTAGATAACCAATCCATGTCCAAGATGACATCGTAAGGCCTCGATGCCACAACAAAAAGATCCCAGCCGAAGATCTCGCCTCTTAGAGTAAGCTCACACTGCCAGAAATTGTGTGTAATCATAGAGTCTGCTCCCATAGGAGTCTCTATCCGTAAAGATCGAGCCAACGACTCTGTTGGAATCTCCGATCTCCGAACAAGGGCGGTAGCTATGAAAGAGTGACTATCTCCTGTGTCTATATGAAATGCAGAAAGGGTGGAATAGACACAGATCGTACCTCAAATCATCTCGGGCACGCCTGGTCGTAGGCCTCCACTGCCTGGAGTTGTCCCTGTCTCTTCCCGCCAGCTCCCTGTGGCTAGGTTGGACCTCCTGGTGGTGGTGGTGGTAGAGCATCAAAGCGTCGCCCACCACCTGCTGCTCGGTCAGCTCCTATGCCTCGTCCGCCTCCTCCCTGCGGACTGCCAAGGTTGACCCTCTGCCTCTGCCTGGGTGGACCCTCATCCATCTTATGCTCCTTGGCACTGTGGGTTGGGCAGTCACGAGCCATGTGGCCTTGCCCGTCGCATGTGTAGCACTGCCTGCCTGTCGAATGACTGGCTCCACGCTGTGTGCCCGGCACTACTGAGCCAGTGTCCTGAGGTCGTCTACGAGAGGGTCTGGTCTACCTGGACCCCTGAGTCATTTGCCGACTGTCTGCTGCAGAAGACACTGCTACGTGCCGCGCCGCGGTAGGTCTCTCCGCTGGAGAACTCTCAGCAAGAAAGCTCTCGATAAAAAGTGCTCACTCTAGTACTACTGCTTGAGTCAAAATGTTGAGGGAGATCAGAGATGCCCATATCTCATGTCTCAAACATTGATCAATGTTCTGGGCCCGGAAGAATGTGTCCCGAACCATGTTTGTCGAGTAACGCGAGAGATCGGTAAATCTCGCCGAGTACTGGGTCACCGTCAAGCTGCCATGACGCAGCTGAAGATGCTCCTAGATGCACACCGCACAGAGGGTGGCTGGGACGAACTCTGAGCAGAAGAGGCCCTCAAAGTCTGTCTAGAGAAGAGATGCCTCATCGTGCACCTGGAGCATCAAGCTCCACCATCGGCCCGCTGCCGCGTGCAGTAGGCTCGCTGCGAGAATCACCATGAGGTCTGATGGTGTCCTCACTAACCGGAAAAATTGCACCACTACCTCCAGCCAGTCCTCGGCTGCCTGGGGGTCCATCTCCCCGCGGAACCTGGGCGGTCGCTGGCGCTGGAACTCATGCAGTGCACTAAGGCGACGTGCATCGTCAGCGGCTGGTGCTGGAAGCATCGATGGCTCGACGGGTAAAGGTACCGTCGGTGCCTCAACTGTCAAAGGGCCCTGCACCGAGGCCTCATCCCTCGGTGGGCTGTCGTCACGCTCAACTCTCGGAACCCTAGCAGGCTGCCATCGTGGGGACATGCTGAAAAGTAAACAGGTGCACCATGGTCAGAATAGTATACCTGGTGAGCTGACACAAAATAATCTCAAATAAAACATGAAACACATACGCAATCAATGTTTTCGTGCATTAAGTCGGAAATCAATAGTCAGGGTCCTAGTGTATGGATACTTCGGCCACCGCACCAAAACTGGTCTTCCTGGACTGATAACCACACCCAATACGCTAAACACTATTTCTTAACATATAAAAAGATCAGAGTCCCATGTTTTGTAGTAGAACCGAACTCCTCTAATACCAATTGTCACGACCCGTCCTCAGGGCCCGTGTCATGACTACCCCAAGCCCGCCTTCCATAGGCCAGGGGCTGGCGACTAGCACCAAGGATTAAATTCTCGATAAAAAGGGAAGGCATTAACTTTGTAAAATAAACAAACACCACAGATCAAGCAAGCAGAAGAAGTAAACACTAAGTAAAATCTGGTACGACAATAAGTGCGGAAAGAAAGTGTGCCAGTATACAAACCCAAACTGAATGTAAAGTACAACTGGAAAGGGAAAACAGAAACTGAAAAGTAAAGCCGCAACGTCAAGATGTCCACTGGAAATCCCACCTGAAGGGTGGGTACATATAGCCTCCACTGCTCCTCGGGTCCAGCCTACTGCTTCAAGTACGTCCCGCCCAGTGGTCCACCTCCAGGTACCATCCTGCTCTGCAAGCCTCAACCACGATCAGCGCTGTCTGTCGTCTGCAACCAACACAACGTAATGCGGCATAGCCCGTCCATGGGAGAGTATAAGCTACTCAGTAGGGTCCCCGAGACCCCCGAAGGTGTCCTAGAATCCATAAAGGATAATCCAAAAAGGAAAGATACAATCATGAAGTAACATCCGACACCGCTTAGGTATATTCCCATACATATACCTAAGTCATCAATTCTCGTTCGGCTCCAACATCCGAACCCAAGTATAACCTAGTCCACACAGGAAAGAAAAACGTAAATCCACATTGGATAGCACAACAAAATCCACATTGGAATGAAAAACAGGATTCAGCTCACACATTTATACTACTTCATATGACGATAAAGATGACCAGATTTTGCCACTGATTCATCTAAGCCGTCGGACCCACAAAGGATCGATAGGTACTAACCCCCTCAATGGCCTACAAAGGATCTGACCCACACAGGATCGATAGATAACTAACCCCCGAAATGACCCACATAGGATCTGACCCACACATGATCGATAGTTAACTAACCCCCGCAAAGATCCACACAAGATCTGACCCACACATGATCTGTAGGCACTGGGCCACACAGGACCGCTGAGCGCTGACCCACACAAGATCATATCCACACAGGATCGGTAGCACTGACCCACAAAGGATCACCAAGTGTTGTTTTCATCACCAACGAATCCACTGAGGATCTCTGCACAGTCGTTGTCGAATCCACTGAGGATCTCTGCACATTAGTCATTGTCGTCGCAGCCAGCTCTAGGGTTCCCGCACACAGCATGCTCGTTCGGTTGGGTCCGCTCCACGGGCCGAGAGGCTGATACATCAACTAACGCATAGTCTAGATTTGATTTATCCAAAAGTTTAGTATTGTCAACCGGAACTCAACACCACAGACGGCGCGTCAATCGGACACCCGGTCTGAGAGTTATTGACCTTTTCATTCCAGGGGCCCAGTTGGTTTTTAAGGAAAAACCATCCCGACCATACTCCACCTTCATCCAAACCTTGGCAGAGTAATCCAAAAGATCTGTCTCACTTAGAGGAATTCAAAAAAGCTGACTTCACGTCAATCAGACGTCCGGAGCTCATGTTATGAGTGTTTCCGCTCTGAGGGCCCGGTTGGTTTCGTGTACGAACCAACCCAGCTGAACCCAAATTATTCTGAAACCTTGGGTGCGATATACCGAAACGACCGTCTCGATCCATGGATCACAACCCCGCTGGCAGCGCGTCATTCGGAGGCCCATAGCTCATGTTATGAGCAAAAGACTGAAAAGGTCCGGAAATGGGGGGTCTGGGCCCGGACCGACCCGGCCCAACCCCGCTGGGTCGGCCCGAACTGGGTAGACCCGACCCGGGTCCGGGTTCGACCCGGACGGTACGGCCCGACCCGGTGGTCCGGCCGGCCGGCTCGACCGGCGCGCTGGCGCTAGCCAGGCAATGCGCAAGGCAGTTCCCCCCCCCCCTCGCGCGGGGGCCGCTCCGTCACACCCAGATGCGGCTTTAAGCCGCGTCCCTCCCCCGCGGTCCCGCGCGGCCAAGGGACCAGCCAGCGCCACCGCGGCTTCAGTCGCGGCGGGTCTTCCTGGTGGCGCGCCGGGAACCGCCGCATCCGAGCGGCCGGGCGCTGCCGGTAGCCGCCTCCGGCCACCGTGTCGGCGCGACGCGCCGACGGGGGGGTCTGCGGACCACCGGATGCGCTCCGTTTGTCTGATTTGCGCGCGGTCTTCGCCAGTGCTTGTCTGTGGACTCATTCTTCAATTCAATTCCTTCAAAATTAACTTGCAGCCTCGTTTGTTGTCCCCCGCTAATCCGCGCATCAACAAAAAACTGCGGAGGGTTGTCGGGCCATGTTTGTTTGGCCCGCACCCTCCGCGTTAGGTGATAACAATTGGGAATAACAATCAACACATGAAAAACATAACAAGGCACAATATTAATAAATTAAAATTTATTTTGATCCGGGTTCATTGTTTTAGAAGAAACAACCATGGGAATAAATCTTATTCTCAAATAAAACCCCTTCCTTGTAGCTATAGTCAGACGAGAGTTCTTCGCAGAATTGACCGTCATGGAAGAAGAGGTTCGTCGCGTCGCGGAAGGGCGTCACGTCATCGCAGAAGGGCTTCGCGTCGATGATCTCTAAAGGTTAAAGAAAACACACAGATTTAATTTCATTAATTAAATCTGTGTTAAGTATAAAATCCACAAAGGAAATTTAAAAGATCTGAAATCTCTTACCTCAAGCTGATGATGATCGGAGATTGTTGCGGGTAAGAACGTTGCGGATGAAGCGCTGTGAAATGAGAATCGTCGGCGTCGCGGAACAGGGCATCGCGTCATCGATCTCCGAGGGTTCGGCGTTCTTTGTGTTCTTCGCGTTCTTCGCGTTCCTCGCATTCTTCGCGTTCTTCGCGAAGGAGGATGAAGGTACAGATTCTCCAAATCCTCTCAACAATCAACCCATCAACAAAAAGAATAGGTGTTGGTCTTATTTTATTATTATGCCAATACTTTGAAAACATGTTAAAAATGAACCATTAATTCGGTGAATTAATGGTAACGACTTAACCGTCCATTTAATAGGAGCATTAAGAGTTTTATAAAATTCCCCAGTTGACTTTCATTAATGAGGAGTTTTCGTGGGTGCGTTTCTTAGAGGAAAAGAAACATTGGGGATCGTGTAGGCCCCAACTCACAAATATCCTACCAAGAGGGTAGGATATTTTGGATTGTACCCTATCTGCTTCAACTTATTTCAAGTGGCTTTAATTGGCTTTTATGTGGCTTTAACTGAAATAAAAATAACGTTGTCGCACCACTTTATTTTATTTCTTAACTTAACCCCAAAAATTTAAATACCACACCCGATCAAACGCAACTCCGGAATAGGCGTTTCTAAGAAAATACAGGTGTTGTGATTCCATCGGTGCCCTTAGAATTTGATTCCGAGCATCGGTTCAAAAGTTAGAAAAACCCGCTCGTTCGTTCACTGAACGTACCCGAGCCAAAGTTTGGAAAATTATTCTGGGCACACCGGGCCTCAGAATCAGGTGCCGTCCGAAATTGTGTTCCTGTAAAATTCCAAAGAAAATTAAGAAAAAAATTTCCTTGAAATTTACGGGTCTTTATATATTCAACCTCATGACTCTTTAGTGGGTAACCTTTTCACATCATAACCCTAGTTCATGGAACCTTATTAGTCTGCGAAGAACAAAATATCATATTAAATCCCCAATATTTCACAAAAAAATACCATTTAATTCACTATGCCTATAAATACCACCTAGGATTTACATTTATGGGGAAACAACAATTGAGATTTCATGGAAAGCTCATAATTCATGAAAATTATATGTTTTTTCAATGGGAGAGGTGATAAATTTACCCTGGTAGTCATATTTCTTGAAACTTCCTCCAATCAGTTGGTTGAGAACATCACCCCATGGTGGAGATGCATTTTACAAATTTCAATGTCCTTCGTGTAAGAATAAATCACATTGTTTAACATGGTGTTCAGAAATATAAATATTCACAGCGTAACCAACCCCATGGGAACCAAGATTTCATCTTAATAAATGATCACCCTATTTAATGAAAAATATTCTCTCATTTTACCTATAACTTTTATGATACCCCTAGAATTCATTATAACATATAATATTGAGAAACTCTAACTTTTTTCAAACCTATCCTCTAAGAACCCATATGGTTCTACCATTCAACCAATACCATTTCACGAATGGTGAGTGACTAATGAACCCATACAATCCAACACCAATTCAACCACACTCCAATACCCCATGTCACTAGTACAAACTCTCATTGTGTTCACTCACATTTTATCAACTATGGACTGGGATATTACCCTAACTATTTCTCCAAAGAAAATGTACCCTGAAATTATTCTTCACATATGAACAGTATCCTCGTCATTGGGAACCATTATTAACACTCCTCTATAAATGTATTTATTTCATGCCCATGTAGAGGAGTATGAAAATTACACACAAAATTTCTAATGGAGGAATCACAAAGTAAAAAAAATAACTATCTTGTTTGAGATACCATTTTATGGATATTCAAATAACCTTGAAATTCTCCCCCACATAGTTTATCCCTATCCACATCTGATCTACATGATGCAAAAATGCATAGATATACATCCTAGTTATGTAACATTAAATAACATGATAATTTCCAATACACAAGAATAAAAACTGTACCCTCACCCCATGTGGTGAACATAGGATTCCACATGTGTGATCAGCATGGGCTTAAACCTCCACCCACACCATGAAATGAAACTCCCACCATAAGTATATTTCATGCATAATTCCCACACCATCCCTTGTTGACACAACTTCACCAACATGATCATCCTTACGACATGAATTTAAAATTCATGGACTGACCATGTAACACATATATATATTGAGGAATCAAACTATATATGATTTGATCAATATTTATTGAAATGATATGAAGGAAACCTCCATGAAGATCATCCATAAAAACACAAAGTGTAAAATATTCCACCATAGGGACACTCTCAAACAAACCACCATTTGTGAGATCTTCTATCCTTGGGGATACACTCTTGAAAACACTGAGTGTGAAATCTTATCTATTGGGGACATACTCCACCAAATCCCATGTCTGAAATATTCCCCATAGGGACACAATCCACCAACGTCCTAGTGTGAAAACATGCCTCCGGGGATCCTTCAAATTGTGAAATATCTCCCCCTCATAGGGACACACTCCACCACCATCCATGTATGAAATATCACCCCACATGGTCAAACTCCTCCAATTCCAATATGTGAAATATTTCCCCCAGGGGACATAGTTTAACACTTGTCCATCCTCACAACACAATAAACAAATGAATTAATTTATAATCCCTACACCATATAATAGACATGATATTCCTGAGGTAAAAAACCATATATGACTTATGCCCCAAAAAAGAAACTACCAAATGACCGATATGTGATTCAGTGGGATTAAATATTAAGATTCCCCATGCTTGAGATTTTTTCAAAAAGTGGATGAATTTATAGGTTCCCTATCTACCCACTGTCTGGAAATACCTATAAATTCCTAAAGAAACCAACAACTATGACCAATGTTTTCTTCCCAATCACGATAAAAGCAAGATAATTAATCAGTGTCCAACTTTAGATGAAGCTTACAATGAGTTTAATGATAAAGTCTCAAAATTATGACAGATACCTAAACTAGGTGACAATCTCCAAAGAGATATCCATATAAGAAGGAACAGACATCCCATAATCCAATTTTGATCAAGGATCTGACATCGCTAATTTTTTTGATGGAACACAATGACATTTGAAATGTGGGAATGTAGTATAGAAGATCATGTGGTGTGGAGACCCAACAAAAATCATCAAAATCAAATAATCACATGGTGAATCTATTTTAAAAAAATATTAAATATAGATCCCCAAATTTTGGTACTTGGAATCTGTTTCTAAATTTTTACATACTTTTCAATATTATCATTTTTCTATTTAGTATTTCCATGTATGATTCCTTGTTTATATTGAATAGTATTTCACTAATATTGGTGAATATATAAAAAATTTGTTTTAACATTTTACAATGTATGTGTAACTTTTAAAAAGTCCTCTCATTAAGAGTAGTGATGTATATATTCCTATGATAACTCATATGCATTTTTCAAATTAGAATTAATTAAATTATACCATTAAACCAATATATCTAAATAATATGTACTTCCCTTTTATATATATACAGAATGTATGAACTAATAAGTGATCTTAATACCATTAGTGGATATAGGATAATTAAAAAAATATGCATGTTGTTTTTAATTTATGTTCATTTATATGAAATGAATTTCTTTAACAAATAGTTATCCTCAAACATAAGAAGAAATAACTAATGGATTCATTATCATTTTGATGTTAATACAATATAAATGAGTCAATATTGGTAAAAAATAGTTAGTTATTATTATACAATTTTTGAAAAAAGTACTTGTAAAAGTAGAATTGAGATACATACAATAAATTTAATTGATTTCATATTACTACCATCAGTACCCCAACAAATAATGAAATATGTGTTTTTTAATTAAATTTAATTTATATATTAATGATTTATGAATACTTGATTATGATATACTATTACAATCTCTCACAAACTATCTTGTATCCCTTACAATGTGTATTCATTTCTTCACTAATTACTAAAAAAAATATTAAAATAATATCTTAAGTACATAAATATACATCTTATATTCACCTTTTTAATAATTGATATTTTATTGATGAATTATATCTAATATAGTTGTGATGTAGATTTATTTTTAAAATTTTATTTATCTAAAACATAATATTGATTTTATAAGTATTCATTGTGTATTAGATCAAGAGATTCTATAACAACTTACCAGATGAAACGTTTTCAAATACTATCAGTTTTATTAAGAAAATTATTTTCCTGTCACGTATTGGTAATCTTATTTTTATTTTCATTATGAATTTATAATATTTTATGTCTATGATTTAAGAATAACGTAATTATTATTTGATTATGAAATAAAATAAAAATATTTATTCTAAATAAGAAAAATGTATCCTTTTGTATAATTTGATATAGATAGAAATGTTTTTTTAATAATTTACACAAAAAAATAGTATAAAATGAATCCATTATATAGTCTTATTGTCTTTCATTTTGGTATTCTAATCTAGGAATCACCCTTCTTCATATTCTTTATGATTTCACCAAACATCTAGTAGATTCTTTATACATTTTTTATTCGTTTATTTGAATACAAATATGTAAAAATAGTGTACATAATACCCAAAAAAATATAGAAGAACAAAATTGATCATTAATTATGAATTAGAATATTTTCCTTTAATTAATTTCATTTTTTTCTCAATAATCTTTTTGTTCTACATGATAAACTGATTGAATCATGTTCTATTTCATTCCCCTTGATCTTATTGATTTTATAAGGGTTTTGAGAATAATATTTTGACATATTGGTTATCATATAGAATATTTCCTTATCCTTCCCCTTAATCACTATAGGTATAAGATTATTTTAAAACATCGTGTCATTAAAATTATTGATGAAGAAGAGTAAGGATATTTGTGTTATACTTCTCAATGTTTTTCCTGTTAATATTCAAAACAAATCTAGAGAATTTTTTATGGAATAAAGTAACTTTGATATTGATATGAAATTAATCAATTAATTGAAACCCTATAATGTATAAAATATCTATTTAACTAGTAATATTGACCACATGATGTCTAACTGGTTCACCATCTCAACAATTTCAAAAAATAAGTTAGGTGGAAATTTCAAACCTCTCTTACTTATTTCTATCCTGATACAAATCATAGAGATCGTTTACCATGTTATATTCATCTAAGTTATCATCATACACTTATATTCCAGCAAAAATGGATGATTCCATCAAAAACTACACATATAGTGAGTCATCAAAATATTTTAGGTAAACAAAAATATCATATTCACTCACCTTTTTAATAGGATCAGAATCTATGAATTATACAATGTAAATCATTAGATCCTTTCTTAATTGATTGCACAATCATAAGTACCAATAATGAAATTTACACTCTATTATGATTTTGTATTTATCTAGTATATATCATTAGGATATCCTTATCATCTTAATATCTAAATTTCTGTAATAAAATAAAAGAATATATAATATAGTTTAAATTTATTACACTAATATAAGAGAAGAAATAATTTTAACCACACAACCACTAAATATTTTATCAATTCCCATTATCCCACACCATTATACTCTATATGTAATATAATGTCGATGTTTTAAGAGAACAGTTCCATATTATTATTCTTAATACCCAAGTGGGGGCCTATTTAATTACTCGAATGTATTAAGGAATGTGGTCTTCCCAACTACATTTATTTATAACTATTTTAAATGTTCAGTGGGCTCTCCAAACATAAAATATCAATTTGTATGTCCTAAAATATTCCCTCAATATAAGATCAATTCTTGTCAGGTATACTTCCCTTGATGTCTACATGGATAAGATGGCAAAAATCCAACATAAGAACTCCCTAATAAAAGCCTATGTCATGATTTGGGCCACACTAACACATAGTTCTATAGTTATATCCTTATTCAAGTGACATATTAATTTCATAACATAATATTTTCTTAGTTAAATTTTATATTATGTCTAAATTTCATTATTTTATTCTTTTATGTTCCATGTTAAAATTTTCAATATTTTACACATTTAATTATCTATGTCAATGAAAAATTGAATACATATGTTCCATTTATTTTAATTTATCTTGAATGTATTGGTATCTTATTTATTTTATTTTTTTATATTTAACATTATAAATAAATTAATCACATAAAATATAACTAGAATCCAAAAAAAGTGAAATGATCGCGATATATATAATCAATTTTTAACTAAGCAGACGATAAATCAATATATTGTCCTTGGGTAAATATCGTTGAGATTGATGTGGCTTGAGTTTCAGTAATGCACCACATGACCATTATGTATTATTGGTGAGATTAAAAAAATATTCGGTTTTGAATTTACTACACTCATTGTAACTGCAATAAAAATTATTACTAACACACATGTGTGGGTAACCATTTAAATTGTTATAGGTTTTACATAAATGAAACCAGAGACAATTTAATGCTACATAATAATTATCAGAGAGTTAACATAGAGAAAATCATATTTAATTTGATAAAAACATTATCACATATATAAAATATTACATAATATTAAATTAAACATAATTAAAACACATACATTGGTCTACCAATATCGTAATCAGTCACAGAGTTGAAAAAATTACACAAATAAAAAAAGTAGCTAACTTTCATTTTATTTTTTATTAAGTTAAATTAATTAAATTAAATAATTGAATTATGAATTATTAAATTAATATATCTTATATCTATATATATTGTCATGGGGATTATCATATGTTGTTTCCTCATTCAAATGTGCTTTCATGATCACAAAGACACATATATGTATCAAATATTTTAATTTGAGTAGATGATAGTCATATTGCTTATATATCAATATGTGGAATTGAAAATATTTATTTAATAATTTTTCTATCATGATCATAGTTGGAGGGTAATGATATCATGTTGTGTTATCATAATATGAAGATGGAAGGATCAACCAAAGTCTTTAAATACTATTATGAATGACAAAGTGACATTTAGAGTACTACATGATGAATTAGATAAAAATTTATAAATATATATAAATTTTAGGTTATAGTAACCCCACCGTGTAGCTAGTAATACCCAACAACTATCTAGTGGCTTCTGGGTAGATTAGAGGATCTTCAGACTACACATAATATACCAAATAGAGGATATTCTGTAGCCTATAGAGTTTATACAATGATTCAGAACTGTCTATTTTAGTTGACCCAACATATGTTAATTGTCATTTGACAATTAATAATTATGGGAATAATTTCATAATGTTACATAGATCATTAGAGGTGATAAATATAGGTTCATGGAGGATAATAAGATATAATTCGTAATAGTGTAATTGACAACTAATTAGAGCAAGTTAATGATTAATCAATGTGATCTTTTCATCCACACTCAAATCCATCATTCAAGGAAAAATATTCATTCTCAATAACTTCTGATCTATTAAAAATTAACCATATATATCTCTTTTTAAATTTTACTATCCCTATTGAGATATTAGAGAGTGGATTTTTAATGGGGTTTCACCAAGAAAATATCTTATCTTATAATCATATTATATAATGAGTTCCATGCTAAAATAGTAGAAAACAAAAGGTTTGGGTTTTCAAAAACAATAATTGAGGTATAATCATCAAATAGTGATTACTGTTGGTAATGTAAGGTGTATGGGTTATTCTCCACAAATATGATATGGTGGTGGAAAAATTGGTTACATGATCAATGTCAAAATCATGGGATAAATAAAAATAACTCTCAACCTGA
The DNA here is from genome assembly GCA_963277665.1 of Viscum album. Taxonomy (NCBI): domain Eukaryota; kingdom Viridiplantae; phylum Streptophyta; class Magnoliopsida; order Santalales; family Viscaceae; genus Viscum; species Viscum album. The sequence continues at coordinate 839,141,944 of OY728138.1, forward strand.
GGATATGAGACATAGGGACTCACATCATACCATTTCAAAACCCCTCTATCAAATCACTATATTCCACATTTATTAATTTCCATATTTTAATGTCATATTGAATTTCAATCTAAAATAATTTTTATGTCCCAAACATTATAATCCCAATAAAATTTTCCTGTAATTAAATTTAAATTATCTTTTATAAATCATATCAAAATTTTCATGATCAAATTTATATTTTAATAAATTTATTTAATAATTGTTTACTCGCTATCATCATAATATAAAATTAATTATTGATCACATTTATAAATTATACTCCACTATAACTTTATCGTTAGTTTACATTATATTTCCACATCACATACATTCTATAAATTTTATTGTATTATTTTCCTATTTCTATTACTCTATTTGTTTTATTATGTATAATGTAAATTCACCCCATATTACCATATTATCTTTGACCTATATTTTCATCAAAATGATAACATGATGTTGTTTTAAAAATAACCTTGTTTTCAAAAAATGATTTTATTTTTCAGTATCTTAACTAATTTTAAAGTTATATTTTTTAAAATGATTTCATATTTTCATAAAACTATGGTGGTAATAAAGGGAACCCTATGAGACATGCACCTATCACTGATGGTAATAATTTTAGTTTTCATTTCTATTCACCTACTAATAAAAAAGAATAAAAATTTACACCAAATGATATCTCTACTTCTAAATTAAATGGTAATGATATGAATTCTATTCATATTGAATTATATAAAATTGGATTGAATAATATTTTTACATGTAAAATTTCTCTTGAAATTTGAAAATTACTTAATGTTAATCATGATGGAAAAAACTATTTTAATGATAAAATATATGATAATTATTGTCATTTCCTTATTAGTTATACTATAAATCCCAATATTCTATTATTGAGATGTTTATATGTTATACTGACATTTTAGTTTGTAAAATATCTTAGTTCTACTATTAATGCAAAAAATACATGAAGATTTTATCTGTTTTAACAATAAAATGAGACCTTAAGGTGATGACGATCCAAGAAGCAAATGAGAAAATGAAAATGGTATTCGAGTAGATTATTAGATCGATTATGAAATAAAAAATAACCATCTAGAAAATAATGATAGAGAAGTCAATAAAGTTAAAGACATCCAAAAAACTACTTCCATTAATGCATTTAATGATGATGATTCTTATGCTAATAAATTTGAAGATGAATATTTGGTCATGAAAAGGAATACAATCATGATGATGAAATATATTCATAATTACAAGGAGGAAAATTGATAAGAAGTAACATGATACAAATTCTATAATAATTGAAACATCAATCCAAAATGTATCATATATAAAAAGGTAATGAATAATAATTAATAACGTATGTAAGTCCATAAGGATTCATCATAGAGTAAATGAGAGGAATTTATCAACTCAACAACCTCAACTTCCCAAAGCGAAAAGAGTTTCAAATTATATATGGATAATATCTTGATAAATGATGAATTTTGTTCTCTAATCCACTTACCTCCGAAAATATTCCTCTTGCTCATCAATGAATTTAAAATATTAAGATATAAAATGTTCTAAAGATGAAAATGAACAGTATTTTTTTTTAATATTTTAACAATATATAATAAATTAAAAAATAAATATAAACATGTTTTTAATGAAGAGGATATTGTTTCTAAATAAAATGATATTTTGGTTTTAAAATTTCAATAACCACCGTACATTGTGTATTAAAATTTATACATCAAATAGATTGAAAATACTCTTTCTCAATTAACCAATTATTATCAATATCTAGATTTGATTTTGGAAACTATACATTTTGTTGTAATTAAATTCATAATTGGTCATATAAATTTAAATAAATTTTCTCAAAAAATACAATTTATAATGTAATGTTTCCAATAATTTATTTTTATAATTGTTATAAATTTGGGAGTATTATTTATGACTGTAATTGACAAATGAATGATATTATAAACCTAAATATATATATATTTATTCTAAAATTTATAATTTTAAATATAATACTTAAGTAATTTTAGGTTCCATAAACCTTATTAACCAGTATTTATGTACTCAAGTTTGTTTTAGAATCAAAATATTTAGTAGTTAACACGATTGATCAAAAGATCACATGGGTATTAAAATTCACTCTTTTTTATGTGTATATTAGAGATTTTCCACCGAAGTTCATAGAAATAACATATGATATATTATTATTTATTGAATCAATCTGTGTTAAATTATTTTACGGAAGATCCATCAAGAAAGTTATAATTTATTTATTACTATTTTCATTAATTGTTTCATGTACGTCGAGTAATCTATAAAATATTATATTTATTATCCATATTTATTATATATATATATATTCGATTCAATTTTTTAATATATTTTTTTAACAAGATTATAATTTTTGATAAATCATAGAGCATGTGCATTTTTTGTACGATCATTTAAGTAATTTGATTTAATCACTAAGAATGTAAATGGAAGTCATACCTTATGGAATTGTTCAAAATATTACATCATAGTGTTTCATTTAAAAGATATCATGGATCCTCTATTAAGTAGTTTTACTTTTGGGTAGTTCACATATTTAATAAAATTTCATCATCTTTGTTTTAAATGGGAAAGTTAGTTTTATTTGAGTCCTTTTAATTTATCAATTAAATAGTTCTTATTTTACTAATTCTATTAAAATCATTTACATATAAATAAATTTTTTAATTATTGGGACTAATGATATTCAATGATAGAAGTGGATTTGTTTTCTTTTTTTCAATCCACACTAGGTTGATCCAGATGTTTTCATGTCTTGAAATCTTACCGTGAAAGTGTATTAAGTGTTTAAAGTGGCTTCATTTACTAGTGATTACCAAATTTTTGGATCTCAAAATAAAGAGGAAGGATAAAGATATTCCAATGGTGGTTTTCCATAAATTAATATTCAATATATGGTAAATTTATAATGTTTTGAGAAGGTTTGAGAATCTATAACATATGGAACATAAAAAATGTAACCTAGAATATGTTTTTATAAAGGTTTGAATGTTCTAAAAGGAGGTTACAAGATGAATGGTTATGTTCTGAGTAAAATATATTATAAATAAAAATTATTATGAGATTCAAAAAAGGTAAATTTTCACTGGATCTTCATTATTAAAATATCCTTAACGTACATGAATTGAGATATTTCCAAAAAAGGTTTCAGAGGGATGTAAAACCTTACAAAAGGAAATGATTATAAATACAGGGACATTCATTAATAGAGAAACTAAAGGAATTCAGAATTTCTTTGAAACAATATGATATCATAAAAATCTGTTCATAAAGGCAATTATTTATGTTTTCAAAACACATTTCAAACAAAAAATTCGTAAAAATTATAATTAATTACTAATTCAACATAAGTCATTTCAGAAAAGGGGGTTTGAGGATGAATGATAGATTTATGATTGTTTGGAGATCCATTAAAGTAGGTATCTTAATGAATGCTAGAAACATCATTAAATGTCATGTGTTTGTGAAGGATAATGTATCATTGAAATAATAAGGGGGTTTTGTGATGTTTTGGAGTATCATGAACAGTAGTAATAAACATAGGGTTTTTGTGAAAAGTTCTTCCATGTGAATCAATTTAGGACTATCGTGCACGTAGAGTATCATTCTAATTAAGGATGAAGACATGAATTCCCAATATATTGAATAACACATCATGTATATATACTGAGTTAGACTTCACCTGAGTAAATGATCAAGGGGGAGTTGATAGAATTGATCCGAGTGAGGCAGTTTTGTATCACAAAAATTCTTGTGAAAGAAGGGGGCATGTAATGGAGTGAACATGTACAAACAATTGTAAACAAAAAATATCTATTAAAATTTAGTTGATTTAGGTATGAATTATTCACTATTGGTGTATTCTCTATAGAATAGTTCTTAATTGCATATAATATAAAACTATTACGTTTCATTTAAATTTTAGCATTTGGTTGTTTTATAATTTTTTTGATTCTATAAAACTAGTTTAAAAATATCCAACCCGTGTGGGGAAAAGATCAATCTAATTTAATGAAAGATATGACACCATGATTCACCCATAAAATATTAGTATGTCCTAGAATCCTAGAGTCTTAAAATTATTAATACTATTTCTAATATTACTCTCAATTTTGGTGAATCTCTTATTACCCCTTCAAATGAACTATTCTAGGTCTGTTTTACATATTTTTAACTAGAGAAAATTTGATGGATCTACATTCAATATGGGGGTTTGGTATTTTTATTTCTTAAACACTATGTCCCTCCATGAACATCATTTAAAGATCTATAACCTCTCTCTCCTTAATGATTTCTTTCTTTAAAAGGTATAATTATGTTATTAAAATTTCATATTTTCAATTCATTTGATCTACTCTTTTTATATTTGATTTCAAAATAACTAAAATATTATATTTAAATTCATTACTAAACCCATTTTTTAAATATATTTTTAGTTTATTTCAAATCATTAATTTAAATATTATTTATTAATTAATTATTTAATTATTTTTTATGTTATATTAAATCTAATTAAATCTAGTTGTATTTTCCATTACAATTTATTCTTTATGATAATCCCAATTTGGGAAATATTTTTGAAATATCTTCAAAATTTGGACACTTTTTCATATATCATGTTCATGGGGATAAAAATGATCAATTATTTAAAAAAAGGGGATTTATTTATGGTTTTTATTATTTATGAAAATTTAAAGAGAATAAAAATTATCATATTAGAAATATGTTTAATACATGGTATATGATACACTCATTATTTTTAGTTGAAATATATTTTACGATTATGTGTTTATCATTATAATGATGATTATTAGATACAAGTAGGTCTTAGATACTTAGATTTGGGGGTATATCAGGTTATGAATACTTTTTAATGTTATTCACTCCCTATTTGATCTTGATGACTTCAATTAAAGGGTCAATTATTTTTCTATTTAGTTTTTATGTTGATTCAATTGTGTGAAAAATATTTTAATATCAAATTTCCTATTTATAATAACTTCATACATCATCTAATAATGATACATAATAAGTAGTGAAAAGAACAAACAAGGATACATGGGTTTTTACATGGTTCACCACAGTGGGCTAGAAAAAGGATAATGATAACAATATTATGTGTGTGCACCAAAATAACATTGATCCCTTATAGTAACATTAGGCTAGGTCACTTCTTCTTAGGCTTAGTGAAATAAAATGTTTTGGGGTAGATGTACTATCTCCCCAAAATCACCTCCCTCACACCTTTTTTGATCCCTACATCATAAATATTTTTTTCATATAATACAAAGAAAAATATAACCTACAATTTTATATTTAAACCAAATGTAGACTGGTTCCCTTCGAATCTCTAGGTGGCTCATTAAAAAATATAGCATTAAAATCCAATAGAATTTTATCTTTGTCATTCATACATGATATTACGTGGAATAAATTCCATATTTCAATAGTTAAACAAAAAATCCAGACACATTATTTCACGAATAATTTTAGCACTCTAATATTTTAAAATAAAACATTATATTTGATATCCAATATCCCATAAAACCCAGAGCATAAACAACCCAAAAATATGTTATTTAGATATTACTATTATAACCTAACATTTGAATAGGTGGGTATTAATAACATTAAAAAAATTGTGAAATATATATATAGTTAGTAATCGCTACAAAATTACTTATAATATACAGCAAATTTTTTTAAATACAATTTATTTTTCAAAAATAGGTTTTCGTCAAAATTTATTTTTAATGCACACTGGGATCAAATAATATTATATTTAATTTTTAACATTTTAAGAACATGTATTATATTAAATGAAATTAATTTTTTTTTAAATCATCATTTTAAAAATACCAAAGGGTGAAAATTTTGTATTTTTCTCAAATTGGTTTTTTTAATAAATAATTAAAAATACCACTTTTTGTAAACCTATCAGTTCTTTTAACTAAATTAAGTAATTTAAAATTACTATTATAATTTGAATATTTGTTAAATTTAACATAAGTATATTTTGGTTATATTTAATATAATTAATTAAATATGAATTATCATTAAAATTGGTTTTTGTATAATCTTATCTTTATGCATAAAAATCATTTTTTTGAAAAATGTTTTTAGGTCAATATTGTTTCTCTGTTTTAATTAATTAATATACCCAATATTTGGAATGATTTAAATGAAATTTATATATTATATATTTAAATATATTTATTTAAATACATCTAATGATAAATAATTGTCATTTATTTAATATAATACCATCTTATTTAAAAATACATGTTTTATTTTTGGCTGAATTGATAAATTCGATAGGTTAATAAATTAATTACTATGGTAAAAACTAAAATGGTAAAAGTAAGTAAACTAATAGAATATCTAAATGAAAGGTTTAAACCATGCTTCTTTTGTTATTAGGTGTGTGAATAAGCCTTAAATTTACTCGACCCAATTATTTATTATTTTTAAGCACATTGGGTGAGAGTGACTTCCCAGTATTGAAATATTTTGGATAGTTATAAAAATTCCACTACTCCTCAATTATAGAAGGTAATTCCATACCATTACTTATTAAAACCAATAAATCCATTTTTCGTAACCAAAAAATGATAAAATTTCTAAAAAAAACAATTTACACATTTTAGAGATGTTTGTATTCCCAAAACACCATCCCCAAGGCCCTCAATAAGATATCTGAAAGAGTATTTTCTAAGATAAGGTAATTTTCCTTGATAAGGTCATTATATTTACTTCTTCTTCATTTTCCACCATCAATCATGTATTAACAATTTCAACATAACATAATCTATATATTCCTTATACATAGATCTTATTATATTTATGGAATTATATTTATCTGTCTCCATTTATACAAAATAAAAAACATTTCCGTTTCTCATGTGTATGATGGTCTACTGCCATGCTAACCGATGATTTTTTTCATAATGAATCACTTGAATTGTCATCATGATGGAAATAATGAATATATATTATAAAAATGATAATGAAAAACAATCTAATGTTTATATATATTTATAAATTTATGAAAATACAAGATATAATTTATCTATTCCTTATGCACAAAATCCAATAATTTCATGAAAAAATGCATGAGAAATTAAGGAAAGTAACAAAAATATAGTCATAAAGAATCATTATAAAAGAACATGTGATAAAATGTAATAAAAGACCCATATATGATATTATAAATATTAATATGGTTCTATTAAGAATTTCAATCTTGTTTAAAACCATTATACAAGATGGTAAATAATGTTAATCCAATGGGAATTAGGGTGTGAGGGTTTCCATCTAAAACCATCATTCTTTGAGATGCAAGATAATTTATGAACCTAAATAATATTAAATGATATATATGTCTAATTTAATATTAAAAATAATTTATTGTTATTATTTAGGGTATTTTAACTTCAACTTCACGATCTCACTCATTCAAGTGGGTTTTATTAAGAATTTTCTTGAACATTAAGGGATTCCTTCTCAATTTTCTTTCATTAATAACTGTTTTGTTTTTATAAATAAATTTAATTCATATAATGTATATGATTAACCATTATAAATTATTTCATGAATCCTTCATAAATCATCATATTTTAACATTCAATTTAAAATATTTTATCTATGGGACAGTTGAGTCTAATATTACCAAATATTAAGGAATTTCAAAACTCAATTTATTATCTTTGGGTTATATTGTTTATTCATTGAATTTGATATTATAATATTATATAGGTAATTTATTTTGATTAGTTTTTATTGTATTAACTCATTTATATGTAGTTTTTTATTTAAAATACATAATCCATAAAATGATTAATATCCCCTCAAATGGAATGATTATTATAAGAGAGTTTCTCAGAATTTCCATCCATTGATTCATATTTGGTATAGTGAACCTGTTAATTTTTATGAGGTTTATTTATTTCACAATTTATATAATATATTATTAATATATTTATAATCATTAAATTTAATGTATCACTTTATCTATCTATTTCATTGGGGCTATGTTTCAAATGTAACCTAAAAGACAAGTGTTTATTCTTCAATCTCATTTTAATCGAGATTCATTTTGATTGAATACATATTGATGAAAATTATTTGATCATCATATAAAAAACATTTAATTTTAATACTATATAATTAATTATGAATTTTTCATGTAATAATACCACTTTTAACCTTATGGTACTAAAAATTAACGAGAAATTTTTTTCACGAAAACATCAATTTATTTATATCTTCGATTGAAAATAAATTTTATAACAAATTATTGTTATCAAATATATTTTCATGAATATTGAGAATATTATATTATGTTTTTTAAATTTATTTTTAACCATTATTGGATTTTTACAATAAAATTAGATGGAATATTTATATAATTGATTAAATAAGTTTTTTTAATTTTATTTCAAAACTGTGAGTGTAATAATTTTTTAACATACTAGGAATGAATGATAATTTTCTACAATAATGAAAACTAATTTCTTGGAATGTTCCTTCCAAATTTTCAAAGACTCTTTTAAAATGATTTCTTCCAACTATTCAATAAATTTTTATATTTTAAAGTATTTTTCAAAGTGAAAATTATATTTTCTTCAATAATGTTTTTATTTATTTGCCTAGGCTATTTATATTTATAAAAAATAGCATCCATTCATTATACTTATAATAACCAGGAGTATGGTTCAATAGTACCACACATATTCTTTTTTAAGATAGCTTATTATCAGTTTGATGAGAGAAAGTATTAATGCTCAATTTCATTAGTAATATTGTAATCATCAATGTTCTATAGAAAGATTCACATTCTTTGGATCATTTGAAATTACATTTCCCATAAATATACATATTATTTATCATGGATATTGATATTTCATATACCATATATTATATCCACATACTGTGTGTTACTATGAACGTTACTTGATTGATTGGAAATAATATTAATATATCTCTATCTATTACTTAATTTGTATATTTATTGAAAATGTATAATGTTTATGAATTGAATTTAAGAATCTGAATATGTGGACTACATTGGATATAAAGTGATGTATAAGGACTGATTATAGATATTTACTTGATGCATTTGTTGTCTCAGGAGATGAATCATTTCGCTAGCCAAATTAAAATGGATTTGGTGCATGCCTTGTCATAGATTATTTTTTTAAAATTTCATTATCATTGTATAGATATCATTTTTGGATAAAATCATTACATGAAATATTAATAATTACCTTCATTGAGAATCCAACTATTTATATCCATGATATTACTACATTCATATTATCCATGGGTACATTTTGATGATCATGTTATATATCAAATATAAATAATTTTTAGTTATGTACCATACCGTATTGATAATTCCTTATTTATTGTGTTTTAATAATACATGATATATTAATATGGAGACCACAACATGGTGCACACAAAGTCAAAACTACACACGAACGATAAACCCTAAAAAAATTCAGGTCCTTCACAGATGTAGTAGTTGGGAGAGAGGTTAAATAATCCTCTTTAAAGGTAAACGTTGTACCTAAAGCTCAGATTAAGACCAAATTTTTTTGTCATCATAGACAAATTGAGGTCTCATTCTCAATAGAAGAGGTAAATATACTGGCATTAGGCTTGCATTTTGTTCTTGTTCAGAGGTTTTTGAATCTTTGACCCCCATTGAAGTTTCTGAGATCTCCACTTAAAGCCATTGGATTTACGTGTTTTCACATAGGTGTCCTAAAACCCTCACATGTTGTATTTATATTTGTATAAGAAGAGAATTATTATAGGCTGTGGGTTAATCACTGATGGTACTTTGGTAGATGCTTCATGAAAGTAACCAAATGGAATCCAGATTTTGATCTGTATACAGAGTCACAAATTGTGCCAGTATAGCTGTGTTTTCCTGAGCTACCTGTTCACCTATTCAATCATGTTGCCTTTTTTCCTATTGCCAGTCTCATTGGAAATAATTTGAGGTTATAGTCATCAACAAAATTACTTTCGAGTCCCTAAATAGCCAGATTATGTATTGAAATTGATGTTTAACATCATTTGCCTTTGCACATTTGAATTCAGAGTGGTGATTCTTGTTTCTCAAAAGAGGTTTTGTATGATAGGCTGCCTTATTATCGTCACAAATGTTTTAGACTATTCCACCCCAAAAGTAGTTGTGGAAAAATTAATGATTTTCAAAAAAACTGGAAACCCTCTTGGATTGAAAAGGGTAACACTATGGGCCCTTCTAACTTCTCTAAAAAGGAAAACACATAAAATAATGTTAGACTAGAATATACCCAAACACCTGAGAATCAAATTTTGGATTATATAACTATTTTCCTTAACATCACAACCAATTCCCACCTACAGGGATAAAAATATTAAACATCATGAGCCCTCTCACTCAAATGGAAGGGAGAAAAAAGATTTCCATGATCCACCAATAATTTAAGAACAGATAGATCATATTAAAACTCAAGAGGATAGAGGGATGGATCATGTCGATGCTTTGGATTCTAGTGATTCCTCAGTTGAGGAGGATGATAAACTTGGCCAAATTGAAAAGTATTATTATAAATCTCTGTCCAAAAAAGGAAAAATGCTTGTGGTGGATGCAGATGGATTTATAACTCCAAACCTCAATAAAACAAGAAGACGTAGGGATTACTCTAATACTAAAAGAACTATTTTAACTTGATGACATGATGCTTCCAGGATGGAATCTACTGAACCAGTGCATAAAAACCCATTTATTGTTGACTCGAACATTTTTTATATTAGTTCTCGCAACAATTCTAAGAGAAAGAGATCAATTATTGGAACACTCATATGGAAAGTAAATAGAAAATTTCCCATCAAAAACATCAAAAGGGTGTTATTTCTGCTGAACAATATCTCAACACAAAACGCTACATTTTCAACCAAAGGATGAGGATGACTATTTTGTCTCCTTGATCTACTAGATTCCTTGTTGTGCTCTTTCAGTATTACTTTCCCATGCTTCTCTCACATGGACTATTGAATTTGGCTACATTTGTTTTGTGACTTTTTAGTTTCTATGACTTATATGCATCTTTGGTGCATGGTGTTGATGGCTTATAATAGGGGTTCTTGGATGTTGATACAAATTAATAAGGTTCAGAGCCTTTTCTGTCAATTGATGGTGTTTAATTTCATTTTCTATTTGTTATTTATTACTAATCCTTGAATCTTCTTCTAAAATGTGTTGTTGAGCACTATTTGGTTTGAATTATGAGATGATTCTTCAGCTTCATTAAGGCTTTGGCTACTTTTGGTTGGGAAATCTTCCTTCTGTTTTCTATGCAGTGTGGATCTTAATGAAAAAGAGTTATTTTCTCCGTTCTTCTTATTTTTGCTTGTTCCCCAAGGACTTATATTCGGTATTCTATTGTACTGGATGGCTGTTGTATTTTATGTGAGACCACTGGATGCAGAGACCTTCTGCCCCTCTTTGGTTCAATCACTGGAAGGTAGCAATTAATATTTGAGATGGATGGTTTTGGAAGATCATCAGGAACTGATATATGATGGCTATCTCATGTGGTCTTTTTCATTCACTGACATTGGTAGGCTTAAAGACATATCTTTAAATCCTTAATACTCTGCTGGTGTAAGTTAAGTAGACCTTGTTCTTGTATTGTAACCTTTTATTTTTAATAAATTCCCTGGGGGTATGGATTGGGAAACCAATCCATTTCATCAACTTCCTTTTTAAAAAATAATAAATCATGATAGGTTCCAAATTATTTAAATATTATTAATCATTTGGGATCGCCATTATTTTTTCCATTTCCTAGGATATGAAGAAGGAATCCTTGAGGGGGTTTTAGATGAAGAATATTTACTCCCACAATGTAGTAAATCTTTTTTTAATGTAACATGATATTCGTATTTTTATTTAGATAACAAAGACTATTATACTATTAAATTATTTATGATGTGATCACTTGTATCTAATTTCAATGATGTAAAGTAACCATAATCTTTCAGATACGAGTGATAGGGTATTTTTATTTGGTATTAGATGAAATTTATTATAAAAAATGTGAAAAATATTATGAAAAACATAGATTAAGGAACATAACCATATTTTATACATTTATAATAATTATTTAAAACATATTAATGATTTAGTTGGGAAGATATTATTTGGGTTTTTCTAGAAATACATCTCCATTAGTATACTATTAGTGTATTAGGTTCTAATACACATTTACCTAGGGTTTATGACATTAAAAAAATAATATTGGGATTTGACATGACCATCACCTGGTTCAATAAAAAAAGGTTGTACTATTATCCTACTATGACGTGCCTTGGGGATATTCTTAGGATAATTAATATCTTCATTACTATCCATTATGAGTGATTTTGATAGATAATGACATTGAATGACCAAGGATAAAACTAAGGTATATTATATTGAAAATAATGTATCATTATTTAAACACCCAATAAAAGACTATTTGATTTCAAACTAAGATTATTATTACTCACACTGTTCATTTTTGTTTTAGTAATTGGCTGAGACCTAGAATAATAATGTTAAAATTGAATATGATAGTCGATGTGGTGATTATGAGAAAATGAATTGGATGATAACTAGAGATAATTATATCATTATTATACTGATTCACATAACACAATATTGGACTAACATCTTATACCTTATTTGAATCTCGGAATCACTAATGTATAAAAGGATGGAGTTCTCTATGATCTTATTTGGTGGCGACCATGGATTAATGAATGCATAACATCCACTAGGTCAAAAATTTGGAAAGAGACCCCCATAAGGATGTCACAATGGAATAAAAATATTATTTGTATAAATTAAGGAAAAAAGAAATTAATAGGTGATGATATGTAAATGGTTTAATGTATGGAAATAAATTTCATCTTAAAGATCTATTTATAGGTCACTATTTTTAATGGGGGGATCCTAGGCTTTATTCGAGTAAATTACATTTTTAAAGGAGAACAATTAGACTATGAAATGACCTAGGTTAATGTAAAATTATATTATTATTTATCTATTGTGATCTGATAATTATTTTTTCATAACTAATTTTATAAGTAGTATTTTAGTTTTAAGAATCATGAAATTTTTATTTATTGTGTTATTTTTTTGGAAGTATATATGTCTTAATTTAATATTATATCATGAATTATGGATACCATCTTGTGTTGATGAGTTTTAGGCTGATAAAAATATTAATATCTTTAGCAACCCTTATTTAGAACTAATTTTCTAGGTATGTTTTCATGATTAAGTGTATTTTGGGAGACTTTATAGAAATACAACCAATTGATTTGGTATATGTTTTAGTGGAATGGTTAATTATTGATGAAGACCATTATATTTTTTGTCGATAAAATTAAATGTATTGGTAACATTTAATATTTATCATATCTTTTTTGTTGTGGGAAATATGGTTCATTACAATTTCATAATGTTCAAATAATTTTATTAATATGTTTTTGGAAAAAAGGACAATCTTTATGTCGGCCGAGAACCCATCACATCTTGAAAGGACATGAGGATTGAACCAACAATAAAGGGATAAAATGATATAATTCCTACCACTATCATATGTGATGTACTGATTTATATGATATTGTTTTTACTTAAATGATTTGATGAATAACCATTGCGTTGATCTTTGGGTGTTATTGTTGAGGTATAGAGATTAACGTATTGCTTTGGACAACTCTTGTTAAATAATTTGGTTTTGGTAAATATCTAGAGACATATGTAATGAATTTTATCTGTTTTATAGATCATATGACCCACTAATGTATATTTTAGTGCTTCGTGCAATAAAAAATTATATTGGATATTCATTCATTGGTTGAAGAGTTGAAGAGAAATTTGATCAAAGCATAACCAAGGTTTAAAATTGTTCTTATAAAATATATAGTTATGAATTAATTATATTTCATTATTTTCATATATAGAAAAATAATTAAATATTTTATGAAAAATTATAATTAAAAATTTTTATCCTATTACCTTAAAATCTGATGAATTAATGTTCATTGGGATCAAAAAAAAATTTATTGTTCGTTGACCATGAAATTTCACTTCAGAATTCACATTCATTTGATTAATATTATCTATTAATATTTATAATTATTAATCATTTCATTCCATTTATATATTTTCACTTACAACTAGTTTTCTCCCAGTTTTAAACCTTGTTATTTGTTTTTTGAGATGACCGTCGAATTTCTATTCCAACTCTTTTAAGAGAAATTTTCATCAACATTTTTTATGGGAGTTTACAATAAATGTATTTTTAAAATTCAGACTCCAAATTTACTATCACAAGATAAAACTATGTGGATGAAATATATTGATGTGAGGGAGAATTTAACAGCCTATCATTTTAAAATTATTACATTGTGTTCAATAGAATTTATGACTGACAACGCTGATCATAAATGACACCAAAAATATATTATTTAAAATTAAATATAATTAACAAGAAATTGAATTGTTTGGTACTAATAAGGTAAAAATTTTAATTGAAAATATTAAAATATCCAAATAAATTTAAATTTTCAGATAATAATCACCTAATATTTAGTAAATTAAAATTATCCTTCGAAAAATATGTTTTTATCAAAATGATTTATACTTCTCGTTGTTTGAAAACAATAGAAATACATTTTACCAATTAAAAAAATTTATTAGATAAAAAATTACTTTTTGAAACAATAATTTCAAAATTTACTTACGGTGAATTTTTTTTATTTCTAAAAAGTGTGATTTTTTACAGAATTGAAAAATGTATTTCTTTTAGTAAAACTATAATTTCATTACAAAAAAATTAATTAATTAAAATGTGCGATTATGATTTGAATTATAATTCAAATAAATATAATTATTATTTGCTTATATTGAATCTAATTAATTAATTTTTAATCATTATTATACCATATTTTGGAATATGTTTATATATATGCATAAATTTTTTTAACAACTGTTTTAAGTTTATAATGTCTCTCAATTTTAATTAATTAAAATAACAAAGAATTTAATATAAAATAAATTAAATATATATATTATATATTTATATTTAAATATATAAATAAAATCCATTTAATGGAAATTACTAGTCGTATATTTCTTGTCAGATTATATTATTCATAAAAAAATCATTTCCTGAAAAACTCTTTTTTACACGTTATATGGGATTATTTTTATATTAATTTCATCCAATTATGTGAAATGAATTTTATAAAATTGAATCCAAATATTTATTTATAATGAATAAATTTAAAAAAAATTCTAGTTTTTTTGGTCCATATCGATGCACAATGACTACAAAATCTATTTACTATGATTAAGGATAAACATGGTTTTACATGAATCATGTGCTTGTTGTAAAATTAAGTTTCCACAAACATGATATTATTATTTAATATATATAATTTAATATTATGAATATTTTATTAAAAATTATCTAAAATGTCTCAATATATTTTATCCTTATGGGAAAAATTACCTAGGTCAAAAAAATTAATTACCATCGTGAGAACTAAAAAGGTAGAAGTAATCATAGATGAATAGAGAATAAAAAATTTAAAAATGTTTATTTTGGGTGTTTGATGTGTTTATAGACCTTAATATTATTCAAATATATTATTTATCATTTCTAGAGGAACTTGGGGTAATAGAGACATTCTATTATTGAATATTTATTGGTATTTAAAAAATATCACTCCTCCTAAATTTTATAAGACAACTACCCCCTAAATTATTCACACCTATCATTAAATTAGGTTCAATAAAAACCTAAATAGATATATATCCAAAATAATTATATACATTCTATACAATATGGTCTTCCCAAAATTCAAACCCTAGTTTCCTTAGTAAGAGATCCAATTGAGATTTTTCTAAATGATGTTAATCATCTTCACTAAGATAATTATTTTCTACTTCTTATTTTTTAACATTATATTTGTATTAATAATTTAAATATCATAACATCATTATATACCACATAATGATATTATATTAGATCAATGGTGGAATATTTTTGTAAAGACCAGAATTTTCGATGTTTTTTTTATATTTTAGAAAATTATTACGTGTCTGCCAAAATTGACGATGCCTGATTCTGAGGCCCAGTAATCCCAGAAAGAATTTATGTGATTTTTTTGGTTACTTTTAATAAATTCATGAGTGGAGATTTCTAAATTTTGAACCATAGCTCAGATTAAATCTCTCAGGGAACCGTTGAATCCGTAGCGCCGGGATTCACTTAAAGAAGGTTTCACTTTGACCGCAGTATGTCTAGAGAAAAGGTAATGTTTTTTGAAATATTTCATGAAATGAAATAACATAATTTTGTTAGTTTATTTTGATTCATAACCACCAATGAATATGTGGTGTGTGGGAAAGAGGTGTGTCAATCCATTAAATAGATTTCCCCTAAAATCTAAGCAAGAGACACATTGAGGAAATTAGGATGATTGTTAATAAATAAGTCTCATTAATTTACCACATTGTTACTTAACCCCCCCCCCCATCTTATATATATGGAGTTGGGGGAGGGGTATCAGCATAGTTTCACCATGAAATGAAGTGCTGAGGGAGTGCCAAGATGCCGAACTCTTAGATGACAAGGCCATCCCAACAGGAGGTGACAGTTGTCACCAAACCATGAACCGAAGGATGATATTCGAGTGGCATTGTAGGGAACTGGTTGTGGGAATGACTAATACGATAGACCTTATAGCACAGGTTGTCTCCAATGGGTTTATGTGGTAAGGGTTTTGATTTCCTATTTGAATTCATGTTTATTTATTGAACCCCTTTATCCTCCCCCTTTCTTATGAGCTAACGCAGAGGCTGTGGGCCTAACGTACATGGCTCGATCCCTCCGCCATATTGATAATCCTACCAACTCCATGGAAGGCTGCTGATGTGGTGACACAGACTGGATATGAAGGATGTTGTGCCCTGATGCACACCACAAGAGGAGGTCATGGAACAGAGCTGTTGCAGTCATCAGAGAGGCCGACATCTCCGAGACGTAGAGGTGGTGCGGCGTGTTGTCACACACCACCGGTGAGGAATGGACCACGACTCATCATCCGCGGAGAAAATAAAATATTTACAACATGGAAGATGGCTTGGAAATGTAGGTGGAATGACCACCACACTGCTAGTGTGCGGGATGTGTCCCGACCAACTCGCCGTCAAAAAATAGAATTCATGGCTAAAACCGCATCGGAGGCTGAACTCGTGCCTCTGATGGGTTCTGCAGCGACCAAGCAGCACCCACGTGGCACTTTCGCCTCACAAAAAAAATAGCTTTTGATATATTCAGGAGTTCGGGAGACTGGGAGGGGACCACCCCCCATGCTGGATAGGGTGGACGCCACAACATGGTGTGCTCCCCCTTGGACCGGATTGCGCCCCACTCAGGCCGGGCCGCAAACCCCCTCAGACCAGACCGCTACCCTGGTCGGGTCAGGCTGGGCTCCCCCTCGGACCGGGCCTCCGTCACCTTTCTAAGCTGCCACCCTACCAGGCCGCCTTCCAAGCGGGTTGCAGCCTTTGAGGGACAGACCTTGATGGGCGGTCCACCCCTTTGTCGGTCGTTCTATACAGGTCGGGCCACCCTTGCGGTCCTCCATTTTCGGGACTCCATTTGCGGTCGACCCCCCTTGCAGGTTAGAATGGACCTCATCTATGTATGTCACGTACTTCATAGCCCAGCTCAGACCGGGTCAGGCTAGGTTAGTCTGCCCGGGTCTAACCAGACCCAGGCCCTATCAGGCCCAGAAACTTTTAAAGGGCCATAACATGAGAACTGGGACTCTGTTTGATGAAACGTCTACGGCACCAGGACCCTTGAATCAAGATAGTTATTTTTGTTATACTCTAAATGAGTTTTTGATCGTGTTGGAGTACGACTGGATTTGATCGAACCAAAATCCAACCAGGCCCCTAGTGCTTAATCCCTTATAACTCATAGACAGGGCGTCTGATTGACTCATTGTCTGTCACATTGGAAACCTTATGACATAGAAGTCTATTTAGTTATTATTTTTTGGTGATTAGTTTTAGTCGAAATATGACTAATATCTCAAGTTTTAGACTCTACGGAACTCGAGTGCATTAGGTGCGAGGAATCCAGTGGGTTACAGTGAGGCGGTTGTTGGAGATATATCATATGGAGGTTAGTAAAAAGCATTCCTCTGTGGGTCAACACTTCGCATTCTGGTTTGGATCATCCCCTAGTGGTCTTATGTGGTTCAGCACCTAGAGGACCTATGTGGATCTGCATCTACCGGTCCAATGTGGATCAGTCCCTCATGACACGATGAGGACCAGCTTTAGAGCTACCCAATATGGTTCAGCAATATCCAGATCCTAGGAAAATCAGATCCTATGTGGGTCATTACGGGGGTTAGTTACCTATCAATCATGGGTTAGATTATATCTTGTGTGGTTCATTGTGGGATTTAGTTACCTATCGATTGATATATGAGTTAGACGTTTTATGGTCAGCAGTAGTGCCTCTTGACAGAATAAGATGATATATCTTCGTGACTAATCATATGTACTTCTTCACATCACTAAAAACAAGGTTTGAGATGAGAATCTAATAATCATATTTTTATTTCTTATGTTTTGAGATTTACATCATGCTATGAGAATTTTCCATTATATAATTTTGAGGGATCTTCGTGGGTAATAGGGTCCCTAATGGGTATGGTTATACTCAACCCATCACAGGCGTTGACCTCATCTTGTTGTGTATTGTGCAGATGATGAGCTGTTGGGCTGAGGATTGAGGGAGTAAGGACTAGGAGGTATGCAAAGGATATGGTTGGAATTAGAGTGCTGAGAAGGTGATCTGTACCTACCCTTATATAGGATATGTGGTGGATGTTCCAGGAGATACCTAGCACTTTTCCGGTGTTTTTTACTTTTTAATTGTACTTGTACTTTTTCTAGTTGGGCTTCTATTCTGACCCAATTCACTTTCAAAACTCTTTACTACATCAGTTTACATCATGGTTTCATCTTATTGTGTTATAGTGTGTGTGTTTGTACATTATTAAAGGAATTTCCTTCTTTTCTTATGGATATATCATTCCAGTTCTAGTTTCCTGACCCTATCATATGAAAGGTGGGCTTGGGGTAGTTACAGAACGGTCTCTGGTTGATGGGTTGAGAAAAAGTGGTATTAGAGGAGTAAGTTCTACTGATCATCTAGGACTCTAATATTTTCAATTTTGTAATTTTGTAATGAGTTGTGAGTGTGGTTTTAAGATCGGAGAGTCTAGTGTTGGTGCGGTGGATGATGTATCCATACACAAAGACCATGAATTCTTATTTCTGACATAGTGCACAAAAACACTGATTTCATGTGTTTTTAGAATGTTTTTCATTTTGATTTCTTCTTATATCAGCTCAGCAGGTATAAATTATTGACTATGGTACACCTATCTTGTTTTAGGATGCCACCACATAGACAGCCAGCAAGGATCCATGAGAGAGTATTTGATGAAGGACCACTAAGCGATAATGCCTCGGTGCGAGGCTCTCTTATGGCATTATCATATTCGGGTGGTGTACTAGAAGCACCATGACCCGTTGGGTAGTCTTTGCCACCAGCTCCCCCAGTAGAGGATACATGCTGACTGGGTGTGTTGCACGAGTTTTATAGGTAGAGGCCACTGAGGTTCCGAGGCGAGATGGACCCGCAGGTGGCTGTGGACTGGTTGGATGCTATAGACCGAGTATTTTGATAGTTGGGACACCTTCTTAATTTATGGTGATCCTATCAGCTAGTTTTTTCTATGAAGTAGCATTGACATGGTGTATATTGATGCTCCAGATGCACGATGAAGTTACCTTTGCCTTGGCATACATAGAGATCCATTTCAGGGCAGAGTTCGTCCCACCAACCATAAGCTCTATCCGTTGGCAGGAGTAGCTACACTTACAGCTGGGCAACATGACAGTGGGTAGTACTTGTTGTGGTTCACATATCTCTCTAGCTACACCACTAACAAGTTATGAGACCCTTTCATCTAGGCTCAAACCTTTGAGCATGTTCTACAATTGGAGATTAGAGCATCGATGGCATCTCTCAACATACCGATGAATGATGGGGTACTAGAGCAAGTGCTTTTGTTGGAGAGCTCCCTAGCTGAGTAGGCACCATCCCCGAGAGACGCCACTGGACATCATGTTGTAGAGTCATCAGCAACAAGCAGCATGAAAATGGCATAGTGGTCCATGCAGACCAGCCCTTCTGGTGGATGACCCCAGGATGTAGGGTCAGAGGTGCAGGGCTCCCATGTCATAGGAAGTTAGGCAATGAACAAGCAGTGTTACACACGAGGTGGGCAGATTCACATGGCACATGATTTCCAAACCCGCCATACAAACGACCAATAGACGGTCAAAGGATTGTATAGGTAGAGGAAGTAGTTAAATCGAGGAGGTCTTCATGCAGTAGGTGGAAGTGGAAGAGGAGATGGTTGTGCAGTAGGGTGTGGGAAATGATATGTGGTTCTACAGCCACACCCACTTGGTGTTCCACCCCTACCACAGAGAGCTGGTGGAGAGGGATGAGTCCAGCTCCAGCCAAGCCAGGCCTACAACAATGACACTCAATATATGATTAGAGTTATAATCGGTGTCTACTCCACCATAGCTGCAGTACTTATATACACATATTCCTTTCAATATTTTGTTTCCATAACCTTCATTCAGAGCTTGGATATTTTTTGTAGAGTTTTTGGCTCGATTCATATGGCTAGAGACTTTTACGGGAGAGGATTTGATGATTTCACACTGCTGTCTGCAGTGTGAGATTACTCTAGTAAAAGAGAGCTTCGTCAGGGATATCCTAGTAGTTACGTCGAGGCCATACGACGTCATCTTGGGTATGGAATAGTTATCCACAATCCATGTGCGGATTTATTGTTTTAGGTGCAGCATTCCGTGTGTACGCACATATGGGACAAGGTTTTCCTCCACCAATGTGAAGGGATCCTTTGCTGGACAGGATGGACTTACCCAACAGAGGGTGCACCAGATTATACATCAGTTGGATAGCCTTACCCTTGAAACAATAGATTTTTATAATCCATGCTATCTTTAGTTGTCGAACAGTATGCCGATGTATTTCCTGGTGGTGTTCTAGGAATACCTCCTTGTATAGAGGTATACAATCACATCGACATGTACCCCACGATGACACCGATATCTACTTAGAATATAATATTGATCCCATAGAGCTTCATGAGTTATGGGTATAGTTGGAGGACATGCGGATTAATGGGTTTATTAGGCCCAACGTTTCTCCATGGGAAGCCCTGATTTTTATCGCCAAGAAGGAATATGAAAGATTGATGCTCTGTGTGAAATATCGGTGCCTGAAACTGTTGACTATTAAGAACAGGTATCCACTTCTATGGATTGATGAAATTTTCTATCATCTAATGTGATCTCGTTGGTTTTCGAAGATAGAACTCAGATCAGGTTGTCATCATCTCTGAGTACGACATGAGGATGTGCAGAAGTTGTCCTTCAGATGTTGGTATAGCCACTATGAGTTCTTGGTTATGCCTTTCAGCATTACTAACGCCCTTGAAGTGTTCATCTGACTCATGAACAAGATCTTTCATCCATTCCTTGATTTGTTTGGTGGTTTTCATCGATAAAATCTTGATATACTCTTTGACGGAGGAGGAGCATGCCTATCATCTAAAAATTGTTCTGGATAAACTCTTTAAGAACCATCTTTATGGTAAGATCCTGAAGTGCCAGTTCTGGATACAAGAGGTCCAATTTGTGTGAAATGTTCTCTCAGTGGATGGAGTTGTCATTGATCTGGAATCAATAGAGATTTTACATGCTTGGGTGACACCCTGATGTGTGACTGAGGTGCAATGTTTCCAGGGGTGGGATGGATACTACCAGAGAATTGTGCCCGACTTTTCTAGAGTTGTGGAATCTTTTTCATCCTTGAAGAAGATATGGCATCCCATCATATGGATGAAAAGATTCCAGCAGAGTTTTTAGGTTCTGAGGTGGAGACTAATGAGTTCCCCCATCTCGAGGCAACCAGAAGAAGGCATTGGGTATGTAGTCTACTACGACGCATCTTGGACTTGAACTGGGTGTGTCTTGATGTAGGAGAAAGAAGTGATTAGCTATGGATCATGACAGCTAAGACTACATGAGAAGAACAATGCTACCCATGACCCGGTGTTAGCATCAGTGGTCTTCGGCTTGAATATGTGGCGACATTACTTGATGGGTTAACACCTTATAGTCTACTCTTGTCACAAGAGTCTCAGGTATATCTTTTTTCAGAAGTACCAAATCGTGAGGAAGAGGATATGGATAGAGTTCCTCGAGGACAATGACTTTGAGATAGTCTATACTCTGAGTAAAAGGAAGGTGGTAGCAGATAAACACAGTAGGATCTATGGTCAGTGGTTGCTGATTGAGGTGATAGGGAAGATAGCCACGATGCAGATATATTTTAATGGATAGAGATAGAGAAAATTACCTCTATCATATGATAGTCACTCCCCTACACCGTTAGCAAGTCAGAGAGTTATATCATGGCGACACTGACATTGAGGATCGATGTTCTTAGATATCCTTAAGATAGGCACCTGAAGGATTTTTTGAAGGTGGGAAACACATCATCTTATTTGGATGACCTACCATAGTACCAGTGGTGTTATGGAAGGAGGTGTTGAGGGAGTTCAATATGTCCCATCTGGTGGTAAATCATGATATATCGATGATGTAACATGACATTTAGCTTCAGCACTGGTGGCTAGGGATGAAGAAGTTTATAGCGGAGTTTTTTTCCCACATCCTCACATATCAAAATGTGAAGGCCGAGCATCCTATTCCGAATATCATAGAATAACCAATAATGGTACTAGTGTGGAGGTGGGATTGGATCTTCATGGAATTTGTGACAGGGCATCTACGTACGTCTAGGGGATATGATTCCATCTGGGTGATCGTTGGTTGACTCATCATGTTCTCCCCTTTCCTACCTATTTGTGAGCTGCGATCAGTAGGGGGCTTGGGATGCCTCTACGTAAAATATATTGTGCAATTTATTGGGGTGCCATTGACGATCGTCTCTAACTGTGACACACGTTTTACATCCCAGTTTTGGAAGGGATTATAGGAGGCATTCGATACAAAGCTGTATTTGAGCACCACCTTTGATCCTCAAATGGATGGTCATACATATAAAACTATACAAACACAAGAGGACATGATTTGTGCATGCATCGAAGATTTTGGTCGCAGTTGGGAGGATTAAATACCCATGGTGGAGTTTTCATACCACAACAATTATCACTCCACCATTGGTATGGAACCATTCAATCCCCAATATGGTGGACCTTGCAGATCAACAATATGCTGGAAAGATCTAGGGCAGTCAACACTTATAGGTCTAGAGTCAGTAATGGATACTAATCAGAAGGTGATGACCATCTAAGAGAGGATGAAGACTGCAGAGAGCTGACAAAAGTATTATCTTGATTGGAGATGGATACCATTGGGGTTCTAGGAGGGGGACCACATATTAATGTGAGTCTCCCCTCGACGGGGACTATAATGATTTGGCCAAGGCGATAAGTTATAACTAAGGTTTATCCAACCAATTCTAATACTTCGAAGGATATCTGAGGTGGTATTACACTTATAACTTCTACTGTAGATGGAGAGGGTGCATGACGTCTACCATGTATCATAGATGATGAGATACATGCATGACTCATCTCACATCATCGACCATGGAGAGAAATACTTCAAAATCGAGGTGAGATATACAAATGCTCTAGTGGAGATTTTTGATCAAATGGAGTGGGTCATTTGTGGGTTGTCTCTACCTCTAGTGTGCATAGGCTAGTGGAATGGGATCCTCCAAGAGAGCACATGGGAGTTAATGGCTCTGATTTCTACTCAGTACCCCCTATTGTTTTCTTAGTCAATGTTGTGGATTTTAGGGATGAAAATCATTAAGGTGGGGAGAATGTAATGACTAAGATTTTCCATGTGAATTTTATTTAAAATATATATAATTATTATGAGTCTGTAAAAAAATAGTGTCACCTGATTCTGAGGCACGGTGTGCCTAGAATGAATTTCTGAACATTTTTTCAGGTACGTTCAGAAAATGTGAGTGCGACATTTTTCATCTTTTGAACTGTTGCTTGGATTAAAAATCATAGGGCACTGTTAATTTCGTAGTTTCGTCATTCGCTTAAGTGAGGATTCACATTGACCGTAGTAGGATTTGGAAAAGTTCTATGTTTTATGACATTTTAAATGAAATTAATGAAAATATTTTTTTTCTCATAACCTCCAATGAAAATGCAGTTCTTGGGGCTTGCAATGTTTCAATTAATTAAATGGAATGACCCTACAATCTATATAACAACAACGTTAATGAAATTAGAAAGATTCATAATAAGTAAGACTAATTAATTTCCCTCGTCATTAATTAACGTCCCCCTCTCTTATATATATAGATTTTGGGGAGGGGTATCAGCATAGATTCTACATGAAACAAAGTGTTGAAAGAGTGACATGACACGATACCGATAGATTATGGATCCAATCCCAGGGGCAGGTGATGGGTGACACCGAACCACGAACCAAAGGATGACGTATGAGTGGTGTCATTGGGAACCTGTTCTAGGAATGATGAAAATGATCATCTTTTATGTGTGCTCAATCTTCTAATGGTTTACGAGGTTGGCGTTTTGATTTTATGTTTCGAGTTCATGTGAATTTATTTAACACCCTTTATCCTCCCCCTTGTCTATGAGCAAACGCGGAGGGAGCAGGCCTAATGAACATGGCATGATCCCTTCACCACTTTGATAAATGTACATCCTTCATGGAAGGCTGCCGGTGCAGCGGCACCGAACAAATATGAAGGAGGTCATGTTCCAACACATTCCAAAATCAGAGGCTTCGACATAGTTCTGTGGTCATCATCGGAGTGGTCGACACTAGCCGATGGCGGAGGTGGTGTGGCGTGTCGTCGCGCGCCACCAGTGAGAAAAGGGTTGTGACTCGTCAGTCGCGATGAACAGAGGAGGCTTATGACATGACCGGTGGCCGTGGAAAGGGAGACGGTGCGACCAAATCCCCATTGGTGAGTAGGAGGGGGCATAATCAGCGTGCCACCAGAAAACAGAAGAAATGGAAAAATCTATTGTGGAAGCCGAACATGCTACTCGGGTGGGTTCTCTGGTAACCGAGCGAAGCCCACGTAATGCCTATGGTTTGAAATCTGAATGGCCTCCAGGCCATTCAGGATTTTGGAATACTAGAGGGTTACACCCCCCACGCCAGCTAGGTCAGACCCCATTGCAGGCCACACTCCCCCTAAGACCAGACGACACCCCACTCGGACCGAGTTGTCCTCCCCCTCAGACTAGAAATCTCCCCATCTTAGGTTGGGCCACTCTCCTCCTCTGATATGGCCACTTCCATACCAGGTCACCCCCTAGTAGTCAACCCCGTACTGGGTAGCTACCTTTCAGGGACTCCACCATAGCGGGCTTCCGCCCTAGTGGGTCTCCGCCTTTGCAGTTTGCCATCTTTGCAGGTCGGGCCATCCCTTTGCAGGATGGGCCTTCCCTTTGTGGGTAGTCATATACAAGTCGGGCATCCCCCATGTAGGTTGTTCTAGACCTCAGCCACGCGGGCTGAGTCCTCCGTGGCCCATCCTAGACTGGGTCTGACCAAACCCGGTTCTTACTAGGCCCTAAAACATTTAAAGATCCATAACAGGGGAACCATGCATTTGATTGATAAAACATCAATGTATTTGGGACCCTTGGATAGAGACGATCCTTTTTTGTATACTCCACAAGAGTGTTGGAGGAATTTGGTGTACGGCCAAGTAGGATAAACTCAAATCAAACTGTTCCCCAGGAGAAAAAATGATTATAACTCACATATAGGGAGTCTGATTGATGGGCCATCTGTCGCATTCGAACCCTTATGACACGGTGTTCCTTTGGGTTACTCTATTATAGACCATAGTGGTGTTTGACATACGATCTATATTTCGAGTGGATGACTCAATGAAACTTGAGCACATCAAGTGTGATGAATCCAATTGCTGGCAATAAGGAGGTGGATTGAGAAAACTCATATGGAGGTCAGTATGAAGAGATCCTATTTGGTTAATCACCTATTGGTCCTATGTGGTTCAACACCTAGTAGTCCTGTTTGGATCAGCACCTCATGACCTGACGAGAAACATCCATTGAGTGGCCTATCCCATATCAGCAACATATTGTTCCTGGGTGGATCAGATCATATGTAGGTCATTGTGGGGATTAGTTAACTTTCAATATTCGGTGTATCAGATCCTATGTGGGTCCTTGTGGGGTTTAGATACACATTGATCCTCTATGGGTCATACTCTATGGTTAATATTAGAGCCTCTTGATAGAATAATATGATATAGTTTCGCGAATAATGATCTATACTACTATACGTCACTGAATTCCTGGTATGAGCTGAGACTCCAATAGAGCTGTGTCTATTGCTCGTGTTTTGATATTGAGATCAGGATTTGTGGGTTTTTCCTTTGTGGAATTATGAGAGACATTTGGGGGTACCAGGGTCCCTACTGGGTATTGTTTTACTCACCCCTTCATGGGATTTTCCCGCACCTTGTTGTGTCTTTTGCAGATGAAAACCAGTTAGGATTAGGTTTGAGGGAGCTAGGACTAGGTGGTACGTAGAGGAGATGGGCTGACGTGGAGTGCTGAAGAGGTGATTGGTACCTACCGTTCAGGTAGGATCCATGGTGAATGATCTAGGAGCTGCAACACAGTTTTCAGTGGTTTTTTAATTTTCAATTGTACTTGTTCTTTTTCCAGTTGGGCTGGTATTCTTCCCCCATCCACTTTCAGTACTCTTTTCTATAGAATTTTACTTCGTGGTTGCATTTTTTTTGCGGTCCAGTCTGTGTGTTTGTAATGGTTTAATAGAAATGGCTTCTTGTTATAGTGATACACCTTTCTGGTGCTAGTCCCCTGCCCCTGTCCAATGGATGGTGGGCATGGGGTAGTGACGACATGGGCTCTGTGGGACGTGTCCTGACAATTTTCCATATCCCTTTCCGTAAAATGGGAAACAATGCCATCACTTTTGAGTACAAAAATCTTCAACCTTGTGAAAAAGTGTGATTTGTTATCCATCCCTGACACAGATGGAAAATTATAATGATATAAATGATGAATATATATTATATATATGATGAAATTTCAATTATTTAAAAAAATATATCATCAATATACATAACCAATCAACTGTTATTGAAATGATAATATCACTTGTTTGAATATATGTTATACTGTATCCACAAAACGATATCGATTCATTATCCATGTTAAAATTTATATAAGGATTGTAAAAATGGATCTGATGAAAAAAATATATTATTAAACTTTATATAATTCTGTATAAATTAGAACTATATACTATTAAAAATGACTAAAACATTTATAATAAAACATGCATTAGAAAACACAGAAATTTATTCACAAAACAATAGAAATAATGAAATATTGTTAAAAAAAGTGATAATATGTTATACGAGGATATTATATGATATTATAAAGATAAATATGGTTAAATTATAAATTAATAACATGTTTAAAACCATTATAAATTTCATAATCATGATACATTATGTCAAATGTGAGGAAGGGTTTTTTATCTCCAAAAAAACTTCCAGGGGACACATGTTCTTTTGTGAAAATAAATCTTCTTAAATATAGTGTATAATACCTATTGAGTATTTTAAATCATGTATAATTTTTATTCATATTATTTTAACATCAAATTAATAAAATCTATCTTTTATGTGGGATTTATTAATACATTTCCAAATGTATAAGGGATTCCTTATAAATTTCCTTTTATTGAGATGTATTTTATTTTTATGCTTCAATATATAATATATAATGTATATAATGTAATATTTATAAATTATATAAGTAATTATTAATAATTTTTATAGTTTATGTTTTAATTTTAATTATTTCATGTAATGGGGATTCGATTTGAATGATACCGGTTGATAGGGAATTTCAGAACTCAATTTCTTTTCATTGGGTTATATTAATTATTCATTTTTTTAAACAACTTATGAAAATATGAATAATGAATTTTGATTATTTTAGGATTTATTTAAAGGTTTTTATATAAATATAAATTTTGTTCATAGAATGAATCAGTTTATTAATCAACACTTCAACAATATGTTCATTATATGATATTTGGCCTCAATTTCAACTCTAATGAGACATATTTGGTATTATGAACTTATTTATTTTTATGAGGTGTATATATTTTCCAATTAATTTTTATGTCATGTATATATCTATATTCATTGTTTTTATTTTTTTATTTGATTTTATGTCTTTTATGGGGGGTTATAATTAAAATGTTACCAAAGTGGTAACCATTTTTCCTTCAATTTGAATTAAATTACGATTGTTTATCATTAAATTTATATTAAATGAAATATTTTATCATTTTATAATAAAAAACATTAATTTTATTATAATTTGGTTAATAATGAAATTTTAATGTAATTGAATCATTTTATTATCTTTGGTACTTTAAATTATGGAATTTTATTAAATCTGGATTTATTTCTACCTTTGATTGAAAATAATTTTTCTTATATATACATGATTTTTAAAAATGATATAATATTATTTTAATTATTAACATATTATTTTTATGTTCATTTATAACTAATATTTTTTGTTTATTTTTTATAGGAATCATCTTGTAATTATAAAATATAGATACTTTTTTGAGTTTTCTAACAAAAATTTTAATAGAATCATTGTTTTAATATATTCATGATAAATAGAAATTTCCCATCATCACAAAAAATATTATATTTTTGGTTTCCTTATTAGTTATTTTGGTTATTTTTGAATAAAATTTTTTCCAAATTATTTTAGAAATGTTTATCTTTTAAAAGTGATTTTCAATGTGAAAAGGATGTTTTCATCAAGAATATTTTTAATAATTTTCTTGTGATATCATTATTTATAAAATAGAAAAACATTTTTTACTTATACATTATTGGGATATTTTTAATAATACAACCATTATTATTTAATTGTATTGGTTATGATTAGTTTTACCAAATAAAATATTTTCTTCCACTTTCTTGATTAATTTTGTAATCATTAACATTACCTTGAAAAATTCATTTTCCTATGATTATTGAACATCACATTTTCTGTAAATATCTATAATATTTATCATTGATATATTTTTTCTTATATCATATATGATTTTTATATAACCTAATTTAATATGAACATTTTTGATTGATTGGGGAAAATCATGATAAATCATTAACCATTACTCAATAAAAATATTTATTAATTTTTCATATTATTTATGTATTGAATTTATCATTCAATAAATGAGGATTCATAAGGAATGTAGTGATGGGATGAGCCTAGTTAAAAATAGTCCCTTGACGGATCAACATTATTATGAGAAAAATAAATTGGAAAGCCTTATTTTAACAGTGTTTGTGTATATCTACCCATCGATTTAGCTTCCTAGGTATACAGATTTGATGGTATAGATATCATAATGTTTGAGATCATGAAGTCCAATAATAAAAATTTCCTTCATTGATTATTTTTTTTTATTATAATCCATATTTCTTAAACACTGTCATTAACCATGGGTGTATTTTTTTACCCATTTTATTGATTGTATGGATTTTGTTATCATATGTTTACCTTTAGAAATTTGTTATACATTTTGGGTTCATTATAACTTAGAATTTAAATAACTATTAATATGAATTTATGCTCATGTTAATTTTGTTTTATTTTCTACATGTTATTAAGAAAAAATATTTGAATGAGTCCAAGGATGTATAATATTTACTCTCATAATAATTTATTTCATGTTTTCAAATATAACGTGAGAGTAATATATATATATAGTTTACCAAAACAACTAAACTATTAGGTCTTTCTGGATGCGATATCATTTCACTTATGATAAAATAGTAAATTAATTACGGTATTTGGGCTAATGGGTTCATGGTCATTAAAACAATTATAGAACAAATCTCCCTTCAAGTCATAAATTAGAATAAATTCACATTGCTATTGTATGAAATTTTTTTTTCATAATATTCTACATTCACCTTAGAAATATAGATCAACAATACATTTAAAAAAAATACCTTTATCACAATTTTTTATTTTCTAGTGGTGTCACATTTTTTATAAAAATTATTTTCATACATTTTTAGATAACTCAATATGGGATCATTTTCTTCTTATCTAACATATATCTGATGAGTTAAAGATTCTCTAATTTTAGAAATTAATTATCACATGTGATGTAAATGTAATTTTAAGATCCATAAATATCTCTTAAAAATTCTACATGCCTTCGTTGCATTCCATGAAAATAAATTCATGGGATATTATAATAATTGAAATATTTTAATTCCCAAAAAAATTATTTATCTACTACTATGTATATTTATATATTTACATATGGAAAACTAGATATATTCTATAACAAGACCATTATTTGAATATTCTTAATTATTCATAGCCCTTTATCATAACCCATAAATCATATGTTAGTGTCGCTATATTTATAAATAGATGATTACAATCATATATTTTCTAACAGTTAGGGACATTCATAATGATCCCTTTCCATCAAACATGTACACTTTATGTAAGCATAAATTTCATTGTGTATGATCCTACGTGACGTAACACAATTCCTACTGTGTAGCTGCTTCATTACATTGTGGTATCCTCTCAAATGGTAGAGCATAAAATATTACCTCTAGTTAACATTGTGTTTCATGATATATCCTCATATTGAATAATCATGTCTGAAAAATATCATTGACTGTAATTATATTAGGAAACTACCTTTATCTTCTTAAATAATATTGACCAAATGTTCTATTTGTTCAAAGAAAAAGATCCAATGTATGATTTTACAAAACATAAATGTATCACAAATTATTAACAATTCCACTTCAAACCCAACGGGGTTAAATAAACATATTGGATAACCAATATCCCACTCTGTTGAATTTTCATCATCACAAACACTCGTCAATCAATCTAATCATTTCACATGAGCGGATGTCAATTACATTATTTATATATCATGTTATGAAATAAAAAATATTTGAGTATTTATTTGGATCATTTTCAATGTCAGAGTCAAATAATATCATATATTTTTATAATATATGGTAGTTGGAAGGATTAACAGAAGGCTTTGATGATTAACATGAATTCCAAAATGCTATTTTTAGTGTTGAATGATTGACTATCTAGTAAGTGTAAGGAACTGACTAGATGGTTCCAAATGGATATAATTTATAAGATGTTGAATGGTCACTCAGAAACTGGTAGTAACCATCAATGAACTAGTGGCATTTAGAAACATTAGAAGAAAATCATGTGGCCCACCAGCTTGCCAAAGGAGCATAATGGGTAGCCGGTGTTGTTTAGATAATAATTCCAGACTCCTTTTTAGTAAAACATAAAGATATAAATTTTTATTAGAATGATGTTTAATGGTTGGGAATAATTCTAAAATGTTCATTATATATTTGGAGGCTATAAATAGCGGTACATGGACATTTTTATGTGATAAAAATAAAAATTGGATTTAAAAACCAAATTAGAGAATTATAATAAAGAATCAAAGTGAAATTATCCATAAATATAAAATAATTCTTTCAAGATACAATGTTCATTATCAATATATTATGATCTACTATACATTTACACTATATTTCTCATCTCAAAATGTAAAATCCTTCTTCATATATTAGATTTTGGATTTGTAATAGGTTTATTAGGATAAAGTCTATCTTCTTCTTCTCTTGTACTTATATAAATATTTTCATTCTCCACTCATTGATGAGTCAGGGGGACATGTATCATATCCAAAAAGTGAGAGATACTCATCAAAACGTGATTAATACTGCTAAATTTTGGGATATAAATTTCATTCCAGAACCATAAAAAAGAAATGGAATAATTTTTTTTAATTAATCTACATTATAATTATGGGTTAAATAGAAAAAATTCTCAATATATGTCGAGGAGATATATGGACACACACTGAGGTGACATATTTATTAAATCACTCTCCTATTTTAATTTATTTCCTCATTTAATTTTAATATCAAATCTCATAATCACATAATTTCGATACACCAAAATTTATAATCGTGATACATTTATTATTTAATTAATTTTGAAACTATATTTTCTAAATCAATTTAAAATTATCATGATCAAATTCCATTTTTAATATATTTAAATAATAATCATAAACTCATTCTCATTTTAATCTCGAATTTACCCCTATTTCTTTTTATTAATAAAATTTTAACATCACTTTACCATAAGTTTACATTATATTTTTATTTCATGGTCACTTTATATTTTTATTATTATTATATATTGTAATTTCCATCACCCACTTGGTTTTATGTTTATAATGGAAAATCACCCCAAATCATTAC
Source organism: Viscum album (assembly GCA_963277665.1). Taxonomy (NCBI): domain Eukaryota; kingdom Viridiplantae; phylum Streptophyta; class Magnoliopsida; order Santalales; family Viscaceae; genus Viscum; species Viscum album. Next base: position 839,174,700 of record OY728138.1, read on the forward strand.
ATTTTATATTGTACGTACATTATCCAATTTAATTATAAAAAAATTAATTTTTAAAAAATTTTGTAATACATGCATGTACTTGGAGGAAACATGGAATTTTCCCATCATAACTACCCCACATCTAGAATTGTCATATCAATTACAATGTACACACACAGCATATAGTATACATAGAGTTTCATTTAATTACATTTCATAATCATTGCAGTAATGATACACATATATGAGTAAAATTATACAGTATGTACTACTTTCAATGCATGAGGAGTTCACAATGTGCAATGACCACACAATGAATATTTATGTGTTTAACATGGAAATTAAGTAAGAAATTATTATTTTTTAAAACCTATCGGATGAAGTATATTTTCAATTTATGAAACAATATCTCTTGATAATTTGGATTAATGGTGTAATTAATTATGTTTTCAAATACATTAATTACACAATGTACAACCGATCTTCACATGTAATCTGTCTAAATGGGTATGAGAACTCCATGTGAGTATTAATTAGTTACACACAAGATATGAGTAAATTATATAACATTTTTTATTAACTAATTAATATTAATTTGTATTAGAGACACCTTATTTCTATTTACTGCACCACATTCGTGCAATGTGGGGTGACATGGAGTGCGGGTGAGTTATAACCCGTATAGTCCAACAAACCATGTTCCATGTCTAGATGTTATCTTCATGCATTAATAACCTGTGGTTGAATATATATATATATATATATATATATATATGGAGAATAATATATATCATATCTTATATTAAACAATGAAAAATCTAAAATAAAAAACTAACATAAAATTTTTATTTTTTTCAAGATTTTAAAAATAATATTAAATTTTAATGTGATTGATATGATACAACATGGTGGTTCAAAACACAATGAATGTATTGTCCAGGATCATGACCAATATGGATTTAACTAGATTAAATGAATAGTCTACAAGAACATTACAAATAATCAAAATGTATTGAAAATATTAATGAAAAATTTACTTAAATTTTATTAGAACATAGATGATAGGAACATTGATGTTAAATTTAAAATTATTTTAATAATAAGAATTATAATGATCATAAATTTATTTATTCGTTGAAGACATTGATCGTTTAAATCCTTGTTAGGATTATTCCATTGTTTCAACAAGAGTATCCAAAGTAAAATCCCTCTTGCAATGATCTACATATCATCCTCTATACCTGAAAAAATCTGATGAATCACTAGGTCGTAGAATGGTCGATCTAAACATATTGAATTATTCTCAATGATTATAGTTCATTGTTTCTATTTCTTAGATTTCCACTCTATAATTCTCCCAATCTTGAGAGGGAGGATGTAGGTGAAAAAATACTCTTTTTCTTTAGTGGAATTATAAAGACTTTTTCATTTTGGGATATTTATTTATAGGGTATTATTAAAACATAGTGACGATTCTCAAAAATAACCATAGGAAATGATATATCTCGATATATATAAATTTAGGTTATAAAATACTTAATTTCACATATTTCCTTAATTAATCTCTTAACCCTTAGTGATCCCAACATCTAATAATAATAATAACATTAAAAATAAAAATAATAATATTTTCTTGACGTGCACTTGACTTGTATATTAAATAAATTTAATTTATATATAAAAAATTATTTATTTATTTTGTTTTTTATTTGTTGAAAATACATTAAATATATCATTACGACAGAACTATTTAAATTTATTTCTATTCCCTCTAAAAAATTTACCAAATATCAGATAATTGTTATATTTAATTTGAAAAATAAATATATACTATATTCATGGTTTGATGAAATAATATTTATTTTAATAATTATGTAAAAAATAAAAATTAATGTTTTCCATAACAGATGAATGTGAAAAAATATGGACTAAAAAAATAAAACTTCTCTCTATAGAGGGATATGAAATATGGGTATCCCAAGGGACTAACTCGAGCTTCTGAAAAATGGTTGTACACATAGGTTGTGTATTTATTTTAAAAATGGAACCTAATTCCTTCATCTATAATGAATACCGAATAGTGTTTAATTTTATTTACTCTAACATTTAATAATGTATCTAGTCCAATATAATGTTGTATATTATAAGAATATAATGGAAATATCAATCCCATATTTCTTTATAAATAATTAGTGAATCCACCAAGGCATCAGATTCAACATCCAAGGAGGAGGATGATATATTCGTAGATATAGGCGACTTAACCATCTCTTGGTGAAAAAACAAGTATAATAATAGAGGTTGATATCTTTATAGGGGTGCACCATGAAACAAGGGTAATAAGTAATCTATTTTTATTGGTTTCTCATGGGATCACTTAGACCATTTCCCACATTGGTTTTATTGTGATTTTTATTTTTTTAGTATTTTTTTTTGATTTAATATAAAACTACATTGAACATTATAACCCCTTTTATCCTCTTTTTTTTCCTTAAAAAAGGGTCTCTGAACTAAATTTATTTGAATTTTTTTAATAAAAAATATTATTTATTAAAATTAGAATAAAACTATTGATAAATTTATATTCCATTCAATGATTTGATGTATGCATATTCATTTAATATTGAACCCACATAGAAATATAGTGACTGAATATTTGTGATCAATAGACCTAAATAAATAATATTCCTCAGTACAATTAATAACATTTATTTTAATTGACAAATCCTTATAGATTTTCACTATGATATAGGGATAAACTAATTATATGTCCAAATATTATTATTTTTAAGTATCAGTTGCTAGGATTACCTACAGTTCAATATCAACCTATAGAAACACATAATGTAAACAATAAAGGAAGAAGATAATTATGTAAATGTGACAACCCCATACAAACACTCACTGTGTATTATAATCCCATTGACTCTATATCCCATCAATACGGTCACATAGTTTTTTATAGAACAATATGCTTGATATTTATATCTTCGACTTCTTTAAATGACAATCAATACAACATTGTTGTAATAATAAAAAATTATATAATGGAATAAAAATATTTTATTAAAAAATAATGCATTTTAATTTAAATGTATAAATTTATTAATACTATTGTAAAAAACAATATACAAAAAAATAATAATAATTCAAATTTTATATATACATACCTTTGTTCATATTCTCCTAATAACATTACAATTGTTTAAAAAATAGTACAATATAAGAATATTGATATATATTGAATTGACATATTGGATGAGTTAAAATGAGAAGTATGATATAGGGGATTATTTGGAATTAATTCACATGATGAAAATTAATTCCTTGGGTATTATATCCATTGGGCATTTTGATTGTTGGTAATTTAGTAACTATTCTGTTACTGCATAAATTATTTCATTTAAGGGCTAATGGGGAGAGATAATTTATAAAAAGTAAAAACATATTCCCTCAACCATTTGGAAAAGCCCTTCGGATATTCTTTTATTAGAACCTGTGAGGAATGCAGAATCTCTGGGGATCTCTATTGACCCATCACAAACCCTGATTTAATAACCGTGACATGAGTGGAATCATTTATAAGAGATGCTCCTGATTCTAGAGATCTGTAACTGATTTATATTGGTCAAACTAACCCATGAAATTATCACCATCATACACCTTAGCCTTATGTATTATATAGATGTGAGAATTATTTATTTATATAGAACTAATGTAATAATAAGGAAAAAATTATTTTAAAAATAAATATTCATTACACCAATAGTACTAGTTTTTATTTAATATTATAGAATTATATAGAAGATAAAATTCCCATTATTGGTGGAATGATTTGATAAAATAGTAGTTTTGATACATCGAAACCACACTTATATTTTTAGAAAATATATATTTCAATTTTTCATTAACAACATGTTTATGATTCATTTATAAATATGAAATAAAATATAATTTTTATAAAAATGTTGTAAAAAATTAATATTTATTCATAAATAAAATATAAAATAATTTTATTTATTCATATGTAGTTTTTATTTGGGATAAAATTTTGATCATTAGATAAAAATTCAAATTTTTTAAAAATTGAATTTTTTATTTAAAAAATAAATCCGTCATATTTAAAAAATTATTTTTTTAAAATGGTTTTTTAAACCTTCATTTAATAATTTTCATATGGTGATTTTTTCATACATTAATGATATATTTTTATTTTAGGATAAAAAGTAAGATATCATATGCGTATACAATAAATATTTTTAACACCATAATGTCTAAAAATAATGTAATGAATATTATAATTACATTTTTGATTAAAATGGTATTTCTCATTAATATAATTTATTTTAGCGTAATAATATCAATTTTTCAAACCTATAATGAATCATCCAAAATCTGAAGTCTATTTTTATTTTATAAAATAAATAATTTATAAATAATATTATCTTCGACAGAATAATAATAATATTTCTATAAATATGACTATTATGTTTTGAAATATAAAAACCAAGCCCAAAATATAAAATATTGGGGACTGATGCCTTTGGAAGTCTAATGGGTTTTTTATAACCTAGAGTTTGAGGCCAATGCTTATAACTTAATAAACAATTCCCCCACATTTTCTATATATACCCTCCCATTATCCCATTCCACTCCACTTTAAATACCTTGAGTACAAATGATTCTTTATTTTTACTCTCAAATGTATTTACAAGCCTTATTTAAGGTTCTATGGTTCTCTTATTATGTTTTAAGTAGCTACCATGAGAGTTAAGGGTTCTCTTTCTCTTTCTTCCTCTCCATTAAGTACATCCATTTGAATAAGATAGTTTATTTTCAATTTATTTTGTTTTAATGTGTTAATAGTCATTCATCTAATATCCAAATAATTATATATTAATGATAGACTACCATTATTTATCATTAATTTTAGTGGATAATTATTTCTATGCACAAATTTTTTGATGAAACAAATTTTTATTTTCTACTTTATACACATTGGTTCTGAATTTCCAATCCTATTATCATTCAATGGAATTAATATTGACTGAGTAATATGTCATAGAAAGTTTACTTATATATATGAAATTCACATCCAATCCTACTAGGTTAGAATTATGAAACACTTTCATATGATACATGATATTTGTGGAAAATATAATATAAGGCATATAAAGGGTGCACCCTGATAGTTATCCAATGCATTTTTCAAATAATTAATCAAAAAACATGTCATGTTTGTGATATTTTTGATAAATTTCTTTTCAAGGTTTCAGGATAACTTAATGTATAACAATGATAATATTTTTTATGATACCTTGAACATAAAAATTGTTGATATTCTCATTAATGACTCTTTTTTGTCATATTTTTATGTTATGGATTATAAACATATGATTATACTCTAAGGTTATTCAATATGTTTTACTAATGATTATCACATAATTTCCATTTCAATTATATATTCACATTTTTATCACCCTTTCATTTTGATTTGTGTTCCTAGAACGTAATTTTTTATGAGGTAACCTAGGATGGAATAGAAAAGGTGTATTTTAATAAAATTAGATAATGTTTTTATATTGTATTGATATATGTATTTCATGTATTATGTAAATAGTTATCAAGAAAATAAACCTAAAAATATCCTTTTGGATTCATTAATAAAATATTTTGTTAATGATGTTTTGTAAAAATCAATTATGAAAGAGGTAGTACTCCATAGTTGGTATAAAAGAAAGGTTATGTTATTTATGGAATTTTGGACTTTAAAACATATGTGAAAACCCTAGGGATATGTGTATATTTAGAAAAATTCGTAAAATCTAGTTTAAGTATATATAGTTATATTTCATAGAAATACCATCTATTTTTGTATACTAACAAGTGGATACATTATCTAGGACAAAAACACATAGGGGGTAATAAAACTAAAAATGTTGTATTGTTATTAAATTATTCATTATCATTTTTATAGTATGTGGGGATAACTGAACAACTAGTTAGACACTCGCAAGGGATATGATTTTATAGATCATATGTTGTTTACAAACTATTATGAAGGACCTACAGTTAATGTAGTTATTTATTTTTTTTAGAAAAAATAGAATTATATGATCCAAGAAACATGATCTTATAAAATATTTGGATTTTACAGAAATTTATAATTATTATAATAATAATTATAATGTATTTATTTAATAATTAAAAAATAATTCTTTTTTAAAAATAGTTTGAAATTGAAAGAACTATGTAAATAATGGATACAATGGACAATACAATGAAAACATACCAATATAATGGAATCCATAATTGAATAATTCACGATTATGATATGTTTGTTTTCTATGTTAATGATTAACAACGTCTACCATGTGAATCATCCAAATTATCCAAGGATTAAATAATTAAATCATTAAGCATTTATGTATTAAAAATCACATTTTTTAGTTTATCCTATAATACACTTATCGGATAAAAAATAGATCAAAACTATAGAAAAAATATTTTCAGTTATCCATTTTCCTATGAATGTGGAAGTTTATATTGTTGTATACAACTTTTTGGGATAATCTAATAAATGGTGGAAACTGATCAATACACAAAACCAAATTAGGAGGATGAAACTATTAGGTACGTAGAGTTCTAGAAAACATTAATAACAAGTATTGTACTCATACCCTCAAAAAAATTTAGAAAGGGAAATCAGTGAGATAAAGGTAAAAGAGAATGAATCAGTGGTAAAATTTGAGTTGATATTTAGAATATTTTCAAGACACACATCAATATTTTATATTGATTATTTTGGGAATTTCAGTCAATAATTTGGTAGACTAAGATCACATCTATGGAAGGATCTGAAAATTTTAGAATGTATGAGTTATGAAGAGATAGTGTCATATCCTTTCAAATAGGAAATGAAGTTTGAAGATACAAAACTATATCATATATTTAATGATAACATGATAAAAAAGAATCAAATTTTTGGAATATTTGGACCATGAAATTGAATGTAATAATGTAAAATTACTAATTTGGAACAAGTGTAGGAATTAAAAATTTACGTAATTGTTTTTAGGTAAGTGGAAAGAGTTATAAGTGTATAAATGCAAGATATATATATCAAAACTATCATAGAAACATAAATATTAATCATCCAAATGAAAATGAAAAAATAAATATGTTCAATAAAAAGATATAGTAACATTATTCAAGTGTGTGAAGCATAGACACTTTACCAACCAATGTCTAAATTAGAAAATAATGGAAGGAAACCACCCTCAACCCCATCATAGGAAAAGGGAGAAAGATTGTAATTTTAAAATAATGATGGATATAGTAGAGGGTTTTAATTATTTAGTATTAGGTATACTCATTGTACTCTCAATGTTAGAAAGTAAAATGTTTGATTCTGATTTTATTCAATATTTTATTTTAATTATGTTTGAAAGGAACATTGAATTTAAACATAAAATGTTTCAAATGGAGTAACCAGTTAAACCTATTAGTTGTATATTAAATAATAAAGGGTATATATATATAACAATATTAAATTTTGAGAATAAAAATGCATTATATACATTGTGGCCATTTGAATTGTGTAATTTGACAAAATACTAGATATGGTTTGGATTTCAATGTATAATTCCCAGATTAAATATATAATGAATGAATTTTAGTATTAATGAAGGGAAAACAATATATTATTCTAAAGGGATAGAAATATAATCTATAGTTTTTTCAAGAAAATCCAACTCTATGCTTCTTTATTGAAATTGTTAGTTAAGATGGGGATGAAAGTTAATGTTAAAAATTGTCGGAAATATTCCCATTGTTCAATATTACTTTAACGTTTTTCATAAAGAATTAATTATAATTCCCCCAAAAGAGGGGTATATTTATCAAATAAATTAATACCTATATCCAAAGAAATATCAAATAAACCAAATATATTTTCTTTTTTTAAAATAAAAAATTGATGATAAAACTATATGATATTTTAGAGAAATTTTTTATTCAAGAAAATGTATCTTCATCGGGGAGAACCTATTATTTTTATGAACAAGAAGAATGAGTCGTTGTGAATATGAATTTATTATTGTGAATATAATTGGGTAAAAATTATGATCAAATACACACTTATAATGATTTATGATTTATTAAACCTTTATTATGTGGATTAATTCTTCTCCACGGATTACGTTTGATCGGGGTATCATTAGTTGAGGTTGAAAAAGTGGATATCCAAAAGACATATTTTTGAAAAGGATATATATATTGTGATTTTTATACCCATTATATATAATAATAATCATATTATATTTATCTAATTATGAATAAAATATGTAGAGACTACCATGATAAATTATTGGTTGACTTTATTAATGAGATTTTTATATATTATAAATGTACGGAGGAACAACATGACTATATAAGAGTAATAATAAAAACTAGAAGGAATGAAGGGATTATTTATAAGTTAATTAATGGATAATTATTTTTACAATAACTATCATTATTGGAACGCTCTATTATAAGTAAAAGAATCATGATTGATCATGTTAAGGCCAAATAAGTAAATAAGTGGCCCCATCCTATAACACTGACTACGATTCATAGTTTCCAATGTCTTGTAGATTACTATAAATTTTTTTAAAAATCATGCTTTTATAATCCAATAACATTTTTATCTCAAAAAAGACATTATTTCACCATAACAGATGACTATAATGATTTTTTCCAAGAACTGAAGAATACATTGGTTAGTGAAAAAGTACTAAATTTACCCTCTGATAGAGAAATACATTATAGTTATAGTGATGTATCCTTGAAAGGATCTAGATGTGTAATCATAGAGAATTAAAGAATGATTTTTTCTATATTTTTATAGTTAATGCCCATTGAGAAGAATTATATTTCCCATTATTTGGAGTCAGATGTATTTATTTTTCATTAATGATATGGAGAATTTTCCTTTATGGATAGAAGTTTAATATATATATAGAACACCAAAAGTAAAAAAACAACATATTGACACAAAAGGAATTGAACATGAAACAAATGTGATTGATATAGCTTCTTATGACCTATGAGTGTTTTATTAACTATCACCATGGAAAAGAAAATAAAATCTCAGATTCATTAAGTAGAAAAGACATAAGAGTTCTTAAAATGATGATGATCGATGGAGATCCATTAATAAATGACTTGGTAAAGATAAACATAAAAAGTCATATGGGAATGTGCGTCATCAATACATTCTAAATGACTTACTAGCCACCATTATTATATAAAATAAAGTAACTATAAAGATATTATCAAGTGTTATCAAATAAGACATATAAAATTTAAATAGAATGCTTCCAATATTTTATCTTGATCATAGAGAGTATTTAGTTTCAATATAAGGGTATATATCAAATAAAACTGCAGTTAATAAAATAGATGATAGATAAAGGACAGAACATTGCATCCACTATAAATCATAGAATCCCAAAAATGTATTGAAATTTGAGATATTATTTCTAATATAATGGTATGAATATTAAAATTTCAGATTATATTGAAAGATGCATGTTATGTTAAGAAGTAAAGGTGGAGTGATAACTTCCCATAGGACTATTGCAACAACCAACTGTATCTATCCATAATTGGAAAAATATCCTCGTGTATGTTTTTAGTTCATCAAAATACATCCAAGGGAATCATTGACATATGAGTAATCAATGATAAAATATCAAATACATCCCAGTTTATATGTAAAAAAGATCACATTTGTTTTAATCGTTTTAAAATAAGTGTGGTGGCATTGATGAGAACCACTCTCAGTTGTTTCTTACCATGATCTATGATTTACCTCTATGTTCTAGAAGAATCTAAAAAATTTTATGAATAAATAAGTAAACCTATGAACAACCTATCATTATAAAATTAATGGGAAGTCTAGATGGTCTATTAATATATTGTATAACATGTTGTGGTCTAGATAACATGATTTTCAAGGGAGTTGGTACCATCATCTTTTACTAATATAAATATTTTATAAAAAAATGTTTCCACTAAAGAATTCAAATGGATCCCTATGATGCACTCTATAGTACATGGTGTAGAAATTTAACACGAGAGGATGATTTTGGTGAATGAGAAATATTTGGACCAGACTCTATCAGAGACACTATGGAGAAGATAAAAATTATTCTGAAATATATTTATGCTACTCAAAATGATTTATGTAGATAATTGAATAAATTAGTTAGAATTTCATGTCTAGAATCATGTATTCCTCAAAAAAAATAAAAATGGAAAGTATTTATGGTCTTTTGAAAGAATGTTAAATTGAGACCTAGGTTCTTTATACACTTTTTTGTTAAGAACATGTTGGATTAGAAGATTATTGGTTATCAATGACTTTTAATATTTCTAATTTCCAAGTCATCATCCATATTTACTTATTTAAAATTTTTATATCATACCCCTAAACATTCATATAATGAATAATTTATCTACAATCTATATAAAAGTGAGCATGTGTTGAGTAATAAGAAAACCTAACACCCAAATGTCATAATGGGAAATCAAAAAAATTATAGTGTAAACCTAGGATTTTGAAAATGAGGTGGTGGTAAAATATCCTCATTTAGTTTGATGTAAGACAAAAATTTTCAGTGTGTAATTTTACTAGGGGATATAATTTAATGAATGATAATATTATAGTATAGAATAAACATATTTAATTATAAAGTAATGCATTAAAAATCTACGGTATATATATATTATGTCTGCTATAACTAATAATTGATAATAGATAAAGATAAATAATGCATGTAAAGTCTATATTTATGATAGATTATATTATCGTAGAAACATGAAAATTAGTATAAGAATAATACAAAAGAATAATAAATGTAATAGAATTAATATATTGATGGAGATAATAATGAGATGTATTATCATGAGAATAAGTTGGAATCAATTTTTAAGAAAAGTATTGATAATTGGGTATAATGAACCATGGGTATTATGACTGTTGTCATTATGTCTAATGGTAATGTATCTATTTTTATTTATCTATTATAATTAATTCATTTAATTTTCAATAACATGTGATTTTTTATCTAAAATTAACAAACCATATCCATGACATGATGAACACCCCTATGATGTTAATTTATCTATTTTTGGGAGGCTGGTAGCATCACTGGGGTTCACCCTAGTCTAATCCCAAGCTAATCCTTACATATTAAAAATCAAGTTGAATCATTTATAGGATAACATCATGTTGATAAATATCATTACCATATCAATGTAAGATAAACAACCCCATGAATGTACAACAATATCACACCATACCCTTACAGATTATATTTCTGTAATAAGGGGTTCTGCATCTCGAATGTAAGTAGTAGAAATGGTTAAAAAAACTTTGGAAATTAAATACAGATTAAAAAAACTATTGTAATTTTATATAATATTTCACCATTATATAAAATATAAAATTCACTGGATTAAAGAATGAATATGATAAAATATATTTTTGAAACAAACAAGCCATTTTTTTTGAATAATATATAAGTCTAATTAAAAAATAATAATTTTTTATATAAATTCAAAAAAGAAATTTCAAAAAATGGATTTAAACGCAATTATTTAATAATATAAAAATAATAAAATAATTTTAGCTAATATTATGATGTTTTTAGGGTATATAAATTTCAACTTGTGATGAAAATAAATATTTTTCAATAAATGTGTCTTTTCTATGAAAATAGAATTTATCATATTTAGATAATTATAGAGATAAAATAGATTTAATTTTCAAAATAATCATGTTGAAATTATCTAATGGTTAATTATTTTTAAATTTTTGAGATGGTCATATTTTTGTGTAAAAATAAAAATATTGAATGATTTTAAGGTAAGTATTATATAATCATAATGAAAATAAAATTATATAAAAAATACTATAATGTTTTTCATGAACAAAAATGGGATTTTTTATATATATAGTGTCATTACATTTAACTAAATTAATTTTCCCAAAATATAAATAATCATCCAAAACCTAAAATATATTTAATAATTATAAACAAATACTTCAAGAATAAGAATCAACTCGAGATAATAAATAATATTAATTTATGGTGTTTTATTATTAAAATATAAAATACTAAAATATACTCCCTAAATTTCAAATTCTATGGTATTAAATCATGTAATGAAAAATGGATTTTTGGCCTAGTGATAAATCCCTACGTTAATAAATTAATTAAAAAATATTCCCTTATTTGATATAAATTTCCCCCCATTATTTAATTCATCTCCACTCTAAATCCATTGAAGATTATTTTCCCATAATTTTATATCTAAATATTAATTCAACGAGTTTCTAATGTTTTTAGGAGCCCTTCTAAATCATCTAAGAGATATCTTGAAAGGAAAGTATTTTCTTTCTATGTGCTTTTCTCTATTCAAGTATTTTATTTATAATTATCCATTACATTTTTAAATTTATATATATTCTTGTATTTTTAATAATTCATTTACTATCAATATGATTCCTTATTAATATGATACTACCATTTTGTTGCATTAATCTCATTCGTTAATATGTTATGTATCCCCATTATGGTTCAAAAATCATTAATTTATTTTCAATTCTATGCATTTATATTGTAAATATACAACCCTATATTCATTCAATTGTATTCATATTGATATAACTATACATTAATGACTATCAAATTCCATCTATGAAACCCAAATTATATACCCATGGGTTAAAAGGATGAAATAATTCCTTATGATATATTATATATGTGGCACAAATAATGTTATGAATATGAATAGTGACCATAATCTCTCTCCATTGGATTGGGTAAGGAATTAATCAATAGAGGTGAACTATTTATGAATCCCTAGAATCATTCCATGGTAATGATTCATGATAACTTAAGTAACAAACATGTTAATATATTTCATGAATCCTTTGTTATATTCTTAGGAATGACTCATTTTTGGTTTTATTCCCACATTTCTATATTATTCATTATATGAATTTCATTATACCCTTATGTGATGCCCCATACATTATCCATTATGATAACATAAATTACATTTCCATTGATTATCTCATTACTGGACCTTATGCTCAACTATTCTATTTAATGTATATTCCCAAGAAATAACTAGTTTTGTGGTCGTCTAGGATCAAATAATGAAGAATTATTTCAAGATAATTATATATGGTTTGTGTTTTGTTCATGTGATCTATGTACTTCATGTATTATTTACCTAATTTCCATGATACTAAATATAAAAATATTAAAATTAAATTATTAATTAAATAATTTATTTATGATATATTTTAAAATATATGTTTGAAAAAGTAATATTTTCATAATAGAAATGGGATTTAGATCGATAGTTCTACTCTAGTAAAATGTATGAGACCTCAAATTCTATAAAAATGATTGGATGAAATAATTTCTTGAATAATTCATTAATTTCATGTCATTTGTGATGCACCCAACTTATCCTACCTGTCATGAACTAATGGCCTCACAGATTTGGTCAATACACTAATGTCTATATATAATAATTTCATTAATATTGATAGAAATGTTTAAATATCATTAAAATCAATCACATATAGAAATATTAAATGAAATTAAAAAAAAAATTCCATTTGGTGGGTTTTTCTTCACAATATCTAATATTATTGATTACCATGTGTGAACATTATGGAATAATGCCTTATCTTTTAATTAGTACAGAAACATTATAGTCAAAAATACTATGTGTCTTATCATAAATTGTTATCCTGGCCAAATGAAATACGTTCATTAATATAGTGATTTTACATATAGGTTCTCAGTATAGTGGGGAACTACATTAATATTTACAATGTGATAGATACACTATGAATATATCAAATTAATGTTATATTGATGAACACTAAATATGTGATAAGGGATTTATTAATATTCAATTACAAGAATATATAGTAATGTTAATGTACATAATAGATGGTTCTAGTGCTACAACATAAATTTATAAATGCTTAGCAATTGTTCATGAATCTCATTCCATGTTGTGTTGTAGTTCTCTCAATTTACTATCCTGTTCATGGTGGCACTCATATATTATCTCCCGATTAATAGAACTGAGATAATTAATAGTCTCGTTATAGTGTTTTTTCCTATAGACTGTGATATAAGCTTTCAATTCAGTATTAAATACCATTTATAATTTGGTTTTGTAATTACATGTATAATAGATTCAGAAATACAATAAACATATTTGGAGAGATATTTAAAGAATTCATGGGGTATTCATACTCCCCTTGATATATAATTATTTAGTGACCAGTCCCATATATGATAGATGTATTGTAGGTACACCAACATGTAAAGAGGTGTATTTAAATATACCTAGAGTTTTGAAACACCCTTATTCTCCCAATATTAACTGGGGTTCATATACATCCATAGTGTAATCCTCATCTTAGATCATGACCGACATATTATAGATAGTGTTTAGGTACACCACTGGAGATATTCTTATGTCATGGTGGTATAAAAATTTAGGTTTTTTGACACATTTTCTTTACTCAAACTATATTTCAATCATTCATACATTTGTTTTTATATTCAAATAGAATTTTGAAAGTGAGTAGTATGTAATTCAGATATGAAATGTATTAATTCAATAACATTTTGATAACTAATAATAGAGAATTAAATAAATTACATGAAATTATGTATCACACACAATGGATTATTAAATCCTTACAAGATTCAGAATTATAATGAGGAAATGAATTATAAAGAATAATATCTATAAAAATAGAAAATATATTATATTATCTTCCACTTTTAGCATCATTGTTAACAAAAATGAACATACCATGAAAAAAATCATAAAAGTATAAAGCGTGTTGTAGAGTCCTAAATGAAAACTATATGAATATGAATTGTGATTTTTGAAAATATAGTGAATACAATGGATTTAATTGGGGTAATATAGTTGTTATATGACTGTTAAAAGTGTATATAACCATTATAGTTGTGAGAATATAGTTTTTATACATACAGATTATTTATATATATAAATAATATACATTTTTTGTAAATAATGTTTTTCAACAAAATAAGTGATTTTTTAATAGAAATAGTATATACCAATTCACGTTAAGATATATTATGGAATCTAAAGATTTTTTTTATTAATCGTGTAATTTTATAAAAATTATTAATTATAAAGAATTATATTTGTTTAGTTATTAAAATAATATATAAATTATATATTATATAAATTTATAATATTTAATAAATAATTATGTATCTATAAGAGATACTAATTTAGTGGACTCTTGGTAGAATAAATAAATTTGTTCAAATTTTTTTAAATTGTATGTTATAATTTTGTATTAAAATTAAAATTTATCATTCTTGATAGATTAAATTAAATTTATTTTTAGTAAAAATAATAAAATTAATAAACATTATTTCCTATTCAATTTGTCACAAATGTGTATGAAATCAAGAATTGTTAAAACATGATTTTTTCAATGAATTGTTTATATTTAAGTAATATATCAAAATCATAATTAATTAAATTTATCACACAAAATAATTATTTAAATTAGATTTATTGAAAATATATATATAATAAAGAAATTATCATTCATGTAATTTTTATCAAAGGGAATGTAATATGAATAATTCCATTTTAGGCGTAAAAATATATTTCTTTTTTGATAAATAATTTTCTCATGTTATGCTTTCTTATTTAAACATGATATTTATCAATTTTAGAAAATGAATCGTAAGAATGAATTTAATATATTTAATTAAAATTTTAAAATTATGTAATATTTTAAATTTTAATTAGAGTAAATAAAGGTAGTTTATATGTAAAACAGTAGTTACCATGGAAAATGATAAATTGGTGAAAAAGGGTTAAATGATTGTAAAAATCTAGAAAATATGAATATCATATCAATAATTGCATGTCTGGGGTTATAATAAAACAACCATTATCATATCTTAAATAATTTTTAATTTTCATCCACATTCCATAAATAAGACATTCATTTCATATTATGAAATAAGTATTTACAAAAATACGACACTTCGTAACTTATAAAAGACCCACTCCACCTTGTCTAGGACATAACCAATGATTTAATCAATCACTATAATATATATTTTTTCCTTATCTAAGAATATTCTTATATTTTGGTTATCCCATAGACATATGATTTTCCATTAAATCCTTTTTAACTAAGATGACTTCTATGAGAAGATACATTTCTTCCCTTAGAGTTAGATTACATCCAATAAAGAAGAAGTCCAAGGTATTGATAATGGGTATTATTTATGATGTATAAAAAAATTATAGAATAAGAGATGTTTTATTATTAGGGATTCAGATGAATAAATTTCAACATGAAATTTATGTATCTAATATCCAAATACATTAAATATGTAGGTTCTGGAATTGTGTATTCATTTAAGATATGAAAAGTTCATGTTATGGAAATAATGTAAACAATATGCATTTTATTCTGAATTCATCTGATATGGTATAAAATTTTGAGTTAAATAATAAGAATTTTACATGAGATCCATGAGTGCTGATATGGGGTGTTTCTGGTGTAGTCCTTCAAATGATAGATAGAGTTCAGGTACTCACCAAGTGATATCCTTGCCCAGGAGAATTTTCGTCCATTTGTAGAGTTCAATACTCCCAGGATTACTATAAATTTCACCCAATATATAATTTCACCCCTATATAGAAATATATGTTTATTTAATGTTTTGAATTTGGGTGGTTTAGGTGATTTTCATATTTCATGTCTTTTGATGTTTTTTCATTTGTGGTATCCATTTATTTATTACTTACAACTTGGTTTGAAAAAATATATTTTCATTAAAATATTTGATTTCAAAATCCTTGAATCATATTCAGGAATTTAGTTAATAGTTTCAAGGGGATTCATGACAACATGATATTTCATTCAATCTTTTTTGTTTTTCAGTTGTTCTATGAATTATTTTTATACTCATCCCCACGTGGGCCTATATGCCCACAATTTTTTTTTCAGGTGATGATGGAGCACAATTCATAGATGACCATGGAGGATGTGGAGATGATGATTTTTGGAATCCACTATGTTTTCTTGTGTTTTTTGAAATAATATGCTTCACAATGTGTTATTGTAGAGAGGATGCGTTTTCATTTTTCATGACTAAGACATACTCTACAATATTGGCCTCCTACACATGACTATTTTCATAAAATGTAAATATATATTACTGTAATATAAATTAGATGTCAAAATAATGTATATAATTCAATGATTTGATTATTTAGGATAATTTTAATTGTATGATATATTGTTTTCTGAGAGAAATTTACGGTTTATTAAAGTAATTTATTAGACCAAGTCCTCTTATGTGTGTGTTATACTTAGTAGTTATACTCATCAATGCATTGGTGGCTAAAAATGGTCTTGGGGTGGTGAATGCTATATCAACCATACACATTATTTCTTATTTAAACATGATTTTTTACATAAACATGAATATCATACAACGCAAAATACTAAGAGGTCTAGCATCATTGGGGAATATGAATATTTCTTGATGACTTAGGACATAAAATACAACATCCTTATTGAAATAATTGTTTACATGACCACATCATTCCTTTGTACTTTGCATTTAATGAGATATCATGGGGACACACATAAAAAATTATAATACATAAATCCCATTAAACGAGTAAAAAAGGTATTACATAAATAATACAATACATGATAGCCAACGATAATATCAATGCAGCACATGAGAAACATGAAAATAATGTCATGACATAACATGACTATCATAACATGGAATTGTGGCAATAAAATAAAATAATACATCATTAAAATAAAATAATCAGGTGAATCCATATCCTAACATATTAAACAAATTTCTTAAAAGTGATCATATAAAACCGTGTCCAAACATGACTCATCATAATACAATAAATTACCCAATTCATTGGAGTGCTATCAGGGTGAACACTTCATATTCATTTATATCACATTCTTATTTGTGAAACATAGATCATATAACTTGGATTCATTAAATGATGACATTTTTTTCACGCTAAAATAATTTGGAATGCATACATGTACAAACCACTAAAATATTATATCTTCATAAATATGATTACCCTTGAAATAGAAGTGGATATG
Source organism: Viscum album (assembly GCA_963277665.1). Classification (NCBI taxonomy): domain Eukaryota; kingdom Viridiplantae; phylum Streptophyta; class Magnoliopsida; order Santalales; family Viscaceae; genus Viscum; species Viscum album. The sequence continues at coordinate 839,192,926 of OY728138.1, forward strand.
GTATACATTGCCCGATGATTTTGTCCTAGAAACTCATAGCGCAATTTCAGCATCATAATAGCATTATATGAAGATTCATAAATTGGGTTGATGAGATATAGAGGGTTATATAATCATTTAGAAATTAAATAAATGCTATGGGAACAATGTAACATAATATCGAATCATATGAAATGGAATTTAGATTCCTAATACAGAAGAAATGCTTGAACATAAATAAGAAGAGTGAAATCCCTTAATGAATTTTGGACATGAAACGAGTGTACATGAAAGGGATTATTGAGATATAAAGGGATATAAAATAATTAAAAAATATGAATGTATGTATGGGGAGGTGTGGAATCCTACCCCAACATTATTAATTAAACTTTAAATGGTAAAACAACATAGTTAAAGTGAAAAAGAAATGATAAATGAAGAAATCCCATATAGAAATTTGATATGGTAACATGTGTACGTTAGGGTTAATAAGATGAATAAAAAAGTGAGAAATGGAAAATAATAATGTGTAAGTAAAATGGGATGATAGACGATATTTAATAACATATCCCATCAATGTGATAAACTAAATTAAAAGATATAACATGAAAATAATGGTTGATAAAAGAGGAAGGTGGAAGACCCAAAAATTGGATATGTTATCCCAAAGGTTTCGGAGAGGCTTGAGAGAGACTTATTGGGAGCCTTATGATCCTTGGGGGGATTCGAGCGGATACGTGGGAATGGTAGTTAGATCACCAAATGAGTTTACTAAAGAGGAATGTGGGATTGGGCCGGTTTATATAGGAAAGGAAAGGGAATTATTTATTATTTAGGTTTTGGACCATACACATTAAAATATTCAAAATCAAAAACCAACCCATGGTTTCTGATAAAGGGAGATGTTATGAAATCAATTATAAGTCCAAGGTATAAATATATTAAAATACTAGTCATGATTATTTGGAGGTGGCTCACACCCTCAAAGAAGTCATTTGAAAATGTTAATATCTTTTATAATTTTTCTTTGGTCTACTAAGGCATTGTTAAATTAATCAAAAAAATCTAAAAACACATTTAATTAAAGGTAAAAAATATATTTCCAAATATCCCTTTTATTGTATTTTATTACATCACCATTGGGTTATTATGATGTCATAAAACTCATTATATATTTATTAAGTATTTAATTTTTAACCCAAAATTAGATTGTCTCACAATGTAATGAAAAATTCACCACTAGAAATCATTGATGTCCTGATTCCAAAAATATTATTCATTTTTTCTAAATATGTTAATTATCACTTTTAAAATGAAAACTCGCATTTATTGAAATTTTTTGTGTTATTGACCAATATCGTTTTCAAACATTATTTAAAATTAAATTTGACTTTTAAAAATTTATATAATCCTTTATTATTCAAAAAATATATTTGATAATAATAATTTTTTTAGAATAATATTATTTTTGATAAATTCATTAACTCTATTAAACAAGTTATATAAAAATACACTTTATGATTTGTCGTATAGAAATTATAACTCTTATCAAACTGATTACTTCATCATTTTTATATAACGAAATGATATAATAAAAATTTATAATATTTTTTTGTTAATATTATAAATAAAAAAATAGTTGAATATAATAATGTATATATTTTCAAAATTACCATTTTCCCTAAAAAATAAATTTATCAAATTTATCATTGTTTTAAGAAATACTATTCATATATAATAATTGATATAATACGGCAAATATTTTTAAAAAGGGACTACACAATAATTAACTAATAACATATTACATAACTTATTATAACACCCACATAATACCTAAAGGTATGGTTTGCGATGGTGATAGACTCTTGGGGTGGCTAAGATAGCATTTCATGGGTGGTAATCTCTATTAACTTGAACTTCTACTATAGGAAATTCCATTCAAGCTTACCTGTTGGTTCTATGCTTGGGCATGGTCAAGAGGGAATCTCGGTGATGCCATAACCATCTCATGCTCCAAAAAATGAGATTCATATGGCCTGAGTCTACCGGATGAGGCCATCTTCTCCTTCATCAGTGTTTGAAGTATTTTATTACAACCATATATTTATATTACTTCTTTGATCTTTGTTCAATGACTTTATTATCAAAATTAATGACACATAAAGGAAATTTAGACCCAAAAAATAATGAAAAAAAATTTTCATTAATTTTTAATAACCGTAATACATTAAAAGAAAGAAAATTTAATTCATAGATATTCAGATAATTATAAAAATATCCACTTAAAAATTTTCACACCCAAAATTTTATTTTCCCAAACAAAAAGAGATGAGGGTAATTTTACCTCATCACTTCCCCTGGTTTCCATGAGGCTTCATCAAACATGTGGTTTCTCCACCAAACATTGATGAGGCACATTGTCTTATTTTTTAGAAATATTTCCCTACAACCTAATATCATCAATGAATTATCTTCATAGGAAAGTTCATTATTCAATGGTTCCACTTCTGGATAGAGTACATGCGATGGTTCAGGTATGTAGTTCATTAAAATTGATAAAGGGAATACATCATGTACTTGAGATAGGATGGGTGGTAGTATAAGTCGTTAGGCCGCTTCTCCAATGATATCCAGAATATCTAAATAGAAAACGTTCCATGGATTAATCATTCCCCTCTTCTCAAATCTCATCATTCAATTTCTTTGAGATAAGTGGAATAAAAACATATCTCTAACATTAGACTCTAGGTCTCTTTGACAGTTTCCATCATAGATATTCTGTTATCTCGTTGCATCCTTTATGTGATGTTGGATAGACTTAACCTTCCCTATCATTTCATCTACCATTTCTGAACCGATAATTTTTTATTTCCCAAATTCCACTAAACATTTCAGTGTTCTACACCTATTCCCATAAAGGGTTTCATAATTATATATTTGGACCCTTGAGTGGAAACTGTTTTTGTAATATAACTCAACTCAATGAATATTTTCATCCCATTATCCTTTTAATTACATTGAGTATGCTCTCAACATGTCCTCAATTGCTTGGATAGTCCTCTCATATTGGCCATAAATTTGAGGATGATAAGTTTTTCTAATGTTCAAATCAGTATTCAGAGAATTTTGGAGACCCTTCAAAAACATAGAGGTGAATCATGGATCTCGATCTGATACAATTGTAAGTGGTGAAACATGAAACCTTACAACTTCTATGATTTATATCCATTCCAATTTATCCAATGAAAAATCCTCATGAATTGCAATGAAGTGTGTAGAATTTTTATGAAGATACACAACAACCTAGATAATATTGTTTCCCCTGGATGTCTTCAGATTTCCTATTAAAATGCCCATGGTGATTTTTTCACATTTTCATGAAGGTTTGGGAAACGATTGTAATACCCCCATAGATTTATGCCTCTAAGCCTTAACTTTCTGAAATACTACGATCAATGACATATATTCAGTGAACTCCTTCATTATTCGATCCCTCCAAAAATTCTCTTGTAGATCCTGATACATCATTGTGTTCCCTCTGTTGATGGAGAAATTCAAACTAAGTGAATCATCGAAATGATCATTCATTAACTCTGGATTTTATGGAACACATTATCTTGACCCAGATATCACAATTCCTTATTCATTAACATTAATATCTGAGGATTTACTGTTTATAATAGTTTCCACTTTCTTATAAATCCCATATATACTTTTGGATAATCAACTATGCTTTCCAAGAGAAATTGATGAGACTTAATTTGATAAAGTATTGATGATTTTCCCTTATTTATTATTCCCATTTCCATCTCTAACAAATATAATCATATTTGATCCTTTTCAGGTATCATCAATGATAGAACTGTTGGGTCATTTATACATAGATCATCCAACACTTTTTCATTATGTTAGTGTGGTAATAAATAGAGTAGATGTAACCCTTGATGAGCTCTATCCATCATCATTGGCATATGTTGAGCTCTTTCTGTGTAAATATATATTTGTGATTTTGTGTTCTATATGTATTTCAAAATTTTCCATAAAGAGTTAATTCCTCCATATTTAAAACACAATGATGACAACATCCTACTCCAAATAATGCATGGATATTTCTTCTCATGATGTTTTATATTCATTGAGGAATAGGTGATGTCTTATTCATTATGCATCAACACATGCCCAATGACCTTCTTTGAAGAATTGTGGATGATTACAAAAACCTCTCCACTTTTGGGTATTGTGAGAACATGGATTACAATAAGCCTCTTCTTCAACTACATGAAGAATTCTTCACAATCCATGTTCCATGGAATCAAGACTGCCTTACAATTTAGATTGGTAGAACGGTTTGACAATCATGATATTTTTTTCACAAATCAGTGATAATATCTAGCTTAACACAGGATGATGTGGTTATCCGTCACAGATATCATCCCTAGACATCCCTCAATTCCATTCTATTGGTAATGATCAATAGATATCCCATTATTTGTGATCATATTCTCCAAGAATGAGACTTCCTTAAATCAGAACTCACATTTGAACTCTTCATAGAGCATATTCTTTAGCAAGGTCTCCAATATAGTTCTTAGTTAACCTTTAGGATCTTCTTTAGTTTTGGATTATATTTTAATATCTTAAATAATACAACCAAGAAATTGTCAATGTAATCTCTAAAGACTATATTCATCATGTACATATAGATTTTTGGAGTATTAGTGAGTCTGAAAAGAATTTCTTTGAATTCACAGTTCCAATACCTTGTACGAAAAGTTGTCTTGGAAATATCCAACTTCATCACCCTTACATGGTAATATCTCGAGCACAGATCCACATTGGTGAAGTATTGTTATCCACATAGCTAATAAACAAAATCATCAATTAATAGAATAGGATAATTGTTCTTTATCAATATTTTTCTTAGATTACGATAATCATTGAAGAGGCGCATTGACCCAACCTTCTTTTCGACAAATATTACTAGTGCATCCCACGGTGAAGCACATAGAAATTTAAACCCTTTATCCAGATTCTCCTATAGTTGATCCATTGTCTCTTCAAGCTCCACAATAGACATTTTTATGTGGTTCTGGATATAGGAGACACCCTAGGTATAAGATCAATTGAGAATTGAACATCACTTCTTGGAATAAGGTGATGAATTTTTTTTGGAAACACATCAATGAATTGCCTTACAAAAGGAATGCCTTCAATGATGTTTCAATCCATATACTCAATCATCTAAAAAGGATACACATCAACCTAGTAAAGTAATATCCATTAATTAGATGATGGATCTATAGATGTTTCATCCTTCTCCTTGAACATTTATAGAAATAGGGGACAATTCACCATATGTATAGTGATTTCCCTCCCAAGAATTAATCTGGTTTCTATATAGAGAAAGCCAATCCATGCTCTGAATTGCATCAAATTCATCTAGATCTAGTATGTCAAGGTTCACCAGGATATTAAATCAACATATTGTGATGGGTTATGATTTGTATTCATGGGATGCAATAATTACCACATTATTCATTCTCACCAACATCTCTACATCCTTGATTTCTGTTGGTGTTTTTATTTTTCAACTAATATTATGAGATATAATATAATGAGTAGAACTAGAATGCAGGACATCTTTCATTGCAGCCTCTCCATGACGTCCCTTGAGGACATGTTCTGCTCACTGCGTAATGCAGAATGCAGTGAGCAGATTTTTTCGCTGCTATATGCAGAGGTGTCCAGTTTGTTATCCTATATTTGAAAGTCCAAAAATGAGCTCATATTTAAGAATAATGTTCCATCCTTCCATTGAAGCATCATGGAGATACATGAAGTAGTTCAGAATGCTTCTTACATTCAGATAGGGGCAATGAAAAATGATGTTTCTGATTTAACCCTGCTCAGGTTTCTTGGTGGCAATGGCAGGGTAAAGAAGCCTCGAATGTTGAAACATGTGAGAGGGATCCCTCCTAATTCATGGTGGCTGAAGGTTAACATTGATGGTGCATCATCTGAAGCACCTGGTCCGGCTGGTTGCGAAGGTGTCTTCCATAACCATAGGAGATTTTTCAAAGGATTCTTTTTTCACTACATTGGAAATGCTTTCGCTCTGGAGTCGGAATTATGGGCAATTATTAAAGCTATCAGGTACGCAATATTCTTTGGATGGCGTGATATTTGGATTGATTCTGATTCATCCACTACAGTTCAAATTTTTCGAGATCGGTCCCAGAATGTGCCATGGAGGTTGCTTTTTTGCATGGGTAGAATGCCTTTGTTTAGCTGATTCTATATCTATTGAATTACTTCATGTTTATCGTGAGGCGAATCAAGTTGCTGACGCTCATTCTAAATGAGCGATTCTCGAGGTAGGATCAAGTTGGTCTTTTTTGCTCTTGAATTTGGTTATCACTTTGTTCAAGATGATTTGAGTGGTGATTTTTATACACGCCTTTATAAAACACCTTTCTGAACTTTCTTGTATCCCTGTCCTTTTATTTTTAATAAATTTCAAAGGAGCATGCTCGCCTGCCTCTTTATTTTCATGGTATAATGAGTAGAAAATGAATAAATAAGTATGTTCTCTATTTTTTAATGAATAACTAGTGTACCTATCACCACATCATTTTCAAGATTCTCATCGGTGGTAGTATTTTAAAAATCTCTCCATTGATAACATTGAGTTTTTTGGTTTCCACCTCTTACGCTTGGCTTATGGAATTGGTTTTCCAATTTCCCTAGTTCCTTGTTCTTGTAGAAATGATCAAGGCCCTGAGGATTGGCCATATCATTCATTTCCTCTACCATATTAGTGGGATTCTCATATTATAAATCATTAGTTATGTTCCCTTTTCTTTCACACCTAAAACACTTCCTCACCCTATTTAGGCAATTTTCTCTATTCTTATTCATACACTATTGGCATGTGGGAGGATCTAATTTTTTAGCTCCATTGGATTTTTCCATCACACCATCAGAATTAATTTCCACTTTCTTCTTCTTATCCACATAATTTCCCATAGATTCTCTAAATTTAATCTCATTAATTATGACACATCATATGATCTCTTCATTTACTTCAAGGTAGAAAATTTCATGGGAGTTTTATATGGTAGGTTTTAGCCTACCAAAGAAGCAGTCAACCATGAATTTGGGAGTAACAAAAAGAAAACAAATGTGTATCATGAATGTGTGGTTATTTTACCTCGTACACCCTAATAGATTTTTCATCATTTTTCATTTGTGCAAGGAAATAAAATTCCCTCTTGAGATGGAGGTTGAGGGGAAAATATTTATCATGAAACATTTTCCAAAAAATCTTCCATTTTATCAATGTCCACCATTGATCAGCTTCACCATAAATATTATATTTATCTAGAAGAACATTTTGTTGTTCAGATAATTTAAGGATGGTAATTATCTTATCAACGAAGTGGATCCATTGTTTGATGACTGAGGTATCAAATTATACATTGAATGTATGAGGCCTTTCTCTCGTGAAGCTCTTGATTATGACTTGTTTTTTATTAGTGGGTTGGGATTCCCTCTTGACCATTGGTTTTATTCAAAAATTGAGTTAACTAATAGATTATTGTGACAATATTTCTGATTCTTGTTCTAATGGGGTTGGCATCATAAAAGAATAGTCTTCACATTGATTATTTGCATAGGTTGTTAGCCTGATTCTTCATACTACTAGACATTGGCTAGAATACAATGAAAATTAAGGGTATTTGTTTTACAATAAAAATCAAAAAATGGTGAATCATATGATAAAAAGAGATAACTTATAAATTATATTTATCTCCAAAACTTATGAATTTCTATGATTCAATCTTGGTTATCCATGATATTTTCTCTAATGTACATTATAATGAGAAATTTACACATATTAATGGTTCATACTATGCATATGTATATACCAAAGCATATCCCTTGAGATGGTCAAACCAAGAGTGCAAAAAGGATGATTTTAATGTAGCAGTTCTCATTTGAGTCTGGCTTAAAGTGGAGTTTTGGTGTTTACCTCTATGTACATCTGTTCTAGAGTGACCACTAAATGTTCGTATACTTCCATGGATATATTTTCATGATAAAAAAAGGTCTCTATAATCTCCAAAATTAGGGAATTTTTTCATATACTTATTCTTATCCCTATGTGTTTTTCTAGATTTTTACAACCATATTTTCAAAATAACTAAACATATCTTATGATACACACTATAATAAACCGGCACATTATTTCATATTTAAACATTATTTATTACATAAAATTTAACATACTGAAACCTTGATCATAGAGAGGTAGAGTTTCATTAGTGTGCGGTGACACTTCTTGAAAACATAATACATAAAATAGAACATAATTAGTGAAAACATCTTTTACATGACATCAACATTCCATCATACATAGCATTGAATTGGATAACCTAAGGACATACATAAGAAAAAGGTGAGCTATAAATCTTATTATGGGAGTAAAAATGGTAATACATGATGAGTATAATACATTTTAGGCATTGGGAATATAAATTGATCACAAGAAAAATACTAACATAAATGCATGACATTCCAGGATTAACATAACATTGTAATTTGTAAAAAACATAAAACACTACATCCTTAACTTAAAAAAATCATTTTAACCCCTATCCAAACATGGTGTTAAAATATCCTATGAGTAATCAGTTAAACACATGTCCCAACATGAATTATCAGGATACTAAACATTACCCAATGCATTGGAGCGCTCTCAAGGCTCCCCTGTCATATACATTTCAACTCTTGCTTAAGTGTTCCACATATATCATATAACATGGATTAATTCAACATCGTATTTTTTGCATTATAAACTTATGTGGAATACATAAATGTGAGTACCATAAAAATTTCATAAAGTAAAATATCGTTGATATAGAAATGGGTATGATATTCACTATATGATGATTTTGACTTAGAAAATCACAATACAATTTCTGCAGCAAATCAATGCTATATGGAAATTCATAAATTGGGATTATGATAGAGAAATGGGAATATAATAATTTTTACATGATATATATAATAAGGGAATCATGGAATATAATAAACCAACATGTGAAATTTAATTTAGATGCATACTATAGAATACAATCGCGAATGGAAATAAGAAGAGAGAAATCTCGTACAAAATTTTTGCATGGTAATGGGTGTACACCAATGGAATTAATGGGATGAAAAAGGGTTTCCCATAATTAAAATGTATGGAGTAAATTATGGGGAGGATTGAAGTCTTACCACAACATTTTTTTTAAAATAAAATTGTTGAAAATCATAAATTAACTTGGAAAAATATGATCAAGGAAGGAATACCTTATAAAAATTCAGCATGGTAACGGGACTACATTAGTGTTCATAAGACGGATAAATGAGAGTGAAAGGATATATAATAATTAAAATATAAAATTCTCAGTAATAGAATATTTCATATCATATCTAATCATAGGAATAAAAATTTTATAATACATTATATGAAAATAAGGCTTGATAAATGTGGAAGTTTGAAGATCCATTACATGGATTTGTGATCCAAAAGGGGTAGAATAGGATTGAGAGAGGATTATTGGGACCATTGTGCACCATGGAGGGATTCTATAGAGTATACTAAATAGTTTGGTCTAGCTCCAAATGGTCTGAGGAAAGAGTAATGGGATATTGGAGTGATAATATATGTAATGAGAGTGAATTCATTATTATTATGCTTTTCGAACCTACACATTAATGTAGTGAAAAAAAAGCAATCCAACCCATGGTTTTTGCCAATGGTTTCGGAAAAATGGGGGTTTTATACAATATTTCATATGAGCATGTTCCTAATATATTAAAATATTAGGTATTCTTCTCTGGAGTTGAGTCACACTATCAAGAGAATCATATTAAAAGGGTAAAATATTTTATATGTCATGGAGGGTAAAATAAGGATTTATAAAATTAATCAAACAAGTATTAAATCAAATTATTTTAAATGTAAAAAATTTATTTCCCAAATAAAAATTTTATTATATTTTATTACATCACCATTGGGAAATTATGATGTCATAAATTAAAATATATATTTATACGGTATTTAATTTTCCATCCAAAAAATTTCATTGGCATAGAAAATTATTAAAAATTAATAATTGGATAATTTCAACATCTTGATTCAAAAATGAATATTCTTTTTATCTAAAAAAATTCATCATATGTGAATTTTCACATTTAATATAAAAACTGATATTTGTTGACGATTCATGGGTTTTGACAAAAATGGTTTTCAAACAATAATAAAAATGAAATATGATTTTATAAAATTTATATACTATATTATAATTAATAAATGCAACATGATAATAAAATTTTATTAATATATTAATTATATCAAAAAATCATTAATCCCATAAAATAAATTCTTTAAAAATAAACATTCTCTTTTATTGTAAAAAAAATAAAACTCTTATCAAACATATTATCTTATCATTATAGATAACGAATTAATATAATAATAATTTATAAGAATTTTTTATAATGTTATTAATAAAACTCCTTAGATTAATATAATAACATATATATTATTCATTATTAAAATTTTTAACTGAAAACTATATTTATCTAATTTATACATATTTTGAGAAAAACTATTCCCATTAAGGAATTAATGGATTATGATATATATTTATAAAAAGGTATTATACAATTAGTAACTAATATCTTATTACATAACCCCATATAACATCTACATATAACCTAAGGGTATGTTAAGCGATGCTGAGAGACTCATGTTATGGCTCAGATAACATCGCCTGGGTGGTAATCTCTCTTACCTTGAACTTATCCTTTAGGAGATTTTTTTTCAAGAATAACATGTTGAAGCTCGTATTGGGTGCGGTCAACAAAGAATCCTAGTTACACAACCAACATCCAATTCTCTAATAATCAAACATTATATAGTTCTGCATTCATATGTCATTAATAAAATGGAAATTTTATTAAAAAAAATTGGTCATTAAATAAAGAACCTAAAATAGGTATATGTGGGCCCCAAAATGTGATCACATGTCAAAGAGTTATGAACACAAGTATATATTTGGAATAAGAATAATTTTATGAGATTTATTTGGTTTTTTTGAAAAATTTTGTTAAACTGTGTCAAAGAGTCCAATGTTGTTTTTATGATGACGAAGCCATCAACGGTGTAACAATTGATGTATCCTCTCAATATGAATAATTTAATCTATATGTTGAACCATTTCTCTAAGTAATTTGTCTCAGATTAATAATTTATGGAACATATTTCAATTTTTCAGGGTAGTTTTGGTTTTAACTTTGCGATTCTTGATTCATATCTTCTATATATTCTTTAATAACCATTGGTTCATTAATTCAGATATTGGATGTAACTAAATATATATATATATATATTGATGTAAGATTACGATGTTTCAATAGTTCATGAGCATCATTGATTTGATTATTTGAACAATGAGTCTTTATTTCAAACAAAAAATCAAATGGTATCTCTACACTTTGAGAAGAGGTATTTTTTCTATTAATTTAGAAGAGTATAGAACGACTTCTCATATAGAATATAATAGTTTCTTCTAAATAAGAATGGAATACCCATTATATGAGTTAACAATAACAGTATCAATAATATAGACCACCTACGATTCATGTAATGCATGATCCATTGGTGGTAGAGGAGTAGATGATGTTTCTTACTAACTTATTATATTAGGTTTGGACACACAATAACCAAATATATATTATTTCTTAAAATCATGTATCTTCTGAAACTACACATTGGTGGTATTTATATATAATATAATGTTATAGGTATAAGTGTAGTAACTCATTTTTAGTGAGGAGTACTATCCAGTGATAATGAATATGGTTTGTTCAATAACGTTTCATAATCATTATCATGGTACCATAACCATGATTGATTATGTTTCAATGTTCATAAAGATTATAAGGTAATATCTAGACATGTCCCATGATTAATTATTGAAATATTTTATGTTAAATAATTATATATTATAGTTATTCAAGTTGGGGTTACACGTAACAAAATACCAACCAATACCCGAGTCTTGTAGATTTAATTAGGGATTGATAGCTTACTTGTAGTGGTATGGTAGGATATTACAGAAGTTATGGGTTATCAAATAGTAGATAAATTGGAAAAATTATGAAAATATATGTATTTAATATCCCATTGACAAAGGTAATATCATTCAAAATTATGATTCATGAGATAAATTATAGAGGAATCGTATATGGGGTCCATCCCACAAAGAGAGATCATAAGTTATGATTACAGACTAATAGGAAACATGGATCAGAATTATATAAGTTATAATGATTATTATGGGATCCCATTTTCTAACATGGATGGACCTTCACATTAGATATGACATGTGGTCCATTATTTCCTTCTAGGATGTAGTTTTTACAGGGAAGAAAGTTGTGTAACATGAGATAATTGTTACATACGGTGGTCTACTCCCTGAATGTGGGAATGGTGGTAACTTTCATGGATTGATTTACACAATGGGAAGATAATATATCGTGACACAATATATGGTTTAAGATATAACATGTGTCATCTATACATTGACACTCATACTTGTGAACACAATTACCAACTATTCTTTTCTTATTGAATAAGAAGTCCATTAGTTAGTGTGACGTCCAGGTTCTGGATGCCTCCTCGAGGCCCCCAATTCCTAGTTGGTCACATGGAATCAAACACATTTCTCATAATTACAGTGTCTTCCGACTAGCAGTGAGGGCCTTGGGTGTGATAGTAGGGAAACTATTCACTCATTGGCAGAGTATCAAAGTGGAAGTAAAACAGATATACGACATCATAATTTATAATAATATAAAACAATAAGAAACGGTGGTAGAATGAAGAAATAAATAGCTAGAGAATATATATATAAACGATGTATGGTACATTTGTATAAGAAAATAGCCAACAAAACACAATGCTGGAATATTGCACTGAACCAATGTACAAAATAAATTAGATAAACTCCTTAACATCACAAGCCTCATCTTGGTCTCATTCTCTCTATATCCTTTACAAATCAAGTACCTATAGTAGAAGGGAACATTCCCTTATATATACCTTCAACAATATAATCATTTTAGGCCCAAAAGCATGACACAAACAGGGTGTGAGACTAATCCCCATAGGCAACCACTAAATGATACATGATTAATAGTAAGTTAGTATACATGGTAGTTATTATGTACAAATGAAACATTAAACAATGATTTACTTTGCAATAGACATTCCTATAGTTTTGAAGCATTCAAACACCACATACCAAGTATGAAAATAATCATAATTTAGTTTCCTTCTGTGATGTTCTCATAGACTATCCACTATATTCTTACCTATAAAACACAAGAAACCCTATGGGAAGTACACACAGGCTAACCCCTCTGGTTCAGTTTAATCATAGACTCTCTGGGGAATCACATGTCATCAATTACCCCTATAGTCTGGTATCGGTAACTAAAGGAGCTCTGGGGAAGCACTAGCATCACATTCCCATGTGTCCTGCATTAAGGAACTTTAAACACTCTGAGGAAGCACTTATGTCAATTCCCACTATGGTCTCACATCGTACAAATAAAGACAGACACTCTGGATAAGATTTTATGTACATTTTCCCTATGGTATACTACACCATTTTATCACGACCCTATGTAAGTATAGCAAGAATTTAAATGTGTATCGTCCAATGTAAACATCAATAACAACTTGGAAAACAGTCTACAACAAAATAGCATGTCAGATAAACATCACTCCAGCCTATAAATACTAGGCATGGAAAGTAAATAGTATCCTAATAGGCCAACAAGTCCAAATGGTCAAAAAACTATATGCATGGGAAAAAACATCCGGATAATTGAAATTCACCCTATTCACATTCAGTTAACCTCTACTCAAGTATACAAGTCGGGTTAGAAAACAACAGGGCTAAAATAATTAACATGCAATACCTCGTTTAAGGGAATTGAGATTTTTTTTCACATATAACTCAATGAATTTCAACGGAAAGGCACAAACCACATAACTCAGTGTTGTAAGATCGATATATGTAAACCTTAAGCCTTGAAACTCCCATGAACACTATAGATCTACAAAAACGTCAAAAACACTCAATCAAAGATAACTCTCGAAAGAGGATGAATCAGGAAATGAAGCACTAGAAGAAGTAAGATCTTATAGAGGAAATCCCAACACAATTAATGATGGTCAATTCTAAGAACAAATGCTCGGTTGGGGGCTCAGGGAAGAAACACGGTCGTATGGGTGCTCTCAGTCGAAGAAGGCGATGAAGAAGGTGTTTTTGTCTATAAGACACGACCCCAATACATTCAATAAAAACAATTCACGACGTGTAACTTATAAGTACAAGGTATGTAATTTCCTTCACCATCCCCTGTATAAAGCGTTCTCCAAGTCACCACACCCAGCGGTGTGCATGGTCGCTACAAGGCCAGAACCCAGCTACATGCAGTAATGAAGTACACAATATGTACTCATGATATAAATTACATTTAATTCAAAAATTTCCAAAACAATATATTTTTCTCAAAAACACTAGAAAAATGAAAAAAATACCATAAAAGAATATCCAGGTTCTTACAAACATCCCCACTCAATGAAATTGTTCCCTAAATTTCCCTAGCAAGGCAGTGTAAAAGAAGATTCGTCAAACAGCTCTGTCCACTGTGATCATACATCGTTGTCCCTCTCCCAGGTCCCAACCTATACCCACCCATGTGGCCATAACTCTCATACTAGAGGAATACACCTTCCATAGGGAACCTTCATACTGTGATCAATAATTCGGATAGGATTCTCCTCAAACAAGGTGTCCACATCTAACTAAACCTCCTCAAGTTAAAATCAAGAGACAGTTCCGAGAAGTAACATCGATGCTGAGAAACGTGGAAAAAATCATGCATAACCTGGTACCTCTGAGTTATCTATAACAGATTGTGAACCAGCCCAACTCTATCCAAAACATCAAACAGCCCAACGTACCACATCAAAATATTTCATGTCTTTTAATCCTTCGGTGTCCCAACCACAGTGTGACATGCAGGAAAACTAGATCCCCGAACTCGAACTCCATAGGTCGTCTCCACTGATCAGAATAAGTCATCTGTCAAGCCTGTGTAATAGCCATCTTCATCTGAATCAATTCAATCTACTATGTGGTCTCCTGCAAAAGATGAGTTCCCAGCACAACTTCCTCTATTTCCTCCATTCAACATAAGGTTGATCGGCCTGGACTATCGTACAAAGCCACATAAGGTTCCATCTGAATAGTTTCTTGAAGACTATTATTGTTGGAAAACTAAAAATGAAGAATTTCTTTCTCCCAAGAACCACCAAAATCTAGGATACATCCCAGAAGTGTGTCCTCAAGCACTTGATCGTATGCTTTGAGTGGAAATCCATCTGGGGTTGGGATAGTGTACTCAAAATACCTGTATACCCAAATCCTTATGAAGCCCCTTCTAGACCCAAGATGTAAATGTGCATCCCTGTATAAAACAAATTAGTTAGAAACCCCAAGTAATGTTACAGTCTATCGAATGTAAAAACATCACAACTCATCCACACTGTTGGTCTTCTTGATTGGAAAGAAGTGAGCAACCTTCATGAGTCTGTCAATGATGAAACAAATACCATCATTCCCTCAAGTCAACCTCAGAAAAACTGTAAAGATTTCCATCGTGACATCATTCCATTTCCAATCAAAAATGGAAACTATTGCATATACCATACTGTACGTTGAAGTTCTACCTTCACCTACTAATTGGTTGAACACATTATCATGAATCCAGCAACATCCCTCTTCATACCTAGACACCAACACTGACTCTATAGATCATGATACAACTTGGTGACACTAGATGAGCTACCCAAACTAAGGAGTGAATGTCCTGCATTAGCTCCTCGCGTATGTCTACTAACACCCATACACACCCATGAAAACTCAAGATCTCGTACTCGCTTATGGTCCATACCAGAATAGGGTCCTTTTTAGACACACATTCTTATAGTACTAGGCCTTCTAAATATGATATTTTCCTCATTCCCACTCGATCAAGAAGAGTATATGTAACCACAACAGAAAAAAGAAACATTTTCTCCTACATGTTTTTCACCTCCAAATGCATCTCAAATAATAGAGCCATAAGCTTCCACTCACTGTAGACCACATGAACTATCGGTATCTGAGTCCCCCAAATTAGTGCATCATCCAATGCATTGCCTTTCCTAGGCATGTAGGTAAGCTCCAATTCAAAATACTGAGGCTACTCAACCCACCATTGATTTCTAAAATTAAATTCATTATGAGTGAAGATAATCTTGATAATTTTCTGGTCTTTGAAAACCACAAAACTCCCTACTAGGAAATATTGTCTCCAACAGTGTAAGCCATGACCAATAGTAGAAAACTCAAGCCCGTGCATCAGGAAATCCCTCTCATGTGGCCACAACCACCGAGACCACTACATAATGTCTTTTTCGTCATTCATAAGAACTGCTCGAAGCCCGATACATGATGCATCACAGTACACATTATATCTCTTGGAGAATCAAGATAAACCATTTGATTTTTTCTATCACGATTCACAAAATTGACAATTTTAATTTTCCCATTGATAATTAGATAATCAAGATAATCCATTTGATTTTGCCTTCTTTGAATTTCTATCTTCTCCTAAATCTATCTTATATAATGATTGATGTAGGATTTAGAGATATAATGTCCTATCTTTTGTAGATTAGTATTTTAATAATATAAAAAATTGTCCCATTCATTATTTTTTTGAAACCCAGGGTATAATTCTACATCACATTTAAAAATAAATCAATATCTTAAGTATACATGATATAAGAAATAATGAGAATCCTGGATGTTTTTTTTGAATTGTGATATCATTGAAATGTATTCCACTATTGATGTTTATTTAAAGAACCTACTGAGATATTAAATGAATTTTGATCATGACTTTATCCCCTTAAAACAGTCCCCATTAAGATATAAAGAAACCCGAGTTTCACCCCAGAAGAGAGATGATGAGCCTTTTAGAAGCATATCACTTAAATAATAGATCAGAATACCATAGGGTGAATCAAAATCTACACGAAACAAGCAAAATAAATCCACAATTCATCATTTAGTAGGCCTTTTCCGTGTCCATCATAATCATTATATTTTATCCAATATATTTCTTATTTAGATCAACCACCATATATTTTGAAATAGAAAATATACCTTGAATACTCTTCCCTTTATTGAACACATGTTATTCTTTCAATATAATCTAAGCTGACAGCCTTCCCATCCTACTTTTTTGTGATGTTGTAGAGAATTTTTAAGAGAAATTACAATATAAAATTTTATTTTATTGATTAATGCTCATGGGATCCATTACATTGGGAATTTAACCCATCCTTGAGGAAAAATACACTCTTGGGATATGACCTACATTGAAAACATCCCACAGTACTTCCTTCATCGAATGGTGAATAATAATATCCCATGAAAAAATATAAAAAAAACCCAAGAAAATATACATCCCAAAATAAATTTTAATATTAATTGAAAATATTAATTTTATGATATCATTATCTTCTATTATATCCTCTATCTAATCATTATTATGATTCTATGATAATGTTGGATGGTACTCAAGAATCACTCCTCACTGAGGTCCCTCAATATGGTGCCATTAACCGATGGACTTAGACTCAACATAAGATTCTCAAATAAATTTTTAGCTATCATGAAAACCAAATCCATATCCATGGTATAAATACCATCCCATAATATTCAATTGATATTCTTCAAAGTCATCATATCCTTCTTCTACGAATGGAAGTATTCTATGTTTTCCTCCGAACATAAACAATGATCCCTTAATATCTCTCATGGTTTTATCTCTATTTACACCACCTACTTAGAGAGAGTATTTTGTTTTTCTATCATTATAAAAAACATATCATCATTATAATTCATATGGATATTATCATACCTCACCCAAATATTATATTTATGATATTCCATGGAAAAACCAAGTTCGGCCTTGGTTAAGATCAATTACTTCAACTGACCGCTAAGTCTCTATAATTGATTAATTAGTCCATCGCAATCTATTCCACTCACGAGTGGGTTCCATAAATATTTAACAATCTGACGAAATCATTCCTGGCGAACCAAGATAGAAGAGAATCCAAAATTAGGAATCCAATTGTCCTCTAACTTAATTTGAATATGTAGTGAACCATGTCAGAGAGAACACATGGGATATGAAAAATAGAATCCTTGTGGAATGAGTGGAGACCATGAAAATTTTATAAACATAAATCCAACTTGAAGCAAATTATTAATCATAGATATTAATTATATCCCCTCATATAGGTGTCTCCCAAAACCCATGTACATAAGGCCCACTGATGCCAAAAAAAATCATTGAAATAATTTATATATTTGAAATAGTACTACACACCTCCTTTCTTGTCTGACTTTCCACTAATAGTGTTATAGTCACTGGAGAAAAACCATGAAGGATTACATGGTAGGAAAGAAATGATATTTTACCATAGATATTTTCTCTATGTAATATAATGTATTCTATATATATAAGTGAATTATAAATATGATATTTCCTTTATAAGGATTGTTTTAATGTGTTGGGGAGATTGTTACACAATTTCAATAGTGATATAATGCTCTCAAAATTACATACATGGGTGTTTCATTGCATCACATGCAATAAATACACAAAAAATCTTCCATGAAAATTCAAATAAGGAATACTCCTTTGGATTTAGTTCCAAAATACCTTTGAAATAGTGATTCATGGACTCCATAATGATGAAGATTCTCTGTGACCAAGACACCATTCCACTAGACTTCTACACGATAAATGAATAAATTAAGAAAATAATAATCTATAATTTTAACACTATTATTTGTTCTCGAAATACACTAATAATTATATGGTAGATACCACTCTTGTCTTTGATCATGAGAGCCTACCTTCAGAGAACATGGTTTGATGATCACAAGAACTGTACACTTTTATGTCACAATAAATGAATCCCCATCTTCATCCTTCCACACCTACAATAAAACCTCATAACAATTGGGGGACTATTGTATCTACTTCAGAGTTCATGATACTCTCCCACTATAGAACTATGAATTTATAAAATATTTCACCCTTGAAGAATCAACCAAAATATTAGAATTATCATTCTAGATATTTGATTCAACCAATTCATAGATATATTTTTCTTCCATAGAAGCTCTTGAGGACAAGTAATAATTTGGATTATCCCACTACTTTTTAAGAATACATTGAACAACATAAACATCCACTGAAATTAAATTTATACTTTTATATTGAACATTTAGCTGTGGATAAAAGAATATGATGTCTATATCCTAAAATAAAATTTAGAAGATGGTTGAAGATAGATTATGTTTTGTTCACATAATATAGAAATAATTTCAGCCTCATTATGTGTATCGTATTTGGCAAGGATAATTTAATGTTATAGAAAATTTGAACAATATGTATATAGTAAAAATGAATAAGTTAATCTCTGATAATATATAATGAAATTCAAATCCAGATAATTGATTCACTCTTCAATTTATATAAACCCCATCAATAATGTAATAAATTATTTGATTTCGATATTGATGTCAGAGATATTAATGTTTCTTTTGGAATTAATGGAAAAATGGATCAAGTTGATAAAAAATTTAATGGATCATTATGAAGAGGCTAATTCTATGAAAAAATCAACTGCAAAAAACCATATTTATAATATTAGTTATAGGTTGATATGAGGAATTATATTAAGGATATATCAAATATATAAAAATTTCCTTTCTAGCTATATTGTACATCATAATGTGTTTATATAGACTTATAAACAAATAAATTTCAATGATATTGAAATTGTTGTCTGATTCATTTTCTAAAGATAATGTCCCTATATAATTTAATGAGATAGGGAATAGTAATATCAATCATAGACTCTATTATATGAACATAATCTATTACACATTGATTGTATGCTTTATTTGAAAGAAGTTTCAATGAGAGAAATTTAAAAAATATGATGTAATTATTATTTGAAATAAATATATAATGATATTAGTTTGAAACTATGTACCACTACTATTTAAAAGAAAAATATAATTCCTATAATGTATTAAAAATACATTACATTAAATCTACTCTTTCAATGGTTTTTTTGTAATCTAAGACCACTGAACCTATGATGATGATTTTTTTGTATAATAATAATAACCAGTTCATAATACATAAAAGTGATTGAAAATATTGGAGGAAATTTTAATAATTTCATTTATATATCACTTAAGATCCTTGAAATGTACTCTTGGAATTGGAATTTGATGGAATCATGTTATTTTTTTAATCCCTAATAAACTCCAACCTTATATTTTTATGAAATATACTACATTCATAATAAAATTAAATATTCCTAGAACTAAAATACATGTAAAAGGAATTGATAACTACCCCTATATATTTATTAATTAATTATAGAAGGTTTAAAGGATGGTGTAGGAAAATATTATGTAATTACTCTGAAATGTTTTGGAATGTATTCCACCCATATGTGTACTATCATTGATTTTCCAAGATTAGGAATTTTTTTATTGAAACTTGCACACTAGTTTATCATGAATTTTCAGTAACATTTATTTTGAATCTTAAAGGATGCATTATAGTATAAATTAGTTTTTCATATGTTATATTTTCTTCTTTGATACATATCACTGATTTCGATTTGACAAGTCACTTTTAATGGAATGGGATATTTGAGGCTTCCACAAAAATTAATATTGGGCTCATAGAGGATGGAACAATTATCACATTTTAGTATAATGTAAGGAAAATATTTTTAGGTGAATATAAGTGGAAAAAGAGTTAATCCATAATCAAATATAATTAGATATTAAAAAAAGAAGTTATTTTTCAAAATAACATTTTTGGAATTTTTATTTTTATGTTATATTCATAATGTTATGCCCATTTAGAAGAATATTGTGTAATAATGTTCTATCTATATTGATTATTAAGTTTCTAAAATAAAATCATAATTTAAATTCTCATAAGGACATAGAAGTAATCAATATCAAATTGGATATATTAAAATATTATAATTTTATGTATTAATAAAAAAATTCATAATGCAAAATTACCATAAACTTGTTTTCCATTGATGATTAATAAATATGAGAGTTTCCAGATTGATATTCTAGAATTATTTAATCATGTGATGATTTGAATCACCATAATATTCATGGATTGAAACTACATGGCTCACATATTTTAATGGAACACTTGATACCATTATAAATGCATAATTTTTTACCCAAAATAATATCCATTTTTCTAGTGACATTTTTACACATTTTTTGAATGTTTTGTGAGATGAAATAAAACCCTAATGAATGGTATATAATTATAAAATAATTTTATGGATTCTATGTAATTTTGAGATGTTATTTACCTTGTTAATTTTCACTATAATGATTTGTGGAATGATGAATTTGTTTTAAAAGTCTATGATTGGATGCCACAAACATTATCGATGGATGTATCACATAGTGTGGTAATTTATTTTAATATTTTTTTCAAAAGGATTTTTTTTATTAGTCAATATTTATAAAGATTTTTTATTAACATCTTAATTTTTCCCATTATGTATCATGTTCATTTGAAGTATTATATGAAAAATAGATCTCATCCTAATGTTTATATTATGGAAGTATTCATTGCTTAAGAGTTGACAACATTATATACATGTGTAATTGGATTTTATATAGATAAGATTCAATTTCATAGAGAATATTAATTATAATCCAAGCCCAATGTGATCTAATAATGTGGCATTAATGTTTTTAATGGTAGTTCAAAAAGTTGTAAAATTCTATTCTTTTTTATTAACTTATATGTAGTTACGATAAAAACATAGATATGTGCTCTTAAATACTGTTATTTTTGGTCCCTATGTACAATAATTAATAAAAAATGAAAATAAACATTATGATCAAAACATGGAATTAGTTAAATATAAAAAAATTATAAGTAATTTATTGAAAGATTTTCTCATCATGTAATTTCATAATATAATATATTTTTGGAATATATTAATAATTGTATAAATTAAGTATCAATTTTTTGTATCAACTTGTATAAATAATTAATGATGATAATCAAGTTGATATTTTCAATTATATGATGCTTTTTGTTCCAGGACTATTGAAACATGATGAGAGATTAATTTCATAGAATATTGGTTGTTTGAGATTTTATATTATTGATTGGGAATATGTTTTTAAAATAAAAATATTTCTATATTAATTGTCATAGTTCATGATAACAATAGAATGTTAGTGGATATTTTAAAGTTAAATTTTCATAAAAAATTATTTTTATTTTATTTTAATTTTACTAGGATAATATTAATAGGGTAATAAATAAATATTTATTAAAATTTACTTCTGTAAAATTCTCCCAGTTGATCAATTCATTTGTCCGGGAAGAATTAAATCACTATATTATAGATTCCAAATATAAAATGGTATTTTATATTGAAAATATAATGTATTAAGGGGGGATTTTTTTGTCTACATGAAACAGATATACCAGTATAATACATGTGATAAAGGGGATGTATCTTTTTATAATTAAACCCACCAATAATAACTGACAAAATTTTTTGTACTTGGTGTTATTGAATATTTAAATCATCTTATTGATGTTGAATAAAAATTAGAACAAATATAAGGAGAATAAATTATGTTTACAATATAACATGATAAAAACATGATCAAATATTATTATAAATTTTATGTTATTTTTTTAAAATTAATAAATTCCTGGAATATTCTTTTACATGTATGATTCACTAGAAGAGGCCTATTGAAAATACCAGTTGTATGTCACATGATTGTCATTCTTTCAATAAAATACAAGGTACGCATCATCACATAACATGAATGAATTTTTAAACCATTGTATCTTATTATAATCTGATTTTATTGGAAGGTATTCATTCTACTGATAATGTCAAGAAATTAGATTGGAAACCATTGATGGATCTATTTGGTAATCCATTTGATAGTCAATTGACTTGTTATTATTTGATCTAAATCATTCTTATTTAATTAAATAGGAGAACATTACCTTCATTAATATTGATAATAATTTTTTAATTTATATTTTTAATAGATGAAAACAATAATAAATAGATGATAGATCATAAATATTTATGATATTTGGAATTTTAACAATATAAAATTAATTTTCCTGCCAATGAATATGGGTACTAACATAGTATTCTAAATATATTATAGTAAATTCCTGTGGTATTTATCTTGTGATGATAAATACCTCCATATTCATTATTTTGATTGGAGACAAAATACATTATCCTAATAAAATAAGTAGTTTGATTCCAAAAAAGTACTATAATTATTATGTATTCATATATTATTAAATTATATTTTGTTACATATTTTGTTAATAATTTAATAAATTTTTTGTATTTCTTTATATATTATATTCAATTTTGACCTGCCAGATGAAATTTCACATTTATGGACCTTAAACATTTATGTTTAATTGAATGATTTCATGATGTGATTATGGAATAAATTCAATGATACATGTATTTAATTATATCAGATGTATGAGAAGGTCCCTTATGTTTTACCTTGGGGCCAATGGAAAAAGGTTATTTAATATCATTATTAAAAATCTCATAAGTATTTTATAAAATTTAAATGGATTAATTAAAATTGTTAACTAAAATTGTAGGTTTAATTGATGATTCATTTCTTGAGTAGATTTGTATGTGAAATTATATTAATCAAGTGAATGGGTTGATTCCCCACACCTCTAGAATGATGAGTTTCATGAGAAAATGATGTCTAAAGGCACCAATATATTTATTTTAGTATATATATAACAATAAATGTAATATAGTTTTTAAAATTTTAGTTATATAATTTCATGAAATCAGTGAAAGAAGTTGGTCATTCAATTGGATGGAATAAATTAAGGTTTTGTGTTCACAAAAATAGATAACAGTTATGTGAACAACCTTGAAAAAATGAGTTATAGATTTTAATAATTTTTTGGTGATTGTAATTAAATTTAAAACTTAATATTATACAATTTATAATGTAAACACATATAATAGTCTGATGCCAACCATTCCATGTATGTTTTAGTACCCTTAGAAGACTGTATGGGTTGAGTTCTTGGAAAATACTATTTTTTCATGTGTTAGCGGGATGGGTTATGAGAGTTGTCCAATGAGGGAGTTTTGTAGGGTACATACATGTCAAATAATGATATCATTTGGTCGGATTACTGGTTTTAGTGATCCTTTGTATAAAAATGAAATTAAGTCATTGATGAATATAATTAATGATTACATATCACTAGGTAATACATAGAATTAATGGGTATTATCATTGAATATTGAATTGGTTATCGAATTTTAGTACATGATTTAATGTATTTTTTAAGAAATAGAGAAATTTAATTTGGGTGAAGGAGTAGTAAATCTCATAAATTTAAACATGAATTCTTGTTTTTAGTTGTTCTTTTTTTCAGTAAAAATTTGTAAATATTATTAATATTAAACTATAATGTACACATAAATATATTTTTAATAGTTTTCTAATCATTTATTATTTACAATTTCATATTCAATTATTGACTTAAAATGAAAATATTGAATTTTAATTTCAATTTATATATTCTTGTATAGAAATATAGCACATTATTTCAAAATATGATGGATGTTTACCATGGGATGGTGAACTTCTCCCATTTGACTTCTACTATCTCTCATTGAGAGGAATTGATAGTAAAGATGTACCTAGTTGTGCATTAGCTAGTTTTTAGTTTTCAAATATTTTCTATGGGATAAATTAATTCATCAGTAAACTATTACAACCTATTGATTGGTTAAATTGAGTTATGAGTCTCATGGATCCTATAGTGGCTCATTATATTTTTTAGGCATGTGGACAACTACAAATTATTTATTTTTGTAACATTACATATACTGACTTTATAACAAATCATATATCATTAAAATTTTACTTCATTTACTATTAATCAAATTCTTTTATTACTAATGTGAATTTTATTACATTATATGCTGGAATAAAAGGTAGGAAGTGTTGAATGGTTTGATGAGTTGCAACATGACTATGTAATGGATGGAAAGGCACATACATCACTGTAGACAATCCAAGACTCATGATTATGTTGACATATTTTAAAACAAAAATATTTTTACAATTTGAGTTATTTAATGGTGTATCATATGTAATGTAATTTTTATTTATTTATGGTAGTTATTGTTTTATTTAAACTATATTTATTTCATATTTATGTGAGTATTTTTTATATCTGTTTATGGTGGATTAGGTTTCCATGAATTCTATTATTTATAAAATTACATAAGTAATGATGGTTTTATGTTCCATGAATTAAATTAAAGTAGTTAAAACCAACTAAAAATATCAAAAACATCCATATTTAGTCATGGAATATACCAATGCAAAACATTTTATGAAAAAAATCACCATTATTCATGAAATTTGTTACTATATTTTTTACCATAGAAACCCACCTATAATTTAAAAAACACCTTTAAATATATATATAGATTATTAGAAAATAATTATTCATTCATAAAACCCACAATTAAATAATTATCATTTTTCCATTTTATGTTTTTTTAAAACTATTGTGAAACATTTTTGATGAAGTTATAAATGTATCTAAAGTCACAAAAAACAATGCTAACCTCCAAAAACCATACAATATATTAAGTTTTTCGTGTAGTAATCACTGATATTCAAGAAATAATTTCATCAACATTTCCATCTATTGTTTTCATATAAATTTATATGAAGATGAAATCCAATTTGAGTAGTGGTCACCTTTTTAGTTTCTCAATAGAAAATTATTAATCATAATCATACATATGAGAATTATGTCAATAAAATCCATATTAGGCGTCATATAATATTATTTTTCTCAGAATGATTCACTTTTTACTTTCTTATATTTTTTACTTATTAAATTTCATATCTCAAATATTTTTCAAAAATTTATTTCGATAGATTATATCTGAAAAGACTTAGTAACCCTCAAGGGATCCATATTTTTACAATCCAATACTATATTTTTTGTTAAAAATTTGATTTTCATAAGAATTTTAGAAAAGTATTAAGGTTTAATAGAAAATACATATGACCTCAAGCATTTTATAATTTTTAGAAAAATCAAAAGCCTTGTAAGGACTACAATAAAAGACTTAGGATACAGAAATAAAAATCATACACAATTCAATAAATTGTTTTGAATTGTTTGAAAAAATTACACCCTACTCAACAGTATTATGAAAACACATAATGTATTATAAAATAGATGAAGATTTCAAGGTGGTGATAATTATACAATTTACAAACACTTTCAATGATTTTTGACTTTTATTTTTCAAAAAACCAATTAAAATGATTGTGCCTACATTTATTCTATAATTTATAAGAATTTACATTGGATAATTATATCTTGGTGATTTCTTCTTACAATTTAAACTAAAATATTCCAATATTAGTGTTTATAATCTTTGTGTAATGAGTATCTCAAAAAACAATAAAATGCATCAAAGTTGGTATTATTATATACCTCACAAAATAATTGATGGTGTGAGTTTTAGAACATTGTAAATACATATTCACTTATATGGAAAAAAATAGAAATTGATTCTATCCAGAATTGTATTGAATGTCTATTCTTAGTTTTCATGGATCTACTTCTCTAAAAAATTATTTCATTACTTTGGGTCAAATGTGAGATCTTTTCCTAGAGTATAGTACAATTTTATTAGGTAAAAATATTATTATAAATGTCTAAAATATGGAAACATATAATAACTTCTATGAAAAGGGGGGTCTCCTCAAAAATATATTTATTATTCCTCTATAATGTTCCATTTTTTTGGAATTTAATGTGAAAAATATTTTTACATTATCCAATTATTTTAAATATATATTTAAAAATAATTAATTGTATAATCCAAAGCATTATTAAATCTTTGATTCATGGTATATACATTTTGTAGCACCCCAGAATTTTTAAATATGAACATCATAATCAATTACATATGTGAAATGCTATAACAAGTGTAGAAACGAATATAAAATCCTAATAATTTTTGATATATTTAATATAATTTAGTATACATATTTTAATGCACATAGCACAATGTTAGGTTTCATTACACACAATAATTAATTTCTTTGATTATTTTAATTACTTACAAGACCGTGTTTTAACGAGTACTCAAAATATTATTATTTACCTTAATAAATAACTCTTTGAAATTAAATTGGTACTTATAAATATGATTAAATTACATATAAAAATACATTTTAGAATTCATTATTATCCAATAAATAATAACCGTGTATAAAAAACAAATGAACAAATAAAAATGTTTTTATATTATTTTTTTACTCCTAAGGGATTTTATACTAATAAATTAAATTCATTAAAATTAGTGAATTATTTTAATGAATTATATATATAATATATTAATTAAATTGTTTCAAATTTATCCAATATATTTTATGGTAATGAGATAATAACTAATTTAATTTTACACAAAACATCCTATATTTTTCTAAGGATAATTATGTCCACTTTAAATGGTGTACTTTTTTAAAACCATGTCTAGACTATTTTAAAAAATTTATTTTAAAAAATAAAATTATTAAATATTAAATATTAATTTAATAATTATATTATGTCTGATTTTTGAAAATTTTCTGAGAATTGTCAATTTTTTATGAATAGTGAAAACTGCTCGAATTTAATTAAAAACTACCATTTCATCTAAATAATTTATAATGTAAAATATATTTTTAAGTGGTTTTAAAGTCATAATAGATAAATTATAAATCTATTAATACAAATTTAGTCATCACAATATTTTTAATATTGAATATATATGTAAAAAACATAATATACTTTTGAACATTTTCTCTATAAAAACCATATTTCCCATCACGTATTTGATATTAATTTTAAATTAATTTTTCCACTTATGTGCATCGAATTGTTAAAAATGGATTATATATTTTTATTCATAATAATTTATATTATATAATAATGCAATAATTTTTTTGACCGAATGTGACTAGTGAAAGTAGCATTAATTAATTAAAACTATTAAGAGTAAAATGAGCTTACCAAGAGAGAAAAAATTAAAAATAAGGGGAGAAATGAAGTATAAAATTGTCCAAAATACATTTTATAGATATAATTTTACCATATAAAATATATTATCATGTTTTTTCTTCATTATTTTATACACATTACATGTAAAAAGTATGATTGTAATTGACTCATTCAAAAATTTACATGTTTTCCACCCAACCAACTTATAAAAGCCCCCCTCCCCCCATCTCTTCAGACCATCAAAAACATTTTCATTAGAGAAAACCTAGTAAATGACTGTCTAAAATTATATATACTCCTTAAAATTGAATTATATTACTTAGAAGTCCAACATTGGGATGAATTAGTGATAACATAAAGATGGTACTTGGAAAAGATGTATTGTTTTTCTAAAATAATTTTTATATTATTTCTATATCAAAATCCTTAAAATATTAATATATAATTATTATATAATAAAATTCGTATCATAAATATACTTTGATTGTTAATTTTATGATTATGACCTACAAAAACACGCACTTCCATTAAATGGGTTATACAATCATTATTTGAGTGTATGGCGGTGTACAATCCTACGAACCAATATCGTTCATTTTTATAGTATAACATTTAAAAATGGGAAAAATAATTTAAATAATATATTTATGAAATTTATGATTTATTTATTCTTATTTAATTTTAAAATAACCCAACCCTTCATGCTTTCAATTTTATGATAATATGATAATGTCTCTTATGTGTACGAAAGGCTACCACCTTGCGAAATAATGTGATTCATTCACACATTATATGAAATGTATTATGAAACGTTTTAATAATAATGTGGGATATATATGGAATAATTATTATATTTTAATTAATATATATATATATATATCATTTACATCACATTCTCTCAACATGTTATGAAAATGGAAACAATATTCTTGCATACGGATGGCCTTCAATCTCCACGAATGGTGAAATTGATTTTATATTACAATATTTTAATAATTATTATATGTCAATATATAATTATTTTAACAGATATTTAAAATAGGTTTTACATTTTGTATTTAATAAAATTGGGATCTATATAAGAAGAATTTGAAAAAACCACTCATACCATACTTGAAAAATTAATTAATACCCAAAATAATGAAAGTAATTAATGATTACTAACAAATTGGTGATAATATTTTTTAAAATAATCATATATGATATTATAAATGATAATATTGTTATTCTATATTTTTATAACATTCTTAAAACCAATATATATGAATTAAATTTGCATTTTAACAAAAATCATGCATGAGGTGATATATTCTGTCTCAATTTACATTCAACTAAGACTAAATTTTTATTATAAAACAATTAAATATTATGTTGTGTATATTCAATAATTTTTACATGTAATATCCTGAATAAATTATTCTTCATTTTTTTTCGTTTCTCAAATTTAATTATCCCACCCAAAGAGAATTGACTAGAAAATAATCAAATTGTAAAATTTATTTTACAATCTGACAATCTATTTTGATTTAGAACATTCACTTGAAAAAATAAATTAATTTTAATCATTTTCCATTTTAAATTACATTTCGTTTAAAATATCTGCATTATTGTGTAATGGATATGATCATTTCCTAAACCATGTACTATTCTTACATATAGTTTTAACATTTATTTTCATATGATAAACATGAGAAATATTGATATGTAAGTATCCTTATATCAATATAGATTCATGACGATAATACACATTATTTATTAATTAAATAAATTATTTAATATTTGAGGCATTCATCATACTAGTATGACATAAGTTGGGGACTGGTTAATGAAATCCCATTAATGTATCAATAGTCTAATGAGAAAAATCTGTTTAACAAATCAGATGGGTTTAAACCAAGTATGTTTGAAAATTACTTTTGAATGGTCTTAATGATAAAGGTTACATGTTCCAAGGTAAAAAAAATTCTAATAATTGAGCATTTTATTTTTTTGATAATTTAGTTGTTATTAATGTCCATAATATATTTTCTTTGAAATTGTCTATGGATGCATTTTCATCTGAGTCAGTTGATTAAATAAAATGTGTGTTAAGTTATTACATTTTTGTATTGATTAATCATTATTTGTAATTATATTCATGTTATTTAAATGGAATTTATTTTTTGTTATTTACCTTTCCGAGTTTATTATACCTTGTTATGTAATTTAAAAGGAATGTGTGTTCAATTTACACTATTACAGTTTTATTATACATTACCATTTCATGATATTTGATTTATTTAAATGGAATTTCTTTTTAGTTATTTACCTTTCCATATTTATTTTCCATTATCTATTAATTTAAAAAGAATGTGTACTCAATTGTCTAGTTATTCCATATTGACATTGTCTTAAATAATCATGATAGTTATGTTATTTAATTGGTTTTTGTTTTTAGATATTACCATTATATATTGATTATTCTCATTCACAAATTATAGATTTAACTATACCTAACATTCATTGAGAAATTGAGATCAACTTTTATTTCATTATCTTATGATTCCAAATATTTTACTATGACTGATATGTAGGGATAATCTATACGGTATAATGTTACTTTTTTGAAAATATATTGTAATTTATGCATTCCGAATTTAATATAAGACCCGGTTATTTATCTAGATTACCAAGACATCAAAACTGATCGGTCCCTTGGGATAAAATTCCTTGTATATTATTCCAATGTAATGTTAATAGGATCCAAATTCATAATTTCGGGGTTGGGTATGCTACAGTTCGAATCTGATAATGATTATTAGAAACATTGTAAAATAGAATTAGTAACAAAAAGATTAAGGAACATAAGATTATGATATAATTTGAGGATATGTGTAGAAGAACATAATAATGTTTTGTTAAAGAAGATATTAAGTGAGTATTGCTGAAAATATTTCCATTACTAGATATAAAAATTCAATGTGGTTTTGGAAAATATGTACCTATCTTCAATAAAACTGAAAAGGTATCATATGGCATGAATCGAGCTTATCCTAGTACATGAAAAAGATCATTACAAGACAATATGTCTGACACTCCCATGGTATATGATTAAGATAGATCAAATTTTCATTTCTATCTATTTTGAATAATCTAAATAAATAATTAAAATTAAATAACATGTGTGAACTTGACACTATTTAAGTCCATATGTAGAAATAAAATGGAAGAATTAATTATGTATTAGGATTCAACAATTAAATTGCAGATCTATCTTAACAATAGTATTTTGGATATAAAAATCACGAAACATTTAAAAATTCTATTATATTTTTGAATCAGTTGTGTATTTGTTAACATAATATTTATTCATACTATCATGGGTTTATGGGATTAATGTTGATGATATGTTAAAAGACATAAATATACCTTTCCGGTTTTATTTTATGTGAGTCTACTAATATTAAATAAAATTTTGATTAAATATAGTGGAATAATATATTTTAGTGGAATGATTATTTAAGGATTAATGAATTTACATTTTATAAACATAAGATTAATGGTATTTACAACCACTGGGGTTGATATGATCATTATTGACATTGTAATAATAATCAAATAAAATTATAAGTAATTGTAAAAAAATTTGTTGAAAACATTCATAAAAAGGTTATTTAATGAATATATTTATATCAAGGATTTCCATCATATTTTTTGGGAACTTTAGAGGAATTATATTAAAATTATATATAGAGAGGAAAACCTACATGTAGGGTGGAAACTCATCACATCCAGGATGGTTGTTGGGTTTGAATTCAATTGACGTAGAACTAATGTTTGAAATAATTCTTATAAAATAAAATCATAACAAGTATTTATATATACATATATAAATATATTGTAAAATAATTCCTCAAATTTAGGATAATGATATTGAAATAATATATTATCCTATTACCATCATTTATGATGATACACATAACCATTCCACAACTATTAGATTTATAATTATGAACCCCTAAACATTCCTTTTATCATTCTCTTTTTTTTTGGTCAGTAACCTCAATACCTCTATATAAATATTTACTTTTTCTCTCCAAGTTTATGTATTCACATTCCACTGATGTTCTCTTACATATATTCCTAGTAATGATATCTTTGAGATGACCTTTGTACATCTCAATCCATCTTATTAAGAGGATGATTTTTCAAACCTTATCAAGGTGAGGGGTTTCAAAAAAATAATTTTAAAATATTAAACCCATGAATTTTGATATCAAGTTTAAATTGAGAAGATTAAATTCATCTTTTTCAGGGGAGAATCTAACATCCCGAAATTTTAACATATTAAAATCATAATCAATGAAATATGTGGAATGCAACACCAAACATATAACGGAATATAAAAAACCAAAAATTCACCATATATTTAATATTTTCAATATTTTCAATCTATTCTATAGAATGAAATGCATGAAAAATGAGTTAGATTCTATTACATGGAATAATGACATAGTTTGATAACTTTTGTTATGTGCAAGACCGTGTTTTATCATATACTATTAATATTATTGTTTAAAATTATAATTATCCCATAGACATTAAATTATTGGTTATAAATATGATTCAATAACATATGAATATATGTGGTTTAATTTAATGGTTAACAATTAATTAAAAACGTGTATACTGAACAAATTGAATATAAATGAAATGTGTTTATTGAATTTTAATGTGACCAGAGGATTATTTATCCTTATAAAATAAATTAATTAATATTAAATAAGGATCATAATTTAATTAATATAAGTGATACTTAATAATTTTTTTAACATTCATCCAATATATTTTATGGGCATAATATAAGAATAAATCTAGTTTTATGCATAAAATGTTGTATTTTTATATTGGTGGTTTTTCCACCTTTTGACAGCACACTTGTTTATATTTTCTATGAGAATATTAAAGTTATTACTTATAAAAACATCATTTTTAAAAAGTAATTTCGAAATTTAGTTAGGTTGATTGTATAGTATTATTCTATGAACTAACATATTAAGATGAATAGTGAAAAATAGTAGATTTTTATTGATTACCACATTTTCATATATGAATAATTTATAAAGTTAAATTATATTTTTAATTGATTTAAATGTAATAATATATCAATAATAAATATATTTATCTTATTTTTTTTACTGATATATTTTTCATATTGACTTTGGATATAAAAACATGATAAAAATTTGAAAATATACACATAAAACACCATTTTTTCATCCTATCAATGGGATTAATTTTAAATTAATTTTTTTTCACTTATGATTATTGATTTTGGAAAAATACATTAAATATTAATAATCATATAAATATATAATTTAAAATATGGGCGGAATTATTTTTTACCAATGTGAATGGTGAAACTAGTTAAAATTAATTACATTGATTAAGAGAAAAATTAGTCTACAATGAGATTAAGATTTAAACAAAAATTGAAAATGACCAATAGACATGTAATAAAATATTACATGGGAAAATTTAGACATTATAACTTACAATATATGTATTTTTTATTATTGGATAAACAATACATTGAAAAAATGTGTGTTCAGATCACTCTTAAAAAAAGTTACAATTTTTCCACTCACCCAAATTATAAAAGGGCAACCCTCTACGACAATCATAAAACATTAAAACCAACTGTTTCAGAAAATACCATTCAAATTCACTTCTAAAAGTTCCTAAAAAAATAATCCTTATCTTTTACATAAATCTTACTTTGTAAGGTGATATTGTATACTTGATGATAATACCTAATGAAATTTTAAAGCATTTTTTAAAGCATGATTATTTAATTCCTTCTCAACCACAATATATTAATCATATATAAGAAATATATAATAAAATATGTATATTTAAAACATTGATAGTTTTATATGTTAATTATATTACATAAAAATACAACCAAATCCATCATTTTTTAAGAAATCATCGTTCATGTTTACAACATACTACCACCTCACAAACTAATGTCATTTATATTTGAATTTTATCTATAAATGATGGGAATAATGATTGAAAAAAAAATTATATATTATATTAATGATATTTATGATGTATTTATTATTATTTAATTTTTATATAACACATTCATTATTTCATTCCATTTTTTGGTAATATGATAATGAAACTAATGTGTACGACTGACTATCACCATACGAAGCAATGTAGTTCATTCAAAAATTACCTAGAATATTTTAAGGATGAATTTTATAAAAATAAATAATATATATGAAATATTAAAGTTCAATAATTTTAATATAGATATAATTTAATTTTCTTTCTTTTAATATGATAGGAAAATGGAAACAACGTTCATGTATACGTACGACCAACTGTCTCCACGAAAGATGTATTTCATTTCCAATAAAAAATTGGGATTACTATAAATGAATATTTAATGATGATATACCATATTTATATCATGTTTGTTATTTGGATTATTAATTCATGATATATTTAAGCGGAACAAAACAAACAAGTCCAAACCAACTTGAAAAACATGGAAATGAACACTCCAAACCAATAAAATATTTAATTATTATTAATGAAAAAGAAAAAGGATGTTATATAAGGATACAATATGATATTATAAATATTAATATTTCTCTGTTATATGTTAATAACATTATTAAAACCATTATACATGATGTTAAAGATCATTCAATGAAATGAAAGCTTGAGGTGAGAGATTTCACATGAATTTACATTTCAATAAGACGCAATTGTTAACATGAATGAATTTAATTTTATATGATTTATAAACATCCCATTTGACCTGTATTATCATTAATACATTATTATTCATGGTATTTAATGTTTCAAATGGAATTATCACACTTATAGGGATTGACATTAAAATTACCAACTGATAAATGTTATTGTGCAATATCACTTTTTTTGTGATTACTAACTTTATCTTGATACAATCACATTATTATACTCATTTTTATTGAAAATCCCATTTATTTTAAATATCGATATTATTTTGTAACATATTTGTTCATTTCCTAAACTGTATAGAATTTGTTATATGGTGTTTAATTTTATAGATATTTGATCAACTCTAGAAATATTGATAAATTTTTTTCATTTACTCAATTGGGATACTTGATGAAAAGGAGAATTGTTTACAAATTAAATCAATAATTTGATATATGGTGAATGCATAGGAATTTTTTTAAAGGGGTTTTTAACTGATTAATACATCCCCAAAATACATTAGTATCCCCATGAGATGAATCGGTTTTCGAAATCCGATTGGTTTTTATCTAGTTTGTTTTAATCTATATTGTGAACGGTCATAATGGTAAAGGTTCCACATTCCTAGGAAGCATGGATTTTTATTATTATGGATCTTATTCCATGAATTTATTATTATTATTATCCTCCCTATGGTATTTATATGAAATTTTCTATGGTTCATTTAATTATATGTTTATTGATTAAATATAATGTGTATTCAGTTTATACATTTCTATACTGACTATTTCTTATCGTCTAATGTCATTCATGTTATTTAAGTTTCATGTGTTTTCATTTATTTACCTTTCCATGTTGATTTTTATTTATCCATTTTTTAATGGAATGAGTTTTTATTTATTACCATTCAATATTTATTATTCCATATCTTTTCATGATATTCCAGTTATTTAAAAGATATGTGCTTTCTGTTATTTACCATTAAATCAATATTTATTCTTATCTATATATATAAATGCCATGTGTTCTTAGATATTACCTTTCTATATTGAATATATCTTCTTTTTTATGATATTCACGTTATTTAAATGGATTTTTTAGATATTACCTTTAAATACTAATTTTTCTCTTTGACCCATTATTACCAATTCATTAAATAAACAGTACTGATAATTTCAGCTCAATATTTTTTTGTTTCTTTTCCCCATTATTCAAGGGAGTTTTCTATAACTATTGTGCATGATTTTCTGGATAGAATAATTTAATTTTCAATTAATTATTTTTTTAATTTGTGAATTAAAAATCTAACGTATGAATCCTATATGTATATAGTTAACAAAAAAATTATTAGACTTTTCAGATGTTTTTACTTGTGTATTTTGTCGATGTAATAGTATAATGAAATAAATTTGGGATATTGGTGTTAGGGTCGATACATTTCTATATATTTTATATCTTTTCCTAAAAATATTTCTAATTTATTAAAATATTATGAATTATGTATCATGAATATGCCTATTGTAAACAAACTGTAATCACAAATGATGTTAATACAGTTATGATCTCCTCTAAGAGAATAATTTTTTATTGGATCACACGAAATTAATATATCAGTTATAATTGTCTTATGGACTAAATCTCCACTATTTTTTGAGTTGGTTTAACCATCTTCCCCATTTTTTATTTTTATGAATCAACAAATATATCCCTTTTGAGTTAGGTAAGGTCTCTCACATTATATTTATCTGATATTTTACTCATATTTATTTGTCCAAGGTTACCAGGTATCCTCTTCCCCAGATTAATCTCATCATGGACACTCAAGTAGAATGAAATATCTAGAAATCCGATTTGAAATATATTTCTAATTTTTCTCTCTCTTTCAGAAATCAGTTTCTTCTATCTATATATTTATTGAAAAATCATGATTTTTTGAATAAAACATCATTCCCGTCATAAAAACCCTTCCAACACTTACAAAAAATATTTCTAAATCCCTTCTACATTAGGGAAATGATTTCATTTGGGATTATGTGATTTAATATAAGTATATCTAATACATTAGATACTCGAATATTATTCATTTCAAAATTTAAATTCTCTTCCATCATGTTTTTATATGACATTTAAAATTTATGTGTCCCATACATGTCTGAGGAACAACCGTCTTTAAAAAACCATGTCTTTTTCTTCATTACTACTTTTATTGTAGCTTAGAAAAAAATAATATTTTCTCCGTAATTATAATTTTTAATTACATTCCCTTTTTTAAAATAAATATATCTATTATGGTTTTTGATGAATTCTTAAGAATGATTAACTTATCAGTAAGATAAACTCGATATTTCACCCAAACAATCATATTTGTTTTTTAAGGATATATTTGATGCTTTATTAGCCAAAAATCATTTTTTGTGAATTTATTCATTTATTTTCAAAACATCTCCATCCAAATTCATGACTTCATCCTAGTACATACATATTACACCCACATGAATAATATTAGAGTCAAAAAATACTACAAAAAATGAAATATCCACTAAATCTTGATCCTTTATGATAAAAGAAATTCTATCATGAATTTAATTATTACATGAAATCAAATATTTTGCATCCATCTTCCTTAGGAAGGATGTTTTTATTAACAAACTATATCCTTAATTTGAAGTGGAAGGTTATTTCACAATATTTTTCATTACTTAATTTTTTTCAAGATTTTTAATTTAAACCTGTACTATTATAATTAATATAATATCATTGCATTTTTTTAGGTGGAAAATTATCCACCTTTAATGAGTTCGTCTTCTCTGTAACTTTTTATGTCTCATCAATGAATACATATAATTTTTGAAGTTATCCCCCAATATTCCTTAATTAATATTAAAAATTAATTTTTTGGGGACTTAATTGATACTTGATACTTATATATGAATTATAATTTATGTTTTTTCACAATTTATCTTTTTTCAAAATATTTCAACTTAATATTTTTTATTTCATTAATTTTCTCATATTACTAATTGTCATGATCTTCCATATAATTACATAACATTTCAACTTATTTATTCCATCATATAATCTATTTCTAGAGTTTATTATTCTAATTAATCCACAGTTCTTGTTATGATTTCAACATGTGATCCATTTATATTGTACCACCTTCACCACATATCACAAAACTTCTTCGCATACCACGCACTATCATCATGTACCAATGGAGTTCATCATGTACAATTAATTTCAACCTTTACCACACTCCCATTGATTAGGCTGAAAATTTTCACAAATTCTAGGAAACATTACCACCTTCAATACTGATTTCAGCCTCAAAGTATATCCCCATTATTTTTAAACTCCCATGTCATCCATTTTCATATTGACAAAAAAAATAAAACCAAATTCCAATATTATCAATGAACATATTTGGTTCGAACAGTCACCCCCTTTTGGTTTGTTAGAAATTTCTAGAAAAATTCACTTATGTGCCAACCATGATCAAAACCTGAACCTTCTAGAAACAACTCATTCATCATTATAAGCCTATTTGAGTAGTAGTGGTGTAGGAAACAAAAGAGTGGAAATTAATTAGGTTCTCATTAATTTTATGAACTCAATCATTCTAGTATCTTGATGAATATAGATTACTCTCCATTGAATTTATCCAATATTCCCCAATGGAAATAAATACAAAGTCCTATGTTTAAACATTATTGAGCTCATAACATACTCCCCATGGATTGTAACTCCTCCACAAACCTACTAAACATCCTCAAATAGATTAAACATAGTTAAAAAAACTGGTGAGAGGGGAATATCATATCCTTTTTATAGGCTGGGTTGTGGCTAAACACTGAGGATCAACTGATGTTTCTCAGGCACGACAGATGAATGTTTCATGGTAATAATGTGATTGAATTTCATATCATTTCCCACAAAAATTATTTTGATCACTCCTTGTTCAACTTTTTCCTTGATAATGTGATATTTGGTATCAATATGTATCATATTATAATGTTGTAACGGATTCTTCGTATGATCAATTGCACTCTTGTTAAAATAGTAAATCACCATTTGTTGTTTCACCTCATTACATATGTCAATATGTTGCGGCTTCATCCAATGTAGTTGAGTTAATTCCTTAATTGAAGATACATATTTATTCTCAATAGAACTATGAGGATTAATTTCCTATTTCTTTTTAAAAATCTGACACATTTTTATCCAATATAGAATGCTCCACCCCTGGTTGACTTTATACCAACTACATCTCACACCATTTCATAATTAGAAAAGGTTGATAGTTCACTATCTCTTGATGCAGAAATATAATTAAAATAACCATGTTTTTCATGAATGTATCTCATGATTCTTTTCACTTCCTTCATATGTTCTTAATTCGGAATAATATTAAAGTGATCAACATATAATGTGGAAAAGACAATATAAGAATGTTACTCTGTTAGGTACATTATGATTCCAATGATTCTTTTGTACATGGTGGGATCCATAGATGTCCCTTCCTTATACATTCCATGATTTCACCCAACATCAATCGGGGATTACATTGGTTTGGAATAATCCAAACAGAATTTCTTTTTTAGCTCTCTATCATAAGTTTATAGAGAAATGAAAGTGTAATTTTTCTTCTGAATTACCATCATCCATAAAAAGAATGTGATTTCTCCAATAATGGACATTTTATATTCCAATTTCATGTAATTGTAAAATTCACCCTCTGATCCATGTATTCTTCCACTAAAAATAATATCATTCGTGAATACAAATACCATGAACTAATCCTATTTATAGTTCTTTGCATATAGATTGTGATCCACTCCTCAACTTTTAATGTCACACTTTCTCAAATAAGAGTCCAACATAGAGTACCACCCCTTTGTTGATTATTTCAAGACATAAATAGATTTATTTAATTTTAATTCCTCCAGTTAATCATTTCCAAGCATGAAAAATACGGGTTGATAAATGTATAAAAAATCTTCCAATACTCTATTTAATAATTCCATCTTGATATCCATTTGATACACTTTATATCCTCTTTGAATTGTCAGGGAATGAAATATCCTGGTTGAATTTCGTTTAACTATGGGAGAAATTTCTAAACAACATTAATTCCTTCCATTTGTGAATATCCTTTATAGACCAAGAATACTTAATTTCTGATCACATTTCCATGTTCGTAAAATTTTTTCTTGAAAATACACTTTCTAACAATCACATTATGATCTGTAGATCATTTAACAAGATCAAATGTATGATTTTTTTCATTCTAATATAACTCTTATTTTATTGCTTTCACCCATGACTCATCCTTATCAGCTTCTTCAAATGAGGATAGTTTCACAACTAGTATAAATCATGATTGAACATTCTTCCTCATTCTCCATATATTTGTAGGTGCATTCTGATCAATGACAATGTTGGACTGATAAATATATGCTCTTTAATTTCTCTATTGGGGTTTGATCAAATTATCATTAAATATGGATTCCTCTTCTGATTAATACTCAAAATCAACATCATGATGTTAATATTGAGAGTTTTTCTCACCTTCCTCTACCTCTATATTATCATTTTATTAATTTTCAAATTCATCTTCATCTTAAATCACATAAGTATAAGAGTTCCTGGAATAATTCATTTTTTCTCATTAATGTAATTTACATCATTGATTTCATCAATTCTTCCCATGTGCTTATTGAAACACTTGTAGGATTTTATGTTCATTAATTATCCAAGAAATATCCATTTTTCTACATTGTCTTCGTACTTCCCTTGGTTTACATTACTGTTTTTCATAAAACATTTGCATATGAAAACCTGGAAAGTATTTAAGGAGGAATTCCATCCATACTGCAAATAATATGATGTCATTTTCTAACCCATATATATCCCTTTTAATTTTTGAATATACACTACATATTTTAAATCCACTTTACAATAATTTCAAGAAACGATACTCTCAAATAGCATAGTCTCGGCCATGTTGTTTACCTATCGATCAATGTGCCCAAAAACACCATTTTTATACAGAGTTCTCAAAACTGCCACCTAATGTTGTCTCCCGTGCTTCTATATGTAATTTTCTGAATTATTGTATATGTATTCCTCTCCATTGTTAGACCACTTGATTTTGACTGTCAATCCAATATCATTCTATGTGATTCAACAATATATTTTCCTACAATCAGGCATGTGTCACTTCTTAGGTATAACGATCACACAAACCATTATACTTTATTCATCTATTGCTGTAACAATGTAACCTTCTCCAGGTTTTCCAACAACATTTATCTAGCTATATACATCTCTATAGATGAGGTCAAGAAGATTTAATGATATTTTCTTCTTTGGTGATTTGGAACTGCGGACCAGTTTCACTAACATACAAGAATCACAGGTCACTTCTCATTCAAGCATCAGATTATGGATATTCATGAATATATTTAGCATGGATATCTATTCTATGTCTTTATGATTGATTTTCCCAAATCATTGATGTAGTAAGATGTTTTACTCCTCAACCATTCGGTAAAAATGATCTCTTTTCTATTAACTTGATATAAGTTTTCATCTGTTCTGTAGCATTTCATGAGTGAATTCCTAAACATTCTAGATATAGTGTTGCCATTCTGATTGAATTACACAATAAGTCCTGATACATGGATTTGACTCACACTAAGAAGATTGTGATGTATACCATCTACATTAAAAGACTTCAATTAACATCAGATCATTATTAGCTAGCTCAGTACATTCCCTACCTTATTTTATCAAAGCACCACCATTACCAAACCTCACGATTCCATCGTCCTTTCTATGAAATTAATTAATAGTTTAGCATTAGCCATCATGTAGGATAAACATCATCTATCAAAAATCCATTTTTTGTGGTTCTTTGTAGCTTTGAGTGCTACTTCTACAAAATTGGATTTTTCAATTTTCATCTTTTCATTCCAAGAGATATTGGATTGAGCATAAGACACTGATGATCTTTCAATTTTCTTTAATGTGTACATGGGTTCATCATATTCAAAATCTTCATCCAAAGGAAAAACCAATTTTAAATAGAAAAAATGTATGTTTAAGGAGTATTGAATCATCTTTGAGCATTGAATAAATTTCACCTATCATATCTCTGTTGAAATACACTACTTTATGACCAATGTTAGAATAGTGAATACAATATACATATAAATTATTTCTTCAATAAGAAGTAGTCTATAAATATGATCTCTTTTTATGATCTTCTAACTCTTAATGAGTCATATATTTCCTGGACTCTTAAAATTATTACATAGTATGGCCTAGATGTCCACAAAGAAAGCACATCATGAAATGAAATGGATTGTCACTTCTATTTCTCCTCATGCCTTCATCCACGGGAAAAAAATATTGTCTCCATATAATTTCACGAAACTCAATGATAATCTTCAGTTCCCCTTTTAGTTTGATTTAAGGGATTATTTTTCATATCATGTGGTAGCTTTTCAACAAGATTAACCCTACACATTCCTTTATTCTAGTTCACTGTATTTATAAACATTAACTTTTCAACATCACAAAAAAATTCACTATCTCCCATGCATGGAGGTCTTTGATCACTCAAGATCATTTCAACTCCATATGAACACCCTCAAAGGGAAGTTCTTCTATTATTGTTTTGAAATTGATTAACATTCGAGTTTTCTTCTTAGAGTAACAACTTCTTCTTTATGTACCTCAATGGTCATGAAAATCTCCACTAGTCCTAAGGTATGGTGATTGATGAAATTTTATTGATCTTCAATTCTGAGTTATGGTTCCCAAACATCAATAGTGAATTCATGAATTGATGATTGTATTTTCAAAATTTTATCCATTCATTAAATTCGTGCTTCCACCAAATCAATATATCATGTTGA
Source organism: Viscum album (assembly GCA_963277665.1). Classification (NCBI taxonomy): domain Eukaryota; kingdom Viridiplantae; phylum Streptophyta; class Magnoliopsida; order Santalales; family Viscaceae; genus Viscum; species Viscum album. The sequence continues at coordinate 839,235,960 of OY728138.1, forward strand.
TTCCTCCACAATTTCATTCGACATATTTAATCTCATAAACTTATAATCAGTCTGACCAATATTATCCTTATGTTTCAACATGGGATCGACATTATTAGTCGATGGTTTATCTATAGATTTATTTCTTAATGGTTCTAACTTCTCAATGGAAGTCATCATGGAAGCATGTTTCCCATATTTGAATTTTTCTCCCTCTTTCTAAAATAGTTCATTTTCATCGTCTTCTTCATCACAAATAAAACTCTTTTGTTGAAATCCCATTACATATTTAAATCTCTATTTTACGGAAAAAAATTAAGGCTTTTGAATGTTTTCAATTTCCCTCTCTTCATTATTGAACATTCGTGGTAAATAAGATGCAATGATTCCAACTCCTCCACAAAGTAAACAAGACATAGATAGCTTTCCATAAAATTTCTCTATTCCCTTCTAGAATTTCTTTGAAATTAGACAAAGTACTTCGTTTTCCCCATAATCTCTATCAACACAATGTAATGAAATTTCAAGTATGTGTATGGATTTGAATACCATTTCCTTGCATACACTATTCGTTTCATCTTCTAGGACGAGTCTCATCTCATATGCCACCCGGCTGGTAAGCAAATTCTCAATAGAATGTTTGGAAGGATCCCTTTCTTCAAGAGCTAAAAAATATGCATTATAAATGGTTGGATGTCTTCTCATTGTTTTATTTATTATATTAATGTCTTATAACTCTTCTACAAGCCATCAAATTGCTCATACAGCTTCAGTAATTTAATTGAAGAAAGAATATGAATTTCATTAGGGTTCATCTTCAGATCATCAATCCTTTTGTGTAAAATCTGGTGTTCCAACACATTCACATTGATGTCAAACTAATAAAAACTCTTTAGTTTCCCCCACATAGATATAACTAAAGTACAGTTCATCACCTTAGTATATATTTTATCATAAAGAGATGCATTTAAGGAAATTTTGTGCTTTAACATAAGCATCCAACATTTTCATGCCTGTATATATCATTGATAAACCTCTTAGACTGTTGAGGTGTATTACCTGTGATGTGGTAAAATGAACATCATTCCATGAATACATAAATGAGATATAATGATATTCATCCATATCTGAATGTTATATTCATCAAAAAAGGAACTCCTCTAAAATTTACTATATTCTCCATGTATGAAAAATGAGATTGATTTAACATAACTTACCATTATCCATTGATACCAATTGATGGACCTCAGAACACCTTCAGAGGGGATGGTTGAATCCATGTGCCAGCATTTTCTTTTAAACTGATGGAACTTGTTCCCATGTTTGGATGAACCTGTTAAACCTATCTAAATAGTAATAATTGAAAATAAACAATCACATGCAAAGCAATGTCATGAAAATTATACATGGTTCCCCATTAAGAGCTACATCCAAGGACCATAGCTGACATAGTGTCGGTCATATCAGAAACCACTAATCATAACAAGTCATGGATTTCAGGCGTTTATCATAGTTACATTGTGCTATGTGCCCAACCATTACAAGGATTTAGGGATAGAACATTGTGTCCCTCAGATCACATCCATTGAACCCCTCATTATCACGGCATTGGATGAGTTTTCACTCATTTTTTCAACATGAGGTTCCCTTCAATGGTTTAGCATTAACTTATGCATCATCAACTATAAATGGATACTCTATTGATGTACCATAATCACCCACAAATGTAATTTATTTCCTTGTACACTAATAAGTTATAAAAATTAATTTCTCAATCTGATTTGGTCAATTTTCAGGGTTTCGAGGGTGTTCTGTGTACTGCTTTTGATTTCTTCTGCCACTGCTATATCTGCATACTGCTACTCTTTCCGCATACCATCCAGCAATATCCACGTATAGATGTAATTTCCACATACCGCCTAGCTCTTTTGTGAACTTTACTTCTCTGCGTACTAACGAACTATGTCTACTGCTCCACTCTTATGTGTACAGTTCTACTCCATCTAATTACTTTCTCTGTTGCGTACTACAAGATCTTTTTACGTGAACCATGCTATTTTCAGCGTACTGTTTTGATTACGTATATGATTCTCTCTATGTACCATATTCTCCTCCATGTACCCCTTTGGACATCAAAAAAAATTTAACCTCCAATATCGTCCATTAATAAGGGGATAACTGCTCCTTAAATAGGCACATAACTCCGAAAATTCAGTTAATCTGATTGACTAAAATTTTCAATGTGGGACAACATTTACTATATAATGAACTTCATCTATGTACTATTAGCATTCCTTGTGCACCACTCCAACTTTTCGAACCGCAACAATCCCACCGAAACTTCTAGATTCCGTGTACCACATGCCTTTACCACATACCATCACATTGAACCATTTTTGGAAACATTCCACATACCACATGACTTCACCACATAACGTTATTGAGAACTGTTTTCGGATCTACAAACTACTTCGTGTACCATTCAACGTAATGTTCATTCATTTGTGAAAAAATCTTCCATGAAGTATTCTGAAAAACATTCCATGTACCACTAACCTTCACTGAGTACTTTGCACCTTCACTGCATACCGCACACCTTCACCTTGCACCGCCAGACTTCACCTCATACCGTTGCTGCGAACCGTTACCAAATCCTGATTTTGTGGCCCAACTTTTTTGAAAATGCTAGGAAACAACACCGCTTACAATAATGATTTTAGCCTCATACGAATGACCCTATTCTTTGCAAACCCACTTGTGATCCATGTTCATATTTACAACAAACACCAACTAAACTCCAATTTTGACAAAAAAAATACCTTGGTTTAAAAATCCAACCGAAAAAATGAAATGAGGCATATCGTAGCATTTTTTTCTAGAAAGATAACAATGTAATCTACACTTGAAACAAATAACTAGTGGTTCTCCCCACAATAGGTGTCAACCTAAAAAAAGGGGAAACCTCTGAGGCCAGACACCCCCACCATTGGAATTACCTTAAAAATTATGCCTCTAATCAATTGAGAGATGCTAAATTCATGATTCATTTTAATTTAATTAACATGATTACATCCATGGTCATATAAGAGACCCTATAATAAATAAATTGTATGATTCTAGATCAATGAAATAGAAATGGTTGTTCAAGACATCCAAGAATAAAATGCAATATTTTTAACCTCACCCACCCTAACCTGATAGCGTGCTTCACTAGGAGACCCCTTAAAGCATCGAACATAATTTAAATTCTAAATCGTGGGGTTAGACTAGCACAATATTAGTGTATCATATATCACGTCAAGATATGGGACATTATTGTATCTAAATATAGAGTATAATAAGACGATTTAAAGGTTTATGATAATAAAAATAGCCTAACCACTACCTGTTGGTACATTAGAAAGAACTCGACTTTAGTTGCGGATGCACCATCATTCACTAATCATCAATACTTTACCAAACGAGGAATTCCATGATAATTCAAGATTAACCAATGAATTCAATACATTACCAATGATGTATCACTAGGGTTTTATATAATGCTAGCCATTCCAATATCGTTCGTCCAAGAAAGCACCAACAAGATTTAAATTTTTTAAAACTAAAAGGCAATGAAGAAAAAACAACAAACTATTAATTGTGCTCTCAGGTGTGTTTTTTATATAGAGAAGAACATGTTTACTAGAACCAATAAGTCCCTCCTCACAATATGAGATTCCTAGTGGTCTAAATATTATATGCTATCTTCTCAGAAGTGTGCTAGATCAGATTCAACTTAAATGTACACATTATTCTCCTTTATGACACTCTCACGTACATAAACAAATAGACATAAATGTTAGAACCAAATGGATAGGCATGTTAAAACACATGAGTATCATGGAATCCATCTCAAGCATTGGGATGAACTAATTTATTTAACTCACAGGTAAATATACTATCGAGATAACCTAAGAGGATACTCAATAGACCAAGGCTCAAGATCATATCATTTATGTCATTCCTAAAAAGAAATAACTTAATAATTACGATTATTTTTCCTTTCTAAGGATTGTCAAACAAAAATATCATTCTACACTTACATTATGGTTTATGCAAAGGAAACCGATACATTTTCCATTTTTAATTCATTCCATTTATTCATAGTTATTTATTTATACATTTAAAATATTTAAATAACACATCAAGGTAATACATGAATGTACCTAAAAATATTGATTCTTAATCATTTAAAATTTTGTGAAATACCTTTATTTATAGGAAATTTACCAAAATAAAATCCATTTAAATTATTAGAGATAAGGTTTACAATGAGGGTCCTTCTATGAAATATAGGCTTCTACATAATACAACCCAATAGATGTTGATTAACATTTAAAACTGTAAATAATCATTAGGGTTATCTCCTAATGGAAATTTCCCAAATTACCCACTAGGTTTTGGTTGTGAATCTAAGAGGGAACCAAATTCATTTCATATTTAAAACAAAATAAACTTCTCATTACACCAACACAAAATAAATCACCCCATTACATTCAATATGAGATTCCATTTCCCAAATCTTGAAGCACCCACACAAATCATAAATTTAAATTTTTCTACAATTGACCCATTCCAATAACATTTATCTGATTCCATCAATTTCATATTTAAATCAAATAAATCTATGTTAATACGAGCACTTAACATGTAAAAAATTTATTAATCATAGATATATTGCATACTAAACAACGAAGGCATGCTATGAATTCAGGATACATGGAATAAAAATAACTATGCATGTTATAAAATCATGCATGGAATATATCTCAATACACACAAATAAGATAAGTAAGAAACCTACAAATACAACCATATTTCAAAAAATATGCATGGAATGTGAATTTATATGTGTCATTTATGACGCATGCATTGCATTATATTTTCCATAATGGGACAACGAAAAATTTCTGAAAATTACATAAATAAATAAGTAGAAAAAATTACATCAATCACATGAAGAGAAATCAAATCTAACATTAATGTAAAACATAATAAACAAAAATAAAAACCCTGGAAACATGGTAATTTTATTGTTCATGGGGTGATGAGTCCCAATAATATATAATTACCAAAAATTGAATCATTTCTAGTCTTTAATCTACGAGCACAAATAAATTACACAATAGGAAATGAACCATATGATACCACTTTGCAACGTCCCGACCCATCACACATCTATGACGATAGCTATAAAAGTCACTAGATATTCTTCAAGTGTTCCTCCCCATATGTTGAAGGCTTACAACTAGAAGTGAGGGCCTATTAATGGTACGATTAGTAGACGACACCAATTAAATCAATGAATCACATCTGTTCTTTGGATAACAAATAAATTATAAATGTTGAAGTAGTAATAAATTTATAATAAGGTAGTGGAAGAATATAGAAACTCAAAACAATGTTTCCAATGCCATTTTATACAACTCTTGGATGATGTATGATACATAACGTAAATCATTAAATAATACAACATGATTTTCAATATAGTAAAAAATAATGTAATTTCATCAATCCTCACTGTGATCTCCTTGATTATCTCATGATCTGGCATGATCCTTTTCCACTCACTCTTACGTACATCATATACCAAAATCAATATAGATCATGCAATTATAATTTCTCCTTCTTTACCAAGGGTAACCTAGAAGGGTTTTTGATAAAAACCGCAGAAGGCCAACAACCACTACTGTCTAGTCCCATCCAAACAATGAAGAAAAATTAATAATAAATGACATAGTTCAAAATAGTATAAATGGATAGTGTTAACTAGTAAAATTAGAGAAACTTATTATGGGTTCCTATCCAACACCCATTCAATACCAATTACATCAGCCTTATCCAAATATCAATGTCTTTCATTATATCCACCAGTTTGAGGTAGGATCAACCAAATCAATGGAAAATTATTCTTTTAAGAAATAATGAATCAAAAAACACAGTAAACATAATGTACGTGACCTCAGGATAACAAAAACCTCTTCCTTGGTTATAACTATAATATTCCTATCAGGATATAAAAAATATCCCCTTATGAATAAATAGATAATGTCCCCATGAATAATGTGACTTTGCATCAAGCTCTCAGGCATCTGACATAAATGTATACTCTTTCCTCCGGAATTTATTAACAGTGTACCTAACCATCAGGATGTATAGAAGCATGTATCAAACCCTTAGGCAGCAGCACCGATCATGAGACCTCGAACATCCCAAATAATATTATAATATATCATCCAGAATCATGTACTGGTGCACTTGGCCACCAGGCATTAATAAACAACATGCACCAAACCCTTAAATGGCCATATTAAACATGATTTGTATCCAGACCAACTGAAAATGCTAAACAGTATCAAACCTTTATGTATAATTCACATTGATTTCACATAATCTCAAAATATATTCCACCAAACTATAAATTCTAGTATCAAACATACCATATTTATCATCATATGAAATACTGGTCAATTTATAAAAAATTCATCTTCATTCAACTTGTTCACTTCATTTACCAAGGTTTGTAAATATCACTATAATTTTTTCAAAACTTTTTACTCAATCTATTGACAATTGTTTCTTGTATGTTAACTTTCAATTCTTTCCAATTTTATTCTAGTATGTGAAATCAAGAAATTAATCATTATTACACATCAAAAGTGTAATAAAATAATCAAACAATTTATCCAAATTATTATTGGGTTGTAAAGTCAAACAAACCAAGTCTTAATAATTTCCAATGATGGCACACATATTGGTTGCATATATGTCTCATTATCCTTCCCTTGGAACCCAAGTTAAATCCAAGGTAAAATTTAAAATTTAAAATTATTATTTAATTTGTATTATTCAATTTACTTGGTCATGTGTGTTTTCTAGTGAGATAAAATAAATTACACATACATTAAATAATTAAATCAGATAATGGGGACTTGGATTAGACATCCCACAAAAAACCCATTTATATTAATTCAATTACACATAAAAAAGGAATTTCATAACCATCCTACTAATATTGTTTTCATTTAAACCATTAGGTTCCAATAATTACTGGTTATTAAATTAACCTGAGGCATTATCGTAATACCCAATTCAGCTCCATTTCAAACTAACCACATAATTCATGATTTTTAAACTAATCGGGCATGAAAAATCAGTTCACATTATTCACAAGGGTAAAATACTAACCTTCCACATAACAAGAAATAACAAAAATAAATATGGAAAACTCAAACCACAAATTATAATGATTTAAAAACTATCAATAATTTTTACGTTTAACACATGGCACCTCTGATTGTGGGGTTTTATTATAAAATCATGTGTTTTTTCCAAAAAAATATTTATCTTATTTGAGAAATAATACAAATTTAAAAATAAAAGTAATTTTAAGAAAATAATGACACATAGAAGGGAAAAAATTTAAAGTGTGGAGAATATGTAATTAATTAATTAACACATTCTAATATTTAACAGTGTAAAAAAAGGGATCCTACCATTGGTAAAACAATGATTGGCGATGATGGTCGACTTTAATGTTAAACTACACAACTAATAACTTTTTTCTATCTAAAACCAATTTTCTATATTCTTCTTATCGAGTCAAATTCAATGACACCAACTGAACATAAATTTTATAAATATTATAAATGATATCAACAATTGAATTTCATAGGATAAAAAAAATAAAAAAGATAATAGGATTGGTAGAGATATATTATAGAGAGGGCTTGATACGTGATGTTTACCTCTTTAAATCCAAAATGAACCCCCTTAATTATTCCCGTATATATATACATATACATATCCCTCCAATAGAACTTATATTCATTTATTGATTATTATTTATTGTTTAAATAATTAATGGTTCTCTTACAAATTACAAGATGCCACCCATGAAACATCCAACTATCTACATTAATTACCTTTTATTTTCCATTATTATTCCTCACTAAATATATTTAACGAAATTAATAATAATATATATTTATAAAATATATATATAAAGTCACATATGGATATATATATTTATATTACTTATTTATTTAACACAAAAATATATTTATTTATACCCGAATATATATACACATATAAATATTTAGCTCATATATACCCATTTGTATATGTATATATACTTATATATACATACATATATACATATATATATTTTTATTTACACTTGTGAACATAAATATATTTGTATATATATATTCCATATATATATACACACCAATATTATTTTTCCCAATTAATAAATATAACATTAACAATAATATTTTATTCTTATTATTAAATCTTTGTCATAATTATCTCTAGGAATTTTTCTATGGCTTTTAATAGATTTAATTATCATTGGTCCATCCACCACCACTAATCCACTAGAGAAAATGAAAATAAATAAAATAAAATAACATTTTATTTTTTTACTCATTTAAAATACCACAAAATTAACCTTTTCACCTCACATACTATAGTCAAATTGAACCCTCAATTATGTGAATCCTGAAACTGTGGAATCAATGGTGCCCTCAGATTTTCAATTTGAGCAATGAGTCAAAAGATAGAAAATTCCTCATACGTGTTTACTAAACATACAAAAAAAAGATAAAAACATTTTAATAGTCACCCTCAACTCGCACCAGTTTAGGTTTGGATCTGCCAATTGGAAACACGTCCAAACAAAATTAATGATACTATTTGATTTTCAATATGACTAACCATTTAGATGTTATAAATTTTAGGAAAAAAAATAATTTTTACTTATTTATTTTATTTATGGCCAAAAAACAACTTCCATAGTTGGCAAGCTCTGGCCAATGTTAGTCTGTACCTAAAAAAAGAATACCTTCGCAAGATCAGTGGTGGTCTCATGTGTTTAATTTTCATCAACATCTGTGAGTTATAAGCATTTGAAAAAAATTAATAGATTTATTTTCGGTTTTTCCATTTTGGGTTTTCTCACTGAAGGCATGCACTGATTAAACGTAAGTCATGCCTAGGGTAAACCAGTTATCCAAAATGCAATGGTACCCTCAGATTTAAGCCAAGAACCTGTTTAAGATTTATTTCACATTTTTCAGGAAAACCACTCACAAACACTATTTTTAAACATAATAAATTTTGTTGGATTATTCCGGGTGCTCTGGGCCTTGGAATCACATGTAGTTATATTTCATGCTCTTGAAATAATTATTTATAATATTAAAATATAATATAAAAATTCTAGGAAATTATATACATGAAATAAAATATGGTAATTGAAAATAATTTAAGATAGAATAATATAAAATAGTGTAGGGAATTTTTAATACATAGAAAGAAGAAGAAGAAGAATTGGATAAGTTTTCCATGAGGTTTATAATAAAAAATGACGGTTTGAAGTTTAATTTGAAAAAATGGAAGTATTAATTCACATACTTTTTTATATTAAGATTTTATATAATATTGTTAATAAATGATAAGAACTACTATTTCTTACTTGATACTACTAATGTATGATATGAATAGGATAGGAACATTACAACACTACAACATTAAATTGATGGAGAATTAGGAACAGGAATCACATAGTGTTATAGAAGACTTGAAGAAGTTAAATACTATCACTATTGTCAATATAAAAATCCAATATGTCTCTTTACGTTTAAAATGTCTCTTAATAGTCTAGGGGAATAGGATAATTTTCCCCCCTCCCACTTGAGTATATAGAACCTAACTGTAGATTCATGTTTATTTTATGACTGACCCAGTATTAGTAGTTTCTCTTTATAGTGGTCTATTTGATCATGTATTATTTCCTGGTTACACCATGGATTAGCCATTCCTATTTAATGGTGAAACTTATAAGTATTTAATCCACTTTCTGTTTGTGTTATAGATAAAGGTGAGCTAAGAGAATTATAGATTCAAGATCATAACTAGTCAAGTAGGTAAAATAGTGAAAAAAATAAATTGATAAAAAATGTTCTGATGTAAGGAATAAACATGAGGTGAATGGTCATGATGTGATATGAGATTTTGATGACAGACTATATATTATGTGTCAAGTTAGTGGTTGAGGATTTAAATGTATCATTGTACCTTCTTCCATTAGGTAGTAGGTCGAGGTTATATATAACACATACCTTGAGACATTAAGTATGAGATATGTTTTTTTGAAAGTGTTATAAGGTGGTGAGGTGGATTATGAATTGATTTTTAAGTAGGTATGATTGGGTCTCATGGTTTCTTGGTTAGCACAAGGTTATCAGACATCAAGGGAGTCGAGGTATCCTCATTAGGAAAAAAATCTCTACTGATCTTGTAGGAAATGTTTTTCTCCATGAATGCATGTTTATAATGGAATATAATTTGGGGAAATGGTAATATCCTCTTTAATTATTCTCTCACACTATTAATGGGAACCTCAAGGCATGTGAAAACCATATATTTATTTTTAGGTTTCATATCATATGTGTAGTGGATTGGGTTGGATCTGCTTGAGGGTATTTTTGACTGGTCTTGGTTGGGGATTTAGGATATACGTAAGGATAGTTTGATTATTTTAATTATTTACTTATTTTGTATTTTGGGTTGATCGACTGGGAAAACAGGTTATTTTTATGGTTGTTGGTCTTTACGAATAAATTACATTTTTATATAGTACAATGTTTTTATTTAATTACATATACATTCATTATATTACAGATATTTTAGTAATTTTAAACTATTATATGATTATTATTTGAGAAAATAGTCACCCCATTTTATATAGTAGGATATTTCAACTAGTATTTAGCCTTTAGTGTATAAGTATTTGTGTTTGAGTCCACATGACCCTCTGGCCCAGATGAGGGTTTTACGGTGGGGAATCACACTGATGAGCTCAAAAATCATGGTCTATTTTTACTCAATTTTTTTTTGTAAAAATGATATAATATATCTCTGTATGTCAACACCAATAATATTATAATTCTCAGAAATATATATGTAATATTATTTAAAAAAAATTATAGCTCGTTTCCTTGTTAATATATCCCATAGTCGATTGGTAAAAATAAATTATTAGTGCATTTTTTCAATATTATCTCTATATAGGCATCTTTCCATGATCAAAAAAAATTATCATCTTCATTAAAAAATTGTCTCTACTATAATTTATTTAATACCGTTATTCTCATATGATTTGGTAAATATAATTTTTTATGAAATCTTTTATATTGAAAACTATATAAAATAATTTTCCAATAAATGAATTTATAAATTCTAAAATTTTCTTATATTGATCTCATATTTATTAAAATGAATCAATATTTGTTCAAATATTTTACAACCTACTCATGGGATAAAAAACACATTTTTTTGAAACAAAACATGATAACACATCATCGATCACAACTTACTGTTTTTAATATGATTTAAGAACATTGGATAACATATATAGAATCCCAATTCATATTAAAATTATCATTCAACTTGGGACATCATTAATATTTTTGAATTAAATATATTGGAAAAAATTGAGTATTGACCACAATTTTACTTTCTTGTGAGAAAAAACAGAACCAAAATCATAATTATGATGTTTTAATCAATTATATTTAAATTTAGAATCATCCAACATTATTTACTTATAATATAACTCATTCTAAAATTTATATTTTTTTTCATTGTCCCAAAATCCCACATTTCTAAAAGTTAGAACAAATTAAGTATGAAAATTTATATCTTATAATATTTAGAATGTTTTAAAAAACCCATATGATTCCATGCCTTTGTATCATTTTCTATTGAACAATTTATTTTTTATAATAATTTTAAATAAATCATATTTTCTCAAAAAAAATTCTTACGGTATCATACCAATTTCAAAATTTTAGAAATAAAATTCATTTTATGTTACACAAATACAATGTAAAATGAAATTGAAATTAATGTTTTGTGTGATTTTATAACTCTTAGCCACTGAAATATTTTTCCCCAATTCAAAATTTGTATGAAAACATATACATTCTTATAAAATGCAATAAGTCGTAATAAATTAAATATATTTTTTAATTTCATCTCAAAGTCATCTGAATTATGTGATATGAATAAAGCCTTACAAATACAAGTAAAAGTCATATGAAAATTCAAATTTATCATAAACTCATTAAAAATAATTTAATATTTTGGTTCACCTAAATTATTTGACTCAATAGGCAATTTAAAACCCAGTTACTCTTTTTCAGGTACTCCCTTTTTATGCTTTATTTATCATCCATATTTGGGTTCATATGAGGGATTATCAGGGATGAAGACACTTTGATGGGGAAAATGAACTAATGTACCTAAATGTTTATTGGTTTGAATTAATGTAATATGGGTATAAACATGTCAAATAATTAATGGTCATCTTCCCAAAATCAAAGAATTATTAGAGTGGGATATTTTAGGATTATTTCATAAACCTATAGTTCCTAATGACTATAGGAAAAATAAATGTTTTTTAAATGTATTACATACCATTTATTGTTCAATATGAAGATGTTATGAATTAGTTATAAGTAGTGATGTGTTCACATACTGTGTAACTACTACATGTCAAATATTATAAAAAATTAGGTTTTTATAAAAATGTGTTGGGTTATTCATAATTTTTGTGCATTGTATATTACATGAATTGTAATGGGATGTAATTCCATGTAATCATCAGGAATTGTTATTTGATGGGATTTCAAAACTAGTTTCTCATACATTTTGTTGCATACATTTTTCCTCTCAACCTAAAATATCATAGGGACAATTTTGGATACCTACAACCCTTCCGAATCATTTTATTTGGTGATTCATATTTCTTGTGGCCCCAATACATTAATTATAGTATTAATTCATTCTGGTTCTTCTTTGGCATTGATTTTATCTTCAATTGTGTTCATTTTTGTGATTGGATGGTGTTTTCTATTAAACTATTTTTTTTCAGGTTGAGCTTTGTTTTAAGGGTCATTCCCCTGGTTCCCATTCATTGTTGTTGTAGACATCATGGTTTATACAGGTTTGAGTTTGGTGTCTTTATTCAATGGGTTAACACAACGGAACAAATTTTTTTCTTGGTAAATTCATATCGGCTATTCCTTGATTTGAACTGACATCTGTTTTTATAAAAGATAAATTGGAAAAAATGTGTATTTAAATAGGAATTTTCATTGAAAATAAATTTTCATGATATAGAAATGGGGTTTCAAACACGGAATTAGATTGGATTCTATTTGAAAATGTTTGTTGAAATTTTGAGAATGGATTTTTAAATTTACTATTAAAATTCAAACATGTGTAACCATGGTTTTGTCAAAAAAAACATATACGAGTAGCACTATTGGGTGTAGAACCACTAGGATTCATCCTTTTTGATATCTTATTATTTTTTTATGATTGGATATTTGTTGGATCCATTTTCATTTCTACTGAGGATACTGATTTTATAGTATGTATTTTCACATAAGATATGTCTCTATATGAGATGTTTTGTCATTTAATATTATTTAAGACATGGTTGGTTTTATCCTGGATAGTATCTCATATATTTTATATGATGTTTCATTACATATAGCTGCATGATAGGCCATTTCATATATATTTACATACATCCTTAACTATTGATTCATGGATATAATTAATATTCATATCATTTTTACTATTCATATTTTGGGTTTGAAAATATGAAAATGTTTTCTTATACAACCAAGGGAAATGATTTACAAAAAAATTGTATTATGAAATATCTTTATAAAATAGTTTTTATTTTATATTCTAGAACTATTTAAGTATTGTTATTAGAATCATTATAGATTCTACTGAGATTTTTTATTACAACATAATTTTTCCCTAGGGTAATTTAAATGTTTTATTGTAGCATAGTAGTAAATGAAATAAAATCCAATAGAATTTCAGATTCTCCTTCAGTCATTTCTATTGGTTGAAGTTGTTTTGGATGTGACTATGGGTCACATGGAGACATGTTTCTCATTATTTATTCACACAATATTATTTATCATATTTTTCTAGTATTCTTTAGATTTGGTTGTATATTTTTCATAAATATGTACTCTAGTTTTATTTCTTGTTTTACATTTATACAAGACATGTTTTATTATCTTGCTTCACCTCACCAAATGACTGATTTCTCTAGTGAAATATTTTCTTATCCAAGGTTGGATTGATACAAATTGGTATTATACAGAAATATCAACATGATGTGTGATAAGAGTACCTTATTTTCATTCTGTGTCTTCGGAATACATGAGTTAAGACAGCCAAAATTCGGGAAATGGGTATAAAAAAATGGTCTGGCCAACACACTTTTGTGACTAAACCCGTGTTACATTCTATGGTAAGGGAATTTTAACAAGTATTAGACTTTTGGTTTAGGGTCATTTGAAATATATTTATTTATTATTTATATAAATTGACATATTACTATTTTAGAAATTCCTTTTATTTATATAAATCAAAAATATCATTTAATTATTGTGGTTTTAAATAATTGATTTGAATTCTAGAAGTTTTCTTCAAAGTTTTAGGAACATGAACATGACCTAATTGGTAAATTTCATGTGTTTATTAGACAATGCCTTAGAAAATTATTATTCCATAATAGAGAGATGATGTTGTGAGATAGGTTTATTCGAAGAATCATACATTGGACCCTTTAAGGGTAAAAGCTACTATCAATACTATATAGACATTATGTTATGTAGGTATTAGAAGCCTAGGATTTGTTGTGGATAATGGTTCTTAATTTACTAAGAAACATCTAAATGTCTTCTGTGGAAGAAAGTTATCAAAGAAATATGAGGATTTTCTTGAATGAAATGAGAGGATCATTAATTTTATGAACAATCGAATGTGGGTTTTCCCAGGTACGTGCTTAAGGCACTATGAATGAGATGGTGGGACTATATTTAGAAATATAATGTGCATTAGTTTGTTACATGGGATTATTTTTATAAAAATATTAAATATGGTGTTTTATCATTAAAAATTACATTTTTTAAAGACCATGTAGTTTCTAACATTGATGTAGGGGGAGCGTACCATTGTAGAGTATCCTACCCATTTTATTGAGTTTATCAATCTAAAACTGGAACATGTCACTAATGAGTACGTAATGATTTATAGTTTTGAGATAAGACTGAGGCTTGTTATTAGGATGATATTTATTCTCATTATCCTTCTATAACATTATAGATGTTGTAGGAAAATAATATTTGCATGAACCATACATAACTATTTAGATAGGTTTGGGTGGAGATTCATTTTGCAAGGTTGATATCTATGGGGTATTATTGTCATGAAGCTGAAGGATAAGGGTGGTCAGATTTTATTAGGACAAGTTCAAGGGGATTCAAAAGGGCATCCGTAGGATGTTTTTTATTAGTATGGTCTATTTGGTCATCGAATGACTAACTATATAAATGATCCTATTAGTTTTAATCATTGAGGATTATTAGGTCATCTGAAAAGTTTTTGTGAAATTATTTCTTAGGGAATTAGTGAAGAATACACTCTCATCATGTGTTCAAATGTATGGACTGATTATTCCATGGGTGGTTGGAAAAATACTGAATTCTAGGTGGGTGTTCATGGTTTTGTGGTTGAGCATCATTATGTGACCAAATATCTACATGAGTAATCTGATGTTGGTTCAACTACTGTTAGAGGTACAATGTTTTTTTTTAAATTTAGGTGAAAGATTTTTTTGATACAGATTTTACACATTTTGTATATCATCAATGTTCATTGAATTTTTTTTCTTGAATTTTTAACAAATTTTGATCTTTTTAGATACGTCCACTCCATTGGAGAAGTTGTTTGAACAGGGTTTCATGTGCCCCTTGTGTTGGGTGATGATAGTCGACAAATATGTAGAATGAGAATTATTGTTTCTTGATTTCGACATATTTGATTTAATAATTAGAATGAATAATTTTATCAATGTTAGGACCCATATAGACTACTAGAACTAAAGTATATCATTATTATCTAACAATTTGTCTAGTCATGTCATTAAAGGTTAGTAGGAATATAAAATAGGAATAGAAGGGCCTTATGTTCCATATAATTGGTAATCTGGTGTATGTTTTTATAGAAGTTTTATGATTTAATTGTCCATTTTGTGTGTGGTTGATTTCCATCAGTGGTGTGTGAGTACCTCCATGGAATTTCCAGATTATTTTTTGGTTTCAAACCCCATAGAGAAGCCATGTAAACTATCAACCTGCTCCTCAGTACGATGCCAATTTTTATATTATCTTATCAAATGACACATGCTGAGTCGGTGAAACATATAGTCTATCTTCAGTTTCTATAGTGTATAGATTTATTAATCCTAGCATGTCACCATCAGATTCTCCAATCCTCATTTCTATTAAGGTAGAATAAAGTCCCTGAATTTTTATTTACTAGAAATGAAAAATCAGGTAACCATTAAGAAACAATATGATTTTCCTAAAATTGATGATATTTTTTTCCATATTAATGTGGAATGATTGTTATAAATTTTTTTAATGTGTTCAGGGTTGAAATAGTTTATTGTACAATAAAGTCATATAACTTATATGACATTTAGCAGCTGATATAGTTATTTTGAGTATCTTGTTATGATATTTTGTGACACTAACACTCCTATATATTTTTTGGATTTTGTGGACCTTTGATTTCATCAGTTCGTTGAATATTTTGTTGTTATGTTTTCATATTTTATATTTTGTAATTCCATGTGAGAAAAGGGTCACATAAAACTTTTGGATTTCAGTATTCAAACTTTTTAGGAATTTCATCCATATGGTAAGCTATCCAATTGTGAATTGTTGATTATCGATGTGAAATATTTGGGCCATGATGTCATGACCCATACTCAGGGCCCGTGCCGTGACTACCCCAAGCCAACCATTCATAGGCCAGGGGCTGGATACTAGCACAAAATGCGTAAAACTATATACTAAGAAGGAATTTCCTTTATAAAAGTAAACAAACACTACAGATTACGCAACAGGAAGTAAAAACTAAGTAAACTGAATACAAAAGAGTGTGCTGGAAAATAAATGGGACAGCATAAAACCCCAACTGAACAATGAGTACAAGTAAAAGATGACAAATAGATGGAACTAAATAGAATCTATTGGATCATGCTTCGAATATTCTACTTGAAGGGTAGGTACATATGGACACCTCGGTGCTCCATGTCTGTCTGTCTCCTCCGTGTACCGACTCAGTCAGTGTTGTCTATCATCTTCATCCAACAAAATGAGGTGTGGGCATAGCCCGTGCAGGGGTGAATATAACAATACTCAGTAGGGACCCTAATAGCCTCAGGGTCTCATAAAATCCAAAACAGATAAACTACAAAAGAAAGATATAATCACAATGTATAAACCAACCCAACTTAGGTATATGCCCATACATATACCTAAGTTACTTGTCACAGTCCAGAACTAATTCATGACCCCAAGCACAACACAGTCCACACTGGAAGTATTGTCAATCACCATGAAGATAATGGTTGAAATACATGACTTAGATCACATAGGTATGCCACAATTGTAGAGAGATATAGATTATCAGATGTAGCCACTGGATCATCTAATCTATCGGACCCACATAGGATACAGTCCAGTTATCTCATCTAAGTTGTCAGACCCACATAGTATATAGTCCAACTATCTCGTCTAAGATATTGGACCCACACATGACACTGTCTAGCTATTCTAGAGTAATACAGATGATTAGATGTAGTCACTGATTTATCTCTGATGTCAGACCCACATAGGAGACAGGACCAGCGAGTCTATCATAACTGTTGAACCCACACAAGATTCTGGTACATTTGTCATCTTTGTTGAACCCACGGAGGATTCCAGTATGGTAGTCATCGATGTCGAACCCACATAGGATTCTCGTACAGAAGTCATCGCAGCCAGCTCTAGGGTTCCCACAAACAGCATGCTCAATACTAAGAGGGTCCGCTCCTTAACTCAAGTATCAATACATCAATGAAGTCATGTGTTGATGTATCTTGTAGTTATGTCTAATCAATAAGAACCCAACGCGATAGACGGTGCATCAATCAGACGACCGGTCTGAGAGATATTGGATTTTCTGTTCTAGGGGCCCAGTTGGATTTACCTCAATCCAATCTCGACCATTTTCCAAAGTCTTTAAAAATTCACTAAGAGTGTCACAAAAGGAACACATCGTCTCAAGGGTTTATGTGAAACGGGCCCGGCCCATCAAGCCTAGTGGGCTGGCGGGTTAGCCCAACCTGCTTCGGCGGGTCTAACCTAGCTGGGGGTCGGTCTAGCCCAGGGGAGCGTGGCCCACCTTGGGACCTGGCCTGAAGAGTCGATCTCGGATAGGGGGTCAGCCCAGCCCGGCGGGGCGCGGCCCACCCATGGACTCGGCCTGGGTCGCGGGCTGGTTCCTCTTGCCCGGCGGTGCCAAGCGGCGCCACCCCTCCTTCTTACCCGACCAGCCGAAGCCTGTAGGTTTTTTTTTTGGCGTGATCGGCCAACAGTTGCGAGTTAGGGTTCCTCCACATGCGGCGCCATGGTTTTTCCTAAGCCTGGCCAGCAGGCGGCCAACAGGTTCACCCGCCGAGCAGCCCTAGTATTGGGCCGCGTTCTTCTCCACAACGCGGAGCCAAGCAGAAACCGCATTCATCCTGTCTGGCCGGCTATGTCCGCCCGGTTTTATTCATCCGAGCAACACGTGGATGCGGGCTGTGATTTCCTCCACGTTGTTGGCACGATGGAACTGGTCCACCACCACCGTGGACCGAGCTGGACGCGGCCTTCGGTTGCCACCTCTTTTGATCTCTACGGCCTCATGGTTGTGGCCTCTGCCTCTGGTGTCGTGCGATGACATCTCACCCTTTCGTCTCCACCTCCATCGCCAAATAAACCAACAAGAAATGCAGGAACATCGGGTCGTGATGGTTCAGCCCACAGCCTCCGTATTAGATGATATGATTTGGAAAATTATGAACCAATGTATTCAACGAAGAATGAGGTACAATTTTATTCAATTAAAATTATTCATAACCCCCTACCTCGATTCAAGGTACATTGTCAATTCGCGGAAGACGATGTCACAGAATTTGGGCATCGCGGAAGACGGGCATCGTTCCATCAATGTTGGAGGGATAGACATTGTCGATGTTCTACGTGGGTGGCGTCATCTCCCTTGGTGTGGAGGAAGAATAATGAAGATGGGAGTTCTTCATGGGCATCTTCGTTCTTCATCAAGAGGAGAAATTGTTCTTCGTTGGATGAAGGTCGTCTCTATTATCCAATGCTCCACCAACACAATATGTGCCAACCCAAAAAAAATAGCATGGCTATTATTTTTATTCTTGATATGAATTTCCAAATAATTCATATTTTGTGGGCTATTTAATTAATTTATAATTAATTATGTGAGTGATGGCATATTTAATTGAAGGAGGTGAATAGTTTAAGAGTTAAAGTGGATTCATGGGAGTTAATGGGGGATTTGTGGGGTTAGTTGCTCATGTGGTCCCCATCACCCATTATCCCATCATGGGAGGTTATGTGGGGTGTGGGCCCCACCTCCAACTCATCTTTGTAGAATATAACCAGCCCCTTAACAAAAATTATGCAATACATTATTTTGTATTTATTTTAAGAAGAAATACCACAAATTAACATCTCCTCCCAACCAAACACAACTACGGTAAAGGATCCCTTAGGAGAATACTAATGATGTGAGTTCATTGGTGTCCTTGGATTTTAATTCCAAGCATCGGTTCAAAAGATAAAAAAACATGCACGTACATTTAATGAATGTACCAGAACAGAACATCAAAAATTGATTCAGGGCACAACGTGCCTTAGAATTAGGTGCCCTTAGAATCTGTGAACTCGTAAAATTCCAACGAATTTACGAGAAACATTTCATTCTAATTTTTGGGTCTTTAAATTACCCCCAGCTCAGTGATTTATGTCCCCATAGAGTTAAAACACACACTAGGGAAACAAAAGTGGGTACTGAGCATGCATCTGAGCCTTCCGCTCCCATGTGCTCTTCCGGAGGTTCTCCTGCAGCCAGCGAATGCGCACTAGAGCAATAAACCATCCACGCAGAACCTGCCCCAATCGATCCTCAATCTCTACTAGGACCTCTGTGACTATCACCCCATCATCGATGTCTATCTCCCCATGGTCGGTGATGTGGGATGGTTCGTGCACTTATCACCACAACTGAGATATGTTGAAGAAATCGTGCACCCGATGCAACTGAGGTAGAAGGGCCAGGTGGTAAGACACCTCACCTACTATGCTGAGGACCTGGAAAGGACCGATGAACCGCAGAGATAACTTTCCGCCTCAACCAAATCTCAATAGGCTTCAATGAGGTTATACCCATAGGAAGACATGGTCTCCATCCTCAAACACCAGTCTTCATCCCTTCTTGGATGATCTTCACCTTTTATGTTGTAGTCTACACTATCTCTAGTCTTATAAGTGCTAACTCCCCTAGGTCAGTCCAGCATAGAGGTGATCTGCAAGGTCGGTCGTACAGTACCTTGTAAGGTTCCACCCCGATGGTGGAGGGGTAGATGTTGTTGTACAAAAACTCCGATAAGGGTAATTGATCCTCCTAGCTGCAACCAATGTTGTGGACACATGAACATAGCATTTCCTCGAGTGTCTGAGTGGTTATCTCAGACTGACCATCTTTCTAAGGAAGGGAGGTGGTGCTCAAGAGTAGTTTCATCCCAAAAGCCTCACGTAACCCATTTCATAACTGGGAAGTGAAATGAGCATCTCGATCGGAAGATGATAGTCGATGATACACCATGAAGTCACACGATCTATTAAATGAAGAGGCACCTCAAGCTCTCTACTGAGCCCTGCTCTCTGATTGGTAGGATGTGGGCCAACTTGGTGATTCAGTCTACGATCACCCAGATAGAGTCGTGTTCTCTAGATGTGTGTGGATTTCCTTTCACAAAATCCATGGATATACCATCCCACTTCCACTATGGAACCACTATGGCTTGTACCAAGGCTTCTTGTACATGGTGCTCCGCCTTCATTTACTAACACGTAAGGAACCATGAGACAAACTATACTACTCCTTTCTTCATACCTGGCCACCAGTACTATCGTCTGAGTTCCTGATAAATCATCACAAATATTAGATGTACTGCTAGAGGGGTAGTGTGAAACTCCCTCAACACCTCCTCCTGTAGTGAAACCGGTACCATCGTATATCCTCTAAAGAGAATGGCGTGATCCCAACCTTCAGAAAACCCATCGGGTGCCTGCCCTGAGGATATCTGAGCACATCGCACATCACAGTCAATATCCCCATGTTGAGCCTCACTAACTCCTTGATGAAGTGGAGGAGTGAATGTGAGAGACTGAAGAAAACCTGCTTTATCTCTATGCATGTAGGATATCAGCAATGCGGATAGCTACTCTTTTGCCTCTCCTAGAAACTGAATTACTGATCTTCTGCTGATATAATCTACTACAATGTTTCCCTTCTTAGGTGTATATACCTCACAAAGTCATAGTCCTGGAGGAACTCAAGCAAATCACCATTTTCTCAGGTTTATGTCCTTCTGTGAGAAGATATACTTAACACTATGGTGGTCAGAGTAGACTGTAAAACGCTCGCCCATCAGATAGTTCTGTCACATCTTCAAGGCGAAGACCGCTGCTGCTAACTCCAAGTCATGGGTATCATAGTTCTGCTTGTGTTGTCTCAAATATCGTGAACCATTCACGATCACTACTCACTCCTGCATCAAGACACACCACACTCCAGTTCCTGATGCATCGCAGTAAACTACGTACCCTACGCCCTCTTCCGGTAGCATCAAGATGGGTGCACTGGTCAACCTCCTCCTAATATCCTGAAAGATCTTCTGGCATATCTATGACCACAAGAAGGGTTTCTCCTTCTTCATCAATGATTATAGTGGTGTTGCATCTCTGGATAATTCTAGCACAATTCTTGGATAGTACCCAGCCAGTCCCAGGAAACTCTGCACCTCTGTCACACTCCTAGGTGGCTCCCAAGTAATTACTCCCACGATCTTCACTGTGTCCATTGAACTCCAGCCTTCGAGATGGCGTGTCCCGAGAAGTGACCCTCTCAAATCCAGAACTGGCACTTAGAGAGCTTATCATAAAGATGGTGCTCTCATGGTGTGTCAACTACTACTTGCAAATGGTCGGCATGCTCCTCCTCAGAAGTCGAGTAAATCAGTATGTCGTCGATGAAGACTACAACAAATCGATCGAGGTAAGGCAAGAAGATATGGTTCATGAGACTCATGAACACTGCTGGAGCATTGGTTACACCTAAGGGCATACCCAAGAACTCATAGTGTCCATACTGACACCTGAATGCCATCTTTTGCTCATCCTCATCTTGAACTCTGAGCTGGTGATAGCCTGGCCTGAGGTCTATCTTCGAGAACCAATGCACTCCATTGAGCTGATCAAAGAGGTCATCAATCATGGGAAGTGTGTACTTGTTCTTCACAGTCACCTGATTTAGGTGATGGTATTTGACACCCAGTCACAAGACCCCATCCACCTTATTAGTGATCACAATCGTAGATGCCCAGGGTAAAATACTGGGTCGGCTAAATCTATTCCCCTACAAGTCCTCCAGTTGTACCCACAGCTCACAAAACACGGCAGGAGCCATCAGATATGCTGATGTAGATTTCGGTGATGCCCTGGGGTACAGATCAATATAGAATTCTACCTCTCTAGAAAGAGGTATTCTTGGAACTTCATCAGGGAAAACATCTGCGTACTGATCCACCACAATAGGAAAACCTGGACTCCGCATATCAACCACTCCAAGGATGAGACTAGACAATTTATATGTGATCGGTTGCCCCATCCTCTTAGTATGTCTATACTATGCCACAAAGGATCCCTTATCTCCATGAAGGTGAAATTGGTCTCATCCGTGTGGATACACCACACCCTGTGCCTGATACAGTCGATCTGAGCTTGGACTGTAGTTAACCAGTCCATACCCAAGATGAAGTTGTAGGGCCTAGACGCCGCTAAATTAAGATCACAGCCGAAGATCTCACCACCTAGAGTAATATCACACTACCGGAACCATTGTGTAATCGTCGATTCTACTCCTGTTGGAGTATCTATCCAAAAAGATCGAGCCAACGTCCTGTCAGAATTTCTGAACTCCGAACAACGGCAGCGACAATAAAATAATGAATCAAACATGTGTCTATGAGTACTACATCTAGGGTTTAGTAGACACATATAGTACCTTGAATCATCTCAGGTGCACTGTGGTCATTGGCCTCGACTGCCTAGAGCTGATCCCACCTTTGTCCGCCAGTTCACTATGGTCGGGGTGGACTTATTTGTGGTGGTGGTGGTGGTGGAGCATAAAAACGTCATCCACCACCCGTTACTCGGCCATATCCTCTGGCACATTTTCCTGCTACATATGGATTACCACGGTCGAACCTCTGCCTCTACCTGGGAAGTCCCTCTACTGTTAGAAACTCATTTTCATGGCGGTTCGGGCAGTCACGAGCCATGTGGCCCTGCCCACCACATGCATAGCACTGCCTGCTCCTCATATAGATGACTCTGTCTCGTGTGCCCCACACAACCAAACTTGCATCCTAGTATCTTCCACCTAATGGACTGGTCTTCTTGGACCTCTGTGACATCTGTCTACTGCCAACTGTAGAGGACTCCACTAAATGTCACCTTGTGGTGGGTCTTTCCACAGGTGACTGCTCAGCGAGATATCTCTTCACTAGAAGGTCTCGCTCAAGTACTCCCTCCTGTGTCGGAATGCTTAGGGGAATCGTCGAAGCCCTGATCTCATGCCTGAGTCACTGCACGATGTTCTAGGCCCTGAAGAATAGGTCTCGTACCATATCCGTCGTGTATCACGACAGGTCGATGAACCACGCTGAGTACTAAGATACAGTCATGTTGCACTATTGCAGATGTAGTAACTCCTGAATCCTCACCGCACGAAGGGTGGCTTGAACAAACTCTGAGAAGAAGTGACTCTCAAAATCCTACCATTGTAATGATGCCTCTTCATGCACCTGGAGCATCAGGCTCCACCATATACCAGCTACTACATGCAGGAGACTCGCAGAAAGGATCACCATATAGTCGGCTAGTGTTCCTACAAATATGAAAACTCTAACGATAGCTTCCAACCAATCCTCCGCTGCATGTGGGTCCATCTCTCCCTATAAAATGGGCGACCTCTAGTGCTGGAACATGGGAAATGCACTCAGGTGACATGCACTCTCTACGGCTGGGGCTGGTGGTTTCAGTGGCCCAGTGATTAGTGGTTCCCCTGATGCCTCCACTGTGGTGGGGCCCTGTACCGAGGCCATATCGCTCGGTGGGTTACTATATCGTATGTAACATGGATCTTTATATGGTTGCCTTCGTGGGGCCATCCTGAAAAGAAACAGGAGTGCCACGTTCAAAACAGTATACCTAGTGAGATGACACAAAGTAATCACAAAGATCACTTTTTCATAGGAAACACACACGCAATCAGTGTATTCATGCTTTGATTCGGAAATCAAAGGTCAGGGTCCTGGTGTATGGATATGTTGGCCACCACACCAACATTGGACACCCGGGACTGAAAACCACACTCAATAATCTTAACACAATTTCTTCGCAAA
Source organism: Viscum album (assembly GCA_963277665.1). Taxonomy (NCBI): domain Eukaryota; kingdom Viridiplantae; phylum Streptophyta; class Magnoliopsida; order Santalales; family Viscaceae; genus Viscum; species Viscum album. The sequence goes on from OY728138.1 coordinate 839,260,678, forward strand.
AATGAATGATCAGAGTCATGAGTTATATGGTAAAACTGACTCCTCTGATAACTATTTGTCACGACCCATCCTCGGGTCCCCTATCGTGACAACCCGAAGCCCGCCTTCCATAGGCTAGGGGCTGGCGACTAGCACCAATGGTGTAAAACTCTATGCTGGGAAGGAATTGAATTTATAATAGTTAAAAAACACTATAGAGTATGTAATAGGAAGTAAACACTTGGTAAACTGAATACAAAAGTGTGTGCGGGAATGTAAATGCACCATTATACAAACCCAACTGAATAATGAGTACAAGTAAAAAGGGACAAACAACTAGAAGTAAAGAGATGCTCCTAGATCATCCTATGGAGTTCCTACCTGAAGGGTTGGTACAGATGGACTTCACAGTGCTCCATGTCCGTTCGTCTCTTATGGGTACCGACTCATCCTCATACACTCCGCCTCAGTTAGCGTTGTCCGTCATCTTCATCCAACACAACAAGGTACGAGCATAGCCCATGTAGGGGTGAGTATAACAATACTTAGTAGGGACCCCAAGACCCTCAAGGTCTCACAAAATCCACAAAGGATAAACCACAGTATAAATATTCAATCACAAATTATCAAACGACCCTACTTAGTTATATTCCCATACATATACCTAAGTTACCAGTCACAGTCCAGCTCCAACTCACGATCCCAAGCAAAACTCAGTCCACACAAGAATTAATGTCAATCACTATGATGATAATGGTTGAAAGACATAAATCAGGCCAGACATGTATGCCAAAATTTTATAGATATATAGACGATCAGATGTAGCTACTGGATCATTTAAGCTATCAGACCCACACAGAACATAGTCCAGCTAAGCTATCAGACCCAAACTGGATAAAGTCCAGTTATCTCGTCTAAGATTTCGAACCCACACAGGATGCAGTCTAGAAATCTCTTCTAAGCTGTCAGACCCACATAGGATATATTACAACTATTCTAGATTAATATAGATTATTAGATGTAGTCACTGATTCATCGAAGCTGTCGGACCCACACAGGATACAGGATCAGAAACTCTGTCAGAACTGTCAAACCCACATAGGATTCTGGTACAGTTGTCGTCATCATCGAACCTGCGGAGGATTCCAGTATGGTAGACTTCACTGTCAAACCCACACTGGATTCTGGTACATAAGTCATCGTAGCCAGCTCTAGGGTTCCCGCACATAGCACGCTCTGTTCTGGGAGGGTCCTCTCCTCGAGTCAAGTATCGATGCATAAAAGAAGACCTTAGATGATGTATCCCATAGTTCTGTCTCATCATAATTTAACCAACATGATAGACAACGTGTCAATCAGACGCCCAGTCTGAGAGATACTGGCTTTTCTGTTCCAGGGGCCAAGTTAGATTTATGCTCGATCCAAACCCGGACATTTTCCAATATCATCCAAAACACACTAAGTGTATCTCAAAATGACTTCCTCGTCCCAAAGGTCCCATCGCCACAGTTGGAACGTCAATCGGACGCACAGTCTAAATGTTATTCACGTTTAAGTGAAATGTGCCCGGCCCGTCAAGCCCAGTGGGATGGGGGGTCAGACCGACCTGGTTCAGCGGGTCTGACCCAGCTGGGGGTCGGCCTTTCCCAATGGGGCGAGGCCCACCCATGGACCTGGACAGGGTAGCGGGCTGGTTCGGCTCACCCGGTGGCACCGAGCGGCTCCTCCCCTCCTTGAGGACCGGCCGTTTTTGTCCTGCATGAGCATCCCAAAGTTGCGATCCATGGTTCCTTTGCACGCGGCGCCGCATGGCACCGTGGTTTTTCTTCAACCGGGCTGGTTCACACGTCGAGGAGCCCACACAGCAGGTCGTGGTCTTCTCCGCAGCATGGTGCCAAGAGGTTGTTGCGGTCCTCTAGCCCGGCGGCTACGACTCGCTGGTTTGGTTCGTCCGAGGGGCATGCAGATGTGGGCCACAGTCTCCTCAACGCGGCCGGCGCAAGGGCACCGGTCCACACACCATCGTGTCCCATCTTGGTCGTGGCCTTCTATTGCCTCCTCCATTGATCGCTTCCGCCTCATGGTTGTGGCTTCTTCCTCCGGCGCGGTGCGATGGTACCTCACCCTTCCAGCTCCACCTCCATCGCCAAATAATCCAACAAGAAACTGAGGAACATCAGTCCATGTTGGTTCGGCCTGCGCCCCCCTTATCAAATGATATCATTTGTCCAATGACGAACAAAGGTATTCAACGAAGAATGAGGTACAATTTTATTCAATTAAAACTAATCATAACTCCCAACCTCAATTCAAGGTACGTTGTCGATGACGCAGAAGACGACATCGCAGGAGTCCGGCGTCACAGAAGACGGACATCGTTCCGTCAATGTTGGAGGGAAAGTTATTGGAAATGACCTGCGTGGGAGGCATCTTCTCCAATGGAATGGAGGAAGACGAAATAAGATGGGAGTTCCTCATGGGCGTCGTTATTCTTCCTCAAGAGAGGAAATTGTTCTTCTTTGGAAGAAGTCCCTCTCTATTCTCCAAAGATCAACCAACAAAATATGTGCCAACCCAAAAATATTAGCTTGGCTATTATTTTTATTCTTCATCTGAATTTAAAAATAATTCAAATTTGGTGATCCATTTAATTAATTTCTAATTAATTAAGTGAGTGTTGGAATATTTAATGGATGGAGGTGAAAGGTTTAAGAGTTAAAGTGGGTTCATGGGAGTTAAATGGGGAGTTGAGGATTTAGGTTCTCATGTGGTCGCCACCACACATTTTCCTCTCATGGTAATTTATGTTAGTTGTGGGCCCCACCTCCAACTTCTCTTTGGATAAGATAACCACCCCCTAAACAAAAATTAGGTAACACATATTTTTTTATTTATTTTCATAATAAATCCCAAAAATTAACTTCTCCTCCGACAAAAAGAAATTGGGGTAAAGTTCCCTTAGGAAAATACCGACGCTGCGAGTTCATCATTGTCCTTAGAATTAAATTCTGAGCATCAGTTCAAAAGATAGAAAAACTCGCACGTAGGTTTACTAAACTTACCTGAACAATAACTCAGAAATTGATTCCAGGGACACTGGGCCTCGGAATCCGGCTCCATCAGAATCTACGTACTCGTAAAATTCCATAGAATTTAAGAAAAAAAATTAATGAAATTTCCGGGTTTTTACAAATGTGGTATCTGATAGTTTTGTATTAGTATATCCTGAAGATATAAAAGTATTGATATCAAGGGTGTATCTTAGAAATGTGTTTGATATCTCATGCTTTATGGGATTGTCATGTTTCTATATATTGTTTGTTTAGTATTTCTCCAATATCATATATTTGATAATTTATTTAAACCTTAATGGTGTATTGTTTGAATCAAATGAAACATTTTAGACATATACTGAGTTGATGAAAATGAGGTACAACATAGTTCCTATTTAGATTCATTTGGAAATAGGTTTGGGTTATGATGTTTTAGGCAATGAATTTGTTAAGGGTTTGGGATGTTTCATGATGCATGTGAAATAGGTGGTGGACTATATCTCATGCCAGTTACACCCTCAAAAGAATAATTACCCCACCCATGATATAGAGTTTGATGTGCTGAATAATTCCCTAAAAAATGTAGTATTACTATACATTTGGGGAGCATTTTATAGTGTTTTCATATCGTAAGATCCATGATTACATTTTTTACATAGAGGGATATAAACATGAAACAAATACATTTGGTTGAGTATCCTCATACATTTAATTTTGATATTTCATAAACCATTGGGAAGGGAAATGTGTTTGTTGGAGCTTGGAGTGTTAAATTACAAATACAAACTATGATGAAACCAGTTAAGAATTTGTATCAGATGATTCTGATTGTATTGATTGGCATGGGAGTGGAAGAGGTTAGTTGATATGTGTTCTTGGATTCCATGAAATATAACTCATATTTTAATGAGTTATTTCATCTCAATAAGGTAAAAGACACAATGTGAAAATGATTTAATAAAATCCTTCATAGTGGGGAGACATAATATGAGTGGTCATGGTCTCTTAATGATGTTTTGTACTTCCATGGTAGGTTGGTTTTTTCATTTTCCCTACGGAAAGAGTTGATGGATAGTGGACACAAGTTTATTTGTCTATACACCATGAGGATACCTAGATATAATATGATTTGAGAAATATTTACAAGTTGTATATGATGAGTTGGTTACGTACAGATTTTGTATTACGGTGTACTGCTTGTCATATAATTGAGGCAGAACAGCTAAGACCAATATGATTTTTACAGTTTTACACATTCTGGTATAGTTGTAGGAAAGAATTATATTGGATTTCATCTTTCTTATACCATATAATCCCTATGGGATAGATTTAATTTTATTGATCATTGATAATCTCAATAAATTTTTTCATTTTATCCATATCATGGAGAAAAATAAGGTTGAACTTCATGGGGACTTATATGCCCGAGTGATTATGATACTTAATGGGGTTTCCAATATTGTTGTATCTAACAATGTCCTATGGTTAACATCTATGTTGGAAAGAGGTGATGGAATCCAAAATTAAATTGAAAATGGATTATCATTTGCATATGGATAGATATGAAGATATGGATATCATATTTATTGATGATATTCTCTTGTATTGTGTTCTTGATTTTGGTGGATCATGGGAAATTTATTTTCCTATTATCATGTTTTCTTAAAAAAATTGATATCATAACTCGATTTGGATGGGTACCTTTAAGGTTGTTTATGGGATTCCATGTAGATATCCCTTGTGCAAGGAAGAGTTAAGAGAACGGTCCTTAGTTAGGTTGAGCATTGTTCGAGAGATGAAGGAGATATTGTAGTTGATCAGAAGAGATTAATCATGATCATGATCTATAAAAAATATTAGGAGGAACATTATCATCTTCTACTGGAGGTTGAGGTTTGTGATAAGGATTTTCATTGATATTGACCTCACATGGGAAATCATTAGTTGGATAGTTAGGGTATGTTGACACAAAGGTTTGGGAGCCACTTTTATATCATTGAAGGAATGGGGAAGGTGTCCTTTCAATTGGACTTATTATCTGGTTTTACTTATATTTCAGATGAGTTTCATGTTGTCTAGCTTAGGTGGTATAAAATAGACCACTCCGATGTGATTTGATGAGAGGATGTGGATATTGAGTATGACACCTCATTGGAAAAGAATCCAGTTATGATTATTGATTTTAAAGAGAATGAACAACATAGTAAAATGATTTTTATCTTCTGAGTACAATGGAAGTATGGATGGGATAGAAATTAGATGCAAGTGAGATAAATTTTTATGATTCAACACTAAACTTCCCTTTTTTTGTCCAAAAATCTGAGAGAATTTATCTGGGTACAATTATTTTATGGTGAGTTGATTTTAACACCATATTAATCTTTTTAGGAACACCCTTGTTTATATTTTTTAGCATTCTTATTTGGGATGAATTGTGGGATTCATGAATATGTATATCATCTTTAATAAATATGATCTAAAGTTTCGAGATGCATGTTTTTTCGAATTAATGGATCTTGGGAGAATAAATTCAAATAATTAGTGGGGTTTTTTCCCAATTTCAATGAGTTCACAATTTTGGGTCTCTATATTTTTATGTCTAAACCAATAGTTTCTATACAATGATTGGATATAACATTGTTTGTAAAGGTATTTAATGCTATTTAATTTTATCTAGGTAGTTTATATGAAACATGATTAGGGACTTAATGGATTACATTCCACGTAACCATTTTACATAATATACATTAAAAAATAAGGTTTTATATAAAAATGATACAGTTTTTTAGTTTTTTTGGTGATGTATGGATTACATGATGTGTAATGGGATTACACTCCTTCTATTCATTATGATTCTAGATTTTATGGTGATTCTTAGATGATTTCTCATTCATTCATTTTCATCATGTCTCCCTTTCGACCTAGAATATTTTAGGGAAGATTTTGGAGACCGAGACCCTAGTGGATCATTTCGATTCAATGATTTATTATTTTTGTGGCTATGGTACATTTCTATGGGTAAGACTTACTTTTAGTTCTTTTTTATCTTTGGTTATGGCTGCATTTGTGTTTAGATTTGAGATCATGTAGCCTTTTATATCATTACATTTTTGTATCACGGGGAAGCTTATATTTTGAAGACTATTACAGTTGTTTCCAGTCACTGTTGTCTAAAAGAATCTAGTTCTATATTGGTTTATGTTAGGTTATTCTATGCAATGTCTTAATTCAATGAATTTTTTTTCGTAAATTCCATTGGGTTATTCATTTATATGATGTAATGTTTCTGTTAAAAAAAGGATTTATTAGAAGGGTAAATATTTGTATAAAAGGGTTACATTTAATAATGAATATTCTTTATTTGAATTTTTTATTCAAAAACTGAATCAGAGTTTCTCATCTATGAATTTTTTTTATGAAATAGTGAACATGGATTTTGAAATTTAAATTGAATATTGGAACATTGGGAGCCTTGGTTGTATCATGAAAGATCCATGGGTAGCCTTAGTGTTTGTAGAAGCACTAGGATACTACCTTTTGAATAGAAATATAGTGGCATGAATCAATATTGGTTAGATAAAACATTATTACTATTTAGGCTCTTGAGTTTCTAGTATGTGTTGTCCCATAGGCTAGGGACCAATATATGGTAATTTTCCATTTATTGTTTTTATCACATAGTTTTCTATCATGGATTGTGGATCATTGGTTTTATATGAGGTTGTATCACAAAGCATCAAATCATATGTTATTTCACGGTTATGTGTTTATTTTCTTACCTTTAGAGGCATGAATATGATTACTATTTATATAACGTTTATTTTTCATATATCAGTTTTGAAATTATGAAATTATATTTTACAAAACCAAAGGGGAAATGGATTATAATCAAGGTAGATTTATTGAAATGAATTTTTTAAATATTTCTAAAATATATATAATTTTTACATTAATGTGATTATACCTTATATAGATTCTGTGGTGGTTTCTTACATGGAATTTCGCTCACCACATACAATTTTCCATAAGGAATTTGTAGATGTTTAATTGTAGGATATTGGTCAATATAAGTGCATATTGTAGCATGTCATAATCTCCTTTCTCCCATTCCTATAGTTTCAGTTGACTTTTAGGTGACTACGGGTCACATGGAGTCTCATTGCCTTGCTTTATTCATTATTTTTGGGATATCGGATTTGGATGAGACTCTATGAAGTAGGTTATATATTTTTATTCCACATGAAATTTGGTAGTATGTCATGTTTCCTTATATTCAGGACTTGTTCTACTGTCATTCTACACCTCACCAAGCGATAGTCTACTCATGTGTATGGTGTTATTGATCCATAATAGTCTTTTATAGACATATACTTTAGAAATTACTCAAGTTATTTTGAAATTTAACAGATTTATGGAATTTTTTATACTCATCCTTTTTTCAGATTCATCAAAAAAAAATAACTCTCTTCAAATAATCATAGAACCTCATTTATTCATATTATTGAATCTCATATCATCTATAATATATTATGTAATAAATTTAAATATTATTGGGTTATTCAATCCTCCACGCATTGTTATATGAATTCAAAAAAAGACACAACAAACAAATAAATTATTTCAAAGTATTTAACATGAAGTTGAGAAACACTATTGAGAAGCTAACACACTATTTGAATAATGTGTTAATGTAATGGGAAAGGTTTATTGATAAATCCATATTAGGATATTATAAGAAATATATATACGTAGTGCATGAAATTATTTTATTATTACGCATTTTGATATGTTCTTATCCAACATATCATTTTGCATCCAATGTTTTAATGCTTACAAAATGAAAATTTTATAGAATATATTTACATGGAGTTTGATACATGTTATTATAAAGAGCCTCCCAATGATAATTCTTTTTGATATTATCATTCATGATGTTTTAGGAAGAAATTATTCTAGTATAATATCATATATAAGTGTTGGGTTATGCATACATAACTTGAATATTTCACGTGTTGCAGATATAAGAAGGAATATTCAAAAAAATATTCTATATCTATAATTTATTCTTACATAGAGGTAGTTTTATCACATTAAATATTATATATATATATATTAATCATACATGTTATTTACATATTTTAGTTTATTTTTATGTATTATAAATTCAAAAATTACAATTTCATATTTATGAATCTATATCTATGCATTATTGATTTTAAATGAAAAAAATATTTTGTATTCGAGAATAAATTCTTATTTATTCAAAATTAAACATGATAAAAGATAATTTATTCATATATAAATATATAAGTCTACATGAATAAATATTGTAATAGAATAAAATGATTTTATTTAACCATATTTTAAATTTAGAACCCACAGAGGATTCCAGAACAGTAGTCATCGTAGTCGCAGCCAACTCTAGGGTTTCCACACACAACACGCTCGATTCCAGGAGGGTTTTCTCCTTGAGAAAATTAGTAGTTACATAAACTATCATGAAGTCCAAATTTGGTGTATCCCAGAGTTCTGTCTCATCAAAAGGAACACAACGCGATAGACGGTGCGTCAATCGGACGCCCGATCTGAGAGTTATTGGATTTTCCATTCCAGGGGCCCGGTTGGAATTACACTCGTTCCAAAACCGGCCATTTCCCAATGTTTTCCAAAACTCACATAGTGAATTTCAAAAGAAAAACATCATCGGAAAGGTCCCAGTGCCGTAGACGACGCGTCGAACAGACGCACGGTCAAGAAGGTATTCGCATTTAAGAGAAACGGGCACGGCCCGTGAAGCCCAGTAGGCTGGCTAGTTGGCCCATCCTGGCTAGGCAGGTCCAACCCGGGTGGGGGGGTCGGCCCGGGGGGGGGGGGGGGGGGGGCGTGGCCTGGCTCGCAGCATGGCCGAGTGGAGCAAGGGGGCGCGACCCTCCAGTTCATCGTAACAGCGGCGCCGCCCCTCCTGCCCGATCGGCCGAAGCCGGCCGACTTTTCCAGTGTGAGCGGCCGGTGGTTGTGGTCTGTGGATCCTCTACACACGACACTACGATTCCTTCCACCCGGCCGGCTAGTGAGCCAGCCGGTACACCCACCGAAGCGGCCTGCCTAGTGCGGGTTGCGGTTCTCCACAGCGCGACACCAAAGGGGCGCCACGGTTCTCCAGAACTGCCGGCTAGGCCGGCCGGTTCTTCCTGCCCGGCCGGTCATGAAACCGGATGGTTCTTCTTTGGCTGTGCGGCCTACTGATGTGGGCCACAGTTCTTCTCCACGTGGCTGGCACAAAATAGCCACATCCTCTGGTCATTAACACCATCACCTTCACCGTCTGTGGTTCTCCTCAGGCGTGGTGCGACGACATCGTGCCTTCTTGACTTCAACTCCATTGACAAACAATCAATAATCAAATGGAGGGATTTCGGGCCATGTTTGATCATCCCGCACCCTTCATGTTAATTGATATCTTTGGGCCAATGTAAAACCAAGCCATACCTCAAAGAATAAGAGTTTAATTTTAATCCATTAAAATTAATAAAAAAACCCAACCTCGATTTCAAGAACGATGCATGTCAACGAGCCGCTGAAGACGAGCATCACGGAGGTCAGGCATGGCGAAATACGGACGTTGATTCTATTGACTTCGGTGTGTGTCTGAATAGGAACCATCGTTGAAGAATTACTTCGCGTTCTTCGTCAGAGATGTTCTTCGTTGAAGAACAATGTTCTTCGTCAAGAGAGGAACACCTTTCTTCTAATTCTCCAAAGCCTCCCCAAAAGAATTTTTGTTCATGCAAATGAAATAATAGGCTCCCAATATTATAATAATATTTCTGTGCCTTTCAAAATATTTCAGAAACCCGAACAATTAATTATGTTATTCACTGAATTATTTTTCCATGGGCTGGCAAGAATTTCAATGGTCTCATATAAAATTAAATCATGGATGAGTTGGCACATTAATTGGAAACCCAAAGGTTTAAGGGGATAAAGGGGGGGTTAGGTGCTCGTGTGGGCCTCACAAAACATTATCCTCCCATGGGGGGTTTGTGGGGTGTGGGCTCCACCTACAACATACCTTTGGAGGATTTAACCACCACCGTTAAAAATAAAACGGTGTACAGAACAATTATATTTAATTTATTATGAAACACCAAAATAAAACATCTACTCCCAACCAAATGATACTGCGGTAGAGGTATCCTTATGAGAATATCGGCACTGCAAGTTCATCGGTGCCCTCAGATTTCAATTATGAGCTACTGTTTAAAAGATAGAAAAACTTGTACGTACGTTTACTGAACGTACCTGAAAAAAACATCAAAAATTGATTCTGGGGCACACCAGGCCTCGGAATCAGGCGCTGTCAGAAACTGTGATCTCGTAATATTTCAAAGTATTTAAGAAAAAAATATCCATGAAATTTCATGGTATTTACATGTTTCATTCCATGAAATAGGGATAATTCCTTCTCTATGTTATTAACTCTATTACAACATTAAAATGTAATGTTGGAATGCTTTATCCATAGTTAATTGAATGTAGTAAAGATCTAGATAAACGTATCTCATCATTTCACTTTCCTTCATTCATTGTTTTTTACTTGTTATTCCCATTTTCGTCATTATTAATCCATAAATTAACAAAGAACACAAATTACTCAAAGAAACCACCTTTTAAGGGGAGAATAATAAATTCCTCAAATGAATGTAAAATCCCATGAACATGTTATAATTTCAAATATAGAACATATACCATCCCCATTCTAATATCCGAACTCAATAACTGACAACTAAATCCCGAGTTGGGGGTACACATGTACATAAGTGCATTCCCCTATCACTAAAGGCTAAAAAAAGTGATGAAGGTTAAAAAAGTAAAACAAAAATAATGGATTACCCTCACATAAAACTATAAACCTAGTATGTTAATGTTAAAATAGTTATTAACTCAACATATTTCAAATATAATGTGAAATAATAGAAAAATATTTGATTACAAAACAAAAGAAATATCTTCAAATGTATGACTCTATAAAATCCAAGGCATAGAGACTGGACCAGGTGCTTCTGTCTCATTCAACAAAATTCTATGGAATAACTATGAATCTCTCTCGTTAAAGAATTAATTTTTCATTGAATTGTATCATAAAACCTTCATTATATAATCTCATAAAAATTCATAATCCTTGGTGGGAAAAAAACACAATATGATTTCTCAAAACCTCTAATACATATCCATGAAAATGGAATTAAAAATTCAATTCCCATAATTATAACAAATCAAATATAGCTTTCCATCTAAAAAAATTATTTATCCCTATTCATAAAACAATATAACTCATTACATGATTTCAATAATTTTAGCTATTAAATATATTCATTTTGATATAATATTTCAATTCAATGATTAATTTCTATATGTTCAAATATACACATTTTCCCCATAATCTAAACTGAAATTCATACCAAAGAATTCTGGTAAGGGATCCTCAATTTCCATAAGATAGAATGTTTCATTCACCACTAAAAATCACTAGATATTTTCTGCATCATACACATTTCATCACCCATTAATCCTCATAAATTAGTATAGTTTGAGAAATAACTTTTTCCTACATTAATTCACTTTCTTTAATCCATAAATACCTATATTTGTAACCTATGGTATTCAAAATAAAGCCTGACTAAATAAATTTTATGAACATAAATAGACAGAGGTATTGGAAAACAATAATAAACTCCAATATCAAATCCACCACCATAGTTTGACATATACATTTAATTTAAATAAATTAAATTATTTAAAAAAAATTACAATTCCCCCCAAACCAAGTTAATCTATTAAGATCACAATATTACACATTAAAGCTCAATTATTGAAAAAGAAATCAAAAATCATACATATATTGAAAAATAAAGATTTTATACATTCAATTCCATTTATAATCCACAGTTATAAAAATTCTATTCTTCTTATCAAATTATATTTATGAAAAAAATCATATTTAAAAAAAATTAAAAACTCCATAGAAATAAGAAATGTACATATTTATTTATAAATATTAATCAATAATAGAAGATAAATAGGAAAATTAATATATGTGATAAAACATATCTATTACAGTATGATTATAAGAGTTTAATATATTTTATTCTTATTATATTCATTTTTTTTATTAGATAACTCAATAAAATATGAAAATTAAAAAAATGATTATTATAAAATATTTATCTTCTATATTGTATAATAGTTTAATTTTAAGAATTATGTTTACCCTATGGGATTTTCCATCTAAATTTTTATTAATATTTTAATTATGGATTATATATTTTGTTTTGAGATTTCATTTTGAAATATGTAATGAACATAATTTTTTTGAAATTTTATTAATTATAACATCCATAATATCATTTTTATCTTATTATGTATTGAATGTATAGTTTTTAAAAATATTTCATTTTTCTTTTTTTACAACATATTACATATTATACATTCGGTATAATCATATTATGTATTTTATTTTATTTTTATATTTTCAAAAGGTAAAATTTTATAATGATTTTGATGCTATTGTTGAAATATCATACTAAAAATATATACTGAATAATTTATATATAATTATAAAAATTCTATAAAATTATAATTATCTTATGAAAATAATATATCTTATGAAATATTTGTTATATTAAAAAATTTTGAATACCTTAAAAAATATATTAAATATATCATTTCCTTCATTTGGTGTGTTATGAACATTATTAACTAAAATATCAGTAATATAATTCATGGAAGTCAGATTATGAAGCTTAATAGAGTTTTAAGAACATATCTGTTTCATATAATTAATAAATTTAGATATTTTTCTACTTATTTATGTTCTATTATGATTCTAATTTTTTACGAAGTAAATGAGAATTAAAGTTTTTCAAATCAACTTATGTTTTTTCTGATCTCCCTATTATGTAATTTTTTTAATTAAATTCACCATATGATGTTGAAGTATCACTTTATGAAGATAAAAATTCACATTTTTTAGATAATTTTTCAAATAACAAATAAGATAATTATCTTTTTTAATTGCTAATTTTACATTTTATATTTTTAATTTTATCCTTAAAAACTCGTGTTTGAAAATTCTTTTCAACGGGAATTGTCCTTAAAATATGAGTTTAATCAACAATATCATAAATTTATTATGCTCATAAAGTTTCTGTTTTTTTATATGGTTTTGAAAACATCCTTATGAAGTATAAATTGATCTTTAGGGACTCTAATATGATCCTTATAAAGTGAGTTAAATATATATTTTTCTAATTGTTAAATGATTCTTATAAACTACAATTACATTTTAGTTTTTTTATTACCTTATTATTACTTTTTATTCTTTTATAAATTTTTTTATTTTAGGCATGTGTTTATCTAATAAAATAATTATCAAAACATATAACTAAAATTATTGGAAAAAATAATCCAGTATTATAGTGAATTATTTCTTCACACTATGGTGTTTTTTGTTTCATAATTTGTTTTATTTTTTCCAATTATTTATCTCCAACCCATTATATGAAATTATAAATCTTTTTTAATATACTAAAATACTACACTAAATTTGAAAACATTGAAAAAATCGACTGTTGATTAAAATTTTTGAAACATTATGTATTGAACCATTAGAGATTACTCTATAACTAAAACTTTATCTAATTGGATAATAGAGTGATAGTGATGTAGATAAACTACCTGAACTAAAAGTTTTCAATTATAACCGATACTATGATCAACTTGATTTGATCGCTATAAAAGCATTATCATATTGAACACATTGTTGAACTGATTGTGAGGAAAAAAATATTTTAATCATTTATTTTATTTTTTATTGATTCATTCATTTTTATTGCTTAATTTTTTTAAAAATTTTAATTGATTTATGGTTTCCCATTATAAAAGAACGTCTTCAATAATTTGAAAATCAACTGTATAAGTTCCATATTTTTATTATTTTTATCTATCTAAGAAGGGTGGTCTATTGACTTACACCTCAATGTCTAAAATGTAGTATAGTAGGTTATTAATTGACTTATAGAATATAATGTTTATAATTGTCATTTAACTCTCTAAAAAGTGACATTTTTTGGGAAATAATTTATCTCATGGAGTTTAGTGATTTTTAGAGTATATATAGGATAAAATTTATTTGAACAAATATTACAATCTTGGTTCTCATTGTTTTTATTTTATATCAGCAACTTTGAAATTTGAACACATCACCTAAACCGGAATTTATTTAACTATAATTTTAAAAAAATCAAAATTTAGACTTTTAAATTAATAACCACTTGAACTTATTTATATTCTAGAATTCCACACTAATTGGAATCAGAAAAAGGACTTTTTTCGTTAATATTATTAGTCACTATCTTTTTCACATGACATAATAGTCATATGAATCTATCATAAATGAGGTGTTAGGTCTAAATTTAAAAAATAAATTTTTTATTTATAGAAGAATACAATTTGATGAAAATGAATATACATAATCTCAATTATGAATGAAATATTTCCACAACAACATAGGTTTGAAATAGTAAACTATAATTGAAAAACCAGACGAACTTCTTGATTTTGACCTTGATTCATTAACCGAAAATGTACCAATAAAATATGTTCTGAATTAGGATGTTTTCAATATTTAATATTGTGTTATAGATATAAGTGTTATTATACATGATTCCATATAAAAATATGTACAGAAAATGTAATGTCTCGGATCTCTCCGGTCCATTCCTTTGTGAAAATAAGGTGTTAGATGTGTTTCTAGAGGTCAAGGTGACTTGGGGGTCCGTTTGGGTGGACTTTAAAGGAAATCTAAAGGGTTATGACCTTCGCACGGGAGGTGCACGGTTTTCCAAACCTTGTAGCCAAACCTTGCAATGTTGGTCTTGGAGGTAGTGGCTAATGCATGGTTAGCACATGGTTTGTCTAACTATGTGGACTAACTGTGCGAGGAGTGTTTGGGAAGGCAGATGCTAACACCCGATTAGCGCACGGTTTGTTAAACCATGATGACTAACCATGCAGACACTTAAACATTGATCCTCAAATTGGGGATCTAACTTTTGTTTCCATTAATAACTTCATTTAAGCCACTATGCAGCCATAACTCGGGATTACGCTTCCTTGAAGGTAGAAGAACCTCTCCCAAGAATTTTGGAGGTGATTCTGAGGCTTCTCTTCACGAATCAAATATGGTTTCTTGAGGAATGTGATCCTTTTTGTTTGGTTTCCTAGATGTACTTAGATCTACTCCTCCTCTTCTCTCCTGATCTTAGATCTACTCCTGTTATGGGAAGATCTATGTGTGTGGATGTCCTTTATGATGAGATTTGGTCTTGGTTATGTTAGTAAAATATTTCTAAGGAGGATTTGTGGATAATCGATGCGGTTTCTTAGGCATTCTTCGACCGTTGAGGTTTCCGTCAAAACCATTGAGGTAGGGGATTCGTAGCTTCTCGAATTGCTTATGTGAAATCATATAGTTAACATGATTTATACCTCTAGATCACAATGAAATTTACCTAATTATATACTTGAATCGGATTAAAGGAATTGGTTTGATCGCATGTTATGGCTTTGTACTGTGATAACAGTTCGCCTCTGGATTTTCTAGATTGTGTGATATCTATGCCATTCTTGTTAGCATGTTATTCTTGATGGAATTGATAAAGAATGTAAATCCATAATTAATTGATAATTAATTGGATAAATATAATGAGGCATAAAAAAGAATATGTTTCTTGTTGTAATTTGATGTTGATTAAATTGGCATGGTAAGCATGTTTAATATTTGTGATAGCTTATTGATTTGGTTCATGATGTTGGAACCAACGAATTGAATTTGTTATATCAAGATGGACTAATGAACTTGATTGATTGAATTCCCTGAAGGGTTCTGAGTTACCCTCTTATTGTGAAAAGGGGAAAAGAACCCAATTGATGTGCTGTTTGTTTTCCATGATGCTTGTGATGTGATGTGACCTTAAGAGGGTGTTGTGATATGTGGAGGCAGGGAGGCCGTCTGGTTGTGGCAGCGGATGATGCCTAGGGTGGCGAGATGCATTAGTTTATGCATGTTGGTGTTGAGGAGGACACCGGGGATGATGGAATGAGATGAATGTTGTTGTTGGATGCCTGTGGTTTCATGGTTGTTTATCTACCGTACTTTTGTCCACTGATCCAGGCAGCTGGTCTTGCATACCCTTCATATGAAAGGGGCGAAGACACGCTGGGTATGCCACATGCTTTCTGTGTTTAGCCTCTCAAGGGAGAATTGGTCTACGCTCTTTCTATAGGCGGAAAAGACTCAACATGAAGTATATCTACTCACCGTGTAGAGCCCCCTTGGTTTTAGTAGCATAGGATGCTTTTCTAGAATGCCTGGGAGTATGAGAAAGTATTTCTGTAATGAAATATTGATTAAATGGTGATAATCCATGGGAATGGAGATGCTAGAATTTAATGGTGATGTTGTAACATTTAAAGAAATAGTTGATTTTGAATGTTATTCCAATGAAGATTACTGTGGTTTTGTTCATGGTTAATTAATTTGCTAAGAAGTAATTATCATAAAGAGGAATTTATGAAAAACAGAATAAAGTGACCTAATTATTTTCTTTAATTGGTTGTGTACATATAGGATACCTAGTCTTAGAAATTGCATCCCGAAGTCCGAGAGATGTTAGATGCAGTTGAGACTACGACAAGGTTGTGCCCATAGTGTGGTAGTGAGTTATATATATTCTGTACTTTTTATGTTTCTATAAGCTACTCCACCGTGTTAGCAAGGGAAACTGACACCTCGGGGATTCTGAGGCCTGGGGGTGTTTTCCCCAAAATTCTGGAGGGAGGATGATTGGCTGACTACCCCCTTTGGCCCCACTCTCAACTCTTGGTAGATACTTGTGTTGTTGGCACATCAGTTAGTTTCCCCCATATATATGTGTGTAGAGGGCAGTAATGGCATGTGTTTATTTCCACACATATATTCTGGATATAGTATCCTACGGATGACAATAGGAGTAACGTGTGTAGGTTGTGATGGCTTGAGGATCCTTACTCAGTGTATGGGTTGTAATGGCTTGAGGTATAATACCAGACATATGATACACGTTATGAGAGATGTGGTGGAACCTAGAAACTACCTGGATACATTTGATTGTGAGGATGGTGTGGTACCTAGCTCAGGTGTCTACGGGAAAGTCTTATGGTTCATGTGGTGCAAATTGCGACGCTTATCCCAAGTGTATACCAGAAAGCCTTTGGAGAGAGATGCACATGACGTATCTCATTGGGGAAGAATGGAAAACCAGTGGGGAAGTAGTTGTAGGGTACCCTTGATATTCATTTCTATATGATATATTATTTTATGCATTACTTGGTGAGAGTAGCCATAGTGAGGCTGGGAATATAGTATACCTGTTTAGGTGATGTGTTGGTTTCACTTATTGTTCACTGTGATTTAGCATTCCTTATTTACTTTTTCACAAAAGGATTCATGGAGTATCCTACTGAGTATCTTGTTATACTCACCCTACGTATATATAAATTGTTTTCTGGTCACATGGAGGAGGTTGGAGATCTGGCTGGTTACTACTAGCATGTGGTTGCCGGAGTTGTTCGGGCTTGTGGTCGCTGCTATTTTTACTTTCTTTTGGGTACTTGTAGTTTTTCCTTTTTGTTTTAGTAATTTTTCATGGAATTCCATATATTTACATGTGTTTATTTTATATTTCAGTTTTGAATTGGAGTTGGTCAGTGTCTATCTTATCTCTCTCTTCTGTATGTGTTCTCTTAGAGGATAATGCCTCCCATTTGAGTGTTTATTATACCCTCGGTGCTAGTTGCCAACCTGGTGCCTACTGGAGGCGGGACTTGGGGTTCATTATCTCCCTTTTCACATTTTTGGCCCAGGAGGGGTACACTTTATGGGGAGGGGGTTGTGACAGAGTGGTATCACAGGTCTGGTTGAGGGATAGAATAGAGTTTGGAGTTAGCCACATGTGAGGTTTCATGGGTTGGTAGGGAAACATTTTCATTCATGTATAGCAAGTGCGGTAAACACTAGAAATCAGCTAAGATATAGGAATTTAGGTCCCCCCTATGATCTTATGCATGGACCTGTATGTTTACAATGGCTACTAAATAAAGTGATACTGGTTGCTGGGTAGAGACCTAGGAAAGGATCATGTAGCATTATTCTTTGTCAATGTGTTTGAATGGATAGACCTTGGGATTGGTTAACCTAAAATAAATAAATGAAAACAATTAATTAATAAATGTTCAGTCTTCAATATTCCAGGCATAGGATCTCTATTTCTTTGTTATTTTGTAGTTATGGCTCCAGGTCGACGTCCTCGTCAGGGTTGCGTAGAAGATATCCAGTAGGTTGTTCCAGCAGGCCGTTGTAGGGTAGAGGTTGACGACGATGACACTTGGAGGAATACACTATGAGAGATTCAACACCAGAGTCTGCATAATTATGAGGGATCCGTCTCAGATGCAGTAATTGAAGACTGGTTAGAGGAGGTCGAGATCGGCTTCAGTTCAATTTGTTCTCGGATGGAGCACTGGGTGTCCTTGGTAGTGATAATGATGCATGGAGCAGCAAGGTAGTGGTGTCTTTTGTTCCTTGGGGATCGTGAGGAGTCCGTGATCTCATGGGAGGAGTTTTGAGTCAATTTCAGGGTTCAGTTCCTTTCTTCGACTACATAGGGGTCTAGTTGCCAAGAGATTCTTACCCTTCAACATGGGACCTCCACTGTTCGAGAGTTTGGAATCCATTTCATGAACATTTTACGATATGCTTCAAACCTGTTACCAGAAGAGGAGGCTAGGGAAAGAAATTTCGAGGAGGCTTTGCATATAGATATCCATCGTCAGTTCACCCCATTTATGCTGATGACATATCTTGAGGTGCTGGCGAGGGAAGAGGTTGTCGAGATAACTTTTCCCAGGACCGGATCATCATGAAAGGGGAATCATCATAATTCCTCATGAAGCAGAGCTGTGGTCCGAGGTTCTCGGTATTCAGGGCATAAGGGTTTCCTTTTAGTCGGGGGTAAGTCCCATCCCTTCACATATTTTTTTTCTGGTGGCAGAAACTCTCAGGCCTATGCCAAGGAATCAAGCACTTGTTTTTCTTGTGGTTGTCATGGCCATCAGCAGCGGGAGTGCCTGACCATTCTGAATAGTCATCGTGCTCCAGGCGCTACTCTCCGCGTTCCTCCTTTGAGGTTTTTCCAACCAAGGCAGCAGCAACCAGTTTCACCAACTTCAGATCACTAGAGGGGAGATTTGGTAGGTAGAGGATAGCCCCATGATGCTTCCCATCCACAAAGAACAGAGTGCGGCTGTGGTGGTGGTCGTCATTAGGGTTACAGAGGTTGTGGTCAGCTTCATGCTCTAGCGTTTCCAGTGCCAGACGAGCCAAAAGACGTTTGAGGAACCCTTTTCTTTTTTCTACCTTGGTGTATGCCTTGTCTGATTCAGGAGCAGTACACTTCTTCATATCACCTACCATAGTCCATGATTTGGGACTCGAGGTGGAGAGGCTTCCAGAGCCTGTGGCATTGACTACACCAGTTAGAGATCGAGCTGACTTATTTGATGAATGTAGAGACTGTGAGTTAGTGTTCGAGAAACACCACCCTTTGGGAGATTTCCTATGTTTATGAATACAACCATATGATTTTATCCTTAGAATGGATTGGTTGTATTCGGTGTGGGCTATTGTGGTTGCTACAGGAAGAAGGTCATTTCATGGATGCGGATGGAGATCAAGTGGTGTTTTTTGGTGAGCGAGATCCTTGGATGGGTCATAGATGGGTTCCATCCTTATCATCCATGGTGGCTAGGATGATGCAAAGTTCTTGAGAGGTTCAGCGGTTGGTGTTTCCTAGGGTCGTGGAGGAGTATCCTGATGTCTTTCTAGAAGAGGTTGTAGCATTACCTCCTCAACAAGAGACCGAGATTGGGATTGAGCTACAGCCAGGAGCATCACATATCACTATGTATCCATATATTATGTTACCTTCTAAGTTACAAGAGCTACATATACATCATGATGGTCTATTGCAGTGTTGTTTTGTTCATCCAAGTCTGTCACCGGGGGGTGCACTGGTTTTGTTTGTAAAGAAGGCCGACTGCAGTTTGTGGTTGTGTGTAGATTATCGTTGCATGAACAAAGTGACAATAAATAATCGATATCCTCTTCCACAGATTCATGACTTATTTGATCAACTGAGGTGTGCATGATGGTTTTTAATGATTGAATTGTGGTCAGGATATCATTAGATGTGGGTGAAGGATGTGGATATTCCGAAGAACGCTTTCTGTTGTCGTCATGCGCATTTTGAGTTCGTTGTAATGCCAATCGGTGTGACGAATTCTCTATCATTTTTTATGGGATTGATGAATGTTGTGTTCCGTGAGTTCCTGGACAGCTTTTCAGTTGTCCTCATCGATGAAATCCTTGTGTACTGCACATCTTAAGAGGAGCATGAAGAGAATCTACATGCTGTATTGAGAGTTCATTGTAAACATCAGCTATTCGGGAAGTTGTCGAAGTGTGAGTTTTGGGCAAGAGAAGTATTTTTATTGTGGCATGTTGTGTCCCAACAGGGATTAGCTATGGATACATAGAAGGTAGAAGTAGATGTGTCTTGGGTATCCCCTAATACAGTTTCAGAGGTGATAAGTTTCCTTGGTCTCGCGGGCTACTACAGGAGGTTCGTAACAAATTTCTCACGAGTTTGAACTCCTATGAAAGCTTTGACTAGGAAAGATCAGTATATCATATGGACTGATCAGTGTCATAAAACTTTTGAGTATTTAAAGGAGAAGTTATTAAGTGCACTAGTCCATTGTCTTCTAGCTGAAGGGGTTCAGTTTGATGTCTTCTGCGAGGCTTCACACCTAGGACTAGGTTGTGTTCTCATGCAGTTGAGGTTAGTTGTTTCTTTTGGATCTCAGTTGTTTCATCCCCATGAATGCAACTATGCCACCCATGATCTTGAGTTGGCAGCTGTGTTGTTTTCTCTGAAGTTGTGGAGACATTATCTCATTGGTGAGAGCTTTGTGGTTTTCACCGATCATAAGAGTTTGAGGTATGTTTTCTTCCAACGTGACTTGAACTTGCGGCAGCATTGGTGGATGGAGTTCTTATAGGAAAACGAATTTGAAATATCGTATACACCTGGAAAAGGGAATTTTGTAGCTGATGTTCAGAGCCGAAAGTCATGTATTGATGCTGTGTGTGAATCCGATGATTCCTAGAGAGTGATGGAAGGACTATTAGCTTTACATCTTGATATGGGAGAAGTTGGGGTAGAGGATTTCTTTTTCAGATGATGGTGCATCCATCCCTGATGTAGATGGTGGAAGAGTCCCAGTTGGGAGATCTATAGGTGGATGTATGGAGATACTGAGTTGTTTGTAGTGAGGTCGCTGATGGTTGGTCGGAGGATAAACAACATCAAGTGTCATATCATGGATGGATTTTTTTTCCTTGGTAATGCACGTGATGGTTCCTAGGGAGTTCCATAGTTCACCCTTAGCAGTACATCATGGAATGACAAAGATGTACTGATCCTTGAGGAGTCAGTTTTGATGGCATGGGCTGAAGCGTGCAGTTTCAGAGCTTGTGTCTTGTTGTTTAGTCTTCCAGAAGGTGAAGGTAGAACATCGTGTTCATAGTGGTCTTCTCCAGACATTAGAGATTACTAAGTGGAAGTGGGAGGACATCTCGATGGACATTTTTACTGGTTTACCTCATGCTTAGGGAGGTTATGATGCTATTTGGGTGGTATTGGATCGTTTAACAAAATCGGCCCACTTCATAGCGATCATGGAGTCAAGCTCAGTGGATGTTTTGTAGAGGCAGTATCTGTAGAAGGAGGTGAGACTTTATGGAGTCCCTAGGATGATCATTTCTGATAGATATCCTCATTTTACATCCAGGGTGTGGAGAGGTCTCCAACATGCTTTCGGTTTTCAACTATTACTTAGCAATGTTTTTCATCCTCAAACGGATGGTCAGATGTAGGAAACCATCCAGACTCTTGATGACATGTGTGCACTCTTGTGTTATTTATTTTGGAGGGTCATGGATGAGGCACTTACCCTTGGTAGAGTTCGCTTATAATAAATTTTTTCACTCAACCATAGGTATGGCTCCGTTTGAATCCATGTATGGACAAACTTTATATTCTCCATTGTACATTATTGGGGATGGAGAGTCATCAATTCTCGTAACGAAACTAGTGAAGAATACAACAGAGATGGTTCTGGTGATTCTTGAGAGGATGAAGGAAGCACAAGTTCATCAGAATTCATATGCTGGTCAAAGGAGGTGACCCTTGGAGTTTAATTTTTGGGATCATGTGTTTTCAAACTGACTCCTTGTCATGGGAAGTGAAGGTTTGGTCATGGGTGTAATCTTTCTCCCCGTTTTGTTGGGACATTCGAGGTGTTAGCTCATGTTGGAGTTGTGGCATATCGAGTAGCACTTACCATGCATATGAGTCGGATACATGATGTTTTCCATGTATCGCAGCTATGTCGTTATCTTCATGATGACTCCCACATCATCGATTAGGGAGAGATCGATGTGGATGATGATTCCACCTTTAAGGAGAGACCTATGGATATCCAAGACCGCAAATAGAAGGTGTTTTGCGAGCAATCCATCCCATTATTTTGTGTCTTGTGGCAACGTAGCGTCTTGGAAGAGAGTACTTAGGAACGTGAGTCACAGATACTTTCTCAGTACACAGAGTTGTTTGATGTTTAACTATTCTCTTGTATCATTGTAACTTGTGTAATTATTAAGCATTCATGTTATGAAATGGATCCCTTTGTTGCTTTGGTGTCTTGCAATTTTTTGAGAGGTATCTTGTTGGGTGGTTGTTCAGACCCTATTTCGTTTTCTCTTTAAGTGTGTTTTGGATTCTAGTGGATGAGAATGTTTTGAGAGGTATCTGATGTAATGTCCTAGATCTCTCCGGTCCATTCCATTTTGAAAATAAGGTGTTGGAGTTGTTCTGGGAGGTCAATGTGACTTGCGGGTGCGTTTGGGTGAACTTTTAAGGAAATCTGATGGGTTATGGCCTTCACACGTGAGGTGCACGGTTTGTCAAATGGTGTGGCCAAACCGTGCAAGGTTGGTCTTTCAGGAAGTGGCTAGTGCACAGTTAGCACAATGTTAGTCTATCCGTGATCTCTAACGGTGCAAGGAGTGTTTGGCGAGGCAGAAGCTAACGCACGGTTAGTGCACTATTTGTTAAACTGTGCAGACTAACCTTGCATGCACTTATAGTTAGATCCTAAAATTGTATATCAAACTCGTTTTTCCATTAATCACCTCATTTGAGCCCTACACAGCCATAAATCGGGATTACCCTTCTTTGGAGGTAGATGAACCTCTAACAAGAGTTTTGGAGGAGATCTGAAGGCTTCTATTCACGAATCAAAGCTAGTTTCTCGAGGTACGTGATCATTTTTGGTTGGTTTCTTAGATCTATATTGATCTAGTCCTCCTCTTCTCTCGGGATATTAGATCTATGCCTGTTATGGGTAGATCTAAGTTTGTGGATGACATTTATGATGAGATTTGGTTTTGTTTGAGTTAGGAGAAGATATCTAAAGAGGATTCATGGAGAATCGACCCAGTTTCTTGGGCGTTATTCGACCGTTGAGGTTTCCTTCAAAACCGTTGAGGTAGGGGATTCATGGCTTCCATAATTTCTTATGTGCGATCCTAGAGTTAGCATGATTTATCCCCATGGAACACAATGAAATTGACCTAATTAAATACTTGAACCAGAAGAAAGGAATTGGTTTGATCACATGTTGTAGATTTGTACTGTGATAACGGTTTGCTTCTTGATTTTATAGATAGTGTGATATCTATGCCTCGATTGTTAGCATGTTGTTATTGATGAAATTGATAAGGAACGTAAATCCGTAATTAATTGATAATTAATTGGCTAAAAATAAAAAAACATGAAAAAAATCTAGTTCTTGTTGAAATTTGATATGGATTAAATTGTCATGGTAAGCATGTTTAATCTTTGTGATAGCATACTGATTTGGTTAATGATATTGGAACCATATAATTGATTTTTTTAATTAAAGATTGATTAAAGAACATGATTGATTGAATTCCTTGATGGGTTCTGAGTTACCATCTTATTGTGAAATAGGGATAAGATACCAATTGATGTGGTGTTTGTTTTCCAGACTGATTTTGATGTGATGTGACCCTGGGAGGATGTTGTGATATGTGGAGGAAAGTAGGCCTTTTGGTTGAGGTAGCGTATGACACCTAGGGTGGAGAGATGCATCATTTTATGCATGTGGGTGTCAAGGAGGACACTAGGGAGGATGGAATGGGTTGAATGTGGTTGTTGGATGCCTGTGGTTTCTTGGTTGTTTATCTACCTTACTTTTCCCCACTACTCCAGGTAGTTTTCCTTTCTTAAACTTCTTCCAAAAGGGGGTAAGACACACGGTTTATTCCACGTTATTTCTTTGTTTATCCTCTCAATGAAGAATGGGTCTACGCTCTTCCTATAGGTGGAAAAGGCTCGACGAGCAGTATATCTACTCACCATGTTGATCCCTGTTGTGTTTAGAAGCATAGGATGCTTTTCTAGAATTCTTGGGAATATGGGAAGGTATTTCTATAATGAAAGATTGATTAAATGGTGATAATCAATGGGGATAGAGATGATGAAATTTAATATTGATGTTGTAACTTTTAAAGAAACAGTTTATTTTGAATGTGATGCCAAATAAGATTATTGTGATTGTGTTCATGGTTAATTAATGTGCTAAGAATTAATTAAAATAGAAGGGAATTGATGAAAAAGGGAATAAAGTGACCGAAGGATGTTATATAATTGGTTTTGTGCTTATATGATACCTAGTCTTAGAAATAGCAGCCTGGAGTCCGAGAGACGTTTTCTGGGGTTGAGACTATGACTAGGTTATGCCCATAGTGTGGTTGCGAGTTATATATATTCTGTACTTTTTGGGTTTCTATATGCTACTCCACCCTGTCAGTAAGGGAAACTGACACCACGAGGATTCTGAGCCCAGGGGGGGTGTTTTCCCCAACATTCTGGTGGGAGGATGAATGGTTGACTACCCCCATTGGCCCCGCTCTCTTCTCGTGTTAGATACTAGTGTCGTTGGAACATCGGATAGTTCCCCCCATATATGTCTGTAGAGAGCTATAATAGCTTGTGGTTATTTCCAAACATATATTCTTGATATTGTATCCTACAAACTACTATAGGTGTAATGTGTGTAGGTTGTGATGGAATGAAGATCCTTACTCAGTGTATAGTTTGTAATGGCTTGAGGTATAATACCCGGCGTATGATACACATTATGTGAGCTGTGGTGGCTCCCAGAATCTACCTGGATAATTTTGGTTCTGAGGATGGTGTGGTGCTTAGCCCAAATGTTTACGTGCATGTATTTTGGTTCACGTGGAGAAAATTTTGGAGCTTATCCCAAATGTATATTGGAAAGACTTTGGAGGGAGACGCACAAGGCGAATGACGTAGGGGCAATGCGGCAAACCGGTGGGGAAGTAGTAGTAGTGTACACTTGATATTCATTTCTATATGATATATTCTTTTATGCGTTACTTGGTGAGAGTATCCATGGTGAGGTTGTGAATATAGTATGCATGTTTAGGTGATGTGTTGGTTTCACATGTTTATCACTGTGCTTTAGCATTCCATATTTACTTTTGCACGAGAGGATTCAGGGAGGATCCTACTGAGTATACTGTTATACTCACCCTATGTATATTTAACTATTTTTCAGGTCTCTCGGACCAGGTTGGATACCAGGCTGGTTACTACTAGCATGTGGTTGTAGGAGCTATTCGGGCTTGTGGTCGCTGTTGTTTTTACTTTTTTTGAGTACTTGTATTATTCCCTTCCAGTTGTAGTAGTTTTTCATTGTATTCCATATATGTACTTGAGTTTCTTTATATTTTATTTTTGAGTTGAGTTGGTTGGTTTCTATCTTATCTCACTCTTCCGCATGTGTTCTCTTAGAGGGTAATCCCCCCATTTGAGTGTTTATTATACCCTCAGTTCTAGTCGCCAACCCGGGGCCTACGGGAGGCAGCACACGGGGGTCATTATCTCCCTTTCCACATTGCCAGCCCTGGAGGGGTACACTTTGTGGGGAAGGGGTCATGACACAAAATATGTATAATATTATAGGATACACATTATATAACACAAAATCTAAATAAAATGAAATTTAGTCATATTTTAGATAAATACCATGATTTAAAAATTGGAGAAGAAGAATCAGTTAACAATATTTTTCATTGATTTAATTTTTTAGAATAAATTTAATTTTTAAATTATTAGAGAACATAGTAGTGGTTGAATGAGTTTTGAGATCTCCACCAAATAAATTTTACATGAAGAAGGCTTCCATATATAAAAGTAAAAATTTAAAAGAGTAAAAATTTGATGATCTTACTTGATCATTGATTATCTTTAAAATCAATTAAAATATGTTTTTTATGAAGACACAAAAAACCATTTTTTATTTAAATCAAATATAAATGTTTCTTCTAAATATTGTCAATATGATTTAAATGAATTTAAAAGATGAATCATATCATATTTTATATGTTTACAATAAGATATAAAAAAGATGCAATCATTTAATGAAGGACTCAAAAAGTGTAATCATAAAAATAACCAATAATGAAAATAGGAAAGTATCTTATGTTATTATAAATCAGTTTTAGAATTAACATGTTATAAATATAGATAAAAATATATATCCATATGATTAAACAAAAATTAAATCATTAGAAAAAATATAAATGGAATAACAAAAAATGTAAATACAGAGTTAATGCCTAAATGGGGTTTCATGAAAGACTCAAATTCAAGAATGAATCTATAACATAAAATTAATATAATTATCCAATCATGACAAATACAATAAGTGAGGTTAGTACTGATTTTGGTTTTATTTCTGAGTTTGTTTTTTTCTTGAAAACTAATGTATAGTTTAACTGAAAAAAGAGTATGAAGAACTTAAAAGATATATTTTATGAATAACTATTTTGTATAATAAATTGAGAAGATATACTAAGATTAATTATTTTAAAAACAAGTATATTAATCAGGAGAATGAGAAACTCTAGACAATATATTCAAAATAATAGGAATAAGTTTGTGGTGATATGGAAATTAATAAAAATGTGATTTGGTGTAATGGCACGGACCTCTCCAGTCCATTCTGTTGTCAAAATAAGGTGTTGGAGGTGTTTCATGAGGTTATGGTGACTTGGGGGTGTGTTTGGGTGGAATTTTAAGGGAAGATAAATGGAAGGATCTTTCACATGGTTGGCGTACCGTTTTCCTAAAATGTGCGGCCAAACCATGCAAGGTTGGTGTGGGAGGTAGTGGCTAATGTATGGTTAGCGCAGGGTGTGTCTAACCGTGCTGACTAACTGTGCGAGGAGTGTTTGGCGAGGCAGAAGTTAACACATGGTTAGTGAACAGTTTATTAAACCGTGTGATGAAACCATACAGGCACATAAAGTTAGATCTTAAAATTGTGGATCTGAACATTTTTCCTCTAAATGGTTCGTTTAATCCCCTAAGTGGCCATAACTCGAGATTTTTCTCTCTTGAAGGTTAAAAAACCTCTACCAAGCATTTCAGAGGTAATCCCAAGGATTTTCTTGGAGAATTGAAGCTGGTTATTTAGGTATGTGGTCGTTCTTGCTTGATTTTCATTGATCTAATCCTCCTCTTCTCTTGGTTTCTTTTATCTACACCTCTTATGGGTAGATCTAAGCGTGCTGATGTCAAATATGATGAGATTTGGTCTTGTCTATTTTAGGAGAGAAGACATTAGGAGGATTTGTGGAGAATCAACCTGGTTTCTTGGGAATTCATCGACCATTGTGGTTTCCCTCGAAAACCTTTGAGGTAGGGGATTCATGGCTTCTCTAATGGTTTATGTTGAATCGTAGAGTTAGACTTATTTACCCCTTTGGATCACAATGGAATAGACCAAATTAAATACTTGAACCGGATTAAAAGAATTGGTTTTATCGCATGTTATTTCTTTGCACCGTGATAACAGTTTGCCTTTTGATTTCCAAGATAGTGTGTTATCTATGCCTGGCTTGATATCATGGGGTTTTTGATGAAATTGATAATGAATGTAAAGCTGGAATTAATTGATAATTAATTATATAAAGATAAAGAGTCGTGTAAATGACTCTGTTTTTTTGTTGTGGTTGTTGATCCAAAATGATGTCAATCAAATTGATGTCAATGTATGTGTTTAATTCAGTTGGTTGATAAACCTGAAATCTATTGGTGCTTGTTGTTTGAAGTCCGAATGCCATGTTAAAGGGCCAAGATCCCAATTTTATGTGATGTTTGTTTTCATATTGCTTGTGCGGTGATGTGACCCTAGGAGGGTGTTGTGCTATGTGGGGGCATGGGGGCCTTGTGGATGTGGGAGCGGAAGATGCCTAGATTGGCAGGATGCATCAGTTTATGCATGTGGGTGTGAGGGAGAACACAAGGTGTGATGGAATGGGAATGATCTGATTGTTGGATGCTTGTTGATTCTTGTTTTTTTATCTGCATTACTTTTCCCCACTGCTCAAGGCATCTGGTCTTTCTTTCCCTTCTTCTGAAAGGGGTGAAGACACATGGGGTATTCCACGTGCTTTCCTTGTTTATCCTCTCGAGGGAGAATGGGTCTATGCTCTTGCTATAGGCGGCAAAGACTCAGTGGGTTGTATATCTACTTACTGTGTCGATCCCCTTGTGTTTCTTATCATAGGATGATTTTCTAGAATTCTTGGGAATATTGGAAAGTAATTCTGTAATGATAGATTTATTAAACGGTGATAATTCATGGGGATGGAGATTCTTGAATTTAATGGTGATGTTGTAACTTTTAAAGGAAAAGTTGATTTTGAATGTGAGGACAATGAAGTTTAATGTGGTTTCATTCATCGTTAATTAATGATCAATGAATTAATTAACATAAAGAGGAATTGATGAAAAAGGTAATACAATGACCTAATGAAGTTCATTAATTGGTTGTGTGCTTACATGATACCTAGTCTTAGAAATAGCAGCTTGGAGTCTGAGATACATTTTCATAAGTTGATCCTATGATTAGATTATTCCCATAGTATGGTTGTGAGTTATATATATTCTTAATTTTTGTGTTTTATATGCTACTCTTCCCTGTCTGTACGGGAAAACTAACACCCCGAGGATTCTGAGACCTGGGGGTGTTTTCCCAAACATTTTGGTGCGAGTATGAATGGATGACTACCCCCTTTGGCCCCGATCTCTTCTCTTGGTAGATACTAGTGCTATTGGCACATCCGTTAGTTTCCCCCATATATGTGTGTAGAGGGCTGTAATGGCTTGTGGTTATTTCCACCCATATATTATGGATATAGTATCCTATGGTCTACTATAGGTGTAATGTGTATATTTTGTGATGGCTTGAGGATCCTTACTCAGTGTATGGTCCATAATGGCTTAAGGTATAATACCCCGGCGTATGATACACGTTATGTGAGCTGTAGAGCCTCCTGGAGACTACCTGGTTACTTTTGGTTGTGACGATGGTGTGGTGCTTTGCCCAGGTATCTGCGGGCAAGCCTTTATGGTGCACGTGGTGCATATTGTGGAGCTTAGCCCAAGTGTATACGGGTAATCCTTTAGAGAGAGATGCACAGGATGTATGTCATTGGGGAAAAGAGACAAACTAGTGGTGATGTAATAGAGGGGTAACCATGATATTCTTTTCAATATGATATATTATTGTATGAGTTACTTCATGAGAGTATCCATGGTGAGGTTGGGAATATAGTATACCTGTTTAGGTGACGAGTCAGTTTCACTCATTGTTCACTCTGATTTAGCATGCTTTCTTTACATTTTCACGAGTGGCTTCTGGGAGGATCCTACTGAGTATACAGTTATACTAACCCTATGTATATATATACTGTTTTTCAGGTCACTTGGAGCAGGTTGGTGATCAAGCTAGTTTCTACTAGTTTAGAGTTGCAGGAGCTATTCGGCCTTGTGGTCGCTGCTGTTTTTACTTTATTTTGGGTACTTGTAGTTTTACCTTTCAGTTGTAGTACTTTTTCATGGAATTCCATCTATGTACTTGGGTTTCATTTATATTTCAGTTTTGAGTTGGGGTTGGTTGGTGTCTATCTTATCTCTCCCTTTTGCATGTGTTCTCTTAGAGGGTAATGCCTCCCATTTGAGTGTTTATTATACCCTAGGTGCTAGTGTCCAACCGGGGGCCTACTGGAGGTGGGACTCAGGGGTCATTATCTCCCTTTTCACAATGCCGGCCAAGGAGGGGTACAATTTTTGGGTGGGGGTCGGGACAGAGTGGTATTAGAGGGAGGTTGAGGGATAAGATGGAGTTTGGAGTTAGGAACATGTGATGTTGCATGGGTTGGTAGGGAAACATTGTCATTCATGTTTAGAAAGTGTGGTAAACACTGGAAACCAGCTGAGACATAGTTGTTTAGGGCCCCCTATGGTATGA
This sequence comes from Viscum album, assembly GCA_963277665.1. Lineage (NCBI taxonomy): Eukaryota > Viridiplantae > Streptophyta > Magnoliopsida > Santalales > Viscaceae > Viscum > Viscum album. The sequence continues at coordinate 839,291,364 of OY728138.1, forward strand.
TTTATGAACCTCTATGTTTACAATGGCTACTAAAAAAGGTTATACTGTTTGTAGGGTACAGACCTAGGAAAGGATCATGCATCATTCTTATTTGTGCCTGTGTTTGAATGGGTAGAACTTGGGATTGGATAACCTAAAATAAATAAAAGAAAACAATTAAGTTATAAATGTTGAGTTTTCCATATTCCATGCTTAGGAGCTCTAAGTTTTTGTTATTTTGCATGTATGGCGCCAGGTCGACGTCGTCATCAGGTTTGCGTAGAAGATGTACAGAAATCTATTCCAGTAGGTCACCACAGGGAAAAGGTTGACGACGATGAATCTTGAAGGAAGACACTCCAAAAGTTTCAGTGCTAGAGTCTGCAGAAGTACGCGTGCTCTATTTTAGACGCAGTCACGAAAGACTAGTTGGAGGAGGTCAAGATAGGCTTCAGTTTGATTCATGCTTAGAAAGATCACCGGGTGTCTTTGGTTGTGATTATGCTGCATGGAGCAGTGATGCAGTGATGGCTTTTGTTCCTCAGGGATCATGAGGAGTAAGTGATCTCATGAGAGGAGTTTTTAGAAAAGTTAAGGGTTGAGTTCTTTTCTTCGGCTTCAAAGGCATATAGTCGCCAGGAGCTTCTCACCATTCAACTGGGGATCTCTAGTGTAGTGTCTGGAATTTGTTTCATGAACCTTTTATGATTTGCTTCGGACCTGTTTCCATATGAGGAGGCTAGAGAGAGGCATTTCGAGGAAGATTTTCACCCAGAGATCCAGCGTCAGGTCACACCATTTATGCTGAAGACATATCTTGAGGTACTGGCGAGGGCAGAGGTTGTCGAGAGGAAATTAGCCCGGACCAGATTATCACGAGAGGAGAATCAGAATTATTCTTCACGAAGAAAGGCTGTGGTCTGGGGTTCTTGGTTTTCTGGGTAGAAGAGTTTCCGTTTATTCGGGGGTAGGTCCAAGAACATCACATCTCGTTTCTCTAGAGGCAGCAACTCTCAGGCCTATTCCAAGGGTTCAGGTGCTTATTATTCTTTTGGTGGTTGTTCCCATCAGTAGAAGGAGTGCCCGGAATTTCAGAGAAGTCATTGTGCATCGGGTGCTCCGCTCCAGGATCATCTGTTGAGGCAGTTCCAGCTGAGGCAGCTGCAGCAGGTTTCACTAGCTTTTCATTAGCAAAGGGTAGATGGGGCGGGCAGAGGACATCCCCATGATGCTCGCCGTCCGTAGAGAGTAGAGCGCGGCCATAGTGGTGGTCTTCAACAAGGTTAGAGAGTCTATGGAGGACGTCGTGGTCAGCATCATGCCCTAGCGTTTCCAGCACCAGATGATCCAGATGTCGTTCGAGGTACCCTTTGCGTGTTTTCATCCTTAGTGTATGCCTTTTTTGATTTAGGAGCGACTCACTCCTTCATATCACATACCCTTGCCCATGCTTTGGGACTTGAGGTAGTGTGGCTTCCAGTGCCCTTGGCGTTGACTACGCCAGTTGGAGGTCGAGCTGACTTGTTTGAAGTATGTAGAGACGGTGAGGTAGTGTTGGGGTAACACCGCTTTTGGAGAGATTTACTATGTTTACAAATACAACCATATGATGTAATCCTTGGGATGGATTTGTTGTATTCAGTGCAGGCTATTGTGGATTCCTACAGTAAGAAGATTGTTTTCTATGATGTCGATGGAGAGCCAGTGGTGTTTGTTGGTGAGCGAGATCCTTGGATGGGTCATATACGGGTTCTATCCTTATCTTCCAGGGTGGTTGGGATGATGGTGAGTTCTTTAGAGGTTCAGCAGTTGGCATTTCCTAGGGTCATGGAGGGGTATCCTGATGTATTTCCAGAAGAGGATGTAGCATTACCCTGTTGATGAGAGATCGAGTTTGGGATCGAGTTACAGCTAAGAACTACTCATATCTATATGTCTCCGTATAGGATGGCTTCTTCTAAGTTACGAGAGCTATGTATACATATGGATGGTCTGTTGTAGTGCGGTTTTTTTAACCAAGTGTGTCACCATGGGGTGCACCAGTTCTCTTCGTTAAGAAGGTCGACAGCAGTTTGAGGTTATGTGTCGATTATCGTCGCTTGAACAAAGTGACAATAATGAATCGCTATCCTATTCTGTAGATTGATGATTTATTCGATCAACTGAAGGATGCAAGTTGGTTCTCAAAGATCTAATTGTGGTCAGGATATCATCAGATGCGTGTGAAGGATGAGGACATCCTGAAGACTGCTTTCCGTTGTCGTCACGGGCCTTATGAGTTCGTTGTAATGCCTTTTGGTGTGACGAATTCTCCTGCTGTATTCATCCAATTGAGGAATGTTTTGTTCCATGAGTTCCAATTCAGGTTATTGGTAGTCTTCATTGATGACATCCTTGTGTACTCCACATCTGAAGAGGTAAATGAAGAGCATCTACGAGCCATTTTTGGAGTTCTTCGTCGACATCTATTATTTGGTAAGTTGTCTATGTGTGAGTTTTGGGCTCGAGAAGTCCGTTTCTTGGGGCATGTTGTATCCCAACAAGGATTAGCTGTAGATCCATCGAATATTGAAGCAGTTGTGTCTTGGGTAGCTCACAAGACAGTGTCAGAGGTGCGAAGTTTCCATGGTCTCACAGGCTCCTACATGAGGTTTGTATCCATTTTCTCACGGGTTGTGACTCCTCTGACAGCTTTGACCAGGAAATATCAGGCTTTCACATGGACTGATCAGTGTCAGGCAGCTTTCAAGTACCTAAATGGGAAGTTAGTAAGTGCTCTAGTCCTTTGTCTTCCAGCTGATGGAGTTCAGTTTGATGTTTTCTGTGATGCATCACATCTGGGGTAAGGTTGTGTTCTCATGCAGCAGAGGACAGTTGTTTCTTATGGTTCTCAGGAGTTGCGTCCCCATGAACGCAAATATGCCACCCCTGATCTTGAGTTGGCAGTCGTGGTGTTTTCTCTAATGTTCTGGAGACATTACCTCATTGGTGAGTGCTTTGTGGTTTTCACCGATCATAAGAGTTTGGGGTATGTTTTCTCCCAGTGTGACTTGAACTTGTGGCAGCATCGGTGGATGAAGTTCTTCTAGGAATACGACTTTGAAATATCATACACACATGGAAAAGGTAATGTTTTAGCTTATTTGCTGAGCCGAAAGTCACGTCGTGATGCCGTGCGTGAATCCGGTGATTCTTGGAGAGTGATGGAAGAACTATCAGCATTACATCTTGATATAGAAGATGTTGGAGGTATATGTTATCTTCTTCATATGACATTGCATTCATCCCTGAGCAGAAGGTGGAAGAGTCCTTGTTGGGGGATCTAGTGGTGGAAGTTTGGAGAGACCGAGTTGTTTGTGGTGAGGCCCCTGATGGTTGGTCAGAGGACAAACAACACCGAGTGTTGTATCATGGAAGGATTTTTGTTCCCTTGGAGATGTGTCGTACGGTCCTCAGAGAGTTCTATGGTTCTCCCTTAGCAGTAAATCCTGGAATGAAAAACATTTACCAATCCTTGAGGGGTCAGTTTTGGTAACCTTGGTTGAAGCGTGCGGTTGCAGAGTTTGTGTCTCATTGTTTAGTCTGCCAGAAGGTGAAGGTCGGAAACTGTGTTCCTAGTGGTCTTCTCCAGCCATTAGAGATTCCTCAGTGGAAGTGGGAGGACATCTCATTGGACTTTTTTATATGTTTACCTCGATCTCCAGGATGACATGAGGCTATTTGGGTGGTATTGGATTGTTTAACAAAATCGGCCCACCTTATAGCAATCAAGAAGTCAAGCTTAGTAGAAGTTTTGTTGAGGTAGTATCTAGAGGAGGTGGTGTGACTTCATGGAGTCCCTAGGATGACCATTTCAGATCGAGATCCTCATTTTACCTCCAGGGTTTAGAGAGGTCTCTAACATGATTTCGGTTCATAGTTATGCCTGAACACTGCTTTTCATTCTCAAACAGATGTTCAGATGGAGCAAACCATCCAAACTATTGATGAAATGTTGCACTCTTGTGTTCTTGATTTTATAGGTTCATGGATGAAGCAATTATCCTTGGTGGAGTTTTCCTACATTAATAGATTCCACTCCAATATTGGTATGGCACCGTTAGAAGCCTTGTATGGTCGGCCTTGTCGTTCTCTGTTGTGCTGAACTGGGGTCGGAGAGTCGGAAATTATCGGACCGGAACTAGTGCAGAATACAACAGAGATGGTTCAGGTGATTCATGAGAGGATGAAGGCAGCACTAGATCGTCAAAAATCATATGTTGATCAAAGGAGGAGACCCTTGGAGTTTAATGTGGGGGATCATGTGTTTCTGAAGGTGACTCCCCATCATGGGAAGCGAATGTTTGGTCATGGGAGTAAGCTTTCTCCCCATTTTGTTGGGCCTTTCTAGGTGTTAGCTCATGTTGTAGTTGTGGTGTATCGAGTAGTGCTTCCCCCTCATATGAGTTGAATGCATGATGTTTTCCATGTATCATAGCTACGTCGTTATCTTTATGATGACTCCCACATCATCAATTGGGGAGATATCGATGTTGATGATGATTCCACCTTTGAGGAGCGACCTATAGAGATTTGAGACTGCACGTAGAAGGTTTTGTGCTAGAATTCCATACCTTTAGTTTGTGTCTTGTGGTGACACCATGCCTTGGAGGAGAGTACTTGGGAATGGGAGTCATAGTTACGTTCTTAGTATCCAGTGTTTTTTGATGATTATGTCTTATCCTGTATCGTTGTAACTTGTGTAGTTATGAAGCATTCATGTTTATGAGATGGATCCCTATGTGGAATTGGTGACTTTCTCTCTTTTGAGAGGTATCTTGTTGGGTTGTTGTTCAGACCCTGTTTGATTTTCTCTTCTGGTGGATTTTTGATTCTTGAGGATTATAATGTTTTGAGAGGTATCTTATGTAATGTCCCGGACCGCTCCGGTCCATTCCCTTGTGTAAATAATGTGCTGGAGGTGTTCCAGGAGGTCAAGTTGATTTGGGGGGTGCTTTTGGGTGGACATTTAAGGAACGATAAAGGGAAAAAGCATTCGCATGGTTGGCACATGGTTTGCCTATACCGTGCGGCCAAACCGTGCAAGGTTGTTGTGGGAGGTAGTGGATAACGCACGGTTAGCTCAAGATTTGTCTAACTGTGTGGAATGACTGTGCGATTAGTGTTTGGGGAGACATATGTTAACGCACGATTAGTGCATGGTTTGTTAAACCATGCAGACTAATTGTGCGGCCACTTAAAGTTAGATCCCAAAATTGTGGGTCTGAACTCTTTTGCCTCTTAATGGTTCTTTTAGGCCCCTAAGTGGCCATAACATGGGATTATTCTCCCTTGAAGGTTAGAAAATCTCTCCCAAGTGTTTTGGAGGCGATCCAGAGGCTTTTCTTGGCAAATCGAAGCCGGTTCTGGAGGTATTCAGTCGTTCTTTCTTGGATTTCTTAGATGTACTTAGATCTACTCCTCCACGTATCTCTGTTTCATGGATCTACAGCCGTTATGGGTAGATCTAAGTGCGTGGATGTCAAATTTGATGAGATTTGGTCTTTGTTGTGTTAGGAGAGAAGACCATGGAGGATTCATGGAGAATCAACCCGATTTCTTGGGCGTTCATCAACTGTTGTGATTTTCCTCAAAACCCATTGAGGTAATGGATTAATGGATTCTCTAATTGTTTATGTGAAATCGTAGAGGTAACATGATTTATCCATTTGGATCACAATGGAATTGACCTAATTAAATACTTGAACTGGATTAAATAATTGTTTTGATCACATGTTGTAGCTTTGTACCATGATAACGGTTTGCCTCTTTATTTTCTAGATAGTGTGTTCTCTATTCATCACATGTTAGCATGGGGTTCTTGATGAAATTGATAAAGAATGTAATACTAGAATTAATTGATAATTAATTGGCTAAAGATAACGAGTCATGTAAATGAATATGGTTGTTGTTGTTGTGGTTGTTGATACAAATTGATGTTAATCAAATTGATGCCAATGTATGTGTTTAATTCAGTTGGTTGGAATACTTGAAATCTGTTGGTGCTAGTTGTTTGAAGGATGAATTCCTTATTAAAGGGCCAAGATCCCATTTTGATGTGATGTTTGTTTTCCTGATGCTTGTGCGGTGATGTGACCCAGTGAGGGTGTTGTGTTATGTGGGGGCATAGACACCTTGTGGTTTTGGTAGCAGGTGATGCCTTGAGTGGCGGGATGCATCAATTTATGCATATGGGTGTCAGGGTGGACACCAGGGATGATGGAATGGGATGGATGTGATTTTTGGAATCTTGGTTTTCTATATGCTTTACTTTTCCCCACTACTCAAGGTTGCTGGTCATGCTTACCCTTCTTCCGAAAGGGGCGAATACACACGGGATATTCCACGTGCTTTCTGTGTTTAACCTATCGAGGGATAATGGGTCTACGCTCTTTCTATAGGCGGCAAAGACTCGGCGAGTAGTATATCTACTCACCGTGTTGATCCCCTGTTTCTAGTAGCATAAGATTCTTTTCTAGAATGTCTGGGAATATGGGAATGTAATTTTCTAATGAAAGATTGACTAAATGGTGATAATCCACGAGGATGGAGATGCTGGAATTTAATGGCGATGTTGTAACTTTTAAAGGAACATTTGATGTTGAATGTGATGCAAATGAAGTTTAATTTGGTTTTTTTCAGGGTTAATTAATGTGAAACTAATTAATTAATTTAAAGAGGAATTGATGAAAAAGGGAATATAGTGACCTAATGAAGTTCTTTAATTGGTTGTATGCTTACAGAAGACCTAGTCTTAGAAATAATAGCCCGGAGTCTGAGAGACGTTAGCTGGAGTAGAGACTACGACTAGATTATGCCCATAGTGTGGTTGTGAGTTATATATATTATGTATTTTTTCTATTTCTATATGCTACTCCACCCAGTCAGTAAGGGAAACTGACACCTCGGGGATTCTGAGCCCTGGGGGGTGTTTTCATAAACATTTCGGTGGGAGGATGAATGGATGACTTCCCCCTTTGGCCCCACTCTCTTCTCATGGTATATACTAATGTCATTGGCACAACCGTTTGATTCCCCCATATTGGTGTGTAGAGGGATGTAATGGATTGTGGTTATTTCCACACATATATTCTGGATATAGTATCCTATGGACTACTATAGGTGTAAAGTGTATAGGCTATGATGGATTCAGGATCCTTACTCAGTGTATGGTCTATAATGGCTTGAGGTATAATACCCTAGCGTATGGTACACGTTATGTGAGTTGTGGTGGCTCCCCAAAACTACTTGGTTTTTTGGTTGTAAGGATGGTGTGGTGCTTCGCCCAGGTGTCTGCAGGAAAGCCTTTGTTGTGCATGTGGTATAGATTGTGGAGCTAAGCCCAAGTGTATACAGGAAAGCCTTTAGAGAGAGATGCATAGGACGTTTGTTGTTGGGGAAAAGTGGAAAACTAGTGAGTGAGTAGTAGTGGGGTAACCTTGATATTATTTTCTATATGATATATTCTTATATTTGTTACTTAGTGAGAGTAACCATGGTGAGGTTGTGAATATAGTATACATGTTTAGGTGATGAGTTAGATTCACTCGTTGTTCACTGTGCTTTATCAAGCTTTCTTTACTTTTTCACAGGTGGCTTTGGGGAGGATCCTTCTGAGTATACTATTATACTCACCCTACGTATATATAAACTATTTTTTAGGTCACTTGGAGAAGGTTGGGGATCAAGCTTGTTTCTACTAGCTTGGAGTTGCAGGAGCTGTCTGGGTTTGTGGTCGCTGCTGTTTTTACTTTCTTTGGAGTACTTGTAATTTTCCCTTTCAGTTGTAGTACTATTGCATTGCATTCCATATATGTACTTGGGATTCCTTTATATTTCAGTTTTGAGTTGGAGTTGGTTGGTGTCTATCTTATCTCTCTCTTCCTCATGTGTTCTCTTAGAGGTTAATGTCTCCAATTTGAGTTTTTGTTATACCCTCGGTTCTAGTCGCCAACCCGGGGCCTATTGGAGGCCGGACTCAGGGGTCATTATCTCCCTTTTCACATTGTCGACCAAGGAGGGGTACACATTGTGAGGAGGGGTTCATGTTATTGGGGAAGTTAAGAAAATAATTATTTTTTTTAGATTATTTAGATATTTTTTTCAAAAAAATACATATATTGTAAAATTATTTCTATGAATAAAGTGAAAAAACTACAATTTTTTAAGTTAAACAATTACCAAAGATATATAATTTTTTATTTGAAATATCTAATATATGTATATCAACTATTAAATGTTTTAGTCCTACAATAAATTTTCATTGTTCAAGGGAACATTAATTATGATATCTAACATTTATAGGATTTATAAAAGAATTTATATCGAAGAAGTCATCTTCATGATTACTTGAGACTAAATTCTAAAAAAAACTTGGTTACAGGAAAATTCTTTAATAATCATATTACAACTAATATTTTATGGGATTAAAAACTATTTATTAATTTATTTTTCAATAAATATTCCTTAAAAATATAATGAAGTAAATTTTATATCAAAAAAATGGACAATCAAAGCACAAGACAGGTGAACAATTAACGATATTATGGTTTATCCAATTTGATAGGGCACTGTTACATTTTGAGACAATTATAAAAGCGAAGTTAATGGATTTGATGAAGTAAGTATCTCTAAATATATTATTATTTATAATTTATTATTTGGGTAAGGTGTAAATACTAATCAAATTATTATTTCAAAATTGTATGATGATAAAAAGTTAGTAAAATTTGATAATGAAGAATGTGTTTTTTAAAAGATTCAATGATTATAAGTTAATATAATATATATATATATATATATATATATATTTTTATTTTTTAGATTACATGAATAATTATTAAGAATCTTCATGTTTTAAATTTATATGAAATTTTATATAAAAAAATATTATAAATTAATATTTTAAATTCCTTTATAAGATATCAAAACATAATTTTGTATTGTAGCTAAAAACACTCAAAGAATATGAATAATAATATTTTGGTCCATCCTTGAATGGAATAAAATCAATACAATGATTTAGATATATAAAATACATAAAAATAGTAAGTACCCTTAAACATATAATTTATATTTATTTTCATTTTTTCAAACGATATGTTTAGATGGTCGAAAATTTGATTGATTTAATATTGATGATTTTTGCATACATACATATATATTAATTTTATATCTGATAAAAATTAATCATTATTCATGTATTTGGTAAATTATAAATTAGTTTAAAATGAAAATGTTTATTTAATGTTATTTTTTGGATGTGAAAGAGGAATTGAATCCTTAAATACATAATAATTGTAATGTTGTGAATTAAATAGATATTTAAACAATTTCTCTACAACTAGATAATAATGAAATGTTGTATAGCAGAAAAAAAGAATATAACTATTCAATAAATGCCTATAGCTATACTAAAAGAATATAATTTAGCCAAATATTTTGGGATATGGCTTTAAATACCGTTTTTTATGTTTGTAATATAATTTTCCTTGGTCATATATTTATGAAGACAGACAATCAATTTTGTAATGTTAATAAATCAACGATTGTATATTTTATAATTTTTGGATTTAATGTTTTTATTTTAAAATTGTAATATTATTTATATATGATTCATGATAAATTGATGGAAGGAATATTATTTTTGATATATGAATGTTAGTGAATCTTATTGAGTTTATATCATAATAAAACTTGATGTTTAAGAATATATACATGTTAAAAATGATGAGAATTAATTTCATAGAATATGTAACATAAGATGATATTGAAAATGTTGATAACTATCATATTCCTTAATGAAATTGGAGAAACTGTAAGGACTATTCTATCTAATGAATTATTGGGGATGTTGATTCAAGAGTTGAGACCAAAAATCATCTAAAGATTTTTTTTCACAAATCCATACATTAGATTTTGTGTCTAAATTTTATTCATAAGAATTAAAAATATTATAATTTCGTGTAATTTATAGAATTAAATGATTCAACAATTTACAGAAATTTTCTTTTGAATTAATTTAACCACCAAAAACACTAAATTTGTTAGAACTATGTGGATTTTAATACACCAATTATGAATGCCTGAAAAATTATAATAAATAATGTAAAACTGTAACAAAAATATTTCCTCAAGAATATTTAATTGATTATAATGAGTCTTTTTCAATGGTTTCTAGGTAAGAGTTAATTCAGACTTTACTAGCTTATGTTTCATTCAATGGATTTATGATTTAACTAATGGATTCAAAAGGTGATTTTTTAAAGGGATTAATATTTGAAAAACACATTTGATTTAACATGAAAATATCCGGATCTTGTATTAAAACAATCAATAGATATATATGGACTTGAAGAAGCCCCTTGAGGATGGAATGGAATAATATATTAATTTTTTAAAATAATACTATTATAAAATTAAATTCTGATACAATTTTATTATTATTATGTATTATAAATTTATTTTGATTATAATTTTTTTTGATGATAATATGTCATTATATTCTAGTCAACAAATTTGAAATAATTTTTTTAATTAATGGAAATGGAATTTAATTTGAGGATTACATGATTACTGAAATTCTTTTCGGGATTTAAAATTTTCATTGAACCAAAGGAATATTTTTAAATCAATGTATGTATGATAAGTAATTAGTTAAAAGTTTTTGACATGATAATAGTATGATTTTTTAATCCCATACATTTTCTAGTTGTGAATGGTATTTTAATATTACTAATAAAATTGTAGGAATAATTTTTTTAGATTAATAAAAGATAATTTGTTATACTTAACAACTAGTATACCTAGTTTATTGTTTAGTGTTCACATGTGTGATATATTTTATAATGACGATATGGAAATTCATCAAAAATATTTGAAAAGAATCTTTAAATATGAGAAAGTTACTTTTAAACAATGTTTAATTAATCTAGGAACACAATATTCTTATTTAATTAGTTATTATGATTTTGATTTTGGATGATGTTGAATTGTTAGAAAATGTAGTCTTTGTATGTTTCTTATTTTAGTAAAGAGATTGATCTATTCGATTTCTGTGAAATGATTTTCAGTTTTAGGGATTGTTACTAAAGTATATAAAATAAATTATTTTAGGTTTTGTGGTAAATCATTGTGGAAAAATAATTATCATATATTTTATTTAATTTTATAAAATGATGATTTTAAATGATAAATAATCTATTATTTATAATCTATGAACACTTTCTGATATTCTATAAATGGGAACATAGTATTAAGATGTCATTTTATTGTAGATATAGTTCAAAATGGAGACATTAGTTTAGAATATGTTCTTATGATGATAATTTAGGTTTTATTTTTAATAAACCCTTGTAAACAATCAGATCTGAAAAGGTTAAATTTGATATTGGAATAATAGAATCATGAGATGTATATAAAAAATATTAAGTATTCTATATACTTTTTTATTTCTAAAAATTATTATATATTTTTTAAATATGTTTTTTATAAATGATAAATTTTAAATATTTTGCATGCACTACTACTTCTATTCAATATTAAATATCAAGAACGGTTTTACTATTTTATCATTATTATATTCTATTTATCTATTTGGTTAGCTATTAAATTTTTTAACTGTTAATTTATTTTTATACTTAATGTTATTTCGTTTCAATGAAATTAAGAATATAACATATCTTCACCCTCATGGTGTCTCAAACTAAATTTTATAGATTTCATGTTCTAATGTGAACATATATACTTAATGGTGTTAAATACCTTCAATAATTAAAATATAGTGGCTAATATATTTTATAACATGGTGGAGGGGGATTATATAGGTGTTCAATATTCATATATAATTTATACACCCCGTGAGGAGGCTAAATTCCATGGAATTTGTAAAAATACTTTTTTTATAATGTTTTTACAGCTTGGTTATTGGCCCTTAGTTGCTTCTATTTTGAAATACTATATTTTATTTTAAATAATTATTTTCATTGTTCTAAAAACTCATACAAGTGGGGTGTTTATTAATTTTTTAATTTTTTTTATAAAAGTATTATTTTTTGAAATCATTTAATTAAATTGTTTTAAATATTTTGATATTCAAAAAATATGGGGTTTTTCTAGATCACTAATAGTGGAAAATATTTAGTGTTTGATTTTTTTAGTTGACACTTTTATCATCCAATTTATTTTGTACTAATGATAAAGAAACATAGTGTAATATAAATATAATAAAAAACTATGATTGTTAAAAAAATATTTGTTATTATTGTTAATTTTATGATTTTAATAATGAATTTTACTTAGAGAGAATTTCAATATTATTTTTAATTTCCCTTATAATTTTGGATTCAATATTATATTTTGAATTTTTTTATGCTTTACATCATATTTATGATGTTTATATAATTTTACTAAGATAGGCATCATATGTATAATTTTTATCAACTTATGTGAATAATTATTTTTAAGCTTCACAAATAGAAATGTTTAAAAATGATTAATATTTAATGCATCCAAACTAATCATCTTACGTATTTTTTCATGATTTTCATATAGTAAAAAATCGTATGTTGTTTGTTTCCACTATTTAAAATCTCTTAAAAAACTACCTAATGAATTTAATTTATTTTATAAATGTGATGTAAATTTTGAAATCTATATTATCTTACAAAAGTATGAATATCTTATAAAAATATCAAACTTCATGTGAATATAAGTGTATATATTTTGAACTATTCATATTTTAAATTTCATAAAACATTTTAATAGAAGTTGTATTATTAATAATTCTAAGGATATTGGAACATATAATATTCTATTTTTTAATTTTATATTGATTCATATTATTTCTATTTTTCTTCTTGATTAAGATATGTCACTAAGTAAACAGAACATAAAGAGTTTCAAATCACCATACAGTTTTCTAAATAACCATATGAAAAATAATTTTACCAAGTAAATTCACCGAATAAATTTGAATAATCATATTATATATATTAGTTATCACCTTATAAAGATATGTAATCAATTAATTAGGTTTTGATTTCACATTATAAAGTATAATTTTTCTCATTTAGAACTATTCATTTAAAAGTATTACAATGGGAAATATCCGTAAAAGGTATTAATTAAAATTATAATGTTATGTTTATTAAATATTTTTTGAAGTTTCATATCCTTATGAAGTTTACAAAACATCCTTATGATGTATAAACAAATCATTACGATATCAAATATGACTATTATAAAGTTGAATAAATCAATATATTATGTGCATAATTATTCAAATAAAAAAAATTATTATGTTTTTAGATTAATCTGGTGTCAATAATTACCATGTTATTAACATCATTATTTTGTTTAAGTGTTCATAAATAACTGAGATTATCAAAATACATTACTATTATAATTAAAGGAAATATTTCTATTTCATTTTCTATTTTTCATTCACATCATGGAGTCTTATATTTAACTCACGATTTTATTTTTTCCCTATGAATGTTATAATTTAATTTTGAAATTATAATATTGTTTTACTGAACAATTGAACTAAACTCAATTTGGAAACAATTAATTTCCTTCTAGTATAATGAGAATTAAAAAATATCAATTTTTAAACCATTAGAGATTCATCTTAAAATAATGTTTAATGAAACTAGTTGAAAGATATATTGAGATATAGATCAAATATGTAGACTAAATTTATTATATTTTGACTACCACTATGATATAATTTCTATAATAACTATGAAAAATTTAGTCTGTTGAACACATTGTTCAAGTGGTCAAGCATAGTAAAAATATTACTATTTTTTATTCTAATTATTCATTTATTGAGTTTTATTAATTATTGTATTTTATTTATTTCAATTTTTTATTGATTTTTCAATAAACATGCAAAATAAATTGAGTTTTCATTTATACCACCATTGTAAAAGGTACATATTTTTGTTCATGACATCAACTCCAATAGGAATGACTATTGGGTTTTCCCTCTAGGTGTGAAAGGAAGGATTGTAAGTTGTGCTTTGGTTCAGTGAAATAATAGTCTGTAATATGGTTAGAAATTCATTTAAATGTGAATTTTTTAGATATAATTATTATTGAGATGTATAGAGAATTAAAGAGTATATATATGATCAATTTGATTAGAACTATTATAAAATTTCTTATGTTGAATGTGTTTATTTTAAATTTTTTCACAAAAAAATCAACTCTACAATTAAGTTTAAATTTTTTTGTCTAATTTATATAACTAATCGTGGTTATAATTGGTTAATTCACACCTCTTAACCATTTTATAATCTCAAACTATGAAATCACCCTCTTTCAATTTTCATTTTTTGAGGAATTACCGACATTAGAAAAACATGAATCACTAATATTGAATTGATTCCCTCAATTTATATCCATGATGAAAAAAATTAAACCTCCCCAAAAGTGATTTATCAATCTGATATCAACCTCCTAAACTAGAAAAATGAAACTAATTTATGGATACAGATCCATCAACCAATGATGTTGGGAATCCCAACCCTTATGTCCAATGTCACAGTGATCAATCCCCACAATAATGGTATTTTTTTATAGTGTATGTCACACCCTAATCTTTATTATAGTCATTATTTTACTAAAAAATATTTATTTTTATATTTTTACATTAGATTAAAGTAAACAAAAATAATTTTGTTTCAATTTGAGTATCATTTCTCCTCACAATTTTGGTTCATGTATTAATAAATCATTAGTCCAAAATGTGAAAAACCAATAATATGATTCAGAGGTTTGTTACTGGTTGGATCATAGTTTTCTACACCATGTGGACAAATATGTTCATCCACCCATGAGTATCTAGTCCCATTTATATAGTCGGTGCACAGTACGATAAACCATACAACCAAACCAAGTGCCCTATAAATAATTTTAAAAATGTGAAATTATATTTTTTATCACATTCATGATAAACAATAATAAGCCCCATACTCCAAATTTATAGAAATTATTATATATATATATATATATATATATCACCAGACATGAAACCCATGCATCCCCCATTGATTTTTGACCACTTCATTTTATTTTAGGTGGATTTATTCATGGTTAGGATTCCATAAATTCTAGGATTCATTCTATTTATGTTCTCTTTATGTTTAATATTATCTCCCATTATCAAAAACCCTATTGATTGTTCCCTAGGTATGTGTTTTTATTAAAAAAATTATCTTTTTTAGGAATCTCCATATGTTATCTTTGTAAAATATTTTATGTTATGGATCATTTATGCCCATTTAAGATATGAATTTAATGAATTCATACGGATTTACCACTAAAGAGATGCTTGAGTGTTTTATTAAACTATTTTCATTCGATTTATATTGATTATTTAACAATTAAATTTATGTTAAAAGATTTATGAACCTATAGTATTAATTTAAATGGGGTTTTTAGTATTTTAAACTCGATTATGTATTAATAATTAATCATTAATATATGTGTTTGGAGACTCTCATAAATGGTTTACCTCAATGAATATTTGGTTTTAAATGATTCTGTAGTTTTTCAAATATCCCCTTGATAATTGATTCCTGAGTTTGACCAATTTTTTAAATTGAATTATCATTGTAAAAACAATCTCATGGTGTTAATGTAAGGAGTATATATATTAGTATTGTTATATATACGATTATAAAATTCCATATTATGTTTTATGGTGTTCCATATATATATATATATATATATATTCTTCCAAATAAATATTAAAGTAAACATTGTTTCTTAATTATTCGAAAGAGGATTCCAAATGAATCCTGTTTTCCAATACCCTTTCATAAGAGAATTGAAAAGATATTTTCAAATTATAATGTATATTCACATTGGACAGGTAATAAATGGATATGTATGAAATATTTATTTAAATTTGGATTCAAAAGTTATTTTTATAATGGTTATAAATTTTATTGAAATCTGAAGACCTGTTTGGCACATTTTGAAATATTTTTCATACAGAATAAGCTACACCTCCCAATTGAATGCCTTTTTTATCATGGTTTAAGTAGGATATATATTTATGTTATTTATGATTTCAATTTGTTTGTTCGAGAGGGATTAAAATTAAGGGGGTTACGGGGGTGAGATGAGGAGACGCCATTTTATTTATTATTGATATATGATATATTATAACTCAACGTTTGATTTTATCGTAATATTGATCCTTGAAATCATAGTTGGGGAATGATACACTATTACATTGACTAGTGGGATTATTATCTATCATGCACCGTATCATTCATGATTCTCCTTAAATATAAGGAGGGAAAATAGTTAGGCTAGTTAGTGTACTATTAATAGTTATAGACAAAAAAATATTTTTTTGACCACTATATTGTTCCACTAGAGTATTCCTAGCATTGTATTACTAGATGATTTAGACATTCACCTGGTTACCAATACTATAGTTAGATTATTTTCTATTATATTTTCATTGATATTATAATTTAATTTGGTTCTTATTTTTTTCATTTTATGTTATGTCTACATTAACTTTATTATATATTCATGTTTTATATCTATATTCATGAAATCTCTTACTAAATTTTTGATCTTACAATATTTTAATACTGAACTATTTTTTCTATTTATATTTCACATCCAATTATTGTTCTGAATTAATTTTATCATTTTTATTTAGTTATTTTGTAATGTGTTAGTTTGTAATTCTAAAATTGAATTTATAAATGCATTTTAAATTATATTTTTGAATTGACACATTTAGAAAATATATTTTGTTTTCTACTAAGTGTACAATGGTTCATACAATTATTATTGGAAATGTGATATTGTATTTATTTTAATCAAAATTATATAAATTCAAAAACCATGTTTAAAAAAAATTATTTTAAAATAGTATTTATTGACTATTTTTTTTAAATTAATTGCATTGAATCCTTGCGGAAATCATATAGGGATGTTTACTCTCACTCCCTAATTACACAACTCAATGTCTATTGACAGTGTAAATATTTCCTATTTGGGTTCTTGTATTGAGGTCATCATTGTTATAAAATTGACTCTTTTTGGATTCTCATGGAGTATATCTTGTTGAAAATGAATAGTGACGCTGAGTCATGAATATATTACAACATGGTATTTTATTTTTCTCTTAATAATATATGTTTCATCCATGTCAACTATTTAAATGCTTTTAGTTTTAATTTATCTTTAACAACATTAAATTTATTTGAATATTATTTTATGGTTATTTTCTATTTGTTTTGGTTTTTGGTTTAAAACACATTATTTAATTAAAATAGAAGTCCAATATATGTACATTCAATCATAAAATTTTACTTGTATTATACATCAATCATAATGTTAATTATTTGGGGGAAATTATTCACAATGAATATATTTTTATAATATATAACTAGTTTCTAGCTTCTTAGGATTTAAAATGAACATCAAGACATTCCCTTTGGTATATTGGTTTTTTAGATACGGGTTTACATATGTTGGATTATGTATAATGAAAACCAGATATCGCTTTTCCATTTATCTAAAAATATTTGGAATCAGTTAGGATTATTGGAACTCAAAAGTTACTCTTGAGAATAATTTTTCATTATATTACTCATTATTTCCATTAATTTTACATGAAATATTGCATTATGAATCATTTATTAAAAATTTTATTTATTAAAATTTGGTTTTTTAGGTTTATATCATTTTTTAAAGTATATTTATGTTGTATGAGAATGTATTAGGTTCTTCACATTGGGGGGGTGATAAATAGAGAGGAAGAACCAAAGGAACATAATTATCCTAAATGATTTAAAAACCATTTGGATCCCAGGTAAATGGTTATTATATCCTTATAACTATAGTTTCGTGGTTGGTGACCTATTTTTCATACTTTGAACAACCACAATCCCATTGAATGTTTTTATTTTTGACATTTCTTTGTTTTAAATTACTTCGGAGTATGTATTAACATTACTTAGAATGAATTAATGGGGAATATGATTTATGTATTTATATTTTCTATATTGTTTCTATTGAGAATTATTCTAGTAGAAACATGATTTTAAAAATAAAAATTATCATATTATGGAGTTCCTATTAATATTTTAATAAAGAACATTTAGAGTTTTAAATTTATATTCTAGTGCAGTTTTGGTAAATTTTATAAGGTAAAGGTTGTTATTGGAGAAACTTTAAATGAAAAAAAATTGATTCATTCAATGTTTTGGATATATTTATAGATTCATGAAGTTTATTTCATTGTTTAATTATATTTAATTGTTATTTATTTTGGTTGAGAGTGTTTTAATTCTGAGATGATATTTTTTGACTCTTTTATCTTATTTTGAAATTGTGACTATGGTTACTTGAAAATAATTAAAGTATAATATGAATTATATTTCTTAAGATTTTAATTATACAGGTGTCTCTAGGGTATCTATTTTTACCTTATAGTATTCAAATATACGTAGATTCTAGGTAGAATATTTGAACCAGTCTATTCTTAGTTTTTTTCTATCTTCTATGTTGATCAACATCTCACAGATTCCTTGGAGTGGCTCAAAAATATTAAAGAGACCATTAAATCATTCATCACTCATAAATGATTGATATGGAAGGTCATTATATGTTTTATTGAGTTACTGAAAAAAAATGGGGGGAAATGATCCTCAAATATTATTTTAATGAGATTAAGTCATGAGATTTTTCATGACCACACTCATTCAGTGGTACATCATAAATGAAGTGACGTTTGGGAAGGTGTTGGAACTCATGAATATTGAATAGGTTCATAATGGTCAAGGTTTATATTAAAAATTTTGTTTAAATTATCCAATTTTATAACAATATAGAATATGTTAATTCATTAAGAGTTCACATTTTCATGACGGTTCGCCATTTTGACCTTATATCCATAATTATTTAATTTGGATCGATCTCATCTGATGAAATGTTTAATGATTCCCATACAATATACATGGATCCTATAAGGTGACCCATGACTAGTGTCAATCCTCTATCTTGTGTTTTTGTTAATGGTTCCATAAAAAGAGAGAGACAAAATCAAATTTATCCTTTAAATGGGAATAATAATGATTTGGAAGATTCATAAAATTATACTACAACTTCTTTGAGAAAGTATTGAACAATTGTATTTTTGTAGTGGAGAGAACATGGTCATTATACACCATGTAATCTAAAATTATTAAATAAATATAAATACAAAGATTTGTTATGAAATATTCTAATTATTTTATAAATATAATCACATGTTTATTTAAAAGTCTTGACTATCTTATAGATCATAATATAAATCTAGTGAAGACATTTGAGATCTCCCCCCTCTTATTGGTCCTTTTATTTTTAGTGTTAGATCTATGTCCATTTATCATGGGATATCCTATACAATAGTCTTATTTATAGAATTAATTTATTAATTCTATGTGATTACGTATCCTTCCATGATTAGATATACTACCCTGACATCTTGAGTAGGATGTTATGATTTTTTTGTGGTTAATTATTTTATAATACCCATATTATATCAATCCACCATATTAGTAAAATATTTATATAGTGTGGAAACCCCCCATGGGGCCCAATTTTCATTTTCCTTCTAATTTTTAGGTATGGGTTTTGTATTTTGAGATTAAATATCATGTATTTGTTTTTTTTTGTTCTGATGTAGTTTTGACACTATATCTTAGGTTGTTTTTCTATCTCAATCATTTTTTTGGTATTGTATCCATTTACAACATACTGACTTTATATGAGTGGAGTGTTTTATGGTGTGGATAAATTTCACACCACAAAATTATGTGTTGACATTATTTAAAATAATTATTTTATTATTATTTCCCTTGATTTTCAAGTAAAATAACATTGAATTATAATAAAATTTGAGTAACCATGAAATTAACATGTTTAGAATACAGTTATATAAACTATGTGTCCAAACAATAAAAATATTATTTTAGTTTTAGAGGGTTTTGCATAGATGGAGAAGGATTTTTTCCTAGGCCGTATGACCATCCAGGTGAAACTAATACTATCTTCATGCTAGATCCTGGACTTATTAAAATATATGGTGACATCATAAACTCTTTTCAGAATTTTAAAAAATTGAAATTATATTTCTACATCCATTAATTTAATAACAAAATTCATCATCATCCCCTTAATTTTCATTATTTTCTTGAGATTGTTATCTATTTATGATCCCCTTTCTTTGGCCTTATATTTTAACCATATTTCTTTGATTTCAAGTGGATTTCATCAATGTTATTTCTACACATATTCTTATTATTTATTTTATTACTCATTTATTATAATTTATTTTTTTTCCATTTATGGGAAACCCTATTAGTAAAACCCCATGCGGGAGTTTTCCTAAAAACCTTGTGTTTTTTTGTATTTGTAGATTTCTCTTCAGGACATCATCATTATTTATTCAATGTTTTGTAGGTTCTATTATTTTTAATGTTGGAATTTCTATAGAATCCCAAACATTTTATAAAAATTTATAAAACATTATTAGTTGAGATGATAATTATATAACAATATTATATACACTAGAACTGAAATGGTTTAGTGTATTAGTGAATAAGGTAATATATACAATTAGTACATAAATGATATACATCAATTACCATTTTGTCCATTACAAATACAACCCTTCATAGTCATAACATTCTTCAATCCTTTCCCTATAACATTGTTATGGGAATCATAATAAAGGGTGAGATCAGATTCTCAATACGAGTAAGCAAAAGATATATCCATCAATGATCCTAAGTGAGCATAAGATATCTATAAGGGTATGACAACATGATCTTAACAATATAAAATTATACATATTAATTAATAGATCATAATTACAAATCATTAAATAATGTTTTTTCAATCATAAGACATTTGAGTAGTGAATAGTTAATACTATATCCTGACAAATTATAACATATCAAAATAATTAGACATGAAATATTTTGTATATAAAATAATAGAAAATACTTTCATTGTTTAAGGATCACTACTAATACAATCATAGTGTACCAGGTTCACTCTCCATTCCATTACTTTCTTCGGCTAGGTTTAATCCCAATACTATATTATTGAATAAAATTATTATATATAATTTGGTTAACTCCCCATAATAGTTATTATTATATCACAAAGAATCAATAATTACCTAATCCATTTGAGGGATATATAATTATGAACCAACCCACATAATGATAACCATATATATGCATGCCATAATATTTCATTATCATAATAATAATCCATCTAAATAAGTAATAAATACTGTATCATTGAATCATATTCCCAATAAATCACGAAATTTCAATAATTGATGTTATCATAGATGAAAATACCTTTAAAATATCACTAAAACATTTCATTAGTAAAATACCATTTCATTTTGAAATCAATTATTTAAATACACAAAATTCCAAAATATTAATGAATAATTTTATTTGAATATAACATTGGAAATTTACAATGTCAGATTGTAAGAAAAATTATTAACGATTGTTTGGAAATCCATTCATATGGTGTATTTTAAATCCAAATTTAATTTCAAATTTTCTGTAAAAAGTAAAAAGTATAATATTTATAAATTGATAAACATGATACTTTTAATTTTTTTTATATAAGGTAAAATATATTTTAACAATATTTTAAATAATATATATATAATATTCAATATATATTTTAAAAAAATTAAATAAAATATGAACAGAGAAGAAATGATTCTCAACCATAGATAAAAACTAGTCCAATTTCTATATTAATATACATTTTATATTTTGAGTACATAAATATAGGAAAATGAATGGGAAAATTGGTATTTCCTAAAATAAACATATTATAAGAAATTTAATATTTTTTTAGAGATTCATTTAATATAATTTCATCATCATAAATTTAGGCATAAACAATCTTGATAAAAAATAATATTGTATCATTAGTCCCTTACAACAAGTCCATCATAATTAATAAGCACAATAACATATTGTACAATAAATTTAAATTTATTAAACATCATTAACATGACCATAATAACCCATATAATACTATAAATGGGTTTCTTATAACTTCTTATAAATCTTCCACTAATAACATTTCATTATCATCATCATTTTTGGTATAAACTGATTTATTATTTATATATGTTTTTGCCAATTAATTATGGTATTTGAACATTTATCATGTTTCCTCAACATAAAAAATATAAATAATGGATTAAATATCTTATATATTCATTATATATAGATTTATAATTGTACTTATTTAAAGGTGAGGAAAACTACATTTTACAACATTGTGGAGATGATAATCCACAAGAATACACATGTTATGTTTTCACTTTTGTTGGATGGAACAAAATAAAGGTGAATATTAATTAAACATGAAATAATAATTATTTTATAATACATATACTATATAAACATTAAATATTTCCACATCAAAATCCTCACAAAGATGAAATTAACAACAAATCAGATAGTTTTGTGGAGGTTGTAGTCCACATGCACACACGAGCGATGTTGTTGTTTTCGAACAGATGTGAAGGCAACAATTATGTTATAAAATAATAATTAAAGTATAATAGTTATATCATAAATATAATATCTAAAAAATTAATCCATCATACTAAATATCCATGAAATATGGATTAGGAAAATGAATCATGTCTCTATGTGGATGAGGTAGTCCACACGTATGCACATGTGATACTTTCATCTCCCAATTAATGGAGAATCTCTGATAAATGTTTTTTACATAATCATAATAAATAGAATTATATTTATGATACACTATTAATAACATTATTATGGATTCAATATGTTTATATGAATTATAAGTATAAATAAAATTTACAGAACATATTTAAGCACTAAACCTCTTCTTTGAAAGACCTCATTTGCTTTTCAGTTTAATCCTTGAAGGTCTAGTCTTATTAGAAGTCCATATGATCTAGTATGAAGTTAATGATTTAAGGAATATTTTTTAGACAATATATTTTGACCTATAAGGTAATTTTTTTCTGAATAATTTGGGATAATAGATTTCCTTCAATAAATGAGGGGAGAGACACACATGATATTTTATAAAATCATTCAATAATATATGGACCCTTTCATGGGAATGTGGAAAATATGGATATGGGGTAATAATATAAGATAATATAATGTTTAAATGTATTTAAAAAAATAACAATTTGATTGGATTTTTTTAAAACTACAGTTATCATTTATTTTGAACTCCCCAATAAACCGATTTTAACTTTATCCGTAACAATAATATTTCTAATTTTTTATTAATCAAAATGGGAAAACATTCTGATGAACACATGTAATTATATTAATTATGACAATTGAAAATATATTATAAATTTTATTAGATTAATTATTTATAATTTATAGAATTTAATTTAAAATATTTTTGCAAACTGAATGAAAACACATTTTAGAAATAAGAATATTAAACCATAAAAAATAATTTAATTCCATTACATATAAAAACTATAAAATTAATGTTAAAAAACTATATTAAATATATAATATATAAATTTCAATTAGAAAATAAATTTATATATATTTATTTAATTATTTTAGTATAATATCAAATTTAAGTCATTATTAGACATTTAATTGAAAATATTTCATAGTTTTTACAAAATCATTACTTCTAGTTATTCATTGAAAAATTAATCTTTTGAAAAAAAATCATAAAAATTATATAACAACCCATCCATGATTTCATATCTTTTTCAATTTTTTTGGTTTTCACTTTATTTTTGGTGTATTTCAAAATCTTTTAGAGTTTATAGAAAGAAAGATGTATGTTATTTGGCCATCTATAGTGGAGATACATCATGAACCATGAGGATATTATTATAGGGAAAAGAGGTCAGATAGGGTTACGGTGTAGGTGGTGTGATACACAATGGATCATTTGAGAAAAAATTTCAAACATAATTCCAATTAATTTTGAACAATTAAATGTGTTATGTTATTATTCATAGCCAAATTTTTATGGTTTGGTCTGGTGACATAGAGTGATGGTTTTGCCATAGGGCCCTTTGGCCAATTTTTCTAAGCTATTAACATTTTTGGTAGGGATGCACCATATATATAAGGATCTAGTGTAACCATTTTTTAAGGTTCTACTATATGAGGTAGTAATAGTATGTGGTGTATTGGAAATTTTGTGGCCTTATATAGGGTATGGTGGATTTGGGTGAGGTACATGACTTGTATTTAGGAAGCCAATTGACTAGGGGTGACTATTGTGTTTTTTGTGGAGGCTATACAACTGTTGGAATATTTTAATAAAATCCACGCCATGGAAATGGTCGCTACAATTAGGCCTATGTTTTAATAGAGTTAAATTTATTGAGATGTTTTAAATCAAATCATCTCATGCTCTAAACCCATTTTATCTTTCTTCACTTGAAGGTTCCTTAGAGGCATTTTATCTCCACTGAACTATATTATAGTCAGATAAAATATCAAATAGAAGACTTTGATTACTATATACTATGTGATATCATCTCACCTTTAATCCATTAATTTAATTTATCTCCCCTTTGATATTGTTGAATCCTATTGATAAGGATGGATTGGATCCATGTTTTGATTGATTGTTTCTATAAGGATTACCTCCTTGATCTCCATCACCATCATTCCTCACATGAATTCCTTTTTAGGGTGTTAGTTTATTTGATCACATGTTTAAAGGTAGGTGGTTCCACATGTATTCGCCTATAATTTAAACCCTATTTTTCTTGAATAATTTTAAATGAGCCCATAATTGATTTAAAAATCTATACATGACCTGATTTGATTTGTTATTTAAAAACGGAATGTAATTAGGAATAACCCCAAATTTCAATAGAATTGAAATTGTTATGTGTAATTGATAAAAATTATGGATGTTTTTGAAATTTATTTAATGATTTATTAGAATTATGATTCATGAAAAAATTGACTTTAAATTAAATATTTTTTTAAAATTAATGAATTTGATGAAAACATATGATTTTGGATTGAAATGATATAGCATGCTGAAGTTGAAAATAAGGAAATTGAATTTTGAATGACGAATTAATTTGAAATAAATTATTTTAACTTTATGATTGATTCATTGAATAATGTGGGTTCATGGGTAGTTAAGGGATTACTTGGACAACTATGCTAAGAAATCACCCCTATAAATGGATTGATAATGATAACTCCAACTAAACCAAATTCAATATGATTATCCCCTAATGGGTCCTCTAATGGGGTGTTGATTTATCACCCATAATAGGTCCCCTATTAAGGTTTAAATTATGATTCCTTGAATATATTGATCCATGATCATTGATGGGAAGAAAATAATGTACCGTATAGATTTTTACCATGTTCTATGCTTTGTTTTATGTAATTTTATTATACATGACAGTGATTATAGATTTTTTTATTCATCCCTTGTAATATATATATATATATATATTTTATAAAAAATATCATTAATCCTTGTTTTAATATATCTACCATCATTGTGATTTATGAAAAATATTTTTTAAAATATATAAATATAATTATTTTTCTTTTTTATTTTAATTTAAATATATATTTTGTTTATTTATTATTGAATATATTATGTAACACTTTGTGATGCCCTAATGGTTTGATTGAATTACACCTTACATTTTCATTTAGGTATTTCTAAATTATAATACCATTGGCTCAATTAAAGGAAACAAAACAGTTGGAAGAGGTATATGTACATGATTTGTGGGAACTAAAATGATGGAGGTGGTCGATGGAGATTTTATCTAGTCGTTTCAGGGTATTTTATTTCTTGTCATTGGAAGATGTTGTGACTTTAAATGATGTACTATTATGGGTATTGTTTCTCCTTATTGATTAAGGTTCATTCCCCTTTAGGATTGTTAACTTACAGACATGTTTAATTTATATTCTATACTTTTATTGAAAAATAATTCCCCTAATTTCATTATATAGTTTAGGTTTTCCATTTATATAATAGTTATGATTTTCAAGGCATAGAATGTAGTTATAAGTGATTTACTAACTAATTATCCTTGTAATAAGCCTTATATCATTGTGGGTGTTTGGAAAAAGTGTATTTAATGAATAATTTTATTTTACTATAGTATTTTCCCTAAACCTGACCTATGTATCTTGAAATTAAAAAATTTTGAGTCATATTTGATCGAATTTATATTCATGTCTGTCCTGTTTTATTTTATGATCTGTATATAATTTTTTATGTTTCTATGTTGTTATTTGATGATTTTTTTCATCAATCATCTAAGAAGTCATTTGAATTGGCCATTGGGAAATTATTCTGGTGAACCTTAGTGAGTGAATCCATTATTGAACCATAATAACGTTGAAATAGTGGTACATACATTCCATGATTTGGGATATTTACCAACACCCATTCCTGTCTGTGCACCAATTGAAGAAAATCAAATGCATGAATTGGTAGAACATGATGAAAAGTCTCAAGGACAAAACAACCCATATTCCCAATGCTCTAATAATGCTCAAGAGGTAAAATGGGAGAATAATAATATAGAGAAACATTTGTTTTTCTTCAAAATTTTAACACCCCAAGCTTCCACGGTATGCTTCACTTTGAATAATACAGTAGTGTGTGTTGTATGCAACTTCGAGTTCTAACACACACCACAACCAATCAAACTAACCGTTATGAATAGTAATACCTACTTTTTGAAATTATATATATTTTATATTTCAACATGGACTTCATTTTTGGATTTGGAATATCGAATTTAGCCTAGGGTGAAATTTTGGAACTTTTCGGATAACACTTATATTTTGATGAATAGTGAAAATTACTAAATTTTAATTAAAAACAACTTTTTTATTTGAAATAATTTATATTGATAAATTATGAATTTGAGTGTTTTTAAAGTATATTTAGAAAATATTTTTACCATTTAATATAATTTTGGTCATTGTACATAATTTTACAATTTAACTGGACATAAACAAGTGTCAATCTTTTGATAGTTATTATCTCTTAAAAACACACTTTTTATTTTAACAACGGAAATTAATTTTAAATTAATTTCTGCCACTTCTATGTTTTGAATCTGGAAAAATGGATTCCATATTTTTAATCGTGATTTTTATATTGTGTAAATAGGTAACTTTTATTTTTAGTCATTTTGAATAATTACTGTTGTAAATATTTTATTTACCATGGTTAAGGGTAAATCTGGTAAATAAGGATTACAAAATAATACTATAATAATACTAAATTACCCTAAAACGTGTCCTAACCATATTGGTGGATACATGTCCGACCATGGGCAACTTTGGGTCGTTTTTGGGACCCCATGGAGCCACTTGTAGGTGATAGAGACACTTTATTTTAATTAAGTTAAAATAAGTAAAAAAATGACGTAAGCATATATCTTTTATAAAAACAATTTTTACATAGGGTTATATATGTTTGAATTTAGACCATAAATATTCATTAGAAATATAATATGATTTCCAACATAATAATATTTTATTTATAATTTTTATACATTAAATAATTTAGTTTATTTATGACACAATGATGATGTATTAATTAACATAATATTGAAAAATTAAAATAATTGATATTATAAATACTCAAATAAATATAATTTGAGACTTTTATTGAATTACACTAATTTTATAGGTTAATACGACATATTAGGATTTATTTAATTGACTTTTTTAGAAGTAATCATTCTTTTATGAGTTTCACAAAAATCAATTATTGAATAGTGTCAAAATTGACATAAAAGATTTTTTAAAACAAATATTATATTATTAATTCATATTAAATTCCTAAAAATCTATGGATTGGACAAGTGACTTTTAGCATGATAGGTGTATAATTAATGGACCACTTGGGGGGTCTATTGGATGTATATAGTAAGTTTATTAACCATATAATATAAAAATCCAAAGCAACATTGTAAAAGTGAAACAAATTAACTTAGAGTTAATACTTAAAGATAAGGTTAATATAGTAACCCAAACATGTCTAATTTCTATTGGTTGAATGTTTTTAGACCCATACCCACCTTAAAATTTAAATAATAAACTTTGGAGCCATTAGAAACCGAATATTAATTTATTATAAATTAATATTTCTAGCTTTTCGAAAGGTTCCCCTCACCCCTCTTATAAAAGGGCACTCCCCCTTCTCATTACTTCACACCTTCAAAGCCTTTTGGTTCTGCCAAACCCTGCCCAAATACACTCTCAACTTCCCTAACTACAACCTAGTGGTCTTATTTTGATCAGAAAGCCATCCTAAGGAGACCTTTTGATCAAATCAAAACGAAGAACCTGAAGAAGAGGTAATGATTTCACCACCCTTTTTCATGTTCCTTTCTTATTCCACTTCCTCTTCCTTTGTTGTTACCATTATAAAATAATAACTCCAGTATAATATATATATTATGATGTTATTATAAATATGGTACAACCATATTCAGTATTCTATCCTTCCTTTTAATAACATGTCACCATACGTGCGTACGTACGGCTTACCGTCTCCACGTCGTGGTGTAATTGTTATTCATAAAATTATTATTTGGATGAGTATAATAATGATGTGTAAATCATGTAATAATAAATATAACATGATAATGATTATGTATATATGATATACCATCCAATTATATATTATTTTATCATCAAAAGAATGATATTTTCGCTCGTGCGTACGTACGGATTACCGTCTTCACGACGCGATGAGATTCATTTCCAAGTTCACCATTCATCGACGATTATAAAAATATATATTACTAATAAGTATGTAATATATGAAATAATAACTCTACTGGAGATATATATATACATATAAGGATTTATTTACTTACATATATCTTATTCACTTACTTCCGTTCAATACTATATGAATACAGAAACGGCATTTATGCGTACGTACGGACTACCGTCTCCATAAACGGTGTTTTCCATTTCATATATATGCCTATTATTAATATTTATATTATAAATATATATGATATATTTATCATGTTTTATATTATGGAAGTATTTAAATCATGATCTATGTGATACAGCCAAGAGTGTCAAATTAAAACACGTACGATAAAGAAAGTGATTATTACCCGAAATGTTAACTTAACATGGAAATTATTATTAAATGGGTAATATAAAGTCATAAATGAATCATGTATGATATCATAAATATTAATATGGTTCTGGTATAACATAATAACATACTACAATCATTGTACAGGAGGATAAATGTACCCTCAACTAAAGGAAAGTGCAAGGTAAGGGGTTTCCATCTCAGTCCTTATTCCCATGAGATTCATGCCATATTGCCACCATTACCTTTTGTGTGGTGTATGTACTGCCCATAATTATATTCTTTGTGTAATACACATTAATTTATGTGTATTTACATATTCATTGTATGATACCTATTTCATGGGTTGTATGTTTCGTAAGATACCAAATTGGTAAGGGTTTATTTCGCAATCTCTTCATTATCCGAGGTTGTTTATACGTAATAATCTACTGGGATTTCTTTATCATCCACATCCATGTTTCTTAAAAATGTATATCAAAACATTTTTAATATTTACTAGAATATGGGTTAAAGTCATTTATACCCTTGTTGACTTTTTTAAGTTGTTTATAAAGGAATCTTTCGGTCGTTTTCCAAACAAGGTCCTTTTTAACCTTTTTGACAAAATTAAGGTAAGAATGTTTTTTTAACTTATACGGCGGGTGCAGTTATTCTCCTCCATTATAACACCTTTGAAGATTACTTCACAAGCTTATAAAGATATTTTCAAAATAAAGGATTTCTCTATAATTATGCGACTTTTAAAATGATTTCAAAAAAAGTGATATTTCTCTCAAATAGTATTGATTTCATCTATGTCAACATCCTTTGATAAATTTTAAACTTGTTTCAAGTTGATTTATTATGATACAAATCATCCATATTTTATTTAATGTTTTGTGATATTTTTGACTATGGATGATTTATTTTTATTCCATTAATTTTTTATGATTAAAGTTTTGACATTTTGTATGTTAGTTATAATACAAATGTTTATGTTATATTTCATCCTCTTCATAATATGAATGTGTTGGACTAGTATGTTCCGGGTTGGGGACCGGTAAAAGTAAGCCCTGTGGGTTGGTGTTGGGTTATTAGAGGCACTCCGGGTTGGTGTCCAGTTATTAGAGGCACTCCGGGTTGGTGTCTGGTTATTAGAGGCACTCTGGGTTAGTGTCCGGTTAGAGAGGCTCTTCAGGTTGGGTTCCAGTTACAGTTATCCCTTAGGTCTTGGCACGAGGACTCGACACAGAAATTAAAGTTCGGCATCATGAATTCCATCATTATTAAAGTGGTTAGTGATATTTCATGTGATTATTCAATTAGTAGAATATCCATGTGAATATGTAAATGGAATTATTTCATTTTATTTCTGCCATATTTTGCTGAAGTTTAATTTTAAAAGACTTTTATTTTAGTTTTATACATTGCCTTAAATGTTTAGCTTATTTATGAAAGTTACCGTTGTATTTCTTAACCTTACTGAGCATTTGAGCTCACCCCTTTCTATGTTTTATTTTTCCCAGGATTCCAAGAAGTGTATTGTGATTGATATGCAAGGTTATGACAAGGGAATAATGGCATTCATAATGATTATTTATCTTGTTTTGTACGTCATAAAGTAAAAATGTACCATTCATGTATGTGATCTATTTTTCCAAGACTGCTAAACTGATCGGTCCTTCGGGAATTGATTCCTTGTAATCATGCCAATGTATTAAAATAATGCACCGAATCTGGGTAACTGGGGTCGGGGCATTATAGTTGGTATGAGAGGAAATTTAGTAGTAACCTTGGAAACTAGATTTAGATAAACTCTTATTAGAGAACATAGCCCTAAGATAGACTTTGAGAATTAGTATAGAAGAACTTCCTAGAATTTTTGTATTGTAGAGATTTTGTGAGTTTTCTGAGAAATACATCCCTGTCTGGATACAAGCAGGTAGAGGCGGCTCTGGCATAGATATACCTAGGGGTAAAACACGAAAACAGCACTTTGAGCTAGACTCGAACAGGAACTGGTGAACGACAACGGGAATTTTTACACTCTTGGTTATGACACTCCCAGGGGATATGCTTATGATAATTATCATATTCATTAAAACCCATTATTAAGGGCTTATGGGTATATATTTACTCAAAGAAATCATTTTTATGATTATTCAGTATATCCATAAGCTGTTCAATTTGTGTTAGGTATTTTACAAGTTTGGTAATTATTCATTGCAATTCATAAACTGAACTAGTTTATGCTATTGTATAGAAATGGCACCCAGTAGAAGGAATGTGAACTCCTGTAATACGTATGATCCAAAGAGTAAGAAGGATCATATCTTTCATGGTCATATGCCAGAATTTATAAGGGAAATAGTTTCCCACGTATTATCATCATATGAATAAATAGTATCATGTGTTGATAAGATGGGTACAGAATTCTCGGAGTCCTATGTCATTGAAGAGAAGCAAGAGAAGAAAAGGATGGAAGAGAGAAATATAGGTAAAGGGAAGAGGGTAAAGAATAATTTTCCCATATGTGATAAATGTGGGAAGAAACACCCTAAAACTTGTCTGAAAGGAATGGGAGTTTATTATAAGTGTGGAGTAAAATGGCACAAAGTACGTGACTGCAAGGGTAAAAAAATGGTTCCAAATGTACAATGCTTCATTTTCAAGGAGTTTGGACACTACGTGAACCAATGTATCAGTCATCAGACTTTGCCACAAATGATTCTATTGGATAATAATCAAGTTATGATACTACCACAAATCAAGAGGAATTACTATTGTTCTTATCTTGTCATTTTAGAATTTTTTTCATTTAAGTGTTGTATCAATGATGTTCTGGAAATAAATAAGGATTGTACTGCAGTATTCTTTAAATAAAGATTTGAGATTTTATGGTACTAAGAAAAGTGACTCCACAGCGAGTTAAATTTTTTTTTGGAAATTACTTGGCTGAAGGAAAGATATTCCTTAATATGGTCCTAATATTGAGGTAGTGATTTTGGAATAAGAGAAGGTTGATTTTGGTAATTCAGGATGTTGTGGTGTTTTAAAATAATATATGAGGAAGGTGTTCACATGTAATTACCTGGAAAAAAGGATCCTCATTATTTTTAACTTCCTTGAAAATTTTGGACTATGAGTTTGGATAATATTATTTTGGATAAGTCTAATGGTTGGAGTGGATTATGTTTGAAAGGTTAGGTTTTTGGATTTTTATAAAAGGACAACACGCAGACCGTGTGACGACCCGTCGTGTTAGAAAATTATATGGGAATGGAATCCACAACCATAGTGCAATTGGGATTTTTCACCTACCGTTGTGCTATATGATGTTCCGGGATGGTATAATGTGATTTCTTTACATAAAGGGTCTGATATGTGAAATTTAAATTAATTATATTTAGAACCCTATACAATTATGATAAATAGAGTATTTTTTATTTGTATAATGTTTTGGGGTGAAAGATGACTTTTTGGTAGAAATTTATTAATGGATAAAACTCTAATTATAAAGTAAGTATATCTCTTTATGATCTTAGCCAATCTCATTAATAAATTCCTCAACATTAAGAAAAGGAATATAGAACAATAATGTTGTCCTAGATGGTACCTTAGATCATCACTAATTTATGGCTTTGGGATTGTTGGCCTTTTCATAGCCATGTTCTCTACCACTCTCCATCGGATAATGGATGGTTATATTTCTCTTCCATATCCATATTTCCCTACATGGAACCCCAATATGTGTTATTTTAGGTAATCTTCATACTTTACACTCTTTATTTTAAATATAGGCCTCATTAATACATTTTTCGATTGGGATTTCAAATAACATATTTTGAAATGTCAAAAATGGGCAATCCTAATACCTTATGTTTTGTTGAACTGATGGTATTTTAAATCATCATAGATTGATGAATTTAAGGACATCAATTTTAAACTTTTTTGTGATTGATGACCTCAATCACTACCTATAAATATTTACGTTTTTCCTCCAGTTATATGCCTATAATTACCACCAATGTCCTCCTAATCTAGATCATAATTTTGTGGTGACCCTTTCATTTCTCTTTTCATCTTGTTAAGACTAAAAAAATTTTAAACAAATTTCTGATGTGGGTTTTTTCCACAAAGATATTTTCTATTTTCAACCTTTATTTTCAAAGAACAATATCAAATTGTGAGGACGCAATTTGTTAAAGGAGGGGAGAATCTGACACCTCGAGCTTCCACGGTACGCTTCTCTTTGAATAATATAGTAGTGTGTGTTGTACGCAACTTCGTGTTCTAACACACCCCACAACCAATCAAACTAGCCGTTATGAATAGTAATACCCACTTTTTGAAATTATATTTATTTTACATTAAAAAATGGACTTTTTTTTTGATTCGGAATATCGAATTTAGCCTAGGGTAAAATTTTGGAACTTTTCGGATAACCCTTATATTTTGATGAATAGTGAAAATTACAAAATTTTAATTAAAAACAACTTTTTTAATCGAAATAATTTATATTGATAAATTATGAATTTGAGTGGTGTTAAAGTATATTTATAATATATTTTTATCATTTAATATAATTTTGGTCATTGTACATAATTTTACAATTAAACTGGACATAAACAAGTGTCAATCTTTTGATTGTTATTATCTCTTAAAAATACGCCTTTTGTTTTAACAACGTGAATTAATTGTAAATTATTTCTGCCACTTCTGTGTTTTGAATTTGGAAAAATGGATTCCATATTTGGAATCAGGATGTTCATATTGTGTAAATATGTAACTTTTATTTTTATAAATTTTGATTAATTACTGTGGTAAATATTTTATTTACCATGGTTAAGGGTAAATCCGGTAAATAATGGATAAAAATAATATTATAATAATATTAAATTACCCTAAAATGTGTTCTAACCTTATTTGTGGATACATGGCGTACCATGGGAATCTTTTGGTCTATTTTGGAACCCCATGGAGCCACTTGTAGGTGATAGGGTCACTTTATTTTAATTAAGTTCAAATAAGTACAAAAATAAAAAAAAACATATATCTTTTAGAAAAACAATTTTCACATAGGGTTATATATGTTGGATTTTCTACTATAAATATTAATTAGAAATATAAAAAGATTTCAAACATAAGGATATTTTATTTATAATTTTTAGACATTAAATAATTTAGTTTATTTATGACACAATGATGATTTAGTAATTACCATAATAGTGAAAAATTAAAATAATTGATATTATAAATACCCAAATAAATATAATTTGAGACTTTTATTGAATTAAAAAAAATTTATTTGTTAATATGAAATATTAGGATTGGTGTAATAGACTTTTTTAGAGGTAATAATTCTGTTATGAGTTTCACAAAAATCAATTATTGAATAGTGTCAAAATTGACATAAAAGAGTTGTTAAAACAAATATTATATTATTAATTGATATTAAATTCATAAAAATCTAAGGTTCGGCCAAGAGACTTATATAATGATATTTGTATCATTAATGGACCACATTGGGGTCTCTTGGACGTATAGAGTATGTTTATTAACCATATAATATAAAAATACAAAGAGACATTGTAAAAGTGAAACTAATTATCTTAGAGTTTATACTTAAAGATAAGGTTAATATAGTAACCCAAACCTATCTAAATTCTATTGGTTGAATGTTTTTAGACCCATACCCAACTTAATATTTAAATAATCAACTCTTGAACCATTAGAAACCGAATATGAATTTATTATAAATTATTATTTATAGCTTTTCCAAAGGTTCCCCTCACCCCTCTTATAAAAGGGCACTCCCCCTTCTCATTACATCACACCTTCAAAGCCTTTTGGATCGACCAAACCCTGACCAAATACTCTCTCACCTTCACTCACTAAATCCTAGAGGTCTTATTTTGATCATAAAGCCATCCTATCGAGACCTTTTGATCAAATCAAATGGAAGAACCCGAAGAAGAGGTAATGATTTCACCACCCTTTTCAGGTTCCTTTATTCTTCCACTTCCTCTTCCATTGTTGTTACCATTATAAAATAATAAATCCAGTATAATATATATACTTTGATGCTATAATAAATATGGTACAACCATATTCAGTATTCTATCCATCCTTTGAATAACATGTCACCATACGTGCGTACATACGGATTACCGTCTCCACATCGTGGTGTAATTGTTATTCAATAAATTATTATTTGGATGGTATAATAATGATGTGTAAATCATGTAAATAATAAATATAACATGATAATGATTCTGTATATATGATATACCATCCAATTATATGTTATTTTAATATCAAAAGAATGATATTTTCGCTCGTGCGTACGTACGGATTACCGTCTCCACGATGCGATGAGATTCATTTCCAAGTTCACCATTCATCGACGATTATAAAAATATATATTACTAATAAGTATGTAATATATGATATTATAATGCTACTGGATATATATATATATATAAGGATTTATGTACATACATATATCTTATTCACTTACTTCCGTTCAATACTATATGAAAACAGAAACAACGTTTATTTGTACGTACGGACTACCGTCTCCATAAATGGCGTTTTCCATTTCATATATATTTCTATTATAAATATTTATATTCTAAATATATATGATATATTTATCATGTTTTATATTCTGGATGTATTTAAATCTTGATCTAAGTGATACAACCAAGAGTGACAAGTTAAAACATGTACGATAAAGAAAGTGATTATTACCCGAAATGTTAACTTAACATGGAAATTATTATTAAATGGTTAATATAAAGTAATAAATTAATCATGTATGATATCATTAATATTAATATGGTTCTGGTATAATTTAATAACATACTATGATCTACGTACATGAGGTTAAACGTACCCTCGACTAAAGGAAAGTGCAAGGTAAGGGGTTTTCATCTCACTCCTTATTCCCGTCAGATTCATGCCATATTGCCACCATTAACTTTTTTGTGGTGTATGTACTAACCATAATTATATTCTTTGTGTAATACACTTTAATTTATGTGTATTTACATATTCATTGTATGATACCTCTTTCATGTGTTGTATGTTTCGTAAGTTACCAAATTGGTAAGGGTTTATTTCACAATCTCTTTATTATCCGAGGTTGTTTATACATAATAATCTACTAGGATTTCATTATCATCCACATCCATGTTTCTGGAAAATGTATTTCAAAACATTTTACTATTTACTATAATTTGGGTTAATGTCATGTATACCCTTTTTGACTTTTATAAGTGGTTTATAAAGGAATATTTCCGTCATTTTCCAAACAAGGTCCTTTTTAACCTTTTTGACAAAATTAAGGTAAGAATGTTTTTTTAACTTATACGGTGGGTGCGGTTATTATCCGCCGTTATTACACCTTTGAAGATTCCTTCACATGATTATAAAGATATTTTCAAAATAATGGTTTTCACTATAATTATGTAACATTTAAAATGATTTAAAAAAAAGATATATTTCTCTCAAATAGTATTGATTTCATCTATGCCAACATCCTTTGATAAATTTTAAACTTGTTTCAAGTTGATTTATTTTGATACAAATAATCCATATTATATTTAAGGTTTTGTGATATTTTTTACTATGGATGAGTTATTTTTATGCCATTAATGGTTTATGATTAAAGTTTTGACATTTTTTATGTTAGTTTTAATACGAATGTTTATGTTATATTTCATCCTCTTCTTAAGATGAATGTGTTGGAATAGTATGTTCTGGGTTGGGGACTGGTAAAAGTAAGCCCTATGGGTTGGTGTCCGGTTATTAGAGGCACTTCGGGTTGGTGTCCGGTTATTAGAGGCACTCCGAGTTGGTGTCCGGCTATTAGAGGCACTCCGGGTTGGTGTCCGGTTATTAGAGGCACTCCGAGATGGAGTCTAGTTACAGAGGCTCTCCAGGTTGGGTTCCGGTTATAGTTATCCCTTAGGTCTTGGCACGAGGCCTCGACACAGAAATAAAATTTTGGCATCATGAATTCCATCATTATGAAAGTGGTTAGTGATATTTCATGTGATTATTCGATTAGTAAAATATCCATTTGAATAAGTGGATGGAATTATTTCATTTTATTTATACCATATTATGCTGAAGTTCAATTTTAAAAGGCTTTTGTTTTAGTTTTATACATTGCCTTAAATGTTTATGCTTATTTATTAATGTTACCACTGTATTGCATACCCTTACTGATCATTTGAGCTCACCCCATTCTATGATTTATTTTTCCCAGGATTACAAGAAGTTTAATGTGATTGATATGCAGGGTTAAGCCAAGGGAATAATGGAGTTCATAAAGATTATTTATGTTGTTTTGTATGTCATAAAGTGAAAATTTAACATTCATGTATGCGATCTATTTTTCCAAGATTGCTAAATTGATCGGCCCTTCGGGACTTGATTCCTTGTAATCATGCCAATTTATTAAAATAATGCACCGACTCTGGGTAACTAGGGTCGGGGCATTACAAAAATGCATTATTCAATTAAAGTGAAATATTATTTCAATAAGGTGGAATTACCTCAATGACGATGGAGGGATTTGATGGTGTTGATGAGGAAAATATTGGGATTAATATGGAAGGACATTTGATTTATTTTAACTAACTACATTTATCCAAATATGATGGTATTGGTGATATCTAAAGAGTTTTGTAAACTCGTTGAGGGTGATAAGAACGTGAAATGATTTGTGAACTATTTTTTTGAGCTCATTCAGTTTTCTCTTGAGGTATTAATGAATGATAATATAAAGGATCTATGGATTGAGATGTGTATATATACAAACATCTAATCTCATGTCTTCATACTGAATTACTCTTCTTATGCTAATGACATTGATAGAATGTTGATGGATGAGCTTGAATTGGATGATATGTTAGGGTTAAAAGGAGTTCCCATTCATCACAGTGGAATTTATGTGGGTTTTATAAAATTAATGATAATGAATGATGTGCCTCATCGTGCTTTTATATATAATAAAGCATCCAATTCTATTGTATTTCCCGATGATGGAGCTGTATATTTTTTTAGTGTAGAAAAGTTAGGCATTCAATGTGGGTTTGAACTGAGGAACCAAATATCTATAGTTCATATGGTCATTTAGGACACCTGTAGAAGTTATGAATTATCATTTTGGATCAATGCACAAACATGGAGTAATACACACCAAAATGTACAATGGTGTAATCAAATGATTCAATAACTATGAATCCCTAGCCACATGTTCCTAGAATTAATCCTCTTCGCATAGTAGAAGATTATCCTATGGATGATGATGTTGGTCCAATAACCATGAGAGGTACCATCACTATATCATCATCATTAGTGTCTTCTTTTATTTGATACACCTGAGCCTCACCAATTTATACCTACTCATGTTGTGAACCTACTAAAACTTACTTTGGATCTTTTTTCTTATGTGATGGATATTACTAAACCCCTCAGAAAAAAGAGAGAGAATAGTATTTGGTCACCTTATTTATTTTTATCTTTATTGGAGATTAATCATACAAATTATTTTTTGGATCCCAATAAGTAAAAAATAGACTTTATTTTCTGGATGGATTGGGTGATTCCTCATTTTCCCAAATTGATTGTTATCTTCAGAGAGCCTCGTATGATGCACTCAATAGGGAGTGATTTGTTTTTCATGGAGAATGTGACATGATGTCTAGAAGATCTGGATCTCCATTTATAGGTTTTAGTATAACAATATAACTATTTTATTTTTACGTGGAGTGAGAATATTCTAGTGATGATCTAACTTTATCTATTGTTTAGTTTCTTGGTGTTTTTCCCTCTGATATATCTAGCCTTCCACTGATAAGATAGGTGGAATTTTATATTGATTTATTTCCTAGTATACATCCACTGTATATTACTTCTTACTATACGGAATCAATAGTATATAAATATTTGAAATTTATATTGGATGATCTACTAGGGAAAGGTTTTATACACTCGAGTGTATCAACACAAGTGAAACCGATTACTTTTGCAATGAAATTGGATGAAACACTTGGACGACATGTTTATTATAAAAAAATCAATCAGGTTAAGGTAAGGAAAATGTATACATCCCCACATATTGTTGAGTTGTTTTACAATTTTAATGTGGATTGGTTGTTATTTAAGATATATCATTAATTAGGTTATTACTATCTGATAAAAGAATAATACATTTTAAAGTCCTCTATTAGAAGTAGGATTGGCCATTATAAATATATTTTTAAACTAATGAATTGGATATTATATTAGTACCATGATACATTCATGGTGTTTTATTGAATAAAATACGTGTTTACTATATAACAGAGGATTTTATGCCTCTTCTAAGAATTGTTCTCAAAATCAAGACAGATCATTGAATTTACTTGAATATTTGAAAATATAATTTAGAATTTTTTTACGAGATGTTCTTGGTAAATTATTTCTCTAAGATAGTATTTTATATGATCATTAGTTGTTAAAGGATTTTATGACATGGTATAAACAATGTGATGTTTTTGATATTCAGACCAACTTTGTTAAAGTGGGGTATTACAACAAGATCATCAATGAATTCTATATGATTTCATCTTTGATGTCTGGTCTCACATGGAAAAGGGGTGAAGTTTATTTGGCATATAAAATTCCATAATTACATTTGATGAGTTGAAATTTTTTTAAATTTTATTCTATTTTCTACTCTTCCAAAAGAAGGGTTAGTTGATATAGTATTTTGTGACACATAATGTTTTCGTCTAGGCTATGTTATTGTGTATAATGATCATGTGGTAGATTATGGTTTTTGGAAGATTAGTCCACAAGAGAATAATTATCTAAACCATGATTTTGAATTCATAGTCATGATGAATTCACTTATGTGTTGGCTGAATTAGTAATTTAGATAAGGGTTTTTCATATATTCCAAGAACAAACTCGCTAGTTATATCTTATCTCAACTATATTTGATCCTCTGACAGTGGTGTTCAGTGGAGTACATTGAATTTTTTATTTCATCTTTTCCAAAAACCCTAGTATGGGGAATGTAATTTTTGATGATTTTTTAGGAAACATCCATCCCTAGGCAAGAAAAAATCATTATAAATTTGAATTTTATATCTCTATTTTCATAGTTTAAATTTTGAGTCTGAGAGGATGTTATCAATGTTGTCTTGAATCACATTCAGTTGACCTCCTCTCTTATTAAGTTGATTCTTCATGTGTAGTAGATTGATGATAAATTTTTTGGAACTAGGTAATATATTTTGGTTTAAGACACTATTGATGAGTGGAAATTTTCATCAAATTGTTTCCTTTGTTTTCAAGAAATTAACATTGTTCTTTTTTCTATGGTAAAGGGTGTGACATGATATTTCCCGAATTCCTAGGGTGTCGTGCACCCTGGAACAAAAATTATGTTCTATGATTATCATTGATAATAATGGTTTCAAGGTATGATACAATAGATTATTAAATTTTATTTCCAATGTTATACCAACTAACTGGTTAATGGTAAGTAATAGATACTTATAGGGTTGCTTCAGCCGATACCAGTTCCGATATTGAATTGGAATTACATATTTATGGAATTTATTGTTCTGTTTATATTTACCCTTTAATGGAAGAATGAAATATGGTTATTGATGGATCAACTGACTAATTCACCTCACATTATGCCCATTTTAGATAAAACCAATTTGATTAACTAAGTACAAGTGTTCATGGTCATGAAATAATTTTTTTGAAGATACTCCAATCTAATGAACTATCTCAAATTATGTACATCCTATTAAAAAAATATATTTTAGACTTTTATGATTTTTAAATTCTATGATTCTCTCAATAATCTGCTAATTCCTCAAAATTATTGACTCATTGATAATAGAAACTAAAAAAAATTCATTCATTTGTTATTTCTTTTCATCAGTTCTCAGATGCCTTGTCATATAACCCAAAAATCTCTCACCATGATTAAATAGACATCCCAACATTGAAGATGATGCATCAAAAAAATCCCCATAACCCACTCTTAAAAAATGTATAAACAAGAAAGGATCCTAAATAAACATCATATTCAAATTCATTATGATTTTATATATCCCACATATCATTCAAAAATTTCCCCATTCCTGTATAATCAATAATTAGATAATAGAAATTTGAGATGTTCATAAATAAATTCATGTAATATCCAAACAAAATCACGAATCTCCAAATATCCAACATGTTCTTATGTCACTCCCAACACACAACCACCTAAAACATCCCAATATCTTTATAGATCTCCACATAATAAATAACACGAATAATGTAAATTTAATTAATAAATAACGAAATGGAATTGATATATATTTTTATAAATCCAATGCTTTCCCAAAAACCCAAACACAATCTCTAGATATATCTCATAGACCTTCTAAGATCTCAAATACATGAGTAAATCATTAATAAATACCATATTGAATGACTCCATTAATCTAATTATTGTCATATTCCTTAACTCTGTAATGATCATTGGTGCATTTGTAACACCAAAAAGAAATTTATGAAATCTCATAATGCCCATAAAAATAATTAAAATCTATTTTTGGATATATTATTCTTTGAACATGAGTTCATTATTACCAAATTGAATATCAATGATAGATATCCATCTAAATCCCATAAATTGGTAAAATAAATCAATTATTCAAGTTAAATGGTATTTACACTAAAATAGAACCTGATTCAAATACTGTTCGTTAATAAATTGCCTCAAGATACCATTAAATTATTTAAAAAGAATCAGTATTTTCTAGTGTAAAAAATTGGTTAAATGATCCACTTATACTCAATATTGTCAAACCATACCATTAAATCACCCAATTTGTTTTATCACCCCATTATAATATTGAAATTATATATTATAGGATCTTGAAATAAATTTAATGTAGAATTTCACAGTCTTCCTTGGATGTTTTATAGATAATTCCTTGTGTATAACATATATATACAAGTCAACTACCATTGAATGCATATCCAGTCACCCCTAATATTGTAAATAATAAAATTTGGTTATACAGAATGAACTCATTGATCAGTACAATATATTTGTAGGTAAATCTAATTCAATGAACACATATCATTAATCCAATCATTTTAAATAATCTATATGGCCAAAAATAAGTTTTTGATTTCCCCAGAACTGATCATGGTTGCACAAGATAAAAAAATATTCCCTTGTTCTGTTTTCCCACAATATAGGGGGTAAATCATTGTATTCTAATGAATAATCTCCACATTAAAATCCAAGTGATCAAGTACACACACAATGATAAATGAATGAAATGATCCAACATCAAAAAAGTTATTTAGAATAATATAAGCCATTAGGGTGAAACATCACACTATTTATTTCCCCACATATACATAAACCCCCTCTAATTTATGATCTATAACATTATTTTTCTTTTAATATCCATATGTTCTAAGATCTTTTCATATTTATGCTCAAAAATGTTATCATTAGTTAAAATCATATAAATTTTTTTGTTCCCTAACTCACATTCTTTTACATTACACATGATTTTACCCAACTCTAATTCTTTTTTTGTGAGAACTAACTATACTATTTCATTAGATGGCCACCCTATAAATTCTATTGATATGTGTGAAGGTGATATGGGAACATGGATTTTTGGTGTCCCACTAGGACACACTATAAGCTATAAATGTGTAATCATTATTGGGAACCCTAATAGGGTATGTTATTTAATATACAATTGAAATACTTTTGTTTACCCATTGATCTACTGAAAAATTATTCTTTCCCCCATCCACCATTGGAGTAAATAACTCGCTTTCCTCATCTTCACAACATTTACCTATACTGATCTCACCACGTTAAGCACGTCCTTATAATTATGAAACCTTAAAAGTATTATCCTTAACCTAATATCAAACTATAAAATCTTTTAAGTCGCACATGCCATATGGCCCTCAATTTCAATGATTGTAAATGAAAACATAACTAGCTCAAAATAACATTAATGTGTACTCCAAACACTATTGAATCCATTTACATGAGAACTACGAACTCCTTAATAGTATCAATGGTTAAATCATCCAGCTAGTATTTTAGGTTTAATAACTGTTGGAATGATTTATAATCAAGACCATTATCCATTCCGACATCATTAACCATATCCCACAACCTCATGGAGGTTCCATTTAACATATAAAATGTAAACACAATCATTTATGTCCTTTATGTATGTAAAAACATAAAAACTGAGTTGATTTATCCATCTATTTCTTAGATTACTCTGATCCCACATCTCCTCAGAATAATGATAGATTAGGCATCATGAAATCTGATCCCCTATCTTTTCCCCTCTACCTATCTTGATAAATAGGATTGATGATTCATTAGATATCCATAATAATAGATTTAACTAAGTTAATGTAGATATATGAATGCACCTCTACATATATTTTTCATCGATAACCAACATTATCACCCATAGGCCATATGATCTAAATAAAATATTTATAAAATGATGAATTATATAGTATTCATCAACACATAATCCAACATTGAAGACAATTAATAGGTTTATACTGTTTATATGGATAGTTTCTTTCCCCTGTATACATTCAGTTGATCCAATCACGTTTCTAAAAATTCTTTCTTCATATATACTTTTGAGGAATTTGGAACCAAAACATGGATTCAAGGGGAAAATATTTTTTATATATGGGAATTATTTATTTTTATTTCAAAACAACGTTATGAGATAGAATTAATTATTTGTATATCATGATACATTATATCATTACAAATCTCT
This sequence comes from Viscum album, assembly GCA_963277665.1. Lineage (NCBI taxonomy): Eukaryota > Viridiplantae > Streptophyta > Magnoliopsida > Santalales > Viscaceae > Viscum > Viscum album. The sequence goes on from OY728138.1 coordinate 839,335,385, forward strand.
CCCATTAAAAGGTTCCATATCACATATATATATTCCAATGTGGTACCACCAACCTATCAATAACCTAAACATATTACTAACACAGAGCTGACCATATAGAGGTTAGGTACTCATTTTTGTGGGGATGTTCCAAGAACCCAAAATCCTATCCTCCACATATAAAGCAATTACTATACTCAAAAACATACTCAGAAACCCTTTTGTTACACCTCAACCTGAGAATTAAATAAAGTCTCATGTTGGGGTTCCACATGTCCTCAAGATAGTTCCCTAATCAACAGAGGCTGTTGAAAAGTAAAGAGAATAAAAAAAAGGAATCCAAGGGGAATTATGTAACCTAATGTATAATTACAAACAATAAATGTTAAGGATTAATTCTATTTTTAAATAATTCTTTTTAAAGTAAAAAATAATATTTAAAAACCATTTTTTATAATAATAAATACAAATATAAGTATGAAGTACAATAGTAATACATAATAAAATACATAAAAATTGGGGAATGGGCTTATATATAACTTACAATAGCTATAAGATGTTACATCAACTCTATAATAATAAATAATATAGTCTTATTTTTATAGATATCATAACTTTTATCATCTACGAGTTCACTAAAATTCACAAATAATGGTTAGGGAAAAACATCATTAGATTTCCCCAAGAATCCAATTCATATCAATGACAAAGGAAATTTTATATAAAATTGTAATTATTATTATTAATAATTTACTATTTTAACACTAAAAAAATGATTTATTAAAATTTTTGAAACCTATTCACTCATTACAAGAGTTTTATAATTCCACATCGAAAAAAGTTTCATTTTAAAAAAGATTTCAAAAAGGTAAAAATTTATAATTGTTCAACAACCTACATTTCCACTATAATCAAAATAAAAATTATTTCTAATTCATTGTGTTAATGTCTCTTCGGAATCCATAATTGATAACATATCACTCACCAATTCTAATTACTTGATAGCTTCCTCGATATACACTGTTCTTCATGTCAGATGATATTTGAGTATGAAATACTCTATAATACCAAATGTAGGATCAAATGTATAAACATGAGATTCTCAAATAAAAGAGGGGGTGAATTGTATACATTAAAAATTATACTGGAAATTTTAATTTTTTTATGTTTAAAATTGTTATACAAGATAATTCACAACACCCTTATGTTCTAATAACATCATTGATTCTGGAAAAGTGATTCTGAAAATGAAACTTAACAAAAGTTCACAACAACTAAGATTCTATCTTAAAGCTTATAGAATATAACTAAAACAGATTACAAGTGTAAGGAGGTATAAGATAGTTATACTTTCTTCAATAATACAAAAGTAGTGGAAAACATGAAACAAAACAAGTAACAAGTAGTAAATATTTTAACCCAAACTGAAGGGTATCCAACAACCTTGGATAAAGGTCCCTAGATTTATACTTTCAAAAAATCCAATCTTACCCACACCTGGTTAAGCCCTCAATACAAAGATTAGATTCTGCCTTGCTAACCCCGCAAACCCTCAACTATTTGGTTGTTGGAACCTCTATCTTCTTATCCCCAGAAGCCCTCGATTGTACACAACAACAATTGGAGTCTCACAAAGAAAATCTACATGAAGCAAAGTTCGAAGAATCCGTTCTAACTTTCTGCATGAAGCATGAGAGTTTATAAGAGCCACTCTCTCTCTAGAAATCACTACAATAGCATGTAATCATAGATGTCAAAAGTCGAGTACACCATATCTTGAGCTCTTTCAAATGAGCTCCTTTTTATAGTCATAGCCCTAACGGTCGGCTCCCTCCTCCAACGGTTATATTTTTCCTTGAATTTCAAAGGGACCTATAAATGTGTCACTCAAACAACGATTAGTTGATAACTGATAGAACGATGTCATTTTATAACTAAATAAGTGAAATCATAACTAAAATCAGATATTCGGAATATAAGTAAATAAATGGTTTGAGTAAACCAAAAATGAATTCGGAGTCTATAATGAAAGGATCTTTAGATTCTACTTTGTAGGAATTTGAAACCGGAATTATATAGAATTACAAAGTTTGAATTTCAATGAAATTCAGAATCTAGATTCACCAAAATTCAGAACCATAAATTACAAAGTTCGGAGTCAGAGTTCATAAGAATTCGGAATCAGAACTTATAAGAGTTCGGAGTCTATTTTTTAGAGAACTCAGAGTCAGAACTCAGGGAAGTTCATTTCCAGAATTTGTAATCAGAACTCCAGGTCAGAACACTAAAATTTTCATATCTAGAATATGAAAGTAGAATTCATAGTCAGAACATAGAGAAGTTCGTATCCAGAATTCATATTTAGAATTCGGTTTCTGAACTCTAAAAAGACTGTATCCAGACTTCCTATTCAGAATTCTAAGTTAGAACTCGAAGATGATCGAATCCTGAATTATGAATCAAAATTCGGAGTCAGAGCTCAGTAGAGTTCGTAACCATATTTCTGATTCAAAATTCGCAGTCCGAAATCAGAAGAGTTTGTAACCATAATTCTGATAATTCAGATCATAAATCAGAATGCTTCAAATCTAGGTAATTATATGATTCTGAGGTTTTGGATTCAATCCGAGTTTTACAAATAGAATATTTATGATATGAATAATGAAATCTATGTAAGGGTAAATTTTTTTGGGTATGAAAATTTTCCATATCGAAGTAAAACAAGGGTTAAAATGAGATTTTCCTTAAGATAAGGTGTTTGTGATTTACAAAGCCAGAATAAATGGTAAATTCATAAGGAATTCTTGTTGACTCAACAATCTCCCCCTTGAAAGAATGAATGGAAAAGTGATAAGGAACACCTTATTGGATCAAAAATCTCTCCCTTTTTGGAAAGCACAAACATCCTTACGAAAAATAATATAAGGACTTAGCAAAACTTTTCTTGACATAGAAAATAAAACTTATCTCCCTTTTCACATTGGCAAAGATGAATACGACTGACTTCCCCTTAGGCTTTGGAACTCTAAGGACCGTATTCTAGATTTACATAATGGGATTTTCATTATCTTGGGTATGGAAATAATTTAATGAAAAACTTTCCCTTAGGTAAACTCCACCTTTCTTAGAGATATTTCTTTGATACTTATAAATCTTTTTCCTTATACCTTTTAGAATTATTTTTCCTTCTACACCTTCATGATTTTCAAAAAGAGTTTAAGGGAATGGAAAAAATGGTACCTTAATTATTAGTATATACATCCAAACAAATCAAGAAACAAAATTTCATTACGATTTGAAGAATTATTACATGGAAAAAATTACAACAAAAGATCGGATTTGAGTCTATTTTGTTTCTTTTTCCTTGTGCATGAGCTTCTTCACGAATGACTTCAACTTTTTCATCTCTTTGTGATCCTCCTCTTATTGATTTTCTGAGACTATGATTCTATCATATTGAGCCTTTAGGGCCTCTACCATAGCCATCATCATGTTCTCTTGATTCAAAATATTTTCTTCCATCTCGGTTCGGAGATCCCTCTCTGATTTCAAACTTTGAACAAGATTACTCAACATTCCATTCAGATCTTTGACATCTTGAATCTGAGAATTTTGTTCACAATTTAGAATTTCCTGAAATATATTTGTAAGATCTTTGATTTTGAAATCTTCAGTATCAATAGCCTCATTGACATGTTGTTGAAACTGACCAATCTCTCTCAAATCATCATTGATTTTCTTCGACCATAGAGTCATTTTCTAGCAAGATTCTTTGTGGGCATCATAATTGATAAAAAATTCTTATGTTCTACCTCAATCTTCACACATATTTCCATCACCATGCATACATAGTATGATTTTTGATTCATGGTGTGCTAAAGCATCTTGCATCTAGAATCAATTGTAGGGAATATCGGAATAGTATCCACAAGCTTCTTATGGGACTGAACAACAAAATCATGCCCTAAATTTGATGACTCAGAATCAGACATTTTTTCCTGGAGATGGTTCTTCCTCTAACTCTATCAGCTACCTCTTAGAGGATCCTCCAGCTTCAATCTTCCTCAATATATCTGTGTTTGGGGTATTGACATCCACTTGTTTAACCTTATCAATTTTCGGATTAGCCTCTTCATTAGGAGAATCATGCTAACTTATGGACAGTTGTACAACTTTATCATCATCAACTTTTTCTATCTCAGATCGAGTCTCAATGTATTATAAAAGAATAAAGATATGGTTGTGACTCTCTTCCCCAAATAGCTTGTTGAATTCATCTTCACCCTTCTTATCATCTCTAGGATTAGCAGGTTTAGAAGATCCAGCTTGAGAAGTCCGAAGTGAAAATTTCTCAGAAGCACTTTATTTTTCATGATACTCATCAATTTTCTTCATCACATTATCAGATCTACAACTGATCTCAGCTACTTTCACATCATCTACAGCTTTATATTCTTCCATTATCTTCTCTTGTGGTTTTTCTGGTGACATTATCCTCTTTTCTAAAGTATCAGAAAATTATTCTACAAGGAATGATTTTGGAACATGTATTTGTTCGGATGCTACTTTAGTAGCCTTTAAAAGTGATTACACAATCTCTGCATCTGATATCATCTTCTTGAGATTCTCCTCTTTTTATTTCCTCCCAAGCTCTTCAGCAGCTGATTCTTAAAAGTCCTTAGCCTCATCCGGATCCAAAACGAATTGTGGATCCCCTGATTTTCTATTTTTCTTATCCTCCGTCCATTTTTCAACGACTTCATCTGGGTAGGCCTTCTGCTTATTTGGTTTTGGAGGTGTTGATTGAGGTTCTTTATCCTTAGGGGTTTTGTCTTCTACTTCCACTTCCTAAAAAATTCTTTTCATTCGAGACATCATTGATGGTTCATCATTTTCATCATTTCCCAGAATGGATTCTACCTCATCCTCAGGAAGAATTTAAAATTCTTTTGTCTCCTTGGAGAAACCAACCGTCATTTTTTTTAGGGTGTCATCACTAATAAAAATAACCTTGCAATTCCATGGCTTGGAACTGGAGGGGATCTAGAAGGATTTGAGGCAAATAACTATCAGTTTGGTAAGAAAGTCATGATACATAATAATATGAGCTCTTATATTTCCATTCTTGATGTTTTCAATCGTAACGAGGATGTCCTTAATGAGGTTCACCTTCCTTAGGTTTACTAAAAAAATACATGATATACATGTCACTTTTCTTAAGGGTGTCCTTATCACCCTTCCTCGGATGATAAGACATTGAACCCATAACTGTAGAATCCGACTGTTGGTTGATATATGGGAAATCATTGTTTTCATTACATCATTAAAACCAAGGCATTCCATAGCCTTCACCTAGGTAAAACATCATTAACTATCTGGCAGCTTGTGGGAGAAAAATACGGATTCTCCTTCATATGAGAGCCCCACCAAGCTCACAACCTTTGTGTAAGAGAGTGCATATGTATTTTCATAAATTCATAAGGAGAACTTTTCCCTACCATCTTATTTGAAAACGGAAACTGATTCAAAAAATGCTATGAGAATATCTAGATATACAACATCCTGAGCTCCAATCTGAGAGATAACTACACTTTTACATCCATTGTGCCTGATGTTTTGGGAAATAATGGATTATTACTTGTTGAAGAATTTTGGGTGTAACAACCTCTCCATATATATTTTCCACTCTGATATCGGCTTGATAGAAGACATATTTTGATAGGGTACTTCTACAGACATTTGGAATTGAGCACTTTTGAAATGTTTGAGACGGGATTTTTTAGAGGAGAAGAGCTTCGACATGAACATGCTTGATAACCGATGTGGGAAAACCCTTTGAGGGTCTTTTAGATACGTGATGGAAGTGACCTTCCATCTTAAAAATCCAATATAATGGTTGGGAAACCATCTAATTTGATAAAACAGTTGATATGATAGCCGCGAGGTAAAAATTCTGATTTAAGGAAACTAGAATCTTAGAAATTTTAAATTCAAAAGAAACAGATAATAAGTAAAAGGTAATTATGAAAAACTCAATAAGGAATCATACCTTTCGGATTTCTATGAAGATTATAAGTATTGAGGAATATTCTTCTTGAAAAAATTTGGATTCTAAAAAAACATGAATATGAAAAAAAAATCAGTAAGAAAATTTCAAATATGATAATTCCATTACGAAAGTTTTAGATCTAAAAATTTTCATTATGAAAAAATCATGTATGAAGATTTTCATTACAAAAATTTCCAGTTTGATGATTTTCATTTCGAAATTTGGAAAAACAATAATACGAAAAACTTATTATGAAAAATCTAAAATTGAAAAAATAATTAATACAAAAACAATTTTGTACCAAAATTCCACTACAAAGATTTGAATACAAAAACCTTCATTACAAAAATTTTGAAAACTAACTAGGAAAATTTTCATTACAAAAAATTGTGAAAAACCAACTACAAAAATTTTCATTATGAAATATTTTATAAAAAAACTTCAATAACAGATGTACTCCCCCTATGAAAAAAAGTTTAATACTGTAAGGATATTGGTTCAACAGGATGTTAATTATGGAAGATTAACTTATGATTATCATTACTAACATCTGTTTAATGTATTCAAATCTATCGGAGGGTAAATATTTTTTGAAAATATCAGCAAGTTGATCTTGCATTTCGATAAATTGAAAATTGATATCATTTTTTTGTCTTATCCCTAAGAAAATTATGCCTAATATCTATGTGATTTGCACAAGAGTGATGTCTAGGGTTTTTACTATGGCCAATGGAACTTGTGTTATCCCAAAAAATTAGAGTCTTAGTAAAACTCAATCCATAGTTTGTGAGTGTGTGTTGCACCCACAACACATGAGTACAACAAATCCCAGCTACTAAATATTCATCATCAATACTAGAAAGTGCTACAAAGTGTTGCTTCTAGAAAGACAAAAAAACTAATGAATCTCCTAAGAAATGAAATGTTACAGATGTACTTATTCTATCGATTCTACATCCACCAAATCAAGGATCTGGCAATTTTTTTAAAACAAAATCACTTCCAGAAGTATAAAATAGTCCAAAATCAATGGTTCCCTTTATGTAGCTATAATTTCTCTTCACTTCCATTAAATGAGATTCCATAGGATTGGATTGGTATCTTCCACATAAGCATACTGAAAAAATTATGTTGGGATGACTAGCAGTCGAGTACAGTAGACTTCCTATCATACCTCTAAATGATGTTTGATCTACTGGTTTCTCAGCTTAATCAAGATCAAGTGTGTTTTATATACCAATGAGAGTACTTATACATTTACTGTTGTCATGTCTATATTTTTTAAGAAGATCTTTAATATACTTATGTTGGGATATATAGATTTCTTTGGTTTTTGAGAAATTTCAAAACCAAGGAAAAATGTTAACTCACCCATCATACTCATTTCAAACAAAAATTTCATTTTTTCCACAATGGAATCAGTTAAGGATTGATAAGTTGAACCAAATATAATTTCGTCAACATAAATTTGAACAATGAAAATAGTTATCTTATCTTTCTTTATAAAAAGGGTTCGATCTGCATTTCCCTTGACATAGTTATTTTAAAGAAAAATTCATGTAAGTCTATCATACCATGCTCTTGGGGCTTGTTTAAGTCCATACAAAGCTTTGGTAAGTCTAAAAACATGATCAGAATGTTTTTTATCTTCAAATCCAGGAGGTTGTTGAACAGAAACATCCACTTGAACATAACCATTTAGAAATCACATGTTACATCCATTTTAAAAAGTTTGAAATTGAAGAATGATGAAAAGGCATTTAAAATACGAATGGATTCATGTCTAGCTACAGGTGCATAGGAATCATCATAGTCTATTATTTATTGTTGATTATATCCTTTAGTAACTAATCTATATTTATTTCTAATAATTATTCTATTTTCATCACACTTATTTCTGAAGACCCATTTTCCTACAATAACAGAAGTTTATTTATGTCTTTCAACCATGGTCCAAAATTTATTCCTTTCAAATTCACTTAGTTCATCTTGCATGGATTTAATCCAATCAACATAACCTAATGCTTCATCAGTGCTTTTTTGTTCTAATTGGGAAAGGAATGCAAGATTTTCTACTTCATTTCATAAGGAATATATAGTCCTTACAGGTTGATAGTCATCACAAATGATTCTATCACTGGTATGATTATTTAGAAACAACTGGTTTGGGTTTTGTAAAACCTATTCATCGTCATAGGGTAGGAAATCATCTAGTGTAGATGTTTCAGTAGCATCTTCTAGAACATTTTCCTTATCAGAAGGATTTTATATCAAAGGTTGATACTCAGTTTTTGAAAACACATCTCATGATGTAGGTTAGGGTTTCTTAGAAGATAAATGATACATTTAATCAAATTTAACATATAATATTTCTTCAAATATAAAAGTATTGAAAACTCCATATAACTTAGAAGTTGTGGAGTAGCCGAAGAAAATTCCTCCATCAGATTTTGGTGCGAGTTTATGTAGATTATCTTTAGTATTCAGAATGAATACATTGAAACCAAAAACCTTAATGTAGGAATGTCTGGATTTTCTACCATTCCATAACTCATAATTATTGATATTAAGAAAAGTTCTAATCAAAACACGATTTATAGTATAACAAGTAGTACATACATCTTCAGCCCAAAAATGTTTTTCTACAGAATACTCACTCAACATGGTTCTAGTCATATCTTGAATAATTCAATATCTTCGTTCAACAACACCATTCTAATGAGGTGTTCTGGGTACTGAGAAGTTGTGAATAATACCTTTTTTACTACAAAAAGTATCAAAATCCGAATTTTGAAATTCTCCACCATGATCATTGTGAATAGTTTTCAATGGTAGGATTTTCTCATTTTTAACTCCGGCTCTAAAACTTTTGAAATAAGAGAAACCATCAAATTTCTTTCCTAGAAAATAGACCCACATAAATATAGTGTAATCATCAACCTGGAAAAATACATAAAACTTTCCCCCCATGATTCCTATTTGTGTTGGACCAAAAAGATTCATATGCACTAGCTGTAATGCATTAGTATTTGAGAATTCATAGACTTATTTAAAAATTGATTTATGTTTCTTTCAATATTGACAAGGATCACAAACTTTTGAAAAATCTAATCTAAGCTCCGGCAGATCCTTAAATAATTACTTCTTAGAATGTTTGGATAAGTTTCTAATGTTATAATTTCCTAACCTTTTAGGCCATAACCATGAATGATCTTCCATTGCACTATGTAAAGGTAACTTTTGGCACCTAAGGTCTTCTATGTTAAGTGTGTAAACATTCTCTTGCCTATTGGCAGAAAGAATAAACTCTTCTTTGGAATTGTGTACTAAGCAATTTTCATTCCTAAAATTCACAAGGTATCCTTCACCACATAATTGGATTATGCTAATGAGGTTTTTTTAAGAACCTTAACAAATAAAACATTTGAAATAAATGTTTTTCCAAGAAAAATGATGTTACTTATACCATTAATTTCTCCCAGAGCATTATCTTTGAATGTTACTTTTCCTCCTTTCGTTTTGATAATATTTTCAAAATAGTTTATGTTACCAGTCATATGTTAGGAACATCCACTATCCATGTACCACTTATTGTTGTTGGTACTTTCCCTATTTTCCTAAATATAAGAAAAATTTAGACTTTCGGAATCCAAACATTCTTGGATTTGGAATTATTAGAAAATAAAATTTATGGTATACAAATTTGTTTAGAAAAATAATATTTATGAAACCCAAGTGATTGAACATTATTCAAGGAGAAATGTTTCTTCTAATTCCCACCACTTTGACACTTAGTGCAAATAGGGGCTCTAGAAGGAATAAAATAGTTGTTTTTGAAAACCAATTTTTGGTGATTATAACCTACTCCAGTAGTGTTTCCTTGAGGTATAATTTGAGAATACATATTGTCAAAAAAATTCTTCCCCGAGGTAAATTTTACAAGAAGCTTATTAAGAAGAAATATTTTGGATTTTAGTCTCATTACTAAATTCTTATCCTCAGGAATCATGGCTTTAGAGTTAAATTTATCCTAAAAAACTGTTATCTTTAATATATCATTCATAAGATCTTTTGAATGTACTTCTTTAATAGAATATCCTTTCTAAGGGTCTATATAATGTTTATCAAAAAGCTATTCATTATCTATAAGATCACTAGAAAGATCTGAAATCTATTTTATTATAATTTATTCCTTAGTATTTTCGTTGTCAAATTTCTTATAAATTTTAAAATTTCTTTATTTTCTAAGGATTAAGTATCATCATTAGAAGTACTATTTTCAGAATAGAAATTCTTATAAAGAGATTAATTTGTTAAAGCCTCGGTAGAGCATACCATGGCCATAAGAAATGTATTAGGAAAAGAAGTAGTAGAAATGAATACCATATTCTTTTATGCTGATGAATCATATTCATGAATATTCACTTTCTAAAGAGTCTCCACAGCTAGCACTCCATGTATCATTAGCTTTGAGGCCCTTCTTGTGCTTTGATCGATAGAATTTCTTCTTATTCCTTTCTTAATTACTTTCCTTCATTTTCTTCTTTTTCAAAAAAAGAAAATCATTTCTGAAATGACCTGTTCTTTTACATTCATAACACTTAACTTCTCTATCTTTCTTATCTCTGTATTATTTCTTATTATACTTATTATGATGGTTCTTTTGAGCTAAAATATTGTTCATTATGTGATTAAGATTAGCTAATTCATTCTCAGACTTTTTCGTGTCACTAAATTTTGACTAAATAATAACTCTCTTTGTCTTTGATATAGTTACATATTCTGAGGTCTTGGCTTTCATATGTTTAGATGTGGTTTTAAAAGCAACTCCTATATTCCAATTCTTCTTCTTAACATTTTCAGCAACTCTCTTCATTATGTTATCATGCTGAAGAAGAGTTCCAAACAACTCATCTTAGGAAATCTGAGTGTCTTCTTGGTCTCATCAATAGTTTTCCTCTTGGAATCCCATTCATTTTGCATGATGTCTATGATCATATCTAAAAGAGCCTCATAATCCAAACCTTATTCACCCATAGATATTAAACTATTCACGATAGTCATAACCCTTTGTGGTACATTGCTTATAGGTTCTCCATAAGGAAAATTAAATCTATGGTATTCAGCTCTCAACATAGCTCTTCTTGTCTCTATGTCTTTAGATGTAAAAAAATGTGTAACTTCATGATTATTCCTAATAATATTTGCAGCTTCACAAGATGATATTTGACTATAGATGTTCCAACTCATGGAACATAACAATGTATTTCTGAATCTGAAGTTTGATTGATATTCTAATTTCTCCTAATCCGTAAAGGATCTCAATTCCTTATCTGTATTCTTATAATATCCAGTTAGTATAAGATAATTATAAACTCCATTATTGATAATGAAAGTCTTTATCTTATCTCTCCAATAATCATAATCATTTCCATCAAAAACAGTAGGGTTGGTAGTATTTATATTATCAATAGATCCAACATTTAAACATGCCATCATTAAGATAATCTTTGGCACAATAACCTGTTAGTAATATGAGTTTGTAAACAAGAGGAAATATCCAACGAAAGTAAAATATATAATATAATTATCTTTAAGAAAAAATTAATCTGAACTATGTGATTCTAAAAAATAGGATTCGAAAAAAAATATGAATATGAAAGTTCAATTCCAAATATTCAATTCCGAAAACAATGAGTAGGGAAAAACTTATATGTGAATATAAGTATTTCAAGGACCTGTCTCTGATGCCAATTATGAGATGGTATGTGAGTATGATATACTCTATAATACCAAATATATTATCTAATGTATAAACATGAGATGCTCAAATACAAGAGGGTGTGAATTGTATACATCATAAATTCTTATGGAAAATTTAAAGTTGGTTATGTTTAACAAGGTTAAAAATAATTCACAATGCCTTTAAGTTCTAATAACTTGCTTGATTCCAGAATAGTGATTCCGAAAATAAAACATAATAAATGTTGACACCAACTAAGATTATACCTTAATGTTTATAGAATATAACTAAAATAGAGTACAAGTGTAAGGAAGTATAAAATAGTTATACATTCCTAAATAATACAAAAGAAGTGGAAAACATGAAAAAAACAAGTAACGTAGAAATTCATCTAACCTAAAGAGAATGGTATCCAACAACCTTGGAAAAATGAACCTTGATTTATACTTTCAAGAAAGTATGTCATGCCCGCACCAGGGTAAGCCCTCGGTATAAAGATCAGAGTCTGTCTTGTTATCCCTGAAAGCCCTAAACTATCACATAGTTGACACCTCTGTCGTCCTATCCCTGGAATCCCTCAATTGTACACAATGAATTTCGGTGTCGCATGAAGAAAGTTTTCATGAAGAATAATTTGAACAAGACGTTCAAACTTTCTACACAAAGCTTGAGAGTTTATAAGAGCCTCTCTCTCTAGAAATCACTTCAATAGCATGTAAGCACAGATGTCAAAAGTCAGGTCCAATGTATCTTGAGCTCTTTCAAATGAGCTCATATTTATTAGCACATCTCTATGGGTCAGCCCCCTCCTATAATGGTAATATTTTTCCTCAAATTTTGGAGGGACCTGTACAAGTGTCACTCAAAAAACGGTTAGTTGATAACTGAAAGCACGACATCGTTTTATTACTAAACATGTGAAAGAATAACTAAAATATGAGATTCGGTATATAATTAAATGAAAGTTCAGAGTCAAAAATGAATTCAGAGTCTATAATACAAGGATATTTGGATTCTGTTTTTTAGGATTTTGAAACTAAATTCTATAGAATTATGGAGTCTGAATTTCAAGGAATTTCAGAATCTGGATTCACCAGAATTCAGAACCAGAACTTACAATGTTCAGAGTTAGAGTTCATATGAATTCGAAGTCAGAACATATAAGAGTTATGAGTATGTTATTTAGATAACTTAGAGTCAGAAAACAAAGAACTTCGTATCCAGAATTCGTAATCAGAATTCGGAGTCCAAACTCTGAGAAGTTCATATCCAGAATTCGAAATCAGAATTCGCAGTCAGAACTCAAAGATGTTCTTATCCATAATTCGTATTCAGAATTCGAAGTCATAACTCAGAGAAGTTCGTATCCATAATTTTATTCATAATTTGGGGTCAGGACTCAGAGAAGTTCGTATCCAGAATTCTGATTCAGAATTTCGAGTCAGAACTCAGAAGAGTTCGTATCCAGAATTCTAATTCAGAATTCGGAGTATAAACTTAGAAGAATTCATAACTAGACTTCTGTGAATTCGGATATTTAAATATAATGCTTCAAATCGAGGTTATTATATGATTCAGAGGTTTTGGTTTAAATCCTTGTTTTACACATAGAAAATTTATGATATGAACAATGAAATCTATGTAAGGGTAAATTTTTTTTGGTATGAAAATATTCATTATAGAAGTAAAACAATGGGTAAATGAGATTTTACTTAAGATAAAGTGTTTGTGATTTTCAATACAAGAAGAAATGGTAGTCATAAGGAACCCTTATTGACTCAATAATCTCCCCTTTGAAAGATGGAATGGAAAAGTTATAAGGAAAACCATATTGACTCTACACTTCACTCATTACACCTCATTACTCACTCCAGTGTGATTGAAAACCTTTTACTACTATAATAAATGATCCCCTTGATACTCATCCCTATTGATGTACCATAATGGTTTCCAAACCACGTCTCACAAAATAAATTTTCAAAAACACACAAACTCAATGTGAAAAATCATAAAATCGATTATCATATCTATATTCTCAGTTCGACCAACAAATATAATTTATGATAATTAAATTAATTTCCTTTTTTTTATTATTTTTAGTAACCCATGTTATTAAATGAATTTAACCAAATTCACTTTTTAAACTCATTTTTATAATAAAAATCGTACATAAAATATATATTGAAATATAAAATTCCCAAATCATAAATTTAATATAAAATATTCAATTCCTAACACTCTTAATTATCCATTAATATCCATTTTTGAGAAAAACCTAGTTTATAACATATAAAAAATCTAAATAGATAAAACAATCTAGTCCTCAATTAATCATTATTAATATAAAATTGAAAAAGAATTTTACATATTCATTGATGTGAGTAGAAATAACTATCTTGTCTCATTGTTTTTTGTGAATTCCCATGTTTTTGAAACCACAAATCATAAAATATATAACTTTATATCCATGATTAATAAAAACCATAAATCATCAACCAATTGGGATTCGTAACTCTGATATAAATATTATCAAATCCAAGGGGGAAAAGGTTCCAGAGAAAGATATCGAAATTTTAAGAAGATAGAAGATGTAACCTTTGATCTGACATCACAGTGGATAATACACCCAAAAAGGAATTTTTCATATGTATAGAAGAACCTAAATTGAATTAAAAGAATTATATATCCATTCATGGTAAAACATGATGGTTAATGTTCTATTAATAAGTAAAAATCAACATTTTAAACTAAAAACATAATAACTTTCCTCTCATTACATAGTTATCCTGCATGGGTTTGTAAAACCATGTTCCAACCATGAAACCTTTTATAATCTAAAAAACCATTGAAAACATACCCAAAATGATTTTTTAAGTTATGCACAAACCCTGAACATTCTTCTATCAATGATCTTTCTAGATTCCATGGTTTTCATGCGTTGTTTTATTTATCTATGATCCATCTTTTCATATCACCAAGTTTTCACAAAATTTTATATTTTCAAGGGAAAAAAATTTAATACAAGGAACCACATACTAGAACTGATGGTCACATCTATGAATTATCGATGAACCATAATAACAATCCAAAATAATATCCCACCATATATTTTAATTTTCGTCATTTACTATTCAAATTCATTTATCATATTCTATATCCAATCCGTTAAAATGCACATTTTATTCAACTTATAACCCAAATGAATAGATTCCAAATCATACATTGACCAATCATATTATCGCCCATAAAATATATATTTCAAATAAAAAATATAATAAAGAATAATTGAAATTTTATTAAAAATAATCCCTTAAAATATATAAATATTTAAATATACATCTATTATAATTCTAAAATCCATCCATATTATATATTTCCAAATTTCATCAATAAAATATTATAAACACCAAAAATATGAATTTCTATATGACGTTCTAAAATCCACATCAATAATAATATCAAATTACAAATGTCGTATATTAGAAGAATTTGGTTATGCATATAAAGCCATCAGGTTCACATTTGATTTTTTGGATTCTTCAATGTAGTATTCATATGATTTACTTTCTAATAGAGTGTATATCACAACTGAAAGGGACAAAAGGAATTGTTTTGTTGAATGTGTTCAATATGACCAATATTTTCTAGTGTCAATAAATCACTCTATTCATTGATTTTTTGTATTAAACACAATAACAAATAAATAATATATATTTTCAAAGATGAAATTATAACCTAAATATCAAAAAATATTGTAATTAAAAATATCATTCAGATAAATAATTCAAATAAATATAATGTTAATGGATATTAAATAGTGAAAAAAATTCCAACTAAGTTTCAGCCCTTTTTTAAATACATGTTATGTTATCTAATTTCATTCAATTATATTTTTAATTATTAAATAGATAATCCATAAAAAATTTTCTCATTACAGATTATATTATGTAAATATTATATTGATCTAGGTATAATAGTACAATTATATAATGTGTGTGAATAAATTAAAAATATATTTTTTTAACCAAACTATAATAATGTTATGATATCTTATATTATTAAAAATATTCATTTTCATCTTATAAAAAATTTAACAACATTTCACAATGATCTAATAAATGTCACTAAAATTTAGGTTTATTCAATAAAACTATAAAATATAGATTTCAATTTTTTTAATATAAAAAAATGAGAGTATATTATATCAAATATTAATGTTTTAGGTTTAACCTTATATATAAAAACAGATAATAATTATAAATAATTATAATACATAGGTTATTTTAATAATACATATAAACATATTCTATTATTCATTAGAAAAGTTTTTGTCAACCTACAAAATATAATATTCTTATTTTCTTATTCACCCTCCCTTGGATGAATGATAATTTCAATATCGTCATTGACAAAAAAACCATTTTGTTTTTTTATTGTGTTCTCTATCAAAATAAATTTCAACATCATCATCTATATTATAAATGAAATTTCTTTTAATATGAATAGAAACACTCCACTATCTATCTACTCCATTATATATATGATGTACTATTTTGTATTGTAATTACAATATAAATGGATTTTTTTCATCATGATGATCTATATATATCAACCATGACATGTTGGAAAAAGTATATTGAAACAAGTATTTCCTAATAACCATGTGAATATTTATCCATTATAATCTTACTAATATGGCTAATAATTTTTCATGAAAATTTAATTTGATAATATACATCATCTATATAGAGCATCTATGATATATAAAAAATATTATACTATTACTTTAGGTGTTATAACCATTATCAAAATTACTTTAATGAAAATCTATTCCCCAAATTTTGTAAGCCTCTAAACATTGAGTTTAATTAAGAGTACCCCTATCTATGAAATCAAAATATTATTCTATTATTATTGTTATTTTCCACATTTATTATCAAACACAATTATATAAAATAATTATATAAATAAAATATAATTATAATCATTTTAAATACATAGATTTGACAATTAAAATGCTACATATGATAACAAATAAAAATGTTCTTTATATCTTATTTTTTATCTATGAATCACTAAGTTCTTGAATACAATGTATTCTATTTACTTTTACCCAAAATTATTTAATAAATCATTAAAAGATATTACTATTGAATGACACATATATTTAGACATTCTAAAACTATAATCAGGTTTGAAAAAATTAGTATACATTTCTAAATTTTGAGCCAATGATGAAATTATTTATGATTTTTCATCAACATTATATTGACATCTGTTATCAAAAAAACATCATGAATTATTTAATATCATCTATATTAAATACATATATGTTGACACAAAAGTTGTCTCACTGTTCAACTAGTTATCTTTTAGTATTATATCCTTTGTGTTGAAATTTAATTTTCTCATTTTCTTCCATATCACATTAGTGTGTAGTGAACAATATAAATGAAATAAAATAAACCATATATGTAATGAAAAATAAATATTTAAATTAGTGATTAGAATGAATTATAACATATATTCTTATCCTCAAACACTAGATTCTGTAGATAAAGTTTTAGGGAAATCAATCAACATAATGGAAAATTTGAATGTTTATATATAAATGGAATGGTGTACTTAAAATTACTTCGTGATGATTTTCGTGCTTAATTGGTATTAATGTATTCTAAAAAAATCTTCCAATAGGTTGTAAATATATAATTATTAATGCTATTATTCTTACATATAGCATGTTATGTAATGTAAAAATATTTAATTTCTCCATGAGAATAAAATAGTTATGAATTTTCAATAAATTTAACATATGAATCTTTATGACAACAAACCATGAGATGTTACCTTAATTTAAATCAGGCACATTCACATCATTTTAACTTTTATGATTTTTTTTCAATTTTATCCTATCAAAATCTATTAAATGATACCAATTATTCTAATTTTCAAAGAATTAAGATTTTTGACAATTTCTTATATTTCATTAAAATTAATCAGATGATTATACATATTTGAGATCTCATTAAACATTTGAATAACAGTACTTTTACATTCACTATTCTGAAAAAAATATTATGATATAGAAAATGATACTTCAAATATATAATTTAGAAAATTTCTATACTTTTCTTTCATTATTCTATTACAATTACATTTAGTAAGATATATAATCTTTTTAATCCGTGAATTAATTAATAGTCATTCCTATGTTCTACATATAAATTTAATAATAATGGTAAGTTTTGTGTATTAAACATTTGTTTTTATGGTAGTCAAAAATATATTTTTCCATTCAATTATTAATTTTTAAACTAAAATCGTTAATATTTTAAATGGATTTAATAATAACAAATGAATCACCATTTTTTCCTCTATGGTAGTTGTTGAGACATGAAATCAATGTAAAAATTGAGAAATATTATACTACGTGAGTTTTCTAAATAAGAAAATTTATAGTTCCAAAAAAGCCACAAATATTTCACATTATAGTGAAATTTAATTTTATAAATTTTGAAAATCATAATTCATATATTTTATATAATTATTTCATAACACTTACAATTCAATGGTTGGATGATATTGATTGAAATCA
Source organism: Viscum album (assembly GCA_963277665.1). Lineage (NCBI taxonomy): Eukaryota > Viridiplantae > Streptophyta > Magnoliopsida > Santalales > Viscaceae > Viscum > Viscum album. The sequence continues at coordinate 839,353,751 of OY728138.1, forward strand.
ATTTTATTCTTAAAAAATTTCTTTATAGGAAATAGTATCTATATACTAAATGATATTTTAAATATTCACATAAAGGGATAATGATTATTGGAGAAAAAAACCCAAAAATGATATAATTGATATAAAATTTCATGAAAGGCTTTTATACATTATTAAAAAAAATCAATTTATAATTTTTCATAAGTGAACATAAATTAAAATATAAACAATATAATGCCTTATATAATTTATAATCCCTTGTATTTAACATAAAACTATTTTAATTCTGATAAAAGTTATGAATACTTATGGGATTTTTAGCTTTAGATCACATACATAATATTTTAAAAAAATATTGGAAAGTAATTTAAAATAATCATATGTGTTTTCTTTATTGGAATTATTATTTGAAGTATTTGGATTTAAGAATCCATCATTATTATTAACATCAATTTACAATTATGATATTTCAAGAAATATTCTATATAGAGATATTCTTCAAAATATATCATACAATCATTGGGAGATACATGTATCTTTATACAATCTATTCCATGCTTACAAATAAAATAATGTATCTTATAAAATCTTCCACATATCATAATTTTAAAAATACATCATGAAATAATAATAATATATATATATTTATCTTTAAATTTATCATAGTCATTTGAAGTGATAAAAATTTTATTGAAAAGGTAGTCTTCAAAACATGACAAAACATTTTTCTTATTCGTTATATTTTTCTTTTTTCTTATTCTGAAAACGAATTTGTTTTATTAGTTAAGTAAAATCAGGTATTATTTTATGATATATCTAGAGGATTTTATAATAATATGTACTGTTCATGATCATGTTATCCAATAAACCTAAAATCATAATTTATCTAGTTAATATTCCAACGATAAGTATATGGATCATGTGAAATTTTACAATATCGATAATGTTATAATGAAAAGTAAAAAAGAATTATTTTCACAAGTTATAAATTTTGTGCTTTACTAATCAGTTATATTTTATTCATTATGATGATAAATATATTTTTCAAAAATTTCATTAAATTTCATTAAACATGTAAAATAAACAAAACATATTTAGTATGATATTTTTCAATATAATGATCTCAAAAAAAATTTGGATTCTCAATGAAAAAATTGAATTTATAATTTTGATATGTTGATTTTATTCGTATGATCATGGTTTGGTTTTGAATTGTAAAATCTAGAAACATCAATAAAACATAACATATTAAGTTGTGGAATGGGGTAAAAACAATCTAAATCTTATCCATATGTAATCAAATAAATTTATTTATATATATATATAATCAAAATTAAGAATACAAATATACATATTAATAATTTTGAACATTGAAATGTGGAATAAATTGACACATTTGGTACCACTACTCCAAAAAAACGATACCCTTCTCATGTTATACAAATAGAGTCTCTGATTGGATTTAATTTTTTATAGAAGAATTAGTGGATGTTAAATTTTATCCAAAATTCTATTTATGATATATTTATAGTTTAAATAACCTAATAATTAATTTGAATATATAACTTTTTTTAAAATTATTCATTTATTGAAACAAATAATTCAGTAAACTTATACATATTGATCAAATGATATATGTAAAGAAAAGAACATGTAAATTCTAAATTTTATATAATATGATCATTATAATACCTTAATATTTTTTATGTGATAATATTACAGTATATATTTTTTCAAAATTGGGAATATATTTCACATATATTGATATGTTAACCCCAAAAAATAAGTCAAGTTTCATTATTGAAAATTGGATGATGATAATGACATAAGAATTAATATAATTAATAGGAGACGAAGTATAAGAACATGAATAAATATTTCATGACTATCCAATAATAATAACATAATGAATATTTAATGTTAATATAGATAAAAGGGTATATTTTTTTATCACATATAATAATAATATAAATGAATAATTTTGTTAAATAAATATTTTTAGATATAACCAAATACATGATTTCATATAAAAACTTTTAAATAAATATATAGTATAAGGAACACTTGTTTACACTACCCCAACTCATATCATAATATTCCCATGATAAACCACGTTAATCCTATTATAAAAAACAAAATATATACATTTCATCATGAATTTCATGTAAAATATATAATAAAAGTTATGTAGAACTTTTTTAATTGATAATAATAAAGAACAAAATAAATATTGGATAACTTTTTAGTAAATTTGAATAATTTAAATAATAATAACATAATAGTTATTTTAAATAAAAACATAAAAAACATAAAATATGTGTTTTATCACTCATATTAAATTAATAATTCATTTTATTAAATTAAGAAAAATATAATATTATAAAAAAAAATATTGAGGTCAATTTTAAATAAAAATCATTATAAGAAATATATATGCTCCATTATTTATAATGGTATATATACATGATTAATAAATATATAAAGAAAATTAAAATATAGAAATTGTATTATATATAAAATAATAAAAAACCATTAATTATTCACTCATGCAACACATAATCATTTATATAATGATTGAGCATAAAAAAATACAAATTTGGAAAATTTTAATTATTTATTTCACATAACTAATAATCCCATAATATTTTAAACTCAAACAAAAATAAATTCTCCAATACAATGATGATAAAATGTTTTTAGATGATCAAAATTGAGTGGTTCTCTGAAAATTTCGTTAAAGAAATGTCTAGTAATTATATTTCTTCCTTGATCTTCAATGATATGTCAAATGACATTCAATTTTCTTCTTTAAACCGAAACAACTACTTATATTAAAAACTCACACATAAATGAAGTAAGATTCCTATTTTTATTGATGATGGTTTGGTCACTGGTTAGATGAGGGTGGATATATAGTGAATGGATTATAAGAAAATGGTGAGATTCAAGAGACAGGATTTTGAGTGGCGGATGAAAAATAGAGTGATATAATGAGAATTTCCATTTTTTCACAGCAATTGATCAAAATAACCATTAAACATTATATTCAATGAAGTTACAAAAAACCCCATTAAGAAATGAAATATTTGTATGAGTTTTGAAAAACTATTACAATTTATTTTCAATTTATTAATAATCCTAATATAATATATCTTGATTATTTATAGAACCACCATAAATAAAAAAGAATTGAATTTTATTATTAGTAAATCTACATATTCATCTTGAACAAATCCTTGGACTCAATTTTTAGGAATGAAAATACAATTATATTTACATTATTGTTTTTCTCTTCAAAAAAACCTAAAACTGTCTTGAACTAATTCATAGGACGATATGAGATTTTTTAAATGTAACACATTCCAATGTATTTTTTCTCATAATTTTATTATATATATTTTTTAAAAAGAATATTCTCAAATAGTGATGTTTTCTCATATATATATATATATATATTAATACACCATCCCTAAAAAATTCATCAACATATTTTAAACCACTCATGAAATTCATCTACGACTAACTAACTTCCTATAACATGTGATCTTCCCTTATCGCCTTGAGTTATCAACCACAAAGACTGTACAACAAATATCTGACACCTCATAAATAAATTATATAATACATAACATTACTATTTAAAAACTCATGTATATAATATCATATATTTTAATAATAATAACATATTCAATAAATAATCTTGTTTTTAATCAATCCAAATTAAATGGATCATAAAATCATTTTTCAGATAATTATAAATACTGAAGGAGAAATTTCAATTTTAATAATTTAAAATAATAACATGTCATAATAATGAAATTTACCAATAACATTATATCATAAGTGATATATATAAAATAAAAAAAGTATTTGTAGTGGACAATAAAAATAAAAAAACAAAATATGATAATGGAGTTTATTATTAATTTAATACGAGATCATACATCTTCCATAATCAATAGTTTGACATGTTTTATATTAAAATATTTTACTTTAGTCATATCCATGATACCCAGGTTTAATGGACACTGTATATTTGGTTATAAATGTTTTCCATGAAGCAATACAATTGTTTTTTTAATTGTCTATAGTGTGAAAACTGATACAAGGAATATTCACATTCTTTTTTAGTTTATTTTTATTATAAATCAAAATTTCCCACATTAATAAAACTGATTTTTCAAGGGACGAAAAATAATATGAGATTGTTTTCATAGTGGAAAACCCATTGAATATAACTCAAAATTCCCAATAATAAAGTACATAAAAGATGAGAAAATGTGATATGAATGATTATGATTTCAAAGGTATAACATAAATAACATCTCTTGGGAACACACAAAGTTGGAATATTTGAATATGACGACAGTTCAAATATGATTGTTGTTTTCGAAGAATCATGAGTGCCTATTTATAGGATCCAAATCTCTCGTGGTGAAATTTGAGGAATAAATTAGCCAGTAGATCCATTGGAGGTCAAGTGAATGAGGTGGGGTTCACATTAAATGTACGTTATTGATTTTATCGATGAAAATTATCATCTATATAGAAAATCATACTCACTTGATGCTAGGAAAATTGGATGGCCACTTGTTGGACACCTACTAACTAGAAGGTCTTCTAGTGCCACCACAATTTTGTTGTAGCCACTGACTAGTCGATGTTTGTCCATCATGTAACTGATAGTCTAGACGTTGGCCTCGTGCAATGGGTTATTCCCACAACCAGTTGTTTTATCTACTATAACTAGCTACTACTACCCTTGAGTGAGGTTCGTTATAAAATCCCTCCAAAACCTCTTTTAGTGACTTTGTTAAATCCATTAACATCCTATATTTATATTTAAGAATTAAAAATATAATACACTCAATTTAAATACTTAAAATAATAAATGGTTTTTTGGATCATTAAAAATAGAGGGGAACATAAATGTCTCGTTTTTTGTGATCGTCAAATCTAATGATAAAAATATACACTACCGATGATATCCCATTTTGCAGTGTAAAAATTGGTCATTAGAAGTGCTAAAAAATCATTATTGTCCTAACTACCATTAATTGGTGGAGACCCCTTTATTAGTGATAAAGGAGGGCAATAAAGGGAGACCTTTATCAACTTTATATTAGGAACTGATAAAGGGTAAAATTTTTTATATCTTTTTTAGTGAAGTTAATGAGGTTCCATTATGAGTGCATGAAATGATGTTGATAAAGTCCAAACTATTGTGTTGTAATATTGAAAAAACAACACACTATTGTAAATACAGTTGTATACAAACATACTTCCTTGAAAATTCATACTTTAATTAAAATATAATTTACATCACAAGTACTAAAAATATATATTATGTAAATTTAAAACTATGTTATGTATAATTACATTTGTAATTACTATCCAAAAATATTTAATAACAACAATGATTAATTTTCCATAGCACCTTTGACCCCTCTAAAAAACAATATCCAGTTATTAGTTGATGAAAAGACCAACCCAAAAAAAAAATGATCCCACCTCTATAAAAAACAATTCTTATGTCAGTAATACTATATGGAAATAAATTAAACATTAATATCAATCAATGCATTACAAAAATGTACATTTTAATTAAATGGACATTCCATGAGTAATACCAGTCCCACCATGATTCATATGATGTGTTGTTGATCCTATATGTTACAATGGACGTTGGAATTATTCATCTAATAAATAAAAAATCTAATTCCTTTTATAATATATGATTATATCAATTTATTTTTTACTTAAATGTAATTCTAAAATGAAAACATGCACTTTGAGTCATACTGGCCAACATCATGTGTTGATTTAATGTGAGATTAATTCCTAAATGTCACAAATAACTTATGAATCATTTTCCTAAATTATCAACACATTAAATGTGTTTTTTATTTTTTTTAATGTTAGTAACACAAGTTTTGAACTAAAATATAAATTTTAGACTGATAATAGACACTTTGAGTTATACCAGGCACACCATGTATCAAATTGATGGTTTTTGATTCCTACACATCAAAAATTACTGATGTGTTGTTTCTATAAATTATCTGAACAATTTGAAAGTGTTTTCATAATTTTGAGTTTCTAACTTGTTTTTTTACTAAAATGATTATTTTAAATATAAATACACATGAGGAGTCATATCTGTATCAATGTGCATTAGATTGAGCTGAGGGTTATTCATACAAATAAAAATTAATTATGTATCATTTTTCTAAAGTATCAAAGAAATCCATATGTTTTTTCATTGTTTTCAGTACTTCAATTTTTTTTCAAAAATTTCATTTTAAACTCCCAACCTACACTTTGAGTCATACAAGTCACATAGTGTGTCATATTGTGGTGAAGTTGATTCAAATATTCCATAAGTGACATATGGATAATTTATATAATTTATCATATCAATATAAATGTATTTTTTTTGTTTTGAGTATGTTGCATTTTTTTTATTAAAATTTCATTTTAATATGGAAACAATAATTTTTATTCATACCTGACACATCATGTATCATATTCTTGTCATATTGATTCATAAATTTCATGAAAGACTTATGATTTATTTTCCCAAATTGTCAAAACTATCAGACTATATTTAATAAGTTTTATGTTAGGGAATTAATTTGTGAACTAAAATGCCAATTTTGGGTTGATAACAGACGCCTTGTATCAAACTGGGAACATCACATTCACAATTGAGGAATAGATAATTTCTACACATCAAAAATGTGCTTCGGGTCATTTTAGTAAAGTATAAAAACAATATAAAATTGTTTTATTAGTTTCTATTTTGTCACGTTGATTTTTTCTAAAATATCAATTCTATATAAAACCACACAGTTTGAGTAGCACTGGTCAAAACATTTGTTATATAGAGGTGCGGTTGATTAATACACGTTAAAAATTAATTATGGATAATTTTACAAAATATAAAAAACAATCCTAATGTTGTTCTCAGTTAAGTGTATTTTAATTTTTTATAATAAAATATCATTTAAAATTAAAAACATGCACTTTGTGTCTCATTGATCACATCATGTGTCATTTTTACATGAGATTGATTTCTACTAATTAAAAATTACTTTTGAATCATTTTCATAAATTATCATTACAATCATAGAATGTTGTCTTAGTTTTTAGTGAGTGAGACACATTTTCATCAAAAATCTTGATTTTATACGTATAATAGACACCTTGAGCCATACTAGGAACAAGGTGTATATGATTGATATGAATCTAATTAATAAATATATATAAATAACCAATGGATAATTTTAATAATGTATCATAAAAATACGAATTCATTTTATTAGTCTTAAGTATGTCATTTTTCCAATTTAATAAAATTAATGTAAATTTTAAATAAAAAGAAACCCTTTGGATAATACTGGTTACATCATGTGTCATATTGAAGTTCAGTTGATTATTAAATGGCCCAAATGATATAAAAATTATTTTTTGAAATTATATAAATAATAAAAATATATTTTTTATTTATTTTGAGAATTTCACTTGGGTTTATTACTAAAATTAATATTTTAATTGAAAACACACACTTTGAGTCACACAAGTCACATCATTTGTTGGTTTGACATGATATTGATTCCTACACATAAAAAATGATGTATGAATTTTCATTCAAATTTATAAATCAAATCTGAGGACTTTTTCAATGTTTTAATTTTGTGACAGAAATTTTGAACTAAAAAGTAAATTATAGACCGATTTTGAAAAAATTGAGTCATACAGAGTGGAATACGTATCAAATTATGGTGTGGGTAATTCCAATACATCAAAAATAACTTGAATATATTTTTAATAATATATAAAAATAAGATAAATATTTTTTATTCGTTTTGAGTGTGTCGCCATTATTTAAAAAAATTTCCATTTTTATATAAAAAGGTATAGTTTGAGTCATATAGGTCACACCGTACATTGGATTGAGGTTTGGTTTATTCATATATGTTACAATTATATTATGGATAGTTGTAATAAATTATCATAAAAATCAAAATGTGTTTTCTCAGTTTTGAGAATGCAACACTTATTTTTTTATAACAAAATGTCATTTCAAATTGTAAAATATCTCTTTCAGTAAAACGTGTCATATCATGTATCATTTTAATAAGATATTGAATAGTATAAGTAAAAAATAATTTATGATTTTTTTTTCAACATTATCAAGCTAATATTTTTTAGATTTCTTGGTTTTCAATGAGCACCAAACATTTTGAACTGAAATGACAATTTTAGATAGATAAAAAGATCATCGTGTAATACATGGGACACAATGTAATTAATTGAGGTTCAGTATATTCATACACATCAAAAATGACATAAAAATTCTTTTTATAAAGTATAAAAATAATAAAAATGTGTCTTCTCAGTATTATGTATTTCACTTTTCCTTTTTGCGAAAATTAAACTAAATCTTTAATAAAAAATCACACATGGAGTCATATCGATAACACGAGGAATCAGAATGATGTAAAGATGATTTCACCACAAAAAATGGATTAAATATCATTTTTAAAAACATTAAAAAAATTGTAAATGCATTGGATAAATTTTGAGTATTCAAATTATTTTATTTATTAAATTTATTTCAATATTTCATTATAAGACATATTTGGAGTCATACAGATCACACGAAATTTCAGATATAGGTATGGATGATTTCTACCTATGTAAAATTTATTATGGGTCATTATTCTAATTTATCAAGACAATATTAATGTGTTTTGTTAGTTTTGAGTATGTGATGTTTTTTTCTTACTAAAATTTCAATTATCAACTTAAAACATAATATTTGATTCACAGAGAACACAATGTGTATCAGATTGATGTGAAGAAAAATTGAGTATGTGATGTGTGTTTTTCATTGAAATATTCTTAAAAATCTAAAAATGATATAATTTTTCTCTTTTTTGGATTATTGTAAAGAGTTGAAAGAAAATTATGAATTCCCAAAAGATCTGTGAAAAAAAAACTAAATAATTATTACATAAAATTGATTTAGAAATTAAATTTGAAATAATAGATTAAATATTGAAAAACTAAAATTAATAATTAGTATGAATTATATTTTTCAAGATTTCTTTATAGATTCTTGAACTATTTTGTAAACGACATTATCTCAGTTGCTGCCTTGAAGACTAATATCTCACAAGAATGATCATCTTAAAACCAACCACCCAACTAGGGAAAAATAATCCACCTATATTAGGAAACAATTCATATGTTAGTAATATTATAAAGAATAAACAAAACATAATTATAAAAAAATTATATTATAATATTTCTAATTGAATGTAAAACCATGAAATTTGAGTTATATTGGGGGACATCATTGATTTATCAGATTGAGGTATGGTTAATTCCTACACATATTTTTTTCCAACAGTGTTCAAAAATCGTATAAGAGTTAACCAAACTCTTTAGTGAATACAATTTTTCATGATATATGTGAATATTTCAACAAATATGTTTGAGATAAAAATGATGAGAAAATTGAATAGAAAATGTGGATAAAATTATTATTAAATCAACTAAACATGTAGTATGAAGTCATATATTCAAAATATATGTGTACATTTCGACACTAGGATTTATTTCTTGTCATTTATAAACATACTCTTTTATCTTATGAATAAAACTAATTTTTAATGTCATAGCAGTATTTGAAAATTATAAATTCACATATTATTAATAAATATTTTAAATGACATCATAATTATATTCAAAAATACATATTTCGGGATGCTAGGTTTTTATGGTAGATGATATATCTCAAAAATATTCTAAAATAATAACCACAGTTTTTTTTAATTTTTAGTTTCAGAAACTATAAAGACATTGAGAAAATTAAGTATGTTATTTATATTTGTTTTAAAATTGGAATCTTTTTATATATACCCTAATACTTATTTATATTTAGTAGTTGATAGACACATTTTATGCATATACTACCCTTGTGCTATGATTTTCATGATCTTTAACCATTACCATATCATAATATAATTCACATTAAATACTGATTAAAAAAATATAACATGATTTTTAGTTCTAAAATGTAAAATTTATTTTAGTCCAAATTGGAAAATATCCTCACTAGTGGTCGGTTTGTTGGGTATCTATGCATTGAATCGAGGAAAAAATATTTAGAGCATCCAAATTGACCATAATAAGCACAGGATGCTGCCTTAAAACAAAAAAAGTAATATGTAATTAAAGGACAGAAAATATATTTTAGATGATTAAATTATAGAGTTTTTTTCCTACCTCATTTGTAATAAGAAGAGGTAGTTGTCCTTAAGTTTTATATCAAACACTACTTCCATTTTTTCTACTATTTCATCAAATTGACTTGAATCCAAGGAGGGTAGATGTGTTTATATAATGTGAGGAATAATGAGTTAATATTTATATTTGTTTTGTTTTACTTCAAAATTATTGATATAGATTCCTACAAAAAAACATGAACTATATTTAGTCATAATAAATATAGAATATTATCTATTGGAAAAAATCATTAAAACATGCCTCATATATACATTTTCATTTGATTTTATTATCCATTCATACATATTGTTTTAATTTACATTTCTAAGATAAATGTAGTCAACAATGACCTCTCTGTATATATCTTATTTAAAATAAACTGCGACATTACATCCATTTTGTATCCTTATACCTTTAAGAACATTCATTGTTAGAACGTATGGATATTGAATTGGTAGAGTAAAAGTGATTTTTGAAGATATTTTTTTTGTTAGTTGATCCATTCGATCCTTTTAAATTGGGTGTTTTCTTAACCTCATTCCCATTTTATGTCTGTAATAACATTCATCAGTTCAGATCCATTTCTTTAATTGTTAAAGATTTAGTTTGAAAAATAAATTGGATATGAATGAATATTAATCAACATGTTTTAATGAAATAATGGGCCTTCAAGGAATTTTTTATTACCATTCTCAAATTTATGAACTAGTGTATCATCAAGTGGAATAGGTAGCTCGGTTGTCAGATCTTGAGCTACGCTAATGCCCAAAATCACATGACATGTTAGATGTTATATATTTTGTATTGTATATTATTGGATATTTATCATTTTATCCCTAAAAAGGATATCTGTGGGTATTAATAAATATAAATTACAAACTGTTTCACCATTTAAACTATCATTATAATAATGGTATAAGATTCTACATGATTCAAATTTAATAGAAACAATTATGAGTATATTTATTAGCTCATATAAGACAGCTCATTGAGGGTAATGGATTGAGTTATTGTTGTAGGGGGTTGAGGTCATCACACAGTGGTTATTCACGAAAAATTTATTCTCTTTTCTTCCCCCATAACGTATTCTAAAAACTAAGACTGTTAAATAAAATTTTCTTCAAAAATGGATAATTATTCTTGAATATATTGTATTTGTTTAACTTTAACCTCATGTTCATTTATTTTCATAAAATATGTTTGGGGAGTTGCCCCAAAACCTACACCCTTGATGTGACCATACTATTCTGTCCTCTTCAAGTCCACTAATAGAAGCATTCTATATGGTAAAACTAATAAATATTACAATTCCTATGTAGGATAAAACCAAAATAAGATAATAATTAATCATTGAAATGTAATATTAATTTAATGAAAACAATTAATATTTCATAAATTCTCATGCTTCTCACACTTTCTGTGTGATCTCATTAATTATAATCTCATATTTATTTGCACATGCCTCATCCCATAGAACAGGAGAATGGATGAAATTGGATGAGTATTTGGGTTCATCAGTTTATATATAATCAATGGAACATAATTATTATTTTTTAATTAATCATAATGTATTATTGTGAATTTAAAATAAGTACTAGTTTCTTTAATTGAACTATACTCGATCATTGCTTTGTAGTTGTAGAAAGTTGGGTTTTCATAATATCACTGATTTTTTTCACTCGATTTAAATTTTAAAAATTATAAATTCTTAATAAATCTGTTTAGTATATAAATTTTCAAACAATGTATTACCTACCACAAAGTACTTGAAATTATGTTTCCTCATGAAGTATGATAAACACATACATACTTTTTGGCTTATAAGGTGTGCATACATATGCTGTCTGTGTGAGTTTATTTTCCCTTCAGCTTATTTGAGAATAAATTTTTATATAATTGTTTGTAATAATTTTTTTATCATTTTCCAAAAAAAATTATAACAAAATTATCGGGATACCTCTACTATAAATTCACTATGAACATGATAACGAATAGTAAGTCAGTGTTTCATTATATTTTTTTCTATAAATAAATAAATGATATCATAATGTTACATTAATCTCTTCCAAAATTCGTGTATTAATTATGGGAAAAACATGGTTCCCTGAATCTATATAAATCAACATGCACTTTTTTGTGGTGAGACCAGTGAAACTATAGAACTTAGAAATTTGTTGGTAAATTGACTGCTTATACACATTCCATCCATAATAACATTTTTCCCTTGGTTTTTTCCATAATATTTTTTTGTTAACTCCTTAATGCTATGAAGCTATTATTTTTTATGGGATATAATTTCTTCTTTGTCCACCAATTATTCAGTTTCAACATCATTAATCTATTATTCCTATATATTATTAGCATAATCATATACAAAAGGTTGATGTTCATTTATACATGGTGAACCAACATGTTTAGAAACCTATCATTCCTCGGGATTCGGAGAATCTACATTTGGATAAGTCCTTATATAAATAAGTGAATAAAAATTTATTTATAATATGTAAATATATAGAAGTGAAAATATAATAATATGATATAACACAATTTATATTGATTAAAATATTACCTCATTATTGAAAAAAATATTAAAGGATGATGGTATTTGAACACTTAATCAAGTATCTAAATCCCTTCATTGTGTTCTGTTCTGACAAAGATTAGCCCATATTCATTATTGTCACTGTGAAATAATAACGACATCCCAATGAAATGGTCAAACTCAAATAAATTTTCATCTCACCCTTATGTGGTTTTGTTCAATATTAAAATAATTTCCCACGTTCAATTCTCAGGTTCTAGAGCATACAGTGCATTTATAGCATATGATTCTCTAATAAACACATTGCCCTTTTACCCATGCTTATTTAAATACACATTCATGAAGCGTAATTCATTAATTTTAACAACACTCATTTTATGATTGAAATTTGATTAAAAAATGAGAACATGTAATGTTATATTATCCAAATATCATATTTTTATGATGACGAAAAATTATGAAAAAATCCAATAAATTGAGGATTTTTTAGGGTACCAGATACATGTATCACTTTTGCCATGTGTTTAAGTCCACTATTTTTAATAATAATTCCTTCATCATGGTCATTTTTATATAAAGTATAATAATTAATTACATAACCATTATAAGATAATACATGCACTCTTAGATCTTTTTCAAGCAACCAATGTCATTTAGAAATTGATTCCATGTTTTAATCTGGCTTCATAAAAATATAGTCCTGAAACAATTTTATAAACTATTTATTATGTTAATTTGATATCGAAATTGTATCCCTTGATGGATTAAAATGGCAAATAATTTCATTGTGTGTATCAACATATGGGGAAACCACTAAACTGATATGAAAAATGTAATCGTTGAACTTTTACCTTTCGATATTTGTGATTCTGATAACATATATTTCTGAAATTCCTTCACCCATATGCAACCTAGGTTAATAATATTTTTATAGAATGAATATTTCCACACCTATAGGGTATTTAGTAAAATATTAGATGAATTTATAAATAATATATTTATATACAATACAAAATTCTAACTGGCATGGATTTTTTTAATAAACCCCTTCAAATTCATAATATACCTTTCAATGTGGTATATTTGTCTAAAATGTAACAAAAACATAGATAAATATTACTTACCATGTGAATACATCATATCAAATAATGCTAAAGAAGATGAAAATTTATAATTCACATAATATGAGGGAAATTTAATTTTACATAGTTGGAAATTTCATCGGGTGTATAACTCTTTTGAATTTTGATTTCAAAAAGAATCATTGTTAGTTAATGTTTGAATAAAATTCAAATGAAAAATTAAATTTAAATCTACCTGAATAATATATTATATAAAATAATTACATTCATGTTATTTTAAACCCTTTAACATTAAATAATTCATCGGCATGATTTTTTTCATATTTAATGAATAACACTCTAGAACCTTTACACCATTGATGATGATTCAAAATTGAAAAATCTCATTCCCGGAAGGAGTGTACGTAACTAGAGGATGAAATGTATGATTTACACCATTCTCTAGTGCTAACGTTTCCTGTATTTCTAGGTAAATCATGACAAACATATAATTAATTATATTATCTTTGTGGTAGAATTATGTAAAATTACAATGACACTATCACACACATTATTTTCAACAGGCATAACTTCATTAATATACCTGATTTACAAACAATTCAAGAATAGTAATTCAAAAAATAATATATTTTTTAAACCAATTTTCATTAGGTTTTTCAATAAATTTTTACGAAAAGCAGTTTTCATATAGTTTACTGTATCAAATATGTGATCACCTATTAGTTGATAGAGTGTTATATATTCTTCTATACTCAGATAAAATGATTTTATCTAAGAGAAGTACATAATTTTCCATGGTAGAAATATGGGACGTAATAGAAACAAAATATTCGATGAATGTTTAATCCTAATTTATTGTCTTCCTTGTTCTCAAATGGGAAAACTTTGGGTTTATTTGATAATATATAAGAATCATTTCCATAATTATTAATGTCATTAATCATCCCAAACAACATGTCTATCAATGTCAATATTATTTTCTACAAGTAACATAATGTGTAAATCTTACATCTAATAACAATTTCAAATATTAAATTAATAGATCTAAATAAATATGAATATCATTACCCAATTTTTTTGTTCCTAATATAGGCATAGATATCAAAATTAAATTTCAATTAATGCATAACCATAGTGGAATGTTATAATTTAAAAACATAACTGGCCATGTACAGTGAGTGCTTCTCTGAATCCCGAAAAGATTATTTTCATTTATAAATTTCAGAAGATAATTTTTTCTTGGATCGTTTTCAAATTCAAGATACAATTAATAAATTCCCTAATATTTTGGAATGATTTAGGGTAATGATGTTTCCCATCATTATTTCTTGTTTTTATGTACCACGTAAATTTCCATACAACCTCCTCACATCTATGTAGGTGAATAAAACATGGAATTATTAATTTTTTTTTGTCCATGAAAAATAGTATGAAGACATTCTGATAGGTATGTATTATTTCAGAGATCATATGCATTAAAATTATCATTTTTTTAACTAAATATGTATGATTAGGAAGCACGTTATCTTCTAGGAGAACACCACTCAAGAGATCATGTAGTTTAGTAAAACTATTGTGGATCCATTAGTTTATATCATTTAAATTATATAGCATTGTTCTGGCTAGGAATTATGTATATTTAGCATAACCACCATATTGTGGTGTCTATTAAAAAAACTTCAACATCTCAATCTATTTTAGATAATAAGAAAGATCATCTATTACTCTCATTTTAATTTTCTCAATACAATATTCATAATTATTCACACCATTAATAATGTCATTGATTCAATATTTTTCATTGTGCACACATGAAATATTATCTGATGATTCATAAAACCTGTGTTATCTAAGTCACTAGATACATTCACTTTTTTCAAAATTTTATTCCAATATATAAAACATTAATATATTATGTGATGGATAAAGTGTTCTTGCGACATTCTTGGACTAATTAGTCTAGAATAAAACCACCATAAAAATCAACACATGATTTGACAATGTTCATATGCATGATCTTTTTCACACATGTTAAACACTTTCACCCCAGATTATTAATAATTTTTTGAACAATTAAAATCCATCCTTTTTCAATTCAAATCAATCATAATTTATTAACTAGTAAAAATATTTAACAACATAAATAAATAAAAAAGGTCCTTTTAGATAAGGGTAACCATTCATGTGCTGTTTAAAATAATTGTATCACATATTCTGGTAGATTAGTAATTAAATATAAGTAAGTAATTAATCCACTAGGGTTAGGTGTTAACCTATAAATTCATCCACAATGATAATTGATACCAGGTACCGGATGTCTATTACTTAGGGTTGTTAATGAAACATAGATTTATGTACAAATAAATTTGCGGATGAGTCTTAGAAAAAAAATTGTTCAGGAGATATAGTAGTCGAGGAAAATAGTTTTATCCTTAAATATAAATTTTCTTTTTTTGTGGATATGGAGATGAACCAAAAAATTTATTAGATTGATTTATTAAGTTTATAAATAAATATGTATCAATTTTATACCTACTAGTATCTTCTAGATTAGTGTGACATTGATTGAGCTCAATGGAATGGTTGTACTTACAATCATATTGACACAAGTGTTGCAGTTTCAATATTAAAATATAGAATTTAATTATTCCATGAAATGGAAAAGGATTCTGGTCTATATATTGAATTTTAGTAATTTTTTTCTTCTTATGGGTCTAAGGAAGTGGGAGATGGGTCATTCTATATATCTTATTGGTTTTATGGAGTAACTAATATTCCATTTTCACAATGTTATTATCAATAAATATTATGTAGAATGTGAGATTATGTGTCTATGGAGGTCTTTGAAACTAAGGAGGATCATATAAATATATATAACACCCTTTTTTCCATACACATGTATGCATTAATAATTATAGATAACACTCATATTGTTTCATATGTAAATATACATGCCACTCACCATTATGAAATTTATTTCATGGAGTGTTTGAAAAAGAAAATAGAATTTGTTACTTTAGTTTGATCCATTAAGAAAATGTAAGTTTTACTATTTTTTACTAAATATATATTTTCTATCATTTATCGTAACTATTCTGGCACTTAAATATGAATTAATACTTCCAAAAAATGATAATTTCCTTAAATTTTACATATTAATAATGTTATACACTATTTTTACTATTTAATTTTATTTATTTATATTTACCAGCACTACATATTATGATATGAAAGATTCATTATTCAAATAGGCCACAAAACGAGTTAAGTGTACCACCAATTGGAGGTTAGTCTTGATTTATTTGATTTTTCATTTATTAATGATTATTCTATTAAAATTATTACTTTTAAATTTAGTTATTTATGTTTCTATTAATCATTGAGTTTTAAAATTTTTTATAAATATAATGATTCATGTTATGTATGTATAACAAAATTTATTTATGCTTGTTTCCATAAAGACTCAAGAACCACTCTAATTTATATATTTATTTATATATCCATATTTATAATCTTTTTATTCTAAATTCATTTTTCTTATCTATAAATATATGCAATATGCATTCTCATTCAGAATCTACAATGATTTTTAAGAACAAATATATTTTTAATAGTAAACACCTATATTCAATACCTGGAAATTATTTCTTAATTGATTTGTTTAATATGAATATCAATTATTAACATTGAAAAATATGATTCTTTTAAAAAACCATGTTAGTATACCCCCCCTAAACCCATGGATTGGATTTAAAAGTAAATACTTTTCATGCTAGTTTTAAAACACAACTATGAAAGTAGGATGTTTATTTTTTATTAAAAAAGTCACACAATGTCATCATTAAATATTTATTTTCACTCAATGTAAATAATTAAATAATGTTTGAAAACAATTAATTATAAAATTTTATGATTTCATTATATTTATGAATTAATAAATAGTTTATAGGTCATGCGTTATAATAAAATTAAATTTAATATAAGGAATGAAAATATAAATTTTAAAAAAAGTTAAAGAATGCACTAGAATAAAAAATAATAAATTGAAAATAAAATAAAATAGTAATGATAATGAAAATAATACATAGAAAACATGATGTAGTACATGTAGTACTATTGTCTACAACATTAGATGAAAATAGGAAAATGCAGGTTAAATAGAATCCAATAAATTATTAGATAATTATGAAAATATAGATACAAATAGTTTTCCAAAAAAAATAAAATATTGGTTAGGTGACAAACAATGTAATGCATTCTGATCTGTAACTCACTCATGTGGATGAAAAGTTTTTGTTATGAGACAGTAAAAACACCACACCTCATATGCCAATGGCTTAGAATTGAACTAGGGGTTTGAATTGTATATTGGTGATACTATATGCAATTGTATGACTTGTTATAGTAGTATAAATAATCCATAATAATTAATTAAATCCGAGCATAGGCATATAGTAAAAAACAACAAAAATCAACTTAATAGTCTAATAAATAATAAATGAATAGTGTAATGAAATTATGGAATGTTACAAAATTTCCTACAAGAATATAAATTAAGAAAAATAATAACATACATATATAAGACTAAAAATTCCATATTCGTGAACCCCATGTCGTTTTTGTATCCAATCACCACCCCATCTATTAACGAAATGATCAACAACAAGGAACTTTTCCATAATCTAAACCAACATCCACATAATCTACTTATGTACCAGGTGATGGACGAAGTAGGGTGTGTGTATTAATCTGCAGTTTAGCACCACCGTGTGGAAAATACAAGTATGATAAGAAAGGTATTTAATAATTTAAATGATAGGTGTATTAATTAATTCTATAACTAACAAAATATAAATTCAACTTACTTCATTTCCAAGTTGTACTGTCTATAAGAATGTATCACAACCATGTAAACAATAACAATATTACCCTGGTAAAATAACATGATTTGATTTCATTAATGAATATCATTGAGTGTGTCTCATGAACATGCCAACCACAACCATACAACCATATAATAATAATAAACATCTAGGTCAAATACCTAGAAAATTTAAATCATTTTTTTAAAATATCGATAAACATTACAATATTGGACTGGGATAATCCCACTCAATATAATCATTACATCATATATGTCTGAAATTGAAATGGTCATTCCCGATATATAAAATGTATCCACCCTTATTTTATTGATCACAAAATCATTATTATTATGTTCTTAATGTGTTTTATGGTTTATGGTTGCATTTTATAGTATAAGGTATGTGGGATAAATTTGGATAAGTATGTAAAATAACCAACATTAATGTTTTCTCTACACTAGGGTACACTCATTGTTAGAATAAAAATTTGAAAAAGTACCGATAAAACATAATATTAGAGTTGATCCATGGAAATTTAACAAATAATTGGAAACAATCACATTCTGACATGACTCAGAATTGTGGATGATTCACCCATAGTTACGTCTCACTACCAGGATAGAATTTTGGATATGTATTGAATACACCCAACGAATGATGATTTCTCATCCCCATGATGAAAGTGTGGAAAATTATTAAAATGAGCCTCCACCAGAAGAAAAACTTCCATCACAATGAAAATTTTAAAACTATTGGAAACACATACTGCTAGAGCTTGAATCAGTGTTGATCATGACACAATTCTATCTCATGTCACCATAAGTTATTATCTCACCATTCACCAAGACTCATTTCCCCTTTTTGAAATCACTATTTCAAATTGATATTTTATCAAATTTTTAGTTGTAACATATATTAATTATTTTTATTAATTATTCTGTAGATATATATTAATGTTTTGGTAAGTCATCTAGTATGAGGTGTAAAGGATCAAGATGATTATCCCTACATGATATTGTTAATATATTTAATAAAATCCATCATGTGCCAGTGATAGCAAAGAACCAAGTGAAAAGAAGACACCCATTGAGATAGAACTATACATAGTAAGATCAAATGAATATTGATGTGAAGTGTGTCTGACATGAATCATATATACCAATGATCAACTATCGAATAAATTAAGTTTATTGAAAACCCAAAATACTACCTATAAGCTCATATGAAATAATTTACAACACTCTATTCTTCTACAATTGTTTAGAAACACAACTCAGGCTTCAATTAAAGACACACTAAAGGAGTCACAATCTTTACAGAATATTAGATTGAGCAGAAAATATTTTCATTACATCCTCTATTTATTTTCCTTAAATTAAGAGTTGTGTGTTTTTACTCTGTTTTTAAACCTACACATTGACTATTGTTCTATAACTATAAGATAAAATATATCTGCTCAAAATATATATACTTATTATCTCACGTATTTTTTAAGTGGTTCCCTCATGGCCTGTATTTTCTTTATTCGCATAGTTGTTGAGGAATAAGTCCCTATATTTCATGGAAATATTTTTTATTGTTTATCTAGACCATGTTGTATATTGATGAATAATTTTTATAATCTTCTTTGCAATTGGTGATTTCCATGTGGAGAGGATTAATTATCGACTTGAGATTGAAACTCTTGTATTTATTTCATTGTGTATATTT
Organism: Viscum album; assembly: GCA_963277665.1. Taxonomy (NCBI): domain Eukaryota; kingdom Viridiplantae; phylum Streptophyta; class Magnoliopsida; order Santalales; family Viscaceae; genus Viscum; species Viscum album. The sequence continues at coordinate 839,374,225 of OY728138.1, forward strand.
TTTGTTCTACACATTAAAATGTAACTATTTGAAACTCATCACAAAACCACTACCTTGATTTTCAGTCTAAATTAGTGTTTATGTATGGTTTTCATTATGTAAATTGACTTCAATATTTTGAGCAGAAGTTAATAATTTTTTAACTAAGCCTTTATAAATCAATGCTTAAATCTTTTAAAATATCATAATGTATATTGATTTACTATTTAGATTAACATGGATGTTCTTAATTTAATTTGGGGATTTAATTTATAAAATTTTAATGGAAGTTTATTTGGGGTACCAAATTCACCAACCCTCATGAGATACTCGGACAAAAAATTTGTATCAATGGTTTTTCAAAAAAAAATAGAATATTCAATTATATTCACTTTAATTATATTAAATTTTTTTATATTATAAATTTATTTCTACATAAGTATAATAGATAACAAGATTCTTCTACCAATTCAACTCCATTCATTAATGGAAATAACTATGATTTTATGAAAATAAAAATAAAAATCACATGGAAAGTATAGTTTTGGAAATAATGTCCTCTATAGGTGATTAGTATGAGGTTCATATGTCTTATAGACGTACATTGGATGATGCTACTAAAATTTCTTATAATAGTAATTTAAAATCCATGAACACTCTTTATTGTTTATTAAGATATGAGTAATCCAATAGAATATCTTTTAGTAAAATTGATTTGGAAATTTGTGATACCCTAGATATTTAATATTATTGAACTAAAAATGATATTGAAATGATATTGAATACTTATATAATTAAATAAGAAACTTTTATAATGAAATATGTTGAATTAATTTTTGATATATATATCAGGATCATTTAAATATTTAATACGATGTGATCCTTGTGAAGTATAGTTTTTGATAAAGGTAAAATAATGAGACTTCTGGGATTCCTCCTAGATGATAGAGAGGGAAAACTATTTCAATAAGGGAATCATGTGACATTATTAAACTACCTTTTAGTGAATTGGTCGTAAATTTGATGATGTGTAATTAATAGAATAAGGAAAATCGTGGAGAATATGATGAACATAATAGAAATTTAGTTGCCTTCAATACCACTGAATCAAAAAAGATTGAAAAAGAAAAGGCACAATATGAAATATCTAGTGATGAAGAATAACCAGCTAATGGTGATGAAGAAATGGCCAATATAAAAATATGGTTTAATAACTTATATTAGATAAATAATTTCATCAGTAATTCAACATACAGTGGAATGTATGAAAATAGTGGAACATGTAAAAGGGATTGGAAAAGAGATGAAAAATCAAATGAAATTACGTGTTATGAATGTAATAAAAAAGGACAAGTTATGGATGGTTGATCTATGTTCAAATATATGATGAAGTATGAGAAAAAATATAGATAATATTATAAATCTAATAAATCAACCTGGCGCGCCATAGAGGAAAGCTATAGAGATTCAATTTCAACTCTTAATGATAATCCTTAGACAGGAAACACATTCTTCATGAAACATTATTATTAAGAAACTACTGAATATACTTTACTAAGTTATAATCACATTGAAAATGAAAAATATGATTATCAAATGTAAAAAATAGAAATTATTTATTAAAAAAAATGAATGAAAATATTTTTAATGAACTGAATGGAAAATAATTTTTCTTAATTACATAACTCGTCTAGGTTATCAGCCTTGATAGATAAGAGTACTCAATAGTAATTTAATTTATAAGTTTAGTTCTAAAAATTCCACTTCTATTTTTTATTATAGTGGTCTTAATAAATATTTAATTTAAAAAAAATTAGTATGATTATAGGAAACCCATTAAATAAACTTGGGTTACTAGGACATAATTACTAAAACTTATGGGCCTATGAAAATAAAGGTACCCATGTCATTCTTTGTATAAATATGTTTTCTATGAGAGCTTATTAATGAGCTTGTGTAGTAATCAGTGTACATGGAATGTTGTTATTATAAGAAAATTGAATAAAATTACATGTTCTTCAAGAACCCCATAAAGGATGATGGTGGTGAAGTCATCATTTGTGAAAATTATAAATAAAGGATCATTGGAATTGGCCAAATCAGTAACACAAACTCAGTTATAATATCAAAAGTAATTTTTCTACTGTTTAAAAATAAAATTTTTTAGAAACTGAAAATATATTATGATGGATTTCAAGTAATGTTGGAAAAAAAATTTCAGAATTTTCTTAATTATTAAAAAAATATATTTTTTACTACCATGAGAAATTAAAGTGTATATATTATTAATTTATTTTCATTTATTTCACCAAATCAGCCTTCCTTAAATTCCATTCATCGAGAATATTTACTTTGGGATAAGTTAGTAGACCACTATCACATTTACTATCTTAAAAAGATTATAAGTAAATGTTAATTCGGGGATCCATGAAATCTTGGAATACCAAAAGACAATGTTTGTAACCCCAAAAATGGAATCAACACAAGATTTTTTTTTAAAATAAATAAATAAGTTTCAACATCTCACCCTCTTATGGTTGTACACATGGAATTTTTTGGACCACAAAGAGTTAATAATTTACATTGGAAGCAATATGTCTGTGTATTTTTAGATTACATATATTGGTATACTTTGGTATTATTTTCATCTCAAAAATGTGAATCTTATTCTTATTTGACCATATATTATAATTCAATAGAAAAACTAACAAGACATAGAATTATGAAATTAATGAGTGACCATTGTTGTGGGCTTGAAAATCCAAAATTTGAATCCTTTTGCTCAAAAAATGGCTATAATCATAAATTATATACTATTGAGACCCCTCAACAGAATTGAGTTGTAGAAAGAAGAAATAGAAAACTTCAAGAGATAGACCTGACAATGCATAATTAATATTAATTACCAATATACATCTAGGGATATGATATTAATATAATTATCTATATATTAAATAGACTTTTGTTTTGAAAATTATTGTTAAAAACCCCCTTATGAAATTTGGAATAGTAGAGTTAGTAAGGTTAATTACTTTAGTGTTTTTTATTGAAAATACTTTATTCTTTAAACTAAGTATAATATTTATAAGTTATCTTGAAAATGTGATGATGGATATTTTCTGGGAAATGGTTAATCAATATGAAATTAATCAGATGGAAATAAATAATGTTTTTGAGCTTATTAATAGAACAAAAGACACCTTGACTATAGCTATAAAATGGGTATTTTGAAATATGGTTGATGAATCTAGAAAAATAGTGAGGAATAAGGATAAACTAAATATGCAAGGGTATAACCAACAAGAGGTTATAGACTATGGAAAAAAGTTTAGGCCTAATTATATACATGATTCAATTAGAATACTAATTTCTTGTGTTGAATTTATTGATTTCAATATATATCAAATTGATGACAAAAGTTATTTTTTTTTGAATGGTTATATAGTTAAGGATGTTTCTTAGTGTCCCAATTTTTTAAAACCATTATTTTCTGAATCATATTTTCAAGTAAAAAATAGACTTATAGGGTTTATAATAAGATCATAGATCAAGGTATGATAGCCTCAACATTTTTCATATTTCAAAAGGATTTAAAAAAGTAATAGATCAGCATACCCTATTTATCAAAATATTAAAATAAGATATTTTAGTTTTTTAAATTTTAGTATATGATATTTTTCGGTGAAATTGTAAAAAAATTATGTTTTGAATATTAAAAAAAGGATGAAAATGTGATTGAAATGATTTTATGGGGTGAAGTAAAATTATTTCATTGTTTTAAAACATTTCTAAATAAAGAAGGAATTATTTTAAATTGAAGTAAATATATTAATTAACTTTTCAAATTTATTATTTATAAAAGAACTAAGAGTATTTATATTACAACAGTACCACGTATATGTTAGATCCGGATGACGGTGGGAAATTAGTAGATCAAACGTATAGAAGAGGCATTATTATTATTGTTTTATATGTAACTGATAGGTAACCTGATATTATGTATAGTGTGTGTATGTGTGATCCTTTTCAAGAAAACCCAAAGCAGTCAAACATTTTTTCTACAAAAAATATATAAATACCCCTAATATACTTGCAATTTAAGATTTTTCCAATCCAAGGGGGCATACCTTTTTCATAGTTGGTTACATATTTTATGTTGTTGTATGTAACATATAAATAATCCCCTCTAGAACAAGACATATTTTATAAAAATATATATTATCATGTGGTAATAGGAAACTAAATTTTGTTTAATTGTCTACTGCTAAATATGAATATATAGTTGTATGTTTCCACTATGCACAATTTTTATTATGAAACACACATTTCTAGATATGGATATCAATTCTAGAATATCACTATTTATAATGAATATAAAATTTCAATAAATATTTATAATAACAAAATTTTTCACTCCAGATCAAGACATAGGGATTTTAAAAAATAATATATTGATATATCATTCTCAAATTCAGGATATAACTCTTGAAAACATTTGTACCAAACATCGGTTTACTGATTTATTTATAGTCATTTAAATTTTGAGTGAAGGAACTAAATCAAACATGATCTAGGCATGGCCATTTTTGGTTAAGCTTAAATTTTTTTCCCACCATAATTTTTTATCCATCGTTGAGTTTTACCAACCATTGAATTTTACACACTATTGAGTTTTAACCACCATTGATTTTTACTCCCCATTAGAAATACTCAATGTTTGTTTTACCTATAGTGGGAAGAATTTATGTCAATGTTAATTCTTTTGTAATAGTGTTTAATCCACCATTTCCCTTTTAGTATTATGTATTATTTATTTAATTAATTATTCAATTGATTTTAATGATATTTTGATTTTGATTTTAGGAATCCCTAAATAATCATATGATCTAAATTAGACATTTGTCTAATTCCAATTCATACCCCTCATGAATTTCCTCGTGATCCATGTTGGTACCATTTCTCTCTTAACTTTTGAGCTTATCTGGTATTCTCCCTAACCTTCCGTGATTTTTATCATTGTTGATCCGTTCAAAAATTATTGATCCAAGGAACCATATTCATCAATGATTTTATTAGGCCTTTAAAAATATGTATATGTTTAGTGGTTACCTTCAAAATAATGTTTTCTACACAATGATATCTCCAAACAGTGATGGGTATAATTTTTTATCTCTATCCAAATGCACTTCTATCCTAGGTTGGTGTCTGTGTTTTATCAGGTCATTGATTAAAGATTCGAGAAAAATTAAAATTGGGTATAATGTAGGATAAATGGTCAAAATGTTGTCTCTTCTTCTATATAGTAGTATATATTTTAGAGAGATCCATATGAACAAGTTGTAAATGATTATCATTGCACAATTTTAGATGATATTGATACATTTGTATACAAATAATCCTTATGTGAGTTAACTAGATATGGGATAGTTATAAGACTATTTGTTTCTAAAAAAGATAGTGAATTGGAATTGATTTTCATGTTTATCTGGCATATTATTTTACCATGTAAAGGTGGATTCTCTACAATGATGTATGTAGTTTTTTTCATTTATGTATTATGAAATAGTAGAGAAGATTAAATTTTTTAGATACCTAATTCTTAACATGATGAATATGTTAAAGGAATATTTGAGATAAAATTCTTTAATATAGCCGATGTTTATTTAGGATATCATGTAGTCTGAAGGTATAGTTGTTGAAGATGAAGAATCAATATATAATTGTGTAGGCCTTTTCATCGAATGATTTATTTTTATGTGGATGAAAATTAGTTGGAATCTTTTGGAAGAAGAATTATATTGATGTTAATGAAAATATATATGATGATCTCAATCAATTTTATCCAAATTTCATATTGAAAAATATTTTGGGTCCTGGATTATATCTTGATAATTCTATTGAGAATTCATATGTGTAATAAGAGGCTATAACCACAAGTAATTAGGAAGAGACATATTCTATGGATTATGTCAGTGACCCCGATCTACCTCCGAGATCCCCATATAAGAACCCTTCCCTTTATTTCATATTTATACATGAATTATTAAAACATTATAAAAATATTAAATCTTGAATGATAAAGAAGTCTATTATATTTGGGAATTATTTACATTACATAGAAACAAAAAATACGGAATGTCATATCGTTATTGAAAAATTCTTTAACATGATCAAAATACTCTTTACAATATAAAATTATAGGTGATAACCTTGGTATATATATAAGATATTGGTGATCTATATATCCTTGTAAGTTAATAAACATAACATGAAGGATAAATTTTATTAAATATCTCTATCAACGAGGAATAAATGTTACATGAATAATAAGGCATGATATAACATGATAATCATAACATGGGAAATGTGGAAACAAATTAAAACACTAAGTATTAGAACTAGGTCAAGGATAAATCCAAAAAAGAATCATGGTGGAAAAATCCCCATTAGTTAACTGGGTTCACAACCTATTCTAATGTGACATATCATGATACTAATCATTACCCAATTCATTAGAGCTCTATCTGTGCACATCCATCCCATTATTTTCATTCTCATGCTTAATTATGCATCATATATCATAATACTTGGATCCATTCATCATAATAATTTATTTCATAGTCATGGAATGTGGAATAAATAATTTTATTTCCCAAATAATTGACTATATTTTCATAAAGGTTAATACACTTTTTAGGAAATTGTTATAGTATTCAGATCACAATTGATTTTTCATTGAGGATCGCAGTGAATGTTTGGCCGCATAATGACTTCACATAAAGATTCATAAAAAATGGTCTCTGAGAGTCAAAGAGATATATCATCACAAATATATAAAATATTATGTAATAGGGCCATGTAAATACTTTACCATATTTATGAAATTTTAACAGAATACTTAATTTTAGGAAAGAACATGACGGAATAAGAGAATGTGAGGATCCCTTACAGAATTTTGGCATAGTAATGCCTTAGGTAATGGTATAATGATTGAAGATAAATGATTCTTTATTCAAATAATGTAAATTTTTATGTAATGGAATGACCGTAAATGAATGAAAATATAACAAATTGATATAAATAACTAAAATAGCATGACGGGTTTGAATTTTAAAGGATGTGAGGATGATCCTTTACTCGAGTGTGTGACTCCAAGTGCTTGGTATGGTCTGTTTGGGTCCTCAGGGGCACTTGGAGAGGACTACATAGTGATTAGGGAAGATTATGGTCTTGATCCAATGAGCATAAGTATTCATAAATGTGATCATGGGTGGATTAATATAGCAAAATATCAGGATTTAATTATTAATTAGGTTTTAGACTCTATTTAATAAAATATCCAAATCCAAAAACCATCCCATGGTATATTCCCATTCGTTCTTCCTTATGGGGGTCGTTCTAATGATTTTACAAGAACAAGGGACATACATATTAAAATAATGAACTTTCTTATGTGGATATGAGTCACACTCTTAATGAAAGGATATTAAAACCTAAAAATATATTAAAAGTTTTGGAGGTTTCATAATGGCTTTAGAAAATAAATAAAATTAACTTAAAATCATAATAATATAAATTTGAATAATATATTTGGTCATCGATCCCATTTATAGTAATTATTAGTTCACTTTTAGTTCATAATGATGACATAAAACACAAAGTATATTTACATGATTTTTAATTTGTACCCAAAACATCGATTGTCTCAGAAAATTGTTCAAAAATCACCATTGGATAATTTTATCATTTTGATACAAAAATAATATTATTTATATATAAATAAATTTTTTAATGTGTGAATTTTTAAATTTTAAAATAAAATAAAATGTTATTAATAATTGATATGTTTATTTTAAAATTATTATTTTTCAACACTTATAAAAATTACAGTTCACATCATTAAATTTAAATGATAAATTATATATGATAAAAAATATTTAATAACATTAAAATATTATTAATTTAAAAAATCCATTAATTCATAAATTCGTCAATTGAATTTTAATATTATCAAAAAAATATAATTTTTTCATTAATGTATCAAAATAAAAAACATTTACAAATTAAAATTAATATTATAAAAATATATTCATAATTATATACAAAAAAGTAAATATTCATATTGTTAGGGTCTTCATACATATCACACCGATATACCGGAAAACACCATAACAGTAAGGTGTGTAAGGTGGTTCGGTGAATATGGTTTGGATCATGATCTCAATGAGCTTAAAAATTCCCCTATAAACATTTTTTCTCAAGATTAAGTTGTCGGATCTCTACTTGTTCTTGGTAAAGGGAAAATACCATACATTTTATCTCCGTCATAATCTCTAATAAATGAGAATTATTTGGTATGATAGTATTATTTGATTCCATCACTTCTATTGTATTTTATATTGGATTTGATAAAAACTTATATTTATAAAAATTTCATGATAGATGTTTAAAGAATATATTTCTAATGGTAAGGATACATAACATTATTTTAAATCCATTTGAAAATAATAAAACAAAATTAGTGTATGTGTTTTCTATAACCACAAAACATTATATGTCATTTAATTAAATCAAAAATGGGTATTTTATTTATTATATTTCTGGTCAATACAATATTCCCTCCTTAAAAAATTTCACCCAAATAATATTCATTTCCCACACTAAAATCGATGATGGTAACTATGCTTCGTTACCTCATTCGATTCCCATATTTCTTACTCAAACATTTGTTTTCTAAAAAACACCTGAACAAGGTTTATTGTCTTATTTCATATAACTTTTTCTCTATGATATATGATCTTCAAAGAATTTTCTTCATAAGAATGGTAATTACACAACAGTCCACCTCTGGATTGTGTACATGTGATGGGTCTATTATGTAATTCCTTAATAGTGATACATGGAATACGTTATGTAGTTGAGATTGGTTCGCGGGAGTTCTAGTCAATAGGCCACATCTCTAATGTGATTAATGATCTCTTAGGGGAAGATATTTCTTACACTAAGACTTATCTTATTTCCAAATATCATAACTAACTTCTATGCAGATACATGGAGGAATAAAATTTTTCTAATATCAAACTCTAGGTTTTGTCGATGATTTTAAACATGTCTATTATGTCAACACCGGTCAGCTTTGATGTGTTGTTAAATGGTTTTAAACATCCCTAGCAATTCCTCAATCCATTCATGATCTATAAATTTACATTCCCCAAATTCATTGAAAAATACCGGTGTTCTACACCACTTCCCATTAATGTATTCATAGGTAGGAATTTAGATGATTGACTGGAAACTATTGTTGTATGGGAACTGAATAAAAGAATGATTTTTATCCCATAATCCATTGAAATCCATAGAAAATGTTCGCAACATATATTTTGGAGTCTAAATAGTTTTCTCATACTAGCCATAAATTTGAGGATGATAGTCCATACTAAAGTTAATCCTTTTTTAGATAATGTTAGGTAATTTTCCAAATCTTGGAGTGGAATCTCGAATCTCCATCAGATACAATCAATAGTTGTAATCCTTGTAGCCTAGACAATTCTTTGATGTATAGCCAGGATTTTCTTCCAATAAAAAGTCATATCAAATCAAAATGAATTGATTTGTCTTTGTAACATAATAAAAAAAACAAATATAGAATTTCTTCCTCTATAAGTCTTCATATGTCTCCTGTCAATTTATATTGTGATGTTCATCGACTTCCATATTGGAATTGGAAATAGTTGCATCGTCCACTTAGAATTCTTCCTTCAGCATTAAATTTATGGAATACTAAGTACATTAATAAATATTTAGTGATTTTATTCATTATATTGGACCTCCAATAGTTCTCATATAGGTCTTGATACATATATGGTCTTCTTGGGTAAATGGAGAAATATGAACTATGTGCATCATCGAATAGTTCATTCCTCCACTCAGGATGTGATGGAACAAGTATTCTTGAAAGAAATATAAAAATTCCTTCATCGAAAATTTTAAACTCTAATTACTTACCCCTTTATAAGGCACTAAACTAATTCTAAATTTCTAAATAATTTCATTGAGTATCCATTATCCTTTCAAAATTAAATGGATGAGAAATCGGTTTTGAAAGGATTCATGACGTTACATCAATTATGATTCCCATATCTATCCATTCTTTGTCAAAGAAGATTGAAACCTTCTCAATGATCATCATTCATAATGATATGGGATCGTTTCTACATAAACCATCTTCTACTTTATGAACGTTTCCAGGATGTTAGTGGATTGAGCAATCATAGTCCTTGATCAGCACTAACCATCTTCTTGGGTTTATATTCATCTTATTTGATGTGAATATATACAATATGAATTAGTGATCTGTATATATATAACACAGTTCTCCCTATAGAGATAATGAATAAATTTTATCATTGGAAATTTAATAGCTTCAAACTCTAGATCATTTTAGAGATAGATTTTCTCTTGAATATTCAACTATCTTGGATCATAGGCCATGAATTTTTCTGTCTTCATTTACACACATCCCAATACCATCATTGAAGGATAACATAATACTACAAAGAATTCGTCACATAATGAAAGTGTGAGAATAAGTGCATTGATGATCCTCCAATTTAACTCCATGAATATATCTTCAAAATAATCATTATAAGAAAAAATGATTCCCTTCTATGTCAGATTGGTAAAAGGTTTTGAAAAATGAGAAAATATTCATAGAAATCATTGATAATACCCAGAAAAACCAAGTATACTATAGATATCTATCAGAGATGTTGGAAGCATCCATCATTCTAATTCATCAGTATTTTATTTGTCCACATATATCACCTTACATGTGATGATATTACCCAAAAAATACTTAATTCTACCTGAAATCACATTTTGTATACATGGAATTAATCTTCTACTTTCATAGGGTCTATAACATAGTGTTCAAATACTCTTCCTTTCATTCAGAGTATATTATAATATCATTTTTAGGACTAAAAATAATTTTCCTTGGTAATATCTAATGACTATATTCATCAAGTCAATTAATATTGTTGGAGAATTATTGAGTCGGGCTGCATAACTATGAACTCAGACTGATCATACCTTGTATGAAATTTTTCTTGGGGATATCGTTCTTCTTTATTGTAATTTGATAATATCAGAATCGAAGATCCACCTTGACGAAGAATTTTTTTCCCAAATAACTGATCAAAAAATCATCAATCTAAGGTAAAGGGTAGTTTTTATTTATCATGGCTTTGTTGATCTCATAGTAATCAATGAAATTGTGCATTGAACTATCCTTCATCTCAATAATGTGGGATGGTGCACTTCATGGTGAATCAAATGGGCACAAAAAAATATTTACTAGATTTTCTTATAGTTTTTTCTTTATATCCTCATGATCCATGGATACCATTATGAACAGAGTCTTAGATGATAGAAAAAGCAGAGGTATAATCTTGTCTAAAAATTCAACATCGTGGCTAGGAGGAAGACTAGACAATTTGTTGGGAAACATGTCATCATATTTAGTCACAATAGAATTGTCTTCAAGGATGGTTAATTATTTAAAATAAAAAAATTTACCTATATATTATATCTCATAGGGAAATAATATCCATTCATTAGATTATGGTTTTAAATTATTTTCATCCTACTCCATGCTCTTGTACAAAATTCCGGGATGATTCAAAATATGGAGAGTTATATTCTTCTTATGACAAATTATGTTCGATTTATATAGGGAAAGAAAACCCATGCCTATAATTGGATCATATTGTCCCAATGGATGTATGAAAAGGTTTATTGGGACGTTCATCCTACAAATGTTTATATTAGATGAGTTATACAGTTGAGATTCAATAATGGACCCTTTTATCATTTTCACGATATATCTAAATCCATTATTTTTCAGTTATTTTTGGCTAGGTATACTAAACATTAATGATATGATGGAATATGTAGAACTAGATTGAATAATTATGTTCAATATTATTGAATTAATGATGGGTGTGCATATCAACACTGTATTATCAGGATCCACATTAGTGGTTGTGATAGTAAAAAATCACCCTCGATGCCTTAGAGGATGTTGGTTTTCTCAAAAAACCCTTAGAAAAGGGAATATTTTCGAAAAGTTCCCCAGTTTTTTATAGTTGATGAAATGGAAAATTCATTGAGGTTTGGATAGAGCATTCCTTTCCACCATCAAATTAGTGGGTTTCTCATGATGGCAATTTATATCATGGTGTCTTGTCACAAACCTGGATGTCACTCAACTTGTTCCCTGAGCCAGGTGGGCACATCGCCTTAAGTGCATCTCCTCGAATAACTTTGAATTCTATCATGGTGTGTGAGCCTTGGCTCTGTCTTTAGGGAGACAATTCCATTTTTACCATATTACAACACATTAGGGAAATGTAAACCCTAGTAAATAGTGGAATTAATAAAACTAAATAGAAGGCACATTTGAAAAGGGAGACACTAGAAACAATAAAAAATAAAATGGAATTTATTTTAACAAAATATGATATGGAATGTCATGAGAAAACTAGGAAACATGGATACAATACAGCAGACATAACATGTTCCAAAATTGTATAATGGAAATAAAAAATTATCCCAAGTATCCCAGGCTCTTGATTGGTCATTTTCACTGAACATCCATCATTTATAGCTAGAAATCGAGTATTTAATGCAATATGCTTCCCTTTTTCAACAAATAAAACCATGTAATCTACTCTGGGTTCAAAGAGACGCCATGAGAGGGTGTGATATGAATCTCAGTGGTCCACCACCAATTATGTCTATAACATCTAACCCATAAAATAGAAATGTAACTACTTGCATTCCTGAATATATAAATTAAGCCAGTAAAATGTAACTATATAAACAAGTGCATGCTTCCTCCCTCAGCTAGTGTCTGAACTTGTTGACAATTCATTATTTAATTATTACTTGTTTATAAATAATTCACATGTTTTTAATTTCAATGCTTCCATTTTTTATGAAGGAATCCTGTAATGATATTTCATAGTGATGTCCCAAGGTGATAACTAGGGTGACCCAGACCTCAAGGGTCACCAACCTTGAAATAACTATAGCATTGTATCATGTAAGAGTGTAATCTAAGGAGCATAGTCCAAGATAATCCACAATGAGGTTTCTACTAATTCCAATGTTATCCTCCAAGGTAAAATGGGGATTTGTTGGGATAGGTACCTAGGATATATAAACATGGAACCTACTAGTCAATGATGGATCCAAGGATTGTATACAAGGAATCTTGTAGTAATTTGAAGGGGTCCTACTTTTTCATAGTAGACATCCGGTGGTGGACAAGGATGGAGATCCAGATGGGTCTCAACCTAAGAATGATGCATCCTATAATCTAAATGGTGTTCATGAGTGCTCATGGAATTCTTCGTTCTGAATCCAAGGTGATCTTGAGGAAGACCATTCCTATTTGATTATGAAGCCTTGTAATATTTCATTTGGATCATGGACTTTCTTTCCATAGTGTGATAAGGTCAAGTAGTAATCAACTGTTTTTTAAAGCCTTTACTTTCATTATTGTGATACGATTATGTACCATGTAACATTTTAATCAATTCATAAGTAATCAACAAGTCCATTTTGTTTAAGCCTTGCCTATAATTACTGTAATTAGTCCAAATAGCTTGTGACCATTCTATTGATCCATTTAAAGAATATTCCATATTAATGTTTTATTTTTTTACCTTCCATTAATGTGTTAAGATGTGATATGGAATTGCCACCTATTATTCATTTACTTTTAATTCCAAGTCATATACTTAGTAGACATTCTAATTCACATTTAACATTACATTTTCAAATATATGCACATACCATAGGTAGATCAAGTGGTTGTAATACATTGAATATTCCAATGTTCTATTAACTATATAATTAATCCATTTTATATAGAAAACCACAACCTTATAGTGGTCATGACAAGGTACACCAGAACAATGGAGAAAACATATCAAAACACTAAACATTAATTCTAGCATCACCTTTAAAATGGATGGGATGGAGTTGTGGTAATAACCACCAACTATTAATCACATACATATATAAAGGGAATATGCATATGGTTCTAATGAGTATAAGAATGGAATATGAATTTTATAAACAACACATGATTAAATGGATGGACCCCACATGATAAATACAAAATCAATGAACGTTATAGATTCATTATAAACCACCCACCTTAGGATTGTATGTACCTCCCCCTCTAGTATAGGTACTTTATTGGGATTGAATCGGAGTAGATATAAGATAAATAAAAAAATGACCATTACCCAATAACTCATCTGATAACAAGAGAGAAATAGAACAACTCAAGAGGACCCGAGTAGATACAATTTCCCATCCAATGTAATTAATGGAAGATCAAACAGATCCTAGAGGAACCATTTTTCTAAATTCACACATTAGGTCTTCATAAAACTTCAAAATTAGAGTAAAGTGTATTAATCTTTCCCGATCTTGGATTAGGTAAGAAGATGTCTCATAATTGATCATTATGGGAAATTTAGATATTTTACCTAGAAACAGATCACATTCACGGTTTTTCCGCACAGTCTGACAAACCATGAAAAAACTATGCATGGATACCTATGATGAAGGGGAACTTTCATAGTTAGTCCCCACGATTGTGAACCAACTGTGTGATTTAGAATGGTTTGGAAAAACACCATCTGTATCGTTAGGAAAACAGTGTGCCATCCAATCGCCAACATTGTAACTATGCTAGTTAACCCCCGAAAATGATTTGTTCTAGGATCTGAACATTCCCCGGACACACTTGAGACCATTGGAAACTACTTATGAATTTATATAAGGTACAATTTAAATATTTAGACCAAAATTTAAAAGATCCTTACCTGGGTTAAAAATCCGGTTCATTTAATCTTCCCCCCTAAAAATACTAATCCCTAACATCGCCTTCTAATGGGTGAGGAACATTTTCTGAGAAAAAATTATTTCCATTGGGCATGTATGTTCTCATGTCACTCCCAAGTCCCATAATACATGAGGTTGTGCACCCATAAAAACCATACTAGAGGGACATACTATTCTCTGAGTGCCTTCATTATTTGTTCAATGATGTGTACTGGATACTCCTCATAGGTAGAATTAGCATTTAACCCATCATCCATGAGATGAAATGTACGATATTGGTCGACATGATATTGGAGATGTTTTGAAACATGAATGATGTCATCAATGTCAAATTACCTCATATGTAAAAGAACATGTCTAGCCACCATCCAGACTCTCTCTAGAATTTCAAATGTCCCTACAAAATGAGGTGACAATATTAAATACCATTGTAACCATCTATTCCCATGACTGGGTGATAACCAAATAGAATAACAAATCTCAACCTAAAACTCAAGAGGTCATCGATTGCATTGGCATAATATTTGTGTCTAAACTGAGCCATAGTGAATCACTTTATGATCATTTTAACATGACATGAAGCCTCCTTAACGAGACGGGGACCTAGTGGGACCAGCTCACCTACCTCTATCCAGCACATGGTTGAATGACCTGGATTCTATACATTCCCTCAAATAGATCACTCTAAATCATTTCCTGAAATATATAATTATATGAGAACTCGACAAGAGGGATTGGAATCTACAAATAACCACTGAAATCTATGACACATCCTATACACATATCTTCTAGAACATTTATTTCCCATTACTACTTTCCATCGATCTATGGGTGATAAGTTTTTCATAGAAGAATTTGTGTTCCCATATCTTTCAACAAACCCTACCAAAAATGTGATGTGAAACGAGAATCCCAATCATAAATGATAGAACAAGGAACCCCGTGTAATCGTATGATCTAAAAAACATACAATCTTTCCATATCATCAAATAAGAAATTATCATAGATAATAATTATGTGGGATAAGTTCATTAGAAGGTCAATAACTACCTATATTGGATCTCTACCCCTCGACATCCTAAGAAATAAAACTACAAATTCCATGGAAACATCTTCTAAATTCCATTCTAGGAATAGATGTGGTTGTAACAAGCCCTCCAGTCTTTGGTACTCCATTATCACCTATGGACAGGTAAAGCATATTTCTATAATTCCTATTATCTGAATTTTTATCCCATCCCCCAATACTGGAATCACATATCTCGATAAATCCTTGATATTCCAAGATGTACTACCCACTGAGAAGCATGATACTCTTTCATTATCTACATCCTCATATCTGTAGTAACCGTGATAAGTCGACATAGATGTGGGACATCATCTGTGTGCATAAAACAATTCCGAGGTGACTTATCCCCTTATATAATCACATGAGTAACAAGATTTCTAGATATAAGAAAGATATACTCTTCAAATTATCAAGAAATTAAGAGTTAACTGTTTATAATGAAACATAATACCACTTTTTACTATAAAAACTATAGGTGTTGCTTAGAAAAGAGGGCCATTAACTTGCAATCATCACTTTCTACCCATACGACCTATGTCAGCATTTTCTAATTTTTTGAATCCATCACAGACATAACTTCATTTAATGTTATTTATCATTTAATTACTATTCATGATTTTTTTGTGGGGGTTTTCCATGTATTATTAGTGGAAATGATATTTTTTCAGGATTTTGGGCAACCGGGAGCCGATTTCCTGTTTTAAAAAAATGATTTGAATAACTCAAAAATATGTTGTCATTATATACACATTATACTTCTCAATTTGCATCCTCTGGTTTATTACAACCACCATATCCATTTTAACCTCATAACAATCCATAATTATGATGGTTTTGGGTTTTTATTAAGGCATTGGGGTAGACTGCAATCCCATTTCCTACATTAATCAAAATTAATTATTTAATATCTCATTTAATTTTCAGGTTTTTCAGGAATTCCAACTCTGAACCAAGCCCTCATACCCATGGAATTCCACATGATATATTCCCCATATTTGGATATAATATTTACTAGAAATTAGGGAATACATTCTCATGATTTCTCAAATCTTCCATATTTGAAGTGGTAACTTATTTCATTCATAAATCTATAAATGTTTACAATTTTCCATCGTTTCTATTCTCACATGACCTACTCATATTTGTAATAACATCACCATTATTTTTTTCTATTTGGAAATTCAAATAATGGTTTATTTGGGGAGTTTTATTCACGATATTTCATGTATGTGGGTTTTCATTTTCTCATTTCCAAAGGGTTACATCCATTTTCATAGGGTTTCATCCATATTTTCTTTATGATCCTAATTTTTAGTATGTTGGAATTCGAAACTAGGGTTAAATATTGCGTGTATTGGTCTAATCTTGTGGTTTTTGGTATTATTTAACACCTTTTGGGGTGGTTGTGCGGGTGAGCATTCCCACAAGGATTTGGTGTTTTAACGTTTATGGTAGAGGACTAAATTTTTATGCCTTTCATGATGAGTTTACCAGGTGTATTTATTTAATTATAATGTTCCTAATATATTATTTGTTGTGAAAAAAATATTTTAGGTAGAAATTTTTTAGAGGTTATATTTAAAGTTTCATTTTTTATAAAAAAGTCTGTTTATCTTGTGTATTCTATGTTGTACCACTTTAGGCTCTTTTACGGTTTTTGAAATGGCTATATTAAATGGTTATAGGGATTCCAATTATAGTTTAATGTTTTATATGAATGAATTTAGTTTCAAAATAGGGTTTTTAGAATTATTTTAGGTGAAAATATTAGTTATACTCTTTGGAATGGTTTTATGAATGTTTTAAATCATTTCTTGATTTATGTAAGAGGTGAAACTATGTTGGGAAACTGTTTTGGTAGTAGTGTACTTTTGAAATGGTCCACTTTAATGTTGAAGGGATTTTATGTGATATCTACTATATTGGAAATGATTTGTAAAATTGTATAAATTATTTATTGAAGTGTGAAAGATATTTGAAACGTTTTGTGCGCTGTTTTGGTGTGAGTATTGTTTCAAAAAGACTTTGAATAAAAAGAATTTATGTGAAATTTGTGTAGGATTTTTCGGTTAGGGTATAGTTTCCAAATGAATTGGAATGAAAATGGAAATTATTTGACATGTGTGTGGGCTATTATGGTGAGAGCTTGGTTTCACAATGAATTTAAATGATAATTGAAATTATGTGACATGTGTGTGGTCTATTATGGTGAACTTATGGTTTCCCAGTGAATTTGAATGAAAATTGAAATTATATGACATGTGTGTGGGATATTTCATATGTGTGTGATTTTGTAATAGTATATGAATGTGAAAATGGTATTTCATTACTTGTGGAACTTTTTTACACAGAAGAGAGAAACACGAGTATTTAGTTGTGTGGACGTATAGTAGTATGCTAATGATCTGGTGGGGTTTGGCCCCGATTTCACGTAGAATGTTTGATGATGACAAAACAACTATAAAATGATGATTATGATGTTATGGGACCAATAGATTATGGGTATAATCAATACTATTTGATTGTGTTCATGGAAACAAATATTGGTATTGTCACAATCACAGATATACAAGGTGCGTGTGACCCATAAAGATCTCGTTCCTATGGGTATTCTCATTGATAGTTCTCATTAGATATTTTACACTCATTGTCAGCATAGATTGTGTTTGGATTTTAAAATTCAGTATCTGTTTCATTTTATCTAAAAATTATGAATCTTTAAAATAGCCCATGTGAAAATTTATTTTATTTAATTATTCATTTCAATAATATTTTTACTATCATTTCTTGTTTAAAAAACCTTCTTTGTTTTTTCATTATAATGATTATCATAGTGAATAGATTTGTGGTGGAATCCTACTTGGATTTGGATCACACCCTAAGTACACATTTGAGTGCATGTAGACGTGGTAATGGTTCTTTAGGTTTAGTTAAAGCTCATAGAACTGGTGGGTTAGGTTTCAAGAACTCCTTCGTGGTGTGGTATTATGGATATGGCTTGAGAATGATTATTCTATACATTGAGGTGGGTCATGGGCTATCTATTTTTCGATTATTTCTTTTTTGTGGTCTTTGGGATTTGTATAAATCTTTTTTTTAAATGCTAAATTTTAATAATGTCTTGTTTGTGGTAAAATTTCATATTTAGTTAATTTTTTGTATTTGGTTGTCTTATGTTTCCGAACTCAGTTAAATCATTCCCAAACACACATTTATGATAACCGGGAAATTCACCCATTCCATGGGCATTAGGAATTCCCATTTGGGTCTTTCCAAGGACCAAGTCAGGTTCCAATTTTGAAGGCGACCAGATCTGGTTAATGAAAAAATGGTATCAAACGAGGTTCACTCTCATGGGTCATGTTATTTTTGGAAGATTATGGATAGTTCAAGGTAACGATTATCGAGACTTGACATTATGAATACAAGTAAGGCCCATTGCAAGCACACCTTGTGATGTGATTCAAGTCACCAAGGGATGCCGGTTTTTATATATGTTCTTTGTTTCTCAATGTTTGTTAAAGATTTTCGTAAATGAAAAGAGAGTTGGGTTGATAGTCCAACTAAGCTCACAAGGCCAGGAAAGCCATGTGAATTTGAGGATATTTACCTAGAAAACTCTCTATGATAGTGATGTGATTAGAGTATGGCCACCAACCATATTTCAATGTCACCCACCAACACTAGTTTCCTCTTTTAGTGTAATGTGTATTTTTGTTTTGGAATCATGGAAATTTGGTTTTAAAATATAATTGAAATGGTTTTATAAAACGTGAAATTTTTGTGAAATGATTTTCTAATAATGTGTAATATGTTTCCAATCTGATTGGTTGGAAAGGACCTTTAAGAATTATTTTGAGATGGAAAATATTTTGTTTACACAACCTTCTAAAACATAAATTCTTTTAATGTAGGATTTAAAAATTTGTTTCAAATAAAGTTTTCTGAACTATTGAAAATTGATTTGAATTGAATAATGTGTTTTAGAATTTATGTGGTGGGATGGTTGAGGATGTATTTTTATTATGTAACTTCAGAGAATTTGAAATGTATTACTAAATTTTAGAACATTGTTTTGAAATGAGAAGAGTTGAAATCTTAATTAGATGGTCATTTATAAAATGGAGCTTTTCAAGAAATTAGATGTGTTCTAAAATGGGTTAAAATGTTTTGGAATAGTTGTGAAAGGCATGAATGTGATTTTTTCTATAAGGATGGGTAATTTTATAAATTGTTTTGTAAGATATAAATTTGGTTTTGATTTTATGGTTAGTAGTTTTGAGAAAGGGATAGTGTGGTTAAAATGTAATGATTTTGAAAAGAGGAAAGGATTTATTTTATTCTTTGGTGTTCTCAGGGGTGACCACATAGATTAATTTATATGAGAATATATAACAATAATGGAATGATTAGATGAGTTTCAGGATGAATATGAGGTGGGTGTCTAGTGTGCCATGTAAACATTCATGTGTGAGGCTCATGAGATACCATTGGTAAATGCATAACCCACCCACACTGTTTTTTAATGAATTCTTCTGAATGAAAGTTTTGTGTTTTGATAATGTATGGTTGGAAGATGTGGCTTTTGTATATTCGGTATTGTTATTGTGGGATGTTTCGAGTTCAATAAGCACTCTTATTGTAATGATGTTTAGGGTTTCTTTTTCGTTGATCAATCAGAATGAAGCATTTTTCAGTGGAATCTTTTGAGAAAAATGTTTAGGAGAATAAAGTTGTGGCTACCCTCATGTGCTCGGTTATGGATTGTGTTATGTTTTGACCAAATGTTCTGCTTGGATTGGTGTCTGGGTTTTCTTATTTGCCAGTGTAATCCCCTATAAAGAGTTAATGCATGACTGATGTATGTCCCATGGTGATTCGTCCTTGGATGATCCGCAAGTTGATCAACATAAGTACATTCTTCTTGAGCAATGGAGATTGAGTCTACCCCTATTCTTTTTATGTTATGTGGATCCCCTTGTAGATGGTGAGTAGTTTTTGGAGGTTAAAATAGACCATAGTTTCATAATTTTCCGGAGTCGTCGAAGGTGAATGTAGTTCCAAGTTGTCTGTGTAAAATGATATCTTGAATGGAGATTGGGTCTTATGTCAATATCATCAAAGCAAGTGTTAATGTTAGGCCACCAATGTGGAAAAAATTTCCAAGAGAGTCTGTAGTGACTGATTACTAGAATCGTGTGCAATTTGGGACTAGCGATAAGGTCCATTTCCTTGTTTTTTAGTTGTAAAGGTCATGTTTGGTGACATCATGAGATGTTATGTGTTCATTTGACTCTATGGGTGATGGTTGTGAAATCTTTTGAGATTATCTGTTTTATAATATGCATGTCTCCATTCAGTGAATTCTGAAATCCAACGTTCTAGAGGAAGGTGTTTCCATGTTTCCTTTGACTCTGTTGATTCCCATCTGATGAAACAAGTGGTGAAACATGTTCATCCCCTAAGCCCATGTTTTGTTAAATTGATGGGTTATGGTAATGTGAGCTGGAGGAGTATCATGTATCATTAATCCCATCAGATATCATGGCGTAATTGTTTGTGTAACTTGAAGAAGAAGTTTTGTTTGGGAGTTTCTAAAGTCTGATTGTGAGGCATGAGATGTTTCAATCATCTGATCTCTAGTAATAGTGATAAGATTGAATCCAGCACAAATTCGGGGGAAATCTCGTGGCCATTCAAAACATTGTTCAATGTCCCGTCCTCAGTATGAATGATGTGAATATTTTATTCCTCCAATGTCGTCATCTTGTTCCAATTTATCCAATTTGGTGGTAGATGTGGAAGAACCAAATTTCTATGTTATAGATTTATTTTATGTAATTACCATTGGATTACTTTGAATTTTTAGATAAAATGATGAAATTTGGGCTTGGGGGATTGAAGATTAGATTTTGTGCACAATTTTTAGTAACCATGTGACATCCTAAGAAACTGCATGGTAAGAGATAATTGCTACAACACAATATTATCATTTCTATGTGACTCAGTCTGTGTAACCATGGGGTGATTCCCCATTATACATAATTCTCTGCATGGTTTGCATATGATTTCCCAAAATGTGCTGACTAACCATGTGGTCATACTAACTCTTTAAATTTTGGGCTATTTTCATGTCGGGCTATGATGGTTGGTTAATTTTGTTTGTTCTTATTATTGGGGATCCCCACAATGAGTCTCAATAATTTTATTTTCTAAAATTAAAATGAATCTATACCCCTTATACTAGCAGTCTATTTGGGCCTCTCCGTATTAGTGTCCCAATTCTATCTTGAAAAAAAATAAAAAAAATTGAGTTTCCCCATATCGTGGTGAGTCTGTTAGTGTCTCCCCATATTTGTAACATGGGTATTTTCCCTAGTGTTAGTTTGGAAATAGGAAGTCTCATTTAGATTTATTTAACCATCAACATATTCCTTAATAAAACATTGGGATTGTTGTGAGCCCAACGTTTTTGTTGAAGTAAGATAGTGGTAACCTCATTTAGTTTCATTTTCATTCTATGTTTGTAGAATTAGTCTAGTTTACACACTTTCTGTGGTGTTATGTTTTGGTATTTAGTTTTAGTATAATTTATCATTATAAAAGGTGGTGTATGTCTAATTTGGTGATAGTATTCCTTCTTTTATTGATCAATTGGAGGTGTTTTGGGGTTTTTGGGAAGGGCGAATCTTGGAAAATGAGTCCCTTTTGGCCTTTCAGTTGGGTTTGGTTTTTCCTTTTAGCGCTGCTATAGATTTTTTTAGGGAGGAATGCTTTATGGTGGGGAAAATTTTCACATAGATTACTTATTTTAATGGTTTTTTTATTTAATTTTTATTCTTTATTTGTTTCTAGGGGTTTCATTTTTAGTTTTGGACAAAGGGTGTGTTTTATTGATTTGGGCCAAACCGTGAGCCCATTTCATGATTTAAAATGAAATTTTCTCTTTTATAAAATGTTTTTTCAACATTTTACATCCATTACCTTTCCCATTTGGCTTCAACTAGAATATTTAATCCACCATATCAATTAGTACCTCATAGGAATCCATAATCATGATGGATTTGGGTTTTTTTGTTAATGTATTGGTCCTTCTCATAATCTCATTTCCTGCATAAAAAATAATTCTTTAATATATAATTCAATTTTTATTATTATATGGTGATCCAACCTTTAACCTGATCCAACATACACTTGGAGGGAGCCAATGATCATTCCCCACTCTTTAAAACTAATATTTTTCACAAATTTGGGAAAATCATCTTTGGATTTCTCAAATCATTCAGATTTAATTAGGTGTCTTCTTTTATTCATAACTATTTCAATTTTTACTCTTGTCCCCGCATTTAATTTCTCAAAAAACCTACTCTTCCTTATTAAATCCTCGCCTTCATATTTGGTAGTTTTCAAATTTAGTTACTTGTGTATTTGGGGCATTTTATTCATGATATCTCAAGTATGTTGGTTTTCCTTTTCCCATTTTCATTTGGTTTTTTCATTTTTCATGGGGTTTCATCCATATTTTCTTGAAGTTCTTAATTTTTTGATTTTGGGGATTCAATAATAGGGTCTGATCATGGGTTTATTGGTCTTGTAATATTTTTTTTGTTTTTATTTAACTACCATGTGGTGCAGTGGGAGTGCATGTGAACTTTCGCAAAAGGATTTTTTATTTTGACATTTTTGGAAGATGATTCCATGTATAATAATTTATTTATGACATTTAAATATTTATTTATTTATTTAAAATGTTCCTAATATTTTTCTGTTTTTCAAAACAACTTTTGGTAGCCTTGGATGAGTAGTAAATTATAAAGTAGGATTTTTGTGTCAAAATGTGTGTTTGAATTCTGTATTCCATGTTGTACCACTTGGGCCTATTTTATGGTTCATGAAATGATTTTATTAAATTTTTATAGGGATTCCAATTTTGGTATTAGGGTATATTGGAATGCATTTGGGTTCAAAATAGGGGTTTTATAAGGATTTTATTTTTAAATATTTGTTGCACTCTTTGGAATTGTTTTATGATGATTTTAAATGGTTACATGATTTATGTAAGAGGAAAAACAATATTGGAAATCTATTTTGGTAGGAGTATACTTTTAAAATGGTCTATTTTAATGTGAAAGGGGTTTTATTTGATGTCTACTATCTTGTAAATGTTGTATAAACTTTTTTAAGTATTTATCGAATTGTGAAAGAGGTGTGAATTGATTATGTGGGATGTTTTGTGTGAGTATGATTTCAAAATGAATTTTAATGAAAAATACAATTATGTGAGATGTGTTTGGGGAGTTTTGGTGTTAGTATGGTTTCAAAATGAATTTTAATGAAAAAATGAATTATGTGACTTGTGTGTGGGCTGTTTTGGTGTATGGATTCAAAATGAATATGAATGAAAAAGGAAATTATGCGACATGTGTGTGGGATGATTGGTATGTCTGTGATTTGTACATGGTATTTCAGTATTAAAATGGTATTTCATGGTTTTCTAAACTTGTTTGAGAATAAGAGGAAAACCATGGGTATCTAGGTGGGTGGACATGTACTAGTATTCTCATCATCCTGTGGGGTTTGGATCCTATTTCATGTAAAACGTTTGACGTTGAAAACAATAACTAAACTATGATGATGATGATGTTGGGGGATCACAAGGTTCTGGTTTTGCACCCTAATAGTGGCTTGTGTGCACAATAACTGATATTTGTTTGCATATATTCACTACACCTGGGACCGAAAATGAACACATGCCTAGGGGTGTTCTAGTTTATAGTACTCAATGGAAATTTTACACTCATCGCCGACATAGGGTGAGTTCACAAGAATAATTTTTTATAATGTGAATTTTCTTTAAAATTTTTGATTCATTAAAATAGCCCACATGAAAACTGATTTTATTTCAATTTTCATTTCGAAAACAATTTTACTATAATTTATTGTTGACAAAACATGAAACATTGTTGTCTTATAATGATTATCACAAGGAGTCTTCTTTAGGTGGAATATAATTAGTATTTGGATCACACCCGGCTTACTCCATTGGTTATAAGAAGAATTGGTAATGGATGTTGCAGGTTTGGGTAAAGCTTTTTGAAATGGTGGCCCATGATTCTAGTAGTCCATTGTGGTGTGGAATTGTTGACATCGCTTGTGAGTGATTCCCCCTTACCATGATGTGGTTCATAGGGATTTGATTTTTTCTTTATTATTTTTTTTTCTAGGGTAGTTTTATAAACCTTGATTCCCAATTCAGAATTTTATTAAAGGCGTGTTTGGGGTAAAATTTCATATTCGGTTTATTTATTGTATTTTGTGGCCTAATGTTTCTAAACTCGGATAAATAATTCCCAAACACTCCTATATGATACTCAGTCACTTGTTCTAACCCATGGGGATCAAGAACTCCCTTATGGTCTTCCCAAATACTAGTTCGGGTGGTTATTTTGAAGGTGAAAAGATCTATTTCATAACAGCATGTGAATCCACATTTCCCCTCCTATGCTTATAATAAAGCTCAAAATCAAACGATTGTAGTTATTAAACCCATATCCACTATATAAGGATCATTTAATTCTAATAATGGTTATATTTTAGGTTATTCTCGTATTATTAAACCCAAATCACTGACCCAATAGATAATGTCTCCAGGAACATAAGGTACTAACAACTATTGCTAGCTCAGGGTCGTGCGTTGGGTAATTTATCTTGTGGAGCCGCAACTTCGGAGATCCATACCTAATGATCATTCCCTCCTACATCATTATTCCTCTTATTTTGAGTCTTAATGCATCAAAGAAAACTTTATAGAATATTTCTATCTCTATAACAGTCATAATAGGGGTTTATACAAACATCATGTTCTACTCCAAAATAGGATTCTCACATGCTTTTATTTACAAGAACATGAAACCCTTATTTGTAAGTAAAGTAAGAGGTGATGAATGGTGTGATGAGTCTTTTATGAAATGCAAGTAATATATCTATTTCCCTATAAACACTATATATAAAGCACATTCTTGGGATTATCCCATGAAACAACGAAACTACCATTTTCTAGGCCAATAGATACTTCTCATTTTAATATTATGACCCATGTTGTGGACATCATTGATCCAAAAGTGGGACATAAAACTTGTTTTTAAAGATAATTCTATTTCACTGTATTCAGAATTCTCTCAAGATGTTTGGAATAGGATCTATGAGTGTGAGAATACACCAATATGTCATCCACATCGATGAAAAACTATAGAGCTATTGAAACAAAAACATTGGTTGTCACATCCCTAAAGAGAAACCTCAAGGGATCATTTCCTGCCAATAGATCAACTACTTCCCTAATGTTGAACTAGTATTTTAAACCCAATAATTTAGTCTTCCCTCATGTTACAATCAATGATAAGAGTTAGATTGACTATTTAAAAAAGGTATGTATAAAAAATACCTCCACCCACAAACGGATGACATACTAGAGACCATCATCAAATCATCAAGCACGTATAAGAACAGTACTAGCTAGAAGCATTGAAAAATGCTGCAACTCGTGAAATATTATTAATATTCCATAACTAACATATAACACTTCTCATGATACATGAACTATATAGATCTCTCGTCTTTCAGAGTATGAGGAATGAACTGGTCATAGAAGGCAGTCTAGAAATCAACCCACAACATGTTATGATGACAACCATCCTAGGAATCACATCCCACCTACACTTGGACATGTCCTAAAGCATGTATGTGGAATTATTTACCCTCCTATATGGAGGGTTCTCTATTTGGTCAAATATTTATAGGGATCCTATCCAAGACTCGACATCCAATGGATTACAATTCCATAAGAAATTATGAGGATTCTACGACAGGAACTCATGATTCAGATCAACAAACATAGGTGGATTATGTGGAGCACCATGCATGGATGAAATCTGATATAAAATGTTATCATGAAAATTGCCATCATTTCCTATATCATGTACAACGAGAGTTTCCCCATGTGGCACTCTCAGAGGTATGAGTGGCGGATCTGGGGCCACCATATCTAGAGCATGGTCTTTGCCACCCTCCTAGAATTAATACGAGGAATTTGTGGAAGCATTAGTCTACAAATTCTATGAAAATTACATAGAAAAATCATAAACATATATATATTATCACTAGTTGAAGATGAAAACAAGAAAACTCACTACCCATGGCATACTACCCCAACAGCCTTCTTAGACGGCCAGGTATCAGTAAGTGTCCAAGCATAAGTGTCATTAAATTTTATATTTAATTAAAATATTCACCCCTTTACCTTTTAGAAAAAAGATAATGTTGGAAAAATATGTGAAATAATTTCATAAAATATTTCATGATTCACTTTATAATGGATTTCTATTTCTGATAAATCAGTTCCCATACACCTATCACAAGATATGACAACCATTTATTTATAGAGTAAGGGATCGACTCAGTAAATTAATTATACCAACCCATGAGGGCTCATACACATCATGAATTGAGATAGGAAATTACTCAATCACAACCAGTGTTAATATAATAATAACCTAACTATCACAACATCACTCAACAATCAATATCATATCATTAAATGAAAATCTATGAAATGAACTTATATGGAATTGAAAAATGCATGACTTGTGATCTATATGTGCCTATAATGATTCATGTAACAAATATACGTACCCTCATATCATTGGGACAAGGATGAAATAAAATTATCAATCAGAGTACTAGTCAACCACTCCACACAAAATGTGCATCACCCAACAGTGAAATAATATCAACTGTAACAATAAAAATAATAACAACAACTACAAATTAAGGAAACTTCATTTTTACTAAGAAGAAGGGTTCGCGACACACACGGATGACTTATGACAAAGTACAAATCATTAAATATCTAAAATATTTTTTCTCACTGAGTAATGAATCAAAATAACACCTGTACTACCACATTGTGACTTCTCAGACCCGTATGCCACTCAATGGGTGCCCCATTCCCGGTGGGCCACATGGCTTCGAGCATATCTCCTGGAATGCTAGAGGCATCCAACTAGTAGTGAGCACCTAGGGTGTGTCTGTGGGGAGACTATACCTTAATTAAAAAATTGAAGCACATAGGGTGAATGTAAACATAAGTCAATAGATGAAGCAATACAACTAAAAAAAGCACAATGGAAAATAGAGACTACAATAAAAATGACAGAAACCAAAAGAATTACATTTTATATCAGATGATATGTCACGTCACTATAAAACTAAAACCATGGATACATTATATCAGTAATAGCATGTTCCATATCACTATAATGGATATAAAATACTATCCCACACATTATGAGATCTGGCTCAGTCATCTGTTATCATGATCCATCCTAAAAAACAATTAATAAAGTGTTTGAACCTGCATGCTTCCCTTTTTCAACACCTAAACCCATATAATCTACATCAATTAACAAATTACACCTAAAGAAGGTGTGATATAAATCTCAATGGGACATCACCAACGGTGTATATAGCATACAACCTATGTAATGGAAATATAAAAGTGCGTAATCATGAAAATATAATGGAATGAATTTCAATGTAACTAAATACCTAACTACCTACTTCAACCCTAATCTAATGTCTGATCATGTCATAAATTAATTGTTTTATTATTACCAATTTATAAATATTTAACATGTTATTAATTAAAAAGGTTCTTAGTTGTAAAATGACAACATGTAATGATCTTTCATAGTGAAGTCCCAAAGGTGATAAACAAGTTAATATAGACCTCATGGGTCGCCAACTCAGTAATAAATGATGTCTGGAAATGGGTAATATTATTATCCATGGATCATAATCCATGGAATTCCATAATGAGGTGCCTACCAAGTCCAAGGTGATTTTCCATGGTAAAATGAGGATACGAGGCTACATTTCCATATGGGTGGTAACCATGTCACACACTTTTCATTGTTGAATCCAAGGAGTGTATACAATGAATTTTTTATTATTATGAATAGATCCAATTGTGTCATAGAGGGCATCTTATAAAAAATGTATCATGATCTTGGTGGTTATCCACCTAAGAAACAAAATACTTGATTTAGAATGGGATTCCCGGGTGCTCTTGTAATTATACAATCTGAATTCAAGGTGAGCTTGATTCAATCCATTACTATTTGATTATGAAGTAATGTTATATTTCTTTTAGTTCATGACTTTCCTTTGATTAGTCTGATATGTTCATGTATCATTCAACCATGGGTTCTACCCTTTCCTTTCATTTGTGTGGTATGTTCATGTATCATGAAACATATTAATCATGTAAAAATTAATCAATAAGTCCATTTGGTTCAACTCTTTCCATTCATTAGTGTGACAATGAAAAGTAGTATTAAACAATTAATTTAATCCAATTGAATAATAATCCATATTCAATGTTCTTTCATATACCATCAATTAATGGGGTCTGTAGTGCTACAGATATCCAACCTACTATTTAATTACATTAAACTCCATGTCATAACACTAATATACTTTCCATTTGACATTTCACATGTCATTTTAAAATTGAATCCCTTACCTTAGGCAAGTCAAGTTGTGAGAATACATGATACTTTACATTATGTTTTTACATAATATAATCATTCCAATTAATATATAAAATATTACAGATAGAGTTTTCAATCCATTGAACAGCCGAACGGTGGCACAAATAATTGAAAACCGTAAACAACATTTATAACATATCCTTCTCCACAGAAATGATAGATTTATTATGATAAACAATACAAATTAAATAAATAAATATCACTATCACATATATATGTTTATAATGAATATAATAATCGAATAAAAATATTAAAAATGAGACTCGATGAAATCAGTGGTCCCTAAATGAAAAATCTAAAATCAACGAACATTAGGGATGAGTTATACCCCACCCACCTTAGGCTTGTATGACTATATCCCTCCATTCATTGACCATGATTCAACTCATATCAGAAAATATCTATAAAAAGGTGAAAAATTATTATACCATGTCAAATTTATAATAATAAAAGATACATATAATGGATCAAGAGGACTCGGGTACATACCAATACACATCCAACATGACGAAAAGATGATTGAACAGATCCTGGATGAAAGAGATCTATTTATTAATACCTTAGGTTGTCAAAAAGATCCAATATGAGAGGAAATTGGATTAATCCCATTGGTTCTTGGATTAGAGAATAATAAGTGTCTTAATATATCATTAAAGGAAATTTTGACTTTTTATATAGAATAATTTTAAGTGAACTGTTTTCCATCATAGTTTAAAAAAATAATTCTCAAACTGGTAATGCTTACCAAGATAGAATGGGCACTTACTGTAGAGACCTGAATCTTGACGTACATGGAAAATACTTTAATTTAGTGGAATACTTAATACATAACAAAAACAGACACACAAGGATTGTAATAGTTTAATGTCTTTGGAAACTTTGAATATAAACTTCTAATCATGTTGAAATATTTTCAACAACTCCCATAACGATCTTCCCCTTTTTGTTTCCTTACCTAATACCTTTATTTATTTCCTGGTTAAAATAAATCATAAAAAGGGTGAGCTCAAATGCTCAGTAAGGTCAAACATAGAGAACATTAAACAATCCATAAACATTTGAAAGAAAAAACATCAACATGAAATTTACACATCAAAATCATGAGCAAAGACATAAATCGTGGAAGTACGTAAGGCATATATCATAATAGAACATCAACCATGATAAAATATAATGGGAATAAAACATGTAATTATGGAAACCATTCAGCACATGTAATGATTTCCACAGTAGCCAAGGCATTGCTGTCAAGACCATCTTAGTGGACAAAGTCCCTTTCTGAATCGAGTTCACTCCTCATTTCAGTACTGTAACACTAAACCAGATTAACATACCTTTCCGGCCATGTCTATCTCATTAGATATAAATCTTTACCCAATGCATTGGAGGGAGATATAGGTCCCACCCATCTCATAATGAAATCATAATTACTTGTGCCTCAAAATAGACATACATCATTCATAATAACCCAATAAATAAAATGGGTTTCAAAAACATCATCCCATAATCACATAATCCATATAAAAGAAATGGAAATCATTTCATAATAAGAAAAGTGAAACCATTTAAATCATAGGGAAATTATACTTGAAACATAAACATATGAAATAATTTCATCTTAGATGGAAAATGGTTTTGATAAAACACTTGAAATGAATTCTTGATGAAAATTTCCTTTCTTCTCACAAAATGCCATGGAATTTTAAATGAAAAAGTATTTTTCAGAAAATAGTCATAAAATCATGTCGAGTAAGATTCATGAAAATGAGGCATTATGAAACCATAAAAATATGTTCACGCCTATAAGTTAAAAATAACATTTTTCTCATACTTTTGTCGGAAAAGTCAAAAAGTACCTCGTATGGTAAACAAAAGAAAGATTCCTTCCATACGATGTGGAAAAAGTAGAAAAGGGTAAAAATGACTTTAAACATACATGGAAGAAATTTAAACATTTTATGAAAACATTTTGAGAACCTATGGACATAGATAATGATCATTACCCCAGTAAATACTTACAAATAAACAATCTCGAATAAGAATGAGATTGGAATAACTATCCCTTACCTTAGGTCCAATATGCTTTGTATGGATCTGAACCTCCTGTATAATGATTTAAATAATGTCATTGACTTATTAAATAATCATATTCATTGTTATGATATCATATATGTTTCACTTATGACTTTATATTACCCGTTCTTTTGTAAATTCCATGTTAAAGCAGTGTTTTGGGTTAAATCATTTCATTTATCGTATATGGTTTGACTTGTCGTTCTTGATATTATTACTTACATCCTGATTTACATAATTATAGAATGTAAAACATGATTTATATATAATATATATTAATCATATACATATAAATTATAGATTTACTAAAGGAATGAAATACACCGTTCATAGAGACGGCAGGTCGTACGTATGCATGAACATTGTTTTCGTTTCCTTATAGAATTGAATGAAACTAAATAAATGACATACACACACACACATATATATATATATATATCTAGTAGAATTATTATTTCATATATTTCATTATTAATCATTATATAAACTTTATGATCATTCATGTATAGTTAACATGGAGAATGAATCTCATCGCGTCGTGGAGACGGTAGTCCGTACGTACGCACAGGTGATGATATCATTCCCATAATTATTTAATAGAATTGGAGTGGATGGTATAATATATCAGAATCATTATGATGTTATAATAACCATATATAGTTATTCTTTACACCGTTATACCCGTCCATGTAAGGTGTTGGTGGAAAAACAGATTACACAACGGTGTGGAGACGGTATTCCGTACGTACGCACACGCGGTAATTTTGTTTTCCGTAGTATGGATAGAAGGTGAAATAGGGTTGTTTCATATTTATAATAACATATCAGTATGTGAGGGATACTGATGTTATTACTTCACAATAAAACAACTAAAGAAGAAGAAGTGGAAAAAGAAATAAAGATGAAAGAATCGGTAACAGACATTACCTCTTCCTTGAAGCACCTCTTTGAGACCTCATTTTAGGGAACATAAATTGGTCATTGAAGAATACCATGACCACTAGGATGTATCTAGGGAAGGTGGAGAAGAAAATTTGGCATGGTTTTTCCGAGCATGAAGGCTCAATGTTGTGTGAGGAGGAGAGGGAGGAGGTCCCTTTTATTAGGGATGAGAGGGGCACCTTTGGAAAACTAAACATATTTTTTTATTATAAAGTCATATTCAGTTTTTAATAGATCCAAATTGATTTATTTAGAATATATGGTGGGGATGAGTAGAAATAATCTCATACAGTATAATTTAGAGATGTTTAGGTATCTATTTTAACCCTATCATTTAAATTTATCCTTAAGTTAGGTAATTTAACTTTTACCGTGTGTTCTTGTTTTCTTAGACTATAAGGTTAATAAACTTACTATAACAAGCCAAACGAACCTAAAGTTGTTTAATATTAATATATATAACCTTATATAATTCATTTGTATGAACAATATATTTTTAGGAATAATATAAAAATTAATAATATAATATTTTTTTAAAAACTATTTCATGTCAATTTTGACAATATTTGGTTATTGATATTTGTGAAAATCATAACAGAAATATTAGTTCTAAAAAAGTAAATTAAATTATTAATAACATGTCTTATTAGCATATAAAATTATTAGAATTCATAAAAAGTCTCAAATTACATTTATTTGTGTATTTATAACATCAATTATGTCAATATGTCATTAGTAACATAATTACTGCATCATCATTGTGTCATAAATAAAATAAATTATTTAAAGACTATAAATTAAAAATAAAATACTATTATTTATAGAATATTTTTATCTTTCTAATGAATATTTATATTATATTTTATCTTATGTATAAACCACTATTAAAAATGATTTACTTATTAAACATTGATTTTAACTATTTTAACCCCTCTTTAAATAAATTAATATTAAAAGACCTTATCTAATCCATGTGGGCCTAAATGGACATATTTTATTCATAAGGTTGTTTTTGGTCGAATTACACTTATCCAATAGAATTAGTACCTATGTTAGGGTAATAATAATATCAATTTTACCCTTAATTACCCTATTTACTTTTAACCGTGGTAAAAAAAAGTAAAAAATAACTATTCACCAAAAATTATTTTCATCTTACTGAACCAAATTTCACTTACTGAAATCAACCATGTCTCTCGAATATTTTAAATTCCATTCACAAAAGTGGTAAAATTATGTTTTACGTAAATTTGAAAATTCTCCAAGGATGTGGGTAAAAGACGGTGAAAAGTTCAATAAACTTTTTATATATCTAAAATTATTATAAAATGACTCCAATGAATTACATTAAACTTATATACATATTATATATCAATTTTGACCTAAAATAAATTTAAATAAAATAAATATTTATTTAAATAAATATTCTGTTTTTAAATAGTAACCTAGTGTCTTCACTATTCATCAAAAATTGAATGTTTTCTGAAATATACCAAAATTTCACCCTAGGCTAATTTGGATATTCCGAATCCAAAATTGAATTCCATTTTGAAAAATAAAATTTATAAAATTTCAAAATTTGGTTATTACTATTCATAACTGCTAGTTTTAATAATATTTTAATAGCATATCGTTGTTTAGTGAAACTCGGTTTTGCGTACAACTAACACTATCAATGAAAGTCGTTATTGTGTGTAATGAAAGCTAAGTTAGGGTTTCATGTAGTGCACGACTCCTTTGTTGTTTTGTATAACAAAATCCAACCATATTTCATTAATACATTGAATATATATATATACTCAATGTTGCGCAGAATAACTACTATAAAACAAACTTGAAATTGTGTCTAACACGATCCAAGATTAGTGTTGCATATACTTCAAGATAATACGGTGTTGCGTACAACATAAGATAATCTTGGGTTATCATACAACATAATACATCAAATAAATTAAAAAGAATATTTCTTGTAAAATCTCGGTGTGTTACATTCTACCCCCCTTAAAATGAATTTCGCCCTCGAAATTCGTCGGGGTTATAAATGGTTGACTACTTGAAAGATTCATTAATTGAAACCCACATACTAAAAAATAATTTTAAAAATTGATGTATGAAACATAACGGTTACACAAATTAACTCATCACTGGGTTTCCTCATGGGAGAACATAAGTGAAAATAGGGATATGGAAGAGAAATCTAAATATCAAGTTCTGATATAGAGTGGTAGAGAACACGGCTATGAAAAATCCAACAATCACAAAGCCCTAGATTTGTGATGATATATGGTACCATCTGATTCATCGGATATAAGGACACTATGACAAAAAAATTTTGTTTTCGGGATCATTTCTCTAATGTTGAAGAATTTTTGAATCAAAAGAAATACTTACTTCATTTTGGTACAATCTCACCATTGTTCGTGCCTTGAACAATTGACACTTCATCTCTTAAAGAAATGAAGTTGAATTTGTCAATCATGAAGTGTTAGCAGATCATGTGATAGAATGATGAGTCGTTCCATCTGTTTCAAACAAATGGTTTGAAAATGTTATCAAATATACATAAGTACATCTATGGTGAGGTTAATCATATACGATTCCAAAAATGAACTTATACTTAATTTATCAAACAACTTATTAAAATAAAACTAGTTTCTACTAACCAGGGACTTTCTGTAGGCCTGTGGGAGGTGATAAAGACCAGTCGCACTTTAGTTGTGGGTTCGATTCCCACAGCCTTGTCTGATGCGATGGGTTGTTGCCCATCCCACGGGTTTTCCTTTTTCTAAAACTACATTACTATAACATCCCATCAATAATATCGAAAAAAGTTTTACCCTTAAACAATACTAAATTATATCCATCATAATCCATTTCAAATATTTTGGGTTATAAAAAATACTTGTGTCCAAGCTTATAGTATAAAGAAAACAATTACTAGAAACTTCATTTACCGAGCATGTGAATTCCTTCATTTTCCTCGATATATCTTGTTGATCACATTCGAATCATGTGAATACCTTAATCATGTATTATCTTGAAACATGAATTACCATAAAACCTTAGTGAAAACATGAATTCTATCAAAAGTTAACTCTTTCCACCTACAAAAATCCCAAATAAAATCTATATACTCAAATCATGATATCACTTTTTCCTTTTATCATCCATGAGCTCATGAATAAAATCAAATATCGCATTATCTTCTTATCCCTTAATTATGCCCATATAATCTAATTTCCAAAAATATCTGAATAACCATTCATGGTTATCGGTACCATTAAACATATACATTCAAATACTTTAGAAAAAAAGATAGTGTAACAATCCTTAGTTGATTCTTTATTCCATAGTACCATTAACTATACATCATAACTCTTGATAAACATACAATCACTCCACTAACTTCTTAAAAAACATATGAGCTTCCACATTTCATTCGTCGCATATATCATTTGTAGTCTCCTCATTATCATCCACATAAATACTACCCATATGACCATGATGATTCTCTTTATGAGATTTTCCCTTAGGGAATTGGTTTGCACAATGCCCGTACATTCCACATTTAAAACATCTAATCATTGTTGATGTCATAACAATGCCATTATCCTTGTCCATGGTGTTAACTGAACATTTTCTTGGCTTTGTGTCCTTCTATTCCACACCCAAAGCATCTTTTAGTTCCTTTGAAACAATCTCTCTGATGCCTCTTCCCACAAGAATTACATGAGGGGAATTGAACTTTATTTCCTATATGATCATCATGAAACTCCATCATTATCTTATTATCTATGCTGGGAAACTTAACAAAGTTTAGATTATTGATCATATTATGAGATTTCTGTTTAGGCATAATAATGATGTATGGACTTACAAATCCCATTTCATTTGGTTTCTCATGAAGAATATCATTCCATTGTCCGTTATATCCTCCATTATCGTGAATCTTCCTGTTTCCAGCCATTTTCCAAAACCTAAAAAGAATGGTGTGAGAGGAAAAATCATGCTAGGGAAAAAACATAGTAAAGTGGGATTACCCTCAATATCTAACATCATATGTTAAATTCTAAGATCATTACTGTAGTTCTAGTATTATATCCTATATGTATACTTATCCTTAGGGACATCCCTAAGCATACCTTAGAAATATCTCAAGGGATCTCACTAACATTTTCGTATCCTAGTTTCCAAAGGATAAATAAACATGTCCTCTGATACCAACTATAGATACTCGAAGCTTGACATACATGGAAAATACGTTACTTTTGAGGAATACTTAATACATAACAAAAATAGACACACAAGGATCGTAATAGTTTAGTGTCTTTGGAAACATTGAATATAATCTTCTAATCAAGATGAAAGATCTTCAACAACTCCCATAATGATCTTCCCCTTTTTGTTTCCTTACCTAAAACCATTGTTTAGTTCCTGGGGAAAATAAAACATAAAAAGGGTGAGCTCAAATTCTTAGTAAGGGAAAACATAGAGAACATAAATCAATCCATAAACATTTGAAAGCAAAAACATGAACATGAAATTTAAACATCAAAATATTGAGAAAAGACATAAATCGTGGAAGTACATAAGGCATATATCATAATGGAACATCAACCATGATAAAATATAATGGTAATAAAACATGTAATTGTGGCAACCATTCGGCACATGTTATGATTTACATAGTAGCAAAGGCATTGCTGCCAAGACCATCTTAGTGGACAAAGTCCCTTTCTGAATCGAGTTCACTCCTCATTTCAGTCCTGTAACACTGAACCGGATTTACTTACCATTATAGCAATGTTTATCACATGAGATATAAATCTTTACCCAATGTGTTGGAGGGAGATATAGGTCCCACCAATCTCATAATGAAATCATTCTTACTTGTGCCACTAAATAAACATACATCATTCATAATAACCCAATAAATAAAATGGGTTTCATAAACATCATACCATCATCACATAATCCATATAAAAAAATGGAAATCATTTCATAATAATAAAAGTGAAGCCACGTAAATCATAGGGACATTATACTTGAAACGTACACATATGAAATAATTTAATCTTAGATGGAAAATGGTTTTGATAAAACACTTGAAATGAACTCTTGAGGAAAATATCCTTTCTTCTTCAAAATAATTTTATTTTCACAAAATGCCATGAAATTTTAAATGAAAACTATATTGTTGAAAATAGTCATAAAATCTTGTCGAGTAGGATTCATGAAAAAGAGGCGTTATGAAACCGTAAAAATCAATTCACGCCGTATAAGTTAAAAATAACATGTTTCTCATACTTTTGTCAGAAAATTCAAAAAGTACCTCGTATGGTAAACAAAAGAAATATTCCTTCCATATGATGTGGAAAAAGTAGAAAAGGGTAAAAATGACTTTAAAAATACATGGAATAAAATTAAACATTTTATGAAAATATTTTGAGAACATATGGACTTGGATAATAATCATAACCACAGTAACTAGTTACAAATAAACAATCTCAAATAAGAATGAGATTGGAATAATTATCCCTTTCCTTAGGTCCGATATGCTTCGTATGGATCCGAACCTCCTGTATAATGATTTAAATAATGTCATTGACTTATTAAATAATCATATTCATTGTTATGATATCATATATGTTTCAATTATGACTTTGTATTACCCATTCGTTTGTAAATTCCATGTTAAAGCAGCGTTTTGGGTAAAATCATTTCATTTATCGTATGTGTTTCGACATGTAGTTATTGATATTATTACTTATATCCTGATATAAATAATTCTAGAATGTAAAACATGATTTATATATAATATATATTCATCATATACATATATATTATAGATCGATAAAAGGAATGAAATACACCGTTCATGGAGACAGTAGGCCGTATGTATGCATGAACGCTGTTTTCGTTTCATTATTGAATTGAATGAAACTAAATATATGACATACATATATATATATATATATACATAAATCCAGTAGAATCATTATTTCATATATTTCATTATTATTCATTATATAAACTTTATGATCATTCATGTATGGTTAACATGGAGAATGAATCTCATCGCATCATAGAGACGGTAGTCCGTACGTACGCACGAGCGATGATATCATTCCCATAATTATTGAATAGAATTTGAGTGGATGGTATAATATATCAGAATATGTATGGTTTTATAATAACCATATATAGATATTCTTTACAAGATTATACCCATCCATGTAAGGTGTTGGTGGAAAATTAGATTACACCACGACCTGGAGACGGTATTCCGTACGTACGCATGCGCGGTGATTATGTTTTCCGTAGGATGGTTAGAAGGTGAAATAGGGATGTTTCATATTTATAATAAAATATAATTATATTAGGGATACAGATGTTATTACTTCATAATGAAACTACTAAATAAGTAGAAGTGGAAGAAGAAATA
Organism: Viscum album; assembly: GCA_963277665.1. NCBI lineage: Eukaryota > Viridiplantae > Streptophyta > Magnoliopsida > Santalales > Viscaceae > Viscum > Viscum album. The sequence goes on from OY728138.1 coordinate 839,413,265, forward strand.
AAGTTGAAAGAATCGGTAACAGACATTACCTCTTCTTTGAAGCGCCTCTTTGAGACCTCCTTTTAGGGCACTAAAATTGGTCTTTAAAGAAGACCAGGACCTCTAGGATGTATCTAGGGAAGTGGGGAAGATTATTTGGCAGGGTTTAGCCGAACTTGAAGGCCCAATGTGGTGTGAGGAGGAGAGGGAGGAGGTGCCCTTTTATAAGGGAGGATAGGGGCACCTTTGGAAAAACTAAACATATTATTTTATTATAAAGTCATATTCGGTTTTTAATATCTCCAAATTGATTTACATGGAATTTAAGGTGGGGAGGGGTCGAAATAATCTCATCCAATAGAATTTAGACAAGTTTAGTTGTCTATTTTAACCTTATCATTTAGATTTAACTTTAAGTTAGGTATTTTAACTTTTACCATGTCATCTTGTTTTGTTAAACTATAAGGTTAATAAACAAAATATAACAATCAAAAATAACCTCAAGTTGTATATTATTAATATATATAACCTTATATAATTCATATGTACGAACCATATATTTTTATGAATAAAATAACAATTCATAATATAATATTTTTTTAAAAAAACTTTTTTATGTCAATTTTGACACTATTTGGTAATTGATTTTTGTGAAACTTATAACAGAAATATTAGTTCAAAAAAATTAATTTAAATTAATACTAACATGTCATATTAATATTGAAAATTATTGGAATTCATAAAAAGTCTCAAATTACATTTATTTGGGTATTTATAACATCAATTATGTCAATATTTCATTAATATCATAATTACTTCATCATCATTGTGTCATAGATAAATTAAATTATATAAAGTCTAAAAATTACAAATAAAATACCATTATTTAAGAAATTTTTTAATATTTATAATGAATTTCTTTAGTCTAATTTATCTTATTTATATCCATATATTAAAAATGATTTTCTTATTAAACATTGATTTTAACTATTTTAACCCTTCTTTAAATAAATTAATATTAAATGTCCTAATCTAATCCAAATGGGCCTAAATGGTCATATTTTATACATAAGGTTGTGTTTTGTCAAATTAAACTCATCAAATAGAATTATTACATGTGTTAGGGTAATAATAATATCATTTTACCCTTAATTACCCTATTTACTTTTAACCATGGTAAATAAAAGTAAAAAGTTATTATTCAGAAAAAATTATTTTCATCTCATTGAACCACATTTTACATACTGACATCAATCGTGTCTCTCGGATTTTTGAAATTCCATACAAAAACATGGTAAAATTATGTTTTATGTAAATTTTCAAATTCTCCTAGGATGTGGGTAAAAGACAGTGAAAAGTTCAATAAAATTTTTATATATCTAAAATTATTATAAAATGACTCCAATGAATTGCATTGAACATATATAGGTATTATGTATCCATTTTTACCTAAAATAAATTTAAATAAAATCAATAATTATTTATATAAAAAGTTGGTTTTTAAATAGTAACCCAGTGTTTTCAATATTCATCAAAAATTGAAAGTTTTCAGAAAAATACCAAAATTTCACCCTAGGCTAATTTCGATATTCCGAATCAAAAAATGAAGTCCATTTTGAAATATAAAATTTTTAAAATTTCAAAAAGTGGTTATTATTATTCATAATGTCTCCTTTTATTAATATTTTAATAGCATATCATTGTTTCGTGAAACTCGGTATTGCGTACAACACACGTTATCAAGGAACGTCGCGATTGTGTGTAATGCAAGCCAAGTTAGTGTTGCATGTAGTGAACGACTTCTTTGTTGTTTCGTATAACAAAATACAACCATATTTCATTAATAAATTGAATATATATATATATATATACTCAATGTTGCGTAGAATAACTACTATCAAACAAACATGAAATTGTGTGTAACATGATCTAAGATTAGTGTTGCATATACTTCAAGCTAATACGGTGTTGCGTATAACACAAGATAATATTGGGTTATCATACAACACAATACATCCAATAAATTAAAAAGAATACTTCTCATAAAATCTTGGGGTGTTACACTTACACTATTATACCACACAACCGTGAACCAACCGTGTGTGGTGGATCTATCTAGAAAAACACCATCTGCACTGTTACTCCAACTGTGCTCCAACCATGATGTAATTGTGTGACATTGATAGTTTCCCAAAAAATATGGGTCATGTTCTATGAAAATTCCTTAAAAACCTATAATTCTTTTTATAACTCATTAGGCATCCATATTTGGTCCAATTTAATTATTTGATTGAAAATTAAAGGTTACATACCTATGTGAAAAATCAGGTTCTCACTCTAGGTTTCATCTATTCCTAATAATAAAACATTTCATCATTCCCCTTATTAAATTTACAGGGTTCTTCTATTCAAAACTTTTACTGGTGGGATGCTTAAATTTATTATCACCATTATATTTAACCTTCAGACTACTAGAATTAATCTCAACTATCACCTTCATATACACATGATATGTCATGACCCATCCTTTGGGGCCCGTTCTGTGACTACCCCAAGCCTGGCTTTTATAGGCCAGGGGCTGGCGACTAGCACCAAAGGTTTATTTCCGTAAAACTGTGAAGGTAGTGCCTCTATAACCTGTAAACACACACATAAGAAAGTGCACAACTGGTTACGAAAAACTAAGTGATATTTATAAAAAGGAGTACTGAAAGTAAAAGGTGCAAGAATACAAGCCCAAATGGAAAGTACAAGTACAACTGTGATACAATAAAACTTAAGAAAAGGGAAAGTATCCCTTCGGTCATCCTCAATGGTTCCTACCTGACGGGTAGGTACAAATTGACTCCTCTGCAATCCTTATCCGTTTTTCCCCTCTGTGTACAAACTCATTGTATGGTCCACCTCCGGGCACCATCCAGTCTTGGTTGTCTCATCCTTAGTCAGTGTCATTTTTCGTCTGCAACCAACACACCACGGTGTGGGCATAGCCCGTGCCGGGGTGAGTATAACGATACTCAGTAGGGACCCTAAGACCCTCAAGGTCTCACAAAAGCCAACAAGGAAAGATAAAAATGTATGAAATCAACAGATAACCTTACGTATGTATATTCCAATACATATACCTAAGTTATCAAGTGATCCATCTCAATCACGGGGAAAAAAAAAAAAATAGACTCAACTCACCCAAAATTTTATTCTAGTTGTAGTATCATGTAACATTACCAGTCACATTGTCGAAACCTCGGCTTCTATATAAGTACTCCTCTATCATGTACAATGGTCTTTCCATGACACCATGTGCGCTTCCCACTATCCTTGGATTTCTATGGTACTCCTCCTGTCGAACTATGGGTCTACTGCATCACACAGAGGTGCTACCCAACGCTGGTCTGCTACCATGCCCATGCCCTCCCCCTCGTAGCCTGTTGAGGTACTCCACCTGTCGAGTATCGTGGTTCTTCCACCATAAATAGGGGATCCTCTCTCGTGGGTCTTCATCCACAACTAGTCACTCCCCACTAGGCTAGTAGAATCACTCCTACCCAAATGGTCAGTTGTCGTCAGGTCTCAGCCAGCTACTAGGTTTTTGCACTATGCTCGCTCATCTCCGAGAGGATTCACTCCACAAGATACTGGTCGATGATCCACTATCACTATGTTCCACAAAAAAGTATTCCAAAAGTTTTCCACATCCTATGGGTCTCAACGCAATAGACGATGCGTCAATCAGATTCTCATTCCATGAGTTATTGTCCTTTTAGTTCTGGGGGGCTGGTTGGATTCATGACCGATCCAACCTGACCATATCAAAACCATACCCCAAAATCTAGTAGGGAATAATCAATGGAACTAGCACGTTCCATGTTTTACAGTGCCACTGACGGATCATGAAACAGATGCAAGGTGCCAAAGCTATGGACAAAATAATGTAAAGGGTCGTAGGGGGTCGGGGTCTGATCCGACCTGGTCGGGCCGACCCAGCTTCACCCTGTCTGGGCTGACCTGGTTTGAGTCAACCCAACCTAACATGTTGGGTTTGGCCCGGCCCGTTGGGCAGGCTAGCCTTTTTGGTTCGACACGGCCCGCTGGGCCCCGCCTAGTAGGCCGCGAGGGCGGGGACCGGCTACTGATCGGTGCATGGGTGGTTCGTCCCAGAGGGCGTCGCGGGGGGCGCTCGGCCCGGAGGGTGCCATGAGGGGGCGTGGCTCGGGGAGGCCCCACCAAGAATCTGGGGCCGGTTCAGCCGTGCCACTGCAAGGGTGTGAGAGGCTCGGTTGGGGCTCCTCGGGGGCGCATGCAGGTTCATCCAGGGCGACTCGAGAGGCCGGTGTGTCTATTCCGCTAGCGGCGGTGTGGGTGTAAGGGGCGCATGAATGTCATATATTTGGGGAGAGTGGGGCACGTGGAGCCGCGGGGTGCACAAGGCTCATAGGGTGCATTGATCCATGGGGAGCACATGGCGCATGGGGCGTGTGGAGGCTGCGGGGGGCATAGAGGCCGCTGGGTTCTTGGTTGGGGCCACCATGAGGACATGGCGGGGCTGTAGAGCTGCAGAGCTGTGTCATGCGTCTTTTCCTTTTTCGTGGATAGCGGTGGTGTCGGTCATCATTTGTGAGCTCCACCTCTTAGGTTTTCTTCATTTTCCATCGTGAAGGACACCAAAGGATATCATCGAAGGGGTCCAAATATGTTAGTTTGGCCCACACCCTCCTTGTTTAGAGTGATATAAAGTGGATATACATTAATCATGAACCAAAAAATGAGGATAATAATTGAAAATAATAACTAATTAGATAATAACCTTGTACCATGTTCGTTGTTCATTGACGGAGTCGCGGGGAAGAAGACGAGCCATTGGTAAAATACGGGCGTCATTGTCGTCGACATTTTCCTCGATTGTCAGTTTCAGCGCCAACTCATCGTAGTCATAGACGTCCTACTTCACATGAAGTCCTGAGGAAGGAGGTCGAAGTCGAGGTCAACATTCTTTGTCAGTGGAGTTCATTCTTCATCATATGAAGAGTTCTTCATTGGAGAATCTTTCTCCCAAGAGCTCCTCCCAATTATCTAAATACAAACATTTCCCCAATTCCACCACTAACAAAAAGAAATAGCCAACATTAAAACAATTGATAGGATTTAGTGTTATGTTGACACATAAAATTTAATTGATAGAATTAAATTTTATGTTGAAACATTAATTTAATTGAAAGCATTTAATTTTCCATTGACACATAAAATTAATTGATATCTTTTAATTTTTTGATGGCACATAAAATTAATTGAGGCATTTGAGAGATTTCCTCCCCCCCCCCCCCAATTATGAGGGATAAACCTCAGGTGGTCCCCAACACCATAACTCATGGGAGGTTAAGGTGAGGTGGTCCCCACTTATAACTACTACATGGGGGGTTACCAAAGACAAAATAAAATAAAACATGTGTTTATTTTACTTTATAGTTTCCATAAAACCCCAAAAACTAACATTCACCATCGACCAACTATCGTGGAGGTGAAAGTCTCATTAACCGAATTATGGCCCTATGAGTTCAACAGTGCCCTTGGTTTTAAATTCCAGGCACCAGTTTAAAAGTTAGATAAACCTGATCATATGTGTACTGAACGTACCTGACCAAAACATCATAAATTGATTCTGGTCACACCGGGACTTGGAATCATGCACCTTCAATTTTTTGCGAACTCGTAAAATTCCCATTTAATTAATATAAATCTAAATGGAAATTTTGTGCTTTTATATTCACCCCACCTTAGGGATTTATGTCCATATAAGACAAAACTAAACTAGGTAAACAAGTGGGGGTACTGAGCACGCATATGAGCCTCCCACTCCCATTTTCTCTCCTTGATGTTTCTGTGCTGCTAGTGAACGCACACCAAAGGTATCATCCATCTATGAAGGAACCGCTCATGTCTATCCTTAATATCTACTAGAACCTCCATAATTGTCTCCCCATCATCGACGCTGAGCTCTCCAAGGTAGATAATGTGTGAAGGTTTATGCACATATCTCTTAAGCTGGGATACATGGAAGACGTCATGCACCCAGTGTAAGTAAGGTAGAAGATCTTAGTGGTAATCCACCTTGCCAACCCAGTTGAGGACCCGAAATGGTACGATGAATCATGGAGAAAACATGCCTCCTCGGAAAAACCTCCTCAAACCTCATCGAGGTGAGACCCATAGAAAGAGTTGGTCTCCATCCCTGAACTCTAGAGGTCTCCATCTCTTATCACAATATGACTTATGCCTACTCTGTGCAGTCTTCATTCGCTCCTGGAAGATCTAAACCTTTTCTGAGGTAGCTCGTACCATCTCTGGTCCCACGAGTGCTGACTCCCCTTGGTCATTCTAGCACAAAGGTGATATTTAAGGTTTCTCATACAACACCTTGAAACATGTCATCCCTATGATGGAGTTATAGCTATTATTGTACGGAAACTCCACCAAAGGAAGGTGATCCTCCCAGCTGCAGCCAAAGTCGAAAACACAAACACACAGCATGTCCTCGACGGTCTGAATGGTCCTCTTAGTTTGGACATCTATTGAAGGTACTCCATGTAACCACACAATCTCATGCTCATAGTGGCGTCCCATGATATCTATTGAACCCTGATCTCATATCGATAGGAAGTTGTCCAACTTGGTTATTCGGTCGACGGTCTCCCAAATCGAGTCATGTCCCCTAGATGTACGTGGATGTATTATCACAATGTTCCTAGATATCTCATTACAAATCCACTATGGGACCTCTAAAAGGCTGAACCAATACTGCTGGTACCTGATTCTTTGCCTTCACATACTGACAAGTGTGGCACCAAGAGACAAAATCTTCAACTGCCTTCTTTATTCCCAGCCACTAGTGATGTCGTTGGAGATCCTGGAACATCATCACCACTCCGAGATGCACCGCCAGATCAGATGTGTGGATCACCCTCAACACTTCCTCCTAAAGTGAAACTGGTACCATAGTCTATTCTCTGAAGAGGATGTTGTGCTCCCCACCTTCAAAAAATCCTTCAGGTTCTTGCCCTATGGATATCTGATCACGTCGTGTCTCGCAGTTAGTGTCCCTATGTTGTGCCTCCCTGACTCAGTGAAGAAGTGGGGGAGTGACTATAATATACTAAAGAAACTATGCTCCATCTCTATCCACAAAGTATATTTGTAAAGCAGCCAGCTGCTCTGTAGCGTCTCCTAGGATATGTAAACTGGACATTTTGATGACTTCATCTACAACAACATTCCCCTTAATAGCATTATATACAATATTGAAGTCATAGTCCAAGTGGAACTCAATACTTCTTCGTTGTCTAAGGTTCAAATACTTCGGATAGAAGATATACCTGTGACTCTTGTGATCCCATAACATGGTAAAACACTCGTCCATCAGATAGTGTCGCCTCATATTCAAGGTGAATCCCACTACTGCTAACTCCAGGTCATGGGTAGCGTAGTTCCGCTCATGTTGTCTCAGCTGACGAGAGCCATATGCGATCAGTGATATCTCCTGCATCAGGACACATCCGAGTATCGTCCCTAATGCATCACAACAGACTACATACCCAACGCCTTCCTATTGAGGCCTCAAGATGTGGGAACTAGTGAGCCTCTACCTCAACTCTTGAATGCTATGCTTTCATCTCCCCGACCACACAAAGGGTTGCCCTTTCTTCGTCAAGGTGGATAGTGGTTATGCAGCTCTAGAGATATCTGGCACAAATATCCAGTAGTATCTAGACAAACCCAAGAATCTTTGTACCTATGTCACACATCAGGGTGGCTCCCAAGAATATACCACCAAAATAGTCACTGGATCCACAACAACTCTAGCTTCCGAGGTGACATGTCCCAAAAAGTGAACCTCTCGGATCTATAACTGGCACTTCAAAAGATTTCCATAAATCTAGTTCTCTCGGAGTGTGTCCAGTACTACCAAAAATTATAGGCATGCGCCTCCTCAGTAGTCGAGTATATCAGAACATCATCGAGGAAGAATATGAAAAAGATATTGACATATGTCTGAAATATCCTATTCATTAGCCCCATGAACACTGGTGGAGCGTTGGTTACACTGAATGGAATAACCAAGAACTCATAGTGGTCATACTGACATCATAAGGCTGCCTTCTGCACATCCTCGTCTCCAAATCTGAGCCAGTGATAGCCAGATCTATAGTCTATCTTCGAGAACCCACATGCTCCCCACATTTGTTCAAAAAGGTCGTCAATACTCAGGAGTGGGTACTTGTTCTTCACGGTCACTTGGTTCAGGCACCGATAGTCAACCTAATGTCTTAATCTCTCAGATGAATTCATGGAAAACAGAATTGGGTCTTCCCAATGTGAAACACTGGGCCGGATGAATCCCTTCCCATGAAAGTCTTCTAGCTGAACCCATGGCTCACGAACTCCACATGAGCCATCCAATACACTGGTGTAGATATCGGTGTCGTCCTGGGGAACACGCCAATGTAAAAGTCCACTTATTTACGATGAGACAGACCTAAAACATCATCAGGGAAAAGATTTGCATACTGGTCCACCACTACAGGATAGCTCGAACTCTCTACATCAACAGCTCTGAGGGTAAGGGTAGCCAACTAATGAGTGATCTTCTACCCTCTCTTCCAGGTAAGACCATCCTGTAATGAAAAGGCTCCCTTTTCATCGGTGAAGGTAAACCTAATCCCATTCATGAAGACACATCGTACATTTCACCTAATACAGTCAATCTGGGCATGGAATATAGTTAACCAGTCTATACCAAAGATGATGTCGTAAGGCCTCGACGCCGCTACTAGGAGATCCTAGCTGAAGCACTGACCTCCTAGAGTAAGCTCTCACTTTTGGCACATGTACGTAATCATCGAATCTGCTCTCGTAGAAATATCTTGCCATAAGGATCGAGCCAAAGACTCTGTTAGAATATCCAAGCTCCAAACGAGGGTGGTGACCATAAAAGAATGATTTGATACTCTGTCCATAAGTACTGCAACTACGGTGTAGTTAACACAGATCGTACCTCGTATCATCTCTAGAGAATCGTGAACGTAGGTCTCAGCTTCTTGGAGCTGAGCTCTCCCCTGTCCACCTGCTCCATGTGGTCAGGGTAGACCTTCTGGTGGTGGTGGTGGTAATACCTTGAATCGCCACCCACCACTAGCTGCATGACCTGCTCTTCTACCATGTCTGCCTGCTTTGTGCAGACCACACTGATCAAATCTTTGTCCTTTGTTAGGTGTACCTTCAACTGTCAGCTAATCATTTAAATGGTGGTTTGGACAGTCACGAGCCATGTGACCCTACCCACTTCATGTGAAACACTACCCTCTCTTGGCATGTCTCTCTTCGTTTTGGGTGCGCCGCACATTGGATCCCGAGTCATGCGGTCGTCCACCTGTAGGAATGGTTCTCTTGGACCTCTGTGACGTCTATCTGCTTCCACCTACAAAAGACTCCACTACATGATGAGTAGTAGTGGGCCTCACTACTGGGGACTACTCATCATGGAATCTCACCAACAAGAGGGATCTCTCTCACACCCCTGCCTCGCCCGCATCGGAATGCTAAGTGAGGTCACTGAATTTCCGATCTCCCTCCTGAGTCCCTTCTCGATTTTACAGGCCCTGAAGAATTGGTTCCACACCATATAAGTGTAGTAGTGTGATAGGTCGTTGAACCACACTGAGTACTGAGATACAGTCATGCTTCCCTGCTGTAGATGAAGTAGCTCCTATATACCCACTATGAAAAGAGTCTCTAGGAAAAACTCTGGAAGAAACAGGATCTTGAATTCTATCCAGAAAAACACCACCTCATCATGGACATGGATAATAAATCTCCATCATCTTACCATTGTTCCTATAGATGGATGGCAACAAGAATCACCATGAAATCGACTGGTGTCCCTACTAGTCGGAAAACCCTCTCCACAACCTCCAGCCAATCCTTAGCCACATGTGGGTGTGTCTCTCCCCTGAACCTAGGTGTCTGTTGGTTCCGGAACTCGTGAAATGTGCTCAAGCGGCATGAATCATCTACTTATAGGGCTTGTGGCATCATTGGACCAACAAGGAGTGATTCTACTAGTGCCACTACTGGAAAAGGGCCCGACACTGAGGCCTCGTCGCTTGGTGGGCTATCAGTGTGTACAACTCTCGGAACAATTGCTGGTTGTCTACGTGGAGGAATTCTGAAAAGAAACAAGTGCACTATGATTAAAATTCATACCTGATGAGATGACCTAGTGAGATCACCTGGTGAGATGACATAAAGAAAACCTTGGAAAACACACATAAAATAAGTGTTTTTGTGTAACGAGTTGGAAATAAGAAGTCTGGGTCCTGGTGTATGGATATGTCAGCTGGAACACCTACACTGGACTCGCTGAACTGAAAAACACACTAAATACAACTAAAACTATTGCTTTACCAAATAGATCAGATTCATATGTTCTGTGGTAGAACTTACTCCTCTTATACCAATTTTTCATGACCCATCCCTCGGGGCCCATGCCGCGACTACCCCATGCACGTCTTCCATAGGCTAGGGGCTTCTGCCAAGCACCATGGCCGTAATTCCCTAAAACATGGAATGCATTGCCTTTATAACCTGTAAACACACTCACAAGAAAGAACACAACTGGATATAAAACACTAAGTAAACTGTATAACAAATATTAATGAATGTAAAAGGGGCCATAATACAAGAACAACTAGAAAGTACAAGTACAACTGTGATACACTAAAACTAAAGAAAAGGGAAAGCATCCACTGGGTTATCCTCTAAGGTTCCTACTTGACGGTTAGGTACAGATAGCCTCCTCAACAGTCTACATCCTTCTGTCACCACCATGTAATGACTCATCGTATGGTCCCCCTCCAGGCACCGTACTGTCCTGGTACACTAATCCTAAGTCAGTGATATCTGTCATCTGCAACCAACACAACAAGGTTCAGGCATAGCCCGTGTAGGGGATAGTATAACGATACTCAATAGGGACCCTGAGACACTCAAGGTCTCACAGAATCCAACAGGGATTAACCACAAATTGTGAAATCAACAGATAACCTTACATAGTTATATGCCCATACATATACATATGTTATCAAGTGATCTATCTCAATCATGAGGAAAACACGGAATGAATAACTTAGCTCAACCAGGAATTTATTCTAGGGGTAAGATCAAGTAACATCCCCACTCACATTATCGAAACCTCAGCTACTGGAGAACTCCCCATCTATCGAGTATAGAGGGCATGTCGCAACACCTAACCTGCTTCTCACTAAACATGGACTACTGAGGTACACCTCCTATCCAGTACCTTGGGTATGATGTGTCACATAGAGGCACTCCCCACCGTGGGTCTACCGCCACAACCAGGCACTCCCTCATGTAGCCTACTGAGGTACTCCTCCAGTTGAGTATTGTGGTACTGCCGCCATAACCAGGTGCTCCTCCACTGTGGGTCTGCCGCTACAACCAGGTGCTCCCCACCGGGCCTCTAGAATCATTCCGAGTCAAACGGTCTACAGTTGTCAGGTCACAGCTAGTTACTACGTCTTCACACTATGCTCGCTCATCTTCGGGAGAATCTTCTTAACAAGCTACTGGTTGATGCTACACTGTCATGAATTCCCATGAAGAAGTATTCCATAGGTCTACCACCTCATAGGAGTCTCAACGCAGTAGACGGCGCGTCAATCAGATGCCCGGTCTGTGAATAATTAGCCTTTTAGTCCTGGGGGCCCGATTAGATTCATGCTCGATCCAACCTGGCCGTATCTCCAATATACTCGAAAATGTAGTGGGTTATACTAAAAGGGACCTCCACACTCCATGATTTCAAGCGCCCTATACATTTCGTGAAATGGACGTTTGGTGCCAATGATATGGCCAGAAGAAAGTAAAGGGTTGTAGTGGGGCCAGGTCTGGTCCGACACAAACTAGGCACACCCCATTGAGGTCTAGCAAACATAACCCATTGGGTCTGGCCCTGCCCGTTGGGAGGTCTAGAAGTTTCAGTTCGGCCCGACCTGTTGGGCCCAACCCAACCGGTCGGGAGGACTCACAGAGGGCCGCAAGGATGCGGACCAGTAACGAGGGCCCATAATGGGCACTAGGGCGTGGACTGGCCATGGGTAGGCGGAAGAGCGGTTTAGCCCAGTGGGCACCACGAGGGGGAGCTCGTCTCGGATGGCACCACGAGGGGGAACATCTCATAGTGGCTCGGCCCGGAGGTCGGGGTCGGTTTGGCTGTAGCGCCGCAAGGGTGTGGGCGGCTTGTCAAGGGCTCCGTGAGGGTGAGTGCCAGTTCATCCAGGGAGGCTCAGGAGGCCGGAAGGCTGGATCGGCCTGCGGTGGTGCGGGGAGAGCAGGGCGCGTGGAGCTATGGGGTGCGCGGGGCGCGAGGGGAATGCAGACGGCAGAGCCGTAGGACGTGTTTGGAGCACAAGGGCCTATGGGTTTGCAGAGGCCACGAGGTGCATGGTCGGGTCTACCATGAGGACGCAGCGGGGCGGCAGTGCTGCGGAGCATTGGCGTTGGCCATTGCCTTTTTCTCCAATGGAAGTTGTGCTGGCTGTAGTTATTTTCCTCCTCCTTGTAGGTTGCCATCCTTCTCTATCACGAAGAACACCAAAGGAGATTGTTAGAGGGGTGGGCCCTGTTAGTTTGTCCCTCACCCTCCACGGTTATAGTGCTAGAAAGAGGCTCTACTTGAATCATGATCCATGAATGAGGATAATATTTTAAAAGAGTCAAGAATTGGATAATAACCCCCTACCTTGTTCGTTGTTCATTGACAGGTTCGTGGGGAAGAAGAAGGATTGTTGAGAAAAGGCAGATGTCAGTGTCTTCAGTGTTTTCCTCTATCTTCGGTTTGTGTGTTGACTCGTCGTAGTCGAAGAGGTCGTTTGTCAGAAGAAGTCCTAAGGAAGGAGGTTGAATTCTGGGTGGACGTTCTTCATTGTTTGAGCGTGTTCTTCATTGGAGGAAGCATTCTTCATTGGAGAAGTATTATCCCAAGAGCTCCTCCCAATTCTCGAATGCCAAACATTCCCCAATTCCACCATGAAGGAAAATAAATAGCCAACATTAAAAAAATTGTTGTATTTAATTTTATATTGACACATAAAATTTATTGATATAATTTAATTTTATGTTGACACTTAACATTAATTGACAACTTTTAATTTTATGTTGACACATAAAATTAATTATTAGACTTTAATTTTATGTTGACACATAAAATTATATTGAAAGAATTTAATTTTACATTGACACATAAAATTAATTGATAGATTTTAATTTTACGTTGACACGTAAAATTAATTGATGGTGTTGAGAGGATTCCTCATCCCCCCATTATATGGGATAAACCCTGGGTGGTCCCCACCACCATAACTCATGGGAGGATAAGGTGTGGTGGTTCCCACTTCTAAATTCCACATGGGTGGTTACAATAGACAAAATAAAAAAAAATTATTTTAATTTATAGTTTTTATGAAAAACCCATAAACAAACTTTCACCCTTGACCAACTGTTGTCGAGGTGAAAGTATCATTAAGAAAATATTGGTGCGGAGAGATCAACGGTTCTCTTAGATTTTAATTCTGAGAACCTCTTTAAATGTTACAAAAACCCACTCATACTTTTACTCAACGTACCCAAACAAAATATCAAAAATTGACTTCTAGCACACATGGCCTTGAAATCATGAACCATCAATTTTTAAAGACTTGTAAACTTATTATTTATCTAAAAACATTACATGGAAATTTCGGGCCTTTAAATGATACCCTTGGGATTCACCAATATCTATTTCTACATTGATGGAACATTAGATAATTTTTTCATAGATATCAAAGTCAATGATTTCCATTTCTATTCATAGACTAGGTTTTATCCCACCAAAGAAGATATCAACCTTGTATTCATGGGTAATGACAAGATGAAGGATTATCGTGCTAGTATTGTAATTTTTTCCTTAATCTCCATGATATATTCTTCATCATATTCCATTAGGGGAAGGAAATATATTTCCATTTTAATATCCATAGTTTGAGTAAAATATTTATCAAAAAACAATTTCTGGAGTTCCTTCCACACCATAGCTTCAAAATCTTCCTCATGATTTTGATTCATGATCAATGTCCACCTTATATCAACTTATCACATCATATGATGAATAGCCATAAGAACATTCTCATGTTCATAACAATGAAGGATGAGGAAGATAATTTCAATGGAGTTGATCCATTGTTTGATAATTATGGGGTTAGATGATCCACTAAAAGTAGGAGGCCATTGTAACATTAAGCTATAGATTACATCTTGAATTACCATATAGTGTTTTGTCACATCTCATTACCCATGTTTATATTTATAACATGAGTCATTTGAGAGATTATCATCATAAATTTCTTGATTTATGCTCCTATCAGGTTGGAAATTAAATTGGTCAAGTCATCACATTACCAATTACAACAATTATTACATGATTACTCATATTTCAATCCAAGGGATATAATAAATGGTAACGTATGGATGTTTATTTGTAATCTATTAATCATATATAGAGGAATCTAGTGACATTAAAGGGGAAAATTATAAATTACATTTATCTCCTTATCTTTTGAATCTTGAAATTCAATCTATGTTATCCACGATCTATTTCCAAATATAAAATCCTATGCAATTTCTTTTCCTTGAAAAATGGTCGTAATAATATTATGAATTTTTCAATGAATATACCTCATGAGTGTTTAAGTAGGTGTGTATTAACGCCTATTTTTGTGTACCAGGTTACATCAAATCATGCTCGAAACACCCAGTTAGAGTTTTTTAGTCTCTGGTAAATTTTTGTCAAACCCACCAACACATGTAATACCTATATATGGATATATTTTCATAATAATCCACTTAATCTATACTATCAAAAATTTATAGACGTTTTTATAAATAAAGTACTATCCCTATAGATTACCCTAGAGTTTTCTAATCTTATTCCCAAAAATAACTGATAATTTCCTCAGAAACCAACTATAACAATACATCTATTTATTCCTCAGTAACACTTTTTTTATTACATAAGACTAAAGTACAAAAACATGGATGATCAAAAAATATAGTTTTATTGGGAATTAGGTACATTACATATGTTCATAAAATAGGGAATGCAATATCAGTATTGAAAAATTATTTAACATGCTCAGAATAATCCTTCAAACATAAAAGTTAATGGGATGACCATGAGACATACATATGAAGGGGATGATATGTAAATCCTAATAATAGAATAAACATTGTATAAGAGATATATGTTATAAAATATGAATATCAATAGTGAATAAAATGAACATGAATAAGAGGCCATGATATTTCATGATAATCATGACAATGAAAATGTGAAACAATATAAAACACTGAATCTTAAACATTGGTCAAGGCTAAACCATCCAAGAAATCAATGAAGAAAATACCCATAAATTAATAAGTTTCACTCCTTGTACTAACATGACATATCACTATACTAAATATTACCCATTTCATTGGAGTGATATCTTGTGAAAACCATTATATTCATTTCATTATCATATTTATTTGTGCCACATAGATGATAAAACATGGATACATTCATCATACTACATTATTTAATGATAATGGAATTGGTAATTAAAACCAATATTTCTATAATATGTAATTATATGTAAATAAATGGGAATACATTAATTGTAAATGGTTATGGTATTCACTTTACAATTTTCTTGGCTTCGAAGATCGCGGTGAAATTTTGGTAGCTTAATGGTGTCACTTAAAGATTCATTAAAATGGGTTGATGAGTGGGAAAGGGGACTCTCATAACATAAAGAATTTAATTTTTAGTAAAATGGAAATGGAAATACATGTCCAAACTATAGGAAATGGTAATAGAATACATATATTCATAAAGTAAGTTAATTAATGGAGTGAAGGTGAGGATCCCTCACAGAATTTCAGCATAGTGACATCTTAGGTAAGGTTCCAAATGAAGGGGGATAAGTGATAACTAATTTAAATAATATAAATATTATATTAATGGAATTATTATCAATCATTTACAATATTAATAATTTATATTAAACTAACCAATTTCAATAAATGTTCTTGAATTAGAAAGGATGAAAAAAGGTCCCTCACATGAGTGTGTAACTCCAAAAGATTGGGAGTGGATTTTTGAGGGCATAGGGGATCCTTGGGAGGACAATATAAATTTGAGGGTTGTGTATGGTAATATTAAAAAGATTTAGAGTTGATAATAATTGGATCCTATGTGTGATTTTATAGGAAAAGTGGGTGATTTCATTATAATTTAGGTTTTGACTCTACATTATTAAATATCCAAAACCATAAACCATGAAATGGGTTTTCTCCATAGTTTATACCTAATGGGGATGAATCTATTTATTTTATGATACCAAGTGATATATGTATTAACATATTACCATTTCTAATGTAAAGGCAACTCACACTCTTAAAGAATGCATTTTAGGAAATTTAAATATATTATCATTTTTTGGAGGATTCATAAAAGGAAAATAAATTATATAAAGGTAAAATAATATTAATTGAAAGGGGAAACATTTATTTCGTCTTTGATTAATTTTATTTCAATTATTACATAACTTATTGATCATAATTACGTCATAAAACACAAAGAACATTCTTATGATATCCAGTTTTTACCCAAACATTCTATTATCGATGAAGGCTATAAAAAATTCACCGTTGGAAAATTTCAACAATATAAATAAAAAAATATTAATATTATATAAAATAATTTTTTAATTATATGAAATTTAACTTTTAAAATAAAAGAGACGTTTATTAATAAATGCTATGTTTTTTACAATGACATTTTTTAACACTTATAAAAATTACATTTAACTTTATAAAAATAATTTGATCATTTATACATGATTTAAATTATTTTATAATAATAAATTATTTTTTATTTCAAAAAGCCAATAATTCATAAATTCACTAATTTAATTTCAAAATTTAACAAACATTTGATTTGTGATTTAATGTAGAAAAAATAAAATAATTTACACTTTTAATTTAATGGGATGAAAATATATTATAAATTCAATAAATATTATAAATATTAAATATTTCAAGGGTATTGATATGTATCCCTTGAATATAATAGAAAACACTCTATGAGTATGGAGCTCGATGGTGGGACTTTTTCGGGACTATTTGGTGAACATGGTTTTGGCTGAGATACTGACGAGATGGAACATATCCCAAATACGGTTTCTCTCAAGATTGACTTGTTGAATCTCATCATGGGATTGGTTAAGGGAAATTTCTAGTAGTGCTGTCACCCTAAAAATCATTGATAAATGGAATTCATAAGGTATGATCCTACTAGTTGAGGCCATCACATCCTTTGTATGTTTAAATTGGATTTCTTAAAACACAATATTAATACTAATCATGTGATCACTATTCAATGAATATATTTTCAATGGTAGAGACACATATTGATCATTTAAATCAACTTGGATATAATAAATAAATAAGTGAATATGTTTTCTACAACCATGTTACATAATGACACATTTATTCAAATAAAAACAGTGAATGTTATTTATAATATTTCTTGTTGTTACACTCAACCTATTTCTTATGGGGCTCCTACATCACCTAGGTTACTACATATCAGAGGGTAGCATTATAAATAATGAAGAAAGGAAAATGAAACAAAAATTTTGGATTAAGATCAATTCAAAAACCACTTCCATGTATTCTAATGAGAATGGTGAAATGGTGATGACGATGAAGAAGTTGAAGGATGATAAGTTGAGGATCATGATTATAATAAAGATGGAAATTATAATGGAGAAGGAAATGATGATTGATTTGGAAATGACGGAGATTAGGACCTTTATGTTCACACTGGACGAATTGGTGTTGAGGATGTGGAAATAACATAGGCACTTGTCCATTATCCAGGTGTATCAGTCTCTAGTTTCGAAGAGGGACCCACAATTGTAAAAGATGTGGACTAGACTACTATAGAATAGAAGGATGAAATTGTTGAGGGGGTGTAATACCCATGTATGAATTTTCATCCAATTAATCCTTCTATTTGTGGAGACCAGAGTGAGACTCCAACTAATGTATAGATAGCTAATATTGAGACAATTGTAGATTAGTCAATTGCTGAGTATATAGATGTAGAGTGTAACACCACATGATTTTATAATACGTTATTTCTTCAAAGTAATTCAATAACTTTCACTACACCCAACACCGAGTTATAGCGCACCATGACTTACAAAACAAGCCATTCAAAAGCGGTTATGAATAGTATTAAATGAATATTGACCTTTATATAATATTTATAAATTTTAAAAACCATATTATGAGTTTCATAGACATAATTTAAGATCAAATACATTTTTTTCATATAAAAGAAGTATTTTCCAAAAAATGAAATTTTACCGCCTTTTAATAGTGAAGCCTTTTCTTAAATCCAATATTTGAAACATTAATATATTCAATATGAAAAAATAATCTTCTTATTTAAAACCGAGACATAATAATTTAGTTTCAAAAAACTTTTGGGGTTTTTCTGATAACATTCATATTTGGGTGAATAGTCAGAAATACTATATTTTAATTGAAAAGAACATTTTTATTAAAAATAAATTATATTGTTAAATTATAAATTTTAATAGAATAAAGTATAAATATATTATCTTTTTTCCATTTAATCCAATGATGGACAGTTTAAGTAATTTCACTTTGAAATTGGACATAAAAAAGTGTCAAACTTTTGATACTTACTAAAAATACGCCTTTGGGGTTTAATAGCAGGAATTAACATTAAATTATTAAATGAAACTTTTATTTTTTTAATTTGATAAAATAGACATAGTTTTTGGATTTTGAATATCAAAATTATCTTAGGTTTATATATGGGTAATTTTCTGATAACTTTCATATTTTGATGAATAGTGAAAATTACTAAATTTTAATTAAATTTTTTTTAATGGATATAATTAATAGTAAAAAATTATGAAATCGAGTGATTTTATAGTATAATTAGATTATTATTTTACCATTTAATCTAATTTTGGTCATTAGACATAATTTCATATTTAAACTGGACATATGAGAGTGTCAATTGTTTGATAGTTATTATTTGTTAAAAACACACTTTTTGTTTCCACAACGTCACTTAATTTTAAATCAATTTCTACCAATTATGTGTTTTGAAATTAGAAAAATGTATTCCATATTTAGAATTAGGAGGTCTAAATTGTGTAAATATGTATCTTTTATTAAATGACATTTTGAATAATTACTTCGGAAAATATTTTATTTACCATGGATAAAGGGTAAATCCGATAAATAAGGGTAAAAAAATAATATTTTAATAATATTAATTTACCCTAAAACGTTTCCTAACCCTATTTTTTGATACATGTATGAACATGGGATACTTTGGGTTGATTATGGGACCCCATGGATCAACTAGTAAATGATATTGAAACATTATATTAATTAAGTTAAAGTAAATACAAAAATGACATAAGCATATATCTTTTAGCAAAACAATTTTTAAACATGGTTATATAAGTTATATTTTCAACTATAAATATTCATTAGAAATATAAAACTATTTAATACATAATATTATTTTATTTATAATTTTTATAAAATGAATAATTAAATATATTTATTACATAATAATGATGCAATATTTTCCTTATTAATGAAAGAATCAAATAATTGGTATTATAAATCTTAAAATTAATATAATTTGAATGTTTTGATGACATCCAAGAATTTTATTTCTTAGTATGAATTTTTATGAGTGCGTAAATTAATTTTTATCTAATTAATAAAGTTTTTAATACTTTAACATAAATCATTTATTAAATAGTGTCAAAATTGACTTAAATGAGTTTTTAAAAAAATATTATATTATTAATTGATATTCTATTTCTAAAAACCTAATATTCAGCCGAAGGACTTATATAATGATATGTGTATTATTAATGGACCACTTTGTTTTCTTCGAAAGTATATAGTATGTTTATTAACAATATAATATAAAAATAAAAAGTGACATGGTAAATGTGAGACTAATTAAGTAAGAGTTAAAACTAATAGATGAGGTTAATAAAGTCACCCAAACCTATCCAAAACCTATTGTATGAGTTTTTTATACCTATAAAGACCTTATAATTTAAATAATATACTTTTGATCAATTAGAAACTAAATATTAATTTATTATAAAATAATACTTTAAGTTTTTCCTAAAGAGCCCCTCCCCCCTTAAAAAAGTACACCACTTCTAACTGATTCCTCACACCTCTCAAGAATTTTGGCCCAACCAAACTCTGCCCAATTAATCCCCCTATATCACTCTCCTCCTCCTAGAAGCCATAACTTAGGCAGAATGCACTTTAAGAGACTTTTTTGGTTCAAACCAAAGGGAGTTACCCAAATTAAAGGTAATGATTTCTCTTAGCTTCTATTCTTTAATTTTAAATCTCCAACCCCTAAACTATTCTTATTATTTTCTTTTGTTACAACACCAGTATAATAAATATTCAAGGATATTTTTATGAGAATTATTATAACTACACATAAACACACCTCCATCAAATGGGTGAAGAACATAATGTTTCTATGGATGGAAACCAAACGACTCACGAAACGATGATTGTTCAATTATCTCCTACCACTACTCATGGTGACCATTATGATGGAACTATAATTAAATATGATATTTATTATATTTATTATATATATAAGTTCTTTTAATTCCATTTTATATCATACCATTATTCGTTTCATGTTATATATATATACGATAATTTCATTTGAGAAAGTGCGGACTACCGCCCCCTCAAAGTGACGTGACTCGTTTATATCGTACATGGAATGTATAAAGGAATGTGTGAATGAACATAAGTAACACATATTAGAAATTATATTATACTGGAATAATAATATACCTATGTATCATTTGGTTTTGATTCCTTTTAAAATAAAAAATGAAATAGAAGTTGTGTGCGTGCGTACGTACGGACTACCGTCTCCACGAACGCGATGAGATTCATTCCCCATTGTATCCATTAAAGTATAACTCTCATTTGATGTTTGAAAATATTGTTTATGGACTTGATATAATTTTGGATCGGAATAAGATACAACCTATCCATAACAAACACGTCTTATGTAACAAAATATATAGAAGAAATCGAGTAAGTGAACACCTGAAACGATGATAATACTAAAAAATTATTAACATAGCAATATTAAAAGATAATATATGATATAATATTTATGTATATCATTCTCTTATAATTTAATAACAATTATTTAACTATTATACACGAGGTTAACCTACCCATGACCAAGGAAAAGTACAAGGTAAAGGGTTTCTTATCTCACTTTTAATTCAGTAAGATTTCCATTGTTCACCACTTATTTATTGCATGTGGTGTGTGTACTGCCCATGATTATGTTCATTGGGTAATATACATTAGTTTATGGATATCTACATCATCATATTTTGATCCTACATTCATGGTTTTATGTTTCTTAAGTTACCAAATTGATAAGGGAATTTGAAATTTCAAATTCCACACATTCGGCATTACCCATACTTCATGGATTATTTTACTCGAAGATTATGTGTGGAATAACTATAGATTTGCTTATGTCATTATTTCCACTCCCCTTTATATAGATATACTTTTTATACACATAATATCACTATTGATAAATTCTCAAGTCATCGATATGAACATGATAAGAGTATTTTTAACTCAATCTCCATTTGTTGAGTTAAATATCCCATTCATTGGTGTTGTTTTTACAAGAATATGTGTGAATGTCCTCTAATTGATTTACACTGAATATCCAATCATATTGAGTGTATTTATATTTTTCACATAGAATTATGTCATTGATTTGTCCTTAACATAAGGATACGGTCATTATAATAGATATCATCTCAATTTACATTCAATTGAGACTTCTTTGTTGTTATACGACAAATCACTTTTATATGGTGTATATAATGTACTTTGACATAGTATATCATGAATACCATTATTCTGATGACGTAAAAATGTTTTTATTAACTCAATTATTTGTCTTCAAGTGTCTCTATTTTGGTTAGGAACTCTAAATAAAATATTATTTTAAATGTTTTAATGATTTATAATTCTAATTCTTTCTCATTAGTTTCATTGTTTTAAAAATTATTTTAATCATTTATTTATTTGGACATTTATGTTTTAAAATTAAAATTCATTTTAAAAGTTTCAAAGTGGTATGTGGCACTTTGATTAAAATAGATATATTTAAATTACTTCTAGACAAATAGTGTGACTTGTAAATGATTTCAAGAAAAAAGGGGATATTTCTCTCTAATAGTTTTGATGATTATTTTCATATATGTCAATATCCCGCATTATTCTCGATTGAGGTTAATCTGATACAATTAAATCTTCCATATTGTATCTAATTAGTTATGTTTAATGGTGGATGTGATATTTTGATACCATTCATGGTTTATGGTTAAATTATTGGACATAGTAAGTGACGGGTGGTGCCCGCTATAGCTCCTCGATGCATTGGTAGGTATGATGAGACAAATAGACGTGGAATTGGCCGAGGACCATTTCCAATTTGATTTATGGTTTTGGTTGATGCCTTAATCTTTTTAGATGCTTTGGCTAAGGCTTTGAAAAAATGTTTCAGAATGTCTGGCATTATACATTCCCTCATTATGGAAATAATATTGATGGTTCATGTGGTCATTCGACTAGTAGAATACCCATGATTATGTTTTATTATGGAATTATTTACTCATCTCATATTCTTTCCATAAAAGTATTCATTTTTTTTATTAGTAAAGGCATATTGTTTTAATTATTTACCATGTTTAATATTTATGTCATTTTCCATTGTATTACTTTCCCTTACTGAGTGTTTGATCTCACCCCTTTTCTTATGATTCATTTTCCCAGGGTATGAAGAAGTTAGTTATGAGTGACTTGAAGGCATAATCTATGAGGCTTGGATGTTTCTAAAGAATTTTATTTCTGTTTTATTTATCTTCAAGTTGGAAAGTTGAACTAATGTATGAATATTGTTTCCAATAATACTAAACTGATCTGTCTTTCTAGAGATGATTTCATTGTGATCATTCCAATGTTAGTTAATAATGCCCCTAATCTGGATAATAGTGGTCAGGGTATTATAGTTGGTATCAGAGTAAGTTTAATACAAACCATGGAATCTAGATTTAGATAAACTCTAATTAGATCACATAGACCTATGATGGACTTTGAGGATTAGTATAGAAGAACATCATATAATTTTGGTATTGTAGATATTTTGGGTGTTTTCCAAACAATAAATCCCTGTCTCAATACGAGCAGGTAGATGTGGCTCTTGCACAGATATATCAAGGGTTAAACCCCAAAAACACCGCTTTGAGCTACACTCAAACAGGAACTGGTGCACGACAATGGGTCTTGCTGCACTCTTGGTTACAACACTCCCTGTGGATATGCTTAGGATAATTCTCATTTTCTTTAAAACCATTATGAAGGGTTTATGAGTATATATGTACTCAATGAAAACATTTTTATGATTATAGATTATATCCATAAACTATTTAATTTTTTTTAGGTATTTTACATGTTTGGAATTATTCATTGCAATTCATAAACTGACCTAGTTTATGCTATTGTATAGAAATGGTTCCTATTAGAATGAATGTGGACTCCAGCAATACGTATGATCCAAAGAGTAATAATGATCATATATTTCATGGTATTAACAGAACATTTAGAAGGGAAATAGCCTCCCATGTATTCTCAACATATGAAGTAATAATATCATGTGTTAATAAGATAATTAAATAATTCTTTGAGTCCTATGGCTTTGATGGGATGCAAGAGAAGAAAAGGATGGAAGAGAGAAGGATGGATAATGGGAAGAGGGAAAAGAATAATTTTCCCATATGTGATAAGTGTGGGAAGAAACACCCTAGAACTTGTCTGAATGTAATATGAGTTTGTTATAAGTGTGGGAAAAAAGGACACCATGTATGTGACTGCACGGGTAAGAAAAAGGTTTCAAATGTACAATGCTTCATCTGCAAGGAGTTGGGACACTATGGAAAACAATGACCAAGTCATGAAAGTATGCCCCAAATAATGTTATTGGATAATAATCAAGTTATGCTACTAACACAGAGGAGAAGAAAGGATTAGAGTTCTTATTAGAGAATTATGCCATTTGAGTGTTGTATCAACAATGTACTGGTTATTATAATTTTGGAGTATATAAGGATTGTTTTGTAGCACTATTTAATTAAGGACTTGAGATTGTGTGGAACAAGGAAAAGTTACTCAGTAACATGTTATATTTTTGGAAAATATATTGTTGAGAGAATGATAAACCAAAATATGGTTCTGATACTGAGGTTGTGATTCTCGAATAGTACAAGAATGATTTGGATAAATTATATTGGATATTCTTTACTACCTTGAATCTGATTAATGATTTGTATATTACATCATTGTTGGAGTTTACAACATTTTTTTATAGAAGGAGTATATCCAGTATTCTATAAGTAATAAGGGATCGTGAATGTAATCAATAAGTTTTCATGTTATTTCAGGATGTTATAGTGTTTTAAAAAAATACATGATGATGGTGTTCACATGCTATTAGGTGGGAAAAAGGATGTTCATTTTGTTTACCTACCTTATAAATTTTGGACTGTGAGTTTGGACAGAAGTATTTTGGATAAGTCTAATTTGAGATTATTTTTGGATTTACATAAAAAGGACAACCTGGAGGTCGGGCGACAACACATTGTGTACGACAAGGCCGCGAGACATGAACCCACAATCGAAGGGCAAGAAAGGTGTATCAACTACCACTGACCCATGTGATATCCTAGATTGAATAACGTAGTTTTTTAATGGTTCTAATAGATGAATTATAAATTCATTTTATTAAACCCAAGACGAATAGGATAAATAGAATATTTTTTACGTTCTATTATATTTTAGAGTGAAAGATGTATTTGTGGTAGAACTTAGTTAAAGGACGGGCCTATACTTTTCATGTATATATTTTTCTTCTCCACTTATTCAATGAATAAATTAATTCGTATACTTTAGTGAAGGGGATGTTAAAACAAAAAATGTGTTATCATAGTACGATATGTCTTACTGAACCGATTGTATTTTAAATCATCATATATTGATGAATTAAAGGAACTCAATTTGACAATTGTTTATGATTGATTAACTCAATCAAAACCTATAAATTTTTACATTTTTCCTCTATTTATATGTCTCTAATTTCCACCAATGTTCTCCTAATCAAGCTCATAATTTTGTGGTGACCCCTTCATTTCCTTTTCTCTCATATTAAGTCTAAATTTTACAAACCTAATTTCTGATGTGGGTTTCCCCGAAGGTATTTTCTATTTTCAACTATTTATTTTCAAAAAATAATTTTAAATTATGAGGAAAAAATTTATTGAATGAGGGAAGAATGTAACACCCCATGATTTCATAGTACAGTATTTCATCAAAGTAATTCATTAACATTCAATACACGCAACACCGAGTTCTAGGGCACCATGACTTACCAAACATGTCGTTCAAAAGAGGGTATGAATAGTATTAATAGAATTTTGAAATTTATATTATCCTTATAATTTGTGAGTCCATATTTTGATTTTCTTATACATAATGTAAGAAGAAGTGGATTTTTTTCACATAAAAGAAATATTTTCCAAAAAATGCAATTTTACCGCCTTTTAATGGTGAAGACTTTTTTTAAATCCAATAATTGAAACATTAATATATTTTATTTAACAAAATAAACGTTTATTTTAGAAATGGGACATAAGAATTTAGTTTCAATAAAGTTTTGTTTTTTTCGATAACTTTCATATTTTGGGTGAATAGTGACAAATACTATATTTTTAATGAAAACAATTTTTTCAATAACAATAATTTATATTGATAAATTATAAATTTTAATGGTATGGATGTATAAATAGATTATATTTTTACCATTTAATCCAATTATGGTCACTATAACTAATTTCACTTTGAAATTGGACATGAATATGTGTCAAACCTTTGATAGTTATTAAAAATACGCCTTTTGGTTTTAATAGCGGGAATTAATTTTAAATTAATAAATAAAACATTTATGTTTTGAATTTTGTAAAATAGACTTAATTTTTGGATTCAGAATATAGAAATTATCGTAGGGTGAAATTTTGGTACTTTTCTGATAAAATTCATATTTTGATGAATAGTGAAAATTACAAAATTTTAATTGAAAAGAACCTTTTAATCAAAATAATTAATAGTGATAAATTATGAATTTGAGTGATTTTAAAGTATAATTAGATTATAATTTTATCATTTAATCCATAATTGTTCATTGGACATAATTTCATATTTAAACTGGACATTGTAAAGTGTCAATCTTTTGATAGTTATTATTTGTTAAAAACACGTTTTTTGTTCCGACAATAGGAATTAATTTTAAATTAATTTATGCCAATTAAGTGTTTTTAATTTAGAATAATGGATTCCATATTTATAATTAGGAGGTCTAAATTTTTTATATAGGTAACTTTTATTTTTATACATTTTGAATAATTACTTCCATAAATATTTTATTTACCATGGTTAAAGGTTAACCCATTAAATAAGGGTAAAAAATAATATTATAATAATATTAATATAACCTAAAACGCATCCAAACCCTATTGGTTGATACATGTCCGACCATGGAAATCTTTGGGTCTATTTTTGGACCCCATCGATCAACTTGTAAGTGATAATGACACTTTATATTAATTAAGATAAAATAAATACAAAAAATGACATAATCATATATCTTTTAGAAATACAATTTTTACATAGGGTAATATATATTATATTTTCGACTATATATATTCATTAGAATGATAATAATATTTAATAAATAATTTCCTTTTATTTATAATGTTTAGACATTGAATAATTAAATATATTTATGACATAATAATGATGCAGTATTTTCCTTATTAATGAAATAGTCAAATAATTGGTATTATAAATGTTAAAATAAATATAATTTTAATGTTTTGATGACATACACGAATTTATTTGTTAGTATGACTTTTTAGGACTTCATAAATGAATTTAGATATAATTAATAATGTTGATAAGACTTTAACAAAAATCAATTATTAAATAGTGTCATAATTAACATATATGAGTTTTAAAAAAATATTATTAATTTATATTATATTTCTAAAAAATTATTGTTCGGCCAAAGGACTTATATAATGATAGGTGTATTATTTATGGACCACTTGGATGTCTCTTGGATGTATATAGTATTTTTATTAACCATATAATATAAAAATAAAATGTGAGATGGTAAATGTCAAACTAATTAACTAAGAGTTAAAACAAAAAGATAAGGTTAATAAATTTATCCAAACCTATCCAAAACCTACTGGTTGAGTTTTATTCGACCTATACCCACATTAAACTTTAAATAATCCACTTTAGAGCCAATATAAACCGAATATAAATTTATTATAAAATAATACTTTATATTTTTCCTAAAGAGACCCTCCTCCCCCATATAAATGGACACCACTTCTAACAATTTCCTCACACATCTCAAGCCATTTGGCTCGTCCATCCTCTGCCCAATTAATCTCTCTATATCCCTCTCCTCCTCCTATAAGCCTCACCTAAGTTTGAAGGCACTTCAAGAGTCTTTTTTGATTTAATCCAGAGGGAGTTACCCAAATTAAAGGTAACGATTTCTCCTAGCTTATTTTCATTTATTTTACTTCTCCAACCCATAAACTCATCTTATTATTTTTTTTGTAAAAAACCATTATATTAAATATACTAGGATATATTTATGAGAATTACTTGAACTACACTTACAAACACCTCCATATAATGGGTGAAAAACATAATGTTTCTGTTGATGGCAACCAAACGCCTCACGAAACGATGATTGTTTAATTATCACCCACCACCTCTCATGGTGCCCATTATGATGGCACTATAATTAAATATGATATTAATAATATTTATTTTATATATAATCTTCTGTAATTACATTTTATAACATACCATTATTTGTTTCATGATGTATATATATACGATAATTTCATCTGAGGAAGTGCGGACTACCGCCCCCTCAAAATAATATGACTCATTCATACAATACCTGGAACATATAAAAGATGGTGTTAATGAACTTAAGTAACACATATAATATATTATATTACACTGTAATAATAATATACCTATGTATCATTTGGTTTTTATTCCATTTAAAATAAAAAATGAAATAGAAGTAGCGTTCGTGCATACGTACGGACAACCGTCTCCATGAACGCGATGAGATTCATTTCACATCGCTTACATTCAAGTATAATTCTCATTTTATGTTTAAAAATAATGTTTAAGGACTTTATATTATTATTTATATGAATATGATACAACCTATCCATAATAAAAACGTCTTATGTAACAAAACATATAGAAGAAAACGAGTAGGTAAACACCAGAAACGACGATAATACTAAAATATTATTAACAAAGCATTATTAAATGATCGTATATGATATCATATTTATGTATATTATTCTTGTATAATTGAAAAAAAATTATTTAACTATTATAAAATAGGTTAACCTACCCTCGACGAAGGAAAAGTACAAGTAACGGGGTTTCTTATCTCACTTTTAATTCCGTGAGATTTGCATTGTTCCACACTTATTTATTGCATGTGGTGTCTGTGCTGCCCGTGATTGTATTAATTGTGTAATATAATTTAATTAATGGATATATACATTATCATAGTATGATCCTTCTTTCATGGTTGTATGTTTCTTAAGACACCAAATTGATAAGTGAATTTGAAATTTCCATTTCCAATCATTCAGCTTTACCCAAACTTCCTTGATTATTTTACTCTGAGATTTTGTGTGGAATAACAATTCATTTTATTTTGTCATTATTTACACTACCCTTTATGTGGATATAATTTTGATACACATAATCACTCCATTGATAATTTTTCAATTCATCTATATGACTTGATAAGAGTATTTTTAACTCAATCTCAATTTGTTGAGTAAAATATCCAATTCATTGGTGTTGTTTTTACAATAATATGTGTGTATGTCCTCTGATTTATTTACACTGAAAATACAATCATATTGACTGTATATCTATTTGTCACACATAATTGTGTAATTGATTTATCTTTAACCTAAGGATATGTTCTTTATAATATATTTCATCCCAATTTACATTCCATTTCGACTTCTTTGTTGTTATACACTAAATCACTATTATATGTGTATATAATATACTTTGACATAAGAAATCATGGATCCCTTTATTCTCATGATATTAAAAAGTTTTTATTACCTCAATTATTTGTATTCAAGTCTCTCTCATTTGTTTAGGGACTCTAAATAAAATATCATTTTAAATGTTTTAAGGATTTATTATTCTAAATCATTCTCATTAATATCCATGTTTTAAAAATGGTTTTAAGGATTTATTTATATGGACATTATTGTTTTAAAATTAAAATTCCTTTTAAATGTTTCAATGTGGTATGGGACACTTTTTAAAAAAAATACATTTTTAAATGGATTCATGACAAATAGTGTGACTTTTAAATGATTTCAAGAAAAAGGGGGACATTTCTCTCTAATAGTTTTGATGAATAATTTCATCTATGTCAATATCCTTAATTATTCTCAATTGTGGTGAATATAATACAATATAATCTTACATATTGTGTTGAATGAGTTATGATTGACTGTGGATGTGCTATTTTTATACCATTCATGGTTTATGGTTAATGTATTGACATTTCCTATGCTACTTTTAATACGAATGCTTATGATATATTTAAACCTTTTCATATGAGGAATGTATTGGACTTAGTAAGTGACGGGTGGAGCCTGCTATAACTCATTGATTCATCAGTAGGTCACATGAGACAACTACATGTGGAATTGGCTGAGGCCCTTTCCCAATTTAATTTATTTTTTGGGCCAAGGCCTTAGTCGTTTTTAGATGTTTTGGTCGAGGCCTTGAAAAATTGTTTCAAAATGTCTGGCATTATACATTCCCTCGTTATGGAAATAACATTGATGGATCATGTAGTCATTCTACAAGTAAAATACCCATGATTATGTTTTATTATGTCATTATTTACTCATCTCATATTATTTCCATAAATGAATTCATGTTTATTATTGGTAAAGGCATGGTGTTTCAATTATTTACCATGTTTAATATTTATATCATTTTCCACTGTATTACTTTCCCTTACTGAGTGTTTGATCTCACCCCTTTTCTTATGTTTCATTTTCCCAGGATATGAAGAAGTTAGTTATGAGTGACCTGCATGCATAATCTAGGAGGCTTGGATGTTTCTAATGAAATATATTTGTGTTTTATTTATCTTCAAGATGGAAACTTGACCAAATGTGTGAATCTTGTTTCCAATAATACTAAACTGATCGGTCATTCAGGACATTATTTTCTTGTGATCATGTCAATGTTAGGTAATAATGCATCGACTCTGGGTAACTGGGGTCGGGGTGTTACAGTTGGTATCACAGAATGTTTAGTACAAACCTTGGAAGATATATTTAGATAAACTCTTATTAGATCACATAGACCTAAAATGGACTTTGATGATTAATATATAAGAACTTACTAGAATTTTGGTATTGTAGAGATTTTGTGAGTTTTCTGAGCAATACATCCCTATCTAGATACGAGCAGGTAGGGGAGGCTCTAGCAGAGATGTACCTACAGGTAAAACCCGAAAACACAGCTTTGAGATAGACTCAAATGGGAACTAGTGCACAATAAGAGGCCTTGCTACACTCTTGGTTACGACACTCCCAGGGTATATGCTTAGGATAATTATCACCCTCATAAAAAACCATTATGAAGGGTTTATGAGTATATACATACTCAAAGAAAAGATTTTATGATTATCGATTATATCTATAAAATGTTCAATTTACGTTAGGTATTTTAATAGTTTGGAATTATTCATTAGAATTCATAAACTGACCAAGTTTATGCTATTCTACAGAAATGGCGCCCCGTAGAGGGAATGTGAACTCCATAAATACATAATATCCAATGAGTAAGAAGGATCATATCTTTCATGGTATTAATCCAACATTTAGAAGAGAAATAGACTCCCACGTATTCTCAACATATGAAGAAGTAGTATCATTTTTTAATAAGATAAGTAAAGAAATCTCTGAGTCATATGGATTTGAATGGAATCAAGAGAAGGAAAGGATATAAGAGAGAAGGATGGATAAAGGGAAGAGGGAAAAAATAAATTTTCCATATGTGATAACTATGGGAAGTAACACCCTGGAACTTGCCTAAAAATAATGGGAGTTTGTTATAAGTGTGGAGAAAAATGAAACCATGTACGTGACTTCAAGGGTATGAAAAAAAATTCAAATGTACAATGCTCCATGTACAATGAGTTGGGACACTACACGAACCAATGTCTAAATCATCATAGTATGCCCCAAATGACTCTATTGGATAATAATAAAGTTATGATACTACCACATATGAGAAAGAATGATTAGCGTTCTTATTAGAGAATTATGTCATTTTAGGGTTGTGTCAACAATGTACTGGTTATTAAAATAATGGAGTATATAAGGATTTTATTATAGTATTATTTCCATAAGGACTTGAGATTGTGTGGAAAAAAGAAAAGTGACTCAATAGCAGGTTAAATTTTTGGAAAATATATGGTTGAGAGAATGATAAACCGTAATAGGATTCTGATACCGAGATACTGATTTTGGAATAATACATGATTGATTTGGATAAATTATATTGGATATTATTGAATACCTGGAAACTGATTAATGATTTTTATATTCCATCATTGTTGGAGTTTACAACATTTTTGGATAGAAGGAGTATATCCAGTATTCTATAAGTAATAATGGATCATGAACGTAATCAATAAGGTTTTATGGTATTTCTGGATGTTGCAGTATTTTAAAAGAATACATGATGAAGGTGTTCACATGTTATTACGTGGAAAAAAGGATTTTCATTGTGTTTACCTACCTTATAAATTTTGGACTGTGAGTTTCGAAAGAAGAATTTTGAATAAGTCTAATTTGGGATTATTTTTGGATTTCCATAAAAATGACAACCCAAAGGTCGGGCGGCAACTAGTCGCGTCCGGTAGGGCCGCGAGACTTAAACTCAAAACAGAAGGGAGACATGGGTGTATTACCTACCACTAACCCACGTAATGTCTTAGATTTAATAATTTAGCTTTTTAATGGTTTTTCTAGATGAATTATAAATTAATTTTTTTCAACCCTATAAAAATAGGATAAATAAAATATTATTTTTACGTTCAATTATCTTTTAGAGTGAAATATGAGTTTGTGGTATAACTTCGGTAAAGGATGGGACTCTAATTTTCATGTATATATTTTTCTTCTTCTCTTATTCAATGAAGAAATTAAATCATAAACTTTATTGAAGGGGGTCTTAAAAACAAAAAAATCTGTTATCCTAATAATATATGTTTTGTTGAACCGATGGTATTTTAAATCATCATAGATTGATGAATTTAAGGCCCTCAATTTTACAATTTTTTGTGATTGATGACCTCAATCACTACCTATAAATATTTATGTGTTTCCTCCAATTATATGTCTCTAATTTCCACCAATGTTCTACTAATTGAGTTCATAATTTTGTGGTGACCCTTTCATTTCTCTTTCCCTCATATTAAGACTAATTTTTACAAACCTAATTTCTGATGTGGGTTTTCCAAAGGTATTTTCTTTTTTCAACCTTTTATTTTCGAAAAATTACTTTAAATTTCAAGGACACAATTTATTTAAGGAGAGAAAAATGTAACAACCCAAGATTTCATAGTACGCTATTTCTTCAAAGTAATTCAATAACATTCACTACATGCAACACTAAGTTCAAGCGCACCTTGACTTACCAAATATGCCGTTAAAAAGAGGTTATGAATAGTATTAACTAAATATTGTACTTTATATAATCCTTATAATTTTAGAATCTATATAATGAGTATCTTAGACATAATGTATAAACAAATACATTCTTTTCAGATAAAAGAAATATTTTCCAAAAATGCCATTTTACCGCCTTTTAATGGCAACGACTTTTTTTAATCCAATATTTGATACTTTTATATATTGAATTTGATAAAATAATATTCTTATTTTTAATCGGGACATTAGAATTTAGTTTCAATAATGTTTTTGTGTTCTTCTCATAAATTTCATATTTGGGTGAATAGTGAAAAATAATATATTTTTACTTAAAAGAACTTTTTTAATCAAAATAATATATATTGTTAAATTATACATTTTAATGATATGTAAGTATAAATAGATTATATTTTTACTATTTAATCCAATTATGGTCATTTTATGTAATTTCACTTTGAAATTGGAATTAAACATGTGTCAAACTTTTGATAGTAATTAAAAATACGCCTTTTGGTTTTAATAGTGAGAATTAATTTTAAATTAATAAATAAAACTTTAATGTTTTGAATATGGTAAAATAGACTTAATTTTCGGATTCGGGATATTGAAATTAGCTTAGGGTGAAATTTAGGTACTTTTTTGATAACTTTCATATTTTGATTAATAGTGAAAATTACTAAATCTTATTTAAAAACAAATTTTTTAATCGAAATAATTAATAGTGATAAATTATTTATTTGAGTGATTTAAAAGTATAATTATATTATAATTTTACCATTTAATCTAATTTTGGTCATTGGTCATAATTTCGTTTTTAAACTGGACATAAGAAAGTGTCAATCTTTTGATAGTTATTTTTTGTTAAAAACACGTTTTTTGTTTCGAAAACATGAATTAATTTTAAATTAATTTCTTCCACTTCTGTGTTTTTAATTTAAAAAAATGGATTCCATATTTAGAATCAGTACTTACAAATTTTGTAAATAGGTAACTTTTATTTTTAGACATTTTGAATTAATATTTTGGTAAATATTTTATTTACCATGGTTAAAGGGTAAATGTGGTAAATAAGGGTGAAAAATAATATTATAATAATATTAAATTACCCTAAAACGTGCCCTACCTCTATTGGTTGAAACATGTTAGACACTGGGAATCTTTGGGATGAATTTGGGACCCCATGGATCAACTTGTAAGTGATAATGACATTTTAAATTAATTAAGTTAAAGTAAATACAGAAATGACAAAAGAATATATCTTTTAGAAAAACAATTTTTACATATGGTTATATATGTTATACTTTCGTCTATAAATATTAATTATAAAGATAAAGAGATTTACTACATAATGGTTATTTATTTATAATTTTTAGACTTTGAATAATTAGATATATTTATCACACAATAATGATGCAGTATTTTCCTTATTAATGAACGAATCAAATAATTGGAATTATAAATGTTAAAATTATTATAATTTGAAAATTTTGATGATATCCACGAGTTTTATTTGTTATTATAACTATTTGAGAGTGATTAAATGAATTTTTTTCGAATTAATAATGTTTTATTGACTTTATGAAAAATAAATTATTAGATAGTGTCAAAATTTACATAAATGAGTTCTTAAAACAAATATTATATTATTAATTGATATTATATTTATAAAAATCTAAAGATCAGAAAAAGGTCTTATATAATAATAGGTGTATTATTATTGGACCACTTGAATGTCTCATGGAAGTATATAGTATTTTTATAAACCATATAATATAATAATAATAAGTTACATGGTAAATGTCAAACTAATTAACTTAGAGTTAAAAGTAAAAGATAAGGTAAATAAAGTGACCAAAACCTGTCCAAAACCTATTTATGTGTTTTCTTATACCTATCCCCACCTTAGAATTTAAATAATCCACTTTAGAGCCATTAGAAACCGACTATGAATTTATTATAAAATAATACTTTAAGTTTTTCCTATAGAGCCCCTCCTCCTCTTATAAAAGGACACCACTTCAAACCAATTCCTCACACATCTCAGCCTTTTGGATCATCCAAAATCGGCCCAATTAATCTCTCTATATCCCTATACTCCTCCTAGAAGCCTTACCGTAGGCATAAGGCACATCAAGGGTCTTTTTTGTTGAAATCAAAGGGAGTTACCCAAATTAAAAGTAAAGATTTCTCTTAGATTATTTTCTTTTATTTTACTTCTCCAAAATCTAAACTCTTCTTTTTCTTTTCTTTTGTAACAACACCAGTATACTAAATATACTGGGATATTTTTATGAGAATTATTCGAACTACACTTACACACACCTCCATCTAATTGGTGAAGAACATAATTTTTATGTGGATGGAAACCAAACTCCACACGAAATGATGATTGTTCAATTTTCTCCTACCACCTCTCATGGTGGCCATTATGAATGAAATATAATTAAATATGAAATTAATGATATTTATTTTATAAATAATATTCTTTAATTCCAAATTTTATCATTCCATTATTCATTTCATGTTATATATATATACGATAATTTCATTTGAGGAAGTACGGACTGCCGCCCTCTCAAAGTGATATGACACGTTCATTCCATACATGGAACATATAAAAGAAGTTATTAATGAACATAAGTAATACATATAAGATATTATATAATTATTAAATAATAATATACCTATGTATTTTTTTTTATTCCTTTTAAAATAAAAAATGAAATGGAAGTAGAGTTCGTCCGTACGTACGGACTACCATCTCCACGAACGCGATGAGATTCATTCCCCATCACATCCATTCAAGTATAATTATCATATGATGTTTAAAAATAATTTTTAAGGACGTTATATCATTATTTATATGAATAATATACAAACTATCCATAAGAAACATGTCTTATTTAACAAAACATATAGAATAAAACGAGTAAGTGAACACCCGAAACGATGATAATACTAAAATATTATTAATAAAGAAATATTAAAAGATGATATATGATATCATATTTATGTATATGATTCGTGTATAATTTATTAAAAATTATTTAACTATTATATAGGAGGACAGCCTACCCTCAACCAAGAAAAAGTACAAGGTAAGGGGTTTCTAAAATCACTTTTAATTCGGTGAGATTTCTATTGTTCACAAATTATTTATTGTATGTGGTGTGTGTACTACCCATGAATTTATTAATTGTGTAATATACATTAATTTATGGATATCTACATCATCATATTATGATCCTTCATTCATGTGTGTATTTTTCTTATGTTACCAAATTGATAAGGGAATTTCAAATTTAAATTTCCACTTATTCGGCTTTACGCATACTTCATTAATTATTTTACTCTAAGATTATGTGTGGAATAAATATTAATTTTATTATGTCCTTATTTCCACTCCCCATTCTGTGGATATACTTTTTATACATGTAATCAATCCATTGATAAATTATCATGTCATTTATATGAACTTGATAAATGTAATTTTAACTCAATCTCCATTTGTTGAGTTAAATATCCAATTCATTGGTATTGTTTTTACGAGAATATGTGTGAATGTACTCTGATTGATTTACAGTGAATATCCAATAATATTGAGTGTATTTATATTTTTCACACATTATTATGTCTTTTATTTATCCTTAACCTATGGATACGGTCTTTATAATAGATTTCATCTCAATTTACATTCCATTGAGACTTCTCTCTTGTTATTCACCAAATCACTTTTATATAGTGTATATAATGTACTTTGACATAGTATATCATGAATCCCTTTATTATGATGATATTACAATGTTTTTATTACCTCAATTATTTGTATTCAAGTGACTCACTTTTGGTTAAGAACTCTAAATAAAATATCATTTTAAATGTTTTAAATATTTATAATTCTAAATCATTCTCATTAATGTCATTGTTTTAAAAATGGATTTAAGGATTTGTATATATGGACATTAATGTTTTAGAATTAAAATTTGTTTTAAAAGTTTCAATGTGGTATGGGACACTTTGATTAAAAAATATATTTTTAAATGGATTCTTGACAAATAGTGTGACTTTTAATTGATTTCATGAAAAATGGGGACATTTCTCTCTAATTTGTTTGATGATTATTTTCATCTATGTCAATATCCTTCATTATTCTCAATTGAGGTTAATCTGATACAATACAATCATCCATATTGTATCGAATGAGCTATGTTTGACTGTGGATGTGCTATTTTATACCAATCATGGTTTATAGTTAAAGTATTGTCATTTCGTATGCTAGTTTTAATAGGAATGTTTATGATATGTTTAATCCTTTTCATATGAGGAATGTATTGGTCTTAGTAAGTGACAAGTGATGCTTGTTATAGATCATAGATTCATTGGTAGGTCTCGTGAGGCAACTAGATGCGGAATTGTCCAAGGCCCATTCCCAATTTGATTTATGGTTTTGGGTGAGGCCTTAATCATTTTATTATGGCATTATTTACTCATCTCATATTCTTTACATTAATGTATTCATACTTATCATTGGTGAAGGCATGTTGTTCAATTATTTACCAAGTTTAATATTTATGTCATTTTCTGCTGTATTACTTTCCCAAACTGAGTGTTTGTTCTCACCCCTTTTCTTATGTTTCATTTTCCCAAGATATGAAGAATTTAGTTATGAGTGACCTATAGGCATAACCTAGGAGGCTTGGATGTTTCTAATGAAATATATTTGTTTTTTATTTCTCTTCAAGATGGAATGTTGAACATATGTATGAATCTAGTTTCCAATAATACTAAACTGATCTGTCTTTCGAGACATGATTTCCTTGTGATCATTCCAATTTTAGTTATTAATGCCCTGAATCTGGATAACTGGGGTCGGGGTGTTATAGTTGGTATGAGAGAAAGTTTAGTACAAACCTTGGATGATAGATTCAGATAAACTCTGATTAGAGCACATAGAACTATGATGGACATTGAAGATTAGTATAGAAGAACATCATAAAATTTTGGTATTGTATAGATTTTGTGTGTATTCCGAACATTAAATCCCTGCCTGGATACGAGCAGGTATAGGAATCTCTGGCATAGATGTTCCTAGGGGTAAAACCATAAAACCCCGCTTTGAGCTAGGCTCAAACGGGAACTGGTGCATGATAAGTAAATAATTCTTTACTCCAGGAATACGTATGATCCAAAGAGTAAGAAGGATCATATATTTCATGGTATTAAGAAAACATTTAGAAGGGAAATAGCCTCCCATGTGTTCTCAACATATGAATAAATAGTATCATGTGTTAATAAGATAAGTAACGAATTCTTCGAGTCATATGGATTTGATGGGATGCAAGAGAAGAAAAGGATGGAAGAGAGAAGGATAGATAAAGGGAAGAGGGAAAAGAAGAATTTTCCCATATGTGATAACTGTGTGAAGAAACACCCTGGAACTTGCATGAAAGGAATGGGAGTTTGTTATAAGTATTGTGAAAAAGGACGCCATGTACGTGACTGCTTGGCCAAGAAAAAGGTTTCAAATGTACAATGATTCATTTTCTAGGAGTTGGGACCCTACGCGAACCAATGTCTAAGTCATCATAGTATGCCCTAAATGATGGCATTGGATAATAATCATGTTATGATACTATCACAGATGAGAAGGAACGATTAGAGTTATCATTAGAGAATTATGTCATTTGATTGTTGTATTAACAATGTCCTGGTTATATTAATTATGGAGTATATAAGGATTGTACAACAGTACTCTTTCATCAAGGACTTGAGATTGTGTGGAACAATGTAAAGTGACTCAATAGCAGGTTAAATTTTTGGAAAATATATGGTCGGGAGAAAGATAAACCATAATATGGTTCTAATACAGAGTTAGTGATTTTGGAAAAATACATGACTGATTTGGATAAATTATATTGGATATTCTTGACTACGTTGAAACTGATTAATGATTTTTATATTCCATTATTGTTGGATTTTACAACATCTTTTTATAGGTGTATTTCCAGTATTCTAGAGTAGTAAGGGATCATGAACGAAATCAATAATGTTTTATGGTATTTCAAGATGTTGTAGTGTTTTAAAAGAATACATGATGAAGGTGTTCACAAGGTATTATGTGAAAAAAGGATCTTTTTTGTGTTTACCTACCTTATAAATTTCGGATTGTGAGTTTGGATAGAAGAATTTTGGATAAGTCTAATTTGAAAATATTTTTGGATTTCCATAAAAAGGACAACCAGGTGTTCGGGCATCAACCTGTCACGTCCGGCAAAGCTGCGAGACTTGAACCCAAATCTGAAGGGCGACAAAGGTGTATCATCTACCACTAAACCATGTGATTTCCTTGATTGAATAATTTATTTTATTAATGGTTCTTATAGATGAATTATAAATTCATTATTTTGAACATTATATGAATAGGATAAATAGAATATTATTTTTTCGTTCTATTATCCTTTAGAGTGAAATATGAGTTTGTGGTAGAACATAGTTAAAGGATGAGACTCTACTTTTCATGTATATATTTTTCTTCTTCTATTATTCAATGAAGAAATAAATTGTTATACTTTAGTGAAGTGGATCTTAAAACAAATTTTTTTTTATCATAATACCATATGTTTTGTTGAACCGGTGGTATTTTAAATCATCATAGATTGATGAATTTAAGGCCCTTAATTTTTCAATTGTATGTGATTGATGACCTCAATCACTACATATAAATAATTATGTTTTTCCTCCAATTATATGTCTCTAGTTTCCACCAATGTTTTCCTAATCTATCTAGTAATTTTTTGGTGACCCTTTCATTTTCCTTTCTCTCATATTAAGACTAAATTTTAGTAACCTAATTTCTGATGTGGGTTTTACTAAAGGTATTTTCTATTTTCAACCTTTTATTTTTTAAAATTAATTTCAAATTGTGATGATGCAATTTATTGAAGGAGGGAAGAATGTAACACCCCCAATATTTCATTGTACGTTGTTTCTTCAAAGGTATTCAATGACTTTCACTACACTCAACACCGAGTTCTAGCGCACCATAACTTAACAAACAAGTCGTTCAAAAGCAGTTATGAATAGTATAAACTGAATTTTGAACTTTATATAATAATTATAATTTTAGAATTCATATTATGAGTTTCTTAGACATAATGTAAGAACAAATAAATTTCATTCAGATAAAAGAAGTATTTAGCAAAATGTAATTTTACAGTCTTTTAATGGCGAAGCCTTTTTTTAAATCCAATATTTAAAACTATTATATATTAAATTTGACAAAATAAAATTCTTCTTTAGAATTGGTACATAAGAATTTATTTTCAATAATGTTTTGGTGTTTTTTTGATAACTTTCATATTTGGGTGAATAGTGAAAAATACAATATTTTAACTGAAATTTTTTTTTAATAAAAACAATTTATATTGTTAAATTATACATTTTAATGCTTTTTAAGTATAAATAGATTATATTTTTACCATTTAATCCAATTATGGTCATTTTAAGTAAGTTCACTTTGATATTGGACAAAAAATAATGTCAAAGTTTTGATAGTTATTGAAAATACGCCATTTGGTTTTAATAGTGGGAATTATTTTTAAATTAAAAATGAAACTTTTATGTTTTGAATTTGATAAAATAGACTTCATTTTTTGTATTCGAAATATCGAAATTATCTTAGGGTAAAATTTTGGTACTTTTCCGATAACTTTCATATTTTGATGAATAGTGAAAATTACTAAATTTTAATTAAAAACAACTTCTTTAATCGAAATAATTAATAGTGATAAATTATGCATTTGAGTTATTTTAAAGTATAATTAGATTATAATTTTACCATTTAATCCAATTTTGGTAATTTTAAATAATTTCATATTAAAGATAGACATAAGAAAGTGTCATTCTTTTGATAGTTATTATTTGTTAAAAACATGCTTTTTTGTTTCGACAACATGAATTAATTTTAAATTAATTTCTACCACTTATGTGTTTTTTATTTAGAAAAATGAATTCAATATTTATAATCAGGAGGTCCAAGTTTTTTAAATATTTTACTTTTATTTTTATACATTTTGAATAATTACTTCGGTAAATATTTTATTTACCGTGGTTAATGGGTAAATCTAGTAAATAAGGGTAAACAATAATATTATAATAATACCAATTTACCCTAAAATGTGTCTTAACTCTATTGGTTGATACATGTCCGACCATGGGCATCTTTGGGACGATTTTGGGACCCCATGGATCAACATGTATGTGATAATGACACTTTATATTAATTAAGTTAAAATAAATACAAAAATGACAAAAGCATATATCTTTTAGAAAAACAATTTTTACATAGGGTTATATATGTTATATTTTCAACTATAAATATTCATTAGTAATCTATAAAGATTTGATACATAATGTTATTTTATTTATAAATATATTTATGACACAATAATAATGTAGTATTTTCCTTATTAATGAAGGAATCAAATAATTGTTATTATAAATGTTAAAATATATATACATTGAATGTTTTGATGACATCCACGAATTTTATTTGTTATTACGACTTGTTAGTATTGCTTTAATTAATTTGGATCTAATTAATAACCTTGTTAAGACTTTAGCAAAAATCAATTATTAAATAGTGTCAAAATTGACATAAATGAGTTTTTAATACAAATATTATATTATTAATTGATATTATATTTTTAAAAATCTCATTTTCTGCCAAAGGACTCTTATAATGATAGGTGTATTATTAATGGACCACTTGGATGTCTCTTGGAAGTATATAGTTTTTTTATTAACAACATAATATAAAAATAAAAAGTTACATGGTAAATGCCAAACTAATTAACTAAGAGTTATAACTAAATGATAAGGTTAATAATGTTACCCAAACCAATCCAAAAAATATTGGTTGAGTTGTTTTCAACATATCCCCTCCTTATAAATTAAATAATCCACTTTGGTGCCATTAGAAACCGAATATGAATTTATTATAAAATAATACTTTATGTTCTTTATAAAGAGCCCATCCTCCCCATTATAAAAGAACACCACTCATAACCAATTCCTCACACCTATCAAGAATTTTGGCTCGTCCAACTTCTTCCAAATTAATCTCCCTATATCCCTCTCCTCATCCTAGAAGCCTTACCATAGGTATAAGGTACTTCAAGAGTCATTTTTTTCAAACCCAACAGAGTTACCCAAATTAAAGGTAATGATTTCTTTTTTCTTCTTTTCTTTTATTTTTCTTCTCCAACACCTAAACCCTTCATATTATTTTCATTTGTAAAAACAACAGTATAATCAATATACTATGATATTTTTTTAGATGTATTAGAACTTCATTTACACACACCTTTATCTAATGGGTGAAGAGCATAATGTTTCTGTGGATGGAAACCAAACGCCTCACGAAACGATGATTGTTCAATTATCTCCTGTGACCTCTCATGGTGGCTATTATTATGGAACTATAATTAAATATGATATTAATGATATAAGTTTTATATATAATGTTATTTAATTACATTTTATAGCATACCATTATTCATTTCAAGTTGTATATATATATGATAATTTCATTTGAGGAAGTCAAGAATACCGTCCCCTCAAAGTGATATGACTTGTTCATACCAAACATGGAACGTATGAAAGAAGGGGTTAATGAAATTAAGTAACAAATATAAGAGATTATATTATAATGGTATAATAATATACCTATGTCTCATTTGGTTTTTATTCCTTTTAAAATAAAAAAATGAAATGGAAGTAGCATTCATGGGTACATACGGACTACCGTCTCCATGAACGCGATGAGATTCATTCCCCATCATATCCATTAAAGTATAATTCTCATTTGATGATTAAAAATAGTGTTTAAAGACTTCATATCATTATATATTTGAATAAGATACAAACATTCCATAACAAACACGTCTTATTTAATGAAACATATTGAATAAAACGAGTAAGTCGGCACCCGATACGACGATTATACTAAAATAATATTAACAAAACAATATTAAAAGATCACAAAAGATATCATATTTATGTATATGATTCGTGTATAATTTAATAAAATTTATTTAAATATTATACAAGAGTTTAACCTACCCTCGACCAAGGAAAAGTACAAGGTAAGGGGTTTCTTATCTCATTTTTAATTCCGTGATATTTCTATTGTTCACCACTTATTTATTGCATATGGTGTGTGTACTGCCCAAGATTGAATTCATTGTGTAATATAATTTAATTTATGGATATCTATATCATCATTGTATGATCCTTCTTTCATGGGTGTATATTTCTTAAGTTACCAAATTGATTAGAGAATTTGAAATTTTAATTTCAACTCATTTGGCTTTACGCATACTTCATCGATTATTTTACTCTAAGATTATGTGTGGAATAACTATTTAATTGCTTATGTCATTATTTCCACGTTGCTTTCTATGGATATAATTTTTATACACATAATTACTCTGTTTATAAATTCTCAAGTCATCGATATGAACTTGATAAGAGTAATTTTAACTCAATCTCCATTTGTTGAGTTAAATATCCAACTCATGGGTGTTGTTTTTACAAGAATATGTGTGAATGTCCTCTGATTGATTTACACTGAATATCCAATCATATTGAGTGTATTTATATTTGTCACACATAATTATGTTGTTGATTTATCCTTAACCTAATGATACGGTCTTTATAATAGATTTCATCTCAATTTACATTCCATTGAGACTTCTTAGTTGTTATACACCAAATTACATTTATATGGTGTATATAATGTAATTTGACAAAGTATATCATGAATCCCATTATTCTCATGATGTTATAATGTTTTTATTACCTCAATTATTTGTATTCAAGTGTCTCTCTTTTGGTTAGGAACTCTTAACAAAATATCATTTTGAATGTTATAAATATTTATTATTCTAAATCATTTTCATTAATGTCCATGTTTTAAAAATGGTTTTAATGATTTATTTATATGGAAAATAAAGGTTTAAAATTAACATTACATTTAAAAGATTCAAAGGGTTATGGGACACATTCATACAAAACTCTATTTTTAATTGTCTTCTTGACAAATAGTGTGACTTTTATATTATTTCATGAAATAGGGGGATATTTCTCTCTAATATTTTTTAGGATTATTTTCATCTATATCAATATCCTTCAATATTCTCGATTTAGGTGAATCTAATACAATACAATCTTCCATATTGTATCGAATGAGTTATGTTTGAATGTGTATGTGCCATTTTTTTCCATTCATGGTTTATAGTTGAAGTATTGAAATTTTGTATTCTAGTT
The DNA here is from genome assembly GCA_963277665.1 of Viscum album. NCBI lineage: Eukaryota > Viridiplantae > Streptophyta > Magnoliopsida > Santalales > Viscaceae > Viscum > Viscum album. The sequence continues at coordinate 839,457,742 of OY728138.1, forward strand.
TTAATACGAATGATTATGATATGTTTAAACTTTTTCATATGAGGAATGTATTGGACATAGTAAGGGATGGGTGGAGCCCTCTATATCTCCTCGATGCATTGGTAGGTCTCATGAGACAACTAGACATGGAATTGGCCGAGGCCCTTTCCCAATTTGATTTATGGTTTTGGCCGAGGCCTTAATCATTTTTAGACATCTTGGCTGGGGCCTTGAAAAATTATTCATAATTTCTGGCATTATACATTTCCCCATTATGGAAATAATATTGATGTTTCATGTGGTCATTCGACTAGTAGAATACCCATGGTTATGTTTTATTATAGCATTATTTACTCAGCTCATATTCTTGTCATAAAAGTATTCATGTTTATTATTGGTAAAGGAATGTGGTTTCAATTATTTACCATTCTTAATATTTATGTAATTTTCCATTGTATTACATACCCTTTCTACGCATTTCATCTCACCAATTTTCATATGTCTCATTTTCCCAGGATATGAAGAAGTTATTTATGAGTGACCTTCAGGCATAATCAAGGAGGCATGGATGTTTCTAATGAAATATATTTTTTTTGTATTTATCTTCATGCAATAAAGTTGAACTAATGTATGAATATTGTTTCCAGTAATACTAAACTGATCACTCATTCAAGACATGATTTCCTTGTGATCATGTAAATGTTTGGTAATAATGCACCGACTCTGGGTAACTGGGGTCGGGGCGTTACATAGAGCATATTGTACTTGGGTCTAAAGTTTCTAGTTCTCAATGTTTAATAAATAATTATATATATAATATTAGTTGGACAGACCCGGTGTTTATTGAATGGGAAAGGTTTCATGTTATTCCACTAAATCTTGTTGGTTCTGCAATTCGATAAATGATGGATCCTAAGAGATCCTTGGTTGATCACATTTATGTTGTTTTTGAGTTTTAGAGGTTTAATTTTAAAAGACTTGATACTACATCAATTAATTCAGTGAAATTGGATGTCTTCATAAAAAGATATATGGTTTCATTCATAGAAAAACAACTTATTGAATTGGGTCAATTATTGAAATATAAATCTGTTTTGGTTACCAATATCTGTGATAAGGATTCAAACATATGTCAAAATTTATGATTCAACACATTAATAACAAGATATTTCTTAATATTCAATAAGTAGATGTATAACATAGAATGTTTTAAAGTGATATAGAATATATAAAATATACTGCGGAGGAGATGTAGAAATATTTTGGGTAGTTCAGGGTTTCATTATAGAACAGATAGAAAATATTACTTCTATGGTTTCATTATAAGGTTAACGTCCTCATCTAATTGTTGATGTTGATATGATTAGATCTTTTTTGATAGAATATATATGAGGTACTACAAGTGTTATTCATGTCCTGCTACTGGAGACATTAGAAAAAATCAGACATAATCATGACCATGTTCACATGATGGATTGGGATCATATAAAAGACATGAAAGCATATAGAGTTACCATAAAAATATCAATTAAGTATTATCTATCTCAAATATATATTATTAGTGAGATGAATCCTCATTTTATGTGCATATATGAAAATATTTGGATGCCTCTAGTAACACAAGACTTTAAAGAGAAAGTGAATCTATTAAAGGTCATGAATCCATTGCCTAATATGATAATATGAGAAAATAAATTTCATCCTTGATATGGAGAGAAGTGGAAAAATCATTATAAATTTGATAAATATTATGAAACCCTTTCTACATGTTTCTAGAACAAATATAGTGGATTAAGATTCCATTAATATTATATCCCATCAGACGGCTTTAGCCTCAAAACTATAGTTCATCAAAACTAGTGTGACCAGAGATCCAAATCCTCTTTTATAGATTCTTCCCAACCTTTCACCCGCTTTTATAGAGTAGTCGTGAAAAATCTCATTGAAATTATCATCAGATATGATCTTGAATTACCTATCATTACTATTGATATGATAGGTGTTACCTCAACCTTAACTACTGATAGTTATTCTTTGAAAAAACAAAAGGGAAAATCACCTTCGGTTCCAACCACACAATGTGAGAAGCATGGACATTAGATTGTTTGTATCTTGATGGAGATAATTTTCTGTCTTTTGATGATCATTTTTAGATATAAATTTATTGACATTCTTAATGGAAATTCTATTTTATATTGGTGTCATTTTTTCTTTAATTTCATATTTTACTTTTAATTTTTCATAATCAAAAAATGGGTAGATGGATATATGGCATTTACTATATTTATTTCAATCCAATTTCATTTTATAGACTACCTTTGATACCCTTTAGATATTATTTACCTTTGACACTATATTTTTTTATTTTTTACCATCTATTATATGATAAAATTATATATAATTACCTCTGGTACTCTAATTATCTTTTAATACATGGTTTAAAAAATTCAATGATTTATGATCATAAAAAATGGGGGTGATTTTTGGAATCCATATTTTAATGATAAAAAGTCATGTTTATTGAGTTGTTAATGAGTATTTTGTTTTATGGTATCATTTTATATTAAATATTAGATTGGAGAAATTTGGTGAAGTATGAAAAAGACTCACCATTGATGAACACTCAAAAACATAGCAGACACATCCATTGAAATGAAATTTAAAAATGTATAGAAAACACCCACATCTAGAGGTGATCAATAAAAAATTGAAAAAGTGTTGGAAACAATCACAACGAAGCATAAGTCACCATTAAGGATGAGTCACCACCAACAATTTCTCACCTATATGATGGAATATTTGGGATGTATTGAAAACATATACATCCATAGTTTGATTCACCACTCGAAGGAAAATATGGAAAGGTATAGAAAAGTACTATCATGAGAGGATGACCTTCCCTAAGAATTGAATGTCATTTAATTTTTGAAAACACCTACTTCTATAGCCTGACTCATCATTGATATGAACTCACCAATAGCTCATGTCACTGGAAGATATTGTCTCACCTCTCAAGAAGACTCACCATATTTTTTTTTGAATTACCTAGTTCTAATTTATATTTTATCGAATTTAATTTTGTGACTTATTTTAATGGTTTTTCTTAATTGTTTTATAGCTATAAATTTAATTCTTTTTCAGTCATCCATTACTAGGTATAAATGATTTATATGATTCTTCAAACATACTGATATTAGAAGACGTATTATAATCCCATGAGTTAAAAGGATAATAGAGAACTAAGATATAAAAAGACACACATAGAGCCATAACTAATCATAGAATGATAAAAAAAATTCTTTAAAGTGTTCCTTATATGAATATTCATTACTAGTGATCATCTAGAAAAAGGTCACGAACATTGAAAACCCATTATACTTCCTAAACACTCTATAGAAAGTGTTTATGATAATATATTAGTTTGTAATTTTTAGAAACATCAATTTAGATTCATTTCAAACCATACTCAAAGTGTCAAATGATTCAAAAATTATTAGACTATGAAACAATATTCTCTTTACATTCATTATTTTTTTGTTTATTTATTCACATTACTTAGTTTTTGGTTTACTCTATTTTTAAACATGAACATTGAGTCATAGGTGATATCAAGAAGATAGATGATATATACTAAAACCTCATTTACCTTTCTACCTCATATTTTCAACGTCCTGCCTTTGTGGACTATATTATTTTATTCCCACAGTTGTTCTGGAAGAGGTCCCTTCCTGGCCTGGACACCATTTCTATTGTTTACCTAATCCATGTTTTGGATCAAATATTATTTTATGTAATCTTATTGGTGGTGGGTGATTTATAAGTGGTGAGGATTATTTCTCATCATGAGACTAAACCTATTGCATTTATTCTATTTTTTATTTTTTGGTTTTTTTATGCATTTAAATCGAATTTGTTTTAAACCATTATAAAAAACACAACATTAATAGTTAGAATTAATTTTTTTTTAAATGATTTCTTAAAGTAATTTTTTTTCAAAATTTATTGTTTTTTTCTTATTTTTTTAATTGAGGCTTAAATAATCATTGAATACTTTTTTAAAATATCAATACTAATATTGATATGTTATTTTGATTAACTGGTCTATTTTTAATCTAACAGGGGAACATATTTAATCCAATTAAAAACAAAAAGATTTATTAGGTATGTTATTCAACCCCTCTTGAGATACTCACTATAAACAATATAAAATATTCAATAAGGATCATAAGATCTATCATAACATATTAGATATCACAAATCACACCATAAGACTCAATGGTTTATTATGATAATAACCACTTGTCTCTCATTTTCCACATTCATTTATATCAAAATTATTAAATAGTAATCCTATAATAATTAATATATAAATTAGGGATTTAATATAAATTAATCAACTAAGGTATCATGTCATTCCACACTCCCTTTAGGTAAATAGTCAATTAAATTATATTTTAGGTTATCTCACCCAACATGCATCTATAATCCATTTTTAAAACCTATTAGAATGTCACAAATCCAAGGAATAATTCCATTCAAAATTTAAATAATTTTGATATGTGTTACGTTGGTTCAATCGCAATATATCATATACATGGGAATTACCAAACCATATTTTTATTATTTTGGCCCCCATCCATAATAGATGAAGAATGTAATGCTTCTAATTAAAAACACACAATAGAAAGAAGGTTTAAATGATCACAAGGATGTTCCAAGATATAATTTGATCAATAATAAAACCAACAGTGGAAATAGTCAAGGGATTACCCTATAATAGTATGAGAACAAATGTAGAGAAAGAGAAAACCTCACCAAAACTACTTACCTAGGATTGAATGTGTTATCAGGATGCCTAAAAGGGAGGTTGGAACTCCAATATTTATATGAGGTTCTTTCTTGGTTGAGAGGATATAATAATCATGAAGGTGTATGAAAAAATCATCTACAAAACATAAATTAAAATAGTCGGTATGATAATTACATGGTGTCTACTATAGTTACATGGTGTGTAAATATTTTTAATGTAATATGCTGAAATCCTATCAACTCGACTGAATTTTAAAAGAACCTAAAAATTACATGACATTTAATCCAACTACACGGTGTGTAAATGATCTGTAGGTTATTTTTAATCTATTTTCCACATAAACAACCCGATAACCATTTAAAAATTATCAACAAACCATGAACCATTTATTGTAATTGTATCGTTTACTTAGACTCCAATAATTTGAATTAACATATATCCATGAACTATAAGTCATTATTCATAAAAATGGATCTTTACATGGATCCTCAATATTTTTTGGATGATTCCTCAAAACCCAAGAATGCATTTATTATAATTATATTCATCCAAGATGGAACACAACCACCAAGGATTAATGAAGAATCAAAACTAAAAGTTATATTCTTAACAAAAAACTCATAGGGATAGACATACTTATAAAAAGACAAGATCGAACAACCTCCCCACCATATAATAGATCATCTTCGAGATTCTCTAAGAATCACTATGAGGTCCTACCAAACATTTTTTACACTCTTTTTTAAAATCAGACTCTCAGTCCCAATCCTCCTCATAATGATTAACATGTTTTCACATTACTCAAACCAATATTATGGTACTACCTTAAAGATATCTCTCACTATGGTAAATGACCTATATCAGATACGCCACAAATGATACATCAAAATAGATCTCAATGCCTACTACAACTATCGTATGAAAAGGTTCTGGTTGATATATCCAAAGTTGAAATACATAAAATACATCATGCATGGCCCTGTAGCACTTTTTAGGGGATAAATAATACATCACTTGACCGACCCATGAAACTATCTTAAATATCTTGAATGACCTAGGTACTAGCATTCCATGTTCCATGATATAAAATTTCCCTAGTTTAGGTGACTCCCAAAGAAAAACATCATGACCAAACTCAAATTATAGTGGTCATATATGATGGTTATCATACTATTTATTCCTTCTCTAGGTGGTCATGAATCATTTTTTGATCAACAGAACCTACATAGATATCTCCTGCACTAGACTAGCCCCAACAAGTGTTGAATCACCATCCTACAACCAAGAAAGTGGAAAATGAAAAGACCTATAATACAAATCCTTAAAATGTTCAATTTGGGTCGATTCATGTATTTCATTATTATTGGAGAACTCAAATTTATCCCATTTGTTTCTCCCATGAACCATCAAATTCTAGATTACCGTCCCATAATGTATCCTCCAGAAAATTATTAGTCCACTCATATTGATCATCATCTCTTGGATAATAGATTTGGATCAAAAGTACATGTTATATCGAATCCATTTAAACACCCTTCCCGAAATGCGATGTAAAATGTGGATATCTATCAGAAATGATACTCTTTTGAACCCTATGCAATAGAAAAGCCTTACGGATGTAATGATTTTCTAGATCATCAAATTTTAATGATCTCCCTGATATGTAATAAGTGGTAAAACATCGTCAGTCAATCAAAAATATACCATAAAACATAATTAATAATGTTTGTATGGGTTAATCATATCATATAATCCACAGGGACATTATTAAATTCTTACTCAATAATAGGAAAGGGATGTAAAAGACCGGATGGCCTCTGATGCTCAACATTCACCTACTGACAAGTGAAGAATCCTACCAAGAATCCTACCACCAACTTATTAATTCTGGACCACAAATATTTTATATGGATATCATGGCACATATTTGACAAACCATGATGCACCACCAATATAGTATCATGAAACTCCCTTATCACCTCCTCATTTAAGCATGAAAGAACAAAAATTTGTCAGGGAAGAGAAGATAATTTATATTTCCAATAGACCATCCTAATGGTGCATCCCTACTGTATAAGTTGTATCTCAGAACTGAGTCCATGGGATTAGATAATGTGTATTTCTTGATCTAGTCCAAAATCAAGTGTATAACATATGTATAATCAATAGATAATATTCCTTGGAACTCTTGGAAATTTAGATGCATGTATAACAAGAGATACATTTTCCATCACTCATGGTAAGACTCTCTTAATACATCATCCTATTTAATTTCGATAAATGTATTGTTCACAATGTTTTCCTTTATTGGTTTATAATCCAACTAAAAGCCAAAATACTACAGATACTTGACCCACCTTTTCATCCTATGGTTCAAGTCCAAATGGGAAAAGATACACCTAATTCTCATGTGGACAATGTATACCACAAACCTCTTACCAATGAGATGTTGTCTCCATAATCACATAGAATATAACACAACATATAACCCCATATCACGAATAAGTTAATTCCTCTCATGTTTTCTTAGTTTTCATCATCCACAAGCAACCACTCTGTCAGAAGCATCAAAATTTCTTCACTCCCAACTATGGATACATCACAACACACCATATAATCATTACCTAGAATAATTAAACTATGAATATCTACTAAGTTATGCCTTCCATTCATCTCTTGAATATATCTGTCATAAGCATTATACCTAACAAACCTTTCAATTTTCTTATTCATATCAGACTTCAAAAATACAAAAAATGAGAAATCATAAATAATTATCCAATAATAACATGATAAACATAGAAAAATATGAATCTTGAAGAAGATATTCGAATGTTACCAAGACACCACAACTGAAACATTATCTGGGACAATTGAAACTTCTTCCTTAGAGATGACATTTTTCAATGAGTTTATTTTATTAATTCAAAATATGTATTTATTTTGCTTGGTGTCAGAATTATTTTCCCTCAATGTACTTATTATGGTGTCCATATGTTTGGAATGATCATTCGATGACTGGTAGTACACTAAGATGTATTAAAACCCCACCAAAAACCAATCTAGAAAAGGATAAATGATTTCATTCATAGAGACCATGAATTACACCGGTTCCTTGGTTAATCGAGACTTCATCACAAAAAATTCATAAAATATATACCTTCTCTTAAATAAAGTCCTAAGAATGTCTTATGGCCTCACCCTTTATCAGTGGAATCTAATCCCAAATAGATCTTTTAGAAGATCTTAGAGCATCTAAATTGATATGAAAAATCATGAGTTCAGGGAAGAGTATAGAAGCTATTCACCTTCATCTACTTCATCTTCTAATAATACACACATAAGTGAACATACTCATTCGGATTCATAGTGAAGAGAACTAGGTAACCACAAGGATATGTACTATTCTATATGATTCATTTTGATTCTAGATCATCCAACATGATATTCAACTCCCGATGTATATTGGTTTCATTCAGTACGGTCGGATAGAAACTGGCTATACTCTCATCACCAAATTGATTAGGAACATGATTTATAGATTGGGTAGTAAGCTATATATATATTTATAATAGTCATATTGAAAATTTTCTACCAATAGAGGTAAATAATCCTACTTCATTCCACAATAAACTATAGAAAGACTAGCTGTCTGAGTTGTGAGAGATTAATATCTACACAGAATTGGACTTATGTGACCTGCCTGAAGATCCCACTAAACATGGTGAGAATGTTGTTTTCATGATAATAAAAAGTTAAATCTCAAACTATAATAATTGATATTATCCAAATATAGAAATAACCAATCAATATAATGAATCATGTCAAATCTTGTCATTTCTAGCACGAATGGTTCACTAATGAAATGGTAACCCCCATTCTCTAGTGAAAATGCACTGAAACATTTGATATTCTCTAATCACACTACCATTGATTTGTTGGTAATCAAGGAACCATAAAAAATTTCGGTAAATAAGATAAAATCATTTAAAAGAAAGGATATGGAATAATTTTATGCTCCTATATGAAACAAAATAAAATCTATGGTAGATGACTGAAGAATTGTATCTTTGGTGGTAGACGGTCCTACATCCACTCCAATTTGAGAAGTCTGTATAATGTGTAGCTTACATTTCCCCTACCATGGGATACATCCATACTACAATGAGTTATTTTCCATGAATGGAACTAATTCGCCTACAATAGGGTATCGTATCCCTTTCCTCTTCCTGAATGGCCAGTTGAACTCCATCAACAAGACTAATAAGGGGTTACTAAGCCCCTTTTTGACTATGGATCCTATCATGATCCCATACAACAAGTCTAATGAGGAATGTACGTAGAGAAACTCTATATATGACCTAGTCATCCCAAAATACAGCAGTCTACTACATTTAACGACACTATGGGAACTTGTAGAAAGTCATTCAATATAAAAAGAACCACAATGAAACATAGTCATGAGACTTCTATCCACTACCATAACTACATTTTCCATTACTAAAATGGATACATCTATCATATTATTATAAATTTCTACCAAAGGAAGAGCTCTATGTTCTCCATGCTAAAATATCATAGCCACTTTATTGGAATCTCTTAGATTCCCTTCCATGATGACTATATAGTACATCGCGTCCTATGAACTACTCAAATGTAAAATGATCACCTATTACCTAATCTCATAACAAAGACCATCCTAAAAAATTATTACCCTGAAGATATGATCAACTAATAAAATGTCACAGGGAATGTAAGGTTGGTGAAATTTCAAATATAGTCCATCATATATATGCACTCCATAGTTAGATTCATGAAATCATGATATTTTTCATCACTCAAATTCATAGGATATAAATGGTTCAATAACATCACCTTTATTTCCTTTTAATATAAATCATCCTACATACTAGGTTTTTCATGAATATCCCACCAAAACATGGTAGGTCTAAAAAGAATATATGTAGAATGCATCACCTACCTATCTGTGTGGGTCATAAGAAGAATGAATATTGTTTAGACTAACACAATCTACATCTCTTCCTCAAAGGGTAATCCTTGACCATTTAATAAATAAATATGTTTTTGGGGATAATCTCTAGTCAACTCATACATCAATGGACCATTATGAAACATACCTTTATCCATGGATCATAAGACACTTAGGATGCAGTCATGATTCTAAACATCCAAATGTTCCTCAATTAATAGATGATTTGTTGGCTTAGCTATGATAGGAGCATGCAAATTTCCACTATCCTAACTCTCATTTTGAATATTCCAAGGGGCCATTTTCTATACCAAGAATATTTAAAACATAGAAAACTGGGTAAGAACAAGTCCAACCTCAAAAGGTGATCATAATAGTGAACCACTAACTCTTGGTCTCTATGAACATGACTTGCAATTTTTTTCATGAAATATATATTTTTCTCATTTATCAGGTATTAATATATCTCATATCATAGTCTATATAGGTAATATATCACAAACATAATATTATTTATCTTTCATGAAACATGAATGTTAGTTTATATCCCTATGTGCCAATCATGATGCATGAATAAACATCTCACTCCTTACAAATCAATGAATATAAATATCAAGAACTAATATTATCATATGTGGAAAACCATAAAAACATATAAATCACCCAATTTGTTATAACACAAACTTAAAAAAGTGAACTACATAATCAATTATCCCATTAGTGGTCACTAGGATGTTCCCCCATATATGGGATAACTACCCTCATTCATAAGGTTGTTACCATGTATCAAAACATCCTTGTATCCTTTATACATTTACCAAATTGTCAGTAAGATTAAAATAAAACATTACCCTATAATATCCCTTTGTAACCACCCCCAATTTAGCACTCTATAATTTGGCCAAAATGGGTTGGTCAAAAGACCTCTAGAATATCACCACATACACTAGGGCCTACCGACTTCTAGAAGGGGTGTAGAATTTATAGTAGGTAAACTATACCCTCTAGTATGAAGTGTCATAGTATTTTAATTAATCCTTATAAATTAAATCAATTAGAGTATATACAAAGCGGAAGAAAATAATGAATGTCAAGAAAGAAATCCAATAAATAATAAAGGTTTATTGTAATGATGATATTAAATGAAAGTAAATGTCATTCTTGAATTTAAAACAAGAAAAATAATATAGTATAATATGAATCAATAGTGTCCAGTATTGAACCCCATGTTGTTCCTTCCACTAAACTCTTGCCCATTTAGCTAAAAAAAATTCAATTATAAGGACCATTGGACTTGGACAAACATAAATCCATGTAATCTACATGGGGTCCAAATTGAGGCCAAAATAAGTTGTGAGTATATCATAGAAGGTTATTACCACCATTTCTAAACAAAATAGACTGATAATAATTGTATTAAATAAATAAATAAACATGTGTTTTAATTATTTCAATAGTTAATAAAATAAAACAACAACATGCATCAGATACAATCCCGAATTTGACTGAGAATGTCCCATAACCGTGCGAACCACAACTATATAACCATGGTAAAATAACCAACTATGTAATCATTCCCAAAATCACTAATAATTTCTTATGACCATGAAAACCAAAACCATACTACCATGGAATAATCCCCACAATTTGGGTCAAATCTCAATAAGCATTAACGCATTCGGGTGAAATCCATATAATAATTATGGTATGGGACCATCACGAGCTCACTCAATATAAGAATAATAATATAAAAGTTTACATGTTCCATGGCCAAGCTTTAAATATAATCATTTTAGCATGTATCTCAAGTATTATCATTACTTAATGAATAATACAATATCACATTATTATTCTCAATGTTTAATTATTATAATTACTATTTGTCTATTGATTAAAATTTTCATTTATATAAAAATTGATATGCAGCCTCTCAAAATGTACAATTCCATAAAATTAAGATTCTATTTAAAGAAATAAGTTAATGTCTCTTTTAAAAATAGGCACAGATTAATCCATTACCCAATTCAATTATTTTCATTATTCACTCACACAACATCTTCCCATAAGCTATGTTTAAAATAAATTTGAAATAAACTCCAAGGAATTGTCTCATTAATTATTTAATTAATTTAGGTGCTTGTTAATTTACGTACACACAAAAATGCATATATATATTAATGCATATATATATATATATATGGATATTGTCATACCATTAGGTTATGACTTAGACCCCCCTTTTTAATCGACCATGAACACAACACTTACAAATAAAAAAACCTCATGACGAAGAAGGTGAAAATGATCGCAATGTGGTTCCAATTTCAATATTGATCATGATCAACACCAAAAATGCACATCCTCAATGTAATACAGTGAAACAGTTGGAGAACAAAGGGAGAGAATGGAAAAGATACCCAAAACCACTTTCTTGGGATATAATGAATTATCATGATGTTTGTATGGAAGGTTGGCACTCTAAAATCAACTAGAGGGTCATCCTAGGTTGGGAGGATAAGAGATACAAATGAGTGAAAGTAAAAATGATCTTCACAACGTACATTAAAATAGAAGGATGGGAAATTTCACATCATTAAATTTTGTTATACATCATGAAATATTTTTAATGGAATAATCTAAATAACACACCACCTCAACTAAATTTTAAAAATACTCGAACATTACACGACATTTATTTCAGTTCCACAACACTAAATTTTCTATTGATGGGGTTTCATCCCATATTTCTGATAAACAACCAGACCCCCCCCCCCCCCCCCCGTTAAAACATCCCTACATACCATGAACCATTGATAACAGTTGACTAGTTTACCTATACTCCATTAATTTAAATAAACATACTTCATGAAACCTTAAACTCTTTTATAATACAAAGGTTATCCACATGGATACTCTACATTTTCTCAATTTCACATGCAATATAGTGTTATTCTTATCAAATTGATAGACATCACTGACTGAACACAACCACCAATTTTTAAAGATGAAGAAAAACTCAACAGAAAGAATTTAATGAAAAACATAGAGTGGTGTACATGGAATTATATAGGATCCTACACACTAAATTGAATGATATAATTAGTATCATGTCATTAGTCAGCACAATATAATGGACTAGTGGATATGAGTAGTATCAGGTCGTCCTTTGGGATGAAAACCACCCTAGTAGCGGGGTATTGTCCCGGATGACAAGTCAGAAATACAAAATAAATTAATTGAGTACTGTAGTATCATGTTATTAGTCAAGGTGTTCAAAAAAATAGTGGATAAGTGTAATACCACGTAACTATTTGATATAAAATAATAAAATAGCGAGATTAAAAATTATAATTTTACCAACAAATTTATCTTATGAAAACCCCATTTATAAAGATCCAACTAGGCTTTTGTAAACATCTCTTAAAAATAAAACCACAAAAAAAAAATTAAATTTGAAAATCCATTAAAAACATTAAATTCATTGAATAATGATAATCAACTATATACAAGTCCAAATAAAAAACAAAATATATATAAAACACATCAAATGAGCATTAAACCACAAGGTACAATAAAGATAAATATACCATCGAATTGTTTGATTGAAATTTTCCTAAAAACAATACTAACATCCCATTAAAATTATATATAATTAAAAAATATTTATAATATATAAATATAATCATAAAAAGATATTAAATCTTTTAATCATGTAATAGGGGTTCATTGTATTTGAAAAATAGTTTTATATCACATGCCTTGAGTGGAATCCCCTTTTGTATAAAAAAATACCCAAAAAATTTTCATCATCTATTAAAATCCAACAATTAATCATAATTAGAATTTTAGAAAATTTTAACAAATTATCGGAAACTATAATAAATAATTGTTTTGTATTTTGAATGTCATAAATGGAGAAACCAACCATAAATCCACCTCTTTCTCAAGGTATCACACTAAACTACCAAAAAAGGCTACAGAAACCCATTTAATGCCATTAAAAGACATTAAATAAGAAAATCCAAGTTAATATAACACTAGAAAATGTTATAGGTAACCAAATCCATACTAAGAAAAGGAGAAAATAGGTTAAGGAAGAAAGAGAGTAGGGTGATGGATTTAATGTATTTTATGTGGATGTCGGGTGTTGTAGAAGCCTTGATAGGTGGTGCGATGTGTTGCATCACATATAAATAAGATAAAACTCTATAATCATATAGGGCACAGATCAAGAAATGATAACAAAATAAATCATCACATACTTTAGATTTGGAGATTTATTATTCAAGAAGTTTGACTGGTGAAAGAAGTATGCTTCAAAGAGAGTGGTTGAAAAGGTTCGGTTCTGCAATAGTATGAATTGTGAGAGAGGAGAAGACTCTATGAGGGTTATTTTTATATGAAAATAAATGGGTTTTAACAATTCATAAATGAATTGCAGATCAAGAATAGGTTTATCTTCCCTTTGATATAACGCTTTAGTAAAACTATGCTTTATATGCATGTTTTTTGCGCTGATAAAGATACCTATTTATCAGCACTAAAAATCATTGATAAAGATGTAATTATAATAATATATTTACTTATTTATAATTATAATTTAAAATTAACATTTTTTAGAATATTTTTATTTATTTATAAATTTTTTTATCTATTTAAAATATATATATTATAGTTTTTTATTATTTAAATATATTTTTATTTATTAAGAATTACAATTACAAATATATATATTCAAAATTAATTAAATATATTTATTAATATATTTATATAAATATATATTTATTAATATATAATTATAATTATAATTAATATATTTATTATTATTTCATAATTATTTAAATATTAAATTATTTACCTATAATTATATAACAAATTTTTTAAGAAAACAACTATATATATTGATAATATTATAATTAAATACATAATTTAGAAAATTATAAGAATATCATTTAAATACAATAATCTTATAAATTTAAAACATATTTAAAATGTTGAATCTTAATAAATAAAATGGAATATGTATTATTCATACTAATGAAAACATTATCGAAAATATTAAATTTCTAGTAAATAAATATATATATAAAAATTAAAAATTTATTAATTTTATTTTTAACATTATTAATAAATATATAACATTAAATGAAAAAAATAAATTAAATTCATTTTGGAAAAATTAAAAAGTTAATTCATATCATTTACATGAAATAAAGACATACATTGATATACATATATATCTAAACCCATACACATACATCTTCAAACACTCATGTATATACACACATACACATACATACATACAGTTATACGTGTACATATATTGTAAATTATTTATTATCAAATCTAACATATATCAAAATAAATATATTGATTTATATATTATATAATTATATAAACATAATGTTGAAGTAATATATTTATTTTAATTGCATAGTTATTTTATAATTAATGTATATAAATATACTATTAACCATTTGAAGTAATATAAATTTAATAATTTGTTATAAATAAAATTTTTAAAATAAAATTTGATTTTCATTAAAAGTTATATAAATTATTTTTATATAATAAATTATATATATATATAATTTAAAATATGAATCTTATTTAAAAATATATAAATAGATATTTATATATATATAATTATAATTATAAATAAATATTTTTATTAATATTTTTACATTATTATAAATATATTATTATTTAAATATAATTATAATAATATTATAATTATTTCAATATATATATTTATTTCTATTTTTATTTAAAAATGAATATATTTATTCATACAAAAAAAGTTAAGGTTTAAGACCCTTATTATTAATATTAATGATAAATTTATAAGCACATGAGATACGGATGTGGTAAAAGAAGTGAAATCCCACACCTATAAGGAAAAAAAATAACTCAATCATCATTACGGACATGATCAGAGTCAAGACCAGAATCATTAGCATCATCAATATACTCTCACTTTGAATTTGAATTCTTCCGATTATATAGAACGATATAATTTTCCTTAGTCATAACCTCTTATGGTGTGAGCTAAACTGATCTAGAAGGCATACATCACTGATGCCCTCGAGTTGCATCATCTCGACCCCCCCCCCCTCAAACTTCTCGATTCCTACCCTATTGTTATGATTTTTGATGAAGCATTACATAATGCCCACCATTTTCAGCATCAAGCATGTATTTAGAAAAATGATTGACATCATCATTATGGGATTCATGTTTCTCAAAACTATTAACCTATGTGACATTCTATGACTTATCAAAATTTATGAACAGAATATTTAGGTGACATAGGTTGAAATCAAATTTTCATTGGAACCATTTTAAAACATTAATTGTCTATATTCTGCTTACTTTTACTACTTCTTAATATCATTTCCATGTGTATATCATATGTGTCTTGCACAACCTCTTCCCTCAGATAAACGCCAAATTTTCTATCAATGTAGAAACATCCATAATATCATTTCTCTTTGGTTTACTTTTAAGGGGTACACCATTACATGTTCATTTTTTGGCATAATAAATGTAACCTTTATCAGTGCTTTTATCTAGTACTGATAAAAATTATGATTTTATAAATGATTTATGTTGAGAGGTGAAATAAACATTTGTTGTATAAAGAATGATCTATAGTTTTGTTAAAAATAAGAAATAAAGGAACACTAAAAGTTTTAATAAAACCTATTTATAATGTAATTTCAAAAAAAATCAATTTTATAAAATGAAACTAAAATATAGATTGTGATGAGATTTTTAATAATGAGAATATTAAAGGTGTATATGTTATGTTAATTTTAAATTGCAATTCTCTTGGGAGTGTCAATATATGTTTCTGATAAAGTTCCACTACTCATTATCAGAGTAAATAATAGATTAATACCTAACCAATCCTTTTTGAATTTAATACATTGATATTCAAGGTCTTGATATTATTTTTGGTTAATAATGGAATAAATATGTGTTTATGTTCAAACAAGGATTATATCTTGAATAAATCTAATGAATAGGTTCAAGAGAAACTTTTCAATCCCATTAGTTGGTTATTTAATTGATATTTAAATGATAAAATATTTGCGAATGGTGTTTGAATAATGTAGATTTCGTACAACTATGGTGTATCTTTGGATGATGTTATAGATAGTTGTGATGTAGTTTTGATTTTGAATAATCTAATATTATCATTGAAATAGATTCATCCATTGATAATTTACAATGAAAAATTAATATTGATGGGAGATTACTTAAGAAGTCTTGGTGAATGAAAAGTCTTAAAGGTTTGTGTTTGGTGTTGGAAAAAATGCACATTTTATAAAAATAGAGTATCAAGGATGTTGTTTGAGATGGTGGTTATGATTTTTTGATTATAATGCATCCATGTTCTTAATTGAATAAGATCCATCTATTTATAATTTAGAATGAATAAATTATTTTCAATGAAGAAATATTGAAAGAATATTACTTAATTAGTCCTTGAAAATTGAACATGAATAAATTAAAAGAGAAGAATAATTTTTCTGGATGGTCTTGTATTATATTATTAAATCTACTAAATATTTTTAATATAGATCATATAAAAAAATATCCATACCATAAATAAAGAAATAACAGGCTCAGTCATCTATACATGTAGAAATAGAGCTCACAATCATTAGAGCCAGCCATCATGACTGATCGAATATCTAATATGGTATATACTTCATGGTGTACTACTCACTCATCTTAAAATTATACACAAATAATTGAAGCTATCTAATCATATCAATAATATTCCTCAACAAAACCATCTGACGTGCCAATTCTTTCAATTATAGGAAATGATAAAATTTTTCCTTAATTGGGTTTTATGCTTTTTTAAATAGGGATATGATTGGGGGTATTTTAGAAAAGGGGTCTGGGGAAGCATGGACCACATTCATGGTTCTTCCCTTTTCATGACGTTTGAATGGGGTTCATGCTTCCTATGTGAATATTCAAAAGGAAGAGTGAATTATGTTCACTCTTCCACATTTTGGTAATTATAAATATTAATAAATAAATATATTTAAATACAAATATATATATTTAAATATAAAAATAATTAAAAATAATAATTAAATATTAATAAATAATTATTAAAAATAAATAAATAATAAATAAATATTCAAAAATATTTATAAAAATATTTATAAATATTTATTTAATATTTATAAATATTAAATAATATTCCTAGAAATTAGAATAAATAATAAAAAATATTTGAAATAAATATAAATATTGGTAAATATTTATAAAATATTAAATAAATACCCCTAAAAATTAATTAAAAATAATCTAATATTAATGACTAAAACAAATGTAAATAAATGTTAATAAATATAACTAAATAGAAAAAATAGTAAAAATATTAATTAATTATTTACAAATTTTGATAAATTTTCATAAATACAAAAAATTATTATTAAATACTATAAAACATTAAAAATTCAAAATAAATATTAAATTTATATTTTTAAATATTAATTAAATATTAATCAAATATTACATAAATTTCAATGAAATATTAATAAATATTATATAAATATTCAAGAAAAGTAATATTTTTTTAAAATATTTATAAATAATAATATGTAGCAATAAATATCAATAAATATAAATGCTTATTTATGAAATGAATTAAATAATAAAAATTATAAATGAAATACTATCAAAAATTTTAAATAGAAATGAAATATTTTCCAACGATTAAAAATATTTTTTAATATTTTTTAAAAATTAATTATTTTTAATAAAAATAAAATAAATATGAACAAATGTTCTTGATTATTATTAAATATCTACTAAAATTTAATAAATATTCATAAATATTTATAAATTTATTAAATTTTATCATCATGTTGAGGGTCATGAGCACGTTTATTGTGAATATATATTAGTTAAATATGAATACATATAAATAAATGTAAATTAAATATTAATAAATTTTAAATATATATTATTAAATATTAATTATTGTTAACAAAAATTTATAAATAATAGATGGATGGCGATGAGACGATGAATGATTCTATATCCTATGAATTGTTTCTAGGGTTTCTTGAATATTTGGATCACTCCTCTTCATTTGTAGACTATGAATTTCCTAACAATTGGGCGACTTGACTACCACCATCCCTACGATGACGGAATGGGTCTTTAGAAAAGAAAGCACAAATAATCCCTTTTGGTTGAGGAAGGGGAAGCAAGACACTATTTCCCTCCCAAAACGGGATTAGAGCCATGTTCCATCTGTTGAAAATGAATCATTAAACATGTTAATGCTGATCTGATTATGGTTATTGAATGTATTGAAATCAGACAACATTCCATATTATCTATATTTATTTTACCCTAGGGGTCTAACCCAATGGAAACTAGGGAGTTGGTTGAGATACATTCATCAAATAGTGGAATTATACATTTTAAATGAGGGTCTATGGGAAGGGAGTTCATTCATCTTATATTCCCTTCTGATGAATTGATAATGTGAGAATGATGATTTGCATCAATCTCATTCAATCCTAGATTTCTACATATTAGATAATGGGACAAAAATTTCAACCCAATGGATGAATGTAATTATATTATCCAACTCTAGGTCAATGTCTATTATAAGAATTGGGTTTAATGGCACCTAAAAATCTTATATTTGATTTCCATGTTTATTTGTGTTCTAGTAAAACTGGATAAACAAATTGAAGTAGGCATATTTGACCATTTTTCAAGATTCATAGTAGAAGTTTATTTCGACACCATAGAAGTTGACTCATTATTCCTCTCCATTGATGAAGATGAATTCAATTTGACAATTTTCTATGAGAGACCTGAAAAATTCTAATTCGAGGGAAATATTATTGTACATGAAACCTTTTTCTATAGAAGATCACTAGTCTGCTATTATTTCTATGCTCATAAAAATTACTCATATTTATGTAATATAAGAGGCAGATCCTTAAATGAACAATTTCTATATGATGCACCCCAACAAGATGATTGTGGGGTTGAAAATCTAAATATAAATCATTATGTTTCAATAGATATAGTTAAATTCAAACATCACAAGTCATATTCTAATAACCTACATGTCATTGCAACCAAGATGGTTGAAATTTATGGCATTGGACAATATAACTATTTTATACTAGATTTGGACAATTATTAACCTAAACATATTGATGAATTTCAAACACAATAGTGGACAATGTTTCTACAGTACAACACTATTAGTTCATGAAATGTTTTAGTTCTTATCATTTTTCAAAGGCTCTAGGAGTTATAATTATTATCGGTTCGATACTAGAATGAAAATGGAGGAGGCAATAATTGACATTCTTGAGAATAGAGAAGTGGGTACATGTCATATTTCATTCTCATAGTGGTATTCCAATCTTATTGAGAATAATGTTAGCAGTAAAAAAGAAACTCTAGTATGGTATAGTTGTTATTGAAGGAATAGTGTTGCATAGAAATCAATTACAGACCCCATGAATAGTAATTGACAATGTGACCGGAAAAAAAACTTATGGAAGAAATATTTGGATGAAAAATATGTCATGGAATCCGAAGCCTAACACTTAACTGATATGAGGATTTAAAATGAACAAACAATTTCATCATGCAATAGTAAATGGAAGAAAAAATTTTATCTCCTGATCTCTGATATAAAGAGGATCTATGGGTTTCTTGTTAATTCCAATCCAGGTTCCGCATGTAAGAATATGACGAATGAAAAGGGGAATCTAGATTCAAATGGCATCCATCTGGTCTCTTACATGAATAATAGTTCTCCCTTCGTGTCAAAATTAATTGGCCAAAAACAATTGCAGTAGTCGTAGATGAAAACATCTAATTAATTGGGAGTGCTTGATTCATACAATGAGGATTCAAGGCTTTCATGATTTTAAACATGTGAGGATGATGCTACAACTAGGGTGGATAAACCTTTTAGTAATGATCATTATTCCCCAGTGAAGAATAATTTGGATGTTCAAAAGGAACAACATGAAGGAACATTGCATAAAAAATCATGGTGATGGGGAAGGAATCTTAAAGGTTATGTCCAAGGATGTGGATGAGATGATTGGGCTTCTACATGAGGGCATGGCCGAAATGTGTCTATCAGGTCTTCTTCCAAGGAATCTAAGAGGTATTTCACTCAAGATTAGGAAACAATCAAGGAGATGTACACTGTGATCTTCAAAAAAATGAAATCCTAGCTAGAGTGGGAAACTGATGCTACAGATGATGATTCTGACCTTCATTAGGGGAATGATCATGTTATTGATTTGTAGTTTTCCCTTTTAGATGAGAGCATGCCACTTTGTTTGACCCCATCTATCCTTTCTTCATCTTTTTGTCATCATTATTTAGCTACAATTTTTTTGGTGTGCGATTTCTTATATCTTGAACCTTCTGTTTAATAAATTATAGATAACCATTCAATAAATTTTCATAAATTATAATAAATATTAAAAAATATACGTAAATATTAAAATTTAAAAATAATTATTTACATTTGGTAAAATTTAGTAATATTTATAAATATTTATGAATATTTAAGAATAGTTTATTGATATTTAGTCTTATCTAATGATATCAATTTTATATTTATTAATACATATTAATATTTATTTAATATTTATTCATTACTTTCCAATTATTTATATATAATTATTCAAATTTATTGATATTTTGTTATTATGTATTAATATTTAGTTAATATTTATTAATATTAGTTTATATGCATTAAAATTTATTAATATTAAACTAATCTGTAATATAATTTTTTTTGATTTTTTTAATATATTTTAATTATTAATTAAAATCCATAAATATTTTTAAATATTTAAAATTATTTCATTATTAATTTTTAATATTTTTTAGTATTTAATTTATATATAAGAATATTTAATTAATTTATATTATTTATTATTTATATTTATTGATATTTTATGGATTTATTGATATTTAATTATTAATAATTAGTAGTTATGAGTGTTTTGTTAAATTTTATTAATTTTTGTGAATATTTTATAAATATTTAATTATTATTCCTAAATATTAATTTAATAATTATTATCATTTGTTAATACCTAATTCTATTTATTAATATTTTTTTGTATTTGTGAATATTAATTAATATTTATTTGTATTTATTAATATTTAAATAATAATTGAAAATAAGTAATAATATTTATTAACATATTATTACTCTTTTTTTATTTATTAATATTTATTTACATTTGTTAATTTTCATTTATATTTAATTAATATTTTTGAATATTTAATCAATATTTCTTAATATTAATATGTATTGTCAATATTTATGAATATTTAATTAATTTTAGTTAATATTTTTTATTTAAAACTATTAAATTATTAATTATTGATACGTTAATATGCTTCCAAAAAGAAGAACATGAATCTTCAATGTAAAAAATTCGTGGATCTTTTGTGCAATGGATGATCTTCCTTTAGTAAGGATGATGGACTTTGAACAGGATTCATCCTTGAGTGTCCACATGGTACTTTTATGATGAAGATAATGGAGCTACTATGTATGAGGACCTTCTCTATGTATACGAGTTCTCCCCATGACTAATTTTAAGTACAAGATCTAATGATGAGTTATCTTCATAATGTTTTAAGAGACTCTAGTCCTTGAGAAAAATTTAATTTCATGGAGTGTGATTAAAATATCAGTATGTACATTCTATTCCACATACCTAAAAATAATACATGAAGAAGAATAACATATATATAAGTTCTTCTTGATTATGTTTCACCATATTGAACCATGATTCGTTTTCATTCCATGCCTAAATGCATTCATGAAGCATGCATTTTGAGTCATGTAGAGGATTCATTAATTAAATGTTTTATGTTATGGGGATTTCATGGGATGTGTATATTGTATTAAATGATGATAAAATTAAATTTGTCTTCCAAAATGATTCATACCGTGCCTTTGTGAATTTTAGCATTTATTAATAAAGATTCATTGAAAAAATTGAGACCACATGATACATGAAGCATTAAAGTATTATTATTTGAACCATTCTGATAATTATTTCAAGGAATATGTTTCCATGAATGTGGGGTAAATGAAAAAGAATATCACACATGCTGCTATAAAGGTTACGATTTTAGATAACTATGTGAAGAAGTCAGACCTGGGGAAAACTCAATTCAAACATTTCATGAAAAATGAATGCACGCTAGAGACATTAAAGATTCCCTACATAAATCATATACCCCAAATAATTTTATGATGATGGTAAAATAATGATGATCCACGTATGAGATTATACCATGATACCTGCATTCCATAATATGCAACAGATGATGCATAATGTAGAAGTTAACCCAAGTACATGAGTATTTAAATATTCAGATGTCCATTTGCTTATCTTCGAGAAGAATATATAACATTAATGTGATTTAGTTTGAGATCATGATGTTCAATATTTACTCACAACGTAAAGTAGATAGAATTATACTCCCTGTGAATTCATGAATAATATATGAAATATTAATTCATTACATAAGTGGGAGAATTGTACATGCATTCATGAGAATTTATGAATCATATATCAACATGGGTAATCAAATATATTGGGTCATTTTCCAAAAACTATTTTGGATATTTTAGGAATATATTACCTCGTTATTAAATGATATTGATTTCTAAATACTCATTAAAAATCAACATATAATATTAAATGTAAATTAATTTTCATGTATTAATGAGAGTAATAATCCCATTATTATTCTATGAATATAATGGAATATGTAGATGATGAATATGGTGAGTGAGAGAATTGACATATTGTGTCCATGATAGAAGAATCCAAAAATAAGAAGAAAAAAAATTTATTTATAAGTGGATACTCTAACACATTTTGGAATTCATTTGTGTTAAATAATTGAGAATCTTATTGCATCCATTAATTCTTATATGTAAAAGTGTGAAGATTCATTGTGTTTCATTGTCACATTTAATGTGATAAATGTTAAGTAATCCTCATCATGAGGATGTGTGTACTTGAAAATGAAAAACGATGAGTATTTATATTAAGAGAAATAATAATATAACTCTTCTTTAAGGGTGAGTCAATAGAAACACTGAAGAAATGTCGGTATGAAGTATAAAAATACCTATTAAGAGTTAGAACACAACGCCTTTCAATATATAGCTTCCATTGGAGATATGCTTGTATAAAGAATCCTCATGGAGATATTTTGTATGATCAATTGAAGATTAAAATATTCATTATATTATCTTCATGGTTTTTGAGAGATTATTTATGAATATTTTCAAGAGATATATTATATTGTTTTAATTTTGATTCATTGTAGAGAATCCATGTTACCATAATTGGAAAGGATTAAGTTGACAACGAGATTAAACCTTGTAAATTTATTTATATTGTGACTTTACTAGATACATATTCCATGAAAGGCTGAGAGATACTATGATAAGTGGATCGATGCTTTAACATGATATATATGTTTAATTTTAAAGATAATTTATAAAATAAAATGGTTCACTTATTAACCACATCCACCACTTTGTGTTCTCATCAATCCAGTCACATTGATATCTTTAGGTGGATTTTAACCAAAACCGCATAACCTTTTTTGTTTCCAAAATGGGATATATGTTATATGGAAGTAATACTTTCATTACATTACCTAAATCATATGATTCATTTCTCACCTATGATATTAAAATTCAAATATCATATATCACTTATTGACATTGATAAATGATATAAATTAAACATTGAATCCCTCCTTTTGAGGGTATACATATGAATCATTTCTCCCCTTTGTGGATATAAAAAATATCATAAACATGAAAGTCATTTTAAAAAATTAAATAGATTAAACTTAAAAATGATCAATAATTATAAAATTTTAAATATAATTTAATGCACAATAATAATTCAAAAAATTGTGAAATAAATATATTTTCAAAAGAAATAATTCACATGTGAAGCATTCCTCACCCCGCATTAAAAAAAATTCAAATGTACTCAAGAGAAGGGTTTTTCAAAAATATCTTTTAATTGATGTTCAATGCTCAAAATTTATAATGATATAATTACTTTTTGAATGTGTCTTCTCAAAAAATGGATCCCAAGGATAATGTGATTAGTTCATGAGTAATGAATTATATTTCTATAGATACTAATGACACAATTATTATCAATCATAAAAATATCATTATCATAATTTAACCATAATATAATAGCATATGTTTCACTTATATTATTTGGGAAAAAACTCCAATAGAAATATATTAGGCATTGGTAATAGAAAGACAAATAATTTTTTTCTTCTTACTACTCAATAGATAGTCTACTTTCTAATTAGGTGACAATTCCCTCTTGTAATTGTCCTATCAAAATTACATATTCCAAAATCGTCGTCATAACAACTCATATATTAGAATGAGGTTACTTTTGGAGAAAGTAAATAATTTTTAAAAAAAATTGAAATTACTAAAAATTATTTTATGTTTTTTAAAATGATATTATTTTAGATTGGATTGAAAAAGATTTAGAATAAAAACCTAAACAGGATGTCTAACTAGGTCATGATTAGGTAATGATAGATCCTAATCATAACACTATAAATATTTTTGTCAACTAGTATAGTAGATTCATCCACCATTATCATACACAAATTAATCATAAGTGCACTTATCTACATATGTAGATCTATATCAAAATATATTAAATGGTCATTTGTGAACATTCATTAGTTTATAAAACTACCATCCTTGTTTTAAGAGATTCAAAATCTAAGAGAAAAATATAACTCACCCATAAATCTCATTTCAAATTCACATTTCATTATATCAAAAAACTCATTACAAAGGAAATTTTTTTAGATCTGTAAATGACATCATTCGCATAAACATGAAAAATTATTAAATAATTTGAAACTAATTATAAAAAAATAGTCGAATCAACATTTCTTATTATAAAATTATTTTCTAAAAAATTTATTAAAGATTTGATTTTGAGACCATAGAGGTTGTTTCAATGTATAATTTCTAATATTCTAATCCAAGATCCACACACGGATGCCATAATCCAGTCAGTCACAATAACACAAGCACACCTCCCTATACACTAGAGACCACCAAATAGCTGTGTGGGTCTAAATACAATCTTGGAGAGACTATGCCCTCTTTATGAGAGTAATACACCTAGGAAAAAAATAAACAATAATAACCCAATGATATAGAACAACTAGAATAATACAGTATAACTACATGAAAAAATACAATTAATTCAATGTCAAGAATAAATAGAAGATATGTATTGATAAATTACATACCAAATATCAAAAACAAATAATAAAAATGAAGTCAATAAAAAATCATAAATGACTCCCATACCAAATACAGTTCCTTCAACCACGATCCATCCCAAATCATCCATCATACATAGGGACATTTCCATTAACATATCCTATAATCATGTAATCTATTCGGTTACTGATCAGGCAGCCCGAGTATGGCTTGACCACAACTCATTTGGCCACCAACAAAAGTATATAAAAAATTATCTCGTCAACTAAATTTTATTTAGTTTAATAATGAATAAAATACAAGATATAAGGTTAAAAAATTATATTCATTCATTTTCTCTTCATTTAACCACATATCTTCTGCGATCCTGAGGAAACCCAAAATCAAATCATATTGCATAATTTCATTATTACCATTCATAATTCATAATTTAACTCCTTAATTATCCTTCATATTTTCATATTTCTTGATTTAATGTCTTTATTACCAATCAATATTTCATATGTAAATGACCATTTTGCCATTCCTATATTATAAAAAATGATTGAATGTCTATGATACCATTCATTTTAAATAACACATGATTTTATATCAATGTTAACAATAATATAAAATAATATATTGTTGAATGTCCATGTTACCATTCATCTTTTCATAATTTAACTTCCATGTTACCATTACCATTTATAGTAACATATATTAAAATATCACAATACCACATATATCAAAATGATACATATACCTAAATAATCCCTTAATTAATTCACCATTAAAATAAAAAATTGTAACAATTGAATATTCACAATATTGAATAAATTAATTCAACAATTAATTGATCACATTTGTTCCATTAAGTAATTTATAATATACATTAATCTGAATATCCCTACAATTAATTCAACAATTAATTATTAAATTCACAATATTCATATCACATAATTATTTCAAAAAATAATTACCTCAATCTAGGAATCTCAATATCACATAATAAATACAACAAATAATTATCCTGATTAATAAATCATTAATTAATTAATTCACAAAATTGTTCAATTCAATTTGAAAATTAAATTAAGAAACAAACCTTTTAAATTTTATAATTACATAAACATAATTTAAATCATGAATAAGGGATTCGAATCATAGGCCACCTACCTTAATTTAATGATGAATTATCACTCAATGGAGAACCCCAATTTTAAGTAGATCCATCAATAATGTAATGATGAACATGGTCTAAATATGAAACCTAATTCCCAAATCCAACAAAATATGATCTCTTAAATCTATATACATATCCTGGAATCCCATATATATTGTAAAAATATAGATCTATGTCTAGAAAAAAGAATATATAGACCACCAAAATAATGGTAGAATAATAAGGGAGTTATAAGAAATTAATCGGGGAGAAACAACATACCCAAAAAGGTATAGTTCTTCAAATCAGGAATTGAATCACCAGGAACGTAGGTCGAAGGGCCATGGAATCCCTCCTGAAGGATCTGAAATCAATAGAAACCTGATTATTGGTTGATCAAATGAATCTTTATTCATATTTTAGGTGATGTGGATTTTTTTTAATTATTTTTGGGAGATTTAAATCACGTATGCACAATTTGATGTTCAAGGCACATGACATCCCCTAACAGTACACTTTAACCGTTCATCACTTCTAGGGGGTGCATAGTTTCTCCTTTTGGGGCACATTGTTTGAAAATCCATGTTCCATACGTGTGAATCCTCTATATCTGGTTTCAAATTATTTGAAGGGCCAAGGAGAACCATTTAGGAAAACTGTGCGCCAACCGTGACCTTTCCCACTTTCTTCTTATTTTTCTCAATTTTCACCCAAACAAACCCAAGCATAAAACACAACAAAAAGTACTAAAACCTAGATCAAACAGTACCTGAAAATTATTCTATGAAATCTCTAAAAAATTTGGAGTTTTACAATCTCCATAACATATTACATCTCATCCCTGAACTATACTCCCGAACATCACTAAGATTCAAATTCAAATAGACTGGTCCACTGAGTCCTCATATCCATTTATCATTCGAATATTTTCACATAAAATAATCCCATTTTTCCACAATATATGAAATATCATAATTTTCTCTCCCCAAAATAAATTCTCACTATGATCCATCACACGTAACAGATAATCCTAAAAGGAAACATTTATCTTAGGCACAACATCATCCACGTCGATCACATGTGAAAGGTTGGAGTGATGCCACCATTATTGGTATATGTGGAATAAATGAATATAAGTTTAAATTTATGGAAGATTCAATCATTACACTACTGGCCTAATTATCTCCACAACCTCAAATGGTCCCACAAACCTAGGCACCAACTTGTGGGGTCCCTATATCATACGGTGACCCAACATCTATGACACCCAAAGGAGTACATGATCACCCTCTATAAACAATAGGGATCATAAAATTATATCATAATATGAAATCATTTTACCTTGAGTTCTAGTCATATTCTTATCAATCATATGCACCTTCAATAATGTCTCCTGTAGAAGACTCGATCCCAATAGATCTGACATAGTTTCCTCATCCAATGTTTAATTGATCTGCATGACATGCCATAAAGTGCCTTGTGTGGTGTCATATAAATAGTTTCATATTAAATATTTTTATAAGAAAACCCCACAACATATATGTTCTCCCCTCATTCCCCTTCAAATTCTATAATACAATATCACAACATATCCTAAATCACCGGTATATTACGTTCTGACATCCCATCTATTATTTGGTGGAATCACATACTCATAAAAATGTAATACGAAGAACCTTATATAATCTTTTACGGATTAATAAAGTATAACCCGATACACAACATGAAATAATAGACAATTTCACCCCACACATACAGACTATCTCCCAAATATAAAAATATCCCAACTCCTCCACCGATAAAGTCTACCATATAAAAAAAAGAAATGTGCTACCTTTTTCAAACAATCTAAATCAACCATATAGCATCATTGTTCTAAGGAATCCTTAAAAGACACACTAAAAATACATGGGAATGTTATCTCACTGCCCTTTATTAATGGGAAATTGATAGATATATCGACCAAGAAATTGATGTTTATCCTTTAGTTTCTCACAGATATAGAATCATGTCATGAACCCTACTATATCTTGTTCCATTCCCATCTACTAGAACATTAGGCATAGGCCATGGTACATTTTGGTCACACCTATTTACAAATACCATTACAAGTCATGAAACTCACTCATAATCTCCTCCCACATTCTTGTAATCACAATAACACAATTCCCAATATTGATGATCTCATCCCCATATATGCTTCAATAGAAAGGTGAATCCGTACATTCAAGGATTTCCCCCAAGGTCAATCATTCCAGATCCTCTGAATTTCTTTCATAGATACATCCCAAAATTTTACACATCATTGAAACTGATACGAAGTTAATTATTTCTATAATATCCTAAACCACAATGTAAATCATATCCAATAATGACATCATCATTCACTAAGAATTTGTATCCTAAATGGCATCAGTTTAATTTTTCCTGATCATGGTGTCTCCAACATTGATCAACTTTCATGGTGAACATTATACCTCAAAATAAAATGACATCATATACTCAACCAACCATTGATTCTGGGGAATCAAATCATAATTTATAAAATATACCTTTAGCTATTTTGACCTGTATACACATTAAGAATTTCGCACAACAGATATTGACGCTAATAAATTAATACATAAAAAATGATGTATACTCATGTTATTTTGTACGGTAGTTTGGTTCATGCGGCCTTACCTACAAAGACACATATACCACGGTTCCACCCCCCTACATCAACACAGCTAACAGACGTATCCCATAAGTCTCAAAAAACACCATCTACTCCTCACCTAGATTGGCTAGGAACGAAATTTGTGTGGATTTCAACAGCTTTATCACCTCATTGAAGGCCTTATCACAAGCTACCAACCTTTCAAACATCTTCCCCTTTTTGTTCAAGCCCAAAAGTATCACTGTTAATTGGAAAAAATCCTGGATGAATATATAATAATATCCATAAATCCCTAATATGATAGTAATGTTGAAAAAGTTCTATTTATGATCCCAAAAAACCAATATGTAATCCTTTTATCGTTCCACAAACACACCTTCCTCTATGATTATGTTACCCAAGTTGTGTAACAAATAGTACAGAAACTGAAACATGGATTGCTTGGATTATAGCTAATTATCTCTTATTATAATCATGATGATGTCAATATGTTGGTAATTATCATCATGAGTCTTATAGTACACCAAGATGTCAACATCAAACACTGCTACAATCTAATATATGTATAAATTCAAGATTCTATTCACCAAGTCCACAAAAACTTTTGGTGCATTATTTAATCCAAATAGCAATAAGATGAACTCATATATGTCATACCTTCTTCTGGAAGTATTCTTTGGTATATCAGAAGTTTGAACTCTCAAATTAAGATACCTAGATCTCAAGATAATAATTAAGAAAACACAATCTCCCCTCAACTGTTCAAATATATCATCAATATGTGGAATATGATACCAATAATTCCGGGTTATCTAATTCAATTTCTAGTAATCAACACATATGTGTAGAGTCTCATCATCCTTATCTGAAAAATAAAATAGAGAAATGCCTGGTGACGTACTCGGACGGATAAATCCCTTATCCAAAAAATATAACATCTGAGACGTGATCTTCTGAAGATATTCTGATGCCATTATATATAGTGGAATATAAAGTACCTCATCCACATTAATTATCTCATTGAAATATTCTATATATATTTTCAATTGAAACCTCAATAAGTATTCTAGAAACACATCCTCAAACTGCTCCACCATCTGTGGAAGGATAGTACGCTTCACTCCTCATTCATCCATCAAAAGACTAGAAACCTATGTGGTGAGCTCCCATAGTTTCTAATAAATTGGCCAATAATGGAATGCCTATATATCCCACCCACCATGGTGAACATAAAAATCACCCTCAAGAGACATGGATGTTTCTCTCCTACTGTAACAATCTATGGGAGAACGGTATGCTACTATTAATTCTATCCCAAAAATTAGGTTGATGCTAGCCATGTTAAGGATGTAAATATCCCAAAGATAATGATACTCTCCAACCTCAATAGAATACCATTTTTCCAACCAAATGTCTCTAGACTATAATTCCAATACTGTACCTATCATTATAACTCTGTTCATGAACTCCATTTCTAGGATAAAAAAAATTCTCAACATGTATAGAAAAAATTGAATGATATGAACCTCTATCAAATAAGGCACCAAAATTTGTATAAGCTTCATGAATAGTTCCTCTCACTATTTATGGTCTAGCCTCACTATCCATAAGTATAGACTAAATGGCATTTAACTATCCATCCTCTATTCCCTATGAAATAGTTAGAGATCCCTGAGTTGCCCCACTCTGTTGATATAAACACCCTTCCCTAGAAACTCCACATCCATAAGATCTTCCACCCCATTTAGTAGAACTCCTAATACCTAAAGGATATGGTGTAGAAGATACCCTTTTTCCACCCTGATTCTATAGATATCCTCTATAACTACCCATCAATCATGGGTTCATACAGACTTATGTAGATGTCCCATCTTGCCGAAAAATCAGAGTTGTACTGGTCTTTGAGGGTACTATCTCTAGAAGTGTCCGGACTAACCATACTGGTGAAAGAAGATATGTAAAAGGTGTTATGTAACATACTATCCCCCATTGTTACTCATATTTCTACCACAATGACTAAAATTTTCACAGATAAGGTTCCTTCCCTTGAAATATATACCTCTAAACTAAACCTAAGAATTTATAAGTCCTCCACTAGAACCCTCCTTGAGGTTCTCGTCATCTACAAGATCCCTATTCACCACCTCATCAAACATCTTTAACCAAATGTTGATGAATAGTGACTTAATCAAACATTTAATCACCTTCCAAAAATGACTATCCATAGTTGTATCATCTCCTACTATCATTGGGGAAGAGCGCTATAAGTCTATAAAGCATCCAACATAGCCTATCACAGTCATCCTCCCCTAAGTCTACCACAGGAACTCAATTGATCTATCCCATCTCACCGTCTCTGGATATAAGGGCTCTATAAAATTTATCATGAATTACTTCCATAAAATTAGATCATCATGATTAGTACACAAATAAATGAGCAAAAAATTCATCATACATTCTAGTAGAATATATTTGGCCAACTTGGAACTCTTTTAAGAAGATTTCATCAAATGGTCAAGTATTGTATGGGTAGAATCTGGCCAAAACACATCTCCCTCATGTCCAACCACTCCAAAAATTGTCGAATGGTTTTGAAAATGAAACTCCCTCATTATTTTAGACCTTATATTCTCAAACTTCTATGTGTTTATTTCAATAAATTCTATGAAACAAACAATGTTCACTTCGATCTGATGCCCAACATTCTCAGCTATCACTGTCAGTGCCATAGGTTCCAGTACAGGTAAATCATCTCTAACTATATCCTCTTATTATTCTCTCATCAAGAATCTTGATGGAGGTATATATATACAACTCTAATAATACATCTCATTTAATCTAATACAACTTTATCACATTAATGTAAGATGAAAAAAATCAATAAGACCCCACATGTCTTTTCCTTATGCCCCACCACACTATCAATAGTAAGGTGCTATCAAAAACTTTAACCGTAATACATATAGGTCATGGTTAAAAAATGGTAAACTCATTCTCATTATTCGTGTTTCATTAGATACCCATTAATTCACATCATTCATCATTTTTATAATTTTTAAGTTCATATTAGGAACATTTTTAGTTAAATTTCACAAGAAATGAAAAACAATACAAGTTCTAAAATATATCCATAACTCGTTATCCCTTGATTTCCTAGAATAATGTATGTCAATGTAATCTAGAGTGCCAAAAAGATGAATAAAAATTAAAATAACATCTAATACAAGGCCAAACATCAAATCCTTGAGAAACTAAAATGAAATAATCACATCACATAACAAGTGCATCACCAAAGGTAATTTTTTTTAACTATAACAGAAAATTATAATAACAATAATCCATCCATAGGTACTCGGTTCTCCCTCACACATGGGATAGCTACACCTATTCATGAGAATATATCAATAGAATGAATCCTCCAAATATCCTATCTATCATTCCAAAATATAAAAAAAATAAAAGAAAAATGCCTCTGGAAGAACTATGTATCATCCCGACTAGAGGCCCACACACTGATTCAAGGATATAGTTAGTCACATGACATCAAGAGCACCTCCGTATATACCATAGGCTTCTGACTAAAAGTGGGGGAATGTTTTAAATCAAAGGGATAATATAACCTCTTTATCAAAATTATATACCATTAGAATAAATAAAAAATAACCAACTAATATAACATTACCAAAAGAATATTACATCACTAGTTGACAAAAACTAGAAATTCAATGTCAGGAATGAACAGTAGATATTGCAAGATAATGTATGTGCCATTTGTTAAAAAACAACGTCACTGATGACTCCCAATAATCCCTTCAACCATGGCAGGATCCCTTATCCATGCTCTATCCCAAATAATGTATCTAATACAGGGTGTTTTCCCTTAAGTAGTAATGCCATCATGTAATTTATTTGGGTACCAATTAGCAAGCCTGAGTATGGTGTGATTACTACTCAATAGGACACCACCAATGACATCTAAAAAAATATCTTATAAATAATAGTGTATGTAGCTATATAAAGAATAAAATATATGTGAAAAAGTAAAGAAGTTTTCTATAATTCGTTTTCTTTTTATTTAACTGCATATCACATGGGTTCAACAGGACACCCTAACTCAAATCATATACCTGAATGTTAATATTACCATTCTTAATTCATAATTTAATTTCATTGTAACCATTCATATTTTTATAATTCAAGATTGAATTTCCAAGTCACCATTCATCATTACATAATTTAATGACCATGTTAGCATTAATATTTAACAATAAATGATTAAATTGAACTATTACCATTCAACATTTCATAATTGAATGACCATCTAACCATTAATATTTTATAATACATTTTTGAATGTCAA
The DNA here is from genome assembly GCA_963277665.1 of Viscum album. Lineage (NCBI taxonomy): Eukaryota > Viridiplantae > Streptophyta > Magnoliopsida > Santalales > Viscaceae > Viscum > Viscum album. The sequence continues at coordinate 839,492,041 of OY728138.1, forward strand.
TTTTACCATTAATCAGATTATTGTGAAATGTCCATGTTACCATTCATATTAAATAATATATGATTCAATGTCCATTTTACCATTCACCATTTATAATCACATATATCACAATATCATAATACAACATATATAAAAATGTTACGTGTATCAAAAAAACCCATTAATTAATTCACCAAATAATTAATCAAATGTCAATATTTCATAGTGACATCACACCATTAATTAATTCAAAAATTAACGAATCACATTAATTCCATTAACTAATTGAAAAAATTAATTAATACTCTACATTAATCTCAACGTCTCAAAAATTATTTAATCAAATTAATTAATTAACAATTTCAATTTCACATAATTAATTCACCAAAAAATCACCTCAATTCATGAATGTCAATATCATATGATTAATTAAACAATTAATTATTTCAAATTAATATTCCATTAAGTAATAAATCACAAATTTAATTAATTAAATAACAAAAATCAATTGATAAATAAAAACTTGAAAACATATAATTACATACATGTATTTAAAATAATGACAACTAGATTTAAATCATAGTCCACTAACCTCATTTAAAAATAAAACCAAAAGTTAAATATGAAAAATTTCAATTCATTATGTGTGGATACATTAATTTTATATTTTAAGGATTTTTTTGTTTATTACCAAGATCAAAACGTTCATAAGAAATGTTACTTTTTAAATGAAATTTGGATAAATATCATATTATAAGGATTACTTGAGTTTGATAAGTGTGTGTGTGTTTGTGTTAAAATGACCAAGGTTCCTATTAGAAATCCATTAATCACAATATTTTTCACAAAAAAATTAAAAAATTGACATAAAAGTGATTTTAAATCAATTATTTAAATATTTTTAAAATAAAATAAGATGAAAATAAAATATTTTCATCATAATCATCAAGATTAAAATAATTATTTTCAAAAGATACTTTACATAAATTGTCAAATAATATCATAATACATAGAAAATTTTGTTATAAACCATTAATAAATAAAATATCTTTAACAATAATATATTATTAAAAATAATAGTACTAATAATGAGGATCTTACCCCTTGATTTATCATAAACAAATATTGGACATCCATCAATATTTTCAGGATGGATAAACATGGATTAGTCACCACTTATGTGACATTTTCATCTCCTATCCATGTACGGATCCTTGGGAGTTTATGGAGTAGTCACCACTTATTGCGTTCACATGTGTTTGATAATAAATATTTTGTAACCCATATTTTTTTGAATATAAACCACTGAAAAAATATCATACGATACATAAACACTATTGGGTCTTCCATAATGATTATTTTTTCATAATTTTCATATATAAGGATCCTTATTATGTGAAAGTAAATAAAAAATTTATCTTATGAGAATGCTATTAAAAAAATTATATATTTAGAGGTGTAATAATGACTTGAAAACCTAAACTGAAAATGATAATTTAAATGATATTTTGAACCCAAAATTTTAATAATATTTTTTTCAACATAGGTGAGATTGAGAAGATAATTTTTAATATAATAAATTATAGATTATTATTCTATAACATTGGTTAGGTATTTTAATTTTAAGGATAAGTCCTCTCTATCTTTTATGTGTTGTTTTATTTTAAAAACTATATTTTTATGATTTTTTATTTTCATTGAATTGTGAGGTGAGTTCAAATAATCCTTATACTAATTGATCTCTTCAATAATTAATACAATAACAACTCAATGATTTTATGAACATGAATACAAAGGATATGAAATATAATTTACCCCATCACTTACATCAATTTCATCAATTATAATTGTTTCATTATTATCATGGTATTTAGTTTAAGATAGGGATTCATCATTTTTACTCAATGTTAAAAGATGAAAAATTTATATCATTCATTTTTATTATTTATAATATTTTTCATTTAGAGAAATTCATCTTGATGTGTACATTTTTTTACTTTTAATCATGTTACCTATCATTGTTCTAATTTATTTGCCAATTTGATATGAGGATAGTATTTATTCTTTTTCCTAAATTGTTCATCTTCTTGGACGAGTTTCAATATTATCAACACAACAGGAAAAAAATTCATTTACTTCCTTAAATTAAAAAGTTTTATATTTTTATATTATATATTCCATTCTTCTTACTATTTCATGGTAATCTCATAGGTGATTATAGATCCAATGAGCTCTTCAACTGAGATCTGTAAGGCATATTTTTCTTCTTCAACCATTATTACCTTGGGTGCCCAAGAACATGAAAAAAAACCAAAAGTATCATCTTCTCTAGTGTTTATATTGAAATATTTTTATGAATATATTTTTTACCATTGAAAATTATCATAATGTGAGTAAAAATATAAAAACATTATTCATTATAATGCATGAAAAACTAATAAAAATATTAATTATACATATCAAGTCTGGTATCCATTCCATTATTAGATCCCTCAAGAATTACATCAGAAAATTTCAATGTTTTATGGGAAATTTTATAGATAAAAACATTATAAAATTAATTGTAAACTAATCCTCAATGTAGACAATTCATTCTATTTTCGTCATATTCAATGGATGAAACATCACTGGGAGTTAATTTTTCCTCTAATTTTTTAGATTATGTGTATCCATGCATGAAGAATTTATAAATAAGATAAAATATATTTCTATGAAATTTATACTTGAAATTTTATCTAATAAATATAGAATGATCCAACAAAGATTTTGGATCGACCCATTGGTTTTACCTCAAAATAACATTTAGTGTTGAATATAGAATCCATCTTTTAAATACTAATCTTGAAATCGAAAAATATTTTGAAAACATAATTTTGATAAAGATACACCATTTTTATCAATTTCTACTCAGAGAAAGATGGATGAAAAAGGTAGGGCGTGGATTAATTACCTTTTAAAAAAACTAAGTAACATGATAAAGTTATGATCTTAAATATTAATATTTGAGAATAAATTATTGAATAAAATAAATAATGTTTTTGTGTGGGAAAATATTAATGGGAAAACATTTATAAATGATTTTAGAAATGACTAAAGATGTGTTCCTACATATCCACGCATCACCATCTTGGGAGGTTTTATATTAAAATCATTGACTTTGTCAATATTCAAGATACTTGATAAAAAAACTGATTGGATTTAGTGGTATCCAATAAGCTCGAGAAGTAATAATCCTGACCTTTTAATTGGATGTATAAAGAAACCTAGTAAAATGACAAGAAATGATCTATTTAAGTGGCTTTAGTAAGAAACCTAAATCTATCAATTTATTGGATGTGAGAAACAAAGATAAGAATTATATTATGAAGAGGTTTTATTGGATACAAACATATTGAATCAAATTTTTTCAATAATAAATTATATAAAACATGATAGAATGTGAGGGAAAAGAAAAATAGTGAAAAAGTTCAATCTTAATGAATATCTCTTGAGAAGTAACAATGTTAGTGTATTTGAATTCAATGATCAATTATAGTTGATTTTTTCATCCATTAATACTAGATGTCTATTTATAGGCTTTATATCTCCCATGGTAGTCTTTAGGCTACAAATAGTTCAATAGACTCATTATATGTATATTCAAAGAGGTTGTGTCCACTATTAAATTCCATTTTTACTTTTTGGATTGGCTATACACGCTAGAAACTAGAACAACCATCTATTCATTGGGTGGACTTTGGATAAAAGGCCAGCCTACTAGTGCTATAACACATCTACCTATAGAATCATTTTTTCCATTACATCACCACCGAGTATCCATTGGCCTTAATAGTGGCCTAATTCCACCGATTATACAATTGGCTAACAGGTAGCTCAACATTATTCATCCACTACCGTCACCCAATATGGGACTTCATTCTATCCCTTAAAATACATTTTTATGCATTTAATTAATCTGTAAACATGTTATATTCATATTATAACCATATAAATGAAATTCACACAATAAAAATAATTAAAATAATAGTTGAATTTTTTGATTGTTAAGAAGAAAGTTATGTACAACAAACATCACCATGAAAATGACACATACTACACCATCACTAAAATTAGGTATTCATATAGGAGGTGGGTAAAATATACAGAAAAACATATAACCTTAAGACCTCAAATAACATTTATTAATTTGAAATCACACTATGTCTGTGAAAATTTTATGATAATTTATAATCCCCACCCATGATTCATCCACTATCCCATATATATTTTATAAAACCATGAAAACATACCATAATTCCACATTTTGATATAATGTAAATTAAATAGATATAAATAATGACATATAGAGTTCATAAATTAAAATTAAGAGGATCAATGAATATTTATATAGAATAATAGTTTTAAATATTTTTATAAACATACAATAAAAACATAAACAATTATATTTGAAAATGTTTGTTTTACACTGTGAACTATCTATGAAAAAAATTATTTTCAACAATAATGTAATGAAAGGTCATATAAGCAAGCTTTAAACAATGTAATTATTTGTTAACAACAATTTATTTTTTAATTACAATTTACAAATCATTTATCAAACAATTCTACATATTGTATGTCTAACTTCAACACTAAAATAAAAATTTTTACTTTATAACAGAAATATATAAATGTAAGACCACAGAAACTGTAAAATATTACCCAATTATCAATTAAAGATTAAAATAATTGTTTTTTTATGGACACCACTCTTATTAAATCATATTTTAAAAAAATTCAATATCGTAATTAAATTAAAATATTTTCACATTTTATGAATATGTTATCAAATCATTGTTCATGATCAACACAAATTATGTCATAAATTTTCTCATGTATGTAATGAAATATCAAATAATAAATATTATATATATTAATTACAATGTTTCTTCGGGATGCTTTGGGGTTCATGACCCCTATTATGGTGACATAAAATTGTAAATTTCTATATGTGGTCAGCTTCATGATCAACCAAACTATTTTAGAGAATCATGTTTCAAAATAAATACATTAGTTATATATTTTTATTTCAAATCTAACATGTTAAAATGGACCTATATTAACTCATACTATCTAATGAACTCCATTATTATAGGGCTCCAATTCAATATTCCACATAAGGTAAGGTTTGAATCTACATATTGGAGAGGTTTTTTATATGAATTTAGGGCCAATGGGTAATCATTGGGTGACAATTCATTGGGTACTATGTAATAATATGATCCCAATAATGGAAATGGCAAAAAATAATGAATAAAAAATAAATATAAGTGTACTATCATGGAAGTAAAACACTATTCCATGCACTATAAATATTGTTTGTCTGTCACATAAACCAAATCATAGAAAATAGGGGATACACATTGATGGTGGATCAATATATGAGTTAATGAAGCTAAACTATTGAGGTAGATCACAATCTGGAATTCAATCAAAATATTCCATGTATACTCCAGCCAAACCTATTTTACCGGCCAATATAGACCTCTATCCATTAATAGAATATGTAGTCATGTAATATAAATGTGTACCAAAATTCCCAATAGGGATTGTGTATAATGTTTAGTAAGACACAACCAAAGACCCATTAACCTTAGTATATAAGATATACTAGGGAAATAAAGGGGGGAAAACAGAACACTGATAAACATAAAATATATAACTCAATCATGAATCATGTATAGGGTAATTAGAAACTAATCCTACCATTATCATAACCATAACATAAGGATCATAAAACAACCACATCTAACACATCCCCCATTGTTGATGAGATAATTCAAATTTAAACTCATATCCTTATAAGGGATATTATGTGTAAAATGAAGTCAATATCTCATATATCCCTCTCTAGGGGATAGTCTATATTGATTAAAATACATTATCATCTATAGATTACAGGGTAACAATACATGAAAACATGTATAAAAACATATGGAATAAACATCACATCATACGATGAAATATTTACCACCATAACAAACCATAGGTGAGAAAGTATCAAACATAGGTATCACTGGGATATAATCACATAAAATACAATTATTCTAAGAACCCATATAATATGATCAAATGATAAGTACTTTATACCATAATATTAACAATTAACAATGGACATGGAATCCATCATATTCTAACTGCCCCACTAAATTCTATAACCAATTATGATTCAACGTTATTTAGAAATCCATGATCATAGTTGTGGAGAAACCAGAAACAATATCTAGGTAATGGACAATGATATGTGAGATAATTTTTTTCTACAATTATTTATGTCCAATTAATGAAATTATTCCAATTCCCAGAATTTTCCTTCTAATTCTATAAATTGTAAAAAAACCATTGTTAGGCTATTTCGAAACCCCTAGATAAAGTCAATAAATATAGTATCTAGTTAGTTGTCCCATGTAGATGGTAATGGGATTGATCTATTACAAATAAGAACTAATTTGATTGAGAACACATGAACAATAAAATGTTCCTACGTTGAACAAGTAGGGAAAAAGGAGTAGAGGGACCAAATATATATATAGTGGGATCCTGGGATATGGGGAGTCGAATAAGTCTAGAGTGAAAAAGGAAAATTGAGAAGATGTTATGTTTAAGAGATACCACATAAGTTGGTGGTCTTTATTATGCCGTTAAGGATTCCAATAATAATATAGTGCCATTGATAATCTCACTGGTTGCCTCTAGTTAGAGAATATTCATCCAAAGATCCAAACTAGCTATATGGTGGGTTCTGGTAGATTCAATTCATCTCAAAAACCTCATCAGATGGCGAGTGGGACTGTTGTATGTTAAAATTCTACAACATATTCATCGATCTTGTGTGGTTTCCATTTCTAGCCTCCAAAACACCCATATCACATCTCAAATAACATTAAAACATGAATAAAAGTATATATAAAAATCGAACAAAGGCATACAATAAAAATAGTGTTGTCATAATTATACCCCTCCTATGAATTATCATTCTTCAAAATTTTCTCTACAGCTCTTGTAAATAATATTAGGCCACATTTTGTGAATATCTATTATCCATTCAAACACAACATCATGAATACACCTATGATTCAATATAACTCAAAGAAGAAGAAAAATTGTTCCTCATAGAACTTTATCTTTTTAGTCCCATATTTGAATATGTCACTACATATAAAATACATCTGCTTCCATCTCAACATTATCATATCCAAGAATATGTGCCAGATCTGAATCATACTTATGAAATTGAGATATTTGGGAAAAAAATTATTAATACCTTTACACCATGGAGTAAGATCAAACAGACATGCCTCTATCCATAGTGATCAACTATCTCAAATGACCCAACACACGATAATTCCAACATTACTTGTTTCATCAAGCTCCAGTGGCTAAATAAGGGGGAACATTCAAAATTACTATGTAATCCATAATGAACAGCATGGGATGTCTCCGTATATAAATACAAGAACTATTCATGTTTTGAGTCATAACTAGATATTTATTAATCAACATCACTCACATTGATGTCTCGTAAATTATACTCAAACCAACAATTGATGATTCACCTAACTAATGATATAATATTAGTGAAAACATGGACACCCATACAAATCCTAAAATTGAGCCAACCTAATCAAGAACAGAATGCTGTTATTAGAAGTTAAATATACGAGATCCAAGTTATTATTGTAACATCCCAAGTAAGTAATGAATAATAGATATTTTTATATATGTCCATTAATGAATTAGATAGTGTTTTAGAGGCTTAAAATGAAAATAAATCCAATCTTAAGCATGGAATACACTAATATTTTTAAAAGATTGTTTTACTGCCTTTTGATGGAAAACCATTTTTAAATATATCTTTTGACAATTTTATAAGCTATGTTTGTCAAAATAAACTGATTCTTTATGATTGGGACATCAAAATTTACTTTGTGTGAATTTTTGGTATTTTTCTGACAATGTTCATTTTTTAATGAATAGTGAAAAATACTGCATTTCACATCAAAACTGTTTTTTAATCTGTTTTATTTATATGATTAGATTATCTTTTAAATTGGTTTTAAAGTGAAATTAGAATATATTTTTACCATTTAATCCAATAGTGGTCATTGGAATTAATTTAACTTTGAAATTGGACATAAACTAGTGTCAATCTTTTGATACTTATTGTTTCATAAAAACACGCTATTTGCTCTGACAACGGAAATTAATTATTAAATTAATTAATGTGACTTATATGTTTTTAATTTTGTAAAATGGACTTCATTTTTGAATTCGTAATATCAAATATATCTTAGGGTGATGTTTTGGTATTTTTCTGAAAAACTTCAATTTTTGATGAATAGTGAAACCACTATGTGGTACTTATAAAGACTGATTTTTCGTTTAAATGAAAATTTACCACTTCTGTGTTTTGAATTTAAAAAATTTGACATACATGGTTGTCATTAAGATGTAAAATGTGGTTCAATGAGATTAAAATAATTTTTTGGAGAATAGTAACTTATTAAGTTCTTAATCGCGATTAGTTGTAATTATTGTTGTTTAAGGTAAAATAATGTTTTAATAATATGAGATGAGCTTGACACAAGTCCTACCCTCATTTGATGTGTCATGGCCGACCAAGACAATCCATGGGTCAACTTGGGGACCCCATGGAGGCACTTTGGTTCGGAGATGACATAAATAACTTTTTATTTAATGTTAAAGTAAAAATGACACAAACATGAAATGTTTTAATAAATAAATGTTTCATGGGGTTATACAAGTCATATTGTTGACTATAAATCGTAATTGGAAAACTAAAACGATTTCCTACATCATAGTAATTTTTTTATAATTTTTAGAAATTAAATAAATTAAATTATTTATGACATCATGATGATGCAGCGATGACCTCATTATTTAACGATTTAAATAAAATGGAAAGATAATGTAAAATCTAAGACCTACACATGTAAAAAACCTATTAGATTAGTGTATTTAGAACCCTCATCACCTTACCCTCGTAATACATCAATGTGGGACCTTTAAAATCCGAAAAACTTTTTAAAATAAAGTGACATTTTGTAACTTTACAGGATTGCCCCTCCTCTCCTCTTATAAAAGGCCCCCACCTCTACCTCCTTACCCACACGCCCAAAGCCTTTGGCTCAGCCAAACCCTACACATTTTGTCTCTCCACATACCTCTATTACTCCTTGAAGCCTCACATTGGGCAGAAGTCTTCCCAAAGAATCCTTTGAGCTCATACCAAAGGGAGTTACCCGATTTTAAGGTAATGTCTTCACTTGAGTCCTTTTGTTTTATTTTGCTTCTCCAACCCCCTAAACTCTTTTTATTCATTTATTTTGTAACAAATACAGTATATTCAATAGACTAGGATGTTTTTATAAGAATTATTCGAGCTAGACTTACACACACCTACATCTAATGGTAAAAGGACATATTGTTTCCGTGGATGGTGAATTTATGCCTCCCAAAACGATGATTGTTCAACATTCTTTTAACACCTTCAAAGGGGTCCATTAAGATGTCACTATATTTATATATGATATATAATATGTTTATGTTTTCCTTAAGCTTCTGTATTCTTCATTTTGGGGATACCTTTATAGTTTCCATTATGGGTAAACGCGATATCTTCATTTAAGGAAGTGCGTACTACCGCCCCCTCAAAGTGATTTGATTCATTAAATACCATATGAGGGACGTATAAAGGATGTAACTATGATATTATATATGATATTATACTGGAATTATAATATAACTTTATACCATTATGATTCCATTCTATAAAATACGAAATAGAAATGAAAGTAGTGTTCATGCGTACGTATGGCTTACCGTCTCCATGAACGATGCATTTCATTTCTTACCTCAAAATGATTATCTAATATTATAAATGCATGCATGTACTGGATATATATGACATATATGATATCTACATCATGAGTACCTTTCTAGATATAATCTATACATTAACAACTTGTAATTATAAAGGGATTATTTTTGACTCAAGTACCAATGATCATTAAAACGACCGTTATTAACTTAAATAATTACATAGTGTTCATGACAGGGCAATAAGTGATATAAAAGGTACAATGAACTTGGAAAAGGTTCTTAAACAAGTATAAATTAACTCATGTTTATTATTCAGGAGATTAAAGAACGACCGAGTCAAGTCAGACCCGAGGTATGGGACTTCGTCTCAATATCCTTTCATTGAGGCATATTTTGTTTTATACACAACCATATTTTATACGGTGTATAAACCCCTTTGACTTTTACGTTTATTCAAAACTAATCTTTTTTATAGGAAGCGTTTACTAAACAACAAAAGGGAATGTTTTTGTCGTACGTTTGCAGCGACAACGACTTCTCTGCCGCTGTGACCATTATTTGAGTTTCGGCTTCCTCTACAAGCCATACCTTTTTTTAAAGAAAAATAAATACCATGTTTTACTTTTCCTTTATTTTCGTATTGAAAATGGTTTTCATAATGTTTTTATATCAATGTGTTGTATTGATATCTTGTGATTGAAAGGTGGAAATTTTATGTTTCCTTTATGCATGTTTTATGTGATACGATTATATTGAGGTTCTTGGGCATTATTATGAAGATGGGTGGTTATGTGATAAACTAAGGGCGGGTGAACCCGATATAGCTCTCCAATGCATTGGGTAACGTGACGGAGTGAAATGTTATGGTTTCTCTGAAGATATTTTGGGAATACACTGTGATGGTTATTCCAAACGTAACCAGGAGGGTTACTCCCTGCGTAAGAATGTTATGAATGCCTCAAGTTACCTTTATGTCTTATGATTTCTATGATTTATTCATGATTTGATGAGGTATGTTAAAGTGCTTATGTTTTATGGGTAAATTATGATTTCATTCTTATGTATATATGTACCCATGTTTCCTTTCCATGTTTTTATATCCCTTACTGACCTTTTTATGCTCATCCCATGTTTTTTTGAAATGTTTTTCACAGGTCAAGGGAAATGTACATGATATGATGATAGTGTCATGGAAGTGTCAATAAAGAGTCCATGTTTTATTTTAAGTATGTTTCCATTGGTGGGAAATAAGAATACTATCTTTATGTAACCACTTTGTTTATATGTGGAATTTAATGAAAGTTTTATGATCTAATTCTCTAATACTCTAAACCCGAAAAGATCCTCAATGTTTAATCTTGTAATAACTCAAGATTAAGTAAGGTTTAAGTATGGGGCCTTATAGTTGGTATCAGAGGTCGGTTTAGATAACTTTAGGAGTTAGAATTATATTAAATGATAATCCAAAAATATTTTTTAAGGTCAAATTGAAGTGATATAGTATTTGAAGATTACCATGTTACTTCATCTAAGACATTTTTGTTCAGAAAGGTTTTTCGCAGAAGAAACGGGGAAGCAGTGCTAGGAAGGCATACAAAAGGAAATAACCTTCCAAATCAGCATCCTGAGATGGTCAGAATTGGAACTGAACAGTTTGTTGCAGTAATGGCGTAGTTGACTCAAGAGATAAATGGTGGTGGTATCCATGCACGAGATCAGCCAGATCAACCGCAGAGGAACATGTCAGTGGTTGAACATTTCATGACGCAACATCCCCCATCATTCAGAGGATCATCTGGCCCTGTGTTAGCTAAAAGGTGGATTAAAGTACTGGAGAAGATTTTTGATGTCATGGGGTGTTCATACAATCAAAAGGTTAGTCTTTCTATCTACCGTTTGGAGGGTGAAGCAGATCAGTGGTGGTCGATGGTTAAAAATATCATGGACACTGATCAGATTGATGCTCTCGACTGGGATGAATTCAAAGGTATGTTTCTTGAAAAGTATTTTCCTAAGTCTATTTGACTTAGGATGGAAAAAAAATCTTGGAATTGAGGCAAGAGGAAGACACAGTGGCTACCTATGAAGAAAGGCTCGCTCGATTGGCAAGGTATGCTCCAAATTTTATCAGAGACCTTGATAGTAAAATCAATCGTTTTTACTCAGGATTAAAGCCAAAATATCGAAGGGCATTAGCTTCTCGTGAGTTTAAAAGTTATAAAAAGCTTGTTCGATGTGCTAAGAAGGTGGAAATGGAGTATTCCGATGATGAAGTGTTCTATAACAAAAAGCAGAAAAAGAGATCGAGGTGGCAAGAGAAAGGTAAGAATTCTTCAAAAAAGTCTGATGGTAAGAAAACTAAGTTTCTAGTTTGTGATAAATGTGGCAAAAGGCATGATGGGGAATGTCTTCTGAATTCTGGAAAGTGCTACCGATGTGGTAAGACGGGACATAAGGCTCGTGATTTCACTGAAAAGTATCAAGGTGAAGGTAAGACCAAATTTAATTTACATTTAGTGAAATTTTATATGTGCAATGAGATGGGTCACTATGCCAACGAGTGTCCGACAAAGAGTTTGAGTGATGGGAAGCAGTTAGACTACAGGCAGAAAGGGGTGGCGAAATCCTTTGCAACTACTTCAGCAGATGTCGGGCCATCAAATGAAGTTGTATCAGGTACTTTGTTTGTTTTTTCAGATTATTCTAGTGTTTTGTTTGATTCGGGGACTACACATTCTTTCATCTCTGAAAACATTTCTAGTAAAATGGGAATACCATCTCAAGAAATGACTCCTGAACTTTTGGTAAAAACACCTGGGGGAAATGTTGAGGCAAAAAGAATTTATAAGAATCTTTCTATCCTTATCTATGGAAAGAACCTACTTGAAAACCTTATTGTTCTACCTCTAGTAGAGTTTGATGTTATCCTGGGAATGGATTGGCTCTCTATATACCATGCTAAGATTGACTGTAGATCTAAAGAAGTTTCTTTTTAGAAAGACTATCAGTTTGTGTACAAGTATGAACCGTTACTGTTGATAACATATCAAGAGGCCGAGAAACTTGTAAAAGATGTAAATGAATGTTATCTTGCACACATCGTTGAAAATAAAGGATCTTTTCAGATTAATGATGTGTCAGTGGTAAATGAGTATCATGATGTTTTTCCTGATGAGTTTCCTGGAATAATACCAGATCAGAAAGTTGAATTTAATGTTGAGTTAGTTCCTGATGCTAAGCCAATTTCAAAATCCCCATATCGAATGGCTCAAATTTAACTTTTAGAGTTGAAGGAGAAATTGCAAGATTTATTAGAGAAAGGTTTCATTCGAACTAGCACATCACCATGGGGTGCTCCTGTTTTTTTTGTTAAAAAGAAAGATGGTTCAATGAGTCTTTGCATTGATTATAGAGCCTTGAATAACATCACTGTTATGAAAAAATATCCTTTGCCTCATATCGACGATTTGTTTGATCAGCTCCAGGGAGCTCAGTATTTTTCAAAGATTGACTTGAGATCGGGGTACCATCAGCTGAAGTTAAAGGAAGTATATGTTCCGAAGACCGCATTCCGTACAAGATATGGCGATTATGAATTTGTAGTAATGCCTTTTGGGCTATCCAAGGCACCTGATGTATTCATGGACTTAATGAATAATTTTTTTCCATGTGTTATTGGATAATTTTGTGGTGGTTTTCATTGATGATATTTTGGTGTTTTCTAAAAGTAAATAGGAGCATGAAAGACATTTAAGGGTTATCTTGCAAACCTTAAATGAAAAGAAATTGTATGGGAAATTCAGAAAGTGTGAGTTTTGGTTGCAACAAATTTCTTTCCTTGGTCACATTGTTTCTAAAGATGGGATAACTGTTGATCCTGCAAAAACGAAAGTTGTGGAAGACTGGCCAAGAACCACAAATGTAACTGAGATTCGTAGCTTCCTTGGTTTGGCAGGCTATTACCAAAGGTTTGTTAGAAATTTATCATGGTTATCTAGTCCAATGACTAAGCTAACTCAGAAGGGTGTTAAGATTATCTGGACAAAAGAATGTGATGATTGTTTTCAGGAATTTAAAAGAAGATTGGTGAATGCTCCAGTTTTGGCACTAACTTCCAGGAATGGTGAGTTTGTTATCTACAGTGATGCTTCATTGAAAGGACTTGGTTGCGTCCTAATGCAGAATGATTAGGTAATTTCTTATGCCTCACGACAGTTGAAAACTCATGAGGTAAATTACCCTACACATGATTTGGAATTATCTATTGTTGTTTTTACTTTAAAAATTTGGAGGCACCATTTGTATGGAGTAAAGTGTGAAATATACACCGATCACAAAAGTTTAAAGTATATATTCACTCAGAAAGAGATGAACATGAGAAAAGGAGATGGATAGAATTAATCAAGGATTATGATTATACAATTCATTACCATCCAGGAAAAGAAAATAAAGTGGTTGATGCATTAAGTCAAAAAAGTAATGTTTCATTAGAAATGTTGTGTTTGAACGTGATCCTTTGGTTAAGGATTTGATGAAATTTGGAATAGAAGTTGTTGGTGCAGGATGTTCTTCTATTTTGTTTCAGTTATCAGTGAGATCATCTCTATCAAACAGAATCAAGAAAGCACAGAAGCAAGACAGTGAGTTGCAGAAAAAGGTAGAGCTGGTTTAGAAAGGTAAGTTGCATGAATTAAACATTGATAATGATTGCGTTTTGAGAATTTGGAAGAGATTGTGTGTGCATTGTGATTCACTGTTGAAGAGAGAGTTGTTATATGAAGCTCATAGTTCTCCGTTTTCAGTTCATCCTGGCAGTACTAAGATGTACAGAGATCTGCGGGAGTATTACTGGTGGGATGGAATGAAAAGAGATATTGCTGATTTTACTGTGAAGTGTTTGACATGTCAACAGGTTAAAGCAGAGCGGCAGTTACTGAAAGGCATGCTTCAGCCTTTACCAGTGCCAGAGTAGAAATGGGAGAATATATCCATGGACTTTGTTGTGGGATTACCGAAGACATCTCGAGGTAATAATGCAATCTGGGTTATTGTTGATCGCTTGACTAAATCTGCTCATTTTCTTGCTATACGAGATAATTTCTCCCTAGATCAACTTTCCCATTTTTATCTTAAAGAGATAGTCAGGTTACATGGAGTTCCCCTCTCCATTGTATATGATCGTGATCCCAGGTTAACTTCTATCTTTTGGAAAGGCCTTCAGAAGTCGTTGGGTACTGAATTAAATTTTAGTACAGCATTTCATGCTCAATCAGATGGGAAGTTTGAACGAAAAAATAAGACCTTGGAGGATATGCTACGATCTTGTTCGATGCATTATCAGGGAAGTTGGGACCAACATCTTTCTTTGGTTGAATTTTCATATAATAACAGTTTGCATTCTAGTATACAGATGGCACCATTTCATGCATTATATGGGAAGCGGTGTAAAAGTCCAACATTCTAGGATGAAGTGGGTGAAAGGAAGTTTATGGGACCTGAATCGGTAGAAGAGTTGGCAGAAAAAGTTCAACTGATACAGAAACACATGAGAACATCTCAGAGTAGGCAGAAGAGTTATGCAGACAACAGGAGGAAAGATCTCTCTTTTGAGGTAGGTGATCATGTTTTTCTCAAAGTACCACCATGGAAAAGTGTGATGCGATTTGGTAAGAAAGGAAATCTGAGTCCAAGGTTCATTGGACCATATGAAATTCTGGAGAGAGTTGGATCAGTTGCATACCGGGTGGCTTTACCTCCGAGTTTATCTCAGGTACACAATGTTTTTCACGTTTTGATGTTGAGAAAGTATATGCCAGATCCATCTCATATTTTGAGTCCAGAGGTAGTTCAGCTGGAAGAGAACATATCTTATAAGGAACAACCGGTCCAGATTCTTGACCACAGGGAGAAAGTGTTACGAAATAAGGTGATTAATCAGGTAAAGGTTTTGTGGAAAAACCACATGATGGAAGTGGCAACATGGGAATCTGAAAAATCAATGAGGGATAAGTACCCCCATTTATTCGAAAAGTAAATAAATTGCGAGGACACAATTTTCTAAAGGGGGGAAGGATGTAACATCCCAAGTAAGTAATGAATAATCGATATTTTTATCTATGTCCATTAATGAATTAGATTGTGTTTTAGAGGCTTAAAATGAAAATAAATCAAATCTTAAGCATGGAATATACTCATATTTTTAAAAGATTGTTTTACTGCCTTTTGATGGAAAACCATTTTTAAATATATCTTTTGACAATTTTAAAAGCTATTTGTGTCAAAATAAACTTATTCATTATGATTGGGACATCAAAATTTACTTTTTGCGAATTTTTGGTATTTTTCTGACTATGTTCATTTTTTAATGAATAGTGAAAAATACTGCATTTTACATCAAAACTTATTTTTAATATAATTTATTTATATGATTATATTATCTTTTGAATTGGTTTTAATGTTAAATTAGTATATATTTTTACCATTTAATCCAATAGTGGTCATTTTAATTAATTCCAATTTTAAATTGGACTTCAACTAGTGTCAATCTTTTGATACTTATTGTTTCATAAAGACATGCTATTCGCTCTGACCGCGGGAATTAATTATTAAATTAAGTAATGTGACTTATATGTTTTGAATTTTGTAAAATGGACTTCATTTTTGAATTCGGAATATCAAATATAGCTTAGAGTGAAGTTTTGGTATTTTTCTGAAAAACATCAATTTTTGATGAATAGTGAAACCACTAAGAGGTACTTATAAAGACTGATTTTTCGATTAAATGAAATTTTACCACTTTTGTGTTTTGAATTTCAAAAATCCTACATACATGGTTGTCATTAAGAAGCAAAATGTGTTTCAATGAGATTAAAATAATTTTTTGGTGAATAGTAATTTATTAAGTTCTTAATCGCGATTAGTGGTAATTAGTGTAGTTTAATGTAAAAATAATGTTTTAATAATATGATATGAGATTGACACATGTCCTACCCTCATTTGATGTTTCATGGCCAACCATGAAAATCCATGGGTCAACTTGGGGACCCTATGGAGCCACTTTGGTTGGGAAATGACATAAATAACTTTTTATTTAATGTTAAAGTAAAAATGACACAAACATGAAATGTTTTACCAAAACAATTTTTACATGGGGTTATACAAGTCATATTTTTTACTATAAATATTCATTGGAAAGATAAAAATATTTCCTACATCATAGTAATTTTTTTATAATTTTTAGACATTAAATAAATTAAATTACTTATGACATCATGATGATGCAGTGATGACCTCATTATTTAACGATTTAAATAAAATGGAAAGATAATGTAACATCTAAGACGTACACATGTCCAAAACCTATTGTATGAGTTGATTTAGAACCCTAATCACCTTATCCTCGAAATAAATTAATGTGGGACCTTTAAAATCCGAAATTATTTTGAAAATAAAGTTACATTTTGTAACTTTACAAGAGTGCCCCTCCTCTCCTCTTATAAAAGGCCCCCACCTCTACCTCCATACCCACACTCCCAAAGCCTTTGGCTCGGCCAACCCCTGCCCATTTTGTCTCTCCACATCCCTCTATTACTCCTTGAAGCCTCACTTTGGTAAGAAGTCTTCCCAAGGAAGCCTTTGAGTTCAAACCAAAGGGAGTTACCTGATTTTAAGGTAATGTATTCACTTGAGTCCTTTTGTTTTATTTTGCTTCTCCAACCCCCTAAACTCTTTTTATTAATTTCATTTTTAACAACTACTGTATATTAAATATACTAGGATGTTTTTATAAGAGGGACTAGATCTACACTTACACACACCTACATATAATGGTTAAAGGACATACTGTTTCCGTGGACGGTGAATTTATGCCTCCCGAAACGATGACTGTTCAACATTCTTTTAACACCTTTAAAGGTGGCCATTAAGATGTAACTATATTTATCTATGATATATAATATGTTTATGTTTTCCTTAAGTTTCTGTATTTTTAATTTTGGGCATACCTTTATGGTTTTCATTATGGGTAAACGCGATATCTTCATTTAAGGAAGCATGGACTACCGCCCCCTCAAAGTGATTTGATTTGTTAAATAACATATGTGGGACGTATAAAGGATGGAACTATGATATTATATATGATATTATACTGGAATTATAATATACCTTTATATCATTATGATTCCATTATATAAAATAAGAAATAGAAATGAAAGTAGCGTTCATGCGTACGTATGGCTTACCGTCTCCATGAACGGTGCATTTCAATTCTTACCTCTAAATGATTATGTAATATTATAAATACATGAATTTACTGGATATATATGACATATATGATATCTAAATTATGTATACCATTCTGTATATAAGGGATAAATGAACAACTTGTAATTATAAAGGGCTTATTTTTGACTCAAGTACCAATGATCGTTAAAACGACCGTTATTAACTTAAATAATTACATAGTGTTCATGACATGGAAATAAGTAATATAAAAGGAATAATTAAATTGTAAAAGGTTCTTAAAAAAGTAGAAATTAACTCATGTTTATTATTCAGGAGATTAAAGAACGAACGAGTCAAGTCAGACCCGAGGTATGGGACTTCGTCTCAATCTCCTTTCATTGAGGCAAATTTTGTTTTATACACAACCTTCTTTTATACGGTGTATAAACCTCTTTGACTTTTACGTTTATTCAAAAGGAATATTTTTTATACGAAGCGTCTACTAAATGACAAAAGGGAATGTTTTTGTCGTACGTATGTAGCGACAACGACTTCTCCGCCGCCGTGACCATTATTTGAGTTTCGGCTTCCTCTATAAGCCATACCGTTTTTTAAAATAAAAATAAATACCATTTTTTACTTTTCTTTAATTTTGGTATTGAAAATGGTTTTCATAATGTTTTTATATCAATGTGTTGTATTGATATCTTGTGATTGAAAGGTGGAAATGTTATGTTTCCTTTATGCATGTTTTATGTGATACGATTATGTTGAGGTTCTTTGGCATTATTATGAAGACGGTTGGTTCCGTGATAATCTAAGGGTGGGTGAGCCCGATATAGCTCTCCAATGCATTGGGTAACGTGAAGGAGTGAAACTTTAAGGTTTCTCCGAAGATATTTAGGGAATATATTGTGATGGGTATTCCAAACGTAACCAAGAGGGTTACTCCTTAAGTAAGAATGTTATGAATGCCTCAAGTTACCTTTATGTCTTATGATTTCTATGATTTATTCATGATTTTATGAGGTATGTTAAAGTGAATTTGTTTTATGGGTAATGTATGATTTAATTCTTATGTATATATGTACCCATGTTTCCTTTCCATATTATTATATCCCTTACTGAGATTTTTATGCTCATCCAATGTTTTTTTGAAATGTTTTTCACAGGTCAAGGGAAAGGTACATGATATGATGATAGTGTCAAGGAAGTGTCAAGAAAGAATCCATGTTTTATTTTAAATATGTTTCCATTGATGGGAAGGAAGAATACTATATTTATGTAACCACTTTGTTTATATGTGGAATGTAATGCAAGTTTTATGATCTAATTCTCTAAAATGCTAAACCCGAAAAGATCCTCAATGTGTAATCTTGTAATAAATCAAGATTAAGTAATGTTTAAGGTTGGGGCCTTATAATTATCCCAAGAATGTTCAAAATCCAAACCATCTACATAAAGAATATTCTATAAAGTATGTATTATTTTATCCTACTTCTCATTTGTCTTAGGATGATATGATATACTAATATTTAATTTAATTACCATATAATTATGTATTTTGTTCCCACATCCTGATATAAACTAGCCATCTATATCAGAAACTATTTAATAAATATCTTTATAATGTTGCACTATCACTCAAACATGGAGGCTTCTTACCTCATTTAGTGAGTTTTTCTCTTTAAATTGGTATACGGTGATAAACCATAGGAAATCAATCCTCTTCCACCAATATTTATCCTAAACTATTAAGATCATATGAATACCTATAGAGAGTAATATTTTTACCACATACCAATTCCAAACAAGCACTTTAAGTGTGTGGAGTAACCCTCTAGGTCTCTTATTCTTGGACATGATCTTATGACATGATATGAAATGCGAGAAAATTCCAACAATTTCACTCTGTAAGTTGGGAAACAGTAAATATTTTTTGACAAAATGATACATATTTGTCAACTCATGATGTAATATCCATTGCAAAGCATGAGAGGCACCCATTATGTCTAGACTCATATATGATTGAACTATAACCCTTACATGAGTTTGAAGCACTCATTGCTATCCAATGTTAATCCTTGAATAAAACCATTTTCCACCAACATCACAAACATAATAATGATCTTAAATGGACTTCACTAATTCCACAATAGAGGATATGATTAATATGTTTACACTTGACCATTCCCCTCTATCTTCAGTAATTCCCACATTCATGTCTCTGAATAAGGCCATGATTTTCTATCATTCTTATAACATAAACTCGCTAGATTCACATGCCTTCCTTATAAGATCACCTATTATTAAAATTATTTTCCTGCTAGAATATACCATCTCAAATTCTATTTTTTTCATGTAATCTACCAAATTCCTTTTATAATGATTTAGGCCTTGGTGGGAGAGGATATAACATTGATTTGTTTGGTTCATATACCTTAAAACTCACTCAATTTAGATGTAATTTTAACAACATTAAATTTATGAACAAATACATACAAATCTAATTCATGGGTAACGGAGTTCCACTCATGGGTTCATTGATGAAAATCACCATAAGAAACTACCTTATCACCCTGTACAAATCAACTTATATGCAAATTCCAGATGCATCATAATAAATTCCATAACCCACTTCATGCATAGGAAAAATATATACCAGAGCTGATTTCATCCCACTATATAGAACAAATATGGCTTCTTATAAATATTATATCCATTTAAAATCTATTTCTTGTTGGTCAGTTCACTCATTGGTGTTTCTATGTTTGATAATCACTAAATGAAACACCCATATTACAAATCCAACCAAAAGAAACTCTAAATCGTCAAACACATTCCTTGGTCATTCCCATGACATAAATTTATAAGCATAACTAGATCAACTAATATTGTAAATACCATGAATCTAGTAGCCCAAATTCTATGGTTACTATTGGTTGGAGTGGACACTCAAGAGGGGGTGAATTGAGTTCCAATTAAAATTTCTGTTTAAAAAACATTGTCTTAAAATCCCCCAAATAAAACATAGAATTAAATTGTAGAGAATTTATATCAATATAAAAGTTCTGTTAGGTTCTCAAAGGATTGATTATTTCCCAGTTAATCAAACCAGATGAGTTGATTAACTTTTGAAACTAACTTACTGATTTACAACAAATATAAACACTTCCGATTTTAAATATCAAAGTGACTTTAAAACAGTTTTGGTTTTAAAGTATTTTGCAGTGTAATAAAAATGACTTTGAAAATAAGTAAGTACAGTAGATTTAAACAAGAGGTTCAGTCTCAAGCTGAGACTTAGTCCTCTGAAAACTTTATATAAAAATGATCCACACCCAGGATCGGGGATTACAATAGTATACAATTGTCCAAGTCCAAGACCTCTACCACTGTTATCCGTGGGAACAAAAACAACAGCACCAACTATCCAGGTCACACATGACCTCTACCACTGTTATTCGTGGGAAACCAACACAATAGAAAACCAACTGTCCAGGTCACGCATGACCTCTACAACTATCCCAGTGGGAAAAAAATTATAAGAGTTTGAGTGAGGATTTACAGATCCTCCTGTTAAAGTATATGAGACACTGTGTGTGTAAAATATATCAGATGACACACACTGCTCAAAATGTAAAAATTAAATCACAGAGGAAAAGATTTAGAGTTTAGAAATGGATCTTGTGATTACAGTGCAAATCTGGACTCCATTGGATTGATCAGAATTGGTTTTGAGTCCTCTTCTGGTTTTTGTCCGGAAAACAGAGTGTTGTTTGCTTCCTTGACTTCTAGGTGTAGAGATAGAGGAGAAAGTAGTCGATTAAGTTCTTGTGTTATGTTCTTGATCTCAGCTCTTCACTGGTATGTAGCAATGAATGAGTTCTTCGTGTAAGTTTAGTCGTCTCATTGCAATCACACTCGGTTGTTCTTCCAGCAAACCTCATGGTATGTATATCTCTCTGTATTAGTCTATTCATTCCTCTCTCAGCAGCAGCACACCCTTCTTTCATTTAAAGCATGAGCTCCGGCAAATGAAATGATTTCATTTCGCAATTATGAGGTACGGTTTCCTGAAAACCATCAAACACCCATGAAATAAATGTCAGTGAATTAAAATATACCTAATATGACCGTTGGTTAGATTAAACAATGATAACGAAATTAAAGCAGTGTCGAGTTCTCTCTCTGGAACGGTAGCTTTGATATCGGTGGGTAGATGTCACGGTAGGGTTGCTTGTATCATTGACTTCTTGTGTAATGGTAGACTTGATGTTTAATGGTAGACTTGATGTGTAACAGTAGCTATAGACTTGTCTTGTATCGGTAGCTCTATATCAGTAGCGGTAGCTCTGTATCGGTAGCGGTAGCTCTATATCGGTAGCGGTAGACTTGTCTTATATCAGTAGTGGTAAGTTCCTATTGATAGATATAGACTTTGATCTATCGGTAGACTTATTTTGATAACCGTAGCTTCAACAAATCAGTGGAATTGTGTGTAACGATAGCTAGACTATATCAGTAGCTCTAAGCTATAACGGTAGCTAGTTCTGTTTAACCATTCTATTGGCAGAATAGGTTAAGTCAGAGTGTACAAACATCCAGTAACCGAAAGAATAATATTTAAACATAAAATAATAGAACAATACTTAAAGCAACTAGATTCCCAAATAAGTATTTAACCATTGATCAAATAGGGATTATCAAAATACAAATAATCATAATTGGGATTATCAAAATATAATAAAGCAACTAGATTCCTAGAGGGTTCAACAATCTACCCCTTTTTGATAATCACAAGTTATGCCAAAAAAATTGAAATAGTATCAGAGGAAAAAAAGGAAAAGAAATTCGCATCAGGGGAAAAGGTTTCTTTTGTTTAGAACAAAACTTCCATATCCCTCCCCCTTTCAATTGTATCTCTCTTAAGTCTCATTTTCTCAAGTCTAAGTTTCTCATTCCCCCTTTGTGTGTTTCTCCCCCTTTGTTAACTCTTAGGTCTCATTTCTTATGTTCTCTCATTGGTTCATTTTCTCATGTCCTCCCCCTTTGTGATTAACAAAAAGAAGGGTAGCAGAGAAATGATAAATTAGAGAATAAGTGACAAGGAAACATGAAAAAGTAAAGTAGATAATATAAGAGAATTTTCATTAAGGTACAATAGATACACTGAGAAAATTAAAAGTTCAGAAATACAAGTGAATCCTATCAATAAAGATCTAGAATCACTCAATACTCCTCTGGAATAGGTGTCTTTCCCTTAGGATCAGCAGAGGTTTCAAGTGTAGGGTCAGCAGAGGGTTTCGGAATAGCTGAAGGCACAACTGGTGGTTCAGCTACAGAAACTGTACCGAATCTGAAATCTGTATTCCTCTGAGTAATCATTGGTGTCAAGCTCCTAATGGATTGAACTGGATTCAACTAAGGGGTACTCCTACAGGTAGAAGCAGGAAGTGCATGAGGTACAATTACAGGTCTTGCATCCACATGCAAGAATAGTAGCATCAAATTCCTGAAATCCATAATAATAATCCCTCCTCTCTCCATTGCAGACAAAAAATCATCTCAATTTTCAATTAATTTATCCAAGGCAGGAGTAAGCTCCCTGAGCTTACTAATTTGTTCTCTGAAGTCCTGAGTTACTGGAGGTAACTTCATATTCTCAATCAAAAGTTTGAAATGGTTTGTCATTTGTTGCTTTGTATAAACCTTCTTGAAATAAGCAACCACCTTATTCTTGATTTCCTCTTGAGAAGCAGTAGCTTCCCTCAGGTGATCACGAACAAAACTTCTGACTTCCCTAGTGGTAGCAAGAATCTGAGTATCCAAGGAGCCACATGGACTATCCTAATCCAATTCTTCTTGAATAATAGTGAAGATCCGGTCAAGGTTCACACTGGAGCTGGATGAGGGAAGAGGTTTCATTGAGAAGGCCACTGTCTCCTTGAAGGATTGAGTCAGACTACTAACTACCTTCTGAACAAGTTTATCCTGACTGTTCAGATGTTCTTTGACTGACTTCATAAAGGCCTCAAAAACTTCCACAAATTCATTGTCCACTTTTTTGATATATCGAATGTCAGAGATTACATGAGTTTGAGAGCTATGCATGGTATTCAGAGAAGCAACTTATTGTCTCAAAGAAACTACTGCTCCTGTCCAACACTCAATTTGAGTGTGGCACAATTTAATATCATCCGTCATTTATTTCATAGGACTGGATACACCATATCCAATGGATAACTTAAGATATTTCTCCACTATTTTAAAATATCCAACCATACTTTTCATCATATCTGCCACTGATTCACTTATTTCTTCTTTCAATTTAGCTTTTAAAGACTCAATTTCCTCCTTGGTTGCCACATTTTCAGCCATAGTGGGTAGGGTAACTGATTCTTTTTGGGGTTGGTCTTCCTCATCAGAATATATATAAGAAAGTACAAGAATCATATATCCTGGATATGATGACCAACATTCAATGTCATATAGCACTGATACTGAACCAAGATTCTCCCCTCACATGGAACATTCTCCTGAGGTATCTCCTCCAATTGTTCTGATTGATGTAATTTGATAATTTCCTCTACAACTGCAGCAGATTCAATAGCCATTTATTCTAAGTCATTGATGACTCTCTCATCAACAGGTGCTGCTACTGCTTCTTCCTGATCAGGTACTGTTTTGACTGTATGGTCTATCAGAGGGATCAAACTATGCTCTTCTTCATAATTTTCCTCATCATATACATAACTAGCATCCTCCTTTTCTCCATTAACATCATGATCTGATCCGGTTGCCTCATCCTACTCAGAGGTGTCCTTGACAATATACTGGCATGCTTCTTCTCCTTCTTCTGTAGTCTCTGTATCACTATCCATCAAGACAGTTTCTCTATTTGGTAGTTCTTTTTTAGCGCTAGCTACTCCATAAGAAATAACATGATGCACAGGACTAGGAGGTAAGTCTGGGTCTCCTCCTTCCTCAACTGATGTCTCTTCCTCCTCAGTGTCATCATCACTGTAGACCGGTTCTGGCTCATCTGGTTCAAAAAACAGGATCTCTCACATTCTTTGGTCTAGAGGGATGGTCCTTTGGTGTGAACTTATCATATATTCTTCCTTCCTCATTCACCCATGATTTTCTCCAAGGATTCCAGCTAACTTTCATATATTTACAGATAGTCCTGGTGATGCAGAAGTAATCCTTAACTACTATCATTTCATCTTGATGTCCGGCCACTTCCTTTACTTTCATCATAATAGAAATCAAAATTCAGAATAACAGTGCATTTGATTTAGACTTCGATGTAGTCATATCATTAATCGGAATCATAATCAATCTACACAGATTTACCTTAACTCGATGCTTCAACAGATGTAACAAATAAATGTCCTGAAATCTCAGTGTAGCAAAGTCTCATCTCCATGTACTAATTACATGTTGAATAAACTTGAAAAGAAGTTTATCTTCTCCTTCCATCTCTGCAGCTATGATTTTTCTAGGGGTACCATTCCCTGTTAGCTCTAATAATAAATCTTCATACATAAAAACATCACTGGTTGAGGGAACAGATTTTGAATAGAAATCACAATCTCCTTCATGCAGAACTCTTAAGTTCCCATCCCATTCCACTAAAGTAAAAGAAACATCATGTCCATTCACATAAGAAATAATTCTACTTTCTTCCTCAGACTTTTCAAAATGAACGAATTTGTAGAACTATTTCACCAGTCCTGGATAATAGGGTCCATTGTTTTTTGCGAAGCACTCAGTCTAACCTTGTTCTTCTAAAACATTAAGAACTAAGGACTTTCTCTCCATGATCCATTCTGCACACACATCTTTCTCAACGACAATCTCTCGCCTTGAGAGATGCGGTTTTACTGGATTCCTTCGAGCTATAGTTCCACTTCCACATCCATTGGTACTAGAATTTGTTAATTTATATCTTTTCCCTTGCGGCTCATCACTCCCATCTTTAACATGGGTTCTCTTGACGTGGGCCATTACAGATTCGAGGTTTAGTGTTTTGCGGGTTGAGAGGTTTAGGATGGAGGGATTCGAATAGATGGGTTCGTGTTGAGATTGAGTGAAGTCTAATATAGGGTTTTAATATCATTTCGGATTCACAAATAAAATAAATATTTTAAAAAAAATTCAAAGTCTCGGCCTTAAATACAGAAGTTTAAAACAGCGCGAGATGCACCAATGGTGAGGTCTCCTAATGGTGAGGTCTCCTAACAGTGAGGATTCTCTAACGGGGAGATCTCCTAACGTTGAGGTCTCTTAACGGTGAGGATTCTCTAACAGTGAGGTTTTTAATGGTGAGGTTCTTAATAGTTTTAAGAATAAGTTATCATTCCTAATTCGTGTCTAATGAAACATAATCTTTCTGAACATAAAGGCTTAGTGAAAGTATCGTCTAATTGGTGTTCAATGCCTATAAAGTCAAGTGTTATATCACCTCTTTGATAATGATCTCTTAAAAATTGGTGTCTAACATCAATATGTTTGGTTCTAGAGTGAGACACATGATTCATTGATATGTTGATCGCACTAGTGTTGTCACAGTTAATTGAAACATGTTTAAAATTAAATCCATAGTCCAGTAAAGTGTGTTTCATCCACAGAATCTGTGCACAGCAACAACCTGCAGCTATATACTCTGCTTCAGCAGTAGAAAATGCGACTGAGTTCTGTTTATTACTACACCATGATACTAGGGATTTTCCAAGTAAATGACATGTTCTAGATGTGGTTTTCCTATCTAACTTACATCTCGCAAAGTCAGCATCTGAATAAGTTATTAAGTCAAATGACTGTCCTTTTGGATAAATCAAACCTAAATTTTCATTACTTTTAAGATATTTGAAAATATTTTTAACAGCAAGTAAGTGTGAATCTTTAGGGTTAGCTTTAAATCTAGCACACATACATACACTAAACATAATATCAGGTCGACTAGCAGTAAGATAATGTAAACTCCCAATCATACCCTTGTAATTAGTTTGATCTACTGGTTTACTAGTTTCATCAATATCTAATTTATAGGTGGTAATCATAGGTGTATCACTTCCCTTAATACTATCCAAACCAAAACATTTTAATAAATCCTTAGTATATTTACTCTGATTTAAAATAATACCATCTTTAGTTTGAAAGATTTGAAATCCAAGAAAGTACTTAAGCTATCCCATTAAGCTCATTTCAAACTCATTCTGCATAACCTTTGAAAAATCAGTACATAAATAATTTTTCGAAGATCCGAAAATAATATCATCAACATAGAATTGTACTATGAAAACATCTTTTGAAATTATTTTTATAAAATGAGTGGGATCAAAAATTCCTTTTGAAAATCCTTTTGAAATAAGAAAATTTGCATGTCTTTCATACCAAGCTCTTGGAGCTTGTTTTAATCCATACAAATCTTTAGAATGATTAAAAACATGATTTTGAAAGTGAGGATTTGAAAAACAAGGGGGTTGTTCTACAAAAACATCTTCAACAATAAAACCATTTAGAAAAGCACATTTCACACCCATTTGATATAACTTGAAATTCAGATGTGATGCAAAAGAAAGTGAGATCCTAATATCCTGTAATCTAGCTACATGATCAAAGGTTTCCTCATAGTCAATTCCTTCTTCTTGATTATAACCGTGTGCAACTAGCCTAGATTTGTTTCTAATGATGTTTCCAGATTCATCAACTTTGTTTCGAAACACCCATTTTGTGCCTATGGTTAAAGTGTCCTTAGGACTTTCTACTAATTTCCAGACTTTGTTTCTTTCAAATTGATTTTGTTCTTCTTGCATAGCCATTACCCAAAATTCATCATTGATAGAATCATTGATACTTTTAGGTTCTAACTGTGAAATAAAAGCTTGATGATCAACCTGATTTCTTAGAGAAGCTATAGTCTATGTTCCTCTATCTAAATTCCCTACAACAACATCTAAAAGATGGTTATTTAGAGTCCTAGTTGGTCTAGAAAAGGTAGGAATACAGATTTCAAGTCCATCTACTGGATGGGGTTCATTAGAAGCAGGTTCTGGGAAATTTCCAGAACTGGATGTTTTAACTACAGGTCCACTGTCCTTATCATTAAGGTTCAAAACAGAGAGATCTTCTTCAAGATTTTCAAGAGAGGTCTTAGGTTCATATGGATCAGTTTCATAAAATTTTATGTGAACAGATTCCTCCACCCATTTTGTTCTTTTATTGAAAACTCTATAAGAATTACTAGAAATAGAGTAACCAAGGAAAATTCTTTCATCACACATTGGTGCAAACTTGTCAAGATTATATTTAATATTATGAATAAAGACTTTGCAACCAAAAAATCTGAAGTAGTTCACCTTATGTTTCCTATGATTCCACAACTCATAAGGGGTTTTCATAAGAATAGGTCTGATCAAGAATCTGTTTATAACATAAAAAGTTGTATTTACAGCTTCAGCTCAAAAATAATGAGGCAGGTCATACTCATTGAGCATGGTCCTAGCAATTTCCAGAAGGGTTCTATTCCTCCATTCCACTACACAATTCTGCTGGGGTGTCCTAGGGGCAGAGAAATTGTGACTATTGCCACTGTGTGAGCAGTAAGATTCAATCTCATGACCATGATCACTTCTCAAGGTTTTGATCTTAAGTCTACTAAGATTTTCTACAGACTTAGAATATTTAACAAAGTAAGAACAGGCATCACTTTTGTGAGCTAGAATATATACCCAAGTATATCTAGAATATTCATCTACAAGAAAATAGACATAATTCATCCCATTTAAACTAGAAACTATAGAAGGTCAAAATAAATCCATGTGAACTAACTCGAGAGGTTGAGAAGTTGACACTACTTTCATTGATTTAAAAGAAACTTTATGTTTCTTTCCCTTTTGACAGGGATTACAAACTTTGTCTGTTGGGAATTCAAGTTTGGGTAGGTCTCTAACTATGTTCTTCCTATCAAGTTTTCTAAGTGAATGTACATTTCAGTGTCCTAATCTTTTGTGCCAATGCCAAGACTCTTTATGAAAAGCATTTAAACAAGTAATATTCTTCTTAGCTAAAGAATTCATATCAACAGCATAAACATTTTCATTTCTTAAGGTAGATAATACTAAAACATTTTTAGCATTAAAAACATTGCAAGAATAATTTTCAAATATAACATCAAAACCATCACCACATAACTGAGAAATAATTAACAAATTATATGTCAGTCCATCAACAAAGAAAACTTTGGAAATCAGTATTGAGTTAGTGTTACCAATCTGGCCTAAGCTGATGAATTTTCTTTTTGAGTTATCACCAAAAGTGACAAACCATCCATCAACATTCACTAGACTCTTGATGCATGAAAACTCTCCAGACATATGTCTTGAACATCAACTGTCCAAGTACCAAGTCTTTTTATAGGAGCTCTTCAAGCAGGTTTCCTAGAAAACAAATTTAAATAGGAAATGATTTTGGTACCCAAATTTTCTTGTGTCCAGACAGGTTAGCCAATAAAACATTAGGTTCCTAGATTTGTCTAATGGGTCTCATAAAATTTTGTAGAATCAACAGATTTTGATAGATAAACTTTATTGGATATGTAACTTTGAATATAACTAGTTGAATCATATGAAATTCCAGAACTAGAACTAGCAACATTCTGCCCATATTTAAGAATGAATTTAGTTTTGGTAAATTTTCTCTGTCCTGGTTGGTATCTTATACCAGTACTGTATCTAGGTGCTATTTGCTTACCTAGAATTTGAGTAAGAGTATCTTTTCCATTTGTAAATTTACTAAGTCTTTATTATGATTCTCATTAGATAATTTTAGTTCAGTGTTTTATTTAAGTAATCAAGCATTCTTTTCTATTTCAATATCAAGATCAGATTTATGTTTAACAGTTAAAGCATATTGTTTCTTTAAACTATTGTATTTGTTTTTCAGCTCATTACAGGTTTCCTCTAACATATCACAATATTCAAATAGTTCATAATTTGACATGTTTTCTAAGTCAGAATCATCTCCAGAGTAATATGAATTTAAAGTAGGAGTTTCAGATGTTACCTTAGATGTGTTTGTCATGAATCACATATTTGCCTTATTTTTTATTTCAGTTTCAGAAATTTCAGACTCACTAGAGCTATCCTCAGAAGCACTCCAGGTAGCCTTCATGGCTTTCTTATAATTATTGTCCTTATATTCATTATTCTTCTTGTACTTCATCTTTTGACATTATTCTTTTATAAGTTCTTTTCTTTTGCACTCATAGCAGACAGCTTCATCTGTTTTGTCAAATTTCTTCCATTCCTTTTTCCAATGACCCTTGATGTCATACTTACCTTTGTAATTTAATTTTCTGAAAAACATCTTCTTCCTATAAAACATATTAAACCTTCTGGAAATGTGATCCATCTCAGCATCACTATCAGAAGCACTTTCACTGTCTTCGCAGCTTGAACTCTCATTTATATCTTGATGTTTCTCCTTATCCTTGTTCTTTGATGTTGAAGATTTGAAAGAAACAGACATTCTTCTAGGTTCATCATCTTCTTCTTTGTTCACCTAAAGTTATTCTTCATACATCATCAACTTTCCAATTAATTCCTTGAATGGTAGTTCACCTATATCACACGATTCTCTAATTGAGACAGAAGTTCCTCCCCATCATATATGTAGACATCTCATAATTCTCATAATTTGTTCCATTGATGGAACATCCTTTCCTAGAGAGATAATTGTGTTGACAATTTCGTTGAACCTAAGAAACATGTCAGAAATGGGTTCATCAGGCTTCATCTTAAAATTATCATACTTAATAGTATAAGTGTTCAATCTCATTTTCTTTAACATTAGTTGTTCCTTCATGAGAAAAAGCTAATGTATCCCAAATTTCATAAGAAGTTTTAGAAGTTGATATTCTATTAAATTCTTCATCTCCTAAAGCATAGTATAGAGCATTCATGGCTTTACAATTATTATTGTAGGCTATCTTAGTAGCTTCATTCCAAGTATATCTAACAGTATTAGGTATTTTATATTCTGATTCTATAGCAGTCCAAATTTCAAAACCCATGCTCTCTAAATGAATTTTCCTCTTCATTTTCCACTGAGCATAGTTAGTGCCATTGAAAAAGGGTGGTCTATTGGTAGAAACACCTTCAAGTCTATTATATATGATAAATTACTTAAATAAAAGATTCTAAAGAGTTAAAAATTTAGAAATAACAGAAATTTTAAGAACATTAAAATACAACTAAAATCCTAGTTGAAAATTAGAGTAATTTAGAAAATATTTAAACAGCCTCTGATACAAAATGTTGGTCGGAGTGGACACACAAGAGGGTGGTGAATTGAGTTCCAATTAAAATTTCTATTTAAAAAATTTGTCTTAAAATCCCCCAAATAAATCACAGAATTAAACTGTAGTGAATTTAAATCAAAATAAAGGTTCTGTTAGGTTCTCGAAGGATTGATTATTTCCCAGTTAATCAAATTAGAATAATTGATTAACTTTTGAAACAAACTTACTGATTTACAACTAATATAAAAACTTGTGAGTTTAAATATCATAGTGACTTTAAAACAGTTTTGGTTTTAAATTAGTTTGCAGCGGAATAAAAATAACTTTGAAAATAAGTAAGCATATCAGATTTAACCAAGAGGTTCAGACTCAAGCTGAGACTTAGTCCTCTCAAATCTTTATATAAAAGTGATCCACACCCTGGATCGGGGATTACAATAGTATTCAACTGTCCAGGTCCAAGACCTCTACCACGGTTATCCATGTGAACAAAAAAAACAGCACCAGGTTTCCAGGTCACACATGACCTCTACCACTGTTATTCGTGGGAAACAAACACAACAACAAACCAGCTGTCTAGGTCACGCACGACCTCTTCCACTATCCCAGTGGGAAATAAAAAAATGTAAGAGTTTGAGTGAGGATTTACAGATCCTCTAGTTTAAGTATAGAAGAAAGTGTGTGTGTAAAATACAGCAGATGACACACACTGCGCAAAATGTAAAAAGTAAATAATAGAGGCACATATTTAGAGTTTAGAAATGGCTCTAGTGATTGCAGTGCAGCTCTGGGCTCCATTGTATTGATCAATGTTGGTTCTGAGTCCTCTTCTGGTTTTTGTCCGGAAAACAGAGTGTTGTTTTCTTCCTTGACTTCCAGGTGTAGAGACAGAGGAGAAAGTAGTTGATGAAGTTCCTGTGTTATGTTCTCGTTCTCAGCTCTTAACTGGTATGCAGTAATGAATGAGTTCTTCATGTAAGTTAAGTCATCTCTTTGCATTCACAATCGGTTGTTCTTCTAGCAAACCTCATGGTATATAGGTCTCTATGTATTAGTCTATTCATTCCTCTCTCAGCAGCCACACATCCTTCTTTCATTTAAAGCACGAGCTCCGGCAAAAGAAATGATTTCTTTTCATAGGTACGAGGTACGGTTTCCTGACAACCAAAAAAACCCATTAAATTAATGTCATTGCATTAAAATACACCTAATATGACCGTTTGTTAGATTA
The DNA here is from genome assembly GCA_963277665.1 of Viscum album. Taxonomy (NCBI): domain Eukaryota; kingdom Viridiplantae; phylum Streptophyta; class Magnoliopsida; order Santalales; family Viscaceae; genus Viscum; species Viscum album. The sequence continues at coordinate 839,524,665 of OY728138.1, forward strand.
AACAATTATAAAGAAATTAAAGCAGTGTCAGGTTCTGTCTCTGGAACGGTAGCTTTGATATCGTTGGGTAGATGTCATGGTAGGCTTGCTTGTATCGGTGACTTCTTGTGTAACGGTAGGTATGATGTGTAACGGTAGACTTGATGTGTAACGGTAGCTATAGACTTGTCTTGTATCGGTTTCTCTATATCAGTAGTGATAACTCTATATCAGTAGTGGTAGCTCTATATAGATAGCGGTAGAATTGTCTTATATCGGTAGTGGTAAGTCCCTATTGGTAGCTGTAAACTTTGATGTATCGGTAGACTCCCATTGATAACGGTAGCTTCAACATATCAATGGACCTGTGTGTAACGGTAGCTAGTCTGTATCACTAGCTCTAAGCTGTAACGGTAGCTAGTTCTGTTAACCATTCTATTGGCAGAATAGGTTAAGTCAGATTGTACAAACATCCAATAACTGAAAGACTAATATTTAAAAATAAAATAATAGAACAATACTTAAAGAAACTAGATTCCAAAATAAGTATTTAACCATTGATCAAATACGGATTATCAAAATACAAATAATCATAATTGGGATTATCAAAATATAATAAAGCAACTAGATTCCCCAAGGGTTCAACAGTTACATTATTACATTGGAACATGATACAAGAAATCACATCCTAAATAATTCAATACTTTTTTAGTCATGGAATACTAGATAAATAGTTTAATATTTCATTAAATTTGAAAACATAACAAAAAATAGTATTTTTATCGAGTGAACCACTATCTCATTTATCATATCCTTGAATATAAATTACAATACACTTGCTAGAATCATGGGAAAAATAAACATATGAATTGGGTGAGTTCTAATTATCAGTTAGACTATGCTTAAAGAAGAAGCTAACAATAATAAATAATTCATAAAAATATGGAAATATAAATAATTGACAACACATTCCAATAAATCAATGAAACTACATGAAGAATAATATGGAAGGAATAAATGATTATAAAACAATGATATATAAATAATTACATGATCATGAAGATTATCCAATAAAATCATGACAAATAAAATAATTGTATAGACATCATGTAATAATTATTCTAATTAGGAAATTCATAATTTAGGAAATCAAATACATACCTTCAAGGCCTCATTCCAAGACAACATACATTAATAAGAAATCTCACACCCAATACCCAAACTAGTTTTTCCCATGAGACCTACCATGACATCGAAGGCCTATAATGGAACCCGCCCATTGAATATTATGTCTAATTCATTACTAATATAAAATATATGAAACATAATAAACATAAAAATTTATTTTTAAACCATCATAAATATTGTTAAAAATTTCCCCAATTTATTAAAATAATTAGAAACAAACAAGAGTAATATGGATATTTGTATAAAAAAAGTACATCCCTTGGAAAACTAATCATAAACCATCAAGATCAAAAATTATAATGCTATAACTACAACATATTATAAGAAGATAATAAGTAAAATAAGTTTTTTTAATTGACTAATATGAATAACATGAAAATATCACTAAAACATTCTTGAGGATAATAAAGATTTTACATTGAAAATAATTTTTTAACTAAAAACATCACACATAATAAAGAAAAGAAATTATTTGAAAAGTACCTTTTAAAAAAATAAATTTATATTCATATTAAATATTTGTAATGATTTTTGGAATATCCATTCATTTTTTATAAGTATTAAAAACATTAATTTCACACTTTTGTATATAAAATAAATAAGTAAATTGTTCAGAATATGATAAAAATGTAAATTTTTAAAAAATTGAAAAATTTCAAACATATGAAAAAATTAATAAAAAAAATAATTGTATAATAGTAAAATAATATTTTTGTTTTAGAAAACATTGAAATATAAGATTAATAATCCCCAAAAAAGACTGAATTATAATGAAACCTGAATAATATTAAGATTGTGGAATAAACACATACCTATGATCTGATATACATTATACTTGTTTATAATTACTATATAATAAATATAGAGTTGTTATAAATATCTTAAAATTAAATTAAATTATTATCATAAGATATATATCTAAATTATAATATTTTATAAATAATTCTTTGCTAAAATCATTGTTCTTGGTGGTAATTACTTCATTTTTCATATATGTTTTGGTTTGGTAGTTTAGGTCCATTATCATTTATTATAGTTCCATCATCTCAATAATATTAACAATTATATAAATATATATATAATCATTATATATGTATTTATGTTTACCCATAAAATTTATATATAGGAAAATTAATTTCATTGTTCATAGAGATGATTGTTCATACGTACACATAAACATTGTTTTCATTCTTCTACAAATAGAACTAAAATCGGTAAATAATAATTAAATATAGTAGAATAACAAGTAAATAATATAAATCATATATATTAATAATATAAATTACCATACAAGTAAAATATAAATTAAAAATTAATCACACCACTTCATGGAGGTAGTAGTGCACCTCTATACTTGAGAAATGTTATCATTTCCCCACATATTGGATACTAAGATGGCAGATATAATATTTTCATAAAAGATAGTTATTTATTTAAAATTTATCATATATAAACATTAAATCCATTATAATTTCCATCGAAAAAAATGGTAATGAAAAATGAATTTTCTCTCTATATGGGGATGGTAAGTCGTATGTACGATCAAGTAAGGATTTCACATTCCATTTGATGTGAAAGAGGTTGGATAATGAATGTTTCATAATCCTTATATAAATTTATTTTTTTTAGGATACATAATTTTCCATTTTATAAAAGATAACATATATTTAAAAGATTAATAAGAAGAAAATAAATTTAATGAGTTCGTGTAAGACAATTAACTATTTTTCAGGAGATGTCCGTTAGATCCTCGCATAAGGAACCTAATGATGATATTTTAAGGAGACAAAAATCATAATTTTTTTGATAGAAATGTCTATTAGAGTAAGAAGATGAGTTTTTTCGACATAGAATTTTATATGAGGTGTACATGTGAAGGAATATGTGATCCTTTAAAATTTAGGTGAGCCGATCTTTTGGAATTTCTTAAATAAGTTAATTATAATAATGTCATTTCAAGATTAAATGCCTCCAAATGGACTGGGATTGAAAACTCGGGTATGATATGATTGAAATATAATTAACCAATAAACATTTATTTTGTTTTTTGTTGTTTAAATGTTAACATTTTGGATTAAAACATCATTTAACATATTTTATCGGTAAATGTGATAACATATTTTTTAAACTTAAAGGGTTATAATTTTACATATAGTGTAACTATTCACTCATAAATGGACATGGGATGACATTTTAATCCATACCCATGACAATTTTTAATATTTAATATTTTTTAGAAATTAAATTAATAAATTATTATCTTGATATTTTATCATTAATTCAAATTTTTATTTAATTCATTAAATTTGACTTCATATACAACAAGAAAATTTTTGACATAGAATATAATAGATTTAATCATCTGTAATATATCATATAATTAAAAAATATTAATTGAAAACATTAAATAAATCAAATTAAATAACATTGAATATTTTTAAAATCGTTTGATTTATTTTTCTATTCATTAAATAAATATTTTCTTAGTGTTTCATGAAAATTTAACGGAATAATATAATACCAAAAAATTTTAAATAAATTTAAAATACAAAAATATTTTTATTATTATCAATATATATTAATATTCATTAACATATTGTTTTTTCTCTTATGTGCCTCCATAATATTTATTTCATACTAAGCGTCAGTCATTTTATCTATTTTATTTAAATATTATATCCAAAATTCTCAAGTATAAATGTCCATTAAAAATATATATTTTTATACTAAGTTGATAATAGTCGAAATAAATCATAAAATATTTATTATTATGAGAAATGATCAGTTTAACACTTCATTTTACCCTTGTTTTACCCAATATTTCCATTATCATGGTATTAAATTTCTATACTGTTACAATTCATATTAAAAAATTTAAATGGGGAATGTTTAGAAAATTTTAACCATATTAATCAAAATATGGAATCCAATTTATAAATATAAATACATATATGATTTATAATAGAATATAATTTCTAAACGCAAAATTTAATGAAATATAATTTTCCTAGAGAACACATTTTTTATGTATAAAATTGAATTTATAGAAAATTAAATCATAAAATTGATAAAAATAAAATTAATTCAATTATAAATAAAATTATTTTTATATTTTTAGTTGTAAGTAATATTAATCATAAAATGTAACTTTGTTAATTCCTGGAAAAAATACAATTTTCAATAAAAATCACTATTTTAGACAATTCATAGGAAAATAAGTCTTTTAAAAAAACAAATATTAACTATAAGGTAATTTTTATATATTCATTTCAAAATTAATATTATTTCTATAAAAAAAATTTGTTTTTTAAATTAATATAAATAATTATCACAAAAATTAATAAAAATCATTTCAAATAAAACATGTTGCTCAAGAATAAAATTAATATACTGTAAATTGAGTATAACATTCTGAAGAATTAATAAATGATTTTTAATAGATTATTCCCTTTATATATATTTAATAATTCATTTAATATTATTCATACTTTCTAATTTAATCGCTATGTTATAACATCCATATTCAAATAATAATAGTTGAGGTTCGTTTTGGGATACTGTTGAATGTCATATAGGCTATTGAGAATAGAATTAATTATAATCTAAATGTGTTACATTCACCCAATAAAAGTAATTTTATGCTCAAAATTTGAACTTTTATTGTTATTTGAGGGGTTGATATTTGATAATACCATTATTGAAAACCCACATCGTAAAAATGGTTAATAAAACAACATCTCAAAAAATGTAAATGAAAATATAAAGAAAATTAAAAAATTAGTTTTTCAACTAGGAGAAAATAAATGGTTAGTAAAAATATGGATATTTAAGAGAAAAATAATAACAAAGGATTAATATATACTAATAGAGAATATGTTCATCTGAATATTAACATTAAGAAAACTGTAAATATATAATGGACTAAAAGGCCATGGATTTCTTGGTAGGAAAAGTAAACGATTTTTTTTATTTCAAGGCCTTATTCATAAATTTATGGGACTATTTTACTATACAGATAATGAAATCTAGAAAATAAACATACATTATTTCTTTCCATTTCATAATATAATAATTTTTTTATGCTTCAATCTATTTATTATACTAGGAATTTGATTTTCTTGATGAATTTTCGTTCTTAAGGCACTTTTAATGAATCACAAGATCTATAAGTCATTCCTTTATCCACTAAATAAATGTTATAAAAAAATTTTAAACATGATTTATACTCATACTATAATATTTAATGTTCAAATTTATGACTTTTATAAATATTTATCCTTAAGGATCCCATAAAATATGTCTGAACAAATACAAAAATCAAAATATTCAAGATTTATGTCAATAAATTTCCAAATCAACATATCAGAAATCTTCTATAATGTTAAACTTATTTACAAATATAAATTTCCTGACCATTGGTTAATAAACTAAATCATCATAAAACAGTAATGAAAACATATATGTTTCAAAGAATTAAGTCTCTCATTATTATGATTATAAATAAAAACATACAACCAAAATCATCATAAATTACTTTTCAATAAATAAAAAACTATTTTCAAGGTCACCATTACAATATAATTTTTCCTCAATGTCAATATTCTATTTATCACAATGAAACTATATTAAATAAATATCATGAAAATATTAATGGTTATATATTATTATTGATTTATTTTTAAAAATATCACCTTACGACTAAAGTACTTTTCTTTATTAGCAATACCTTTTAACATATGATTTTATAATAATAAATAAAAAATATTGTTGTTGAATAAATATATTTTTTAGGATACATATAATCAGAATATCATTTCTAAAATAATTTTACAAAATAATTAATGAATCCAAATACCCAATCATTATAATAATTCAACATCATTACTTTTGACAACATAAGCATGACCATGATCACTTAGTTTCTTCTAAGGAATATTACCTTGATGCTTTAGGAATTCATTTTTATAGTACCCCATCTCTTTATAGTTGGAACAATTAACATTAGAGGATTCATTAACACCATTGAATTAATGTTCCTTATGGAATTTCTATATATATAAAAAAATCATTCCCTTAATTCAAGTGATGAGGTGTTTTTTCTAAAATAATTGCATGCTGGAAAATCCTTCTTTAACTTTTCCTATAATCCATCATTGTCCTTATCTCCCCTTCTTATATTTCATTCATTTATACAATTATTACGTGGATAATTATTTCTCTATATTGATATCAAATGATATTATATCCTCATGTGGTGAGAATTCTTGGGAAATTAGTTAAAATTCATGGATTTTCATTAACATATCAATAAAATGACCAATTATACTATTTGGATTATGTATTTAGTCCACAACATGCATTTATAATATTTTAGAGATGGATTAATAATTATAAATCTTTGTAAGTTCGTTTTAATATAGAATTAAGATATTTTATCTCTATATCCACTCATTGTCCATGAGGAAAATATTTTTCCATGAAAATATCCTTAAGATCATTCAATTACATTATTATAATTTATCCCTCATACATAGTATACTAAATTATTTACCTCCATTGATCCACATAACTTTGGAGATGGTAAAAATACATGAAATGATTCTCACATTCATTACACCCCAAATAGATAAATATAATCTATTCGAAACATAACTACTGCTTATATATAAATGGTTTTTAGTCCCATTTAATGATGCAGGTTGTTGATTCATAATGAGTCCTAACATTATTACACCACATTTTGGATTAGTAAGCTACTCCATATAAGAAAGTTTATTACTCCTATACTGAGTCATCTATCATAATATATATATAATTTTTTTAACTCTCATTTTAGATCCATATCCATATTAATTAACATTCCCATAAGGAAAATACCTACATGGAATAAAAACATTGATACTGTTTTCATTCCATAAAATTGGTGTAATTTTTAACTAATGGTATACAGTTTATTATATCCCAAAATTTTGAATCATAATGTTTTATTTTTAGATTAGATAAACTCATACAATAAATTGAAATATTTATCCATACCTTATAAAATAATTAGAAGCTAAGGTTCGATGAGAATATTCCAATGGGTAATCATAGTGTAATGTTACCATGTCTAGGTTTTCCTAAATGTAGATCTCAAGGTTTCTAATAAACTTGACCTAATACCAGTTTTAATGTCCTTGAACCCAATTGACCAATGTTGCAGGAATCATTATTAAATTGGATCTAGAAACAAACAATCACATCAAAATTATCATAATAGTTTATTAGTCTAGTAAAAATATATAAATAAATGACTAATTTAATATATTTGTAAATATAACACAAAATAGTATTATCATTGAGTGCACCATTAATCCCTTTAAAAATTTTCTTGCATATCAGACATACAACACTTTGAGGAATTATGGGGAAAATAATATATATGAAACTGTTGAGCTCTGATGCTTAGTAAGGTTATGTGTAAATTAAAAGTTAACATTATTAAATATTGAATAAATAATATATAAAGGTAAATATATGAAAAAAAACAATTCATTTAGTCTATAACATTATAATAATGAATAATATGGTTGGAATAAATGATTATAAAATACATCAAAATAAATAATTGCAAGGATTAAAAAAATATTTAGGGTTATCATAACTAATCATATAATCATATTTAAATAAAATAACTATTATTACAATATGGAAATGCATAATTTCTAGCATCATAAACATATAATTGAGTCCTAATGCAAATACATCTAAAAAAATATTTAAATTTTTTCCCAATAACAAAACTGTATTTTCTAATGAGACATACTGATGCATCAATGAGATATAACAGACCCCACCCATCACTTATTGCGTCCAATGCTTTCCAAATATGAATGGGCTAATCAAAATCCATATAAAAATTAATATATAAAATAAAATATGGAATTTAAATAATTTACAAAATCAATAAATATAATTAAAAACCATATTAAATAATATGGAGAATGATATCAAAATAGTACATCCCCAGTCAAAATTATCATAAAATATATCATAAACCCACCTGGGTACCCTCATAACTCGATAACTAAGACGATCATGACATAACATGTAGGTCGTTCCCAATCCCTATAGTCCAACGACTATTAACAAAAATCATAAAACCTAAAAGTGGGAACAATTTCTTCCATAGGAACATATATACAAAGATAAAGCATAGTTTTCATATAAATAGGAAAACTCCACTGGGTGTAAAATTACCAGTACTCAAAGAGGCATAAAATACAAAGTACTACAACCCAAATTAATAAATAGTAAAATAGATGCAAGGTCCCGAAGGACACAACTCACCTTGTTCAAAGCTCAATAGATGGATCCAACTCTAAGAGATCCCTTCCCTTTGCTAGAGCCTATAAAAATAAATCCTACAATACCTTAAAAAATTTATAGTGTTAGCCTAATCCCAGTACAATACCTCCAATAATTCTATAAAATATTACAAAAATATTTTATCCACTGAAAATATTCCAATTTTAAAGGTAAATGGGTTTGTAAATTAGAAACCAAATTAAACAAACAGGCTAAACAAATCCAAAATGATGGAAGTTCCCTTTAAGAGATTGGTATAACATTATAAGAGATGTAATATTTCTAAAAAATGGATTCAATTAAATATTTATATAAAATTGTTTGTATATATATTCAACTGTCATTTATTGTATTCCAAGGAAAATTGACATTCATTTTATCTCAAATATAAATAAACTAGCTAACAACATGGTAAACTACCAAAACTTACAGTATTATTAACCAGATATAGGATTCCAAACAATATATGTGAAATTAGAAGAATTATTATACAAATGTTCCAATGAATCTAGGAAAAGGAGACTCTTCACTAACCCAAAGGGGGATTGACCAACCATATGTATGTTTTAAAACATTTTCATTGAATATTTTGTATCCAAATAACTCACTAACTACATAAGGCTTTCATGCACTCATACATTATGTGAGAAGGATTTTAAGACAACTTGATATAAGAAAATTATCATTATTCCCTTTCAAAAATGCCAATTTCTTTTAATTTAAATCAAAAATATTATTTATTAAAAAACAATACATTTTCAAAAGATGAAACCACTTGGTCTCTATCTGAACTTTAAATCCATTTTCATGGGCATGATATCCATTAAAAAGCAAATCCATCCCTTTCAAAATTTATGTTCACAATTAAATTTATAAATTTAATTTATCACATTTCCATCAAAATGCACCATTTGAATTCATAAATTTAAATCATCTATCTATCCACAATCCCACCCCAATAAATTGGAATTCTGGGTTCTTCAAATTTCCTAGCCAAAACCATTTGATATCCTCTAATTCAATGGAATTTTTTTAAAAAAATAAATTGAAAAAAACATTATAAAATTGAATTTAAAATTCAATTGAAATAAACCTTGCAATCCAATGGTAATCAATTTTAAAAAATGGGATGGAATGACATACATATTTTCTAATGAACGACACTCACAATGGAACCCATCAATGAGAATGAAGGTGTAGAAGACATTGAAACTTTACCTTGTAACCTGATCCAAAACCACATGACATGAGACCATCAATCCCATTATTATACATTGAAAACCCAATATGATACGAAGAGAGAAACTTTAATAATGATGGGATCACTTCCCCTGAAGTCACTTCGTAATAAGAAGGAAGACCTTATGAAAATTGGTATGATCGGAAGGAGCTGAGTCTCTTAAAAATGAACCAAAAATTCTATATGTCGAGATTCATGATGTGTATAATCAAAAAGACTAACTAAAATACAGAAACACATTACATTAAGAAGGTCGTTTTCCGAGTCATGATTTGTAAAATGGGGTCATGATGTGGAGGCCACACTGGTTATGTAAGTCGAAAACACACCTCCTTGGGTTGAAAACTGATATTTTGTATCGTCATGATGTGTAACATAGGTACAATGACTACATTAACTCATGGTGTAATCTCCCCAATCACGACATGATCTCCCAATCCATGACATTCAATAAGCACCATGTACATGACATGCAATTCAGGTACACATCATGTAATTGTTCATCTGTCTACATTAAACCTTGAAAAATCACATAAAGGGATTTTTGACTGACTGAAAAAATAAAAAAGGTGTAAAATTACTATATCAAGGTAATGGGATGTCACAACCTCCCCCACATAAAAAAAATCCATCCCTAGAAAGCCTCTGGAGATGCTTCAATGCTAAAAAGATGAGGCCACTGCTCTCTCATCAGTGCCTCAAATTACCACATCTCATCTTTATGAGAGCCATTTTTTCATAGAACACTAAAAAAGGTATTACCATCTTACAATGTATCTTGGTCTTATAATGAACTATCCTAAATGTTCTCCCAGTCATAGATAAATTTGGATCGATCTCGAAATCACCCCATCTCCAAATTTGATATGGATCATATTGATAAATTCTCAACTACCATACATGGAACACATTACGAATAAAAAATAGTTGTGGTGGATGTGACACACATTACAAAACCTTCCCCACCTAATCGATAACCACAAAAGGTCCTCCAATGTTGGAGCAAGATTCCCTTGCCTCTAAATCCGTCGATGACCTAATCGCAGTGAAGCATTCAAGAACACCATGTAACCATTTGAAAAATCCAAAGGTATATGCCATAAATCAACATAAGTAATATATATTCTTTTTTCTATCAACATCCAATGATGTATCAACTGAATCTCTTCCATCATCTCATGTACCAAGCTTGTTACAACAAAACAACATTCAGCAACCTCTAACCAACATATCTGAGATTTAAAAGGTAGACCATGAAAATCCTCTAATGGTTCCAATCTATATGGATACTAATAACTATTGTTATAAAAGAACTCAACCATCCCCATGAAATCATCCCCATCCCCACCAAAGTCAAGGACATAGGCACAAAGCATATCCTCAAGACTTTGTGTAGATTTTTCACTCTGGCCATCTGAATGTGGATGGTAGGTCGTTCCCTAATGAACCTGAGATCCTACTACCTCCTGAAGAACTACTCACAAGTATGATTTAAATGAAGTTTACCTATTAAATACTATTATGTATGAAAATATTTTAAAACAAACAATCACATTTAATTAGAGGTTTCCTAACTCCTCGAATTTGGTCGTATCTTGAATTTGCATAAAGTTAGTCGATGAGGTCAACCTATCAATCACAACAAAAAATTATATTATTCTATATATCGGTATGAGGATACGCAACAAAAAATCAAATATATTTCTCATCCAACTTCCAATTAGAGACTGAAAATGGATGTAGTATACTCGAAGGTTTCTAGTGCTCAATTTTCAGCTTTTGTAATTTACAGAAACGAGAGACAAAAATAGCAATGTCTCCTCTTGTAAATGGACACCATAACTGTTTCCTCATGTCATATAACATATTATTGGTTCCTAGTTTAATATACCATTGATAGTTTTGGAAATCTCCCCTCAATAATTTTCTTGATGTTATTGGAACAATGAAGTGGTTCTGATAGGGTAGAACGTCCTCTTTAGAGAACACCAATGCGAAAATGTATCCCCTCCATAAATGGATTCTATAGTTCTAAAGAACACATTATCAATTTATTGATCTTTAATAATCACCTAGATAAGTGAAGACTTCAACGGTAAACTAGCTAAATCCCCTTCGCCCAGAACACCCATATGAAACTACACAAAGCGAGCTATGAAATTTCACTCTTCTCAAAATTATTTCACAGCCTAGGTTTGAAGTTTCATTCTCATGGAATATGAAATGAATTTCTCATTCCATGGATAAAAGTTATGTCAATGTAGAAATATTGTATGTACCCCACTCAATGCATGTGGAAAATATTCTTGTATTTTTGGGTAAAGATATAATGAATCCTTTTGTGGTTTGAATACACTATAAACATTTAACCGGAAAAGGTAGAGTTTGCAACCATTAAGCACATTCATAATAGATGAATGTTCTATATCATGGGTAAGATAATTCTTCTCATGTGGCTGAATCTAACAAGATCCATATGAAACAACATGATCAACCTATATATGAATGCAACCCAGGATATTGCATGATGCTTCACAAAATACCACATAACCCTACTAGATCATAGAAAAGTTTGCACTGGAACAATAGTCAATAATTGATTGGTCTCTACAAATGACCTCTAAAATTTATCATCTGAAGAATAATTTACCTTCCCCCCCTATAAATCAATTATTTAATAGGAAAACCTATCAATGGGAAGTCCATCAAAAACCTGTGGTAATATCCATATATGCCCATGAAGCATTAGATCATCAAGACATTTGGATGTTTCTCCAAGGTTATAACAACCTTCACCATCTAAGGATCAACTGATACACCCATTTTAATCACCACATGTTACAAAATGTCACTTCTAATATCTAGATATAACCCTTTTATATCATGGAATAAATGAAATGGTTTCATAGTAGATTCAAAACTATTCTAATATATAGTAAATGATCATCCTTGGACATAGAGAAGAAAATAATTCCATCAAAAAATAATAAAAAAATGTATTCAGATTCTCATGAAAAAATGTTCATTAAATCCATGAAAACTGTAGGAGAATTTTTCATGCCAAATTAAAAATCAAGGTACTCAATGTGCTACTACCTATTCCGAAAAGCGGTCTTCAGAATGTCGGATTATTTTTTCCTCAACTAATGGTTACCAGATTGATGGTATATATTTGAAAACCTCTTTACCCCATTCAGTAAATCAAATAGATCATCAATATATGGAAATATATATTTGTTCTTTATCTTAACTTGACTGAGATTTTTATAATCAATACATAATCGAAGAAAACAATCAGCATTCTTAGCAATGAGAACCGGTGCTACCCATGGTGAAACACTTGGGTGATTAAATCCATGACCAATAAGATCATCCTGCTAACACTTCAGCTCTTTCAGCTTAGCTGGATACATGTCGTTAGAGGGATAGGGACTGGTTGAGTAGCGATCATTAATTCAATATAAAACTCAACCTCTCTAATCAGTAGAAGACTAGAGAAATCCGAAGGGAACACAACAGAAAACTCAGAGATAACTGGAGGAATATCACCACCCATTGAATCTCACTCCATGTCAAAAGAAAACACTAATATAACATTCCCCAACTCTGGATAAGATGGTTCAGCTCTACTCGACCATGGGTCCCATTCTTCTTCAAAATCCAGGGTCTCCCAACATGGTGTATTAAAGTAGACCTATCAAATCTAGAAATAAATTCAGATTCTATTGAAAATGATCCAATCAATCCAAAATAGTACATCAAGAGATTTCATATCATGAACCAGAAAACTCTCTCGTAGCTCGACTTCATATAGAGATAAGACACATGTAGGACTACAGAGACCATGCATTGTCTTTGTACCAAGATGTGTAGTAATATCCATTATAAACGATAGTTTATCCATATGATGATTATGACTATTAATAATATGATTTGAAATATAGGATTGAAATGAACCAGTATCAAAAAGAGGACTCACTAATGATGAATCAATGGTAATGGTACCTCTCACAATCGCTGGACTTGTGTCTACTTACTCTGGAGACTCTTCCACTATGTGTAGAAGCTTAATTCCATATACATGTGTCTGGAACCCTTTTAAACCTGAAATATTTCATTCCCACAGAGTTAAGTGTATCTGATGATCATATTCCACTATACAGAGTAGATTTGTGATAGAAGAACCTCTATATGTTTCCTAAACATCTGTAGGAGCTACAGTTCTTAGGTTCCTTAGTGAACCCCCCCCCATAGAATATCCTAACCATTCACATTCCTAGAAATTCAACTAACAGACTCTGACAGGTGTATGAGGTCTAGAATGACTCTTCCATCAAGAAAATCAATGACGATCCTAATGCTCCCATTTTCCATTGATGGAACCAATGCTCCAACTAGAGGAAATTTAAACTCCTATCAACCCTGACATTACAACCAAGTGCATCTAAACCATAATCAATTTATCACCAAATTATCATATGTTAGTAGTTTTATTATGAAATCCTAAGAAAAAATATATGATTGATGTCCTAACTCGATCCACCGAGCCATCATCCACTCATTAGATACTATATTAGGTGAAAAATCAACTAGCACAACAAACCAATTTGAATACTCGGTCATGGTTTTATAGGCCAACTTTCATTTGAAAAACACCACAACCTTGGTTGCCACTATAGTCTCTGGATAGAAAATATTTGTGAAAATAAACTTGAAGACCATCCACTCTAAGACCTCATGCTTCCCTACCATCCCCATAGTGTACCATCATCTTCTATTTGGTCCCTCAAGCATGAAGGTGGCACAATTCAACCAGATGAAATCTAGTGACTCTACGAACACGGAAAAACATTCTATCATTCCCAACCATTCCACAACATGATGAGGATCAATTCACCCTTTGAAGACAGGTGTCTTATGGAGAAGGAACTCATGAAAATGTTTTTGAAGAACGTCCCCCTATGGATCCACAGTTGTAGCCTGAGTTGGAAATAGAGGTAGTCAAAATCCAAGAGCTTGGGTAGTGCGCACAATCACCACAACTAGATTTGAATAAAAAACAAGATTTTCTTGCTGATGTTTAGCATAATAATTTTCTAATATCTGGTTTGCATGTCTTCTTAAGGGAATGATGGTACACAATGTTAGCAGATAAAAAAAGAACAACACTGAAACTAAGCAAAAAGATAAAACATTATCAATAGAATAGACATAAAAGAATCTTATTTTAATATTTTCAAATCATTATATGTTGAATACTAGAACAAATCTATAAGCCATATTTCTCTTACCACCCCTAGTGACATAAGGATTACTGTGGTGAGATCTGGCCAGGCACACAATCACAACTGCCACATAAGTCCCGACATAATTTTATAATGCGTTATGACTTCAATATTGAAGCTTAAAAACCTCTTCTATGGTACCAACTTGTTACAATCAATCATAGGTATCTTGGTAACATGATAACAGAGCTAGTCATGACATTAAAAAAAGGGCATCCCTAATCCCCACAGTCTGATGACTATCACCAAACATCATATAACCTATTAGTGGGACCGATTTCTTCCACTAGAACACATAAGAAAATATAATGTATAGTATTCATATCAATAGTAAAACTCCAGTTGGAGTAAATCTTCCAAAACAAACAGAGGAATAAAAGACAAAGTACTACCTCCCAAATTACTAAAAAGGAGAATAACGTCATGGTACTGTAGGACGCAACTCACCATTTTCAAATCTAATTAGCTGGATCTAACTCTGAGAGAACACTTCCAATTTCTTGAGCATGGATGATGAATATTTATATACACATGAAGGTAAAAGTAGGGTGTGAGCCTAAGCCCAGTAGTATACTACAAAAGATTCAATAAGAGGTGCAAAAAAAATTTATCCAATGAAAATCATCCAATTTTTAAGGAAAACCTCTATAGAAATTCAAAAGCATATTTAATAAATATATGCTAAACTATTTCAAAGTGATCAATGTTTACATTAAAGCATAGGAATTACATTGCGAGAGATTTAATATTTCTAAAAAATGGCATATGTAAACCATTTTTAAAAAATATATTATATAAATCTAAGATAACTATAAATAATTTCATACAACATTGTCGTAAATTTGTATCTCAAATATAAAAAAACTATGGACTGACATGGTCATATGCCAAAATGTGTGATAATATTAACCAACTATTGGACTTCACACTCTCTATGTGAACTCACAAATTTTTTTATGCACACATCCCTATGACACTGGAAAAATACAACTTATCACCTAACCATAAGGGATATGACCCACCACATGTTAGTTTTAGAATGTTGTCGTAGCATAGAGTATATCCAAAAAAAGTCACTAAATACATAAGACTTGCAAGTGATATTACATTGTTGGTAAACTATTTTAAGACTTCTAAAAATATGATCATTACCATTCTTCCATTTCAAAACATCCAATTTCAATCTATTTAAAAGGAAAACATGTTTTATTCAAAGACATTCCATTATCACGTGAAAAAACAATTACTTTTATATCAATAATTTTAATCCATTTTCTTGAGCTTGAATTCCATTAAAAACCAATTCCATCCTTTTCACATTTTATTTTCACAATTAAATTTAACAATTTAATTGAATACATTTCCTCCAAAACATTACATTTAAATTCATCAACTTAAATCATAAAACGTTCGACAAACCCACACCAATTTAACAGAATTGGGGGGGTTTTAAATTTCTCTACCTAAACCATTTCTAATATTTTAATTCATTGGATTTTTTTTATCAATGAAATTTAATGAAATATTATGTAATTGAATTTATATCTAATATTGAAATCAACCAAGCATTAAAATGTTAATCAATTTTGGAGAATGGAACAGAACCACCTACCACTATATCGAAGAACGACACTCAGAACGGAACCTGTCAATGTGAATGATGGAGTATAAGACCTCAAAACTCTACCTAGTAGCAATATCCAGCACTAGAATACATGGATCCATTAACCCAAAGACTATCAATTGAAACACCAAGAGGATAGGAATATAGAAACTTAAATAATGAGATGGAAAATTTTCCCATGAATCACACTTTGACAAGAAAAAATATATAAGTCCATTTGGTTCGATCAGAAGGAGTTGGATTCTAAAAATGCACCATAAATTCTCTAGGTCATGAGACATAATGTTGGGAATGAAAATTAAGGAGTGGAAAATCTAAATACATGACTTAAAGCTGGGAGTGGGCCGAGTCACGGAATATACTATGGGGTCATGATGTGTAGGCCACATAGGATAAGTACACCGGAAAAAATGTCATCGTGGGTTTAAAACAAGATATTTATCCCCTTGACAGCATGTACCTTATGTACATGGCATGTACTATATCCTGATGTGATCTCCCCATTCACGGGGTGATTAACCCATTCACGGTGTGATCTCCCAATCCCTGACATGCAACCATCACCAAGTATAATATTTGTGCATTAGGTACACTACATGTACCTATTCTTTAGTCTATAATAAACAGAGAAATATCACATAAAAGGAATTCTAACAAAATGGAAACTCATAGTAGGTGGAAATTTACCAGATCAAGGAGACAAGAAGTCACGAAATATCTATATAAATAATACTATTGGTATCTTGAAAACATATTATTAGTAAGGAATTGTAAAGACCCGAAAAATTTAAGGAAATATTTTTCTTATTTTTCTTGGGAATTTTACAAGAACGCGGTTTTGGAAGGTACCTAATTTCGAGGCCCGGTGTGCCCAGAATCTTTTTCCGAATTTTAGCTCGAGTACGTTCAGTCAACGAATGAGCGGGTCTTTCTAAATTTTGAACCGGTTCTCGGAATCGAATTCCGAGGGCACCGATGGAATCGGAGTGCCGGTAATTTTTTAGAAACACCTTTTCTGGAGTTGCGTTTTCTCAGGTGTGGTTTTTAATTTTTTGGGTTAAGTTAAGAAATAAAATAATTGTTGTACAATTGGTTTTTATTTTCTTTTTCTTATCTTATGTTAAGTGGATGATGTGGGACCCACAATATCATACCCACTTGGTAGGATATTTGTGAGGAGGGGCCCACACAAGCCCCACCATTTATTTTCATCTAAGTAACGCACCTGCACCCCCCCTTTTTTAATGAAGTAAACTCATGCATTTAATCTGAATTTTAAACTCCACATTAATTGGGTAGTATTAAACTCCTCAATAAATTTTTCGTTTCGTTTCTTTTTGAAATTCAAACGTTGTCTTGTGTGTTAAAAAAATAAGGCAACTCTTATTTTATTTCTATTGGAACTTGTTGCATGGAGATGATTGGGAGAAAAGCCTTCTTCTTCGACGAAGAACTCGAAGAACGCGAAGAACGCAAAGAACGCGCCAACCTCCGACGAAGAACGCCAAACCATCGGAGATCGACTACGTGACGCCATGTACCGTGATTCCAATGAGGCTCCTTCCGCGATGCTTCTTCGGCGACGCTTCTCCACGATGCGACGATCCTCCCTCCACGACACCTTCTTCCGCGTTGGTTATTTCCACAACGAATCCTCTCTCATCGATTCGACGAGGTAGGGGATTATTTATTTCGTTTGTTGCTGACTACATCATCATTGGTTTATCATCTATTTTGAACCGCCTATTATTGAAATAACGGGAGGAGGTCGGACCGCTGAAACACGGCTGACCCTCCTCCCCCTTGTTGGTTGATTTTTGTTGCGGCTCGTGTAAGACAGCGCGGTGCCGAAGCACTGCGCGGGAAATGTTAGAGAAAGGGCGGAGAAACGAAGCACCGTCGTGCCGCGCCGTTGGAAGAAAACTAATCGGTGGCGCCATCGTGTCGCGCCAAAGAACCTTGAAGGAACCTCGATGAACCACATCCAGATCGGGGCTGCGGCGGAGGGGTGCGGCGTCGTCGCGCCGCGCTGGATGGACCAAGGTCACCGCCGGTTCCAGGCTGCAGTGGAGCCGGGGAACCAGTGGTCCGTTTCGGGCCGCCAACATCGGAGAATGGGGACCGGCCTTTCCGGTCCCTTGTCGGCAGCACCCGGTAGGCCGGTGCGGGCCGGCCGGTCAGTGGAAGAGTCGGGGGTTACAAGCCCCCGGCGGACAGCTTGAGCGGCCCCCCATTATGGGGGCCGCAGTTACGAAACCAGGGGGTAGGTGCCCCCCCCCCTCATCCACTTGGCCGTATGGTCGAGGCCCTGGAAAGCGCACCAGCGCGCCGGGCCGGCTGCCCTGGCTGATCCGCCAGACTGGGCCGCCATGCCGTGCCGCGCCCCGGCCAGGAAGGGCCACGCCTAGGAGGGCCAGACCCAGACCCAGGTTGGGTCGACCCAGTTCGGGCCGACCTAGGGGGTACCGGGCCAGGTCGGACTTGGCCCGAACCCCCCTAATACCTGACTATTTCGGTCTGTTACCCATAACATGGGTTGCGGACCTATGATTGAGGCACTGTACGTGGGGATGTGATCCTTTGAACGAGATGGTCATTTCGATATATTACACTCAAGGTTTCAGAGTACTTTGGGTTCAGCCGGGTTGGTTCGTACATGAAACCAACTTGGCCCTCGGAGCAGAAACGCTTATAACTTGAGCTCCGGACGTCCGATTGATGTGTCGTAAACTTTGTTGGATTCCTCTAAGTGAGACGGAACTTTTGGATTACTCCACTCTAGGTTTGGATGCAGTTGGAGTATGGTCGGGTTGGTTTTAACTTAAAAATCAACTGGGCCCCTAGGACGAAAAAGCCAATAACTCTCAGACCGGGTGTCTGATTGACGCGCCGTCTGTGACGTTGAGTTCATGTTGACGATATGTAACATTTGGATACATAAACATCGGACTACGTGTCAGTTGATGTATCAGCCCTTTGGCTCGTGGAGCGTACCCTCTCGAACGAACTTGCTGTCTGCGGGAACCCTAGAGCTGGTTGCGAATGCGACGACAACGACGACTGTATAGGAATCGTCCGTGGATTCGATGACGATGACTACAGCACTCAGCGATCCTA
Organism: Viscum album; assembly: GCA_963277665.1. Taxonomy (NCBI): domain Eukaryota; kingdom Viridiplantae; phylum Streptophyta; class Magnoliopsida; order Santalales; family Viscaceae; genus Viscum; species Viscum album. The sequence continues at coordinate 839,544,445 of OY728138.1, forward strand.
CGTGGATCAGTGGTACCAATCATGTGTGGGTCAGATCCTATGTGGGGCAGCGCTCAGTGGTCCTGTGTGGGCCAACGCCTACAGATCCTGTGTCGGTCTGATCATGTGTGGGTCATTGCGGGGGTTTGTTACCTATTGATCGTGTGTGGGTCAGATCCTCTGTGGGTCATTGCAGAGGTCAGTTATATATCGATCCAGTGTGGGTCAGATTTTTTGTGGGTCATTGCGTGGGTTAGTACCTATCGATCCTTTGTGGGTCTGACGGCTTAGATGAATCAGTGGCTATATCTGATCATCTCTATCATCATATGAACAAGTATAACTATGTGAGGTGAATCATGACTTGCCTTAATTTTCGGATTACGTTATTATATCTTGTGTGGGTTGGGTTGTCATTTCCTATGTGGGCTGGGTTGTACATGGGCTCGGACGTTGGAGGGAACTGGAATTGATGACTTAGATATATGTATGGGAATATACCTAAGTAGTGTCGGATGTTACTTTGTGATGGTATCTTTCCTTTGTGGATTATCCTTTGTTGGTTTCTGGGAGACCATCGGGGGTCTCGGGGTCCCTACTGAGTAGATTATACTCACCCTTGCACCGGCTATTCCCGCACTACGTTGTGTTGGTTGCAGAAGACAGACAACGCTGATCGTGGTTGGGGCTTGTGGAGCAGGTCGGTTCCTGAAGGTGGACCACTGGGCGGGACGTACTCGGAGCTGACGGCTGGACCTGAGGAGCTTTAGAGGCTATCTGTACCCACCCTTTAGGTGGGAATTCCAGTGCATGGCTCAAGGCTATGGATTTACTTTTAGTTGTTGTTTTCCATTTCATGTTGTACTTTACTTTCATTTTGGTTGTGTATTCTGGCCCACTTACTTTTCCGCACTTACTGTTGTACCCAGTTTTTACTTAGTGTTTACGACTTCTTGCTTGCTCTGTGGTGTTTGTTTACTTTACAAAGGCAATGTCATCCCTTTTTACCTGTAATTATGCCTTGGTTCTAGTCACCAGCCCCTGGCCTTTGGAAGGTGGGCTTGGGGTAGTCACGGTACGGGCCCCGAAGACGGGTCGTGAAAAATTGGTAACAAAGGAGTTCGGTTCTATCGCAGAACATTGGACTCTGATCTTTCTTCTATGTGAAGAAATGTTGATAAGGGTATTGAGTGTGGTTATTAGTCCAGGGTGTCCAGTGTTGGTGCGGAGGCTGACGTATCCGTACACCATGACCCTGACATTTGATATCCGACTTAATACATGAAAACATTGATTGCATGTGTGTTTTATGTTTTCTTTGTGATTACATTGTGTCAGCTCACCAATTATACTGTTCTGATCAAGGAACACTTGTCGCTTTTCAGGAAGGCCACATGATGGTAGCTAGCTAGGGTTCTAAGAGTTCTGCGTGAAGACAGCCCACCGAGCAACGAGACCTCGATATAGGGCCCTTTGACAGCAGAGGCACCGACGGTACCTCTACCCGCCGAGCCACCGATGCTACCAGCCCCAGCCACTGATGATGCACGTCGACTTAGTGCACTGCACAAGTTTTAGCATCAGTGACCACCCAGGTTCCGCGAGGAGACAGACCCTCAGGAAGACGATGATTGGCTGGAGGCAGTTGTATGGGTTTTCAGGTTAGTGTGGACACCAGCAGACCTCATGGTGATCCTCGTAGCGAGCCTACTGCATGCGGCAGTAGGCAGATGGTGGAGCTTGATGCTCCAAGTGCACGATGGGGCATCTCTTCTCTAGACGGACTTTGAGAGCCTCTTCTGCTCAGAGTTCGTCCCGACCACCATCCGTGCAGTTCACATCTTGGAGCTTCTACACCTGCGGCATGGCAACTTGACGGTCACCCAGCAGTCGGTGAGATATACAGATCTATCGCGCTACTTGACAGACATGGTACGGGACCCATTCTTCTGGGTCCAGACCTTTGACCAGGGATTGTGGCATGAGATTTGGGCATCGCTGATCTCCCTCATCATTCTGACTCAGGTAGGGGTACTGGAGCGAGCCCTTCTGATTGAGAGCTTCCTTTCTGAACCTGCATCAGTAGTGAGACCTACCGTAGGGTGGCACGTAGCAGAGTATTCTGCAGCATGCAGTCGACGGATGACTCATGGGTCCAGGCAGACCAGACCCTCGGGCAGAAGACGTCAGGACAATGGCTCAGTAGTGCGGGGTACACAATGTGGAGCCAGTATTTCGAGAGGCCCATAGTGTTACGCATGCCATGGGTAGGGCCACATGGCTCGTGACTGCCCGACCCGCCTTACTGAGTGGCAGGAGACGATTGAGGGACCACCCAAGAAGAGGGAGAGGGTCGACCGTGGAGGTTCGAAGGGAGCAGGCGGACGAGGAAGAGGAGCTGGTAGAGCAGCAGGTGGTGGGAGACGCTTTGAGGCTCTATCACCACCACCACCAGGAGGCCCACCCCGACCACAGGGAGCCGGTGGGTAGAGACAGGCAGAGCTCCAGGTAGCGGAGGCCTTCAACCACGGCGCGCCCGAGATGATTCGAGATATTATCTATGTCTATTACACCATTGCTGCAGTTCTTATAGACACAGAAGCGAGTCATTCTTTCATAACTATTTCCCTTATTCGGAGCTCGGAGATTCCGACGGAGCCGTTGGCTCGATCCTTACGGCTAGAGACTCCAACATGAGCAGATTCAACAATTATGCACTAGTGCCGGCTGTGTGAGCTTACTCTAGAAGGCGAGAGCTTTGGCTGAGATCTTATTTTAGCGGCATCAAGGCCTTATGACTTCATCTTAGGCATGGATTGGTTATCTAGATTCCATGAGATTGACTATATTAGGCGCAAGGTGTGATGTGTACGCACCGACGGGAGCATGTTCACCTTCACCGGCAAGAAGGGAGCGTTCGCAGCACAAGAAGGACTCCCGCAGAGGAGAGGACAACCCATCACACATCAGTTGGCTAGCCTCATCCAAGGATCTGTTGACGTGCAGAGTCCTGGTTTTCCTACAGTGGTGGGTCATTATGCGGACAGTTTCTCTGATGACGTTCTAGGACTACCTCCTTGTAGAGAGGTAGACTTTTATATTGACTTGTACCCCAGGACAACCCCGATATCCACCCCATCATATCGGGTGTCCCCCATTGAGCTTCGAGAGCTATGGGTACAGTTGGAGGACTTGTAGGGAAAGGGACTCATCCGACCCAGTGTTTCACCCTGGGCTTCCCAGATATTGTTCACCAAGAATGCGGACGGGAGCTTGCGACTTTGGGTCAAATATCGTCGCCTAAACTAGGTGATAGTGAGGAACAAGAATCCGCTACCGAGGATTGATGACCTCTTCGATCAGCTCAAGGGTGCACGGTGGTTCTCGAAGATAGACCGTAGATCCAGATATCATCATCTCAGAGTTCGGGACGAGGACGTGTAGAAGACGGCCTTCAGATGTCGGTACGACCACTATGAGTTCTTGGATATACCATTCCGTGTAACCAATGCTCCAGCTGTGTTCATGTCCCTCATGAACATGATCGTTCAGCCATACCTCGATCGATTTGTCGTAGTCTTTATCGATTACATTTTGATTTACTCAACGACTGAGGAGGAGCACGCCTACCACTTACGGGTTGTACTAGACACACTCTGAGAGCACCAGCTTTATGGAAAGCTCTCTAAGTGTCAGTTCTGGATACGCGAGGTCCACTTCTTGGGACACGTCATCTCTGAGGTGGGAGTTGTGGTGGATGCTGCGAAGTTCGAGGCAGTGCTAGCTTGGGAGCCACCTAGGAGCATGACAGAGGTGCGGAGTTTCTTGGGACTAGCTGGGTACTACCGGAGATTTGTTCAAGACTCTTCCAGAGTTTCGGCACCACTATCAGCTTTGAAGAAGAAGGGGAACCCCATTGTGTGGTCAGAAAGATGTCAGTAGAGCTTCCAGGAGCTGAGACAGAGATTGACCAGCACCCCTATCTTGAGGCTACTGGAGGAGGCAGTTGGGTACATAGTCCACTATGACACATCAGGGACTAGACTCAGATGTGTCCTGATGCAGGAGCGGGCAGTGATCGCCTATGGATCACTCCAGTTAATGCCGCATTAGCAGAACTATGCTACTCATGACCTGGATTTAGGAGCAGTGGTCTTCGCTCTGTATATGTAGAGACACTATCTGATGGGCGAGCGCTTTACAGTCTATTATGACCATCAGAGTCTCAGGTAAATCTTCTCTAAGAAGGACCTGAACCTGAGATAGCGGCGATGGATCGAGTTCCACCAGGAATATGACTTTGAGACAGTCTATACTCCTGGTAAGGGGAATGTAGTAGCTAATGCACTCAGCAGGAGGACGGGCATTTAGCTACATGGGGAGGCGATATAGTAGCTAGCAGCTTTGAAGATATACTTCATGGATAGAGATGGAGAAGCCTTCCTTCAGTCACTCACAGTCACTCCTCCACTACTGCAGCGGGTCAAAGAGGCACATCATGGGGACGCAGACTATGAGATGCAGAATGCGCAGATATCCTCAGGACAGGAACCTGATGGTTTCTCCATTAGAGGAGATCACGACGTCCTTTTCAGAGGACGTACCTTGGTACCAGTTGATTTATGAGAGGAGGTTCTGAGGGAGATTCACACTTCCCCTTTGGCAGTACATCCTGGAGTGGCGAAGATATACTAGGATCTCAGACGACAACACAGGTGGTCAGGCATGAGGAAGGCTGTGGTAGAGTTCATTTCCCGATGCCTCACCTGCCAGCAGGTGAAGACAGATCACCAGGTACTAGCAGGCTTGGTATAACCCTTGGAGGTCCTGGAGTAGAAGTGGGATGGAATATCTATGGACTTTGTGACTGGACATCCATTCACTTCCAGAGGTCACGACTCCATTTTGGTGATTGTCGACCGACTCACCATGTCCGCTCACATTTTACCCATCAGAGAGCTGGGCTCAGTGGAGAGCTTGAGATTTCTCTACATTCAGGAGATTGTATGGCTTCATGGTTTTCCATCATCAATCGTCTCCGATCGTGATGCTCAAATTAATTCCCGACTTTGGAAGGGGTTGCAGGAGGCGTTCGGGATGTAGCTACATCTGAGCACCGCCTTTCACCCTCAGACGGATGGTCATACAGAGAGGACCATTCAGACTCTCGAGGACATGCTCTGTGCATGTGACCTCGACTTTGGTTGTAGCTGAGAGGACCACCTACCCTTGGAGGAGTTCACGTACAACAACAACTACCACTCCACCATTGGGATGGCACCATACGAGGCGTTGTATGACCGACCTTACAGATCTCCTTTGTGCTGGACAGATCCTGGGGAGTCATCACTTGTGGGACCGGAGATGGTCCAGGCCACGACAGAGAAGGTCCAGGTCATCCAGAAGCGGATGAGGACAGCTCAGAGCCGGCAGAAGTCCTATGCTGATAGGAGGCGGAGGACACTAGAGTTCGAGGATGGAAACCACATCTTCTTGCGGGTCTCACCTAGAAGTGGATTACGGAGATTTCGCCGAGGTGGTAAGTTATCTCTGCGCTTCAATGGACCTTTCCAGGTCCACAGCAAGATTGGCGAGGTGGCTTATCGCCTGGATCTACCACCTCAGTTGCACCGGGTACACGACATCTCCTACGTATCCCAGCTGAGGAAGTACGTGCATGACCTGACACATATCATTGACCATGGGGAGTTGGACGTTGATGATGGGGCGAATTTTGCGGACATCCCGGTGGAGATTGAGGATCGACAGGAGCAGGTCCTACTTGGATGGTCGATTCCTCTAGTGCGCATTAGATGGCAGCATGGGAACCTCCAGGAGAGCACATGGGAGCGGGAGGCTCATATGCATGCTCAGTACCCAGATTTGTTTTCCTAGTATATGAGGTATCATTATGGGGGTGTAAAGCCCTGAGGTGGGATTGATGTAAAGACCCGAAAAATTCAAGGAAAATTCTTTCTTAATTTTCTTGGGAAGTTTAAAAGAACACAGTTTGTGATGGCACCTAATTTCAAGGCCCGGTGTGCCCGAAATATTTTTCCGAAGTTTAGCTCGAATACGTTCGGTGAACGAATGAGCGAGTCTTTCTAACTTTTGAACCCGTGCATGGATTCGAATTCTGAGGGCACCGATGGAATCGCAGCGCCGGTAACTATTTAGAAACACATTTTCCGGAGTTGTGTATGCTTGGGTGTGGTTTTTAATTTTTGGGGTTAAGTTAAGAAATAAAATAAAAGTGGTGAAACCAGTTTTTATTTTATTTTTCTTAACTTAAGTTAAGTGGATGACATGGGACCCACATTATCCTACCCACACAATAGGATATTTGTGAGGTGGGGCCCACACGAGCCCCACCATTTCTTTTCTTCTAAGTAACGCACCTGCACCCCCCTTTTTTAATGAAGTCAACCTGTGTGTTTAATATGAATTTTAAATGCCTCATTAATTCAGTGGTTTTAAACTCCTCAATTAATTGTTCGTTTCATTTCTTTTTGAAATTCAAACGTTGGCTTGTGCGTTAATAAAATAAGACAACTCTTATTTTACATTTTTTGGATCTTGTTTCATGGAGATGATTGGTAGAAAATCCTTCTTCTTTGACGAATAACGCGAAGAACGAGAAGAACACGCAAAACTCTGACGAAGAATTCCAAACCATCGGAGATCGACTACATGACGCCGTCTACTGCGACGCCGGTGACGCTCCTTCCATGAAGCTTCTTCCTCGACGCTTTTCCGTGACGTGATGATCCTTCCTCCACGATGCCTTATTCTGCGATAGTTATTTCTGCGACGAATCCTCACTCATATATTCGATGAGGTAGGGTTTTATTTATTTCTTTGGTTCCTGATTACTTAATCGTTGGTTTATCGTCTATTTTGAACCGCCTGTTATCGAAATAACGGGAGGAGGTCTGACCGCACAAACATGGCCGACCCTCCTCCCCCTTGTTGGTTGATTTTTTTTTCTGCTCATCTAAGGCGGCGCGGTGCCGAAGCACCACTCGGGAAATGATAAAGAATGGGTAGAGAAATGCGGCGTCGTCGCACCGCGCCGTTGGAAACAAACTAATCTGCGGCACCGTCGCGCCGCACCAAAGAACCTTGATGGAACCTCGAAGCACCGCGGCCGGAGCGAGGCCACGACGGAGGGGCTCGACGCCATCACACTGCGCCGGACGGACCAAGGCTGCTGCTGGTTCCAGGCCGCGGCGGAGCTGGGGAACCGGCGGCCAGTTCCGGGCTGTCGACATCAGAGTAGGGGGACCGGCCTTGCCGGTCCCGCGTCGGCAGCAGCCGGCCGGCCAGTGCGGGCCAGCTGGTCACTGGAAGAGACGAGGGTTACAAACCCATGGCGGCCAGCTCGAGTTCCCCCCCATTACGGGGGTCGCGGTTACGAAAACAGGGGGCATGCCCCCCCCCCCCCCCTTATCTACTCGGTTGAACGGCCGACCCCCTAGCCAGTGCGCCAGGCCGGCTGCCCTGGCCGGTCCGCCAGACCGGGCCTCCAGGCCGGGCCGGGCTGCGCCAACCGGGCCGGGCTGTGCCCAAGCGGTCCGAAGCCAGACCCGGGTCGGTTCGACCAGGTTTGGGCAGACCCTAAGGGTACCGGTCCGTACCGGGCCCGAACCCCCTAATACCAGACTATTTCGGTCTGTTACCCAGAACATGGGCTGTGGACCTCTGATCAATGCACTGTCAGCGGCGATTCGATCCTTGGAACGAGACGGTCGTTTCGATATATTATACTCAAGGTTTCTGAGTACTTTGGGTTCGTCCGGGTTGGTTCGTACAGAAAACCAACTAGGCCCTCGGATCGGAAAAACTTATAACTTGAGCTTCGGACATCTGGTTGACGTGCCATCGACTTTGATAGATTCCTCTAAGTGAGACGGACCTTTTGTCTTACTCCGCTCGAGGTTTGTACACAGTTAGAGTATGTTTGGGTTGGTTTTAACATAAAAACCAACCAGGCCCCTGGGACGAAAAAGCCAATAACTCTCAGACTGGGTGTCCGATTGACGCGCCGTCTGTGACGATGAGTTCCTGTTGACGATACGGAACTTTTGGATACATTAACATCGGACTACGTGTCAGTTGATGTATCATCCCTTCGAATCGTGGAGTGGACCCTCCCGAACAAACTTGCTATGTGCGGGAACCCTAGAGCTGGCTGCGAATGCGACAGTGATGACGACAACTGTACAGAAAGCCTCCGTGGATTTGATAGCGACGACTACAACACTCAGAGATCCTACGTGGATCAGTGCTACCGATCCTGTGTGGGTCAAATCCTGTGTGGTCAGCGCTCAGTGGTCCTGTGTGGGCCAGCGCCTACAGATCCTATGTGGGTCTGATCTAGTGTGGGTCTTTGCGGAGGTTAGTTACCTATCGATCATGTGTGGGTCAGATCCTATGTGGGTCATTGCGGAGGTTAGTTACCTATTGATCATGTGTGGGTCAGATCCTTTGTGGGTCATTGCGGGGGTTAGTACCTCTCAATGCTTTGTGGGTTCGATGGCTTAGATGAATTAGTGGCTATATCTGATCGTCTCTATTGTCATACGAAGAAGTATAACTGTGTGAGATGAATCTTGACTTTCCTTCCTGTGTGGATTACGTTATGCTATCTTGTGTGGGTTGGGTTGTGGTTTCCTGTGTGGACTGGATTGTACTTGGGCTCGGACGTTGGAGCGAACTGGAATTGATGACTTAGGTATATGTATGGGCATATACCTAAGCAGTGTCGGATGTTACTTCCTGATTGTAGCTTTCCTTTGTGGATTATCCTTTTGGGATTCTGGGAGACCTTCGGGGGTCTCGGGGTCCCTACTGAGTAGCTTATACTCACCCCTGCACGGGTATTCCTGCACTATGTTGTGTTGGTTGCAGACGACAGACAGCGCTGATAGTGGTTGGGGCTTGCGGAGCAGGTCGGTACCTGGAGGTGCACCACTGGGCGGGACGTACTTGGAGTGGACGACTGGACCCGAGGAGCTGTGGAGGCTATATGTACCCACCCTTCAGGTGGGAATTCCAGTTGACGGCTCAAGGTTGCATCTTTACTTTCAGTTGCTGTTTTCCCTTTCCAATTGTACTTTACTTTCAGTTTGGGTTTGTATTCTGGCCCACTTACTTTTCCGCACTTACTGTTGTACCCAGTTTTTACTTAGTGTTTACCACTTCTTGCTTGCTCTGTGGTGTTTGTTTACTTTACAAAGTCAATGCCTTCCCTTTTTACCGGGAATTACACCTTGGTGCTAGTCGCCAGCCCCTGGCCTATGGAAAGCGGGCATGGGGTAGTCACGACATGGGCCCCGAGGACGGTTCGTGACAGGAATAATTAATATAATGTTTTTTAATTTTATTTCTATAAATAAAAAAACGTTTGTTAAAAATACATGAGGAAAATAATTTTTATCATTGAGATCAACTTATTAAATTATAAAATAATTACAGGTAATAAAAAACCAATTTTTTTAAAAAAAATGTTTTGAATTAGATATGTAATATTAAATTTAAATAATATTATTTATGGTGAGAATATTCATTCATTTCATATAATTATGAAAACAATCCTTCAATACATATGTAGGAAAAGACAAAAGTACGTCATTCTAAAAATGATAGCGATATTTGTTTTTATTATTATTTTTAATAAAAACTAAAACGTGGTTAAATATGAATTTAATCAATAATTGTATAATATTAAAATTATTTTTGAATACTTTATTATTAAACATGTAAGTTGAAAATAAATATACCATAGTAGAGACTAAAACATAATGAATCCTAAAAAATAGTCATATTGTGAAATAAAGCCTTACCATTGGTCCAATATAATTTTTCATGTTATAACATTCTATATAACCCCAAACACATTTTTCATACCATATATGTATTACTTATAATATTTTTATAATACATTATTTATTAAAATCACCATCCTGAGTGATAATCAATTCATTTTAAAGTTTGTTTTAGATTGGTAGTTTCAATCCTTATAATTTTAATATGGTTAAATGAAATATAGATTGTTAATAATTATATAAATATGATATATATTCATGGTATATGTATTTATAGTAATCTCTAAAATATATATATGAGAAAATGAATTACACTGTTAATAGAGATTGTAGTCTGTACATACACGCATACACTATTATCATTATTATGCTTATTTGATGAAGTAAATAAAAATAATAAATAAAAATTTTGGAATAATTATTATATCATATATATCATATATATTCATAATTTACATAATTATTACCGTCCAAGTAAAATATAAATGAAAAATTTGAGACATTGCATTGTTCATGTGGTAGTTCACACATACACATTAGTGACGATATCATTTCCCTACAGGTTTGAAGGTAAGAAGGTATATATAATATTATTAAAAACGGAATTAATATTTCATAATTATTATATATAAACATTTAATCCATTATAATTCCATTACATAATATGTGGTTATAAAAATGAATTGTATCATCACGTGGAGACGTTAAGCCATACGTACGCATGAGAAATAATTTAACATCGCATTTTATGGATTATAGGTTGGGTAATAGTGGTTTCATAATCATGATAATATTTATGTATATTTGTGGTACATAATTTACCATATAATGATAAAAAATATAAATTTTTAATAAGTAGAAGAGGAATTAAATTGAAAGAGGTCAGGTAAAATGATTACCTTTTCTTGGGGAAACCACATTTAGATCCTTCCTTAATGAACCTACGGTTAGCATTTTGAGTAGACCATAACATAAATTTATTCAATAAATACTTTTTATATAGGTATAGTTCGATATTGGTTGATATATTTATTTTAATGTGATATAAATGATAGAATTAATTTCCACCATTTTAAAATTGAGTTGAAGGGTAATTTAGAAATTTTCACAGTAATTAAATTATAATAATTTCATTTTATAGTAGCAATTCTACCAAATAGTTATGTATTCTACAATATATTATTATAAGGATGAAATATCATCAACTAATAAAATTTCAAATGGTTTATGTGGTGTTTTAATCATTAAAATTTGTTTAACCACATTGTTAACATATTTTAACATTAATCTTTGTAACATATTTTTAACTCTTAATGGAAATATTTTTACATATAAGATAACCAGTGACTCACGATGGGAAAAAGGATTAAATTTTCAATCATTTCATTCCTTTTATCCTATTTAAATATTAGAATTATTTTTTAAAAATTTTGTGAAATATTATATTGATAAATTATCATTAATTTCAATTATAACACTATAAAATTATTTTGACATCAAATTCAATACGAAAATGTTTTTTTTGGAATATAATTATTTTAAAAAATAAATAGTATGTAATGTAGATGTATTAAATTCTAGGGACACATTAAATCATTCAAATTATATCAAATTTAATATTTTTAAAATCATTTATTTCATTTTCCTGTTAATTAAAGTAATATTGTACTAGCATTCAAATTGAATTTATGTTTATTTTGTAACTACTAAAAATTATTTTTAAATTTATAACATAAAAAATTTATTATTATCAAAATATTCATTTATATTCATTTTCCACTTCTTGTGGTCCACATGCGAACACTTTATAATTATTTAAAACTAAGAGGGTCACTCTTTGTAAATTTCCTTTATTTTAAAAGTATATATGTCATTGTCATTTAAAAATATCAATTAAATATATAAATTTCAATAATAAGTTAATAATTTTCTAATTATATTTATACAACAACAATAAAAATGATATATTATGACTATACCACTTATTTTTAACCATATCATAGTTGATTTACACATTATCTAGGTGATAACTTTTAAAAAGGTTACTAGTCATATTGGTTAAAAATAAAATTGTACTATTTGAAAATAATGAATTTTTTATTAAAAATATGGAATAAATTTTATTAAATTCAATCCCTATAAGAAACCTAATTTAATTTATGGTGAAAACATAAAATGCATTATAGCCATTTTTTCAAGAAAATACCATTTTTAGTATAAAAATGAATTTATAGAAAATTCAATCAAAATATTGATTCAAATGAAAATAATTTATTATTTAATATTAGAATTGAACTAATTATAGTAATAAATAATTTTTAAAAAATGGTCAATTTTAAATGTTTGGAATAAAAATTTAGTATTCAACAAAATGAAGAATTATTCACTATTCATAAGAAAATCAATCTTATATAACAAATTTAAAAAATTTAACTAAAATAAAATTTTGATTATATGATTTCCCATTGATCTTATTTTATAAAATTTTAATTCTCTATTTTTCTATAAATTACATATATTACCTTATTGAAAAAAATTAAAAAATATTTCATAGAGAAAAAGTATTACCAAAGCATAAAATAAATTTAAAAAAATAGATATTTATTTCCTAATAATTAATCAATTATTTTTAATTTATTAGGTCTTATATATATATATACCATATTATTTTTAATAGTATTTATTACTACCAATTTAATAACTATGTTATAAAAAAATATTTAAATATTATTATAGTGTTGTTCATTTTGGCTCGGTATTGCATGTCGAATACACAATCAAACATAGGGTTATTATAAAATATTAGTTTGTAAATTATATCACTACGTGAGATTCAAAATTCACAATAAAAAACACCACATGATTCCAATATTGAGACTTATAATAGATGGTATAAAGGAAATATGCTCGATGCATACTCAATTCGATCTAAAAACTATCTACCATTTGATTTTGATATCATCGAATATATGAGTTTTTCATCAATAACCAGTATAATAATGGATTATATATATGTGTGAAATATCTAATTCATGGGATCCATTAACCACATCAGAGAATCTTATTAGTTCAAAATTAATAATGATATACTCACATATCATGTACCTTCACCTAAATGCAATATTCAGAATGTGTTTTTCTCTGAACCAACACTGATGGTAGTTATAATATATATAATCCTTATAAAACCTCCAGGTTCCCATTAATATATCAAAAAGTAAACTATTGTTGGTAATTATATATATATTATCATATTTATATGATTAAACATTTTTTATTCTATAAAATACAATAACTACAGCCAACATTATTTGAGAAAAAAAGTGGATCACCCTAATGGGATGTGCTTAGTCTAATGAATAATTTATCATCAAGATGATACAACTACAATGTGTTCATGTTCTTCATATATGGTTCCATGTGATACAATGGAATCCATATTTCTCATCAACCAGACAGAATCTTTATATCAAACTATACTCCCATGTTGGATGTAACCCTAATAAATATTTTGGAAACATATCCATGTATATGTCTACCACATGATGAAAATATGAGGGAGTCACTATAAAATCCACTACAGGGATAATTCAAATTGGTTGAGAAGAAAATACTTTTCTTTGATGTGTTCTCTGTCCTTTATTACATTACTCTATGTCCTATTCACTGGTCAATAGAAAGACCCCCTTTCTGATATAAATGAAACACATCTTCAAAAAAAATAGATGTGTACAAAATAGTTTGTCATCTAGTATATGCCACAGATCATATCAAATCCCATCATCTATAGAATTTTGACCCTCCAAACAAGTGTGATTATTATATCTATCTTCTTAAAATCTATATTAATTTGTTTATAATCCAATTTCAATCCCAATGGTGTATAAATAAATAATTACTCATAAGAGAACATAATTAAAAATTCAAATCCAACGACAAATTAAATAGATATAAACAAATAGAATTCATCTATATAAAAATATAAATATATATTATAGATGAAATCCAGACCATACCTTGGAATCATTAATGTTTCTCTACACCATCATCCAATGTCTAGTCAATAATAAAATCTCGACCTTGAACCACTCAATGAAACCCTTGAAGCTCAAGATTCACATTGTTCACCAACACATACAAGGATTACATCTTGTGATAAGGTTTTATACATAAACCAAGGTATGATTTTTTGTGCACATTATTGAATCCAAAACACAAAACGGATTCTAATAAATGTTTATACAATAACAATAACATGTATTGAGATAAATAATAAATTCCTCAAATAAGAGTCCCTTCATCCCATGGGTATTACACCTTGGATAGTCATTTTCCATAGACAGAGCTGATGAAGCCATGATACATTTTATTGTCAATGGCCACCCTAGAGTCTATGCATTAAATTCATCTTTTTATTACAAAAATATGAAATGGGTGATGCAATAGATAAAGCACTATCTATTCCACTGACTGTTTGAAGAAGACCTGTAACTCTACCTTTTTCAATTCCCTTTTCTATAGTTAATGATTTTTGAATCAACATAGCATTGGTTTTTAGTTTTATGTTCATAACCAATATTTTCAGCTCTAGAAAATATATAATATCAATATTTCATGCCTTTTGAGCCCCATTCCCCACCACAGGAGAAGAAAATAAAAGCATGTCAGTAGAATGGGCTGAGTAAGAAGACACTATCATCACACCCTATTGGAGCTCCATGAACTCTCGAACATAGTCCAACATCAGTCCATCAGGAATTAAATACTCAAAGAAGAGGTCCTTAATTGTAACCTAAATTATCCATTAACATCTACTAACATATAGTAATAAATCAGACCATTTTCTAGATGCACCTTAAGCATAAAGGGCCCATGGTTAACCTTACATTGCTTTGGTGTATCTACCAGTTAGAAAATACTCTCAATAACCCGCATCGAGTACATCATGTTCCAAGGGACTCAAATTTCTTAGAAGGATGGGGAATACTAGAACTATAAAGAACATGCATAATTGACACTCACTAACTCACCCCCATTGGATCCACTTCTATTAATAATCACATGCAAAAAGAGTCCCTGATAGACAAGTTCAATAACCTAACCTTTCAGGTAATCTAATTGAGGATGCTCAGGTCCATCCTTCTACATGATATGAGGTGTAAATTTTTTGCGCAATATATATGAGGTGTTATTTTCTATAATCTAGATCAAACCTCAGAGACATACTACATCTTATATAGTAATACTACATACATATCTGAGGAACACACAAAATGGTTTAAAACAAGGTTCAACCTAATAAGATACAGACGTGAAGGAAGAATAACCCCATCAGAACTACCTCAATCCCAATCGATGCCTACATTACTCTAACATTATTATCATCTTTATATACACTCACGAATACAATACTCAAGATTAAATAAATTAACATAATAAATATTTCACCAAATCGTATATATAAATTTCAAAATGCATTTATTTATTTGGGCTCTATCAAATTCAACCAAAAGGAATATGGAATATTATCCTACAAGCCTAAACATAATGCATTAATGCATATAAAATCCCATAAAATTGTATACAAATATCATGTGCATCACCCATGTTATTTTATACAAAAGGAAAAATAAAAAAAAAGATCATAAATCCCCATTTTAAGAAAACTCATAGGTGCACTATATAGTTTTCAATAATAATTGACAGAGTTATCTTACCTGAGTCCCAACAATCATATATTTCTTCTACCCTATACCATATCAAAACAATGGAAGAAATTAGTTAGTGAACCTAGAGATATGATACCATATTATAACACCTGAACCCGCACCAAAATTATCAAGACAAATTCCCCACAATATCATAAATACCTTCCCATATACCTGTGGTTTCAAACTTGGGGTGAGAAGCTAATGGAAATCATGGGTAGACTATGACCTCAGTAATTGGTAAAACATTGATAATAGTAAAAGATGTGTCATTAAAAAGATAAAAATATAATCAAAGAATAAATAAACAATATTGTAGAAACAATTCATAAAAAATGTATCACAAGTTTTATCAATATGGAATGTCAGTAAAATAAACCAAAATAAGGAAATGAGAGGATCCTTATAGGTGATGGATAAGTTTATGAAGTGAAAAAATAGAATAAAAACAATAATAGGTGACCATATTAATTTCCATCCAATAATTATTGTATCCTTTTAATAAATTGACTCAGTTATACATTGAATTTCCCTTTCCATTCACTGTATATCTGGTCCAGAAATCTAAAAGTGCACTGAAATTCCTATGTAATGTGTGAGTATGAAACATAGTAGGAAACCACCAATGAACCTCATCACCATTGAAGATGATATACTACTGCCTTACTTTAGAATAAAAATGTAATAAGTAATAATTATATGAAACGCAAAGGAACAAAACATATACCAGGTCCTTGGATTCTAACTCTACCTAATTCGACCCTATACTAGAAGGAACATCAACCATCAAAGTCTCACACATCACCTCCTAGATTGAATAATTCATAAAACAAATTTGGAAAAAATCTTTATAAGGGATATCTTATGTAAGTTTTTATCAATAACTTACAAATTCCAATCAGTGGGGGATAATCCATATTGCTCAACCTAAATGACCGGCTTCATTAGATAGTGTAACACCACTTGAAAAATGTAAACATAATTATAAATCAAACATAATATCATAACAAGAAAAGTTCATAACCATAAAATTATATTCAGGAGAAAATATCAAACAGTGGCTTTATAGGGATACACAGATAATCTAAAAATCAATCCCTGAATTTATATTACTTTCACTAATGTAAATAACATCATACCCTAGGTATAACAATGAAAAATATCTATGGTCACCATTTGAGTCCAAATACACCATTGGATCCAAAAAAATAATTATTCATCGTTATTTAGAAATATTTGATCAATAATTGTGGTAGAACACACTATTTAGGTAGATTACGTTCCAACAAAAGCAATAAAATTCACAATAGAAAACTATTTCGATCGATTTACAAATAATCGCTAATTCACTAAATCTAATTCCCGATAATATCGATATTTTATAGAATACTTATTATATCATGTTAAAAACATTAAATATAATCTCTAAATCCTTGATCTAATTTGTTTTGATTAAGGATATGATAAGGGATTGATCTAAAATAATTATGAAATCACAATATTTGGAATTCATGATCAATCCATTATTCTATAATTTAATATAGAAGAACGAAGGTGTGAGATCGAACTAAAATTTCTGGATAGGTTTTCTATGGATCAATGAGATGAATAATGGTTTAAAAATGAAGGAAAATGAGTTGGGGCTGAGTTTTAAAAACACCATATAAAACTGTGGGCATTATTGTTCCCCAAACAATGTCCTAGATGAGATAATGACCTCTATAGATTGGACGATGGAGTTATGATGAAAAACTTCTTCATAGCTTCCCTACTATGTTGCTGAATGTGTTTGGGAAGATTCATTACAGTCTTGGACTCCCACCAAATAGCTTTTGTGATTCCAAATGCCTTTCGGTGGGACCACTATAGATTATAATGATACATAATATACACTAACCTTTAATATTTTGGTTTCTGGAATCTTGAAAAAACTTATCAAGCTTGAGATCCACTTTAAAACATGATAAAAATTGTATGTAAAAGCTAAAAAGTTCCCTACCTTAAAAATAGATGTGTGAAACATGATACCAAAGTAAATTTTAAAAAAATTGAATGAGTACTACATGAAAATAAGATGATTTAATCAAGTCTCTACTAGAAAAGAAGAAATAACAATATTTTTTCCAAAAAATGTTGGTGTATGTCAACCCTACACACATTGTTTTTGGAGAAATGTGGGTATAGTTTTTGTGGGAATAATAACATTTTAGGATCTACCTATACCCTTTGTTTTGGATAACTATAAGGATATGTTTCATGGGTGAAATATTTTTCTTGGGAAAGACCTACACCAATTGTTTTCCAAAAACTGTGTGTATAGTTCAGCACTATAAAAATGATTTTTCTCGACTCTGTTAATAGGATTCACAGGTGAAAAATGTTTCACTGGTAGATCCTATATCAATGGCTTGACCAAAGTGTGGGTATAGTTAGACACATTTTTAATAATAAAAAGTATATAACATATAATATTGTATACACACAAACATATATATAAAAATTTTACAATACAAAATTTCATATAGGATATTAGTAAGGTTATTATAGTTTTTGTGAAAGGTTCTAGGTTCAAATCCTAAGGGATTAATGTTTTTAATAAAGAACCTACACAACCAGTTTGAAAAAATCTTGAGTGTTGTTTGGGTATTATTTTTTCATAATAATAAAATAATAATAAATATTTTGAAATAAATATTTGAAAAAATATATATATATATATTTATTTTATATAAGGGAAAAAATGTGATATAAGATAGTGGTAATGTCACCAAATTGTAGGGGGAATGTACTGAGATAAAATCTCAATAGAGGATTTTTTTTAATAAAGGAAATATATCTATGATTTGACCATACCATTTTTATAGGTAACTAAAATTAATTTTCCTACATTAATGGACTATAAATCGTGGTTATAGGTCACCTATATCCATGATTTGGTGAAATTTTTGGTATAGGTCTATACCACCAGCTTCAGAATCCATGATTCAAAGAATAATGGGCGTATCCTTTACCAATAGTTTTGAACTATGTTTATAGGTGAATATTACAGTACTGAGTGTTTGGTGTTAGGAAAAACTGTAATATTGATGGTTCATTTCCATTAATTATTGAAAATTAAATTTCATATATTTTTTTAAAAAAACTACCATGAGGGATTAATATTTTAGATTTCTCAAAATTGTTTTTAAATTAATGATAAACTCTCCCATTTAAACGTAGTTAATAAAATTAAATTATTAAAATTAAATACATAACATAATCTTTTACATCATATTAATTTCATTTAAAAGATAGAATCTATAAAATATATAGTATACACCTCAAAAAACCATTGTTCTAAAATTAAATATAAAATACCAAGTATCACATGGAGAGAAATATATTTATAATAATATAAAAAATACCAAAATTCGAGAATTTGAAATCATCCACAAAATATAATTGAAACTCCAAAATAGTGTATATAGAAAATAACCATCACACCACCCCTCCTGTATAGTCTAGTTAATTTGTTAATTAAAATTTACAAACAAATAATAAATCGTTTCACAGACTCACACACATCATGATAATTAAAACCTACACATACATATATGATATGCATGTAAGGGCCCAAATTTCCATATCTCTATTTATTTTTAATTTTATGGGTCTTTAGAGTGATGAGAGGATGTTCAAATTTATTTTAAATTCTATATCATAGTAAAAGTCAACATGAGTGATGTTTTATAGAGTTTAATCTATTTTTAACATTATTTGTTTATTGATGTGGTCCACCATGATTATTGAAATGGTATGATAGTTTGTTTCTAATGTTTTTTCACCAAATCGCGTAACTTATGAGAAATTACTATAATGAAAAAAAATAGGCATAGTGGGTCATATCATGTGAGAACATGAATAATGATTGAGATAATAATATCATGAAGTAGGGTAATTTTAGAGTGAGACCTCACCACATCATAGTACTTGAGAATGGTGAGGTCAAATGATGATGACATTTTCCATTTCTCATGGTGGATGTGTATGGTTTATAAACAACGAATGTCTTATCATTATGAGTAAAAAGTGTGGTAGGTGACATGGCAAAAAAAATTACACATAACTATAAAGGGAGGCCATGGTGTCCTATCAGGATACAAAAACACCCTACACTAGGACGGGGTGTTGGGAATGGTGGTGGTCGATGTATTAAATGTTATTTAAATTTATGATATCTTAAGATGTTCAAAATATAATTAAATATAAGATATATCATTGACAAGAGGCATTAAAATCGTATTTTAGTTTACAATGCTATGATAGAGGTCTTTAGAACATCTTTTATAAATATAGGCATGACTATCCCTTTATTCAATTTAATATATTTCCCTTTTGATCCCCATTCAAAAACATTTCCCTATCACAATTATACTATTACACCTTTTGAGTGTTTAAACTTGATTGATTGTTCAAATAAATACCTCTAGGATAAAGTTATTCTCTTATAAACGTCTCACCATGATCCTTATTCATTTTAATTGTTTGGGTTGTGTGGTATATCTCCTCTATTTTGGGATGAAAATCAAGCATGACATGATGATGATTATTATTGGTAAGTTCTAGTGATGTTACCTTATAATTAAGTGATGGTGGATCCAAATTTCATTATCATTTATAGGTTTTTCCTTCAAACATTTAATCATTTTAGGGGATTTATGACTATGTCCTTTATTTTTGTATAAATCATGATTTTTTAATAAAGTTGGTTCCTTGAGTGATTTGTATAAATTCATAATTAAAGATAAAAAAATTTGGAAGGTGTACAATATGAAAAAGAAGTTTAGATCATGTTTTTATCATTATTATTATGTTATATCTTTTTTTCTAGTATTTTTATATATTTTTGTACATAAAAAATGAATAATTAAGAATGAAAATGGAATAATGATTGGTTAAATATAACAATTATATCTAGTGAGAAACTAAATATTATGCAGTTACTAAACCCATTAAATTAAAAAAATATTTTATGTTTTAATGATAATTTGAACCCCCATATTATTGCAATTTGATTTCATTAAAATAATTTTTTGACAATTTGTTTATACCTTAGAACTACCTTCCATAGATTAATGACAACTCAAGATGGTAATTTTTTATAAAAAAATATATTCTTATTATTCATTTTTTTCGGACCTAATATTATATATTCATTGAAAATATTTTTATTATTATTATGATTTTGGTCTGTGAATTTCAATCTAGTTGGTATATGACGTTTGTTAGATTTAGATACATGATTATAATATGGGGATTATTTGACAATATTGATGTTATTGGATGGAATGGAACAAAAAATTTAGAAATAATAATATGGTTTGAAATGTAATGGTGGGATTTTAAATAAATATTTACGATATTTAACTATTGAATAAAGAAATGAAATATATTCGAAACAATAAATGTTAGTGTTGTCTTGTTTGTGAATTATCATTAAATATGTGTGATTTTTTGAAAAATAAACATAATTTGATTAGTAAATGGGAAAATTAAAATTGAAATATATAAAATTAACATATAACTATTTCATAGTAATATTCAAAATTGATGGTGTGTGGTAGTTGTTTTTTTAAAATGTGGTGGAGTTATTGGGATAATCGTGTAGTACCGTGGTGTTTTATAGTGTAAACGCATAAGAGAGGCTTCTCTATGACTTTCCATTTTTTGCATTTTCTTGTGATTTAAAAATTGACCCCACTAGATTCAGATGACATTACAATTCCCAATGGTTTTAGGTTCTAGGTTCTTTCTCAACATCTATGTATTCAAGGGAGGATGGAAAGCTACCCCATCTTCTTTAATCTTTTATAAACACTATTTCATGGAACAATTTGTGGTGATACATAGCGGTGATGTTATTTATTGGGTTTCATGAATTTTTGGAGGTGGGGAAAAGGTTAATGTCGATCATGTTCCTGTTTCCCAAACACTTTGGGCATATGATGTGATGGAAAAAGTTGTGTTGTGTATATAATGGCTCATCTGGAAGATTGATAAAGGTTGAGATCTCAACATTCCAATTTAAAATATTCATTTTTTTGAAAATAAATAGGACAAAAGATGATGGATTAAGTCGTATGGGAGTTGAAAACTATTTTGGAATTTAATTTGGGGGACCTGTGATCATATTCTTCTAATACTATGTCATTACATTTTTTGTGAAACATGGTAGTGCTGATAATGGGTAGTTATCCATGTATTCCTTTTTTTCTTCATCCTTTTCATCAGATTGTTAATATTATCTTCTATCATTTTCATGAGTGGCCATGCCACGGATCCTACTGGGTATATATTTTATTCTCAACGAACATATATATAATCTTTTTTATAGAAATCATGATGATATTGGTGACCAATATAGACCATATTATCATGGAGTAGAGTGTTTCAACTGGTGTTTCTACCTATAGTCCTTTCAGTACATTATTTTAGGTTAATTCTCATATTTCATATAATGCATGGTGTGATTATATAATTATAGGATATTTTTTTATTTTATATGATGTGGTTATGATTTAGGTATTCTAACTTTTAATATTTACATAACATCATATGTTGAAGGTGATGTCATATATTTTCTGTTATATTCACATAGTTCTAGATTCCGATGTAGGGTATATTGAAAGTAGAAATTAGGGGTCACTATATTGCTTATTTACTGGCCTAGAAGGGGAATTAGTACAGAGGGTGGGGATTGTGACAATGCATATAGGGGGTTAACAAAATACTAAAAAATATATCCTTTCAAGTCCCCGAATGGTTTTTATTGATGTTAAATAATTACATGTTTGTTCAAATTTCATGAGAATATATTTTCAAAACCAAGGATCGTATATAAAAGAATAAATTGTAATATGTTATAATAAATTTATGGACCAAGAAAAGTGATTCAAATATAAAATTACATAAATTAAAAAAGTTTCATAAAATGATTTCCACTTCCTCTATTAACCTAGAATTCACGTAACATAAAATAATTTTTTATTATATGAATTTTAAATTTTGGATTAAAATTTGGATAATAAATTAAACAGGTTATTCATAGTTTTAGGGGGATAAATAATGATTTGAATTTAGAAAAAAATCGTATTTATATAAAATTAAAATAACTTCATATAACAAATTTCATCAACTATATGGGTTTAACAATGTCAATATTTTCAATTGTATGTATTATAAAATATTCAAGATAAAATTCACTACTTATGTACAACATATAAAATGAAGTCTTATCCATGGTAAATTATTATAATCGAGAAGGATCATGATCTCAATGGTATGGTAATTAAAGAAATTTATTACCAATTAATTTCAATGTAGAAAAACATTTATCGCATTTAAACCAGTAATGATGTAGATTTATTAAATGAAAAGACAAAATGTAATTGTTCATAATTAGGTTGGAAAGTTTATTTTTGAAATTTTTACAAATATAAAAGCATTAACTAATAGAGGTTGAAAGTATTATAAATCATCCTCCATTTATAACACACCATGATTTCATAGTAAGCTATTTTATTAAAAGTAATTCAATAGCTTGCGCTACACGCAACACAGGTTTTGAGCGCACCATTACTTACCATACTAGTCATTCAAAAGAAGTTATAAACATTTTTAATTGAATTTTTATTTTTATACACCACATACAATTTTTGAATTCATATTATCTCTTTCATAGAAATTATATAAGAACAAATACTCTTTTTTCAAATGACAGAAGTATTTTTCAAAAAATAAAATTTTACAACTTTCTAATGGAAAACCATTTTCAAAACAAATATATGACACTTTTAAATATTAAATTAATTGAAATTAAATTATTATTTTAAAATATATTTTGAATAAATTTTTGGTACTTTTTCTGATAACTTTCATATTTTAATGAATACCGAAAAATAATAAATATTAATTGAAAACAACTTTTTTAATCGAATTAATTTATAGGGTTAATTTATTAATTTGAATAGTTTGGAAGTATAATTAGATTATATTTTTATCATTTAATTCAATTCAAGCCATTATAAGTAATTTAAGATTAAAATTTGACATAAATAGATGTCAATCTTTTGAAAGTTTTTAGTTTTTAAAAACTCGTTATTTTGGTTTCGACAATGAGAATTAATTTTATATTAATAAATGAAACTTATATGTTTTTAATATGGTAAAATAGATTTAATTTTGGATTTCATAGTATCAAAATTATCTTAGGGTGACTTTTTTATATTTTTTCAGAAAACATTCAATTTTTTATGAATATTGAAATACACTGCTTTATAGTTTAAAACCGAATTTTTATTTAAATAAATATTTATTTTATTTAAATTTATTTTAGTTCAAAATAGATAATTAATACCTATATATGTTCAATTCAATTCAATGGAGTCATTTTACAGTAAAATTAGATGCGTAATATTATTTTGAACTTTTTACCGTCTTTTACCCACCTTCTAGGTGCATTTGAAAATTTGCAGAAAACATAATTTTACCGCTAATGTGAGTTGAAATTAAAAAATAAGAGGGATGATGTTGACATAGGTATGTAAAATTTAGTTCAATAAGATGAAAATAATTTTTGTAAATAGTAACATTTGACTTTTATTTACCACAGTTAAAAGTAAATATGGTAATTAAGGGAAAAAAATAATTTTATTATTACCCAAACACATGTCCTAATTCAATTGGATAAATTTAATTTGGCAAAAAAAACCTTATAAATAAAATACTATCCAATTTCGTCCACATGGATTAGATTAGGACACTTATTATTATATTATTTAAAGAAGAGTTAAAAGAGTTAAATTCATTGTTTAATAACTAAACCATTTTTTATATAGTGTTATACATAAGATGATTTCAACTATAAATATTAATTATAATTTTAAAATGATTTATTACATAATGGTTTTTTATTTTTAATTTTTAGACATTAAATAATTAAATTTATTTATGACATAATGATGATGTAGTAATCACCTTATTAATGATAGATTAAAATAATTAATATTATAAATATTTAAAAAAATGTAATTTGATACTTTTGATGAATTAGACTAATTTTATAGGTCAATATTACATGTTATGGTTGATTAAATAATTTTTTTCAAAGTAATAATTCTCTTATGATTTTCACAAAAACCAAATACAAAATAATGTCAAAATTGACATAAATGAGTTTTTAAAACAAATACTACATTATTGGTTGATATAATAATTCTAAAAATATAAGGATAGGAAAAAGGGATTAAATAATATTATATAAGTCATTAATGAAAAATTTATGTTCTCATGGATGTTTAGAGTATATTTATTAACCATATAGTGTAAGAATACTATAAGACACTGTAAAAGTCAAACTATTTAACTAAGAGTTAAATCTAAAATATGAGGTTTAAATGATAACCTAAATAGGTGTAAAAACTATTGGTTGAGATATTTTCGAACCATACCCATATTATAGTCTAAATAAATCATTTTTGGAGCCTATAGTAACCGAAAATGTTTTTATTATTAAATAATATTTTTTGATCTTCCTAATGTGACCATCACCTATTTTCTAAAAGAGTACATCCCTTTATCATAATTTCACACCTCCAAATCCATTTAGCTCGGCCAAAACCTGCCCAAATATACTCCAAACTTCCCTCACATCAACCTAGAGTCCTTACTTTGATTAGAAATCCAACCTATTGACCCCTTTTGATCAACTCAAAAGGAAACACCTGAGGAAGAGGTAATAATTTCACCACCCTCTTTCAAGTAATTTTCTTCTTACACATCCACTTTTTTTTTGTTTCCAAACCAAAATAATATCTCCATTACCTTATAAATAATGATATTTAATTATAAATATGATTAAACCATATTCTTTATTCCATATATCCAACAAATGACAAAGTCACCATACGTGCATACGTAAGGCTTGCCGTCTCCATGTCATGGGGTACTTTGTTATTCAAACACATCATTATTTTGATGGGTATAATAAAGAGTATAATTGATTTAAATAATAAATATAACATGATAATTTTCTTGTAAATATTATATACCCTCCAATTACATATTTTCCACCATCAATATAATGATATTGTTCCTCGTACGTACATAAGGATTACCATCTCCACGAACGAGATGAGATTAATTCCACATCATAATCATTCAAGAATAATATTCATTTTATGATAAAAAATAATGTGTATGAATATAATATCATTCTATATATGAATAAAATACATCATTTCTATAACAAACATGGCTTATGTAACCAAGCATATAAAATAAAACGAATCAGTTAACTCCCAAAATGATGATACTACGAATATTTTAATAAAAACAAATATTATAAGATCGTATATGATATCGTATTTATGTATTTGGTTCTTTTATAATTTAATAACAATTATTTAAGCATTATACATGAGGTTAAACTACCCAATACTGAGTAAGAGTACACGTTACGAGGTTTCTTATATAACTTTTAATTATTTGAGTCTTCCATTATTCGCCACTTATTTATTGCATGAGGTGTATTGTGTATTGCCATCTGATATATATTATCATGGTTCTCTTTATATTCAGGGAATATTTTGATTCTTTTAAAGGTTATTAACTTTTGGTCATATGACTCGATTGATTACAATATGGTAAGGTGTTTTCATCTTACTTTCTTATTTCTGGGAGATACATGCTATATTGCCACTATTTCATTTTGTGTGGTGTATGTACTAACTATGATATTATACCTTATGTAAAATAAATTATGTTATGTTTATATAAATAATAATTATATGATATTTCTTTCATGGGGTGTATGTTTTGTATATCACCAAATTGGTAAGGGAATTTCTAATTTCGATTTCCACTCATTAGGATTGATGCAGACTTCGTTGATTATTTTACTCCAAGATTTTGTGTGAAATCACGATTTTTTTATTTATGAAGTAATATCCACTCCCCTTTGTGTAGATATTATTTTTATTGACATAATAACATAATGGATAAATTCTTAAGTCATAAATATGATTTTGATAAGAGTAATCTTAACTCAATTTTCATTAATAGAGTTAAACATCCAAGTCATTGGTGTTGTTATTACAAGAATATGTAATAATGTACTCTGATAATTTACACTAAATATCCAATCATATTTATTGTATTCTAATTTTTCACACATAGTTATTTCATTTACTTTCCCTTAACCAACCGATACAGTATTTATAAGGGATTTAATCTCAACTTTCATTCAATTGATATTTCTTTGTTGTTATGCACCAGTTCATTTATATTTGGTGTATATATTATACATTGAAATAATATATCATTAATCCCATTATTCTCATGATATTATTATGTTTTTTTAGCTCAATTATTTGTATTCAACTATCTTTCACTTGGTTAGGAAATCTATCTAAAATATCAATTCAAATGTTTTAAAAATTTATTCTTATAAATGTTTCTCAATATTGTAAATGTTTTAAAAATGATTATAAGGATTTAATTATATAGACATTGATGTTTTAAAATTAAAATTATTTTTAAATGTTTCAAAGTTTTATGTGACACTTTTATTCAAAAATATATTTTAAAAAGCTTCTTGAGAAATATCGATACCTTAAAATTCTTTGGAGAAAAACGGGGATATTTCTCACAAATAGTTTTGATGATTATTTTCATATATATAAATATCCTTTATTATTCTCGATTTTGGATAATTTATTATAATAAAATCTTTCATATTGTTTTTAATGAATTATGGTGGACTGTGCATGTGCTATTTTTATACAATTCATGGTTTATTGTTATATTATTGACATTTCGTCTACTAGTTTAATACGAATGTTTATGTTGTGTTTTAAAATTTTTGAATGAGGATTGAATTGGACATATTATGTTATGGGTGGAGCCTACTATAGCTCCTTGATGCATTGGTAGGTGTCAGGAGACAATGTAGTGTCTTGACATAAGGCCTTGAAAAAATCATATTTGTAGTCTTAGAAGAAGTCCTTGACTATGGGGTTATGAATTCTATCATTATGCATTCAATCATTCTAAAATTTTCTATTGATACAACATGTGATTATTTGACTAGTATAATATCCATGTGAATAACTAAATCGAATTATTTTATGTAAATTTTTTATATGATATTGATGTTTATGTTTAAATGGACTGTGTTCTAGTATTATACATTGCATTAAATGTTTATTCTTATTTATAACAGTTTCTAATATAATGTTATCCTTACTGAGCATCTAAGATCACCCCTTTATTATTTATTATTTTTCCTAGGACTCAAATAAATATGTTACTATTAACCTACATGAATAGGCTAAGGAATATAAGAGTGTTCAATGGGGACGCAATGTCTTTTTAATTTCATGATGTAGTGTAAAACATATCTATGTATCTAGTACTTCTTAGACTACTAAACTAATCAATATTTTGGGAAATTATTACTTTTATCATGTCATTTTTATGTAATAATATTCTGAATCTTGGTAACTAGGGTTGGGGAATTACATTTGGTATCAGAGGAAGATTAGTACAATCCATTGAAGCTATATTAAAAAAAACTCTGAATAGGAAACCCTACCCTATGATAGACATTGAGGATTAGAATAGAAGAACATCCAAATATTTTGTTAATATAAATATTATGTGGTTTTTCCAAGAAATACATCCCTATAAGGATACGAGTAGGTAGAGGCGGCTCTGGCACAGATGTACCTAAGAGTAAAAACAGTAACAAAGAGTTTCAGGATTGACCTGGGGTATCCGAGTACATAACAATGGGCCTTTCTTCACTCTTGGTTACGATACTCCCGGTGGATATTCTTAGGATAATTCAAATTTTCATTACAAACTGATTTAAATGATTTCTATATAAGAAGATAATTAGTAAACATGGTTAATCATAAAGTGTTTTAGATTGAAAATAAGGTGTTATTATATTCTCTAAATAATTTTATGACCCACATTATGCTTTCATGTGATAGTCAATGGAATTATTTCAAGGAAGTCATAATAACATTGATACTAATGTACAGGGTGGGAACGGTGGTGGAAATGTGCTACGAAATGGATTTTTGATAGGTGTAAAAGGTATCATGTTCATGAAAAATAATTTTTCCAAAAATATGATCAATAACATATATATTAACCAACTCCCGAACTCAACAATGAAGAGAAAGGCAGTAAATGATAAGAGCTCCAGTAGTGGATATTATCTAGAAATGAAAGTGTAATCTTCATCATGCAAGATGTGTGGAAGGAGACACCAAGGAATGTGTCTCAATGGAACAATGAAATGCTTTATGTGTGGGAAATAAGGAAATAAAGTAATGAATTTATGTGGAAAAGTGAAGAGTAATATGGATGAAAATATAAATGATCCCAAGAATCCATTTACTGTAATTTTTCGTAAATGTATGAGACCTGGGCATTACCCGAGTGAATGACCTATTCATTAGGATATCCTCTTGGTCAATGAAGAACCTATGTGGAAATAAATGGATGGTGAAATGTTTAATGGTATTTGTGCTATTTGTTGATGGGATTACATTGGAATACATTTCTCTTGTATGTGTAACCCGGTAGTTTCTTATATAAAAATTCTATTTTAGGAAGAATTATCTTTTATATTGTAGTCATAAATAACCATTTGGGTTTATATGATCCTTGAATTTAAGGAAATTACATGTTTTTAACTTTTGGGATGTAAATTCAATGTATGAGATAACATTTTTGGTGAAATTATGTTATGGTTATTTTGATGAAATTATCTAATTTTGGGAATGTTGTAAAATAAATTTTTTGAAAAATGAAAACACAAAGACCATGTGACAACCCGTTTCATCAGACAAAGCTATGGGAATGGAAACCATAACCAGAGTGCAATTGAGATTTTTTGCCTACCACAGGACTACATGAAGTCCCTAGTTAGGGTGACTAATTCATTTTAGTTAAATGATTTTATTGATCAATAATAAGTTGATTAGGGTTCTTATGACTTATCAAATGGATATACTTAGTTTAGGAAAATTATTTGGTGATTAAGTGATAAATGTTATTATGGAAGACGTTCACTCTGTTAGGAACACTATAGGCCAATGGAAAATAGAATACAATGATATTTTATTTGAGGAGTAATGGTGTATTTTTATCAATTTGTTATTGTGGATTTTTAATTATTTGGGTCATTTATAGAAATTATTAACCTATTATAGAAAAAAAGTTATTAGGTTAATTACATTAAGTATGTGACTTTAAGAGTTTTCAATGTTATTGGGAGATATAATTTAACATGGAATACTACATAATAAAAATATCTTATGTTTTGGGTTTTAATATTAGTTTGGATTATATAGAATGATTTTATGGATAATTATTTATTGAATGGTATTTATTGAACTTTGGGTATTGGTGGTTTAATTCTATACATTAAGATTATTATTTCTTTCTATATATGATTATCCTTTTATGGATCATATGATATTTTACAAACCATTTTTGTTTTTGTTAATCTTTAATGAAAAATTAAATAAATAGTGTATCCTTTGTAGATCATTTGATTCCCTAGAAGCTGATTCTAGAGCTTCAGGTGTGACCATGTTATCTTGAATACTCGTCATTTGAAAAAAAGAAGAGTCTGTGGTAGAAATTTATTAAATGATGAAACTCCTCTTTAAAAGTATGTATTTTCAATTATGTTGTTAGTCAATCCCATAAATAAATTCATCATCTTTATGAAATGAAACATAAAACAAAAAACATGTTGTCCATTTACTTTTCCTACTCGGAAAATAATGATTTTTTATCCCATCCCAATATTTTGGCTTTTGTGTTGTTAAATTTCTCCTGATCATTATTATATCACTCTCCATCAAAACTTGACACTATTTTTATCTTCCATATATATTTTTTTCTTAAATTTAACTCTAGTATGGTTTATCTCGGGTGACCATTGTACTTCAATTTTGTTGTTTTAAAGTGATAGTTTTATTCACTATTTTTCCAACATGGGACTTTCAATATAGTTCTCAATTCCAATTTAAAAATTTTGATGATGCAATTTTCAAAGTATGGAAGAATTTAACACCCCAATATTTCATTTTAAGTTATTTTCTTTGATGTAATTCAATAGCTTTCACTACATGCTACACCAAGTTTGAGTGCAACATGACTTACCAAACAAGTCGTTCAAAAGAGCATTTGAAAAGTATTTACTGAATTTTAAATTATATATACTCTATATAATTTTATAATATATATTATGTCCTTAATAGACCTAATATTACGACAACTTCATTTTTTCAGAAAAAAGATGTTCTTTTTAGGAAAAAATAGACATCTTTTGATTAAAAACACTTTTTAAAACCTATAATTGACACTATTATATGTTAAGTTTAATGAAATTTAATTTTTCGTTAAAATTAGGATATAAAATTTTTTATTGAATAAAAATTATGTAGTTTTTTGATGACATTCCTATTTTGATGAATACTGAAAAATAATAAATTTTAATTGAAAATTACTTTTATAATCGAAAAAGTTTATAGGGGTAAATTATGAATTTGAATAGTTTGGAAGTATAATTAGATTATATTTTTATAATTTAATAAAATATAGGTCATTATAATAAACTTCACATTAAAATTTGAAATAAACACAAGTCAATATATTAAATGTTTTTAATTTTTAAGAACCTTCTTTTTCGGCTTTGACAAGGAGATTTAATTTTAAATTAATTAATGCAACTTCTATGTTTTAAATTAGTTAAAATAGAATTCATTTATGAATTCAGAATATCAAAATAATCTAAGGGTGAATTTGTTGTATTTTTATGAAACCATTCAATTTTTGAGGAATAGTGAAAAACACTACGTTATAGTTTTCAACCGGATTTTTATTTAAAAAATTATTTATTTTATTTAAATTTATTTTAAATTAAAAATATATATATATATAACTTATATAATTTCAATTTAATTCATTGGATTCATTTTATAATAATATCTGACGTATGAAATTATGTAGAACTTTTTACCTTCTTTTACCAACCTTCAAGAAGCATTTTCAAATTTGCATAAAACATACTTTTACCACTTCTATGAGTGGAATTTCAAAAATTTGAGTGAAACGGTTGACATCAGTTGAAAAAATGTGGTTCAATAAGATGAAAATATTTTTTGGTGAATTTTGACTTTTGACTTTTATTTACCAGGGTTAAAAGTAAATATGGTAATTAAGGGTAATAATGATATTATAATTACCCTAAAACATTTCCTAATTCTATTTTATAATCATATTTATACCAAAAATAAACTTAGTAATACAATATGATCCTTTTTTTCTCCACATAGATTAGATTTGGACACTTATTATTATTTAATTTAAAGAAGAGTTAAAAGAGTTAAATTAATCTTTTATTATCTAAACCATTTTTAATATATGGTCATACATAAGATAAATTTGACAATAAACATAAATTAGAAATTTAAGAATAATAACTACATAATGGTATTTTATTTATAATTTTTAGTCATTAAATAATAAAATTTATTTATGACACAATGATGATGCAGTAATTACCTTATTAAGGAATGATTAAAATAATTGATATTATAAATAACAAAATAAATTTAATTTGAGACTTTGGATGAATTGAACTAATTTTCTAGGTCAATATGAAATTTTAGGGTTGATTAAATTAATTTTTATGTAATTATGTTGTTATTATTTTCACAAAAACCAAATACCAAATAATATCAAAATTGACATAAATGAGTTTTCAAAAAAAATACTACATTATTGATTGATATAATATTCCTAAAAATATAAAATTCGTCCAAAAGGCTTAAATAATGTTATATATTTCATTAGTGATCCACATTAGGTTCTATTGGATGTTTATAGTATGATTATTAACCATATAGTGTAAGAATTCAAGAAGACTTGGTAAAAGATAAACAATTTAACTAAGAGTTAAATCTAAAAGAAAATATTAAAAAGGTAAACTAAACATGTAAAAAACCTATTGAATGACTGGTTTTTGACCCATCCCCTACTTAGATTAAAAATAAATAATTTTTGAGCCATTAGAAACCAAAAATGATTTTATTATAAAATAATATTTCAAGGTTTTCCTAAAGTGACCCTCACATCTCTTATAAAAGGGTACTTCCCCTTCTCATATTTCCAGATCTCCAAAGCCATTTCGCTCAGCCAAACCCTACCCAAATATACTCCTAAATTTCCAAAAAAACAACCTAGAGTCCTTACTATGAATATAATTGCAACCTAAAGAGCCATTTTGATCAACACAAATGAAAGCAATAGAGGAAAAGGTAATGATTTCACCACCCTCTTTCAAATTCTTTTCTTCTTCCACTTCCTCTTTCATTTTTGTTCTCATTACAAAATAATAACTCCAATACCTTCTACGTACAGAGATGTTATTATAAATATCATACCACCATATTCATTATTTTATGAATCCTATAAAGGACAATGTCACCATACGTCCATATGTATGGCTTACCATCTCCACGTCATGGTCTAGTTTGTTATTCAAAGACTAAATTATTTGGATGGGTATAATAATGAGTATAACTAATTTAAATAATAAATATAACAAAATAATGATTCTGTATATATGAAATACAATCCAATTACATACTATTTCACCGTCAATATAATGCTATTGTCACTAGTGCGTAAGAAAGGATTACTATTTCCATGAACATGATGAGATTCATTCTACATCGTAATAATTCAAGAATAATTTTCATTTTATGGTTCATAATATTTTTTATATCATTCTTTCTATGAATCAGAAACATCATATCCATAAAAAACATGGATTATGTAACCAATCATATGAAGGAAATCAAATATTTTAACACCCAAAACGATGATAGTACTGAAATATTATTAACAATGAAGTATTAGAAGATCATATTTTTTATCATATTTTTTATATTTGGTTCTTGAATAATTTTATAATAATGTTTTCACCTTTATAAAGGTGGTTAACCTACCCTATAAAAAGTAAAAGTACAAGGTATGGGGTTTCTTATCTCACTTTGAATTCTGTGACACTTCCATTGTTCACCAATTATTTTCTGAATGTGGGGTATTGTGTACTGCCATTTGATATATATTACCATGATTCACTTTAAATTCATGGTGTTATGTGATTCATTTGGTGGTTATCAACTTTTGTTCTTACGATTTGATTGATTACAACATGGTAAGGAGTTTTTATCTCACTTCATATTTTTGTGAGATTCATGATATATTTCCACTATTTCATTTTTTGTGGTGCATGTACTTCCCATGATTGTATTAATTATTTTATATACTTTAATATATTAGAATTTATATATTCATTTTATGACCCTTCTTTCATGGGGTGTATGTTTCGTAAGTCACCAAATCAGAAATGGATTTTCAAATTTCGATTTCCACTAATTAGGTTTTAGGTAAACTTCATTTATTATTTTACTCAATGATTATGTGTGAAATCACTATTATTTATTTATGAAGTAATCGCCACTCCCATTTTTGAATATATTCTTCTCATTCACATAATCAATTCATTGAAAAATTCTCATGTCATCGATATGAACTTGATAAGAGTAATGTTAACTCAATTTTCATTCATTAAGTTAATCATCCAAGTCATTGGTGTTGTTGTTACAATAATATGTGTGAATTTACTCAGATTTTTTTGCACTGAATATCCAATCATATTTAATATATTTATATTTTTCTCACATAATTATGTCACTGATTTATCCTTAACCTAAGGTTACGGTCTTTATACGGGATTTCATTTCAACATACATTCCTTGAAGACTTCACTGTTATTATGCACCAATTCATATTTATTTGTTGTATATAATGTACATCAAGATAATATATCATGAATCCCTTTATTATAATGATATTATTATGTTTTGATTACCTCAATTATTTGTACTCAAGAATCATTCATTTGGTTAGGAACTCTTTCTAAAATATCATTTTAAATGTTTTAAAATTTTATTCTTCTAAATCATTCTCATTAATTTCATTGTTTTAAAAATGGTTTTAAGTAATTATTTACATGGAAAATAATGTTTTAAAATTAAAATTTATTTTAAATGTATCAAAGTGTTATGCGACACATTGAATCAAAAATCTATTTTAAACACCTTCTTGAAAAATATTGATACTTTTAAATGTTTTTATGAAAAAGAGTGATATTTCTCTCAAATAGTTATGGCGATTATATTCATCTATATCAATACCCATCATTATTCTCGATTGATGTTAATTTATTATAATAAAATCATCCATATTTTATTTAATGAGTCATTCTTGACTATAGATGTGCTATTTTTTACTATTTAGGGTTTATGGTTCAAGTATTGACATTTAATATTCTAGTTTAACATGAATGTTTATGTTATATTTTAGAATTTTTTTAATGAGAATGATTTAGAATTATTATGTGATGGGTGGATCCCATTATAGCTTTCCAATGCATCTGTAGGTCTCCTGAGAAAAACTTGTGTCATGGCACAAGGCGTTGAATAAATCTTATTTGTTGTCTTGGCACAAGGCCTTGACGACGTGGTTAGGAAGTCTGGAAATATGCATTCCAGCCTTATAAAAATTGATATTCATATTTGTAAAGACTTGTAAATTTGAAGGAAATTTTTTTATTAATTTTCTTTGGAATTTTACAAGAATGCTGTTTCTGACGGTGCCTGATTCTGAGGCCCGGTGTGCCCGGAATTAATTTCTAAAGCATGGCTCGGGTACGTTCAGTGAACGAGCGAGCGGGAATTTCTAACCTTTAAACCGGTGCTCAGAATCGAATTCTGAGGGCACCGATGAACTCGCAACGCTGGTAATCGCTTAAGGGGACCTTTACCGTAGTTGCATTTGTGTGGGTGAAGAAGTTAATTTTTGGGGTTTATTTAAAAAAGTAAATAAAATTGTTGAATCAATTTTATTTCATGTCATGTGGTTAACATCTCCCATGGGAAGTTGGTGGTGGGCCCACATCCACCCAACTTCCCATGTGTGGATATTTGAAATGGTGGGGCCCACACGAACCCCCCACCTTTTCAAATTCCTTAAACTCCCTAACCCCTCTTAACCCCCCACTTTCCAAACTCCCCATTAACACACCTCATTAATTTTTTGACAACTTGTTATAATTAATTATGTGAGATACATAATTTCAAACTCTTGAAATTCAAATTGTTAGGTTGTGTTAATAAAATAGGACTTAGTCTTATTTTATTATTATTAGAGTTTTGCAACCTTGAGAGGATTGGGGAAGCAGTCTTCTTCTTCTTCAACCTCGATGAAGAATGCGAAGAACACCGTTCTTCATCGAAGAACTTCTCCGCCGAAGAACACGGTTCTTCCGCGATGCCGTATCTGCGACACGACGTTCTTCTTCCACGTCTTCTCTTCCGCGATGGTTTTCCGTGACGAAATATCCATCAACGACTTCGAATCCTCTCTTCGAGACGTCGATGTTGTTTTCCCGCAACGCCTGACCTCTGCGACGCTCGTCTTCCGCGGCTCGTTGACGAACACCATTCCTGAACCGAGGTAGGGGATTATTTTATTTAATTATATTCCTTTCATGAATCTAGTTTATCGATTATCGTGGATTTTCGACTAGATGATATTGTTTAACGAGAGGGGTCCAGACCGCACAGACATGGCCAAACCCCCCTCCTATGTTCATGTTTGATTCTTTGTGGATGGAACAGAATGGCGTGGTGTCGTCGCACCACGCGGGAATCACACGGCAAGTATTACGCGACTCCGTCACGCCGAGTTGTGGAAGGAAGTTTAAGAACGCGACACTCTCGCGCCGCGTCCAAGAAAACAAAAAAACCACGATCGGAGTCGGGCCGCGGTGAAGGGGCGTGGCGCCATCGGGTCGCGCTGGAAAACTACAAAGATGATGCTTTTCGTTTTGACATGCGGAGTGACGGGTGACGACGAAGCATGCCTTTTTGGCATTTGAATCCCTTCGCAGTGAAGGTGGGGTCCTAGGGGGACCATAGGCGAAGACGGTAGGAGGAACGGACCACCGGAGCGCGTCCGGTGGTCTGCGGAAGGCGGTGGCGGCGCGCCGTCGGAGGCTTGGCGGCCGGCGGATTCGCTGCCGGCCTCAATTAGCAGCGGGTGGGGGAGTTGCGCACCCCGCTCCGCGGTTCGGCTCGGCCACGCTAGCGGAGCCGCGGCCGGCCGGTCAGGCCGGACCGAGCCGGGGTGGGCTGGGCCGAGCCCAGCCGGGTCGGACCCGGTTCGGCCGACCTAGGGGGGGTCGGGCCGGGTCGGCCCGGGCCCAGACCCCCATTTTCGGGCCAATTTCGGTGAAATTCCCATATCATGAGCTGTAGACCTCTGTTTGACACGTCGTCCATGGAAACGTGATCCTTGGATCGAGATGGTCGTTTCGGTATATTACACTCAAGGTTTCAGAGAACATTGGGTTCGGCCGGATTGGTTCGTACACGAAACCAACTGGGCCCTTGGAGCGGAAACGCTTGTAACGTGAGTTCCAGATGTCCGAATGACGTGACATTGACTTTGTTGAATTCCTCTAAGTGAGACGGATCTTTTGGCTTACTCTGCTCGAGTTTTGGATGCCGTCGGAGTGCGGTCAGGTTGGTTCGCTCACGAAACCAACCGGGCCCCTGGAACGAATAAGCCAATAACTCACAGACTGGGCGTCCGATTGATGCACCGTCTGTCTCGTTGATTTCCTCTTGATGAGACAGAACTTTTGGCATATTTCGCTTGGGTTTTGGTTGATGTTGGATAGTGGCCGGGTTGGATTGTACCTGAAATCCAACCGGGCCCCTAGAACGGAAAAGCTGATATAATTCTGACCAGATGTCCGTTTGACGAACCGTTAGCGGCATTGGTGATCCCGTTGAGAAATGGTCCCTATGAGTATACCCTATGAGTGTTCGGGGTATAGTTGAGTTACGGCTGGATTGGTTCGCACACGAAACCAACCGGGTCCCTAGGACAAAAAGGCTAGTAACTCACAGACCGGGCGTCCGATTGACGTGCCGTCTATTGCGTTGAGACCCCTAGGATGAGGCGGTCCTTTGAGATACTTCTTGGTGGGACTTTGAGATACTTGGAGTATCGGCCTGTAGCTCGTGAGGCAGACCCTCCCAAAGACGAGCGTGCAGAGTACGGAGACCGTGTAGCCGACTAAGACCTGCCGACTGCTTGACCGACTCGACTTGGAGTGAGTCGACTAGCCCAGTAAACGGAACACTACTTTGTGAGGTGCATACCCATGGCGAACGGAGCACTACCTGTGTGACAGTGCAGACCCACGGTACTCGTCCGGAGAGTACCTCAGCAGGCTACTAGGGGGTGTGCACTACTTTGTTTGGGTGACATACCTCGGCGGGAAACACTACTGTGTCTGGGTGGCTAACCCACGGTACTCAATAGGAGGAGTACCTCAGCAGTCTTAGGTTAGTGAGCAGTACCTCGGAGTTGTGACATGACCACTGTACACTCCAGAGACAGAGCTCTTCAGTAGTTACGGTTTCGATAATGAAAATCCTGGTTTGAGCTATGACTTTTGACCTTTGTGTTTACCTAATGATTGAGATGGGTCACTTGATAACTTAGGTATATGTATGGGCATATACCCGGGTAGTGGATATCCGTTGATTTCATAATCTTTTCGTTACCTCATGATTGAGATGGGTTACTTGATAACTTAGGTATATGTATGGGAATATACCTAAGTAGAGGTTATCCGTTGAGATCTTCTTTGTGGTTATCCTTGTTGGTTTTAGTGGGACCTTGAGGGTCTCAAGGTCCCTACTGAGTATCGTTATACTCACCCCTACACGGGCTATGCCCGCACCTCATTGTGTTGGTTGCAGACGACGGGCAGTGCTGATAGAGGCCGAGTGTTCGACGACTGGACAGTACCCGGAGGTGGACTACACGACGAGTCAGTACCCGAAGGTAAACTACATGACGTGACAGTATCTAGAGGGGGACATCACGGCCAGACAACACACAGAGGAGGTTGACATGCGAGAGCGTTGAGGAGGCTATCTGTACCTACCATTCAGGTAGGATCTGTGGCGGACGATCCAGGAGTTGCGTTATTTGTACCTACCGTTCAGGTAGGATCCAAGGAGGATGACCCATGAGCTGCTTCCTTCTTTCAGTTGTTTGCCATTTTCTGTTGTATTTTTCATTTAGTTGTAGTTGTACTTTCATTTGGGTTTGTATTCTGGCCCATTTACTTTTCAGCACTTTCTTTTGTACTTAGTGTTTTTCTTCTGCTTGTACTCTGTGGTTTTTTGTTTAATTTTATAAAGGCAATGCCTTCCTAGTTATTGGGATTTATCCCTTTGGTGCTAGTCGCTAGCCCCTGGCCTATGGAAGGCAGGCTTGGGGTAGTCACGGCACTGGCCCCGAGGACGGGTCGTGACAAATTGGTATCAAAGGAGTCAGTTGTACCGCAGAACTTATAACTCTGATATTTTCTTTCTGTGAAGTAATAATTTTAAGGGTACCGAGTGTGCTCTTCAGTTCATGGAGTCCAGTGTTGGTGCGGGCGGCCGACATATCCATACACCAGGAACCTGACAATTGATTTCTGACTTTGTGCACGAAAATACTGATTGCGTGTGTGTTTTCAAAGGTTTTCCCTTAAAATAGCTCAACCAGGTCAGCTCACCAGGTATAATCGTTTGATCGTGTTATGCTGTTTCATTCAGGCTGCCTTTTCTTGGATGACCAGCTAGAGCCCCGATATTGGTTCGTATTGATAGCCCGCCAAGCGACGTGGCCTCATTACAGGGCCCTTTTTCAGTTGAGGAACCAGCGGAGGCACCAACGGTACTACTACACATTGGGCCACCGATGCCACCAGCCCCAGCAGTAGAGGGTGCACGCCACTTGAGCACGCTGCACGAGTTCCAGCGCCAGAGGCCACCTAGGTTCGAGCGAGGGATGGACCCGCAGGTGGCTGAGGATTGGCTGGAGGCTGTGGTGAGAGTCTTCAGGCTAGTGGGGATGCCGACAAACCTCATGGTGATCTTTGCTGCCAGCCTTCTTCAGGCAGCAGCAGGCAGTTGGTGGAGCCACTTGTTTCAGTTTTGCGACGGGATGACCTTCGCATGGGAAGACTTTGAGACCTTCTTTAGGGTGGAGTTTGTACCAGTAAATCTACACCCCGAGCGTGTACAGGAGCTTCTGCCTTTGCCACAGGATTTTCGATCAGTAGCCGAGTCATCTGTGGGCCGTAGACAGATGACGCAGAGGTCCAAGAGGGCCAGAGCCAGCCGTACAAGGAGCAGGAAGTGTTACTCATGCGGCGGAAAGGGTCACCTGGCACGTGACTGTCCGACTCCTCGCACAGTCGATCCGCAGGCATTGGAGGAACCACCAAGGCGGAAGCAGCGACGAGTTCTTGAGCAACAACCGAGTAGTTGACAAGGCAGTAGGGCTCTTGGAGCAGGTGGACAGGAGCGGAACTAGTGGATGCGTTCCTTGTACTTCTAGTTACATGTTGCGATTGTTTTCGTGTCTTTGTACTATGAGCTGCAATAATAAAAAGACACTTATCTTTGTTTGCTTTCCTGTCCTTTTGTTTGGTTGATACTGAGTGGTCCCAGTTAAAACTGTTGAATTGACCCTCACTTTCGAGATTTCTACTGGAGGAGACCCAGTGACCTCACACTGATGCCGACAGTGTGACTCGACCCTTGGAGGCGAGAGTGATAGTTGGATCTCTTAGTAGTTATGTCGAGGCCTTACGACGTCATCCATGGCATGAATGCGTCATTCATGTCAGGATTGAATGTATTAGGAAATGGGCTTGGTTCATACAAGGGATGAGTCCGAGTTTCTCTTTTTGGAAAAAGAGAAATTTTAACAGCTCTTTCAAATCATAGGCAAACCTGGTGCAGATCATCCAGGAGCGGATGAAGACTGCACAGTGCAATAAGAAACAGGAAACCGGCTCCAGTCTTAGAGACTCGAGCGTGTTAAATGTTAATGAAGAGGAATCTTAAAGGAGAGATGAGTCTACAAAGTAGCAGACATGGAGGAAGAGCTAGGAGAGCAGCATAAGGTGGTGTATATCTTAACATGGTACAACCTCCCGCCTTAGTTATTCCCGCCAGGCTCAGGGAGCTGGAGGGCGGAGGAAAATTGCGGCTGTATGCAGTCAAGGAGTGTGACCCAATGGCTTTATAAATGATTCAAGGGACAGTCTGTGTCCACTACTAGCTGCTGTAGTAACGAACGTCGATATTAATCATTCCTTGCTTTCACAAATCTTGTTCCACACCTACAGTTTCTGGTAAGCTGTGGACTTGACCCTCAAGTATGGAGATACCTTGGGAGGAGACTCGATAATCACACTTACGCCGACGGTGTGGTCAGACCCTCGAGGCGAGAGTTCCGATTGGAATCTCTTGGTGGCAGTGTCGAGACCTTATGACATTAGTTTTAGTATGGAATGGGCAATAACTGTTCATACTCAAATTGACGGTTTTAGGCAAACGTCGGGATGGGATTTCCTTGGTCGGTGAAAAGGAAACCCCAGGCAGCACAAGATAAACTCTTTCACAGGAGGGTGCTACCGATCATTCTTGAGTCGGTCAACCTTACCCTCGTAGCGGCAGTCGTTTCGAGTTCCAGTTCTAACAGGAATTGGAGACCTCTAGAGTTTGAGGATGACGATCACGTCCTTATACGGGTCTCACCTCGACGAAGTTTACGGAGTTGTGGTCAAGGCAGAAAGTAAACACTGAGGTTCAACGGACCATTCTAGGTCCACAGCTGGGTAGGCGAGGTGGTTTACCACTTGACCCATCCCCCTTAGTTGCACCAGGTGCACGAAGACTTCCACGTATCTCAACTGAAGAGATACGTGCTCGACCCTTCGCATATCATCGACCATGAGGAGCTGGACGATGGCGATGAGGTGTTTTTCACAGAGGTTCCAGTGGGGATCGAGGATCGACAGGAGTGGATCCTATAAGGACGATCGATTCCTCGGGTGAGCTTTCTTTGGCAGTATGGAACCTCCAGGTAAGCACATGGGAGCGGAAGGCTCAGATGCATGCTCTGTACTGCTTTTGTGACCCTAGATTGTGTTGAAGCTTTACGGGGACGTAAATCCCTGATCTGGGAGTAATTTAAAGACCTGGAAATTTCAAAGAAATTTTTTTCGTAATTTTCTTTGGAATTTTACAAGAACGCAGTTTCTGACGGCGCCTGATTCCGAGGCCCGGTGTGCCCGGAATTAATTTCCAAAGATTGGCTCAGGTACGTTCAGTGAACGAGCGAGCGGGAATTTCTATCTTTTGAACCGGTGCTCAGAATCGAATTTTTAGGGCACCTATGAACTCGTAACGCTGGTAATCGCTTAAGGGTACCTTTACCGTAGTTGCATTTGTGCGGGTGAAGAAGTTAATTTTTGGGGTTTATTTAAAAAAGTAAATAAAATTGTTGAATCAATTTTATTTCATGTCATGTGGTTAACTTCTCCCATGGGAAGTTAGTGGTGGTCCCACATCCACCCAACTTCCCTTGTATGGATATTTGAAAGGGTGGGGCCCACACGAACTCCCCACCTTTTCAAATTCCTTAAACTCCTTAACCCCTCTTAACCCCTCACTTTCCTAACTCCCCATTAACTCACCTAATTAATTTTTTGACAACTTG
Source organism: Viscum album (assembly GCA_963277665.1). Classification (NCBI taxonomy): domain Eukaryota; kingdom Viridiplantae; phylum Streptophyta; class Magnoliopsida; order Santalales; family Viscaceae; genus Viscum; species Viscum album. The sequence goes on from OY728138.1 coordinate 839,586,740, forward strand.
TTATAATTAATTAAGTGATTTACATAATTTCAAACTCATGAAATTCAAATGGTTAGGTTGTGTTAATAAAATAAGACTTAGTCTTATTTTATTATTGTTATAGTTTTGTAACCTTGAGAGGATTGGGGAATCAGTCTTCTTCTTCTTCAACCTCGACGAAGAACGCGAAGAACACCATTCTTCAAAGAAGAACTTCTCCGCCGAAGAACACGGTTCTTCCGTAACGCCGTATCCGCGACGTGACGTTCTTCTTCTGGGTCGTCTCTTCCGCAAAGGTTTTCTGTGACGAAATCGCCATCAACGACTTCGAATCCTCGCTTCGCGACATCGGCGCTCTTTTCCCGCGACGCCCGACCTTCGCGAGGCTCGTCTTCCGCGGCTCGTTGACGAACACCGTTCCTAAACCGATGTAGGTGATTATTTTATTTAATTATATTCCGTTCATGAATCTAGTTTATTGATTATCGTGGATTTTCGATTAGATGATATCGTTTAACGAGACGGTGGCCGGACCACACAAACACGGCCGAACCCCCCTCCTATATTCATGTTTGATTCTTTGTGGATGGAACGGAATGGCGAGGTGTCGTCGCACCACACGGGAATCACACGGCTAGTATTATGTAATGTCGTCACGCCACGTCATGGAAGGAAGTTTAAGAACGCGACACCGTCACACCGTGTCAAAGAAAACCAAAGAACCACGGTCGGAGTCGGGCCGCGACGAAGGGGCGCGGCGCCATCGGGTCGTGCTGGAAAACTACAAAGGTGATGCTTTTTGTTTTGACATGTGAATTGACGGGCGACGACGAAGAAAGCCGTTTTGGCGTTTGAATCCCTTCAATGTGAAGGTGGGGTCCCGGGGGGACCATAGGTGAAGACGGAAGGAGGAACGGACCACCGGAGCGCGTCCGGTGGTCCATGGAAGGAGGCGGCGGCACGCCACGCCGGCGGATCCGCCGCTGGCCTCAATTAGCGGAGGGCAGGGGAGTCGCGCACCACGCTCCGCGGTTTGTCTCGACCACGCTATCTGAGCCGCGTCCGGCCGGTCGGGCCTGACCGAGCCAGACCGGGCCGGACCGAGCTGGGCCGGGCCGGGCCGAGACCCCCGTTTTCGGGCCACATTCGGTCAAATGCCCATATCTTGAGTTTTAGACCTCTGTTTGATGCTCCGTCAGCGGAAATGCGATCCTTGGATCGAGACGGTCGTTTTAGAATATTACACAGATGGTTTCGGAGAACTTTGGGTTCGGCCGGGTTGGTTCGTACATGAAACCAACCGGGCCCTCGGAGCGGAAACGCTCGTAACATGAGTTCCGGACGCCCGAATGACGTTCCGTCGACATTGCTGAATTCCTCTAAGTGAGACGGATCTTTTGGATTACTCCGCTCAAGGTTTGGATGCCATCGGAGTGCGGTCGGGTTGGTTCGCTCACGAAACCAACCGGGCCCCTGGAACGAAATAGCCAATAACTCACAGACCGGGCATCCGATTGACGCACCGTCCATCTCGTTGATTTCCTCTTGATGAGACAGAACTATTGGCATACTTCACCTGAGTTTTGGTTGCTGTTGGATAGTGGATGGGTTGGATTGTACCCGAAATCCAACCGGGCCCCTGGAACAAAAAAGCTGATATCATTCAGACCAGACGTCCGTTTGACGAACCGTCAGCGGCGTTGGTGATCACGTTGAAAAACGGTCCCTATGAGTATACCCTATGAGTGTTTGGGGGTATAGTTGAGTTATGGCCGGATTGGTTCGCACACGAAACCAACTGGGCCCCTGGGACGTAAAGGATAGTAACTCACAGATCGGGCGTCCGATTGACGCGCCGTATGTTGCGTTGAGACCCCTATGACAAGGAGGTCCATTGAGATACTTCTTCATGGGACTTTGAGATACTTGGAGTATCGACCTGTTGCTCGTGGAGCGGACCCTCCCGGATACGAGCGTGCGGAGTACGGAGACCGTGTTGCCGACTGAGACCTGACAACTACTTGACCGACTCGACTAGCCTAGTGGACGGAGCACTACTTTCTGAGGTACAGACCCATAGCGGACGGAGCACTACCTTTGTGACAGTGCAGACCAGCGGTACTCGTCTAGAGAGTACCTCAGCTGGCTACTAGGGGGTGTGCACTACTTTGTTTGGGTGACATACCTCGACAGAAAGCACTACTGTGTCTGGGTGGCTGACCCGCGGTACTCGACAGGAGTAGTACCTCAGCAGTCTTAGGTTAGTGAGCAGTACCTCGGAGTCGTGACAGGACCATTGTACACTCCAGAGACGAAGCTCTTCAGCAGTTACGGTTTCGATAATGAAAATCCAGGTTTGAGCTGAGACTTTTGACCTTTGTGTTTACCTCATTATTGATATGGGTCACATGATAACTTAGGTATATGTATGGGCATATACCTGGGTAGTGGATATCCGTTGATTTCATAATATTTGGGTTACCTCATGATTGAGATGGGTTACTTGATAACTTAGATATATGTATGGGAATATATCTAAGTAGAGGTTATCTGTTGAGATCTTCATTGTGGTTATCCTTGTTGGTTTTAGTGAGATCTTGAGGGTCTCGGGGTCCCTACTAAGTATCGTTATACTCACCCCTACACGGGCTATGCCCGCACATCGTTGTGTTGGTTACAGACGACGGGCAGTGCTGACAGAGGCCGAGTGTTCGAGGACTGGACGGTACCTAGAGGTGGAGTACACGACGAGTTAGTACCCGGAGGTGGACTACATGACAAGATAGTATCTGGAGTGGGACTTCACGGCCAGACGACACACGGAGGAGGTTGACGGGTGAGAGCGTTGAGGAGGCTCTCTGTACCTACCCTTCAGGTAGGATCCGTGGCAGACGATCCAGGAGCTGTGCTATCTATACCTACCCTTCAGGTAGGATCCGAGGAGGATGACCCAAGAGATGCTTCCTTCTTTCAGCTGTTTTCCATTTTCAGTTGTATTTTTCGTTTAGTTGTAGCTGCACATTCAGTTGGGTTTGTATTCTGGCCCATTTACTTTTCAACACTTTCTTTTGTACATAGTGTTTTGCTTCCGCTTGTACTCTGTGGTGTTTTTTTACTTTTATAAAGTCAATTCCTTCCCAGTTATCTGGATTTATACCTTTGGTGATAGTCGCCAGCCCCATGCCTATGGAAGGCGGGTTTTGGGTAGTCACGGCACGGGCCCCGAGGACGGGTCATGACAATATTACATGTTATTATTTGACTAGTATAATATCCATCTAAATAAATAAATTGAATTATTTTATTTATCTTTACCATATTATGATGAATTTTAAGATTAAAAGGCTACATTACGTTAAATGTTTGTTCTTATTTTTGAGAGTTTGCACTGTATTGTTATCCTTAATAGGCATCTGATCTCACCCCTTTCTTAAGTTTTATTTTTCCATGGATGAATTGAAGAATATTACGATTAAACTATATGAATAGGATAAGGAATATAAGAGTGTTCAAAGGGGACACAATGTTGTTTTTTTATTTCATGATGTAATGTAAAACTTATATATATATCTACTACTTACATGGATACTAAACTGATCAGTATTTTGGAACATGATTCCTTGAATCATGATAATGTTATTTATTAATGCACTGATTATGTGTAACTGGTGTTTGGGTGTTACAACTATCATACATATATTCTAGATTCAGACATTTTTATTTATAATATCATACACAAAAATACTATTAATACATAAATTATATTGGCATAAATTATACACACCCTAAACAAGAAATGAATAATATTCTATAGAAAAAACATAAAGTGTATTATATAAAACCAATTAAATTTTTATAATAGTTTTAAAATAAAAATATTACAACATATTTTTATTTTCGACATCATTTTTTTATGAATTTTTAAAATACATGAGAAATTAATAGTAAAAAATAAAAAATAAAAAATAATATTTTTTTATTTTAATGTAGCTAATGTAAATAATTCATTCAATATTTATTGTACTTAAATAAAATTACAAAAAAATAATAAATATAAGAAAATCAAAAAAATTAATGAAATATCAATAAATAAATATTTTATTACAAAATTTTATTGGTTTGTTACTCAAAAACCCGTATTTTTGTTGATGAATTTTATAACCTCATCATGTGGTATTATAATGATAAAAGGTAACCCTTTTTTTTTATAGAGAAAATTTGAGTAGTGGTATGATTTGTAGCTATATGACACAAAATGGAATCGTCTTTGGAAAAAAGGTAATTCTTATCTAGTATTTAAAATATAAAGTAGTAAAAAATATTATAATTAAAATAATTTTTTTAAATTAATTCATTAAATATTATCTAAATTATTTGGTAACCATGTAAAAATTTCACCATTTCATTACCTATCATAGAGCTATTATTGTATGAAAATTACATTTATATTAACTATTTTTGTAGATATTTTCTCAATTCAACTTCAATTTAAATTTCAAATTTATAAAATTTAGGATCCCAAATATATTTATTTTTGACATAAATGGGGAAATGAATGTTGTGGTTTCAAAAACTAATAAAAATAGGTACTTATCTAAATTATATATATATGGTATCCTAATAAGAGACACACCTTCACCTAATATTTCAAATCAATATTTTTTATATGGTTTATGTAACATCTCATTGTTTTAAAACATCTCAAAAATCACTCCCATTTTAAAATTTACAATCAATGGTTGTGATACATTTTGTTTTTTTATCAGAACTCAACTATTAGAGTTCCTATATCATAAATTCAATATTTATATCGGTATTGGTTCTTGGATGGAGCCCTGGGTGGTTCTTAATCATTTGGGGAGCGTCCGTGTCCAAATTGCGTACTTTGAAGTTATAGATCTAGGGGCACAGTTTAGAGTTTTCCATGCACCCCTTACAGGAATTCATGTGACTCTGTTTTTTATATCTTCATGATTTTTGTAGAACATACAAGGGATAATCACATTTATTAGACAACCTCCACTATTTTTATAGATTGTTACCACATGTTTTGTGAATGGTTTGAAAATGTATGTGTAACATCCCTAGTAAATATAAAATATGATATTTTCATATTTATTGATATTTTTCAATTAAATATTTGTTTTACTTTAAAGGGGATTTTATGTTTGATGGAATACCTGATACACAACAACAGTTTTCTTTGAAATCTTACGTAGCACACAACGTTGAGTTATAAAAAAAAATAATATAATAGTATTTTTATTTTAAATGGTAGTTCAATCCTAGACATTGTATTGGTAGGAAACAACCGAACTAACTAAAATATGATTATAAATGTTTTTAAAATGTTTTTACATTTATCCAATAAATTTAAGGTGGATTAGAAAAGAAATAAACCAATTTTAAGCATAAATACTCTAATATTCTTTAAAGGGTTGATTTTCCACCTTTTGATGGAAACCCCTTTTGAAATATAGTTTTTTAAACTTTTATATGTTCTTTTTTTCAAAAAAATATATATTTTTAGAATCAAGACATAAAAAAATAATTTCGATGAAATTTTGGTATTTTTATGATAATGTTCATTTTTATGAAAAGTGAACAATACAGCATTTTAACTCAAAATTTCCTTTTAATAAAATTAATTAATATAGTTAGAATATTCATGTAATTGGTTTTAATGTGTAATTAGATTATATTTTTACCATTGAATGTATTTTTGGTTATTAGATGTAATTTCACTCTAAAATTTGACAAAGACAATGTTAAAACATTTGATAGTTATTATTTCCTAAACAAACCCTTTTAGTTTTCACAATGGAATTAATTGTAAATTAATTACTGCCACTTCTGTGTTTTGAATTTTGAAAAATGGATTCCATATTTGGAATTAGTAGGTTTAATTTGTGTTAATAGGTATCTTTTATTTTAAGACATTATGAATATTTACTTCGATAAATATTTTTTTTACTAGGGTTAAAGGGTAAATATTTTAAATAAGTGTAATATAATTTTATTATAATAATACAAAATTACATTAACATGTACCTTAATCTTACATATTGATACATCTCAGACCATGGGCATCCCTGGGATGATATTTGTACCCCATGGAGCCACTGCGGAGTGATAATGATACTTTATATTAATTAATTTAATGTAAAGACAAAAATGACATAAACATATATCATTAAGTAAATAAATATCTACCTGGCCTTATATTAGTTATCACTTCAACTATAAATATTACTTTTAAATCTAAAATCATTTCCGACATCAAGGTATTTTATTTATTATTTTTCAACATCATATATAATAAAATAATTTATAACCCAATCATGATGTAGTTTTTACCTTGTTAATAAATGATTTAAATATACGATATTATAAAATTTAAAAACTATCCATAATCTATATATTTTATAATGGATGATTTCATTTTAAACATTGGTCATTTTAACTTCTAGTTAAATTTTTTTTGGACCTTTATAAGCAGAAAATCATTATATAATAATATAATATTTGCAATCATTCCTCAAGAGCCCGTGCTCTCCCTTATAAAAATCCATAATCTCTAACCCATGACTCACACCACTTAAGACCCATGGATCATCCAAAATATTCCTAAATAAGTTCCCAACATCCATCTCTTCATACTATAAACCTTACATTAGGCATAAATCACTTCATGAAATCTTTTTCGTTCAAACAAATTAGAGTTACCCGATTTAAAGGTAACATTTTCTCTCATGCTGTTTTATTTTATTTTACTTCTCCAACCTCATAAGATATTTTTAATCATATAATTTATAACAACACATGTATCCATAATATAATAGGTTTTTGTAATTAGATGGATTCTAACTAAACATACCCACACCTCAATCTAATGCCTATGGAACATACTGTTTCTGTGGACAATGAACTACTACCTCACGAAACAATGATTGTTAAATTATCTCTTACCACTTATTATGGTGGACATTAAGTTGGAACTATATTTATATGTGATATATATTATATTTATATTTTTTCTATACTTCTATATTTTTCATTTATATCATTCCATTATGGTTTCCATAATGGGAAAATATGATAATTTCATTTGAGGAAGTCCAGACTAACTCCTTCTAAATGTAATACGGCTCACTAATGTCATATGTAGAATGTATAATGGATGGATTTACTGAAATTATATATAATATTATATTGGAAATATAATATACATGTATCATTACGTTTTCATTCCATTAAATACAAAATAGAAATGAAAGCAGCGTTCATGCGTACGTAAAAATTACTATCTCCATAAGCAGTGCATTTCATTTCTTTCCTCCAAATGTTATGTGATATTATAAATATATAAATATATATAATGGATATATATTATATATTTTATATATTTGATATCCAAATCATGAATATCATTTTTGTGATAAAGGTATTCTGACCACATGAATAACTTGTAATTATAAGATTATCATTTTTTACTCAAGTACCAAATATCAACCAAATGACCATTATTAATTTAAATGATTAATTAATGTTTATAACATTTTATTAAGTTATATAAAGGAATAATAAACTTTAAAAAGGATCATAGAAATTTTAAATTAACATTAGCTTATTAATCATGAGATCAAAGAACAAACAGGTTAAGTCGGACACGAGGTAAGGGACATTGTCTCAATATCCTTTCATTGAAACATACTTTGATTTGTACATGCAATTATTTTATAATTTCTATAAACACCATTGATTTATTATTTCATTCAATGTGAATCATTTCTCTAGAAATTATTTTACTAAACAATAAAATGATGTTTTTTTTAACGTATGTAGTGAAAATGACCTTTCTTCCTCAACGAGTATTATTTGACCTTAGGATTACATAACAAGAAGTAGTTTTCTTTATGGAAAATAATTACCATGAACCCTTTTTACATATTTTGTTATTGAAAATGGTTTTGATAATGGATTAGTTATTTCATTATATTTAAATGATATATCGTGATTGATATGTGGAAATTTTATCTTTCGTTTATATTTGTTTTATGTGTTATAAATATGTTATGGCTCTTTGGAATTGTTTATGTATATGGGTGGCTCAGTGATAAACCTATAGTGGGTGAGTTCGAGATAGCTCTTCAATGCATTGGGTAACATGATAGAGGTAAATGATAACTTTTCTCCTAATATTTTTAGGGAATATACTATGATTGGTATTCCAAATATAACATTCTATATAGATTTGAAACCTATAATGTAAGTATATTATATATGTCGCATGTTAACATTATGATTTTTGAATGCTATATGTTATTCATAAATCTTATGATTTCATTATGTATATTAAAGACAACAATTTTATGTATTTATTGATGAAATTATGTTTTCATTCTTTGTTTTATAACCCTTACTCAGATTATTATTCTCATCCCATGTTTTGAAAATTTTTTCACAAGGCATAAAGCTGAACAGGTTCATGTATGGGATCATTGAAAAGACATGTAGTCTAAATCATGGAACTATACATGAATATTCTTTTCAGAAGTATTTTTTTATTGGAAAAATAGATATTGTGCATATGTGCCTATAAGTAATATTCATGTTTGGTTGTATATATCATGACATAATTGTATAATGGTATAAACTTGAAATGATCCTTGTTGTGAATTATTAACATAATTCATGATTATGTAATGTTTAAGGTCAGGTCATTATAGTTTGTATCCGAGGTAGGTTTACACAACTTTAGGAGTTAGGGTAATGTTAATTTAATATCTATAAATTATTTGATGTTAATGATATAGCATTTATAGATTACCATGTTGTTTCTTCTATGATATTTCTATATCGAGAATGATTTTTCATGGAGGAAATATGGCAGTTGTGATTGGAAGGTATATAGTGGGAAATTACCTTTAAAATTAGCATCCTGAGATGGTATGAATTATATTTGGATAGTTTGTTGATGTGATAGCTCAGTTGACTCAGGTGATAAATGGAGGTTGTGTTTATTGATGATATTTTGTTTTATTTCAAATTTAAAGAGTATCATGAAAGTCATTTTAAGGTTGTATTGAAAACCATAAACGAAAAGAAACAGTATACGAAATTCAGAATGTGTGAGTTTTGGTGACAACTAATTACTTTCATTGGTCACATTGTTTCCAAAAATGGAATAACTATTGATCCAGATAAAATGAATGTCATTGAAGAATGGCCATGACCCACAAATATGACTGTGATCCATGGTTTTCTTCATTTGGAAGGTTATTACGGGAGGATTGTTAAAACATTGGCACAATTATCTAGTCAACTTACTATGTTAACTCGAAAAAGTGTTCTTTCATTTGGACTAAAGAATGTGATGATTATTTTCAGTAATTGAAATTAATATTTTTGGATGCTCTAGTTTTGGCACTAACATCCAGAAAAGTTACGTTTGTTATCTTTAGTGATTATTCGTTGAAAATACCTGGCTATGTCTTTATACAGAATGATCAGGTAATCGCTTATGCTTCACATCAATTGAAACCTTGTGAGTTAGATTACCTTACACATGATTTGGAATTAGCTTCTATTGTTTTTTTTTCATTAAAAATTTCGAGGAATCATCGATACGGATTAAAATGTGAATTTATATTGACCAAAAAGTTTGGATTATACATTAACATAGAAATAATTGAACATGAGACAGAGGAGATGGATGGAATTAATCGAGGATTATGATTGTGTGATCCATTACCATCCAGGAATATAAAATAATGTAGTTGATTCTTTGAGTCGAAAAATTATTGTTACATTAACCATATAATGTTTGGAAAAAGATCATTAGATTAAAGACATGTTGAACATTGGCATTGATGTTTTTGGTTCATGAAATTTCCTTGTTTTGTTTCAGATGATAGTAAAATCATCTCAATCAGACAGAATTAAGCATGCATAGAAGGAACATAGTGTCTTTCCAAAAAATGTAGAGTTGGGTCAGAAGCGTATGTTACCAAATTTTAACATTTATAATGATTGTATTTTGAGATTTGGAAAAATATTATTCATGGTTTATCATTCACAGTTGGAGAATGGGTTATTAGGTAAAGCTCACAGTTCTCTGTTTTTAGTTCATCCTGGTAGTAATAAGATGTACATAGATCATCAAGAGTTTTACTGGTGAGATGGAATGAAAAATAGATATTTGGGAGTTTACTGTGAAGTGCATGACTTGTCAATATGTTAAAGAAGATAGGTAGATACCAAAAGGGATGCTTTAGCCTTTAACAGTTTAAGAATTTAAATGAGAAAATATATCTATGGAAATCATTGTGGGATTACCAAAGACATCAATAGGTAATAATGTAATCTAGGTTATTGTAGATCGATTGGCTAAATCTTCTCATTTTCTTACTATTTAAGATATATTTTCTATTGATCATCTTTTTCATTTGTATGTTAAAGAGGTAGTTGGTTTTCATGGTATTCCCCTCTCTGTTGATTCTGATTGGGATCCAAGGTTTACTTCTAAAATTTACAAAGGCCTTCAGAGTTGTTGGGAACTGAATTTAATTTAAGTACATATTTTCATCCTCAATCATATGGGATGATTTAATGAACAATTAAGACCTTAGAGGATATGTTATTTTCTTTCTCATTGGATTACAAGGGATGTTGGGACCAACATCTTTCATTGGTTGCATTTTCGTATAATAACTTTTTTTCATTCTAGTATAAAAATTTCTCTATTGGAGGCATTATATAGATGTGGTGTCGAACATCAGTTTTTGGGATGATGTAGGTGAAAGGAAACTGATGGGAACAGAATTGGTAGAATAGATGGCCGAAAAATGTTAGTTGATTCGAAAGAAGATGAGAATAGCTTAGAGAAGGAAGAAAAGTAATGCAGATAATCGGAGGAAGTCTCATTCATTTGAGGTGGGTGATCATGTATTTCTCAATGTTTATCTATGGAAAAGTGTGATTTGTTTTTGTAAGAAGGGAATGTTGAGTCTAATGTTTATTGGAACTTGTGAATTTTTTGATAACGTTGGATCAATTGTGTACAGAGTGGATTAACCTCTATGTATATCCCAGGTAGATAATTTTTTTCCTGTTTCAATGTATATAAAGTATATTTTAGATCAATATCATGTTTTTAGCCTAGAGGTAGTTCATTTGTAATAGAATCTCTCTTATGAGGAACAACCTTTCTGGATTCATGACGGAAGAAAGAAAGTGTTGTGGAATGAGGTATTTCACCAGGTAAAGGTGTTTTTGGAAAAACCATATGGTTGATGAGGTATCATGTTAGTATGAAAATTCATTGTGGGAAAATACCCCTTCTTATTTAATAAGTGAATTAAAATTTAGAGGACACAATTTCCAAAATGGGGGAATGATATACAAAACCTAGTAAATAATGAAATATTACATTTACATACATATTAATATTTGTGAATTAAATATTAAAATTACTTTAAAGGCGATTAAATGTTCGATGGTGTACATGATACACAACAATGGATTTCATTTAAATCGTACGATTCACACAATGTTTAATTATTACTAAATATAATATAACATTATTTTTATTCTATATGGTGGTTAAGAGCTTACAATAGTATTTTCTGGAATTAATAGTACTAACTAAAATATGATTATACATCTTTGTTATATGTTTTTATATTTATCCAAAAAATAATGGAGTATTACTATAAGAATTAATCCAATTTTATTCATATATACTCTAATATTGATTAAAGGGTCGATTTATCACCTTTTGATGGAGAACCCTTTTTAAATCTAGTTTTTTAACATTCATAAGTTCTATTTGAAAAAATAATATTCTACTTTTGAATCGGGACATCAAAATATACATTGGATGAAATATTTTTATTTTTTTGATAATTTTCATTTTTTTATGAATAATGAACAATATAGTTTTTTAATTCAAAACTTTCCTTTAATCTAATTTATTTATATAGTTAGAATATTATATTAATTGGATTTAAAGTATTATTGTATTGTATTTTTACCATTTAATCTAATGTTGTTTATTGGATGTAATTCCACTTCTGTGTTTTGAATTTGAAAAAATGGATTTCATATTCGGAATCACGAGGTGAAAATTGTGTACATAGTTATCTTTTATTTTTAGACATTATAAATATTTAATTAGGTAAATATTTTATTTACCAGGGTTAAAGGGTCAATCTGGTAAATAAGGGTTAAAAATATGCTTATAATAATATTAAATTATCCTAACATGTGTCTTAATCATATTTGTTGATACATCTCTGATCATGGGCATCCTTTTGTCTGATTTTGGGACCCCATGGAGCCACATGGGAGTGATAATGACACATTATATTAATTAATTTAAAGTAATGACAAAAATGACATAAACAAATATCTTTTAGTAAATAAATTTTTAAATGGTGTTATATTGGATATCCCTTAGAAAATAAATATTAATTTTAAATCTAAAACTATTTCCTACATCATGGTATTTTATATATAATTCTTAGAAATCGTATAAATAAAATTATTTATGACACAATGATGATGCAGTGATTACATTATTGATAATTGATTTAACGAACTGAGATTATAAAATTTAAAAACAATTCAGAACATATCCAATTATTATTATATGATTATATTTTGAAAATGAGTCATATTATCTTCTAATTAAATGAGTTTTGGACCTTTAGAAACCGAAAATTAATATATAATAAAATATTATTATCAAACATTCCTAAAGAGCCCCTCCTAACACATATAAAAAGCAATAACCTATAACCCATTACATACACCTCTCAATACCCTTGGCTCCTCCAAACTATACCTAAATAAGTTTCCAATATAACTATCTTCCCCCTAGATCCCTTTCCTTAGGCCAAATAAACATAATTTCTTTTGAATCCAAATAGAGTTACCTGATTTAAAGCTAACACCTTCTCTCGTGATCTTTTCATCTATTTTACTTCTCCAAACCCCATACTCTTTTTATTGAATTTTTTTAAACAACACTAGTTTCATCGATATACTAGGTTTTTTTATGATAATGATTTGAACTATACTTACACACACCTCCATCTAATGGTAAAAGAACATATTGTTTTTATTGATGGTGAACTATTGCCTCACGAAATGATGAGTGTACAATTATCTTCTACAACCACTTCTAACAACCATTAATTTGTAATTATATTTATATGTGATATACATTATAATTATATTTTCTCTATACTTATGTATTTATATTTTATATAATACCTTTACGGTTTCTATAATAGGTAAATATGATAATTTCATTTGAGAATGTGCGGACTACCGCCCACTCAAAGAGATACGACTCGTTCATTGAATACATGGAATGTATAAATGATGGATTTACTGAAATTATATTGGAATTATAATATATCTATGTATCGTTATGTTTTCATTACATTAAATACGAAATAGTAATGAAAGTAGTGTTCATGAATACGTATGACTTACCATCTCCATTAATAGTGCATTTCATTTCATACCTCCAAATGTTACATACTATTATAAATACGTTTATATACAATATATATTCTATATATAGTATATCTAAATCCTGAATATGTTTCTAGATTTAATTAATATTTGACCACATGACCAACTTGTAATTAAAAGAAGTTCATTTTTGACTCAATTACCAAATATCGACAAAACATCCATTATAAAATTAAATGATTACATAATGTTTATAACATGGTAATAAGTTAAATAAAAATAATAATAAAATTGAAAAAGGTTCTAAAACAAGTTGAAATTAATTTAATTTATTATTCATGAAATTAAACAATGAACATGTCATGTCAGACAAGAGGTAAGGGACTTCATCTTATTCTTTTTTCATTGAGGAATCCTTTGATTTATACACAACATTATTTAATAGGGTGTATAAAAACTATTGACTTTTAATTTCATTATAATTGAATCATTTCTCTATGATGTGTTTTAGTAAATGAAAAAAAAAATTTCTATTTAACGAATATGGTGTCAGTGACCTTTCCACCACCGTGAGTTTTATTTGATCTTAGGCTTCCTTAACAAGCCATGGGGTTTTTCTAAATGAAAATAAAGACCATATTCCATTTTTACATATTTTGGTACTGAAAATGGTTTTGATAATGAATTGGATATGTTATTATATTTATATTTTATATTGTCATTGAAATGTGGAAATGTTATATTTTCTATTATATTTTTTTAGGTGTTATGATTATGTTAGGGTTCTAGAGAATTGTTTATGTATATTCTTTCTTCCATGATAAACTTATGGAGGGTATGCCTGAGATATCACTATAAACCATTGGGTACCCTAATAGTGGTAAATGATAATATTTATCCTATGAAATTAAGGGAATATTCTATGATGAGTATTCCAAATGTAACTCCCTATATAGTTGTGAAGGACAAAATGTATGTATTTTAGGTATTCCACAATTTAACATTATTATTTTTGATTACTATGTGTTATTAATAAGTCTTATGATTTCCCAAGTTATTTTAAAGATATTATGATATGTATGTATTGATGAACTAATGATTTTTTTCATTGTTTTATAACCCTTACTGAGCTTCTTATACTTATCATATGATTTTTAAATGTTTTTCGTAGGAAATAAAGATGAATAGGGTCAAGGATGGGATTATGGAAAAGTCATGTTGTCTAAAACATGGAAGTAGACAGGGTTCTTATATTCCAAAGTAATTATTATATGAAATAATTGATATTGGGTATAAGCTTATTAATGTAATATTAAATTTGTTATATATATGTTCTAACCTAATTATCTAAAGCTCAAAACAAAAAAAGATCAGTGATGTTAATTATTAACATAAATAATGATTATGTATTGTTTAAGGTCAATTCCTTGTATTGTAGGTTTCTCATGTGGGCCAAGATATTTTGGTTGTAGCATTCTTATGGTTTGGTAAACTGTGCTGGTATATCATGAGGCATGCAATTCTTTCTTTTTTAATGTTTTTCTTTATTTTTTATTCATTCTTTTTCTTTCTCGGCCCCATATTCTACCTTGTCCCATTCTATAGAAGAGGAAGCCTCCTCTTCATCTCATGCACCAGATTTGATCTCTCTTCTCTATCAAAGGTCCATTCTTCCATATGTCGAATGCTATCAATCTGCCTTGGTAAGGCTGAGCCCATGCACCCTTCTCATTATCTTGGTTTTGGCACCACATTGTGTTGTTACCATCCCTAAAAATTTTAATGATTTTAACACATATTTATATCGATTAACATCAAATTGTATCACAATAGAGGATGTACCTACGTCTACGAGTCTAATGATAGTGGTTCATACCATTATATTTGTTTTCTCTATCGTTTTGGGGGTGCGGTTTGAAGTTCCATTTTTTGTACTTTGAGAGGGGACCTATTATACCTCATAATTTATATCAAAATGACTTTCTTACCTTATGGTACACCATTGTGCCTGGTAGAACATATTTTATATGAGCAAGGCAATGTTAAAGGTTGTTTCTCCTTAGAGAATTTTGTCTGAGGGTGCCAAAACTGTCTAAATTTTATTGTATTGTTTTAAATTGAGATGATTTATTTAATCCTTCTTGGTTACATGAATTTGATGCATTCACATCCTCCATATTTATATTTGGATAATTTTTTACATAGTGAAATTCTATATTCTAAATTAAATTTCCAGTTTAATGTTTTCTATTTAAATTGTATATATATATATATTCAATAATTTCTTGATATATGATCCAAGAGGTCATAATAGGTGTAGCCAGATATGACATTGGGATGGCATTACCATTGAGATTGGGTTTTATGGATGACATATATGAGGGGTTGTAGCCATCATTTTAGGCATGGACCATGATATTATGATACAATGGCCATTAGTTTCTAAGAGACATGGTCAATGGAGCCCAAGGTATTGATTGGAGTAGCTTAGGTTCTATTATTTTCTGATTTCTGATCACTCGTGATATCCAGAACACTAATTGAGTCGGGTTTATATAGGAGGACTCCATGATGATTTGGTTTTTTCTACTTCTATGGATAGAGTCCCCTAATAGTTATCATTTCATTGTATATGGTTTGGGGGTGCTTTTCATGGAAATCCATATGGAATGTGAGGAGACCTAGGTAGATAGGGATGAGGTGATTAGGATAGGGGTGAGTCTCATCATGATTAAGGGTGTGGCCTTAAATATTTATTTTAGGACATATATTGATCTTTCTACAGCTTCCATGACATGGGCGGATGTGAGATTTCAAGTAGGGGTTCTTGGGACAAGGATATTATTATTTGTGAATGCCTTCAAGACATCGATACATGAAACCATATGTATTAGGAAGAACATGGTTCAGGGATATGTGA
This sequence comes from Viscum album, assembly GCA_963277665.1. Classification (NCBI taxonomy): domain Eukaryota; kingdom Viridiplantae; phylum Streptophyta; class Magnoliopsida; order Santalales; family Viscaceae; genus Viscum; species Viscum album. Next base: position 839,603,124 of record OY728138.1, read on the forward strand.
TTGACGTGGAACCTAAGTGTTGACCAAGACTTTGTGATAATAGGTTCACCATTTGCAGTAGCCCAAGGAACCTCTCTACTTATGAGATTCCAGAATTAGATGAGGCATGTCAGGGTTTCTTGGTGGCTATTGTGCACTAGAAATATATTATTTTTAACTTCATTGTAATACATAAATTTTTTTATTATGCAAGTTTACTTAAACACATATTCTTGATACACACCTTTGGGTGGCATCCTACTGTGCTTTTTCTGACACACTATATATGTCCTTTGTGATGTGTGTGGTCAATATTAATTTATGTTTAGGTAAAGGATCGACATTTGGATATGTACTGTGGTATATGTTTTCATGGATATTTGAATTAATATTGTGGTTATGCAAAGATGTAGTTCTGTTTAGTTTTTATTTATTTTTTACCATGGTTTTGCATATTGTATCTCTCTATAGTGGTGATCCATGGGTTACCATAGTGTATTGACTTGTAAGACATGTTATGTAATGAATTATTGTCTGTATGATTTCTAAAAGTGGTATTTGGATTGAGGATATGTTTACATTCCACCACTTCTATATTTATTGCTTCACTTTTTATTTGATATTATGTGTGATTCTATAATAGGCATCCAGTTCATGTTTGTTGAGTCTTATGTCCACTAAAGATTATATTTCTATTAAATGGATGGGTATATTATGTATCACCAGGGGATATATCCCTCCAACATGTTAAATTCCACCCACATTTTATGTCATCATCCTTTGGTATTAAAGAGGGGTGCACCTATGGTGAGTCGAACCAAGCCCTATTGCACTATTTGGGTGACTTTTTGGGTTGAGGACACAATAAGTTCAATGAATGTAGTTCTTTACTAATATATAGTAGAAATGATTCCTTAGCTACTAATGAGATTGAGACTTCCCTCTCTTTTATACTGGTATTATTTTTGGGGATATGGTTGACAATAGATTATGATGTTATCATAAATACAATTTTTAAATCGTTATTTGGTTCCTATATCCCCATGTAAAAGGGATGAAATGTGTTACCTTGTGTGGGTGATACTATTCTATTTTTATCATTGTATTATTGATAATATTTCCTCCTAAATGGATTATTTGGGGATGTTATGGTTATTCATTTTGATATGTGATCTTTAACATTGTGAGGTAAGGATGAGATATAGACCATGGACACTAAAGAAAATCATGTTTCTTGTGTGTTTTAGGCTTTTTATAGGAAAATTTTTGGGTGTTTCAGTTTAATAAATGCATATATTTTTTTAAATGTGATCATACCAAGTAAAAAATATGATGTGGAATTATTTAAATGATTTTGAAATGTTAAAAGTGATATTTAATTTCTATTCCATGATTTATTTTATGTATAATTACATGTGGCATAAAAAATGGGCCTAACACATATAGATGGAGTTCGGTACTATGTTTGATGTTATTTTGATCACTTAGATTTTGTGACTAAGTCATTAGTTTGAGTCATCATTGGTTATCATATCTAGCATAGCCTGATGATATTGATAATTGGATTTGTTTAGGGTGGGTAAGGAAGCCATGGGTATATGATTTCATGGGCAATTACTATAGTAGGAGATCGTAAGAGTAGTGATGATGTGTTTCCATATTACTATTTTCCATATCTATGTTATATATATATTTTTAGGTATATGTATTGTCTAACCATTTGAGGTATTAAATAAGTTCATCATGGATAGCTCATATGAAACATTAGGTTGGTGAAGATATAGTGGTGTAGGGGCACGTATTGCTTTAGGAACCTGAGGTATAGGTAGAGCATGAGCCACACATACAGGATATGGTTCAGGGTCCAATGTAAGTTGTCCAATTTCTATATTTTACAAAATAATTGAAATGGCTCAACTAAAATCTTCATTCGATCATGTTACCTGTATTTTAATGGATCGAACGGGGTACATAGGGAATGGATCAATCTATGGTATACTTGATGCAGGATTTCCAGTTACAACACATTACACTTTTCTATGTTGAGGGTGGTCCACTAAATCTGAGAACTGGACAGATGGCATGCATATGATCATCAAGTAGTTCTAGATGACAATATGGACAAGGATCAATCTAGTTATTAATATGCTCAAGGGTCCTACTAAGCATTGGTGGGAGGTGCAGGTTTATGCTGGTAGACATGAAAGAGTGTCATGGAAGTATTTTGAGGCTAGGGTTCTCAAGCACATTTTCCCATTGATGTTGATGGTGGAGATAACATGTGATTTTATGAGCATTAATAAGTGTGACATGTCCATCATGGACTATACAGCTACCTTCACTAAATTGACTCTATTCACACCCTGTATTGTATGAAATGACACATTTAGGTCGAGGCTCTTCAAAGATGTCTTATGGCACACCATTTTAGTGTATGTAAACATCTCTAAGATTGACTCATTCATAGAGGTGGTGAATCTAGAACTCATAGCTAAGGGAAACTGATAGATAGATCATACACGGGATATGTAGTGGCTTCAGGAGATGTTTCCTGAGGTATGAATGGAGGTCCGGATGAGTTACAGTATGGTGTTCAGACCAACGAATAAGCTAGAACACATTGTGGTAGCTCTACATTGGTTTTCATCTAGTTTGGGAATCCATGACATGTCCAGACTCAGTGTGGTGAGACTCCAAATGAGTTCTAGGAATGTGGATAGGTTGGGCATCTTGAGAGGTTCATCTACCGTCACTAAACTGACTCTCTTCAGACCAACGAATCAGCTAGAGAACATTTTGGTAGCTCTACGTTTTTGTATCTCTACATTATTTTTAAGTTCATTACCCAGTGAGGGTAGCATAGGTTTAATTACACATAGAAAATGTGGCCAAGATAGTGGGACCTAGCCCTATTCTTAGTTTCTTGTGATTGGAGAACTGTCATAGGGTGTCTAGGCATCAAGAAGCCATGTTTCATGTTAGTTACACATAATAGAGAATATATGATCAAAGTTGGCTGGTGAGCCAATAATAGTCAGAGGTACGTTGTGGGATTGGCCATGATTTTCATTAGTTTTTCTTTTGACATGGACAGTTGAGGCATGTCGGTTTTGAGTTCACATGGTTCATAGGCTATTTATGTACTGACAAATATTTTTTCAATGGGTTTGAACCATCAATAGCTCATATATATATATATATATATATTTGAGTTTCATGGGATATTATAGGGGCTTTGAGGGTGCCTAGAGTGTATTGTAATCATTTTGGCAGTGTTATAGCTGAAATAGCCTACTTGAAGTTGTAGATCTAGGTGTACGATTTAGGGTGAATCATGTGGCCCCTTGAAGGTGACTATATGACTCAGTTTTGTACAGTCGCATGGTTTGTGTAGATAGTTCATGGGGTATGAACTATTGTCCACCCACCTATATAGTTATGAATGAGGGATACAACATGGTTTTACATGGTTGCAATATAGTGTTTGTAGAATGTGGGAGCATGGAGCCTTATGTAGTGTCTTCTACATGGTTTATTAGCACAATTTTCCAAACTGTTCAGAAATTATTCTGCCTATATATGTTTCAATTTTAATGTTATTGTTTATTTTGTTGATAATTATTTTTATATTGCATCCCCTCCTTCTTCTCCCTTGTTTTTTTACTACTTATGTGGAATTCTCCTCCTCCCCTATTCCACCAGATTCAATCCCTATTATCATTCATGGGTATGTTATTTGATCAATTTGATGTTATAGACCCACCTTGGTTAGGCCAACCCCATACACCCTTCTCTCCTTCTTGGTTTTCTCCTCATAGAGTATTGTTTCATTAAAAACCAATTTAAGGGATTTTGATGAAAATAATGATCTATGTTGATCCACTTTTAATTTAAAATTAATTTCAAACATTATTATGTCTACGAGTCTATGGTTGGTGGTGCATACAATGATTTTTGTTTTTGCTATCATTTTGGGGGTGTCTCATAAAGGTCACATTTAGGTTATTTTTTGTGAGACCCTATTATCACTCAGGAGTTATTTCAAAATGTTGTCGTGACCCTAATGGATATTCTTGGGCATGCGCAATCCTATTTTAGATGAGAGAGGTTGGGTTATAGGTCTTTTTCCCTTGGGGAATTTTGGTTTGGGGTGCCAAAATCATCTAAATTGAATGTTTTTAATTTGAATATATTTTATTATTTATTATATATTGGTTAAATTAATTTTAATAATTAATGTGATCCATATTTAAATTGTGAAAAAAATTTCTGTTTTTCAATTCAATCATCTTAATTGAATTTTTTTTGATGTGTTGTGTTTAAATAATAGGTATATATAATTTTATGAATTTCATGAGATGGGACACAAGGGGTATTGATGGTTATTGCTCGACATGACAATGGGATATCCTAGCCATTGGGATTGGGCATCATAGATGTTGTATTGAGGTGGTGTGGTTATCAGGATGGTCATTAACTGGTATATTGGTATGGGAAGACAATTTGTTTGAGAAACATGGTTGTCGGGGACTTAGGTATCAGATGGTGTGACATAGGTTCATTTATTTTCTGATTTTCGCTCACACGTTATAGAATAATGAACTCATTGGTGTATACAAAAGGACTATCTGATGAGGTGGTTTTTACAACATATGTGGGTATATTCCCTTGATACTTGCAATTTAGGTATATATGGTTTCGGGTGCTTGCCTTAGAAAACCATGTGGAAGTTGATGTTCCTTCATTAGATAGATATAAGGCTCTCATGATGAGTGATGAGGCTCGTCTTGATTGGGGCTTTGGGATTTGATATTTATTCGAGGGCATACATAATTGTTCCTATAGTTTTTGTGCCAATGGTCTATGTGATCCTTGTAGTAGTCGTCCATGGGACTAGGACTCTATTGCATTATTACGCCTTCAAGATGTCGGTACTTGATACAGGAGGTGTTACTAAGAACACGGTGAATGGTTACATGATTGAGGTGGAACATAGGGGTTCACCTTCACATTGTTACCATAGGGGTAGCTTGGGCCTTGGGCTAAGGACACTTTCTACTTCTATGATTCTAGAATTGGGTGAGGCATTTTTTTCTAGTGTATATTGTGAACAATATAAATCTTGATTATTATTGAAAAGTTCTGTGTACTTTTATTTATTACACATGTTTGATTAAACACATATGCTTGGTACACCTTATTCAAAGGTGTCCTACTAAAATTCATCTCACACCCTACCTAGGTCATTAGTGATGTGTGTATACTATAGGAATTTACATTATGGTATATGATGATCCTAAGGATTTGGATCAAAGTAGCTATTGCATAATTATTGTCATGGACCTTAAGGTTATGCCTCGATGGGGTTAAATTTAGCATTTATTTCAATTTTTTAGTGATTTTGAATATTTAATGTAGATACAGGGGTTATCCAATGTAACTCATGGTATATTGACATTTAATACCTATTATGTATTGCATGTTTGTTTTGGTAGTTACTAGAAGTGTTATTTGGAATAATGATCTGTTTACATTTCATTGGATCTATATTTATTGCATTAACAATTTATATTATATTGACACTTCTTCCCCCATTGGAGTGTCAGGTTTGATCCTGATGGATCATATTTCCACTTCATGTGACAATTTGATTAGATGGATCAGTATATTATCTATCTATAGGTGGTATATTCTCCCCAACATGTTAAATTACGCACTCACATCAAATCAATAGCCTTTTCCATTCAGGGAGGCAAGCATAATGCTACTGAAACCTGACCTGATAGCTACGTTCAGGTGGTTGTTTGGCTAGGGGTTTTAATAGTTTAAAAAAATTCATGAATATTTGTTTATTAAATTAATGAATTATTAGGTCTATCTCTTATTTTGACTATGATATGTTGTTGAGGTTTTATGATATATTTCTAAACACATTATAAAATTGAGCAATTGGTTAATTAAAAAACAAATAACATAATCACCATTTATTAAAACTACACAATCATTGATTTTCAATCGAAACTCATGAAAAAAAATTATTAGTAAAAGGAAGATGTACAATGAAGAAAAGAGTAGGGCCAAAGAGAGCATAAAATTTCAAAATGATATGAAGATAATCCAAAAATAAATAAAAATGTGCTACAAATATTCATATGATATGTTCCTATACCATTTTTTTTCATTGCACTATACAATATCTTGACCCATTGTGGGTCCTCATGTTATTCATATGATGAAAATATAGAGAGGTCACGTTGAAGGGAACTGATCCTAAATTTAATAAATTGATCTTCATAGTCCATATAGTGATCAGATCAGAATCTATAATCATTCATTACGGATTAAAACTTATGAAATTTGAAATTTAATTGCAGTTGAATACATCCATCTCTAATAAATAAAAATTATTTCTAGTTTCAAAAAAACCCTTCTACTGTATCCTTATTAAGGCCCTCAATTGGACTTTCACATTCCAAATCCTATAATGATATGATGTTAGAGATTGTATATGATTAAATATCACATTGCTCTATTATGTCCATTCCAAAAGATATATTTTAATTTTTTATTAGGTCATATATGTGGGGTATAAAAGACAAATCCATATTCACATCCATGATTGGATAATCAACCTACAAGAGGGAACATCCAAATATGTTCATCCTAGAAGGTTATACTAAATTTGGATCAGAGTGGGTAAATCATAATATTGATGATCATATGTATTGTATTTTAAAGCGATGTAAAAATAGAATCCATAATTATCCCATAAAATTTTCATACTTTTATGATCCCTTGAAACAATGAGAAACTCTTACCTATGATACTAGTCATCTAACTCTTGAGTAACATATTAATCAATGGATTGTCCATTCATTGATTCCTAATTATTTTCATCATTTATGTGCAATTTTCCCTCACCACCATTTTCATTACACTGAAAAGTGGTTAAAATAATTCCCATGATATATTCATTATATATTTGAAAATCAATAATAAATGAAACACCATATCCATCATCTATTGTTGGAAACAAATGATCATTGTCATTGATAGAAATATCTGCTCTAAATTTATTTTTTAATGAGTATTTCTTCTTATGATTTATATACAATTGTCATGAAGAGAAATGAACATCCACCCTATCCAAAATTCCATCATGTAAATGTTTCAATTATTCCCATTCAGAAATTTTTTTTTGCCACATTTCTTGTAGGAACCCCAACAATATCCACATCAACATTGGATTGAATATTATCCCTCGTGATATAATTTCTAAGAGAAAATCATTCCTAGAAGAACTAGATCCTACTGCAGGGCTATCATGGATAAAAAAAACTTTCATGAAACTTTCATTCTTAGTACTAAAATATTTTTCATAAATTTATTTCATGAAACAATGGATCTCATCATGTCCTCTAGAAGAGAAAAAAGGAAAATTTTGAGAAATTTTTTCAATTCAACATTTATTTTGAAATAATCATATAGTATAAGAAGTATCGATAAATTTTATCATTATAAATATTCAATTTAAAATAAGCATATTCAATTGAAAGGATCAACTTATCAATAAGAGTTGAACTGAAGTCCACAATATGTAAATCAACAAGCGTAATTCTGGAAACTAGCCACTTTGGTCTCCCTGAAAATTTTTATTGGAACATAGAGATCCATTTCAATGTCAAAAAAGTTGTGTGTTCCAAATTATCATGTTTAATCTATGAAAGTTTACACACACTTGAACAAAAGAATTACATAACCCCAAAATATTAATATCTCAATCCATATATTAGATGTGAATAATGCTTGGACTGACAGACACTGATCCATAGAACCAAGATTTTGTATTTAAGTCCTCGAAGTGGAATATATTTTGGAATAAATAGTGACCTACAGTGATGGTTTTCCAATTCCAAAAACATGAAACGTCTATGAGGTACACAAGATATTGATTCCATTAAGAGAAAGAATTTTAGGAAGGGTTTATCTTTGAAAAATGAAACATTTACTAAAATCCCATAATGAGCGAACATCTTGAATAACTTTTACACTACAAAATATTTATATAAATAAAATTTCACTTGGATTATAAAATATTGATCCAAATGAGGCTTAAATGAGGATTCCATTTTCAGAATCCATAATCTCCATTGAAGGTTTATGGGAGACACTCGGATCCCACACCCATACCTCTTTATAACTATATTTACTTATATATTCCTAATCACTAATATGTTCGCTTAGAATACTATATATATATATAGCAGATATTGTATTTATTCAATTAAATAATAAAATCATAATAATTTTAAAACTGAAATTACAAAATCCACAATGATCCATATTTAAAACCTAAAAATATTGTTACACCCATTACAATGTATAAAATACCCAATAATAAATAATGCAAAAATATCAAGTATCGTATAAAAATATAATGATTTTTGAATAATTTCATTGAATTTAGATATTAATGTTATAATTTTGATCTTATAAAAAGAATAAGTTCCAAAAATTAGTCTTTATTTAATTTCATAAATAATGAGTAAGCATATAAAACTTTTCAGGTGATTCATTAAGGTTCATAGTAAGCACATATTATCAAAAAAATTATCAATACACATAATTGAATATTTTTTTGTATTTGGAATATTTTTATATTTTATTGTTTTTTAAATAGAGTAATGTAAAGGAAAAAATATTTATATATTTAAATTTACTTAATAACATATCAATACAATGGATATCTCATTAATTAATATTTTTAATTGAAAAAATATAATCATATGTATTAAAAACAGTAAAATTTAGTTTTATAATAATCTTATAGGGATTTAGTTTCACTATTGTAGACTTATTTTTATTTAAAATAAAAATATTGACGTTTTAGTGTTCATATTATTATTATAAGATCAAATTTATATTTTATAATGAAGAATTCATTTTAAATAATTTTTAAAAGTAATTTATTTTACTCGTATAAAATAAGATATAACATTTCATGATTATGTAAAATAATAAGAAAATTGTTAATAAGGATTATGAAAATAATCCAATATTTATTTATGGTTTTATAATATATTTAAATAAATAATAATATATTTTCAACCTTAAGAAATTACTAAAACATTATTTGAGACATCATAAATAACCTCACAAGTTCAATTAGAATATAGATATTTAAATATTTAAATTATTAAATAATAATTAAAATAATTGAATTATTTATTATACATTTATAAATAACGGTTACATCATGCTCGAGAAATTTTATAAACTATTGGGAAAATTAGTTAAATTATTTTTTAAAAAATATTATACAATCTGACTTTAACTATGATTGAATGGATATTTCTAATATTTTTATGTTTTGTTAGGGGATAAATCACTTAAATCATAAGTATATTACCTATAATTGCAGCAAAGTAATTTTTTTATTTCAAAACAATACGGTTTTAATCCTTAAAAATGGAATTTTTCAAAAATTTATAACAATTTTTTTAAATAGTTCCCCAATATTATTTCTAAAGAATCCAAAAAAAGTTCAAATAAATTTCCATAATTAGAGATACTATAACTAAAAATGAAAAAATAGCTTTAAATTTTCATAAATCATATTATCCAATCATTTTTAAATACATCATATGATATTAAATAACCCAAAAGAATTACTTTATACGAAAAACTACCAAAGTGACATTTAAATGTGTTTTTAATGGTATTTAGGTGTCATTAGAAATTTAATATAACGTAATGTGGCTAAAAAAATATTAAAAATGTGTTCTATATATCAGACTATAATATTTGATCAATGAATCGAATAGGTTAATAGAAATTTCTAGTGGATACATTTAATCCTTTATAGCCAAAAAACATTTTTATCTTTTTTAACCCATGAAAGTACTACATATTTATATTCATCGGTAACAATTATCACTACACCCTTCTTAGGTATCAAATGAAATTTAAATATTCACTTAACATGTCTAATTTGATATATATTAGTTGATCCTCAAGTATTATAGAGTTAAATGGCTTCGAAATATCATTCATTATAGTATTTTACCATCAATATTACTATTAAACATGTTTATGAGTCATCTAAATGACTCTTATACATATATATGGTGTTACTAATCATAGTAATTTCAAAATGATCTAAACTAATATTTCATTTATTAAAATATAAATATTTTATTATATTATTATAAATAAAATTTTATTGGTGAAGATATTACACTTTTGTAACTCCTATTTAAACATAAAAACTCTATTTTTGGTTCTATAAGATGTAGTTTTATATCAGATATTATATATTTGAAATTATTATATGATTATAAATTATTTTTATTATGTTTTCAGTCCTATTTCTAATATTTTTATTGGATGATAAATAATTGTGTTTTGAGTTATAGATTTTTTATTTGTTAGAAAAATATATTAATTATTACTTTTTGAGGTCACATTGTAATTAATCCGCACTTATCTACTTTTGATTCCTAAAATAATTAGAGAATAAAATATATAATAAATATTCATCATATTAATTTTTGTTCAATGTTTCAATAGGTTTATTTATATTTATCATAGTATAAATATATATTTTTTTTTAAATTTTCTTAAGAACATTCTTAATTTATGACTTAATATCAAACTTACAAATTTCATATTTATAATTATACTTATAAAATTTCATTTGTTAAAATCAATTAAAACATTTTATATTTTAATTTCAATAATATAATTATGTTGCATTTTAAGGTGTAATTTTAAGTCATATGAATTTCATATAAGTATGAATCATCTAATTATTTTCTATGTATATTATGGTTTGTTTGAAAAGAATTACATACATAGAAAGACATAGTTTAGTCACTTATAAATCTCCAGAAAAGAATATAAAATCTATATGTAAAAATAGTTTTTCATTTAAGGAATATAAGAATTGATTTTGTTAATAATTATGAATAATATGTTCTAAATGATTTTGATTTTTGTAAAAAAATGATATTTTTCTTTATATTATTCATTTTTTTGACAAATTTATATTCCAAATATTATCTTCAATTGATTATTTCATCATAATATTTTTTATATAAAAAAATTCATTACAGAAATGTAATAATAAAATTATCACATATAATTAATTAAATTTTCTTAATGAAAACATTCATTACTAAGAAATATTAAGACCAAGAAATAATGAATTTATCTATTATGCTATAATGTTAAATAGAATAATTTCAATGATGGAAATTTATTATAGTTATTTTTATTATTATAAAAAGGGTAATTCCTAGAATTGTAGTCTATTTTCTAAAATAAAACTCAACATTCATCTATCAATCAAAAAACTATATATAAAAACTAATTATTTATCATTAATAGACCGACTTTCTAAAAAATTGGTTTCTATAAAGGTGGTTTTATTTGTTATTTAATACATCCATTTTTAATATAAATGATTTTAAGAAAAATGTTCATTAAAGTAAATTTTTTAATGAAATTAATTTTTGGTTTAATGTTTGATAACTAATTATAAAATTTATTTTTTCAAATTTACATAGACTTTATAGAAATACGTAGAATTTTAACCTTTATTAGAATGATATATTGAGTGGGTAAATTTCCAACTGATTTTAGTTAAATTTCAATTATAATTTTTTTTTTCAATTTCCTAATTATTTTAAATTATTTTTAGTGGATTAACAAATAGAATATTAATGTCCAAAATGTTAAAACATTAACAAATCATAGTGCATGAAAAAAAATTGGGCTTTTTAGGGATAAAAAAATTGAAATTTGGATATGTTTTAAAGAATTCATATTTTATTGAATCACATAAATTCTATTTAAATAATTTAATTGTGTTTTCATGTTATAATTTATAATATTTATTTTTATATATTTATAGTTCTAGATTATTCAAATAATTTTAATTTTCTACTTCAATTATAGGTTCTGAGATTAGAAGATCCTTTTTATTTCTCCTCTCTATAATACTTATATTATTTTTTTGATAAAATGTGAATTATCATTAACAAATTACATGAATAAGGTTTTCAATTTATGAAATATATATTTATAATTTGTAACTGTTAATACATTGTGTATAAATAGTTCAACATTGAACCCATATTGACATATAATCCACAGCATGATATCACAGTTCAAAATTTAATGCTCACTACTCAAGTCATTGAAATAAAAAATACACATATATAAATGCACTTTAAATGAAAAATCATACAATGATTTTATTTTTTTCAAAATTAAATCGAAAAAATCCTTATTTTTTTGTATGTTCTCTAGTTACCTAACTGATTTATTTTTTATGGACAACTAAATCAATTCATTTAAAAACTATGATGTCTAAAACATTATTTTATTCTATTCACTTAATCTTGTTTCTTATTTAATAAATCATTCCAATAACCATTTATTATATTGAATTTCAATTAATCAATATAAAAATTGTCCATTTGTGAAGAATTAAGACATTTAATTAAAAAATAGGTTAATGAAAGAACCCAACAAGGGTAAACATTAAAAATAAATTAATTAAATCGTGAAATAACCCTTAATAGTAAAAAACAAAACAAATAAATTATCCCTCTATGTCTTTACAGGGGCCAAATACTTGATAAATTTATGAATAAATATTACCTATCTCACTATCCTATATATCTAGTAAATAATTATTATTAATACATGGTTAAAATATATCCCCATCCAAACCAATGAATCATTTTTCGACATATATACACCCATATGTCTTAAAATATCTTCTTTACCATTTTTGTATTCAAAGACTACTAAAATTTAATTTAAATTTTAAGTGGTATGTACCTAGTTTAATCCAAATTTTTTTTCCATTTTTATTATATAAAGAGATAAATAACATTAAATTTTTGTTTAAATTATTAAATCATGTAAATCTAGAAACTAATAAACAGGGAAACCCCTACTTATTCATAAATTTCTAAAACCATGACCACATAAATATCGACCAAGTTAGTATTCTAGTATCTTATCAACTCAAAATTATAACATAGTTAATTACACCATTTCCCCAAAATATACAGACAATGGATTTTTATATTAATATCTATAAATATTTTTATCCTAGTGATGGATTATATTTTCTATGTATCTTTTTCCAACAAATATTTATTATCTACGATTGCAACATATTGGGTCCCAAAGGGTCTATCTTCTATTGAGGCCACTCACACAAACCATTTTTATATATTTTCTATTTCTAAACTAACTAATATACAAATAATTATATAAAAACATGGTTTAAATTTTATTAAATGCATAATTTAGTATATATACATATATATATTAATTTTTTAAACGCCCAATGAAAAAATGAAAAAAATGATTTTTGTGAGGAAACATGGTTATTGTTAGGAGATCATGGTGATGCTATGATTTTCATTTAAAACTAAATTTCTCATTATTAAATTTATTTTTGAGATCAAACATATAATCCAAATCATCTAATTAAATTTCTATTATCCTAAATTAACCCACCACATGGGAAAAAATAATTCCATACATCATCACTACATTTAAATTCAACAAACTATGTAGTATTACCATGATGATGTCACAAACCGAATCTGGTTTCCATCATTAACGGCACCAAAACTGGCCCATGGAAAGGCTCAAAGGGCTTTCCCTATCCCCACGGGCTGGAACATGTGCTCTAGTATCATTAATCTTGGTTTGGGAACGATTTACCCAAATATGTATACATAAAACATCAAAAATATTTGATAAAATGAATTTGTAAAATTCATACCAGAAAGGTTTATAAAAAATCCATAACTAAATACATAAGGTCAAATGAAGTACAAAAGGTCCAAAAACACAATTAAATAGCTACAAAACAGCACAATTGGCTCCACATGACAAGGGGTCATCACCCCCAAGCCGTCTCCGCAACTCCGTCCCATGGATTGGGACTAACACCCTGAACCACCATCACACTTAGCCTTTAATTTACCTGACTCAAACATAACCGTGTCTACATAAACCAAGGGGTATATGTTGGGTGTGTGACTAATCCCAATAGTATACCACCCAATGATTCCAAATATAATTCAATTAATTGTGAAAAAAACAAGCAGTTTTAATACGCAAAGAAAATCAGTGATAAAATCCAAGAAATGCATCTTTCAATTGATAATAGTTTTCAAGATAAAATTTTCAGAATGTTCACACATTTAAATATACATGTGAACTAATAAAAATTAATGCCAAAAACACCCCAATAAAAGGGTAAATACCACAAATACAATGACCACCAAAACTGGGAACACCCCTAGGCAGCTAGATAGTCTCGGGCCCTATGTACCTCATAACTCGGTGTAAATTATCCATGTAAAAATCATTTCCTGTGCATGAGACACTAGTAGTTAACATACCAATAAACTAGTGGACCCCAAATATAATCCACATATTTTAGTTAGAGTTGTCGTTATCCATTTTCTTAGTGAAAGAGGGACACAACCCATCTGGTTCACTAGTAGTATTCGAACATATCTACCCACCCAAGTACCCAGAATTCCCCTTTTTGTGCTCAAAATATTTCAGCAAACAACACATATCCTTTTTCATATAAAACACCACTAATTTTTCCAAACTAAAAATACAGTATCTATACACACTTTTTACCATTTAAGACACTCAATAGAACATTTTAATTTTTAATAAAACAACCCCTCAAAATATCACATTGTTTTGCACCCAAAGAAATATGAAATATCCACTTTGCACACTATGTGCACACTTTTAAGTCACCAATATAAAATTTCAGTTCAATAAAATTTAATGAAACCATCAATTCAGTTTTTTGGCAGCCTCATGTGAACCAAGAAGTTATATCTTTTAAAAACCCCCCATTTTCACACAAACATGCTACTTAAAGCCCATTTTCTTCCCAAACACCATTTAAAAAAACTTTAGCAGCAACAAACTAAAAGAATAAAATTTCAAAACATGATTTCCAGTCCTAATAAAGTTCAATGAAATCAAATAAGTAATTATTGGTCAGCCCCAAATGAACCAATAAGAGATTTTTATGAAAACCTCCCAATTTCACCAGAAATTGGAACTAAAAATTCATTTTCATTATAAATGAAACTAATTTTTTTTTCAGAATCATTAAAATGTCATAAATATTATAATACCTTGTCAAAATCAGGCTAATCCACAAAAATATCATTCACAATGGAATCACCTACCAAAAGAGTCAAGAACTAAAAACCCTAGTGTGTAACTTCAACCACACCACCACCACACCACAAGGGAGTGAGATCAAAACTAAAACTAGAGGATTAGACCATGAAACTCAAAATAAAATACTTGGTACGAAGAAAAAGCTTCTGGAAAATTTTGTATTCAATAAAAAAGGGATAAATCAAAATGAAAAGGAAGGAACGTAGAATGATAGTCACTTACTTGAGAAATCTGGACGATTTTAGAAACCTGAGAAGTTTTTCCCTAATTACCAACAGATACAATCTCCAAATATGGTTAAAAGATGATGATGGTGCTTCTAGGTACAGTGGGAGTAGTTGAGAGGTGGAATCACCGAAAAAGGATAAAAAATAAATATTTTATGAAACAATTAAAAAACAATTTTAGAATTGGAAATGGGCTTTCATGTTGGCCCAATACCTAATTTGATCACCCAAATCCAAGATGCTAATGAATTTTTAAGGGGTAAAAATTTCATTGGTGGTTTTAATAGTTAAATAAAGGTCATTTTTAAAGTTTAATGGTTGAAAAATGATGACCAACTACTGAGTTATTAAAGAAACAAATTTTACATTCAAAACCGGAAAAGGGCTCTCAGGATGGCCCAAATTTTTGAAACCCACCATTTACTTCAAAAATGAATGGAAAACTCCCAAAAAAATGAAAGGATGTAAATTAAATGAAAAATAAATTTAAAATATTTCATTTATGTGACAATTAATTCCACAATGAAGGACTTTCCACCCTGGAAAGTCAACCTGAAGCTTGATTGGAAAACAAGAATGGGTATGGTTCCTCGACCCATGACTTTCTCTCCCATGTATCATGTGTACTATTCCCATGCTGTTATAGTACCTGGACTAATGCAATAGACTTCCCTCAAAGTACCTTCTCTTGGGAGTCCACTATTTTCACCGGTCTCTCAACAACAAACAAGTCAGACTCTATCTTTAGTTCTACCCAACTCAACACATGGGACAGATTCGGGGTGTATTTCTTCAACTGAGAGACGTGGAAGACATCACGGATGGATGTCAACTGAGTAGGTAAGGCCAAAATGTATGCCACATTTCCAATATGCTCAATGATCTCAAATGGCCCGACATACCGTGGTGTCAGCTTCCCTTGCTTTCCCAATCGACGATGGACCAGGCGAGGGGCCTTTTTCAAGAATACCCTATAACCCATAGAAATCTCTAGGTCATAACGCCTCGGGCCAGTATATGATTTATGGCGACTCTGAGCTGTCAATAAACACTACCTAATCCACTTGGCCCTCTCAGACGTCTCCTGCACCAGACTCAGCTCTAGTAGTGAGGTCACACCTACCACATCCCAAAAAAGGGGGGACCGACACGGCCACCAAAGGGCACCTCAAAAGAATCAATTCAAATTGAGGATTGGTAACAATTATTGTAAGAAAACTCAACCAACCCCAAATTGTAATCCCAGGAACCTCCAATATCTTATACACATGCAGAGATCATGTCCTCCAAAATTTGATTTTCCCTCTATGTCTGACCATCTGTCTGAGGATGGTATGTTGTGCTCATCTTAATCTGAGACCCCAAGGCCTTCTAAAGGCCTTCCCAGAACCGAGAAGTGAAACATAGGTCTCTATCAGAGACAACATCTGATGGTACACCATGGAGTCTCACAAATTCAGGAAGATACAAATGGCCCAACTCATCCACTTTGGTTTCATCTTTTATCGGAATGAAGTGGGATGATTTGGTAAGATGATAAATCACCACCGAAATGCCATTATTACCCATAGGTGTACGAGGTAAGTCAAAAATGTAGTCTATGGCGACCTTTTCCCACTTATATGTAGGAATTGGTAGTGGTTGGAGCAATCCGGAAGGGCTTTGGTGCTCTTCTTTCACCTGCTGGCATGTGTAGCATATCGAAACAAATTCCTCTATGTCCCGTCTCATACCAGGCAACCAAAACTACCGACGGACATCATAATACATCTTAGTGGCACCTAGATGGACAACCCACTGAGACTGGTGGCTATCCTACATCATCACCTTCCGCAGAGCTAACGGCACTACTGAATGGCCCTCGATGCACAAGATGCCCTCACGAGACAATGACCAATCAGAGGATTTCTCCCCACCATGAAGAAACTACTTCAACTGCTGACAAAGATTATCACTGGGCTGTTCCCGCTGAATCAACTCCAACAGAGAAGGAGTAAACTGGATGCTTTCCATGAATTCCCCTCCACTGTGTTCCCTGGTCTCCACATGCATCTGAGAAAAGAGCCTCATCAATGTCCACTCATCAATGGACTTCCTCAAAGCCTACACTGGAACACTTCTTCTCAAGGTGTCGGCCACTACATTACCCTTTACTAGGGTACATTCAATGTCAAATTCAAACCCCTGAAGGTACTCGATCCAGCGACTCTTCCTCAAGTTGAGGTCCTTCTGCAAGAAGATATAATCCAATGTTTTGTGATCAGGGTAGACCACAAACATCTCCCCAATGAGGTAGTGATACCATGTCTTCAAAGCATGCATCACCACTTCCAACACTAAGTCATGGGTTAAGTAGTTCTTTTCGTGTGGTCGAAGTTGGCGAGAGCAATACGTGGCCATGTGATCATCCTACATAAGAACGCACCCAAGACCTATACCTGAAGCATCACAATAGACCACATATCCCTTTACAACCTCTGGAAAAAATTTGCACGGGGGCGGTAGTCAACCGCCTCTTCAGCTCCTCGAACGACACCTGATATTCTGGACCCCATACAAACATCACCCTTTTCTGGGTGAGGGTAGTCATCGGTGAAGTAAGCCGAGAGAAATCCCAAATGAATAACCTGTAATAACCAGCCAAACCAAGAAAACTTCTGATCTCAAACACATTCTTCGGTTACTCCCACGACATGACTGCACTAATTTTCTCGGGGTCCACTGAAACTCCATGCTCTAAGATCAAATGACCCTGAAATCTCAACTCCCTGATCCAAAAAGATCACTGTGACAACATTCCATAGAGGTGGCGATCCCGTAATTTATGAAAAATTATCCTCATGTAATGTTCGTGTTCATCCTTAGAGCTAGAGTATACCATAATTTCATCCACAAACACCACAATAAAGGAATCGAGATATAGATGAAACACCCTGTTCAATAGTTCCATGAAGACCAATGAAGCCTTGGTCAATCCAAAGGGAATGACCAAATACTCAAACTGGTCATACCTGCTTCGAAAGGCTATCATTGGGATATATGACTCTTTAACTGATGTTGATGATACCCCGAATGCAGGACTATCATTGAGAACCGCATTTCCCCCATCAACTAATTGAACGAAACATCAATTCTAGGAAAAGGGTATTTATTCTTAATTGTTACCTTATTCTGCTTTTGGTAGTCAATGCACAACCAGATGGATCCATAATCCTTTTTTCACAAACAACATAAGAGAAACCAAATGAGAGATGCTCGGGAGAATGAATCCTATGGATTATAAGTCGTCAAGCTGTATCTTTAATTTCCTCCGCTCAGTGGGGGCCATGTGATATGTGGGAAGAGATATCGGATGTGTTACCAGTGCCTAATCAATCAAAAACTCCACATCATGCTCCAGGGTAAAACCTGAAAAATCATCTAGGAATACCTCTCAAAATATATTCACTACATGAGGTAGTGAATCTTTAGGGGAAATAACATCCTCTATAATGAGCGAAGATAACTGGAAGATAAGTCTTACCAAATCTGGGAGTGGAGGCCCTGCGTGACCTGACCGAGGATCCCATTCTCCATGAAAAACCTGACGACTCCAATCAGGTGCCGTGAAACTCACATGTCATCTGTAGAAATTGATGTGTTCTTGGAAGTGCACTATCCAATCCATCCTATGTATGAAATCAAAGAGGTCGATATCAAAGACCAAGAGGTCCCACTCCATCTCGATCCCTAACATAGAAAGTGCACACGACGGGCACCTGAGACCTTGTTCTTTCTTCTTTCCCAGTGGTGTCACCAACTACATCGTGAAAGGCATTAAATCAGTTGGAAAATTCAGAATGTCCACAAAATGGAAAGAAATGAATGAAACAGAGGCACCAGTATCAAAAAGAGAAGAAACTATAGAAGATGGGATCAAAACGGTACCTCAAACTATCGATGGTCCCACCTCTAATCCTACTGGTGCTTGATCCACTACATGGAGATGTCCGGTCTCTGCCTAAAGACGACCACTAGTCTATGGCTCTGACCTGAACAGGCTCTGCCCAAAAGCTGATCCATCCCTACCACCAGGACCGACAAATTGATATCCCCCAGTCCTCGACTGCTTGGACTGTGATAACACTCATCTTAAATCCACTTAACATTCCCCACTAGGGAGTGGACGTGCCACACCGCAAAAGCGCTACAAATTCCACATACCTCTACACTGGTAACAAGGCCTAGGAGGAAGTGGACATGCTGTTCATATATGCCGGGTATTCCCATATTGGTGGCACACAAATTATCTCGCATCAGAAGACACAAAAGATAACTACCTGGAAGAGTGGCCTGAACTGCCACCTCCTTTCTTCACATGATCCTCCCGCTTCCTTTTCATCTCTGAGGAGCTGCCACTGCCCACTGCTGATATTGAACCATATAAACCAGCCATACCATTCATACCAATCTCCACCATGCATGCATGATCAAAAACCTCATCATAGGTCCTCATCTTAAACAGGAACACCTGGGAGTATATCTCTGGTTGCAAGCCTTTCTCAAACCTCTGGGACTTCGCCTGCTCATTAGAGGCAATTTCGAGAGCATACCGTACCAACTAAGCGAAATGGTTAGCATATTGTATCACAAATATATTCCCTTGAACAAGTTCCATGAACTCTCTAGAGCTAGCATAAGCCAAAACCTCAGGGCAGTACTGTTCAATGAAGATAGCCATGAAATCTCCCCAGTGCATCAGCACATTCTTCCCAGCCTGAAGGACTAACTCCCACCACATACGGCTAGGACCCTCTAACAGAAAAGTTTCACACTTCACCCTGAGCTCCTTGGATGTTTCCAGGAACTCAAACATAATCTCAATCTTCTTGAGCCATTCTTCTACTTCCTGGGGTTCTGAGCTACCTAGGATGGTATGAAGCTTGTTTTTTAGAAACTCTTGTGCTTTATCATTTCTATGACCAGTCTCTTCTGCCCTAATAGGAATAGGATCATGAGATGGTCCTTATCTCAAAGCTTGGATAGCCCAAACCACAGCCTCCATGAGCCTCTGATAAATCGGTGTGGGAGAACTCTCTCCAACTTCCTCATGTGGCTAGGTGGGAGCTTTCCGGGGGGGCATGTTGCTAAAAAATTCAATAGTCACAAAATAATAGTCAAAACCACAATTCTGAAAATTGTAATCAAATACATCAAATTTAAATAAACTAATCACATTTCATTAATAAAAGAAAAAACTACTCCACATCAACCTGATGTCCACATGTGGTCTGCAGCCCACACGTCTCACCTGGAAGTGAAGCCAATCCATAAATTCCAACATCCACTAGTTACTCAAGGTCTTCCATGAGAGTGTGGTCCAGGCACCCTACTCACAACCAAAACACCGAGCCCTGATATTCCTAGCTCTAGTTTATCCCGACTCAACCCAAAATAGCAATATAACCAAAAAAACATTGACCTCCCTTTGATATCATTTTGTCACAAACCGAATATGGTGGCCACCATTAACGGCACCAAAACCAGCCCATGGCAGGGCCCAAAGGACGTTCAATATCCCCACGGGCTGGAACAAGTTCCCGGGTATCATTAGTCATGGGTTCGGAATGATTTACCCAAATAAGTATACATAAAACATCAAAACTATTTGATAAAATGAATCTGAAAAATTCATACCAGTAAGGTTTATTCATAAATCTAGAACTGAATACATAAGTTCAAATGAAGTAAAAAAAGTCCAAAGACATAATTAATTAGTATCAAAACATCTCAATGGACTCCACATGACAAGGGGTAATCACCCCCAAGCCGTCTCCACAACTCTATCCCAAGAATGGGGACTAACACCCTGAACCACCATCACCCTTAGTCGTTCCTTTACCTTAGTCAAACATAACCAAGTATACATACACCCAAGGGGTGTAAGTAGGGTGTGAACCTAAAACCAATAGGATACCATCCAATTATTTCAAATAGAATGCAATACAATGTGAAAAAGAAAGAAGTTATATTACGCAAATAAAAGCAGCAATAAAATCTAAGAAATGTAACTTTCAATTAATAACAGTTTTCAAGCTAAAATTTTCAGAAGGTTAACACATTTAAATAGAAATATGAGCTACTGTAATTTAATTCCAATAACACCCCGATACATTGGTAAATACCACAAATACAATGAGCACCAAAACTGGGAACACACCTTGGAAACTAGATAGTCTCAGGTCCTATGTACCTTGTAACTTGGTGTAAAGTATCCAAGTCACAGTCCTTCCCATGCACGAGCCACTAGTAGGTAAAATACCCATAACCTAGTGGTACCCAAATATCATCAACATAGTTTAGTTAAAGTTGTTGTTATCCATTTTCTCAGTGAAACAGTGCCACAACACATCTGGTTCACTAGTCTTACTAGTATATATCCGCCCACCTAAGTACCCGGGATTCCCCATTTTGTGCTCAAAATAATTAAGGAAACAACTCACATTTTTTTGCATATAAAACACCACTAATGGTCACAAACAATCAATACATTAGCTATACACACTTTAAACCATTTAATAAACACAACAAAACAATTTGATTTTCAATAAATCGACCTCTCAAAATATCACATTGTTTTGCACCCAAAGCTCTTAGAAATATCCACTTTGCACACTATGTGCACACTTTTAACTAACCAAAACAAAATTTAAGTTCAATAACCTTTAATGAAACCAAAAATTTAGTTTTTGGGCAGCCCCATGTGAACCAAGAAGTTATATATTTTAAAACCCCCATTTTCACACAAACATGGCACTTAAAGCTTATTTTCTTCCCAAACACCATTTAAACAAACTTTCACAAAAACAAAGAAAAAATAATAAAAATTAAAAACATGATTTCTAGTCCTAATACAGTTCAATAAAATCAAATATGTAATAATTGGTCATCCCCAAATTAACCAATAAAATATTTGTATGAAGACTGCACAATTTCATCAAAAATTGGAACTTAAAATACATTTTCTTTATAAATGCAACTAAAACCAATTTTTTCAGAATCATTCAAATGTAAAAAATATGAAAATACCATGAAAACATAAATCTAATTCACAAAAATTACATGCACAATGGAATCACCTACAAAAAGGGTCAAGAACCACAAATCATAGTGTGGAACTTCGACCGCACCACCACCGCACCACAAGGGAGTGAGATCAAATCTAAAACTAGAGGATTGGACCATGAAACTTAGACTGAAACCCTAGGTACGAATCCCTGTCTTCTTTACATTTGGGGATTCACTAAAAAAGGGTGAAATATAAAGGAAAATGAATGAACTTAGACAGATAGTCACTTACATGAGAAATCAGGATAGTTTTTGAAACCTGAGAAGTTCGGCCCTTGTTCCCAACTAATACGATCTCCAAAGAGGGGTAGATGAAGCTGGGGGTGAGGCTAGGTACAGTGGGAGCAGGGGAGAGGTGGATTAACCAAGAAAGGATAAAAAATTAATTTTTTATGAAATAATTAAAAAACAATTTTAAAATTGGAAATGGGCTTTCAGGTTAGCCCAATACCTAATTTGATCACCCAAATCCAAGAGGCTAATGAATTTTTAAGGGGTAAAAATTTCTTTGGAGGTTTTAATTGTTAAATGAAAGTCAATTTGGAAGTTCAATGGGTGAAAGAGGTTGAGAAACTAAATATTTAGCAAGAAAAACAAAATTTACATTCAAAACTGGAAATGTGCTCTCGGGTTGGGCCAAATATTGGAAACCCACCATTTCTTTCAAAAGTGCATGGAAAACCCCAAAAACAAAACAAATAAGTACATTAAATGAAAAATAACTTTAAAATATGTGACATCTGTGATAGATAAGGATAAGAATAAAAGATTACTAGTAATATAATATAATAATTGTGAAAGAGGAGTGAACAGAACACCAATACTGGTTTCACCACTACTAAATTTATCATAATAGAATATTAAAAAATCAATTATTTTCAAAAAAATCAAGAATCCCCACTCCCACCTTAAAAAAACATGGGTTCCTTTCTAATTTTTATGTAGATTATAATAATTATGATGGGTGAAATTATTGAATATATATATATATATGACAATAAAAAATCGTAAATATAATATATTAAAATTAAAATATACAATTATAGCATCATTTATCTACCTTATACCCCAAAAAATTTGTATCCCTTATAAAATAAGGTGAGGTATATTTTTATAGTGAGTTTAGTGGAATATTTTGGATCCAATTCAATTTTTTAAAGGTCTCAGAATATTGGGAATTGTATGTGGAAGAATTTGTAATTAATTTCTTCTAAAGAGTTGTTCATTTTCATCTTCCTTATTTTTCAAAAAAAAATATCATAGTTTTTTTAAAACATTATCTGATATTGTGGATGATTATATAAACTATATATTTCTATCAAGATAGTTTGTTTGTATTCCCATGATCTGAATTCCCATTTATTTATTATCTTTTTAATGAAAAACATTCACATTTACACAGTTAATGAAGTTTTTTCCTAGACAATTTTCTATCTTAATATGAAATTTTACCATTTATAGACTTCCTTTGTGTGATATATGGTCTTATCTTAAAAATTATAGATATTTGAGAATATATTTAAATGCATGGATTGTGAGATACTTTCATGCAACAAAATATTGAATTTATATTTTTTACAATTGAATAACATTTATACCATGATGTTATAAATCCTAAAAAAGTATTACAATATTTTTATTATTGTCGATGATGTTATGGGAAAAATAAAAAAATAATATAAGATATAGAAATTAAAAAATAATTCTATTTTTATAATAAAGTAGATTTTTTTAATAAAAGAATATAATTTTTCAATTTCTCTTAAAATATGAAAATTTTGGGATTAAGGCATTTAATTAACTAGTTATATATTTTAAATTTTTGTCTTAAGCAATCCCCCAAACTAAAACATTCCACTCCTGGGGATTCAAAAGCTATAAAAATCAAAATCCACTTGATAATAGAAATTAAAAATATTTCTAATATATATTAAAAATTGTATTTTCAACATGTCTCTTCTAAGAAGAAATTCCCTTTCATAATTTTCTCACACATTTGAATTCATTAAACTTCTAAAATCTATCCAAGGTCTAATAACACCTATCTCACATTGAAAAATATTTCACTTTTCACATAAGGTAAATTAAATCAAGATTTATTCTAATACATTGTATGTTATTGTTTCACCATAGTCTTGTGAAAATTATTTTACCTACAGACCATTATACGTGAAATAATATTCCAAATTCGTAATAAATTGTATGGCAAATTTTGTAACAATTAGTTATTGGGTAAAAAATTTAGAAATATTTTTCTTGATTGACTAGTTTTAACTCTTAAATAAAATCATATTAATATTGAGGTGAATAAGATGAATTATACCTCAATCATATCACATTACATTTGAAAAACAACACACACTTTTGTGACGTGACCATTTATAAAAAAGTTAATATAATTAATTAATTCATCACAATTCTCCAATTTTATATGTTATTCTTATTTTTAGGTTATTGTAATTTTTTTCATAGAGGATGAGATGAGAATAAAATAAAATTAAAAAACACTACTCATTACCATAATTTCTTATAGGGTCATGGTACATAAATCTATGAACAATGAATATTTCAATCTCATGCCCATTTTTTCATTTTTCTATTTTTTTATTTTCCCTCCTTTTTTAATTTTATTTTTTGTGAGAACTATATAATGATGATTAAGATTAATGAATTATATTTACCCATCCCTGTTATCTAAATTCATTGATATGTGGGGAAAACTTACACACTAAACAATGAACTACCTCCCAAATAAAACAAATGATAATCCCTTCCACTATAGTCAAAATAGGGATATTAATGAGAAAATATTAAGAGTGAAGGATGTTATGAATAAATAAACTGGTAATGTATCATAAAAAATTCAGGATATTCATGGATTATAATTTCTAAAAAAGTGTATATTTAATGGTTGGTCTTTGGATATTTTATGGACTTCAAATACATTCCTCAATAATAGTAACAAAATTTTATGATATCTAAATTAATGAAAGAAAATAATCACAATTTTTTCCAAAAAAAATTTATATCAAGAAGTTGAGGGTGTTAGAAATAATATCTAATAAGAGTTCATAATACCACACAAAATGGGAAAAATAATTTTATTCAGTGTTTCCTTAGAATGAATTAATGAAACTGGAAAAACATTTAAAAAATATTGAAAATCCAAATTCTAGAAAATTTTATAATAAAATATATCCTCTAAAAAACGTTTTATCCAATATAAAAAAATATCGAAATTTATTCACGTGTCAAAAAATAAAACATATATTAATTTAGGATTAAAATTCATAATAAGGAAAAATTGAATGAAAAAAATAAAACTCATAAACGGGTAAAACTCCTCCACAATTAACGTCTAACAACCCTTCATTTATGATTAAAAAAATATAGTGCTAATTGAAGGAAAAATAAAGAGAAATAAAAATAAAACATGAATTCATTTTCTAGTGGAAGTTGTGAGATAATCTTTAAGCTGTCACCACATAGACATAAAAATGATGAAAAAACAAAAAAAGCAATGATAAATGAGTATATAAATTGTTAAGACCCCTAATTGGGTGATAGTATTATAATTCACCTTATTAGTCAGTTGTAGAAATTTGTCCCTACTATGGTGGTGGGTAGTGGTTCTTGCTTAGAAAACACCACATGTTATTTTTCCTATCATCTATAAGTAGATATCAAGAGTGGACACCCCTATATAAAAAAAGTTCCAAAACCCATAAAGATAATGGAAAAAGGAATTTGAGGTTTATTTTAATAGGGAAAATAATATACAGGTTTTCCTGTTCAACTATCGTGATATCCTCATAGATGTAATATTAATGTTGATGCAGAGGTGGTTATCTAATCACCAAATGCTCCTTGATATTTTCCTCTCCATATTAGTAAAGTTAAAACATTGTCATATCCTAAGTGGTGACCAATTAATCTTTATTATCATCACTCTCTAAGGACAACATTGGATAATATTATATAAATGGAAAATAAGGGCAGGGAATCAGATATTATAATAGTATAAAATAAAAAATAAAACAATCTAATGTTTATACATGTCCCTTCAACTGGTCAGCTTCATGTGTTGGATCTTCTTACATATAATCTCATAAAATTATATAATTTTGTTATAAAAAAGGGTCTTGAATGTTAATTTCTACTTTCAGGATATATTTATAAAACTAGTGTGATAATTTTTGATATCTTTGTAAATATCTTACAAAATGTATTGCTCACCCTCTTCCTTAGAATCATGTTTATGTTCATTGAATAAATATCCAATATAATTAGACATAAAATGACCACATATTTTTTTGGGTAAAATTAGAACTATTTTACTAAAATAGGTGGATGATTCATCATAAACGAATCCTTTTTTCCATTTTTTGGAAAGAAATGAGTGAAATAACTTGACCACTCTAAAAATTATTAAAAAAATTTGAGTAGGATTTTTTATAGATGGATCAACAATAAATTTCTTATTTCCAATTAATATGGCATCGTCAACACCCTATGGTAAATCTCTTAAGGTGGCTAGTCACACACATAGTTTTTTCAATTGTTAGTATTTAAAAAATAAATTATATAGTAATAATGATATACTAATATATTGTGGGTATTATGAAGTGAAATATATATATATATATAATCATAAGATGAATGTTCAGGGAAGCATGGAAGAATACATTGAATGTATGACCTACATGGATTTTAGTATCAAATCACATGTAATCATTGATTTATATGATCATGAGATAAAGTTTGGAAAAAAATATTATATTAATAAACTACCTTAATGCACTAAAACTAGAGGGATGTAATCATCGCATGGAATTTATAATTAATATATAATTAGATATATAAATACCACTACTTTTAATTCCAATTGAATTGATGATCTAATAAGATAAATTTCAACACACCATCATTTCACTACAAGATTCAAGTGATGGATCCTTATGAATGTGATCCACACATGGATAACTATCATTGATCAAGGTTTTCAAATTTACATTTTATATGTTGGCCAATCATGATCACAATCGTTATTCATGGTTGACCATAATAATTGTATTCTTGAAGTGGGTGAACTCTTCGTGATCTCAAAAATAAAAGTGAAGGAAGGGAGATATTCATATTGATCTCTAGATATATATATTTATATATATCAATATATCAATATATATCTATACATATATATATCTTTCTATGTCTATAGATATCATTCTAGATATATCTCTCTAGATATAACTTATCCAATTTTCACACAAAAATTTCACTATAAGAAAGTGATATATTTAGATATAAATAGATATTAATTATGGCATGTGTAAGATATAAAATTGAACATATTACATTAATCAATTATAATAGTAAAAATTGAACTCATGTCCATTAATAACAAGAATAAAATTTTAAATCTAATTACATGTGAAACACAAAAAATATATAAATAAATATAAATTCTCTATAATTAGACAATTAATATCGATTTGATTTCACATGTTATCAATTATCAATCTTAGAATAAGTATTATTTAATTAAATAAATGAAACAAGATTATTTCTATGATAAATATAATAAATAATATATTTTCCAAATATAAAAAATATTATTTATTATTTATTATTTATTATTTATTATTTAACTCACATTATTTTTTCATATAAGTTGTGATTAAATTATAGTGATCATTAGTACCTGAAAAGATATTATTTATTCTAACATATTAAGTTCATTACATCAACTAAATTGAGATTTCATATATACATAGTGTTTAACCCATAGGTATCATTATTAGAGGAACTAGAAAAACCCACCTAAATTAAAAGGTTAACATCTAGAAACCCAACAAGAAACCCCTAGAGAACGAAGTTAGTCTCACAATGATAACCAACCTCCTACGAACTCTTGTCAAGCAATATTATCCATTATTAACAATATAAAAATCAAATAGGATGGGTGTTGGGGTCATTAACCTATATCTGTGATGTCACTTTATTTTAATTTACTTAATGGAACATTCTAATTGAACTCCATGTCTATGCATTTATTCATTCATTTTTACCCCCACCAAAGGTCTAGAGATATTAACATTCATCAAGTGAAAAAAGGGATTAATCGTTTCTCACAATTTACATTAATGTTATATCACTCATAATCGAACCAACATGTCATAATTCTCCAGGAACATATATCAACACAGATTCCATCAATACAGTTGTTAATATTAGTCTTTATATCCATTAATGACAATATTAATATATGTTAATCAAGACACACATATGTAGATAGGATCCTCAAATATCACGTGGAAATGTGTATTTACTATTAACATACATGTTATCTTAACCTCCTATCATATATATTACGAAATATGTATAATATGAGAAGTCTTCTCAATGTCTTATACTCCACCTACCCTTGGTTTCCTATACATTTTATATCCCACCAGAGAATATATTCCGGTAATAGAATGAGGATAAAAAATAATGTCATGAAACCTCATGGTCCTCATCATAACAAGGATCTTCTATGAACTTTCAGTGTGACATATAGTATAATGACATTATCAAATAAAAATATCAATTTGAGTAATAATCATTATTTGATATGAAATTTTTTATTAATTGATAAAAATATATATTCAAGTACTATAAAAGTCAGTACTGGGGAACTAACTCTAACAACATCCTGCATAAAATAGAGTCAACTGTCAATAAATTTCAGTCAATTAGCTCTTGCAAGATACTTATGCATCTCTTGAGATAAATCCTTCATGTTTGATTTTTTTCATGTTTACAATTCCTAGATACCATTCTAAATGCATCTTCACCTCATTGAGAAAATTCCCTCAAGAGATGATGTGTTAGATGTATATTCTATTTTCATTAGTGTGACCCTGGCTAATTGGAGAGAGCATCCAATATATTATTATCTTAGTGAACATTGACTGGGTATTTATTGATAGGTAACTTATAACTATTTTGTAAAAAGATATGAATCATTACTATTTACATATATGTAATGGATGCCACAATAAAATTAGAATCTTGTGTTGAAATGGTGAAAAATAGGTGCATCGAATTGTTCCATATCAAATGTCAACTATTGATACAAAATCTATATGAAGATGGAGTCTTCATATAATTAAATTATGTCTGGATGCTAGAATTTATATATAACTAGATGAGTAGATCATAATATTCCCCTAACACATGGAATATATCCTTATTTGAACTTAAATACTTAATTATAGTTTTACCAACAATCCAAAATTATTCAACTGAATGTACTATATATGTTTCAACCATGTTCGAAGAAAAAGAAACTTCAATACTCATATATAAGATGTAATTCATGATATATTCTTCAATATTATAATATGATATCTTACACATTCTCTCTCATTATTATAATGTATAGGGACGCATTTTCATGGAACCATGTGTTCTATGTGACACAATAACCAATCCCATAATAGACTGTTCCTTACTAAACCACTTCATGATCTATTCAATGTATGTTCATCGAAATTGTTTGACCATCCAATTGGATATTTCACAAATGTTCTTGATACCCATAATTTAGGATTATTCCCCTAAGTATTTCATGGAAAAGAACATTCTAAATAATTACTTTACCTTTCATAAGGCTAGTATATCATTTCTAATTGGTAATATTTTATCTACATATATAACTATGAAAAAAAATTTCTCCCACTAAACTAAATATAAACAAATTGATCAAATTCCATCATAATGAAACCAGATTATTTTATGGATTCATCAAATATAATGTACCATAACCTAGATTCCTTAATAAGTCTCTAAATAGGTCACTAAAACATGAATACATTATTGGAATTTCCTAGATCAAAAAACTCTTATGTTTGGGTACTATAGACATCAACCTCAAGGATTTAATTAATGAATGTTATTTTGAATTCATTTTTCTAAATCTCATATTTATGGTAAGCCTCTAAGTAATATAGAATTTTAATGTATTTAAACATAGATACTGAGGATAATAGTTTTTCATAGTCAATGCCTTGATTTTTTCTAAACCCTTTATTCCCTAGATAGGATTTATAGGTATTTACATTACCTTATATGTCTAGACTTATCTTGAATATCCATTTACACTTTAAATGATTTAGATTAATTTTATGGTTGATAAGAACCCAACATTATTATGATACATGAAATCCATCTCAAAATTAATGGCTTCTTTACATATTGTCTTTTTCGAGCTCTCTACTTCCACCATGATGAAGGGATGACCATTGTTTTGACCTATAGTGAATCAATGACATTAGTTAATAGAAAACCATATATATTTAGTTCTCATACCTATTTTATACTCCTATAAATAACTTGTGTTTTTGGGACACCATCATCCATGACGACCTATGTAATTTTTTCTAATACTAACTATTGTGTCTCATGATCATCAACTTCATCAAAGTCAATTTTTAACCCACCAAACTCCTGTAATATGTTTTCTTTTTCAAGAAAAATAACTTTTCTTGAAATATTTACTTTCATTTTTAATGGTTTTTATAGATACTATCAGTTTAATTCATTATTATACCCAATAAAGATACACATCCATCCATGAGGTGCTATTTTATTATTTGATCTTGCCATAACAAATTCCCTACAATCCCATGCATAAACATGTGACAAAATATCTTTCTTTCCAATCCATAACTATAATGGAATACAATTTTTCCATTAGTTGGTACTCAGTTTAGTAAGTATAATTCCATCTACAATGCATATCTCCAAAAGGATAATGGAATAATTACATGACTTGTTATTGAACATAACATATCCTAAAAGATAATGTTTTTTTCACTAATACAATTGAACAATTGATTATAATGAGGAGTTAGTTGATATAAAGTTCTATAATAACACAAATATTTGATAAATTCTTCATTAACATATTGATCGCATCGATCCAATCCAATTTTATTTATCTTTATAACAAGTAGATTCTTATCTCTTTTTTGATATCTATGAACATCTCAAAGGATTAAAACATATAATACATTTATAAGATATAACTATACCTTCTAATTTAATCGGTACAATTAATTACATATGAGTATCCACCTCTATATTATACTTGAAATGGTCTATACACATCGGTGTGAAACAATTATTATAGATATGTGTCCCTTTCACCTAGAACCCTAAATGATGGTTTGTTCATCATACCTTTTAGACATTTACAACATATTTCTAGAGTAATTTTCATAAAATATCCTGAATAACCATATCGATTATGAATTATGAAACTAATATCATTTTTTGTGACCAAGATGATAATTACACCACTGTGTTTTATATGAGTAATGCTTATCAGTTTCATAATCGATTTATAATTTTTGGTTTTCATAATTAAATATAGTAAGAATGTTAATTATCTATGCCATACCATAACATATACTAGCATTATATATGTATCAATCTTTATTTTCCAATATTAAAATAAATCATTCAATACTTAAGAATGAAACATAAATAATGTTCTTGGTAATAGTTGTCACATAATAATAGTTCTTTCAAACCAAAATCAATCACTATTCCAATATGATATGATATTTTTAAATTTCAAGTGTAGTTATCCTTTATTCATTGCTAGCCCATAGATCAATATCACCTCATCCAACCTTCCAAAACCTAATCAGTTCTTATATTTTTATACACATTTGGGCAGTAAATGTAGTATCTAATACACACCATCTAGATATATAAATATTACACTTGATAAAGAACCCACCAAAAGATTTCAATTACTTCTTTAGTTGGGGGGAATTTATTTTTAGTGGCTGTTATTTTCACAAGAATAACATAACTTATCAAATTAATTTCCCTTACTTTGGATATTCTTACTCTTAGAGAGATGGTGCTGAAAATCCATTGATATGGAATGAGTTTATAGACCCTTTTACTTGTTCCTATTCTGATTATTCACAATAAGGATATTGGGTTTTTTATGCCCCATATATTTATTAACTTGGAGGATAATAGTAATATGTTATAGTAGTGACTTATCTCAATTTTTCATATCATAATTTATAATAAAAATTTTGGAGTATAATGTTTTGTTTTTCACTTATCACTATTGTCATATTTGAATTCAGAATAAATTTTTGATGTGTGTGGATAGTGAGAAAAAATCAAGATATGTGCATAGATCATCAAGGATCCTAAAACCCAATATGACAAAGTACATTATGTATACAATTATCATGAATAATTTTTTCCTAGATTTCATTGACTATCCAATCTTGCACATAATTAGTTTATTGGAGATCTCATATATCTCATATCATTCATTAACATGATACTGATCCTAAAGGTTGGAAACAATGTTATATGAATACAATTACTTATATTCAATTAAACTATAATTAGACATGGAGGATAACATAAAACATCATACATATTTTGTTTCTGCATCATTTTTATGACATAGAGATATGTCTTTTCGGTTACCTCTTTGGAAATTTGCATTGGTAGTGGTGTTTCTAGTTGGTACAATTTATGATTAAGGCATTGTATAATTTCAAAGCACCTATATCATTATATGAAATTAGTGATGGTGATAATTTTTTCCGTCTCTATTAGGGATCACTATGATATTTATTTTATCATTTTATTTATCATTACAATAATTTGAGATCAAAAAATTAGTACATGTTTTATTTAAAATAAACATATAAATATACAATTAAATAAATTATTAATAATCTCCCATGATTTGACTAAACCTAATTTCCATCAAATTGATCTTAAAAATATCAAATCACTTAGATATTTTTTTGGAAAGGATCCACATTCCCTTTCTAATAACCTAGATTATAAAGCCCTGAACCCACTATTATATATTTAGTACACAAATATGTTGACTATTTTTTAAAAATATATAACAAAAAACTACATTGTACAATAAAAATTTGTAAAAATTTTATGGTCTAGGTATTATAGGATTAGAAAAAACATACCTTAAATTATTGTTTACAAAAATAATTACAAAAAAACTAATTCATTTCATATATATTTTCACCATAACTTCCCTTTGTCATTCAAAGAAATCCTATCAAAAAAAGGGATTAGACAAAATGTGACAACTGGGTCCTGGTGATAGCACAACCACCCCCGCCTTAACATGGTTGTCAGGTCCTGGACCACCAGGTACCACTAGTTTCCCCGCAGACATGTGGGGCCCACCCCACATTCCACCCACATGCTTGAACGGGTCATCTGTCTAATGATAGTCCCCATAGGCCAACACTTGTCCATTCCAGTGTTCTTTAACCTCACTTGCACACACCCTGGAAAACATCCAAGAATGTCACCCATCCTAATCACAATTCCAGGCCAAACATGCTTAACTGTGGAGTTCTAAGCAGACAAGCTCCCGAAAAGGAAGGTGCACATTGTTGACATGAGTCATATCATTTAGTCATTTAACCCTTTATCATTTAGGGATGTTACAATCACCCTCACCCCCTTTAGAGTACAACGCCCTCATTGTGGGCCCTACATCTCAACCCAGGAAGTGAACCACACTTAAAGCTGGGTATCACCTCTGATACCAAATGTGACAACCAGGTCCCTATGATAGCACAACCACCCCTCCTTAACATTGTCGTCAGGTCCTGGCCCACTAGGTACCACTAGTTGCCTTGCAAACACGTGGGGCCCACCCTAAGGTCCACCCACATGCCTGAATGGGTCATCTGACTAAGGATAGTCCCCACATGCCAACACATTTCCTTTACTATGTTCTTTGTCCTCACTCGCACACACCCTGGTAAACTTTCCAGAAGGTCACCCATCCTAATCACTACTCCAGGCCAAGCACACTTAACTGTGGAGTTCTAATCAGAAAGGCTCCCAAAAAGGAAGGTGCACCTTGTTGATATTAGTCATATCATTTAGTCATTTAACCCTTTATCATTTAGGGATGTTACACAAAAATTATCCTTATTGGATATAAAGAAAGAAATCATTAGCCAAATGATAACATAAATCCGAATAAAACTCATTTCATAAATAATCGTTGGCATGCATAGAAAAAGCCATGTAGTATCATTTGGAAATATTTACCAAATCACTCGTACAATGACCCTTACACATTGAATAACCATTCTTTCAACATCAATCTCCAGAGTACCCTGTGCCTTAGAGAGTTATAATGGGGATCACCCTTAATATCTACAGTAATAATGGGCTCAACCCAACATATATTGAGTTATAATTGGATAAAACCATCATATCTTTAGCTATAATGGTCTTCATGCCATCATTTATTGAGCTATAATAGGCTCAACCCAACATAACTATGTCGAAGGAACATATCATTAATAAAACACTTTGTAATTCATTTAAACCCTTGATGAAAACACATTCAGGTTTTCAAAATACCATTATTCATAAAAACAATTCACTAAAAGTTTTTTCTTTTATAATGAAATCATATTCCACAAAAATTACTCTGTAAACATATAATAAAATATTCAATGTAATAAAGAAATAACAAAGTAGGGGAAACCTCTTATACCAAAAAAATAATCCTTTTTTATTTCATTTTGGAAGATTTTTAAAGGATTTTAAAGGGAAATTCACTTTTAAATATAATATAATTAGAGTTAGAATTAATATAATTAATGGAATATGTGTATAAACTATATATACACATAATGAAACATAATATATCAAAACATTTATCACAAAAATGCTCTTCAAAGCACATAATGAATGAAGTATATGAATTTTCCAAAGAATGGAAATTGGGTTAAGAATTCCTTTACCATGAGTTATCCTTAATGAGAACATGTTTAAACCTCATTTATACTGGATAAAAGGGTCTTATTAATATTGTACGGATACATATTAATTTTTAGGTCACATTATATGTATATTTTTTAACATAAATACACCCATTAATTTATAATATTTTGTTATTTCCATTATTCTGGGTGTGTTCTTTACATGATTTCAATGTTTGGTTCATAATGGATTTGTTGTCAAATGGAAGAAATACTAAAGAAGTGAATTGAGATGTTATTAATATGTTTTTAACATATTATACGATAACATTAGTTATTTTTTTATAATATATGATGATGAATCATTAGATAAACCATTAATTATGTTTAGAATAATTTAGTGATTATTTAGTTATCACGAAATTGTTTCATAATATACCATTAATATTATGAATATAACATATTTTCAACACATAAGGGTGATAATATCACACAAATTAAAATATTTTTCAACCATTAAAATTGTTTTACAACCTGCTTTGAAGGAATTATTAGAAATTTAAGAATCATTGTCCATAATGTCAGAAAATTGACACATCAATGACAATGTTTTTTTGATAACAGTGAGGGGAGAAGGAGAAATATTATGAATTTAAACATAAACCTGAAAAAAAATACATAATATATATATAAATTGTGCTTTCATGCCTCTTGGATAATGTTATGGGAAGAGAGTATATCAAATGAGAATGAATTGAAAAAAATACAAGAAAATGAAATAGATTTTTCACCTCTGGATATCTTCTCTTTGAGATTCTCTTTATGGCATTTGGTTTTGTCCTTTTGGTGATACCAACTGGTCTTGGAGGTAGGGAAATCCTTGGGATGTTTCTTGGGTTGAAGTTAGGCAATGATCACATCTTGTGTGGTGTGATAGGAACATGGGGTGACGGTGGAATTTAAAGTGGAAGAGAGGATTGGTTTTCCATTATATTAAACATTAGTTAAATACATATTCTCAAGTCATTGAATAGTATTGGTTCATTTCACCCAAATTAGAAAATATATAATCTGAATTCGAACCAATGTTGCTTATATAATCCATGATGCTAGGAATTGTGTATTTAACATTAAATTTATATATATGGTAAATTGCAATATTTCACTATTCCTAAAAATGCATGAATTTTAGAAAAATACAAAAAATTAACCGTAGGAATAAATAATTAATCAAGGTCTCATAAATTCTAAATATGTTAAATTTTATTTTTAAATAAATTAATAATTTATTTAAAAATAGTAATTTTAAAAATAAAACTCATTTTATAACAAAATAATTATTTAATCAAGTTCTCATAAATTCATATTACCACTACTATATAATAAAATAATACTACTTGATTACATTTGTTGACAATAATTTTCTATTTAAATTATTAAATTAATTACAAAATTTTAATTCAATATTTATGACCTACCAAAAATATCAACACTTATATAATGATCATATTGTCAGTTATAAGATTCTATTTTTATTAAACATTCATTTGAGATTTTACTATTAATTTTTACAATTTACTATTCATAAGGGTCATATTACTATTCATAATGGCACGTTTCTATTCATAATGGCACATTTCTATTCATAAGGGTATGTTACTATTTAGGAAAAATTATGATTGTTATATCAGAGTACAAATAACTTATTGATCATAATCTTGTTTGTCCATTTTTTAAGTTAAAATCATATAAGCGGAATAATTATGTTTAATGAGTAGACTATAAAGGTCACATAGTATTTAGTAGTTCAGTTCCGCAAGATGTGGCATTGTGTTTCTTTTTAAAAAAAATAATGGGATGTTACATTCTCAACCTTTACTTAAATAAATTGTTCCCTTGAAATTCATTCATTGTACCTATAATTATGAATTTACATATCACTATTTATTGAAAATTATTTCATTAGGTATTATTAATTAACTAGAAGTTCATAAATAAATTTTATCATTGTTTTTTTATTGACAATATCTAATCTAGAAAGATTTCTAGACTGTTCCACTGGTACAAATTGTAATCCCCTGAACCCAGTCTTCCATAATTATTACTAAAATATTCTATTTACTTTTTTATAAGAGATAACAGAAAAATACATAGTACATTATACATGTGATGACCATTTCTGATCTAGGTTTTGATGGATTAGAAAAACCATTCATTAAATTACTGTATCCCAAAATAATTAAAAAATAACTAATTGGATTCAGCTTCATTAGCACCTTATTATTCCATTGGTTTAGTAATGAATCCCATGATTTTTTTAAAACATGGGATAATAAACAAAATTAGTAAGGGATATAAATAATGAAATCATTTTTCAAGTGATGACATAAAATCCTAATAAAATACATTTCATAAAATCATGTTAAAATGTGTAGAAAAATATTGCATTAGCCTTAGTACATATTTTCCATATCACTCATATAATAACCCTTACACATGAAATAACTATTTTATCAACATCCATCTATAGAATACCCAATGCATTGGAGAGCTATAATGGGGTTGAACCATCATATCTTATTCTATAATGGGCTCAACCCAACAAATCTTGAGCAAAAATGGGATCAACCCAATGTATATTGAGATTTAATGGAGATAAACTCTTTATATCTTATGTTATATTGGGATCAACCAAAAAATAACTCAGACTAATGAACATATTAGTAATAAAACACTTAATAACTCATTTAAACCCTTGAGAAAAACACATTTAAGATTTAAAAATACCATTTTCAGTAAAATAAATTCACAAAAACCCATTCACAAAATAATTAATTCATATTCCTAAAAAATAAATGTGTTAAAATATAATAAAAACATCATAGTAATAATAAATCAAGAATTTAGGTGAAAGTGATCATGCAAAAAAAAATATTTTTCAATTCATTAATGATACTTTTATAAGTATTTTAAAAGGAACATCCCTTATAAATATAATATAATTTGAGTGAGAATTAATAGAATGTAATTAATATGTGTAAACAATATAAATACAAAATATAATTCATAACATAAAATATTAATCACACAAAGAATCATAATACCACATTGTGAAAGAACTATAATGATATCCCAATGAATGGAAATTGGGTTATTAATTCCCTTACATAGAGTTGATATTACATAA
Source organism: Viscum album (assembly GCA_963277665.1). Lineage (NCBI taxonomy): Eukaryota > Viridiplantae > Streptophyta > Magnoliopsida > Santalales > Viscaceae > Viscum > Viscum album. Next base: position 839,641,661 of record OY728138.1, read on the forward strand.
AACATGTTTAAACCTAATGTATAATGGTTAAAAGTGTGTAATTAATATTTTATAGAAACATTGTTTTTATTATATCACCTTATATAATCATTTTTAACATCATTCCAACCATTAATTTATAATATTACATTCTTTTCCACTGTTCCTGGGGTGTTATTTACAAGATTTCCATGGTTGTTATTTATGTATTTTCTTATGGAATGGAAGTGAAAATACATAAGTGAAATTTTATTTTATTAATATGTTTATAGAATATTAAATCACACGATAAATAATTTTTTATCATATATTATGAGGAATCATTTGTTAAAACATTAATTATGTTTTGATCATCTTAGTGGTTGTTTGATAATCCTGAACTTGTTTCATAGTATACCTATAATATTTTGCATATAAGATAATTAAATTACATAATAGAGGTCATATAATTCCCAGTAAATTATTTTTCTACCACTAAGATTATTTTACATCCAACTTTGAAGTAATTAATGGAAATAGAAGACTCGTCGTCTATGATGTCCAAAAATCAGCACGTCTCGGATGATGTTTTTTAGAATAAGTGGGAGAAGAGAAAAAGAACGATGATGTTTTTTGTAATAAAAATGATAAAAACCCTGATTTTATATAATACTGGAGCATTCATTCCTGTTGGATAATTGAATTAGAAGAGAGTATATTAATTGAGAAGGAATTGAAAATAAAATGCATTAAAATGGAGAAGGATTTTTACATAAGGATCTCTTCTCCTTGAGATCATCCTTATGGCCTTTGGTTTTTACAAATTAGTAAGAACATTAGGTTTAGGACGTGGGTAAGATCTTTGAAATTGGTTTTCGATAGAATTTTGACAATTCTCAAAGCTTGATAGGTGTGAGATAATTAGGGGGATTATGGTGAAATTTATATTGAAGTAGAGGATGGGTTTTCTATTATTTTAATAGTTAGTTTAATATTTTTGATCAAGAATGTAAATATAATTGATTAATGAGACCCAAAATATTAAAGAGTTTAATTTATTTATAACCAAGTTTTATTACATCATCCATGAATCTATGAATAGTGTATTTAATATATAATGTAAATATAGGATAATTTTCCGTACATCAATTTTCATTAAAAAAATCAAATATTTTATAAAAATCCTAAAAATTCACCCTTATAATTTTTTTACATGTATAATTATAAAATTAACTATTTTTTTAAAAATAATTATCTAAATATATTTAGATTAATTTTTCAATAATATCATATTATATTTGAAAGAAATCAATTTTAAAAGAATAATTCATTTTATAACACCATGAAAAATTAATCATTGTATCATAATATTATCTTAAAAACATTATAAAATAAAATAATAATTTATTTTAACATTTTATGTCAATATATTTTCATTAAAATAATTTAATAAATCATTAAATTTTAATTAAATATTTAGGAAATATTAAAAAACATCACTTATATATTGATTATATTGTCACTTATAATATTCCTTATTTATTATAAATTCATTAATTAGGTAACTAATCATTTTTCTTATTTACTTTTCATAAGTTTCATATTATTATTCATAAGGGTGCATTACTATGCATAACGTTATGTTATTATTCACCAAAAATTACTTTTTCCTTATTATTATCCAAATAACGTACTGATCACAACCATGTATGACTATTTTTTGAAATTAAAATCATAAAATAAGAAATAATATGTTTAAAGGCCTGTCTATAAAGGTAACACAATATTTATTAGTTTATTTAAGCATTGTTGGCTCTTTGTTTCCTTTTAAAAAAGGTTGTGATGTAAAATAGACAAGGTCCTAACAAGCTATTTGATTGTTTTTCATTATGTGTAGTGTTCTAACTACATTTAATCTTAGTTCCCAAATAAATTGAGTGGACTCTCCAATAATAAAATCATGTTTTTTGATTTGGAGAACCTTTTCCTCTTAGTTACACCAAGTCATTCTTGGATGGTCAATCCTGGATGTAAACTGAGTTAGGTCAACCAAAAAATTCATGGTAAAAAATCAATGATAATTCAAGTACCCATACAAGGTTTTTTCATGTACTTTGAACTATGAGGTTGATTCAAATTTACATTGATGAAGTTTATGGGGACTTGATATTTTTTCTGGTTTTTTATCATTATGCATAATTCTCATTTTATATTTTTATGACATTTTAATATTATGTGTATTTTTATAATGTGTTTAACCATTTGTGATGAAGCATTTATGCATAATATGATTATATTTTATTCTATATTGCATGATTTTTAATTCATTTGTTAGGAGATCATGAAAAATTCACAAACAAAAATAATTATCTCTGATGCAGACATAAATAAAATATAAGTGGTATGATCCTAATATATTTATCGTGATAAGTTTATTTAAAAGATGATAAAATAACCATCGACTTAGGGGAAAACTCCTTCACCATAGCTCAGTTTCTATTACAGTATTCCACAATTGGTGACATTGTTTCACCTTTAGTGGATTCACCTCACCTCCTTTACCCAGACCACCTCTACTTTCATGGGATCTCAATCCTTATATATTATTTTACTCACAGACAGGTTAGGGGATCCAATGGATTTGATAAATATGGTTTATATAAAAATAATTGTGACCTTGTTAACCCTTATATAATAAGGTGGATGGTATGACACAAAGTCCATCTAGAATATTTTAACAATAATAAAGTAAAATAATTAAATCATACACATAGAATTGTATAATATCATGACCATCCACACAATACTTGGCTCTATTATACATTTTAATTGTGTTATGTATTACTTGGATTCATTCTCCATTCAAGATAACATGACATGAATAAATATAATTAATTAAAATTATCTTAATTCCATCAAACCATCCTTAAAAAATCACCATCTATAATTTTAAATAAGAATAACATCATTTTAAATTAATATAGTGCAAATTATTATATAAAAAACATTGTGTGTTGTTTAAAAATTAATCAAGAAAATAAATTTATTATATAATTGTTAATTCTATGAAATAATTTGTATTATTCCATGAATTACATAAGGAACACATAATCAATAGGTTTAATTATACGTTTATTTTTTCATTCATTGAAAATTTTGAAAAAACTGTTAGAAGTAGAATACCAAAAATGTTAAAAAAAGAGATGTACTTTTCATATGATCATGTTCATTGGAAAAAACATCATTTTGATGTGTCGGTTTCCTTTAACATGTTTGAGGTACATGGTAAGTACATGGAAAAATTCATATTCAACCTTTTAGATTCATGACATATCATTCCCCATGTTGTGTGTATAATGCAGGACATGGTCAGGACACCCTGTGTACAATCTAGATAAATCATCGTTTTTAATCATTCACCAATTAATTATTATGTTATCAAGAATAACGAAAAAAGATATGATATTATTGGATTATTAAAAGAAATACTTTTAATTAAAATAAAATTCCAAAATAGGAAAACAATAAATGAGTAATATTAAATTATAAATCAATAATGTGACCATTCTGATAACATTTTTACGTTTGAGGCATAGTGGGTGTGTCCTTTGAATGTATGACTGTTGTTGATTTTAGTTTGAAATCATGGGTAATAATTTATTTACTTAATCATGGAACCATGTTTAATTAATCATTAGATTAATAGACTAGATTAATATGAATGAACTAGAGAGAGTAGCTTCACATGCAATTTATAAATAATTTATACGAGGGAATATAATTACAACTACTTCTAATTCCAATTTCATTGATGATAAGATGAAATATATTTAATCACAACATCATTGCACTATATGATTCTTGTAAAGAATCTATCAAGTGTCTGTACACATATAAATAATATTCTCTAACCAATTCCATTAAATCATCTAATGATAACATGTCTGATTCTGACCACTTATGTTTTTTATGGTTCATATAAAAAAACTTCTTCTGAAATAGTTATATATATTTATTCCATCTTGAAGATGTGATATAGGAGGATGATTTTTGTATTTATAGATCTATAGATCTCTCTAGATATATATATATATATATAACAATCTCGATATATCCCTCTAAATATATCACAAGACATCTCCCTTATACATTGTGCACATGAAAAATCCACTTTGGGAAAGTATCATATTTAAATATAATTCGATATAAATTATAGAGGGTTTAGTTATAGAATATTTCACACAAGAAGTTAACCATTTCTAATATTCTAAATTTACACCATGTTCGTTAATAATAAAAATATTATTATTAATCAATTGACATGTGAAAAACATTAAGAATATAAATAAATATCAATTATTTCAAATTGGACCATTAAACGTGGTCTCCTATCCTACATCAACATTTATAGATCATTGGAAAATGACTATTTAATTAAATATATGACATTTCATTATTTGTACGAAAAATATAATAAATTTTATATTAACCAAACTTGAAAAATTAAATTTAATAATTATTGTTTAACTCATATTATTCATTCAAATATCTTTTGGCAAAGTTATGGAAATAAACCAAATATGAATACAAATAATTCCTTATAACTTATTGAATTAAATACTTTAATTTTACCGAGATTGTGGATACACCTAGTGTGTGACCCTCTTGGACTTATTATCAATTTTATTGAGAATAAATAGATAAAGGCTAAGGATAAAATCTAGAAACATGCCTAGAAAAAATAGGGAATGATGTTAGTGTCAAAATAATATCCAACCTCCTATAAAATCATGTCGTGTAATACTACCATATAATAAAAATATTTCAAATCAAGCTGGTTGTATATCGTTACCATTAACCAATATGCTCAATGTCTCTTTCATTGAATTTTTCGAACTAAATACCCTCATCAAACACAATGGCAATGAATATTTAGTCTATTTCATTCCCACCAATGTGTGTGTGATATTATCATTCATTAAGATACAAGTGGGATAAATCCTATCTCAAATTATTGATTTCATTCTCAAACACAAATTACACACCATACATATCCTAATTTTCTAAAAACATATGTCCTCATAGATTAAGCCAACAGATATGATATTTCTACTATCCATTGATGATAATAGATGTCACCTTTATTATTATGTTTTTCCATATAACTTTAGATGTATTGTTTTTGTTCATAATACTTATTAGGGTTTCTTTATAGTTAATTATGGTGTTTTTTCAATTGGTTGATTAGTTGACAAATTAATGACTTTATAACTAATTAATGATTTTATATTTAAAATATAATATTTTTCTACTTTTGTGTTCACTATTTAATATAGTTGATTCTTTTAGAATATTATTTTTTAATTTTAATTGTTTTATTTATTTATATCATTTAATTTATTAAATTTTTAAATGAATATTAATGTAATTTATAATTTAATAAATTAAGTGATATAATAATTTTCAACATCAATGATAATTTTAATTCTCTATTAAATTAAAAAAAATAGATTTTTAATTAAATATTATTTTAATCAATTTAGATTCTATTTATCCATTTTAATTTTATAAATTAAAAATATATTTACAATGTGAATTTGAATATATATTTACAATATATATTTATTTAATGGATATGTTTTGGTTTAATTTTATATAATTCTTTTATTTGTGTTTGTAGTAGAAGTTTTCTACCTATCAAATTTCCAATGATTTTTCATAGCCAAATGTTTCTAGGGCCAGATGGACAATTCCCAAAATTGGTAGTCATATTTATGATTTATTCAAGGCCTCACATATTTTCTTCCAATCACCCAGAAATTTGTATGGACATGGAGGGATTTTTTGTTTATCTGAAATTTCCAAATAAATACGTACACCCTCAACAAAGGTTAATGTCATTCCAACTAAGAAAAAGAATTCAAAATAAGGACTTAATAATATGTTGAGGTTATAGCACATTTAATTTTCCACATGGGGAGTTTTCACTGACAATTACTTTTTTATGATTTATTATTTTTATTTTCCAATAGACCACCTAATATATGAATTTGGTGAAATACCCCCATCACTCTATAATTCTATTTTTCATTACAGTCTATATCTAATTCTCTTCCTTTTATATTCCATATTTTTATCTTATTTATAAATAATTTTTTGGTTACAAAATCATGTTATGTGTTTTATCTCCTACGTTTTGACATAGAGGACTAACTCAAGAACATTTTTAGGAGAAAATTTCCATTTCTACTTGGAGATCAAATATTTTATTTGAACATCTATTTTTTGATCACTTGTAGAAAACTGTGATCATTGTTTAGGGAGGTGATGAAAAATGATCATTCACTAGAATAGTTTTCTAAAATCAAATCCTTATCATTCTATTATTTTTAATATCTTTTAAGAAATAGAATAATTCCATTAAGGGCATGTAAATTGTCAACCTGGTGGTGATCACATTTTCAAAGATGATATTTCTTGTATAATTGATTGGATCTAGAGATTATTTTCATAGTTTGGATAGAAATCATACCAAAAAACATATTCCACTATATGATTTTTTGAACGCACAGTATACTCCTCTAATGGGTTTGAACATTTCGACCATCAAGGCTACTTTATCTATGCATCTAAAAGTGGTTCCACCATCACTGGCTACCATTGACCCGAGTTCCCATTCAGATGTCCTAACTATATATCCTATTCAAATTGAGGATGTCTTTCTTCCTCCAAAAAAATACATTTTCTTTTGGGATTCTATGTATTGTAATCCCCATTCACGGTGTATCCCCTGCTTTATGGAGGTTCCCTGGGTCACTCTAGATCCTCAAACTAACAGTTCTGGTCCGTGTTAGGTTATTTAGTTAGAATCATTCACCATATAAATAGATTATTTTAAATAGAGTTTGGTGTCTAGATTCATCACATACCACCCTCATCTCTTTTCTTTTCAAATATTCATCATCTCAGGGGATCTGATTGCTCTGGATAGGGTTTATTCATTAAAATTAATATCCATCTACATTTTCTTGGGCTCAAAGGATGATTTAATTTCAACAAGTGGAAGGCCCCCTATGTTATATTTGATGGGGGGGTTATCTTTGTAGATGTGGGACATGTAGCTTCATCATGAATGGGACACATTTGGAGATCCTATGTGGGTCTCTCTTCTGAGCCATCCCCTTCCTTACCAGAATAATGCTTTTATTATTTCCACTGGTGATTCCATCTACTATTCATTTGTGTGTATAATATGACTTTTATTCTAGATGAGTCTTATATGGAACCTATCTGTATAGAAATGAATTTATCCCACCCTATCCTGGGTCAGATTATGCTTCATGTCTAGGAATCAATCAATTGGTTCTAAGCACTTATCTACCCATGAATTCTCATGATCTACCACCCATTTTCACCTACATGGTAACTCTCTTCCAATTTATATGTGGAAATTTCTACAAGATATTTTTTTTTTCCTTCCTCTACCCCATAGAAAGATTCCTTCTTTAATTTTGATTACATCTTTATCCTGTTTGGCTTGGGATGAATCACCGCAGGTCCTATCGGATGGTCCTCCACCTAACCTTATGGATGTCTTAGCTAGCCTGGCTACAAGGGTATCTTTAGATCTCGTTCTTTCTTCTTCAAAAGTGGTAGAGAAAACCATTTAATGTCTATGGTTCACATTAGGAACATTGGTTTTTCTAAACCTAGAGGTCTCATTCATCTTATTTTTGATTTCTTGTGGCTATTAGAATATAAGGCTCTCCTTGGACAACCTTATGGCTTTCCCCCACTCCCATCTACTACAAATCACTAGACAAGGTGGTCTCCATCATGAAAACCCATCTGATCCAACTCATGAGGAGGACACTCTCAAGGAGGGTCCTCTCTCGGAGGCTCATACTATAGGCATGGCCTCTATTCGGGATTCAACAATAAAACCGCTAGTGCCTAACCTGCCACTAAATTAATTGCTATGTATTTTCAAAAGTGGCCTCTAAGAGTCATCATCTATCTTTTTCTCTAGCCCGTATTCTTCCCCTGGATAACAGCTTATATCCACTCCCCTCCTGCATATCCTCCTTTGGACATTATAGGTGTGAGAACCAATTCTCATATGAAACATCAATTTTATTCCACTAAAGAGTGAAATAAGGATAACCTACCTGGGGCCAAAGAAAAAATCAGTATTTTATAATGTTATCCATTTCCATTTATATTTCATAAAGTAAGGAATATTGGGTTGAACATTATTACATTTTTTATGAGGTTTGATCTAAAAAAAATTCTCTTGTTTCATTCTTGGTGCCAAAACAATGTAGATCCAAAATCAATGACTTTTCACACGAGATTAGAATGTTTGGTCTCCTGAAAGGTTATTTTCAAAGAGCCATAATATGAATATTATGAAACGTGGTTATCAGTGTGAGTTTGGTTCATTCCACAGATTACTGTATCACTACAGAGATCTGAAATGGTTAGAAAAATGTTTTTCTTCTATTTTCTGTAAGGTAGTCGCAATATTCATGAACGATCACTACTATGGTGTGTGTATGAGGCCTTTGATCCTAGGAACTCCATTTAGTTTTGGGGGAGATTTTATGATGATTGTGGACCCTAGTGAGAAGAATTGTAGGGTTCATTTCCCTCTAAGGCTATTCTGGAGTTCCCATAGTTTATTTCTCATAATGAGTTATTGGATTTGGCGATCTCTTGTATGTTTTCCTGATGGTGCAATAATCAGAGTAGTACTCCCCACACCTAGTGTAGGTTGTACAACTAGCTCAATAATTTGCATTCCTTTTAAAATATTATGATTATTAATGTTTCTAATTTTTTTCAAGGAATATTGACATATTCCATATATTTTTTGGACATTTCTTCTAGGCAGGACAGAAGGTTTTCTCTTTGATTCACAGACTTGTGGTTTAAATATCTAGTAAATCAGCATACAATGAATACTACATGGAATAATCCAATGCATTAAAATGCATAGGAATGACTAAGATAAAAACAATGGTGACCTAGGGAATACAATTGGGGGTGGATTAACATCTAGCCTCCACATACATGGGGCATGGATGGAATATAAACGGAGATAGCTCATTTGGAATACAACTGGGAAATGGAGTGGAATGAGAAATTATTTGGGGAACTATCTTCCATGAAAGAGAAAATGAATGAAATGATTCTATGATAGGGTCGAATAACATGAGATCTATTGAGATTAAGGTAGCTTCATGAGGGTGACCATAATAATATATATTTCAATGCAAGCATGAAAGAGAACTAGAGGATTTTTATTCTGAATATATGGACAGAGTGTGGATCCTACATGGATTACCCGAATGTTTTCTATGTGGAAATTAAGTGTACATTTTCATGGATCTTTTTATAGGACAATACAATATGAGGGATTAAGTCTACCTAAGGGATCATGAATTAATTACTGGTATTATTTATGATGTCTGGTCTAGGAATGGAAAAGATCTGATTAAGTCCATATAGTAAGAAGCATATAACTTAGGGGTTCTGAGTACCCTAAATCCAAATAGTTACCCCTACCCATATGGAATCCACTGTTCATTTTTCAAGGGATCCTAGAGAACAATAAAGGGGGATATTGTGATAGTGATTCCGGATTTCATCCATGGAGGGCTCCTTCCATGTGATTATAACACCACTACCTTGGTTTTTATTCCTACAATTAAATATCTCTATCATCCTAAAAATTATTCGCCTATGAGAATATAAAACATCAAATATAATATCATTATGTCCCATATCAAAAAAAGTCTATTTTTTCATCTACCGTACTGGATTTATCATGAGAAACATAATTTTATTTGGAAAAAAATCTATCCAAGATGATATCTCTTTATCCGAGGAGCTTAGTGATGACATTGACACTAGATTACATGGTTCAAATACGTTGGTCAAGTTGGATATGGACATGTCTTAAGATTGGATTGAGTGGACTTTCATCATCAAGGTTTTTATAGGTATATGTTTTTCTTCTTGGGGTACTGATTTGTCGTCTAGTGTTTTAGTTCTTCTTAGCTAGTTGTCCACTTCATGGGTTGAAATTATGGGTTCTTCATATCGCTTCATGGGTTGATTCATGGGATCTTCAATCCCAAAGAATATTTATTATTTCTCAGGATGTCCTCAGCCACCTCATAAATAAAGTTATTCTTAAATGATCGATCTGTCACTATCAGTGAAAATTCATAAAATGCAGGATCTCTTATTTAATGTTTGCAGACTATTCTATCATATTTATGAATACTCACATGTGGTCTATTCATTGGTTTCATAAGAACTATACTGATTAATTCCATTTAAATGTATATTTTTTCATCTATGATTAATGTACTACCAACATTACAAAGTGTTTCATGATACTAGTGTTGGTTCATTGAGTAGAAAGGTAGGAATGAGGCTTGGATCCTTCCTCGTCGAGAATCATAGAGATCTGGTTTCCCCATAAAATATGTGAACCCATAAGACCAACCAAATTATTTTTAAAATGAATGGAGGTATCAATAATTTTAAGAATCATTTTTCCCTTTGGAAGGCAGAATTACCTTACCAAAAGGTATCATTCAATCTATTCCCTACCATGCCCTTTCACCAACAAATGTTCTGAAGGGAGTGATCTTTAAACATGAATCCATTTTTTCATTTATTTGGGATGCTCATGAGGAGGGGAGGAAGCACTCGATGTCATGGATTATGATGGAAAGGCCTATATAAGAGTCTTATATTTAAGGAGTGCAATAAATTGATTTTGAAAAGTAAATAATAATCAATGGTGTACGCATTCCATCATTCTTTTCATTCTTTATTCATCAAACTATTAGATGTGTCATGTAATACACTAATAAATATTCACTCCAACCCACCAAATGATATTTCTATATATTATGGATTCTTAAACTATGTAAGCCTATTAAAATTTATGAAAAGATAATTTTGGCCTCTCAGTTGGATTCAAATTGATGTTAGTATAATTTTCCTTAAAATTATCAATTTAAATCATATTTTTAACACAAGAAACTGATTTTACCCTGATTAAATATAATTTTAGTAGGAATTCAAATTTTCATCTTGGGAGAACCCTTGATGGAATATAAATTTCAAAATCAATCTATTAATGATTTTTAGGTTTTCTATTTTGATATTTTTTTTCTATGTTTGAAAATTTCAAATGACTGAATGAGGGGAAGAAACACTTGTGTGTGGGATAATTTGGCGTGCCCTATATTCATATGATTTCTCCCATATATTTTTAGGTATTATTTGTGTATTTAATGATTAATTATGTATATTTATTGCCAATTACACTATTTTGTTCATTTTAATTTTTAATAAATTAATTAACTAATTTTTTGGTTAATTTTTTTATTAAGTATCAAATATAATAAATAAAAAAATTATTGTTCAATATTTAATGTTGATATCTCTTTTCAAATATTAATTTTTAATAAGTTTTGTTTTATTTTATATTTTTATATTTCTTAAATTTTTAATTAAAGTATAATTTAATAAATTTAATGATTTAATAATTTGAAACATTAATTTTAATAGAATTTTTTTATTAATATAAAGAATCATTTGTTTTTACAGAAGTTTTTAATTATTTAGTTTAATTTGAAATAATTATTTTTATTTTTAAAATTTAATATGATTATGAATGTGATTTTGAATATATATATATATATATATAATATCTATTTCCTTGATGGATATTTTTTTATACAATTTTATGAATTTTTTAAACTGGTTTTATATATTAGTGTATTGAATTTATAATTCCAAATGATTCGGTATAGTAAAATGTGTCTGGGGACACATGGAAAACTTCAATGATTGGTAGTCATAACAATTTCTTTTAGGCTTCACAATTGATTTTTTCAAATAACCAATGTATCAAAATGTTTATAGAGGAATTATTTATGGAGATGAATTCAACAAATAAATATTCCAACCTTTATTTTAGGACGATATTGTTTCGATCGAGATGAAGAAGTCAACTCTGGGACTCGAACCAAAACATGAGGATACAACAAACTGCAGTTTCCTAGTAGAGATTTCCGGAAATCTATTTGTTTTATTAAATTTTCCTTATTTTTTGTTTTAGGTTGGTTCACTGAACATTATCTTCTACAATAGACCCTTGTTATTCTAAAATTTTATTCTTTTCTATTATCTCCCTCTTCTAATCATCTTTTCACTTATGTATTTCTATATTTGTAAATAGAATACTGTTTTACCACATTTTCATTCTCTTTGTGTTATCTCTTATCACTAGAAAAATATGAAAAAAATCAAAGATTAATTTCTTAAAGGTGATAATAAGAAACTAAAGGAGATTAAATATTCTATTTTATGGCTTATTTCTTCTTTGTTTTAGAAGTATGGGGTCACAAGTTGGGGAGATGTGAAAACATATGAATTCATAGAAATGGTTTATTACACTCAACTCATTATCATTATTCAAACTACTATCTTTTTAACATAATATAGAAATTTATTATAGGTCATATGAATTGATGACCTAGTGGTGACACATTTTTAGGGATGATATTCTATTTATAATTGAATTGATCAAGATATTATTTTCACATTAAAGAGAGAAACCATCTTCAAGAGGTGATATTTTATGTTTTTTCACTATTCTATGAGTGATATGTTCATGTGTCAAGATGTTGAGTTTTTTCTACATTAGGTATATATTTTCAAGTTAAATATTTTTAGATCATTGATAGTTAGTTTAGTGTTAAACAATCTAAAACTGGTTTATACTTGCTGAATCAGTTACTCATTCTCTTATTTTTGAGGTCTCTATTTTCCTCTTAATTTTATAATATTTTCATTTCCAATTATCTATAATATTTCATGTTTTCTATTAATTCATTAAAAATGATAAAAATTAAATAATATTTTAGATTTTTAATTGATAATAACGTAGTTCCTCCCTTATACCGACCCCTAGGTTAGCCAATAGGCTATATTTAGGAAAAATATAAATTTATAATTGATAGTTTAAATTGATAACTATAAATAATATTATAGATTAAGGATCATCTGTTGATAATATTACCAAATTAAATATGAAAATGTGTGCCTCCCAATAATGATCATATTCTAATTACCTCGTATCATGGGGCTTATAATGGGAGAATACCATGAGAAAGGTTTTACATGTCTTTTTAGATTCTTACAACTAATAAACTATATTTTCTTTATGCTTTTATAACATATCATCCAACCATGGATCTAGGTTGGAGGATAATTTCATTGAATTTCAAGGATTTAATCATAGTTGGGATTTTTTATGACTTTTTAGCATGACATATATTCTATGTACATTATCTAGATTAAATATTGTGCATAAAAATTGAAATGAAGTGATAAGAAATATTTTTAATTAATAATAACACGTATTCTAGTACTATAAAACGTTTTTAGGGAACCAAATCAGCCACCAAACACAAAAACAATAAAAATAATCAAAATAATGTTAGTGAAGAAACATTGTTTTTTAAGTTTATCAGTTTTATTCTAAAATTTTCCTTTAAAGTATTAATTATAAATATTCTACTAAATATTGAAATCAACTCAATCACTCACCACCCACCCATTAAATTTTTATTATCCCATAGCAGCACTCCACAATAGGGATAATACTCCCCTACATCATTTCCAAAAACACATTTCCACCCCATATGTAGCATTACGATGAGAATTGAGAGTAAAAAAAATTAACCGGAAGAAGAATACAATATTTGTGAAAGTGGTGTGGACCCTACACCAAATATTAATTCACTAATACAAAAATTAACTAAATAGAATAATGAAACAATAATTTATGTGTAAAAACTCAATCACCACCCCCATAAAACAATGTGGGTATATACCCCTTTTTCATAGATATTCAATGGATTATATTGGGGGGAAATAGTGAAAATAAAAGTGGTAATAATTAAAAATCATAACTCATGTATATTTATAATATAATATCTATTACAATAGCATGAATTCACCTGTTCTAGTGAAATTTATATCCCTAGGAATAGATGTGGTGATGAATTTTTAATGTGAAAGGAGTGTAAATGTTTGGTTCTAATTATATTCTACAAAATTCTCAACGTAGTGGGCCTAATAATAGATGAATTTGGATTATTTTCTTTGAAAACATTGTTGATTAATTTCTTTTACTTTTTCCGTATAAGTTAATTCTATTTTTACATTTTTATCCAATGTTATGAATGAATTATTAATTATAATATTTATGTAATTTTAATTTTTTTGTATTCCCATAATCTAAATTAATATGAATTTACAAACTTGAGGGTGAAAAATTATCACATTTCCACATATAATGAAGTTGTTTCAAGGCCTCTTATGAATCAAAAAGTTTGATTGGTACCTATTTTATCTTCCCATTTTGGTGATATGGCTCTATAATAAAAATTCGACAAATCATGATACATTTTTTAAGGCCAGGATTATGAGATAATTATAGTCCTCAAAATGATTGATTGAGTATTCCGCCTTGTAGAATGAAATTTATCCCATCATGCTATGAATCATAAAAAATGTATTTCTTGATTTTTATTATTATAGATGAATTTATTGATGAAATATAAATCTAATATAAAAAATTTGAATTCCAAAATTTGGCCAACATCATAATTAATATAAATGTTTTAAATTAAATTCTAAAATTAAATTCAAAATATAATATTTTTTGGATGAAAACATTGTATAATAGAATAATATATGTGAAATTATGATCTTTGTCACCATGGAGTAATTAGCTGGAAAAATTCCATTAGTAATTAGATAATCTACTTCAATCACATTCAACCACCTTTTAGGAATGGTCCACCATTTTTTTTATCATTCACGCCTCATTTCATCCAAACATGATCTATAATCATGAGATTTGGTCCCTTTTTTTAAAATCCCAAAATTTTAATATCCTTATACCCACAACAATGGACTACAGTCATGTTAATTCCTTTATACTCACTATTTTATTTTAAAATATAAAAACATTACTATGGTTTCATATAAAATAATATATATATTTTTTTTATTAATTTTTTTATAAAATTATCTTCAAACATTTTTTGTCTAATTGTAACAATAGTATATTGAAAAAAATTAATTAAGAAAAATTATTTTAATTTTCAATAAAATGATTAATATAAATGAATTCATAAATTTAATATATTGATGTTCCCATTACTCAAATATTTGATTGACATGAAGCATAGATCTGTAGTTCATTAAAAATAATATATATCAAATCCAAGATTAAAACCCTATATTACATAACATTAAATAGTAATTAGAGAGTAATTTATTTTCAAGCATGAAAAACCACATATTTTTAACACATCACCTCTCTATTAAATGATTCCACTATATATATTTTTTTACTTTTATGTTAATGAAACATATCTTCTATTTCATTTACATTTTCATCTTCATATTAACAATCATGCTGGATTGTCATAAATTATATTTCAAAAATTATTTCTCCCATCACTCATGATGCATTTAGTTTGAGTTATTATTAGCCTAAAATATATAAAATCAATATATTGGATCAAAATTAATGTAAACCACCTGTTTTGAAGAAAAAACCACCATTACACATAACAAGATTCAAAAGATTTTATATGGTCAATATGTTTTAGTAAATAATATGAAAATAAAAACAAATACACAAAGATTATTTTTAAATATAAATTATAATTCTAGACATATATGTAAAAGCTCATTTGGATATTCCATGTTCAATTTTCATTTCCAAATTATATTATTGATAATATATCATTCTCATATCCTAAAATTCTAAAAAATTATTAAATTGAAACCAATGATGTATTTCCCCTCTATCCAATATAAATGTTTCTTATTTCACCTTATTTAGTGTATCTATGAAGGCATAAATATGTCAATTCATGAAACTTTCTCCCATAACCAATTATTAATCTACCAAATTTCCCTTTTAAATACTCTCATATAAACAAAATCATGAAGCCTTATCTCCCCCTTCACTAAATTCACCGTAGAAAATGACTAATACTAAGAGTATACCAGAAAGGATAAAATTTCTTGGAATGTGGATATTTTATCAATAATACATAGCTTCCATGAGATTAAAAAATAACATATATAAAAAAAGTTATCATTTTTTAATGAATTAAAAATCATAAAAAAATTTCTAAATAATTTTTATGTGGTTTTAATTTTTTTTGTTTCAATATGGAATCAGTGATAAATAACAGTAGTTTAAATGTGTATAATATCTCTCATGAAATATTATATTATATAGAATATAAGATAATGGACTACAATAGTTTTTAGGAATGTGATTTAGACATATCTGATAACTGCTTATGTCCTTGATAATAATAATTAATAAATTAATATAAACATTAATAAATTAATGTGTAAAATTATTTGAGAAATTTATTTTACATAAATAAAACAATTATATTAAACATGGTTTATATAATTAATTATCTCATAATTATATTTACTCATCAACCAATACAATTAATAATTAATTTTAATAAAAAATAAAATTTAAAACAATTTATAATGATATTCTTTTGAAACACTTTTTATAATAGATAAAAAAATTCAAGAAATCTATGTCTAGATTGAAATTCCTAGTTTATAATTTTGTTTAAATTACAAATTATAAATATATATATAATTAATTTCAAATATTTATCCTCTCCCATTAGATATATTTATATTTATATTTATCAATTTTTTCCTCCATTATGATGTTCTTATAAAATCAAAATTCACAAGTGAAAGTACAAGATACATTATATTGATTCTCAATAATATAAGGGAGATTAAATTTTCTTAAAGACTAAAGAAATAAAAATATTTACTATAATTAATCCAAAAAATTCATCCATATTAAATCAATAAAACATTATTTTTTCTTCTTATAATCTATACCATTTAATACATTCAAAAAGAACATACCACATATCATTGAAAACTCCAATAACAGAAATATGATATCTAATCTGAATTAATAATTAGGCTATGTTGAGACTTCTCTAAATATATAGTTCATTTTTTATTTTTCAAAAATAATTTTTAATCATTATTTTAATATTAGTTTCATTACATTTATTGGAATGATAAAAAATATTTTATAAATTCTAAATAAATTAAATGTTCATTTATTGTCTATAAATATCTTCTGGTCCTCTTTGATCTTCATGTTTTCAATAGCCTTTCTATATTCTTCCATCCATTCAAGTAGACATATATTCACTTAATTTTGATAATATTTTCCATTTTCTTTCTCCCTTACAGTGGATTCTTCTTGACACTCATCATAGGAAGCAACAACCCCAATGTCTACCCAAATGTACTCACTCAAATCACTATATTATTCATCGATGTTTTATATCTCTTAATTGTTACTGAACTTGATCGCTAAAAACAAACCATAAAAGTTAAATCACCACTTTCTAGATAAACACAGATCTCCCAATTATAATAATTTCCTTCAATGTATTAGGTTTTTTTCTCTATATATATCATAAAAAGAATAGAATCCACAAGAAGGTGAAATTTATAAACATTAGTAAAAAAGAATCAATAAAAAAAATAAAATATAACTATTGGTTATTTTAATTAATGTAATTATTTGAATTTATTTACTCCTCTATTTACAATATATTAAATATTCATTATGAAATTATGTTCAATATCAAACCCAAATCATAATGGGCAAATAAAAATGAGTCATATATAATATTATTAATAATCAAAAAACTTTATATATATTGTTTCTTCTATGGTATACTCTAATACACTATAGGTAAAAAATATCTAAATAGTGGTAAGGTTCATATTCTTCAGTTTATACTTTCATGAAACCAAACCCCTAATGAACATTGAATATATACTCATATTTATAAATAATTACCAAAAATATTTTTCATAAAAATCTATTAGAACTTTTTTTAAATTATCCCATGTTTTTTTCTAGGAATGGTACTACTGAATGTTTAGATTTTTTAGTTTATTATATAACTTTCTTTTCATCTTCGCTCTAATTTTCCTTTAATACATATACCTATTTACACTTTTTTTGAAATTTATTTTCATGTTGTTTCATTCTTCATTCATAATTTCATCCATGGCTATTCAAATCCTGAGGTATATAGACTTTAATTATCATGTTTTGTTGATATCTATATTAATTAGATATATAAATCATAAACTATCCAATGGTTTATTCCCATTTTTTCAAACATGAAATTCATGATTTATTATGAAAGCTATATTATATTTAAAATCATCTTTCAAATAATTTATAACATCATCAATGATTTTCATAAAGTGAGATAATGTTTCCTTAAATTAACATATTTTAATTTGAAGTAATTTTATTTGTTGTTATTGATGTTTTAAATCAAATAAATATCTTTAGGGTTGTAATCTTTGATTTTATTATCTCCATATACTATAAAAATTGTTTGGATGATCAATATAATTGGAATAGTTTTTTTATATAAATTAGGTTCAGTTCAATGACATTTTCATGTCTATATTATTTTAAACTATTCGAATATTATTACCGTATATCTTTTTGATTTCACTATATAAACTCTTTCTAGTTACAATACTCTTATTTCCATTGAATACTCTTGATACAAATATACTTTATAATGTAATAAGTCTCTATAAAAAAATTATTCATGAATTTTTTATCATTGGTAGTATCAATAATTTACCTATTACCTTGATATATACTATTAAAATTCACCATGAATAAAAAAATATCATTTCCATTATGAGGATACATCCCTAAAAATTCTTTAAATGTATCCAAAGTAATATAACTTGTTTTACAGTATCGTTTTTTGGATTCATAGATATGAAAGAGGGGATTTATTGTTTTCAGAAAAATATTTGTACGAATATTCATTCAATATCATCAAATATAGTTATTTAATTATGCGTAAAAATTTTAATCTATTCTCGGAAAATAATTTACTTTCCACCTTTTCATAAAGAAATTTTAAATTAAATGTTTTAAAAAGTATTAGAAAACAGGCCAATGTTTTCATTTAGATATTGATACTGCAACCTAATGAATTAAATAAAATTTTAGATCATTAAAATGATTGATGATTTTATCTTAGAGGTTTTTATAGAATATGGTTTCATAAGGATACATGACTTTTCCCTTACAGTAGATGGTAAATCATATTTCTTTTACATTATTTTTTTGGTTGTGACTTTTGAAAGTCTATTTTCAATTAAAAAACAAAATTGACTCTTGCCATGTTCTATTGTATCTTATGTCTACCAATCTTTTCTCTATCTTAGGATTATAATAAATATTTATATCCCATTTTCAGTAATGCTACCCCTTATATAGAGTACTCATTCATTAACTTGAAATAACATGAATATAACAATATGATCTAAAAATTAATAAAAAAAAATTATAAATTATAAAAAATAATGGTTATAATTAAATTATAATACTAATTTATCAATGTTATGTTTTATATCTGTCCAACAAACAATATACATTTAATAATAAAAATAGTAATCACGAGGAATAGTAAATTCCTTTTGAGAATCAAGTTTCAAATTTATAGGATACCCATATAATCATTGTCTACTTTGATGTAATATATAACTTGTTGGAGGTAAAACCCACAAGGAATTTTGATCCCTAAAATGAAGTCTTAGTTACAATATCGTGTCTCCCGATTTGAATTATTTAAATGTTAAAACTTAGAGGTTATATGATGTATGTATTGATAATAAATTATAGTTTTTATGATAATAATAACTATAGGTTTCTGGATGAAATGTTGTTTAACAGAAGTTAGATTTGTTGAAGACATTATGCTGGAATTTTTTTAGATATGCATGAGTACAACTCAAAATATCTATATATCAAGGATTATTATATATTTTTCTTCCGAAAATTAATATTTATATTTTCATAATAATTAAATTAATGTGAATTATAGAATATATAATGTATTTATATGAAAATAGTGTTTGGTACTTTGATGATGGATGTTTGATAAATGATCTCCACTGAAGTCAATATGTACAATTAATTGATTATAATGATGTATTATATTATTGATTATGTTTGATATAGATAGTCAATTATTCCCTAGATTTATAATTATTGAGTTCTTGTATGTAATTATTAAGAGTCAATATAAAGGATCATATGAGAGAGTTTATATAAATTTTTTTTAATCACATCAGTTGTAATGTAACGACTGAATTCATGTAATTATTGTAGGTGGAGTTTGTAAAATTACTAGGAACAGTAAAATAATAATTTTATAAGAGTGATTTACATTGAAAATCATTATGTTCTTTTAGAATGATACTCCGAAAGAGTCAAACAATAACTACATAATAATAATAAAAAATACGAAAAATCCATCATATAGTGATTTATATTGCATAAGAATGTTAAAATGAAAATGATGATTACATTTATTATATGATTTTTATATATTTCTAGATTAGAAAACGTATTATCCAGACTATGAAACATATGGTCACACAATGAAGGTATTTTGAGAAGATATCCACAAAGAGGATGAATAATTTGTCAGTCTATGATTTTTGTGACATCCCAATAAATATTTTTTTTGAGTTTACTTGATTTTGGAAAGGAGGTGACTTTTTCATGAAAATTAATTCATTTCATGAAAGCATGTACATAAATCAGAGTGCTTCTAGAGATTATTTTCTCATACTATAGTTAACTCAATCCCCACCATGAATGAGATAATATTGTCATGCAATATCCTACTATGTAAATCTTATATGCTTATGAATAGTGCTTATAAAATATTGCAAACCATGATGTCTTAGTTAACAATATCAAAAAAATAAGAGTTGTGGTATGTTATAAAGAAATTGGCTCATGATGCCATAAAGCTGCAGGACACACTCTGATTATGTGGGTAAGTTGTATCAGAACTAATGTGATTATATGTAAATATTCTAATGGTTAGTATTTATTTTAATTACTAGTTTTAACCCTTTATAATTCCAATATATCATATATATTGGGAATTAACCCAATTCATTTGTTTTAATTTACAAGTTATTAGAGGCTTAAAAATTTATATTTATCATTAAAAATCTATTTGAGGTAAAAAATAATTATATGTTGGAAATAATTTGATATTCTATTTATTGATTATTATTTTAAATTATTTAAGGATTAATATGGATATTTAGTTTAGATTTTATTTTATAAAAAATTATAAGAGTAATGTATAGTGAAGAGGTGGAACAATGTGTTTCGATAGCAGGAGAAGGGGGAGGACAACACCCATGGAACCACTGATGATCTAAATTGATGTATGATATATTATTTCACTAGATTTACATTCATTGAAGATAAAATTTGGATGTTGTAAAAGTTATTATGTATAATATTTATGATTGGATTATGGGATATCAATGAATCTTCTAGTTCAATGAAGTATTTATGGAAATATAAAGTGACGAATAATTACCATGATGGAAGAATTATTCATGTATTTTTTCTACTATTTGAATAATTTTTCAAGATCAAATTTTTAACTAATTTCTAAATCATTTGTTTTCATTTATGAGAAAATTATAGGCTCAACAGATTACTATTCCAAATCTAATCAACATTTAAAAAATTATGATAAAAAATTAAAGTACATTAAATTTGAGGGGCCTTCATGTAATTATAGTAAGAAGAGATCTGCATGTATTTAAATGGATTACATCACTAAATAAGTGTTCACATTAAAAAAAGTAGTAGATATCCTTGAAAACTAGTGTATTTATTCATTAAAATTATTAATTTAGTGATCCATAGTGAGTTGTGGACTTACCTAAATTTTATATCCCCTAAATCAAGAGTCATTGGGGATTATTGGTACACTAATTAAATGTTGAGCGCCGTATCCATGGTTGTAGCAAAGTTTGAGAGAACCATGTAAAATATTTGAACTACTATATTTTATATTAAATATAGCTTTATGGTATTTGATGCAGAATAATTTTTTTAAAAAGAAGGTTAATAAGTGATCCTTATAAAAAATAAACAAGATTGATATATAACTAATTGTGGAGAAATTTTTTGAATCTACCTACACCATGATTTAGACCCCATAATGGTTCCCTATGTTTTTACAATTTATATCAAAGCTAATTGGTACTGTTTTATATCAAACCTAAAATAGTTAATATTATATTTTTAAAATTTTGGAATTAATTTTTTTTATAATTTATTAGTTTATCATGGATATTAATTTTGAAGATGTGATCAAAAGAAATGGATTGATTGATCTTTTAGAAGACCTAATGGGTTCTCTTACAAAATTATATATGTTAAGAAATAAAAATAAGAATTTTATGAGATTTTTGAAACAGTGTTATTAGAATACAAAGAACATGAGGCATAACATACAATATTTAAATAGTTCTTTTAATTTAAATTGAAATTTTGAAATAAAATAAAATCAATTATTTATTTGAATAAAAAATGTTAAATACAATATGGTTTAAAGTATATGTGATTATAAAGAAAAACTAAATGAGATAATTTATTTCAATTGAGAAATAATGTTCTATGTTTAAAAGGAATACTTTTGAGGATCTATCATAAGATGATATGGTTCAATGTTAAATTTCTTGACGCCTTATTTGGAAGTCGAGTCCCATGAGTATGATGAAGTTATTGATAATGAATAGAAATATAATTTCTCAATCTATTGTACTAAGGATGATATTTTGAAAAATATTGAATTTATATATTAATTTCTGAGAGAATCTAATGATACTATAAGAATGATTTTCAAAAATATTACAGATAAATAAGTTAATGGAATATACTTCATTGATCTGTTTATGGATTCTAATAATGGAGGTGAATATTATTTCTCAATCAATACACTTAAATAAAAATTTAAATTAGTGGTAGGATTATCGAAACCATTAATGGTTATCAAGAATTCAAAATTATATCTAAATGTTAAAATGATTAAATAATATGATCATTAATTAGTATCTTTAAAAAAATTTATTGATGATCATTAGAATCATTAAAAAGGTAATTTATAGTTATAGAAAATTAATTTTTATATAAAAGAGACAGGTTCAACTTAATGTTCTATTTTTCAATGTAAAATTTATTTTTTTAAATACTGATGAAATAAATAAAAATATTCAGTATAATTTTATTGAGTCATTATGAAAATAAAAGAAGTGTCTTAATGAAAAATACTTCAATTATGGATAATAAATGTTTATGGACTATAACATCATCATCTATAGAAGTAAAAACCCTATAATGAAATAAAAAATAGATTAGAATATTTTTATGAAGATCTGTCAATGACATAATATTAGTAAGTGAAAAAGGTGTTTGAATTAAGAATTAGTAGTAAATAAAATAAATAAGAACATTTGTGTTTTTATTTTGGAATTGTTGGTCATACAAGTATTATTTTAAGATTTTATTGAAAGGATTTCATATAATTAAAGGAAGAAAGCATCATAGTCTTCCACATCATAAGAAGATTCTTGTGATTATCACCATTATAATAATGGATAAATTCTTTTTTAATTAAATATAAATATAGAAGAATATTTATTCCCTGAAAAATAAATCCATGCTACACTTTTATATGCATTTTCTATTATAGTGGATGAAATAGACACATGATGAGTGATGGTAAAAACTATATTTACATGATGGAATCCCTTATGGAGAAAAATAAAGAGATATCATCCAATGAAAGATGTTATGGATATGGTGCCAATAGAAATATTATATGATATTACAATACGGTAAGAAGATAATAAGTGACGAGTAAGACAACTAACCCCATAACTATTAGAAATAAATATTGTTTTAAAAGATGAAATTGTATGTTAAAAAATAAATCATGTGTTTAGAGAGTGCAGATATATAATTTGAAAGGATTGACTAAGTTTTCAAGGATTGTTCTAAAACAATAACCTTCTTGGGAGGATATGATGAAATTTTGGAAAACTAAAAATAATGATGAATTTATCCTAGTTTCCATCCAAGTAAAAGTAAATAAAAAGTAAAAATAATTATATCGTAAAAATGAATGAATGTGAAGAGACTCATTGCACTAGTATAGAATGTATTTTCCTGATAAGGGAGAAATCATTCAGAAGTGGAATCATAAAAAAATATTTCCATGAATGGAATGAACATGAAGTCAAAGGGGAAGAAGAATGTGAAATCATAAAATAATAATTAAAAATTAATAACTAGGACTAGTCACGTATTCGAAAAGTTTAGTTAGTTAAATAAATATTAATATGTCCAATAAAATACATAGAAATAATTATATAAAAATGGTGAAATAAAAAAGAAATCACCAAGTTGATTTGGAAGAAAAACATAAGCCAAGTGTTGGATTTACCTGACCAACCACACTGATTTTCATGAGGATATATGGAGGTATCCCTCTCCCCAAGTTGAATATGCTTTTTATTTATGAGTTATTAAGATATGGATTTAATCTACGTGGCATACACATTCAAAAGAGACGAATCTATATTTATAGTTTTTATGTTTTTATAGAAGTCTTCTATAAACTATGAGAGAGTTAAATAAATAATATTGATAATATATAAAAAATATATTAATAGTTGGATGTAGAAAGTATAAATCCATATCAATAAAATGGACAACAATAGTAAAATAATCAAATATTTTTATTACATGTAGGATGAGTGTGTGATAGAATAAAATTCATAAATAATGAAATTCTTATATTACTCAATAAATTCAGGTGGTGTAATGCTATGAATAGTCTATAAGTGGTGTCTTTCATGAGACAACCCAACTGGTCACTCTATCTATTGCTTGAGATAACTCGTGACATGGCCAGAGGGAAGTTCCCAATCCCCCATGGGAAATCAAAACGTTCAATGGTATTTATGCCAAACTGTGTAAATTTTTTAATCTTTAAATCTTAGATATGAAACTATAGAAAAATGATCGTGATAATTCCATACATTGGATTATAAGAGATTCACAACCTGCTCATTATTATTCATTAAAAGGGATTGAAACGAAGCAGGCCATCACCTGGATTCATTCATCACGTCCGGCATGAATCACCTATGGCTTGATCACTTTCCTTCTTGGTTGTATAAATGTGTAACTTCTAACCTTCGTGGTTAATATATCATCTTCCTTTGTCAAAAAAAATTAAGAAATGAAAAAATGATAATAAATAGTCACAACATATTGGTCTAAAAAATTAAGGGATGTAAATAAAACACAACATATACTTACCTCTATAAGATACCAAGGTACCAACCATGACAAACATAATCAATTATCAATGAGTATTTTGTAGATAAAATAGACAATTTAATGTTAATAGGAACAATGTTGTGAACATAAATAATATTAGTTGTTCACAACCAATATTTCCAAAGGAAATGATTTTAATTAATTGTCCTTTTTATTCTATTATTATAAAATGATAGAAAGTAGTTTTTCAAAATATAAATTCACGAAAAAACTAGAAACATGTATATATCAATTTTATAATCTATATTTTTGTTTTTCAGTAAATGTAAACAAAAATTATCTAACTTTTCAGTTGAAAAAATATAGACAATGAAAAATATACCTATTTTTGAAGGCTTTTTTCTTAATAATTCTTCTAATATCTTATAGGGAAACCCATTAATTCTACATGATTAAAAGTTTAATGAAAATTATCATCATGTAATCAAAATAAATGAACATATATAATAAGGTAAAATAACATTATTGCCACATTCCTAATTCTAAAATAATATATCAATATTGAAAACATCATATGTTAAACCATAGACCAGGGAAGATAAGTCATTATCTCTATACTAGGTTCTAAAGAGATATAGTTAATGAATTTACCGAACATATACCAACATACTGGCCTAAGGTTCATCATAAAATTACCCACCTCAATAGCCTATAACCAACCTCTTAAAAGGTCCACTTCCCCACTAAATAAAAAATGTATCACAACTAAGGGGAGAAAAAAATACTTTATGACTACCTTCTATAGTATAAATTCATAATTTAGACATAGATATCCTAGTTTCCTCGAGGGAATGTGAAGTGTGGGTGAGAAAAACTATAATCATATAATCATTATTATTCAAAAGTAGTTATCACAACCTTACCTCTAGATATATCTAAAAAAGTATCCCATGACACCCATCTCCAAATATCAACATACATAAAACACCATCATCAGAGGGACACAATTAAATTTAAATAAAGTAGGTTTGACACACTCATTCCATTTGAAATTAATTTAATTTTCCAAAAAATACTTCTTGAAATTTAATCATGATGCTACATATTTTTATATTAATTTTAACTAATTTACATGATATTTTATAACTTTTTTCATTATAAATAACCCTATAAATCAATTCAATAAACTTACCATATTTGTATTAAACCCCTATAAATATTGAAAAAACATTCCATGATTAATATTCTATACCTAACAGGGTTAAATAACCTTTTATCTTATAGTTTTATTCAAAGAATGATTTTGAATAATTTATAAATACTTTTAAATTCATGTAACATTTCGAATTACATGAAAAAATTATAAAATTAAATTTCAAAACCCAGAACATCTTTAGTTTTTAAATATGATTTTTAAAAATTTACCCAGAAAAATTTTCAAACAAAATGGCTATACATGTTTTTAAAATAAATTATTGATCATGATTCACAATGAAGAATTTCTATTCCCATAGGAAAATATCTAGTCGAACTTAATTTTTTATTCAAGTAATGATTAAAAAGATTTAAAAGTATTATTAGTGATTTTAAATTTGAATTTTACAGCTAAAAAATCAATATATCTTGAATTAAAGGATGGGGAATTGGAAAACCTGCATGGAATCAACGATGAATGGTCAAGAAAATTTATGAGGACATGAATGGAGACAGTATAAGGAATAACAGGCCCTATAATTAATAATTCGAACCAATCCAAAACCCAAAACCTACTTATGGTTTGAATAAGAATTAGTGTTCTGATGAAGATGGAAGATGATAGGAATATAGGGAGAAGAGAGGAAAGGATGATACATACATAGTGTATCCAACCCTATATCAGGAACAAATCATGATGAACCCACATTGAAACTCTATATAAGAAAGACGAATCATAATAAGGATTTCTCATGAGTAGTGGTTTTGGTAGTGGCATTAATTTGATTAACAGAAATGAATAATTTAAATTGGAGTTTAAAAGTATGGAGCTTAAGTTTTTATAAATTTGATAATGTATAAAACTGGGTTACCAAAATGATTTAGTGAGATAGTTTAATAAATTTCATGCCAACCATGAAGAGGCTACTAGAACTGTAAAAAAATGCTTCATTGTTTCTTCTTGACCCAACATAGTTCAACTAATATAACACTATCATTTCCAAATGATCATGTAAATCTACATAAATAAACTCACAGTTTCTACCTAGTTAATCTTAATAATGAGGAATAACCACAAGACAAAAAATAGTGGCAAAATATTATATTTCTGGCATAAAAACATCCAGAAAATAAATTTAAAATATAATTTAAAAAAATATTAATTTATATAATATATTATCACATGGGTGTAAACAATCTCCATGCTATACTACTTCCCCCCCTAATAAATTCAAAGGTCAATATAGAATTTATTAGAATTAGAAAGGACATTTAAGATAAACTCATTTAGTGGGTAGGCCGAGTGAATACATATGGAGAGATCTAACTCATTGAACCACTCGACATAATACATAATCAAAAATATCTATCCCAACATTCTCAAAATATCCATAATGATCTCCCAAAATCATGAGATGTCTCCAAGAACATTACGACGTAACTGTCTAACAAGAAGTCATAGGTTTAGGGAGACTAATGAAATTATTGGACACTATTTATAATCCAAATAATGATGAGTCTTGAAATGAAGAATAAAAAATAAAGGGAAACACCACCAGAAGAACACATTCTCCAAAAAACCATAAGTAACCATCCACATGAATATAATCAATCCCAAGAGAGTATAATACTAAAGGAACACATATCCAACCCCAAGTCAATGTCACCAAGACTACCCAGATCTAAATCAATCCCAAATATCAACATGGGAGTTCAATCTTTGTCAATATATAAGAGACTAAACTATGATCTAAATAATGGTAAAACCTCTCACGGTGATCCTAACAAAACCAGAATAAACACCATCCAATATACAACCTCTACTAGTGGTGTCCACACCCTAGATATGAAATCACACACCCAAGGTTCTTCCCATTTTCTGTCATCTTTATCCTATACTCATCACATAAAAACACAAAAATTAACCTCAATAAAGCAATCTCTATATCAAAGAAAAAAGGCAATACAAGGTAACCAAATTACCATAAAGAACGATAAAAAAACCCCAATGGAAATATCCAATAAAATTATATTCAATAACCCTAGTTGAATTCATATCAATACAAAAAAACAAAATAACACACAAACCACCCCAGTGGATGTAACATAAATCCATAAGTAACATGAAATAACAAAACTCACCACATACCACAGTAGAAAAATCAATAATCTCTAGGAGAACACAATTAAAAGGGGAAAGAAGAAGCCTACCAACAATGACCACCACTGAACATAACATATCATCCACAAACCCCAATAATAAAAATGAAAATCCCAAATGATAACTCAACTTATATCATTTGAGATACAATATAAAAACAATATAATTTATGAAAAATTATTAGATCAATCATTAGGCTATTGATCGGACATCAGAATAGTCGACCGGCTAAAAGAGTAATCAATCAACCATAGAAGGAGTAAATTGATAAAAAGTAGATCTACTCAACCATAACAAGGAATGAATGGACCCAATAGGTGTCAATATTCAATAAAAAGGATTGATCAACCTCAATAAGTGTTGACTAGCTATAGGACAGTTCCATCAACATTTTTTGTCCTCAATCACTCATAGCAGTAGTCAATTTTCCATGTCCAACCATGATCAATTGTAAAAGGAAAAACCCAAAAATGGTTTTCCATGTTCAACCACATGAAGATATATAACCAAATATAAGAATATATTAGCTGACATTTGGGAAAACCAATTGAGTGGAAGATAATTGACATCAAGAATGATGGTTATCAACTATGAATCCCAAAATATAAGAAAAATAAACATGAGTCACACAACAAAGAAACCTAAAATTATTTTATAAATCACCAACATTCAATAAAAATTATAAATAAATAATTTTATTCAAAATTTAATATAAAAACCATTTCATAATTCTATCACCATTGAAAAATATTTTTGAACTATATAGACTCATGTTAATATTACTTTTATAAAATGACACTTTCTTTCCATGTAATTTTCTCTAAAATCATAATGAAATACACCAATTTATATTACAATATTTGATAAATAATAAAACCTCTTTCAATCAACCAACTAAAATAAGTTTTTATTGAAAATATTTCCTAAAAACATAAAACAACATTTTTATCACTCAAAAAAAACATTTAAAATCTAAAAAACACAAGAAAACTACATCATATTCACCCAAATAACATATAAAATCACTAATTTCTAATTAATTCCCATCCAATAAGTTATAATACACTTTATTATTGATTCTATAATATTATGGGGTAAATAAATTTCTAGAATAATATAAAAAACTTTTCACAACTTTAGGAGAGTCTCTAAAACCATCCATATAGGATCCTAGTGATTGTACCAACATTTAAACTAGTATATTAGCAATTTATCTTTTTCCAATATCATTACAAGTTTAATTGAACAACTTTATCACTTGAGAGTCATTTGGAATTCAATATCTATTTCCATGTCAAACTCATCAAATCAATAAAAAGAAAAAAATCAAAATCAAAGACACAATCCTGAACTACCCATTGCTACTAGAGAATTAAAATGGAAGATAACACTCAATAATATTCCCCAATTAGATTTATTATGTTTGAACCAAACTCTAACCATTATTACATGACACACCCTAAATAATAAAATGCATAATTTAAAACAGAGGCCACTATTCATGAACCTAGGGTCAAATATCATTTTTCTATTAACCAACTAAATCCTTCCATCCATTATATGATCCATTAATCCCATAATTAGGACCAAGGGGAATTACCAAGCCTCCTGGACAACAAATAATAAATAAAAAATCAGATATAACTAATGATAATGTGTTATCCAAAAAATCATCATTAATAATTCTTAAAAAATGTATTAGACCACTCCATATGTTGGAGGTCTATTCTCCTGTGAAGGATAAAAAATATAAAAATTTAAGTGGTTTGTTAAAATAATTTAACCCCATAATGAACCTACAAATACAAAAATAAAATCTAACCCTTTGATTCATCCTTCAAAATCCATATAACAAATTCCCAAGAAATTAAATAATAAAAAATTGAGATGCCCTATTTCGATTGTGTGCTAAGGGATCTAAATAAGATAGATGCAATGTAACCCTCTGTACGATCCCAAGGTAAAAATTATTCATGAAACAATAAAAATTCTATTATAGGTCATGAGATGAATCAAACACCTAAAACAATAAATATATATAATAATGATCATAAGAAATCTATGTAGGTCACCAATCGACTTCTAATAATTAATATTTTTTGTTATATATTTCCATTAAGTAAATTTGAAAAAATGAAAGAATTTAGTATTTTCTAATATTAATTAATAAAAAAGAATAATCATGTCTATATAAATTTTATGATATTTTATTTTTATTATTATTAATTAAAGGCAACCACTATGAAAACATTCATTTTAAAACAAGTATTTCAATCAAAAATCCATTTTTGTTTTAAAGATACTATCTTAAAAAAATCAAAAATGACTTAGAATAATCCACTCATGATGAATAAAATAAATATGAATAAAAAAGCACCATATGATAAAAAAGTTAACATCAAAATACGAGAAATTGACCAAGGTTACATAATCATCAATAGAATAGGTGATATCAAAATAATAAATATCTACTATTAAACCACTAACAAATTAATAAGTATCACGGGATATAACCTCTTAAAGAGATAAATTATTGACATTACCAAACATTGAACAACCTATTAACCTTAATGCATCTGAAAACACAAACCCAACTAGCCTGATACAAGCCTCATTGGTGGAATCTTCTCCACTATCCTAGTCACGTAGCATTTCTAGGGGCATTAATAGTGTGAAACTAACTTGTGTGATATAAATATAGAATTTCATCATAGTCACATATGTTCCCATTAAAAAAAGATAAGTGATTGTGGTGAAAATCATAATCACATAATCAAGAAAAATCTAAAGTAGTCGTCTCACTATGGAATCTATCTCCCTCTCATGAAATAGTCACAATGAACCATAAAAAATATCCACATATGTAAAACACAACCTATAGTGGGGGAAAAATATAATGTTTGTAAATAGGGTCTTATACACTCATGTATTTAAAAATTATAGGAAATTTCAAAATGGCATTTATAATCCACTCCATATTTCATGTGTCTTTATATTAATTTTTAATCATTTTGTATAAATTTCTTAAAATATTTTATTTAAAGTCACTATGGAAATCAATTTAATTATCAACCCATATTTTTATCAAAACCCATTGTAATCGATATAAATAAATACTTTGTGTTTATTGTTACACATATAGGTCAAAAAAATTAAAATATTACATTTTATTCAATAAATACTTTTATATAATTTATTTATATGTGGAATTTCAAGTACCACCGGAAATAATATGTAATGGATTAGAAAATTTATTTTAAAACACAAAACAAATTTAGTAAATTGAATGTAATTTTAAAATATACATTCATTAAACTTCTCAAACAAATAGCGTTAATGTCCAATAAAAATATATTTTCATCATGTTTCAAAATTTAGAAGTTTACTGCATCTAGACAAAAACCAAGTACAAAATATTCCTCTTTTTAAATAATGCATAAACACATTTAATACTATAATTATAAAATTAATATTTTAATTTAAAACTCAATTAATTAGTTGTTCTATGAATTAATGTTAGTACATCGGGAAACATATATATACTCGGTGATTTATGGTACCAAACATCAATGATAAGATTAATGTAGCTCAAAGGTGGAATCCCAAACCCAAACATTGAGAACCTGAACCAAATATGAACCAAAACCCTATATAGGGTTCGAACAAGAGGTTAGTGATTATGGGGGAGATTAAAATAATTGAATAGGGTGAAGAGAGATATGGTAGAGCCTTAATTAAGACATATTACCATGGAATGGGAAGAAATAACAAGGAATCCATGTTCAATCACCATCAAGGAAGGGATAATAATAAGGGTAGTTCACACCAGTAGTTTTAATGGGTGGGGGTGGGTGTGTTTATATTGAGGTAGAAAAATGCGATAAATATGGTTTAAAAATCTGTTAGGGAAATTATTAGAAATTTACAATTTAAAAAAAGTAAGGACTCACATGACTAGGATGTATAGATTATTAAATTACGTGACAAACCTATAGAGGTGGTCGAATCCCAAAAGGCACAATTCATGGTTTCATATATGAACCAAAATGGTTCCAATTACCTTGAAATAAATATTACAAAAACACATTAATATTTTAGAAAGAAGCTCTTGGTCTTTACATAGTTACTCCAAAAGGAGGGATCTAAACACTCAAAAATAAAATAGTGCCAAAAAAATTAAATTGACCTACATAAAATTAAAAAAAATATATATCCTAAGATAATATAAAATACTATATATTTAAATACTATAATCATAAATGGGTGTGATATTATATGTAGTGATATCATGAAGTGTCCATCAATAATCAATGTTGAATCTTGTTTTACAAGATTAGATGATGAATTATAGATGGTAAAAAAATTATTTGATGTGAAATAATAATCTAAAACATATTTTTGTTTTATAATTGGTCTCATGTAAATTATAAAAATTGTATTATATTATTTCGTATTTACCCAATAATAATAAATCCATAATATTAAGATATATATCATGATTTAGAAATAACTATATTCCTTAGGAAATACTTATTCTATATATTATTCAACTAATCATTGGGTATCATATGATGGTTATTTATTATATTATAATATAATTATAATATGATCAAAAGAGGTTCCCCTATATTGATTATTTTATTTTTATTTGTGGCAGGAGCTGGTGAGATTAAGGGGAATTAATGATGAGTTTTAAATGGAAGATTAATGATATTTTAGAATGACAATGTAATATGAAGAAAATGATGATATTTAACATCACATGATATCACTAATATATAATTTTCTTGTGCTAAAAATTGATTTGAGTTGTGGTTTGTCTCATAATCTTGTGGTTAACTACTTATGCGCTAACAACATTGTCTACATGTGATTTAGATTATAATGATTTTTATCAAAGTTATTATATTGAAAAAGATTAATGTTTTGGATTGAAATTAGTGAGTGATATGAACAATATTAATGTCATTGAAAAAGATTCTAGTATCCTAGACCATGTACTAACATAGTAGGATAATATTTGTTTTTTGGATCATTCAAATGTGGTAAAATAACTCAATGGATTTGTTGAGTATAAATAAATTTTCAGAAAAAATAAATTGAAATAAGTTGAATAAATGGATAAATTAAATAAATTCAATGGATTCGAAAATATAAAAACATTTTGTATTAAAAAATTTAAGTTGTAAATAATGGGGGGATAGAATCTATTAACATGAAATAATTAATGTTAATATAGGATATTTCATTCTCTCATAAATCAAGTGAAAATAAATTTTCTATCAATAGGATAGTGAAGATTGTATTGATACCCTAGCTCCATTCCAAAAAATTATGAAATAACCCATTGTATTTTATTGAAAAATGGGTGAAGATATTAATAGGGAAATGTCTATAAAGTCCATGAAATATAAATGTTTAATGGATATTAGATCATTATAGAATGGTGGTGGTATTATCTGTATCACTTAGGGTTTTTTAATATAATGAATAATTGTAAAAAAATTAAATGAGGTTATTGTTACAACCATGATTTTTAATATTGGATTTTTTTACCACAACTAATATTTTTTTTGAGTGAAATAACTACATGGTTGCATGAAGAGTTTATGTTGACTTGTAGCTGGATGTATTGAGGGAATTAAGAATTTTTATATAAATATATTCTTGATAACACATTTTTATATCTATATATAATTTATTTTTCTATCAATTTTTGTTTATAATATTATGACTTATGTTTTCTGAAGAATGTGAATATTTTTTATTCTAGAAGACATGAAGTTGTGTTCTGAAAAAATAGAGTTTTGTAATTTGATGATATATATTTGATGAATGAAAGTTATTGAAGTCATTGAAGACTAATACTATATCATAATGATGTTTAAAATTATTATTGATTTTTATATTATTTTTCATGTATAAATAGGATTTAAATGGTTTTGGATCTATTGATGAATTATTGGGAGTCAATGTGGAATAACAATAGAGATAGGTTCTATGTTTTTTGGATATGGAATGAGTCATTATCTAAAAACCTATTTCACATTTAGAATTCAGTAGGAGTTTGAAAAAAAGTATGACTTAAATGGGAACTTAGGTTTACAGATTAATGCTGTGAAATAAAATTTCATCATGAAAAACAACATTGCAAGAGTAAAATGATAAATAAGAAGGAATTCTATATAGCATCATAGAATTCATATTTCCATGATTTGTATTGCATGAAAATTTTAAAAATTGATAAGAAATTTTCATGGGTTTTATGATTTTCTCCATGTTTAAATTAGAAAATGTGTATCTCATTCCTTTATACATATGTTCATTCAATAAACGACGTTTGGACAGATTTTAGTTGCAATGTATGTTGGAGTTTTACTACATGAAGCCTAAAATACACCATACATTATATTTTTATAAATTTATATGATTGAACAGAGGATGTGGTCATTCATATACATATAAATTTATGTCATGAAGAAATATGGTTATATTAGAATGTTTCTAAAGGTGATTTTCTCATGTCATTTTAGCATATACCACACTATAATGATGATGAGACAACTTCATGCAATATAATCATATAAATTATATATGTTTATGAATAAATTAGATAAAATCTGACAAACCATGAAGAATAAGGTCACTACACAACGTATTTTGGTTGTTTTGATATGTTACAATGAACTAATCTATCATCTGCTCATGCATCACGTGACATCTTAATTGTGAATTTTTATAATTTGAACTACATGTGGTGGTATTATAATTGTATGTTATATGTTAAAATATCTAGTGACAACCCTTTTAAATTTAAATGGAGAATATCTACAAGGAATTAATGATGTTTATGTTTTTATGTTTAAATTTTTAAATGTTTTCTTAATATGTAATTAAAATTTGAATTCTTATGAATATTTAAAAAATGATAAGAAGTTGGATTTTAAGGTTTATTTGAATTAAAATATGATATTTAAATAATTTAAGGATATATAAGGATATACTTTTAGTATTTTATTGATAATATAAATATATAAACTCATGTCATAGATAAAAGAGGGAACTCTATGTTATGGGGTAGGCTAAAGAGGAAAAAACTATATGTGAAACATTAAATAAATTAATTGAATCCTGATAGTGTTTATTTGAGATTAGATTTTAGTTTTTCTTATTTTTAAAAGAAGAAATATTTTATGTGTATAAAATTAAAGATATGGATTATAATATATCATGTTAACAAATGGATCATTGAATTAAATAAGATAAAATAAAGTGAAGAATAATACCCATATTAGATTTATTATAGCTAGAGTATTATTATCATATAAATATTTTTTGTAAGTCAATGTTACTGAACTTCTCATAAATATTGTTTTCACATGGAAGTCAATTAATTAAGAAACAAATTGGTATTAAAGATAGTATAAATTTCAAGAAATTATGCTAAAAAATTAAACTAATGATTTTAGAGTGGTCATAAAGTAATTAAACCATGAAGAATCTTATGAGTCCATATATTGATTCCTTCACCAAAGGAGTGTTTGAAGGAGATGAATTGACTATGAGCCTTGGGAGGTAGTGAGATTATCCCTATAAATTCTATAAGAAGTGGGGATTATTGATGAGTGAACATAACTAAATATTTTATCCACCAAATAGATACTTATATTTTATTTTTTTAATATTGATACAATGAAGAGTTTATTCTCCATAGATTTGTCCTAGTTCAGAAAAAATAAGTAAAATATATTTTATTATACATTTTACATTAAGTAAATGTGTATGATATTTCAGGAGAATTATTGTTTATAATAAATGTGTTGAATAAGTGCTCCTCATAAGAGTTCAAACAAATCCATAAGAAACAAACAATGTATAAAAGGTTTGAATCTTCCCACACATTGAATCACCCCTATTACATTATCCCATGTTCTTACATGACATGATTTTTAACTGTTTTTAGTAAACAATAAATGATGACTGTATATGTTGTTTTTATAAATATGGTGTAATATGATAATTATATTTATTTTATTTTTGATAAATGATATTATCATTATTAGAACTTAATTTAAATAAATTCTTATTATTAGTGTTTTTTCATTAATTACTAAAGTCATAGTTTATTTTATCAGGTACTCTAATTCATTTGATAATTAAATGATCAAAATATGTATATAATTATATCTATATAAAATCATTACATGTTGAAAAAATAATTCAATTAACTACCTAATACATTAAAGTATAATTTATTAATAAATAAACAATGCTAAAAAATAATGAATGAGGAAACCATTAGAAAAATTATCAAAAAGTAATAGCATAAAATGAATCAATATTATAAACTATGTATATTAATCACCCTATCACCTTTTGTTATAATATATGGAACAAATTAATTTATTCATTGTGTTTTTATAAGAACCAATGACTTTATCCATGTTAAACATAGGTGAGGCTCCTTTACTCCCTTTTATTACCAACTAGTCATCATCTATCCTTCCAAGATATCTATCCAAGCACACATCTAAATGAATGATTCAAATATATTCCACAAAATATCCTTGGTCAAAATTTTATAGAGATAATGAAACCCATTTTTATTTTAACATAATATATATATTGTTTTCTTATATTTTGGTAACAAAATATTTTCAAAATTTCCTTCAAAATAGAGTGGGATGTACAAAGTCTCTAACCTATAGACATATTAATATTATCGTAAATATAAAAATGATTAATTTCAATTTTTTTAAAATAATGAAAATATGACCATCTAGAAACCATCCTTACATTTATACACCCAATTTTCATTATAAATTTCCCAAACCATGATTGTTTCATAAACCAACTTATTATTGTTTTTAAATATCATCAGTTAAAATATTTCTTTCTCACAAAAATTCCATTTTACGTAGATATATTTGTTTATTTTTGTATCTTTTTAGTTATAAATCTTTTCAAACATTATGTAAGATTCTAAAAAAATACCAATCTAACCCTATAGATCTTTCTTAATCATTTATCAGTTCATTTCTAGTTATGATCCCTCGTATTACCACATTCTAGCCTCATTTTAACAAGATACAACCAATTATGATTGTATAGTGGTCCCCATGTTTCATATTATTTTATTTAAAATTACATGAACATCATGAATGAGGCCTCTATAACAATATATTAACTTCCACTCACCATTTTCTATTCACATGAAATGGATACCTAATGGTTTTATTAACCCTATAATGAGGTTTCTTTATTTTTCTGCCTATTCATTTAAAACCATCTAAACAATTAATTAAGAGTAATAATAATATAAAACATTACAAATATGCAAAATTAG
Organism: Viscum album; assembly: GCA_963277665.1. Classification (NCBI taxonomy): domain Eukaryota; kingdom Viridiplantae; phylum Streptophyta; class Magnoliopsida; order Santalales; family Viscaceae; genus Viscum; species Viscum album. The sequence continues at coordinate 839,679,659 of OY728138.1, forward strand.
ACTATATAAGCTTATTTATTAGTAACATTATCAATATAAAATCAAGGAAAATTTTTATCTGTCACAGTAGGATTATGAAAACTGGAGATTAAAATTTAGTGTCTTGCTACCATAAGTGGTACTTATTTTTTCCAAAAAAATATACTATGTTAACTGAAAATATTTTTCATTATTATTTATACATGGTCAACTCTTTAAATTACCCTTCCCATGATCAGTTATGATTATATTCTAAAATTTTACTTACTTTCCTTGATTGAAGTTTAATGTAATATTATTGTAAATAATAAAAATTTTAAGTTGTCTACTGAATATGAATTGTGTTTAGAATTATAAGAAAATAAAATGTCTAGATTTATATCATTTTAATTCAATGAATATTATTTATTTACATTTTTTTTTAATTTAGTATTTTATATATAATTCATTTTTATTATTATACTAATTTTCAATTTGAGTTAACTATTATTTTTAAATTGGATTTTATTTTCGGATTCTTATATATTGAATTTTAATTATAATCTTAACTAAGAATAAAATAATTAGAATATTATTATTTCTATGTTTTTTAAAATATTAATAGGGTTTATTTTTAGGGATATTATTCAAATTTTTTAAATTAAATTATATTTAATTAAGTAAGATTAAAAAAATTAATGATAAATTTAACTGGTTGGGATAATAATATGTTTTATAATGAAATTAATATATTAGAATGAAATGGTCATTAATAATGAGACAGGAAACAATTTATATTTTTTATGATATATATTATCTAAAAAATATATCAAACCATAAAATTTATATTACATATAAACTATCATATCTTATGATTCTTGATAAGTTGCCTTTATTTTTGTTTTTTAACATTTCTTTCATTCATAGTGGATGTCTATTGATAATAATTTGTCTATTGTTATTTACAAGAATATTTACATATCAACATGATAAAATGGTACCCAAAATCACATAATTAGTGGGACATATAACCGGCTCTGTATCCCAATGATTTTATAGAATCGTTTTTTGGAAGTACTGAAGAATTTAGTGAACTTTCAATCTCAATCATCCATTTAATTCTTTGTAAAATAGTAAATATTTGAAGGAAATATAAGTGACATAGTTGATCATTTTATGAAATTAATTTTTTCATGAAACAAATATTTTTCATCCTTTCATAAAGAAATGTTCTTATAAGACTTCATTAAATATAAATATATAACATTATTTTGTCTTTGACGATTTTAATCGTTCAAGGTTAAAATAATTATATTTTCCATTTTCCAATATTTTAATCTTTATAATTTATTTCATATTCATCATTGTAATTTATTAAATAAAAAATGATGTCCTCTAACATATATATCACTCAATAACTCACATAAAAAAAATTAGAATGTAGGGTTCCCGTATAAATATGCATTACATAAGTGGGGGAATATTATACTCCAAATTTTTCTATCTGATATCATAATAAGATATTGATAAAAAATTAGGATAATGGTAAAAACATTTAGAATTAAGTCCATACATTCAATTATTTATTAATAATATTAGTTAAAAGTACTTCTTCCCTCAATCACTTTTACCAAATTTTATGTTCGTCACATTACATTCAAATTTTATAAATTTCAATTCCTAATAATTCTAAGTGTTTTTTATTTTACAGTCTCCAAATTTTATCTATCTTATTTATCAACACTTATCATTAAAATGTTTTTCATTCACCATATTTTAACTTTATAATACAAATACTTTCATAAAACACTTAATTATACATGATTTTGAAAAATTATATTTTTTCTTTTTGTCATTTGAATTTGTATATATTTTTCAATTCCCTTAAATCTATAAGGATTCAATTTTTATATAGAAATTAGTTGACAAGATGGTATTTATACTATTTTTTAACTATTTTATCATATAATGAATTTTCAAATTGTTCCAATGGATTCTTTTTTAAACCTATAATCATAAGACTTCAAAATCAACTCTTCATTCGTATAATTATATATGAATAATTGAGTGATCAAATAAAGTATACATTAAAAAATTAAGAAACTACTATTGGTTGATAGATCATAGGTACTAAAATATACATATTAAGGACCCTAACACATTAAATGATAATAAAAAAATGATTTTTATCTAAAAAAGTAAAATATGATTTAATATATGATATCTTACATAATATGTACATCCACATTTCTTATTGTATGAGATCCCATGAGATATTTATAGATCTTGAGACTATAGACGGGGAATGAAAAGGGATTTTCAAATAAAAAGAGAAATTACTCACTATTGATGTGAATTAATTAATTTTAAACATTGGGGAACATTGTCAAGAATATAGAAATAGCACGCCAATATTACTAACAATATCTAAAAAATTGATAAAACAAATTTTGTACATAATGATCATGAGGATAAAGGAATAAAAATAAATAGAGGAGAGTCTCTTGAAATATAAATTCTACTAAAGAAGAAAAGAACATCATATGTATTAAAATTTAACAAAATAATTGCAAAAAATGTGAATTATTAATAATGATTCATAATAGATCATGGGAATGAAAAATGTAAAAAGAAGGGAATTGAATTCAAATAAGAAAAAATTATGACCCATATTAATGAAAGAATGAAAAATCTAAGTGATGATGAAATAACATAATTTTTCAAAATAATGGGATAACTTTTATATGAAAATAATCCTATGAAACCCTAAATCCTATAGGAAGTATATTCATGATAGGTTAATAAAAAATAAAAAGTAATAGAATTTTTCGAAGTTATATATTTTTATTATAAGAATTCCAAATATTTTATATGAGATTACTCATAAAGTAAAATAAAGGACATGAAAAATTCTAAAAAGAGAAAATAGAAAGAAGTCGCCAAATGAGAATAAATTGAATAAAAGTATAGACTCATCATGTTCAAAGTATATAGAAAATGAAATAATAGATAATCTATAGATTATTTGGCTCTATAATGAATTCATTTCTTATAGTTAAGGTGAGTGATCATTTAACCATATAATCATTAGATTTTTATCCTCTTAAGGATTATAAAGTAGAATCAAAACCTATAAAATATCAAATTGAGTATATTTATGAGGTTCAAAGTACATTATTATTCATTTTAAAAAATTATCTATGATCCAATGATGATCTGCATTGGAAAAACAAAATTCTTCATCATGTCATCCTCAAATTTATTATATAACTACAATTTATCAACCATAAATTGAATAGCATTAATTTCAAATTACTTTGGAGAATTAAAGCCAAAATAACACCTTTAAAATATTTAAAAAAATTTATAGAAAAGAGAATAAAATTTCTCATAGATTGAAATGTTTCTTTGTCCGTAAATGGATTATGATATTTCGTATCTACAGAAAAATCAATAACAATCAATTCATGTTAAGTTATATTTTGTTATTAAATATAAAACATGATGGAATTGTAAAAATAAATCAATTTAATGAAATTCCAATGATTTAACATGATAAATAAAACCATTTGATACAACCTTACGACCTACAAACATTTATATATCAAAAAATATTGTTTCTAGACATTTTATTAGCTAATTTTTATGAAATATTATGAACAAAAATCATTCATAATTTGGTATCAATGATTATATTTCAACTACAACTGAAATGGAGAACTTAAAGTGTAATTATAGTGGTTCTGACTAACACATTACAATTTAAGAATTAATTTATCTGGATATAAAATAAATAATTTGAGGATTTTTACATTTGGTGACAAAATGGATGGAATAATTATAGGATAACGATATGTCTTCATATAGGTTAAACAGTCAATTTCAATTATAATTTTTATTTTATTACATAATAAAATTATAATTTTTGTGTATCATTTATGTAATTAAGGATATTATATTAATTTTAAAAATAATTTAGGTTCCATAACCAATGTTTAAGGATATAATATACTATTAATCAGCAGCCATTAAATGTTAACACTCTAAATATGAGATTATTTAAAAACCATAACATTAACTATATTCCAATTATAAAACATAATAAGTGGTATTTTCATTTGAATCCTAGATATTTCTACTTATGTAAGGTAAAAAATCATTTAAAAATACTTATTTATTGACTCAACAAAGATAAGATTTTTTTAGACAGTAATGTACATTTATAATACTGTAATAAAAATAATGATAAGATAAAATCGATAAACTTGTATCATCCTTTTAACCACTTCAATAATATCATATGGATTTTTTAGTGCCAACATATTTCACAAATATTTGAGTATTTTTTTATATTGATAATTATTGTAGTTATAGTTGTGTCTTCATGAAATTAAAATAATTTGATAGACTATATTTTTTAATGTTTTATTATTTTTTTAATGTGGAAAACATATACTATCCAAATCGAACATGATTGTGAGATTAGAAAGCTTTATTTTCAATCATTTTTTATTTTGAATATAATAAAATAAATCTTTTGATAACTAATATCTCCAAAAAAATAATGCGGAAAACATACATAAAAATAAAACTCTATATGAGGTTTATTAATTTATGTTTTTTGATGTATAATTTCAAATAGGTTTTTGCTATAAGGCTATTAATACCACTTACTACACTAAAATATATGTTTTACTTTCCTATATTATAATAATAAATAATTATAAATCATAATATGGTTGTATGATTAGAATTAGACACACTGTAGTTGTTGGATTCAATCTTATCATTTAAAACACTATGGATAATGCTAGCATGATCATGTTTTAAATAATTTGAAAGGAAATTAATAAGTTACTAAAAAAATATTTAAGCTTATGAGTCCTTTTATAAAAGGAACATACCCTTGAATAAATTGTATTCGGAAAATTTGAAAAGTTAAATACATATTAATTTATTATATATAAATATAATTAATATAATTAATGTTTTATTTTTATCCTATATTATATTATAAAATATTATACAATTTCCTCTTTAAGATTAGATATTGAAGAATCATAAGGTATATCACTATATAAAGAATGAACTTTTTATTTCATCTGAGAAATCATAGAATATATTGGGATCACATAATTTAAATGTTTATAGGTGATAACGATCATTATTTTTCATCACGAATTACTATCTGTAATGTGTGTTAGCTTCTCAAATTCTCACCCATTATAGAGATAAAAAAATTACATATTCCATTAGTGGTGAATGATTAATTTTATAATGTATGATACCAAAAACTACATTTAGTGGAATATTGTGTGGAGTATACCTGAGAGACATAAGGATTTTATTGTAATTGGTTCAAAGATGGTATACCAAAATAATTGTTATAAAAATTGAATTGTAATGTGAATAAGGATTGGTTATATTTGAAAAGATATAATTAAATATATTGAATAAATTTATTTAAAAATTTTCATTAATATCTATATTAGAATATAATAAAATTCTACATGACATTTTCACACATATTCATTTTTCTATTTCTAAATAGATGACATAATTATTTTTTACATTGGTTTATAGGATAAATTTTATTTCTAACAAAATATAGATTTTTAAAATATATATAAATAGATCCATGAGTTTAATCATACAAAACTTCTTTATGGACATAATTAAGCTCTAAGTTCCTGATATATGTGTTTATAAAATTTTCATTTAAAATTTTGTTTTTTGAAAGAACCATAGATCCCATATTTCCTATAATATTTTAAGTTAAAATTGAATGTTTTTATATAAATAAATAATATCATATTTGGATCAACTCTAAAATATCTAGAAAGATATCATAAAACCATTATGTATAAATTTCAAAATGATCATGAGGAGTGATGTAATTTTTTTTCTTGGTTTTAAAATTTCACATATTTTAGATGATGAAATTTGATAATAACAAAAGTATACCATTTACATATTTACTTATGTCAATAAATAAAATAATTCAATATAAATACTATGATAAATACCTCATGTAACTCTAGTCATAATGTTATTCCCCTTGTATTTTTTAACTAGTATGAAGGTAATAATAATGAAGTCAAGGTGTATTGATTAGATACTATTCGTAGGATTGGGAAAAAACTAACAATATTATTAAAAATGTTGAATTGAATGATTTATGTTTGATCATATGTTGATTTTTCAACAATGAACGTAGATTTTGAATCACCATGGAACTTTCAAGTGACTTCCTAACAATATTCATATGGAAAATTATATTTATATTGAGATAATATCATAATATATATGAAAATTGAGATACAATTGATTAACATTTTGATTTTTGAAAAAAATAAGGTACACCTATCTATAATTATAAAATACTAAGTTTTGGTTCTTATATTCCATATTATTAGGGGTCGATCACATCTAAAATGTTGATATGTGTTTTAATTTCTACTAATAACATTATAAAAATATGATTACTCATTTCTAAAATCTATTTGATGTTTATGTGGTTACTATTTTCTATTGTACAATAGTATTCTACATTTTTATTGTGTATAATAAATATATTAGGATGTTTAGTTTATTGATATTGATAAGGTCACATGCTAAGATGATTTATATGGAGTACTGTGATTTCAAAATATTATTCCTTGATGAAGGATATATAAAATTAAGATGACGACAAATATACACTAAGTAATATCATATATAAATTTGGGCTACATGAATAATGATCGAAGATGAACTAATGTTCACAAAGGATGTTGAATATCATTTAAATCCTCTAATGAGTATTTATTTACTATATTGATTATTAATTATTTTGGTGAATTTTGGTGTTTATTTTTATGTTTTCAAATTTAATATTGACTGATTTAGAGATGTATAGAATTAATAAACAATATATCATGGATACCAGATAAATAGAAATATATTGAGGTTCAATAAATATGTATATGTCATAATGGAAGATTTCTTAATATATATGATTATTTCAAAGAGTGGAGTGAAAATTTTAAAAGGGAGTTTATACCTAATATTTTTTTGGGTTATTTGAATATTGAAAAGGCATGAAAAACCAAGGATTTAATATATATAATATAAGATTTAACATACAGTGACCCATTGAAATTAGTAATGATATACCATGCGTAAAAGAAAATTTATATAAGAATACAAGAAATCTATAAAATGTATGATATTCATATAATTTTATTAAATAGTTCTTAGTGATACGTAATATTCGTAAAAATCATACACAGTTGGAAAATAGAAATGTTTAGTGAATCACTACAATAGAGAAGATAAGTATTTATTATATAAATTTAAATAAGATTTAATAATTTTCTTCTGGTAAAGGTATTATGGAAGGTAGTTTCATTAGTTGATTAAGATTGTTATTGGTCAATTATTTAGTGAATTAAATATTATGACTAATGATATAATAATGATCTAATAAAATATTTAATACAATGAATAGTATAATGAATATGTTTTATTCTTTAAATATAAAATATCCAAATACTTTGTTTATTATGATGTGATTATAGTGGTCTTGTAAAAAATTAAAGGGGATTGTTTTTTACTTTTTGTTGATGGTTTTTCTACAATGAAGAAATGTGAGAATGAAAGTCAATCCATGATAGTTATATTATTTTAAATATTTTCATTTTCTAAGGATATGATTATGCCATAAGTGATTATTAGTTATGATATACAATTAGATATTAATAGTATCATGCACTATGAAGAAGAAAATCATGTTCTATGGAAATTTATCCCAGGTTGAATAGAATTTTACAAGTGAGATTCATTTGAAAATGGGAGATTCAAAAAATCAACATTGAAAAGATTTAAATGATACAACTAGTGTAGTAAAAATTCATGACATGAAATTATTTTTCATGTGATGATAAAAAAAATAGAGAAATTAGTTTGGTTTTAATTAAGAAAGAAGGATGTGATAATTCTCATATTGTGAGGAGTTAAATGAGAGATTATTCCAAATGATTGTATGAGATTAACTTTGATTAGTTCTAATTATACTCAATGAGTAAAAATGTATGAGAGTTTAAGTCATTGATATTATTTATATCTTATTCACATGGTTCTACGAATATATAAATAGATAATTAAGAGATGAATAAAAGAAGAAACTTTTTGATATCATGTATTTTATAATAGTTGAAGGAAATATAAGGATACTTAAAACTATTATCATTTAAATAATGAACTTTTTATAAAATATGAAGAGTTTTAAAAGTTTTTCCTAATAGGTCATAATTATATTTTGAAGAAGAAGAAGAATATAGATAGACTATCCGTGTATCTTTTTATTGTTATTCTAACTAATGATAAAATAATTATTACATCATCTAATGTATCTATGACATAAGGACTGAATCTTATGATTACTTATATCATAATATATGATTTATAAGAATATAACACAATATCACTTCACAATATGCTCTGATTTAGAGGATGTGTACCCTCGTGTGGTAATGTAGTCTAATGAATAATATTATAAACATCCTATCGAGAAGGCACATGGGACATAATTGGTATTTATCACACTTCAAGGTGCTACAATTATATTTTTTTGTTTTAATATGAAGTCTTAGTTTGTTTGAATCCCTCAAAAAGAAATTTTATCGCTCCTTATACTATTTAGTTCTAGGAATATGATTATATTGATATACCCTTTCCCAATAATAATCTTGATAACAATAGAGGAGTTATACGAGGGTGGGATAATCACTACCTTACACTAGGAATATAGTCACACATATTATAGGTTGACCTATTTAACAAATAATTGTGTTCTATGTTGTGTTATTTCTTATTTATATTTCATGAATTAAAATAAATGATTTGTAAAGAAAAGGAAAATTATATCCATACACCAAATATGTGTTGACGTAAGATATAGTATAATGGATTTTAATTGTTAATAAGTGAAAAAACTAATTAACACCCTCTTATTGTGATAAAAACCCAATGTGATCTAATCAATTGGTAAATATGAGAATTTTTCCAATCATTATCTTTATAGAGGGATGGTTTGTAGGATTTTTTATATAATTGTAACATATTTAGAAATAATTTTTTATCTATTTATTTTTTCATTATTCAATGAAAATATTGAACAATACAAACTACAGACCCTAAAAATAATTTTCTATTTTTTAAAATATTATTCAGTCCTTTTATTTTTTTATTTCATTCATATGAAATTTTCTAGAAAATAATTACTAACATTATATCATTGGATGATATATATTAGATAAAAAATATATAATTTGACACAAGATATCATCTAAGAGAGTCTCTTGGGTCTTTTTTACTAAAGGAGATAATACTCCACTCAAATTTCTAATAATGGAGCTGAATATATTCCATCCATAACTTCTTGTGTGTAGGTACTGTGGATGACGGATACACATACAAATTTTTTCTTCACATACTATCACATCTTTTTTATTTATTAAATTAACAGTGATATCCCACTATCTAAAAATTCAACAAATAAATTCATATAAAAATATGAATAATTAAAAAAATTCATATAAATCCACATAAAAATATATATATCATTGATTAAAACATTCATGTGAATAATCAAAATATATTAAATATTTCTATTTAGTGAAACACAATGGCTATCGTCATTCATTATCTTGTGGTGGAAGTGAATTATTAAAACAAATTAGGTGTATTGAAAACAAAATAAATGAAATGAATGAAATAGAAATGAAAATTGGGTGGAATATAATTTGTGTATATAAAATAAATAAATAAATAAAAATGAAATTGTGGGGGTAAGGGCTGATTTCAATAATATGAATTTAATAAAAAAAATTGAATAATTTTTTATTTTTAAAATCCATATTGTTAAGAAAAAAAATCATAAATACATATTTAATTAATTTTTTATCATTACCATTGAAATTAAATATCACAAAATTAAGATACCCCAATTGGTTATCTTCCCATTTCAATAAATGTAAAACAAACCACATTGAATGAAAGTGTTAAATCCTGAGCTAACTATAGGAAAAACAATAACAGAACCCTTATTTAACTATTATTACAAATTGAAATTTTATTCTATGGTAAATTAGTGTACCTAGCCACTTAGTACATTTAAATGGATTTAATTTATTGATTTTATTTGATATCTATGAATTAATACTAAGGTGATTTTCTTTTCTAATTAAAATTTCATTCTCATAGTTCACACATTACCAAACCTTTCTTCATATAAAGAAATTATTTGAATTCATGATCTATTTTAGTCACAAATAATTTATCAAAATATAGTGAATAATAAAATTTTATGATTCCATTATATTAAACTATCAAATGAATAATGTTTAAGTTATATCAATTACAAAACAATTGTACTTTCATGGGAGGAGGGGTCATTGTAGAATCATTTTTAAAAATTAATTGTTTGGAATTTTGTAATCCAATTAGTTTTAAATTCATTTTTATCCTAAACAATTATTTATATTATAATAAAATCGAAAAAAATAAAATAATGGAAATATAAGATAGAATCGTATCATAATAAATGAAATATACAATGTGATGAAGAATAAGATGGAATTTTAGAACAAATCATTTCTTGTAGGTCAATCCTTTTTCCAATGTTTATTTTTAATTGACTGAAACAACATCCTCTCAACTATATATCTCTAAATTCATGAACTAACCATTGAAAATTCGAATATTATATATTGATATAGTGTAGGGGATTCTAGTGTATAAAATTTAATGAAATGTAATGTGAAAAAATTAGTAAAAATGAATCATAAATTTCATGCCAACTCTTTGAGCATAACAATAATAGAACATGATATGGAACTAGTTGAATTAAATTATAGTAAATAAATCCTCTATATTTGGTAAAAATTAGAGCCCCATAAATGCAACTGAAAAAATATTATGATATTATCATTGAAGTGATGTCTAGTCAGTTGAATCCAATACTATATAAATTCCAGGTCCAATTATCTTACTTGAATATTGTGTTCTAGATCATGGTATTTAACGATATATGAATACTATGAGGTGTGTAGCTTTTTAATAATATTTTAAATTAAAATTATATATATATATATATCATTATATGTAATTAGTAATGTTAAACTAAAAGGATGAAACTAAAATTTCAATGAAATTTCCAAATTCATGGTCTAATAAAATATTCAAATTAAATAATCAATTAAAACTATATTTTTGTAAAATAAATCAATTATTATAAATATTATATTCCATAAAATCTTTTTTTCAACTCCCACACACCTTCACTTTTGAACTTTTATGAAACATTGATCTAATATCCATATGAAATTCACAGAAGAATACATTGTGGTACATTTTATTAGTGATTTTACAAAATATAACTCATAATTTATAGTTTGAAAAACAATTTCCCTTTCATATTAGTTTCTCACAGTAAATATTCATCAACCTAGAAAATCTTTCGAATCCCAATCATAAATAACATTATCAGGGGAGAGATGTCAGTATTCACTCTAGAGAAATATAATCTAGAATTGTGCTCTTATTACAAGTATATTATCCTCACCATAATCGTTTAATAAATCTCAAATATCCAACCCACAAATTAAAAAATAAATATCAGTCATAATTTCTTCATAATAAGGATAAAATTATTATCAATATGAGGGTTAGGCGGTAATAATATAAAATAAAATGAAGTAAAAAATTGGTGGTTAAATCATTAGAACATTGTATAATAATAATAAAATTTAAATTAAATATCCAATTATAAATATGAAATTTCTCTACTTTCAATAACATAATGCAAAGGCAAATAAACATGGTAATTGTTATAATGAATGATGCATCCAATTGTTTTATTTTTATTTTATTTTTTTTGATATTTCCGATGGAAAAAATATCGCACTAATCTATCAATCCTTTTTTAATGAATAGATTAATTTAATCTTAATAGTTATAAAAATGTCAAATGATGAATGAGAATATATTTTGAAATTCCCAAGAAAAAACAATTTTTTTCCATCTTTTCATTTTTTCAATTTTTTCTTCTTTTTGAGGTTGATAAATATAATAAAATAGAAAATATATCATCATAAACACCCCAATAACCACTAAAAACACACTCATACTTCTTCCCCAATATAAATCATCCCATTAAACCAAGGAAACTCAATATTTCATACCTAACTCCAAGAATATCACAAAAAACATCATGAATATGTTTGGAAGGATAAAATATGTCTATAAAATGGATTTCCTTATTAATTTATATCATGTATTTTATAAGTTTTCATAATGTTAAAATTATATACTAATGTCTTAAGGATAATGGATTTAGAAAAAAATGCATCATTCATACTAATGTGAATTTGTTTAATTCCAATTTTGATATGATAATGTGAAATTATTAATAGGAATCATTTCCTGTGTATCTCTCTAGAAAAATAAAATAATTAGAATATAAAATTTATTATTTAAAATTATTTATGGGATGTGAAAAATACTTTTGTTTTCCAACTTCATACGAATATGTTTTAAAAAATCATCAAACTCATAAAATGTTTTTGAAATCAAAATTATAGAAAATGGCTAATATTAGTAATCATTTGATTGTTTTTTCAAAATTCTTGTCTATTTGTTCCAAATCAATTCTGGAGTTATGAATTATAATTAATTATCATTTAATCTTAAATAACCTAAAATTTAAAAATTTAAAAATAATAAAACTAATTAAAATAGAAAAAAATTTAACTAAAATATTGTCCCCTCTACAATACCAAAAATGATACATTAACCACAATGAGACTTTATAAAATTATGTACAATCACAAAATAATTAATTTGATTTAAGAAAAATAGAATAATAAATTGATTTTAAGGGATAACCTACTTTTTTTTTGAAATTGGGAACAATAATAAGTCTTTTATTGTCCATTATAAATAGTATATTCATAAAAATATATTAATATTAATAATAATAACTATAAAATGATTTAACATTTTATAAGAAATATAAAAAAGTCATTTAGCGTTTTATCCCAATAAGAACAGTGTTTATACTATCTAAAATTTGAAATTTATTTAAAATCATTAGAAATTTTAATGTTTTTGGGGTAGATTCATTATATTAAACCATTACATTTTGGTATCTTTAATTCTCTTCGATATCACATTATATCAAAAAAAAGTACCTCAATCCAATTAACATATGTTATATCCCATTTTGATTACATATAGTTTAATTTAGGTGGGAACAAAATATAGGTTTAATCTAACTTTGAATCATCATGGATAATGGTTCAATCCACGGAGTACTTGAATATTATTTCAAATAAGTGGAAAATCAATAATTTTTTATTAAAAATGTATTTTTCCTGAAATTCAAAGTTTTTTCCCTCATCATTATGAGCCTTCCAGAAGATTATAATGCTTTCTTCTATCATTTATTAAAATATTCTCACACCCTATGTGATCATAACCATGTCATGTATTATAAAGACCCGGAAAAACCCATGTAATTTTTTTAAAATTATATGTAATTGTTCTAAGTTTGCAGTTTTTGGCGGCACAGGATTCTGAGGATCATAGTGCCTTGAATGTTTTTCTGATGTTTCTAAGTGAATTTAGTGAGTTTTTGAGTGGGTTTTGGAAACTTTTGAACCAGTGCTCAGAATTGAGATCTGAGGGTACCGTTGAACTCGTAGTGCTAGGGATTGCTTAGTTAGACCTTCACCTCAGCAGCGTTCAAGCAAGAACGTAAGTTGAGATATATCCTATGTGGGTGTTTTTAAAAGGTAAGTGAAATAAAAATAAAATTGACAAACTGAATATAATTTTATAATTTAAAATACTTTTGAATTAATTTTGGGTCCACTAAACCCCACATTAAATCATGCCAACCACTTAATTATTTAAAGACTTTATTAATGATGACTTTAATGGGGTGACAAAGGGTGAGACCCTTTCTATTCTTTCTAGAGGAGTTTTTGGTTGGCCAAGGGAGGACTGGGTGGATTCTTCTTCTTCATTTTTGGTGGAGGACGCATGGAGGAAGAACCTCCTTCCTTAAATGAGAATCATCCTATATGTCTTCAATGAACTTCAATCATCTCAAACGAGAAATATCTGACTGTGAATAATGTCGTCTTCGAATTTGTCTTCTCTAAACTCTCCTCCATCAATGACCTAGAGGTATGGGATTCGAGTTTCATATTGTTACCGTTCTTCATCGTTCAATATTGGTTTACGTTTAGCCGATTGTTATCACTATAATTCAAGGGGTGCGGTCCGAAAAAATAGGGCCCGACCCCCACTTCGTTATTCCTCGTTTGTTGACGGTGGTGGCAGTGCAACGGCACCGCCGGAGGAGTGGGCTGCGGGCGACAGGCCTCAGTGGTGCAACGGTGGCCAGTGTCCAGCCACCCGTGAAGGAAATCGGTGGCGCATGGTTCCCAGAGGGGTGCGGAGATATCTCACCACATAGGGGAGGAAGCCATGACCAGGAAGCCATGATAGTGGAGTAGAGGCGGCCGACTGCTGGCGGAGCAGATGCGGCTGGCCGCTCGGCCAGCTGGACGAGGTGGGACCCTTCTGGGTCGCGTTGGCTACCAAACTGGCATCAGTTTCTGGTTCTTTTTGGGAGACGAGGGGGAGTACGACACACCCCCCCTTCTGTGGCTAGGGTGAGCCTCGTAAGGCGCCGCCAGTTGCTGGAAACCCAGGACAGGCGGGCCGCCCCCCAAGCCCTCTCAGGACGGGCCGCCGGCGTAGGCCATGTGGGCCGCGATACCCGTAGGACGGGCCGCCCATCGCGGGCCAGGCCACCATTGTAGGAAGGTTCGGTTCTGGTGGTCTGGGCTGGTTCTCGTGGGCTTAGTCGGACCCGAGGACCCAGTTGGGCCAGGTCGGTCCGACTGGGTCGGACACGACTCGGACCCGTTTGACCCGGTTTCACCTTTTTGCCCATAACATGGGATACATGTGTTCGATTGATGAACCATCTATGGAGATGTAAATCTTGGAGTGAGACGGTTCTTTTAGAATACCCCATGTGAGGTTTGGATACAGTTGGGGTACGTTTGGGTTGGATTGAACCTAAATCCAACCGGGCCCTCAGAATAGAAATGCCAATAACTCTCAGAGTGGGTGTCTGATTGATGCGCCGTCTATCGCGTTGGTTTCCATATTACTAGACGGAACATTGGGATACATCAACATGGGACTACGTGGCTGTTGATGTATGAAAACTTGGATTGAAGAGTATACTCTCCCAGAATCGAGTGTGTTTAGAGGGGGAACCCTGAGGATAGATATGGGATGAAGATGTTGGTGACAGATGAGGGTTGGCACCGTGCGATAGATGAGGGTCGACATTGGTGACAAACGAGGGTCGACATCGTGTGACAGATGAGGGTCAGCACCATGCGACAGGCAAGGGTCAGCACCGGCGACAGACAATGGTCTTCATCATGCTGCATATGAGGTTCGGCACCATCAAGAGATGAGGTTCGGCACCGTGTGACAGATGAGGGTCGGCACCGTGCGACAGATGAGGGTCGACACTAGTGAGAGATGAGGGTCAGCATCGTGCGATAGATGAGGTTCGACATCGGGGACAGACTATGGTTGGCATCGTGCGACAGATGAGGGTTGGCACAGGTGACTAATGTTAGTATGTAGCGAATTTTCTTAGATAGTACAATCTAGCCATGGGATGAGACATCCTTATTCTTGTAACCTTGTTGTTACCGTTAGAGTGAGATGACTCTTTTTCTCGTAGCTTCCTATCTTGGGATAGATGGAGCCTTATGTTACCTCTTGATTGAGACAGTTTGAATATTAACAACATAGTTATATGTATGGGACTATACATAATTACAGTTTTTTGGTTGTTCTTCCTTCAGAGAATGGGTTGTGTTTTTTGGCTAGGGAGTTGTAACAGGTTGTACATAATAAGTTAGGTATATATATGGGAATATGCTTTATATTGGTTGGATATTACATTATGATTTTATCTTTTCTTCTATGGATTATCCTTAGAGAATTCTGGGAGACCTTCGAGGATCTTGAGGTCCCTACTGAGTACCGTTATACTCACCC
The DNA here is from genome assembly GCA_963277665.1 of Viscum album. Lineage (NCBI taxonomy): Eukaryota > Viridiplantae > Streptophyta > Magnoliopsida > Santalales > Viscaceae > Viscum > Viscum album. Next base: position 839,695,757 of record OY728138.1, read on the forward strand.
CTACATGGGCTTCACCTACACCTTGTTGTGTTCTGTGCAGACGATGGTCAGAAGTGATCGAGGCTGAGGAAGATGGACGGGAGGCTGCACTGAGCTAGACAATACGGGATATACCTTAGGAACGATTTTTTCATGATATGTACTTACAATTCAGGTAGGATTCCCTGGTGGACGATCCAGGAGTTGTTTTCCCTTTTTACATGTACTTGTACTTCAATTGGGTTTATATACTGGCCAATTCACTTTCAACACACTTTTCTGAACTATTAATTTATTTTCATCACTTCTTGTGTTCAGACTATGTTTTTTAAAGTTTTAAAGTCAATGCATTCCCTTTTATCCGGGTTACGCCTTTTGGTGCTAGTCACGAGCCCCTGGCCTATGGAAGGTGGGGTTGGGGAAGTCACGGGACAGGCCCCGAGGATGGGTCATGAAAAATTGGTATCAAAAGAGTTGGTTATACTATAGAACATGGACTATGATTCTTTTAACAGTAATAGTTTTTGGTGTTTTGGGTGTGGTTATCAGTTTAGGGAAACTAGTGTTGGTGTGGCGATCGACGTATCCATACACTAGGACTCTGACTTCTGATTTCCGACTCAGTGTATGAAAACACTGATTGCATGTGTGTTTCATTTGAAATGTTTTCTTTGTGATTACTTTGATTTAGCTGACCAGATATAACATTTTGACCGTGGGGAACCTATTTCTTTTCAGGATTTCCCCACGTAGGTAGCCATCCAAGGTTCCAGGATGTGTATGAGATGGTAGCCCACCGAGCAACGAGGCCTCAGTGTAGGGCCCCATAACAGCGGAGGAACCACTGGTAACACTACCTGCTGGGCCACTGATACCACCAGCCCTAGCAGTAGATAGTTCACGCCATCTGAGCACATTGCACGAATTCTAACACCATAGTCCGCCCATGTTCAGGGGAGAGACGGACCCGCAGGCAACTGAGGATTGGCTGGAGGTTGTAGTAAGAGTCTCCCGACTTGTAGAGACACCATCCGACCTTATAGTGATTCTTTTCTTCAGTATTATTCAGGAAGTAGTAGGCAGGTAGTGGATTTTGATTCTCCTTGTGCATGACGAGGTGACACTTCTCTGGGCGGACTTTGAGATCCTATTTCGGGTAGACTTTATTCCAGCCACCCACATGTTGTGTGGATTTATGAGCCGCTTCATCTACAGCAGGGCAGTATGAGAGTACCATAGTACCCTGAAAGGTTTACTGACCTGTCGCACTATTCCATAGACATGGTACGGGACCCGTACTCTAGGGCCCAGATCATCGAGAAGGGGCTCAGGCGAGAGATCTTGGCATCGATGATCTCCCTCAGCATTCCGAAGCAGGCTGGGGTGTTGGAGCAAGCCCCCTTAGTAGAGAGTTTTATTGATGAGTAGACTCCAGTAGTGAGACCCACCACTAGGTGTCATGTAGAGGAGTCTTCTATAGCTTGCAGTAGGCAGGTGATGTAGGAGTTCAAGAGGACCATACCTTCAGGTGGTTGAACAGAGTATGCAAGGTCTAGGGTGTGAGGCTCAAGAGGCCGAGGGAGCTACGAACGGAGAATGGTTTGTTTTTACTGTAGGGGATGGGGACATAGAGATCGTGATTGTATGAAACCTTGTAAGGATGATCGTAAGACGATTGAAGAGCCACTGAGGCAACAACCACATCTGGAGCTTGAGCATCCGGAAGGTGGTAGAAGAGGAATGGGAACCGAACGTGCTGTAGGTAGTGGTCGTTGGTTTTAGTTTCTACCACCACCAGGTGGTCCACCGTGAGCTCTGGGAGTAGGTGGACTTGAGCGTGACTAGCTTCAGACTTGGAGGCCGTTATTTTTTTTACTTCTTTGGTGGTTTGATGTTGTTGTAAGTGGATTATTTGTGTCTTTTTACTTTGAGATATAGTATAAATAGACACTTCTCTTTGTGAATTTGTCTTTTCTTCTTTTGTGTGGTTGATACTGAGAGGTTCCGGTTAAAATTGATGGCATGACCCTCACGTTCGATAATCCTACTAAAGAATACCCAATGACCACACATTGATGTCGATAGTGTGAATCGACTCTTCGAGGTGAGAGTATCAGTTATCTCTATTGGTAGTAGCATCAAAGAATTACGATGTCATCCTTGGCCTGAACTATTTATCATTCATGCTAGGATTGACTGTGTTAGGCAATGAACATGGTTCATCCAGGGGATGAGACTAGATTACTCAGTTAGGCAAGAGTGAAATCTATGTATCTCATGATGGACATAGAAAATGATGGGTGTAGCCAAATTCTTATCAGTTGTCTAGTCAACCCTGATAACCAGAGTCTCAGGAATATCTTCCCTTAGAAGGACTTGAACATGAGATAGTTGAGTTGGATTGAGTTTCACAAGGAATATGATTTCAAAAAAGTCTATACTCTTGGAAAGGGAAACTTTGTAGCAAATCCACTCAACTATGGGTCTAGTAATCAGCTTATTAGAGAGGCAACAGAGAAGTAGTACACTTCCCAGATAACTTATGTGGATCATGATAGGCATCTTTCCTTACAGTCACCACCCACTCCTTCGGCGAGTCAGGGAGACTCCGCGAGGAGACAATGACTTTGAAGTTAGACGTGATCAGATATCCACAGGACGGACATCTGATGGATATTCTAAAGGTGGATAGCATGTCAACCCCTTCAGATGACGTAATATGGTACGGGCTTCCACGGAGAAGGTGCAGATCATCCAACAGCGGGTGAGGACTACACAAAGCACGCAGGAGCCTTACGCAATTGGGAGATGAATACCTCTTCATTTTGAAGGTGGTGACCACGTCTTACTACGGGCCCCACCTTGACGGGGTTTTCGGAGATTTGGCTGAGGCAAAAAGTTATCTCCAAAGTTCAAGTGACCCTTCCAGGTTCTCAATAGAGTAGCTGAGGTGGCTTACCGCCTGGCTCTTACACCTCAATTGCAGCAGGTGAATAATGTTTTCCATGTATCATAGCTATGGAGATACGTGCATGATCTGACTCACATCCAAGACTAGGGAGAGCTTGACATTGACGACGGGGCAAATTTTTTAGAGGATTCAGAGGAGATCGAGGATCGATAGGAGAGAGTCCTTCTTGTGTGGTTGATACCTCATGTTCGTGTATGATGGAAGCACGAGAACCTCTAGGAGAGTACATGGGAGCGGGAGGCTCAGTTTCATAATCAGTATCCCCACATGTTTCCCTAGTTTCTTAATTTTGGATTTCGGGGATGCAAATCCCTATGGTGGGGAGAATGAAAAGACCAAGAAAATCCCATGTAATTTTTTAAAAAATTATATGGAATTTTTCCGAGTTTGCAGTTTCTAACAGCACGTGATTCTGAGCCTCATAGTGCTTTATTGTCTTTTCGAAGTTTCTAAGTGCGATTAGTGATTTTTTAAGCGGTTTTTGGTTACATTCAAACCAGTGATCGGAATTGATATTTGAGGGCATAGATGAACTCGCAGTGTCTTTCATTACATAGTGAGATCTTCACCTCACCTGCATTTGGGAGAGAATGAAATTTTAGTTTCCTCCCACACGGGTGTTTTTAAAAGGGATGTGAAATAAACAAAATTGGAAAATGGAATTTTATTTTTTAATTTCAAATCCTTTTGAATTAATTTGGGTTCTCTTAAACCCCACATTATTTCATGAAAACTCCTTGATTTATTAAATACTCCATTGATGAAGTATTTAATGGGGAGAAAAATTTGGGTCCCCTTTCTCTTCATTTTGGAGGAGTTTTGGGTTGGCTAGGGAAGGACTCAGTGGATTCGTCTTCCTCATTTTTTGGTGGATGAAGCTTTGAGGAAGCACCTCCTTCCATCAACAAGAATCATTCTCTTCATCTTCAATGATCCTAAACCATTTCAAAAGAGAAGGATCTGACCACAAAGAATGAAATCTTTAACTTTTCCTTCTCCAAACTCTCCTCCATAAATGACCATGAGGTAGGCGATTCGAGTTTGATTTCATTCCTATTTATCATCGTTCAGTCTCTGTTTACGTTTATCCGATTGTCATCACCATAACGTGGAGGGTATGGGATAATGAACATGGACCAACTTCCCTTCATTATTCCTTTCTTGTTTATGACGACGATAGTTCAATGGCACCGCCAGAGGAGTGGGCGTGGCCGACGGGCCATGACGGTGCAACAGCGACCAGCATTGGGCCAGCCGTGAAGGAAACCAGTGGTGCAGGGCTGCCAGGCGACCGGAGGGGTGTTGCATTGTAGCGCAGTGTAGAAGAACAGGTCGTGGTTGTGCACACGGGCGGCCGCCAGGCCGCCGAAGGTGGGCGGCGTCGTTTCACCGTGTAGAGGAAGAAGTTATGGCTAGGGGGCGTTGCGGGGGAGCAGAGGCGGCCGGCTGGGTTTGCCGCCGACGGAGCAGACGCATCCGGCTACTCGGCCAGCTAGGTGAGGTGGGACCCTCCTGGGTCTAGTGGGCTACCAAACCGGCATCAGGTTCCTATTCCTTTCGGGAAACTGGGGGCGAGGACCCCCCCCCCCCCCCCCCCTCGTACATAGATATGGTGGGACCCACATGCTGATGCTAGCCGCTGGCCACCCGGGCTAGGCGGGCCACCCCGTAACCCCTCTCAGGTCGGGCCACCAGCGCAGGCCACGTGGGTCGCGCTACCCACAGGCCTGATCGGTTCTGGCGAGTTGGTCCAGTTATGGGGGGTCGGGTCAGACCCGCGGACCATGTCGGGCCTAGTCGGTCGGACCGGGCCGGACACGACCCGGACCAGTTTGACCCGATTTCACCTTTTCACCCATAACATGGGCTTCATGTTTCTGATTGAAGAACCATCTACGGTGACAGAAATCATGGAGAGATATGATTCTTTTGGAATACCCCACTCAAGTATTGGACATAGTTTGATGTATGGTTGGGTTGGATTGATCCTAAATCCAACCGGGCCCTTAGAACAGAAATCCCAATAACTCTCAGATCGTGCGTCTGATTGATGCGCTGTCTGTCGTTTTGGGTTCCTTATGATGATACGAAACATTGGGATACATAAAATTGGGTCTATGCGGAAGTTGATGTATCGAAACTTGGCTTGAGGAGTGTACTCTCTTAGAATCGAGCATGTTTAGATCGGGAACACTGAGGCTAGCTGTGGCATGAAGATACTGTCAACAGTTGAGGGTTGGCACTGTGCGGAAAATGAGGGTCGGCATGAGCGACAGATGAGGGTTGGCGTTGTGTGAGAGAAGAGGGTTGGCACTGTGTGATAGAAGAGGGTCAGCATTAGTGACAGACGAGGGTCATCATCATGTGAAAAATGAGGGTCGTCACCAACGACCAATGAGGGTCAGCATCGTGTCACAGATGAGGGTCGTCACCATGCGACAGATGAGGGTCGGCACTGGAAAAAGACAAGGGTCAGCACCATGTGACAGATGAGGGTTAGAACCGGTGATAGATGAGGGTCGGCATCATGTGACAGATGAGGGTCGGCACTGGTCACTAATGTGAGTCTAAAGCGAAGTTACTCAGATAGGACGATCTAGCCATGTGGCTAGACATCCTTATTCTTGTAACCATGAAGTAACTGTTAGAGTGAGGTGACTCTTTTAGTCTGACCTTCTTGTCATGGGATAGATGGAGGTTTATGTAACCTCTTGATTGAGATGGTTTGAATATTAACAACTCAGGTATATGTATGGGCATATACCAAAGTAGAGTTGCTTGGTTGTTCTTCCTTTATAGAACAGATTGTGTTTTGGGCTCGAGAGTTGGAGCTGGTTGTATATAATAACATATGTATATGTATGGGAATATATCTAATCTTGGATGGATATTACGTTGTTATTTTATCTTTTCTTTTGGGTATTATCCTTAGTGGATTTTGGGAGGCCTTCGGGGGTCTCGGGGTCCCTACTGAGTATCGTTATACTCACCCCTACATGGGCTTCACCCGCACCTCATTTTGTTCTGTGCATTCGACGGTCAACAGTGATCGAGGCTAAGGAAGACGGAAGGGAGGATTCTCAGAGCTGGAATAGATGGGACGTACCTCTAGGATGAGTTGTTCGAGATCTATACCTACCCTTCAGGTAGGATTCCCCGGTGGACGATCCAGGAGTTGTTTTCCCTTTTTCTTGTACTTGTACTTTAGTTTGGTTTGTGTACTATCCCATTGACATTCAGCACACTTTTCTATACTAGTACATTGTTGTTATCACTACATGTTTTCAGAGTATCTGTGTTACAGGTTTCAAGGAAATTCCTTCCCTTCTATTAGGGTTAACCCTTATGGTGCTTTTCACTAGCCCCTGGCCTATGGAAGGCGGGCTTGGGGTAGTCACGGCATGAGCCCCGAGGACTGGTCGTGACATGTATAGTATATAGTAACTTCATTCTCCTTTCAACTTATAAACAATAATGATGTGTGTTAATATTGAATCAAGAAATGTGAGAATATTTTTACGTAAAAATAAGCAAGATATCACAAAAATTCATTTGTTGGTATATCCTGTTCTTCATCAAAAGATTCATGATTACAACGTTTGGAAAGGTTAGGTAATTATATATTTTTATCCAATGAACCATCCTACTCTATAATTTATTCATCTCTATCTAAAAATACAAAAACATTTATCATCTAATTGTATTTATTATGGTTTATTATCCATTTTTCTTATATTCCCTTTGACATATGGGGTCATCTCAATAATTTGGTACTTTATATCCTTCACAACACTTTTGAGTTCATGAAATTACATTTATTATTTCAAAATAAAACATAATTGGACATCAATAGATTATTTGGGTCCTTCTTATACTTTTGTAATGACTATATAAGTTTTATTCTTGATATATTTTTCAGGCCTATTGTTTTTAGTTGAATTCATTGAAATAACTCTTATACTATTTTTATCCACCATTTTATATAATTTTTTATAGTGTTATTGATTATTTATGTGAAATCTATTAAATTTGATGTAAAATTCCTTCTAAGAGTTTGTAGGAAAACGAGGTCTGATAAAAATTATACATCTTTAACATATTGTCCACACAATTAGATAACTATAAGAAAAATTAATGAAAATAAAATGTATGAATTTGTTATGTTGATAAATGTAAAAATAAAAATAAAAAACGTAATGAAATAAACATAATAAAAAATTAAATTTTTTTTTATATAACATGTCAACTAAATAACTTTTCTACACAACAGTGATGAAAATTTTATGAAATATTTTATGGGTTCTCTAAAAATTCATTTTACTAAGTACAACACAATAGAATTCCTAGGCCATTCTCATAGAGAGGAATTAAATTTAAAAAATTATATGTATCATGAAAAAGAAAAGGAAAAAAAATTAATTAAATAAATAATTAAATTTGGAAACTTGTTTGTGATTTTTTTAAACTAAAAAAATAAATAAAAACAAAATTATGGGGGGATCAATTTATGATTTTGAATTTTGAACAAATACTTGATGATGTTTTTTTATTAAAAAATTTTATTTCTAAATGTATAACTAATATAAACCAAATATTAATTTATTTATTCATCTTTATTATTAAAATTATGATTCAAACAATTAAGATGCCCTAATTGGTTTTCTTATTATCTTGGTGAATGTAAACCCAGAACAATGTAATAAATCATTTATATCCTAGGATAACCATTGGATGACTAATCATGGAACCCTACATTGATTATTATTACAATGTAAAACATAATTCAATTGTAAATTATAGAATATCTAGACTATATTAATGATAATGAATAGAGTTTGGGTTTGTATTCAAACTCGATAAAGTAATATTGATTTGAATTGGGCTTATAATTAAATTTCTCTAATCACAATTAAATCATTACCCTTCCTCTCATGACATGTAATAATTTTTTAAATGAATTATCTTTTTATGTCCCAAATAATTTATTACAATATATTGAATAATATAATTTTATGATCCTTTTAATCAAAAAATCAATTGAATATGGTGTAATTTTAATCGATTACCAAAAAAACTACACTTCCAAGATAGGTGGGGTCCTCATAAATACTTTTTGAAAAAGATAATGATTAAAAAGGGATAACCAAATTCCTTTTATACTATTAATTTACATAAAAATGAATTTGGAAAGAAAAATTATTTAAAAAGATAAATATAATATATTAGAAACCTTTTTGCAAGAAATAGAAGATACAATTTGAAGAAGAATAAATCATTGAATACCTCTTTTCTTTAAGAGCCATCCTTCATCAAATGTTTAGAGAAATGGTTTGAAACCATCTATCTTATTTCCTAAATATTCCTGAGATAACCCCTATAAATTTTAATATAAAATATTTATAGAGTGGAGAGGAGGTTAGGATACAATGGGTAGAAAAGTGGAAAGTGAAAAAATGAGTAAAACTGATTCTCAAATTTAATTCCACTACATTAAATTTCAAATTATCTGAGTAATATGTCGATCCCATTGAATAAAATATTTATAAAATTGATACATAAAATTTATAAAAAATTTATATCCAATCGGATCATGGATGAAAAATCCATTGGCATCATATTGAATTGATGTACAATATATTTAATTCATAATTGAATTAAATTCAGGCACAATAATCAATATTAGTTATTTTTATCTAGCTAAATGTATTCAAAAAAATTATGGATTCAAATATGTTTAAAAATTAATCCAAAATTTTAAAATTAAAAATCTCAAAAAAAATTGATGAAAAAAATAGAAGTTCAATTTAAATAGAAACCCCTAAATTTTTATGATGATTTAAAATGGATTTTCTAATTAAGATTATAAATAAATCATTAATTAAAACTAAATTTATGGGAATTAAATAAATTATTACCAATATAAAATTAATTGAAATTAGGGTTTATCTATAAACCTAGAGTTTATCAAAATCGGTGTTTCACTCATTGATATTTTTATATATCCTTTGTTCTAAAAACGATTTTAATTTATCAAATGGTAGATGGGGACGATAAAATAAAAATAATAATACATAGTCACTTGATTTTAATTAGAATTTTAAAAACACATTGATAAAGAGGGTATCATTTTATTTAAGAAAATAATTCTTTTTAGGATTCTATCGATAAGGAATAATGTTATTTTATAATAAAATTTATCATTAACTAAAAGAATATAAGAAAATAATCAAGACATCCATATTTAATTTTTCTTTAATATTTTGAATGTTTTCATAATAATTGGAGGAAATATTTAGCATATTTATATTAAATATTACAGTTGTTTAAAATTTAATTATTATTTTTCCATTAATTATTTATTCAATTTTGTTTTATTATTATTTTGGTAATTATCTGTAAATTCAAATATATCTTCTATTTGTGTTCTCTTTTGGATACATATACCTTTTCCCTTTTCTGTAATTCCTTGATTTTTCATGTTACATCTACATACTCTTATCTATATAAATATTTGTAAAATCAGTTTCATATTGTAAATTTACACTTGATTTAGAGAAAATATATTAGGATTGGACGGATTTTTGGTCCATTCATCTGGAATCTATAATATTACTATTGGTTCTGTGTGCCAGCCCTTCAATCCTAGAGAGGCCCTATCATATCTTATTTTACATAAAAGTGACTTGGATCTTTAAAGAGATTATGTTATTGTAGGAAAAATAAAATTTATTATATTGGGGGTCATTCATTTGATTATTCTACAGTTTCCCCCATGTTTCAGGTCTCTTCATTGGGTTTTCTCTTTTGAAAGTGATTTCATAAACTTCTCATCATTTTATTTCTCACCCTATCAGTTGTTTTTGTTTACAATTTTCGATTTTTGCAACAAATAATCATGTGATAAAAAATATTTGGTCTAAGATGAATATTCTTATGGTAGATTTGGAATCATCCAGGGGTAATTTTAGATGATAGATATTATAATTTCTCCATCAAATAGCTTTGGATCCTGCTCAGTTCATGTGATGTTGGTGGAGTTTTTTATTCCTCTACATTTTTTTGACCTCATTGTTCTATATTTTATATCAATTTTACCTATTTTTATGGTATCCATGACTGGAATTAAATATTGGTTCTACCTTACAATAATTTGCATATCTAACATGGTGAAAACCTCAGAAAAACTATTTTTGATTAATGGAGATGATGGGTGGACGTAATGGTGTCTCTAATGGTGAGAAACACCATGAAATAGTATAGTTCTTAGTTATGGATGGGTTATTACTCCGAAATACTATTAATTTTAAATTATTTGATTAGATATAAAAAGGTTCTTGGTTTGTTTATAAATAAAATAGATTATAGTGGCATTTAATTTATGGGGTTGATGCAACATGGGGTATTACCATCAAACTGGTGAAGGTGATTCTAGAAGTGAGGATTATTATAATGATAATTAAATGGAATTGATGAGTTAAATTTAGGAGTCATGGGGGCTTGAGTGATTCAAGGAATAAAAATCACTAGAAAATGTCCAATTATCCTTAGATTCACTATATGGTGATCCAGTTATTGTAAGCTCTTCATGCATATTTTGAATTTAAATTTTCAAATAAGAATTTTGTTTTTATTATTTTTATTTTTATTCATAACAATTCATTGCTTTGATTTTTTGGTTTAGTCTTGGATATTAGTATTTCTAGGTTCACACTAAAATCCCAAATGTTTCATTTTAAAAATATTAAAAAATGAATTATAGAGAGTAAAATCAATCCATTTTTGGTACATCTACAGTTCAATGGTAGTATCTATTTCACTAAACAGTGGATATATTTTTCAATTAATCTCACATGTGATCTATTTAATTTGACTATCAGGGACTATTTTTTTTGTTATACACCATATCCTTCAAAAACCTCTCCTCTAAACCCTTTTCATTACAACATTGATATAATATAAAATGAATTCAATTCAATAAAGATTTATTGATTTACCAAAACTAATATGAATTTTACCAATGCACTTTAAAGTTAGTTATAAAATTATAAAAGTAATAGAATATTTACGTTTTCTATGAAAACTATTTAGCAGTTTATCTACAAAACAACATTTATAACATCGATTCCTTGATTAAATCTGAGTTCTTTTACCCAATTATACTCTTCCATAAATAGTCCACCCATTATATAACCACCAAATATTCCACCACAAAAATTTATTCCAAACATTAAATAATCTTATTAAATTACACCATTTTCAAACCTTATAGATTTAAAACCCTATAAACATTAAAATAACTAGGTTCTTCAACATACATATCTAACACCACCTTAGAGCATTGAAGACCCACTATGAATGATTGTACAACCTCCTTAAATGAATCAAATAATCCCTCAATCTATCAAAATAATCCTGTTATTATACAAATGCTTCAATCCCAAAATTCAATAATCCAAATCCAACATCTTAAACTATTCATCTCCCAACCAATCCCTCTAACTTAATTGAAAAATAATTAAATTAATTTAAATAATTCGTAGTTATACATTATGAACACATTACAATTTAATAAATTTATGCCCACAATATAAACCATTCTTTTCTTCTTCATTATCCTATCATAAAACCATCCATAATCCTATGACCACCATATTCTGGAAACCATTATCTAAGAGGGACTTGGTCTATCAATCATCAATATTGAAAAGTACTATAAATGTCTTCATTTTTATCCCAGCTGTAACTACACCAATTATAATTAAGTCAATATTTTTATACATTATCTATAACATATCCATGATATAGATAAGAATAATCATTTATAACATTAATAAGATCTAGTTTGTCTATATTATAGATCTCAAGGTTATTTTTATAACTATTTTATAAATTTATTTCTTATAATACCTCTACCCTACCACCTATTTAACTATATATTACATATTTAATAAATTTTTCTTCTCATTGGATTCATTTGGATAATAAAAATTAGAATAAATAAAATAAATGTATTTTTTATTTTATAATGGGGTGAATTTAGAAAGAATATTATACCTAATTTTTATTTTTTTGATTTATTCATTAAACATACTATATATTTTGATCAAATAATGGGATAAATTCTTAATTATCTCACTGATCACTCTTAATTTTACCCTTTTCAGATTAATAAAATCACACATTTTATAATTTCATTAAAAATATAAATTTCAGGAATTGTACAAAGGTAACCATTTAACATGATTAAATTTAATCCCTAAATATCATCAACAAAACCCTAGAAACATCATTGGATAAAAAAAATCTTATATGTAGAAATCAATATTAATTAAAATTTATATACAGGACTATCCGTTAACGATCGTGAAAATTCATGTAAATTAGGTGGGTACACCATGGACCAAGATGTTTTCAATTAATAAAATTTGGGGATTTATGTTATACCTACAAATTATCATCTCTACCATATCAAAAATAAAATGACATATCTCAATGAATTAATTTATTTTTTCCAAATTATATTATGTATTAAAAATGAGATTTATTGTAATGATTCTCATTTTATCACTAATTTTATATGGTTTATAAATTATTTACATCTGGCCAAATTTCCATTTTATGGATTTTTTTTTCATATTTTTATTATAGGTGAGACACCCAAGACACACAATCCTTTGTACAATGCTAAAAACACTGAAATTTCTTAAAATAAAATATTTAACATAAAAAATTAATATATACCCTTACATTCCTAAGGATATTTTAGTTATTGAGAATTATAAGTTTAAAAAATTAATACACAAACAATCACACTAATATGTTCATTTTTCTGAATATAAAAAATTTTATGTCAACCATAGCTTCACTATAACTAATCTCATATTCATGGACTTTCATTAAAAGAACTTCTACATTGAAGACTATCCAATGAAAAAACATTTCAAAATTCGGGGTGGTGAAAAGGCTCTATAAGGGATTTTAAAACCGAGTCATCCTCTTTTTTAAATTTCATGGAATATTCCCTGAAGACATTTTTACTAAAAAACAACATAATTTTATAAAAACATTTGATGAATTATTTAATTCAATTTTCACATTAAATTTCATAAAGTGGATTCATAGAATATAATAAAACAAAATTATTTGGAAATATTTACAAATTTAGAAAAAAATCTCGAAAACACATTTTATTTTAATAAAAATGAAATTCATTTACAAATCTATTTTTTCCAATTTATTAATAATTAAAAATAGTTTCACATAAATTATTTCAGTGAATTTTAAAAGAAAAAAATTTGTAATATCTAAAAAATCATCAGGTGAACTGGAATAGTAAATGAAATTTAGGCCCACCTTTTACATGATGGACAAAGTTACTTTAATATTAGGTTTAATCCCCATTCATATATATTTATAATTATCATGTTGTGTATTTTATTTAAAAAAATTAGAGATTTCCAATTTTTTAATGGAGTTTTAGCTTATAAACATTTTTATTACATTTTTTATAAATATGTTTGATAATGGTTATAAGAATTTATATATATATATCATGAATCAAAAAATTATATGAAACTAAAATTCATTAACTTTTTAGGAATATATATTATTTTAAAAAAAATAAAAAACATTATCAAAAAATAAATTAACGTATTGACATAAAACAATTTAAAAATAAAATACATCAAGGTAATAATTTTATTTCAATAGAAATAAATACTTAAATAAACCATAAAAACATATTTAAATTAAAACATTACAATTATTAAATAATATTTCAGAAATAAAAAATCTTCAACATGGTCTGGTATTTTGAAAATAAAATATTATAATTTAAAACTAATATATTTTAAAGACAATGATCCATTACAAAAGGGTTTTATGGAAATTAAAATTAGATAAAATAAAAATAATTTCTATACACATAAAATGATTCATTTTATTCCACATGATTACAAATATGGAAACAAATTACTTTCAATAAAATATTCCATCAATTTTTAAAATTAATTTTCACTCAACATGATAATTTTGAAATCCTATCACTCCTAACGATGTGCCTATGGTTTTGGAAAATTGAAATAAATTTTTTAATAGTTTCCCATTATAGTAGGTTTTTATAAATATTTGAATGGTAATTTTAAAAATTTAAATATATATAAAATAAATATTTTAAAATGAAAGAAATATATTAAAAAATTATAATGTGAGAAGATGTTTCCCATTATCTTTTTTAGTCACTAAACCCTTGGGAATCCCTCTAATAGATCTCCCATGAAAGAATAATTTATAAAACACCACTCTCTAACCAACTCTTATAGCAACTAATAATAAAATGCAATATTGGAGACTAAGATTAGTAGAGGTCTATTTTCAATTCCATAAATATTTGAAGGTGTTACTTATATAACTAAATCCACTATGTAATATAATATTATTTAATAGTTTATTAAAAAAAGTTCTATGACATGTAAACATGGGTTGTTTTTTTTATTTTCATTATGTCCATATCACTACTATCCTCTCTTCTAAGTGTGTGTATATCATTTACATACATATTATTCATTATATTTTTTTCATATTGTGAGTCTTGTTTGAAATTTTGGAGGTGTATATATATATCACTAAATAAATTTTAGTAGTATCATACATGGGAATGATAAAATGAAATCAAACATTTACATGATATTTTTTTGAGGATGGCCTTTACATTTGATGAGATCTAACCAAATGTAGAACCGTAAATAACCCATACCAAGCTTATTTGAGATAAAATTATATAGATGAATCTAGTAGAAACTTCTCATTCATCTTCATGAAGTGTCACATAAAAGCACAAAATGACCCCTATACATATTGAAATTCCTTAACAATAGCACATGAAGGTAATTGTGGAGGAGTTAATAGAAAAAAGAAATATGGAGGTCATTAGATTGGTGATACATTATTAAAATATTCTATGGAGATGAGTTGTTGAAGTGGTGGAATGTGGGGGAAAGGATAAGGATGACTCTAAAATTTATGGGAGAACAAGTTTACCCATATGTAACTATGTGTTCCTTGAAGTGAGAAGAATCATACCCTTATGAAACATGTTGAAGTGACTCTATAACCGTACATGATACTTATATACCTCATTATGTGAACATGGAGATTCAGAATGAACCATACGTAATATTATTTTTACCCTTATCGGGATTCTAAGAAACTTTTATACAGTCAAACACCCTTATGTGATCAAAATACATAACATAACACAATTAATTGACCTAACTTTTACATTAGTAAAATTAATATTACCTTAACATACAAATAGATTTATTGTTATGATAAATTTATACTTCTATAAGAGGGATAAATATAACATATAAATATCATTAAAATAATAATAATAATAATAATAACAACCACGTGAAAACATGTGTTAATTATTTTATAAATTAAATCCAATTTTAAATTGTTGTAATATTTATATCACATACACTAATAAATATTTTATTTCATTTTAAAATAAATATATATTATAGAATATATGTATATACATATATATTTATATATACTAATATGTGTATCAATATTATCTTATTGTAATTAATTATTACATTTCAAATTTTATTACCAATAAAATTTAAATATATTTTCATATAACTAAATTATAATTATATTCATTACTATTCTATTTAATTTATATTTATTTATAATCATTATACCATGATTTATTTAAAAATAATACCATATATGTCATTATATATATATTTCTTATAATTGAAAACTTATATTTATTACTCAATATCAGTTATCTCTAAACAATCTTTTATAATTCATTTTTTAAATAAATTAGTAAAATATAGTGAAACTATAAATTTTTAGATTGTTTCATATTATTTTATTACTTATTCTAAAAATTAAATTGATGGTTTTTTCCTCAATGGGAATATGACCGCAACAACCATATCCCATAATAAAAACACACCACATTTTTTAAATTTACTATAAAATTTATTCCTATATTTTTTTCATTTGAATCAACACCATAATCATTTTTAAATGGAATTTATACATGATAGATTATAATAACGTGTTCTTTGATCCTGATTTTTTCTTTACCATTTCCATTTATTGTCCTTAGGTACATTTGTTTATCATTTTTACTACTATTTCCAAAAATATTTAGTGATTATTTATTATCAATGAATAGAAATTTAATTCCAAATATATATGTCAAAACATTATTTAAATATCATATTTGGTTCAAATAATTAAAATAACCTTTCAATAAAAATTCATTTAATGTAAATATTAATTCTCAAAGCACAGAGTGATATATTATACCCCCTAAATAAATTGTTCCCTCAAAATTCTAATTTAATAAAACAAAATAAATTTTACACTCAAATTAAGAGCATATAATATAAATTCATTTTCGTTAATATTTCCAATGGTATGATAAAAATAAATTTTATAAATGTGTAATATGTGATTTCTAGGTGAAAGTATTTACTACATGAAGAGTACACTGTTGATATGAAAATCCAAGAGACTAAAACCCTTGAAAGCCCATTGGATTATCCATTAGTTTACAAGGAATTTTATCTTAAGAATATATTAAAATTAAATTCATATAAAAAGATATAATTAATTTATAATTATTAAATTACTTATATTTTATATCATTGTAATATCTGAAATTTTCTAAACCCTATGAGGATACTAACATTCATACCCAAGACCTGATCACTATGGTCTGATGCTAAAAACACTACATATTTTTTATGAATATTATATTTTACATCAATGAATATATTATAGTCCAACATTACCAAGGATTTTTAGGTCTTTAGAATTCTATTATTTAAAATTTTAAAGTCAATATATCACCCTAAAATATGCATTTTTCAGAATATAATTACTTCTATGTAAATTTGGATAAACTATGACTAAAAACATAATCATAGATTGAATCCACAACTTTTTTTAATTATAATAACTCTACAAGAAAAACATTTGAAAACTTATGGTGTGTAAGAAGGGTCAATAAGGGGTTATAAAACTGAGCGATCCAATTTTTTAAAATTAAATAAAATTTATTTGAAATTATTTTCCCTCACTAAAGAACACTTTAGTTTTAGTAAAACATTTGATAAAGTAATTAATTCACTATATACATTAAATTCCTTAAAGGGTTTTCAAATGATAAAACTCATGAAAAATCACAAAAAACAATTAAAAATAAAAAAAAAACTATTTCATAAAAATAGAGAGTTATTTTTTAAAACAATAACATTCATTCAATAATATAATTTTTTCACTTCTAAAATACATAAAAATATTTACTTATAAATGAACTATTGATTTTTAAATGAAAAAAATTGAAATATATGAAAAAAACATGTGATTACCCGAATAATTGAATTCTATATAATTCTTAACCCTCTAATTATAGAAAATTTTCTTAATGGATTAACACCACTTCCTATTATTTTATATTTCTAATATCAATGTTTTATATTTTAATAAATCTTTTTTTAATTTTCCATTATTTTTTCACTATAGTTTTCTCAGTAATATCTTAATATTATTTTTGAAAATCTTTTTAAAATGGTTTTATGTTTTCATTGACACACACACTCACTCACTCACACACACAAAAATACAAACACACACACATATATCACTAATAAAATAATTAGAAAAAACTAATATTAAATAAATAATTATGATGATATATGATTTTCAAAATCATCCATCAAACAATGTAGATAATTAAATAAAAATATGGACATAAAAAAGTTCAAATAATTAATTCATCCATGGAATAAGATTATTAAAATGGATATCAATTCATAGATAAAACATTAAAAAATAATGAAATTTAAACATTCTAAATATGAAACAATAATTTTAAAAAAACATCTTCAACATGATCTAGGATCTTGAAAATAAAATATTATAAATTTAAATATACAAAATTCAATGAATTTAGTCATTTTCAAAGCTATTTTTATAGAAATTATTAATAGTTAATTTGAAAATAATTTCCATACACATAAAATTGTAGTTTTAAATCCTCTTAAATATTAAATTGGCGTTAAAATATCTTTAAAACCCAGATTCCATAATTTTTAAAAATAGTCTTTAAATAATAAGAAATTTTTCAATTTTTGTTCCCCTTTTTGAGGGGGAACTACATTAAAAAGAAGTAAAATAGAATTTTTTTTTAAATATTTTTCCACTGGCATGAATATTTTGAAATATTTTTCATGGTAATTATTTAAATTATTTCCCAATACAATAAATTAACATATAAAACTCAAAATATTTTAAACATAGAATTATAATTTGAAATTAATCTTACCCTTACATGTTTTTCAAAACCAAGCCCTTCCAATAAAAACATAAAGAACTTCCTTATAAGAATAATTTCAAATGAAACACTCTATAATTTTATTTCATTATTACTAATAATTATTCTAATATCGTTGAATGATCAAATTAGAGGCCCTTTTCATTTACATGAATTTTTGAAGAGAATACTTATATATTCAACTTATATTTGTAATAAAATATTATAGAATAGATTTTATCTCTTAGTTGTATCTATTAACATTAAAACAAGGATGGATTTTTCAATTTTCATGATGGGTATGTCTTATAAATCTTCCAGATTAAGTGTTTAGATACCCTTTACTGCTAAATATTTAAGTATTTTTTTTAATATTATGAGTACATTTTAAAAAACATTATTTATATATTTATATATCACAATGAAAACCATGATACATTATCCTATCAATGAAGCAAAAAATGATGAGTAACCTTTACATGATATTTTTAGCTTTTTATATGACCTTTAAAGAGGTTAGGATATACATTGTTGAGGAATTCTAAATCACCCTTACATAGATTATTTGTGTGGAATTTATACATATTTCTCTAGTATAAATTTCTCATTCATCCCTCAGCATTAACATAACAGAGCACAAAAATGAACCTATAGAATAGTAATGCTCTTTTACTGTAGATGATGAATGTAATAACAAAGGAGTCGATTACTAGATGTAAATTTATAGGCCATCGATTAGGTTATATATGAGGTGATGTGGAAATGGTATGGTACATATTAAGAGTAAAAGTGTGAGGGTAAAGGTTTAAGATGGTATTGGCCATTACCTGAGAACTAGTTGACCAGTATATAATGTAGATGTACCCCAAAAAGCTATTTCTTAGCCTTATCCAACTTGTTGTAAATTTTTTCTGCTAATATAATTGTTTTATATTCCAACATAAATGAACCATGTGAAGTGTACTAACAATTACATAACCATATAGTGACCCTTATGTGGATGTTTAGGTACCTTTACATAGAAAAAAACATTACAAAAGCCAGTTACATACCTTAATGCAACTATCCTACCAAAATTTTATATAAGAAAAACCAATACTGCTTTCATGTATATAAAAAACTACACATATGAAAGAAATAATATTTATACACGAGGATTAAAAACATGTTATAAATATATTTTAAATAATAATAATAATGATAACCTGATGAATAATTTGATACATATTTTAACAATTTAATGAAAATATTAATTTTTATTATATTTATTTCAAATTAAAAAATTAATATTTTATTTCAATATAAAATTAAAACATGACATAATATATATATATATTCATATAACCTCATTATAATTACATACTATATTTTCAATTATACGACCATTGTAATTAAATTATATCCACTTGTAATAAACAAATAATTAAATTAATAAATATTGCAATTACTATATATTAATTTCTAATTAATATAAATATCTTCATTTTGGACTAATACCATAGATGTTGTAATATTTATATTTTTCGTTATTAGAAGTTTAAAATTATCATTCTATATCATTTTTCACTAAATAATCATGGATAATTATTTTTATTATATGAATAATTGAAATAAGGTTAATGTATAAATTTTCAAATGGGAATATATTATTTTATGAAATATTCGAAAGGGTCCATTAATGATTTTACCTCAACTTTTATATGATCATAATGACCATATGTCATCTTTTAAATATTGATCCTCCATATCTTTTAATATAATCTCAAAAATTATTCCTTTCATTCTACTCATTTCCATTCTCCTTGTAATCTTCTTTTGATGGATTTTCTACATGGTTATTTATAATGAGGTGTTATTTGGTCTTCATTTTTTATTTCTCATTTTCATTTATTGTCCCATCATTATTTTTTGGTATCATTTTTACTATTTTATCAACAAATATTTTATAATGGCCAATTATAAATGAAGATCTACTTCATTACAAAAACATGATTCTTAATTTATTTTAATATTATAGTTTGTTCTTATCAATGAAAATCCATTCAATAAAACATATATTTGTAAAAAAAACTAATTCCAATAGTTTGTGGTCTTATAATATTATTATTTGTGGATCAATTTAAAATATTTTTTAAAATTAATTTATAATCTTGAATTTTAACACTAGACTTTATGCATCAGATCAAATAAAAAACATTAGATGTATTGATGATTTTACTAGATATCTATAGGTGATTTTGATGTATTGAAATTGATTTTATAATTTTTGTAACATATTCTGTATGTACTATGCTATAAATGGGATGAAAATGCCTAAGGAAAATATATTATGGTTCCCGCATAGAAAATATTTTTAGTCACATATGAGTTTTATCCTAGACATATGATATTTGAGGTGGTTATAGGATGTTTTAGCATGCATAATATTTTCTAATGAAAATTTATTTTTTATAGGATATTTACTAAATTATTAAAAAATATAAATAGTTTAGTAGATATTTCCCCTATTTTATGATATTTCATATAGGCATGTGAATTTTCTCATTTTCATATAATATTTAACTACATGTTTAATATTTCAATAGGATTAATGAAATTTTTTCTTTTCATTGGAGGATTCATCATGTTGGTTATTTTAATAAATAAAATCATATGATGGGTGATCATAAGAAGAATTCATGTCACCCACCTATTATTCGATCCATGTGTCCAAGGATCCACTATAACATTTATTCAACCAAATTTATTATTCTATATGGATCATAATATTCAAAATATTTCAATTAAGAAAAAAAATAATGTTGTAGGATTTTAGGTGGAGAATATAACATATATATTTGAATCCATTAGGAGAAACAAAACTTTTTTGAAATTAAAAATCAAGGATCTCATAAGATTAACCACTAAAAAAGAAGTAAGTAATGAAGTAACAATAAAAAAGGGAAATTCAAGGTGTTTTGGATGTTTGGATCAGGATCAACGGCCATTGCAACTATTTTTTGATGCAATGTATTATTTTTATGTTTCCATTAGTTTAATAATTATTTATTATTCCCCATTAATTCATTATAACCATAGATTGGAGGGGTAGTTCTTGAGTGATTGGGGTAGGGAAGGTTCACCTTCTGTAATGCTTGATTCTTTACACATTAATTAATAATACTCTTTCATTCCTATTAACTGCTTTTGATATTCAATTTCATTTCATGAAATCATATGTCATTGTTTTTACTTTAATTATATTTATTATGTATATCATTTTAATATGATTCGTCATCTCTATCCACTCTATCCTATTTTGTATATGATTAATAAATAAGGGTTGTGTGGTAATATTCTTTTATGATCATCAAAGTATATGTGTAAGGGATAGTGGACACTATTGAATTGATTATTGAATAAAAAGAACCTAAAAAAATTGGTTTTCTCGTACGAACTCCTTCAAAATTTCTATGAATTATCAACAAATTTAATTTGGATTCTGTATGAAATTTAGGTATTTGTAAGCCCTCGATATCTATGTAACAAAAATATTATATATTTTTATATCACACACATGTGAATCTATAGAATAGATGAAATTCCTATTGATTAAATCCTTAGATGTTAAAAATGATACCATGATAGAATTCATAAATTGTGGTTTAACGTTCGTGTAATATTTGTTTTGTTCATGTAATATGTTCTGTAGAATTTCATTCATTGGTAGGTGAATTAAATGTATTAAATATTTAATTTATTTAACACCCAAACCTACCATTTCCATTATAAGTACATTGTTTTTGTAAATCCTTACGGTTATCCTCATAAACCTAGAATATTATTAAAGAGGAAGATATATAATACATTGGTGATTTATAAAATAGTAACATATCACATATAGATATCCAAAAATCAATTGGATTCATGGGTTGAATGAAAAACATAGAAGAAACGTCAATTACGTCACTAAAAAATATGTTTCTCAACAAAAATCAATCAATAATGAAGGATGGTCTCCTTAATTGGTTAATTCATTCATGGTTATTTAATTTATACCTTGGATCAGATTTATCTTCTTTGAATTCATATTTTCCTTCAATAAACTATAAAGACCTAAGAAATTTTTAATTGAAATAGTTTTATCTCCACAAATTTGGTTTCAATGATTACGATCATTAAACAGGTTCATGGTGGCCAATTGTAATCTTACCTTTTTATTCTGACTCACCCTTCTTTATTCATAGTGATTTTCATCATTGTAAAATGGGGTCAAGGACATGACATTTCTAGATCGGTTCAAGAGTTATTGAACCTCCAGTTTCATGATGGTTATGTGAATATTTTGTAATTGTCCACTTGTGTATGGATAAAGGTGTAATAAATGATTTTAAAAGTTTATTATTTCAATTTGGACCCTTATTTTAAATTTTAGTAATTAATGGTCTTTTATGAATGATTAAAATACTTATTTCTTGTCATTGGAATCCATGAATTGATGACTGAATATTTTATCATCTAGTTTTAGTAAATTATATGAGTCTAATGATAGGATTTGTAGCAGAGTTAGTAGATGTGTCTTTTATTATACATATTATTCATGTTTATATGTAAAACCAAACTACACAGCACATACCCTAGTGAAATTAATTCAATGTAGTCATCTTTTTACTGTGTATACGTTATTGTCTTATTATAACAATGAGACACCCTGCATCAGATCAACACACCATGTATCCTTGGTTTTGTAGACAATCGATGAACTGAAAATTTACATCTTGGTAGTGTATTTTCTGACACACCTTCTATCTTGGTAACACCCCATGTACCCTAATTAGTTTATGAAACTATGTAAAATGTTTTACATTCCACAGACCCCAAGTGGTCACAGATATAGTGTCACCCTTATTTATTTTTATGTTCTAATATTTTTACACATTTAAGGTAATATTAGGACTCATCCAAGATTAAACTATAGAGTAAATCATGTTTACCTCATCATGACATGACTTGTACTTATTCCAAGTTGTTTTACCTTACTTATATCCATCCCCATGGACTAGGATTGAAAATGTGAGTATTCCATTCTAAGAATAATTATATTCTTGACATGATAGTAGAAGTTATTCTGAAATTAGATATAAAAAATAAATTAGAATGACTAGTTCAATTCATGATTCTCATTTATCTATAGACAATACTCTTGTGTGATCCTTGAAGTGGAATTAGGTTTATCGTACCCCATATTGAAACACATTTTCTAGGTCATGGGTCTCCCCTTTCCTAGTACATGTAGGATATAACCCCTCTGTACTTATACTATACAATGGAAATCCTATATATAGAGTGTTTCCCCCAATATTAATCGACCATAAGAAAATGAATGGGTTCCCCACCATTTGAGGTCATCACCCCCACATTGTGAAGTGCCATTAGAGTGGTGTGGGCCCCAATGGAGTTGTGAAATTTTGATTTGGCTTTTGGAAGAAGAATAAAACAAATAAATGGAGTTGGGATAAGCCATGTCATTAACACATTATATGAATACATGGATCCCATATCTCACATTTATTAGGTTTCTTTGAGAAAATATTCTTATTGTGTTATAATATCCCCTTACCTCATGGGTTGAGATGACCATTATTATAAATTTTTCCCTTATGTTGTTCATGTTATCCCACTATGTATGTATATAATCTCTCATGGATGTTATTTTCTCTCACGTTTCATGTATTATGCATATAAAAAGTTGATATATGGGGGACATGTTGGAATCAATGTCTATGGAGCATGGAAATCCCTAGTGGTAGTGGTTTCATTCTATAGTTTGTTTCACTGTCAAAGAAAACTTTATTTATTTTGTTTTTAATATCCTTCTCTGTCATAAATATTGAATGGTTTTTATTTTCCACATATTCTTATTGGAGTAGACACCAATATATTTGATGGTATCACTTTCATCAAGTCTTCTTCACTGGGAGTCAAGATATTTTTGGAGTCTGTTTATACAAACTAATGATGAGGTGATTCTTAGATGCAATGATTTTAATAATTTTTTCCATGACATGTACATCAAACTGACCTATGCTCTATTATGATACAATAACTGTTGGAGAAAAAATAGGGTAATTTTAGTGTTTATGAGAATGTGTTAGTAGTTTACAGAAATCAAAAACTACTCTTTCAGTATGGTCTAACACAGATACACCAAGAATGAATATTTGAATATTGTATTCATAGAAACATCCATGCTATTTTGGTTACTCTATTACTTCTCACTTATATTGGGATTATAGGGATGGAATTAGTGAAAGAGATATTTCTGGTTGAGGGACATTAGGTAGTTGAAGAAAAAAGTTGTCGCTATGGAGGTGAGTCATCATATATAGCAGGTAGATGAATGGTATTGGGTACTTGGAATTTATGATCTTCTCAAAATATTATTTATCAATCTTGTGGATTGGTAGTAAAAGAATATCATTTGGGATCTGGTAAAATGCATGATGACCAATGTTATTCCTTCATGGGCAAGGTTACATGGCGTGTGAGTACCCAAACTCATATGATTCTGAGGGTTACTAGATGTCGATGAACCTTTACAACATAGGTAGTGTCATGATTACGGACGTCCTAGGGTATATTATGGAGAACCACATATGTAAAGAGTTGGAAATGGATAAAGTGGAGCCCTATGAAGATAACTAACTAGTGTAGTTCAATGTTATCAGTTACTTCCACCACCACTACTAGGAGGACCATGTTAGGCATAAAGATACATAAAATAAGGTCTTGGATGTTATTATTATGTGACGGTGTACGAAGTGATATGTTAGAGATGATTTCAGGTACAATGTGTGTCTTCTCTTCTTTAGATTCAGTATTGATAGATATATATGTTATTCATTCCTCCATCACATTATATATAGTGTGTGAGCGTGGTATTTTAGTATATCTCTTTTCTAAACTCTTTGTATGGAGACACATATTGGTAGACATGCCACTATCTCTCATATCTACTTTATTTGTGACTTTTTTCTTAATAAAGAATTTTTTGGGATCTATTTAAGGATATTACTGAGACATAAGAATTTATCCTTATTACAGATTAATTATCCATATTATACACCAAAAAATATTGTCACCATAAGAAATGGTGGGACCATAGAATTGATGGGATGAAATTATCCTTTACTAGAACAGTAAACATTATAGTAGATAAATCATGGATCTTATACAAGAAATAGCAGTCCATCTCTCATAAATTGGCTATATTTCCCCTTAGTTAGGTAAACACATTGGTCACCTGGTTTTTTAGAGGTAGTGTAGGTTTACATGGTTGTATTTTCTAATGTTGATTTTGGACTAACTACATATTGGAGGTGAAGGTTAATGGTTTTTTCTACTTTCTCATAGGGACCATATCAATATCTGATATATCATGTCAGTTAAACACCTCCATGATCTACTGCTGAAGGATCACTAGTAGAATCTTCTATAGAAATTTTTAATTATACCCAACATATCTCCCTTGGAGGATCCATTGTTGTTCAACAATAATATATACATGATATTTAGGTGATGTGTTTTATACAATCTCTTGAATTAGGTGATGATCAATAATTAACACCCTTTATCGTGTATTAGAGATCTATTAAAGGAAATGACTGGTTCCGGTTTCTTTTTAAAGGTGCACCTATTGGATGACTATCAAAAATGGAGGGTTGTTGAAGAAGATATCCTAAAGATATAATTAAAATTATATTATAGGCGGTATTAGTACTTATTGATTGAATCATGTTAAAATAATTTGATCACATTCAAGGGACTCATGAACTGAATGGGTCAGTTATTGGTTAGCATTCCTATATTGCGACTGTTGGAGGTGGATATTGAGTTAATGGTATTATTTGATGCCTCTAAAGTTGTTCTAAAGTTAATTTTGATGTAGAGGATGTAATTTATTTCTTATGGGTTGAGGTAGTTGTGACACCATGATGCATGTCTTAAATATGACCACAATGGACATTACCCTAATGATTTATAGACATTATATTATAGATGTTCACTTTTTTATTATAATAAAACCAAAAATTGTTGGGTATCTGTTATAAAAATATAGATCATAATAAAAAAAAGTAATATGAAATAATTCCTCTATTACTATGACATAAATATAGTTTATTTCTTCGGAATGATAAACATAGTGAACAAACACCTAGAATATAATTTACAGTTCTATTTTGTGGAGGAGGTGAAGACGAATATGTAAAAATTACAAATAAATTTGCAGAAATGGGTATATGATCATATTATTTTTATTTGTTGGTGGTGACCCCACCATTTCTTCATCATGTGTGAGACCCTATATTAGGATATTTTGATTGTAATGTTCAACATAAAAAATTTTCCTCAAGAGACAGAACCAATTATTTCTTTGATGATGGGGATCATATCATACTACTCTATGGATAAATGGTAATTCCATTTGTGTAACTTGTAGAGGTGATGAGGGAGTTTCATACATCGCATCCAATAGTATATCCTAGAGTTTAAAATATATTCTACAACCATTGATGATAATTTTTTTGGTTGTGTGTGAAAGAGAATTTCATTGGGTTCATTTCTTAATGCCTTACCAATCAACAAGTAGAGAAAGAGAATATGGTTCTTGCATGACTAACTTAACATATTAATGTCCTAGAATTGAAGTGGAATAACTTATCATTAGACATTGGTTGAATTTGGGATCATCATTTTCCCTTAGTGGACTTCACTTATAACAATATCTATCACACCACAATTGTTAGGGATCCTTTTGAGGCACTATATGTAAGACCATGTTGGTCACCCTTTTGTTGGGAATTGAGATGTGAGTGATCAATAATGGATATGGAATTAGTTTTTTTGGATAATATATAATGTTCGGATTAACAAAATATAGATAAAGGATACTATGAGTTGGTAGAAATCTTATGTTTTCTGATGTCATACATCCTTCTAGTTTATGCATGGATACAATTGATTTCATGAAGATATCTCCATGAAAAGCTTTATTGAGGGTTGTTCTAGGTATTAACCCATACCTGATGTTCATTATGATATTCTATATTTCAATTAGTGAGACCAATCACATTATCATGAGTTCTTTGATGGTATGGGAACATCTGAGATAGCTGATGGTTGTGTAAGATTAAGATGATTTCATATGACCCTCACCTTATTTAAAGATTTTACATTATTGGGGTTGAAATCCATAGAGGTGGGGGTTTAATGGAACTATTTTTCACAAATTAACCCTTCTAAAATTTATATGAATGACCATGGACCTTATCTTATAGTTGACGTGATGTTTTAGGTTTTTTAAGACTTCAACATCAATCTAATTTTTTTTTGAAATTTTCTTATATCATATCTGAATTATAATTCACGAAATAATATAATTAACATTGATAAAAAACTCATACTGAAAGTCCATTACAATCATTTCATGCAAATAATAAAGTTTAGTATAAGAATTATATGATATTTTAGGATTAGACATTACAATATAGTTCTGTCATAAGAGAGTGAAATAAATAAATTAAATAATGTATCTATTTAATTTATTAAATACATAAACCTTCAGTCTATTATATATGTATGATTTTATGAAAAATCATCAGGGTTATCAACATAACCTAGGATTATTTTATAGGAGGAGTAGTGTTTCATTTATAGTGATTGAAAAATGATTTTAGGATTGTGTATCAATGTCAAAAAAATCAAGGAGATTCATGTGACGGATAATGAATGCAGTATAACCATCAATGACATATCCATAGAATGTGTTATTCACTATAGGTAGATCATTTCTTAGGGTAGAAATTTTCATTTAATGGATTATTTACGTGTTATTTGATTTCTATCATGGATTAAATTTACCTCCAAATAATTCCTCCTTTTCTTTCGCAAAACCGTAAATCCCTCAAAATATATTCATTGCGCTAGTTTTACCGCACCGCTTTTTTATTCTATTTTCCTTATTATTAGACATGTTATCAATGGTTGTGGATAATTTATTTTTTTTACTTTTTACTCTCTCTCATTGATTCCTTAAATTCCTCCTCATTGTCTTTATTTTTTAATGATTTGATATTTTGGGATCAGATCAGTCATGGTAAAACCGTTGGATTTTCAATGGTCACACAAATGACATTTTGATTTATGGATTATGGATGGATTTTGGGGTATAAATTGATCATGGATGATGATACTAAGAATTTTTTCCCTATTTTTAAATTGGATTAATGCTAGATATTTCATAGGTGATGAAAATCATGATTTGAGGCTACCAAAGGCCTAGAAAAAATGACTAGAGTTGTTTTCCATCAATTTCTTCAAATTAAAAGAGGATAATGGAAGGTTTTGAGGTGGAATAAAATATTAATCATTTATTTAGGGGTAATTTTTACATTATTTTTAAAACGTTATGAAATAGAGTTTATTTTAGATGAAGACATGTCTTGTAGTCCACTTTGTGTGGTGGCTAGGGATTCAACCTAATACAAATTTCACAAGCCATATGGAGGGACCATATATTGAGTACCATTGGCTATTTATTCAGTCCATATATATGTAATACACACCCATACTACCCTATTACCAATATACCATGTATCTTGGAACAACCCATGTACCTGAATTAGGTAGTGAAACATTTTATAAGGACGTTCACACCTTGGACCCCGGATAGTCCTACACACTATTTCACCAATATGTCAGACATCATAAATAGCCTTTTACACACTAAGTTTAGAATAATGAGACAAAAAATATTATACAATATGTTACACCATTTATACCTCATTTTAACACTCTATTTACCAATTTCACAGCAATCTACCTCCCACATTTCTTACATTAGGTATTGGTTTTTGCCTAGAAATAGTACATTTTGATCATAATTTTGCTTATGATTAAATTTTGGCCCTAATTTAGATATAATTGATACATGTGAGGTTACATGATATTTAATTCTCTTCTAGACTAGATAGATGTGTATGAGACTCAAGTGTGATCTCCAGAGTGACATCGAGGTTGTTGTCCCCCTAACGACAATTATTGTTTAGGGATTCGGTCTACCATTTCAAGGTACAAGTTGGAGGAATCCCATTCATACTCATCCTAGAAATTGGATATCCTATATAAAATATGGTATCCCCCCATATTTGAGTTTTATATGATTATTGGGTCTTATGCCCTTATAAGGTCAACAAATCCAAATTATGATGTGCCATCGACATAGTGATGGTCCCCTGTGGATCTAAAATGGATTTAATTGGGATACTAGCATCAGGGAAGCATAAACACGTGAAATATTTCTCACACATGACATTTAAACTATATATGAATATAGAATCCATTATCTCATTTTTTTTGTTTCTTTGAGAATATGAACTTCATGAGTTATATTATCCCTTTATTTAATGGGTTGAGATGACTCTATCGTTTATTATTTCCTTATGTTTTTTGGGAAATCCAAATGGGTATCTATTAACTTACACATAAATTGTATTTTACAATATAATTAATGTATTATGGAAATGACCAGATGATAAATGGTGGATTTGGTGGACTTGATGATGATAAAGCAAAGAATTACCTAGTGTAAATGATCGCATTTAGTGTTTGATTCCTATAGTTCATGAGAGCGTCTCTCTCTTTCATTTCCCATTAACATTATATTTAAGTCTATAACCCTTTTCATGGATTGGTGGAATTTTTTCCTCTTTTAATCTATTTGTCTTTATTTTTTTACACTTTTTTATTCATGGTGGTAATTTCATATATTTACATAACTTATTTGTTTTTGTTTTTTTAACTCTACTTCGTTGCATGAAGTTTGGTGGTGTTTGTGAACATGTACCTTAAGATATGTACTCCAATATATGTGTTATTTCTACTCAAAACTAGTCACTAGACCTTGGAATATTTGAATTGGGATATGGGTATCACTCTCAACTGAACCCTGATCCTGGAAGGGCCCTAGTGGTTCATGTTATGGTAAAGACCCAATTGAGTATTCACTAAGTCAACTGGTGGTGATTGATTATAACACATTAAAACATTGGAAAACATGTATAAAAACAAATATTTTAGATAAAATATTCTCCCCATAACCATTATTCTAAGGGTGATAGGGGAAGTAGTTTTGAATCCTCTCACTTACTAGTTAATGAGATGAAGAGTTTATGATGTTATGGTCCAGGATAACATTTTTAACTGGAAACAAAAATTGAATTAATAACACTTCTATTAAGATTTTTTTTCATTATCTTGTTTCCCTTCATTTAAAAAAATTAAAAATCACCAAAATTTTCTAATACAAGAAGGGAAAATCTATTTTTTCAGCTTCTCTATAGACAAAAACCAAGGAAATAAAAATCTCTTTGTGTTTCCCCATGAAAATTATCACCATGTACACTATATTATGAATTTTTTTCATTTAGTGGTAAAACAATATTGAACATTGTGAACAATTTATATCCCCTTTAAATCCAATGAACTGAAAAATACTTGGTGTAATAGTAATATTCAAAATTATATATATCAGATTGATAATATCATTCCTAAAGTAAGTTGACTTCTCAATAATTATCACACTTACCACTCCATAAGATAAATTCATTCTAAGTGTTCTAATTTTTTATATAACAATAATTCCTCTTAAGTGTTATTATCATTTGAAGAAAAAAATTATTCTATTTCTGATTTTCCAATATCTTCACCATAAAACAATGTACAATATTCCTCATTTTTAATTTAATCCTTAAAATTACTTGTATCTTAGTACCATTTATATCACTCCATCTATCCATTGTTATTTTTTAAGGATTTATTATAAATGGTTATTTATAAAAGTGGGCAATACATTTAATATTCTTCATTCCATTGGATATGATAATAGTACCCCCACCCCCCAACTACATTATGTTATAAGTGAAAAATTTATTTTCAAAATAAATTATACATACTCTAAAAATAATAATAATATAATTGGTTAATTCTTACCCTAAGTATTTTACTCAATATTATTCATTAATTTATGTTTTTTATATTTCATATTTATTTTCGTTTTTATTCTATAAATTTGTATTGTTATTTAACTACATTAGATATATAAATAATTATATTTACATGTTTTTTATTCATCATTTATAACATATATCTTATAATTCATTAATCAAATACCAAATCTATACAAAATTTTAAAAAATAAACACATTTTATTCAATGTTTTTAATTTCATTATGTTATTCTCTTAAACCACTCTTTAATGGTTTCATTATAAATTCAAAACTCATCAAAATTATTTGTTTATTTAAATATTAGTACAAATAACAATATTTATAACAAGAATCATTAAAAAAATCCTCATAAATATTTTAAATTTTGATGAATTTGTAAATATATATTTTTAAATGTATTTTAGACTTTTATGTTTTTAGATGATTTTATAATATCACTAATTTTAAAATTTTATAAAAACATTTATTTACTTTTTTTAATAATTTTCTGGAAATAAATTTTTTTCATAAGGTAGTCTAGACTTTTTTAAAGGTTCATAATATCAAATTGGAAAATAAATTTATAATGTATTTTATTTTATAAGAAATTTTTTTATGAATGTTTTTAGAAATTAAGATAGGCATATATTTTAAATCCTTGAATATTTTAAACATAAATGTGTTCCCATTGTGGAGAGAATATTTTATTTTAATTTAATTCATGTCATTTTTTATATAATTTTTAATTTTAAAAGTTTTGATTTAAAATTATAGTACAATGAAACTTCATGATGAATCTCTCAATGAAATAGTTAAAATTTATTAATTTATATAATCTATGTTATTTATTTTTTTTGTTTACATGATTAAACAAAAAAACAAAACTGATCGAACCAACATAAACTAGTAGAATTTGGCTTAAATTAATTAATATTTTGAGATTATATGATGAATATTATGCAATTTGGATTTTTTTTAAATAGTTTGGTTTTATTAGTTTGAACCATTATTAATTATTACTAACTAAAAATAAATTATTTTACAAGGTATACAAAATTTAAGGAATATATCTATTATAATGTCTCAGCCTTAATCATTACATCACTTACTACCTTTAGACAAATAAATCATATTCTAAAATTATGAGGAAGTTTTCAGGTTTAGAGTGTTAAGGAATTTGGTCACAAACATTACATATCGAAATTATATATTAAAAAGTGATTATTTATGTTGATTATTCTTTTTCCCATAATATATACCTTTTAAAATAATATATGTTTTCTTCTCCTGATAATTATTCATGACATTCTACCTGACCTTTTATTTTCCCTTAACAATTCTTAAACCCTGTAAACAATGTTCTAAAATGTGATATGAACTTAAAAATCACAACAAGGGATATTAAAGTAATAAATAAACTATTCTAATATAAAATATAAAAAACATAAATATTTTAACTTTATCACCATATTCTTCAAGAAAAATAAATAAATTCTTTCTACCTGAAAAATGCAATGTTTTTTGTTAAATAAAACATTAAAAATCCATGGAATGAAAATAAACACCCACATTATCAAATATAGATCATTATATCCATAAACTAGGTAAAAAAATACAAGATAATATTTAAATATAAAGTGTAAACCTAACTAATAAACTCCATCTTTATATTCTTGGAATATAAGTACAATTACCAAATACATTGAATAAATTTAATTGGGCCTACCATTTATATAATCTATATCATGATCAGCCATCATCTTCATATATAATGTCGCTCAAACGATCATATAGGAAATATCAGACTCAAATGAATCTTATATATAATTATCATGTACCATATCTTGGATAGATACTTTTATTCTTGTAAATTTTTATCATAAAACTACAATAAAACTATTGTAAACCTATATGCAAAACACATTAAGATATCAAAAATGCCCTTTACATAAAAACCATTTCTAAAACCAAAAAACCATAAAAGGGAAATTTTATTTTTATTTTATGAATCCATGAAATATATTAAATTAATACAATAATTAAATAATGGTTATAGTGGTGGGGAATTAAATTTAAATAGTATGCATTAAATAGAACATTCCATATATATTTTGTAAAGAATGCCACAACATTTTGAAAAAATATTAATATTTAAAATAATTTAAAAAAACTAAAAAAAATTATTTATAATTCATTTATTTCCATTTAAATACATCCATAAAATAATTTTTATGAATATTTACATGTAAGAATAATATTTAAAAATTAAATTTTAAAACATTTAGATCATTTAAAATTAGGTTTAATGATAAAATTTTCCCTACCTTTAGTCTAAATCATGGCCAACATTTCTTTTATTCCAAGATAATTAAGTTATATTAGTTATTTATTTGATTAATAACCTTTTAATATCTTTTCATTTATTTTATTTTATTTCTTAACATGCAATATTAAATTATTTAATTAACTATGTTCACATCTTGTATTTTGACTACATTTGGTTTATAATTTGAAAATAAATATAGTAGGTAAACTATAAACAGGTAGTTAATTATATACTCAATGATGGAATAATAATCATAACATAATTATAATTTTTATACATAAATTTTACTTTTAAAATCAACATTGAAATATAAATAATTAAAATGCTATTTTTTGCAATAATGGGGATTGTAGATAGTACATACGCATGAGTAACATTTCCAATTTTCAATGATCATGATGATAAAATGATATTATTATTTATATTTAAAAGATAAAAATTATATCATTAATAATATATTATTCAATTAAAAATAGTTACATATATCATTGTTTTGTGTGGTGATGAAAAACGAATCACATCACCTCTTGGATGTGGTTGTCCACACATATGCACAAACAACGTGATCATATTTTAGTAAATATAAATGTAAGTAAATAGGTGATATATTTTCCTTAATTAATGATAATTATTTCATGAATATCATATATATAAATATACATTAAATATATTATTATTTCTTTCCATGAGGGGTGGCTATGAAATAATGAATTACATGGGTCTGCAAAGATGGTAGTCTGATGTTCACATGAATGATAGATTCCATTAATGTTTGCTGGAGGTAGGGAATGGATATATATTGTGCTATTAAAATAATAAAATATAATTATATGGAATATATTTATATTATAATTTAGTAATAGTAAAATAATTTTTTTAGGGGGTGGAGGAAGAAAAAAAGACTCAGTAAATAACAACACATGTAATTCATACAACCTCTTTAGGTTTTCCCAAAAATTATTTTTTAGGTGGGTTATATAATAAAAAATGTCCCTAATATGTTTTTTGAGAATTTGGGGAGATAATATGATATGAATTTGTTATGCTAGAGTGCTCATAAGTTATGAGTAGGAGAGGAGATGAGGATCCTTTTTATAAGTGAGGGGA
The DNA here is from genome assembly GCA_963277665.1 of Viscum album. Taxonomy (NCBI): domain Eukaryota; kingdom Viridiplantae; phylum Streptophyta; class Magnoliopsida; order Santalales; family Viscaceae; genus Viscum; species Viscum album. The sequence continues at coordinate 839,730,508 of OY728138.1, forward strand.
GGATCACACTAGAAATTTTTTATTGTATTAATTTAATAGAAAATTATTTTAATGTTAAAATTGATAAAAATGATAACATTAAAATATAATATTAATATGAGTGAAAATAAAATCAACAAAAAGCTGAACAATTTTAGTTGATGATTTCACCCTTATCTTTTTTGTTTTAACAAGTTTTAACTCATTTAACGATTACTTTGATAACAATATTTTTACTCTATGGGGGTCTTGATTATTATTATAAAACTTAAATTTTCCTATAAATGGACTACATTTTATATTATAAACCATATTAAAATCACTTGTGAAAATAAAATATTTATTTTAATTTTAAATCATTTAATAAAATAATTTATATTGTAAAATATCATTAATGTCAACATACTTGCACTCAGAGATGCATACGAATATGTTTAGAGATTTGTGGAACATGTGTGGATCATTGTTAGAAGAAATCTATTATTTATTCCAACAATGCAAGAATTTTGTCACATATAGATCTATTTTATGATCCATCAATGAAAAAACAATTTCTAACAAGCTAATTCTTTAATTTCAAAAATCAATTATAAATATTATATGATGGTCTTAAAATTTGGTTCCAGTATTTTATCAATTTTCAATATTCATTTATTCAATTATCTTGATCATTTATTTTATCATCATCTAAATCTCAGATTAATCATTGGTCATGAAAAAAACCAATGTTTAGAATGACATGTAACACGCTTTCTCTACAACCAAAACCTTTAATTCTCCCTTAGTGGGTTTGGTATATGAAGACACATTCAATTACCACTGCATTAATTGACTTAAACATCCCAAACTGATTATTGACTCTAAATAACTACTTAACCAACCTCAAAACTCTCCAAAACATGATAAATGGGTGATATCTAGGGAGATGTGTAAACCAAAATGTAAGAGATGTAAACTTAGTATAACACATGATTATTGTGATTAAAACCTAACACCCTATGCATACAAACAATTCCCTATAAAGATCAATTATATATAACTAAATGAAATAAAATATTATAATTTAAGAGAGGGAATGGTTGAATTATCCTTAGATTTGATATAATATTTTTATCATTCTTTCATTTGGGATTATAGAAAAATTATAAAATGTTATTAAAAATTCATGAAACCCATAAAATGATTTTTGTTCCCTTTTATATGGATATATATAATGTTATAAAATAGTTTTTTATTTATTGATGTTATTGATGTGGTAGGTATAAATCGATAATATAATATGTAGAGGACTTTAATATCCATCTTCCCTACTTTAATTTTTTCCATAGAATACATTCATAACACAAAAATCCTCCAGTAGATTTAATGATTTCCATAATACATTTTTATTCAATTTGGACAAACCACATACACATGGATTTATTTTATGTCTCAATATCATATGTGTAAAACAACTGCATGTGGATCTCCTTAATAATGAAAAAGTAATTTATCAATCTAACTATATCCTAACATGGTGATCTTGAGGCGCCACTCATACTGATTCATGGGTTCACAATGATCCAATCCTTACGTGGTGACCATTATTACATAATCATAAGAAACATTTGAACTATGGTATTTGAAATTCTATTCTATATACCTATGATATCACCTTCTTCAGTTAAAAAACTAATGTTTCCAGTGGAAACATCTTAATGACCTAAAATTTAACTCATCCTCCAAAAAATTCACAACATGTTGCCAATATCATATGGTGGGATATATATTGTATACTTTAGACAATAAAGAATTTAAAACCTATGAGAGAATCTATTCTATCCATGGAATCCTTATATTTACTATTAATTATATTAGATATAATATCACATGCATGCAACCTCCATTTTCATTACATAAAAACCTCATAATCTTTTCATTATCTATAGTTCAAACTGTAATTAAAGTGTCAGACTAGGGTTCTTGTTTATTTAGAATTATAATGATAGAAGGTAGGTAATTTGTTTTAATTTTAATCTAGAGACCAAAATTTTTATATATTGAACATGGAAGGGCATGAATCCCCTCATTTTTACATTTCATGGTCCCTTAAAACTAAATAACTACTCCCAATATTATAATGTGATTTTATTTCCCTATTACGACATCCCAAAGTCATCTTTTATGACTAATTTAGAATTGAAATTTTGTCATGGCTTTACTTCCAAGATTGTGAAAAATTGTTATGGTTTCATTTATATAATAGTATCATCTTCTATAATTGATTTTTAGGTCTATTAATCCACTCTACATCCTTCAATATCTCCCAAATCATGTAGTATGATGTCCATTATTCACAAAATCTTGAAAAAAAGAGCCATGTATACTATTCAAAAAATACCCATATCATAATGATTGAATTCTTCATAATAATGGTATCCTCCAAAGATTTTATGTGATAGGGAACTCCTATTAAAATTTCATTATTATATTTGATGAATTGGTATTCTATAATATACAACATATATTTTTCAAGGTGATATCAATTGTTATAAAATATACTCATCCTCCCTCAGTTCATTCCTTCTATAATGGGTCATCGATATATTGTATCCTAAAAGAAGATTCCATGAAAAATAAGAGAGATAATACTATAATTCACACTACTAGAACATACCCCACATTTTTAGTTCACTTGGGAAATAGAATGGTTTATAAAGATCAATATCTATTAAAACCCTTCGAGTGGAAGTATCCCGTATTGCATATGCACCTCCACCACATAGATCCTTTATGTGGAGACATATTGTGATCATGTGACTCAATTAAATATATCCCTAGAATAATTTTGTATAATACAATTTATAATGAATTATGTTCCTTCTACAGTGATTCAAGGTCTTTAGTGTACCTTTTGGGTGAATAGAGTTCCAGTTCTTTTGAATATATTATTCTGGTTGAGCGAACATTTAGTTATTTGAGGTTTTGGGTATGATGATGGGTGCATGAGGATGGGTTTTAAGAGTTTTTATCCTATCATTGAGGTTCAATTGGTATATAGGGAGCTATAGTAACCATGGGGGTGGAACCAACCATAGTCATAGAGATATATATGGTCCAAGGTACTTGATAGCCGGGGATGATCCCCAGGTGATCTGAGTGTACCAATCTGGTACCTGATAAATTGAATCTATTTTTATTTGAAAATTGTGGGAATTTTGGCCGTTTTTACAAATTTTGTTAAACCCCCATGTGGTATCCTTCAAACCCGTTTACTCTCTAGCCTATGGTATCTCACACTTTTCTCCTCCTTGACTCCTTATTATTGCCTCTTCTTTCCATGTGAATTAAGATGAATCCTTGGGGTTTTCATAGGCTAAAATCAATAGTGAGTCTCCCCTCTCCACTTCTCTTTTTTATTTTTATTTTATGAACCATATCTAGTAATTCTAGATTGAATTACAATGTATCATTATGTAATTCAATCTAAATCATGTGGTTTTCATAAATATTTCTTCAAGGAGGATTTTATAAGTTGATTTGCATCCATTAATTTAATTTTTTGTAAAAATAAATTAAGGTACAACATGAACTGTAGTAATATGATTTTTCAGATGGATTTATATATCAATTCATTTGATATTATATATGTCCTAGTGTTTCAATATATTTTCAAAAAAAAATTATTTTCTGATTTCTTGGGTTCACATTAAATTTTGGTTGTCATTTTTTTATTTTAATTATATAGTTTGGTCTCTTTTATGATAGGATTTTGATTTATTTTTTAGGGACTATCAGTAACCATCTATAATTTCCAACACATTCCCATACTATTGTCAGGTGGTCTTAACTAAACAAGTTGATATCAGGATATTCATATATATGCTTACCTAAAATTTAAAAACCTAATAGAAAAGGTTAGTTATTATAGAGATTCCAATGAATGGTTTAAAATCTATGTCATTTATAGAATAGACTAAATTTTTTTGTCTCTTTACAATGAAAATCTATTTTCAATTGAATACATTACACACATTAGATTAACTAAATTATGTTTTACAGACTCCTTGTAGACCTTGGTCCTTTTGGTTGGGTATTTATTATTTTGTAAATTAGCTAACACATGATTAGTTATTATCACTAATCCCTTTTTTCATGTTTTATTGGACATTTACCTTAGTATTTAATAATGGTTGAGATGTAAACATTTGATATGTTATTATACACAAATCCCCTTATGAATAACTTTTGAGCAAGAAGTCATTCCATGCCCAAATTTTTATGGGTTGTATGTTTGTAAATAAAGTGAACTTCTTTAAGAACCAACCCAAAATTTTAGTTGAAGTCACCTATTTTATCAAATTCCAAATGATCTATAAGTTAATGAACCTAACATAACTTATGATTAAGATGGTTGTTTAGTTTCAAATGGTGGAGGGTTTTATAGGGAGAAATTAATTTAATTAACATAGTGAGTTTAATGGTTTTCTAATCCATTGAGACCCAAATTTGATGACTATAATGATATTGACTTTATAAGGGTTAATGTTAAGAGAAGTTTTCAATTGAAAATATTTTCATCAAAACAAATTTTACAACCAATTTTGGAAATTCCTTCTTAATGGATTCTACTTTCTTATTATCTTCTCACTTCCTCTGAATGTTTTATGTAAATAATTTTAAATAGAAAAAAATTTATTTTCCCAAGACTCCAATAATTTAATATCATTTCAATGGTGTCATGTTCCTGTTCAAAATCCTTCAATGTTGAGTCTAGAATATACAACCTTAAATAAATTTTCATGTAATTGTGCCTCTATTCATGGGATATTCATTTGATTTGAGATCTGAGAAAAAATAATTTGTATTCTATAGTCTGGTGCCACATTTGGGTTTTCTCGCCTCTTTTATGAATTATTATAATGAAGTATTTATTTCATTAATGGGTTCTTTTCATGGTATGTCTTTGAATTTGAATGTATCAATCCCATGTGGCCCCATCAGAATGATGCTTTATTATTGAACACTAAATAGTACTATTATCCATTTGTAATGGCATGTTACATGAATACTATATTTCATTTTTAGTTTTTTCATGATTAATTGTTTTTATGATTATGCATCTTAAGAATGATTGTACTTTGATATTGTGACAAGTATTTTATCATGTTTTTTTCTGGGCATGTTTTATATTATTAATTTTATTCTATTATAAACATTGGTATGGTTTAAAACATATTATGACTTAATAAATTGAGCATATTGATTAGTATAATTTGTACTATTTATTTAGGCATGTTTATTGATCCTTATATAAAAATATTATTGTTTTCTTAATAAGTACGTTTATTATTTAGATATTATATTTTTTTATATTTCTTGAATATATATGCTAGTCAATTGAGTATAAGTTAGACACATGGGATGGTAATTAGAATTTATTAGTTATACAAGGGATTTTATTTCAATTCTGTGAATAAATATATCCATTCATTTATTCCATGGGATGGGTTGTGAAATTTCCTTAACATGATCAACCTCAATCATTTAAATTTTAATGGGTAACTATTACCTTGTATAAATTCTACACATCTACCCATAATTTGGGGTGCATATGGTTAAATGTGTAATCCACTAAAGAGACTAACGTAAACACCTTGGATCAATATAATGAGAATCATGGTTTCCTTGAATGTTACCTCCCATACTCTGATTGATTAGATTTAATCAAGTTGTATGGGTATGGACCAAACTGATATAGGGTGTTATCTATTCTAAAAAGAGTCTATCTATGATTATCCTTATTGTATATTTATTCCTATGCTTATTTATGAATTTTCAATCCCTCTATATTGTATATATATATATATATTTCTTTTACCAATATAATAATTTTATATCAATGCTCTATTGAGAAAATGTTGGGGGTAAACTACTGATTATTTTATGCTTACACTCTAAATGGACACCTTAATGGACATGATTATTCTTTTTCCATGTTTCATATTTTTATAGTTACCCTAGCAGCTGTTGAATCATCTTTTTTTGGCTATTCATGTGTTCAGTGTTAGGATTACATAAAGATGATAGAAAACTATGTGGGGGAAGCGGTGAATTAGTGTTTCTAATATTTTAACCAATTATGACGTTAATCCAAAATTAAATTTCCATATATTTAGTGAATGGAAAACATAATGAAAATGACACTAGGGTTTTCTAATGAGGTTATCCTTCTTATGGATAACTACATCCATGTTATGTTGTGGTTATTATTCTAGAGACAATAAATCCTTCATATTATCAATGATATCATAAGAAAGTGCATATCATTGAACTTGTTATCCAAGAACTAACGAGGTAAAGAGAAATTGAGGTATTGATATCCCTTTGTACAATATAATGATATTTCATTTCTATTAAGAATGACCACCTATGTATTATCATGTCCCACCTATACTCTATGGATTGACGTTATTTCTCTATGAAAACAATCATGTGTTCTACCTAAATAATATTCATAATTCTAAAATAGACGATTGTTGTAAGATAGCTTTATCATCTTCTCAGTCTTAATAGAATTGGAAACAGGGTTGTCTAATAACTCTTTTCTTCCACTTCCTTCGACACGTATTCCTCTTCTCGGTGCCCAATAAAATCATTGGCTTACTCTTATTTAATTCAACACTTAGAGTCTGAAACATACATTCTATCTATTATCTCTACCATTTTTTATTTTTTATTGAATCATAGAATATACAACATAAACACATAGTTATTTCCCTATATTTTATTATTCATCACCTATAAGTATCTATTCAGTGAATCTTTTGTGAATATTATTTCCATAATTGTTAATGAAAACTCCTTGATTCTTGATTGGTTATAATCACTTTAATTGACCTTCATCGGTCTTACCAAAGACACATACTTATATAATTTTTATGAAAATTTTTAAATATCATGGTCTTCATTCATATTTAATTTTTTCCATGAAATATGCATATTCACATTCCATGTATGCATAGAAGGAATATATATTTTAGTTTGGTTCATATCTCCCCACATAAAAGATATTCATTTTCCTTAGTTGCATGAATAATGAAACATATCAAACAATCATGATATTTGAACATGAATACATGGAATTTTACATATTCAGATTTCTTCATATGTTTAGATTACACATTTTCTCCAACCAATGACACATACACTTCCTAGAAGAACACATATGCTCATTTTTAGATTGATTCACACACTTGTTGTTTAATCAATCTTATGTCAAACCCATCCAATAACACATACCCACACACATATAGAGTATCATACATATCTAGACACCAAAGTATACCATATATTTTAGTCTTTAGTAGTGTCCCATTTCACATAAACTATGGCTTTTACTATGGTGTGATATCCCCCATGTCACTATTTATTTACATTGGACAATGGACTATAGTTCTTTCTTATGGTAAGGCTTCATCTCAAACATTATAATTAACAAAATGTAAGAAATTGGTAACCCTGAACCAATATTCAATGTATCAGTGGAACCCTTACTTGAAATAATGTGACCTAACTATTACAGAAGTCATTTTTTGTTAAGGATACCACTACTTGTCACCCAAATTTTCTATTTACCTTGACTTACCATTTTTATGACCATTACATTGGCTATTTATTTTTAAATTTACATTGATTCATCAGTGAAAATCGCATTACTATGATGCAGGTATTGACATACCATTATATAGCTAGAATACCTTACAAATAACCCTTATAATGGTCTTTGTTCTCATTATATCTCTGATTTGGATATAGAATCCGTATTTTACCCTTCCATAGCACTTCATGATGCCATTTATACAGTTCTATATACTATATTTATGTGTGTTATTTCATTTTATAATTAACTTTACTTAATAGTATATGAAATTTATATACCCAACGCAATTACCCTTATCTAGATACTCATATTGTTCAAAATAACTTCAACCACCTAAAATACCTTCAAAATTTCCTAAATTAAACTGTAGTACACCTCAATTACATCAAACGGTTATCTATTTTTTCTTAACACTAATTTTAATAGCTAAAAATATCAGTTACACAGGAATGAATTCTCTAACACATCAAATTTATTAATCATAAATTTGATTGAATTAAAACATTATTTACAAAAACATATAATTCTGTATATACCATTAACAACTAAACATCCTTACTAGCTGTCGAATACAGTGCTTCCTCAGCCTAATATATTCTTATTAAAATAAGGATCATCTCTTTAAATCATCACATGTAATTAAAACATCATGAAAGTATATTTTTCAAAGGTTGGAACCCTTCATACATATTTTCTAATGCATGATTTCATCTATAATAATATAATGGTTACACATATTTCATCTCATTAAATCTACTCAAATCTACATCAACAAATTCTATAAATGAACTCAATGTTTCATCATCACTTTTTCCATGAAAACAGTGATGTCATCAACTTACACAAATTAATTAAAAGATTAAACGAAGTTCTATAATCATAAAAACACGTGAAACATATTAATACTATTCTTGGTAACTTTATAGTACTTATAAATAATCATGGAAATTCTAACATACATTACAAGATTTTATCCTTCCACGTTGTTCTCCTCTATCACATATTATCATCATGCAATCCACTTCTTGATTAACACTCATTGAAATTAAATACAACACCAACACAAGGTGAGTTCAACAGTCCCCACATTGTATCTATTTTTCATACCACTTATTGAAAATTGAATATCAATATTTAGTTTTATTCTATTTTATATCACTAAATCTATTATTTTCTTATCTCCCATATTCTCATTATTTTTTTCTCATCATATTCTCTACCACATAATGACAAAAAATAAAATTATTTAAGTTTTCTAAATGATAAATTATACCAATACAGTGGATTCCTATTATCTAGAATATTTATTCCATCCCACATCAATTCATTATTTTTCAATTTTAAAACCATAACAACCTTAAATTACCAATTTGATTAGAATTTAAATAAAACATAAATAATAATGGAAAACAGTGGAACATCATTTTCTACATAGTTGGAGAAAAAAGTATTACAATCTCTCCTAAACCATGATATACTTATATTTTTTTCTCAATATTATTTAATGTCTTAAATATTAATTTTTTCACCCCAAAAAATTCATCGAAGACTTTGATAATTTTGCTTTTTTAGTATTCCCTTTGTGTGAAATATTCTTCTTCTTATAATACATAAAGGTATAAGGATCACTAGATGAAATTTAAATTTTAATTTGAATTTATAATTAGGGAGGTGAGATTGTTATAAAAATTCATTGAGTTGTGTCCAACCATCTTTCACCTCCAAAATTGTTCATCATGAGGTCCTAGGATGTCTTTTGTTGAAAAATTACTATTAAATTTGTATTCATCATAATATAGAATAATTAATATCCCTCTAGCACTTTGTTTTAATTTTGTTTCCACAATTTTCATTAATCATTATGTATCATCCATTTAGATAACCATTCATTCACTCGTAACATGATTAGATTTCTTAGACCTTCAATAAGGCTTAACTTGAGCATCATTCACCATACTGGTTCCTTTGTTATTATTATGTATTAATTTCTATTAATTTATTCAATATTCATATATTTATATTGATAGTCATGGATTGATGGAAATTTTCTATAGTGTGTACTATTTTACCTCAAAATATTAAAAATTTTCCTTTTTGTGTAACACTCTTATAATCTTTTTTGGTTTGCTTGATTCTGATTCAATAGTGTCACCCATGGAAAAAACACTTATCGCCTTCTTTAAAATATTCTTTGTTAATTCAAGATGGAATAATCATTTAACATCTATATAACAGTATTATCACTTTTATTTATTATATTATGATATATATTATCATTAATTGTTTTTGAAACATGATTATAAAGTCATGTATCAGACATGTGACTACTAGAATTGTACATTCAATAAATATTTTGTTTTTCTTAATATAAATATTTTGGCCATTCTCTTGTGGTTGTTGTCACATATCAGTAATTCTCCTCCTCAATTTAGATTTAAATATTATTCCAGAGGTTGTAAATCTATACCAAAAATCCAATGCTTTATTCCCTAATTTATTGTAACACTGATATTATTCCACAAACATTGATATTTTTCATTTATTATAATATTTTCTAGAATTACATGTGTGCTATTTTTTTTTATACAATAATAGATGGGATTTTTTGGGAAAAAATAATCATATCCAGGATTTAAACCACATTATATATAATGGTAGATTAATAGCCATTTTTCCTCTTCCAGATTTGTGAAAATTTTAATTTTAAGACTGCACTACAAAAAAGAAGATTTAGTAGAAATATAATTTTAAGATGTGGAAGGAATAATTTCCCTTAAGGATGATATATATTTACCACTAGATATTCTTCTTATGTTTTTACCATTAGATAGAGATCACATTATAAGTGATACCTCCTTGTAATTGAATTTGGGGGTAGCATACATTTCATATTGTTGGGAAGATAATATTATAACCATTTTCAAACTCTCGAATTTAATTTCAATATTTAAGAATTTCATATCAAGAATGATTTTCTCATCCTATATTGAAAACAGTTTTTCTTTATAAGCCTCCCTCATCTCTTTAAATTTATCTTCATGAATTTGCTTTTTCATTTAATGTTTACTTTCAAACTCTTTAATCTTATTTTATTTGATAATAAGTTGAGAATTCATGAATGTAGTCACATATTCCAATCCATGGGTTCATTCATCTATGATTCTTAAGGATTGTTATTTCCGTTGGAATTATTTTAAAAAATACTTTTCAATTTTTGAGAGATTTCAATCAGACTACAAATTCATTGTTTTTTTGGACTCTATTTAACCACTGAAATTTTTTACATTAAATGTAATTTTTTCCAATGACTTATCTTTTGTATCTACTTACCTTTAATGGTGATTTAATTATTACTAGAATAATTTAAGGGATCCAGCAATAAAAGAAATAAAATCTTTATCTAATCATTTCAGGATTTATTCTAAGATCCTGAATCAATATATGGTTTATCACTAAGATCTTTCGAATTATGGTTGTCACCACTTGTGGTTCATTCATTAGAGGAGCTAAAATTACATGAATTTATAACTACCTTATATTCAAAAAAATGAATCATATTTACTTGAAGAATAAGAATTATTTCTATTATTTCTATTTCTATTCTCATCAAATTATTTAATATTTAGGATTTGTTGGATATCATCATGATTTTAATATGTTGAAGATAAATTTTATTATATTTATCTCAATTAATAAATCTTATTTTTCATTCTCAACTCTTCATTTTCTTTGTTCTTTTGATATTTTTAAGATATTAGAATTCATTCAATGGTTGATATAACTCCTTTGTATTTAATCCTTGTAGTCGTTAAAATAGAAAATAAAAAAAGAACCCTTAAAATATAATATAATCCAAAATAGGGGTGTCACCATAACATTAATCCCAATTATAAGGATCATAAATTGATGATGAAACCCGATGGGTGTTGGGGGTGAAGCATTTTGGGATCAATTTTATTCAATTTTAATTTTTAACCCTTATTAACTCATTACTTTTTATGTCAATGGATTTATCATTCTATTTATCTCAACTTTGGTTGGGGAAGATGGATTTAGAAATAAGAAATCCTCAAGACAAGGACACTATGGTTTATTGGTGAGTTTATACACCGTATAGACGAAAATATCCCTAGTACAACATGGTTATTATCCAATATTCATAAATTCTTTCTTATTATAATGAAATAATAACGTGGGTATGAACATGAACACATTATCATTGAACCAAATGGGTTAAAAGAATGGGATTGGTGTCCCTATCTATATGATAGTGGACTTGTAATTTCATGAATCATGATCACCTTTGTTATATTCAGTCCCTACTGAACTATATGGATTCAACTTCTTCCTATCATACAACAATAATGTTGTATGAATCAATCTTCTTCAGAATTACATAACAGATGATAACAATGGGTATGCTTCCTCGTTTTCTCAACCAAAATTGAATTAGTAACAGGTTTGGTGAAAACACTTCTCCTCTTCTCTTTATTTAGTGCCTCATAAAAACACCAGTACACTCTTCCATTCTATGATACATTGAGCCTATAATAGGTATTGTATATGTTATCTATTTCCTTCCTTATTTTCTTCAATTTAAAGAATATATAGAACAAACATAGAATTTATTCTCTAAATTATTTCTTTGTTTCATAAATTATTATATTCCTCAAAACTCATGTGAATTTTATATCCATAATGGTAATAGAAAACACCTGGATTTATAGAAAAATAATCATACCTTAATTCTTCTTCTTCTTCAACATTCTTGAGGAATCAATATTATTTTATTTTTTATGATGTTTTTAAATATCATGGTCTTCATTATTATTTAATTACTTCGATGATATCAACATATTAACATTCTATGTATAAATGGAAAGCATATATATATATATTTTTGTTCCAATCATATATAATTACTTTATGGATCATCCTTCTTCTTTAGTTGCTTGAATAAAGCCAAAAATCATAGAATCATGATATTTTAACTTGAATACATAGAATTGGCATCATAATATTTCTTCATAGGTGTGGATATTAAATATACTCTACGAAATTACATGTATACTGTTTAGAAACTCACATACACATGAATTACACCAATTTTGGTTAGTCAATCACACAAATATTAAACACGACTGACGACATGTACACATACACATAAAAAATATATTACATTTTAACACACTATAGGATTCTATAGCGTGTATTCACCAGTAGATTCCTATTTCACATACACCACAACTTCTACTAGGATGTGTTCTCCACCAACTCTCAATTTTGTTAATTTAGACAACAGTGTGTAGTTCCACTTTATGGTGTGGTTGCATCTCAATTACAATAGTTCCCCTTATATATGCAAGTATAAACCTTTTTGTAGTATTTAAATATCAATAGAAGCATTACATATATTTTTATAAATGTTAAATATCCCTCATGTAGGTTATTTATTATTATTTTTCGATCATGTCATGCTTGTATGACTGATTTACCATGATTTTGCTCCAGAATATCCTTTATATAAGTTTGTTTTATAATTACCTTGATTCATGAGTGAAACTATCATATTTCTATGATGTGGTAATCCACATACCATTATATATCCATTAAAACTTGCATATTACCATTAGGTAGGTCATATATTTCAACATTATGCTGATATAGATACAAAGTAAATATTTTACCCTTATATAGAGCTTATTGATGAACTATACACTGTTATTTGTATTACCTTTATGTGATTCACGGCATTTTCATATTATATTTACATAATATCATATATATATATATACATTATATAAATAGTGTATTTACCTTTAGAAAAGTAATTATATTGATCAAATTAACTCTAGCCACCTCAAATAGCTTTATAACTTCTTCGATTAATCCAAAGGCTACTTAAATTACTTCAGTTCTTCATCCAAGTGTTTTTAACAATGATTTCAATAGCTATTAATATCACTTACCCATGTATGATTTATTAAACACTTATAATCTTTCATTATACCATTTTTGAAACATTAAACATTGTTTATAACAACCTATAATGTTTCACAAAACAATCACTAGTCCACTCCTTTACCACGTATTGAAGATATTGATTCTATAGGTCAAGTACATTTAATAAACATGATTCTCAGCTATTATAGTGATCACATGTAATTAAAACATCATCCACGTATATTTTTTCACGGATGGAACTCTTCATCTAGTATCAAAAACACTTGAATGGATCTAAAATTATCTAATGGAAACACCAATTTCAACATATCAAATCTATTAAAATATGCATCAAAAAAAATCTAAATGATCTTAATGAAATATCATCACTTTATTCATGTAAACATTTATGGAATCAACATACTTAATTTATTTACAAGAAACAAGGAAGTATTGTAATCTTCACAAAAATAAATATTGTAATACCTTGTTTGGGCACTTCATAATACTTATAAACAAGATTGGGATATAAGAAACCGGATATTCATTTCCAGTATATTTTTCTTTTTCTAGTGTTTCTGTGGAAAAGAGGTGTTTCTGGAAATTCATTAATTACACTCCTACAGTATGTGTACATGTCGTGTACTCTATTACCGCGGGTAGCTGGGTGTTGGCCATGTAACGCCCATGTAGACGGTTGTGTGTGGTGACCTGGAGACCGCCTAATGAGGGAGCCAGTGAAGGCAAGTACACGCCATGTACTTATAAATTACATGTTGTGTACTTTCTTTTTTTAAATAAATGGAATGAGGTCGCATCTATTTGGAAGAAACACCACCTTCTTCGTCTGACTCGCTTTAGAGAATCAGTAGGGTGCTAATTCTTCCCTGAGCCACCGATCTAGAGATAGTTCCCCGAATCGACCACTGTCGATTGCATCGTGAGTGCCTTGGTATGTCCTTATTTCTTCAAGGGAATCATTTCCTGATTCCTCCTCCTTCTTAGGTTATCCTCGGTTGAGAGTTTTCAGTGGTTTGTAGATCTATGGTGTTCATGGGGGATTCAAGGCTTGATGTTTAAGTATAACAATCCCGCTACACCAAGGTAGGTGGTTTGTGCCTCTCGGTTGAATGTCTTTGAGTTATATGTGAAAAAGTTCACAGTACCCTTGAATGATGTATTGTGTGTTTACTGTTTTAGCCATGTTAATTGCCCGCTATTATTGTATGCTTGATTAGAGGTTATTTATATGATAATAGAGTTAATTTATATGATTTTTAAGCGTTTACCCATGCATGTTGATGTATGACCAATTGGTCTTGCTTAGCCTGTTAGGTTACCATTTTGGTTTCGCATGCCTAGTATTGTATGATGGGGTGGTTTTCTTATCTTCCATGCTTTTATGATATATATTGGTTATAAAAGTAGTTCTTGATGTTTACTTTGGTCGATATGCATTGCTATGATTGTTTTACTTACAAAGGGTCATGAGAACCTGGTGTATACGAAAATAGGGATAATAGATGTAAGTGCTTCTCTAGAGAGCCTGTTATGTTTTTGTTACGGTGCGAGGCCATAGGGGGAATTGTCATAAGTTCTTCCTCAGAGTTTCAATATTTCCCCAACGTAGGCCACAGTGGGAATGTTATGTAAGTGCATCCCCATTGCCCCTTTTAGTTACTGATATAAGACTATAGGGGCAATTGAAGGCGTGTGCTTCCCTAGAGAGTCTATACTAAAGATGAACAAGAGGGGTTAGACTGTGTGTACTTACTAGAGGGTTTCTTATGTTTGCTAAGTAGAACCATGTAAGATTAGTCTGTGTGAACTTCACAGAGGGTTCTGTATTTTAATTACCTATTTACTAGTTATGTGGAATTGAATGCTTTGAAACTGTGGAAGTGTTACTGTTGATTACTTACTTGTTTACTTCTTCTTTATACTTATTGCCTGCCATATATATTCACAGGCTGTTAGGAACATATCATTTAGTGGTTTCCTACTCGAATTTAGTCTCAACCCCTATTCGGGTCATGCTTTTGGGCCGAATCAGATTATATTGTTGAAGGAATAGATAAGGGCAAGCGCATTTTCTACTTCAGGTACTTGACTGCTTTGGAGCTAGAGAGCACAAGACCAGGCTAAGACTTGCAATATTGAGGAGTTGAATACAAGTTTTTATTGTTCTGTGTTTTTCTTCTATATTTCCGAATTGTGACATGTTTGGATATTTTCCTAGACTTAAGTAACATGCATCATTTATATATATGTTCTCTAGTTGTTTCTTCATTATTCTTCCATTATTTACTGTTGTTTGGAATTTTACTGCTACCACTATTGTATATCTATTTTATGTCAGTTGTGTCACTCTGCCAAGGAGGTAATTGTTTCCCCACTATCAAACACAAGACCTCATTGCTATTCAGTAGCCACTGGCATTAGGGGAAATGTGCTTGTGGCCAGGTGACCAACCGTGTACAAGGAGCCTCTGGGCGGCATCTGGAACCGGGACATTAAAAAGTGGTACTAGAGGAATTCGTTTCACCTAATATTCTATTTGGAGACTATAGACAGTGATATGAATGAATAGGTACTTGGTAATAAGTTGTTCTTGAGAGTAACTAACCTGTGTATAAGGAAGAGCCAATCTACCTCATGTTTTGCATATTTTATAGTTTTTCAATTTCATAGTTGATTTGATTAACACTATTTGGTGATTCACATGTTTTGTGAGGTTATTGTTGGTGTTATTTAGGTTCTATTTTTGTGGAAACCAGATGAGATGAGGGTATCCCATCTCATGCATCATATATTCACTTGCTAGAAATAACATGCCATGCATTCTATCCATGCCATTTAGGTTTCATTAGAGATTTCATGTTGTTGTGATAGATGTTGGGCTATATATTTAGGTAGTTGTGATAAATGCCTTGATTAAATACATGTTGTTTGATAGAGTATTGGTTGTGTAAGGTTTTTTTTGAATGAATGCCAAACTTTGGTTCTTGAGGTGTTATAGGCCCTCATGGACCATGATATGGTGGATAATTGATCTATTATACTTTTTTATGATAGGTATAAGATTCCAAAATTTTATTATCTAGGTGTATGGTCCCTCACGTAGAGGAATTTTTCATTTTAATGATTATTTAGGTGTTTTATTGGCCTCCAGAGTTGTTTGGGAGGCTTATTGTCTAGAAAAACCCAGAATAAACAACATGTACTATTGAATACACTCCATGTGTTATTCTGTTTGAGAAAAACTGATTTTCTTTAGTACACATCGTGTACTGTATTTGCACGCAGTGTAGTCTCTAACCATGTCTCATATTATGTGGGCCGAGACTCGGGGTTGTGAAAAGTTTTTGGTTGCACACACCGTGTACCGGATGTACACACCGTGTTATAGAACCATGTAACCGGCTGTGTCATGAAAAACACAGGTTGGTTGAGTCTTTTCTAATACACTCTGTGTATGTCTTGAAGACGTCGGGTAGTGTAACCCGGGTATCCAGCCATGTAATGAGAAACACGGGTCGGTTAAATATTTTGTTACACACTGTGTCTGGCATAAACACACAGTGTATAGTTAGTCGTGTGTTCACCCGTGTAACTAACAACATAGGCAGTTGAATCCTAGTCGGAACAAGCCATGTCCATCTGGAGCATGCTATGTAGTGTGATCCGTGTGTCATGTCGTGTCACAAAAAACACGGGTTGGTGAAGCTTTTCTAGTACATGTCGTGTCTGGAACTAAAAAGTCGTATAGACTTGTTCTATGGGAACCGTGTGGCCTAGACGTTTAACATAACTTAAGAAGGGGAAGAGGATTCAAGTACATGTCGTGTGGAAGGACAACACACCATGTATGGGGTGTTACATGCCCATAAGGAGCAATGGACAATGGTGCCACTCCTAGAACAAGATCAATAGAAAATTCTACCTCTAGATCTGAAGGAAACCCTAAAAAGTCCTCTGGGAAGACATCCTTGAAACTATCCACCACTAGGGGAAATTCCATCAGAGAAGCCTCCTAGTCATCCAGATATAGAATAGAAATCTTGGATATAACACCTCCCAACCCATAATGCTTGGGTCATGCTCTTCTCTCCTAGACATTCCATTTTCCCTTTTTTTAAAAAGATCTGCCCATTTGGTTATGTGAAACTCACCCTACAGTTACAGCAATCGAAAGATTCCGTGATGTGAACTAACTAGTCTAGTCCAAGAATGACATCATATCCAGTCATCTCTAGGACATAAATTTTCCATAAGAAGTGCCACCCACCAACCTCCTGAGGGAACTCCTTGAACTGACGTACACTAGTCTTTCTTTCCCCAAACGGTGTGTCCAATGTCAAGACATCAGCGGAAGTAAAGGTACAGAGCCCAAGGCTCTCTACAACTACAACGGATATAATGCTTTGGGAAGACCCTCTTCTGAAAAGAGCAGAAGCTAAAACTAAGGAAACTATGATCGTACCTCGAACTATACAGGGTTTGGGATCCTTCCCGTGCGGGGTCTTCTCCACTGAAAAAGTCTATCAAGCACCACGACCATGTGACCCTACCTGACCACACAGAGTAGATCCACCCTACTATCTCTGAAATACCAGTGACTGACTACCACGACCATGACCTCCACCTCGACCTGAACGGCTGGACGAAATCCAGTTCCAATGCTAGTGAGAAACTGGTGGTGATGCAATTGAACGAGGAGTCATTGAAGAATGTCTGTCATCGGCTACTAGTGAGAAATCTGACAGAAACAATGAAGATGCCCCATCTTTCCGCAAGCTCATCACTCCACAGGGTCTCTCCGTAAATGTGACCTCATATTCCCTGTAAGGACCCGTAAATTTCAAGGAATTTTTTTTTCTTAATTTTCTTTGGAATTTTACAAGAGCGCAGTCTCTAACGGCACCTGATTCCGAGGCCCGGTGTGCCCGGAATCATTTTCCGAAGTTTGGCTCGGGTACGTTCAGTGAACGGACGAGCGGGTTTTTCTAACTTTTGAACCGGTGCCCGGAATCGAATTCTGAGGGCTCCGATGAAATCACACTGCCGGTATTCGCTTAGAAACGCCTCTTCCGGAGTTGCGTTTGCTCGGGTGTGGTTTTTAATTTTCAGGCTTAAAGTTAAGAAATAAAATTATTTTGCGACAACTTTATTTTATTTCACTTAAGCCACATGGAAGCCACTTGAAGCCACTTAATGACGGCTTGAACTGAGTTAAATCGGATAGGATGCTATCCAGAAATATCCTACCCCCTTGGTAGGATATTTGTGAGGTGGGGCCCGCATGAGCCTCGCCGTTTCATTCCGCTAAAAAATGCACCCGCGAAAGCCCGTCTTAATGAGATTCAACTGACGCGTTTCTTAAAATCTTAACAGACCATTTAATTGAGCAGTTTATTTCGTGAATTCAATGGGCTGTTTCTTTCGTTGAATTAATTCAATGAATTGATGGATCGTTTCTTAAACTGTTTTCAAATTCATTGGCGTAATAATAAAATAAGGCCAACGCATGACCTCTGGTTATTTGCGCGTTGAGAAGATTTGAGAGGACCCTTGTATCTTCTTCTCCCTTGCGAAGAACGCGAAGAACGCGAAGAACGTGAAGAACGCCGAACCTGGAAATCGACGACGCTCCCATCCGAGACGTTCTTCCCCGCCCCAATCTCCGATCACCAACCATTTGAGGTGAGTGATTTTGGGATTCCTCTAAAGGTTCTTTTTGGGTTTTAAACGAAACACAGATTTAATTATTTATAATTTAAAACTGTTGTTCTTGGTCCGTTGAGCTCGCCGACTCAACGCCGGATTCCGCGACGACGCGACGCCTTCCCGCGACGACGCGACGCCTTCCCGCGACGATGCGAAGATCCCCCTCTTCCGCGACGAGCTTTTCCGCGAAGAACTCCCGCGCGCGATGAACAACGAGTTATGGATTTATTTTGGGAATTACCCCCCTTTTTATTATTCCCGTAAGTGTTTCTTTAAAAAATTAAAGAACCGGATTACGAACAATTTTAATTTTATTAAATTGTTGTTTCCTGTGTGGAATACAAATTCTCCCGTTGTTTATATCTAACACGGAGGGTGCAGGCCAAACGAACACGGCCCGACAACCCTCCGTCGTTCTTTGTTCTTGTGCGGATTTGACGGGCGACGATGGAACATGCCGCAACGAAAGTTTGATGATCCTGCAGTGAAGAACGAGTCCCGGGAGGAGCAACGGAGCAGACGAGAAGAAAAACGGGCCACCGGAGCGACTTCTGCGGCCCGCAGAAGCCGGCGGCGGAGCGGGTTGCCGGTACGGCGGGGCCGGAACCCGGAGGCGGCGGCGGCCAGCGCGCCGCCGGACGAGACTGCTGCGGCACCGGCCGTGGCGGCGGCGCTCGCGGGACGCGGCTGAAGCCGTGTCTGGTGACAGGAGACACCCCGCGGGTGTCCCGCGGGTGTCACGCGGGGGCGGCGGCACCCCCCGCATCACCTGGGACGCAGCTTCAGCCGCGTCCGGTTGGCTGGCCGACACCCCGCGTGTGTCGCGGGGGTGTCACGCGGGGCGGCGGCTCCCCCCCGCGTCGGGCCGCTCGGCCGCTCGGCCAAGCCGAGCTGGACCGGCCCTGGCCGAGCCAGACCGGTCCGACCGGGTCGGACCGGTTCGGACCGGGTTCGGCCGACCTAGGGGGGGTCGGCCCGGGTCGGCCCGGGCCCGTACACCCCGTCTTCGGACGGTCTTCTTTCAAACGCCTGTAACTGGAGCTACGGGCCTCCAAACGACCCACCGTCAACAGCAACGCAATCCTTGGATCGAGATGGTCGTTCTGGTATATCGCACTCAAGGATTCAGAATACTTTGTGTTCGGCCGGGTTGGTTCATACACGAAACCAACCGGCCCTCGGAGCAGAAACGCTCATATCTTGAGCTACGGACGTCTGATTGACGTGTCGTCAGCTTTGTTGAGTTCCTCTTTGTGAGACGGATCTTTTGGCATACTCCGCCCGAGGTTTGGACATAGGTGGAGTATGGTCGGGTTGGTTTTGCCTTAAAAACCAACCGGGCCCCTGGGACTAAAAAGCCAATAACTCTCAGACCGGGCGTCCGATTGACGCGCCGTCTGCGACGTTGAGTTCCTGTTGACGATACAAAACTTTTGGATACATCAACTTCGGACTTTGGGTCAGTTGATGTATCAGCCTCTCGGCTCGTGGAGCGGACCCTCCTGTACGAGCTTGCTGTGTGCGGGATCCCAAGAGCTGGCTGCGACTGCTTCCTCGACAGCGACGACTGTGCAGAGATCCTCCGTGGACTCCAACGACGACCGTGCAGAGATCCTCAGTGGTCTGCGGCGACGACTGTGTAGAGATCCTCAGTGGACTGCGACGACTATGGCACTCAGCGATCCTACGTGGATCGGTGCTACAGGTCATGTGTGGGCCCGGTCCTATGTGGGCCTGATCCTGTGTGGGTCCGATCCTGTATGGGTCAGCGCTCAGCGGTTCTGTGTGAGCCAGCGCCTACAGGTCCTACGTGGGCCTGATCCTGTGTGGGTCCGATCCTGTGTGGGTCACTGCGGGGTTAGTACCTATCGATCCTTCGTGGGTCCGACGACTTAGATGGTTCAGTGATCATCTTTATCGTCATCCGAAAAAGTATACCTATGAGAGCTGAATCTTGTGTTTCTCTCCTTTGTGGATTGTGTTGAGCTATCTTGTGTGGATTTACTGTTTACTCTCCTTTGTGGATTGTGTTGTTCTATCCTGTGTGGGTATACGTTTTCTTTCCTATGTGGATTGGGTTGTGCTTGGAATCAGATGTTGGAGCTGAACGGGAATTGAAGACTTAGGTATATGTATGGGCATATACCTAAGCCGTGTTAGATGTTACTTCATGATTGTATCTTTCCTTTGTGGATTATCCTTTGTGGATTTCGAGAGACCTTCGGGGGTCTCGGGGTCCCTACTGAGTAGCTTATACTCACCCCTGCACGGGCTTTGCCCGCACTACGTTGTGTTGTTTGCAGACGACGGACAGCGCTGATCGTGGTGGAGGCGTGCAGAGTAGGACGGTACCTAGAGGTGGACCACTGGGCGGGACGTACTCGGAGCGGTCAGGTGGACCCGAGGAGCAGTGGAGGCTATCTGTACCCACCATTCAGGTGGGACTTCCAGAGGACGGCTCGACGCTGCAGTTTTCCCTTTCAGTTGCTGTTTTTCCTTTCAGTTGTACTTTACTGTTGGGCTTGTATTTCCGGCCCCTTTTACTTTCAGCACACCTTGTACCGTTTTTACCCAGTGTTTACTTTTCCGCTTTCTTACTCTCTGTTGCTTGTTTCATTTCAAAGGCAATGCCTTCCCTTTTGTTGGGATTTATGCCTTGGTGCTAGTTGCCAGCCCCTGGCCTATGGAAGGCAGGCTTGGGGTAGTCACGACACGGGCCCCGAGGACGGGTCGTGACAAATTGGTATCAAAGGTGGTCGGTTCTACCGCAGACTCAGATCTTTCTTCAATGTGAAGAAATAGTGTTTAGCATATTGAGTGTGGTTATCAGTCCAGGGAGTCCAGTGTTGGTGCGGCGGCCGACGTATCCATACACCAGGACCCTGACTTCTGATTTCCGACTTAATGCACGAAAACATTGATTGCATGTGTGTTTCAAATTTTCTTCGTGATTACTTGTGTCACCGCACCAGGTATAATGTTCTGACCATGGCACACTTGTTTCGTTCTCAGTATGGCACGATGACCGCAGCCAGCTAGGGTTCCTCGAGTAGAGCGCGACGACAACCCGCTGAGCGACAAGGCCTCGGTACTGGGCCCATTGACAGCAGAGGCACCGGCGGTACCTTTACCCACCGATCCCCCGATTCTTCCAGCACTGGCAGCTGACGACGCACGACACCTTGGAGCTCTGCACGAGTTCCAGCGCCAGCGACCACCCAGGTTCCGTGGGGAGTCGGACCCCCAGGCAGCCGAGGACTGGCTGGAGGCGGTCGTTCGAGTTTTCAGGCTACTGAGGACACCAGGCGACCTCATGGTGATCCTCGCGGCAAGCCTACTTCACGCAGCAGCAGGGCGATGGTGGAGCCTGATGCTCCAGGTACATGATGAGGCCTCCCTCATCTGGATGGACTTCGAGAGCCTCTTTCTCTCTGAGTTCGTCTCGGCCACCCTCCGTGCGTTGCGCATCCAGGAGCTTCTTCAGCTGCGGCAGGGCAGCTTGACGGTCGCCCAGTACGCGGCGAGGTTCACCGACCTTTCTCGCTACTCGACAGACATGGTATGGGACCCCTTCTTCTGGGCCCAGACCTTCGAGCGGGGATTGAGACAGGAGATCAGAGCATCGCTGATCTCCGTCAGCATCCCGACCCAGGCAGGAGTTCTAGAGCGAGCCCTCCTGATTGAGAGCTTCCTGGATGAGTCCACAGTGAGACCTACCGCAGGGCGGCAGATAGCGGAGTCTTTGGCAGCAGGTAGCCGACAGATGACTCAAGGTTCGAGGCAGACTAGGCCTTCCGGAAGACGACCTCGGGACACTGGCTCAGCGGTGCGGGGCAGACAACGCGGAGGCAGCCTTCCGAGAGGCAGACAGTGCTACGAGTGCGGCGGGCAGGGCCACATGACTCGTGACTGCCCGACCCGTCGTACCGAGGGGCAGCAGACGATGGAGGGACCACCCAGGCAGAGGCAGAGGGTCGACCGTGGTGGTCCGCAGGGAGGAGGCAGACGAGGCAGAGGAGCTGGTCGAGCAGCAGGTGGTGGGCGACGCTTTGAGGCTCTGCCACCACCACCACCAGGAGGCCCGCCCCGACCACAGGGAGCTGGCGGGAAGAGACAGGCGCAGCTCCAGGCAGCAGAGGCCTATGACCACGGCGCACCATAGATGATTCGAGGTACGATCTGTGTCTATTCCACCCTTGCTATAGTTCTGATAGACACAGGAGCGAGTCAGTCTTTCATAGCCACTGACCTTGTTCGGAGCTCGGAGATTCCGACAGAGCCGTTGGCTCGATCCTTACGGCTAGATACTCCTACGGGAGAAGACTCGAAGATTACGCACTGGTGCCGGCAGTGTGAGCTTACTCTAGGAGGCAAGAGATTCGGATGGGATCTTCTTGTAGCGGCGTCGAGGCCTTAAGACGTCATCTTGGGCATGGATTGGTTATCTACGGTCCATGCTCAGATTGACTGCATTAGGCGCAAGGTGCGATGTGTGCGCACCGACGGGAGAAGATTCACCTTCACCGGCGAGAAGGGAGCCTTAGAAGCACAGGATGGACTCACGCAGAGGAGAGGTTAGCCCATCACTCATCAGTTGTCTAGCCTCATCCTGGGAGCAATTGACGTGCGGAGTCCCAGTTTTCCTGCAGTGGTGGATCAGTACGCGGACGTCTTTCCTGACGACGTTCTAGGACTACCTCCTCGCAGAGAGGTAGACTTTTATTTTGACCTGTACCCCGGGACAGCCCTGATATCCACTCTAGTGTATTGGATGGCCCCCGCTGAGCTTCGAGAGCTACGGGTACTGTTGGAGGACTTGCAGGGAAAGGGGTTCATCCGACCCAGTGTTTCACCCTGGGCTTCCCCGATTTTGTTCGCCAAGAAGGTGGACGGGAGCTTGTGACTGTGTGTCGATTATCGTCGCCTGAACCAGGTGACAGTGAGGAACAAGTATTCGCTACCCAGGATTGATGAACTCTTCGATCAGCTCAAGGGAGCATGGTGGTTCTCGAAGATAGACCTCAGGTCAGGCTATCATCAGCTCAGAGTTCGAGATGAGGATGTGCAGAAGATGGCCTTCAGGTGTTGGTATGGACACTACGAGTTCTTGGTTATGCCTTTCGGCATGACCAACGCTCCAGCAGTGTTCATGAGCCTCATGAACAAGATCTTCCAGCCATACCTTGATCGATTTGTTGTAGTCTTCATCGACAACATCTTGGTTTACTCGACCACCGAGGAGGAGCACACCTACCACTTGCGTGTTGTACTAGACAAACTCCGAGAGCACCAGATTTATGGAAATCTCTCGAAGTGTCAGTTCTATTTACGTGAGGTCCACTTCTTGGGGCACGTCATTTCTGAGGTGGGAGTTGCAGTGGATCCCGCGAAGATCGAGGCAGTGCTAGCTTGGGAGCCACCCAAGAGCGTGACAGAGGTGCGGTGTTTCTTGGGCCTAGCCGGATACTATCGGAGATTTGTGCCGGACTTCTTTAGAGTTGAGGCCCCACTCTCAGCATTGACGAAGAAGGGGAAACCCTTCGTGTGGTCAGACAGATGTCAGCAGAGCTTCCAGGAGCTGAGGCAGAGGTTGACCAGCGCACCTATCTTGAGGTTGCCTGAGGAGGGAGTTGGATACGTAGTCTATTGTGATGCATCGGTGACCGGGCTCGGTTGTGTCCTGATGTAGGAGTGGGCCATGGTTGCCTACGGATCACGTCAGTTGAGGCCGCATGAGCATAAATACACTACCCATGACCTGGAGTTAGCATCAGTGGTCTTCTCCCTGAACACATGGCAGCACTATCTGATGGGAGAGCGCTTCACAGTCTTATTCTAACCACTAGAGTCGCAGGTACATCTTCCCTCAGAAGGACCTGAACCTGAGACAACGACGATGGCTCGAGTTCCTACAGGACTATGACTTTGAGATAGTCTATACTCCTGGGAAGGGGAACATGGTAGTTGATGCCCTCAGCAAGAGGACGGGCATCCAGCTACTTGAGAAGGCGACAGAGCAGCTAGCCGCCTTGCAGATATCCTTCGTGGATAGAGATGGAGCAGCCTTCCTACAGTCTCTCACAGTCACTCCTCCACTTCTATAGCGGGTCAGAGAGGCACAGCGTGGGGACGCTGACTGTGAGACACGGCGTGCACAGATATCCTCGGGACAGGTACCTGATGGTTTCTCCCTTGGAGAAGAGTAGGAGGTCCTTTTTAGAGGACGTACCATGGTACCAGTCGCTTTACGAGAGGAGGTGCTGAGAGAGTTCCACACTTCTCCTTTGGCAGTACATCCTGGAGTGGCGAAGATGTACTAGGATCTCAGACATCAGCACTGGTGGCCGGGCAAGAAGAAGGTTGTGGCAGAGTTCATTTCACGGTGCCTCACCTGCCAGCAGGTGAAGGCAGAGCACCAGATACCAGCAGGCTTGGTACATCCCTTAGAGGTCCCAGAGTGGAAGTGGGACGGGATATCTATGGACTTCGTGACTGGACTTCCACGCAATTCCAGAGGTCACGACTCCATTTGGGTGATTGTTGACTGACTCACCAAGTCGGCACACTTCGTACCTTTTCGAGAGAAGGGCTCAGTGGAGAGCTTGGGGTGTCTCTACGTTCAGGAGATTGTACGGCTTCACGGTGTGCCATCGACTATCATCTCCGATCGGGACGCTCGCTTTACTTCCCGGCTTTGGAAGGGGTTGCAGGAGGCATTCGAGACATGGCTACGTCTGAGCACCACCTTTCAACCTCAGACGGATGGTCAGACGGAGAGGACCATTCAGACCCTCAAGGACATGCTCTGTCCATGTGTCCTCGACTTTGGTCGCATCTGGGAGGACCACCTACCCTTGGTGGAGTTCGCGTACAACAATAGCTACCACTCCACCATCGGGATGGCACCCTACGAGGTGTTGTACGGCAGGCCTTGTCGATCTCCTTTGTGCTGGACAGACCCTGGGGAGTCAGCACTTGTGGGACCAGAGATGGTCCGGGCCACGACAGAGAAGGTCCAGGTCATCCAGGAGCAAATGAGGACAACACAGAGCCGGTAGAAGTCATATGCTGACAGGAGGCGGAGGCCACTAGAGTTCGAGGATGGCGACCACGTCTTCTTGCATGTCTCACCTCGACGTGGTTTGCGGAGATTTGGACGAGGCAGCAAGTTGTCTCCACGCTTAATCGGGCCCTTCCAGGTCCTCAGCATGAATGGCGAGGTGGCTTATCTCTTGGCTCTACCACCTCAGTTGCACCGGGTGCACGACGTCTTCCACGTATCTCAGCTGAGGAGATACGTGCACGACCCAACACACATCATTGACTATGGGGAGCTAGACGTGGATGATGGGGCGACTTTTGCGGAGGTCCCAGTGGAGATAGAAGATCGACAGGAGCGGGTCCTACGTGGGTGATCGATTCCTCTTGTGCGCATCAGATGGCAGCACGGGAACCTCCAGGAGAGCACATGGGAGCGGGAGGCTTAGATGCGTGCTCAGTACCCACATTTGTTTCCCTAGTTTTTGTTATAACTTTTCGGGAACGTAAAGCCCTGAGGTGGGAGTAATGTAAAGACCCGTAAATTTAAAGGAAATTTTTTTTTCTTTATTTTCTTTGGAATTTTACAAGAGCGCAGTCTCTGACGGCATTTGATTCCGAGTCCCGGTGTGCTCGGAATCATTTTCTGAAGTTTGGCTCGGGTACGTTCTGTGAACGGATGAGCGGGTTTTTCTAACTTTTGAACTGGTGCCCGGAATCGAATTCTGAAGGGCTCCGATGAAATCACAGCGCCGGTATTTTCTTAGAAACACCTCTTCCAGAGTTGCGTTTGCTCGGGTGTGGTTTTTAATTTTCAGGCTTAAAGTTAAGAAATAAAATAATTTTGCGACAACTTTATTTTATTTCACTTAAGCCACTTGGAAGCCACTTGAAGCCACTTAATGATGTCATGAACTGAGTTAAACCGGATAGGATACTATCCAGAAATATCCTACCCCCTTTGTAGGATATTTGTGAGGTGGGGCCCGCACGAACACTGCCGTTTCATTCCGCTAAGAAACGCACCCGCGAAAGCCCATCTTAATGAGAGTCAACTGACGCGTTTCTTAAAATCTTAACAGACCATTTAATTGAGTGGTTTATTTCATGAATTAAATGGGCTGTTTCTTTCGTTGAATTAATTCAACGAATTGATGGATCGTTTCTTAACCATTTTTCAAATTCGTTGGTGTAATAATAAAATAAGGCCAACGCACGACCTCTGGTTATTTGTGCGTTGAGAAGATTTGAGAGGACCCTTGTATCTTATTCTCCCTTGCGAAGAACACGAAGAACGCGAAGAACGCGAAGAACGCGAAGAACGCAAAGAACGCGAAGAACGTCGAACCCGTAAATCGACGACGCTCCCATTCGAGACGTTCTTTCCCAACCCGATATCCGATCACCAACCATTTGAGGTGAGTGATTTCGGGTTTCCTCTAAAGGTTCTTTTTGGTTTTTAAACGAAACACAGATTTAATTATTTATAATTTAAATCTGTTGTTCTTGGTTTGTTGAGCTCGCCGACTCAACGCCGGATTCCGCGACGACGCGACGCCTTCCCGCGACGACGCGACGATCCCCCTCTTCCGCGACGAGCTTTTCTGCGAAGAACGCCCGCGCACGACGACCAACGAGGTATGGATTTATTTTGGGAATTACCGCCTTTTTATTATTCCCGTAAGTGTTTCTTTACAAAGTTAAAGAACCGGATTGCGAACAATTTTAATTTTATTAAAATTTTTGTTTCCTGTGTGGAATAAAAATTCTCCCGTTGTTTATATCTAACGCGGAGGGTGCGGGCCAAACAAACACGGCCCGAAAACCCTCCGTTGTTCTTCGTTCTTGTGCGGATTTGACGGGCGACGATGGAACGTGCCGCAACGGAAGTTTGATGATCCCGCAGTGAAAACGAGTCCCGGGAGGAGCAATGGCGCAGATGAGAAGAAAAACGGGCCACTGGAGCGACTCTGGCGGCCCGCGGAAGCTGGCGCAGGAACCCCGGAGGCAGCGGCGCCCGGCCCGCCGCCGGACGAGACCGCCGCGACACCGGCCGCGGCGGCGGCGCTCGCGGGACGTGGCTGAAGCCTTGTCCGGCGCTAGGAGACACCCCGCGGGTGTCCCGCGGGTGTCCCGCGGGGGCGGCGGCACCCCCCGCATCACCCGGGGCGCTGCTTCAGCCGCGTCCGGTTGGCCGGCCGACACCCCGCGTGTGTCGCGGGGGTGTCACGTGGGTCGGAGGCTCCCCCCGCATCAGGCCGCTCGGCCAAGCCGAGCCGGACCGGCCCTGGCCGAGCCAGACCGGTCCGACCGGGTCGGACCGGGTTCGGCCGACCCAGGGGGGGTCGGGCCGGGTCGGCCCGGGCCCGTACCCCCCGTCTTCGGATGGTCTTTCTTCAAACGCCAGTAACATGAGCTACGGGCCTCCAAACGACCCGCCATCAGTGGCAACACGATCCTTGGATCGAGACGGTCGTTTTGGTATATCGCACTCAAGGTTTCGGAATACTTTGAGTTCGGCAGGGTTGGTTCGTACATGAAACCAACCAGGCCCTCGGAGCGGAAACACTCATATCTTGAGCTACGGACGTCCGATTGACGTGCCGTCAGCTTTGTTGAGTTCCTCTTTGTGAGACGGATCTTTTGGAATACTTCGCCTGAGGTTTGGACGCCGGTGGAGTACGGTGGGGTTGGTTTTGCCTTAAAAACAAACCGGGCCCCTGGGACGAAAAAGCCAATAACTCTCAGACCGGGCGTCTGATTGACGCGTCGTCTGCGACGTTGAGTTCCTGTTGACGATACTGAACTTTTGGATACATCAACTTCGGACTTTGTGTCAGTTGATGTATCAGCCTCTCGGCTCGTGGAGCGGACCCTCCCGTATGAGCTTGCTGTGTGCGGGAACCCTAGAGCTGGCTGCGACTGCTTCCTCAACAATGAAGACTGTGCAGAGATCCTCCGTGGACTCCAACAACGACAGTGCAGAGATCCTCAGTGGACTGCGGCGACGACTGTGCAGAGATCCTCAGTGGACTGCAACGACTACGACACTCAGCGATCCTATGTGGATCAGTGCTACAGGTCCTGTGTGGGCCCGGTCCTGTGTGGGCCCGATCCTGTGTGGGTCTGATCCTGTGTGGGTTAGCGCTCAGCGGTTCTGTGTGAGCCAGCGCCTACAGGTCCTGCGTGGGCCCGATCCTGTGTGGGTCCGATTCTGTGTGGGTCAATGCGGGGTTAGTACCTATCGATCCTTCGTGGGTCCGACGACTTAGATGGTTCAGTGATCATCTTTATCGTCATCCGAAGAAGTATACATGTGTGAGCTGAATCTTGTGTTTATCTCCTTTTTGGATTGTGTTGAGCTATCCAGTGTGGATTTACTCTTTACTCTCCTTTGTGGATTGTGTTGAGCTATCCTGTGTGGATTTACTGTTTACTCACCTTTTTGGATTGTGTTGTTCTATCCTGTGTGGGTATACGTTTGCTTTCCTGTGTGGACTGGGTTGTGCTTGGGCTCAGACGTTGGAGCCGAACGGGAATTGAAGACTTAGGTATATGTATGGGAATATACCTAAGCCGTGTCAGATGTTACTTCGTGATTGTATCTTTCCTTTGTGGATTATCCTTTTTGGATTTCGGGAGACCTTCGGGGGTCTCGGGGTCCCTACTGAGTAGCTTATACTCATCCCTGCACGGGCATTGCCCGCACTACGTTGTGTTGGTTGCAGACGACGGACAACGCTGATCGTGGTGGAGGCGTGCGGAGCAGGACGGTTCCTGGAGGTGGACCACTGTGCGGGACGTACTCGGAGAGGTCAGGTGGACCCGAGTAGTAGTGGAGGCTATCTGTACCCACCCTTCAGGTGGGACTTCTAGAGGACGGCTCGATGCTGCAGTTTTCCCTTTCAGTTGCTGTTTTTCCTTTCAGTTGTACTTTACTGTTGGGATTGTATTTACAGCCCCTTTTACTTTCAGCACAGCTTGTACCATTTTTACCTATTGTTTACTTTTCCGCTTTCTTGCACTGTGGTGCTTGTTTACTTTTCAAAGGCAATGCCTTCCCTTTTGATGGGATTTACGCCTTGGTGCTAGTCGCCAGCCCCTGGCCTATAGAAGGCGGGCTTGGGGTAGTCACGGAACGGGCCCCGAGGACGGGCCGTGACATGACCACTCTTTCCATAAAGTTATCACACCACTTGGCTACCAAAAAAAGTCTCTCGTCTCCTTGGATCACCATATAATGTTTCCCTATTGGGCTTCCTACTATCAGTAGGAGGGATACTAACTATGGATGTTGAACTGCCCTAGTTCACTACTCCAGAATCCCTCAAATATCACACTATGACAAGCGCCTAGTTGACTATAAAAGTGATGGAATTCAACTGGAAGATGTTCACCAATGATCAGATGCCATGCCATAGACGTTCCTAAAAATTTATTGCCAGGAATAACTCAACACTTCCTGGAATAGGCGTTAATCACTGCGGATCTGTGAAACGTGAAGAGTAATCAATGACTGATAAACTACCCTGCTCTAGACTTATGAACTATCGGGCTCGATCAGACCTCAAAGTCTCTAGATAGACGAAGTCATAAAATGTATGCTGGATGTCATCCAATGACATAACCTATTGGAGTCCCACCTGTGAGATCACAACCCACCATCACTTGGTAGAATACCGAAGCATGTATGTAGAGAGCATGACCCTCCACTCTAGAGACATCACTAGACCCTCGAAGATGGTAAGCATGGATTTTAACCATGAATCTGTTGCATCATGTATTCTTTCCCAGGAGAAAGTGAGAGGATGATGCTATCTGAAAACCCACATCAGCTCTTCCATTGACATGGAGGGATGTGGTACTCCGTAGAAGGTCTGCATGGACCACATGAAGCCCTCTCAGATCTGTGCGTCAGCACCTATGTGATATCACAGGTGGGACTCCAATAGGTTATGTCTTGGGATGACATCCATCATAGTGTTTATGACTTATTCTATCTGGAGACTTTGAGGTCTGATCAAGCCCGAGAGTTCATAAGTCTAGAGCATGGTACTTTACCAGTCATTGAGTACTCTTCTTGTTTCACAGAGCCATAGTGCTTAACAACTATTCTAGGAGGTGTTGAGTTATTCCTGGTAAGAAATTTTTAGGAAATTCTGTGGCATGGAATCTGATCATTGGTGAACATCTTCAGGTTTAATTACATCACTTCTATCATCAACAAGGCGCTGCTCACGGTGCGAAATTTGAAGGATTCTGGAGTAGTGAACTAGGGTAGTTCGACATCCATAGTTAGTATCCCTTTTACTGATAGTAGTAATCCCCATAGGGAATCTTTACGTGGTGATCCAAGGAGATGAGACACTTCTTTTGGTAGCCAAGTGGTGTTCTACCATTATGGAAAGAGTGGGAATACGAGGCCACATTTCCTGAGAGACCCAGTGGAGTGCCGATCTTGCAGAAAGTTGGGGCATCTTCTGAATTTATGTTAGATTTCTCACTAGTAACCGGTGATAGGCATTCTTCTAGGACTCGTTGTTCAAGTGCATCACCACCAGTTTCTCACTAGTATTGGAGCTCGAGTTCGTCCGGTCGTTCAGGCCGAGGTGGAGGTCATGGTAATGGTAGTCAGTCACTAGTATTTTATAGATAGTAGGGTGGATCAGCACTGGGTGGTTAGGCAGGGTCACAGGTTCGTTGTGCTAGTTATACTTTTCAGTGGAGCGGACCTCGCAAGTGAAGGATCCCAAACCCTATATAGTTCGAGGTACGATCATAGTTTCCTCAGTTTTAGCTTCTTCTCTTTTCAGTATCGGGGCTTCCTAAAGCATTATAACTATTGTAGTTGTGGAGATCCTTGGGCCATGTATCGTTACATTCACTTATTTCTTAACATTGGACACACCGTTTGTAGAAAGAACGACTAGTGTATGTCAGTGCAAGGAGTGCCCTCATGAGGATGGTGGGTGGTACTTCTTATGGAAATTTTTTGTCCTAGAGATGACTGGTGATGATGTCATTCTCAGAATGGACTAGTTAGTTCAAATCAAGGAATTTGACGATTTCTGTCACTATAGGGTGAGTTTCACATAACCAAATGGGTAGATCTTTTTTTAATATGGGAAAATGGAATGTCTAGAAGAGTAGATCAGGACCCGAGCATTATTGGTTGGGAGGAGTTATAGCCCATATTTCTATTCTACATTTGGATGACTAGGGTACTTCTCTGATGGACTTTCCACTAGAGGTGGATAGTCTCAAGGATGTCTTCCCATAGGACTTTTTAGGGTTTCCTCCAGATCTAGAGGTAGAATTTTCTATTGAGAATGTGATAGGAGTGGCACCGATGTCCATTACTCCTTATGGGATGGCTACACAAGAGTTACAGAAGCTCAAGAAGTAGTGGGAGGATTTGTAGGAAAATGTTCTTATCTGACCTATTACATCCCCTTGGGGTTCTCCTGTCTTTTTTGCGAAGAAGTTAGATGGTACACTCAGACATTGTGTGGATTATCAGAAGTTGAACCAGTTGACGGTCAATAATCTATATCCCTTACCAAGGATTGATGAACTCTATGATCAACTTCGAGGATCCCGAGTGTTCTCAAAGATTGAATTGAGATCCGGTAATCATCAGTTGCACATTATACCATCTGATATACCGCTTACTAATTTTCGAAGTAGGTAAGGTCTATATGAATATCTAGTTATGTCGTTCAGTCTCACGAGTGCGTCTGTAGTATACATAGAAATAATGAACCAAGTGTTCCATCCATACTTGGATTCTTTCTTGGTGGTTTTCATTAATGATATCTTGGTGTACACTCACTCTAAACCCGAAAATGCTACCCATCATGAGATCATTTTTAGTACACTGAGGGAGAATCAGTTATATGATAATCTATCAAAATGCCACTTTTGGATGGGCCAGATTTACTTCTTGGGTCCTGTTATCTCAGAGACCAGAGTATCAGTGGACCTAGAGAAAATGAGAGTTTTATTTTCCAGGGGGAATCTGAAGAACATCTTTGAGGTACGGAGTTTTATAGGGCTGATTGGATACTATAGATGTTTCATATAGGACTATTCATGCTTAGAAGCACCACTGAAGGGCCTGACTAAGAAGGGTTCAATGTTCTAGTGGTTAGATTCCTATGAGTCATCCATTCAGGAGCTAGAAGGGATGTTGAATTCAGCATCGATACTAGAATTTATAGAGCTGGGAAAGAGGTATATTGTATACTCTAATGCTTCAGGTATCTGGCATGAATCAGTTCTTATGCAGGGGGAAAATTCTTTGCGTAAAGGTATCATTAGTTGAGGCCACATGAGAGAAACTACCTGACACATGATCTTGAGTTGGATGTAGTTGTTAATGCCATACGGTGTAAGAGATATTATATCCTAGGAGAGCATTTTTTGGTTTCCACAGACCACAAAAGACTCAGGTATATATTCACTCAGCATGACTTGATTTTGAGACAGTAAAGGTAGTTTGAGTACCTTCAGTCTATTGACTTTGATATTTCCTACATGCATGGGAAAGGAAATCCAGTGGCTGATGCACTGAGCAGTAGGACTCAGATATAGGCAATTCAGTATGCCAGTAGTGAGTTGCAGCTTATGGCTCTATTCTCTGAGATGTATTTGGAGGTGCATGATAGACAGGGGCAGACATTTCATTAATCTGTAGTTATTACCTTTACGCTTCTTTATCGAGTGCGAATGAGGCATCTATCCGATTCTAAAGGCCTAGTCTTATAGGAAAGCATGTTAGGAAGGGACCCTATTCTTGGATGGACCATAGGCAAGGTTGAGATCTTGAGTTTTCATGGGAGCATATGGGTGTCAGAAGGCATACATGGGGAGCTGATGTTGGACTTTCACTCCTCGGTTTGGGCAGTTCAGCCTAGTATCACTAACATGTATCTTGATCAAGACAATCAATATTGGTGGCTAGGTATGAAGAGAGATGTTGTTGGTCTCATTATGAGGTTTTCCACCTATCAGCAGGTGAATGCAGAGTATCAACGACGTAGAGAACCAAAGATTAACGTACATGGACATTACATTACTTTTGCGGAATACTTAGTATATAACAAAAACACACACACAAGGATCGTAATAGTTTAGTGTCTTTGGAAACTCGGAATAACATCTTCTAATCGTGGTGAAAGATCTTCAACATCTCCCATAAAGATCTTCCCTTTTTTACCTAAAACTTTTCTTTATATCCTGGGGAAAAGAAAACATAAAAGGGTGAGCTCAAATTCTTAGTAAGGGTAAACAAAAGAAATATCAATCACATCCTATTTATAAGAACATAACATTTTAGAAATCTTAACCTGCAAAAGAGATCATAATTTTATAACATGGGATAAATCATAGTGGTGAAATGAAATCCCAATAATCATAACTTAAAACATGAAACTTTGTGTCATGCACACATAATCATAGAGAATCATTTCTTGTTAGTCAAGACTCATTGCCAAGACTATATTAGTGGACAAAGTCCATTTCTGAACCGAGTCACCCTCGTTTCAATCCTGTTTCACTGAACCGGTATAACCTACCGTTCCAGCCATGTCTATCTCATGAGATATAAAATCGTTACCCAATGCATTGGAGGGAGATATAGGTCCCACCCATCTCATAATTATACCATTCTTATGTGTGCCACAAAATCATAAATCATACATCATTGCATAACCCATGTAATAAAAATGGGATTCTTAAACAACATGACATCATAAAAGAATTCATATAAGATAAAGTAATTTATAAAAATAATTCCATCACAACATAATCAAATCAATGTAATAATAGGGAAATAAACAGAACCCTATATTATCTTAGATGGAAAATAATTTTGATAAAACACTTGAACTTCATTCTTGAGGAAAATATCCTTTCTACTTCAAAAACATTTTCCTTTCATAACATGTCATACAATTTTAAACTAAAAGAAGTTGATTAGAAATAAACTTGAAAACATGTAAAGGATGCTTCTTGGAAATAATGTTTTAAAAATCCATTCATGTCGTATTTTTAATAAAAAACATTCTTCTCGTACTTTTGTTGGAAAAGTCAAAAAGTACCTCGTACGAAAAACGACAAAAGATTCCTTTCATATCGTTTACTATAAACTCACCAAAGGGTAAAAATGGATTTAAACAATTTTAGGTGGATGGAAAAAATATTACATAATGAGGAAACATGGATGTGGATGAAAAAATACACCCCAATAAATACCAAAGTATAAACAATCTCAGATAAAAATGAGATTGTGATATTTCCTTTACCTTAGGTCCGATTTGCTTCGTAAGTGTCCGAACCTCCTGTATAATGATTTAAATAATGTCATTGACTTATTCCATAATCATACTCATTGTTATGATATCATATATGGTTCACTTATGACTTTATTTTACTCGTTTTTTTGTAAATTCAATGTTAAAGAGCGTTTTGGGTAAAATCGTTTCATTTGTTGTCCGTGTTTTGACTTGTAATTATTAATATGATTACTTAGATCATGATTACATAATTCCAGAATATAAAACATGATTTATATATAATATATATTCAGAATATACATATATATAATAAATCAGTAAAAGGAAAGAAATACACCATTCATGGAGACGGTAGGCCGTACGTACGCATGAACGCTGTTTTCGTTTCCTTATTGAGTTGAATGGAATTAAGTAGATGACATACATATATATACACATAAATCC
Source organism: Viscum album (assembly GCA_963277665.1). Classification (NCBI taxonomy): domain Eukaryota; kingdom Viridiplantae; phylum Streptophyta; class Magnoliopsida; order Santalales; family Viscaceae; genus Viscum; species Viscum album. The sequence goes on from OY728138.1 coordinate 839,766,577, forward strand.
AGTATCATTATTATGTCATATATTTCATGATTACTTATTATATGTACTTTATAATCATTCATGAATGGTTAAAGTGGAGAATGAATCTCATCGCGTCGTGGAGACGGTAGTCCGTACGTACGCACGAGCGATGATATCGTTTTCATGATTATTGAATTGAATTGGAGTGGATGGTACAATATATCAGAATCTGTATGATGTTATAATAACTATGTATAGTTATTCTTTACACTGTTATACCCATCCATGTTAGGTGTTGGTGGAAAAACAGATTACGCCACGGCGTGGAGATGGTATTCCGTACGTACGCACGCGCGGTGATTTTATTTTCCGTAGGATGCATAGAAGGTGAAATGGGGTTGTTTCATATTTATAATAACAAATAATTATATTAGTGATACTAATGTTATTACTTTATAATGAAAAAACTAAAGAAGAATAAGATGAAGAAGAAAGAAGCTTGAAAGAATCGGGAGAAGAAATTACCTCTTCTTCGATACGCCTCTTTGAAACCTCCCATTAGGGCACTAAGATTGGTATTTAAAGAAGACCAGAACCTCTAGGATGTTTCTAGGGAAGTGGAGAAGATAATTTGGCAGGGGTTGGCCGAGCTTGATGTCTCAAATTGGTGTGAGGAGGAGAGGGAGAAGGTGCCCTTTTATAAGGGAGGAGAGGGGCACCTTTGGAAATATTAAAAATATTAATTTATAAAAAATCTAACCCCACTTAAAAACCGTAAAAATGACTCATATTCGAAGATTAGATGATATAGGGTTGTAATATCATCAACAAATAAAATTTAGACATTTTTGGATCTTATTTAATCCTTATCATTTGGATTTATCCTTAATTAATCTATTTATGTTTATTTGTGGTAATAAAATTCTAAATTTTAAATTATAACAAACAATTACTTATTTGTTGGGAATTTTCCATAATGGTTTACATAATAACATTATAGACCATATAAATATAAATTTATAATTTTTAAATATTTTTGTGATTTTTAAACAATTTTATAATATGAAATTTTATAAAATAACAATAGTGTAAATTTTGACACTATTCATTTATTTGAATTTAAATAAAATATATACAGAAGATATGTTCGAACTAAAAGCTTTAATAGATTAATAAAAGGTCATATGTATCTATAAAATTATTGGATCACATTAAATAGTTCGTAAAATATTTATTTTATTATTTTTAAAACCATTTATTTGGTTTATCTCTTAATAAAATAATTACTACAACATTTTTGTATAATTATTTAATATACTTATTTGTAGCATTAAAAATTTAAAATAAATTCCTATGATGAATATAAATATATTACCATTCACAATAATAATTTTACTCGAATTTATCATCTTAAAAGAACAATATTTAAATTGTTATATTTATTATATTATGAAGGTGACAACTTTGGCATAATTTAAAATAAAATAATATAAGTGTCATAAATGCTTTTATAAGACTCTAAATGGTCAAATATTCGACCATTGGATGATTATAGTTAATATTTACAGGACAAATATGTTTTGGGCACGGTTTTGTGCCTTTTATGGTCACTATTAGTTTAATAAAAACTATATTCTTGATTTTTCACTAGATAAATAATTTCTGCATCACTATTGTGTCACAATTAATGATAATTATTTAATCCCAAAAAATTCTAAATAAATTCTCATGATGTAGATAATTTTGTTATCTTTCTGGAGACTATTCATGTTCGATGTTTTATGATGTTTATCAGTAAGTTAAAATTATTATACTTATAAGATTTAAGAGAGTGACATGTTGTCACTTTCTTTGATTTTAATAATAATTAAATTATTTTCATGGTAAAAAGTCCATAAAATGAATCTAATCCGACCCTTACTTGATATGGGTTTACTTTTAGCCATCAAATAGAATTTTGGCATGTTTTAGGGTAATTTTATAATATTATATTTACCCTTAATTACACGATTTACCTTTAACTATGGTAAATAAAATTTACCGTAGTTACTATTCATAATTCCCAAAAAAAAAGTAGCCTATTAACATAATTTGGACCCACTGATTCCAAATATGGAATCCATTTTTTTCAAATTCAATACACAGAAGTTTCAGAAATTTAATTAAAATTAATCCCGTTGTCGAATGAAAATGGGTTTTTGTTTAAAACATTGCAAAAGATTGAATTTATTTAACCTACGAAATCAAGGTAAAATCAATTCTAATGACATACATTGTATTAAATGGTAAAAATATATTCTATTTATACATTAAAACCATTCAATATTATAATTTAACCACTTAAGATATTATGATGAAAAAAGTTGTTTTTAATTAAAATATAGCGTGTTTTTACTATTCATTAAAATATGAAAGTTATCGGAAAAATATCAAAACATTATCTAATGTAAATTTTTATATCATGATTCAAAAGAAGAATTTTATTTAGTCAAATTGAACATATAAACATGTCAAAAACTAGATTTAAAGTGGGTGCGCCATCAAAAGGCGGCAAAACTGCATTTTTTGAAAAATACTTATTTTACCCGGAAAATTTATTTTGTTCTTACACCATGTTCTAGAAAATGTGTAAGATGAATAATAATGTTATAAAATTAAAAATTTAGTTAATACTATTCATAACGTATTGTTCATTACAATATTATAATACTATATCATTATTTATTAAAACCAGGTATTGCGTACAACACACGCTATCGAGGAAGGCCGCGATTGCGTGTAATGAAAGCCAAGTCAGGGTTGCGTGTTTTGAAAGAATCCTTCGTTGTTTCATATAACAGAATCCAACCATATATCATTTATACATTGAATATATATATATATATACTCAATGTTGCGTAGAATAACTATTATCAAAATTGTGTGTAACACGATCCAAGAATAGTGTTCCGTATACTGCAAGCTAATACGGTGTTGCGTATAGCACAAGGTAATATTGGTGTAGAATACAACACAAGACATTAATGAAATTAAAAGAATATTTTTCATAAAATCTCGGGGTGTTATATTCTACCCCCCTTAAAATGAATTTCGCCCTCGAAATTCGGCGGGGTTATAAATGGTTTACTACTCGAAAGTTTCTTTAATAGAAACCCACATCGTAAAAAGGAATACCAAAACCAATCCTTAAAAACAAAAGTATGAAACTTAATGGTTACCCAAATAAACTAATCATTGGGTTTCCACATAGGTGAAAATATGGATATGGAAGAGAAAGCTAACCATCATGTTCTGATGGAGAGTGGTAGGGAACATGGCTATGAAAAAGCCAGCAATCACAAAGACATAAATTTGTGACGATCTAAGGTACCATCTGATTCATCATATATAAGAGAACTAGGACAACATTTTTGGTTCTCAAGATCATTTCCCTAAAGTTGATGAAATTGGAATTAGAAGAAATACTTTCATGATTTTGGTATAGCCTCGTCGTTTGTCGTTCTTTGGAAAATTTCCACTTCATCTCTTAAAGAAATGAAGTTCAATTTGTCATTCGTGATGTGTTAGCAGATCATGTGATAGAATAATGGGTCATTCTATTTGTCTCAAACAAAAGGTTAGAAAAGTTATCAAAAAATACATAAGTCCATCTATAGTGAGATTAATCATATATGGTTCCTAAAATGGACTTATACTTCATATATCATACTGCTTAATATAATAAAACTAGTTTCTACTAAACAGGGACTTCTTGTAGGCCAGAGGTAGGCGATAAAGGCCAGTCACACTTCGGTTGTGGGTTCGATTCTCATAGCCTTATCTGACGCGATGGGATGTCGCCCGTCCTGCAGGTTGTCCTTTTTATATTACTATAACATCCCATCAACAATATCAAAAAAGTTTTATCCTTAAAAATACTAACTTATGTCCAACATAATCTATTCCAATATTTAGGCTTATCTAAAATACTTTGGTCCATGCTCATAGTATAGAGAAAATGAACACATGAACGCCATCATTTATCCCTCATATATCTTGTTCGTCACATTCCAGTCATGTGAATACCATAATCATGTAATATCTTGAAAAATGAATACCCAATGAATCTTAGTGAAAACATGTGTGCTGTCAAAAGATAACTCTTTCCACATACCAAAATCCTTAAAATTCTATATACTCAAACCATGATATAACTATTTCCTTATATCAGTCATGAGCTCATTAATACTATCAAACATTTAATTTTCTCCGTATCCCTTCATTATGCGCATATCATCTACTTTCCATCAATATCTGAATAAACTTTCATGGATACCAGTACCATTAATCATACAATTTCAAAATTCAAGGAAAGACAACTGTGTAACAATCCTTAGATGTCTCTTTATTCCATAGTACCATGAGATTACTTATACAACATTACACTTGATAAAAATGTAATCATTCCACTACCTTCTTAAACCATTGACCGAGAGTCAACAATTCTTTCATCTCACATATCATTTGTAGTCTCTTCATCATCATCAACATAAATACTACCCATATGACTATACTGATTCTCTTCATGAGACTTTCCCTTAGGGCATTGGTTTGCATATTACCCGTACATTCCACATTTAATACATTTAACCATTTTTGATGTCGTGGAAAGGCCATTATCCTCATCCCTGGTGTTAACTGAACCTTTTCCTTTGCACTTACTGGCTTTGTGTCCTTCTTTTCCACACCCAAATCATCTTCCAGTTCCTTTGAAACATTCTCCTTGATTCCTCTTTCCACATGATTTACATAGGGGAAATTGAACTTTCTTTCCTCTATGACCATCATGAAACTCCATCTTTCTCTTATTAGCTGAGTCAGGAAACTTACCAACTTTTACTTTATTGATCATATTATGAGATTGCTGATTCAGCATAATAATGATTTTTGGACCTCCAAATCCCATTTCATTTGGTTTCTCATGAATAATATCATTCTATTGTCCATCATATCCTCCATTATCATGAATCATCTTGTTTCCAGCCATTTTCTAAAACCCAAAAAGAATAGTGTGGGAGGAAAAAATAATAATAAAGGGGGAGTAACTTCAATATCTAACATCTTTGGTTTAATCTAATATCATTACCACAGTTCTAGGACTATATACTATACGTATACTTATCCTTAGGGACATCCCTAGACATACCTTAAAAATATCTCTAGGGATCTCACTAACATTTTCGCAACCTAGTTTCCAAAGGTTTACTAAACCTATCCTCTGATACCAACTGTAGAGACCCGAAGCTTAACGTACATGGACATTACATTACTTTTGCGGAATACTTAGTATATAACAAAAACACACACACAAGGATCATAATAGTTTAGTGTCTTTGGAAACTCAGAATAAAATCTTCTAATCGTGGTGAAAGATCTTCAACATCTCCCATAAAGATATTCCCTTTTTTTACCTAAAACCTTTCTTTATATCCCGGGGAAAAGAAAACATAAAAGGGTGAGCTCAAATGCTCAGTAAGGGTAAAAAAAAAAGAAATATCAATCACATCATATTCATAAGAACATAACATTTTGGAAATCTTAACCTGCAAAAGAGATCATAATTTCATAACATTTGATAAATCATAGTAGTGAAATGAAATCCCAAAAATCATAACTTAAAACATGAAACTTTGTGGCATACACACATAATCATCGATAATCATTTCTTGTTAGTCAAGACTCATTGCCAAGACTATCTTAGTGGACAAAGTCCATTTCTGAACCGAGTCACCCTCGTTTCAGTCCTGTTTCACTGAACCTGTATAACCTACCCTTCCAGCCATGTCTATCTCCTGAGATATAAAATCTTTACCCAATGCATTGGAGGGAGATATAGGTCCCAACCATCTCATAATTATACCATTCTTATGTGTGCCACAAAATCATAAATCATACATCATTGCATAACCCATGTAATAAAAATGGGTTTCTTAAACAACATGACATCATAAAACAATTCATATAAGATAAAGGAATTTATAAAAATAATTCCATCACAACATAAACAAATCAATGTAATAATAGGCATATAAATAGAACCCTATATTATCTTAGATGGAAAATAATTTTGATAAAACACTTGAACTTCATTCTTGAGGAAAATATCCTTTCTACTTCAAAAACATTTTCCTTTAATAACATGTCATACAATTTTAAACTAAAAGAAGTTGATTAAAAAAAACATGAAAACTTTTAAAGGATGCTTCTTGGAAATAAAGTTTTAAAAATCCATTCATGTCGTATAAGTTAATAAAAAACATTCTTCTCATACTTTTGTCGGAAAAGTCAAAAAGTACCTCGTACGAAAAACGACAAAAGATTCCTTTCATATCTTTTACTATAAACTCACCAAAGGGTAAAAATGGATTTAAAAAATTGTAGGTGGATGGAAAAAATATTACATAATGAGGAAACATGGATGTGGATGATAAAATACACCCCAGTAAATATCAAAGTATAAACAATCTCGGATAAAAATGAGATTGTGATATTTCCCTTACCATAGGTCTGATTTGCTTCGTAAGTGTCAGAACCTCCTGAATAATGATTTAAATAATGTCATTGACTTATTCCAGAATCATACTCATTGTTATGATATCATACATTGTTCACTTATGACTTTATTTTACCCGTTCTTTTGTAAATTCCATGTTAAAGAGCGTTTTGGGTAAAATCGTTTCATTTGTCGTCCGTGTTTTGACTTGTAATTATTCATATGATTACATAGATCATGATTACTTAATTCCAGAATATAAAACATGATTTATATATAATATATATTCAGAATATACATATATATAATAAATCAGTAAATGGAAAGAAATACACCGTTCATGGAGACGGTAGGCCGTACGTATGCATGAACGCAGTTTTCGTTTCCTTATTGAGTTGAATGGAATTAAGTAGATGACATACGTATATATACACATAAATCTTATATCATTATTATGTCATATATTTCATAATTACTTATTATATGTACTTTATAATCATTCATGAATTGTTAAAGCGGAGAATGAATCTCATCGAGTCGTGGAGACGGTAGTCCGTACGTACGCACGAGCGATGATATCGTTATCATGATTATTGAATTGAATTGGAGTGGATGATACAATATATCAGAATCAGTATGATGTTATAATAACTATGTATAATTAATCTTTACACCATTATACCCATCAATGTAAGGTGTAGATGGAAAAATAGATTACACCACGGCGTGGAGACGGTATTCCGTACGTACGCATGCGTGGTGATTTTGTTTTCCGTAGGATGGATAGAAGGTGAAATGGGGTTGTTTCATATTTATAATAACAAATCAGTATATTAGTGATACTAATGTTATTACTTTATAATGAAACAACTAAAGAAGAATAAGATGAAGAAGAAAGAAGTCTGAATGAATCGGGAGAAGAAATTACCTCTTCTTCGATACGCCTCTTTGAAACTTCCTCTTATGGCACTAAGATTGGTCTTTAAAGAAGGCCAGAACCTCTAGGATGTTTATAGGGAACTGGAGAAGATAATTTGTCAGGGGTTGGCCGAGATTGAAGGCTCAAATTGGTGTCAGGAGGAGAGGGAGGAGGTGCCCTTTTATAAGGGAGGAGAGGGGAACCTTTGGAAATCTTAAAAATATTAATTTATAAAAAATTAACCCCACTTAAAAACCTCCAAAAAAGACTCAAATTCGAAGATTAGATGATATAGGGTTGTAATATCATCAAGCAATCAAATTTGGACATGTTTGGATATTATTTTAAACCTTATCATTTGGATTTATCCTTATTTAATCTATTTATGTTTATTTGTGGTAATAAAATTCTAAATTTTAAATTATAACAAATAATTACTTATTTTTGGGAATTTTCCATAATTGTTTACTTAATAACATTATAGACCATATAAATTTAAATTTATAATTTTTAAATATTTTTGTGATTTTTAAACAATTTTATAATATGTTATTTTTATAAAATAACAATAGTGTCAATTTTTACACTATTCATTTATTTGAATTTAAATAAAATATATACAGAAGATATGTTCGAAATAAAAGCTTTAATAGATTAATAAAAGGTCATATGTATCTATAAAATTAGTGGATCATATTAAATAGTTCATAAAATATTTATTTTATTATTTTTAAAAACATTTATTTGGTTTATCTCTTGATAAAATAATTACTACAACATTTTTGTATATTTATTTAATATACTTATTTGTTGCATAAATTTTTAATAAAATCCTATGATGAAGATAAATATATTACCTTTCAAAATAATACATTTACTCGAATTTATCATCTTAAAATCACAATATTTAAATTGTTATATTTATTATATTATGAAGGTGACAACTTTGGCATCATTTAAAATAAAATAATATAAGTGTCATAATTGCTTTTATAAGACTCCAAATGGTCAAATATTCGACAATTGTATTATTATTGTTTAAATTTACATGACCAATAAGTTTTGGTCAGGGTTTTGTGCCTTTTATGGTCACTATTAGTTTAATAAAAACTATATTCTTGATTTTTCACTAGATAAATAATTTCTGCATCACTATTGTGTCACAATTAATGATAATTATTTAATCCCAAAAAATTATAAATAAATTCTAATGATGTTGATAATTTTGTTTGATTTCTGGAGACTATTCATGTTTGAAGTTTTATGATGTTTATCACTAAGTTAAAATTATTATATTTATAAGATTTAAGAGAGTGACATGTTGTCACTTTCTTTGATTTTAATAATAATTAAATTATTTTCATGGTCAAAAGTCCATAAAATGAATCTAATAAGACCCTTAGTTGATATGGGTTTACTTTTAGCCATCAAATAAAATTTTGGAATGTGTTAGGGTAAGTTTATAATATTATATTTACCCTTAATTACCAGATTTACCTTTAACTATGTTAAATAAAATTTACCGTAGTTACTATTCATAATTCCCAAAAAAAAAGTAGCCTATTAACATAATTTGGACCCACTGATTCCAAATATGGAATCCATTTTTTTCAAATTCAATACACAGAAGTTTCAGAAATTTAATTAAAATTAATCCCGTTGTCGAATGAAAATGGGTTTTTGTTTAAAACATTGCAAAAGATTGAATTTATTTAACCTACGAAATCAAGGTAAAATCAATTCTAATGACATACATTGTATTAAATGGTAAAAATATATTCTATTTATACATTAAAACCATTCAATATTATAATTTAACCACTTAAGATATTATGATCAAAAAAGTTGTTTTTAATTAAAATATAGCGTGTTTTTACTATTCATTAAAATATGAAAGTTATCGGAAAAATATCAAAACTTTATCTAATGTAAATTTTTATATCATGATTCAAAAGAAGAATTTTATTTAGTCAAATTGAACATATAAACATGTCAAAAACTAGATTTAAAGTGGGTGCGCCATCAAAAGGTGGCAAAACTGCATTTTTTGAAAAATACTTATTTTACCCGGAAAATTTATTTTGTTCTTACACCATGTTCTAGAAAATGTGTAAGATGAATAATAATGTTATAAAATTAAAAATTTAGTTAATACTATTCATAACGTATTGTTCATTACAATATTATAATACTATATCATTGTTTATTAAAACCCGGTATTGCGTACAACACACGCTATCGAGGAAGGCCGCGATTGCTTGTAATGAAAGCCAAGTCAGGGTTGCGTGTTTTGAAAGAATCCTTTGTTGTTTCGTATAACAGAATCCAACCATATTTCATTTATACATTGAATATATATATATATATACTCAATGTTATGTAGAATAACTATTATCAAAATTGTGTGTAACACGATCCAAGAATAGTGTTGCGTATACTACAAGCTAATACGGTGTTGCGTATAGCGCAAGGTAATCTTGGTGTAGAATACAACACAAGACATTAATGAAATTAAAAGAATATTTTTCATAAAATCTCGGGGTGTTACAAGCGACCACCATGGATTTTGCAGTAGTTACCCATTTCTGAGTGGAAATGGAATGATGTCGCGATGGATTTTGTGACAGGTCTATCGAGGTCACCGCGAGTGAGTGATCTAGTTTGGGTTATCGTTGAAAGAATCACGAAGTTTTATCACCTCTTTCCGATCAAGGAGACTTTCAGTGCTGATGAGATGGGATGGTTTTACATCTTCATGATTTTACATCTACATGGTGTTCCACACTCCACTTTTTTGGAAATGGATTCTCATTTTACTTCTCGTTTCAGGTAGAGATTGTAGAAGTAATTGGGTACACTGGTGCTTTTTAGTATGACTTACAACCCCTAGATTGATGTCCAGTCTGAGTGTACAATTTAGGTTCTTGAGGAAATACTTTGATCATGTATCCTGGATTTTGGAGGTTCTTGGGATACGCACATACCTCTTGAGGAGTTTTCCAACAGCAATGGTTTTCATTAAACTATTCAGATGGCACCTTATGAGGCTATATATGTTTGGCCATGTCGATCACCCTTATGTTAGCTGGAGGTAGGATATCCAGTTATGATGGGACCTCATCTTGTACAAAAGACAATAGAACATATATATTTGATTCGAAATATGATGACTACTGCACAGTCTCGACAAATGTCTTATGCTGATCAGCGGAGATGCCCTCGGGAGTTTAAGGTCGGGGATCGGGTATTTATGTGTGTCACACCGAGGTTGGGAAACCAAAGGATTATGAGATATGGTAAACTTTCACAGAGGTAGGTTGGTCCATTTGAGGTTTTATAGAGAGTTGGGTCGGTTGACTATCATTAGAAGTTACCTCATAGGTATCAGGCTATGCATGATGTCCTCTACATCTCTCAACTCTAACGTTACTTCTCAGAACTGTCTCATGGTTTTCAACCCGAGGAGGTCAAGTTGGAGGTGGACGCCTCATTCGACGTGCATCCTATCTGAATTGGTGATCGCAGTATGAAGATTATATGTGGTCGGTCTGTTCCCCTAGTACATGTGTTATGGAAACAATGGTGGGTACAAGATGAGAACTGGGTGAGGGAGGACGATGTACGATCAAAGTGGCCGAAACTATTGGAGGATTCTTCTTCTACATCTCCTTTCTAGGGAAATTCAAGGAAGAATTTATTTATCGGGGGAAGTTTGTAAGAACCTAGATCATCTTTTCAGGTTTTTCCCTATTTTTTGTGTTTTTGGTGAATGTTGGGGTTTCATAAAATTTCTTAGGTACACACCCTGTAATTTATTAGTACACGCCGTGTACTCAGTTACCACAAGTAGCCGGGTGCTGACTGTGTAATGGACAGGCACACAGCTGTGTGTGGTGACTTGAAGACCACCTAATGCAGGGGTCATTGAAGGAAAGTACATGTAATGTACATATAAAGTATACGCCATGTACATTATTTTTCTCATTAAATAGACCGGGGTCGCGTCTAATTGGATGAAACACCTCCTTCTTCGTCCAACTTGTTCGAGAGCATCTATACGACGCTAATTCTTCCCGATCCTCTAATCTAGGATCTATTCTCTGTATCGACCATCAGTGATTGTATTGAGATCGCCTCGGTAAGCTCTTCTTTCTTCTAGAGCTTCGTTTCCTGATTCCTTCTCCTTCAAGAGTTATCCTCGGTTGAGAGTTTTGTGCACTTTTTTATATCTACAGTGTTTCTGGGAAATTCAAGGCTTGAGATTCATGTATAATGATCATGCAACACCAAGGTAGGTGGTTTGTTTCTTTCTGTTTAATGCCTTTGAGTTATATGTGAAAAAAGTGTCCAACACCCTTGAACGGGTCGTTGCATGTTTACTATTATAGCCATGTTAATTGCATGTTATGCCTGTATTCTTGAGTATAAGTTATTTTTATGAGGATAGGGTTAATTTATATGATGTGGAAGTGTTTTCCCAAGCATTGTTTTATGAATGTTTGGTCTTTCTTAGCCTGTAAGGCTACCTTGTTGGTTTCCAATGCCAAGTATTGTAGGATGGAGTGGTTTTTTTATCTTCCATGATGTTATGTTTCTGACTGGTTAGCCAAGTAGTTCTTGATGTTTACTTCATCCAATAAGCATTTCTATGCTTGTTTGACTTACACAAGGCTGTGAGAACTTGGTGTAGTGGACCATATGGAGAATACATGTAAAGGATTCTCCAGATTATCATTTATTTTTTTGTTACGATGTGAGACCACTGGGGGAATTGACGTAAGTGCTTCCTCAGAGTGTTTGTAGTTCCTCAACGTGGGAAATAGGAGGAATGTGATGTATGTGAATCCTTAGAGCACCTTTTATTTACTGATATGAGACTATAGAGGGAATTTACGTTGAGTTCATCCCCAGAGAGTCTATACTAAAGCTTAAGCATAAGGGTTAGACTTCTTGTACATCACAGAGCGTTTCTTGTGTTTTCTAGGTAGGGCCAGATAGGATTAGGCTATGAGAACATCCCAGAGGGGTACCTGCTTGTAATTACCTATTTACATGCAATGTGAAACTAAATGCTTTGAAACTATGGAATTGTTACTGTTGAGTACTTCCTTGTTTACTGCTTCTTTTTACTTATTGACTTCCAAGTGTATATACTGGTAGTTAGGCACAAATATTTTGGTGGTTTCCTACTGGGATTTAGTTTCACACCCTGTTTAGGTCATGGTTTTGTTCTCAAACGGATTATATTGTTGTGGGAATAGATAAGGGAATGTGCCCTTCTACTTCAGGTACATTACTGCTTTGGAGCTGGAGATCATGGGCCCAAGATGAGGCTTGCGATGTTGAGTAATTGTTTACTTGATTTTCTTGTTCATTGATTTAGTTTTGTATTTTAGCATTGTGATGTGTTTTTTTTGTTTTCCTAGACTTATTTATCATGTATCCTTTATATATTTGTGCGTCACTTGTTTCTTCTTCAGTCTTCTGTTGTTTACTATTGTTTGGAATTTTATTGCTTCCGCTATTGTATATATGTTTTATATCCACTATGTTACTCGGCCAAAGATGAAATAATTTCCACACTATCACACCCAAGTCCCACGCTGCTAGTCGGTATCCTCTGAAATTAGGGTAAATGAACTTGAATCCATGGGACCAACCCGGTATGTGGCACCTTTGTGCGGCATTCGGAACCAGGACATTACATGGTCACTCTAATAAATCTTCAAAACATTTATCCATCTATGATATTATTCTCCATAATATATTGATATCATTTAATACACTTCTTCCTTGATTCACATTGACAAAAAAAATTACACAGACCCATAGTGTGTTCAACCGTCGAGAATAGGATGAGTCCCCCCTCATAGTTATAGCTTTAGATATAGTTAAAGGTATTATTTGAAAAAAAACTATTTTCCTTTAGATAATCATACCTTGAGCCATTTTTATATAATAGCATATTATGGATTAGTTTGTAGGTATTGGGATGGTATTACTGGGTATTGTAAAAATTTATGATGTCTATGAAACACTATATTCATTAAATGTTCCAACGTAACTAAGTGTGTGCCTTCCTCAAAAATTAACACCATAAAATTATTTTAATACTATATCCTTAATACTTATTATAAATAAGAAATTCATTTATCATCCTAAAATAACATATCTCAATATGAACTCTTTGTCTCAATGAGTATCATACATCACAAAACATGTATCCTGCATTAAGTTTAGATCTTCAATCAATGGATCCAAATAAAAATCAATATCATTACCAAGATATTTCTGAAGTAAAATAAGTATATAAAATATAATATACTTATGATCTATTCATAATCATAGTGTAAGGTTATAATATACAAACATAAATTGCCATATACTATATGTGAATATTTTTACACTAAAGAGAATCATGATATCTATTTAAAATAAAAGATAGATATTTTCTGTCTTGTTTACTAATTTAGTATACCCATTATCATGTATTTCTACCAAGGTGCATCTGATAATAGATGAAGTTTCCCATATAGAATATTTTTATATGTATTCCATTTCAATTGACTTATTTTCTCCTCACTTACTTACAACAATGTAAACCCTAAAATGTATGTAAAGTACCACAAAACAGTAGAAAGAAATGACTAATATTTCTGATATCAGGTCTCATTATACTTATTGAATTTTTAAGTGAATCACAGTCCTTGAAAATCATTCTATAGTAATTTTTAAAATTGTGTTTTCTTTAATGGTCCGTACCCATTGAATATGACATTCATTTAGGGACAGTTTTTTTTAATGAATCCCATTATCATCTAGTTACATATCTTATAAGATAAAAATTAGTTTTATAAAGTTATTATCACTTACGTTTTTTATGGAAGTCTAATTATATAGTTTTAGTAAGATAGATAATTTCATATATTTAATTTTGATTATAAACAATGACATTCTTACATAGTTATGTAAATTCTTAATCATCTTTGGAATATCATGATGGTTATTTTCAACCACCGTTCTTCTTTTCTCAATATAATATATGTCATTATATATATTTTTATTATATAAAACTATCTATAAACCATATTGTTATTCTAGTCGTTGCCTGTATTCAATTATTACTCATGTTTAGTCCAATATTTATAACATTGATCAATTCCATGACCAATCAATCATTCTTCTAACTCATCTAGTTAAATTCATCATCAATAAATAAAATGTAATTATTAATAAATAATTCTATATGGGTAATTTTTATGATCTATTGAAGAATTTATGAACTCGTCAACTCTATCCTCATACTCTTTTGTCATACAATTAACATCTGTTAATTTTTTATTCACATTTATTTTAACATATGTAGATTATATAAAGTATAAATTTTGAAAACATGCTTATAAAAAATGTATAAAAATATTAAGTTTTAAAAAAATACATAAAAACTTTACATTTTAAGCACATATAAAGCATACATAAAATGTATAAATAAATTTCAACTGAATATAAATAATAAATATCTTGTATACTTAATAATTTTATAAATAAAATGTGAAAACTATATTTATAATGAATATTTCAATATAAAATTTATATGTTTCAAATTAAAGTGAGTCTATAGTTGTATATATGTATTTATTTATATAATTTTTTATAATAATGATATGTATGTAACATCATGGTTCCGGAAGCCACCCAGAGGAGCCCCGTACCTGGTAGGTCACATGGCCTCAAATGCATTTTCCTGAATGATAGAGGCTACTAACTAGTAGTGACGGCCTTTGGTGTGATATTGTGGAAACTATGCCCTCATTGGTAGAGTACACAACGGAAATAGTCAAATACATCCAAGAGAGAAAGCAGTAATAATGACTTATAGCTGAAAACAGAGAGTATAAACTGGAGAACACATATATAAAATGATGCATGATACATATGTCTAGGAAAACATCCAAACAAGTCACAATGGTGGAATACAACCGTGGTAAACCAATGTGCAAAAGAAAGAAGATAAAGTCCTCAGCATCACAATACATAGCATGTTTTCATGATCTCCAGTTCCACATCAAATCAAGTACTAGAAATATAAGGGCACTTTTCCTTATCTATACATGCAAAAAATATAATCTGTTTGGGCCCAAAAGCATGGGCCAAACATGGTGTGATACTAAATCCAAGTAGGAAACCAACATTAGATTTTTTTTTTCTAATAGTCAGTGAATATATGGAAGCTAAAATACGGAAGGCAGTAAACAATAAGTACTCAGCAGTAAAAAATCCACAGTTTCAAAGCATTCAAATCACTGCACAACATGCAACATCTAATAAAAGAAGATAAAAAAATAGGTAACACAAACGAATATACATGTAGCCTATCCCCTCTGGTCCTACCAAGAAACACAAGCAAGCAGCTAAACACAAGGTAAACCTTTGGGAAGTACTCACAACCTATCCCCTCTGGTCCTAACTAACAAGTACAACAATTCAGAGAAACACATGGTAACCCTCTGGGATGTACTCAAAGTCTATCCCCTCTAATCCTACCTAACAAGTACAAGAAACACTTTAGGAAGTACACTCAGTCTAACCCCGCTGGTTCAACTTAAGAAAAGAATCTCTGAGGAAGATCTCTCTGTCAATTCCCCCTATTGTCTCGTAACGGTATTAAAGGAACTCTGGGGAAGAACTAAACCCCTCATTCCCCCTATGGCCCACATCAATGAACTTCAGACACTCTGGGGAAGCACTCAGCGTCAATTCCCTCTATGTTCTCGCATCATAAGAAAAACAGACACTCTAGATATTCCCTCAACGCCCATTCTCTCTATGGTCTATACTCCAGGTTCTCATGGCCCTGTGTAAGTAAAGCAAGTGTAGAAGCACATAACGGCCAAGGTAAACCTCAAGAACTACTTTTCTAGCATTATAAAGCAAAATAGAAAAATAGTCACACCATCCTACAATACTAAGTATGTGAAACAGAATAGCATCCTAATAGTTAAACTAGACCCAAAGGTCAAATCAGGAAAAACATGAATGGAAAAAATATCCAAATCACATCAATTCACCATATTCATAGTAAAAAATCATGTAATCAAACATATCAGCATTGCAGACACCAATAGTTCTAAAATCGTAAACGGGCAATACCTCGTTCATGGTTATTGAGAAAAAGTGAACATAAAACTCAAATACATTCAACATAAAGGCACAAACCACATAACTTGGCATTGATAAATCAATATACAAGAACCTCGAAGCTTGAATAGCCTTATAATTCCATATACCTATAAAAATGCATAAAACATTCAACCCCTGATAACTCAAAGAGGAGGAGAAAATAGAAGATGATTCTCTATGAGAAGAGAGATATCTCTGATGCGATTCCAACACAACAGACGATGTTCAATTCAGAGGATGGATTGAGGCTCAGGGTTTCAGTGATAATCTGCATCCGTATGGATATCTTGGTCTAACGAGACCTATAAGGAGAGATTTTTGGTGATTATACGTGACCCCGATGACTTAATAAAAAATAAAATGTACACAACTTATACTTTTAATGTACACGGCATGTACTCGCCGTATTTGTACTCCGATTTAGGTGGCCTACTGGTCACCCCCACATGGTTGTGTGCATGGACACTACACGACCAGCATAGGCTACCCGCGGTAATTGAGTATACGAAGTGTACTCATAAAGTACACGGTTTGTACTTCAAAAAATTCCAAAAATACCTCTTTTTCTCAAAATTGGCCAGAAAAGAAAAAACATACCTAAAAGAAGATCTGGGTTCTTACAAAATTCCACCCTTAAAGAAATTCGTCCCCAAATTTCCCTAGCAAGGAGTCATAGAAGAAGAATCCGCGAACAGATCTGGCTACTGTGATCATACGTCTTCCTCCCTCTCCCAAGTCTCATCCTGTACTAGCCTGTGCTACTAAATCACTCATACCAGAGGAACAGAACAACCAAAGAGAACCATCTTACTTCAATCCTCAATCTAGATAGGATGCTCCTCAAAGGATGCATTCACATCTAACTCAACCTCCTTTGGATGAAAAGCATGAGATTAGTATGAGAAGTAACATTGAAGTTGAGAAACCTGTAAAACATCATGCATAGCCCAGTACCTCTGAGGTAACAGCAACCGATAGGCAATGGGACCAACACTCTCCAAAACCTCAAACGGCCTGAAGTACCTCGGCGAAAGCATACCATGTCTTCTAATCCTCCAATGTCTCAACCTCAATGTGACGTGTAGGAAAACTTGATCCCCGACCTCGATCTCCAGAGGTTGTATCTGCTGATCATCATAAGACTTATGTCGAGACTGTGCAGTATCTATCCTCTTCTGAATGAACCCTATCTATTTAGTGGTCTCCTAGACAAGATGAGATACTAGAATAGCTTCCTTTCCTACCTCGAACCATTATAAGGGTGATCAGAATATCCTACCATACAAAGTCTCATAATGTGTCATCTAATAGTTTCCTAAAAACTATTACTGTAGGTAAACTCTACAAGCGGTATATGCTTCTTCCAAGAACCTACAAAATCCAGGATGCATGGTTGGATCATGTCCTCAAGCAACTGAATCGTACACTCGGTTGGCCATCATTCTGGGGGTTGTAAGTCATACTCAAATGTACATATGTACCCAAAGCATTCTGAATCCCCTACCCAACCCGAGAAGTAAACGGGAATACACGTTTGAAACAATGGAGTGTGGAACTCCATGCAGACGTATAATCTCATGGATGTACAACCATCCCATCTCATCAACACTAAAGGTCTCATTGATCTATAAAAATTGACCAACCTTCGTGATTCTATAAATTACAAGCCAAAAATCATAATTCCCTCAAGGAGACCTTGGTAAACTTGTCATAAAATCCATCCCGACATCATTCCACTTCCACTCAAGAATGGGTGGCTGCGGGAAAAGCCATGTTGGTCGCTGATGTTCTACCTTCACCTGCTGACAGGTGGAAGACATCATGAAAAAAATAGCAACATCCCACTTCATACTTGGCCACTAATATTGACGTTTTAGATCGCGGTACATCTTGGTGACACTAGGATGAACTTCCCAAACTATGGAATGAAAGTCCTGCATCATCTCCAACTGTACGTCTGCTAGAACCCATACACACCCATGTAAATATAGGATATCATCCTCTCCTATGGTCCATATAGGAATAGGGTTCCCCTCCGACACTATGTACCATAGGACTAGGCCTTCATAATCTGATAGCTTCCACATTCACACTCAATCAATAAAAGTAGATGTAATGTCTATATAAGAATGAAAAGTCATCCCCTGCCTATCGTGCACCTCCAAATGCATCTCGGAAACAGAGATATGAGCTGCCACTCACTTCTGGCCTCTTGAAATCTCTGTATCTGATTCCTCCTACTCAACGCATCATCCACTACATTTCCTTTCACAGGAATATAGTCAATCTCAAAGTCAAAGGACTTAAGGTACTCAACCCACCTTCACTGTCTCAAATTAAGATCACGCCGAGTGAAGATGTAATTGAAACTATTGTGGTTGGTGAAATCAAAAAAATTATCTCCCAAAATATAATTTCTCCAACAATTTAAGGCATGAAAAATAGCTATCAACTCAAGATCGTGCGTAGGGTAATTCTTCTCTTGTGGTCGCAACTGTCGAGACCCGTAAGTGATGACTCCATCTCCCTGCAAAAGCCTAGATCCCAGCCCAATAACTGAAGCATCACAATACACAATATATCTCTTTCCCGACTCTAGAAATACTAGTATAGATGATGATGTTAACCTCTCCTTCAGGTATAGAAAGGCTCACTCACAAGAATTTAACCACAAGAACTTCTCACCCTTCTTAATCAGATTCGTCAGTGGCACTGCTATGTGTGAAAATCCCGCTACGAAATGTATGTAGTATCTAGCCAGCCCTAGAAAACATTGTACATCAACTATGTTCATTAGCTACTCAAAGGAAACTACTACTCTGACTTTCTATGGGAATACTGATACTCATGTCTCTGAGATAACATGACACAAGAAGTGAATCTAATTCATACAGGAGTGGAATTTCGAGAGCTTATCATATAACTGATGATATCTCAGTGTAATCAGAATGATCAAAAGATGGGTAACATGGTCATGTGAAGTGTGATTGTACACCTAGATATCATCAACGAAGACCACCATGAATTAATCCAAGTATAGATAGAACACTCAGTTCATCACTGTCTTGAAAACTACAGGAGCATTAGTAATACTGAACGGAATATCCACATACTCGTATAGACCATAACTGCTTGAGAAGGCTGTGAGAGGTATATCAGATCTTCTAATGCACAATTGATGGTAACTGAATCTCAATTCAATCATAAAGAACACCTGGTCTCATCAATGCTGATCAAATAGATTATCAATCCTGGGTGGAGGATATCAGTTCCTGATCGTCAACTGGTTCACCTTCCGATAATCCACAAAAATCCTAAGGGTATCATCTGCCTTCATTGCAAACAGGACGGGCAAACCCAAATGATAAGTACTGACACTTGTTGGATCATGACATGGTCGGGTACCTAGGTCAGACAACACAGTGTGTTTAATATTGACACGGTGTGTATAGCTTAAGGGTTTGACCATCCATGTTGTTAGTTACATAGGAGGTCATAGGGTCAACACTAAAGGGAATGCTCGACTAGTACATGGTGTGTTCCCACCATACTTTCCCCATTTTGTGTCTCTTCCCACCTGGCCTATGACATGGTTAGAGACTACACAGGGTGTACATAAATTACAAGGTGTGTACTTAAGAAAAACAGTTTCTTCCCCAACATAAGTACACATGGCATGTACATAACTTTACATGGCGTGTATTCAGGGTTTTCCCAGATAGTAAGCTTCAAAAACTACTCCTAAACCCAGAAAAACACTAAAACATGCATTGAAATATCTAAATTATGATCTGTGAGGGCCCATAATCCTTGTGAATCTAAGTTTCACATCTTTCACACATTATAACATTTCAAGAAAGGCAATGATCCACCAAATTTCAGTCCATGAGGTCCCATAACATCTCAAGAACCCATGTTTGTCTTCCAATCAATCAAATATCTACAAAAAAACACACTATCAAATAGTAGGTATTTTATAAAGAAAATTATCTCAATAACAGGCATAATTTACACAACATCTATCACAACAACATGCAATCAGAAATGCATCGTAGATGGCATGGAAAAAATGCATGACAAGTGATTTCTAGCTAGTTCCTATATGGTACATGAGATGGATTACCCTCATCTCATCTGGTTGCAACAGAAATAGGACCTCAATAATATCAACAACTATAGCACAAACCATGTAAATCACTCAAGGAGAAATCAAATCAACTATAATAACTGCACAATAAGAAAAATTTCAATTAAATGAGGTCAATTGGATTTTCCTTGTACATGGGTTAGCTAATATCAGGCACAACTTATTACCAAGTACATATTCTACCCTATACCTTGTTAAAGGCTCCAAACAGTATGTCAATAAGAAAATAAATTCCTCTAATACCACTTTGTAACATCCCAATTCCAGATTCCACACAAAGGTGCCCCGTACCTGGTTGGTCACATGGCCTCAAGTGCTTTTCCCTGAACGCCAGAGGCTACCGACTAGCAGTGAGGGCCTTAGGTGTGATAGTGGGGAATATATGCCCTCATTGGTAGAGTACACAACGAAGGTAAACAAATACATAACAGAGTGGAAGCCGTAATAATGGAATATAGCAGAAAATTGATAGTATAAACTAGAGGACACATATATAAAATGATGCATGATACATATTTCTAGGAAAATATCCAAACAAGTCACAATGATGGAATACAATTGCGATAAACCAAAGTGAAAAAAAATAAGATAAATTCCTCAGCATCGCCAACCATAGCATGGTCCAATGCTCTCTAGCTCCATAGAAAATCATTTTCCTGAAGTAGAAGGGAGCTTTCCCTTATCTCTACCTACAAAAATATAATATGTTTGGGCCTAAAATCAAGGCCCAAACAGGGTGTGAGACTAAATCCCAGTAGAAAACCACTATGAGATGTATTCCTAACAGTCAGTGAATATATGGAATTAAAATGCAGAATGCAGTAAATAAGGAATTACTCATCAGTAAACAATCCATAGTTTCAAAGAATTAAAATCACCACCCAGCATGCTACAGATAATCAAATCCTATAAACACAATAGGTAACACTCTAGGAAGTACCCACCGCCTATCCCATCTGGGCCTACTTAGCGACACAAGAAAGTTTTTAAACACAAGGTATCCCTCTGGGAAGTACTCACAACATATCCCCTCTAGTCCTACCTAACAAGTACATGCATGCAGCTAAACACAAGATAACCCTCTAGGAATCACTCACATAATATCTTCTCTAGTCCTACCTAACATGTACAAGAAACCCTCTGGGCAGTACACTCAGTCTAACACCTCGGGTTCAGCTTAAGAATAGACACTCTGAGGTATCACTCATTGTCATTTCCCCCAATAGTCTCGTAATGTTACTAAAGGTGCTCTGGGGAAACACTCAATGTCTCATTCCTCATATGGCCCACTTCGAGAAACTCCAAACACTCTGGGGAAGCACAGAACATCAATTCCCCATGTGGTCTCGTATCTTAATTAAAACAGACACTCTGGAGAAGCCCTCAATGTCCATTCCCCCTATGGTCTATACACCAGTTTCTCACAGTCTAATGTAAGTCAAACAAGTGTAGCAGTGTGTAATGGCCAAAGTAAACTTCAAGAACAACATGGCTAGCATTATATTTCACAACAACAAAACAGAAAAATAGTCACACCATACTACAATACTTGGCATGTGAAAGTAAGAAACAACCTAATAGGAAAACTAGACCCAAAGGACAAAACATGATATACATGAATGTAAACAATATCCACAGCAAAACAATTCACCCTATTCATAGTCAAAATTAATCTTCTCAATGATACAAGCAAAGCAGACAATAATAGGGCTAAAATGGTAAATGTGAAATACCCCGTTCATGCGTATTGGGAAAAGTTGCACATAAAACTCAAAGACATTCAATAGAAAGTCTCATACCACCTACCTTGGAATTGGGAGATCAATATAATTGAACATTGAGGCTTGAATCTCCTTTAAACACAACATAACTAAGAAAACATATAAAATATTCAACCCATATTAACTCACGAATGAGTAGAAACCAGAAGATGAATCTCTAGGTGAAGAGAGAGCTCACTGATGCGATTCCAATGCAACCGATGGTGTTTTATTAGTAGAACGAAAGGTGGCTCGGGGGCTCATCGATGATCTGCAGCCATACGAAGCTCTCGATCGAATGAGACCTAGAAAGAGAGCTTTATGGCGATTAGACATGGCCCCGATGCATTTAATGAAAAAAAGAAAGTACACGCCGTTTACTTTTGAACTGCCCGACGTGTACTCACCATTTTTGTACTCCGGTTTAGGTAGCCTCCAGGTCACATACACATAGTTATGTGCTTGGCCGCTACACATCCATAACATGGCTACCTACAGTAACCGAGTACATGACATGTACTCATAATGTACACGGCGTGTACTTTGAAAATTTGTTTAATTTCCTCTTTTTCTCAAAAACGACCAGAAAAAAAAACATAACTAAAAGAAGATCTGAGTTCATACAATGTATTAGGGTAATATATGTCAAAATATATATTTATGTATGTATATGTCTATAAAATTATATACCCACAACCCTGAATATATTCATACATATAAATATATATTTCCGTGTTTATGTGGGTATATATATAAATTTATATACTAAATACACATGTATACATATATACATATATATGTGTGTATGAATTTATATATGTATGTATGTTTGTATATATAATATATAAATTAACATAAACATACACACATATATATCAAATAATTAAACATTTTTGCATGTGTGTAAAATTATGTGTGTGTGGGTGTGAAATATATATATCACTTTGTCCCTCTCACACTCACATGTAAATATTTCATCTAATTAAACATTTTTGTGCGTGTGTATAACTATGCGAGTTTGTGTATAGAATATATATAGGCGCACAAACTCTCATCCATAGGTAAAAATATATATTTTGTGCTTGTGTGTCTATATATATTTATATATATAATTTTTCATATGACACACCCACACACTTCATCTAATTAAAACATTTCGTGCATAAAAGTGTGTGTGAGTTTGTGTGGAACACACAAAAGAACAAAATCATATATATAAAAATTGCACATATAGATATAGACACAGATAGACATATAGATGCATTCACACACACACAAACATACACACATACACACATACTGGCATACATGCTAGCATCTATCCATCAATCAATACATTTATATATAGATAGACAGATATATACATACATACATACACATAGACGTACATACATGAACAATAACTCAAAATTAGAAATTTTATGCATAAAAAACATAAAATTGATGTTTTTTTGTACATACAAAAGTATTAAGAGGGAGTTCAACATGGATTCACTTGTAGGTAGATCTTATTGTAGAAGATAGAATAATGTGACAAATATATTTAAGTATAAAAGGTAGAGCCTAATTAAAATTGTTGGTAAAGGGGAATCTTATAAATGCTAAACATAATAGTGTCGATAAAGGATTCCTTTATCAAAACATTTTTTGGAACTGGTAATGTTTACCCTTTTTTAATTCAAAAACCATTGCTTAATAATGATAACCAAAATATAAAAAATCAAAAGATCATGGGACATCTGTGAGATTAAAACATGATGCTAATGCCAAAGAGAGGATTGGATAAAAACTAGTCATAGAATTCTCATTTGTTTTTACGTTATATATATATAAGTGGTATGAGAGGTAGATGCGAGCCTCACATACAGAATTTGTAAAACTAAAATTCATTCGAGTGAGACTAACTGTGGTTATTCTTAAGGATTCTGGGGGTCATCTATTCATTTATCTCAATCACTTATTTTTTATATATATTTTGTAATCATAGAATTAATGAGGTTAATGTGTTCGGTTTTTATTATATTAAAATAAAATAAAGTGTGAAGTAAAAACAATATGTTAATGAGAAATTCATGTGGTCTAAGGATAAATCCCAATGCGATCAACTATAATTTACCTATATTTCAAATAATCGATTGGAATTAGAATATTAAATATCATGTATCTACTCACCCAATCACTTTTTTCAAATAATTGTTAACATAACATGTTTGAATACGTTTGAGAATTTCATTTAATCATTTGGATGTTGTTCATTAGTGAGGAGATGCAAATGTAATATTGAGAAATGGAATTGTAGTGAACTTATCCACCCACAGCATCACTATAACACTAATCGAGTGAAAAAATTATAATAATTAGAATGTATAAACTCATGAAATCACACTTTAGTACCTTTAAACCACCCAATATTGTGTTATCTCTCCATAATCATGGAGTTATGAGGACACTAGAACATCAGAATGGATAAGAAGACATGAAAATATTATCATAGTGTACAATCTACACAACAAAACAAAAAATAATAATAGGACACTAATTGAATATAAACATGTGAATATTATAGTTCACTCAAACTATAGTTAGAAGGAGAATAATAATTTCTACTATTGAGAGGTGACAAGTATTAATAGGAAATAGATTTATCTTCTTCATCTGTTATGGATTTCAATATTGATACATGATATATTACATTGATAGATAGTTTCTACATAGATAACTTTGAGGTTTGTGGTCCTTTGATTAGAAATCTTACCTAATATTTCTAACTCATAAATTCTTCTAAGGATTGAAATCTATATTCATTTTTTAAAAATTGAAGCAAATGTTATTAATTATGTCATGAGTTTTTTGAAAGATGATTGTTTCTCAAGGGTTTCCATAAGTTAGAGTTGGGATCCTTGTTTTCTTAAGATTTGGTAAAATAGGAATGGGTCTGAGCTAGAGGACTTCAGAATTGTGTGTGAAACCCCACGAATAAATTATCATGTATCGAGCTATGTCAATTGTGGGTCAGGTCATAACCCCACCCACCTTAGCGTCCCATAGGGCCCAATATCCTGAGATGGAATCCATAAATATCTGAATATCAGTTGCTACAACCATGTCATCATTCATACCATCATGAATCTAACTCTAACCTCATAACCATTATACTTATGTATCATGAATATGGAGGAAATCAACATTGTATCCTCCTACTACACTTCATAACACAATTGAAATATCACATTACCTCATCTCCAACACTCACCACAAATTGTTCCATCATTGGCTCATACACACAACCAATAGGTTAAAAATTATTTGTACTACTACCAAAATTTGAGAATGGAAGATGGGGTAGTGATCCATCCATTCTCTTACCATACTTGATGTTGGAAAAAAAATCAACAAAAACATTTGGGTGATGGTACATAGTACTAGAAATGGGTTTGATTTTTATATAAGTAACATGAAATATAGAAGAATATATAGATAACACACAATACCCAACCTAACAGTTCACATAAAACGATGCTACAAAAACTCACATTACTTCCTCATCACCCTGTGAAATTCTTGATAAAATAATATTACCACAAAATGAAACTCCTCCACTTAAATCAGCCACACGAATAGCCCAAAATTCAACTTTTTATTTATAATTCAACCAATTTTTTAATTTACCAGTTTGTTTACAAAGATCCATTTGTTAATATGTTTAATCACAAATTTTATGTCAAACAAATCTAGCCACCATGATATTTTATTATCACTCATTTATAAATGTACAACTCCAAATTAAATTACAACTTATTGAATTACAAGCCCATTCCATTTACATTTCATCATTATTAATCACATTCCATTACTATTGTAAAACTATAATAACATGCCACAAAAAATCCAAACTATCTCACAATAAGAACAATCACATCCCTTTTAAAACCACTTTCAAATCACATAGATGACACAAGAGTTTTCAACCAAACACTACCAACTTACCTTATACGAATCCTATGCTAAACCACCCACAACCCCACTACCCCTTAGATTCTACACTTATACCATTCACCACCATCACTTTAAAAACACCAATAAATCCAAAATAACATTGAAATAATAGAAAAAAACTCATCAGGGAACAAAAAACTCTTACATCACAAAAAATCATAATAATTTTATATCATCTTTAAAGAGGGTTTACATAACATTCAATTAGCTCTAGAATGGGTATTTTCACTCATTTTTTTACTATTTTCACACAAATAATTTATAACTGTATATTACTTTTTCAAGTTTTTTTAATTATTATATCAAAAAATTTATCATGATAGGGGTTAATAATTTACATTGAAACACACATAATATAGCCACAATAATTCATAATGACAATAATATCAAAGTCTAATGGAAATATCGAGCATAATTAACAAGGAACGTTATAAAACCATTATAACACATCCTCAAATTCCCTTAAATTTCAATTAAATCCTATTTATTATATTTTTAATCCAATATTTCCTATCAACCAAAAGGAAAATAATTGCATAATAACACTACAGATGTAAAAAAAATAGAGATAACAAGTATCAGTTACCTCAAATTTGGATTTCTGGTTCACTGTGCAATACCAAAGCTAGAATTAGATGATCATCAAGATTAAATCAATCAAGGTAATTCCAGTAAGGTATAAAAAACCTATGTAACAAATTCTACCATCATTATTTTTCCATAAAATCAACCAAACCAACCATATCTCGTAGCCACCACTTTCTTCAGATGAAGAAGAAAAGAGAAAGGGAAAAGGAGGGTGAAAAACATCACCAACGATTTTTGGTAACCAATGTCTCAAGACCAATGTTGAATGATGATGGAGAGGGGATAAAAGATCATCAAAAACCACACCTACGTCACACAAGTGTTGGGAGATAATTTGGGTAAGTGATGAGTTTCAAAGGAGATCAAAAATTTATTCCCAATAGTTTAATTAAAATTAAATGTTTTGAACCACTAGAAACATTGTAATAATTATATTTTTATCTAAGTATAATAAATATACTAGATACCTATGACACAACACCTCGATCCCAACTGGACTCTAAAATCAATGCTAAAAATATCACAGAGATCATATAAGCCTGGGGTAAGGATATGTCACAACCCACCCTATATGCTTTAACTACCCCCGAATCGATTTAATTATATAAAACTTTCCGCTCAAGCCTCCACACCAAAAATTCTTCTGCTAAACGAAAATTAACCTAACATCGATCCTACACCATTGCAACACCAAGAAAAATTGAAACTCCTTTCAAATTTATAGGTCCACTAACATTTTCCTTTATATTACTCCATTCCAAAACCGATCTCCATGATACATCCACCTATCAAGAGGTAAAGACACCAAAAATACTCTTAAAGATCCTACACAAAAGTAAATAAACCATTCCTCAAGTAACTTCAGTATACCATAATCCTAATCTTTATACCACACAATTTCACTCTAGTTGATATTTTAAATCAAAATCCACTAGATTCTCCTCAAACCATCACTCAGCACATCTAACACCGAAAGATTATGATATAATAAGTTAAGAAGGTACAAAATTTTAGAGATACACATATTAAAGAAGGTATTGTCCAACTTGATCCAATACAACAACACAAGATGTTATTTACCTTAGAGTAAAGGTTAGTTTATATTTTCCACTATAAAGGAAAAATTAGTGGAAATATCATGATCCTGTCACTTGTTTATTTTATTATTCAAGTGAATGGTTAATTATTTATTTTATAATTAATCACAATAAAATTAGATAAATAAATAATAATCATGCGAGGTGAGAAAAATCACTGTTTTTATGCATAAATTAATTTAACTGACATGTTTAGTTAATTATGTAAAATATATATAATATTTACAATTATGTGAAACATCATATGTATAATATTTATACATTTCTATAATCAAAATATATCAAATTAAATTTTATGATAGATATCCCCTGCCATCTCCTGTGTTAATATTCCACCATTGTAAAATTTTCTATCAAGTTATTATTAGTGACCGTTTTAATAATCAGGGAGTATTAATAAAAATAATGGGTCGACTCAACCGAATTATAATTATGGATAATTACTATAGTTTAAATAATAAAATTTAATAGAAAATGTTTTGGAAATATCAATTAAGGATTTCAGGATTAGGGGGTATACTCAATATATAAATAAATTATGAGTCTGTATAGTTAGTAAGACAAACTACCAAAACACCGTAAAGATTTTTTCATAGAAACATTCTGGGCAATGAGAAGGGGAATATAGATCAATGCTGGTAAAATTTCTATGTGATAAGATATTTCAAATCCATTGGTTGGCGTTGTTAAGATTCCATTATGTTATAGGAGACTAATAAAAATAATATTTTACCCAACCCATGGTAATCTAGATAATGAATTAAAATCAACATTTATTTATTGTATAAAATATGACGAAAAACCCTAGGAACACTATTATCATTCTTGAAAAAATGCAGTTTTCTCACCGGTGATAATGTTATTGTTTTTTACACACTACACTATTATAGGAAAATTTTTGTTATGTAATGTTTTGCTTTATTCAAAAAATTTTATACATATTATGTCATAAAAGGAGAAAAAGATATATATATAAGATACATGAAGGTTTCTTCAAATTTCTATTATACCATTTCATCATCTATGTGTGGAGAGCTAAAAATGAAACATAAATAGTTCGTTGCATACACCATGGTAAATCATAACCTATAACTTGAAAAGGATAAAGAGAGCATAAATATGAATGAGATTTTTTACATCACTATATTGATTTAAAATGGGAGATGGGTTCTTAGATAATTATGTTTCCTTCAATTTGATGAAATATATTGACCTGTTGGAAACATGGTTCTACCATTTGCATATGAAATTATCCATTAATATAATATTATCATTCTTACTAAGAATATTATATATTTAAAAATTATATAATGATATGTATAAAGAATATGATCAAGAACCTTTGATTTTTCTTTGATACAAAGATACAGACGGGTGGGATTAGGGTTCATCAACCCTTATATAAAATTAAGTTAGTGAAAAGGTCAAAAAGCCATGACTATTTCAAAGTTAATAGAGCCTTTACAACAACCTTAAAAGTGGAAAACTATCCAGAGTGAGGGAA
The DNA here is from genome assembly GCA_963277665.1 of Viscum album. Lineage (NCBI taxonomy): Eukaryota > Viridiplantae > Streptophyta > Magnoliopsida > Santalales > Viscaceae > Viscum > Viscum album. The sequence continues at coordinate 839,796,261 of OY728138.1, forward strand.
ATAAATAGGATAATATCTATCTGACATATGTTAATAAATAACACTAGAATAGATACAACAATGAATTGTAGAAAAAATATTTAATATCTTCCACTTTAGGTATATCAATAATTGCATGTAATATTTTTGTTAGACTTCTTGGGTATTAAATACAATATGGAATTACCATATATGTATTTAAATAGAGGAATTATTAATGTTTATAAATATTAGAAAAAGTGAGGTTCACACATTAAGTATATGAGGATTGATTGTTAAAAAGTTAGAAAAGAGAATCATACATGACTTTCGATTTCCATTTGAATTTATTATTGTTAAATTGTTTTAATATTTAGTATGAGAATAAAATTTAACTAAGTGTCGAGTTATAGAAACAACGAAACATTAATTAATGTTTTAAATGAATTTTTTATGATATATTATATATATATATATATAATTGTTCAGTAACATTTGAATGATAGATATAAAACATAAAAAATTAATGATGAATAAAAAATACAGTACATATTATCAATTCTGGTAAAATAATTTTTGGTCAAGTAAAACTATTGTAATTTTCATGTATAATCCTATAAGAGTGTTTGGACTCATATGATCTAAAAATGAAAGGTATTTTAATGAAATTTAATATTATGTTTTAAGACAAATAAAGAGATAAATTTATATCTACAAAGCGTCTTGAATCAGTTCAGAAAGACCATATAAAATATTATAAGGAGAAACAAGAGGTACATTTAATTAATTGATAATATTACTTATAGACATTATATGAATCATAAATTTAAGTAATGAATAAAATTGTTAAAAGATATATAATCCTGCAAGTTGGATTTTTGGATAATATATTAACCATTTTTTCATTGATCATTATATATATAGTGGATTTATTTCTTATGATCACGTTACCTTATACACATCAAAGAGGTTATGAAAGTATAATGATAATAGATGATGATTCCTTAATTTATTGTAAGTCATTAACAATTCCTTTAAATATATTTTCAAAAATAATAGAGTAAAAAAAATTAATATTCCAAATAGATAAAGTCATTAAAATCATATCAGTGAAAATATAATGGGATTAATTATGTCACTATCTCACATGTTTGTTGGAAACTATTTTCTAAGGATAAATTTAACTAAAAACATATATTAAGGCTAAAACTATGTTCATCATTGAAAATTATCCAAAATCATATTAGAATATCATTATTCTAATATTTAAAGGTATTATTCAAGATCAAATATATTTCTATAATAGGGATTCACTTTTATTTTGAGATAGTGGGATAAGGGTAGACTTCCAAGAATACTAGGATAAAGAGATACATGATTTGGAATGGGAACACACAAATCTATATGATTTAGCATGAGGTGTTATTATAGAGATTCACACTACATAAGAATGTTATAACAAAAAAGGTAGATTTATATTCACCATGATAGATAACATATTATTTAATAATAATAATTTATCCTATAAGGATGAAATAAATGGACACTCTCTATACATTGTAAGTTAAGATAAATTCAATGATACATTCCATATATAAAAATCCAAATTAATATTTTTGGACGTTTCTTAAGTTGACATAAATCAATTGGTATTTATTTATAAATAAATTATATATGGATGGTATAAGCTGGTTAAAATAAGGATTGATCAATTTTTGGATGTTTTGAGGAATAAGTAGAAATTTTATATTAGAAAACATTTTACCAATTTCAGTGCTAAATATATTATAATTATATTTTTCATAACAACCATACATGATTATTATTTTGGAAAATTGGATGTCTAAACAATATTCCTTGATGAAAATCCTATGGAAATGTCTATATGATACAACGTGAAATATTTATAGCACCAAAGATTGATAATAAGGTATGAGAGTTGTACAAATTTATTAATGTATTATATCTAAAATTGTGATCAAAGAATATATATTTGTGGAATCTACTGAAGTGTTTAGTTTTATCAATGAAAAAAGTGTTCTATGTGTTCACACTGGTTTTTTTGGAGCATTGTGTTTCTTATAGACCGATATATTGATAGCATATTGGAAAAAAATGTTCATTATTATAGTTAATTCTGTATAAGAAATGACTTCTCTAAGATTAAATTAAAGTAAGTGATACAAGTTATAAAGAACAAGATCTTACTAAATAGATCTATGGTGTTTTATATATACAGTTCTAGTATATGTATTTAGAATGTATTGATAAATAAAATATGGTACAATTTGGGACCGAATTGTTTCCCTAGTGACAAGACATGAAATCTATCCAACATGATTTGCTGAGGTATATGAGGTAATTGTTATGATTAATATAATTCCATATGACTTTTAGTACATTGAAATTTATCTCATATACTTTAAAATATACTGTGGTTTGATATTGTTTATGTATAAGGTATTATGGGAAAATATCAAACAAAACCCCAAGAACATGGTAGGATTACAATTAGAACTATCAAATTATACTTTTGAATGTACAAAGTATGCTTTCCCAATGATTAGAGAAATTGGAATGCGAGTAGTCAATGGGATATAAAACTAGTTTTTCTAGAGATCAATTTAATATAATATCATAGTAAGAATAAGGTAATAATTAAGACAATATTATTACAAAAAATTATTTCCAGATCTATATTGACCGATTATGTTATGAATTCTGATGAAACTAAATAAGTTGTATAGTAAAGTTTTATCATTTCGTAATCTTGTAAATTCAGTCTTAGATAATAATTTTTTTATGACCATGTAAAAAAGGTAAATACTTAGTGATATATATTCTTGATGGATTTTCTAAAATTAATGAAAACATAGTAGGTAGAGTAGACATAGATGGACCAATTACTATAACTATACCTCAGTATAAATATGTTTATCATGTGAGAGATAGAAAGTTTGTTAACTATTTCACTTAGTATAAGTGAGGTTTTGTTGGATTTAGCGCACAATAACTAGTTTGATTTTAAAATTTTATTATTATAATAATAATTTTATTATAACATAATCAGTTTTCTTATATATAACATTAATGGTATAATGTCTCTTGATTTATAATCACATTGAAAGGTAATATAATTTACATTCTATAATGAGAACCTTTGATATCTAGGACACTATTCTTAATGATATCTTATATGGTATGGTTTATATCCATATGGTGGGATGAAGATGATGTTAGAATATCAGGTTCTTGATGGTTATAAGCGTATGTTGCTTCTTCTCATGAAATTCGCACCTGTTAATATCCAAGATGGGATGCTATAAGGTTAAAACCCCCAATAATAATTATATGTGTTATATGTGTCATTAGATTTTCCAATATATGGATTTTTGAATCCATATACATGAGAATATTATTGATGTATATCAATAATCACATGCATTAATGTATCAATGAAAACAATTATGACATATGATCATAGAGAGGTTGCATATACTGGGTGCTTCATAGGTGATCTTATATAAACATAACAAGTTAAGAATGTGTTTTTACCTTTTAATTTAATAAAAGATGATATTCGTAACCTTTTGATTGAAATGAAAATATCTACTTAAATCCATGGACGTGGTGCTTCTTCGATGAGTTCATTTCATAGAGGCAATGAAAATATATCATAAATATAGGTTTATGATACATGTGTGCAACTTCCTTGTTGAGTAATCATGAAAAGGAGATTATATCACAAAATATTAATTTATATGAGGTTATCATCATTGAGACAATATCTACTTTCTCTATTGGTGACTTGAGATATTGTTAGAGAATGTTCTTGGACTTAAATGAAGTTCACCTAATACCACTAAGAAAGATCCCTAAATGGTTGCACACTATGTTTATCCTAAATATTAGTTAAATTCTATTTGAATTTAATAATAATCATAAATTTTATTCTCATCTTGTGAAAAAATAATTATTCTCATTTTGTTTATTGGATATGTTATATCACCAGTTGTTTGAGTTTATAATACATGTTATCTAAACATTAAATAAATATATATATTTTGCTAAAAAAATATAATATTTTTTTTTCCATATTATTTTATTCAAAAGGTTTTAAATAAAATTTTAATATAGTAATTTATTTTTTTTGTAAATATTAAAAAAATATTTATTCACAAATTTGGTGAATATATTAGTTATTATCCTATTAAATGAATAGTATATTTATATTTATTTATTTAAACAAAAAATTATTATTGAATGTTTGATAACTGCCAAGAAGGATTGATGGACATGTTGTAGGGATCAATGGAAATGATATATTTAATTTAATATCATTCTTTTTTTTAATTACATAAAAGTTGATATTTAAATATATATTAGTGGTCAAATGTCCAACAATATATTAATAATAATATTATTATTATTTTACATGGGTTTTATATAGAATAAATAAATGTTTAAGATCCTCCATGATATTACTAATTGTTTAACTCTAAGTATGTAATCTGATTTATATCACTTAAGAGTGGAAATAATAATTGTGCACTAGTAGTTCTATCAAGAGATTACTACCAAGACCAAGATAACCTCTCAATAACTCTCTTAAGAATGTAGATAGAAAATACTCTTTCATCTCAAGAATAAGAGAAGAAGAGAGAAATATGTCAAAGTTGAAATATTACTTATTGTGATCAATAATAAATGATGTTAGGTGTATCATTCCCCCATACTAGCACATGAAATATCAATAGAGATATTAAGAGATTCATAGATCACATATAGATGCTACTCGAAGGATTCTAGTTTTTATTCATTACCATAATAATGAGTCTATGAGAGTGGTTACTAAATTTATATTCAAAGAAGAATAATCATAATATTTATGTAATTATTATTAAACATAATTATAAATTAATTGTGATAATATACTCTAGATGAAGAATGTGGGGTTTCATTCATTATGCTAATTGGATTCATCCATTGAAGCATTAGATAATCAATTTTGGGATTATTCCCAACTACTTCTATTATAGACTAAAAACCTTCACTCCCCCTATCCCTCACACCTCTCATGCATCCTTCCCCCACAACAGTCACCTACAGTTAGACTTCCCCCTTTTATCCAATTCCTATACTTCTAAACCCCTTTGATCGATCCCCCAATTCAACCCTTCCAGACCCTATTCCCCCATATAGAACCCTTGTTCAACAATACTCTATTCCCCATTATTTTCTATTTTTATCTTTTTTATGATTATTAGTTAAAATATTTATTACTAAATAATAATTACAGTTTTATATTTATTGTATATGAATGAGTTTTCATCTTATTTTTCTAATTTAAAACTTAATAAGAAATATAATTTTGTGCTATTGGACATGTAATTTTTTCCCTTCTTATTATTTTTGAGACAAAAACATGATAACAAGACTCATGGATGGGATATATATTACTCTTCATGAGTGTGTTGAGTCAATAAAAATTCCTTAGGATTTTTCCATTCCTTCAGGTTTGGGAAATATTGTTGGGTCAATAAGGTTTCTTTATTACTTTTCCATTCCTTCGTGTTTTGAAAATCACAAACACCCTATCTTAAGGAAAATTTTATTTTCCCTAAGATTTACCATAATAAAGTAATTTTTCCTTACACAGGGAAAATTTATCCTTACCTTGTTTTTACTGTTTATATGTTAATTGCTCTAAAATATAACCCATTTTATTCCTATGTTTAAAATTCGGTTTCACATCTAAAACATCGGAATTCTATAAATACTTAGATACAAAATTTTCTGTTTTTTGGATCCAAATTCACACTCTGAAATCTCTGAAATTCAGACTCCAAATTCTCTGAAATCCGGACACTGAATTCTCAAAAATTCAATCTCCGAATTCATTATAATTCATACTATGAGTTCCTTATAATTTATACTCTGAATTCCTTAGAATTGAGGTTCCAATTTCCTTATAATTAAGGTTCTTAATTACATATAAGACAACGAGCATGTACCCAAGTGGTATGGGCTCCTACATGGCATCCAAGAGACCCGGGATCAAAACCGAGTGGAGGCAAATTTCTGGAAGGATCTATAGCATTACTGTAGCAGTCACTGTAGAAGTAATATTGTAGTTACTATTCGGTAATGTAGCAGCCTGAACTATTCACCCTATTTGGGCCTTCGGGCCACCAGTTTGGGCTATGGTTCTCTAGGGCCTTCGGGTCATTAAAGGCCTTCAGGCCACATGGCCTTCAAGTCAAGTAGACCATGGAGTGGCCCAGTTCACACAGAACAGGCCCCAGAAGAGGATCAGAGAAACAGGAGTAGAAACCACCAGTTATAGACCTAACCGGGTTGGATGAATAAGAGAGTATGGCAGCCTCCATCGGGACCAGGCACTGTGCAGCTTTGTATGGGGAATTCCTAGCCGATCATCAATGCAAGGTGGGGAGCTAAAGATATTAATGATTCAATATGTTGGGGAGGGGTAGTTCTAGTGATCTGGGCCTACGGGTCATGTAATGGGCATGGTATGCCTCTGGGACTTTGGGTCATGTATTTAGGGTTATGTTGGCCCTTATTCCTTGGGCATACTGGTCATGTATGGGTTCCCCTTCAACCCTTAAAATTGGGATTATCTATAATAAAATAAAAAATAAGGCCTTCGGTCCATTCGAGCTAATTACATAGAATTCAGACTCCAAATTCATTATAATTTTTGTTCTGAATTCCTAAGAATTCAGACTTTGAAATCTATGGAATTCTGACCCTGAATTCCATGAAAAAATGAATCCGAATATTCATATAATATAGAATCCGAATGATTTTAGACTCCGAACATTATACTTTGGAAATTTATATTTGATTAAGAAACATTATATTTCTTACCTTAGTTATAAGTATAAAACTATGTCGTGCATTCTATTATTTACTAACCGTTGTTTGAGTGACATTTATATAGGTCCCTCTGAGATTCAGGAAAAAATTTGACAGTTGGAGGAGGGAGACGACTGTTGGTAATGTGCCTATAAATAAGAGCTCGTTTGAATGAGCTCATAACTTATGACTTTTTAATATTCTATAAATCTTTAGATTACATTATACTAAATTGATATCTTGAGAGAGACTCTCATTCTTAGTGTGTACTGAACATCTTATTCAGATTGCTTCATGTGAGTCCGATTGTTGCAGTTTACAATCGAGGGCTTTTGGGAATTTGAAGACAGAGGTGCCAACTACCTTGAAGTTTGAGGGCTTACGGGATATCAAGACAGACTTCGATATTCGTATTGAGGGCTTACCCAGGTGTGGGTAAGATAGATTTTCTTGAACGTATAAATTGAGGGACCATTATCTAGGTTTATGGATACCCTACTATATGGGTGAAAATATTTACTACTAGTAAACTTTTATTGTTTCATGTTTTTATTCCACTGCATTGTGTTTGTTAAGTAAGGTATAACTATCTTATACTTTGTTATTATTGTACTCTGATTAAGTAAGATTTTACATGCTTTGAGGTAGAATCTTTTTTCTTGTAAAAAAATTTATGTTTCATTTCCATAACCATATTTCCAGAACCTAGTATGTTTGTATAACTAGTATCATTTCATGAACCACATTTCCAGAATCTAGCATGTTTGTATAACCAAGAGGTTTTGTGCATTTACCCTGTTTAACTTTTTTAAACAATACGAAGGTTTTATACCATATTTTAAGGTTCCAATGGAATTTTTTATGTATACAATTCACCCCCCCCCCCTCTTGTATTTTGAGCAACTACATTTATTTTTTCGATCCTACAATTGGTATTAGAGGTTTGGTCTTTGAAATAAAAATATTCACATATAAGTTTTCATTCTCATGTTTTTTATTGTACTATATTTCATATGCTTAGTAAATTTTTATATTTTTTTACAAAATTATCATACAAACATAATTATGTGGAGAGCTATTTTTCATTGAGATGATAGGAATGAATGTTGGTTCAATTGATAATCATAATTCTACTAGACCACCTATTTTTTATTGGAATGATTATGAATATTAGAGACATAGTATGAAGACTTTAGTCATTAAAATTGGAGTTGACAACTTTTTTATGATTATTGGTGATTACAAGATTCATGATAAGGAAGTCAGAATGTTTACTAATTAAGTAAAGTCCTAATATCGACTAAACTATAAGGTACACAATACTTTGTTGTACTACATGACTAGGAATATATATAGCCATATTTATTCTTGTGAAGATGCAAATTTTATTTAGAAAAATCTTGAAGTAACTGGTTTTAAAACATCCAATTTTATTTAAACTAGTAGAGCAATGATCAGAGTGGATTATCATGGTTTTTTCATTCCTTGTGGAGAACCTATATGAAAGGTACAACAGAGATTAATGACTATTGATAATAGTTTAAATTATAAGGGTGAAAAAGTGTTAGATGATGAGGGACTTGTGGACAAGATTATAGGCATCATGGCTAATGAGTGGGAATCAAAGAGAACATCAATTGATGAGAATAGAAATGTCTCACAGATTACTCTTGATGTTCTTTTTGGAAAACTTCTTCAACATGAAACTAGATGAAAAGAGATGTTTATCTAAATAAGAAGAGGAATGGTAATGGTAGTATTGCTTTTACAACTACCTATAATCATATGAAATCCAAGACTCATGAAAGAGTTACTAGATCTATGTCTTATAAGGTTATTGTTTTATCTGAATCAAGTGAAGGTGAACATTCTAAAATGAACTAGCTATTCTTACTCGAAGGATGAACAAGTTAGTTTGGAAGAAATAATTTCAGTATAAATATAAGAAGAATGAATGATCGGGTAAGAAATAATCTGAAGTCACTTGTTATGAATGGAAACGAGCAGGGCATATAAGGCCATATTGTACTATGCTTAAGTGAAAAGATATAAAGTAAAATAATTATGAGGGTAATAGAAAGAAATACTACAAGGATAATGCTTAGAATGTTTTTAAAGCTAATGAAACCTGAATTGCACTTTTTGGAGACACTTTTGATGAATCCTCAGAGTACGAATCTTCAGATCAGAAGAATCTTGGTTTGCATGGCAAGTTACCTATTGAAAATCATTATTTAATTGAAATGGTACACAATGCTAAATCCATGACCAATGTATCCTTGAAATCTAATTATAGTGATATTAAATATTATGAATCTTCATATGAAGATTTTTCTTCTAATTAATATAAAACTTTACCTACTTATGATGAAGTTTCTAGGTTTTCTATGCACCTTGAGAATGAAAATTCAAAAGTCATGAAAAATCATGATAAAGAAAATTCTATGATTTCTATTATTACTAAGGAAATATCAAATCTTTCATAAGATCTTGATAAGGGAATCATTGATTTAGAAAATATTTCAAAAACATTGGAGGAAGATAATTATGAGAAGGATAAACATTATAAGGATCTAGAAAAATTAATTTCTAAGAAAAATGTATTAGTTCCTAACGCAAGTGCTAAAACCAATGAATTTGAAGATAAGAACATTTTTATTAGACTGAAGTTAGAAACATTATACTTAAGGGAAGTGTTTGTCAAACATTACATTAGGAAAATAAAATTTTGATAAAATGTATTCCCAAATTTGAACTCAAAGGAATAATTCTAGTTTTGGTTATACTAGTTCAAAACCAATTTTTAGTAACAATTATATTTTTACTCAAAGAGATTCATTCTACACATAGTGTTAGTGAGGTGGGTATTGGGAACAAAATTCCTTAAACAAAACTCAGTCTTTAGGTTTTCCTAAAGCTTATTTTTTCTATGAAAATGTGGATTCTTTAAATTTTTCATTCTGAAGTTATTGGATCTATGAATGTTTGGGTTCTGAAAGTGTAACTCTCTTATTTTCTCGAATACAAAGATAGTACCAATAGCAACATATGGTACATGGATATTGGATGTTCCCAGCATATGACTGGTAACAAAGATATCTTCTAAAATATTATCCAGACGAAGGGAGTAAAAGTAACATTTAAAGATTATGCTCAGGATGAAATTATTGGTATATGTAATATTATTCTTCTCGAAAAAACATTGATTTCAAATGTTTTATTTTTTAAGGGTATTAAGAATAACCTCATTATCATAAGTCGATTATTTGATGAAGGTTACTTTGTGAATTTTAGAAATGAAAAAGTGTTTAGTACAAAATTCCAAGGAAGAATTTATTCTTTCTGCCAATCGGTAAGAGAATGTTAACACATAAAATATAGAAGGACTTAGGGGCCAAGATCTACCTTGTCTTAGTGCAATGGAAGATAATTCGTGGTTATGGAATAGAAGGTTAGGACACTATCACCCTTGGAACCTTTGAAAACTCTTTAATAAAATATTAGTTAAGGATTTACCGGATCCTAGATTTGATTCTTCAAAATTTTGTGATCCTTGTCAATATATCAAGCAACATAAATCATGTTTTAAATCAGTCGGTGAAGTCTCAACTAATGATTCGTTACAGATAGTTCACATGGAGATTTCTGACCCAACACAAATTGGAAGCATTGGAGTAAAATATTTTGTATTTTTTTAGTTGATGCTTACACTATATTTACATGGGTCTATTTTCTTGAAAATAAATTTGAAGCGTACTATTCTTTAAAAAGCTTTAGAGCCAATGTTGAAAATGATAAGAACATCCTTTGAAAACTATTCATACTGATCATGGAGGAGAATTTTAAAATTCTTATTTTTAAACTTTATATAGTATAAAAGGCATTACTCATAACTTCTAAGCACCAAGAACTCCTCCAAAAAATGGTTTTGATGAAGGATGAAATATAATTCTTCAAGAAATAACAAGAACCATGTTGATTGAATATTCAAAAGTCAATCATTTTTGGGTTGAATATGTAAGTACTTCTTGTTATACTATAAATCAAGTTTTGGTTAGATCGTTTCTTAATAATACTCATTAAGAGTTATGGAATGGTAAAAAACATAGACTTTCTTACTTCATGGTTTTTGGTTGCAAAGTATTCATTTTAAATACTAAAGATAATCAACAAATCTTCACCCCAAAATCTAATGAAGGAATTTTCATAAGCTACTCCACAACCTCTAAGGAATATAGAGTTTTCAATAACAATACTTGTACTGTTGAAAAATAGTACATGTCAAATTTGATGAAACTGATCCCTTTGTTTTTAAACAACCTCAACATATATTTTTGGATGTTTTTTCAAAAAATAATTATCAACCTATTATAGAGGATCCTTCTAGTAAAAAATGATGAAGAAGTTTTTTTTTGAAGCATTTACCCTAGAATAATTCATACCCTATGTTGATGAACATGTTTTACCAAATAAAAATAAGTTATTTCTTAAGAATCATCATAGTAATAGTATCATTAGTGATGTAAACCCACCAGTAGGGATAATGATTTCATAAATAAATGAAATATAACATCTAGCATTTTTTCCCAATTTGAACCAAAAGGCACTGATAAAGCTTTAGGTGATGATGATTAGATAATCGCAATGCAAGATAGGGTAAATGAATTCGAAGTGAATAATGTCTGGATCTTGGTAGAATGTCCAAAGAAAACATCTGTTATTGGAGTAAAATGGGTCTTCAGAAATAAGTGTGATGAAAATGGAATCATACTATGAAATAATGGTAGATTAGTTACTAAATTTTATAATCAACAAGAAGGAATAGAAGTTGAAGAAACCTATCTCCTTATAGTAAAAAACTTCTTTTCATAGGGGGTATAATTACTTGTTAGATAAAGCTAGAATTTTCTTAGTGAAAATTTTCATTGTAAAAATTTTTGTAGTGAAAATATTCGCAGTGAAAATTTTCCTAACCAAAATTGTAATAGTGAGAATTTTCATAATCAAAATTTTCGTAGTTAAAATTTTTTTATTTAAAATTTTCATACTCAAAATTTTCATACTTAAATTTTTCCTTTTCAATATTTTCAAATTTAAAATTTTCATAGTAAAAATTTGCGTAGTAAAAAATTTTTTAGTCAAAATTTTTACAGTTAAAATTTTCGTAGACAAAATTTTTGTTTCTACAATTTTTCTATAATCAAAATTTCATAATCTAATGTTCTCCAAGCGAAATTTTCATCATTAAAAACAATATACTTATTAATCTGAAAAATATGTTTCCTTTCCTATGTATTTGTAATAATTTTTTCTTTCTGGTGAATGTTTTATTTTAAAAACCACAAAAGATTAGAATCTATCAAAATCATTCTTGCGGTTATCATCTCAACAATTAGATCATCTCAAAAAGTTTTCAACCGTTGAATTAATTTGGGCAGCTAAACCATCGCTTCAATTGCCTATATAAAGGACCCCCAATGGTTCTCCCACATCGATCTCCATCCTTTGCGTGTTGAAGTTATGCCCTTCCTTCATAATCATATTCCAGATCTTCAAGGTTTCTTTAGTTCTGAATGTCTATTGAAGCTTGGTCTTAAATATAAATGTCATATATAAAAAAATTCTATAAATGGAATACTTACAGATAGAGGTTAGTTCATTCAAATTTCTTTAGTAAATATGATTCCATTATCTCTAATAATATCAAGCTGAATGGGAGGGAGAGTGTCTTCATATCAAAACTAGAAGCATTGGATCAAGTGTATCTGGATTTTTTAACTGAATTCAATGAGACAGTTAGCTTTCATAATGAAAGAGTAAGAGATATTTTTTCTTTTAATAGTTAATGGAATACATATCCTCTTTTTTATAGCAAGTCAGTCTGTCTAATTATTATTCCTTATTAAGTGTAAGCTGTGTTCGGTACTCACAAACTACCTGATGTATTAGGATCATTAGATAAGGAAAAATATATATCTTTCCTTGGTATTTTATAAGGAATGACTCCAAAGTTATCACATCTATATACAACCCTTTGGATTCTTGAGTTGTTGGTTCAAGGGTTTTTCATACTGAGAAAAGAAGATAAGGATACTCTAAAGAGGAGTGATTTTTATATATCTGATTTTTGGGTGAACCTTAGAAAGATTAACATGATCAAGTATATCATGGGTATGATTGAAAATATCATGAATTGGAATATTAGGTCTCAAATTATTATGTATCCAGCCATTCATTCAAAAATTATTATTCTTTTTCTTCACTCCTTCAAGATTTCATGCAGTTCCAAGCCAAGGAACTCCAAGGTGATGCTGATAAGTGATGATACTCCTAGGAGGATAAATATTGGCTTTAGTAGTAAATCCAGAGAATTTTTTGACCTATCAGAAAAGGAATTTTAAGCCTTAACAACGAAATAGGAACCAGATGAGACATCTAGTATGGGTGTAAGGAAGAGGAAATCCAAGGATCTAGAAGTGAAATCCAAAACCCCAGTCATCAATAAAACTCAATCCCCACCTTCAAAGCCAAAGAATAAAAATAGATATCCTGATGAAGTAGCAGATAAGTGGAGAGAAGACAAGAATAACAAAAAGAAATGGGACCCTAAGTTTGTCTTGGATCTTTTTGAGTCAAAGGCTCTGAAAGATAATGTTGCTGAATATCATGAGAAGAAATATAAGGATAAGAAGCAGAATAAGAAGATGTCCAAAGCTGAAATAGTTCAATCCCTTCTTAAGGAAACCAAGAAATCTTCTAAACAAGTTCAGGTACCATCTTCATTTCTTCAATAATCACTTCATGAGACTCCTAGAAAAACTTTTGTAATTCTAGAAAAAAATCAAGAAGATTTAGTTGAAGAAAAATAAGTAGTTGAAGAAGAAGATGTAGAATAAGAAGAAGAATCATGTATTGGAGACACCGAAGATGTACTAATGCTGGTATATGAATATCATGAGAAGGAAATCCCTTCTGAAAAGTTATCATTCCAAACCTCAAAAACCAAATCATCAAAACTTTCTACTCCTGGGAAGGATGAAGAGAATGGTGAAGATAAAGTAAATAAACTATGCAAGGATGAAAGAGTAAATAAATATTTTCACCAAGAAGATGTTGAGGCATGAGCTAAAAAGGAAGAAGTTGATAAAGACAAAATAATTTCATCTATCAGATAAGGAACATGGATCTCTTGATCAAGAAGAAGTTATCTTGAAGGATGATAAGGGAAAACATGTGGTTTTGGATACACCTAGAAAAGCTGTTGTAAAAAAGAAGTTGGTGGTTCATCGAAGAGGAAGGTAGTTGAATTAGAAAAAGGAATCCTCACCAACCAAAGTCTCGGATTCAAAATCATCCTCTCTTGGACATGACTTCTTAGTTCAGTCTTTGAAGAATCTCATTGGGAATATTCCAATATTTCCCAGTACAGACTTGAGATGACAGATGCATCAACATTTATTAAATCAAAAATCAGATTAATATCTATAGTGATGGATAAATGTGTCAAACTCGAGGCAGATATCAAGATTTAACTATTTGGATACAAATCTCATAAAAGATATTGTAAGAAGATGACCATATGTTCATGGAAAATAATAAAATAGATGAGAATCCTTGATGATTTACAAGATATATTCATGGATGATTTTGAAACTGAAGATGTAAAGATCAAGGATCTCACTTACAATTTTGAGGAAATGATTACTCTTGAATAGACTTCCTGGAAGAAAGAAGTTAAAGAGTTGAATGGGAAGATAAATTCAGTTGCTCAGATTTGGAAGAGGGAAAGGGATCTCATAATTGAGATTTAATAAAACCTTACAACGCAACAAGAAGTCATGAAGGATCAGGTATAATCTCTTAAGGATAATGAAGTAAAAATCAAAGCCCTAGAGGAGAAAATAAGAGATTTGGATCAGCTACTCAAATGTGCAGAGGAAAATCACAAAGAGCTAATGAATATCAAGACAATTGTGAAGAAGCTGATTCCGAAAGAGAAATAAGGATAATATTTTCTAAAAATGATATTTTTTACGTTTCCTTCTTGTACAAATCCTTTCGAATCTTAATGAAATGTTTGTTACACTACATATTTTTTGGAAATTTAGTACTAATCTTTTAGGTACCAAATTTCTTATCCATTCCCTCTGTTTCTTTTTGTAAATCACAAAGGGGAAGAGTGGAATGACAAAAAAGAAAGAATACATGGTAATTATGAAATTTCCCTAAGTAATCGGGAGTTCATCTAGGGGGGAGTTTTCATCATGATGTTTTTTGTATAAATGAAAATGAAAAATCTCATTCAGGAAACTCAGAATATGATCCCTAGAGATTTCAAAGTCTAATGAGGATTTAGTCATATTCACATTGATCCATATGTAAAGGGAGATTAGTAGTTATTTACAAGCCAATAAAATTTATAATTTCCTTATATTCTTTTTCATAAGGATGTTTGAGCTTTCAAAAAAGGGGGAGATTGTTGAGTCAATAGGGTTTCCTTATGATTTTCCCATTCCTTCATGTTTGGGGGAGATTGTTGAGTCAATAAGGTTTCCTTGTGACTTTTCCATTCCTTCAGGTTTTGAAAATCACAAACACCCTATCTTAAGAAAAGTTTCATTTTCCTTAAGATATTTCTTGATTAATAAATTTTTCTTTCCCCAAGTAAAATTTATCCTTACCTCATTTTCATTGTTCATATTTTAATTGCACTAAAATATAACTCTTTTTATTCATATGTGTAAAATTCAGTTTCACATCTAAAACCTCAGAATTCTATAAATACTTAGATAAAGAGTATTCTATTTTCAGGATCCGAATTCAGACACTGAATTCACATAAATTCAGACTCTAAATTATCTGAAATTCATACTCTGAATTCTCTGAAATTCAGACTCCTAATTCTCTAAAATTCAGACTCTAAATTCTCTGAAATTTAGACTACGAATTCTATGAAATTAAAACTGCGAATTCTATGAAATTAAAACACTGAATTCCTTATAATTTAGACTCCAAATTCATTAGAATTCAGGTTCCTAATTTTTTAGAATTCAGGTTCCGAATTCCATAGAATTTAGACTCCTAATTCTTTAGAATTCATGTTTCAAATTCCTTATAATTTAGGAAATCTATAGAATTCTGACTTTGAATTCCTTGAAAAACAGAATCCGAATATTCATGAAATATAGAATCTGAATGTTTTTAGACTCTGAACATTAGACTCTGGAAATTTAGATTTGAATAAGAATCCTTATTTTCCTTACCTTAGTTATATGTATAAAACAATGTCGTGCATTCTCTTATCTACTAAATATTGTTTGAGTGACACATATACAGATCCCTATGAGATTCAAGGAAAAATATAACCATTGGAGGAGGGAGACGACTGTTGGTTATGTGCCTATAAATAGAAGCTCATTTGAACGAGCTCAGAACACATGAACATTGACTATTCTATGACTCTAGAGATCACATTCTGCTGATGTGATTTCTAGAGAGAGCTACTCATCCATTGTGTGTACTAAACATCTTGTTCAAATTTCTTCGTGCGAATCCAATTGTTGTGGTGTACATTCGAGGGCTTCTGGGAATAGGAATACAGAGCTTCTGACTACCTTGAAGTTTCAATGGCTGGCAGAGATAGTAAGAAAGACATCGATATTCGTATCGAGGGCTTACCCTGGTGTGGGTCAGATACACTTTCTGGAATGTATAACTCAAGGGAACTTTATCTAAGTTTTTTGGATACCCTACTTTTTGGTTGAAAATATTTACAACTTGTTAACTTGTATTGTTTCAAGTTTTTTTTTCCGATTCATTTTGATTATTAAGGAAAGTATAACTATCTTATACTTTCTTATTTTTGTACTCTGATTAAGTAAGATTGTATATTCTTTAAGGTGGATTCTTTGTTCTAGTAAAAAAAATTATGTTTCATTTCTTAAACAATATTTCCATAACATAGTATGTTTGTAGAACTAGTTTCATTTTCGAAACCACATTTCTAGAATCTAGCAAGTTTGAATAATCAAGAGGTTTTTTGAATTTACCCTTTTAATCTTTGTTAAACAATAGAATGGTTTTATACCATCTTTGAAAGTTCCAATGAAATTTTTAATGTATACAATTCTCCCCCCTCCCCCTCTAGTATTTTTAGCATATAAATTCATTATTTCGATCCTATATAGTGATTTTTTAGTTTTTCCTAGAGTGTTTTTAGTGCATCAATCTTCTACAATAGAACTGTTTTTTTCTTTTTCTCGTACACATAAAGTGGTCATTTATTAAAATTAAAATAAATATCTAAATAAATTGAATCATTAATATAATAACTGTCAAATATTTTATTATTGAAAAACAGTACAAGTTAAATTGTTATTTGATATAAAATAGTTTTTTACTTAACATTCCATGTGTATTTACATCAATTAGATGAGTAAAAAAGTATCAAGATATATTTAAAAAATAAATGATATAATAATACAAAAAACATATGATTTTTTAAAATTTAATTCAAAAAATAATTGAATAATAATAATTTTTAACTGTGATTATTAAAATATAATATTTTAGAGATTTTCTTCATTAAGTTTATTTTATATAAATAACATTGTCACAATAAATGTAAATGTTTTTTTTAATTTTAATTTTATTTTTCATTTCACAACACATAAAATGTACACTTATTATTTCAAGAATTATTTCAAATAATTCAAAATCCAAGATTTAGTGTCACAACATGAATACAATAATATCCCACATAGGTTATCTTTGAGATTAAGATTGATCTCCAATTCTTTCCACCAATAGGTCATGGGTTGGTGATTATCACTAAGTGTATAGAAGTATAATACCATTGGTATTATGATTGTAAAGACTATGAAAATAAATAATCCACTGATGAAAACCGAAAAACATGGGGTAATAAACAAAAATAAATAAATAATACTAAAAAATTTCATGTAATGTAATAGGATCCCAGATAAACATAACAACTTCCAAATTCAATAATATGGAACTGGGAAAAACCTAAATAAAATGAAGTATCCTCCGATGTACTCTAACCCCATATTCATGATATAATAAGGTATGTTTTTATCTCCAAAACTATTGTGACCTAGAAACTAGTATCCCAGATATAGTACTTTATTTTTAAAATTAGAATAAGATACATGGAATTGCATCTAAAATGATATAATAGTTTAGTAGTCTTCTTAAACTAGACATAGAAATTATTATCTCATAATGTTGGAATAAAAAAATTAATATTTTTTTTTGAGAAAAATTATTTCCATCTAGAGTATCCATGAATGTCATTAATACTAAACCTCATGGAATACTAGGGAAAGAAAACTAAATAAGGTTGATATAAAATTCTCAATAAGGTTTTAGTACAACAGAATCTATCAAGAATCGATAAGCTTAATCAATATGGCAAGGTAATTGACTAATAACAATTCCATTACAATAACATGACTAGGATAATCAATATTTTAAGGTAAATAACTTAAAATACATATCATTTAATCAATGAAATGACTATCATAATTGGATAATGCATAATCAATATGTAAAGGTAAATAATTTAATACCCATTCCATTTAATCAATAACTGAGAATGAAATGCATCCATAGATAATATAATTGAGAAAATATAATGGATAATAATAAAAACATAAATGAATGAAATGATTATTTATTGGATGCCACATTTTATAGGCACATGATACCTTTACCATTAAGACCATTCATAAGAATGTTTATAATTTATTGTGTGAGAATCCATTTAACGAAGTCTAGACAACTGATTCATCCCATGAGACCACGGATGGATTGAGGGACCATCTATAACTAGTCTCCACACATGTCTTACATGTCGAAAGCATTCCATAGATATTGAATAATAAATTTAATTCATAAAAATAGGCCTTATAATAATAAATAATTATTGAGTAAATAATAAAAATTTCACTATATTTCATTAGAAAAACAAATGACATTCAATATAGAACTACATATGAAGAAATGATATATAGTTTGAATAATAAACATATACATGAAAAGTAATATGAATATTTTGTGTAAATTTAATGTCTAATGATCATAGGATTGTTAAAATTTCAGGTGAACAATATTGAATGCAAAAATTAATGAGGGACATGAATTTTAATACTCTTATAAGTCAAAGTGATCATAAATCATCCATAGGATGAATATAAATTGTATCAACACAATACATATCCCAGTGGAGTTTATATAAAATATAGATTTTTATTATTTATGAATATAAATACTATAAAAATATCATTAAAATTTTTTTTGAGGATAATATCCTTTTTATATTATAGTCACTTTTTAAAACACAAAACACTTTAAAAATCATTTTTTTCAAAATCAATTTTAATAACTATGTATTTCCAAAAAATTAGGAAAGCAGTTTATTTATAAATGTCCTTATAAACATGAAAATTAAGATTCAAGGAAATTATAGTCATGTTGGTGGTTAATTCCTTAAATTATATAAAAAATTATTTTTATATTAAAATGGTTAAAAAAGTTCCGTTCTCAGAAAGTGAAAAGGAGATTGTTCAATGTTTTTGATGAAATCCAAACATGAATTGATTTGAAATTGAAATGAAGATACCTTAAAAAATATTTTTTAAAAATTAAAAATGGGTTAAATTATCTTTATGAAATCATTTTGAAAAGATTTAAAAATTAATTTTTTAAAACATTTTTAAAAAATATGGTTTTGGAAGAACTCATATTTCAGATCAAAGGGAGAAATAAATTCATATATTTACTTAAACATTTCATCTATAATTTAATGTACCAAAATAGTGATAAAATAGTACTATAACTTAAGAACATCATGGATAACCAAATGAGAATAAAATTAAATGGTTTTTTAAATAATGACCAAATAATTTACTTTAATTGAATTCTAAGAATAAATTATATCAATTAGAGTGAGATTGTGAAATAATCTCTTAAAATTGTCATAACATTGTTTTGAGAATTATTCAATTGATAAAAAATTTATATCAATGATAAATGGACATAATAAAATTATAAATACAAATTAACTTTATCAAAAGTCATTACATACGTAATATTTTCATATGAAAGATGAAAAAGTAGTAATATAACCAAATGAAAAGAAATTGTGTTATGAAATTCTTTACAACTTTGTAATTTCTAGTGACATCCCCTGAGATGTCATAATTAAAATTTAAGCTTAAAATACATTTAATAATTATGTATTCTAGATTTTATATTTCAAAATGGGATGTATATACACTATATAAAACAATATAAGTGTATAAAATTATAATATGTATCAATGAAAAGAAATTAAGATGAAATTACTTACCTCAAGATTTATTTTATTTGAAAAATATATAACAAAATTTATAGCAGTTTTAAAAAAGTTATTAAATCATTCCATAACCATATTAAAATTTATAATATCACATTTGATATGTTTATATGATCTTATCACCTTCTCATTAATAATCATTTATTATTTTGGTTGTTAGTTTTCTTGTTTTCTCATGTCTGCTTTGTCATGAAATATATGGTTCTTATGTGTATTATATAGTCAAATAACCTAAAAAATAATAATAATGGAATAATTATCATATTTTTTATCAAAATTTACTTTTCAACCCAATCATGATTGATGGATATAAAAAATGAAGCATGTTTTTATCATGGATATAATTGTCCGTACGTATGAATGAGTCTGGTTTTGATTTTTGAATGACCATTATGGAAAGGTGATAATTAATATTTTTACTTTCAAAAAATTTCATAATATAATATATAACATTCCATATTCATTTATATATCATCAATGTGGTGTGATAATGAAAATATAGTCAAATCGTATCGTGAAAGGGTAGTCTATATATACACAAATGATATTATCATCATTACGTGAGTGAAAAAAAAGTAAAATGATATATATTATATTAAAATAATAATAAATATTTAATTAATATAATAATTATGTTATTTATATACTATATAATCATTAAATTTATCTTTATCACCTTCCTTGTAGAGCGTTATTAAAAGATGAATCCTGTCAATTCACGAGGCGGTAGTCCGCCGTACACATTAGAGAAATTATCATATCTCTTATGGAATGTAAGGTAAAAGATTATATATTAAATAGTTATTTATTATATACAATTCTCTTTAAAATATATTCTATAAACATTATATCCATAAAAAAAACCTATCCTTGAGAGGTGGAAATAGAAAAA
This sequence comes from Viscum album, assembly GCA_963277665.1. NCBI lineage: Eukaryota > Viridiplantae > Streptophyta > Magnoliopsida > Santalales > Viscaceae > Viscum > Viscum album. The sequence goes on from OY728138.1 coordinate 839,817,368, forward strand.
AGAGTGACATTAGTTTGCGAGCTGGTAGTCCTTTGTACACACGAATGATAATTTTGTAACCCATTTGATAGATGTAGAGTGCGTTTTAAGACATTACCGTGTTATAAAATCAACCCAATATATAGAATATATTTATTTTAATAAATTGTCATGGTTTTACAAAAATTTATGCTAGTGTAGAAAGCTTTAATATAATGATGCTCATTGTAGATCATTACCCATTCTTCGGGTATGCTCTTTAGGTTTTCACTAAATCCTTACTAGGTTGTATTTATGACCAAAATATGGATTATTGATTGAAGTTATGGAATTTTGGAATTGATTTTGAATGTTATTGGCCTACCTAAAGTGTTTTTTAGGTCTGAAGTAGAGAGGAGATTTGGTGGCCTTTTATAAGTTGGGGAGATAACACACTTCATGTTTTCTAAAGGTATCAAGTTATCCCAAGTTTCCCATGTGTATCAAGTGTCAAAATGAGAAATTATTGATCCTAGGATGTTTTATTTTCCAAATATAATCATAAATCTATTTTTATCCATGTTATTATTCATTGAACCATTATCTTTTTTACTTTAACCACCTATAAACCCATTGTTTCCTTAACTATTTTAATTAATTATTATGGTATTCAATATTTACATTAATAAATAAATTTATTTAACCTTATTAGAATATAGAAATTATTACAATTGAAAATTTGGAATCCATTTTTTCCAATTCATTTCACATAAGGGGTGAAATTTAATTTCAAATTAATCATGAAGACATGACGAGAAAATGAGTTTTCAAACTGAAAATGTTCAAAAGTTCATAATGTTTTTATAAAAAAATCAATATGAAAATGATTAAAATGACCTAAATTTTATTAATTGATACATTATTTAACTTTTTTTACTTTAAAACCAATTAAAAATATAATTTAATTTTGTAAATTATTCAACCAAAAAGACAATTTTCAATTAAAATTGATTATTTTTTTCTATTCATCATCATATGAAAAATTTCAGAAAAGTTTAAAAAAGTAACCCTTAGATAAATTTGATATTATTTTATAAAATAATAAAATTTTTTATTTAAAATCTCTAAAAACTTCAGAAATTAATTTTAAATTATGTCTATAAAGAGAGATGAAAACATCTTTATGAAAAAATACTATTTTTCAAATGATATTTCCTTTTTCATTGAAATGATTTTTATTTTATTAATAATTAATAGATAAATAATAATTATGTGTATATATATATTTTTATAAGTTATTTATTCATATTAACTCCCTCAATTCTAATGGTTAGGAGATAACATTCATATTAAATATTAATATTAATTGTATATTGTTTGTTTGGTAAAAATCGGTCTTGTGTTTAACGCAAGCTATCAAAGAAACTCATTATATATTGTATCAAAATCTATAGAAGAAATTAAATTTACTATGGAATAAATATATATTAAAGTATTTGGGGTGTTATATTCCATTCTAAATATGGTGATTCATGATTCATATTTTATTTTTTATAATGTTATTATTTTATAATTTCATTATGTTGCATTCTTCCCACTATAAATAAATTATGTACTCAAAATTTAAGTTAGATCGCGAAAATCAAGGGTTTTACATATGAATATTCCTCTTCTGAAAAAATACCCACTTTGAAGAAGGGTTAATAAATATATCAAATTTATATGAATTAAATGGAAGTACAGATGTCATAGGTAGTAACACATAAATGGGTTTCTAATGAGGGTAACATTGGTGGAACGAGAAGACATGAACAGGAAGGAAAGAATAAATAATTATAGAATATTATAAAGGTTATCAATCTTAATAAATTTAGTGATCAATTGAAATTTAAAGGCCTAAAATCCATAAATATGTGATGATTGAATATACCCAATGATTTATCAAATATGAATATAATATTTTACAATTTTCCTTTCATGATACTTATCCAAATGTTGACCAATTCTTTAACCATTTAATTATATACGGAAATATGACACAATTCCATCCCTTGGTTGTGCTTTGACCAATTTAAAATTCATCACTTACTCCAATAAAATGAATATTGAATAATGATTTATTATGCGAGAAACACTAAAATTAAATTTTAATATATCCTATGATTTATAAAAGAATGGAAACTCATTTCGTTTGTCTCTAACAATTTTTCAAATCCAATATGGTCAGAAAAAGTTACCCATTATAATAAATTAATCTATAATCCTCAAAACTACCACCAATAGTTAATAGTTAATATTTATTTTTCAAATCCTTTAACTTAAAACAATGACACATTAACTAGTACAATGTGTAGGATAGTGGTAGGTGATAAATAGTTATCATCCTTCGGTCATGGGTTTAAACCAGACATCCTTTAGGGATGATATAGATTGTCCCCAAGTATATTGGATTCTCTTTTTATAAAAATTCTTAATATAATTTCTATATATTTTTTAAAAAATAAAATGGACCTCCATGAAATAAATTAATTGACAAATAACATTTTAATTATGTTTTTTAATACTACATATTTTCTTTCAAAAAGTCTAATCATTTTGTTTGATTACTATTAAAACAACATTAATTATCTTATTAACCCTAAAGGTTATTAATAACTTTAAACATATGTTAATTAAATTTAATGAAACTATTATTAAAAAATTATATTAATAATATTTTTACTTAACCAATGGTTTGTATTGCTATAAATTTCTCCCAAAAAATCCTATATTTTTGTAAAATCCTATCAAATAAAACCTAAGAAGTATTGTTTAAAATATTTTGCATATGATTAAACTTGAACTATTTAGCCCATGATGGTATACATATATCTTAATTTAATGAAGACATATATTATTATAAAATTTAAAAAAATTCCTAGATGTTTCATGATTCTTTTAAGAAAAATGCCATTAGTAAAAATACATCAAAAATTTAATTCTTGAATCCCAATACATAAGTACTTCATCCATTTTATTTCAACATAGGTACTTCCTTGGTCTAGGTGTTAACCATAATATCATTTATCAGATGTCTAACTCTTGACTCCTTATCCTCAAACTATGACTTCTTAGGTTTAACCTAGGTTAGTCATTGTCATCATCTATTCAAATCCTTCATAATGTTTTGTAAATAAAATTTGAATTATTATAATTATGTGCCTCAGGAGTGTCAAACCAGATGCATAATAAGGACCATTCTCATTTACCAGTTAATTTTTCAGTCAACTCCGAAAAGTATTTTATATATTTATTACACCAAGGTACCTATTTGTTGGAACTACATCCACTTTTAGTATAAAAATATTGATGTATTAATAGGAAAAACTACATAATCTTTACCATATAAAAAATAAATTATGTTGTTATATAATTATACTCAATGTATATAATAAGGTTATGTTCCCTATTTAATATTTTCCTAAATATATTTCCTTGGATTCTACTAAGATTCCTCTAATACCAATAATAGTAACCCCGACCTAAATATACTAGAGCCAATGCCTTCTTTATTACACTGACATTATATATAAGTAATAACATCCAGAATGATTAAATAGTTTAGTAGTCTTGGTAAACTAGATACAGACATGAATATCTCATTACATTGCAATACAAAAAGAACATAACTTTTTTACAAAGAAAAATTTATCCCACCTAGCATATCCATGAATATTTTTCATAGTAAACCGCAAGGAATCTTAGGTAAAATAATGAAAACAAGGGGGAGGTCAAATGATAATTAAGGATTAAGTACATGGGAAGATATCAGGAATTAATATGCATAATCATTATAGAAAAGTAAATAATAGAGAACACATTAAATTTAAATAATTTGAGTAGGATTATAAATATAGAAATTTTAATAACCAAAAACACATGTAATTCAATCATTAACATGAATATTATAAATGTATAAGGCATAATCAGTTCAAAAAGTTATATTACTAAAATATTCCATATATTCAATAACTGAGAATAAAATGAATATAGAGATATTATAATTGTGAAAATATCAAGGATAATGAAAAGAAAAATAAATAAATATCTTACTTATTAGATTTCAATTTTTTATAAACATGATATTTTTACTTGCAGGACCTTTCAAAAGAAATTTTAGATGATATAGGGTGAAACCCCATTTAAATATGGTTAGCCAACTAATTCATCCCATGAGACAATTGTTGCATCGAGGGGATATCTAGAATAGAGCCACACCCATTTCATGCCTTTAAAAATAATTCCTCCTATATAGAATAATATATTTAATTTATAAACAATGGTCCTATCATAAAGTATACATAATGAGTAAATAATACAAATTTATTAATATTTCCATATATAAAGAATGAATTTCAATATAGAAAACCATATATAGAAATGATATACAGTTTGAATAATAAATTTATCCATGATTAATAATATGAATATTTAAGGGAAATTTAATTTCCAATTATCATAGTTATGTGAACATTTAATTTGAATGACATTGACATCAAAAATTAATCAATAAAGTTAATTTTAATAATTTCCTTAGTCAAAATGATCATAAACTGTCCAGTGGAAGAATAAGGATGGTATAAATAAGACATATCCCTCAGTAGAGTATATGTAAAATAAAGGATTATTGTTGATGATTATAAATACCATAAATATTAATTAAAATATTTTTCAAGAAAATTTTATTTTTAGTTGGAAAATCACTTTTTAAAACATAAAATATTTTAAAAATCCACATTTTTTGAAAATGACTTTTACAAACAATTATTTTAAAAATAATAGGAATAAATTTTCTCTAAAAAGATAGATAAAAAATTTAAAAGTAACATTCAATGAAATTATGGTAATTTGAATATGTAATTTCATACATGATATAACGAAAAATCTTTTTGCATGGTTTGATGATTATAAAAGTGCCTTGATTTGAATGTTATAAGAAGATTCCATTCACATTTTTAGTAAAATCCAAATAGGAATTATTTTGAAAATGACATGAAGATATCTTTAAAAACATTTTTAAAAAAGTAAAAATAGGTAAAAAGTTTAATAAGTCATTTTGAAAATTATAAAAAATTTATTTTTTTAAAAACATTGTTTTAGAAGAATATAGATTTCTGGATGAAGTGAGAAATGAAGTCATATTTTATTAATATAATTTCTTAATATGTTTATGTACCAATGTATTTTAAATTGTTAGTGTCAATTGAAAAATATCATGAGTGAATATGTGAGAATAAAATTTTAGGGTTTATTATACAATGATCAAATAATTTCTTTTAATGCGTAGTCAATAATAAACAATCTTGATTAGATTGAGATTGTGAAATAATCCGTTAAAATGATCGTAACATTGATGTGAGAATTAATAAATTAATATAGTATGTGTATAAAATATAAATACACATAAATTATGTTCAGACACAAAATAATATTATTAAAATTAATTCCCTACGCAACCTTATAATTTCAAATAAATAATTGAGAAGTAATAAAACACAATGAAAAGAAACTGAGTTATGAAATTATTTACAACCTCGTAACTTTTAAGTAAAACACCATTAGTTGAAATTATCAAAATTGAAACTTAAAATACAATAAATATTTAACTATTCATGATATTAAATGTCAATATTTGAATTGTATACACCATATAAAAGAAACTAGGTTTATAATATTTCAATATGCCTTAATAAAAATAAATTGAAAAGAAATCCATTACCTCAAGCTTCATTTTGGATGAATATGAATTAATATCCCATATAGTGATTTAAAAATTGTTATTAACTTATTTAATAACCATATTAATATATATAATATCATATATTATCTTTTAATAATATATTTTCACTCATTAGTTATTAATCATTCATTATTTTAATTGTTTTGGATGGTAATTGTCCTTTTTTCATGCATGTTTCATCAACAAAGATCTAGTTATTGTGTGAATTACATAGTTACATAACCTCCATAATTATAATAATGATATAATTATCATAATTTTATATCAATTTTACATTTAAATCCAATTATGAATGATGTTAATGTTAAAAATGTTTGCTATAATCATCGAGATGGTAGGCTTTGCGTATGCATGACTAATGTTTCCATTTCTCAATGATCATTCTGGAAAGGTGGTAAGTAATTTTTTACCATTATCTAATGATAATAATATCATATATATAATAAAATATACTTATTTATATCATATATGTGGTGTAGGGATGTAAATAGTGTCATGTCACTTCATGAAGGCGGTAGTCCACACGTACATGAATGATGTTATCATCCTTATGTGAGTGAAAGGGAATGAAAGTTAATTTTATATATTATGTTTAAAAAATGATAAATATTTTTTGTATATAATAGTTATGTAATTTAAATAACATATTATTCTTAACCTTATCTTTATCACCTTACATGTGAAGCGTTAGTGAAAGAAGAATCACATCGCTTCGTGAGGTGGTAGTTTTCCATACACACAAGTGATGTTATCATATCTCATGTGGATTGGAAGGTAAACCGATATATAAGATATAGTGAATCCATAGTTATAATTAGGTTATAAATATCATAAATATAATTTATATCCATCATCAGACGCAACCTTGATTTGTTAAAATGGATTAATGACCAACATCAGTTTGTGAGGCTATAGCCCACCATACACACAAAAAATGATTTCATAACCCATTTGATTGAAGTGGAGAGGGTTTGAGGTAAATAAATTTTTATAAAACATACCAAAATATATTTTATACTGATGTTATTATATCATCATATTTTAATAAAAATTTAAGAAGGTGGAGGAAAATGTTATATAAAGATGCTCGTTGAAGAACATTACCTCTTCATTGGGTATCCCCATTAGGTGTTCACTAAATCCATCTTAGTTTTTATTTCTACCAAAAATTAGGATTCTAGGATGATGGGAGGTAATTTTAGAATTTATTTGTGTTGGTATTTTCCTAACCAAAGTGCTTTGAAGGTGTTAAGTGGATAGGGTAGGTGGTTCACATTAATAAGTGGGGGAGATGACACACTTGGTATTTTTGAAATGATTTGAGTGATCGCATGTTTCTCATGTGTCACAGGGGTCTAAAATGTTCCATTATCGGAACTTCAAGGCTTCATGGTCTTAATATACCATGAAATAATTTTTTATGCATGTTATTTTGTCATTTTTAACATTGTCTTTTTAGTTTAACCACTCAACTAACATACTTTTACCTCAACTAGAGTAATTAATTTTTTTCCATTCTCAATTCCTTTTATTTAAAAAGTAGTTTTTACCTATTATAAATTATAATTTTTTTATTAAAAATATTGAATTAATTTTTCCAAATTAAATTAATATAATTGAACAAATTTAGTTTAAAATTCCACAAATAGCTGTGACGATTAAGCATGTTTTTTTAACGAGAAAATATTCAAATGTTTTAAATGTTTTTATATAAAAAATTAATATAAAAATAATTCCAATTACTTTAAATGCATTAATCTATATATAATTTTACAATTTTTTCTTTAAAATAAATTAAAAATATAATTTACCATTATAATTTTTTATATGAAAAGGCAATTTTCAATAAAAAATCTGTTTTTCACTATTAATCAAAAAATAAAATTTTTCATAAAAATACAAAAATTTAATCCTAATATAAATTTGATACTAATAATTATAAAATATTTTTTATTTTAAAAAAATAAAATTTCTAATAGGGTTAAAAATTATGTTTTTATTTTGTGGGCAACGAACGACTAAGCCATCCCTTAAAAATCGTTTTTTATAACACATTTCCTTTTAATATTAAATGATTATTATTTTTTTCCAAATAAATATATAAATAATAAAAATATATATAATATGTATTTTTATATGTTTTTACTCTTATTAACTCTCTTTATTCCAATTTCTAGAAGATAACTATCATATTAAATAATAATATTAGTAGTATATTACTTGTTTGGTAAAACTCAGTCTTACATATTGCACAAGTTATCAAATAAACTCATTATTTCATGTGTGGAAATATATTAATGAAATTATTTTTACTCTAAAATAAATATATTCTACATTATTAGGGATTTATATTCTCTTCTAATAATGGCATTTCATGTTGCACACGCCATCAAATACAATGTTGTTCTTTTAAATTTCTTTGGTTTTAAAAAATCCATCCTAAAAATCAGGAAAAACAGTATATATAAGTAAGTGTGAGTAAATGAATATACTTATTAGTTTCCACCCTAAGAAATCAAATTATAATGTGAAATAAATACACTAATGTTTTGTTAAATAATTAGTGAAATTAAGATGTTATCCCATTTCAGGTTATTTATTAACCAATCTAACAACATTCACAATCAAAAATTTAAGTATAGTGTACTTATAGTGATACATGAAAATATAACAACAACGGTTCCCCACATCCAATTCCTTATATATATTTTATCCCTTATACCCTAAATTCATATATCCATATACTCTCATCCCTTCCGATATCTATATAATAAATGGTTTCTTAGGATTAAATAAAACTTATTAAAAAAATAAAAGATATTTGAAACCACAACCGATAATATTCCAAAAATAAAACCAAAACCATGCATACCATAAAATGAATAAGTTACCATAGACTAAAATTGTCAGTCCTCTTGTTTTCATTTACACATTTATTTATGTTATCTTAGAAGATTATAGAGGAATACATTCTCCTATAGTATCCATAGGTTGATGAATCCCCTAATTTTTTGGTAGGATTATCCTTTCTACCATGGCATAATAGTACTTATCATTGGTGAAGGAAGAATTATAAGTGATAATGGGTTATGGTAAAATCATACAAAAAACAATAAAATCACATATGATTTGTGAAGGCCATTACCTACTTTATAAAGGCATTGAGGTGTCTTCCGTAATATTCATGATATTTCCTCGAATATGTCACAAACATTTGAGTAATGGATTGTAGTTAAAAACCATTTATAATCATTTTTACATTCATGTATTTAAAAATTAAATGAGTTTTTTTGATTACCCTAATATTATAATCATATGAAATGTTCATAATTAATGATATCTAAATGTTCAATAAGAAAACTAAATGTTAATGTGGTGGTGAGATAAATCTATATTAAACCATATTATATCTTATACCATGTAATATGATATTACTTTGTTATATATATATAATAATATGACATTACCATATCACACACTATGATATAATATCCCATTTATAACATATTCAATATGATTTAGGGAATATCTCTATCAATATTTATTTTGTACTAATTCCTCACAAATTTGTATCATTTCCAATTGTACTCTATATTTTATAATGGCATTTGAAACCATTTACAATAAATATTTTGGATATTTATAAAACAAATTTGGAAATATATCATCGATTTTAATATTTATCACAACATATTAACTAATTTATGAATAACCATCAAAAAAGATTTTTTAGATAATCACTAGAACACTTTTAAGTGAATATCTATATATTTTTTAAAACATTATCTGTATTCAATCAACCCAAAATTGTGTCCCTATAGGATTTTTTGTTATATAAAATAATTATGAGTTCTCTAATTGATAAATTTAATAAAATAGTTCCCTCTAGAAAATAATTTGTGTTATTTATGCTATAATGTGATATTATATGATATCCATCAGACATATATATCTCTATACCCATTTCAACTTCTTATATAAAATACAAGTATGCATAATCATATGATTCATTTTCTAATACATTGACTGTCTGTGAGACATGAAGTATGTCAATATCTTATATCCAATCACATATTCTTGATTCTCTAATCATATAATAACCAAAACAATAAACATACCAAATTTCATTTATCATACTAGAAGTGCTTAACACATGAACTTCATTATAAAAGATAATCATGCCACATGTCACTTATATTTTTGATTTTGACATACTTATTTAGTGTATCTCAATCAAATGACTATATATCATAAAATTAATACAAAAATATATATTTCATCTTAGTTAAACCATAACCAATGACAGGATGAAAAACATACCCAATGACCCATTGATTAGATCAACCACAAGGATGACATATGAAAGGTATCAACATATTAAGGTTATCACAATAGGCATGTTTTTTAACCTTACGTATGGGGATTTAATATGAAACATGAACCCCTTGCATACCAAAGACATAGTGTATGAAATTCCATGTGACATGCTTGGTAATCCGTCCAACATGAAAAAATTACTTTGTATCTCAGGAACATATTTCATATACTTTTATGAATTTATAACAATGTTAACATTAACATTTTTTAAAAACTTCTAATACCTAAAAACAAACATATATTCTCTATTTTTTTAATTTTTTTATTTACTAATATAATCACCTCCATTTTATATTTTAATGGAAATTATCACTAATTTAGATTATATCAATAATTTTTTACTTTGTTGTAAAAATTTATTAAATTTTGGTTTTCAGTGTTTTATTATAATTTTCTATTAATTAATAAATCTAGATATTAATTTTTATGCTTTACAATTTTTAGTGGGATATTTGTAAGATTAATATTGTAAACTGAATAACCTTTAGAAATATATTGAAGAGATTGAAATAATTAGGATTTGAAATTTATAGTGTTATCTAATATTGGTGAGATTGAAAAAGGGTTGAGTTTTATAATGGTTATTATACTATACCCTCTAATACATTAACATTAGATAAATAAGTGAATACAAGTTTAGAAAAAGTAATCTGATAAATTCAGGATATATTATGATATGTATAAGTAAAATACTCATATACATGAATATTTCTAATTAATAGATTGAAATATTACAAAGGGCCCAAGATAGATACATAAGAGTCATTTTGATTTTCCACTTAGGAATTTGGATATGTTTGAGATACATAAAAGTAAACGTATCCAACATATAATGGTTATCAGGAACATCCCCATGATGTGTAAGGGTTTCCATACTTTTTCATTTTTTAATCGAATCCAATATGATAGAGTATGTCTAATCCCCCTAGACTATATAAAACTCATATACTTAGTCGAAAAATGTTGAGACTATATTTGAAAATCTTCTTTTCCAATATATAAATCGCATTTTAGTTTGGGGAGGGATACAAAATGGTGTTTTACTTGGAGGAAATTAAAAAAAAATACATAAACATCTTTCAAAGATGTGATAATAAGAATCTTGTAATATGTAAGAGTCATTATAATCTTGAAAAATGATATTTCTTTTATGAAACCTTAAGAACCAAAAAATCTTCATGTTGATGAGAATTCTGATACGAGGATACATGAATTAAAATATTTTCAACTAATTAAATGTTATGATGATTTTTTTTTGATTTTTTTAATTAAATTAAATGATGAAGAATGAATAAAAAAGATAAATAAAAATTCAAATCTTCAATGAGATATAAAATCATAGAATATTTCTTCCACATGGGAAAATACTCTCTCTCGCACTGTATGTGTTGATGCTAAATTCAAGTGAATATAAAATACTATTAAGGATTCCTACTACTATTTAAATATATTATATTTTGCATTATAAATTATCCAATCCCTTTCCTATCAACTGGATAAGTGAAGTAGAATATGGTTTCCCTATTTTCATTTACATTTATTGTTAATTTTAAATCTGTATTTTTAAAAATGGGGTTCCCTGTTTCTCACTCACTCTCTCTTCCCTGTCACATCTTATCATTTCTCATTACAATCACTAATCTCTATGATAATAAAGATGTAGTATAAGGGATCTCTGTTGGGAGCAATTTTTGTGTTAAACTAAATTATTTTCCCATTAATACTTAAATTTTTATAATATAATTTACATTATTTCAAAGATAACCAGTAGTGGGGAAACGTGAAAATGTGTCAACAATATGATTATATTAGAGTTAACTTCTTCATCTACAGTATTATCCCACACATCACCTGATTATCAGGGCATAATATAGAGAATATAAGGTTAAATGATGAATAAGTGTGATTATATAACAAAATGGTTGGTTAGGGGAGGTCTCGATTGAGGATCCTTCTAATATACTAACCATGTAAGAGGTGGTAGGGGATTTCTAGGTACACTTTATGGTAACAGTCAGGGAAGAAGAAGTTAAACAAAAATATGATGGAGTGAGACCATTGAGTAGGTATGAAACTATATAAGAAGTAATGAAGGTTAATTTTTTCTAATCCCCTATGAATTATTTCATTTTCTCTAAGGTTGTTCAATTTTTCTGTATTTAAAATTACATATTTAATTTTATTCTCTATTTCGTTATTTTGAATCCACAAAATTTTACTTTGATTTTATAAAAAATAAAATCACCAATAATAATAATAAACTATTTGGAATAATAAGTGATGAAAAAAATTTCTTCTTAATATAGATGACCTTGATAAGATAGTGTTGTACACTAGAAAAATAAATAATATTTTTTTATAACTTATGATGTTTTTGTCATAAATATAACACCATTCCTGGAGAACTATGCATTCAATCACTCTATTATTTTGAAATTTTGTAAATAGTTATATTTTATATTATAAAAAAACTAAAAAATGGATACTTTTATTTATTTACCCTATTCAATAAAAGAAACTTAATATATTAATTTGATCATACATGAGATATTTTAGAACTGAAATTAAAAATAGGATATATTTGTAAAAATCATAATGGATCCTAAATAAAACCTTGAATACAGATTATATTAGCATTAGATAATGAACTAACTATGTTATCCTACTACACCCTTGAGTTTAATCAACAAGTGGTCGAAGAACATATAATGTCTCTTATACTCTATATTATATTCAAGGAAAACATTGATGTGGCTAATAATACAATACAACATCATCCTTTAAATAAACCTGAAGATATATATTAAATAGAAATATTTAGAGAAATATTGATACTAAAAGAAATTTTATAAAATGATTGTTGTGATCTAGATTAAATTGTCTTGAATTTCTCTAAAATTCATTTAAAGAATACACTTCTTTATTTTTATTAGACATATTTATCACTTTGAAAGTATTCTTTAAAAGAATCTGAAAAAAAGGAGAGTGGGATTTCATGAATGAATGATTTACCTACTTAACTATTATAAAAATATAATATAGGAGGAAATTAATACAGGAAAATAAAATTTTCTTAAGAATAAACTACCTAAAAGATTCAATCTTTATATAAATTTTGAATTATATGATTTGTTTTCTTTTGAAAACTCAATATAACTCCCCTTTTTCTAAAATTTTAATTCCGGACGGGCTGTACACAACCCAAAACATACATGGTAATAATGATATAGCCTAATTTTAATAAAATATTACAATATAATTAAATTATTATGAAATATATGTGTCCATTCAAAAAGAAACTAGATTAAAATCTTTCATGTTTATGGATGGATATTTAGATATAAATTCATCATGGTTTAATTTTAGTAAATATGTAATGTTTACTAAAATACTATTTATTGAAAATATTATTATATAAAACATAGAGTAGGTGATGGAATATAAATCCATAAAATTGGTGATAGAATAAAATAAAAAAGTTATTTATTACATCCCCCCCCCCACCTAGAAAGCCATACATCATTAGTAAAATGAGTTTTTAATTTAGATTCCTTTACCTTGAGTCTAAATCATCTCGTACTCTCATTATATGATGGTATAATAAAATTAAATTAATTATTTACATTATTAAGACATTTTTTCATGTTTTTTCGTTTATTTATTATCTTATAACTCTATACATAATTAGTTATTCATTTATTTTCACTTCATATATTTTGATGGTATTCGGCAGCTTAGGTAGGTTGAATATGGTCAAATAGGTCATTATCAAATAACATAAAGAATAAAAATAATGATATATTTATCATATTTATAAACATATTGCACTTTTAAATCCAATCATTGAATATGTTGATGAAAAATTAACCATGTTACAATCTTGGTGATGGTAGGCTATAAGTATGCATGACTAAGTTTCCCATTTTGGAATTATTAATATGGAACTAATGTATGTATTATTTTATATTTATATAATGATAATATTATCATAAATACCATATTATTTATTTAAATTCATTTATATATATCATACATGTGATGTGGTGAAAAAAATAAATACCATATTCTCATAAAGGTGGATGCCCACATATACAAACAAACGATGTTATCATTTTTCATTTAAAGAAGATATAAAAGGTGAAAAAAATACTGAATTTAAATAATTATAAATTTGCAATTAATATCATATATATGCATCAATTTCATAATTATAACCTTTTGTGAGATGAAATGAAGGAAAAATAATTACACTTGTTCATGAGGCAGTAGTCTACAGTACACACAATCAATGGTCTTATTTACTATTTGATTGAAGATGAGATAGATTTCAGTTATGATATTAATGTAATAAAATATAATTATATTTAAGAGAATTATTTTTTATATCATAATGGTTAATTAATATTTAAAAGATATAGAAGAATAAATTAAACCAAAGTCTTGGTTAAGGACAATACCTCTTCTTTATTCGACATCCTTAGGTTTGCACCAAAATCCTTCCTATGAGGGTATCATAATGAACCCAAGGCTTCAGTAAATAGGTAATTCAAGTGATGAATGGACATAGGAATGTATTTTATAAATACAAATGAATTTTTAAAGTGTGAATAATAGAGAAGAGTGGGTGTATTTTATGAGTGTGGTAGAGGACACACTTAACATTTTTGAAAACAAGAAGTTATACTCACATTTTACACATGGATGAAGGATAAATATGGATATTTATGGATAATTATATGATATAAGGTATAAATATATCCATAATTTATAATTGATAAACTTTTAGGCCATTTAACCCTTATATTTTTATTTAAACCCTCACTAAGCCCATTTTAACCTTAACCGCTATAAAAGGTTTCTACTATTTTCACTATTCAATTTGCTAAAATTAAGTTTATATTATTATATAATATAAATCATGATGACAAAAAAATTGTAATAAATTCATATAATTGGAAGAATTTAATTTAAAATTAATCCCATAGACGCAATGAAAATGTTATTTTTAAGAAACCTATTTTTCTGGAAAAGATATTCATATATCAAATATATGAAAAGTAATAAATATTATTTGAATATAAATTCATATTTATAGATATCTAATATATGAATTTCTTTTAAATAATTCCTTCATTAGGGGTAATATTAATTATTTAAAATGGAAAAATAATACTCACATTAAATCAATTTTCTGAAAATTTTATTTTTAAAACAAAAAATTTAAACTTGTACTAAATTATGGTGTAAAAATGAATCAAATGTAATTAATTGAATTAAATATAAATAAATAAATATTATTATAAATGAAATAAAATTTATATTATAATGGGACTTTTAAATCACTTAATTTATTTTAAATAAATGATTATATTTGAAAAATATGTAATTCTCACTATTTACTAAAAATTATACATTTTCACAGAAATAGCAAAATTTTACAATAAGTTAATTTTGATATGATGATTAAAAAATAAAGTTCATTTCTTAAAGTTAAATTTATGAAATTTCTAGAAATTTAATAAAAATATTTTATTTACAAAAACTAAATAAAAAACATTTTTGAATAAACATGTTTTTTTAAGAAAAAATTCATGTTAATATAAATTAATTGACTATTTATTAAGAATATATCAATAAGTTTATATTGAGTAAGAAATTTATATATATAAATATATATAATTTTTTTAATACGATTCCTTTGCACAAATTTTTTTCTATGTTATAAAAGTGATATTAAAAAAATAAATTTTTATAATTTATTTAGGTTTAGAGTTGTGTTTCTTATACTCTATAAAACATAGTTTTATTTTCTAAAATATCATGGTGTTATATACTTTATTATTAAATAAATTTCATCCTCTCAATTTGAACATGATTTCACTAATCAGGAGATTGGTATTTAAAAATACCTTTCTCAAAAGCCTATAGCCTAAAAAGGGTTAATAAAAATTCTTCTTTATAAAAGAGAAAAAAAATTGGAAGACGAATAGAATAACACATCAAAGGTATTACATGTAAGAAAAAATTATTGTGAGGTGAAAATATCTACATGGATAAAATTGTAATTCACAAATAATTATGTAGATTGATAGAGATCGTTGGTCAAAGTAATTTGAATAACCATGGGAAAGTTAACGACCACAAATCCATAAACCAAAGAGGTGTATAAGAGGACATAGATTTCACTAGAAGAGATTATAATATGTAATTCTTTTGAGGCCCTTTCATTTTATTTTAGGTATTAATTTATCATATAGACTATAAACATAACAAAAATATAAATACATCAAAAATTAAATTACAACCATTATTCAATTCCAACCACAATCTCATCTTTTACTCAAATAGATTAGTATTCAATATGATTTTCGATTTATTATTGAAGAACTAAAATCCACTTCTAATAGGTAACATAATCCAAATTTAGATAACAATATATACCTCCTATCTTAAGAAATGAAATAAAACCAAAATGGTTAGTAAAAGTTAATATATTTCCCAAAATAAAGAAACCTCCATATCATTAATATTTATAATTGATTAAGGACGCCCAATGTTCTAAATAAATAATTCCATAAATTAATATATTTAGAATTATTATAAAATTGAGTAATGATGCCCAATGTCAGGATTATATAATATTTCCCAAAATAAAGAAACATCCATATCATTAATATCATACCACACTTTTTCACATAGAAAACATCTCCATATTCTATTTTGAAAATTTTCAAGGTGATTCTACCCACTTTCTTGACATATAGGTCATTGAATGCTTTTACTTTTATAATCCTGACATTAACTTCTACATAGATTCATTTATATCTTATTTGGTGTGTTTTAAAACTCACATAGGTTCATGTTTTTAATCATAAGTAATGATAGATGGTTAAGAATAAACTAAAGTTTTTCATTTTATCTAACATTCCATTAAATTGTTTGTTAAGGAAACCTCCCCATTTTCCTTCATATCCATTTTTAATTTGGTTCTATTTAGATCTATCCATTTATGAAAAAAAGTTTAGTGTGAGTATTTCAAATAAACCATAAGAAATCACATTGTGTTGAGGATAAATACTAAGATATTCATAACCATGACATCCACTATTAAATTCCTTGTATTTACCCAAAATATAAATAATTCTTCCAAATATAATAACATTTATAGTTATATAGTACTTTAACTTATTCTAAAACAAGAAATCGGACCTCTGTTGTTATATAAACCTTTTCTTTTATAACATGTATAAGGATATGACCTTAAACATTACATAATATTTAGTTTTAAGTCAAGAAATATGTTTCTAATATTTGAGGAACATTTTTGGTTTATATTTTTATATAATTTGGTCATACCTCTTATATATAAACCCCATAAAATTACTAGGTGTGTACTTATACTCTCTATCTATTAACTACTACAAAACTATTCTTTAATAGTGCTAGAATCGACCATTATCCAATCTAGAAAAGCACTGACTACCTTATTGCTGATAAAGGTGAAAATTTCAGTGTGATGTTATATCACACTGCATCACCCAAAAGAGGTGTTGTGTGATGAAACAACACAGTGCATTAGTATAAAAAACAAGATAAATTAAAAAAAATAAAAATACGGATTTTGAATAAAATAAAATATATAAAACAAATATGAGAAATATAAAGCACTATTATAGAGTATGTAACTTGTTTTGATACAAAAAATAATCTAAGTTTTTAATAGAAAGGTGAAATTGGAGTCATACTAGTCACACCAAGAGTTGAATTGAGGTGTTATTGATTCCTACACCTCACAAATGACTCATGAATAAATTTTGAATAAAATGAGGCACTTTGAGTCACAACAATCACATTGTGCATTAGATTGAGGTGTGGTTGATCCCTGCACATCACAAGTGACGTATGGATAATTTTACTAAAGTAAAAAAAACAAATCCTAATGCATTATCTAGGATTTGAGTATGTGAGTTTTTTTCATAATTGATGACAATTTTGAATAAAAAGATGCACTTGGAGTCATACCATTTACTCTGTGTGTCATATTGAGGGGCGATTAAATGATACACATCCCAAACGACTCATATATAATTTTAATAAAGTATCAAAAAAATATGAACAAGTTTCTTTAGTTTTGAGTAGACCACATGTGTTTTTAACTAAAATGCCATTTTAAACATGAAACACGCACATTGAACCATACGTGTGGCTATTTTTTGGGTTTGACGTAAGACCAATTCTTTCACGTCATAAATTAATTTTGAATCATTGTCCCAAATTATAACAAAAATTAGAAAAACTTTTCTCAATTTTCAGTGAGTGACATTTTTTAAGTATTAACATGTCAATTTTAAACTAATAATGGACATTTGGAGTCATACCAGTCACATTGTGCATCATATTGAGTTTTGGATGATCCCTATATGTCATAGATGATATATGAATCATTTAACCCATGTACCAAAATAATCAGAATGTGTTTTCACGGGTTTGAGTATGCCATGTGTGTTTTTACTAAAATATCATTTTATACTAGAAACACGAACTTTAAGCCATACTATTAGAATCTTGTGTGGGTTTGACCTGGGAATGATTCATATACATCACAAATTAATTATGAATCATTGTCCCAAATTATCAAGATAATCCGACCATGTTTTCTTTATTTTCAGTGGGAGACACTTTTTGTATTAAAATATCAATTTTAAAATGAAAATAGACACATGGAGTCATACTGGTCAAACCGTGTGTCAGATTGAAGAGAGCCCAGTTTCTACACATCAGAAATGATGGATATATCGTATGCGTAAAGAAACAAATAACAATCAGTATGTGTTTTCTCTATTTTAAGTAATCTATGTGTGTTTTTTACTAAAATGTCATTTTATACATTAAACATGAACCATGGATTTTATCTTAAGTGAAAAGTATTATGTGAACATTTACAAATTTTTTATCAAACACAATCATTCTATGATCCTTATTATACATCATTGCACAAAAATTTTATTTTTTTCAAGTGAGCACTTCTTATCCTTTTCTAACCTGGTCTTCGCCTCTGTCTCCTCCACCATATCAGTCTCTGACTTCTACTTTGACTCCACCTTTAGCTTCTCCACTACCTCCGCCTTCACCTTCGAATCTTCCTTTTCTTTTGCCTCCACCTCTATATTTTCCCAACAATTTTATTATTTCTAGGTTGGAACTTCTAAACAAATTGATTGTCTCGATTACACTTCTCCTTGAGAAATAAATCAAAAAATATATATAAGCCATATAACACTAATGAATTACTCCCCAAATATCATTCAATGATCATAACTCATAGTAGATCATAAACATATCAGGTAATCACCTAAATATTATTGTCGGCATACATTCTGACAAAAAGTGAACTATCCACTCATCTCTAAGAAAATTGATTTCTTATTTTTTTAGTAACTCATTTGTTGTCAATCATGGTAATACTGATAAATTATATAAAATAAAATGATTATGAAATATATTTAATGAAATTATAATTACCATCATAAATTAACTATTGGGGGATACTGGTCTTTTCATGATTTATGATTTCTCTCATAAATTTGAAAACATAATGTCAACAATCAATTAGATTATCTGCTTTTAGACACTGTAGAAACATTTATTGAAATAAGTAAATTGTTTTGATTGATAAATATTTCTATATATACCTTAATTTGTTTTCTAGTTATAGTAATCAAAAATATTTATCTTTTCAAAAATCAACTTCATGCCATGATCTAGCATGTATTTATTGTCCTCACTTCATTAACAATTTCTCATTGAAACACAGAAAATACATATAATTCGATTTTTATATATTAAATTTTTATTGAAGTGTATTACATATTCAAAATCAACAACATGTGTTGTTAGTTGGTTGTAAAACCATGCATTGAATCCATAAAATATATATTTGGGGTGTCTATTTTGACTACTATCAACATCTAGTGCTTCTTAAAAAATCAAAAAAAAAATTTAATAAAAAATTAAAAATATATTTTATGTGATTAGATCATAGAGTTTCACCACTCATTGTATGTATCAAAAAGACTCTTTCATTTGATGATTTTTTATTAAAGTCTTTAAGTGACTCATATTTTTGTTCTTCTCTATTTTCTTCTTATTCAATGTAAATTCTCGTGTAGAAATGATGCAGGGATTAATGAAGCTAAATTTTGATTCACATAGAATTACCTTTATATAATTGTAATATAATCTCTTATAAAAAATATGAATTGTTAATAACTTTCATAAACATATTTACCTCGATGTATAGATTGTAATATTATGAAGGTGTACATTATGGATGTATTTAAAATAGATACCTCCAGCTATTCATGCTTGAGAATCTCAGTTAGAGTCTCGAGACTAATTATGTTTGTGAAGGAAACACCAAATATATCTTCTTCATATTCAATGGAAGAAATAGTTTTATCTTTAATTCTTCTATCTAGATGATGTTGTAAAGATAATAAATGTTACTCTAGAATTATCTGGGAGAAGGTACTCTCATGATGTTATTTTTTTTCTTAGTTGATTCACTATATTTTCTTGATTCAATCTTTCCTTTCTCCACTGATTTATTCATATATAATAGCATATCTCAATTCAGGCTATTTATCATCAATAGGTACATGTTTTTTATATGAATAAATTTTTTGAACATATGCCTCATATATATTTATAAGATTAGATGAAAAAGCTATGAAAGCTTCAATACCAGCTTCAGCCGTTGTAATACGTGGACCATCAAGTGGAACCGAAAACTCAAAATTCAGTTCAAAAGATTCTGCATTCCCCAAACTCATGTAATTTTTTGGGAGGAATTGATTTTGTAGCTAGTATCCTAGGATATTATACACTGTACCCATCGTAACATGATATTAAATGGGTGTTGGAATATAAAAATCACTTACAACTATACACTGCAAACATTTAGTAATATAAAGTTGTCAGAATTTTTTTGATTCACATTTAGGGGAAAGAGTAATGAAGAAATTGAA
The DNA here is from genome assembly GCA_963277665.1 of Viscum album. NCBI lineage: Eukaryota > Viridiplantae > Streptophyta > Magnoliopsida > Santalales > Viscaceae > Viscum > Viscum album. The sequence continues at coordinate 839,838,509 of OY728138.1, forward strand.
TACCTTGGGTAAGTTATGTGGTTGGGGGGGTGACTAGCCTCAAATCTAGTGGGATCATTCATTCACATTCAGATCTTTTCTCCACCATCAGTTCACTTTGATCCTTTCATAAACATTGGTCTACCAAACCGTATTGCAAAATAATATCTTGTAGAGAGTCTATTTGTGCCTACATTCATCTCAACAAATTATATGTATCATCATGTGGTTTTATCTTATCATAATATGTTCAATAAGAGACTCTAAAACCTAATCCTCTAACGTGACCATATTGTTCGGGCTACTTCAAAGCAAATGAAATTCACTGTTCGTTAGGTATGGTCAATTTCGACTCTTGTTTCTAAACCATATAAAAAATATGAACATATTTATTTTTATGTAATATTTTTATAAATCAAAATGAATTACATTATGTCATATTTACACATGCTACCCATACTTCTTGTGTGCTTTCATCAAATAATATACCATCTTTATTTACCCGAGACTCATACCATAACATATGATTTGAGATCGAACTGGATACATATTTCGATTCATTAATATTCATGTATGAAAAGGAACATATGTTTTTTTATATCACATAATTAATATTTTATAGTTGATTTAAAATTCATACCAATTTGTTCTCTAATTAATTGCACCCCATCCTTCCTTTTTTATAGTGGTACGTTGGTTTTTATGCACATTCATTATTTTTAGAACTCTTTTAATATTTCATAAATTACCAATATTGAATCTAGTTGGAAAAATTAAATAATGTAAAATAATATATTATCGACCAGAATGCAAATAAAATCGTTTCAAATTCTGATGATTACCGAAATCAGTCCATGTTTGATGCTTTATAATGTGTGCATAACTAAGTGGTGGGTGGGGCTTTATTTTCATCTTAGCATACCTAAGATATAAATTCTTCAGAAGAGTCTGAAAGCCTCTATGGGATTTTCTAGCGGCTATTGAAACAAATTTGATAAGAAAAATTTCTAAAATAAATGTTGTCTACAAGGAATAATGAAGACTAAATCCACGTTTCATTATATAAATTTTCAGTAAAATAGAGAAAGTATATTGTAATATTACTATTATATCTTTCAAAAGGATTTCTTTCTTTATATTATGGATGTTGCACCATGATTTAATATCAATCGGCACATTCATCATCATTGTAACCCCAAGATAACTAATGAACTTCGACTTTTTGGGGTCAATAGGTTGGTCGTGTTGATTCCAACCAACCTCAAATTTTATACCCTCACTTCTTTCCTTGATAATTTTATTTAAAACAGTACATCATAATTGTTCTTGTTTTTTTTCAATTTTTTCTACAAAATGTTTTTGATCCCCTATAATTCCACAGTTTCATCATTAAAAGTCTGTTCTTACTTGGGATTGGAAGCCTCTCCATGTTTTTAAGGCATTGTATGGATGAGTAGAAAAACATTTAATTAGTCATGAATAACAATAATGTGATACACTTCTTGTATGAAATTTCACAATTTCATCCATATTGCATGAAATTGTTTCTATCATGAATGGTGATATAATACTTCAATACTACCGTACAACTAACCTTCAAAACCTTTATTTAAACTGTCCTTAGATGCCTGATTTCCTTCCATCTATTGATAATGGGAGGTAGGTTAGTTTGAAATAGGAATTCCAATCCATCACTTAAATATGGAATACAATCAAGCTTCAAAAGATTAAAGTTCCCTACGAACCTACACTAATGGAATCTCTCAAAAAGTATCCTAAATTGAAGAGTAATTGGAATACCTCTACTCTAATGGTCTTAATGAAATGAATATCACCCCACCTACATTGGACATTACTTTTATCTAATCAAGGATTAATTACCATATGATTATGGATATTTGTTTAATATACAATAATATCCCTCGAATTACATACATCCCTTTAAAGTATGATTTTTTCAACTTTTCATTTTTATTGATCTAGATTTTTTTTACTCTTTTAAATTAAATAAGAATTTATTTTGTGATGAAACATTAATCAAATACAATGAATTTCCTCACTAAATATGATAAGAGTTTTCATATTTATTTTATCATATTTAACAATTGAGGTGACATTTTTTCGGTACATTCCTTTACTTTCACAAAAACCATGGATAGAGCCGTATTTTATTATATCATAAATTGTATGATAAAACAAAGTTCAATTCCTTAGAATTTCTATATATCATATCATAGGAAATATAATATCTATATGCTATGGCTGAACAATGAAATCCTTTATATCTATATGATTCTCACATAATAAAATATGACATGTATTTATTTGAAAAATAAATAAGTTAATACATTGTGCCCTTAAAGAACATGTCTTTGATACCACTTATGAGTTTTATGGTATCATATTATTATCAAAGAAAGAGTGCTAGGTCCTTAACCAAGTGATAAATAATGATCAAGAAGAAGAGGGATTTAGATATGGCATGCAACAAAGGGTTAATTACAGGATCTGATGAACTGAAGATGTTTTGTCCCATGTATATTTCTATTAATTCATAGAATGAATCCCAATATTTTTGTTTATATAAATAATTAAAAATGTTATCTCTAGCTGTGTAAATTAAATTAAATGGATAATATTGAATACTAAATATAAATAGAAGAATTTTTGGACATCATAACCTCATAAAACTATGGAAAATTTCTTCCTTGTAGAAATATCCTCTCACTAACACTATATGCATAGAAGGTGATCACATGAACACATAAAATACAACTGTGTGTTCATAATTGTAGTGAATTGTATTGTATTCCAGATTATAATGTATCTAATACTTTCCACCTCGGATGGTTTGGAAATATTGAATAATGTTTCTTATATTTTCATTTACATTATTTTATAATTTATATTAGTAATTTTTTAAAAAGTGTTTTCCATTTTTCTATCTTCACTAAATTATTCTGCTTTCTCCCCCTGACCACTAATAGTCACGATGTTGAAAAGATAACATTAGTTATTTCTCATGGTAGTATTCTAGTTATGAAATTTATTTTCTACTAATCCATATTTAAAGGTTTCTTATTTGCGTTCTGTTATTCTGAGGAATGCTAGTAGTGGGTAAAGGTAGTAGTGTGTCATATCAATGGATGTCTTAGTATAAACATATTTTTCTATGCTATTATACCCCCTTCCCCTAATCATCATGGTATAAAGTGGATCCTTGATGGTTAATTTCTAAATGAGTGTGATTATAAACAAGTAAGTTGGTTTATGGGTGCTCTCAATTGAGGATCCATTCAAATTACTAACGAATTTTGATGTGTATGTGATGTGTTCATGGTGATTTCTTTATACATTACGTATTTATAATATTGGATGAAGTGGATGGTTATAGATTTGATAGTATATAATCATTGAGTTTGTATGAAACTTTAAAATAGGAAATGAAGTGTAACTCTATGAAATTATCTTGGTATAATTCCACGCTTCTAACCTTATTTATTCTATCTATATTTTATAATTCATAGTTTACTCTAGGTCTGATTAAATACCTTTTTCAAAGATCCCATTTTTCCTAGGATTTTTTAAAATTCTTAAATACCAAAAATTTTAAATTTTTTTGAATATTTATTGATACAAAACATATTCCCTCAATATAGACAACCACAGTCATCCACTATGTTGCACCTAGAAACTAAATATTAATTATTTACACCTTGAGATGGGTGTTTAAATACTTCATGATAAATAGTGATTAAGAATAACTCAAATGTATTATTTCAGAGGAAAGTTATAATTTTATATCTTAAATATGTGTATCTAACATGAAATAATTATAATGTAATGCAACCATTTCATACCATGAAATATTGTATATTTTTAAACTTCATCTAGTGTTTTAAAAAACAATTCCAAGGTGCTCTTCAAGTGATATCATATTTGTTATAAAACCTAAGTGTATTTTTGTTTGATGTAATTTTAGGGTATTGTTAATCTTATTAAATATCTATATAATTCATTCTGTATATTTATGTGACTATCTGATAAAATATCCAAATCAAAAAATTAGTGAGTAACATTAATGATAAATGTTTGTTTTTATAATGGTGAGACTATGAATCACATTTTATATACAGTATAGGTTTTTTAGTTTTTATACATGTGGATAGTATCCATTGGAGGTTGTGAAATTATATTAAAAATATACATTGAAGTGATTAAATAAATTACAATGAAGATTCATGGTGATATGTTTTTTTAATGGTTTACAAAAACATGTAAGACATATTTGGATGTTATGTAGGTTGTATGCATTGTTTAATAGGCTTTGACTGATAAAGTATAATTGTTTTTAAATGGTGATGTTCATATGAATAAGTTTATTCTTGATATATATAGTTTTTAATAAACTTGATGAAGTATAGAAATTCTTTTTGAGGGATGGAGAAGTCCTAAAGTTGTTCTGCAGTATGTATAATTATATCTAGTCTGAGGAAGAATCAGATGAATTTGGAAAAAGAAAACCTCATAATAAAAATATATTACTTTAGAATATTTTTCGCATGAAAATGGAAAAGTTCAAAAGGGTAATATCAATTTTTGGAAGTGTAATACGTTACTTCAAAAGAGTAGATTTTTTTAAAAGAATATTTTATAAAATTAATCCTAAAATTTTTAGGATTAAAATTACGTTAGTGGAAAATTATATAAGGGTATATTGGGAATTCATAAGTGGAAATATGAACTTTTATAAAGTAATTTCAATCTACATAAGAGTTATCTTGACTTAAGAAAGGTAATATGTTACTATGGAAGTGTAATTATATACTTCACAAGAGGAATTTCTTAATTTGGAAGTGTAATATAAATGTACTTATGTGTTAGTTTTAAATTCTTAAGGATCAATACTATTGCAAAATTGGAAATTAGGTGATAGTGTAACGTGAAGTTCGTAATATTTATTCCTTTAAATAAGATGATTCATATTATATTCTTCAATGTTCTAGACATCTAAATTTTTTTATTATCATGATTCTAGACACAGTTTTAGATTTAATAAATTAATTTTAAATTTTTTTCACCATAAAAAAAAGAATCATTTCGGAAAAAATATTACTAGAGAATCCAATTATGAATATGGAGTGTGAATTTTAGATTCAATATAAAAAGAATTCAATAATACAATTCCATGAGTTTTATCGTATGGATTAAAAATTATATAATATTATTTGTAAGCTGGTGGAAAATATTAAAGGAAGTTTTAAATTTGGTGGAATAATTAACAGATTTAAGTTATAAGAAAAATCATGGGGATTGTGTATAATTTTAAAAGGGGTAAATCACTATATTTTAATATTTAAAAAAGTAAAATAAATTTCATATAGATATATTTAATAAGAGATATTGAGGATTATGTGAACATTAATGAGGGATATCTATGAATGGGATTGGAGGAGATTCATTATTCAAAATATTGAAATATATCTCATATCCTACTCAGTGTTTCTATAAGAAGATAAGAAGAATAATTTAAAGGGATCACTTATACTATTGATATTGATATTTGTATGTTGAAGAAATAAAGGCTATGGAATTTTGAATATTTGTTTCTATATAAAATAATGGTTGGAGAATGAAATATTAATTTGGATTTCATTAATCACATCCATTTTAGTTATATGAAGAAGGATTTAAGGAAAGAGACATGCTGGTGTTAAATGTAGTTGGTAAAGAATAAAATATAAATAATATAATCACAATATATAATTATACTAGTCAAGAGGAAGTATTACTGCCACAATGATTTGATAAGAATATTGAATCAACCCTCACCTTAACACATTGATCTGATCCCATGAAAATAAGAGAGAAAACTATAGTTTTGGAATTTAATAGTGCATTTACCCAAAGATGAATATGCACAAATATATGATTTCAACACAGATCATGGAGAGACCTGTATGTCTATAAATCAATGAGGTTATTTCTGGAGTAATTCATGTAGGAGAATAAAGGGTACTTATACATGAGTGAGGAGTGTCCAAACCCAAAAACATTTGAAGGAAGTGTTCATTAGCATGGAGTGACCATTACCTAAAATGTATCCACTAAACAAGTGTGGTGTTATATTTTTATCATCAAAACATTTTCAGTGAGTTCTCCATAGACATATTCCCGTGTGGGTGAATCAAATAAAAATACCCATGTCTTTTCATTCTTACATTCCTTCATATATTCTTATTATTCATTCATTTAATGATGAAGTGAGACAGAGTACTCATGAAAATGACTATGTACTTTTCCTACTAACATGGGAACAGGATTAAAAGGATATGAATAAACCAATAATGTAAAATGAAAAAAAATTTAAATATGTATACACCATTTCCCCTCCTCCATAAGTTTATTGAGTCCTAAAAATTATTATTAGAGACAAAATGGTTTTATATTTCAGTGCAAGCTCAATTTTTGTTTTTTTGGATTTGTTGCACTCAGGAAATTAATGATGATGGTTCCATTATTAAATATCACCAATTTTGGTGGTTGGAAGATTTATATTTTCTTATTTTTATAGGATTGTGGTGAATAAATGTTTGAATATTTCCAACAAGATATATAACTGAAGAATAATAGTGAATGTGTTTAAGACGAAACAACACAAATTATTATCAATAATGGTATATATAGTGAGGTATATCAAAAAACAATTCATTTTTTCTATTTGCACATGGTACTCCGATAAATAGAGTGTTCATGCCTATTTTTATACTATTTCAATACAATAAATAGTGGTAAAACCATTCCCACTAGTTATACGTTGATTCCCTAGAACTACTTTTCATCCCAAGGTGGTGAAGAATGCATCTTGGGTAAGTCTATTGTCGTCTTGTTCACCTGATGGAGGGATTACATAGGTTGGTTCATGGAACTCATATAGATTCCTAAAAGAAACCCATTACTTACATGAAAAGGAAGATCGAATAGATATTTTTCAAAAAGTGGATCTATAATTTGTTAAATATATACGGATGGAGAAAAATTGTTCAAGAGAGTTAAGTATTACTTTAATTATTTCAAAATAAATATTTTTTCACATTCGAAATAACATTGTGATCATATTAAAGTACTTTCATGAGAAATTGAAAATAAAATGGCAACGAAAAAGTGTATAATATAAGAATACTCACTCTCAAAACTCAAATAGAAGAGAGTAGATATTTGGGGTTGGAATATTCATCATGTACAAAATTATTGGATATCTAGTTATAGTTGGAAGATCAAAAGATAAAGGAACTTCAGACCAAGTATAGTTCTTTATAAGGAAAATGGAAAACGTCGCATCAATAACAGCCTTAATAAGTGAAATAAAATAAAGATAAATTCTAAAATCTATAGAAAAACAAACTTTTTCTGAAAAAATAAAAAAAAAATTGAAAAAATATTTTATATACAATGTTCTACTTCTATTGAAGATTGGGATAAATCATGTGTGTTTGTCTAGAAGCCCAATGGCTCAATAGAAGAAGAATGCCTACTAAGCCAACATCTCAATCAAAGGAAAACCACATAAGGCATGATATCTATGGGAGGTGATTTAGATATTCTACCCTAGTAATATTAGAATGAAATATAATAATAATGAGTTAAGAAAAGTCATAATGATTATATTTATTCCTATAACAGACTAGAAAAGTGGATAAACAAAGAGAAAATATTTAAGGCAAAAAACAAAGTTGGTGTTTGGTAGTAAACAAATGAATTTTAAAGAATGGTTAATTGATAACCAATGATGATTCTCTCACACAAACCTTCATGAAAATAAGGGTGTAAAATATTTACGAAAAAATAAAAAAGATGATGTAATTGTAGCTTTGAAAATGAAGTGCACAAAAAAGAAGGTATGCCAAGGAAATGTAATTCTGGGGTGACTCTCTTTTTTTTAAGAGAAAAAAATGAATAATAACTATGTGGTTTCACAAAACATACCATATCTCATGAAATTAATTATTTTGGAAGTGATATATTATTTTGGAGGAATAATTGTGAATCATAAATAAAGGAAATTATTGTGGGTGAGTTTAATCTCAAAAATAAGGTTTGTCCTACGATATAGAATAATGATAACTGTCACAATAATTGTGTATTATATATAAGTGGTACTACAAAATAACCACTATAATGTAATTTAAGGAAGCTATTAATAATATTTTGTCTATCCTTACTATCAGCAATCATTAATATGAAGATGTTTTAGGAACCTATCTCTCCAAGAAATAAAATTTTTTATCAATCATTTGAAGTGGTTCATACTTAAGGGAGATATATGATCTATGTGGTGGATGTGATAATAATGAACATGTGATTTTGTAACACCCCTAGATTTTATGAAAAATATTCTTTTAATTTCATTAATGTCTTCTGTTGTATGCTACACCAAGAATACCTTGCGCTATACGCAACACCGTATTAGCTTGCAGTATACGCAACACTATTCTTGGATCGTGTTACACACAATTTTGATAATAGTTATTCTACGCAATTATGAGTATATATATATATATTCAATGTATAAATGAAATATGGTTGGATTCTGTTATACGAAACAACGAAGGATTCTTTCACAACACGCAACCCTTGGCTTGCATTACACCCAATCGCAACCTTCCTCGATAGCGTGTGTTGTACGCAATACCAGGTTTTAATAAACAATGATATATTATTATAATATTGTCATGAACTAGCCGTTATGAATATTATTAAATAAAATTTCAATTTTAAAACATTATTATTAATCTTACACATTTTCTAGAACATGGTATAAGAACAAAATAAATTTTTCTGGTAAAATAAGTATTTTTCAAAAAATGCGGTTTTGCCAACTTTTGATGGCGCACCAACGTTAAATCTAGTTTTTGAAATGTTTATATGTTCAACTTGACTAAATAAAATTCTTATTTTGAATCAGGATATAAAAATTTACATTGGATAATGTTTTGATATTTTTCCGATAACTTTCATATTTTAATGAATAGTAAAAACACGCAATATTTTAATTAAAAACAACTTTTTTCATCGTAATATATTATGTGGTTAAATTATAATATTTAATGGTTTTAAATTATAAATAGAATATATTTTTACCATTTAATATAATGTATGTCATTAGCATTGATTTTACCTTGAATTCGTAGGTTAAATCAATTCAATCTTCTGCAATGTTTTAAAGAAAAACCTGTTTTCTTTCGACAATGGGATTAATTTTAATTTAATTTCTGAATCTTTTGTGTATTGAATTTGGAAATATGGATTCCATATTTGGAATCAGTGGGTCCAAATTATGTTAATAAGCTACTTTTTATTTTTGGGCATTGTGAATAGTAACTATGGTAAATTTTATTTACTATAGTTAAAGGTAAATCGGGTAATTAAGGGTTGATATAAGATTATAAAATTACCCTAACACTTGTAAAAATCATATTGGATGGATAAAAGTAGACCCATATAACCTAAAGGTCGTATTAGATTCATTTTATGGACTTTTTTCCATGAAAATAATCTAATTATTATTAAAACCAAAGAATGTGACAACATGTCACTTTCTTAAATCTTATAAGTATAATAATTTTAATTTAGTAATAAACTTCATGAAACTTCGAACATGAATAGTCACCAGAAATCTAATACAATTACCTACATCATATGAATTTATTTAAAATTTTTAGGGATTAAATAATTATCATTTATTATGACACAAAGATGATGCAGTAATTGTCTTATTAATGAAATATTGACATAATTGATGTTATAAATGCCCAAATAAATGTAATTTGAGACTTTTTATGACTTACATTAATTTACTAGGTTAATATGACATGTTATTGTTTATATAAGTAACTTGTTTATAACTTATCATTCTGTTATGAATTTCATAAAAATCATGTACTATATAGTGTCAAAATTGACATAAATTAGTTTTTAAAACAAATATTATATTATTAATTGTTATTTAATTCCTAAAAATCTGAGGTTCGGCCAAATGACTTAGATAAGGATATATATATTAATAATAAACAACTTGGGGTTCTTTTGGCTTGTTATGGTATGTTTATTAACCATATAGTGTAAGAAAACAAAAAGACACGGTAAAAGTTAAATTATTTAACTTAGAGTTAAATCTAATTGATAAGGTTAAAATAATAACCTAAACTTGTCTAAATCCTATTGGATGAGAGGATTTCAACCCATCCCCACTTTAACTTCGAAATAAGACCCTTTGGAACCATTATAAACCGAATTTGACCTTAATATAAAATAATATTTTGAGATTTTCCGAAGGTGCCCCTCTCCTCCCTTATAAAAGGGCACCACCTCCCTCTCCTCCTCAAACCAATTTGAGCATCCAATCTCGGCCAACCCCTGCCAAAATATTTTCTACACTTCCCTAGTATCATCCTAGAGGTCCTGGTATTCTTCAAAGACAATCCTTAGTTCTTTAAGTGGAGGTTAAGAAAAGGCGCGTCAAAAAGAGGTAATATCCATTACCGATCTTTTTCAATTTCTTTCTTCTTCAACTACTTATTATTTAGTTGTTTTGTGATAAAGTAATAACATCAGTAATTATTATATAATTATATGTTATTATAAATATTAAAAAACTCTAATTAACCTTCTATCCATCCTACGGAAAAAGGAAATCACCGCGCGTACGTACGTACAGAATACCGTCTCCACGTCGTGCTGTAATCTATCTTCCGCCACCACTTTAATTGGATGGGTATAATGGTGTAATGAGTAACTATATATGATTATTATAAAGTTATATTGATACTGAAATAGTATACATACACTTCAACACAATTTCACGATCATGAGAATGATATCATCGCTCGTGCATACGTACGGACTACCGTCTCCACGACGCGATGAGATTCATTCTCTATGTTAACCAATTAAGAATGATTATAAAGTATATATAAGCAATAATAATGAAATATATGACATTATAATGCTACTGGATTTATGTATATATGTGTTTCATCTACTTACTTCCATTCAAGACAATAAGGAAAGGAAAACAGCGTTCATGCGTACGTACGGACTACCGTCTCCATGAACGGTGTGTTTTATTTCATTTATCTATCTATTATATATATATACTAAATATATATGATATATAAATCATGTTTTATATTCTTGTAGTAAGTAAATCATGATATAAGTAATAATAATGTCATGAACAACAAGTCCAAACACCTACAATAAATGAAACGATTTTACCCAAAACGCTTCTTTAACATGGAATTTACAAAAGAATGGGTAATATAAAGTCATAAGTGAACCATATATGATATCATAACAATGAATATGATTCTGTAATAAGTTAATGACATTATTTAAATCATTATACAGGAGGGTCAGACACTTACGAAGCAAATCGGACCTAAGGTAAGGGAAATATCACAATCTCATTTTTATCCGAGATTGTTTATTCGTAAGTATTTACTGCGGTGTATTTTATCATCCACATCCATGTTTCATCAATATGTAATATTATTTCCATACACCTACAATTGTTTAAATCCATTTTTACCCTTCGGTGAGTTTTTAGTAAATGAAATGAATGGAATCTTTTGTCATTTTTCGTACGAGGCACTTTTTTACTTTTCTGACAAAAGTACGAAGAATGTTTTTTTTAACTGATACGACATGAATGGATTTTTAAAAAATTATTTCCAAGAAGAATCCTTTACAAGTTTTCATGTTTATTTTTAATCAACTTCTTTTAGTTTAAAGTTGTAGGACATTTTAAGAAAGGAAAAAATGTTTTTGAATAAGAAAGGATATTTTCCTCAAGAATGGAGTTCAAGTGTTTTATCAAAATTATTTTCCGTCTAAGATAATAAAGGGTTCTGTTTTTATCGCTATTATTACATTGATTTGATTATGTTGTGATGGATTTATTTTTATGAATTCCTTTATCTTATATGAATTGTTCTATGATGTCATGATGTTTAATATTCCCATTTGTATTACATGGGTTATGCAATGATGTATGATTAATGATTTTGTGGCACACATAAGAATGGTATCATTATGAGATGGGTGGGACCTATATCTCCCTCCAATGAATTGGGTAAATATTTTATATCTCATGAGATAGACATGGCTGGAACGGTAGGTTATACCGGTTCAGTGAAACAGGACTGAAATGAGGGTGACTCGGTTCAAAAATGGACTTTGTCCACTAAGATAGTCTTGGCAATGAGTCTTGACTAACAAGAAATGATTCTCTATGATTATGTGTGTATTCCACAAAGTTTCATGTTTTATGTTATGATTATTGGGATTACATTTCACTACTATGATTTATCCCATGTTATGAAATTATGATCTCTTTTGTAGGTTAAGATTTCCAAAAGATATGTTCTTATGAATATGACATGATTGATATTTCTTTTGTTTACCCTTACTGAGAATTTGAGCTCACCCTTTTATGTTTTCTTTTCCCCAGGACATAAAGAAATGATTTAGGTTAAAAAAAGAAGAATATCTTTTTGGGAGATGTTGAAGATCTTTCACCACGATTGGAAGATTATATTCCGAGTTTCCAAAGACACTAAACTATTACGGTCCTTGTGTGTGTGTTTTTGTTATGTACTAAGTATTCCTCAAAAGTTATGTAATGTCCATGTACGTCAGGCTTCGGGTCTCTACAGATTGTATCAGAGGAAAGGTTTAGTCAACCTTTGGAAACTAGGATGCGAAAACGTTAGTGAGATCCCTATAGATATTTCTAAGGTATGTCTAGGGATGTACCTAAGGACAAGTATACGTATAGGATACAGTCCTAGAACTATGGTAACGATTATAGAATTTAACCTAAGATGTTAGATATTGAGGATACCCCCCTTTATTATGTTGTTTTCCCTTGCATGTTTTTTGCCTCTCACACTATTATTTTTGGGTTTTAGATGATGGCTGGAACCCGAAGGAACCGTGTTGATCACTGTAATGGACAATGCAATGACTGTCCTCCAGAACAAACAAATGTTATGGGAGATGGAGTGCAAAATCTTATTGCTATACTTACACAAGCTATGAATCATTCTAGACTTCCAAATGAGCAGAGAAGGGAACAATATTCTATTATTTCCTTCATGAGGAAACGTCCACCTTCTTTCAGTGGGTCTTCCAATCCACTTGTTGTTGAAAATGGATCAGTACCACTGAAAAGATATTTTCAGTTCTTCAATGTTCTGAACATGATAAATTCATCTTAGCAGTATATCGTTTAGAAGGTGAAGCTGATCAATGGTGGAATATTATCAAGAATATGAGGCCAAGAGATGAAATTGGGTCCATGGAATGGGACGAGTTGAAGAACTTGTTTTTCAGTAAGTACTTACCTCGTATTCTTCGAACAAAGATGGAAAAGAAATTTCTTGAGCTGAAGCAGAAGGATGATGAATCTGTTAATATATACGAAGAGAATTTTACAAGACTTGCAAGGTATGAATCTGGCATTATCATCCAACCTGAAAGTAAAGTTGATCAATTTTTCAGTGGCTTAAAACCAAGTCTTTGAAGGGAATTAGCTATAAGAGACTTTAGTAACTATGAAGAAATTGTGCGTTGTGCTATCAAGGTAGAAGTGGAAGTTGGTGTTACATATCCATCTCATTGCTTTGACAAGAAACAAAAGATGGAGTTCAAGGAGAAATCTCAGAATAATGGTGAAAAGAATATGAATGTTTTCTTATGCACAAAGTGTGGAAAGAAGCATGGTGGAGATTGTCTTAAAGGGACTAGAAATGTTTTAATGGTGGAAAAGAAGGTCATCGAGCAGTTGAGTGTCGAAGTAATGGAAAAAGGGTTTCTAATGATGTGAATAAAGAAAACACTGCAGAGAACGCACCAACAACACTTCAATGCTTCAAGTTCAAGGAAATGGGGAATTATGCTAATAAATGCCCTAATCCAAGGGTTAGTGATGATCGACATGAGCAACCGCTTAAGGAAAAGGACAAAGGGAAGTCACATGCGATCACTATTGGCGATGTTGAATATGACAACGATGTGGTGGAATGATTAAGTGTTTATGTAATTGGATTTCAAAATAGTATCATGGAATATCATTTATGGTATTGTGGAATTTTGGAATATCTATGTATTGGTTTTCAATAATTATATGATACTGGTAACCAGGAAAAAAAAGTGACTGAAATATTTTTGGAAAGTAGATGATATGCGCATAATGAAGGGACAAGAAGATAATGAGATGTTTGATTGTATTCATGAGTTCATGATTGATATAAGGACTATGTGATATCATGGTTTTAGTATATAAAATTTTGAGGATTTTGGTATCTGGAAAGTGTTAACTTGTAAATCCATTCATGTTTTCACTAAGGTTCAATGGGTATTCAAGAGAACACATGATTAAGGCCTTTGAATGTTTCGAATGTGACCAACAAGACATATCTTATGATATATGGGGATCAACGATGGTATTAAATCTTTGGTATTCGTTTTCACTATATTATGAGAGTGGACCGCAGTATTATAGATAATCCTAAATATTGGAATGGATTATGTTGGAAATAAGTTAGTATTGTCTAAGGATAAAAATTTTTTAGATATTGTTGATGGGATGTTATAGTAATATAGCTTTAGAAAAAGGGAAACCTGCAGGATGGGAGACAGCCCATCGCGTCGGACAAGGCTGTGGGAATCGAACCCACAACCGAAGTGCGACTGGCCTTTATCGCCTACCACTGGCCTACAAAAGTCCCTGTTTAGTAGAAACTAGTTTTATTATATTAAGCAGTATGATATATGAAGTATAAGTCCATTTTGGGAACCATATATGATTAATCTCACTATAGATGAACTTATGTATTTTTTGATAACTTCTCTAACCTTTTGTTTGAGATAGATGGAATGTCCCATCATTCTATCACATGATCTGCTAACACATCACGAATGACAAATTCAACTTCATTTCTTTTAGAGATTAAATGTAAATTGTCCAACGAACGACAAACGGTGATAGTATACCAAAATCACGAAAGTATTTCTTCTAATTCAAATTTTTCAACTGTAGGGAAATGATATTGAAAACCAAAAATGTTGTCCTGGTGATCTTATATCTGATGAGTCAGATGATACCCTAGATCATCACAAATTTATGGCTTTGCGATTGTTGGCTTTTTCATATCCATGTTCTCTACCACTCTCCATCAGAACTTGATGGTTAGATTTTTCTTCCATATCCATATTTTCACCTATGTTCTCCTACGTGGAAACCCAGTGATTAGTTTATTTGGGTAACCATTACGTTTCATACTTTTTCTATTAAAGATTGGTTTTTGTATTCCTTTTTACGATGTGGGTTTCTATTAAAGAAACTTCTGAATAGTAAACCATTTATAACCCTGACACATTTTGAGGACGAAATTCATTTTAAGGGGGGGTAGAATGTAACACCCCGAGATTTTATGAAAAGTATTCTTTTAATTTTATTAATGTCTTGTGTTGTATGCTACACCAAGATTACCTTGCACTATACGCAACACCGTATTAGCTTGCAGTATACGCACCACTATTCTTGGATCGTGTTACACACAATTTTGATAACAGTTATTCTATGAAACTATGAGTATATATATATATTTTCAATGTATAAATGAAATATGGTTGGATTCTGTTATACGAAACAACGAAGTATTCTTTCACAACACGCAACCCTTACTTGGCTTGCATTACACGCAATCGCGACCTTCCTGGATAGCGTGTGTTGTACGCAATACCGGGTTTTAATAAACAATGATATATTATTATAATATTGTCATGAACTAGCTGTTATGAATAGTATTAACTAAATTTTGAATTTTATAACATTATTATTCATCTTACACATTTTCTAGAACATGGTATAAGAACAAAATAAATTTTTCGGGTAAAATAAGTATTTTTCAAATAATGTGGTTTTGCCGCCTTTTAATGGCGCACCCACTTTAAATCTAGTTTTTGACATGTTTAGAGGTTCAATTTGACAAAATAAAATTCTTCTTTTGAATCAGGATATAAAAATTTACATTAGATAACGTTTTGATATTTTTCCGATAACTTTCATATTTTAATGAATAGTAAAAACACGCTATATTTTAATTAAAAACAAATTTTTTCATATTAATATCTTATGTGGTTAAATTATAATATTTAATGGTTTTAAAGTATAAATAGAATATATTTTTACCATTTAATATAGTGTATGTCATTAGCATTGATTTTACCTTGAATTCATAGGTTAAATCAATTCAATCTTTTGCAATGTTTTAAAGAAAAACTTGTTTTCTTTCGACAATGGGATTAATTTTAATTTAATTTCTGCATCTTTGGTGTATTGAATTTGGAAACATGGATTCCATATTTGGAATCAGTGGGTCCAAATTATGTTAATAAGCTACTTTTTATTTTTGGGCATTGTGAAAAGTAACTACAGTAAATTTTATTTACTATAGTTAAAGGTAAATTGGGTAATTAAGGGTAGATATAAGATTATAAAATTACCCTAACAGTTGGAAAAATTCTATTGGATGGATAAAAGTAGACCCATATAACCTAAGGGTCGTATTAGATTCATTTTATGGACTTTTTTCCATGAAAATAATTTAATTATTATTAAAACCAAAGAATGTTACAACATGTCACATTCTTAAATATTATAAGTATAATAATTTTAATTTAGTAATAAACTTCATGAAACTTCAAACATGAATAGTCTACAGAAATATAATACAATTACCTACATCATAAGAATTTATTCAAAATTTTTAGGGATTAAATAATTATCATTTATTATGACACAAAGATGATGCAGTAATTGTCTTATTAATGAAATATTGACATAATTGATGTTATAAATTCCCAAATAAATTTAATTTGAGACTTTTTATGACTTACATTATTTTTCTAGGTTAATATTACATGTTATTGTTGATATAAGTAACTTGGTTTGAACTTATCATTCTGTTATGAATTTCATAAAAATCATGTAGCAAATAGTGTCAAAATTGACATAAATTAGTTTTTAAAACAAATATTATATTATTAATTGTTATTTAATTCCTAAAAATATGAGGTTCGGCCAAATGACTTAGATAAGGATAGATATAATAATAATAAACAACTTGGGGTTCTTTTGGCGAGTTATGGTAAGTTTATTAACCATATAGTGTAAGAAAACAAAAAGACACGGTAAAAGTAAAATTATTTAACTTAGAGTTCAATCTAATTGATAAGGTTAAAATAATAACCTAAACTTGTCTAAATCCTAATGGATGAGATTATTTCGATCCATACCCACTTTATCTTCGAAATAAGACCCTTTGGAACCATTATAAACCAAATTTCACCTTAATATAAAATAATATTTTGATTTTTTCTTAAGGTGCCCCTCTCCTCCCTTATAAAATAGCATCTCCACCCTCTCCTCCTCACACCAATTTGAGCATTCAAGCTTGCCCAAACCCTACCAAAATCTCTTCTCCACTTCCCTAGTATCATCCTAGAGGTCCTGGTATTTTTCAAAGACCATCCTTAGTTCTTTAAGTGGAGGTTAAGAAAAGGCGCGTCAAAAAGAGGTAATATCCATTACCGATCTTTTTCAATTTTTCCTTCTTCAACTTCTTATTATTTAGTTGTTTCAAGATAAATTAATAACATAAGTATTTTTTATATACTGATATGTTATTATAAATATGAAACAACTCTAATTAACCTTCTATCCATCCTAGGGAAAAGGGAAATCACCGCGCGTGCGTACGTACGGAATACTGTCTCCACGTCGTGGTGTAATCTATTTTCTGCCACCACCTTAATTGGATGGGTATAATGGTGTAATGAGTAACTATATATGATTATTATAAATTGATATTTATACTGAAATAGTATACATACACTTCAAGACAAGTTCATGATCATGAGAACGATATCATCGCTGTGCATACGTACGGACTACCGTCTCCACGACGCGATGAGATTCATTCTCTATGTTAACCATTTAAGAATGATTATAAAGTATATATAAGCAATAATAATGAAATATATGACATTATAAAGCTACTGTATTTATGTATATATGTATTTCATCTACTTACTTCCATTCAAGACAATAAGGAAAGGAAAACAGCGTTCATGCGTACGTACAGACTACCGTCTCCATGAACGGTGTGTTTTATTTCATTTATCTATCTATTATATATATATATACTGAATATATATGTTATATAAATCATGTTTTATATTCTGTAAGTAATTAAATCATGATATAAGTAATAATAATTTCAATAACAACAAGGCCAAACACCTACGATAAATGAAACGATTTTACCCAAAATGCTTCTTTAACATGGAATTTACAAAAGAACGGGTTGTATAAAGTCATAAGTGAACCATATATGATATCATAACAATGAATATGATTATGTAATAAGTTAATGACATTATTTAAATAATTATATAGGAGGTTCGGACACTAACGAAGCAAATCGGACCTAAGGTAAGGGAAATATCACAATCACATTTTTATCCGAGATTGTTTATTCGTAAGTATTTACTGGGGTGTATTTTATCATCCACATACATGTTTCATCAATATGTAATATTATTTCCATCCACCTAAAATTT
The DNA here is from genome assembly GCA_963277665.1 of Viscum album. Lineage (NCBI taxonomy): Eukaryota > Viridiplantae > Streptophyta > Magnoliopsida > Santalales > Viscaceae > Viscum > Viscum album. The sequence continues at coordinate 839,857,178 of OY728138.1, forward strand.
TTTAAATCCATTATTACCCTTAGGTGAGTTTTTAGTAAAAGAAATGAAAGGAATCTTTTGTCGTTTTTCGTACGAGGTACTTTTTGACTTTTCCGACAAAAGTACGAAGAATGTTTTTTTAACTTATACGACATGAATGGATTTTTAAAACATTATTTCCAAGAAGCATCCTTTACAAGTTTTCAAGTTCATTTTTAATCAACTTATTTTAGTTTAAAGTTGTATGACATTTTAATAGAGGAAAAATGTTTTTGAAGAAGAAAGGATATTTTCCTCAAGAATGGAGTTCAAGTGTTTTATCAAAATTATTTTACATCTAAGATAATAAAGGGTTCTGTTTTTATCCCTATTATTACATTGATTTGATTATGTTGTGATGGAATTATTTTTATGAATTCCTTTATCTTATATGAATTGTTTTATGATGTCATGATGATTAAGATTCCCATTTGTATTACATGGGTTATGCAATGATGTATGTTTTATGATTTTGTGGCACAATAAGAATGGTATCATTATGAGATGGGTGGGACCTATATCTCCCTCCAATTACTTGGGTAATGATTTTATATCTCATGAGATAGACATGGCTGGAACGGTAGGTTATACCGGTTCAGTGAAACAGGACTGAAACGAGGGTGACTCGGTTCAGAAATAGACTTTGTCCACTAAGATAGTCTTGGAAATGAGTCTTGACTAACAAGAAATGATTCTCTATGATTATGTTTGTATTCCACAAAGTTTCATGTTTTACGTTATGATTATTGGGATTACATTTCACTACTATGATTTATCTCATGTTATGAAATTATGGTCTCTTTTGCTGGTTAAGATTTCCAAAAGATATGTTCTTATGAATATGACGTGATTGATATTTCTTTTGTTTACCCATACTGAGAATTTGAGCTCACACTTTTATGTTTTCTTTTCCCCATGACATAAAGAAAGGATTTAGGTTAAAAAAAGAAGAATATATTTATGGGAGATGTTGAAGATCTTTCACCACGATTAGAAGATTATATTCCGAGTTTCCAAAGACACTAAACTATTACGATCCTTGTGTGTGTGTTTTTGTTATGTACTAAGTATTCCGCAAAAGTAATGTAATGTCCATGTACATAATAGTGGGCTTAAGAAACGAAATTCTTTCTTTAAAACTATATCAAGAAGTTTCATGATTATATTACGTCTTTTTTTGAATATGGTACTTTATTAAGAAGATCCTGATATAAAATAATATATTGTGTCAAAGACATAGCATGATAAACTAATGATATCATGATGAAAATGTCTTACAACAAATGATATCATGCCATGCATTTATTAAAATCTTACTAATAAGAAGAGAAAGATTGATTTTTATAAGGAAGTATATACATGAATGAATTATATATGTTTTTTATATACCAACATGAGGTATCAATAATTTAATTTCACAGTATACTAATAGTCGCTGATAGATAATTATTCTCAACAAGTGGTATCATAACATTGAATAATATTTCAATATATGATGGTAAAACTAGGGGGGTTGGTGATGGATAATATATGGATGATAAACCACATTTTTAATAGAAAATCACAATAAATAAATAAATAACTTAATATTCAAGGTTAATCACTAGTTTATTATTAACAAGTGATATCAATTTATTAAATAAGTGGAATGACTCACACACTTAGTTATTTACTATTAATATGGTAATGGTTTGGTTTATGTGTGATTGATATCACCTGATGGGTTTAAGAAAGGGTATGGCTGTCGATGCATGTGTTTTTTTAGAAATCAATGATTGATTTGAACAACATGTTATTATTTTCTTAAACTATTTTATCTTACACGAGGTCCCAACATAGTGGTCTTAGTGGATTTATTAATAACTCAAATTCTATGTAGTAAGATTCACTAAATGGTATCTATAAATGAAATAAATTTTTAATAGATAATTTAGGATAAATATTAGATAATGATAACTCTGGGATTCATATATACAATGTATAAAATGAAATAAAAAATGGAATCTTATTTTTCAACAAGTGGTATTTTAGATAAAAAGTGTTTCAGAGTTTAGAAGAAGAAGGGTTATGTAGATGGACTTCCAACTAGAGGTATTAATGGGTGGTAGAAGAAGTTAGTAGACAAATAAAAATGAGTTTGAGATATTCTAGAATATTGAATATGGTAACACAACCATGAAAGATACATAATTGGTCAATAATGGTTTATACAATGCAACATTTTTAAAAAAAATTGATAAAAATTGATTTCCCAAATATGCCTTTATAAAAAAAATTAAAATTATCGTGAAAGGAAAGTACTGACAAAAGGGGAGTATAAATTGATTGAATAGCCCTTATGTAAGAGGTAAATAATTTGAATCCAAATATAGAATTGATTAAACTATTTTTATTTTATTTATAATTTTAGAGAAAGTAAATGTAGATATGGACTTAAATACATATCTTTTTTTATGGTTTTGATATTATAAGTAGAAAAATGGATTGAGGAAAAAAAAATTAAAAATATAAAGTGGGAGATTTCTCTATCCAATATATATTTTGATTTGATCTATTTTATTTATTGAAAATACATATGGTGGACTTTAAGAATTATTAAAAATATGTGTTGAAGTTTTTGGAAGAATTATAGAGATATGAAACGTTGACCAGTGGAGTTAATGGTGACTATACACATAGAAACCACATTTGGAAGTCATGAAGAATGCATACATTGTTTTATATGTTAAAACTGATAAAGTATATTCAATTTTGGAGCTGTAATGGTTGATCATATCATTCATACATAGTGATAGTAATGTGAAGACTTTTATTTAGGATACATATGTTTTTTAATTAAGTTATTGAAGTATGAAATTTTCTATTAGGGGATGCATAAATCATGATTTTTTATGAGTATTATGATTATACATAGTTTTAAGAAGAATAAAAATAATTTGGAACAGGAATCCTATGGAATAGTAATATTTTAATTCATAAGAGTTATATTGTAAAAATGTCATTGTTTGGAATGGTATTCTATAGGTTTAAATTAGTAAAATGTTACTGTTAAATAGAATATTAATAGAAAAGGAAATGTTTATAAATGTTTTCTAGAAAATTAGAATATTGTATTTATAGAATATGAAAAGTTTTTGAAATTTAATCATAAAACTCATAAGGGTTTATTTTTAGTGAAGGCAATGTTTTTTAGGGTAGTTCATGACATCAAAAGAGTACTAATAGAATTTGGAAAAGTAATTCAATACATTATTAGAGAAATAATAACTTAGGAAGGGTAAGAATTTACATTTAAATAATAATTATGAACATTATTAGAGTAAAATTTTACAATTTAAGATTAATATGATCATTCATAAGAGATTGTTGGAACTTCATAAGGATCTATAACTTTATGAAATTGGCAGTTATGCTAGAGTGTAAGAGGATGTTCATAAGGTTTATTTCCTTAAATCAGATGATGACTACTTTTTCTTCAATGTTTCGAACCTCATTTTTAAGGATATTATCAGGATTAATATTGTTGATTTGGAGATATTAATAAAGATTAAATTTTTATACACCATGAATGAAATAATCAACACTAAAAATATATCTATATGGAACAAAAAAATAATATTGTAGTTTGAACTGTAGTTTTATAATAAGAATAGTTCCATGATAAAATTACACATGGAATATGGTGTGAATAGTCAGAAATAAAATGCAATTTATATCCTATTCATAAATTATTAAGGAAATTGTCATTTTTTAAGAATTAAAAACCATGATTAATAAAGAAATTCATGATAATAGTGATGATTATAAAAATAAAATAATTCTATGATTCTATATTTTAAAATAAGGAATTAATTTCATGTAGAAATATTTAATATGATGAATTTAATTTTATCAAAATATGAAAGTGGGATATATCAAGATTTATATTGTATATATTTCCATAATTTAAATATATAATGTCATCACATATAATACATAATATTTCTTGAATATGAAAAAAAGAAGAAAAGAAATGCATCAATGCTAATTCTAGTAATTATTTATCTATAAATAAAAAAAGTTAAGGGATTTATAATAATGAATATTTTTTACAAAGAAAATAAGGAGAAGAAGTATTCAAGCCTGAGATAAATTCCATTGATCGTATCTATTTTTTTATAAATAAGTCTTAAAGGAAGAGGAATAATAGTGCTAAATTTGGTAGTTGATTAAGAGATTATAAACATTATAATTATAGTTTAGAATTATCTTCTTATGGAAAAACGTTATTGTGGTAATGATTTGAGGAAGATATGGACTCAACACACAGCTTGTGGTGTAAATCCGATTTAGTGAAAAGAAAATTACAAGATTTGTGGGGTTAAATAGAACATCTACTGTAACAGCCCAAGATTTTATGAAAAATATTCTTTTTAATTTCACTAATGTCTTGTGTTGTACGCTACACCAAATGGAGCTTGCACAACACGCATACTTGACTTGCCTTTCATTACACGCAATTGCGACCTTCCTCGATAGTGTGTGTAGTACGCAATAACGAGTTTCACAAAACAACAATATGATATTAAAATATTATTAAAACTAGCCGTTATGAATAGTAATAACCACTTTTTGAAATTTTGTAAATTTTATTTTTCAAAATGGAATTCATTTTTGGATTCGTAATATCGAAATTACCTTAGGGTGAAATTTTGGTGATTTTCGGATAACTTTCATATTTTGATGAATAGTGAAAATTACTAAATTTTAATTAAAAACAACTTTTTCAATCAAAATAATTAATAGTGATAAATTATTAATTTTAGTGGTTTTAAAGTATATTTAGAATATATTTTTACAATTTAATACAATTTTGGTCATTGGATGTAATTTCACATTTAAACAAGTTATAAACAAGTGTCAATCTTTTGATAGTTATTATCTCTTAAAAACACGCCTTTTGTTTTGACGACGAGAATTAATTTTTAAATTAAGTAATGAAACTGATATGTTTTGAATTTGGTAAAATAGAAATCATTTTTGAGTTCATAATATCAAATATATCTTAGGCCTAATTTTTGGTATTTTTCGGAAAACTTTCAATTTCTGATGAATAGTGAAACCACTAAGTGGTAGTTAAAAAAACTGAATTTTTCATAAAACTTAATTTTACCGCTTCTGTGAGTGGAATTTCAAAAATCCGAGAGACACGGTTGATGTCAGTAAGTAAAATGTGGTTCAATGAGATGAAAATATTTTTTGGTGAATAGTAACTTTTTACTTTTTTTTACCACGGTTAAAAGTAAATAGGGTAATTAAGGGTAAAAGTGTTATTAATATTACCCTAACACATTTCCTAATTCTATTGGATAACTGTAATTCGAGAAAAAACAACCTTAGGAATAAAATATGGCCATTTAGGCCCACTTGGATTAGATTAGAACATTTATTATTAATTTATTTAAAGAAGGGTTAAAATAGTTAAAATCAAAGTATAATAAATATATCATTTTAAATATAGGGTTATACATAAGATAAATTCGACTATAAATATTCATTAGAAAGATAAATATATTTCCTATATAATGGTATTTTATTTGTAATTTTTAGACATTAAATAATTTAATTTATTTATGACACAACGATGATGTAGTAATTATCTTATTAATGAAATATTGACATAATTGATGTTATAAATAATCAAATAAATATAATTTGAGACTTTTTCTGACATACAATAATTTTCTAGGTTAATATGACATGTTATTGTTGATTTAATTAACTGTTTTTGAAATTATCATTCTGTTATGATTTTCAAAAATATCAATTACTAAATAGTGTCAAAATTGACATAAAATAGTTTTTAAAACAAATATTATATTATTAATTGTTATTTTATTCCTAAAAATCTAAAGTTCGGCCAAATGACTTAGATAAGGTTATATATATTAATAATAAAAAATTTGGCGTTCATTTGTCTTCTTATAGTAAGTTTATTAACCTTATAATATAAGAACACAAGAAGACACGGTAAAAGTAAAATTATTTAACTTAATGTTAAATCTAAATGATAAGGTTAAAATAGGAACCTAAACTTGTCTAAATTCTATTAGATGAGAGGCTTTAGACCCATCCCCATCTTAGCCTCGAAATAAATCAATTTTGAGCTATTTAAAACCGAACTTGACTTTATAATAAAATAATATTTTTAGTTATACCAAAGGTGCCCCTCTCCTCCCTTATAAAAGGACACCTCCTCCCTCTCTTCCTCACACAATTTTGAGCCTTCAAGCTTGGCCAACCCCTGCCAAATTCTCTTCTCCACTTCCCTAGAAACATCCTAGAGGTTCTTCGCTTCCTCAAAGACCAATCTTAGTGCCCTAAGAGGTGGTCTCAAAGAGGCGCTTCAAAGAAGAGGTAATTTCCGTTACCAATTCTTTCACCATTATTTCTTCTTCCACTTATTCTTCTTAGGTTGTTTCATTATGAAGTAATAACATCAGTATCACTCATATACTGATATGTTATTATAAGTATGAAACAATCCTAATTAACCATCTATCCATCCTACGGAAAACTAAACCACCGCGCATGCGTATGTACGGAATACCGTCTCCACACCGTGGTGTAATCTGTTTTCCACCAACACCTTACATGGATGGGTATTATGGTGTAAAGAATAACTATACATAGTTATTATAACATCATAATGATTCTGATATATTGTATCATCCACTCCAATTCAATTCAATAATTATGGAAATGATATCATCGCTCGTGCGTACGTACGGACTACCGTCTCCACGACGCGATGAGATTCATTCTGCATGTTAACCATTTAAGAATGATTATAAAGTATATATAAGCAATAATAATGAAATATATGACATTATAAAGCTACTGTATTTATGTGTATATATATTTATGTCATCTACTTAATTCCACTCAATTCAATAAGGAAACGAAAACAGCGTTCATGCGTACGTACGGCCTACCGTCTCCATGAACGGTGTATTTCTTTCCATTTATCGATCCATTATATATATGTATATTCTGAATATATATTATATATAAATCATGTTTTATATTCTATAATTATGTAATAATGATCTAAGTAATCATGTGAATAATTACAAGTTAAAAAACAGACGACAAATGAAACGATTTTACTCAAAACGCTCTTTAACATTGAATTTACAAAAGAACGGGTAAAATAAAGTCATAAGTGAACCATATATGATATCATAACAATTTTTATGATTCTGGAATAAGTCAATCACATTATTTAAATCATTATACAGGAGGTTCGGACACTTACGAAGCAAATCGGATCTAAGGTAAGGGAAATATCACAATCTCATTTTTATCCGAGATTGTTTATACTTTAGTATTTACTGGGGTGTATTTTATCATCCACATCCATGTTTCCTCAATGTGTAATATTATTTCCATTCACCTACAATTATTTAAATCCAATTTTACCCTTCGGTGAGTTTTTTAGTAAAATATATGAAAGGAATCTTTTGTCGTTTTTCGTACGAGTTACTTTTTGACTTTTCCGACAAAAGTACGAGAAGAATGTTCTTTTTATTAACTTATACGGCATGAATGGATTTTTAAAACATTATTTCCAAGAATATTCATTTAAAATATTTAAAGTTTATTTTAATAAACTTATTTTAGTTTATAATTGTATGACATGATAAGAAAGGAAAAGTGTTTTTGAAAAAGAAAGGATATTTTCCTCAAGAATGGAGTTCAAGTGTTTTATCAAAATTATTTTCCATATAAGATAATAAAGGGTTCTTTTTTTATCCCTATTATTATATTGATTTGATTATGTTGTGATGGAATTATTTTTATGAATTCCTTTATCTTATATGAATTATTTTTATGATGTCATGATGTTTAAGATTCCCATTTTTATTACATGGGTTATGCAATGATGTATGTTTTCAGATTTTGTGGCACACATAAGAATGGTATAATTATGAGATGGGTGGGACCTATATCTCCCTCCAATGCATTGGGTAAAGATTTTATATCTCAAGAGATAGACATGGCTGGAATGGTAGGTTATACTGGTTCAGTGAAACAGGACTGAAACGAGGGTGACTCGGTTCAGAAAGGGACTTTGTCCACTAAGATAGTATTGGCAATGAGTCTTGACTAACAGGAAATGATTCTCTATGATTATGTGTGTATGACACAATGTTTCATGTTTTAAGTTATGATTATTGGGATTTCATTTCGCTACTATGATTTATCCCATGTTATGAAATTATGCTCTCTTTTTCAGGTTAAGATTTCCAAAATGTAATGTTCTTATGAATATGATGTTTTTGATATTTCTTTTGATTACCCTTACTGATAATTTGAGCTCACCCTTTTATGTTTTCTTTTCCCCAGGATATAATGAAAGGTTTTAGGTATAAAAAAAGGAAGATCTTTATGGGAGATGTTGAAGATATTTCACCAGGATTAGAAGATTATATTCCGAGTTTCCAAAGACACTAAACTATTACGATCATTGTGTGTGTGTTTTTGTTATGTACTTAGTATTCCGCAAATGTAATATAATGTCAATGTATGTCAAGCTTCGGGTCTCTACAGTTGGTATCAGAGGAAAGGTTTAGTCAACCTTTGGAAACTAGGATGCGAAAACGTTAGTGAGATCCCTAGAGATATTTCTATGGTATGTCTAGGGATGTCCCTAAGGTTAAGTATACGTATAGGTTATAGTAATATAATTACGCTAACGATCATAGAATTAATCCTAAGAAGTTAGATATTGAAGGTACTCCCCCTTTATTATGTTGTTTTCCCTAGCATTATTTTTGCCTCTCACACTATTCTTTTGGGGTTTTAGACGATGGCTGGAACCCGAAGGAACCGTGTTGATCAATGTAATGGACAATGCAATGATTACCCTCCTGAACAAACAAATGTTATGGGAGATGGAGTGCAAAATCTTATTGCTATACTTACACAAGCTATGAATCATTCTGGACTTCCAAATGAGCAGAGAAGGGAACAATATTCTATTGAGTCCTTCATGAGGCAACGTCCACCTTCTTTCAGTGGGACTTCCGATCCACTTGTTGCTGAACAATGGATCAGTACCACTGAAAAGATATTTTATGTTCTTCAATGTTCTGAACATGATAAAGTCATCTTAGCAGTATATCTTTTGGAAGGTGAAACTGATCAATGGTGGAATCTTATCAAGAATACGAGGCCAAGAGATGAAATTGAGTCCATGGAATGGGACGAGTTCAAGAACTTGTTTTTCAGTAAGTACTTCCCTCGTATTCTTCGAACAACGATGGAAAAGGAGTTTCTTGAGCTGAAGCAGAAGGATGATGAATCTGTTGGTATATATGAAGCGAATTTTACAAGGCTTGCAAGGTATGCATCAGGATTTATCATCCAACTTGAAAGTAAAGTTGATCGATTATTCAGTGGCTTTAAACCAAATCTTAGAAGGGCATTAGCTATAAGAGACTTCAGTAGCTATGAAGAAATTGTGCGTTGTGCTATCAAGGTAGAAATGGAAGTTGGTGTTACTTATCAATCTCATAGTTTTGACAAGAAACGAAAGATGGAGTTCAAGGAGAAATCTCAGAATAATGGAGAAAAGAAGAAGAATGTTTCCTTATGCTCAAAGTGTGGAAGGAAGCATGGTGGAGATTGTCTTAAAGGGACTAGAAAATGTTTTAAGTGTGGAAAAAAAGGTCATCGAGCAGCTGAGTGTCGAAATAATGGAAAAAGGGTTTCTAATGATGTGAATAAAGAAAACACTGCAGAGAACACACCACCAATACTTCAATGCTTCAAGTGCAAGGAATTGGGGCATTATGCTAATAAATGACCTAATCCAAGGGTTAGTGATAATCGACATGAGCAACTACTTAAGGCAAAGGACAAAGGGAAATCACATGCGATCACTATTGGCGATGTGGAATATGACAGCGATGTGGTGGAATGATTAAGTGTTTATGTAATGGGATTCCAGAATAATGTTGTATATAGTATCGTGGAATATTGGAATATTTATGTATTGGTCTATTGTGGTTTTCAATAATTTTATGGTACCGGTAACCACGGAAAGTGATTGAGATATTTTTGGAAAAAGAAGTTGATATGCGTATAATGAAGGGAAAATGAGAAAATGAAATATTTGACAGTATTCATGAGTTCATGATTGATATAAGGACTAAGTGATATCATGGTTTGAGTATATTGAATTTTGAGGATTTTGGTATGTGGAAAGAGTTAACTTTTGACAGCATTCATGTTTTCACTAAGGTTTAATGGGTATTCATTTTTCAAGAGAATACATCATTAAGGTATTCACATGATTGGAATGTGACCAACAAGATATATGGGGGATAAATAATGGTATTCACATGCTTGGTTGAGGACATTTCATGTAATCATTTTCTTTATACTATGAGCTTGGACCGAAGTATTTTAGATAAGCCTAAAGATTAGAATGGGTTATATTGGACATAAGTTAGGATAAAACGTTTTTTCGATATTATTGATGGGATTTTATATTAATGTAGCTTTAGAAAAAGGACAACCTGCAGGACGGGCGACAACCCATCGCGTCGGACAAGGCTGTGGGAATCGAACCCACAACCGAAGTGCGACTGGCCTTTATCGCCTACCACTGGCCTACAGGAAGTCCCTGTTTAGTAGAAACTATTTTTATTATATTAAGCAGTATGATATATGACGTATAAGTCCATTTTAGGAACCATATATGATTAATCTCACTATAGAATGACTTATGCATATTTAATAACTTTTGTTAACCTTTTGTTTGAGACAAATGGAATGACCCGTCATTCTATCACATGATCTGCTATCACTTCACGAATAAAAAATTCAACATCATTTATTTAATAAATGAAGGGGAAATTGTTTAAGGCACGAAGAATAGTGAGATTGTACCAAAATAATGTAAGTATTTATTCTAATTCAAATTCTTCAACTTTAGGGAAACGATCTTGAAACCCAAAAATGTTTTCCTAGTTCTCTTATATCTGATTAAACAGATGGTACCTTATATCATCACAAATTTATGGATTTGTGATTGTTGGATTTTCCATACCCATGTTCTCTACCACTCTCCATCAGAACATGATGGTTAGATTTTTCTTCCATATCCATATTTTCACCTATGTGGAAACCCAGTGATTAGTTTATTTTGGTAATCGTTACGTTTCATACTTTTGTTTTTAAAGATTGGTTTTGGTATTCCTTTTTACGATGTGGTTTTATATTAAAGAAACTTTCGAGTAGTAAACCATTTATAACCCCGACGAATTTTGAGGGCGAAATTCATTTTAAGTGGGGTAGAATATAACAGCCCATGATTTTATGAAAAATATACTTTTTAATTTCACTAATGTCTTGTGTTGTATGCTACACCAAAAGGAGCTTGCACAATACGCATCCTTGACTTGCCTTGCATTACACGCAATTGCGACCTTCCTCGATAGCGTGTGTAGTACGCAATAACGAGTTTCACAAATCAATAATATGCTATTAAAATATTATTAAAACTAGCTGTTATGAATAGTAATAACCACTTTTTGAAATTTTGTAAACTTTATTTTTCAAAATGGAATTCATTTTTGGATTCGTAATATCGAAATTAGCTTAGGGTGAAATTTTGGTGATTTTCAGATAACTTTCATATTTTGATGAATAGTGAAAATTACTAAATTTTAATTAAAAACAACTTTTTCAATCAAAATAATTAATAGTGATAAATTATTAATTTTAGTGGTTTTAAAGTATATTTAGAATATATTTTTACAATTTAATACAATGTTGGTCATTGGATGTAATTTCACATTTAAACCAGTTATAAACAAGTGTCAATCTTTTAATAGTTATTATCTCTTAAAAACACGCCTTTTGTTTTGACGACGGGAATTAATTTTTAAATTAATTAATGCAACTGATATGTTATGAATTTGGTAAAATAGAAATCATTTTTGAGTTCATAATATCAAATATATCTTAGGCCTAAATTTTGGTATTTTTCGGAAAATTTTCAATTTTTGATGACTAGTGAAACCACTAAGTGGAAGTTAAAAAAAACTGAATTTTTCATAAAACATAATTTTACCGCTTCTGTGAGTGGAATTTCAAAAATCCATGAGACACGGTTTATGTCAGTAAGTAAAATGTGGTTCAATGAGATGAAAATAATTTTTGGTGAATAGTAACTTTTTACTTTTTTTACCACGGTTAAAAGTAAATACGGTAATTAAGGGTAAAAGTGTTATTAATATTACCCTAACACATGTACTAATTCTATTGGATAAGTGTAATTCGACCAAAAACAACCTTAGGAATAAAATATGACCATTTAGGCCCACATGGATTAGATTAGGACATTTATTATTAATTTATTTAAAGAAGGGTTAAAATAGTTAAAATCAAAGTTTAATAAGTATATAATTTTTAATATAGGGTTATACATAAGAGAAATTCGACTATAAATATTCATTAAAAATCTAAAAATATTTCCTATATAATGGTATTTTATTTGTAATTTTTAGACATTAAATAATTTAATTTATTTATGACACAACGATGATGCAGTAATTATCTTATAAATGAAATATTGACATAATTGATGTTATAAAAACTCAAATAAATATAATTTGAGACTTTTTATGACATACACTAATTTTATAGGTTAATATGACATGATATTGTTGATTTAATTAACTTTTTTTGAACTTATCATTCTGTTATGAGTTTCACAAAAATCAATTACTAAATAGTGTCAAGATTGATATAAAATAGTTTTTAAAACAAATATTATATTATTAATTGTTATTTTATTCCTAAAAATCTAAGGGTCATCCAAATGACTTATATAAGGTTATATATATTAATAATAAACAATTTGGGGTTCTTTTGGCTTCTTATAGTAAGTTTATTAACCTTATAGTATAAGAACACAAGAAGACACGGTAAAAGTAAAATTATTTAACTTAATGTTAAATCTAAATGATAAGGTTAAAATAGGAACCTAAACTTGTCTAAATTATATTGGATGAGAGGAATTCGACCCATCCCCTCCTTATACTCGAAATAAATCAATTTGGAGCTATTTAAAACCGAACTTGACTTTATAATAAAATAATATTTTTAGTTATTCCAAAGGTGCCCCTCTCCTCCCTTATAAAAGGACACCTCCTCCCTCTCTTCCTCACACAACTTTGAGACTTCAATCTCGGCCAACCCCTGCCAAATTATCTTCTCCACTTCCCTAGAAACATCCTAGAGGTTCTGCGCTTCCTCAAAGACCAATCTTAGTGCCCTAAGAGGAGGTCTCAAAGAGGCGCTTCAAAGAAGAGGTAATTTCCGTTACCAATTCTTTCACCATTATTTCTTCTTCCACTTCTTCTTATTAGGTTGTTTCATTATGAAGTAATAACATAAGTATCACTCATATACTGATATGTTATTTTAAGTATTAAACAATCCAAATTCACCATCTATCCATCCTACAGAAAACTAAATCACTGTGCGTGCGTACGTACGGAATACCGTCTCCACGCCGTGGTGTAATCTGTTTTTCCACCAACACCTTACATGGATGGGTATTAGGGTGTAAAGAATAACTATACATAGTTATTATAACATCATAATGATTCTAATATATTGTATCATACACTCCAATTAAATTCAATAATTATGGAAATGATATCATCGCTCGTGCGTACGTACGGACTACCGTCTCCACGACGCGATGAGATTCATTCTCCATGTTAACCATTTAAGAATGATTATAAAATATATATAAGCAATAATAATGAAATATATGACATTATAAAGCTACTGTATTTATTTGTATATATACGTATGTCATCTACTTAATTCCACTCAATTCAATAAGGAAACGAAAACAGCGTTCATGCGTACGTACGGCCTACCGTCTCCATGAACGGTGTATTTCTTTCCATTTATCGATCCATTATATATATGTATATTCTGAATATATATTATATATAAATCATGTTTTATATTCTATAATTAAGTAATAATGATCTAAGTAATCATATGAATAATTACAAGTTAAAACACGGACGACAAATGAAACGATTTTACCCAAAACGCTCTTTAACATGGAATTTACAAAAGAACGGGTAAAATAAAGTCATAAGTGAACCATATATGATATCATAACAATTAGTATGATTCTGGAATAAGTCTATGACTTTATATAAATCATTATACAGGAGGTTCGGACACTTACGAAGCAAATAGGACCTATGGTAAGGGAAATATCACAATATCATTTTTATCCGAGATTGTTTATACTTTAGTATTTACTGGGGTGTATTTTATCATCCACATCCATGTTTACTCAATATGTAATATTATTTCCATTCACCTAATATTGTTTAAATCCAAATTTACCCTTCGGTGAGTTTTTTAGTAAAAGATATGAAAGGAATCTTTTGTCGTTTTTCGTACGAGGTACTTTTTGACTTTTCCGACAAAAGTACGAGAAGAATGTTCTTTTTCTTAACTTATACTGCATGAATGGATTTTTAAAAAATCATTTCCATGAAGCTTACTTTAAAAGTTTTAAAGTTAATTTTAATCAACTTCTTTTAGTTTATAATTGTACGACATGTTAAGAATGGAAAAGTGTTTTTGAAGAAGAAATGATATTTTCCTCATGAATGATGTTCAAGTGTTTTATCAAAATTATTTTCCATCTAAGATAATAAAGGGTTCTGTTTTTATCCCTATTATTACATTGATTTGATTATGTTGTGATGGAATTATTTTTATGAATTCCTTTATCTTATATGAATTGTTTTATGATGTCACGATGTTTAAGATTCCCATTTTTATTACATGGGTTATGCAATGATGTATGTTTTAAGATTTTGTGGCACACATATGAATGTTATCATTATGAGATGGGTGGGACCTATATCTCCCTCTAATGCATTGGGTAAGGATTTTATATCTCATGAGATAGACATGGCTGGAATGGTAGGTTATACCGGTTCAGTGAAACAAGACTGAAACGAGGGTGACTCGGTTCAGAAAGGGACTTTGTCCACTAAGATAGTCTTGGCAATGAGTCTTGACTAACAAGAAATGATTCTCTATGATTATGTGTGTATGCCACGATGTTTAATGTTTTAAGTTATGATTATTGGGATTTCATTTCACTACTATGATTTATCCCATGTTATGAAATTATGCTCTCTTTTGCAGGTTAAGATTTCCAAAATGTTATGTTCTTATGAATATGATGTGATTGATATTTCTTTTGTTTACCCTTACTGAGCATTTGAGCTCACCATTTTATGTTTTCTTTTCCCCAGGATATAAAGAAAGGTTTTAGGTATAAAATAAGGAAGATCTTTATGGAATATGTTGAAGATATTTCACCAGGATTAGAAGATTATATTCCGAGTTTCCAAAGACACTAAACTATTACGATCCTTCTGTGTGTGTTTTTGTTATGTACTAAGTATTCCGCAAATGTAATGTAATGTCAATGTACGTCAAGCTTCAGGTCTCTACATCTACCAAATGGTAAAAATGCACAACGTTATTACATCATATATGATCATTAAGATACCCAAATGTCTACAAATTACTGAGGATTTTTTTGAAGTACTTCATGAATGATAATAAAGGGAATTGATCCTTTGGTGAAGATTGATTAATCCCAAAACAATAATGAGTGTTACATAGTGTGGAGTGAACATGAAAAAATCTATATCTACTAACCTGGTGTTATAGTAGATTTATATAGTTGACATAGCCTTGTATGTGTCTCATTGTAGGTAAACTAGGTAAAAATACGTGTGTCCTTTCATGTATTATATTCACATATATCCTCTTTTTTTAGTCATTAAGTACGATAGTTACAAAGATTATTCATGAAAAATGTCAGACATAGTCCCTCAAATAATGAGAACAATATATAAAGGATAAGGATAAATCCAAAAGTGAAAATATAAAAGGTTTAATTTTTTATACAACCTAATTCCCCCCCCCCCCACCCTCGCCTCTTAAGGATTCTCAGGTCTTAACAATATTTCAAATATTGAACTCATTGAACTAGTATGCAAACTTATTTAAATTTTAATATCAAATTTTAAATTTTTAATAACATTTATTGTTTATATAGAAGTATTTCAATATTCATCATCATTATCTTATAACCTTTCCATTAAAACTCTTGTTTATAATAATTTGGTAACTAAATCAAATGTAACTCGTTACATTAAGGTCATTCTTTAACAATATACCATAAAATATTTTACTATATAAAGAGACTTCCACTTTGAGTAAATTTTTTTAATCATTTATTCAATACAGTTTTATGTTCTTTATTTCCAAAAATACTACTAATATCATTTAGAAACTATATTTTCTCTAAAAATATCATTCTATGAAACACATAATTCATTATTTTTAAAAAATATTATTTACTTCATGAATTCATAATATTTGACAAATAATCTTTTAACCACCATCTCTCATAGGATATTCTATGATTATTTAGAAATATTCTAAAAAATATATTTTATTTTTAAAAATTGCCCCCAAAAAATTGGCGGTAACTCTTTCTATTTTTTTGAGAAATATCTTGTGGGAAACAATTTTATTCTGAATAAAAATCCTTTTATCTTTATCTTATTTTCTAGCATTCAATTGAATCCGTTGAATCATAAACCATGATTATCAAGATATAATATCATTTTATTTATTACAACTATTTTTTTGGTCTCGATATGAGGATGGAGAAATCGTCATGTGGGGGGAGGGGTAAATTTACATCTTTATAAAATATTTAATATTTTTCTGAGTTATAATAAAATATATATAAAAATAAAATATAAATACGTGTATTTTTACATTTTTCAGAATCTAAGTGATTATATGTTTACTCTTCACACTCTTAAGGTGAGAGTATGTTACCCATTATGTAAGTGCACTAACATTTTATGGGAATTCACAAATAATTACAACTAACTTTTTCACATACTGAATCATCAAACAATTACCAATTCCTTTTTCAAACCCAGATGAAAAACCTAATAAAACTTACTTTTTATCACATTGATACACAACCAAAAGCCTTTATTATGTTTTGGAATAACCAAACATGATTTTTTTGTGTAAAAAACAACTAAAATTCTATTGATTTTAACATAACAATGCACGAATAGATATACCTTTTGATGGGGATGAATAACTTGATACAAAGATTCTATTTTTTATACATAACATAAATAAAAAATAATGCATAAAAATGATAGGAAAAATCAACACTAAAAATATGTGCCTTAAATAGATAAAAACAATAAATTTCAAGTAAACATTTAACATATTTCCAAAAGTAAATTTCTGAATGATGAAGTCCAACAAAAGTTGATCACAACAATAATGATAAAAAAATATATAGATTAATTACCCATAATAGACATATATATAGAACTAGTTGTTTAAATATATATTTATTGAGTTTCTTCATGATCAACATATATTAATAATTATATTCTCTAGTATATCTTTTTCATTCTTCCTTTTCCAATGAAATTATATTTTTCTTTATCAATGGTACCAATCTATTTTAGAGTGAAATGAAACATCAATAATCTATAAAACTAATAACTATTGCATTGATAAATTATTATAATAAATTAACAAACATTTAATATAGTAGTAAATATTATTATAATAACTGATATGATTTTATTTGAAATAACGTTTTAAAATATATTATATAGAATCTTCATATTAAAAAAATTAAAATTTGAATCACATAAATTTCAAATATGAAGTGAAAATATTCATACACATGTGTTCCCTCATGATGATAATTAAATTATTCACAAAAAATCCAAATATTTTTCTAATATAATTACAATAATTAATAACTATTTTAGAAACAAATAAAATAAATAAAAAAGAAAAAAATATATAAAAATTTTAAATTAAAAAAGATAATAAAAACATAGAATGATTTTAGATTTTAAAAAAATAAATTATTGTTGTATGCATGAGTGAATCTTCCTAGTGTATGAGTCATTTTTTTATGATTCAATCAACTTTTAATATTTAAAATTCATTATATTAAACTTGAATAAAATTCATTAGTAAGAATTTTATGATTCATTGTGTACTAAGCCAAATTACATCCTTTATATGAGCCAATCAGACTTGGGTCTGAGTCGTTTTTAACTATTCATATGAGTCATTTTACAATATGTGTAATAGTAATTGTATGAGTCATTCAATAACATATGGGTTATTTTAAATTTTATCTGAGAGTCATATGACAGTGACAAAACAAATTAGTGTATAGACTTTATAATATTGATTTATAATGTATCTATGGGCTATAAACTAAATCATAATGAAATGTATTTTTCTATAAAATTAGTTTATAAGATACATAATGAACATAAATAAAAATTTAAAAAGCAATCAAAAAATAAATATTAATTCTACATCAAGATTTTTTTCTAAAACCTGCTAAAGCTTCAAAATAAGTAAAATACATTTATTATATTTAAAACTAATATTTGAATATTAAAATAAATATTTTGTAATTACAAAAATAAATAAGTGGAATGGAGCCACTCATCAATCTCCCCCCATTTCGATAGTCATAAAAACCAAATATATTTTCAAAAAAATCTCCCAAATATCAAATTACAAAAAATATTCAATAGAAAACATATGAAAACATATCTCCCCTTTTGAAAATAAAACATTTCTTTAAACTATAATAATATATTTCCATAGAATTAAATTTAAAAATATATTTATACATTAAATATTCCATTAAATTTATGTAATCTCGACATAGAGCCAACATATAAATAAATAATTATATTAATCTTAGTATATAGAAAATAAAATTAGAAAATGTTCCTTTAATTATTTTATTTTCCCGAGTCATCAGAAATCGACAACTGTAATATAGTGTGTGGATATTTTAAATTTACTGTGTGTATAATTCTATAACTACTTATATAAAATTTTTTTGAATCTTTAAATTTTTTTAATCTAAAGAGGAAGATGAAAACATGTTATTATATTCAATGAACTGTAAAATTAACCTATAGTGATTAAATATGATAGTAAACATGAAAATATAACCAAATTTTTATGCTCATTAGAAAAAAAAATATTTCATTTTATGTTAGTAAAACATAACATATTTAAATATGAATCATTCTTACTCACTAAGGCTAGATACATGCCACAAAAATAATTAATTAAAAATTAATAGAGTCTACATGAAGTTGAATTTTGAATGAGAAATGATTTTATCCATCAAGGACCCTGAATTCTTTATAAAATCATACTATCAATAAAAAATATATTCAAAAAATTAATTTTTAAATTTATATCATGCCAAGTTCATATTTAATTATCTCAAACAAAGAATTTTCATAAGGTTGAGTAAATATATTAGAAAGTTTATTATCACTTAGAACACATTACAATATTTTTTACCTTTTTAAACATGTTATCTGAAAAAATGATATCTAAATTCTATAGGTTTCTTTCTTTATTGATGTAAATTGATTTTATAAATAGAAAATTGAAATAATTTTTTTACAAAAAACAATATTTAAATTTTCATTGTAAACATCAAAATCATTAAATGCTTTCTTAATCGATAAGTATTGGGTAGATATACAAGAATATTCTATATATATTAATTCTGTAGTAATCAAAGTAAAAAAAATTACTTTGACATCCATGAAAATTAACATTTCCTTAAAAAGTGACGCATTCCACTTTTACGTTTTATATATATTTTATTTCTTCCAAAATAATAACTTGAATATATATTTTATTAAAAATATTTTTTTCTTCGATAGAATAAACCAATGTTTAAATAATATTTAACATATTTTATGATTATTATCACAGATTTTATGTTACATTATTTAGTGTCACTTTGAAATATAAATCAAATAAAACGAATAAACATTAAATCTGTATTTTAAGTACTAAAATAAAATAAAATACCAATAACACCAATGTAATTTTTTATCTATTAATTTTACAAATTTATCAAAATATAAATTATAAAAAGTACTCATGGGGATGTTTTAACTTTTAAAATTTTCCAGACCAAATCTTTTAAATAGTTCCTTAGTATATTTAGATTAATTTATTAATATGTCATCATTCCTTTGAGAAATTTTAATTTTAATAATTAAGTTTAATTTTATTATAAGACTCATATCCAATTAAATTTTAATTTATTTTTAAAATTCATTACCAAAAGTATCATTTGAAGACCCAAAATATCACCATCTATATAAATTTTAACTATCAAATTTTATGAATAACATTTTTAATAAATAGAGTAGAATCAACATTTTCTTTTTATAAAACCAATTTTTCAGAGAAAAATAAATAAACATTCATAACAAGTTCATAGAGATTTATTAAGTCTATAAATTACTACAGAGGGATTTAAATCATGATTAAATATATTTTTCATTTTTGAACACTAGAGGTGTTCTTATATATATTTTTCTATAAATAAATACATTTAGGAAATTACATTTGATATCCATTTAAAATAATTTAAATCCCTGAAATGAATTATAAGATAACCAAATTTCTATTACATTTAACCTAGTAAGAGGAGAAAATGTTTCATCATAGTCAATGCCATTATATTTTATATATCATTGTGCTACTAATGTGGACTTAATTAATATTAAATTTATAAATTCATCATGTTTATTTCTAAAAATATATCTAGTACCTATAAATTGCTAATATATAATTCGTTTAACAATATCATAAATATTTTTATAATATTTATTTTGATATTAATCCATAGAAAATATTAAATTATGTTCTGTTAATATTTCATCAATATTTTTAAGTAAAAATCATAAATTAAATTTGAATGTGGAAAAAATTATTTAATGAGATTCTATTTTGAATTATTGAATAATAATTTCCAATAACATAATCTAAATAGCGATCTCTATGTGATTTTGAAGTTCCTTCATTATGGTGATACTCCACAAAAACAAGTTCATTTTCATTTGAGATTCCAATCTCTCCAAAATTAAAATACGTAAATATTATTATGGTTGGTCTAATTTATCATTATTTGTTGTCAAATTATTTTGATCAAATTTAACATGATCAGAATATTCTATTTCCTCATTTACTTTATTATTAAATCTCTTGGATTTATTGAAACTTAAATAACATAAAAATATACTTTAATTATATTTTTCATGAAACTATTCTAAGGAATATTTTGTTTTAGGAATATGAAAATTATATCCAAATACCCTGAATAATCTAACTTTTTAGTTTCATACATTCAAAAGTTCAATTTGGTATCTTATTTAATATAGGCCTTAATAAAACATTATTAGGCACCTAGAAATCGTAATTCACAACATATCCCCATAATATATTGGTGATTGAAACTTATTTATCATGGTTATACACATTTATTAGAAAATTTAATTTTATCCTCTTAATAAATACATTTCTTTTGTGTATTAGGGGCTAAAAGATTTTTAGAATAACCATTATCTTCAAAAAACTTTTAAAATTCCATATTTGAAAAATCACCACCTCTTTCACTTCTTTCCAAAAAATATGATATCCCTTTTCATTCTAGGCATTATAACAATGGGAAATAAAATCCAAAAAGTTTTAAAATTTATCATCAAGGAAATATATTTATGAAACTCAACATAAAATCATATTCTATTGAAAAAACATTCCTTTTACCTCTAAATCTTTCATTGGATATATTAAAAAATAATTCCAGAAAAATGAATTGGTTAGGTATTGTTGTTTAAAATTCATTTATAGATATTAAACTATATTTGTTTTCTTTGTATTTTATACTAGACTAAAAAATATAGGTTCCGTAAAGCTTTATTTCATGAATCTATAGAACATTCTAGTGTTTGGATTAACTTATACAATATCATAGAGTTAACATGCCCAATACCCTTATTTCACCAAATAGCAATATAAAACTGGTATATTTGACATCATGAAATCATAAATCCATTCCATCATCAAATAATTTATATATATTAATAAAATTGTTTTTAATATTTCCACATATATCAATTTTTAATTGGAAACAAATTTTTAAATTAAATCTTTTCTAAAACCTAAATATCTGTTTTTTATTTTTAATTTACAGTAAAAGTAACACTACCACCTTATCATTTTTTTAATGATATAAAATTTTATGCATCACCTATCATATGACTGGAAGATTCAATATACATGATCCAAGTTTAGTTTCTCAAAATCCCCAGGCATGTATCCTAGAAAGAAATATTTAAAATAATTTTGTTACCCATGATAAATTGAGACCAATCAGTTTATAAAAAAAATATTAGGATCCTATACTGATTTTAAGCATTTATTCACAAAATATTTGTTAGAGAAATAATTATAATTATATTCTTTATTGTATATAATATAATATAGAAATCTAAATGAACTCACACATTCATAAAGTACATTCATCTATCATCTAAAAAATTAATTGTAGATACACTTCATTTTGAACTATTAATAAAAAATTTCATATAAATTTTAGGAAATTTAATATCATATTCAATAACAATTAAATTTTTATTAATTTCTATCATTGATACAATTTTATCCAAACTGTCCATTCATTTAATAAATATGGATAGAATTAGAACATTCAACTTTATTTTTCCACTTATTATTTTTATCTAGAATCGACTTCAATTTTATTTATTTATCCTCAATATTTTTATAATTATTGTCCATGATTCTATGGTTTTAATTTGTAAAAACAATAAAATAAAATTATAACACCTTGTTACCATTCCATCCATTAACACCCCATGCTTCCATGGCATGCTTCTATTTGAATAATAAAGTTGTGTGTGTTGTACACAACTTCTAGGTTCTAACACACACCACAACTAAAAAAAGTAGCTGTTATGTATACTAATAGCCACTTTTTGAAATTTTATAAATATTATATTTCAAAATGGACTTCATTTTTGGATTCTAAATATCAGAATTATCTTAGGGTGAATTTTTGGTATTTTTCGGAGAACATTCAATTTTTGATGAATAGTGAAAAATACAAAACTTTAATTAAAAACAACTTTTTTAATCCAAGTAATTCATAGAGATGAATTATAATATTGAGTGGTTTTAAAGTATAATTATAATATATTTTTACCATTTAATCCAATGTTGGTCATTATACATAATTTCACATTTAAACTGGACATAAGAAAGTGTCAATCTTTTGGTAGTTATTATTTCATAAAACACGCTTTTTGTTTTGCCAAAGAGAATTAATTTTAAATTAATTTCTGTCACTTATCTGTTTTAAATATAGAAAAATGGATTTCATATTTAGAATAAGGAGGTTAAAATATTGTAAATTTGTTACTTTTATTTTTATACATTTTTAATAATTACTTCGGTAAA
The DNA here is from genome assembly GCA_963277665.1 of Viscum album. Lineage (NCBI taxonomy): Eukaryota > Viridiplantae > Streptophyta > Magnoliopsida > Santalales > Viscaceae > Viscum > Viscum album. Next base: position 839,880,692 of record OY728138.1, read on the forward strand.
TATTTTATTTACCATGGTTAAAGGGTAAATCCGTTAAATAAGGGTAAAAAAATAATATTGTAATAATATTAAATTACCCTAAAACGTGTACTAACCCTATTTTATAATACATTTCCTACCATGGCAATCTTTGGGTCGATTTTTGGACCCCAGGGAGGCACTTTTAACTGATAATGACACTTTATGTTAATTAAGTTATTGTAAATAAAAAATGACATAAGCATATATCTTTTTGAAAAAAAAATTTAAATAGTGTTATACAAGTTATCTATTCAACTATAAATATTCATTAGAAATATATAAACATTTCCTAAATAATTATACTTTATTTCTAATTTTTATATATTGAATAATTTTATTTATTTATGACACAATGATGATGTAGTAATTACTATATTAATGAAAGAATCAAATATATGGTGTTATAAATGTTACAATAAATAAAATTTGAATTTTTTGATGCCATACACTAATTTTCTAGGTTATTATAACATATTAGGATTTATTAAATGAATTTTATTATTATTAATAATGTTTTTAATACTTTTACAAAAATCATTTATTAAATAATGTCGAAATTGACATAAAGGAATTTTTAAAACAAATATTATATTATTAATTGATATAATATTCTTTAAAATATAAGTTTCAGCCAAAGGACTTATATAATTAAAGGTGTATCATTAATGAACCACTCAGGGTTCTCTTGGATGTATATTGTATGTTTATTAACCATATAATATACAAATACAAAGAGATGTGGTAAATGTCAAACTATTTACCTAAGAGTTAAATCTAAATGTTAAGGTTAATATAGTGACCCAAACCTATCTAATTCCTATTTTTTGAGTGGTTTTAGACACATCCCCACCTTATCGTTTAAATGATCCATTTTGGAGCCATTATAAACCGAAAATGAGTTTATAATAAAATAATATATCTAGATTTTCCAAAGGTTCACATCTCCCCTCTATAAAAGGGAACCCCCCTTCTCTCAAGTTCATACCATCAAAGCCTTTTTTAGAAAACCCCTACCTAAATATCTCTAAACATTTCTCAATTAATACTAGAGGCCTTACTTTAGTCATAAATTTAACTTAAGTATCCCTTTCGATCAAATCAAAAGGAAGAACCCAAAAAAGAGGTAAAAATATCACCACCTCATTCAAGTTCCTTTCTTCTTCCACTTTTTTTTCTTTTTTGTTTCCATTCTAGAAAAATAACTCCATTATATTCTATATACTGTTATGGTATTATAAATATGGTATAACCAAATTCATTATTATATCCATCCCTTGAATGACATGTCACCATATGTGCGTACGTACGGCTTACCATCTCCACGTCATGGTGTAGTTGATATTTAATACATTATTATTTGGATGGGTATAATGATGATGTTTAATTAATGTAAATAATAAATATAACATTATAATTATTCTGTATATATGATACACCATCCAATTATATATTATTTTAATCAAAATAATAATATTGTTGCTCGTGTGTATGTACGGACTACCGTCTCCACGAATGTGATGAAATTCATTCTCCATTGTATCCATTCATGAATAATTTTAATTTGATGATTAAAAATAATGTTTAAGGACTTGATATCATTATGTATATGAATAAAATACAACCTATAGATAACAAACATGGCTTATGTAACAAAACATATAAAAGAAAACGAGTAAGTGAACACCCGAAACGACGATAATACTAAAATATTATTAACAATGAAATATTAAAAGATCATATATGATATCATATTTCTTTATATGATTCTTGTATAATTTAATAAAAATTATTTAACTATTATAGATGATTTTAATTTACTCTAGACCAAGTAAAATTAGAAGGAAAGGTTTAATTCTACAATCTCTTCATCATCTGAGGTTGTTTATACGTAATTATCTGTTGGGACCTCATTATCATCCACATCATTGTCTCTTAAAAATTAATTTCAAACCATTTGTACTATTTTATTGACTATGGGTTAAATTCAATTATACCCTTGTTTTAATTTTTATAAGATGTTTATAAATTTATCTTTCCAGCATTTTCCAAACAAGGTCCTTTTTAACCCTTTTCGAAAAAATTAAGGTAAGAATGTCTTTTTTAACTTATATAGAGGGTGCAGCTATTTTCGACCATTATAAAATCGCAGAAGCTTCCCTTACAAGCGTATAAGAATATTTCCTAAGTAAATGTTTTCTTTTATAATTATGTGACTTTTAAATGATTTAAAAAGTAGATATTTCACTCAAATAGTTTTGATTTAATCTATGTCAACATCCTTTGACGGATTTTAAGAATATTTGATGTTGATTTATTATTATAAAAAACAACCATATTTTATTGATGGTTTTGTGATATGTTTGACTGTGGATGTGCTATTTTTATACCATTCTTGGTTTAATGAGAAAGAAGTGACATTTTTTATGCTAGTTTTAATACGAATTTTTATGTTATGTTTAAACCTGTTAATAAGATGAATGCATTGGACTTAGTAAGTGATGGGTGTAGCCCGCTATAGGTCCTCGATGCATCGATAGGACTCATGACACAAACTAGTGTCTTAGTACAATTCCTTTACAAAAATAGTATGTAATGAAGGAATATGATAAATTACCATTTAATATTTATAATTTTAAAAAATAATCAAATTAATTCATGGAATATACCCTTGTTTCCAACCTTGATAGGTGATGATGAAAAATTATCCACTTCACATCGTGGAGGTGATAATCTGTATGTATGAATAACTGATATTGTTTTATTTTTCTTTGAGGATAGAAAATATCGCATAATGTTTTATTAATTAATATAATCACATTTTATTATATAATTAATACTGATATAATTATATTAACAGGGATATATGAATATGTTAAGTGTAGGATTATAATTAATATACTATAGATTAATAAATACTCACATTTAGAAATAATGATTTTTATTTGAAATATCCTTGGAAATGGTGGACTAAGGATAAATAATTGAGACCAGAGGATTATCAAAGTCGGTGGGAATTATATTAATATAATAGTGTAATATTTATTTAAAAAAATCTATGGAATAGGTATTGAATTAATTGTTGTAAGTTTTTCCATTTTATAAATGAAGAGAAGGGTAATTTTTGGAGTACCAATTACTATTCAATAATAGAATGTTATTATTCAAGAATGTAAGGGTATAAAAATTAATAAGGATAGGGTGATAATTATAGAAAATAATCCTCTCCTGAACACATTTTTATGGATGTTTATTACATGCTTTGTTTCTTTTACACTTGGTAAAACACGGTTTACCCTTCTATACTTTTACAATGATAACTATTTTTTATCCTTAGTAATTAATTTTATTGAGAATAATCAAAATTTACATAATTACCAAATTTTTTTATGGGGATTTAAAATATGAAAATAATTCTAGCAAATAGTATTTATAATGATTGGAAATGTTGATTTTAAAATTAATTTGTATAACATATAAAAAATGATCTTAAAAAAGTGCATTTTTAGGCATATAATTTACATGTAGTATAAAATTATCCATTTTACTACCTATAATGATATGAATTATTTTGTTATTATTTTAATTTTTCTCCACTATCATAGTTAGTAAAAATATAATTTCCCCATTAAAATGTAAAATTAAATGAAAATACAAAAATAGTTTACAAATTAGAATGAATTTTTACTTTTGTTTTAAAATATTGAATATAGGTATATTAGTTTAGCATATTATTTTAAAATATATAATTTTAATCCTTAAAAAAAGGTTGATCAATTAAAATTTTATATACAATTATAGGTATTACTTATATAAATCCTTAAATTTAGTGTTTTGATTAAAAATATGTATTCCTTTATTCACCTAAAAATCTATTATTTCATAAAAATTCCAAAAATATAAAATTAACATAATTTTGATATAATGAATTATAAAATGATTTTTATTTTGTTAAATTTATTTTATGTTTTTTATTAATTTTAAATTATATTTTTTATAAATTTATATTTTAAATGAAAATAAAAAATAAGTAGAAAATATACATTAATTGGAAATAAGGTTTTTATCATTAAATCATAATAATTATATACCCTATAAATGTATGTTTGATTATTTAAAAAATTTCATACTTTCTAATAGGTTTTACTATGGGTTTTTTTATTCTTTGTATAGAATAATATGTTCCTAATTTTTATTGGGTGTTTCATATAACAAATTGTATCCAACATTGTACTAATTCTTAAAGATCTAAAATCCTTGGTATTTACATTCTACCCCCTAAAAGATATTGTATCCTGATAATTTTTGTATGTTGATTACTAATAAATACTATCATGGAAATTATTAACATAATTTTAAAGTAAGATATACTTTAAATGAGACATATTTATTACTATATAAGACTATAGTGAGATACATATCTTTTTTAACATTTAATACTAATGTTTTTATATACCATAATCATATATTCCAAGACTGCCTAAATTTATAAGATAAAAACCACAGTGAAATAAAATATGGGTAGATAATTTAACTTCATATTTAACCACCAAATGGTTTCAAAAAATATTTTATCAATTAACACACCGCAAAATATGTTCCATAATCCCAAAATTTCCGCAAAATGACTAAGAGTATATATATTGGTGCTCCCTTTTTCCCATGGGGATGAAAATATTTGATGAAAAATATCTGAAGTATGTTGAGGAGGAAAAGGAATAAAAGGTAAACGAGACCCTTTATCTCAAACCCCATGCATTTTCCTAAGTGGAAATACAAAAATACCCACATGTGGTCCCAGATACTCAGACTTAGCTAGCTTATGCAACCTCACATATGTGACCAACTCCTTATAAAGGTCCCACTTGCAAAAGCGTATTGTGAATGTGACTTGTGAGAACCATCTCTTCACCTTAGTTCCTAATATTTCCTATAAACAAGTCCCTTGAGCTTCTAATTTGACAATATTCTAAGACCATAAGAATGATCGAGGCAATACTTACCATATTTCTTCACCTACATCCTTAAAACCCTCAGGATACCTCTATAAGCTCTAAAAAGATATAAATAATGATAGTTGAGTGATCTAAGATCCTAGGGGGTCTAAGACACCAAATAACTACATTAGGATATACATACCCCTAGTCTAAATGTAATAGGGTGATGGAACCTTCCTAAACTCAGTAATTGCATGAGGCCCTTCTAGGATCACCTGAAGAGACCCTTAGAGATCTAAGAATGGTGTCACCCAAGTATGGTTTTCTATGTTATTCTTCATTTATGTTACCATAATTGATTTTAGCATGAGTTTTCTTCCAAATTCTCCCAATTTTCACCTCAGTAAAATATCTTTCTAGTTATCCCAGGTATCATATAATATAAGTCGCCTATCAACCAACCTTGGTATCATCTGGGCGAAGCAAAAGATGAATTTCCTTGGTATCACCTGGTAAAAGCAGCCTCCAGTCCCTCTCTCCTACCATTAATTATACGGACCTCCCCTTGAGACACCCATTTGAAGGACTCCAAGTCAAAACAACCACCAAGGACCGTATATTTGCATTATTGTATCCCATGATACATCAACATGTCTCTCATTCGACTGTGTGTTCCCTCAGAAAAATATGTCACCTATGTATCCTAACATATAGGTGGAGTCCTCGGGGTGTTTAAATATGTGCCTCCCCATGACAAAGAGGACCCCATCATAGGTGGTAGTTCTAAAGACCTTAACATTTTATAAAGCGAGTGGGGCCACATTCTTTTCCCTTTAATGAGGGATATTATTGTATCTTTCTCTCCTCCTCTAGGAAACGAGGAATTGGGAATTCATTATGAAGTAATAACTTATTCATTCATGCATACATTACCCATCCTTTTGTATTGTCAATATCATCCAATAGATGATAAAAGAGTTATGGAGGATTTACATGTCTTCCATTTCCACTTTTTTATCTCACTATGTATGAATCACATGATATTATAGGTAATTGAAATATACATGTTAATATGATCAAGTATCCACCACTTTAGCATCCTATTTTTTTGTCCCCCAAAAAAATTATCACCCCCTCATAGGTTCATATTCATGGTGATATAAACCTTTAAATGGATAAATCCCTAATGAAGAAAATACATGATCCTCGTATGTAGGTGTAATACCCATCATTTCTAAACTATATGGGCTTTGATTATTGTCCAAAAAAGATACGGTGGAAGCCTCCTTGAGGTTCAAACCCAATACCCACAACTCACACTAATATTTGTCGGGCCAAAATCCTAGTAAGGTCATATATAACATGGGAGGATATATATCATCTAGGTCCCCTTTTTATAATATTCATTGGTTAATGTTCCTTGTGGGGGACATCATCATAGGGTCATGTCCCTTTCCAGATAAACCAAAATGGTCTATTTTTTCATAATTCCCATACTATCCTTGACAAGGTACATTTTCCTAAGACATAATTTCTATATGACGTTATACTACATGGTAATGTCCTTGTCACTCGACCATAAAATATATGATGTTCCTCATTGAGTAGAGTCATACTACATGATTTATTGCTTTTCACTTAAGGATATGTAGAAATACCCTCTCATGGGAACAATCCTAATAATGAAATAACCCTCTTATCCCTAGATGGTGATAAATTCCATTGAGTCAAACTATGTGACATAAAACCAAAATCAAAAAATAATAAATGTAACAAATATGGATAAAATATCAAAAATAAAGATGGTTCCATAAATGGATAACCTCGGATACATACAGATAGTTCCCCATTAACACATGTATATAATTTATTGTTAATATATTGGGTGGATCAAATCCATATTCTGAATTTAAAGTGGATTCAATAATAAGTATGGAATAACTAAGAGTGTCATTAAGTTGGAAGTAATTCACCCTAAAAAGGTTATGATGATCTTGAACTCCCATCCTATCAAATAAACTGAGTTTTAAGAATCATTGGTTAAGTTACCAAATTACCACCATTCATTGGAATGTTTGACGATGAGCCATCATGGATATGAGAGTCATTGGGTGTTTTCAGTTCCACAAAAAACACGATTGGAAATTGAACCACCCCAATCAGGTGTAAAATAAAAATAGAGAAATTTTTTTAAATCATTTATCAACTATGTAACCCAAAGGTCCCTTTTGTACCCCCACAAAATAAAATAGGTCTATAAATAGAATTTTTTAAATAATCATTTACACATCTATTTTTTATCCTGATGCAGATTTGATGAGTTTTATTATTTATGTCTGTTTTATATTTCTGAAGAACTTTCACCATAAATCTAATAAATCTAATAAAACCCTAATAAATTACATGAAGATACACATTAAATAATGAAAAATTTGGATACTCATCTAACTAGAGGACACCACCACAAATTCAGTTTCTTGAATACAGGTTTTTGAACAAACTAGTTTAGAAGTACCACCTCAATGAAACTATCTAGACCTTGAAGAATACATGAACAACCCTCCAAAATTTGAATCACTTCTAAATATCTACTCAGAAATGACTGGTGTCCAAATAGATGATGGTACACATTATAATTTAAAATCATTTCTAGAGACATTCCATGGAACACAACAACACGTTCCTCCCATAACATAAGGATGTGAATCAAGAGGACAGTGATGGACTCATCTCAGCAATAAATGATTATACACAAAGGTATCATGCCAAAAATCTCCACAGAAAAATCCATATAGATCTATGTAATATGTAATATGAGTATGAGAACATATAGGTTCTCGCTTAGGTCACGTAGAATCATGCACCGTGGATAACCCACGTAGGGTGGAGATAAAAGAACCAAATAAATTATCATTTTCTATTCATAATAGAGAATCCCACCAACAAGATGATGTTTGAACCCATGAACCTTCTCATGAAAATCAAACCTGCCAATAAAATTGGGCAACAATTGGAGAAAACTTTCAACATTCCCCAACTAAAAACTAGGGGAACACCCGTGTCTCTTCGCCACACATGATGATTATCGATATATGATGACAATAAATAGTGGATCGGAGTTGGTATACACCCCTAATCCAGCCTTGGAATGTGAATATATCTCAAGTCTTGATGTAGAAGTCAACCCTTACATCCTTTTAAATATGGATGGAGAGGTATCTATTTTTATTAACTTTCTAAAATCTCCTAAGACATAATGATCGCATTATAAGTGACCATGTTTTAGGAAAACAACCCTAAATTAGAATTTGAAGTGACCATTCAACAAGATATTATGGTCAATCAAAAATAGACACATATTCCTGATCAAATCTAGGAGTGTCATCGGTAAAATCTGATGAGAAATGGGAAACATGAGTAGAAAAACAGACCTGTTACAACTAGAGATTATCAGTCTACTTCAGTGGCCACTATAATAAAATTACATATCCCTAAAAAACTCTAGAAACATGTTGGAATATTACAACATTATCATTAGAGATTATCAGGACGGCTCTCATACTTGAAAGTCCTTGTCCATGACATGCGACTTCGACTACCCAAAAATGAACATCTAAAAGTAAGTCCTAAAAAATTTGATTTCAAATCAAATAGTAGGCCTATAATCTTGTTCTACATAAGGATGGATTTCTTGATTCAATGAAACATTTATCAATGCTATCCCAGGATCTTTTTTATTAGTTTCCATATTACAAAATCTACAGTTGTAGTTGCAATGTTCCTCTTCCAAACATTTATACCTGCAACTATGAAGTCCATCCTAGAATATTTACCATGAATGCCTCTTTTGTGGCCATTAAACGATCTATCGTGAGAACCCATCTATTGATGGGTACCATGGGAACCAACCTCATGTTAAAAATAACAAATAGTAAGAAGTTCATCCCCTTATAATCATCAAACTTGAATGTCCATACATGGTTATATGCCACCAGATTTCACCCACAAATAAAATTTCATTCCATAGTTGTATTCATCCTTATGATTCCAATCATTCTGATGGTCCTCATCACTTAAACAACTTATTCAGACAAGAAGTTCTTCCCCTTGGTCATTCAATTGGGATAAAACCCTTATATGATGAGGAATTTGGGGAGATGAAGAAAATCATTCCTAATTCCTTTCCATTGAAAAGTAATATACTTTCTCAAATAGAATAAATCCTAAGGATATGATCACTCTTCAAACCACCCTCAGATCACATGACCTCTTACACAGTAGAAGATATTCCTCATAACCCCACCCATTATAACAAGGAAGTTGGGAAATGACATCTTTGTTCAGATCTGGTGGATGAATATTATATAGAAGATAATGGAGATGAATTTTCTATGCGTAAACAATTGGTTGAAGAGAATATAATGGTCATTTTATGGCCCTTATCCAATCCTAAATATTGAATTCTAGAAATATTTTCATAAGAATATGTGTAATAAATTTTCTAGAACAAATGGATGAATAATCATCACCTGAGTAATATGTTTTTAATTAATTAAAGATACGGAGTTCATGTATAGGTAATCAAAGAATGGCATAATAAAATAAAATTTTCTTCCTATTCATCTATTTGACACCTAAAATTGGGGAAACAAAATATGGTTATTAAATGTGAATTTATTAATGTGTAAAAAAATCTATGATAGTTGTTTTCTAACACCCCATGCAATATCTAAATCGGATGATGGGGTAATCATAGATCATTACATTTTACCCAACACCCAGATTATTAGGTCTTTCCAAAAGTTACAAAATTTAATGTCTCTAATTATATCCATCTCTAAAAGGAAAACTCTACTCTTCAAATACGGTAATCTCAAAAGTAACAAGCCCTGAACAAATCTCATAAGTGTTGGGACTGACAAGAATGAACTATTTAAAAAATATTTCATGAAGAATCTGAGAATTTAGAGTATGATTATCACTAAGGAAATATTAATCAACAAACAATATTTATAATTAAAGATTCTCACATGAAAATTATATAATTCACAAAGGTTTTTATTGAACAATTATTCACAAGATCAAGAGAGAAGCTATGGTATCTGCAGCAACAACAATACTAGTGAATCTATGCCAAATTGTTCTAGGGGTATTTTTTTAAATTAACCCATCCAACATAGGATGGAAAATCTAGTTGGAATGGACAGTAACATTTTTACCACATTCTACACCATAGTAAAGGATTTTTTTCTTAATTGGTATGAGTTCTGAAAGTATAACCCTATAGATTTTTACAATTTTGTATCCAAATTTTCTAAATCAGAACATTCACTAAGAAACTCTTAGGAGATTACCATTAGTTTACAAATCTCCAAATGGACCTAATGAGATCATTGAAGTAGAAATATAGGCCTCTTAATGGGTGAAAATAAGATTGATCTATTAATGGTACTACCGCTCCTAAAGATAATAGTTCGTTAATTAGATATTCTTCTAGTAACAACCCCTCCAATTAATCCAATACTAATGTGACAACTATAATGAATTATGCGTTAGGGAAAATTATTAGAACCACCCCTAAAGATGCTATAAACCATGAATCCAATATAGGGGAAATGGTGTAGGATGTTTTCATCCCAATATTAGTCCATACTAAAATAAATGACGAAAATGATCATACCAGGAACCACAGGGTTGCCAAAAAATTGGAGACTCTATAAAATGATCTACTACCACCTCCTCGATGAGTATTTTACAAGGAATCTGGTAAAGGTGTATCCATATCTCACCAACCACCTAAAGAGTGTGAACATGTCACACTTGACTAAAAATTTTCTCATTTTGAGGAATAGATGAAGAAGTTGAAATATATCAACATGGAACTAATTTGAGAAAACACCCCTACTAGATTTATTATTTAAGAAGATCCTCATTTTTCTCTTCTAAAAGAATTCCCTAATCGTGGAGGATTTATCTCAACAAAAAACTAGATTTAGAATATCCACTCAATATGGGATTCTAATAAACAATTTGCTTGGACGCCATGGTGGAAATATATCAGAAGTACCTTATAAAAGGGAGGAAACAAGATCTAGGTTAGATGAATCCTAACAGTCTAGCCTCTATAGGTTACACATTATGAGTATAGGGAGAGCCACTATAGTTTGCTCAACTTGTAGTTCCTCCCATTCAGAATCCTACCCAGTTGGTTGTCCCTCCCCAGCTCATAGACACTATTGAGTCATTACTGGCTTGACAAAAGCTGTGTAAGTATAATTTAACCCAATATAACTGAAATGGAATCCATACCCCAAATGGGTAGATGTGAATATTCCCCCACAAATCATTAAGAACACTATATTCCCAACATTAAATGGATCGAGTAACACATAACTACATCTGATCCACTTCGTGTAATGATGTGGTCCCATGATGGACATTCAGTATAAAAAAAGAAGTATCCAAACTCAGGTGTTTTACATATACCTTAAGGTTATGATCCTTGGTTTGGAATACTAGTTTTCTAGACGAATCAATGAATGGGTGGAAATATATTCATTGCTAATACCATTATAAATTAATCTATATTCTTTAAAAAAATGAAGGTAGTCTACGTCTATGGTTAGAAGAAACTATGGAATGAGAGGGTCTCAAATTTTATTTCCAGGTGGAACTTTTTGACTTTCTAACTGAAACAATAACTTCCTCAAGATGACTTGTTGAATATTTTCAATGAAAACCAAAATGATGAGATATAAACACCAATTATCCCAATTATTTTTTGGGAATAGTTTCAAAATATTTCTTCAGTTTTAAAAATCTAGGAAGCTTATATTTTATGAAATAGATTCAAATAAAGAACAGTTATAGTAGCTCATGGAATGATAATGGGTCTAGTAAGAACCAAACCCATAACATTAAATTTTACCTCTATATCGGCTCTAGCTCTAAATACTACACTTCCTCACACAACATCTCCTCCTAAATAGTAACATCTGCAATAATACCGCCTTTAAGATGAGAAAATAGAACCCAAATGATATTAATTAGATGACTATGAGAATAAAGTATATTCCTTCTGGGATGAGATATTTAGATGTAACATTTTAATAACTATAGAAAATAACGTGATAAATTTTTAGAGCCTTAGAGGATCAATCAAGTTAGTCTTTATGGATGAGAAAAAATTTTCCCATTTTACCAAAATGTGGTTCATACCATCCAAGATTGTTTTTTAAAGAAATACTATTAAATATGGTTGATTTTTGAATAGTAAATATGGGTAATTGACTATCACATGGGGTATTTGTTTCCACCGCCACTCTTAAAGAAGAAGGTGAATAAAAAGAAGCTATTAACAATATCATATAGAAGTTTAATATTTGAGTGACCATGAAAATAATCAATTAAACTCATTTTATCCTCATAGAATTATTAAATAAGATAACCACACACTCAGTTTACTCTATCATAACTAAACCAAAATCATTGAAACTATAGTACTCCAAAATCTAATATTCAAAGAAATTACATTGTCAGAATAAAAAAATAAGTTATGGTAGTATGATCCTGTACAGTTTCCAAATCCATTTATAAATCTTTCAAATTTCCAACCTCCATCGCTGAGATCACGGGAACCATCCCACTAAATCATACCACAATAATTTCCAATTTATGTGGAATCCACAATAGAAAAAGATTTAATCTTTGTTTCCATTATTTTCATTCTCTTGGTAGATCCTTTCATTGATGATAAAAAATATTAAAAAACTAAGTTCTCTTTTCCAGATCAGGGAACCATGCATAGATGCCAAAAACGATGAGGCGGTAGGGAAAGAAATCATTTTGGATAGAACCAAAATTCTGACCTTATCCCCACTAGAGACATTTATGCTTCCGAGACTCATGGAAGAGCCCTTCAATGACCACATTATGGGAAAATAAAAACAACCATATTTGTGAGGAGTCTTAGATATCCAATTATTATGGATGACCAATTTGATGGGGTACGATAGTATCATCCACCCATGAATGTTGGTGGGCTATATTTAGCTAATTCGATAGTAATAAAGGTACCTTCAACATATTTTTAGTAACATTAATCATCATACCTTTCCATATAAACCTCTAAAGTGTCTTCTAGGGAATACATCCCCATAAAATGATGTATAACTTTGACTAAAAAATATGACTCTATGAAGAATTTATCCATATTTCTTGAAAATCTATTAAAACTGAATGCTCTTAACTTATAAAAGGATCTATAAAAAGTTCATATAGATTCCCTACTTAGCCTCAATTATTTTAAAGCTGATGTAACTTCCACCAAGGTGAAATGTGCAGAAATATAATATATGGAATGTCATGTGGTTATCTAATTTTTAAAATAGTACAAGGAAACTATAATAAAGTGATACATCAATCCATTATATGTGTTTCGTAGAATATATGACATGTATATCCTTCAATAATTCATTGATAATAGTTTGAGATTAAATTTATTTATAATATTAAAACATCACCAGTTAGGATACAATGAAGAAGACCTATATCCCTCCCTTATAACACTTCAAGGGTATAAAAAATTGAACAAAATCCCCTTAGTCATATCAAGGATTGAACTAATCTTTGAGACATAATCTCCAACTCTAAATTACTAGTCATCTAACGAGATATAACCTTCAATTCCCAACTATTAAGGCCTTTGTTACACCAAATTATATAAATCAATTCATCATATCAAAAATGTATGAAGTACTATGTCGATGGGAAATGTGGGATGCTATAAAGTGAAAAATAACAATTTGAATCTTATGATGCTGAATACATTGATGCATGAATTTAGAATAGACAATGGAAATAACCTATGACAAAATATTCTCCCTAAGTTTCAACCTAAATTGTCTAGAAATAGTCCCAAACAACCCACTCAACAAGCTCAATAATGAGTATGTACTTCGCATCAGTCTAATTGAAAATGAGAGTTTATAATGGGGAATATACTCATCAACTCTCGTGATATATGTCATGTCAAATAAAACTATAAGTTCTAAATATAACTTTGGTCTTTATAATAATATAAATTCTTTAGGTGTAAATTCCCTAACTCTATCCCCTAGAATTCAATAGTCCCCAATGTTATTATTTGAATGTTAAGGGATATTCATGTAACGAATAGAGAATTGATATATTTGTGGCTCAGAATATCATATTGTTAATCATTATTCTAACTCTAATTATTCTCCTTCTCCACTAACCTATCTTAGAAAGGTAATTAATGAGAAGAAATAGGAGTAGGAATATTAATACAAGGATTACCTCACTGATGATCTTCCATTATTCAAGTAAGGTGTCACTACCACCATCGGTGAACTCCGAATGGTAAATCAAGGCAATGAGGAAAACCCACAACCTACACTAGATAATATTATTATTATCGTTAATTAAAAATAGGTATATGCCTCATTATTATAGTATAATTTAGATTTTTTCACCAGTAATTACATAGCAACACCAAGCCTTTATCTTGATGTGGTTTCCCACTACAGGGGTCTATTAGAAGTTAATAGTAGTTATAAGTAGGAAGCTAGTAGAATTCATAAAACTCATGATACCAAAGTTTATGATGAATGTGATAAAATCCTCAATTGAAAATTCATTCATTATGTACAACACTCAAAATAAAATTCCAATGTAGTACTAGTAAAGAATAAAAATAAGCAAATTAACGTTTTTTTCCATTTTCATAGATCTCAATTGGATCTTTCCCAAAGATGACATCCAAGTTCTAGTTACAAAACATATGATTTATGTGATGGTTGGGTACCAAGAACGTTCCCTCCACGATATCTACATAATATTTTAAAAAATATCAATGGACCCTGAAAATGATGAACACACTATCTTTAGAGCTCCCTGAGGAATATATTTTTATTGGGAAACTAAAATTAGTCTGAAGAATTATAGAACTAGATACCATTATTTTAAACACCGTATATTCAAACCCTTTCTATAAATCTCTATTGAGCTTCTAATTGATGAATTTTTGTTGAAATATCAAAACAATTATAACCATATTTCTAATAGTGAGTTTTTTTTTCAACAAACTTTGACAATATAGCCAAAAAATAAACACAATAAAATGTGATTATGGTGTAACCACAAAATATTTTATTTGATTCATAGTATCCCATCATGGAATCATGGGTGATCAAAATAACGTAAATTATATCACTGACATGTTTCTTCCTTGAAACCATAAATAGATGAGAGGGATGCATGGACACCTTGCCTACATTTAATGCTTTATATAAAATCATGATGACATGTGCTTTTATTTCACCAATTTGATGATAAAAGGGGACAAATATTATTGGACTGATGACTATCACAAATCATTCAATAATTTCAAGTAATATACTTTGAGTCTTCTGATGCGGATGCCATATGTCAAAGTAAAACCACTCTTTTTATTTGTGACATCCTTAGAGATAACACATGGTACATTCCTCAAACAAAATAATGAAAATGGAAATGAAAAAATTATCTATTATCTGTACAAAACAATACTCATTAATTATACCCATTATTAAAATATTGATAAGAACTATCTGGCATTAATATTCATAGTTCCAAAATTGACACACTAACTACTGCACCACTAGGTCCATTTGTTCTCTCAAACTAACCCACTCAAGTATATCCAAAACTATCATTTTTTTATTCGACCTTTAGAAAGGTTTTCATTCATCCTGTAGTAGTTTGAAGTCCATTTAATACCATATTAGGAAATAAATGGGAAATATTTTGTATATTACCTCATTGATCATCCTTATTTAGATAAAATTCTTATAAATACCGAATTTTTGAATGAATAAATATTATTTTTTCAAGCCCCCCCCCCAAATTTTGAAGTTGTATTTTGATGGTACATCCAGAATCCCAATACAAAAAAGGATTGAGAAACACAAACTCAATAAAGTTGTGTTGGGGGGTCATTCTTATCTGTCTAGAAATGGTAGTTCTTCCTAATTCCTTAATATTTTTTGAAGGGTTAACTAATAACAAGGAATAGTATGAATCCCTCATTACAGTATTAGAATTCATGCTACAAATACAAGTTACCCATTTGAATGTAAAAGGTGACTTAGATCGAGTAATCAAGATGGTTGATGATGATTATGCTTCCAAGAAAGTAGAGATGACCCACTTTCTTGATTATGTTTGAAGATTAATGATATAATTCCCCTCATCTCCAACATTAAATCATATCCCATGATTATAGAATACTAAGGTAGATGAACATGAAATTACACCTATAATGTAGGAAGATATGGATATAGATGAAACAGTCGTTAGCATTGCATATTGTGTAATGCTAGCACCATTTGTTCGATTTATCAAGGAAGAGATCAACGAGGCTAGTTCTACTCTAGAACTAGATAATCCAATGAATAGTTAGCTGATACCCATACTGGAATACATATAGACTGAGATTATTTTTTGGATAGTGTCAGGAAGAATAAAATTAAATAACATGTAGTTTAATTCATCATATATGATAGTTAATGTCGTCATAAAGTCCTCTATAAATAATGCTTTGACAAAATCCTATTCAGATGCATTGATAGAGAGAAGAGTATCACCATTTTGTGGGATGTCTATTCACCATGTGGAGAATGGATTTTGTGAGAATATACCCTCCCACAATAGAAAATGAGTCTAACTATATCCTCATTATTACTAAATTCTTATCCAAATGGGATGAAACAATATCCCTCAAAGAATTTGGGACAAAAAAATCATCAATTTTGTAAAGTTAAACATCGTTACGAGATTTGGTATCCCTCATAAAATATCGATGGACAACGTTACCAAATTTTGTTCATAAAAATTGAATAGACCATACATGTAATATAACATTGAGTCAAACCATTTATCCTGTTTTCACATAGTAGAAAATGCAATGATAGAGTCTTTTAACAAAACTCTATTAAACATACTACAAATTTTTTTGGAAAAGGGAAATAAATAATTTTCCAAAAATCTCCATCATGCCTTATGGGATAACTATACCACAACACAAACCACTATACAGGGGACCCCATATTCAATGGTATAGTGGGAAACATCATTTTTTCTCTTTATGTCCAATTATCTTTGCTCTATATTTCCACACATGATCAATTTTCAGAAGATGGGAGATCCCAAAAAAATTTCGTTAAACTAGAATGGATTTATTATAAAATACTACATACCTTGCATTATTTAGTGGTTTACCAAGAGTGAATAGCATAATATTTCAACAATTAAGATTGCCTTCCTTAATTCCTACAAGGGAAAATGATTTTAAAAAATATGATCCAAATGATACCTCGCAAAAAACTTCTAAATCTGGAATCGAAATGGGAATGACATTTTTTCATCCAGAAGGTCTATTCTAATAATGAATATTTATTAATCACCATATAGGGAGAGTTCGCTACTTCTTCTATTAATACAATGTTTATTTAGAAACCTTTTAATTGATTAACAAAATCTTGCCCAAGTCATATGAACTAAAACTAAAATACATCATATTACCTAACCGAATGACGTCAAACTGTTTGGAACTCTCCTTTTCACACAACCATACAAAGTAATTCCCACATCATCATAGTCATAAGACATAACGTTTTATAGTTATTTATTATGCACATTATGTTAAATTTTTGTCTTAACTTGTCCATTAAGGATAGAGTGCTTGAGAAAAAAGATCATAGAGCCTCACATAATTAGCAAGGGAATCTTTTTAGATGATTTCCAAAACACTTTGGTATCCTTTTAGATGATTTCCCGAATTCATGGGCTGCTCTAATTTACAATCCCCATATACCTTATTGTCACTCCTTCCAAGGTAAAATTGTCGTTACCACATGACATTAAACTAAATAGAATGGCCTCAATTCAATGACCATAAAAGGTACGAGACTCTTCCTAATCAACCTGAACTAAAACTATTGAAAAATACCATTTAAGTATGACTAAAACTATGAAATACATTTTTCTTGATTCTATCATTGAAAAAATATTCAGTAATGCCTGAATATATTTTCTTTATTCCATCCAAAATATTGTTTCCCCATACCCTGCATATGTTTCAGATCAGGGAAAGGAATCATTTCCCAAAAACTAACTATGTATTGATTTTTTGTCATAAAATACATAGAGATGAATATTCATTCTATCTTAATCCCAAATGAAGGTTCCAAACCAGGGTACATCATTCTTTGGTTTTATTTGACTCCATGTCATTCATTCACAATAAATTCCTCCTTACCAGTTGATGAATCCAATCCATACCCACTAGTTTTATTCTCTCACCTCACCAGCTTTCATTGAATCTCTTCATATGATATAGTTATCCCTCACCATTCTTTGTTGCTCATACAAAACATAGATCATGTGGGATAAAGAATCCTGGTATGGGCCTCCTTTAATGTTTAGGTCACTTTACGTTCTAAGAACCATGAACTTAAACTATGATTATTTATTTCAAAAGTTTCGTGTATAATGTGAGACCTAATACCCTCACTTCATGTATAGTGACCAATGTCCCTATGACATGATGATAAAATATGTGTCTCAAATAATCACCATTATATGTTAAACTATATGGTTCATGGTCCTATCGTATTACATAAAACCGCATGTTGTTGTACTCTCTTATAAGGACCCTATTTCTAGGTGACCTTCTCACAACATGCCTTGACAATTGGACTACATGTGTATATATTTGGATTACAATAGGATACATAGCGACACTTCAATTCACCAAATTTGGCCCTGCCATAAAACAAAATAGATACCCCCACTCTCATATGTATGAGCCAGATCAACATGGGAGAGTCCAGTGTGGGTTCTAATTTCATTATTGTATCCATATAAGAAAAAATTCCCCTCTCCATGTACAGACCGAACATGTATAGTGATATCTATCTAGGGCTAAGTGTGGGTTGACTTATGTCATGATAGGTATGTACCGATTCCTGGATCTCAAATCCTTGGTCTAACTTCAGATGTTTCCATCATTAAATATGAGTTAAACATGTTTAAGGAACCCTCTACAAGTTTATAATCAATTTGATCGTAAAAGATCCCCTAAAATTCACAAAAATCCATTTTCTAAAATGTACTATATTGACTTGAAAAATTTATATATCCATAAGCTTTCCATGGCTTTTAGTGATAGAAGAAACCAACTCAGAAGGGAACCTCTTCATTGATGTTTCATAATATGGCTCAAATATTCTTTGTATGATTTATTCCTTACATGTGTCCTACAAACTAAAGACATATTCATCCTTAATAAAAGAGATATTTTTTTATTCCCGAAATGAATTGATGTGAATCCATCTTTTCAAATTTTTTTGTGGTCATCCCTTGTGCATACTTATCACATAACATTTTCTAATATATGAGAGCCTTGACTCCATGACATACAACTATCACCCTTAATTCCTAGTTAATTAGAAAAAAAATGTGGTCAAATCACCATTAAATTGTTGGTCCTTGCTACAAGACCTTAAATAGCACACTAGATGTACTTATCGCATGTCATTAAACTACTGGGAAACATCCTCAACATAAGATGTTAAACTACATGGTTCACATCCCCACTATATTATGTAAAACTATTAATTATTATAGCCCTCTCCCAAGAGTGTCTGCATTCTTGGTGTCAGTATCCTATCTAACATTTTTATCATAACTGTGTGTGGCTTGATTCATGACCTAATGAAATATGTAGTTACCCATGAATCCTTCATCTTGAGATAAAACATGAACACAACACCACTCCTCAATTATTATATATGATTTTGTTCTAAGTAGAATATCCTTCACATGGTAATGACCAGATCTGTCTAAATGCCTCCATCGTAATCAAGACACTTTCCTTTCAAAAACCACGCTACATGGCTTCTAGAGGCTCAAATCATCACATAACACCCATGGTAATATTTGATAATGAAGCCCACTCTAAAAGATACCTTTTTTTACTATGTATGATATCTCTAAAACATATATTTGTGTCATACACTTTCAACTATATCCTATCAATCGAAGTTATTTTCATCCCTATGGGAAAATCATCTTATATCATTATGTTATAACAACATTTCAATGTATGTCTCTTTTCCAACATGATCTATGATAATTACATTTATAATTGCACCATCTAATTTATCCAAATCCTTAAATTCCTAGATCATGAATTTAAAAATTATCTCCTTATATCCAGAAAGTGTTGGAGTTTTTTTGCATTCAAGACCTACTTGGGTCTTTATCCCCATAACCCACAGTCGAGGTTGTTCAACGTAAAACATCATTCACACTGGACTCAATTGTATGTCCTTAAATTTAAAATAAAAAAGACCCAATGCTCTCTAGGATGGAAACCTACAAAGTGAATCCTAGTCAACTGTAAAGTTCTATCTCACTAGACATACACTCCACATGATTTATAAAAAAATGAGAAATTTAAATTAAAAAGGAACAAAACAACTTTGGTTGAAACCTGTAAAGGGTAGAATAATAAAAATACTTGTCTTGTCTACTGTGTCATACTACATTTGAATTTAAAAACAATTAGGGAAATGATACGAGAGATACAAATTTTGTAGGTTCCTTCCTATAGATCTAGAAATAGTCAGACTATGCTCATAGGGTCCTAAAAACTAGATAAAACATAGGGAATATTCCATATATTTTCATTATAATTACAACACATTGACACTGTGGTGTTTCTTTAAATGATCCATCTTTAGTGTAATATTATAATTATTGGGAGAATAGGAAAAAAGAAATGATTTAATGGGAATAAAATTCATTTCTTTCGTGGAGAAAACATTACAAGATAATAAGCAATTTTTAGTTTCTCTTTCATACATTATAGGATACTATAAACATTAACTTTATATTGTTTGAGGCCTCCTCGAGGATCATCTACAATCCTTCAAATCCTAGTTTTCTCAGTAGTCTCGTCCTGCTTATTTAATGTACCTTCAATTGGAGTTTTTCCTTAAGGTTGGGCCTCATCTATGTGAGTTGATGTTGTACAAGCTCTGAATTAGCATTATCAATCTATCTCTGAAGATGTAACATTTTACTAGATTTCACGTCATTTTGATTGTTTCACACCACCAACTATTGGCATGATTGATCTCCTCCTAGGATAATGTTGCTCCACGACCCTCAAATTATTTGAGCATTATATCTTTAATAATGAGTTTTTGTGACCCATGTTCTATCTCCCATTGTCGAACAATATCATCCACAGTATAGTGGACCTTGTGATATTTTAATCCTCCATAACCCAACTTGTTGAATGTTTTCTGGAGTTGAAGAAGTTTTGAAGTTAGATCCACCATATGTGTCTTCTGTACTAACTCTAAAATATAATTCCATATGAATTGGTGAAATACCTAAAGAGAATCATGAGCCTCTTTTTTATCGGTGGGCTACTCTCAGGAAGAGATATGTACTATTATTATAACTCACTTACAAAATCATCTTTCATTTTTCTTTCTAGAGTAATGTTTCACCCACCTTGAACCATCTGTTGAGTTAGGTTGATGGATGACCATTTAATATAGAACATTAGATTTTATGACACTAAAATACAAATGAAATTAGTCATTGACATTAGAAGATAGTAAAAAAGAAATCAAAATGTAGATCAAATTGGATTATGACACCCACTCATTGATGGATCAACCACTTGGATTGATTCATCCCTAGTTTCCCCAGCCACATTGGTAGCAACTAGGAAATCTTGATTAGGAATATCTTTTTGAGTTCTCTCTGGAATCACTATAGAAGGCTCGTGAGAATCTCGAACTTCTAGACCTTGTTCAGGTGCTCCTACCACAATGGGAGTAGGAGGAACCTCATGGTCCTGGTCATTGACTTCCTTAGAAATGTTTTCTATGGAAAAAGATGAAAAACTCAATGAATTTGATTTAATGCAAAAAAATGATTTTGTCCGTGTGTTAAAACAAAAATAGGGGAAAACTCAAATCCATACAATTAATTATTAATGTCCTACATCTCTTCTATAGAGGAAGGGATATTAATGTGTTCAATATAATCATTCATTAAAATAAATTGTTTGAATCTCATTACAAGGGGTGTAGCATCCTCAGTAATGAGAACATTTGAGATGTTTGTTTCATGAAAAAAATACCCCATTCACTCCACCAATAATTGTTTTGGTGGGCCCCCTAGTTTGGCCCCACTAAATTTGGATCAAAAACAAAACCTTCATCAGACAACCTATGATCCATTCCATCCCTTCTAGGATGTTATCAGGGCCAACCATGGTTGTCATAGGGTCCTCCAATGAAGGTATTGAGGCTACATTAGAAGCCTGTGGGGTGGGATTTTAGAATATTTGATTGTTGCGACAACGAGAAGTTTTCTCCACTAACAATCTGAGCCCTAGTATGGTCCGAGGATCTTGGATAAATTTAATATTGCGTAGAAATTTAAACTAGATGTGTACCTTTTTCAAATCAAAGCATACTCATTCATTTTGCATTACTAGTGGTTTTTTCTCAAAGTATCCAATAAATAATCTTTCTATAATTTCCACACTAGCTTTAAAAAATTCAATGACCATCGATCATTGAATTCCATGTGCTATAATAGTGATCTGATGGTATCATTAATGTTCTAATTATCACCACATTGGCATTCCATTTATGTTGGGAGATAATCTTGATCCAATCACTTGGATTGGGATCTTCTCTATCTAGAATTCAGGAGAGGAGAGAGAGGATATGATGAACTCATAATGAAAAATCATTGTGAAAGATCCTAAATCTTCTTATTTATAGTGGATATTCAAATACCTAAAAAGGGTTCCCTGAGCCCCTCTTATTTTACTTCCACTAAATAACTAATAATGAATTAATTATGAAGAAATAAAATTCATCATAAATATTATTTATATTTTATTGCATTACATTAATATATATTATATATATTTTATGATAAAAAAATTTATTTAACTCTACTCTAAATTCCTGCTAATATTAAACGAACCTTGAATATTAAAATAATATTCATTCAAATAATATTTTCCCTATATTCAATAAATACAAAATGAATAATTTTAGTAAATAAATTCAACCCAATTATTATTTACTTTAACAATAATGATTTATTTATTTATTTTTGATCGATAACATTGGAAATTGGGGGACCCTTGCTGGGGTCCACCATTTCAACTATTCATATTCACCAAAATTGGGCAGATTCCTGAATACACTATTTTGTGAGACCCTCTAGGGCCTTATTTTGATAGCAATAAATAGAAATCATAGACCAAGTGTAGAGTATAAATGAACATCAAGATCCCTAAAAATATAAGTAATAGTCATATAAATAAAAACTAACATACAAACACACACTGTGTAATATAGTCTATTTGACATTAGATATCTCATAAAGTATAATGAAATCGTGTGTTATAGATCTTTATTATTTTATTATTTGTAGATATAAATAAAAAAATTACCCTCAACTGCCTTTACTATATAATATTGAATGTTCCACCTTCCTGATCAAATAGGCTCGAGATATATTTCTTTCTCATCTTGGATGTGACAAATCCTATCTTGACCATTCAAAAAAGGTCATACCACCAATGATCCACCCAATATAAGATACCTCGCCAATATTTCATTATCTTGGTTTTTTCCTCGAATCAATGAGTGAGATCAAATGGACCACATTGATAATGATCACAAGTCAGGAGACCAATACACATGTCCACAAATAAAAAAACTAATGAAACATGAAACATTTGGTGTTCATATTAGCAGGTATGTCCACATGATTTGAAAAACTCTAGATCCCCAAGTGAGAACATAGTGAGAAGATGTATCAATGGTTATGATCTCCCAACATCTGATATTCAGACTTCTATTGTGCAAAATTAGTATGATGCATCTAGACTATAATGAATATGACTATGATTAAGGTAATAGTATCTATAAGCTCCCATTATAGCCTGAGATCTACACTAACTTTTTGATATGATAATTAATCAATAGAGACTACAATTAAATAGTGGAATTATAAATTAATACAATAAAATGGAATGTACACATCTCATATAGCTAACTTTATTCACAATAATGTAATCAAAAGTATTGTTTTGTTGGGTCTAGGGAACTCACTATTACAACACTCCCATGTTCACTAGAACCAAATAACAATCCATCCTTGTTATTTCTTAGAAGATTAATATCATTTTTCTATTGATTCACAACATTAGTTGACAGGAATTCTATTTTTCCACTGGATGGGAAATCTGCTAAGTGTGACTACACCTCCTTGAGTAAATCTTCTCAATAGATGGAAACCCTCGAGTGTATATCCTTTTTTTCACTTTCAAAACTAGAAATCTTGAATATTACCTATAATATAATTATCATTAATATAAAAATTTACTTACTTGATGCAATTAAAATAACTATAACAATTCTTGGTGTATTTAACACTGCCTCTATAGTTATCTTAAAAGCTACAATATGCTTGGTATTTGTAGGAATACCTACCAATAGATTGTATGATCTATTCACACTCATTCCCTTAGTCGATTTGTGATATTAGATCATATTAATCTAAGGAAGACTATTCTATGTACCCTCAAAATTGGTATCCCTTCTTCCCTGTATTCAAATTATTTAACCTTTGTACTTTCTCCATTACTATGGAATAGTTCTAACTACATCCTTTTCTATTCTCCTGTATATAAATAATATTTTTCTATCATAAAGCATATGTTGGAAATATCATATTTTTTACATATAATGTAATATGTGATTGATACATCAATGAAGTTCCTGGAATCCCACTCACCATATTAAAAGCATCCAGTTCCTTTGATAGTCTTCTTGGTGAGAATTATGCCATGTGACATTGGTCATAATTCTCTCTCGAATTGCTACATATTTTTTATTCAATTACATGTTAGTATATATACTATTGAATAAGTTTAAAAAAATGTTAGATCTACCTTAGTAGATCCCATTTCCAAGAACATAGTATTCTAGTTTAATTAAATCCTTATAGAGTTAATTTCATCCTCATCTTAACGAACTATAAGGCCAATTACTATTTTACATGCGTTATCAAAAATATTTAACATTTAAAACAATGGAACTCCCACTAACCTCTAATAGAAACATGGAGAAGATTCACTCCAAATGAATATTCTATGATCTTATTATTTCAATCCAAAACTAGATTTGTGTTACTTATGCCCTTTACTCACAATCTATGATGTCTCCATCCATTTCTAGTTCCGTCATATAGACACCTTCCATGATTGGTGTTCAAAAATCCAATCCACAATATATAGATATTATAAAGTAGATATGATAATAAAAATTATAATGGATTTAGGGAGAACGACATGGTATAACAAATCAATCCATCATGGTATAGTTTTTATACCGCCCAGATATCCTATCAATTGAATACCCGTTAATTTTTCAAAATAATAAGCACATATCCTTTGATATATGGAATCCATTTATGAATTTTAATGGATCAGGTCAATTTCAGATAATAACCATAAAATGCCTACTTTTATGATTTATTTTTCCCAATTAATAATGTATCACCAAACATGGTGATTATAAAACCATCATCATGTTTTTATCCTTCTTATATAGTATGTTTCTCTCGAACATTATTCTTCCATAGGTTCTTGTGGATCTTATTCCTATGAAAACTATTTTTTTTATCTATAGGAATGACTAAACCCAATTAAATCATTCTCTCACTATCTCTAATAGATATGTTCACCCTTTAATATATTTATAGTCTAAAACATTACTATAAATTTTCTATAACAGGGATTTATGTAATACTGTAATAAACTTTGACGATAATTACTATAGATGCCTATTTTTTTACATGATGAAAGATTGTTTATATCCTCAATAGACTATGCAACGAAACACATGTTCTTATGACATAATTGAATTCCATAAATCTATAACTCAAATTATATCCATTAGTCATGTTAGGAGGAATTTGTATATTGGATAATGCCATTATTTTCCCAGCTTATCTTGTAATATAATGGATGCTTCTATAAAGAATATATAATATATATATATATATATGTGTGTGTGAAAATTTATTCACCTTATGCTTACATCATGAATCTATTGTGTCAAAGGAAATGTGCACTTCGGAATTGATCCACGCTGCATTTTATTGATAAGTTTTAACATGTAAGGCTCTTCATCGATCCTACTTATTTTCAGCAGCACTCTAATGTGGATTAAGTAAAGTGTATTTAGGAATTTCTCTATGCAACATTATAATGATCAATGAATACTTGGTTAAGATATCCTTCACCATTCTGGCCCAATGATTCTTATACCATCTGTCCATTCATATTCCATGAAATATTTTATTTTCGTATTCATCAATAAATAATTAATTGAATATAATGAAGTTTAATTAACACTAGATTACCCATTGAATTTTTCATTCTTTCTAGATGAACTAATTTTGATACCTAAGTGGAATAAATTTATTTAAAAATATTTCATTGTCCAAGATAAATAATTATATACAACAATACTACCTTAAGTGTTTAGCTCTATTAATTCTATACACCATACTGGGTATATTCTTGACATCAACTTTTATTTTTCACTTAACAATGAATTATCGTACCACCACTAGGGGTAAAAGTCTTCAATATTATATGCATATCGTATTGCCTATGATTCATGTAACTCTAATCTATTTATTTGGTGTGAAACACAAAAAAAACATTCACTCCATAGATATTGAATTTCAATACACATATTTGATAAATAAATTTTATTTAATGCCCTTGAAGTATGTTAGAAACAATAATTTTAATTGATGAATATACCCAAATAAGTGGTTACTTTCTTATTTTATTCAGTTCATTTTCATTAAACTTACATATATTTATTTCGTGATTTTAATATCAAATAACCTCTTATTTATCACCTCTCTCTTTGAAGGATGTTGTGAATATTCCATCGGCTTCACTTATTCCATTGGATTTTTCACCTTTTCTTTAAACTTCTTCACCATAAGAATTAAACTTTATTATTTCTTTAAATTATTTTTTCTCTTAAATCCTTACTCAAAAATAAACAATTAATTTTCTCCATAATGATTATTTTTTAACCTTACTTGAGACTTTTGTAGTGGTTGGAAATGGTATGAGTATATGATGTTTTGAAATATCATGGTATTCCTTCCAATTTACACATAATAAGTGTAATAATCACATTCATATCTTGCTTCATTTTCAACTCACATGATTTTCAAAGATGTGATTTCATGAAATATCATCCATGTACTGATGAATTATCCCCAACTAAAATCAGATGTTGAAGATAATATTGAAACATAACCATCATATGCATCATCCATGAGTCTCCTGCAATCATTGTTAACACCATTTCTTCCTGAGGATTCTTAGCAGGTATTAGGAATACCATCACCTTGAATTTAAATTATCACAGTATTAGTTTCAAGTTCCTATAATACACTTGAACTTTCTTGATAGTCTTGAAATTTATGTTTTCCATTATTATCGTAGTGTATTTTTCTAGTATTTCTTGTCATTTTCTAAAAATAAAATCTATCAGAGTGTACCTTTATATTTATTATCAATTTTGAAATTAGTTATTAATTGTATCATTAAATGTCTCTGAATATTTTATTGAATTATAGGAACCCTATAAACTAGAATCAGAATAATTTTTTTCTTGAGTATTCTAGTGTAAAGGATCAGTGAACCATGCCACATAGTCTAAAAGTTGTGGATATTCCACCACTTTGGTATTTTAAGGTAGGTGTTTGTTTACACAACCACTTTAACTTGTGACTCGTTAATATATTGAGTGAAGTTCTAACTCCTCATAATTGTAACATTGATTCCATCACCACTTTTCCTCTAAAGTTATAGAATATTTTCTATAACTAATAATTAACTACAATATTCAGTTTAAGTCAACCTGCAATTCTTATAAGAACTCTCTAGTGGTAGGATATGCCTTCCACTATGGCGGACAAAGAACCTGTAACACCTAGTAATGTTCAAATTTAAATGAAGAAAGGCATTTTAGAATTAATAATTATTAGATGGTTTTATTTTTTTTCGATGAATATAATATATTTATATTAATCTTGATCATACTATGTTGTCGTCCTCACAACAGAATAGTGATAGAAAATATCCATCGCTACTTTATGAATTTTAAATTTATTATTTTATGTGGTCCTCACTATCATGGACATGCAAAAAATAAAAAATAAAAATCATAAATAAAATAAACTACCCGAATATTCTTCAACTCATAAACTAGTTTATCCATTTAAAATAAATTGAACAAACACAACCTAGTTGTAATGTACATGAGTTTTAGTGTCAATCATGTAGTACATATCCCCATCCAGTATGTTCATTTATCATATTGAGTATCGCCTCCTCTTAGTAGGGTCTACATGGAATCAAGTTTATTGTCAAGCCTTGAAGGGGTCTATGTTGTACATTGTCTCTATCAAAATAAAAATTTACTCACACGCCTGAGAGGGGGAATAGGGGTGCAATATACAATTGATAAAATTCAACGCTTAGGTCCTTGTACATATTGACTAAAAAAAGACAGTGTGCAAGTCATCTTAATTATTTACAATAATCACATGTGATTATAAATAATTAAACAAAACATCCATACATACATAGGTTGATCAACTGCTCAATTCTAATCACTGGGTAATATATATGAGTGATAAAATTAAATTACAATAAATTAAAGTAGAAGGGTATTTAAATAAATGAAATGAATTAAATAAATTTAATTATTTAATTCTATTTTATCCCATATTTAATTTAATTTTAATTTCAAAAATTAAATCAATCAATTAATTTAATACCAATATTAAATTAATTTTACCCCTAGGTATTAAAAATATTTTCTAATGAAAATTTAATTTTAATTAATTTATGTTAATACTAAAATTTATCTAATTAACATAATAATTTTTAATTTTTTAAAATGATTTCGCGTGCCTCAAAACCATGTGAAGGGACTATGTAGGATAGAAGAACATTAACATGCTTATTCCAGGCCAAAACAAACTCTTTTTGGGGTTTTCTAGGCCAAACTGATCTGCCAAGATATATTCTAGTTTGGGAAGATCTGCCCAAACCAACTATAGGATGGAACAAGTGAAATTGAACTCGGTGAAGGGAATTACATGGTTATATGACATGACATGCGGCTTATCTCAGACTAAATGAGTGTTTTCGGCTATGATTACCTATCCTATAGTTTATGACCGACCAAATAGCGACTGGTCGAAAAAATCGGCATAGTGGAGGATGGCTGGTGGTGACTAGATCCACGTGTAGACAAAGAAAACAAGAAGTCTGTAGGGCAGTTTAGATCTGGGAGGAGGTGCCTTGGATGGACAGATGAGCTGGATCTAGTAGAGAGAGGTTCCTCTAATGGTCGGGGAGCTTGTGATTGAGTAGGAGGTGTCTGGCCTAGCCAAAAATGGTGCACAGTTGGTGCTACCTAAGGGAGAGTGGTGGTGCAGCACACCGGCTTGGTTTTCAGTGGGTGGTGTCCAATGTAAGTGGGAAACATCCTTAGAGGATCCCATAATAGGTGATAGCTAGATGTGTGACCGCAGGGGCTAACACGGTTGTTGAGGGTGGTAGCTAGTCATGTCAAGAAGGGTATCTTGTGGTCAGTTAATCATCCAGAAAATAATTTCACACTGTTGAAGGATAGCCCATCCGGCATATCAGTGGTCTGAAGTAACAAGGTGGATCAGAGATAATGGGCCTCCCCTTCTCCCATTATCTTTTAAAAAAAAATTGATGTAAAAATATATTTGGCTGGGTAGCCCCTTTTTAATTATATTGTTTGTATTTTAGGACATCCGACAACATGAATCCCCAGTAAGTCCCCCCTTAAAGTTGGTCATATTTGTATTTTCACAAGCCTACATAGGCTATTAAAAAATTATATAAGTTTTGAATAAAATAATAATATTATTATTATTATAATTATTATAATTATTATAATTATTATAATATTAAAATAATAAAATTATTAAAATGTTATAATTTCCACAAACTTTGTACAAAACTCCAGTAATAAAATATGGTTCTGGCAATTTGAGTTCCTGCTGGAGAACAAGTTTAACTAAATCCCATCTCCAATGATAAAAATTAGATATAATCTACAATATTAAAACCCAACAACACACCACTTTCAATACATGATTTTTTTTAGATGAGTGTATTTTGGAGATCCAATATCAGATTAAAGCATGCTCAAATCTGTTGGGACTGATTTCAAACCCTCTACTTAAATTAATTAAATTTTTTTTCTAGGATCAAAAAAATCATGTGAATCCCTCTAATACAATTAATTGAACTAAGGTCACAACATATGCTAGTGGACTTTGAATTTTAAAAATATTTATCATTGGATTGATGATAATTGTCATATTCAATTATTTGTTCCCCGATATGGTCCAAGGATCAAATGTGAATTAAAAAGAACACATAAATTAAAAACGAGTGTGTATCTCATTCAAATCAAATCATGATCGTTCATCACACATCATCAGAAACAATCTCATGAAGAATCCAATGAATAATTCCTATAGATGATCTGAATATGCTTCAAAAATCCATAGGAGCGTTGTTCATCAAATTATGCATCCTAATGTAGCGATTCGACGATGTCTTAGATGTCCAGAAAATCCCTAAATTGACATTCATTTGATGGAGGGAGATATTTTTGATCTGATCAAATTGACTGAGATCATCTCTCTATATAATGCAGGATATGAGAGAGAGGATATAGAATATGCATAGTGAATGGACAATGTGTGAGTTACTCTCTCTTCCTATTTATAGTTCATCCTCAAATAATCATAATGGCTTCCCTGACCCCCATTTATTAAACATACACTAAATAAGTTATAAGTATTTAATTACAATGAAATAAACTGTGTCGAAAATTTTATTTATATATTATCACATACCTTAATCATATATTTAATATATTATGTGATAAAACAAATAAATTTAATACGACTCGTAATTCCCACAAATATTAAATAAATATGATATATTAAAATAATATTCATTCGAATAATATTTTTTACTATATTCACTAAATACTTCATGAATATTTTTAATAAACAACATCAGCCCAATTATTCTTTACTTGAATAGTAATTTATTTATTTATTTATTTTTGATCGATATCTTAGACAACTTTTGGACACCGGGGTGGGGCCCACTATGTCCAATATTATTATTCACGAGAGTTGGGTGTATTTTAAAATACATTATTCTTTGAGACCCTATAGTCCCATATCTCTATGCATTGAATAGAATTCATAGGTCAAGATAGGAGTCTAACAACCTATCAAGGCCCCTAAAAAGATAAGGTATAGTTATAGCAGCAACAACCAACCTATGAACACACATTATAAAATATACTCTCTCTCTTTTTATATATCTTATAATGTAAGACTCACACTTTTGTAATATTTATTTCTTGCATTATTATTTATTGATCTAACTGGATGGATTTACTATCAACTACCTCAGACAAGTACTTCTAAAGGTACTTCAATCCAGATCCACTACTGTTGAGATATATTACTTCATCAACTTGAATGTGACAAATCTTATCTTGACCATTCAACCAGTTTCATACCACTAATGATGCACCCAACACAAGAAAACTCTCTTGGATTTCATTATCATTGTTTTTTATTGTCTTCAATGTATGAAATCTAATGGCACACACTGATAATGATCTAATGTCAGGAGACCAATACACATTTCTCTATATAGGAACAACCAATGACACCTGAAACATGTGGTGTTCCTATTAATGAATTTTTCCTCATGATCTCTATTTCTAGAGATCACTAAGTGTGAACGTCATGAGAAGTATCAATGCTTATGATCCCCCAACACATGATAGTTAGAAATATACCATGTCCAATCAATATAATGTATCTAGGCCATAAGGTATATGTTTATGATTAATGTCATAGTATCTTGATGTTCACATTGTAGCATGTGATCTACTATAACCTTTTGGTATGATAATTAATATATGGAAATTACAATTAAATAGTGGATTTAGACATGTCTACACTAAAATTGTACGTATACATGATGTATAACTAACATTATACATGATATGGTAATCCATTGTAATGTTTAGTTGGGTTTAGGGCACCCACCATTACAACATCCATTGTATGAAGTGGATCTAAAACACAAAAAGTAGAAAGAGGGAGTAGTTTCTTCATAAAACAATATAATGAACATTTAAAATTATTAAAAATATCCTCTCCCTGTAATGTATATAGAAAAAATGTGGAATAATCCCTTGAAACTTCTTCTTTTAAGGGGATGGAATCTCAAATGAGGATCTGTTTCTCATCTTGGTTGTCCTCCTTAGTTCTTAGAAGGTCAGATCTAATTCCCATGAGAGAGTATTGAGGACCGAATTTTGGAGTCTGATATCATAATCAGATTCTGGTTTTTGAAAATTTATAATAAATTATATTATGGAAACTCCGTATGGCTATAGATACACTTGGATAATGTATTTATTCACCTTCTTCCCTTTACCTCAGATCAAGAAACTATGGAACTTATTCCCAAGAACACCGATACATGTAAAGGGAACAAAAATAATTCCCCTTACATATCCTCCCTCATGAGTCTATCAAATGTAGATAATTTCTATGACTCAGGGGTTGATCCCTCAACCCCAATATGGGTATTTATTTGACCGTATCTTAGTGTCTTCTCCACCAGGACCTCTTTCTCTCCCCAATAATAATCAATGTTATGTACATCTTCAGTAAAATTCCCTTGTTTTTTAAGAAAATGGGTAAGGAATGATTGAAGATGAAATAAGGTAGAATTAATCACCAATTTCTATGAATTTGTTCCATTCACTGGCGCATTGAGCATCCAACCCATCAATTTCACCATTTTCCCTCACATAGTACACTCGCATTGTACTGGGAATCTAGTTGTCAGTGGCATATATGAGTATCTGCAACTCCCAGATATAATTCCCCACTATGGAAGGGTTATAATTATAGTGGTGGTTAGAGGGTTCTAGAATATCCTCAATATATAGAATCTATAATCTATCACAAAGAAATGTACAGAAATACATAGCATCGGATGTCCCTCCCTTTAAGTATTGAACTACCTCAAGAAACACGTAGTCTGAAGTTACTCTGAAAGGATATGAAGTACAATTAACATATCTATATTCCATGGGTTTTCTAAGACTCTTAGCTTTTGAGGGAGGAGTGGAAACCACATCTTGAGTCTAATCCTTGAGATGGTAGCTACATCGACTTGGCTTAGCTTCAGTAAGGGCCATCTTTTCAGTAATGGGTTTCCACATGGCTTGAGATCAGGATTGTGAAGCAAATTCATCACTATAACTCTCATAATAGTCTATCTTGATCTATTGATCTCATTCAGAAATAGTTACTTCAACTCGAGGGACATGCCATTGAAAAACCCCTGGGGGATATGATGAGATCTTGGATCAGGCTTATGTATAGGTCAATCTTGTGAGGTTATTTCAGAAGGTGAATCAATTACTATCTCAGATGCTTCCAACAACATGATCACCCAATGTTTCCAAGAAACTATCAGATATTTCTTTGATTGAAAATACAAGGTAGTAGAGATGGTATGTGGTTGTAGAAATTTGAATTGGTGAAAAAATCTATAAGGAACATAGGCTTTAGTAACAATTTCAATTGCAATATTTGTTTCCAATTCAAAGTCTCTAAAATCCATCATATTTGATCTAAGATCATAACTATTATTGTCATTGTTAGAGATTTTTCTATTAGGATTATTACCATATGATAAGAAGTTTAAATCATTAGATATACTCAATGTCTTTGAATCTAACCCATATTTCATGGTTAGGGGGACTAATACTAGAGAAGGGTTAGATAAAGTTACATAGCAGACACCCCATAATGTCAACCCTAATTATCACCATGTAAGAGATGAAATGCACCACTATCCACCCTCCTAACACTTGGAATGACCCTTAAATATAGAAGGGGGGATCCCTTGCACACAAAATCAATAAGAATCATTTGATCTTTTCCAGAGTAGTGGATTCCAACTTGATTCGGTCCCCTTACACTAGCTTGGTCACCTTGGAAAATATTCTTGACCTTAACCCACTGTAGGATTCATACACCAATTCATATAAGTGCTAAGCCACAAATTTATAAATGCAACAAGATTAGTATTTGTAAAAATAAAAGCCATTTTGGTATATTTCAATGTTCATCATTGGCTATATTCTAACCTGATTCAATACATAATCGAGATGCCTCACTTATAAATTGAAGGAAATACCATTAGATGTTTAAAAGTGGGACCCTTCCCCTTGGTATCCATGGAATTGGTCATCCATGTCTCTTGAATAATCTCACCCATAGGGAAATGGGTTTTCATTATGACCTCCTAAACTATTTATAATAATTCATGGGGTTGTTTTGGTGTTTTTAAGAGGTCATTACATGCTGCCTTCGGTGGGATGAATTCATCATATAACACTATAAGGAAATATTCCCCTGAAATCATATAAAAATCCCAAAAATTTATTCCAAATTCTCAATGAGTTAGGTGGAATGTATTGGTTTCTGGGATCCATCATCTCAAAAACTCTGGTTGGATATCATAATGTTGGTACACATAAATTTCCACCACCAAAATAGCTTGATTAATGCCAATGTATTTTTGCTCAATATTAATTTATGAACAAGTATTTCATAGCCAATAAGCCCACATTTATTCAGGATCTACCCCTATGCCAGTGTGGAAGTAATAGTATTCCTTCTAGACCTTTGAACGATCATTCATTGATTGATGAAAATTTGATTTGAGTTAGTGTGTTTTTGGATCTAGATTATGAGGTTTCAAATTTGGAGAACTCAAATAAATGTGCATCAAACACATTGAATTCATTATTCCTTCATTTAGGTACACACCCCTAGTAGAAATGTTTGAAATAATTATGTCTATATACTCCTCCATTTATGTACACACCCCTGACCTAATGATATCTTCTATATCCCTGATGCGTGCAACAATTTGTACATTAGAAACGCAAAATATCCGAGTAGCAATTTGAAATATTTTGGGAAACACCACGGTTTTAAGTAGATTTAAGGTTTTAGTTTAGATGATTATATGGAGTTTTTTATGAAATGAACTCTTGAAGGACACTCACATAAGTGACCTCACATAGGTCACTCACCCAAGTGACCTCACACAGGTCACTTGTCCAAGATACATCATGTAGGTCACTCATCCAAGTGACTAGGAAAAGGTTCTTTATTGAATTTACATCAAAGGAAATCCTTTCAAAAGTGAATTCATATTGTGTGTATATTATGAGTTCATGTGGGAAAGGCATGTGTAAATGAATAGCATGAAGAGAACATGTAAGAAGTCACATGGTGTGAGCTGGGGGGAAGGGTTGGAGACACTATTTATAGATTCATGGGTACCTATGAGGACACCCGTTGATACCACCCTTCATGGTACACTTGCACAACTACCTTTCACAATACACATACACAAACACCCTGAGTGGTCACCCAATGTGGCTGACATACACAACCCATATTCTCAATTCACCCTTATGAAGTATTCAATCTATAATGTTCACCAATAACAAGAACGAATGTACTTGAACATGTTGCGTCCAATGAAAAAAGGATCCATCAATGTCCATATCTTTATACACATTAGTATTAGATCCTCTTCTTATAATTGTATCTAATCCTAGGAGGGGAATTTTTTGGAACTCCTATTTTTGACATGTGGATGAAAATATTTGAAGAAAAATATCGCAATAATGTCGAGGATAAAAAGGCTTGGATGTTGTAAAACACCCACTCTCTCAAACCCCATTTTCACCCATGTGGATCTCATACAAGCCCCACTACTTCTCCTAGAGACTTTTTTAAATCTGACATGCATTACCCAACATATGCTACCATCTCCATGTATTGGTCTCTCCTGTGTAAGAGTCCTACATAAGTGACTTGTGTGAACCATATCATTTACATAGGGTCCAGATATTTTCTATAATTTGGACCCCTAAGAACCTATTTTGACATTAATGTAAGACTACAAGATATGTTAAATATCTTCTTACTCTTTTCTTTTTTCCATATCCTTAGACCCATCTTGGAACCTCTCTAACCTTTAAAATGAGATGAAATTATTCAAAGTAAAGGGATCAGAGTTCATACATGGCCAAAAACACAAAATAACTATGTGATCATCCACTTCCCCAAAGTTCATAATTACATTTGAAAAGGCCCAATACCATACTCATTACTTGCATGAGTCCCTTTAAAGAGAGCCTGAGGAGACTCTTGGAGGTCTGATCATGGTTTCAATAAAGTTTTGATTCCCAATTCATTATATATCCATGTTCTTCCAACAGATACTTGCTTGATGTGCCTCCCATATTCCCTCATGTATCACCTAGATGAAGCAACCTACGAGCATACCTAGGTATCACCAGGGTGAATCACCCTCCTGGCCCACTATTATACCATCAAAGATAGGGAACTCCCATTAGGAATACCTTTTAAATTTAACCAATTCAAAACATCCATCAAGTACCCATATTTTAATGATTAAATAATATGACACATAAGCATTTCTCTCATTCAATTGTGCATTCCCTTAGTGAAATATTTCCAAAACTACTCCTACCTTGTAGGTAGATTCCTATGGTTGTTTACAATTGTTCATACCCTCAGAAATGAGGACCCCAAAATGGAGGTAGTTTCTAGGACCTTCCTATTTTAGATTATGGGGGGAACCAATTTCTTTTCCCTTTTATGTGGGATAGTGTTGTATCCTCATATCCTCCTCTCCAATGCTAGGAATTGGGCACCCCCTTAGAGTAATCTCCTAGTATTACTTTTGGAACAATCCGCTACCTTAATTGACCTCAGCCTAATTTACTATTTAATGATGGACATTGGGTAGAAATTCATATCTACTACTTCCTATTGTTTCTAAAACCAAACATGGATCACATGGGCTTAGAGGATAGTGGTGATCATGTCATCAACAGAATTAAGTATCCAACACTTATTCATTATAATCAATGTAATACTAAAATAATTTATCACCACTTCAAAGATTTATATTCTTAATGAGGCAAAATTTTAAATGGTCATATTCTCAATGAAGCATCTACAAGGGCATCCTCTATAGTGTTAGGCCCAAACCGTTATTAGAAATGTGGGATTTGATTCTTATCCAAACCGAAGAAGTAGCATGTCTGCTGGCGGTTCAAACCCCACACCCTAAACTCACCCTAATATAAATGGGCCCCACTACCTACTGAGTAATATCTATCCTAGGGGGATATATATCTTCCATGCCCTTTTCATCTCATCCTTATTGGTCCATGTTTCTATTGGGGTACACCATCATAATATCATATTGATAGAAAAAAATTAAGTAAATTTTTTTTTCAAATTATTATAATATATTAATTATTTTCAATGATAAAACCCAGTCATTTAAATGTATTATTAAAATAATGGGTAATTTTAATTAAAGAATGAAAATGAGATAAAATGTAAAAATTTCTTAATTCTGGAAGTTTGGCAGATTTTAATCACTTTGGTGTTTTGATCATAACTTTTAAAACATATATCCAATTGATGTGATTATTTTTTTATTGGATTAATTATCTTCTGGTACTCAAATTTATATTCTTATAAAAGAGTTATTTTTTCCATATAGAGGCCCAAGAAATCTGTCAATTTGAAAAAGTGTTCAGGATGATATAGTGGACACCGCCTCCGTAAATGAAGCCTAAATTGGGGTACAAACCTTTAATAGAGATGAATATATATTAATTTAAAATAAGAATAAATTTATAGTTTTACTAATAAATTTCATGGATTTTTTCAATCATTATAGTGTCTATTGGATGCTCAAAATTGAAGAAACATTTATGAATCATTAATCTAGAAACAAATCATGGAGCAAATTAGATATATCTTTTAATACATGCATATGATGGGGATAAATTTTTTATTAAGAAACATAATATATTTTGGAACTATTTTCTAAAAGACTAAATTCTATGATTTATTAAATATTAGAGTCAACCCCATGCAAACGTTTCGAGGAAGAATTAAGGAACCAAAAATCCCCCCCTCGCCTATAAATGGAGGTGAACCCCTCCTTTCCAAATCCCTAGTCAACCCTACTAGGGATGAGATCTCCACCAAGGAGGAGTTTGTATAAAAATATCCCCCACCTTTTATTATTCTTCATTTTTTTATTTTCTTCATTTTAGTTTTAGTTTCCATTTATTTTTCCCAATTAAAATTTAAAATTTTATTTGACTAAATAAATTTATTCATTTTTCCTCAAATTATGTTGCAAAATTTAATCTTATTATTTTTAATTATCTGATATTAATTATCAATAATAATAATATTATTATTATTATTAAAATTAATATTTTAATTATTATTAATATCACATTGTTATTTTAAATTTATTTAAGCAATTTTATTCTCCCCATTTTCAAAAATTATTCTAATAATAATAATAATTAATATTATTATTATTATTTCATCATTATTTATAAATTATATATTTTTATTTATTTTTTTATTTTCTCTCACTCACTCTCATCCCAATTCTTACATTTTTTACTTTATTCTCATATTCTATCACCCAAATTCATTTTAAAATTATTCAATAATTTTCTATTATTCTTATAGTATTCCAATTTCCATTATTGGGATCTCTTACTATAGGAAATGAGGGACTAAAACTAGGGCTTGGCCCAAGGGGAGGTCATGGTGTTCTTGAATTTTTCTCAAAGTTCAATTTTAAGATTGTGATAAATTTGAGTAGCATTATTGGTGAGGAAAATATCTCTGATTAGATGATTATCCACCAATGACATGCAACTTGATTTATTCATATTGTTTTATTTAAATCATTATTCCCTCTCTCCATTGGTTATTTCTTCATACATTAGAGTTGAGCTAATAAATTGACGAAACAACATTAATAGATACGTGTCCTAGAAGATAACTACTCATACAACAAGTAGTGTCATAAACCACTATTAATAGAGGAGGTGAAATTAAGAGCGATAAGTATTTAAATAAAATTTCAAAATTTATAAATAAAGAATTGTAGTCCAAAAATGATATTTTATTTTGTGATTATCATACTAAAATCACACAAATGAAAGAGGATAATGATTTATCCCAAAAATGAACCCCAAAACCATGTTCTTTATCCTTTTATCTTTTTTATTTATATTTTCAGGTTAGTATAAATTA
Source organism: Viscum album (assembly GCA_963277665.1). Lineage (NCBI taxonomy): Eukaryota > Viridiplantae > Streptophyta > Magnoliopsida > Santalales > Viscaceae > Viscum > Viscum album. The sequence goes on from OY728138.1 coordinate 839,920,156, forward strand.
TAATTTCAATTATTGAAAGTCATTAATATATACTCAAAAATATTTTAATTGTTTTCATTATATTAAAAAACCACAAAAAGAGATATATTTCTTGATTTAGAAGAAGAATGTGTACATACTAAAGGGCTCCTTAAGTGAGATGACCTTGATCAGGCATTATGCTGCACTAGAAGAATTATAATTGATTTTGATAATGCCCCATTACAAGCATGTGTTTAAACTGGAACCTTTGTGAGGGACAAAATCATTTATTCATTTACTTTTTCTATGTTCACCCATTACTTATATTTTATTTCTTTTATAAATTTAAAAACTAATAAAATCCATGATTTTTTTATAAAATCATTTCTTCAATTCAATGAAAAATTACTCTCAATCACAAGATCTAGCAGCTGAGGCACCTTGGTAAATAAAATATGGTGCTAAATTTGGTGGTAGATATATGAGGGTCCCCAAATCATAATTTGAAAAGAAAATGAATTCAAGGACCTCATCTAGGATCTCAAAAATACCCTCATGTAGCCAATGGTTGATGTATTGGCCAGCGAACTCACTGAATTATTGGAGTACTTCCCAGAATTCTATCAAGAAGAGGCTAGGACACAAGAAGAGTGGTCCTCATTTATTCCCAATCCATTTGAAGAAGTTCCACTAAAATATTTTCAAGATGATGTGGAAAGATACACAATCATCTATTATATTCAAGATCTTGATGAAAATGTGCTAGGTTTCCAAGCCAAAATGCATTGGATAACTGAATACTTCAAAGAATAATCAGAAGAGCCTAAACCTGAGCCTAAACCTAAACTAGAAGATAAGCCACTTGTATTAATTAAGGAGGTAAAGGAACGAGGCTTTATTATTGAGATACAAGTAGAATATCAACAAGAATCAGATGAATTATGAAATGAATCTGAGAAACTGTTGGATGTACCCAAACCTTGCAATGAAAAGGAGCCAAAACACTAAAGTAAGATACCTCCTATAGTGGAATTTGAATTCAATATGGAGGGGATCCACCACCAACCTCTATTCACTGAGAATCTACTTCAATATGAACTTACCACTGAGCCACCGATTGAATCTGAAATAAGTTAGGGAGTTGATATTGTCTTTGAAACTAACTCTTTTAATATTATTTAATCATAATTTCACATCACTCCCTTTTTTTTATCATACTGATTCATGAAATATTTTATATTCCTTGGAGGAAGATGAAGAAACTAGATATGCACCTGTTGAGGAACACATGGAGCTCCTTGATTTCAATGAATGTACATTCGAGGAGCCACATCTAAATATCTAAGTAGCTGAGCTTGAGGAAATAAAAAAAGTGGCTAATCATTCTATAAGGGAGAAATTACTTTTTAAAAATTCATTTTCAAATATTATTCAATTAGAATTACCTGAATATTATCCCTTTGATCATTCAGTACAAGAATCACCAAGAAATCCATCACCAGAAGAGAAGAAGGTTGTAAAAGTATCAACCAATAAGGAGGATTATTCATACTTCATCCAACCACCACAGTGAAAAATATACATCATTTTGAAGGGAGAGGATATGGTGTACTCTATCTATGGATCATTCCTCACTATCCTGGATGAAGTACAAGACGTGAAAATCAACATGTGGCTATTCAAATCAAATAAACATAATCTTCCATGTGATTCTGGATAATTGATGGTACTATCTTCTAGAGGTAGTAAAAATTCATAGACCACTTGGATGATCATAACAATAATTATATGTTTCAATTGATTACGAGTTTTTAGAATTCAATTTAATTTCTTATAAGTAGTGCAACATGCATCCAACTACCTTCTATTATTTTTGAGCTCTAATTACATGATCATTTTTCATAATTGTGTAATTCTATTTTACATGATCATAATAGCATAAGGAAACCTCAAATATTGAATGGTAAGGACCAATATTCAAGGGAAAGGATGTTCTATTTTAGGTTTTTATGGTCTAAAATCACTACATTTTTTGCTAAATAATGTTTTTAGCTCTAAAGTAAAAAATATCATGCCCATTATTGAATTATTATTTACATGAATAATATAGGAGTCAGGAGCTTCTTAGGAATCATGTGGTTCCAAGTTTTAGATTTCAATTTTAATAAGATTGAGTGATTAAAATGGAGAATTAAAATTTTAATGTGAAACATGGATATTAAAAACATGTATCAAGATTTAAGGAAACAAATTGATTCATGTAAATGAAATTTTAAAACTATTTCTCATGCTTTAACAAATTTTAATTTTTTTTCAACTGTTTTTCTAATTTTTATCATTATTTGAGTGATTTTCCCAAATCTTATGTCCCATTCTAGAGATTGTTTCTAGACCATGTACTTCCTATTATATTCTATAGAATTTTTCTTTGAGTGATCTGGGGACATGCCATCTGACAAAACAAAATTTGAAATTTTCAATGCCAGGACAGTTCAAAAACAAATTTAAAATGATTGAGAAATCCTTTGAAAATCAACATATCCATAAAATAACACCTTTATAGTGATCCTTATTTATCCCATAGATACCATATATGAAATTTAGAGTAATCCACCATGTTTAATGTAATATTTATCCTTTCCCACCCTTCTATGAGTATTTTCATGATATTTTAATATTAATGTGCAGTGGTGATGGGAATCACTGTAAATAGGAATATTTACATTGTAAGGATGAATTGTGGGGGTGCTTATTTTGGGAATTGTAAAGTTTTTTTTAATCATTAGTTGTAAAATAATGATTTCCCATCTTGAATATAAAAAAATAAAAATGGAAATACGATCTAACAAATGAGAAAAATGGGTCGTGATTTGGGTAAACAAAAAATCACCATTACTAAACCTATGATTTTTTATCATACTTGGATAGATGGAGGATGTGAGGTTTATTCAAATCATAAATTTTGAAAAAAAAATAATAAAATGGATATTTTATTTGAAAAGGAAAAAAAGTATGAAAAGAAAAAATATATATTGAAGAGAAGGCACAAATCATTCATTATTCTTAATCAGATCATAATATTTACTTTGGTCATTGGGAGAAGTTAGGAGTTGATATAAATTTTACGGGTATAATGTTTCTAAATTTTTAATTGGAATATCATGGTTTTTTCTTTAAGAGATAAAACTCCTCCTTGAGCTTAAATATTTTATAACAATTCCTACCATCATTAATCCATAGAGGCATTTGATCCACAATTACAAACCCTCCTGATTTTATCTGTATTTTATCATTACAATGTGGAAAATGCAGTTCCTTTAAAAACCTAGGTATAAAGAAAAAGTTCTTATTATATGAGAATTAAAATACTTGAATTGAATCATGGGTGATGAGTGAAAATAATCAAGAGTGAGGAAAATCATAACATCGATTGTTTGATAATAATGAATCGAGGAGTTTGAATGAATGAAATGAGAAGCTCCATCATTTTTCAAAAGGTAAAAGTAAAATACATGGATTGTTTGTTTATTTGGAAAATGATAAATTGAATTGATGTTTTATGTGTAATTAAAAAAAGTTATTTTATGTTCAAAATTTTTTGATTTTATTACATTGAAATTTGAATATTGATTACACTATTTCCCCCTTTAACTCTTTTTTTTTTAATTTTATTCTTGAGGAAAAGCATGGTTTATGTTTTGGGGTATTTGATAGAACAAAATTAAGTGAAATTTGTTATTAAAATTATGATGATTAATTAATGATTTTCTATTTTATGGTCACATCCATATCAATGTTTCAATAAAATAATTGTAAATTAGAATTATAGAATTAAAATGGGATAAAATGGGAAAATTTATTAATTCTTGAATTTGGACATATTTTAATCACTTTGGTGTTTTCATCATAAAATTTAAAATACATATATAATTGATGTGATTATTTTTTATTTTTCCTTGATTTATGGGATACAAATATATCTTCTTGACCAAGAGCTAATTAGGCCACATAGTGGCTCAAAAAAATAAATCAATCTGAAAATGTGTTTAGGCAGGCATTGTGGAACCCACCTATATAAATATGTGTACACACCTCCAATTGAGGTGATTACAAATGGATTTGAAAGAGTAATAATTTGAAGGTTTCATGAGTAAATTTAATAGAGTTATTAGTTCGTTATTGTGGCCATTAGATGATAAACATTGAAAGAGAAATTATGAACCATTCAGACAGAAAAAAATCATGGAGTAAATTGGAGATATATTTTAATAAGAAATTATGATAGAGATAAAATTATGAGAAAAAATTATTAACATAATTTTTAACAACATAATAGAATACTACATCATTTTATTATAACATTAATGGGGCCATCCATATGCAAAATTTTAGTGGAAGAATTCAAGAGAAAAAATCTCCCCCTCACCTTTAAAATTGAGGGGAACCCTTATTTTCCAAATCATCGGTTAACACCACCACATAAGAGATCTACACCAACGCGGTGTCTGACTATAAATATCTCCCACTTCTCTTCTTCATTTTTTTATTTTCTTGATTTTAGTTTTAGTTTTCATTTTTTCCAATTGTAATTTCAATTTTTAATTTTTTAAATAAATTCATGCAATTTTCCTTAAACTATGTTCCACCCCTTTATCGTATTGTTCGTAATTATATTATTTTAATAATTTTAATTATTATAATAATTATAATTATTATTAAAATTGATATTATTATTATTATTTTATTTATTATTCATATCCTGTTATTATTTTAAATTTATTTAAATAATTTTATTCTCCCCATTTTTAAAAATTATTCTCTTGATATTTATTTTAGTAATTAATATTATTATTATTAATATTATTATTATTTTATCTTTCTTTATAAATTATTTCATTTAATTTATTTTCTTATTTTCTTTCTTTCTTTGTCTCATGCCAATTCTCCCTTTTTTTATTCATTTATTCTCTCACCTCATTCATTTAAAAAGTATTATTTCTTTTTCTCTTCTTATTATCTTCTTCCCATTTTCATGATTGTGATCTCTTACTCTCAAAAATGAGATAATGACCTTGAGGCATGGCCCTGAGGGGAATATTTTTTCTGAATTTACATCAATTTTCAATTTTATGGTTGTGATAAATTTTAGTATCAAGCATGTTTAGGTGAATGTATTTGATTAGATAAATTTCCACCAATGACATATAACCCAGATTATTTTTTTGTTTTATTTAAATCATATTTCCTCTCTATGGTTTTGTTCTTTCATCACATGTTGGTTTTGAACTATTGAATAGATGAAACAATAATGATAAAGGTGGGTCTAAAATGATAACAATTTAATGAACAGTGAGTTTCATCTACCATTATTAAAGGAGGATGTGGAATTAAGAGTGCTTAAAAATTTCAATGGTATTCCACAATTTTTTAAATAAATAATAATTGTACAAACATGAGATTTCATATTTGTATTATCAAACTAAAATAAAACACATAATAGAGAATAATAATTGATCCCAAAACTAAACCCCAAAACCTAGTTCTTTCTCTTTAACTTGTTCTATTTAGATTTTCTGTTAGTATGTGTCTAAATTTCCATTTTTCTTAGTCATTTATCAAAAATTGAAAAATATTATAATTTTTTAATTTAAATTAGAAAATAGAAAAATATATATATTAGGTGATTTTGAAGAATCATGTGAACAAACCAAAAGTCTCCTAAAGTGAGACGCCCATGGTAAGCCACTATGCTGCACTTGGAATAATTATAATCACTTTTGACCATGAACCACAACCGGGGTACGTCACATGTCTCATGCTAGATAAAACAAAAAAGGGTTGTTTTAGTATAAGTTAGATACCAACCTTGACTAGTCACCTTTCATTTAAGACTTTGTTTCCACAAGCCGTAAAACTACATGGCCAGGTCTGTATCACATGATCTTAAATGTTATGTTATGTCCCATTAAGTGGAACTAAACTACATGGGTTCTAAATCTATTCATGGGGATACATAGGAATCCCCAATCAAATGTCAGATACTAACATCAAAATAACCACCCAGTCTCTCATGATGAAGCTAAATTCTAGGGATCCTAATTCAGTGGCTTAAAACAACCATAAAAAATAAACATAACCAATATAAAGAACCTCAGAAACATACAGATGGTTTCATCTATGAATATCCTCAGATAAATATATATACGGTTTCCCATTAACACATGTCTATAATTTATTGTTAATAAACATGGGTGACTGGTTCCAAATTTTTAATTTAAAATGGATTCAAGAATATGTATTAAATCAATAATAGAGTCCCAGAGTATAAAACATTCCAACCAAAAGGGTGTTATGAGACCAAAATCATATCATCTCAGAGTTTTTATGTTTGATTTGTTAGGTTCCAAAAAAAAATTCTATATTTGGAATTGAGGCCCATTATCGATTTTGGATATTAGAGATGTTGTGTGTTTCTAGTTCCACAAATAAACCCCATTGGAAATAGGTCCATGATGAATGGGTGAAAAAATACCATGAATAATTTTTTCATCAAATAAACATTCATTTCCATGTTTACCTATACCCTCTAACTAAATTTCCGTAATTCATTCATCCCTTTTTATTATTCATCAAACATTATCAAACAATCTAGTACATGTTAACCCTAATATATGTTTACAAAACATTAAAGAAAAATATATGTGAATATTTCTTATATATTCCATGTAATCCATATAAATTTTTGAATATAACTAAATATCATCAATAAATATCAATAACTAATGAAAACATCTAAGAGTATCAATATTTAATTTCTAATAATATTTCATCCTCACTTCCTTTGGTAAGTCTAGAAAACTATTTTTTCCCTCATAACAGGCATATACCAATATTCCAGACCATATATGTATCCTACCTTATTTTGTTATAAGACACATTGGTTTCTAGATATATATCTTTCCTAGTGTAATTATTTTGATCCTAATTCAAATAAACACTAAAACCAAAAAGGTTCAAATAATATCAAAAAAAATAAATATGGAATAATAAATATGATTATTTTATCCCTTATAAAAACTTCATTTTTAAAACATTATACTTTTTGATCAACCTGTGAATCTCTTTGTTTAATACATAGTTATCCATGGTCTTTTTCATCTTATGTTCTATAGCCTATTAAGTAAACATCATAATAAAATATTTCAAATTTTTTTATTAAATATAATATTAATTAATAATATAACATTCCATGATAATTTCAAATGTGTTGTGTAATAAGTCATGCTTTTCATGCACCAAGTGGCATTCAATTTAACACAAAATCTAACTTATTCATGGTTTTTTACCCCAGGTATATTAGTTTTATAGACCTTAAACACTTATAATATCAATATTGGGATTTATTTACTAGGAAAACCACTATCATGGATAGACCTCATTGGGACATGAACCTAATAATCTGGCCCCCATGGGTCTCTTGTAATACCATGATTTCCATCCCAAAACAACGTGAACTATTTCCAATAAGTTTTACTTATCAGGATAATTAATATCCCACAAGCTAATAAATGTTATTTTAGTGTAGAGATTCTTAACTCACACACATCCATTGAAACTTCCCATGAGGTCACCCATCCTAAAACTACTACGGGATAACAATTCTTACCTATGGTTTTCGAGTATGATATGCTTTTTAAAATAAATATTCTTTTTGTTGACATGAGTAGTAATATTTATGCTTTTATGTTTAACATTTCTAGGGCTGTCACACTATCCATCCATTTAAAGAACAACACACTCGTTGGGGATCCCAAACCTCAAACTCGGGTAGTGCCTCCGTAGTTCTTTCTAGGTATTCGATTTTATTACAATTTTTCATTACGTAACCTTCCTGGTCTATGAAACGGATCATATAACCCACGACTCTCTTATAAAACCCTATTTTCCTTCTGAACACTTTATGATCTATTACCCGTCAGAGTAACTTATCAGACAAATAAATTTTTCAAGAGGCCAACACATGTTTTCAGTGTGCTTTGTCCTCACTCAAACACACCATAGATTAATTCCTTGGAGTCCACCCATTCCAACACTAATTAGGGACATGATCAATTATTTAGAGAGTTATTACCTGGAAATCCTTCAAAAATAAAGTTGCATGTTATTGACATTAGTAGTAACATATTGAATTTGTATGTCACTTTTTTCTAGGCGTGTTACAACCATATACTCAAAACCTCACAAAAATTTCAAGATTCTATCATACATATAGACTTAAACCATAGAAATTTAATTGGGTTTTTTTAATAATTTTCGATTATCCTAATACCCAAAATAATTAAATTAATCCTCAAAATATCTTGATTGGTCTCTTATACTAACTACAGCATCCTATAACCACACTCTTAGGTTTGGCACCAAAAAATAATTTATTAAGAATCTGGCCTTAATATAAGGTCCTATGTAACAAGAAAAGTATACATATTTTTCAACATTATAAACATTTCATCTCACAAATACATTCACAATATATAAATATAAAGGTCTATAGATTTTTTTGATCATCTATTTAAGCATCCTTGTCTATGATTATTTTGATCATTCCTAAAAAAGTAAGCCACACAAGAATCTATTCAATACTTCTCATAAGTTATGATCATATTCATAACCAAAGTAATAGAAATATAAAAAGGGGTGAGCTCAAGTTCTTCATAAAGGGAAAATATATAACTTTTTATCAAGGTATATATCCTAATAATATGATAAAACTTTAGAAGGGGAGAAATATCTTCTTAAAAATACATATAACAAAAAGAGATATCCATAATTCATGATATAAGTATTTTTCATCTCAAATTAGAAAACTATATATTAAAAAAAGAGTGAAAATCATTATATAACAAACATGATCCAAATAAAATATCAAAGGAATAATATAATCACATAATATTGTGGAATAAACATCAGTATAGAAACCATATTTCAAGGCTACCCACCAAGACATTTAACAAATAATTGGCTTGGGATAAATACCCATGTATTTTATTTGGATTGGGATAATAATCATTTCTTCCCTTGGGATTGAGATAACCTTCCTACATACCATACTCTATACTCTTTATCTTGGAATAATCCTCCTGTTTACCATTAATCTTAGGATAATCCTCGTTTTTACCCTTGTTCTTTAGATAATCCTCATGTGTACCCTTTGGGTTGGGATAATTCTCTCGTTTCCCCTTGGGCTTGGGATAATCCTCTCATGCAACCTTTAGCTTTGTATAATCCTTCAGTGTACCATTTTTCCTGGGGTAATTCACTCTTGTACCCTTTTCCTTGGGATAATATTTCGGTTCAACCTTAGGATTAGGATATTCTTCCCAAATACACTTATTATTGGGATAGTCCTCTTATATACCTTTGGGATTTGGATAATCCTCTCATGTAACCTTTAAGGATCATGAGATATAATATTTTTCAAAACATTCATGGTAAATATAGGAACCCTCATATCATTATACATACATATACATTGCATAATATATCAATCATTACAAATTTTACAAAACCCCAAAGAAAAAATGGGGACCATCGATCACATCATAAATAAACCATGTAAATAGAAATGAGTTTCATAATATTTATATATGGAATCACAAAAAAATACTTAAATAATTTAAATTATTGATACCCAATTTAAAATCCAAAAAAATATTATCTCATTAGAACATTTGTTATGTGATTTATGAAAAATATTTTATAAGGATGTAAAAAATTTAATGATAAAAATGAAATTGGTTATAAACACAAAAAAGTGTTTTCATAAAACATTTTTAACATTTTTATAAAAGAAGATGTTATGAATTACATTCAAATGTAATTTCCAAAAAGGTAAAGTGCAAACATTGAAAAACATTTCTTTTTAAAAAGAAACTTCCAAAATAGATCTTTAAAAAGATATGAATGTAATCAAATGTAAATTTTGGGTGAAAGATAAAAAAATTATTTAATAAAATTTAAAAAACATTGTAATATTTTAAAACACCATTATTGAAAACCAAATTTTTAGAAAGAGTAAAAAAAATTATTTTTTAAAATAGGAGAATATAAATATTAATGTTATATGTGATAAAATGTAATTGGATTTCAAAATAATTTTTTTAGAATAATGAACATTATATTGGGGGAAAATGTTCATAAAAGAGAAGAAATTTTTCCATAAAATGTTTTGTTAATAGATAAAATTTCATTAAAAAGGAATTATTTAGTTAAAAGATAATTTTAACTACACAAAAAGGTTGAATATCTTATGAAATCAAAAATTTAATAATTATTTAAACATATATGAATGATTCAAAGTAATACAATTTAAACTTAATAAAAGGAAATTTGATTTAACCAAATCCTATATGGATGTCATTATTTATGAAATAAAGGTGATTTGAAAAGCTGTTTTTATAGTAAAAATATAAATCCATATAAAATAAAATACCACATAATAAAATTGATATAAGGAATTCAATCAATTTATATGAAATAGTTCAATAAGAACAATCAGAACTCAATGAATGAGAATTGAATTAATTAAAACCCTTACAGAAGTGGTATATTAATAATAAAAAGAAAACAAGAGAGTTACTAATGAATTGAAATTCAAATATCATAAAATTAAAAAAATTAATTATTCTTGAAGGCAATAAATTAGTGGATGAAACTCATAAAATATGTGAGGGCGTAATATGAAACTTGAATCATGTATTTGAATATTGAGATAAACAAACCATACATTAAATCTCATATAGATGAATGGGACTTAACATCATGTATACATAAATAACCCTCCTAATCCCCGATATCATGAAAGTAATACTAAATATACCCCTTTATACAATTATCTTTTGTTTATTTATTGTAAATATATTAGTTGGTTATAGTTTATTTAAACAATTGGGTGATAGTAACATTGATTTGTTGTATTGTTCTGGTTTTATAATGGAGTTGTAAATTAATTTTTATTAAAAAAATTAATCACTAACAAATTATCCAAGATACTAAAATCATGCATTTTAAATGACTTAAATTGTAACATTTTCATTTTTTGAATGATAATGGTATGGTTAGTGAATACAAATATTGTGATGAACATGTTTTTTTGTGGTTTATGATCGAATGTTGATATATTAATAAATATATTAAATAAAAAATTCAATAACAATTTATAAATATCAAATATATTAGTATTACATGATATTATATTTATATAATATTCCTAAACCATTCATGTTATAAATATGATATCATCATTCATGCAAGTTGTAAAATTGACCCACACTAGAGCGTATTAAAATGATTTAATGAGTAAGTAATTTTTTATGTAATGAAATATAGATTTTAAAAAATATTCACCATATAATAAATATATTTTATCATCATTAAATTAATTCTTATAAATATCCATGAAGGGTGGTGATGATAAATGAAATTCATTATTTGTGGAGGCGGTAGTCCAAACATATGCATGATTAACATTTCCATTTCACAATGAATGAATTGGAATAGAGGTATATGATAAATTATAATTTTAGAATTAATTTGTTTTTGTATTAAACATATTATCTCATTAAATCCATCCATTTCACCATTTATGATAGGTGGTGATGAAACATTTACCACATTGCTTCGTGGAGGCGGTAGCCCGCACATACGTGTGATCGATGATATTTTATTTTTATTATTAAATTGATGGGGATGAATAGTATTTTCTATATTGATATAATAATGTTTAATTCTAATAATAATAATAATTTCATTATATTATTATTTCTATAAAATTGTAGTATGAGGAATATTATGAATAAAATACCCTAGAATAATAAATTCTCACTACGAGAACTATTTTTTAACCTTGTTAATAGAATTTTTACCCTTTTTACATTTACCTTGAAAACTATTTTTTATTCTAATTAATTATAATTTATGATTAAATTTAAATTTTATCTCATTACAAAATTTAATCATTCTCGTAAAACCCCATGATTTCATAGTTCGTAATTTCTTCAAAATAATTCAATAACTTGCACTACATGCAACACCGAGTTCAAGCACACCACAACATACCAAACTATCCGTTCAAAAGAGATTTTAAATAGTATTAACTTAATTTTTAACTTAATATAATCCTTATAATTTTAGAATCAATATTATGGGTTTTTTTATACATAATGTAAAAACAAATTAATCTTTCACATAAAACAAGTATTTTTCAAAAAAATGCACTTTTACCACCTTTTAATGGTGATCCCTTTTAAATAAAATATTTTAAACATTTATATATTAAATTTTACAAAATAAACATCATCTTTAGAATTATGAAATAGTAATTTAGTTTCAATAAACTTTTGGTGTTTTTCAGATAACTTTCATATTTAGGTGAATAGTGAAAATACAATATTTTAACTGAAAACAACTTTTTTAATCAAAATAATTTATAGTGTTATATTATACATTTTAATGGTTTTGAAGAATAATTAGAATATAATTTAACTATTTAATCCAATATTTGTAATTTGACGTAATTTCACATTTAAACTAGACATAAACAAGTGTCAATCTGTTAACAATTGTTATTTCTTAAAAAACACACTCTTTGTTTTGACAACGGGAATTAATTTTAAATTAATTTCGGAAACTTCTGTGTTTTGAATTTAGAAAAATGGATTCCATATTTATAATCAATAGGTCCAAATTTTGTAAATAGGTAAATTTTATTTTTATAAATTTTGAATAATTATTTTGCTAAATATTTTATTTACCATGGTTAAAGGGTAAATCCAGTAAATAAGGGTAAAAAAATAATATTATAATAACATTAAATTATCCTAACATGTGTCCTAACCATATTGGATGATACATGTCCGTCCATGAGAATCCTTTAGTCGATTTGGGGACCCCATGGAGCCACTTCTAAGTGATAATGCCACTTCATATATATTAAGTTAAAGTAAATACAAAAATGACATAAGAATATATCTTTTAGTGAAAAAAATTTTACATAAGTTTATACATGTTATATATATGACTATAAATATTCATTAGAAATATAAAAATATTTCCTACATAATGGTATTTTATTTATTATTTTTAAACATTGAATAATTAAATTTATTTATGACATAATTATAATGGAGTATTTTCCTTATTAATTAAAGAATCAAGTAAGTGGTTTTATAAATGATAAAATAATAATAATTAAAATTTTCTATGACATCCACGAATTTTATAGGTTAATATGACATGTTAGTATTTCTTAAATGATTTTATTTTTAATTAATAAAGTTTTTTGGACCTCAAAAATCAATTATTAAATAGTGTCAAAATTGACATAAAAGAGTTTTTAAAACAAATATTACATTATTAATTGATATTCTATTCAAAAAAATCAAAGGCTTGGCAAAAATACTTATATAATGATACTTGTATCATTAATGAACCACTTGGTTTTTTCTTCGATGTATATAGTATGTTTATTAACTATATAATATAAAAATAGAGAGAGATGTGGTAAATGACAAACTATTTAACTAAGAGTTAAATCTAAAAAATAATGTTAATATAGTGACCCAAACCTGTCTAAAACCTATTGGTTGAGTTGTTTTTGACCCATACCCACTTTATATTTTATAAAAACTATTTTTGAGCAATTAAAAACTGAAAATGATTTTATTATAAAATAATATTTCTAACTTTTCCTATGGTGCCCCTCACACTTCTTATAAAAAGGAACTCCCCCTTCTCACTAATTAACACCTTCAATGCCTTTTGGATTGGCCAAACCACACCCAAATATCCTCGAAACATCCCTCACTTCATCCTAGAGGCCTTTTTTTAGTCAAAAATCAATCTTAAGGAAACCTTTTGATCAAATCAAAAGGAAGAACCCGAAGAAGTGGTAATAATTTCACCACCCTCATTCAAGTTCTTTTCTTCTTCCACATCATATTTAATTGTTATTTCCATTCAAAAATAAAAACACCAGTATCTTATATATACTATGATGTTATTATAAATATGTTATATCCTTAATCATTATTCTATCCATCCTTTTAATGACATGTCCCCATACGTGCGTACGTACGGACTACTGTCTCCACGTCGTTGTGTATTTGTTATTCAATACATTAATACATGGATGGGCATAATAATGATGTGTAATTCATGTAAATAATAAATATTAAATGATAATTATTCTATATATATGATATACCGTCCAATTATATATTATTTTAATATCAAAAGATTTATATTGTGGCTCGTGCGTACGTATGGATTATCGTCTCCACGAACGCGAGGAGATTCATTCCCCATCGTATCCATTCAAGACTAATTTTCATTAGTTGATTAAAAATAAAGTTTAAAATCTAGATATAATTCTTGATATGAATAATATACATCCTGTCAAAAACAAATAATACTCACATAACAAATAATATAAAGGAAAACAAATCATTTAACAACTGAAAGGATGATAACACTAAGATATTATTAACAAAACAACATAAAAATAACATATATGATATCATATTAATGTATATTATTGCTGTATAATTTAAAAAAATATTAATTCACCATTATAATATATGTTAACCTACCCTCAACCAAGGAATAGTACAAGGTAAGTGTTAATTTCACAATCTCTTTATTATCTGTGGTTGTTTATACGTGATTATCTACTGGGATCTCTTTATCATCCACATCCATTATTCTTAAAAATGTATTCCAAAACATATTTACTATTTTATACACTATTGGTTAAAGTCATTTATACCCTTGTTTGAATTTTTGTTAGATTCCTATAAAGGAATCTTTCTATAATTTTCCAAACAAGGTCCTTTATAACCTTTTAGACAAAAAATAAGGTTAGAATGTCTTTTTTTATCTTATACATCGAGTGAAGCAATTTTCCACCATTATAAAATCATCGGAGCATCCCTTACAATCTTATAAGAATATTTTCAAATTAAATTTTTTTTTCTATTTATGTGACTTTTAAATGATTTCGAAAAAAGAGATATTTCTCTCAAATAGTTTTGATTTCATCTATGTCAACATCCTTTGATAGATTTTAAGCTTATTTGAAGTTGGTTTATTATGATACAAAACATCCACATTGTATAAAAGGTTTTGTGATATGTTTGACTGTGGATGTGTTACTTTTATACCAGTCATGTTTAAGGAGAATGTATTGACATTTCGTATTCTAGTTTTAATACGAATGTTTATGTTATGTTTAAACCTATTCATATGAGGAATGCATTGGACTTTGTAAGTGGCGGGTGAAGCCCGATATAGCTCCTCGATGAGTCGGTAGGTCTCATGATAGAAACTAGTTTCTTGGGACAATCCCTTGACAAAATCTTATTTGTATTCTTGGCACAAGGCCTTGACTATGTGGTTATGATAGTCTGGCATTATGCATTCCATCATTATGAAAGTGGTTGTTGATATTTCTTGTGATTATTCGACTAGTAGAATATCCATGTGAATAAGTAAATGGAATTATTTCATTTTATTTTTTCCATATTATGTTGAAGTTCAAGTTTAAAAGGATTTTTATTTATTTATACATTTACTTAAATATTTATGCATATTTATAGAATGTTTCTGCTATATTTTTTTCATTAATGAGCATCTGAGCTCACCCCTTTTTATGTTTTATTTTTCCTAGGATGTGAAGAAGTATTTTATGACTGACCTATAGGGATAATTTTAGGGGATATGATTTTGGAATATGGAGACTATTTTGTTGTAGTTTATCACTTTATGATGTAATGTAAGACATATGAATGTATCTAGTGTTTCCAAGGCTACTAAACTAATCGGTCTTTCGAGACTTGATCTTTTGTGATCATCCCAATGTTATGTAATAATGCACTGACTCTGGGTAACTGGGGTCAGGGAGTTACAGTTTGTCTCAGAGGAAGTTTAGTACAAACCTTGGAATCTAGATTTAGATAAACTCTTATTAGAGCACATAGACCTAAGATGGACTTTTAGGATTATTATAGAAGAACTTCCTAGAATTTTGGTATTGTAGATATTTTGTGAGTTTTCCGAGCAATACATCCATGTCTGGATACGAGCAGGAAGAGGTGGCTCTGCCAAAGATTTACCTAGAGGTAAAACCTGAAAATACCGCTTTGATCTAGACTTGAACGAGAACTGGTGAATGAAAATGGACCTTGTTGCACTCTTGGTTACAACACTCTCAGGGGATATGCATAGGATAATTGTCATTTTATTTACAAACCATTATGAGGGGTTTAAGAGTATATACTTCCTCAAAAAAACATTTTTATGATTATGGATTATATCCATAAACTATTCTATTTATATCAAGTGTTTTACAAGTTTGGATTTATAAATTGTGATTCATAAACTAATCTAGTGTATGCCATTGTATAGAAACGGCGCCCAGTAGAATGAATGTGAACTCCAGCAATTGGAATGATCCAAGGTGTAAGAAAGATCATATATTTTATGGTATTAAGCCAACATTTATATGGGAAATAGTCTCCCTTGTATTCTCAATATATGAAGAAATAGTATCATGTTTTAATAAGATAAGTAAATAATTCTCTAAATCTTATGGATTTAAAGGGAATCAAGAGAAGAAAATGATGAAAGAGAGAAAGATGGATAAATGGAAGAGAGAAAAGAATAATTTTACCATATGTGACTACTGTGGGAAGAAACTCCCTGGAACATGCCTGATGAGAATTGGAGTTTTTTATAAGTGTGGAGAAAAAGGAGGCCAAGTACATGACTATAATGGTAAAAAATGGTTTCAAATGTACAATGCTTCATCTGCAAGGAGTTGGGACACTACGCGAACCAATGTCCAAATCATCAGAGTATGCCCCAAATGATTCTATTGGATAATAATTAGGTTATGATACTACCATAGATGAGGAGGAATGATTAGAGTTTTTATGTTGTTATTAAATAATTATGTCATTTGAGTGTTGTATTAACGATGTACTGTTTATAATAATTATGAAGTATATAAGTATTGTATTACAGTACTATTTCATTAAGGACTTGAGATTGTGTGGAACCAAGAAAAGTGACTCAATAGAGGGTTAATGTTTTTTGAAAATATATGGTTGAGAGAAAGATAAACCATAATGTGGTTCTGATATCGAGGTAGTGATTTTGGAACAGTACATGATTGATTTGGATAAATTATATTGGATATTCTTGACTATCTTGAAACTGATTAATGATTTGTATATTCCGTCATTGTTGGAGTTTACATCATTTTTGGATGTAAGAATTATATCCAGTATTTTATAAGAAATAAGGGACCAAGAATGTAATCAATAAGGTTTTATGGTAATTCATGATGTCAGCAAGTTTTAAAATAATACACGATAATGGTGTTAACATGTTATTGCATGGAAAAAAGGATCTTCATTGTGTTTAACTTCCTTATTAATTTTGGACTGTGAGTTTGGATAGAAGTATTTTGGATAAGTCTAAGGGTTGGAATGGATTAATTTTGAAAGGTTATTTTTTAATTTTTATATAAGGACAACACGTAGACTGTGTGACAACCTGTCGCGTCAGACAAAGCTATGGGAATCGAACCCACAACCATAGTCTGATTGGGATTTATCACCTACCACTGGACTACGTGAAGTCCCTGGATTGTATAATGTAGTTTTTTTAAGGGGTCTGATATGCTAATTATAAATTCATTATTTGTGTAATCCTATACGATTATAGTAAATAGAATAATTTTTTAAACTCTTTTGGAGTGAAAGATGAGTTTGGGGTAAGAATTAGTTGAATGTTAGAAATCTACTAGTCAAGTATAAATATATATAATATTTTTCCTACTTATTCTATTGGTATAATAATTCTTAGACTTTATTGAAAGGATCTTAAAACAAAAAATGTGTTATCCTAATACCTTATGTTTTGTTGAACCAATAGTATTTCAAATCATCATAGATTGATGGATTTGAGACCATCAATTTTACACTTGTTTGTGATTGATGACCTCAATCACTCCCTATAAATATTTTCGTTTTTCCTTCAACTATGTGTCTCTAATTTCCACCAATTTTCTCCTAATTAAGATCATAATTTGGTGGTGACGTTTTCATTCCCCTTTTCCTCTTATTCAGACTGATTTTTATTAACCCAATTTTTGATATGGGTTTTCCCAGAAAAGTATTTTATATTTTCAACCTTTCTTTTTAGAAGAATAGTTTCAAGTTGTGAGGACGCAATTCTTTGGAGGATATAATAATGTAATACCCCGAGATTTCATAGTATATTATTTCTTCAAAGTATTTCAATAACTTGCACTACACGCAACACCGAGTTTAAGCACACCACGACTTACCAAGAAATCCTGTCAAAAGTGGTTATGAATAGTATTAACTGGATTTTTAACTTTATATAATCCTTATAATTTTATAATCCATATTATGAGTTTTTTTATACATAATGTAAGAAAAAATTAATTTTTCAGATAAAATAATAATTTTTCAGAAAAAATGCACTTTTACCGCCTTTTAATGGTGAACCCTTTTAAATCCAATATTTAAAAACTTTATATATTCAATTTTACAAAATAAACATCTTATTTAGAATCTGGACATAAGAATTTAGTTTCATTAAATTTTTACTGTTTTTTAAATTATGTTCATATTTGGGCGAATAATGAAAATACTATATTTTAAATGAAAACAAATTTTTTAATCAAAATAATTTACAGTGTTAAATTAGACATTTTAATGGTTTTAAAGTATAATTAGAATATATTTTATCCATTTAATCCAATATTGGTAATTGTATGTAATTTCACATTTAAACAAGACATAAACAAGTGTCAATCTTTTGATAATTATTATTTCATAAAAAACACACTCTTTGTTTTTACAATGGGAATTAATTTTAAATTAATTTCTGCCACTTAGGTGTTTTTAATTTAGAAAAATGGATTCCATATTTATAATTAGGAGGTCCTAATTATTTAAATAGGTAACTTTTATTTTTATACATTTTGAATAATTATTTCGGTAAATATTTTATTAACCATGGTAAAAGGGTAAATCTGATAAATAAGTGTAACAAAATAATAATTTAATAATATTAAATTATCCTAAAATTGTCCTAAAACTATTGGATGATACATTTCCATCCATGGTCATCATTCAGTCGATTTTGGGACCCCATGGAGCCAGTTTTAAGTGATAATGACACATTATATTAATTATGTTAAAGTAAATTTTAAAATGACATAACCATATATCTTTTAGTGAAACAATTTTACATTGGGTTATACATGTTATATAATTTACTATAAATATAAATTATAAAGATAAAATTATTTCATACATAATAGTAATTTATTTATAATTTTTAGACATTTAATAATTAAATTTATATATGACACAATGATGATGTAGTATTTTCATTATTAATGAAAAAATAAAGTAAATGAATTTATAAATGTTAAAATAAATATAATTTGAAAGTTTTGATGACAAAAAAATAATTTATAGGTTAATAGGACCTGTAAGGATTTAATAAATGAATTTAGTTAGAATTTATAAAGTTGTTTGGACTTTAAAAAAATAAATTATAAAATAGTGTCAAAATTGAAATAAAAGAGTTCTTTAAACAAATATTATATTATAAATTGACATTCTATTCCTGAAAATATATGGTTCGGCAAAAAGACTGATATAAAAATATTTTTATCATTAATGAACCACTTGGGGATCTCTTGGAAGAATATAGTATGTTTATTAACTATGTAAGATAAAAATACATAGAGACAGAGTAAATGTCAAACTATTTAATTAAGAGTTAAATCTAAAAGCTAAAGTTAATATAGTGACCCAAACCTGTCTAAAACCTATTAGTTGAGGGGTTTTCGACCCATCAACACCTTATTCATTAAATAATACATTTTTGAACCATTATAAACCTATAATTAGTTTATTATAAAATAATCTTTCTAGCTTTTCCTATGGTGCCCCTCACCCCTTTTATAAAAGGGCAATCCCCCTTCTCTCTAATTCAATCCTTCAAAGCCGTTTGGATTGGCCAACCCCTGCCAAGATATCTTATAAACTTCCCTCACTTAATCATACAGTCCTTCTATAGTTATAAAGCCAACTTAAGGATCCCGTTTGATCAAATCAAAAGGAAGAACCCGAAGAAGATGTAATAATTTCACCACCCTCTTTCAAGTTCTTTTCTTCTTCCACTTCTTCTTTCTATGTTATTTCCATTATAAAATAATAACTCCAGTATCTTATATATACTTTTATGTTATTATAAATATATTACAGACATATTCATTATTATATCCATCATTTTAATGACATGTCACCATATGTGCGTACGTACAGACTACCGTCTCCACGTTGTGGTGTAATTGTTATTCAATACATTAATACTTGGATGGGTATAATAATGATGTTTAATTAATGTAAATAATAAATATAACATTATAATTTTCTTTTATATACGATATACCATCCAATTATATATTATTTTAATATCAAAAGAATGATATTTTCGCTCGTGTGTACGTATGGATTACCGTCTCCACGAACGCGATGAGATTCATTCCCCATCGTATCCATTCAAGAATAATTTTCATTAGATGATTAAACATAAAGATTAAAGACATGATATCATTCTGGATATGAATAATATACATCCCATCAATTAAAACTATGACTCACATAATAGAAAATATAAAGGAAAACTAATCTGTTAACACTTGAAACGACGATAATACCAAGATATTATTAACAAAACAATGTTAAAAGATCATATATAATATCATATTAATGTATATTATTCTTGTATAATTTAATAAAAATTATTTCACCATTATACATGATGTTATCCTACCCCTAACAAAGGAAATGTACAAGTTAAGGGTTAATTTCACAATCTATTTATTATCTGATGTTGTTTATATGTGATTATCAAATGGGATCTCTTTATCATCCACATCCATGATTCTTAAAAATGTATTCCAAAACATTTTTTCTATTTTATAAAATATGGTTTAAATTAATTTATACCCTTGTTTTAATTTGTATAAGATGATTATAAATTAATATTTCCACCATTTTCCAAACAAGGTCATTTATAACCTTTTCGACAAAATTAAGATAAGAATGTCTTTTTTTAACTTTTACGGTGGGTGAAGCTATTTTCCACCATTATAAAATCATTGATGCATACCATAAAAGCTTATAAGAATATTTTAAAATTAAATGTTTTCTTTTATAATTATGTGACTTTTAAATTATTTCAAAAAAATAGATATTTCTCTCAAATATTTTTGATTTCATCTTTGTCAATATCGTTTGAAGGATTTTGAGCTTATTTGAAGTTGATTTATTATGATACAAAACTTCAACATTGTATTGATGTTTTTGGGATAAGTTTGACTATGGATGTGTTACTTTTATACCATTCATGATCTATGGAGAAATTATTTACATTTCTTATGATAGTTTTAACATGAATTTTTATGTTATGTTTAAACCTGTTCATATATGGAATGCATTAGACTTAGTATGTGACAGGTGGAGCCTGCTATAGCTCCTCGATGCATCGGTAGGTCTCATGAGACAAACTAGTGTCTTGGAACACGTACGTGACAAAATCTTATTTTTTGTCTTCGCATAAGGCCTTGACAATGTGGTTATGATAGTCTGGATTTATGCATTCCATCATTATGAAAGTGGTTATTGATATTGCATGTGATTATTAGACTAGTAGAATATCCATGTGAATAATTAAATTGAATTATTTGATTTTATTTTTTCCATATTATTCTAAAGTTAAAGTTTAAAAGGATTTTGTTTTATTTATTCATTTCCTTAAAAGTTTATGCTTATTTATGAAAGTTTCTGCTATATTTTTATCCTTACTGAGCATCTGAGCTCACCCATTTCTATGTTTTATTTTTCCATGGATGTGAAGAAGTATTTTATGACTGACCTGTAGGGATAGTCTGAGGGGATATGAGTGTGGACTATGGGGACTATGTTGTTTAGTTTTTCACTTTTTGATGTAATATAAGTCTTATGAATATATCTATTGTTTTTAAGGCTACTAAACTAATCGGTCTTTCATTACTTGGTCTTTTGTGATCAAGCCAATGTTATGTAATAATTCACTGACTCTGGGTAACTGGGGTCAGGGCGTTACAATTATAATTTCAATATTTAAAAAAATTATCAAAAACATTTGTAAGGACTTGAAAAGTTTATTTTGAAAATAATACACATAATGTGTAAGAAGTGTTCTTTAAAAAAAATTAATCATAGATTTTTGATGTAGTATAAAATTATAAATTATAATGAATTTAATTATATAAACTATTCTATAAAAATAAAAATAATTTTTTTGTGGCTTTCACAACAACCTAACACCAAATCTCTCCACTAAAATGTTTAATTAAAAGAAAAAAACAGAAACTATTTTTAAGATAGAATTAAATGTTACTTATGTTCTAAAATTTAAAAATTGGTTTCCTTGTTTTAATATATTATTTACAAAAAATTAATACTTAAATACTTCTCCAATAAATGAAAATTTTCAATAAACATATAGGTCTTACTTATATGTAGTCTTAAAATCTATAGATTTCGTAAAGCAATATTTGTTATTTTTTAATTAAAAATACAATTATTTCAGAAATATCTAAAAATCATACTAATATAAATTTGATATTATTAATAAAAAAAATATTTTCATTTTATTAATTTTAAATTCAAAATTATATATATTTATCTTTTATGTGAAAATAAAAAATATATAGAAAATTCAATTTTATTGAAAATAACCGTTTTTCCATTAAATAATATTAATTATTTACCATATAAAGGTAAGATTAATTTTTTAAAGAAAATAATTACTAAATTAGATCTTATATTTTATTATTTTTCATAATGTTTATTCAATATAATTTGGATCTATTATATTGGATTTTGTATGCAACACAAGTTATCAAAAATTGTATTAATTTTGAAAGATCTAAAATCTCAGGTCATTACGAGATCCTTTACAATAATTGGGAGATTAACACAACCTATGTACACCCTATAAGTATAGAGTACATTGGTTTCTTATTTGTGATAACTATCAATCTCATATGGAAGCACATGGATAGATTCCTATTAATAGAGAAGAATCTATATAATTCATTATTAAAATATTCAATTAGATATAAATGGAATGATTTTTTGAATAATTGGTTTTGTTTGATGTTTTATATAGGATAATTGTTATCCCTTCTAAAAATGTCATTATAACCTAATCACACCACTAAAAAGTAGATTAT
Organism: Viscum album; assembly: GCA_963277665.1. NCBI lineage: Eukaryota > Viridiplantae > Streptophyta > Magnoliopsida > Santalales > Viscaceae > Viscum > Viscum album. The sequence goes on from OY728138.1 coordinate 839,943,503, forward strand.
AAAACGATTAGTTGGACATCATTTCCCATAATATAATTGATATTAGTGGATTCACACAGTACTCAAATCCACATGGGCGTTGGATTGGTTGTTAAAGTTAGGTGGTGGTATAAAAAAATAAAAATTTATATACAAAGTATTAATGAAATTAAATAATATACAATGATATATATAGATTACTTCATCAAAATACAAGGTTTTATGTCCTACTGAGCTCATCTATTACCAATTCTAGCATATATGTCATCAATGTTACACAATTTCACCTCATTAACAACAAATAGAGTAGAATTTTAGAAAATAACCATGAAATTTAAGTTTAACAAACCCCTATATTAATCATTCACCTCATAAATATTTAATGGTCTAACATGTAAATAAATTCTCACATTAAACATTTATTTCCATCACTTATCAATTCATTCCATGTTTTACAACTCGCCCATTTGATCTTCATTAATTTTATTTTATTTTCTTTTTTTATCATGGGAACATATAAATTTATCCAACCAACCACATAAACATATCTACACATCCCAAACAATATCATATTACCACATATTTAACATTCATGAATGAATTTTTATTATTTGTATTCTACAATTACATAAATATATATAAAAATAATAAGTCATATATATCACATTTATCTTTCTTCCATCCTAGGATTCCAAATTAGCTTTATATAAATATATAAATCTCGTATAGTTAAAAAATCAAAAATATGATAACTTAACATAAATAATAACATAATAGATTTCTTAAATAACCCATCTCTAATCAGCACTTTAATAACCACATATTCAATGAAAAATGAATGATACTTAGAGTCATGAATTCTTGTTATTTACTTGGTGTTGGAGGCTTGGATTGGGGCATCATCTGATCTTGTTCATGTATGATGCTGAATTTGGAAATTTTTTATTAATGTTTTTTGAGTTTGGTTGTAAATTAATTGAATTTATATTAAAATGTGGGAGTTTTATATTTATTGTTTGATGTTTTCATGTCTGGTGATCATTGTGAGGGTTGGAACTAAACCCCTAGAAGTGGATTTATTAAAAATAAAAAAAAGGAATTTGAGTAATAATTAAAAAATTACCATTTTTAAAATCCATAGAGATGGAAAATAAAGTACAAGAAATAATGTTAAAATAATGGATTCCTTGATTAGTGTAGATTCAATCTCATAGAAGAAGAAAATCTAAAATTTTCAATCACGTTCCCATAGTCACCTTAGAAACTCTTTTATTTCCTAGAGTTATTAAAGAATGGAAGAAACCAATGATATGCATGTTTACTCATATAAATCTATGAAAAAAGGGAAATATAGGATCATAGTCCAGTAATATATATTATTGAATAACATGGGTGAAAGAGATGAGATCCAAAGAAATATAGAACAAATTCTTAATGTCCTTCATAAGGTTTCATCGACCACTACCATAAAAATTCTGTGGTTTCAAAAAGATTTATTCATTAATATCCTACATTATGCTATAATTACATAGGTGGAAGGTTTAATATGAAATTAATGTTGCATCAAATTTATTCCAATGTCAATAAAAACATTCCCTATTTTAAGTCACATTGATAAAAATTTGTTTATAATGTAATTAAAAAATAATATGAAATGTATAAGTTAACATTTTTTACCTCATTTACATCCCCAAAATGATAGTCCAAACACGGAAATACCCTAAATATTTTATTACATCAAAATTTAATCTTTCATCTTATGGTCATATGTGCCAGAATGAAGTGTCTATGTCATAATGGTTAGAAGTTTCACTGTTTTTTGTTTTTATCACCTATGAATGTTCTTGAATAATACACTAATGGTGTTACTTATAATGGTGGAAAGATTTTAATAATTGGTTATGTTGCACCATTATTAAAGAAACTATTGAGGTGAAGAACTTAGATATTATGACATCATTCCCATGATGAAAGTAATTTAAACATAAAAACTGCTAGTTAATGAATTTTTAACCATCATATTCCATTCAAATGAGGATCAAAATCAACTAAAGAATATATGTTTTAAATAATTATATAAAATTTATTAAAATAAATAATTAATACACCAATTACATAATAATATTTTTCATACAATAATTTGTCTCCTACATTCATAAATCAATTACATTAACAGGATTCCTGGATTGCCTTAAGTAATTAAATTTATAATGATTATATATATACATTATAAATATTAAATTTAAATCTATTGATAAATGAGATAAACCAAACTAAGTGGATAAAGTTATACATGAAAAATAAAATGTTGAACCCAAAGTACATAACATTGTTTAATCCTCTTTTAATAAATCTATTTATAAAACACATATTTTATAGTGAAATAGAAAATAAAATTTCACGAAATCTAAAAAATAAAAACAAACTTTTTATGAATTAATTAAATAGAAAATTTAGGCACTCATCCTCCTACCCTTGATCCCTTACCCATTAAACAACCATCCAATCAGGATAAAAAGGATTCAAACACTAGTGTATGATCCATATTATTAAATAAAAATAAAATTGAGATAATGTTTTATAATTGAATTATCTTTAACAAAATACAAAAAATTCATGGAAGAAAAATTATAATTCCTAATACAGATGATGAATTTGATAGAATAAATGTTATAGAATTAAAAATTGCTTCAAATAATAAAATAGAACAAAATAAAGTCAAATAAAAGCTAAAAACTATCTAAAATTAACAAATATTAAAAACAATTAAACATAGTAATACCATAATATAATTCATAAGTTCCTTGTCATCGTAAATATTTGTAATGATTAAATTGTGAGAAAGTTTCATGGAGGTCTCCAAAATAGTGACATATTCTTTTATCTATTAGACCTTGATCAACACCATGACATAGTTTTCTTCATTCAATCTATTTATATTTAAAATTCATTATTAAATAAAAAAAATAGAAAAATATGTTGTGGGATCTCTATATTATGACTTCATATCAGGGAACACTTGAAACAAATTTATTCACCCTAGTATTTAATATCGACATGGGTTTCTTCTGTAAAATGGGGTATCCTCTAACCATGGTCGAGGTTGTTTTCCTTTAGAGTTCATAGAATGTAAGACACTAAAAATTAGATTATTCTATAATGGTCATCACACCTTCACATAAAATCTCTATCCTCTATGGATTAATTTCTTCATGACATTCTTTCTCATGATTCCTTCTTTTTCTTTACACTTGATCACCATAACATTTTTTACAAGTCCTCAGATCATGGTTTCTTTAACATTTTTTCCTTTTGATCCAAATGTCTTCTAATAAACTGAAATGACCAATTATTCCCCGAAAATACATATTAAATATAATTAATAACAATTATATTGATTTCAAATATATATCCTCAATGAAGAATTTATTATAAAAATGAAGTATTGGGTTATCTCCCCAAGAATAAATCATGTCATAATCTATAAGATTATTATGTTATTTGTACATGTGGTTTAAATTCACCTATATATCAACCATCCATCCTTCTTCATATCTAAAAATATAAAAGATAAATGAATTAAAATAATATGAAGATAAAAACTTCACATTAGATTGCACTCTAATGATTCTCATCAATAAGAATATAAATAAAATGTATTGTGAAAAAGGAGATTTCTCAAATGTCGCTACCATGAAATATACCTCTCCAATAAGACAATCACCATAAAAATGATCCAATCCATGATATTATATAGAATTACAAATTTTAAAAAAATTATCTAAAATCATGTCAAATTTTATAATTTAAGTATAAGGGATGAGGACAAAAAAATTAGAATTTTGATTTCACTTGTGTGACTCTCACTCATGAACACATTTTCCCATGACAAGTTCCTTCCATTACATGGACTAATATTACTCATCAATATTCCATAAGGTTATATAAAATTGATTCAATCATTCTTACCGATTCCCCAAAATTTTTTACTAGATATGATGTCTAAAATCATACATTCAGGATAATATCCCCTCAAATGAGAGAATAAAAAATAATAGAAATAACCAAAAAAATCCAAAAAAACCAAAATTATATATATAATTAATTAATTAATAATACTATAAAAAATATACTATATATTAGAATATAATCATACATCAAATAATATACCACTAATCTGAAAACATATAAAAAATAAACGAAGGAACAAAAATCACACAAGATGCCCTTATACCATCCTTGAGCCCCATCTCATCCCAAACTACAATCTTTATCAATATTACCTTGAATAAACCACTAATAAACATATACTAAACCTGTTACTTTCCATAAGGATTTCATGTGTATTGGGGCACTCATGTAAGGTGTGATAAATACCTATCAATAAGTTCACAAAATGTTTCTATAAAATATTACTTCATTTGCATGTGTGTGTTAAGAAAATAAATAACTAAAAGGAATGTGATCACACATGTGTTTTGGAACTTAATTTTCTAACCTGGAAATAGATCCATGTATTTTGGGTCACCATGTGTGGACCAAGCCACACAAACCCCTGAACAAGCTTTCTTTGTCTTCATCTAAAATCCATTCATCTCATGCGATATGATTTAACCTGTACACAAAGACTCTAGAGAGGGCATCACCAAATATAATCCCCTACTCAAATATATAGGGTAGGGTTCAACATCCAAGTCATGGACCATCATTTAACACTCCCTGGAGTTTGGGTTCCACATCCTGTACAATCCTTATCAATCTAGAAAGGTAACACATTATGTCCCAACTACTGGGTTATCACTCAGGGCGGGGATTTAGGTCAGATAATAAATATTACCTTATCGATTAGTATAGGGATCATCATAAGTTTATGAATCAACCTTCTCACTCAATGGGGTACAACAAAATATCTTCTCACTCAATATAAGGTTGTTATCATGAACAACACCTTATCACTGAAGGTACGGTCTGATATCACATCAAAACCCAGACCAACCTTCTCAAACTAGGAGTCTCGTTCTAATACATTTTTCCTCAAGTTAATAAAATTTTCATAACAACTAATTTATCACTCACTACTGGGTATTATAACAAATCTCAACCACTAACTTATCACATAATTTATGATTCTACAAAAACATTATATCTCAATGTTAGTCTAGGCCTTGAGATTTCTCATAGACCCCACAAAGATTTTTCCCCTATCACAAGTACATCACCAAAACACGCATGAAACAACAACAAAAGGGAATATCCCGTCAAAAAATCTCCCCACCTCGTCACTTGGATGAATGTCCCTCTTGTCCTTACTCGACATCCTGATTTATATCCCATCATCCATTTAGATACTCATGATAATCTCCTCAATACATTATTGGTTACATAATAAAGTCATGCCAATTATCTCAAAATTATTATCTCACACACTAGGTCATCCACTAGAGACTTTTGGACTCATATCATTCTCTACTCATTAGTACAATGTCATATCCAACAACCTATGGAATTCTCACAACTCTTCGGCTCTTCCCAATCAATTCCTTAGAAATCATGTCTTATCCTTATCTGAATCCACATCATAACTCGTTCCCACTTCCCAGGGATCATCCCAAGATATCTCACAGCCAGAACCTTGCATTATTACGTTGTAACATGTCGTATATGGGTCTTGGTTTGACTACCCTATGTTAAAGGTCTTATCCCTAGCCAAACAGTAGTCATTTTGCTACCCCAGTAGATATTTTCACAAGAATATTTTCCATGAGAGTCTCAAGCCCTTGGGAATTATTTTTCATCTCTTGTAGCATGACACATCACACTACCCACTATGAAACTCCCCCATGTATGGATGTAATGGTGTGGAATAAGGGTCATGGAATGAAGATACATTTTCTTCAATGACTAGTATATAGGGAACCCTAAAAATTCTCCAATGATCACTTAATAATATAAACTGTATCTTGAGAAACAATCTATATAAAAAAACTTCCTTGATATGTAATAGTTCTCATAATCCCAATTGTTTACAAAATCATAAAAGTATACATTTTATATGGAAAAACATCAAATTTACTCTGAATTTCACAACCCATAATGATGAGAGTCATTAAAGAATACCCACCATAGCTCTTATAATCAACTAGAAGCCATAGTGGTTCTCCAAACAACACTCATATCCTACTTTGGTCATCATTTCCATGAAAACTTACTATTTACTACCACAAAACATCGAATGAGGTTTCATTCCAAAACACCTATAATTATGGCGCACTATTAACTAAAAATTGATCTACCCCCTTGTCACTATCTCTAAAACAAAATTACACTCACACACATCCATATATTATGAGAAAATATGGTTTTATTTAACATTTCATCTACAGTCTTATGGTGCTCCCCATCGTAAGACTCCCAACATAAAAATCAATTCCAAACCATGGTGCTCTCTACTATAGGAATAATCTATAGAATAATACACTATTAATGGTCCATCAGCATGAATGATGTTATTTCAACCTTATCCCACACAATAAAATAGAAGAAACCACAGTTAATCCTCTTATGGCCAACTCTCCTAGAAAATGATCTGTTGTACCCATTGTGGTTTATTCATATCACCCTATAATTTTTTTAACTTCATGAGGAATCACATAATCATCCAAATCCCCCAAAAATTATAAAAACAAAACATGATGGAATTCTAGGGTTTGATCCTAAACCAACCACTCCAATCATCATACTCACTCCTTGATAATTGATGCACCTCTAATATGACTCACTCCTATATCACATCAACTATAGCATGAGCCTAACGTCAACAACTAGTATCAATCCAACACTATATATGAATAATAATTATTTTATTTTATAAGGAACCACATAAAATTGGATCTTCCTACACAATAAAATCCCAATTCCATCCCAAAAGTCCACCAAAATGTCTCACCACATCCACAACCCATCTGATTTGTGGATTGTACCTCAATGAATAATTCAATGATCCCTATAATATAAGTTCCCTTATAATTAAATTGAAAACGTGAGACTCATGATCTTCATAAACTACCCTCCATCCATTAACCTGTGTAATGACTAGAGAAAACCAACTTCTGCAAACTCGGGTATGAATTTTCAATAACCATCATTACCTATTCCCAGATCACCAAGAATGACATCCTCTGCACTCACCAAAATCCACCTGAAGTGAGTGTCATACCCTCTAACTACCAATGATTTTTCCCACACACATGTATCTTCTTGCATAGATCCTCAAGAATATACCCAAATGGTACCAAAGAGTACACACTTATCACCCTTCTTGATCCATGCTCGCCTATCAAGAAGACCCCTATTAAGGACCAAATTAGATCGAACACACCTAAAAATCATGATTTATCCATGTGACCATTATCCATTGAAGGGAAACACGTTTCAACCTCATAAAAAACTGCAGCCACAATTTCTATAAACATATCATCATATAAATCAGTTCTTAACTCCCGCATTACTACTCCCTAATTTATAAATACAATGATAATTGCGCATAACCAGCACACAATTTCCCTCATGCATCAAGAATTTTACTCAAAAATCCATGTAAACCTCTCTCTCCTCCTTCCATGTCAGTTTCAAACTATAATAACCCTATCATTGGTTTTTATTTCATTTTCATAATTAAACTCATTGAAACTCAATGAGTGTACACCTCTGTACTAAATGGTCACACAACCCAACTCACACTCCCGTAAGTCACATCCCATAGAACATAGTCTTACATAAAGAGAAAACTGACTATGATTCTCATGATTTTTAGTATCATCTCTATAAAGTCACATAAATACTTTATATGAACTATGTTTGGGGAACCACATTCATTCTAATAATTACCACATGATTTCTTTCTACTTGGATATCATTCCTAAATATTGAACCGTAGGTTCATGCTTCTCCTATACCACTAAAATGTAATTCTAGAAAAAAAATATGGCTCGGAATATGATTTATAATTCTCTCTCACTCCACCTTTCTTCCAAAATCACTTGGTGTTCTACACATCTCAAAAATACATAGAATTTCATCATGGCTTTATTAAACCCTCTCAAGGATATTCACCGCCTCCCGGAAAATTGTTCCCATATTCAATTCATAACTGTCAAGAATACTTCATCTTTATCAAAAAAACACCAAGGAATCTAATACCCACACTGACCCACCAAGGGGTCACTATATATCCTTTGGATGAGTGATTGTATCACCGTCACTAGAGAACATCTCTCCACCGATCCACATGACATGCCATTAGAATGAAAATATAAAAGATCAATTGAGATGAAATCCAAAAACTAGACAGAAATTCCAACTACATATAAGACTTTATTCAAAGTTCAAATAACTGAACATGATTTTGTTAGTTAAATCTATCATAAACTAGAATACAAGTGTTATGTGAATTACACATGCTAACCATGATGAATAAGGTCATCTCTTACTACTATGGGCTATGATTTAAACTTGAAAAATAAAAATATTTGTGAAACACATTATGCTAAATATATATCTCATCCATAATAGAAAAATCATAGAATAAAAATCTGATGACCATGGTAACATAGACTACCCCCCCCCCTCCAAAAAGTTTTTTATGAATCCCAGATCTCAGGTCCATCATTTTCCCAAAGAATTCCATGTATTCGGTATACAATATCAGAAATAGTAATACAAGGAATAATATACACTTTTAAACTGTAAAATATTTTATAATATATTTTTCTTTTTTTAAGTGTTTTATATCTTTATTTACATGAAAAGTTGAGATTATATGAGTGATGATATATTTTATTATTAAAATTGACCATTATAACCCAGCCCTTGAACTGGTGTGTATGAAAAAGAGTATCCACATTATAAAATTTCTTATGAAATTTTTTCTTTATTAGAAGGTTATTAAATAATAATTATGAAGTATATACTCAAATATCAATAATTAAAATAATATATGTAACACATATTTTTTAAAAATTATTATTTTTCAAATATTATGTATTTTATCAAAATAAAAATGTGGATACATTTTTATAAATGATGAAATATATTTATAATATATAAATAAAAATGTATAATAATTTATACATTAATTCTTAATTCTTAATACTGAATATAATGGTAATTGAAAGTAAAAGGAGATATTTTTTGAATTTTTTTATTGTATACAATGTATTTACTATGAATAAATTGTATTAATCATAGTTGATTAATGTATTTAATGAAATATATGGAAAATATCCTCAATAATATATATTAACATAAATATAATGGTTTTTTCATGGCAATTAATTATAATAATATCATTTTTACGCTTGACAATACATTTTATCTAAAAATGGGTTTTATGAATTTTGTGTGCAAATATTAGAATTAATTTCTTCCTCTTTATGAAATTGAATCATATAAAATGAATTCCATATTTTAAATAGAAATAATTAATATTAGGTAATAATTTTAACTTCATTTTTATAGTTACCATGGTAAAGATCTTGTTACCATGATAATGGTTAGGAGTTTTAAACTAGGGGTTACCTAAGAAATAGAAGTTATTATAACATAAAAAACATTTTTAAATCTAAGTTGTTGATTTCATTTAGACCCGACCATTATTATATTCTAAAATATGAAAATTTGGGTCCACTTTACTAGAGTAAGACTTATATTATAAAATAATTTATCAAGTATTTACAAGTATTCCATCCACCTTACGTATGAAAAGATAAAATCTCCATCTCAATTCTCGACGCCACTTGGGATATTTATTTAGGCTAATACCAACCCAAATCCCAAATTGTATTTCCCTCCATTCCCTAGATTTCTCGGTCTCACTATAACAACATCACCATAAAAATTAAAGTGTATGTTAAGGAAGATACCAAAAGAAGAGGTAATTTTTCATACCAATATATTCTAAATTTCATTCTAACATAACCGCATAAAAATATTCTATTAGAGTATTAAAATTTAGATTTTAGTATATTTATTATAATGGAATATCATTATATTTATTTTATATCCTTTTTATATCCCATTAATTTGGTATTGGAAATAAAAGTATCCCTCATTCTTATGCACATACTACCATCTCTATAAATAAATATATTTTACATTTCATCACTGTATATCAGGGAGGGTTAGATAGATGAATTTAATAGATATAATATTTTTTATAATATAATTTTTAATATTTATATATAAAATATTATCCTCCTTCTTACATTCCCATCTGTTAGAAAATAATGGAATCACTCATGCGTACATGTTGATTACCTTCTCCATGAAGCAATGTGATTCATTTTTAAATAACACTTTAAATATCATGTAATAAGGATATATTTAATGAATATATATGATATTATTATGATATTATTATGATGATAAGAGGATATTTTATTAGAAACCTTTCATTATATCCATTCATTGGAAAATGAAAACATTATTTATGTGTATGTATGAACTTCCATCTACATTTATTGATGTAATTATTGTTTCATACCAACCATATATGAATTTTTATAAAAGAGTTTATAATGAATAAATATGATATTTATAAAATTATTATTATCATTATGGTGATTATTAAACCACAATGAAGGTCTAGGTATTAAAACTATTAAACAAAAACATTCATGGGAAATTGAAAAGTAAACATCCAAAATATTGAATTTGATGATGAATTTTTATTTAATGGGTAGTTGGAAATTATAAGGGATAGATATATTATAGTAATCATATAAATAATTTTTTGGTATATATGTATAATAAATATAAATTTATTATATATGAGTTTTATTGTAACACATTGAACTTCAATTATAGTAAGCTTTTCTCTTTAGAGAAATAATAACATAATGCACATAACTTTATCAAGTGTGATTTAAGCCAATATTTTATAATTTTTTAAATTTCATTTTTTGAAATTAATTTTATTTCTGAATTAATCTTGAATAATTATATTATGGTGAATTGTTCATAATCTTTAAAAAAAGTAGAATTTTGGGTGAATAGTGAAAATACCAACATCAATAAAACAGTCACATTTATGACACAATAATAGTATAAGAAAAACATAATATATTTTAAAAAAAATTAACTAATTTTTTTAAACATATAATTTTATTCTTATAAATATATTATTATCATTTTGTAAATCTAAGTAATATTTTTGTTCATATTAAACCAAGTTTTAGTTCTTTTCACTTAATCAAGTATATACGTTGTTACTTTAGGTTTGGTTTTGGATTGAAAGAGAAAGAAGTATGATATATTTTTATATAATAAAATTAATTCCAAATTAATCAATATTGTTCTATATTTTGTTATGAAATCATTTTTATGCATGGAATAAACATTTTTCAAAAAATGGGCTTTCTTAGGTTTTATCCACTTATATTAAAATTTATTTTTCCTACTTAAACAAATTCAATCTTGTAGAATAAATTACATATTTTGAATAATAATAATTAATAATAGTTAATAATGTAAAATTAATTTTTTTCACAAGGAATTGAAAAATAGTAAAACTTTATTACCTTTATTAGGGTTAAAACAGGTTTATCGGGGGTTAAAATAGGAGATATAGGTAAAAATCCACTTAAACTTATATAAATATTATATATTTTAGATATTTTGATCTTAAATTATATTACCATAAAATTTTTAGAATATTTGTGCGACTTTCATAAGAAAATGACATTATATTATTTAAATATTTTATGTAATTCCATATGTGTCCCTCCCCTCGCTTATAAAAGGAAACCTCTCCACCACAATTATTCTCAAACATTCAGAATTATAGGTCATGAAATTATTATGAAAAAAACCATTATTATATTAATTCAATTTATTATAGATCATATGGTATTCTTCTAATACCATCATAATATGGTTTAATGAGTAATATAAAAGTTGTATTTCAAAGAAGTGTTAATCATATTTACTAACATTTTCAATGTTTTGTCTTATTATACTTACTCAAAATATTATATACATATCCCAACATAATAAACAATATAGAATAATTATAGGGAGATGTTATTATGATTATTGGATAACTCTTTTCAACCTTCTCTCTATCAAATGGAAAATGGAAGTATCACTTGTGCGTACGTGTGGACTACATCCTCCATGTAGCGATATGATTCATTTTACATAACAATATTTATTATACGATTATTATAAATGATTTAATTTTAATATATTAAATTTATTACATAATTTATCTTTTGTGACTATAATATTATTTCTGATTTCTTACATTCCCATATGTAGGGGGACGATAATGTGGCTCACGCGTACATCTGGAATATCACCTGCATAAATTGATTTGATTAATTTTTAATTTCAACATTTTATGGAATAAATAAAAGATAAATTTAATTAATATATATGATATTTATTTTATAATAATTACTCTAGAAGTGTGGATTTTTATTTACCTTTTTTTATTCCATCCACTGAAAAATGAAAACATTGCTCGTGCGCATGTACAGATTATTTTCTCCGTGAAGTGATGTAATTCATTTTTCATCACAAATTTATCTGAATGGTTATAAAAGTGATTGTAATTGTTAAAGATTATACATATGAAATTTTTATAGCTTTGAATATGATTTAACCATATTCAAGGTTCACAGACTAAAACTACTAAATGAAAACCGACCTGAAAAATGAAACAGTTAACACCCAGAAATGATAATTTTCATTCATAATTTTTAATAAGAAGGTTTTAAATGTTTTAAGTGAATCATATTTGATATTATAATAATTAATATGGTTCTAGTATAAAATTATAATAAATATAAATTTGTTATATAATACCTCCAAATGATTATGAATAAATTCGGACTTGTGTTAAGTGTTTATTCCACAATTTCATCCCTTTTCAGTATTATTTATGTGTAAGTTTCCATTACAAGAATTATATTATATTTTTATCATAAAAACAGTATATTTTATTCCCATTTTTTTATTATGATAAATTACAAGTTCTCTATTTTTTTATAGATATATTCTAGTTATATAATATGTTTTCCTTTCATTTTCCACTCTCTAAGTACTCAATGGTTCAAAAGAATGTTTATAAGAAAAACTGAATTTTTTTTAATCGGTTGGAAAAAAATTTATTACATTTACATATTTTTTTAAATATTTTATCAATATTTTTAATATTATCCTATGATTCATTAAATTATTATTTACCCATTTTTTAATTTATTTAAAAAGTTTTGAAAGGATCCTTTTTTTAATTTTTAAAATGAGGTACTTTTTCCAAAGGAATAAATGAAATATTTGTTTCAATTTTTACCACACAAAAATATTTTCCCAAAATCTTGACTATTTTTTCATTAAAGAATCCCTTATATTTATAGAGGGTTATTTTTAAATAATTTTTTTTCAAACATTATTTAAAATATTAGATTATAAATAAGACATTTCAAAATGAAAAGGTTATTTTCATGAAAAAAATGTTCTAGCGATCTTTTAACAATATTTTCTTTTATGTTAACATAATTTGATGAAAAATATGATTTTCTAAATATATATTCTAATGATAAACTTTACTATATTACTCTCTAAAAATTATGATAATGTGCCTTTAGTGATTATCTAGTGAAAATATTAACATTTCATCCAATATTTTTTTAATAAGATTGTTTATGTTGATTTTTTATTGAATTGTTAATATATTAATACATATAATAAATGAATTAGTGTTTTTAAGTGCTAGATAGGTCCTAACAGATCCCCTACATTCATTTATAGGTCTCCTAAGATAAACTAGTTTCGGTATTTGGCACACACATTTCCTATTTATGTATTACGTCATGGTATACGGTATTGATGGTAATCTTATAATTTCTGATATTATGCATTATATAATTATAAAATTAGTTATTATTATCTATGTGATTATTTATATTGTAATGTCCCTAATGGATATATTTTCGTTTTTTATACTAATTATTTGGAATATTTGAATATTTTTTATCTCTTATATATTATTCATGTTTTATTCTTTAATAGTTTTTTAGAATTATTTCTGTTACCAAGAATTTTAGTTCACCATTTTTTAAGGTTTTTTTCCATGAGAAGGTTTCTATGAATGATTTAACAAACATAATAGAATAAATAATAGAGTTATCAAAGAAAATTAATGTTGTATTTTATGATTTCAAATGTAATGTGGGAATCATGTATGTATATAGTCTCCCAATACTGCTAAAAAATTCAATCCATTGGGATGATGTTTATTGTATCTCATTCCAATAAATTAAAATTACCACCAGCTTTGGGTTACTAAATTCAGGGTGTTATGTTTGGTATCATAGGATATTTAATATAAAACATGGGATCTTGATTTAGGAAAATATTGAGTAGATAACATAACCCACTGATGGAATGTAAGGATATTTCTGATTACATGATAATATCAATATGTTTTATAAATTTTGAGATTTTGTGGTTTTTAAAGAAAATACATGTCGCAACCAGAACTGAGCTTTTATTTTATTTTATGATTTCTTTGGCTTTAAATTATTTTTGTTGTGGTTCACGTTCAGTCTCGGATGAAAGTTTTGAGTTTTGATAAAAATTACGCATCTTGGGTTCGACGTCGTCGGACGCGCGGGCGGAGCGCGACACCGCGTGGCTTCGCCCATGCAACTGTGTGGCCTTTTTGTCTTAGAGGAATTAAAAAAAATTAGAAAATGTCAATTTAGTTTGCCTTTTAGTATTTTTTTATGGCTATTAATAATTATTTTTATTATTTAAGATGAAATGAATATTTTTATCATGTGTATTTTTATCACTATGATTATTATTATCATTATTATTTTTATTATTATGTTATAAATAAATAAATAATGAAATTGTTAATGTTGTGGATAATAGTATAATCGTTATTAAATATTCTTTGTTATTAATCATTATTATTGTTATTATTATTATTGTAATTTATTATTATTATGATTATGATTTGATTTATTTAATTTTATTTTTTCTTTTATCTTTTCTTTTCTTTTCTTCTAACCCTAGCGGGCCGCCCCCCTCTGTTTTTTACCCATCCCTTCTCTCTCGGCCGCCACCCCCCATCTCTCTCTCTCTACCCCGCACGGCTCCCCCTCCCCTCTCCCCAGCCTCACTCTGCCTCGCTGTTTCCCCTCTAGCCCGATGCCGTCCGACCCCATTGCCGACCGCCTGCTCCCCTCCCTCCGGCACCGCCTCCCTTGCGAAGCACCCCCGGACCCCTGCTGAACCCCCCCCCCCCCCCCACCCTTCTCCAGCTTCCACTCACCCCGGCGCTCCGGCCACTGCGGCTCCCTCCTGCTCCGCTCTGGCGGTCCCGGTCCCGGCTTCCCATCACTGCGCGAGCACCCCGGCGGCTCCCTCTGGTGTCGTTTCTCCGCACCAGCACTCCGGCTTCCCGGCCCCGGCTTCCCATCACTGTGCCAGCACCCCGGCGGCTCCCTCTGGTGTCGTTTCTCCGCACCAGCACTCCGGCGTCCTCCCTCACTGCACCCCCGTCCGGCTCCCCGGCTCTGCCCTGCCCTCTTCACGCGACACCCCCCCCCCCCCCCCGGCTCCACCTCGTCTCTACCCACCTCGCCCTCCAGCGACCTCCGGCGAGCCCCTGTCGCCAGCCAGCGGCCTTCCGGCGCCCCTGCGGACCTTCTGGCGCCCCTGCTGGCCTTCTGGCGCCCCTGCCGACCATTCCAGCTCCCCTACCTTCACCCTTCCTTGCACCCGCTCTCTTCCCCCTGTAAAGGTTTGTTTTTTGTTAATTTTAATTTTACTTTTATTATTATTATTGTTATTATAAATATTATTATTGTTATTTTTACTTTTATTACTAGTATTATAATTCTTATTATTCTTATTATGGTTGTTATTATTATTACTATTATTATTACCACTATTATGTTATTATTACTTTTATTCTTATTATAATTATTATTATTATTTTGTTGTTACTATTATTAGTATTATTATTATTATTATTATTCACATTATTATTGTTATTATTATTATTATTCTTATTATATTCTTA
The DNA here is from genome assembly GCA_963277665.1 of Viscum album. NCBI lineage: Eukaryota > Viridiplantae > Streptophyta > Magnoliopsida > Santalales > Viscaceae > Viscum > Viscum album. The sequence goes on from OY728138.1 coordinate 839,959,575, forward strand.
TTTTTATTATTTTTATTTTTTTATTATTATTATTCTTCTTATTATTATAATTATTATTTTTATTATTTTGTTATTGTCATTATTATTTTTATTTTTATTTTTAATATTAGTGTTATTATTATTATTATTATTACTATTATTATTTTGATCCTTATTATTATTATTATTATTATTCTTACTATTCTTATTATTATCATTGTTATTATGATTACTGTTATTAACATTACTATTATTCTTGGTTCGCATTTGTTTTGTTAGGGGGTTTTTATCAATTTATGTTTCTTTTGGTAGGATTATTGTTTGAGGACCCGTGCAGGGAGTTTCCAAGTGAGCGCCACCGCCGCGCCTTGTTTCCGAGGTTCCGTCGTCGCCGCGCTTTAGTTTCAAGGTGAGCGTTTATTCCCGCCGCTTGGTTTCGAATGCTCTAGTGAGTTTTTGTATGTGTCTGAGTCCTCGATATTGTTTATACAGAGTGTTGGACTATATCACGGGGTTTCGGACACACATTGTGTCATCGCGCCTTGGTTCCGAGGTTGTTTTGTCGTCTCCCTTGATCTTGAGGTAGGTTCCCTTTGCACGGATTTTAAAATTTAAGTTATATTATTTCATGCTGTTTTTGCACCCTAATTGTTCAAAATAAATATTTTATTAATTTCAATAAATAAGAGATAATACACGATATTTAATTTTTCATATAAGATAGTAAATTTTTAAATGGTTATTTAGTGTAAAAAGGAGTCGTTTATTTTATACACGACACATGAAACATCCTTTTGACGAGCGGACACCCAATTTTGAAATAATGCCTATTTGGATTTTAAACATAATTTATGGAATATAAAATAGAGTTCTGGTTTAATGAGAAATGATTTCTTTTGAAGCGTGAACAAGTACTTTGGTTCTTTTAAGAAGTTGTCTGGCTGGCTCTTAAAGGTTATTTGGAAAAATAAAATGGTTTGGTTTGGTTTGGTTTATAGAAATAATGTCAGCCTGTGACATAGTGTTTTGGGGTTCTTTAAACGGTTTTAAACTGGGTTTTGTCTCATAAAGAAGTTTTACCTTTCTTTGAGTAGTGTTTGTGAAATGTATTAAATGCCCGTTTGGCACTTTATGGAAAGCGATGAAAATGTTTTGATAAAAACCCTCTTAGGATGACTTTCATTTCTTGGTTGCAATTGATTGTTTCGGAGGCCGCGCTTAGAGGCCCCCGGGTACTTGAGTAGTTAAAGGAAAGAGGTTGACCCATGGAGTGGCTCGGGGGGGTTCCTGTTGTGCTTCATATATAGATATATCTGATTGGATGCTCGGTTGGCATCAGTTGGATCACCCCCCTTTTTTTAAACACTTGAGACATGGGAATCTGGAATATTGAAAGAATATTCTAAGAATGATTGCTGCACTGGTAGGTTATGGTACTGACCAGTGGCCCATAGTATATGGATATATTGGGTTTATTACTATGGGATTTTCCCTCGACCTTCCTGAGAGAGGATGGTTGAGCGTATTGTGCGTTTTGATTTCATCGTGACTTGTCGATAAGGATGATTTCTCATGTATTGGTTTATTCTCAATCTCCTAGGTTCACCCATGTCTATTCAGCTTTTGTTGCTTGCAGTAGTGATTATGATGCTCACATGTATCCCTACATTGCCCTTACTGTGTGTTTTACTTTGTGCATTCTGGTGTATTGTTTTCTTTGGAATGTGGTAAATTGCATTTGATTAGGATTCAAAAAAATGGTTTTTAAATGAAAGTGTTTAATCCTCTTTGTATAAATTTGAAAATTTAAACATCACTTTCCCTTTTCCTGGAATGTCATTGACACTAATGAATTGAACCCAACATTGGAAAATGGCTAAGGGCAATGGCTCGTACATTTTTTTTAAGTAGAATATTATTAAAAACATACTGTTATAGATTGTAGTTCAAACATGAAATGATGTTTCTTTTATTTTAAAGGTAGTGCATTGGGAATAGATATCGGGCTAGCCTACTGAGTTTTAATACTCACGCCTATAGTTCTTTTCTGTTTTTAGTGTTTGTGCAGGTTATAGCTTGAGTGCGCTCGCCTAGGGCGACGCTTGATCGTTGAGTCGGAGGGCGACCCGCGAGGTCATACAGAGTTTGTTCGGATGTCGTGTTTGGTCAGTTTTATTCTTTTTCTTTTATCATGATTAGTCACTTTATTTGGTCTAGTTATCCTGCGCTGCTCTGTTTTGTTCCTACTGCTTTACTTATTTCTGTTGGGAGAAATCATTCCCACGGCCTCTGTTGATGCCCTGGCACTTGTCGCCAGCCCGGGAGGATCGGGAACGCCTCTCGGGCCATGTCGTGGTCCAGCTCGGGTGACCGGTTCAGGGTTGACTCAGGTTAGTTCCTGACAAAATGGTATCAAAGGGAGGTTTCACTTTGCAGACCTCGCTTTTTCAGAGCACCCTTTATTATTTGGGATGTCAAGGTAGATGGAGTAGGATTTTCAGGACTTGAGGGGTAGGTGCAAGAAGAGCGTCGCGAACTCTTGCTCGTACTGATCCTCAGGTTTCCAGGGGAATTCCAGTTTAATTTGTTTTTTGGGATTTTATGGAAATTTTTTGTGATTTGGGTACGACAAATGGAGTTGGGCTAATAGTCCTATGTCGCATGGCCTGGAAAGCCATGTGGAGCTAGGGTCATGGTCCAAGAAGGCTCTCTGTGTCAGTGATGTGTTTGGTATATGGTCGCCAACCATATGGTCAAGCCACCCACTGACACTAGTCCCCTGTTTGAGTTGTTTTGGGTTCCCCTTGATTTTTGAAAGTGGTTTGAATTAGAAAAGTTGGTTTTGAGAAAAAAAATGTTGTTTGAAATGACATGTTTAAGTTGTAGTTTGTTTTAAAAGAAGTGGTATGAATAAATTGTTTTTGGAAAATGAAGTTGCTTTGTTTTGGCCTTGGTGTTCCGATGAGTACTCACATGCACTGTGGTATGTTGGAAATGTGGATGGATTTCTCGTATGGTGGATGGATGCCCGAGGTGGCAAGAATACTTGCATGTGAGTGAGACTGTAAAGAATACCAATGGCGAGGGTTTAACCCAATAAGCTCGTTTTTAATTAAGATGTTTTCAAAGTGAAAAGTTTTGATGTTATGGTAACTTGTTGTCTTGTCATTTGAACTTATCACCTATGCAGTGTTTAATTTTGAGGTTTTTATTCACTCATTGAGTTGGCCATGATTGGGTTTTTGACCTTTCCTTGTCCAGCAGTTATCCTTTGGAAACATCGACGGGTGATCGTAGTACGGTTGATCAACCTAAGGATTTTATTCTTGAGTTTCGAAAGTTGGATCCACCTATCTTTTATGGTCAAGCAGAAACATCTGTGGAAGAGGAGTGGATGCGGAATATTGGAAGGGACTTTAACCTCATCGAGCTTCCTGAGTCGTTGAAGGTCAAGTTTGTGACCTTCATGCTCAAAGTTTCACCTTGGATGTGGTGGAAGTCAGTGTCTTGGAACAAGCCCCGTCAAGAGATTACTGGGGAGTTATTTAAGTCTTTGTTCATTCACCAATATTTCTCTGAGGAAGAAAGGGTGAGAAAGGGGATGGAAATGTGTTGTCTGCAGCAGGGCGATAGATCCGTGCTGGAATATTTCCAGTGCTTTGTAGAGCTAGTACCTTATGATTTAGAGTATGCCACAAATGACCCCGTGAAGGCTCGATGCTTCAAGGCGGGTCTCCGCCCTAATCTATAGTCGAAGGTTTCAGAGTCCAACCTGACTTCTTTTATCGATGTGGCGAGACAAGATTTTCATGTCGAACCCGCGATGGCAGGAGTGCTTGAAGTAGTCCTCCCTCCTTAGGTCCCTAAGAGCGGTGGTGAAGATTCTGGAAAGGAGATGAGTAAGAAAATGAATGTGAATGGAGCAGGTCGTGGAATCAAGAGGCCTCAGGATCTTTCATCAACCTCTTTGGAGCGAGAGATTATTTCATGTTATCAGTGTGGCAAGCGGGGTCACAAGAAGTCGTCGTGCCCAAGCGCTCTGAAGCCCTGCCAGGCATGTGGACGCCTGGGTCACTTGCGACGATTTTTTCGGGGCGTTGCAAGGAAGCGTCGTAGAGGAAGTTCTCAGAAGTAATGTGTTGTAGGGTCTTTGTTCAAATTTTCCAGTGTAAGTTTCCTTTCAGTGTAAGTGATCTATTATCGTGGCCTTTGTATGGGTGTTGTATTGGGTTTGAAATGTATGGGAACTTCATGAGTCTTTTGACGACCTCGGCTTTCAATGATGGTATGTTTTTTTTTTAAATCTTGTCCTTTCTTTTTGTTAAATCAAAAGATGTATGTATCTGATTGGGATTATCAGAACCTGACAGCGAGGCAGAAGATGCTTCATCCATCAGAGCTCCAGCCAAAAGGTCTCGTAGTGAAGTCGGCGCGTAGTCAGGAACCCCCGGAGAATTTTATGGAGTATGGTTAAAGTTGTGCATCTACTGTGTGGAGAGATAGTTCTGGTGTTGCTGCTCCGGTTTCTCTGTCGTTGTAGTTTTCTCTTGTCGCAAAGCGCGCAATGGACTTATCCCTCGTGTAATGTCGAGAATTGTGCCTTTTGGGATGTAAGTTGCTGATCAGTGACTTTGCGTGGGCCACTGATGTAAATCAGTTGCGGCCCTGGTTTGTGTCCATCCTGAAGTGATGGGTCGTGAGTAGTTGTACATCGTAGTTTTAGTGATCCAGTCCTTGGGCCCTCCCTCCCCGCCCGAGGGGTTATTGATTTTAGTTTGCGCAAAGTATCTATTTATGCTCATATCCCTTTCGGATGGGAGTAGGTGGTTTAAATGCCCTTATTGTGCTCTTTCTTGCTTTAGTATGGCCAGGTCCATGTCTAAGTTGGTTTTTAGGTTGGGCGCTAGTAGGTTGGTTCTTTATGGTGGGGAGACCCACCGTCTCTTTGGGTGTTCTCTTAACTCATTATCGAATGCTAGTTGAGATCTTTTAGTGGGGATCCTGTTCAGGCCTCCCCTTTGTTGGTGATTTACTTCGGGCAATGAGGTTCAGTCCCGCTGGTAGTCGTTGTGACATCCTTGAGATAAGAGATTGGATCGTGTTCTGTGGAATCCTTAGGTGTTGATCGATCGGCTGGATAGTGTTGTGGCTTTCCGGGGGCGGAAAGCGTTATGGTGGGGAGAATTGTCGCAACCAGAACTGAGATTTTATTTTATTTTATGATTTCTTTGGCTTTAAATTATTTTTGTTGTGGTTCACGTTCAGTCTCGGATGAATGTTTTGAGTTTTGATAAAAAGTACGCATCTTGGGTTCGACGTCGTCGGATGCGCGGGCGGAGTGCGACACCGCGCGGCTTCGCCCATGCAACTGTGTGGCCTTTTCGGCTTAGAGGAATTAAAATAAATTAGAAAATGTCAATTTAGTTTGTCTTTTAATATTTTTTATGGATATTAATTATTATTATTTTCATTATTTAAGACGAAATGAATATTTTTATCATGTTTATTTTTATCACTATGATCATTATTATCATTATTATTTTTATCAATATGTTATAAATAAATAATTAATGAAATTGTTAATGTTGCGGATAATAGTATAATCATTATTAAATATGCTTTGTTATTAATCTTTATTATTGTTATTATTATTATTGTAATTTATTATTATTATGATTTTGATTTGATTTATTTAATTTCATTTTTTCTTTTATCTTTTCTTTTCTTCTCTTCTAACCCTAGCGGGCTGCCCCCTCTGTTTTTTTCCCATCCCTTCTCTCTCGGCCACCGCCACCCATCTCTCTCTCTCTCTTCCCTGCGCGGCCCCCCTCCCCTCTCCCCAGCCTCACTCCGCCTCGCCGTTTCCCCTCCAGCCCGCCGTCGTCCGACACCGTCGCCAACCGCCAGCTCCCCTCCCTCCGGCACCACCTCATTTGCGCAGCACCCCCAGACCCCCACTGAACCCCCCCCCCCCCTTCTCCGGCTTCCGCTCACCCCGGCGCTCCGGCCGCTGCGGCTCCCTCCTGCTCCGCTCTGGCGACCACCGGTCTCGGCCCTGGCTTCCCGTCGCTGCGCCAGCACCCCGGCGGCTCCCTCCAGCGCCGTTTCTCCGCACCAGCACTCTGGCGTCCTCCCTCGCTGCACCCTCGTCTGACTCCCCGGCTATGCCCCGCCCTCTTCATGCGACCCCCCCCCCCCTTCGGCTCCACCTCGTCGCTGCCCACCTTGCCCTCCAGTGACCTCCGGCGAGCCCCTGTCGCCGGCCAGCGGCCTTCCGGCGCCCCTGCCGACCTTCCGGCGCCCCTGCCGGCCTTCCGGCACCCCTGCCGACCCTTCCAGCTCCCCTGCCTTCGCCCTTCCTTGCACCCACTCTCTTCCCCCTAAAATGTTTGTTTTGTGTTAATTTTAATTTTAATTTTATTATTATTGTTGTTATTATAAATATTATTATTGTTATTTTTACTTTTATTACTAGTATTATAATTCTTATCATTCTTATTTTGGTCGTTATTATTATTACTATTATTATTATTATTACCATTATTTTGTTATTATTACTTTTATTCTTATTATTATTATTTTTATTATTTTTTTGTTACTATTATTAGTATTATTATTATTAGTATTATTCACATTATTATTGTTATTATTATTATTATTCTTATTATATTCTTATTGTTATTATTATTATTTTGTTATTATTATTCTTATTCTTGTTATTATAATTATTATTTTTATTATTTTGTTGTTGTCATTATTATTTTTATTTTTATTATTATTATTAGTGTTATTATTATTATTATTATTATTATTATTATTATTACTATTATTATTTTTATCCTTATTATTATTATTATTATGATTCTTACTATTCTTATTATTATCATTGTTATTATGATTACTATTATTAACATTACTATTATTCTTGGTTCGTCTTTGCTTTGATAGGGGGTTTTTATCAATTTATGTTTTTTTTTGGTAGGATTATTGTTTGAGGACCCACGTAGGGCCTTTCCATGTGAGCGCCACCGCCGCGCCTTGTTTTCGAGGTTCTGTCGTCGCCGTGCTTTAGTTTCAAGGTGAGCGTTTATTCCCGCCGCTTGGTTTCGAATGCTCTAGTGAGTTTTTGTATGTGTCTGAGTCCTCGATATTTTTTATACAGAGTGTTGGACTTTATCACATGGTTTCGGACACACGTTGTGTCATCGCGCCTTGGTTCCGAGGTTGTTTTGTCGTCGCCCTTAATCTTGAGTTAGGTTCCCTTTGCACGGCTTTTAAAATTTAAGTTATATTATTTCATGTTGTTTGCGCACCCTAATTGTTCAAAATAAATATTTTATTAATTTCAATAAATAAGAGATAATACACGATAATTAATTTTTAATATAAGATAGTTAAATTTTAAATGGTTATTTAGTGTCAAAAGGAGCCGTTTATTTTATACACGACACATGAAACATCCTTTTGACAAGAGGACACCCAATTTTGAAAGAATGCCCGTTTGGCTTTTAAACATAATTTACGGAATATAAAATAGAGTTCTGGTTTAATGAGAAATGATTTCTTTTGAAGCGTGAACAAGTACTTTGGTTCTTTTAAGAAGTTTTCAGGCTGGCTCTTAAAGGTTATTTGGAAAAATAAAATGTATTTTTTTGGTTTGGTTTATAAAAGTATTGTCAGCCTGTGACATAGTGTTTTTGGGGTTCTTTAAACGGTTTTAAACTGGGTTTTGTCTCATAAAGAAGTTGTACCTTTATTAGAGTAGTGTTTGTGAAATGTATTAAATGCCCGTTTGGCACTTTATGGAAAGCGATGAAAACGTTTTGATAAAAACCCTCTTAGGACGACTCTCATGCCTTAGTTGCAATTGATTGTCTGGGAGGCCGCACTTAGAGGCTCCCGGGTACTTGAGTAGTTAAAGGCAAGAGGTTGTCCCATGGAGTGGCTCGGGGGGTGCCTGTTCCGCTTCATATATCGATATATCTGATTGGATGCTCGGGTTGCATCGTTTGGCTCACCCCCTTTTTTTAAACAATTGAGACATGGGAATCTGGCATATTAAGAGAATATTCTAAGAATGATTGCTGCATTGGTAGGTTATGGTACGGACCAGTGGCCCATAGTAGGTGGATATATTGGGTTTATTACTATGGGATTTTCCCTCGACCTGCCTGAGAGTGGATGGTTGAGCATATTGTGCTTTTTGATTTCATCGTGACATGTCGATAAGGATGATTTCTCATGTATTGGTGTCTTCTGGTTTATTCTCGATCTCCTAGGTTCACCCATGTCTATTCAGCTTTTGTTTCTTGTAGTAGTGATTATGATGCTCACATGTATACCTACATTGCCCTTACTGTGTGTTTTACTTTGTGCATTCTGGTGTATTGTTTTCTTTGGAATGTGGTAAATTGCTTTTTATTAAGATTCAAAAAAATGGTTTTTAAATGAAAGTGTTTAATCCTCTTTGTATAAATTTGAAAATTTAAACATCACTTTCCCTTTTCCAAGAATGTCATTGACACTAATGAATTGAACCCAAATTTGGAAAATGGATAAGGGCAATGTTTCGTACTTTGTTTTTAAGTAGAATATTATTAAAAACATACTTTTATAGATTGTAGTTCAAACATGAAATGATGTTTCTTTTATTTTAAAGGTAGTGCATTGGCAATAGATATCGGGCTAGCCTACTGAGTTTTAATACTCATGCATATAGTTATTTTCTATTTTTAGTGTTTGTGCAGGTTATAGCTTGAGTGCGCTCGCTGAGGGCAACGCTTGATCGTTGAGTCGGAGGGCGACACGCGAGGTCGTACGGATTTTGTTCGGATGTTGTGTTTGGTAAGTTTTATTCTTTTTCTTTTATCATGTTTAGTCAATTTATTTGGTCTAGTTATCCGGCGCTGATCTGTTTTGTTCCTACTGCTTTACTTATTTCTATTGGGTGAAATCATTCCCACAACCTATGTTGATGCCCTGGCGCTTGTCGCCAGCCCAGGAGGATCGGGAACGCCTCTCGGTCCATGCCGTGGACCAGCTCGGGTGACCGGTTCAGGGTTGACCCGGGTTGGTTCGTGACAATACATCATGTTCAATACATTGGTAAGTGGATACAGTTACGTCACATATACACATAGGGTTAATAACTATGAAATTATAATATTAGGTATTGACTCAATCATCACTTTCGCACAATGAATAAGTAAAATATTGTGCACCAAATTATAAACCCTCTATTTATATGATTTGGTTGATTCAAAGACTCTTTACAAACTGTTACAAATTATTTATAATTTTTTATATGATATAAAGATATTCCAAATGTTACTAATCGTATTAATCTATGATTATCTGTGCATAATTATTCAATTTATATTAAGTGGTACACAAGATTTAGAATTATATAATATTCCTTTAAATCCATAATATTATGTTATAATTTGGTATAGGACATTGTTTAGAAATGGTGCTTAACATATTGATTGGAAAACATATGAATAAACATAATAAATAGAGGGATTTCCTTCTTAGAAAATAAAAGGAAGCTGAATATTTAGTTGGAGCTATATCAAGATCTATAGTTGAACAATTTATACTTTATTGGTTCATCTGACTATGGTTATATCCAATTACATTTCCCATATGGAGTATCCTACTAATTCCCAACATAGTGTGACAATTTTGGACTACTTAATGTGATAGGAACCTCCATCATTCAGTGGGCCTACTATTCTATTAGTATTCATGAAATTAATCAATTTTGTAGATTAGATATTTTTCTCTTATGTAATTATTGAAAGAGAGAATTTTATCGTCAAGCTATATCATTTTATAGGACACCTTAATCAATTGTGGTCCGGGATCCAGAACACGATGATGTGTGAGGAAATAAAAAGTATGGGGTGGAATATTTTTAATGATATATTCCTTAAAAAATAATTTTATCATGAGAAACAATATAATATAGAGATGTAATTCCTAAATATAATAGAAAAGGATGAGGAAAATGTTTTGGAATATGAAGCTAACTTTATATGGTTTCATGAACATGATATAGATTATGTATGTATTTCAAGGAGTAATATTGATAATTTTTTTTATTTTATAAAGGTTTTACTCTGAATGTAATTAGTCTCTTAATCATTTTTAGTATATGAGGATGTAGTGTCATCTACCATAAATATAGAGAGAGAAAAAATCCACCATGTCTTATGTTTTTTAGTAAATATATGAAGAGATGCTGGAAGATGATAAAAATGGGGATAAAAGTGGAAAATGAAATAATAGAATGGTGGAATTTGTAACCTGAATTATTTTTGGGATTAAATACCATGAAAAATTTTTGATGGAAATGAGAGATTTCATCATGTATAAAGCGAAAGTAAAACATTATCATGATTTCAAGGGAAAAAAATTATTCTCTAATGTGTAATGATTTAATTTTAAGGAGATGGAGAACTACTTTAATGAAGACCCAATGAATTTATGTAATCTTCTTTATAAAATTCTAGGAAATCATGGAAACTATTATGGGATCACTATGTATGAGGTTGACGTTCCAAATTTTTTAGTGTTAGGTATATTGATCATGACTCTGAATATATCTAATGGTTTTATTCGTTCTAGATATTTACACTCTTTCACAGCTCCCATTTATTCCAAGAATTATAGATATTTCTTTATAACCTAAAGAATGTAGTTTTTAAGAAAGACTCACTATAGAAACCATACTATAACAATGATATATCAATCATTTCCCATTATGATACTCAAAAATTACTAATTTAGAGACTTAATTATTATAAATATTTTTGACCTTGATATAATCCTTGATATGGATTTTATTTCAAATTATAATGTGAAAATTTAATTCTAATAGAATTTGATTTTTATTTGTTGTGGATATTTGGAATCCCCTATATTCAGATGGGATACTACATCATCTAAATCATATCTGGATCAACCTCTATTATCTCTCCTTATTGAAATTACTAAATAATAAGAGAAAATAAATCCTAGAAAGGTATTATTAGAATAGATAATTTACCTATCATTTATGAAAACATTGAAGAATGTTTTGAAGAACAACATAGACTCCAACTTGAGTTTGAATTTGAGTTTCCAATTGATCTCATGCATATTTAAAAACTTATATTTAAGACTACATATAGGATGGACATAGTAGAATTAGTGGAACTAATGAAAAACTAAATGATTTGTTTGATAAGTTATTTATACACCTTGGTGTTTAACCATGGGGAGTTGCTATTTTTTTTGTAAATATAAAATATGTGGCTATGTGTTTGTGCATCGGTTATAGGGCGATCAATTTTAGGACTATATAGAAAAATTATCATCTACCATTCAATGATAAATTATTTAATAATATTCTCTAAGGGCAAATTTTTTCAATGATTAATCATCATTTTGGGTATCATCAACTATTATTAAAGATGTAATATTTTACAAATTTGGAATATTATATGAGGTTTGGTAATTAAATTTTTTGATTAATTCCCTTTTTATTGACTAATAAACCCTATTTTTTATGGATATGATAAACATAATATTCAATGATTATATTAAAATTTTAATGTGGTATTTATTGAAGATATATTGATATAAGATAAAAGTTCTGATACACATAAGAATCATTTACAAACCATTCTTAAAAGTCATAATGGAAATTTTTTTTATAGAAAATATAAAAATAAAAATTTTGGATACATGAATTTTCTTTTATTATCCATATTTTCCCTAAGGATGGAATATAATTTGAGGCTTAAAATTAAAAGGTAGATATGGAATGGGAAAACTTATAAATATAACAGAGGTGTATGGTTCCTTAGATTAGTAGTTTTCTATCAACAATTTTTTTAAAATTTTACTACATCAAATCACCCATTAAACAAGTTGAGACATAAAGGGGATAAGTTTATATGGTCGAAGGAATATAAATGAATTTTTAAAAAATTAAATATGAGATTGTTCAATTAAAAAAATATTTAATTTATCATTAAAAAGTGATTAATTTGTGATATATAATTTTGAATCAATTAAAGGACATAGATGTGTCTATATATAAAATGATAGAGTTGTTTACTATTCATCATTGTAGTTAAAGAATAATTACAAATATTATCCAACACATTATTTCGATTTTATGGCATAAATATTTTAATTGAATAAATATAGGTGTTACCTTTATAGTGAAAGATGTGAAATATATATAGATCAAAAAATATTTGAATACATTTTCTCATAAAATTATCCCAATATGAGGCAAATATGATGGTTAGAAGTACTCAAGGATTATTATTTCTCAGTACACTACCAACATTGGATGGAAACTAATGTGGCATATGCGTTAATTAGGAAATATCTTGATGTTTTGACTAAAATTAAAATTGTCAAAGATTCTATACTCATGGTTATTGTATTATAGAATATAAGAATCTTTATGGAAGGGGAGATATTACATATGTTCCAAGTGATTTCCAAACCATCCTTATTAGAGAAAATTATATGTTCCCAGCTTGATGATATGAATAATTAGAAGAAAATAAATGATGTGGATGGTGGTAAGTATGTTTAATTCATTTATGAGGATGATATTTTGATATTTATAAAGAGGATATATTTTCTATTACTGTCTTAGTGGGAAAGATAATTATTAGTTGAATATAAAAATTAAAATTTATATATAAACCCCAGTATCACCAATATTAATTTGGATTTAGAGGATCATTTTTGGTGGGATAATATGAAATGGAAAATTGAAAATTACAAAAGTGTATTCAGAAGCATCTTTACAACAAACTATATTTGAGCACTGCCTATGATCCTCCAAATGATGGCTAGTCTAAAAAAGTATTTAAATATTATAATACTTGTTGATTTTATGCTCTATTTACTTTCATGGTATGTGGGATAAGTATTTACCTTTAGTAGAATTTTCATATAATAATATCTTTTATTAATGTTTTAAAATTTTACTATATGAGGAATTGTATGGAAAGATGTGTCATTCTATAGTTTTTTGGGAAATTTTTTTGAAAGTAATAATAATTATCTATATAAGGAAAAGATGGTGAATGTGAAGACTATTCAGAATCATATTAAGGATAGTTAATGTTAACAAAGATTTTATGCGGATAATCGAAGGAAGGATTTAAAATTTCAATTGGAATATTATGATTTATTAAAGGTTTCTCTATTCAAATGTGTTATAATGTTTGATAATAAAGGGAAACTATGTTTTTATTATATTGGGCCTTTTAATATTCGAGAAGGAACTGGAGTTATGTATTATCACTTAGAAATGCCACAGAACCTCTCTGAAGTTCATGATGTGTTTCATATGTCATTATTGAGAATGTACATTCCAAATATAATATATGTGTTCACCTATGAAAAAAAAAATTCAGAAAACATTTATCTTTATGTGAATAGTCTATTATAATTGTTGACCCTAGAGAATAAGTGTTTAAGAACTTTATGACCTCACTGGATAATGTAATTTTGAAAAGTCATAAGATATGAGTGGTGATGTGGGAACATGATGAAGTTATAATGAAGAAATACACACATATAGTCATGATTTTTTCTTTATGAAAATCTATATGATTAGTGTTTTCAATGGAGGTAGGAATGTAAAACTTGAGCTTCAATTATATTAAGTTTTTTCATAGAGAAACAATCACAAAATGAACAAAAATTTATTGAAGACTATGATTTCAAAATTAATCCTAATATTTTTGAATTAATTTTTTAAAACTAAAATAATATTTTTAATTTATCATATCTAAATAATCATAGTGTGAATTTTTGAAATTTTTCTAAAATAGTTGATTTTTCAGTGAATAGTGAAAATATTGATTTTACCAAAAAAATGTCACTTTTATGACATTATAATGATATAATAATGTATTTAAAAATATTAAAAAGTTTTTTTAGACTAATTTTTTATTTTATAATTACCCAAATTCATATATGAATATAATTTTAAACTTATAAATACATGCTTAACATTTTTAAAATCTAAGTTGTGTTTTTTGCTTAAATAAAATCAATTTTTAGTTCTTCTCTCATTATAATGTTTAAACAAGGTTATTTAATATTTTAAATTTTTCTCAATGAAAAATAAGTCTCATTTTATTTAAATTAATTCAATTAATTCCATTGGAATTATTATTACACTTTTTGTAAAATCATTTTTATTTATAAAATAAATAATTTTCAAAAAGATGTTTTCATTGAATTTTGTCCACTTATATTAAAATTACTTTATAACAAATTTAAAAATTGAATAATATAAAATGGACTAAATTGTTTTAATTAGTATATCAAATTTTAGGTAACAATTTAGATTTTTTTAGTCATAATTAATAGTAAAAATACTAAATATTTGTTACCATGATTAGGCCAAAAACAAGTTTAAAAGGTCTGTGTGTTAAACTAAGAGATAATAGTAAAAATTAAAATTAAACTTCTATAAATAATATTTTTGGATATATTTTTATCTTATATTATCTTTACTGTGAATTTCTATCAATTGTTTCCAATTTCAAATGAAACTGAATGTATATTATTTAAATCATTTAATTAATTGCTTCTGTGTCCCTCCACTGACTTGTAAAAGGTAACATATTCTCCCTAGTTTTTCAAAAACTTCTATCTTTCTATTTTGGAAAAATCTGGGAAACAAATCTGCCAATATTTGTTCCATTTTTTCTTGATCTTCTATTCTTCATCTAATACCGTCTTATGAATTCATAATGTGTAAACCAAATGTTGAGTCTCAAAGAAGATGTAATCATATTTACTCACTCTCTCAATGGTTATTTATTCATATAATTCCAAAAAATATATTATATCCTTCATGAAATAAATAATTTTGTATAAAATATATACTGATGTTTTATTATGATTTCAAGATAACCATTTTCCACATCATTTCCATTAAATTTGAAGTAAATATTCCACTCATGGATATGTGTGGACTGCCGCCTCCACACAATGAAATTATTCATTTTCCATCACCATAATTATTTGTAGGTTATTAATATAGATTTAATATTTATATATAATGTTAATAAAATAATTATTCTTATAATATTATAAGTTCTTATTTTCCTTCTTACCTTCCCATTCATTGGTAAACGATAACGTCATTCATGTGTATGTATAGATTTCCTACTCCATGAACCGATGTGTTTATTTTTTCATTTATTATTTAAATGGATTGTAATAATTTTATATTTAATAAATATATATTTTATTTATGAAGTAATAATTATTTTAAAATTCATATATTATTTTCCTTTTTTCATTCCATCCATCAAATAGTTGAAACACCACTTATGCATTTTTATAGACAATCGTCTACACAAAATGGTGTAATTAATTTTTAATCACACACACACACACAGATATATATATATATATATATATATATATATATATATTTATACAGTTGTATATAATTATTAAATGTGATACTTATGAAATTATTATGTTTTTTATTTTATGTAACTGTGATCAAGATACAAGTACCAAAGCTATTGAACCAAAATATAATGGAAAAATTAAACAGTTGATACTTGGAAACGACTGCTTTAATTAAAAATTATTAATAAATGTGTCTTGAAATGGTATAATTGGATCATATATGATATATTAATTCTTAATATGTTTGTTTTATAGATTTATGAGATATTTAAATTAATTTTATAGGAGGATAGAGTTTTTACAAAGCAAGTCAAACCTGTGGTAATATTTTTTTTAAATATCAACCTTATTTTTTATTTTTTTATTTTTATATTACCATTTAATGAATTAAATGATATTTCAATTTTAAACCCCATATATTTAGTCCTAATTTTTTATTCCTAAAAAATTAATGTCTTACTTTTTTCTTTTTTCTATGAATTGAAAATTCTGAAAGATTTTTTTAAGAAAAACTGACATTTTCCCTAATGGGTGAGAGTAATTTTCTTCCATGTCCATATTTTATTGTAAATTTTCCAAGAATGTTTTAACTCTATAAAAATGGTATTTTAATGTTATTTAACCCTTGTTTTAAAATATATAAAATGGTTTCAAAGAATTATTTTTTCATTTTATGAATGAGGTAGTTTTTACCAAAGGTGTGAACCAAATATTTGTTTTATCATTTACTGCACAAATAAAATCATCCACCATCTTGAATATTATTTTCCTTAAATCTTCTATTACATGTTCCCATGGTTATATTCGTGGAAAATAATTTTATTGATATTCTATATTTATTTATATTTTAAATAAATTATTTAAAAATTAAAAGGGTACTTTATTAAAAAAAATTAAGGGATATATCAAATGTATTTTCATCTATTTTAACATACATTGATTAATATTTTTATTGATTAGGGATATTATATAATGATACAATGATCCATATAACTCTAGATGGATTATGATCATGTTTCTCTAGATATTTAATGAGGAAGATATTAATATCTCATATACCAATTTTTCAATACGAATTTTTATGTTGAATATTTATTTAAATATTTTTATTTAATTTTATAGGATTAATTTATTACACTTAAAAATTATTTTTAGGTTCCATTATAGTCCCTAGATTCACTAGTATGTCTTGTGAAAAAGACTTGTTTGGTCATTTAAAATACAACTTACCTATTAAGGTATGATGTCCGGGCTTGAGGACATGATGATAAGATTATTATATTCAAAATTATTTATTATATCATTATGAAAATATTTATTATTACCCATAGGATTATTCATATGGTTATGTCAACCACTAATATATTCTCTTTCTTGATATTAGTTATTTTTCAAATTTGATTATTATTTATCTCTTCCATGTTATTAATTTATCATTCTATGACAGCTTATCTGGAATAATTTCCCTTACTAAGAATCTAATCTCACCCTTTATTATGTTTTCTTTCCTCTAGGATACTAATAAGGGATATAGGAATCATTTCAGTGATATATGAAAATAAATAATAAAGTTCTCACAAAAAATTTAATTTTTTTTATGTTTTTAAATCAAATGTGGGAATCATGATTTTAAAAAGACTCTCAATAATACTAAAAAATTTTATTCGTTTGGATTATATATATTTTATATAATTAAAATATTGTAAAATAACCCAAAAATTTTGGTTACTGGGGTAGGGGAATTATATTTAGTGTGCATAATTAGAAAGTCAAGAGTTGAGGTAAGGGTTTATGTTACAATATCATTTCCTTTTGGGTTATTATTTATTAGAATTACACAAAGGGAAATTATATGATACTTACCTTTTAAAACCAGAAAAATTTCCTTCCCCTAAAATTATTTTTTTTCATTACCATATATTCTTTACATTTTTTTCTTCGGTATATAACATCATCAAGACACTATTTTTAAGAAAATTCGACCATATTTCATCTTTTTGGAGTAGAATATTTCTCTTTGAAGTCTATGTTATTCAAATTGTTTTATTGATGTTTTTACATATAAATAATTTTTTAAGAATTTTAATGTTCACTACCTTTGATATGATTTACAATTTGTTAAATTGAATCTTTTTAAAGGCCTTTCATACGACTCAAAAAGAAATTAACAAAACTCTGAAAATAATATTTTCTTTTAACATATAAAAAATGTCAAAATTTACTTTAATTCATATACTTCTATCATCCTAATGATTAATTTATAAGTTTTGAAGGTTTAAAAAAGAAAATATCATCCCCATTATAAAATTATTTTTAGTTTTTAAATTTTAACAAAAGAAAACATATTTTTTCTCTCAATTTTAAACGGATATTTTAAATGATATTATAAAAAAAATTCACCTATGTAAACATACTTTAGGGATTGTTATGTTTCATTGGTGACATTATCTTATGATACTATACATATTTTTTTTTTCTTTTTTATGGATATTAATTGTGATGTGTTTAAGGACACTTTCATGAAACATGTTTCTTTCCCTTGTCCTATTTATACTATGATAAAAAGCGTCAATGTTTTATGATATTGTGGAATAATTATTTATTTTTTTAATGATATCATGGTTGGGAATGTAATTATTTTATACTCTAATTAATTGGGTACAGATTTATGTCTTATGAGATAATATAAAATATTATAGGTAGTGAACACAGTCTATTAAGGTATTTTGTCCACTATGATAGTCTAGTCTATGATCCTTGACTTTGGAAATGATGGGAGTGAGGTGTGATCCCAATATACTATAGTGGTCTTTCAACTATGATAGTATTATCATTGATCCTTATCATATAAAATTATTTTTTATGCTTATTTTTAATCTATAAAGTTATGTTTTATTCTTATCACATGCTATCATAGACCATTATTAAGTATATACAATTCCACACACTTATAAATTAAGTCATTTCATATGACATAGCCTCATTCTATGAACCAAAATTTAGAGTCTCTGACATGTTGGATATTTTTTCAAGTTATGATCATGTTCTCGTACCTTTATTATTATGTTTTTCTCAGTTATGATCATATATTGATATATCCCATGTTTTATATTACTGATCATCTGATCTCACCATTTCTTATGTTTCCTTTTTCATGTTTTTTGAATAAAGGTACTAAGTAGGTTATGTGTATAAAGGGTAAAATGTCATAAAATATTTCTTATATAAATTGATGATACTTTATGAAATAATTTACCTATACATATAGTCATAAAATACATTAATCCTTTATGGTTTCGGGGTGTATATTATTTTCAGATTTTATAAATATTCATAAAAAATGTTGTTATATGAAAATTTTATATCTTGGGTCTAATTAGATGTTTTTATAGAAGAGTTTAATTAATTTTTAGATTATTTTATATAAAAAATGGGGGAATAAACTCAGAAAACATATGATGGATGAAAATAGAGATATGATAATCCTAAAGTGTCATAGGTTGATAATAAAGTGTCATAATTTAGAATATATTGGGAATGATTTTTATGATTATATTATTTATCACTATATTTAATTATTCTTAATTCTCTTGATAATCTTTTTGTTATTGGAAAGTGTTTGATAATAGAATGATAATTTTTTTGTGAGGATATATACAATAAAATATTGAAGTATACTATTTGAGTTTATTTATAAGAGTTACATTATATCATGAAAAGTATTGAGGAATGTAAATTAATATCTTCAATAAAAAAACATTTAATTATTAGTGTAAAATCATAATGTTACAATGATCTAATCTTAAGTCTATATCTCCTTTTTGATAAAATAGTGTTGGAATGTTCTTCCCACAAAAATGGATTTGCTTTCCCTATTTGAATTTAATATAATCATTGGCAAGGAATAAATCTTTTTATATTGATCCCATATCAATTTTGGATGATGATAATTCTAATTTGACATTCTAAATCAACATATACCCTTATATAAGTATGTGAATTTACATGATCTTATAATAGAGATTAATTCAACTATAAGGTTCCTACAACTTATTCATGAAATTTATTTATCTCAAATGGTAAAAGAGAAACTTTGTATTAAATATTTTCCTATTGTTTGGTAATATGTATGTGTATTTATTGAAGTGTTTATTATAATTCCATTTGATCATGATGTTTAATTTTCAATTGAACCCATTCCTAGTGTTATTCTAATTTCAAAGACTCTTCATAAAATGGCCTCACTTCAGTTATATAAATTAAAGAAGAAAATCTATGGTAATATGGTAAATTGATTCATACACATGAGTGAATCACCATGGGGTGAACCTATTATATTCTTTAAGATGGAATTTGAGAAAATGTGTCTTTTCATTGATTAAGAATATCTTAACAAAATAACTATCAAGAAAAAATAACCTCCACTTCATATTAATGACTTGTTTGATCAACTATGTGAAGCTCAATACATTTCAAATATTGAACATTATTATGAATGTAATCAATAAAACATAAAGAATGAGTATATACTAAATATATCCATCTATATAAGCTATAGTCCTTATGAATTTATATTAATTTCATTTGGACTTACCAATGAACATGTTATCTTCATGGATATAATGAATAGAATCTTTAGAGATTACCTTTATTAGTTTTTGGTAGTCTTTAAAAATGGTGTTATTATGTTTTAAAAGAGTAAATAATAACACGTAGATCATTTGAGGATTGTATTGAATACCTTGAGTAAGGATGAATAGTATGGAAAATTTAGTAAGTGTGAATTTTGGCCACATAAAGCATCATTCAAAGATCATATGATCATATGAGATGTAATATTTGTGGATACTTATAAGATGGAAGTTATCAAAAAAAGGACCATAATAAAAACAGTGACCAAAATCAATGTATTTACTATATTTAATGTATACCACAGATGATTTGTGATAAAATTATCTTGGATATAAAATCCAGTAACCATGTTGAGATGAAAGGGATAAAAGTTCCTTTGGATAAAAGAATCTTTGAAAATTATATGGAAATAACAACAACACTAGACAATGTCCTGACTCTTATAGTAACCTATAGTGAATAAGGGTTTGTGAAATATAGTAATGCCCCAAATTTGAGTTTTTGATGTTTTATTATGAATACTAAAATTGTAACAACATATGCCTCATGAAAATTAAAAGTTCATGAGTAAAATTACCCAACTCAAAATTTAGAACTAACAGTGGTAATTATTGAATTAAAAATAGGGATTCATTATCCATATGGTGAATGGTGTGATATAAATATTCTAATCAAAAAACATTAAAAAAATATTCACACAAAAAGAATTGAATATATGCCTAATGAAATAGTGGATGTTGATTTAATGTTAGTATTGATGAATACATTTCCTTATTGGAATGGTGGACAAGGTGGATAATTCTCTTGGTCGGAATGACCATATTAATTTTCCATGATGAGGGTTGAAAGAGGTAAAATGGTTATGGATTTGTACAGGATGGACCTTAAAATACTTAATAAAATATAAATATCCAATCATTCGAGGGTGAATATTCAACAATGCATTCATGTGAAAATTAAATAGGAATATGAGGAAGATATTCAGCCAAAAAAGCTAAGGAATATTCTAGATGTTGTCATTGAAAATTATGGAATGATTAGATTTAGAATTTGGGTATGTGCCATAGAGAAACAAAAATTAAATGAGATATTGGATGAAACACATAGCTTTTAATTCTATATTCATCTTGGAAGCATGAATATGCAAATATATGTTAAAGAGTATTTATGTTGGGACAACATAAAGTGGGATATTATAGAGTGTTTATCGTGATACCTTGTATTTTAGTATGTTATGTTTGAATATCATATATCTAAGGTGATTTTAAGACCATTTTCCATACCTGAATGGAAATGGGAAAAAATCACCATGTATTTAATTGTAGGACTCATAAAGTCATCTAAAGTCTATAACACACTTTGGGTTATCATTTAACACTACATAAAGTCGTATAATTTTATTAATATCTGATATTATTTCTCTTTTTATCCTATTTCATGGATATACATTATTTTATAAGGTTTTATTGAGTACCATATTCAATTTTTTCTGGACAAGGTATGAGGTTTACCTTGAAGTTCTAGAGAAGTATTCAACAAAATATTAATATAGAGAGAAATTTTAGTATTATATATCATCCTTAAACAAATGGTTTGTCTGATAGGTTATTTAAAACCATACAATATATATTGATATATTTTTATATAGATTTTATAGGAAGTTTGGATCAACAGGTTCTTCTAATAAATGTTTCTTATAATAAAATATTTTACTCTATAATTTATATGTATCCTAGTGAATCTCTCTTCCAAAAGAATTGAAGGACGTACATATTATGGGATAATGCTAGGGAACAAAATCTAATTGGACTTTTGATATATAATGAAATTTATAATATTGTTATAGTTATTAAATAATATATAAGGGAAGATCATAATGGACAAAAAATGTATTCTAAAAATCATTGGTGAGATATAGAGTTCAATGTTAGTGATAAGGAATTCTTTAAAATATATACTTGGTTAATAGTTTTGATATTTAAAATAAATGGAAATATGTTCCATATAAATATATATATATATAGACCCCTTTGAGATTCTTATTCATATCATGATGGTAACTTATTTCTTGGTGCTTCCATTAAACCTCTAACATGTTCAAAATGTCTTTCATGTTTCTCTTTTGAGGAAGAAAATAGCTAATCCTTCACATGTATTGAACTCAGAGGTTGTACCACTAAAACATGATATTTCATATGAGGAATAACTAAAGAGAATCATGAAGCATGAAGGGAAATTTATATATAATAAGACCTCTCACTTGGCCATATTTCTATGGTGACATTATAATTTGGAGGAAGCTATATGGGAGCCTGAGTATTTGATGAGGTAGTAGTATAATTATTATTTGTATCAGAGTAATGTAATTTCAAGGAATAAATTCTTATAAGTGGGTAGAATATATCACCCCATTATTTTAGAATTAATATATCTCTTTAATTTCAAGTGTTCAGAAACATTGTTTACACAAACATTTAGCCTATAAGAACCACTTTCTATTTTATTATTAAAATTGAATGTTATAACAATGTTGTTAAATTGGAGATTATGAATAGTCCTAACCACATAAAAAAAATTTATGAAATATTTTCCATAATAAAAATTTATTGATTTATTATTTGTAATAAAATTTAAATATTTATTAGTAAATTATATAAGTCCAATTTTTTAATAATTATTATTTCTTCATGTTATGTATTTTTATCAAACAAAATAGATAGATCACTATGTATTAGTGATGAAATATATTTAGGATATATATAACAAAAATAATAATCTTTTATAAATTATTTACTAATTGGTTATAAATGAAGATAAAATCATTTGAAGGTAAAATGAGATATTGTTAAAAATTAATTTTTGTTAACTACGATGTATTTTTTCAAAATAATTTAAATTAATCACCATTTATGAATGATTTAAATGCAATATATATGTAATATATATAATAAAATATATCAAAATTCATCTAAGGGCTTTAATTTTTAATATAATGATAATAAAATCATTTTTATGCTTAAGAATACATTTTCTCTAAAAATATGTTTATTCATTTTGTGCACAGATGAAATGATTTTTCCCAGTTCTTGGAATAGAATTTGATACAATGGATTCCAAATTTCGAATAATTAAAATTAATATTATGTAATAATTTCAACTTAATTTTTTACCATCAGGAATAGTTACCATAGTAAAAATATTATTTCCATGGTATGTGTTAAACTTATAGAAAACGCACTTTTAACATTAATTTTCTTACTTTCAATGTCAATTTATAATCTAATAAAATATATAGAATGTTGAAAATATAATTTTATACTTTGGTTTTCATAAAATCTAAGTTGAATAACCTTCTAAATGGAAATAAAGTTATGTCTTTCCACATCATTTTTTCAAAAAAACCAATGTGTAAAGTAATGTTATCATGATTTTGGTGATGGTTTTTTTTTCTAAAATTGATTTTGAATACCTTCCATGAGTTATTTTTGTATTTATTTCATTGAAAACTAATATTTATAGTCTTCTGATGTCTAAGAGTAAATTGGGTATCTGTTTTCTTAAAAAGGATGTTGAAAACCATTCAAAAGGATTATAAATAGGGGTATTTCTCAATCAATATTTTATTAAATATGATGTGGAATATCATCCTATAAAGTGTTAGACATTGTTGTTTGGAAAAAATATTCATAAAGATCATTTTGATATTTATTTAGACATTATTTTTATAAAAAAATGACATTGAAATTTTGATGACGTCTAGGAGGACTTTGGATGTCTATTTTTTATAAAACCGATGTTGAAATCCAATTAAGAGGGATTTTTTCCTCTTTTTTATAATAATATCAAGGTTTAAAGTTTAGTTTTTTATAAATATAAAAATATATATAATACCACACCTATAAACTGAAACTAAAGAATTAATTCTAAAACTAGACCTTCATAGATAGAGTAAGAGAAACAAAACTCATTGAGAACTTTGGATTCAACTTTTATAAATTCACACTAAAAAGAAACTAAATATCAAAATTATTTAAACATAGAAAATATTTTAAAAATGTTTTGTTAAGGTGCTATATTTTATTGGATACATTCAATGAAAGACAAAAAACAGAAAAAATATGGTGTTATGAATTTAAAACATAACATATTTTATTTAAATTAAAAGTGTTATAATGTAACTAACATTTTCCAAATATATTATTTTATTGTTCATGATTATCTCATAAGTTAATTGTAAAACATATTTTCTAATTTCATAATTCCCTTTTTGATGAAACCACTACTTATATGAAATAATATTTTAAAAAAATATAAGTAAGAAAAACCATGTATTCCATGATATATAAGTTATCTTCCAGAGCTGTCACATAATTTATTTTTACTTCCACTGTTCGATATAACTCCCTATTGAACACAATCTGTGACCTATTTAAATTCCAAATATTAATAAGAAAATTTTATTTAAAATGAAAAAATTAATATTAAAGGAATAAAATCATGAAATAATACTAACTTATCTAAAAACTAGCTAAATTTTCTTCACATACTACCTAATAAATAGAATAAACAATATGCACTACTTTCTTTTGGATCAAATAAGACTGACATCCAATGTCTGCAAAAATATAATATATTAATCATTAATAATTTTATAATGTATTTTTTTTAAATTATATAATTTTTTCTCAGTCATTAAGGAATGGAAAAATCAACAAGTGATCTTCATGTTTTTGAATCTTATAGACACATATTCAATTTTAGATTATCATTTTAGATATTTCACTTCTATTGAAATGTTTTCTGGGTTAATAAAAACAAAAATAAAAGTGAGATCATATCAGATGAAAATACCATAGATATACTTTAATATAAATTTAATTAATTAAGTAATTATATAATATTATTACTTAAGGAAAATAAATTAATAATTGAAATTTACTTACATAAAAAACAACTACAACACGAGTACACTGAGATGATAACCCTTAAAGACATAATTGATGTAAATTTTAAAAATATTTAACAAATAATCTCTTGAAAATATATAAGAACTTGTAAAGTAGTATAATAATTGTCTACAACAGGAAAAAAATATGATAACTTTGTTACCTAGTCAACAACCTGAGGAAAATGTGAAAGTAATGGAACATGAACTTTTACATTAATTTACAATGATTCATTCGATTTTAGAAACTCATGTATTTGTTTAGAGTAAGAATATATTATAAGTAATTGTGAATTTAATGATAAATAAATATGAAAACTAATTCATACTTCATATGTCAAATAGATTCAATGATTAGTTGGACAAAGTAAAAAATGGAAAATACTCTATCCAACTATAGACCCCTTCTGAGTAGGAATCGACACTAGAGAAATTGTGTCAATAATATCATATACTGATAGTCTTACCCAACATGATTTCATAGGATGATATAAAAATAATCCCACATATGGTGAAAATTCCATATACTATAATATATACATGGGGATCCCTATGATGCATCTCACAGTACATAATCAGGTCTGATTGAGGGGGGGGGAATCTGGGTAGGAAAGCTGTGCAGGGTACATCAGTCTCATATCTTCTAAATGTATATCCAATATAGATGATTTAATACTATCATATATCAACACATTCTTGTTTTGTAGATAAACTTTGAAAATATCCATTTGTTGTATATATTATTCCTAAATTAATGTCACAATAGGGGTACAACCAAATTTTGTTGTAAAATTCAATACCCTCCTTATACCCTCTAACACAGCCTAGGTATTCTGGATTTCCTAAAGAAATGGTAAGAATATTCTTCTTACCCTTAATGATAAAGTTCTCATGTGCTTTTTCTGTTGATAGGAATCCTGAAGTAATATTTTTAAATCTAATATCAGTATGATACATTTAATAAATAGTAATATTAATGAAATGTAACAATTAATTAATTATAATATTTTAGATATTTCTATTATTGTATCAATAATTTACTTTCTCATTTTTTTTATTTCTTTTCCTTTTCAATTTTTTATAATCAATGGGAGGATATGGAAGGTCAAGTGGAACCTCTTCAGAGATGCTACTAGACATGGCTCTTAATTCACTATGTTTTTCAACAACTTTTTATTCCTCGAATAAATGATACCCTTCTCGTGACAATATATGTGGGTATAAATTTTGAGACTTTATCTCATTGTTCATTTTATTTTTTTCCAGTTACATTAGAAAAAATAAATATGTTATAATGATATAAAAATTAATTAATTAATTAGTTTTTATAAAGAATAAAAATATACCATAAAATATCCCTCCTGAAAATAAGAGGAAAAATTCATCCATGTCCCTTCATCCGTGATATTATACTTGAGGAATTTATCTTTATATATTTTAGTCAAAAAAATAAATGTTTGAGTTATCTTTTTTTAATCTATCGATCTTGTTGCTGTAAAACATAAATACTTTTTAAAATTCATTCTGTCTCTTGAGAGAAAAATTCTGTCTATAATAAAATAAATAAAATATTGGGAAATTTTTAATATTTGAACAAATGAAAACTAAATAAATATGTCTAGATATTCCACTATTATCGAATCACATAAAATAAATTTAATTGATTGGTCGATGCTCTTACAATTAGGTTATAAAATACTAATCTTACAATGAATCTGTAAATCTAAGTAAGTTCGAACCTATGTTGGATTTGGGCTAATTGGGATGTCATTATCTTAAATTTAAATTATCATCCATGACTCTCCACATCCATCCATTGGCCCTATGGCCTTTATTATTTTATTGATTTTGATAATCCACCTTTCAAGGGGTGAGGTGGAACCCTTACAAGGCTCGTAGTTGTAAGTATAACATGGCATGTAGGCCTCAGAGGAATTCATTTCCCATAGGCTTCAATAATTACAAACAACCCAGACTAACTACTTGGAGCTGCTCCTCCCCAGCATCTTCATCGTGAAATAAGCTCTCCACTTTCTCATGGTTGTTCGGCTAGGCTATCCCATGCATGCACATGCTTGTCCATATGGTAGGTGACATACCCTATCATTATTACAATCTATGTAGCTTCTTCTATGGAGAAAACTCCTTCCTCATCTTCCATATAGTGCTTGTTCCTTGTAGATTTTCTAGTTTGCATCTGAACTTCAAGGTGGCCTGAGGGCCTTGAGGTGGCCTGAAGGCCTTATTGGCCTGATGTCTTGGGTGTCCTGAAGGCCTTAAAGGACTTTTGGACCAAATTTGTGGCCCGAAGGCCCAAACGGGGGAAATTCCCGACTGTTACAGTGCCAAATAGTGCCTGCTACATTTCTAGCTACAGTACCTGCTACAGTACTACTACAATACCTATAACAGTTCTGCAACAGTGCCCCAGAAATTATGCCACTGCCTGGATTTGATCCTGAGTCACCAAGATTCTCTTAAGTGTCCTCACAACCAGGAAGAGTCTCATGTGCCCCTTGACTCTCCACATGCGAATATAAGTTTTGGTAATAATGTAATCCCTTTCTTACTAACTTTAGGTACCACTAGATAAGAGGAAGAGATGAAAAATAATTTTGAGAAATTTAAGATTAATTTAATTTAAAATTTTAATTACAATAGATATATATATTTAAATCAAAAAACAAAAATACCTTGGTTCTCATTCTTTAGTGTCTTTCATTTTGAAAGATGTGTCCTACCTCAATAAATATATGTACCTTTACTTTATTAAAATTAAATAATGGTAATAAATAAAAAATTTATTGATCATAACAGATAACAAAAAAATCATAAATGGAAAAATTTTGATGAAAAAATTACTTTAACCAAACAAAATTTATAACAATAACAAATGTGTAAATTAACAAATTATAAATACAAATAATTAAAATTGAAAAGATAATTATAGTAATCAAATTAATATTTATAAAAAAATTTATTACATTGAACTAATTTTGACAGAAAAAAAATATAAATGATAATATATGTATATAGAGAAGTGATTGGTTGAATTTTATTTTATAATAATAGATGATAAATTTATCTTTAAAAACAAAAGAAATTACCAAATTTTGAAGAAATAAATATCTTAAATGTCGTAAAACTCTCTTGAATGTGGTGGAAACAAGGAAAAAACTATGTCATTGAAGAGGAAAACATATTCACATATAAAAACTAATAATTTAAACATGGAAAAAATTTCTAACTAATAATTTAATTCTTAAAAATAATAATGAATAAAATGTTACAACCAAAAAAATTCAATCAAAAGTCATGATAATGATAAAAAAATTATAAATGAAAAAATTGAATAAAATTTAGAACTTAAAAAAATTGGTGTTTGATACTGGAAAATAGATTATAAAAACTTACATAAAAAATTAAGAGGGTGAATTAGTATTTTCTCATGTCCCTTCAGTGTGAAAATTCCACAAAACATGGGATATGTCTTCATTGTACTCATTGTTATCATCCATAAATCTATTCTATGTCAAAGAAACAACACATAAATCCTTAATATCATCATCATCCTCATCATCTTAATAAATTATTTTCCATTTCAAAATTATAGAAAACAAATCATTTGATGGATCAATAATATAAAATATTTCCTTTTCATGTGTATCCATGAAAAATGGAAACTCATTCCAACAAAATATTTTTAAATAAATGAGTGTAAACCTATGATCATCATGTTTCACACCACAATTACTATTAACCCAGTTAGAATTAAACAATGTTACTCAAAATTCAGTATAATAAATTTATGATATATTCTAAGGACTGAAAAAAGAATTCATTAAATTAAAAATTGGTTTTTTATCTTTTCCTCTAAAAAATACAGTGATTCAATGATGATCATTACAACACGATTTCGAATAGTACATCTTTTTTCATGATTTTTGTATAATATTTGTAACGGTTAATATTAAAACAAGGACCTATTATCAATTTTATAGATGACCACCCTACATATCATTTCAATGTTTTTAACATAGAAAAATCTATATACAATTTCTCTTTAAACCTTGAAAATGAATTTTTTATGTTCAATCATCAAATACATTTCCTTTATTTTCTAAATTCATACATTTAATCTAGAAAACATGATGATATATATGGTTGGACCTCATCTACATTATTTAAAATGTATAATTGTGCATGTATCCCTTAATAATGTGTATTGCACATTACCCTTATTCCATGAATCCCTATAACTTCACTATCAACTATATAATGTCAATATATACGGAGAAAAATATTCTCCACTTAATTCAAATTATTAGTACAAAACTCAATCGCTTATTCTAACACATATTTTTTAATAATATAGGCTTCTAATAAATGGTAATTATTAGTATATCCCTTCAAAATTTACATATATCTTTTGAATGTATATATGAAATTTCAATAAATATTCCCATATATTCTTATCTTCTCCACAAAATGAATCATCATATGGACCATTATATCAAAACAAATGACGTAAATACATTTTTAGTTAAAAAATTATGAGTTCAACTTGATTATCCATTACATCTAATAAATTTGTCTCAATGGATTTTCTAAAAATGAATTTGAAAAAATAACATTACATGATATTAGTATTTATGATAGTTTTTGGAAATATACAACATAGTGCAACCAGTAACAGTTGTTCCATCAATACATGTTAGTCCCATTATTTCATTCCTATTAATTTTAAAGACATAAATGACACAAAATTCTTTAATTTTGAAGAATACCCTTCAGGAAATTTAATACCATGAAATAACTAACAAAAATTCATCTTATAACTCATACATAATGTGTCACAAGACAGAGGTAAATATGTTTTGTTTCCATTCTTAGTGGGATCTAACTAAAAAGGTATTCCCATGGATATCAAGACTAATTTATCATGTAATCCATTTTTTTCATCCCTTTTATGTTTAATAGAGTTCCAATCAAACTATCACATATTTTCTTCATGAAATGAATAACATTGATGTTATGTTTTATCTCTAAAAATAATGAATAATGTAGTTTAAATATGAAAATTTTTTAATTCCACATACCTTTTTTATGAATATAATTTCATTTATCAATTCAAATAAATAATCATTTTACCATGTAAAATATTTTTCCTACATTCTAAAATTGATAATATGAAGTATCTACTTCAATAATAGGACATGCATTATGTCCCTTAACTCTGTATCAATATAATTTTCCATATGTAGGAAATTATTTAACAATGAACATTATCATAAAACATAAAAAAATACACCTTCGTGTATTCCTAAAAAATAGTAGCCCTTTTCTCCCATAATGTATTCAAATCATCTTTAAATGTTGAAATATAAACAAAAATATCATTTATTGGATGTTTTAGGCAAAAAAATCATCAAGTTGATCAGAAAATGTTTTTTCTTTATATATATATATGGGGAAATGTTTTAAACAACCAAAATAATAATCCATGAATAATGTTAGATACCAATGATTTGATATGGATTCATTCCATCCATTCACAATCATATGTTGTGATTTTTAGCTTCTCTTCCAAAATGAATATTTTTTATCAATCCTCTTCCCCTGTTGTGAATCTTCTGGGTGGTGCAATTTCCCATTAGATATGACCAAATTTTTATGTCATCCTGTATTTATCACATCCTTTTAATTTGAAAATAAATGTTTCAAATGAGGAATTATTGGAGGGTACCATATTTTTTTAGAATGAGGTCTAATGTAGGTAACTCAAAATGAATCTCAGTTGAAATTTTCAACCTTCTTATATCGTGGTATCCAATATTTAATACATTTTGGTTAACATTCACATTACTTCCTATACAACACATAATCATTGGGGGAATCATCTATCTTTTTATAACCCAATACCTTTGGAAACAATATTTTATTTGAATTTTAATTGGAATCTGGAATCCTATTGCCTTTTGGATGTAGGCCTTTTAAAACATCAAGAAATTTATGGAATAATTTTCCTCTCTAACCATTTCTTTCATTCAATTTAACTAATATCAGAAATCTAATAATAATTTAAATTTAGTGCATCCTGAGAATATTGGTTTCTCAAAATCATAATACAATCATTCAACGGTTTCCATTTTCTTGATGGGTTCAATGACGACATCATTAATTAATTCACCAGAATGATCCTATATATCCGGCTAAATATTTTCTTCAACATTAGAAGTTGAATTTTCTATTATTTCACCCTGAAAGATCTGACATTTATAATTTTAGATAAAACCATAGAAAATGAGATGATCCATGATTTTTCTTGAATTTAGTTATCTCATATTCAAACACTTTATGCATTAATTGAAAAATAAAATCATTGGTTTGAGGATTTACTTTATAAATTTTCATGAAATTATCAACACATTTTTCCTATTCATTAGTGGATCTTCATAAACTTCTCCAATTATCCAATATAACTGTATAAAAGGTGAATATGTTAAAACATATAAAATTTTATTAATATATATAAACAAATAAATTTTAAACATAAGAAAATATAATAAATAAACCAATTATCGAAAACTATTTGATTATAATAAAAATAAATTACATAAATATCAAAAAATATCATTAAAAATATAAATAAAAGTTATTAACCATATTTAAAAACACATAGATAAACCAGCATGAATTTTGGAAGAAATAATTTTCCTTAAAAATAATTTTAAAAAAAACATGGTACAAAAAAAATTAGTCAAAAGTAATTCTATTGTAAAACATATTTTATAAATGTAAAAATATTGAATATTTTTTTAACAAAAAAAAGTATAAGGATAAAAAATTAAAAAATATTAAAATTTATAAATACAAAATGTTATATGAAAATTAAAAATTATAGTGAATTTATTTTTACAATAATAAGAATTTTGTAATATTAAAAAAATAAAAATAAAAATTTATAATTGATCACAAAGTGATTGAAAAAAAATTAATGCTTACATCAAATTTATAAATAAAAAATAAACAATTTATTTCAAAAAATAAAAAACATTCTGAAATCGGTGGTAAATAAAGGAAAAAAGATCCTGATTTTTCATCAATTCTCTTAATACAGTTGGAAACAAGACAAAGAATGAAAATTTCAAAAAAAATAATTATTTATTAAAAAACCCATCAAAAACATTAAACTATGCTATTTGGCAACCAATATAGATTAATTATTGTAAAAAAAGTATAGGTGATTGTTGATTGAGGATAAAAAATATAAAAGGATGATGAAAAATTAATAAAATGCAATATCAAGAATCATAAATGGTATTTGGGTTCTGTTATGTTCCATAATGGTTCAAGAAAATAGGTTTTGATCAAAAACAATAAGGGTTTTTGTGGTTCCCATGTTTTTTTGAAACACATTTAACGTTGATTTTTTCAGAAAAAACTGATGTTATAAGTAATTTTGAAAATATTTGTTGTTGGGTTTAAAAAAATGACATTAAAAGGTGTTCTATATTATTTTTGATATCAATTTTTATCAAAAACTAACATTAATAGTTATCGATATCACTTTTACCATTGGTTTCTATAAAACTCATGTTAAAACCCAGATGTTGTACCCTATATTTCTACTAGTGTTAATATGGTTTCATGGGGGCTGGGGTAAAATAAGCTATATGTTTAATATAACAAAAAAACATACATAAATTACAATATTCATCTAGAATTAAACCATTACATTCTTATATTTTAAAATACTTCAATTTTGATCCACTTTACTTGAGTAACACAATATTATATAATAAACTTTTCAAGTATTTAAATGTTTTTTACCCAACTCACTTATAAAAAGGGAACCTCTACTTCTCACTTATCCACAGAACATTAGATATCTATTTCATCCATGACCTAGTAATATTACTTACTAAATTTTTTCCCCATGTATTAGAGTTATTGGTCTCTATAAAATACAATCTCAATAGGGATTAAGGTGTAAGAAAAAAAGAAGATACCCAAGGAAGAGATAATTGTATTTACCAAACTATTTTTAAGTTTCATTATTCTTTAACCTCTTGAAAATATAGTTTAACCATATTAACATGATGAAATATTTATCTCAGCTATACATAAATATTTTTATTTTAATGGTACATCTATTTTCTATCCCCATTATATCTACTAAAAAATAAAAACATATCTCATTCATATGTATGGACTACAAACTACATAAAGAGATTTATTTTATTTTTCATCATTATATATCATATATGGTTATATAGATTTATTTAATGTAAATATTTTTTTATAACATTTTTATGATTCCATAAATATAAATTATAATCTACCTTCTTACCTTTCCATCATTTGGAAAATGATAACTTTTTTACGCATACATGTGGACTACCACCTCTATGAAGAGACATGAATTTATTTTTATTTACAAATAATTTTATTGGAAATAAATATAAATTACATCAATATATATTATATTATGATATTAATATGATTATAAAAATATATAACATTATACAATTTTCTTTTTTTCATTTTTTGGAAAATTAAAGTGTCACTTGTGTGAATATACATATTACTATCTCTTCAAAGGGACGAAATTATTTTTTTCATCATTTCCATATATACAGTTATAAATAGAATATATAATGAATAAATATGATAATTATTAAATTATTATTACTCTTTACATTATGAAATCATAGCTGATGTGCAAAGACCAGAACCGTTGAATGAAAACATGCTTGGGAAACAGAAAACATAACACCCCCCAATTGTTAATTTTAAAAAAAAATATTTATAATTTCATAATTTTAAAATATAAAAGATTTATATAATGTAATATATGTTTCAATATGTCTTTGGTATATTTTTATAATAAATATTATTTCATAACATTTTAGTTTATGTTCTTATATAAAAAAGTTTAGGACTTGAGGCAAGAGTTTATGTTATAATGTAATTTCTTTTTGGGATTATCAATGTAAAATTTCCA
Source organism: Viscum album (assembly GCA_963277665.1). Taxonomy (NCBI): domain Eukaryota; kingdom Viridiplantae; phylum Streptophyta; class Magnoliopsida; order Santalales; family Viscaceae; genus Viscum; species Viscum album. The sequence goes on from OY728138.1 coordinate 839,993,591, forward strand.
TTTAAAAAAATTATATGGTCGTTGAATTTTAAAAATATAATATTTTATTATCCTATCATTATTTCTGGGGTTTCTAATTTTCATTTCATTTTCTTCTCCTTTTTACTAAAAATTATTGAGAAAATGTTTTTTATAAAATATGACCTTATTAACTTTTTCAGTCTAAAATCTTTATCTTCTATGTCCATGATATTCAAATTGTTTTAATACAATTTATATCTATAATCAAATGTCTTAAAAATTGAATTTTTAATTCATAATAATTTTTTACAGGTGAATAGATTTATTATTTTCAAAATTATTTTCAAATTAATTACTATTGAATTTTTACTAAAGTGTGAATGTAATGTTCTATTTAAAAGTATATAACATGAAAACATTTACACACAATCAAATCCTTCCTTTTTCATCAATATTCCTTTAAAATTTTGAATGGTTTTACAAAAATAATTATTTTCCTATTTTTCTTAGAATATTATATTTTTAAAAGTTTCCATAATAAAGGATATGATTCCTTTTGATATTCAAGAAAAATTTTCATTTATTTTATAAAGATATATTTCACCCATATCAATCTACATTAAGGATTATTTAGATACACAATGGATATGAACTTTTGATAAAATCCACTTTCATTCTCTGTATAACTTATATTAATGATTCCTTTAAGGATTACTCTATAAATCCCATTTCTTTCACTTTCCATTGAAGATGGGGTGTTACCCATATTGAAATTGTTTAATGGGTATTGGGAATTGTATCCTTTTTATCTTTGGAAAGTGGTTACATATCCAATTTATTTCTATCAGATCAACTATTCTGTTTTCAATGACATTGGTTTATTCCCAAGTGGGTTGATTGTAGGGGTTAAATGATGTGAAATCATTGATATCAGGTACATCATCCATGAATGATCTCCAATAGGTTTGTTTGTGGATAAAAAACCCCCAATGATCATTGGATAATTTTTCCAATGACACATAAGAATATACATTGGATGAGAGTATGGGAATTTCGGCTCATCACAATCTTTTGGGGGGAATTATCCCCTATTATAGGACTCTCTTATTGATTTAAATCATGTTCATGAATCCTTGGATCATTCCCAATATTTCATATTAAATCTATTATCTATACTAAAATGGGATTCCTCATTGCCTACGTGTCACCATTTCAATGTTCCACGTCACCCAACAATCCAAATTCTGCTTCTCCCAATTCCCCATCCCGCGACACATTTCCGCCTCCCCCTCCCATGCTCCACCTCCTTTCCATCAGGTTTCTCCTAGGGTTCCCTCCGACCTCATCCTCTCCGCGAGTCCCCTCTCCAGATCACCTTCCCAAACATCCTACGCCTCCACGCCTCCATCTCCATGCCTCCACATCTGCGTGCTACACCTTCGGTCCCATTGGTATTTCTCCTAGGGTTCCTGTAGCTCTCTGTGACTACCCAACGTCGAACCTCTCCATGATTCCCATCTCCCGGTCCCCTTCCCGATCATCCTCCTCCTCTCTGCCTCTGCCTCCACGCCTCCACCTCTACGAGCTCTGCCTGTAGTTGAGTTTGGTTATTGGCAAGGAGTCCAAATTGGACTGAATGTTGGAGAAGTATATGTGAGTGTCGTCGTTGGGGTATGCTTAAAATTACGGTTTCCAAAGACATCAATATCTAAGGGTTTGAATAATGTATATACTTCGATCTTTGTAGTGTAAGTTTTCTTGATTTTTCTTTTGACCTGTCTGAATAGTAGGTTCTCAATTCTGGCCCGTTGATTTGTTTAATATTTTGTTTCATTCCATTAATTTATTTGTCTATAAACTCATGTTATGGAGAAATCTTGTGTCTATATTTCTCCATTTATATATGAAAATATATTGTCCAAGTTTTTATAGTGAAGAAGGTATGGATTTCTTATTTTATTACATATTTCCGTTTGTACAGCAGGTTTTCACTTCAATAGGATAGTTCACATTAAGGATTACGATTCCATAAATGTATGCTTCCTTTTACAGAACATCAAAGCATACCACTAATTTTAGGTTTCCTATAAATGCTACTAATATTAGCACAATAATTTATATTACATCTGTTTCTGGTTTTCTTTTTTTGTTTTCAACATATATTAAGGTCACCTTACTGTCCACTATGCATAATACAATTACAACTGCAACCCATTTATGGGTACCTATTAATGCATTATATTATAATAAATTTAGACAACATATTATGTTGTCTAATTTCAGTATAATTTACACCTGTTTCTTTCATGTTGTTATGAATATACTTCATTGCATTAATATGAAAGTGCTTCGTGAGGTATACAAAATATTCACTCAATCTCTTTCATCTATCTTCACTGTTTAACGAATCATCAATAACCATCCGAGGAAATCATTTTTGTATGATATATCCCCTCTGCCCAGCCCCCACTCCCCCTGCCCACCCCCCCCCCCCCCTGCCTAGCTCCATCCCTCCCCCTGCCGCTGCCCAGCCTCCCCTCCCCCTGCCCAGCTCCCCGCCTCCCCCTGCACCTGCCCAGCCCCCTGCCACTGCCCAGGTCCCCCCCTCCCCCTGCCCAGCCCCCCCTCCCCTTCCCAGCTCCATCCATCCCCTACCCCTGCCCAGCCTCCCCTCCTCCTGCCCAGCTCCCCGCCTCCCCCTACCCATGCCCAACTCCCTCCGCTCCAGTCAATTTCAGTATAGCATAATTTTTATTTTAAAATGCTATTTTCAAGTAATTTATTTCTGTATACAGTATACATAATTCTTTATTAGAGGTATAAGTGTTGTTTATTAAATTTACATGACATTTCTTATCTATGGGTTCCTCTTACTACCTTATGTGACATTCAATAATGAGATTCCATTGATTTTTTTTGTCTGTAATGTATATATGTATCTTTGATGTTGGTATAACTCTGTTTCATTGAAATCACAATGCAACAGAATACTTAGTCGTGGGAGAAACATTCTTCACTGCATAAATTGACCTCAATATCCCTTCAAGGTATTCATTCAAACCGTTTTGCAGATGTCTTCCCATAGTGCATTATACTTATTTGAATATGTTGTTTTCAGATGTATCATTTCTGTATAAAATAGATATGATTTTTTGTGTTGGTGTAACCATCGTTCAGTAAAACCACAGTACACTGCATGTTTGAAATACATTTAAAACATACATCATATGTTTTTTTCTGTTTCTGTGACCTATTACTGCATTATATTATAATACATTCAGACTACATATTATGTTGTCTAATTTCAGTCTAATTTACACCTGTTTCTTTCATGATGCTATGACTATACTTCAATGCATTAATAGGACAGTGCTTCATGAGGTATACAACATATTTACTCAATCTCTTTCATGTGTCTGCACTGTTTAAAGAATCATCAATAACCATCCGAGGAAATCATTTTTGAATACTATATCCCATCTGCCCAGCCCCCCTCCCCTGCCCAACCCCCTCCCCCAGCCCCTACCCAGCCCACTCCCCCTGCCCAGCTCCCCCCCTCCCCCTGCCCAACTCCCCCCCCCCTCCCCCTTCCCAACTCCATCCCTCCCCCTGCCCCTGCCCAGCCTCCCCTCCCCTTTCCCAGCTCCCTGTCTCCCCCTGCACCTGCCCAGACCCCTCCCACTACCCAGATCCCCCCGTCCCCTGCCCAGCCCCCTCCCCCTGCCCCGGCCCAGCCCACTCCCCCTGCCCAGCTCCCCCCCTCCCCCTTCCCAGCTCCCCCCTCCCCTTGCCCAGCTCCATCCCTCCCCCTACCCATGCCCAGCCTCCCCACCCCCTGCACAGCTCCCTACCTCCCCCTGCACCTACCCAGCCCCCTCTCACTGCCCAGCTCGCCCCCTCCCCCTGCCCAGCCCCCCCCCCCCTCCCCTGCCCAGCTCCATCCCTCCCCCTACCCCTGCCCAGCCTCTCCTCCCCCAACCCAACTCCCTGCCTCCCCCTACCCCAGCCCAATTCCCTCCACTCTATTCAATTTGAGTATAGCATAATTTTTATTTGAAAATGTTATTTTTAAGTAATTCATTTCTATATACTGTATACATGATTTGTTATTACAGGTCTAAGTGTGTTTTATTAAATTTACATGACATTTCTTATGTATGGGTTCCTCTTACTACCTTATGTGACATTCAATAATGAGATTTCATTGATTTTTTTTTTGTCTGTAATTTATATATGTATCTTTGATGTTGGTATAACTTTGGTTCATTAAAATCACAATACAAAAAAATACTTAGTCGCTAGAGCATCCTTCTTCACTACATAAATTGACCTAAATATCCCTCCAATGAATTCATTCAAACCATTTTAAAAAATTGTTCCCATAGTGCATTCTACTTATTTGAATATGTTGTTTTCAGATGTATCATTTCTGTATAAAATAAATATGCTTTTTCATGTTGGTGTAACTATCGTTTAGAAAAACCACAGTATGATGCATGTTTGAATTAAATTTACAACATACATCATATAGAATTCAAACATGGATTCTCTATCGATTGTAAAAACAATATATTTTAAATTGACTATACGTACCCATAAACATCTTTCCTTTTCATTCTAAAACATGACAATTCAACATAAAGACATCGAAACAAAGATGCAGACGCCGTCAGCATCTCGAGATCCAAGGTTACAAAGAATATTTCGTATGAGAGAACGAAACATCGGTACAACATTAGTGTATTCCATTAGAAACATTCCATGAACGAACTTACTGAATTACAGGTTCGTAACATTTTAGGAAAATCACCGATGAGCTCCCATGAACTATTTTCTACAGCAACATTTGACCCTATGCAATAGAATTCCGACTTGAGCAGAGGAGCACGCATACCTCTTTCACCTGTTCGTACAAATGGTCAGTACTTTTTATATTACTAAAATTTTCAGATACAGTAATGAAATTAAATGTGAATAATCTCATATGATTTACCCATTTTACTGTTGAACTGAAAGTGGCTCTACATTCTGGATCTTATTCACCAAATACTTTTCAAAAAAGCCTTAGAAATGATATTAATAACTGTATTAACTTTACATCAAGTAAGTATCCGAGCATTTCAATCTAAAATTACATCTAATCGTTACACTTTTGTTGATATATTGTCTATTCACCACAGGAGGTTTAGGAATTTCATTGTCACCTTTGTCTTTGAACGGTTTGTTATATTAAGCTGTCAAATAACATTGACTAAATATTTTTTTGTTACTATGTTGTTACATTCTATAGTTTTTCAAATATTAACTATCATTGACATCTCATCATGGAGCTTCATCATCAAGATATGTGCCCGGTAGAAAGAGAAAGCATATATCATCTTCTAATAAAGAAAATTTTAACCCTTCTGGTATCTACTCCGTCAGTGTATTATTGTGAACTATTTCACATTTTGTCTCACATGTATTGAAAAAGTAAAGAATATTTATATTACTTCTTGTAGGTATAACGATTGAGGGACATATTCCCAATTACCCTGCTCATGACACATTATCAGAGTAAGCAGAACTCACGCTTTCAGATGATCTTAAAATACGACTTAGTGTAATATATTTCATACTATGTTTAAAACAGATACTGTTTTACTTCTTCAACTACCGGTAAAGAAGCATATTTTTTCGACACAGGTGTGTTGTATATTATAATCATGTTGTATTCTCTATATGATTATATATATATATATATATCTCCTATGAATCTGAATTTACCTGTAATTTTAATGCATTATTTAGACATCAATAATATGTGTCATCTAAATTGACTCATGTCATTTCACAAATAGATGTAACAACTGGTGAAATCAATGCTGCATTTAATCATCGGAGACAGTTTTTAGGTTTCACCAAATACGTAATCATTTGTTACTAAACAGGAATTGCGTATGAATTTTCTTAATAACTAAATGAAAACATTGCTGTAGAAAGCATGCATCAACTTCAACTTGTAGAAGCTGCAGGTCACCATAATATTCTTATCATTAACTACTGTTATTCAGGTCCTAATGGTTTTACATAATTTATAATTCCAAATTTATTAACACCATTCATTTAACCATTATTCACCTGCAGAATATTTGAATAGTGGAGATCCCTCAAATGTTTATCAACACTGTGGTTCTATATTTTGGTTTGATGAGAGAAATATTAAATGCAGCACCAAAGACAACCCACGATTTTCTATATGTTGCGCGCTTTGTAAAGTCTCTTTGCAATTACTACCGTCCTACCCTCTATACCTTCAAACGTTGGTTTTTTATCAAAACTCGGTGGAGGCAAGAGGATTCTATGAATATATGCATATTTACAATTATATGTTTTCATTCACATCAATGGGTGGTAAGGTTGATAGATCATTAAATGATGGAAGAGCTCCAACTACATTCAGATTGAATGGACAAAACTACCATCGCATAGGTAGTTTGTGTCCTCCTGAGGGACAACCGCCTAGGTTTGCCCAATTATATGTTTACGATACTGAAAACGAGTCTCAAAACAAGATTCTAAAAGTCAGGTAAAATTTAATATGTCAGTTACCACGTTTATGTGATTGACATATTTTCACTTCATTCGTAACTTAATTCACTTTGCAGTTATGACGGAGAAAATTCAAACACAGCAGTCAATTATAATGTTGTTGTCAACTTACAAAAAATGCTGCATGAAACAAATGTGTTAGCTCATCAGTTCAGATGTGCGAAGGATGTTCTTGATCATCAAGAACATGCAAACTTAAATTTGCATCTTCTCAAGAGAAGAAAAACAGATGCAACGACATAAAACTTGCATACAGCTTCTGAGATTGCAATGCTTATTGTCGGTGACATTGAAGATCTCAACTGTGACAGAGATATTATTATTCAGAGCATAAGTGGTGATTTGCAGCGGATTGATGAGCATAATCCCTTGTACCTTCCATTGCAATATCCACTTATTTTCACAAATGGTCAGGATGGTTACATTGACAACATTTTACATAGATCAACATCTATGAGTACATGTACAGAGCTTCGGAAAGTTACAATGCGTGAATACTTCTCCTATCACTTGCAATGTCGTTAGAGTGATAGGTCAATATTAAAATTTTCGAGAAGACTGTTGCAACAGTTTATTGTTGATGCATATACTATGATAGAGCCTCAAAGACTATCCTTAATTCGCTTCAATCAAAAACACTTGTGGGTTGAGTTGTACAATGGGTTGCAATATGCTTTTCTACGAGGTGATCGTGATGGTTCTGCATGTGGGAAGCATATCATTTTACCATCTTCATTTACTGGTGGTCCCAGATATATGATTCAAAATTACCAAGATGCTATGTCAATATGCAATTGGGCAGGATATCCAGATTTGTTTTTAAGGCTTACATGCAATCCACTATGGCCTGAGATCACATGATTTTTATCATCTAATAATCTTCGGCCTTCATATTGTCCACACATTTTATCTAGAATTTTCAATATTAAGTTCTACCAGTTGATGAAAGATTTACGAGACAAATGTTTCTTTGGAAAGTCACGAGTAGGTACCTTCTTTAATACGGATTATTTTATAATACATACTTTATCTTAACTACTGAATATGTTGTTGAACTATGTCATTTATATCATTACTTTCTGTGAAGTTGTTCATATAATGGAATTTCAGAAACGAGGACTGCCTCATGTACTCATTTTGCTGTTTTTATGTAGACAGAGCAAAGTAGGTACTCCTGCCTGCATTGACAAACGTGTTTCTGCTAAAGTTCCAAACAAATGTGACTTTTCAAAACTTCATGAGGCTCTTAAGAAGTTTATGATGCATGGACCTCGTGGTAGTGAAAATCTTTGATCACCTTGTATGAAAAATGGCAAGTGTACTACATTTTTTCCAAAAAAATTGTTGAAAGTACAACAGTTGATGATTATGGGTATGTTCTATACCGACGACAAAATGATGGAAACACGATCGTGAAAAATGGTGTCCCATTGGATAATCGGTTTGTTGTACCGTATAATCCTTTCTTGATAGTGAACTATCGATCTCATATGAATATAGAAATTTTCAATCAATAAACTTCCATCAAATATTTGTTTAAGTATATTAGAAAAGGTAATGATCGTGTCACGGCAGCTTTGTATGAAACTAACAGTGCAGCACAGTCAGGCAATAATGTTGATGAGATTAAAATGTATTATGATTGCCAGTACATCTCTCCTTGCGAGACTGTTTGGAGTATATTTTCATATGATATCCACTATAGATATCCTCCGATTGAAAGGTTACATTTCCATTTACCAGGCCAGAATATTGTTACGTACACTAACACTGATCATATTGAGGATGTGCTGAGTAAGAGTAATATTTCTGATTCAATGCTTACGGCTTGGTTTCAAGCTAATATTGCTTACCCGGAAGGAAGGTTTCTCTCATTCGCAGAATATCCAACTATATTTGTATTCCACCAATGAGAAAAAAGATGGTGTCCAAGAAAGTAGGGGTTCAGTATTGGTAGACTTTATTATGTGCTACCGAAAACTGGAGAGCTGTATTACCTACGATTAATGCTCACAAAGATTATAGGTGAAACTTCTTTTGAATGTATTAGAACTATGAACAATATTATCCATGGTACTTTTCATAAAGCATGTTCTGCATTGGGACTTCTTGATGATGACAGAGAATTTATTGAAGCAATAAAGGAGGTGTCAACTTGGGCTATAGGAAAGTCTATGTGCATACTATTTTCCAGCATTTTGTTCTCAAACAATTTGTCCCGCCCAGACATTGTGTGGCATGAAACATGGGAGCTCCTCAGTGAAGATATTCTCTATGCGCAACAAAATAGGATTCAAATGCCAAGTATGTGTTGTCAAATTTCTCAATATATACTATGTGATCTAAGTAGATGTTGGTTCATTGAACTTTTACTTTTTTATGAATCCATTATACTACTTGAATAACAATATTTCATGATTCTATATAGATTTGACACTCACGGATCATCAAAAAAAATGTATGCTTTTCTTGAAATAGAGAATATACTTCAGAGGAATGGTCGATCTCTTCATGATTTTCCACCAATGCCGGTTCCAGATTCTGATATTTTCTCTCAACAAAATCATTTAGTAGCTGATGAACTAAATCATGACAGAGACAGTCTTCGGAATGAGTATATGAATTTGAACATTCATCTTACTAATGAACAGAACGACGTGATGACTACAATTATGTCTTCGTTAACTGCATCCGCTGGTGGATTCTTTTTCTTACATGGTCATGGAGGCACAGGTAAGACTTACATTTGGAAAGTATTGACATCTTTACTATGGTCCGAAGGTAATATTGTTATGGAATTTTCATCCAGTGGAATTTCATCATTACTGCTGCCTGGTGGAAGGACGACACATTCTAAATTTCTAATTCCTATATCTATTTCTAAAAATTTTGTTTGCAATATTCAACAAGGCAGTGATGTCGCAGATCTTTTACTGTTAACAAAGCTAATTATTTGGGATGAGGCACCAATGACTCATAAGCATTTCTTTGAAGCCCTTGATCGTACTTTAAAAGATATAATGTCAATAAAAAATGCGAATGCTTAAACGTTTCCATTCGGTGGAATAACAGTTGTGTTGGTTGGGGATTTCAGGCAAATACTACCTATCATACCAGGTGGAAAAAGAAATGATATAGTTTGTTCAAGTATAACTTCTTCATAGTTATGGCAACATTGTCGTGTTCTGAAACTGACAAGGAAAATGAGATTGTTTTCCAATTCTTCTACAGTTTCAAATGAGCTTCTTCAATTTTCTGAATGGACTTTAGATATTGGTGAAGGTCGCATTGCAGAACCAAATGATGATGAAACTTTAATTCCAATCCCATCTGCATATCTTTTTTCTTGGACTACAGATCCTATTTGTGCAGTTGTTGAGCATACATATCCCAACTTCATGATTAACCATGCTGATATTAATTATCTTAAAGACTGTGCCATCTTAGCTCCAACTCTGGATATTGTTGAAGAAGTAAATGCGTACATGATGTCCCTCACCAGTTCTGAATGCAAAGATTATTTCAGCTCAGATTCAGTTTGTGATGCAAGTTTTGATACTGATGGGCCATAAAACATTTACACATATGATATATTAAATGGGATTAATGTTTTAGGGAAGGATTCCTATAAGATTACACTCAAAATTGGGGTACCTGTCATGTTACTTCGAAATGTAGATCAATCTATGGGATTATGTAATGGGACTCTCTTGATTATCACACATTTGGGAGATCATGTCATCGGAGCAAGAATATTGTTTGGTTGTAATTCAGGATATCTTGATTTCATTCCAAGATTAAATATGACACACTCCGACTGTCGATGGCCTTTCAAACTGCAAAGAATACAATATCCTTTAACTATTTCTTATGCTATGACTAATAACAAAAGTCAAGGACAATCAAAATCTACTACTGGGCTATATCTTCAAAAACCTGTGTTTTGTCAATGTCAATTATATGTTGCTCTATCTAGAGTCACATCACCATTAGGTTTGAAAATAGTAGTTGGTGATAATAATCCCACAATTCGTGAATCAATGCAAAATATTGTGTATAATGAAATATTTGATAGATTGTGTTAGGTATATGTCAATTTATATGTAAAATTGTCAATGTTCTGTTCTGCTCAGCTTATTTCTGTATGATTTTATGAATCTCAATATATCTGATTATTATCTCTTTAGGCAGAAAAAGCATTACATTATTACCAAGATGTCGTGATCTATTACCCCTTTGAATGATATCACACCTGTTACCGATGACACATTGAAGATATAAGTGCATATTCTGAATTTGTGGTCCAACACAACATCTAGGTACTCCAATGATGTTGTTGCGATTGATTTGATTCTTGGTGATTTACAGGTGAATTTTAAATTCATACTAGACTGTATTTTATATTTCTGTTGTTTCATTTATATTCTCATTTCAAGTATAGGACAAATTTATCAACTACATTGATGTGTCTTTATATTTTTGACATTATTAGATCTTTATTTCTGTAGAAAAAAAAAGATACACTATACAGTTACTGGGCGTCAAATTCTATCTACGTTCAGAAATATATTGCATGAAGGCATGTGCTATTTCATACAGAACTGTCAGATAGCTGTTATTCAAAGTACATACTTAGGAAGTAGACATGCATGTCGATTACTATTCACATCAACAACGCATGTCCGGCCTTGTGATGCACCGCTACCACATTTCTGTTTCGATTTTACATCCTTCGAAGACATAATTCAGAGAAGGGTTCAAGAGCAACATTTAATAGGTATATGTTTCTTAATATTCCTGACACCTAAGTTTAATGCTTTTAAATATTCTGTATTGATCAATACAGAATATTATGGAATGATTATATAAACTATTATCTCACATTATCATGCTTTTTCTTTTTTGTAATATGTCTTAGATATTATTGGATACTTACTTTGCTCACATCTTTATGAGGCATTGGGTAGCTCCAATTCAAGGATTCAAATTGTCTTGCAGGATGAAAGGTTATTTATTATGGCCTTTTAAATTCTCTACCCCACAATTTATATTTAACAACATGCGGTACATATTTTTTTGGGCAGTGGGTTACAACTTAAATGCAATTTATGGGGTGACTATGCTAACCAGATGTCGTCATACTTGGAAGAAAATATCAGTTCACCAATTGTTTTAATATTGCAACTTGTCAGAGTTATGAAATTGAATAGTATGCTCTCTAATAACATAATTCCTTATTGCCCTTTCATTTATTCAATTCTTTGATGATTTTTAACCAATTATTCCAACTATGTTTGTTTTAAAACCATTTTTAGACTGTATCATACTTACAACTTCCATTAATGCGACGAAAATCCTTGTCAATCTTGATATCGAAGATGTTGAATCATTCAGAAAAAGGTGCTCTTCATACTATATTTAATTCTGAATTTTTTATATGATGTTCACATATTACTATATGATATATGTACATATATCATATGACATTTGAGTTGCATTTTTCAGTATTCAAATGTACGTTTAAAATGGCTTCAGAGAATCGATGTTCAGCATCAACTAACCCATCTTCTTCCTCTACACCATTTCTATTTTGGGAAAATAAAAAACCCTTTCTGAAGTGAAGAATTGTGATCAGGTATGTAATATATGGCAAATTAACAATTAATTTCATGCAGTTTCTTAATCTGGGTGTACCAGTACCGTACTATATTAATTCATAATCTACATTTTTCTCAATTTTGGACAGCCTACAAAGTGCTTGATTTCTGTTACCATAAATAAAATTCAAACAAATCACAATTGGTTCTACGAATCATGCAATTCTTGCATGAAAAAAGTGCATATTGATGGTGGAAAAATTAAGTGTAACAATTGAAAAATATTTGTAACTTTCACTGTTCCCAGGTTATTATTTTTTCATCTCCTTAATAGTTTATTACTTATTTTATATAACAATAGTAATTAATTTTATTTATTTCATATTTACAAATCAACAAATTTAGAGTGCAGCTGCTTGTGACAGATACCACAGACTGTTTGTCAGTTGTCCTATTTGATAAACAAGTAATGCAATTTGTGAGCAAAACTGCTTCATAACTACGAGATTATTTGATGGAGGTACTACCACGTAATAAACTAGCATGCTTACAAAATATGTTCGCTTCATTTAAACTAAAAACTACTTTATTTTTTAAATAAGGCTGATGACGAGTACGGTTTTCCTTCCGAATTGACTGTTTTCAAATAAAAAAAGGTTCTCCTGTCAATTGAAGTGTCGAATTTTAATATACAAAATCATCACCATTCAGTAGAACAAAACTCATACAAGGTACTTTTCATTACTGACAACAAAAACTACATCACCATGTTCAATGATAGCTTCACAGATTTTCAGGTATATTCTATTACATTTTCCTGTTATCTTTAATATGGATATATTGCACAAAGTTATTTATATTATTATTTATATACAACATCATCAAAGCATAGGTTGTACAAATGTAAGTAGTGTCGAAGAACATAATCAGGTATAATATAATCCATTATAACATTCAGTACTTCCCTTCGTGTAAAGAACATGCAACTAGAATAATTCTATATTGTTCTATAATATTATCATCAGAGTGTCGATTCATTTCGACTATGTGCAAAGGATGACTCAATATTTGAAAAATCATCTATGGTATCATCATCTATTCAGGTATATATATATTTTCTTCCTTAGAATTTTCATTATAAGGCTTTATTTGAAGCCTACATTGTTATTGCTCCTTCATTTGATGCATCTTTTAATTATGTTTTATATGCAGAATAACGTACTAACTGAATTTCTAAATGATGATCTTACTGAGAAATCTCATCATATCTCACCTGAAAGTGTCGGTAGAACAAGTCAGGCAAAAAATGTGGCAGCCCGAATGACTGATAAATTAAAGGACAAAGCAGAAAAGATTGACTGAAATGTACAACATATATGAACAGTAATAATAAATATTGTACATGATTTACTAAATGTAGAATTTTCATTAGGTACTGAAATAGTAACTACATCATAAAAGTCTCATGTTTTTAGAAATTTTACTGAATTCCTCTAGAAATGAGACCACTATACAAGTTCATAATGTTTAAATATAGTTGTTATTCAACAGCACGGTATTGATGGTACTGCGGTCTTCTAATGCTCATGTGTTGTCTACAAGTACATGATTTTCAGGATATTATTTTCTGTTTACCCGCTACAGCTTAACATCAGTAATTTTAAGTGGGGGTTGGCAGGGGGCGGGGCTGGGCTGGGCAGGGGGCTGGTAAGGGAGGGGTCTGGTGGGGGTGGGGGAGGGGGGCTGGGTGGGGAGAGGAGGGGGGGGGAGCTGGGTAGGGGGGAGCTGTGCAGGGGCTGGGGGAGGTGGGGGAGCAGGGCAGAGGGTGGGTTCTAGCTTGGCAGGGCCAGGGGGAGGGGGGGAAGCAGGGCAGGGGGAGGGGGTAGCTGGAAAGAGGCAAGATGAGGGGGCAGGAGGAGGGGGATGGGGCTGGGCAGGGGCCAGTGGACGGAGGGAGCTGGGCAGTGGGAGTGGGCTGGGCAGGGGGACGGGGAGGGGGCTGGGCAGGGGGAGGGGGGCTGGGTAGAGGGGAGGGGGAATGGGAGGGGTTATATTTTATTCCTTTTCATTTAGTCATATAAGTTTGCTACTATTATAATTATTTCTTAGAAGTTTCTCTTTCGGTTTAAATATTACCTACCACTATCTTGTCTTACTAACATATCTTTCTGTTCGGCCTGGATTTGAAGATCGGTTGTGGCGGTGCTTCCCAGTTTTGGCCATGACTGATTATTGAGGTATACCAAATATTTACTCCTACTCTTGCATCTATCTTCACTGTTTAATGATTCATGAATAACCATCCTGGGAATTAATTGTAACTGATTTGGATATCTATTCTTGTGGTTTGTTTTTTAAATTTTCAACTGCTTTCCACTACTTTTCTAAGGGCACGTTTTAGTGGGGGTGGCCAGGGAGTGGGGCTGGGCAGGGGAAAAGGGGAGGGATGGAGCTGGGTAGTACTGGGGGGAGCTGGGCAGGGGCTGCGGCTGGGGCAGGGGCTGGGGCTGGGGCAGGGGCAGGGGCAGGGGGAGGGGGAGTTGGGAAGGTGGAGGGGGAGCTGGACAGGGGCTGGGGGGAGCTGGGCAGGGGGAGGGGGAGATGGGTAGGGGAAGTGGGAGGGGGAGCTCAGCCGGGGCAGGGGCTGGGGGAGCTCAGCAAGGGCTGGGGCTGGGGGAGATGGGGGAGCTGGGCAGAGGGAGGGGGCAAGCTTTGTAGGGATAGGGGGAGGGGATGGGAGGGGGGAGCTGGGCAGGGGCAGAGGGAGGGGGTAGCTGGACAGAGGCAGGGGAGGGGGGAGCTGGCCAGGGGCATGTGGAGGGAGGGAGCTGGGCAGTGAGAGGGGCTGGGCAGGGGGACGGGGAGGTGGCTGGGCATGGGAAGGGGGGCTGGCCAGGGGAGGGGGCCTGGGCAGAGGGGAGGGGTAAGGGTAGGGGTTATATTTTATTCCTTTTTATTTAGTCATATAAGTTTCCTACTGTTATAATTATTTCTTAGAAGTTTCTGTTTCTGTTTAAATTTTACCTACCACTATCATGTGTTTCTAATATATCTTTCTCTTCGGCCTGGGTTTGCTGCTCGGTTGTGGAGGTGCTTCCCAGTTTTGGTTGTGGTTGATTATTGAGGTATACCAAATATTTACTCCTGCTCTTGCATCTGTCTTCACTATTTAGAGATTCATGAATAACCATCCAAGTAATTAATTATAACTGATTTGGATATCTCGTCATGTGGTTTATTTTTCTAAAATGTAGTTAGCATTCCACTACTTTTCTAAGGGAACATTTTAGTGGGGGTGGCCAGGGGGAGGGGCTGGGCAGGGGCAAGGGGGAGGGTTGGAACTGGACAGGGGGAGAGTGGGGGGAGCTGGGCTGGGGCTGGGGCTGGGGCTGGGGCTGGGGCTGGGGCTGAGGTTGGGGCTAGGGTTGGGGCTGGGGCTGGGGCTGGGGGAGGGGAGTTGGGCAAGTGGAGGGGAGGAGCTAGGCAGGGGCTGGTGTAGGGGCTGGGGCTGGGGCTGGGCTGGGGCTGGGGCTGGGGCTGGGGGAGTGGGGGAGTTGTGCAGGTGGAGGGGGGAGTTGGGCAAGGGCTGGGGGGGAGATGGGAAGGGGGATGTGGGGATGTGGGGAGCTGGACAGGGGAATTGGGAGGGGGGAGCTCAGCAGGGGCAGGGGCTGGGGGTAGCTGGACAGAGGCAAGAGGAGGGGGGCTAGGGAGGGGGAGGGGGCTGGGCAGGGGCCAGTGGAGGGAGGGAGCTGGGCAGTGGGAGGGGTCTGGGCAGGGGGACAGGGAGGGGGTTGGGCATGGGTCAAGGGGGGGATGGAGCTGGGCAATGGGAGGGGGGGAGCTGGTCAGGGGGCTGGGCAAGGGGAGGGGGCCAGGCAGGGGGAGGGGTGCTGGGCAGAGGGGAAGGGGAGGGGAAGGGCTATGAGAGTTTGTCATATTTATAGTAGTAATTTTTCAGTTCAATTTTTTTCAACAGATTTTTAAATTTCACACCTTCTGAACTTCACCTCCCCTATTCGAGCATCTTCTATTTTCATTGTCTTTAGTCTTAACTCCATTTTCTTCCATCATGAGTAACCTACTAACATCATTATGGTGTTAAATTTTTTAATACATTTCATAATTTTATTTCCATTTTCAGGTGGCTATCTTCAAATCATGGTTTGGAGAAAGTTCGTGATTTCCAAACAGGATGACAACACCTCTACAGTTGAACTGCTCTTAAAAACAATGGCTGGGAAATCGATGTTTTCATTATGCTCATTTTTTATTATTTTCATTTTGCTGGACTGATTTCCATTAGTTTTTGTTCACTAGATTTTCTAAACTGACCATATTTATTTCAGTCATTTTCACATTTGTCGGTTTTATTTTTACAATCATTGTCTTATGTTGGATTTGACATTCACTCTTTAGTCATTATTATTGTTTCTTCTCAAATTTTATAAATACAAATTCTTCTTAAAAGTAAAACCATTAATCAGGCCCCTCGCTTTTTAGTCAACATTATTGTTTCTTCTCAACAATTATAATTATTAATTCTTATTAAAAGAACAATCATTAATCGAATAAGTCGTGCTATTGCACGGGGTAGTACTAGTTTTTTCCTAAATAAAATATCCATTATGACTACGCGTCGGATCATAATCATCTATATATATCCATGGTTCTCCATCAATGGAGAGATCTGTATATATCTGAGGTTCTCCATCAATGTTACCTTTTTGTGGATTGACGTTGTATTTTTTTGGTTGTTTATTGATAAAACTCAAGTTTTGAGCCACGTTATGGGGAATTATATAGTTTTATTATCACCCAGGGAGATAAAAGTTGTTTTGATGTTGGGATCAATCCCATAATGTGGGATTCCAATGTATCCTTGTGAGAGGAATTATAACCCTTGTAGTTCGGATTGATTTGGACTTACACTGTAAAGGAATCCCCTTAAAAGGGCATGACTGAGGATTACACATGGGATTTTCCCACATGAATTGATGTTGCGGATTACATCTATGGATAATTTCTATTAAGGTTTATTTAATTGGGGATTACACCATATGGGAGTCCGTGATATGATTTGGGATCACATGGATGTCTTGATCCCCCCAAACATCTAACCCCATGTGAGTCATACCTGGTTTGAGAAACAAGAGGAGGTTGTGGATCTGGAGATCCCATGTCTGACTTCATCTACTGAGGGATAGTTCTAGAGACCAAAGGGGGGGAGATGGGATTTTAGTGTGCCCATTTATATTATTGTTTCCATGTCCATGATAGTCATGTTCGGAGATATATCTAGATACATCCCACAATAAGGTGAAGATGAGAAAATGTGCCACCTCCAATAAGAAGGGATATGGGCTTACCTCAATAAGAGTTACCTAATTGTTTAGGTTCATCAAATAATCATTACATGCATTATATAAATCTTAGTTCATAAGGAATATTATTTTATCACAAGCGGCATCCAATATTTTTCATATATGATTTACTATAATTCATTGGCATGTAGCTAGGACTAGTTCGATACACTTTATTGTTATGTGGTCTGGATGATTTTTGTATAGTTTAAGGTCATATGGATATGAGGATTAGAAGGAAGATTACTACTAATAGATGTAGATTTAAATACAAAACAGAGACCCTTTTTGGATAAACCTAAAATAGGAGGCAGGTGATTTTTAGGATTCTTTTGACAACTAGCTTGATTAATGAAATTTAAGGGGCAGATGTTCTGGTCATATAGGACATTAACCAAAATTGTTTCAACCTGGCCTGAAAGGTTCATGGTGTGACTCTCTTTCTATCATTGGGGTCAGATATGGTTGTGAAGGTACTCGCTTGGAAACATGGGATTGCATCATGGTACTGATCCCAGGTGAGGGTGTATTGGTGCATCCCCTATGGAATGGAACAGTGGGAATGAATAGTTTTGTTGCATTTGAGCTAGACACATAAGATTACTTGTGTAGGATAATTAGCGAAGGCTATGTCCTTTAAGGAACTAGAAATGAAGGACCATATATGAAGGATCTAGCTACATAGGAGCTGGCCGTGAGGGGTTTTCCATGAAAGGATGTCCATATAGGACCTAGCCTCAAAGGGTCTTCTGTGAAAGGTTTGTGGCAAAGGGATCATCTAAGAAGCATTGTCTATAAAGGGACACTGCAATGTCTCCATCCATGAAAACTTTTATTCCATACATGGGGGCCATTAATTATTGCCTCGAGTCAAAAATGACATTACCTCCATGTGTAATCTTCTACAGATTGTCTTCCACATATGGTTCTCGGGATGACATTCGCAAAGTGTGTCAGGTGATGGAGGGATTTCTCGCACACCTCCTTCTGATATATCTGTCCATGATTCATCCCTAAATCTCTTTCAAGGTCACTTTTTGATCCCCCATAGGTTCATTTTATACAGGAATGGTATATTGGGTTAGCTATTTGCAATTGGTCATGGGGCCTCCATTTTCTAAAACCCATGGAGAATGACCTTGACCGAAGTTGACTTAGTCAGTGGGGGTCATCATTTGTGGGTGATGGTGATGCAACCTCATCCCTCGAACTACTTTGTTTTCATGGTATATTTATTTGAATGGGTATAAATAACCTCTTTTATAACATAAATTACTTTTTTCATTTTCGACTGGTGGTGGCATCACTTTTATCTATGAATTATTGAGTTCATGGACACTTCATGAAATGGTAGAACGCTATTCGGAGTGGCAGTCTGTGATGTATTTTGTGATTTTTGGTCACAAACCTATGAATAATTTCATCAATATTATTTTGGGTTTCCTTGAAATACTCTTCTAAATTAAAGGATTCTCTTCAACATAGTTTGTAGAATTTTCTGGACCCATCAAATTCCTCCCTTCTGAACGGGTTGTAATCAGAATGAAGAGTATGCTCTTTTGATATTGAAGTTTTACTGATTTTAATAAAAGATCGAACAATTCTATAATTTTTGGATGACCCAAGGGACTCGGTGAGTGTAGTTTGGTTGTTTCTAGGGTTATATAGAAAACCCGAAAAACATTATTTCTTTTATATCATCACCCTAACTGTTTTCCGAAGCCCACCATTGTGAGGGATTAGAAGACATAACTTGACATTTTCTTAGGTATCCCTTTTCAGGTTTTTAATATAATAGGCTATGTAGCTCATTAATTAATGATTTATCTAGATTTTTCCAAAACCATGGAAATCATAGATCTAGATTTTTCATACTAGACACTTACCTAGGGTTCCCATTATGGGTTTTTAAATTGATGAGTTTTATGTCCCCTATCATGGGAAATTTAGAGTATTAAATACCAGACTAACATTACTGATGTCATAGGTATAATAGCCTTGACCATGAATTATGGGGCAAGGTTCACAATAGGCTTTGTTGATTGAGAATACCCCAATACTTTTCAGACATGAATGAGGGATTTTTCTTGATGATGATTTTATGATCTCTAAATCTGAAATTTGATATGGAAAAAGCACCTAAGAAGTAACCCTAAGAATGGTTTGAAACATGATTTTTGGGGGGTTTCTAGGGTAGTAAGGGCCTCTTTAAAGGATGAATTTTTCTTTGGTTGATAGGCCTTTTGTGGTTGACTTATGCAGAGCCAACTAATGCATACAATGCATTGTCAAAGAAAGGTATCCTTATGGCACAAGACATAGAATTCTAATGTCTGGGTAATTTTATGGGAATTCAGATTTCTAAATACCTTGACGGGTATATTTTCATGTAATTAATTTTAGAATGTTATGAGTGAATCTACATCATCTTCGATCCAAAATGGGAAACCACTCTCTCATGTATCTAGGTTAGGTAAAGGAGGTCTGAAACTTAGTGCAATTTCTCATCAAGAAACTAGAACATGGATAATGTAGGTTAATGTATTACCACTAGGACATTTAGTACTCTAAATAAAGAATAGTATTTAAATGTTTCAACCCTTTTTACAGTAGTTTGACTGAGAATGTTCTACCATTTTCAACCACTAAGGGGTAAAACAATGTAAACTGTAATATAAGGGTTTTATAAATCCAAAGAGTGATGTGGGATGTAAAAATCATTTGGGCTTGTGGTTTTTAGAATAACCTCTCCTAGATATTAGTTTTTCTTTTGGTTGATAATAATTTTTAGTAGGATACTAATGCAAATCCAACTAGGGCATATTGTGCATATTCAAAAAAAAAGTTTTCCTCAGGAATCTGAACCTCCATTTCTGATGGTCAGTGAGATTTATAGGGATGAAAACCTTTTCCAGAAATAGATTTTGGTTTTTGGTAGGGGTTCTAAAGAACAAAAGGAGCATTCCATGTAACGACTTCTCATTTAATGGTAGAGTCTTTCCTTCTATGCGGGTAGAAGAAGTTTCCTTATACAGGACTGACCCACACATATGGAAGGGTCATTTCCTTCCTTTTACCCCAGGACCCAATATTGAAGATCATTATGTCACTATTTATCCTATAAGGGAATGAACAAATCTATATTTAGTTTTAAAAAGCCCATGTAGTTTAACATCTTGTGGTAAGGGTATTGATTGTTGTACACAAAGAAGTAGGGGAGTTGTGGATGAGCCTAGAATTAGATATTAAGGAATCAAAACTTATCCCACTAGGGATTGAATCCATCCATATTTAGTTCGTGAAATATTACCCATGCAGGATTAACCCATGCACGTAGAAAGGGATATTTTTATGACATTCGAATGTGGATTTATCACATTCATAGAAATAGAGTTGAAACAAATTTCCTGTTATCTCTAAAAAAATTCATGTTGGTCTAAACCACACATAGAAATATATGGGACATTTTTGTCCCATTAATCAACCTAAAATATGATGTTTGGACATCACTACATATCCAATAAGGTCTGGATTTAAGATATTTTTAGTTCCTTGATGTTCTCCCATATAGATTAGACATGTACAATAGGAAGGGGCATTTGTAATCTTTGTTGTGGGTAGACCCAGTGTTGAACAATATGCATCATTATGTATCCCATAAAGTGGTAATCCATATGCAAATAGTTATTAATATTGTGAATTTTTATGGTCATGCAATTAAGACATTGGTTGTGCAATTTAATGTCATGTGGTGAAGACAATGGCAGCACAATTTAATGTCATGTTATGGTGAAAACATGTCAAAGAATCCATGAGTTACTAGAGATAATTGGGTTTAGATATTCTGAGATTTCTTATATGTGAGGGGAAAGGAAATTGTAAACAATGGTTCAAGTTATTCTCAGATTAGAAAAAATGATATGCGTCCTGGAATCTAATAGGGTGTATGAGGATAGGAAAATAATCTCATGGGGATGAACTTTCCTTTTGTTGACATGCCATTTTAGTGAGTGAATTATGTAGATCCAATTGGGGAATATATTGATTAGTCAATAAAAGGTGTTCTCAAGGCCCTGGCCCTCTATTTCTGATGGTCGTTGAGGTTTATAGATATTCTAAATTGCTCACGGCGTATAGTTTGGTTTATGGAAGGGGTGTGTTTGGGAACCTGTGACATATTCAGACCATGATTGGCCATGGAATGTGAAATTACTTAAATAGATCTAGATCATATGTAGGAGGATTCAATTTGGTTAGATTGAGATGTCCCTAAATGTGGAATCCAAATTTGAAATCCCCTAACTACATTTTCATGGAGGAGATAGGGACATTTGTTATTTCATTGCTTCATGGCTGGGACTAAGAGACCATGACTTGGAATCAGTCGGTATCCCATAGAAATGGGAATCAATAGATACATATTTGATGAGATACCATGTATTTTTATGTTATTTAGTAAGGATGATGATCAACCACTATGAATGATGGGAAATGTTGTTGTCAGGTTTGGGCATAAGACCTGAATTTCCCTAAGTGTCTTACCGGGGCAAGAATCCAGCCACACAGTTCTTGAAAAGGGTTCCCAATGTAGGTTTTATTGGTATACATGGATTGGGGGAAATTTATTTATTGTGGATGGATCTGATATTGGAGATCTAGGTGTTTCTACATATCTTACTGAAGCTGGAATCAATCAACAAATAGTTCTTAAGGTAGCCATGCAATATAATGTCATACAGTGAAGAATTAGGTGTTTCTTTTACAATATTTCTATCAATACCAATGAAACCTTGATGTATATTTATATAGAATGGTCATGTGGGGAATACCTTTCCAAGCCTCCTAAGCCCACATGATCTTTGTTTTGTGTGAGGAATAATGGGTGGAAAATGTTCATTCCTACACATAGTGTGATAAAAAGAAATATAAGGGCCTTTAGAATTTATGTTGGTTGGGCCCAATAATAGAAACCTATGAGTCATTATGTATTCCTTATATAGAAATAAATCCATACAATGTTCTCAAAAATGGTATTCTTGGAAGGTTTGATCTGTATGTAGGGGAGGCATTTTTCTTGTATCTTACTGTGGGGCCTAGGACCTAGGGTCTAGGGATCACAAAGTATCCTAAACTGATGGGAATAAATTATTATATAGTTCATCCGAAAGGGGGATCCAGGTGTATAATTGGATAATATACAAGGAAGATGGAATTTTGGAACATGCCATTTCAGATGACCAATGTTAGGGGAACCATCCTCAAAGGTGGGGTCATCGTGATAGTTCTGTTTAGTTTGTCATCATAGGGGCATGATGTTGGTAGCATAGTCTAATGTCTTATTACAAGGATAGTGGGAGAAGAAATGATCCAATGATATTCATATATAATTGCTGATATAATCCAACATGAATGTGGACCTAAGAGGCCATATACCACACTACACAATCAAAAAAGAATCTTAAACGAAGGGGCCATAAATTTGAATGTATTTTTGGCCTGTACCAAAGACAAAATGTCTAGGAATCTCTATATATATCATGGTATGAGAATCAATACACATGTAGATCATGAGAAAAAAAACTCCTAGGATTGGTTAGGCCAATACAAATGGAGTGGATAAATTTTTTTCCTTTGTGTGCCATAGCTAGACAGAATATTTAAGTTCTAGGTGTCACTACATACCCTGTATGAACAAGAATCCATCCACACATAGTTCATGAATTATGAAAGGTAGATCAATGATAGTAGGAGTGATTTCATATCAAGTGAGGACACAATAGTGACATTCTGTTTAATTTCATTTAGGGATGACATTGGATTGAAAAAACAATTAGAATAATGAGTTTGTAGACTGCTCAAAAAAATGATACAGATGTGAATGAGGTCCTAAGAGGCCCAAAGGCTGGTAGGAAAATAATCCCATTGATGGATGGAAATTTTTAGTTGGCCCTGACATGTGGTGTCTATGCATCACTACGTATCCTACCTAGACATGTATCAATCCATTCATAGTTCTTGGTGGGAATTCTCCAAGCATGTCTGATCCATACACCGAGGATGGAATTTTTCAAGTCATATATGGTTATGTATAGGTCATAAGGCCTAATCCTCACTATGTATCCTATTATGGTAGGAATCAACACACACTTAGATCTAGAGAAAGAGGCTTCCTATGTGGATTTTAATCTCATGCAAGAACTAGGGCCTTTCATCTTTCTCTAGAACAGAGATGGAACATGTGCAGTGAATCATTAATTGAATCAAGGATCTCTATATATTTTAATATAATGTGGTAAGGATGATAAATCCTAGTTTATGATCATATAATTTGGACCATGGGGTGAGACTTTTAAGAAGGGATGTGCAGCCTATGGGTGCATAACAATCCCAATGTGAATGAGGAAAAAATACATCCATACTCCCCGTATGCATTCCCCAATAGACTTATAGAAAATTTAAGTTCATGATTCTTAGACCTGGGTATCTAGTTTAAGGTCATCAACATTTTTTATGGGTGCAGTTCATCATCGTAAAGCCTAGATTATGACAAGAAAAATTAACATCATGTTAAGGGGATAAGATCCATATAGTTTATAGTAATACAGTTAGGATGGTAGGTTCCATTTTAATGTTGTGCAGAAAAGATTTTATATCCTATAGTTTATCTAAATGCAATCAAGATGATGGTTCCTTTGGATACATGAAATATTTCTTTAAGAACCTTTCATTGTTTGGTGTTGTGATGAGATATACATCTAATAAGATTAAAGAAAAATCTCCATAAGAGGTCGATTTGTGTATAACATATGGTTCCTTCAATTTTTACTCCATCTTTGGATGTTCCTTTTTGAGTATCATCAATGTCTTGAGAACTAAAAACATATCTTATTCAAAGAAAGACTGGAGATGATCATTTTTCTTGAAGGGTAGTGCGATCCAATTTTGGTGAACCTCAAAATGGTGAAATTTATGCAATATATTTTCATCAATCACTTCAATTAATATTTTCATTTTGTGTATTGTTAATATGTAGATATTTTATCACATATAATAATTTGGAGTGAATGAAATTGAACATCTATGGGTAGGAAGGCCTCTGTCCTATATACTAATGACTATGGAGTTTCCCGTGTGGCACTGTAGCTTGTGGTTTGGTAACCCCAAATGGAATGGAGGATCTCTTATAGCCATGTCTTCTTATCCTTATCTAACATCTTTTGGAGTATATTGAATATAATTTCTTTAAATTCATCTATCTATCTATTAACTGGTGCATGATAGTGGGATGAATGGTTGGTCTTGATGCCATATTCTTAATATAGTTTTTCTAATTCTGTAGAACATAAATTTCTTGCATTGTCTGTTAGTATTGTATGAGGGACACCAAATCTAGTGATGGTGTTGTTTTTCATGAATCTGACTATTTTTCTTTCCTATAACTTTTTGAGGGGTACAACTTCTACCCATTTGTAAAATAAGTCTTTCAAAATGAGAATGTACATGAATTTCTTGGCCGTAGTGGGAGGATATGTTCCAATGATGTCCATTACCCATATGAAAAAATATGCAAGAGTACGTGGTTGTGTGAAGTATCACCAAGGGTTGGTTGATGAAATTGGCCTGAACAAGGCCAAAATAGAACTTTTTGTGAATTTAGTACAATCATGTGTTACTGTTGGCTAGTAGTATGAAAGCTTTCAGATTTTATGGTAAATCAGGGATATAGATTGCTAATCACCACAACATGTAGTGTGAACTTATTTTAAAATTGCATCAGTATCTTCTCAATCAATGCACTTGAGAAGGACCCCATCGAGGATCCACTTATAGAGGTACATTTTATAATTTGTACCATCATACAGAATATAATTAATTAATCCTCTCCAGATTTGTTCCCTTTTGAACCTATCCATTGACATCATTTCTTTTTTATGGCCACACACAATTGGAATCATCTAGCTTGTGGTAGGACCAAAAAACTTAGGGACGAGGATAATCTCACAGATTTTTTCTATGTCATCCTGAATGAATGGTGAGACCATTTGGTGATGTGCAATGGTGATGACCATTTCATCCATGTCTGGATAAACCAAAGATGTGGACTCATTTTTCAATGCATCAGCATGTGCATTCTATGATTGTGGGACATGAGTAAATGTTGATTTGGATGAGTATTCTTCCATTAGTTATCAGATATGGTCTAAAAAGGGTATTAGATCATCGTTTTTGATAGTATAATAATCATTGACTTTCTTGAGGACATGCTCTGAATCATCTTTTATATTCAAGTGTTTTACTTGTACCTAAAGTGAAAAACTATATCATGTAATGGGAGCCTAATATTCTGCTTCATTATTTTTGCACCCCACAGAAAGTAGGAAGGAATATGGAAGGACTAATATTGGTGGAGATATGAGTGTGAATACCATCCTACTTTGTAGAGATTGGGGGTATTCCATCCTTTTTTATTTTTGGTTTTCCAAATGCACTATAAAAATGCATCTCCCATAATTGGGGTTCTACTTGAACCGATAAAACCTCTTCAATGGGAATTTCAGTATCTAATGATGTGATTTCTACTAAGGGGTTATCTAGCATAAAATATGCTAATTCATGGCCTTTGATGGCATTATAAGGAACAAAATAGATTTGGAAATACTTTAGTGTGACTTTTGATAATGAAATAAATACAATCAACATTATATGGTTGAAAATATATTTGTGTGGGTTTCTACGATAGGCTAGCTGGACCTCATGATGCTATAGATAGTTCCTCAGTTTTAGGACTGAAAATATTATTTCTAAGAATATTTTCTAAATACCTAATTAATGATTCTCAGTATATATCATGATTTAGATGAGATAGTAAAGGTTGTTTTCTCTATCGATATCATTATTGTGTGTGAGGAAGGAACCTATAGATCACACCAAGTAAGTAACATACAAAATGAGTTGTTTTCCTTTAAGAGGACTAATTAGAACTAGTGGGATTACGAGATATCTATTGTGATTGAAAAATTATTCCTAAAAACCATGGGTCCACAGATATTAAACCCCCTTTTTGTTAACTTGGTAAAGGGAAAACATTTTATTAAAAGGATGGCTATGAAGTGCTTAATATAGGCTAAGTGACCTTGATGTCATCTTAACACATTGAGGTTGTGATGAGGTGACATACCAAGGACGATATTTTTATTCTTAGGGTGGACTTCATTTCCATGATGTTGTATGAGTAAACTGAGGAGTTTCCCTAAAGTAACGCCAAAAGCACATTTCAAGGGGTTGGTTATTCGACTTTGTTGTCATAGTTTATTAAAGAAAATTCATGATCTGATAGGTGGTCTGGGAATTTTTGTGACATAACCACCAGTTCAACAATATAACATTCAAAAAACATTCTTAATAAGTGTTTGAAGATTTGTTGCATGGAACTTTGATATGTGGTATAGACATTCTACAAACCAAAGGGCATTTCCCGATAGAAAAATACTCTCTATGGGTTCATATAAGTAGTGAAATCTCCATCCTCTTGGGCCATGAAGATTTTTTTGTATTTATAATATCCATCCATGGAAGATATATCATTATATCTTGTAGTTTCATTAATTAGTAGTTCTATTATCAGGACTAGGAAATCATATTTTGGAATTTTCCAATTGAGTTCTTTGAATTTGTTATAGACCCTGATTTTTTTCATTCTTCTTTTTGAAGGGGACTATATTAGCTAGCCACATGGGTTATTGGACCTCCCGAATAAAGATGGTTTTGATGAGATTATCAACTTTTTCTTCTATTATATAGAAAATGCACTAGATAAATCCTTCTAGAAGCTTTTTTATATCCCCAGTGATCTTTTGGAAGGCCCATGTGATGAGTTGATAGATCATGATAGAGCATAAAATTTTTGTGTAGTTCCAGGTAAAAACATCTCGATAAGGCCTAAAATGGTGGAATATACCTCTTTCTCTTTAGAATACATGACTCTGTAAATTAGGGTGTTCCATAGATCTTATTTGGTACCCAGATGTATTTATATAAGCTTTTAAATTATATAACAGTCACCCTCCTCAAATGTTGGCGGTGTATCCCTATGGTCTTCCTCCTCTTCTTATTCAACCTACTCATCCTCTTTTACCTATTATTATGGAGAAAAGTTCTTGATATGAGTTCTTCTGAGATGGGACGGGAATCAGCATCCCGATATTCAGAAGATGATGTAAATTTCTATGACCCATCTTGCTACTGAGGATTACCTATAAACTCTAGGTAGGATTGTCTAAGGAATTGAGAAGTGTCTCCAACCTCTTTGGGGGATGATACATCCTCTTCCTCCTCTATGGGTGAGGTTTACATTTTCTATATCTTTGGTGGGTTTTTAAGGTCATTTCCATTTGAGTATTCACCAATGTCTGGGGTGTAATTAGGTTTTCCAACATGACTAGACTCTACAGTCATGGATGAAATCATGAGGATAGTTGAATAAACATACAAACGTAGACCCATAAATCTAATATTATTGATGGGTATTATGTATTCTTCACCGAGCTATTTGAAAGGGTTATTTGTAATCATTTCTGAACCATTTGGGGTGTGAGAAAATAAACACCATCAACTATGGACTACTTCCCCTTTTGATCATAAAAACATGCATTGATATAGTGAAACTCATGGGAATTGAAAGGAGAATTATTGGTAAAAAAATTCCCATTTTTTAGATTTGTTCTATATTAGATGCATTGATGATACGATGATGGAATGGATATGTGTTGATGCAACCAAGGACTTCCTACCAAGATCTTTAAGGATGTTTTTTTCATACAACTAAAAATTCAGTGTTATCTACAAGGTACCAAAATTGATTCTTGATCCTAATTTGTCCCATAGATACTACTCACTTTTTTCATATCCTTATAAGCTTATGGAAGAAGGTTCTAGATTATTTCCATTTTATTCAAGTCGGAGAAGTGTTCCCACTAGAATGAGGTTAACTCCTAATCCATTTTCAATGAATAAATTTAAAATATTGATACTATTTATCTTTCCTGACACATACAAAGGTTTTATGTGTCTCGGTGTGATAACATTTTCTTCTTGATCCATGATGTAAATAAGTTTGGGACATTTTGTAGATTCATTCTATGTTCTATAGACTTCGGCAACGACCACATGGGTTCAATCTTCTGGGGACTTAGTAGATCCACTATAAGTTCTTACTAAATATATGTTGATAAAATAATGTCATCTAGTAATGATATATTGGATGTTGCCAAGGATAATTCATTCATAATGTCATAATTATGGTTAAAAGGTTAGCACTTCACAACCTGTGGATTATCTTTTACATTAGCATTATGGGATTTAGAATTAGATATAGATAGATCATCCCCTAAGAAAAAATCCAGAGGTGATTCTATTATTTTTTGATCGTGATGGGAAGATCTTCCTACATACTGAGGGTGATTAAAAACATGTTATTCTTCAAATGGATATTTTAAAATGATCAGGATAGAGTGGATTTTGGAAGGTGCAGGGGAATTTTTATTGTCAATGTTGGTCCACTGAAGGGATCTTCCATTAGTTTCTACAATATTTAAAATTGTATTAGGGGTACATTCATATGTTTGGTTTCTTCCATGGAAACTTCTTATTTGATATCCTCAGATTCTGCAGCCTCTTCCTCTGGATCCCTGACTAGGCTCTAGTAACTTCATTTCATAGACATACACATAATAGGATAAGTGGTCCAGTAATTGAATGACATTAATGGAGTTAAAGATAAACTCTTAATTTGATGATGACCCTTCATAACTGACTACTTTCAGTTGTGCTATTTGGAAAGGTGGTTCTTGTACTTTCAGATCTGTGGGAATAAAATATAAGAGGGTCAATGATAAAAACAATTTGTATATATTTTTCTTACTACATTTTTTTTCCTTTACGGTCACATTTTTTAATGATATATTTTTGGTGGATTTTGGGGATGAGGATGTAGATTACATTGAAGTAAGATTTTATGGGGGAATAATTACTTGTTTCAGTTGTGACTAGAGAATACCATGGTTTTGGTTGACTGTCTTTTGATCCATTTAGCTATCAAAATTTTGTTCTCTATTTCTAGAAACATCTTTCCACTCACCTGATTAATCTAGGGATATAGTGGAAGCATATTCCACTTGTTCTTGCGGTGGTCCCAACTTGACATTCATAGAATATTATTTTCTCTTACAGGTATTTGAAGACAAAATATTCATGAATTTTGTATCCACAAATTTGTTGAAAGGGGCCATAATTTTTCCAATCTTTGAGACCTACCTCATAAACACTTTTTAGTTGTGGTAGATGTAGTAAATTATGGTTCATAGTTTCTATAAAACAGTCACAATCTTAATAATATCATAATTTTTAAATTTATTCCTCCATTCCTCGAAATGATTTCTCCTCTATCCCTTCAACTCATTTTTCAATTTGGGATTTTTTTTGAATTCTATGGGAGGTCCATTATACAGTGGATGAATTGGTGTCAGAGTCGGTGTAGGGGTGGCTTGATCATGAATAAGGCTACTTCATCTTTCTCATCTATTTTTCTCAGCACTAATGGGTTTTCGCAGGACTGGTGGTTAGTCCACTATATGGAGTCTTACATTCTTTTTGAAATAAAATAGAATTCCTAAGACCCACTAGTATACTTTTCTAGGATGTAGAAATGTTCACAAATCATTGGGTAGGATATCATTGTACAAAGCATGCATCTTGTTTTAGGGGAGCGGTCATTTAAAATAGAAGTTTGTCCCTTTCCAACTAGAAATTGAGTTTGATACTATCTTATTCTCCTATGTTTTGAAGTTCAAGAGGTCACTGAAGGTTTTATTTGGTTGTTTTGATCTTAATTGTAAGATAAAATTCTGATGATGATTCTCCCAACATGTTATTAACAAAGCTCAAAAAATGGTATATCATACAACGAATGAACCTTGTAGAGTTCGCATGAAGAATATAAGTTTCAGACCTTCTTATTGCTCTAGGGATCCCATCATGGGATCACAATAAGATGCATAGTGAATTAAATTTTATTTTGGGACCCATGACCCATTGAATATTGAAAGCATAGGATTCTTAAAATTTGGTGGTGGTGGGGTGTTGCTGACCCAATCAAGGTACGATTTCCATTTTGGATGTACTGATGCATGTCTCTCTTCCATGGATTCCAATCGAGCTATTAATTACATAATGGTATTGATAAGTTCTTGATGCATGTATTTTTTAACCTAATCTTGGACATACACAATGAGGGGAAATATTTGACCTGACAATTCTAACAGTACATGAAGTAGGTGTCCGAATGGGGGTATCATTTGGGGATTTTCCTTTACCTATTCTGGAATCCTTCTCAATGGAAGAAAATATGGATGTACATCCATGATTGGGTCCTGGTAGAATGATGGTCTTAGTGCCATGCTAGGAAGATGTCCAAGCCTTACATCTCATTCCAGGATAAACTGTTTGGGATGAGGTACGCCGATGGGAAGTGTATGTTGAGACTTAGTTTGGGTAGAATATTCAAAGGAGTGGATACATTGAAGAAACGCAACATTGATTCATCTAAACTCTTTAAATTATTTCTCCAACTAGGTGAATCATTTTTTAATCATAATGGGATCGTTCTCATTATGAGGAGGTGGAAGGTTATGAAATATCTTGTTTTTATTATTATCATTGTTATAGATTCATAGAGGAGGTGGTGGAGGATTGATTGAGGGAGAAACCTAATTCTAGGTGGCCCAATGGTTCTGCGTATGGAGACCTTTATTTTTTGTATTGATCAGATTTCTGGTAGAACTATCCTAACCTGATTCTTTTGAATACTAATTATTTTTGGTGTGTTTAAAAGGACTGACGTCCATAGTGATTACTAATGCATAACACATTGTCGGTGGCATACAAGTTATTGAAAGCTATGGTCTTCTTCACCAATTATTGGGTCTTCTTCTTCCATTATAAGGTCTTCTCTAGGCCTCTTGGTGAAGGGTAACTCAAAAGGAACCTCTATAACACCTTTCTATATGCCTCTATTTTGAGGGAAATGAATCACGAGATGGGATGGAATTGTAGACCACAATACTTGTCATCATCACTAAATAGAAAAAGACTGATTTTCAATAAGTGGGTGGTTGAGGTAAAAATTCCCCCAGCTCGGCGACCTATGGTTTCTTCCATTACATTTTTATTATACCTGAGACTGAATTTTTTGGTCATACTAGGTAATTTTGTTTTAAAAATCCCAGCAGCCCAGTGGGATGGAGATAATACCATACTTTGGTGGTTTATTCTTCTTTCATGATCTCACACATATCCATCAGAGTGTGATATGAATATGGTTTCGAGTCTGCACACAAACCATTTTCTTGTGAGGCCATTAATGATTCTTGATGATTATCATATCTTAAGCAGTAATCCTACATGATATTCTCATTAACATGGTTCAAGAGTTTTTCAATGGATATCTCCTGTGTGGACTCATAATTTTTAGAATTACTCGAGGTTGATCCTTGTTAGGTATACTACCTTTCCTAAGAAGTAGGTTCATTTAACTACCTCTTTATGATGATGACATTACAGGATGTCATTTCTGATGGGTTATAATGAATGTGGTATGTGGTGAAATTCAGATCTCTATATTCACCCCAAACCTAGATATGGGGAACATACATAGAATCAATGATTAAGTGATGCAATTAATGCAGTGCACTGAGTAAGGTTAGTTTGAGATATTTTTTTTCCTCTATGATCTTGGTCACCTTGCAGACAGAAGGCTTTCCATGTTGATTTTATGATGAAGCACTTCCAATGTTTTAACATGTTAAGGTTATCAATTTTAGTGAAATAATATTATTTTTAGGTGGAAGAGGGTTGTCCAGGGATTTAGGTGAATGTTATGTATTCATTCCTCTAAAAACCCAATGGAATAATATATTGGGTAATGGATGAAGTCTAAAACGTAACTGGTATTTCATCTTTGGCTAATTGTCTTGACATGAGAAAAATAAAATTTTTTCTTCCTGAAGATACTCCTCTAACTAGTCATCCAAAATTTAATTCTTCTTGATGATTTGGTTTCATGTAGTGGGGAGTGTAGAGGTCTTGTATATATGTGAATGGTCTATGGGTGGGTCAGATGATGTGCATTGTATCGAGCCATCTCCCGGTTGATAAACCATGTCACATTTTGTTAACAGGGTATCTAACACATCTGACACAATATTTCCAAGAACCATTGAATAAGAGGGCATTCTCATGATTGACTTGGCTATGGGAGGACCTTATAACTGATTTGAAATTTTATTTCAGGGAGGACCTTCTAAATAGAGGTTGTTATGTAAATAGATACCTTCATTGATTATTGTATGACTACTGGAATAATTTTAACATCATATACTCTATAAAAGACCATCTTGGTGAAGGAAAAAAAGGGGAGGAACTTCTTTCTATTTAATGTTATTGTAGGGGTGTCCTTCGCAGCGACTACCATCATGGCACGGAATACTAGCATAGCTTGATTTCCAACTAATGAAAGATTTTATATAGTGTATGTACTATGGAAGTCCATCAGGGTGGACTAAAACAAGGGGAGGAACTTCTTACTGTTTGATATTCTAGCCATGAGGCCGGATGTAATGATGCACACATGTAGATAATTTATTATGATCTTTCAGTTTGCGTCGTCTATGGGGGTATTCAAGGTTGATGCTTTGGGGAGGAACACTAGAGCTATTGGTATTAATTTCTCATAGAGTACCTTCACTACTTCCACTTCTACATACATAATTTTTTAATATAATAATAGGATTTTATTCCACCATTGATAGGTGTTTGATGGAATCAAGAATACCATATTTTAGAAGTGTATGTTCATGAATTTTCCATTATATTTCCAATCCAATATGACATGATTCCTTTTTAGGCACCCTCTTGCAAGAAACTAGGGCTGCCTGCTGTAGGTAACTACCTTCATATATTGGTGCTTGTTCAAGTGGTTCCTTTGGTACAACTGAGATATGATGATGAGCTACCTAAATTCAATATGGGTTATATGAATTCCCTAGAGTGGCCACCGAAGTGGACAAGTGTCTCCTATTTGAAATGAGTATTTTTTAGATATGATTGTCTATTTGTCATGGAAGATGCCTAATGAGCCACCTAGATCGAAGTATGGATTCATGTCTACTTCAGAGTGACCATCTTATTTTGTGGATGAGTCACACAATATAAGGATATAGGGTTGTGGGCCCAACACCTTTCTATTTATAAAGTTGTGATTTTAACATGAAAATTCCAAAGGATATGATAAGGAATTGATGTTTGATCCTCCATCATTTCATATATGTGTTGGGAAACTGCTTTGGATGGAATAGGAACATAAGCCCATTTTGATGTCAAAGTTGGAATATGTGCCTTCTCTGATCCTCCATGTCTTACTAGTGGGTACTATCAATTCGTCTATGTGGGGGAGAGGAAAAAATATTCCCCTGATTTATGGATATAATAAGATAGATGATCTTTGGTTTCCATCATATTATCTTGATGGCCTTCATATTTTCAAGCAAGTATTTTCATCTACTTGTTTGCAGTCGTATGTAGATGATGGGCTTAAGATGCATCTATAGGAATTTCTATCTGCTTGTATTTGGATTCCATTATATTTGACCAGAGATATTGATATTAGGGAGAAGAAATATAATTCTTCTTGTTGATACCCACCGTATTTGGTTTGCGGTATTTATTTTCATTTTCCATAATTTAAGCGTTCTTGTAATTTTCGGCCTTATTTTTACGGTGGGTTTGGTGAGCAGTAGCAAGGATTTTTCATCATCTTGTGTGTCTTTGATTTCTTTATAATGGGATTTAGGTTAACTGGGATGGATATATGTCTACATACAATTGTTTTCTATCACATTTGATTGACAGACTTCATGAATGTGAGAATAAATATACATCTACCCATGAGAATAAATAAATATCTGCCCATGTGTTTTTGACAGATTTAGTTAGTGGGATTCTTTTTCCGGAATGAGGATGATATACTGTTGCTGAATAAATTAATGTCACCCTCAATAGGATTCCATGGGGACCTCAGCCTACATAACTTCATTTTGGGGCCCTCAAGGAATTATTCTCTTCATAACGAGGATAATGGGATGCACGATATTGTCAATGATGACTTCTGGTAGGGGCCCTTCAGCAGGACTCTGGTGCAGGAAGAATGAATTTATTAGTGATGAATTCATCTTCCTCCCAAATATAGGGGGGTACTCATCATCTCATTCTAGTTATAAGATCCCAAAACGAATGGAGACAACTCATATAGATGTCTGGTTTTGGACCCCTATTCACTACTGAATGGGTGGTTGATAGGATTTCATAGACTGAAGGGTCTGCCAAGCTACCTATTGGGTGAGGAGAGTACTATTATGATGGTAATCTCAAAACAGTACTTTTGACAGCCAATGTTGGAGATTTTGGGTGGGCGATGGAGTCCTCAAAATAATGGATGACTGAAATGATGAAATGGTTCACATGAATTTAAACAAAAACAACTAGGATGCTATTATATTGAAGTAATCTCTTAAGAGTGCCTGAAATATACATGACAAGTACAAACAAAAAACCTCATCAAAGAAGCATCTCATGACCACATGTGTAGTTGATGATATCACTTGTCTCCCTCCTATTTAGGATATGAAAGTTCCTGATGCAGGGTAACACTACCACCATGGTTAATGATTAATGTTATGTTAACCATTTTTATAATATGATGACATAACCTAGACCTACCTTCTCACTCAAAGATTTAAATTCCATTACCTCCCCACTCATGTTAAATAAATTATCTAGAATAATAATTTATTATTCAAGGTAGGTTACGATATCACATATCAACCATTATTTTCTTACTAAAGGCCGGATTTCTCTAATTCATTATTGCTCAAGGTGAGGTCAAGCCTCAGGATCTATTGTTAGACCTACCAATATCTATTTATTAACTTAGGCATATAATCATCACAAGTATAAAACAGTAATTTGGGCCCACAACCCTTCTCATAATCTCACCAGATCATCACTATGGAACTAGACAAATGAGGCATAGCCTATCACTATGTCATGTATCTAATCATCTATATAGACCCTCAGGATAATATCTTCAATACCATCTTTGTTTCACAATCACGTCACCTCAGTTCTATTGTAATTCTCATCTCATCCATTAAGTTCTCCGCTAGGGTCCTTCACACCACTACCAGTTTCTTCTCGTTAGCATGGAGTCATATATAACACCCTATGATATTATCATAGACCTTAGGATCTTTTAATCACTGTACAAAAATGTTAATTCCCATCCTCATACAATTCCACATCATAACTCAATAATTCTACCCAGGGACCATCTTGATCATTCTCACACCAAGATCATTTCCATCCTAATTTTAATTTTCAAACCATGTCCCTCATTCGAAACTGGGGACTCGTGTCATATCTTTCTAAGGATAGTTCTCAAAATTGTTCTCTAGATAAAACCCATCAATTTCACACTACATCTAATCCTGAAGGACATATATTTCTCATAGTGAAAACAAATTCTTTAGACAATCATTAAAAGGGTGTTCCCTTCATTCATGAGACATATTTCCATCTCACCCATCAAAAATAGGCCCAAGCCTCTCATGAATTCTTTTTTAGCTCTAGGAGAAAAAAATAGGATACTTGAATCACATCTCATATAATATATCAATTCATGCCTATGTTATATTATTAATTCGATTTATTCTTATTCCATTATTGTGACACTATTATTTTACAACCCCAGAACACAAAATGTACTAATTCACACTTATTTATTCTCTATTTGGAACAAATCCATCCTATTTATTTTTCTAGGGTGATACTAATCCCTATCCTTTAACTTGATCCCATGAAAACTTTCTGAAATCTGATCATGAATAACCAAAAAAATTGGTTTTGTATTAAAGTGACCACTAAACTTCAAAAAAAATTATTATACTCACCATGTTCTTCTCATACTTGGCTAAGCCCGTAAATTTTATTCCATGATTTTACCAATACAAGATAACATGTTTCAATAAAAAACACCCAAATAATTAATTATTAAAACAAATAAATAATTACTAAACAAAAACAAAAAATGTATGATCACCAAAAAAATCACTGAGGATCACCACATCACCAAAACCTCATAAAATGTTATGTGTTTATAATTTTCATATCTCATCTAACTACTCAAAAAAATATCTATCCTTCCCACTTGATTACCATACTCTGATAGTATTAATTCCAACCCCTAACCTACAATTACACCAAATAATAGGGCTAAAAAGGAATATAAAATAAGAGACAATAGATGGAGAAACTTTCCTCAAATTTACATGGAACCACAATAAAACTATGATGACCCAAGCATTTCACACATATTGTTACATGATTTATATGTATAAATATTATTTTATACAATATAAGAATCATATCTGCCTAATGTCATTAGAATTCAATATTCATTATACATCAATGTCATATTAAAAATAAAACATTTTATTTTAATCTCCATATTGAGGTCCTAATATACAAGAGATATCCTGGGGAATACATTGACAAAAGTGGTGAGCTAAAAGAACCATTAATGGAATAAACATGATAAGGAATCATGCATTGTGAGTGAAAAGTATAACCTAATATCATAAAAATAAGGCTCATGAGTAATCACATGGAAGAATGAAATAAAAACATAGTATCATAAGATCATGCTAAAATAAGAAATATGGTATAAATATAAAAAATGACATGAACATGAGTAAAGTATTACTTCACAAAAAAATCACATGGTAGACAATGTCCAAAAAAATGAAATCAATTTACTCCCTAATCCAATACATGATTCCTCATAAGACTATCGATTTACGCAATGTATTAGAGGACTATTTGGATGCACCATTCATAACATGTTTATGTTCTCTGTGTTCAACATAAAGGAAATCAGTCAAAAGGAATAACATAAGAATTTACCAGGTAAATAAAATGTGTTGAATAATCTTGCTTTAGAACATTATCAATGTAAATTTCATAACGAATGTATTTGGTAAATGATCAAAAGGCAAGTAATGCCCCGTCAAAGGAAGGGAGAACCAACCAAGTATATATATAAGAGAAATATATACATAATTTATAATCAATCTACTAGATAATTGGTTTTAATTATTGATGAAAATATTTTAGAAGTAAAAAATATTCTTGACGAAAATAACCTTTTCTATTTTACGGACATCAAAGGATTTTATCTTAGATTAATGATTACGTTGAAAAAACACTTTGAAATTTTATTGAAGAAAATATCCTTTTTATTTTGAAAATAATTATTTAAAATATATATCCGTCCCAAAAATTAATTTTTTTTGAAAATAATATTCAAAACATAAACATTTATCTTAAAGAAATTTATAGATCATGAATGAATAAGAGTTCCATTCATGCCGAATATGTTAAAGAAATAAATATTATTATCATATTTTTATACGAAAATTAAAAAAATTCAGAAAAAAAAAGAATATTTATTTTAAGAAAATTATTTTCAAATACAAAAAAAATTAAAAATGACATTAAAAATTCATTGTAATGATTTTTTAAAACCATTTTTAGAAAACATACATTTGGGAGAAAATTGATTTTTGACCCAAGAGAGAAATGAAGTTGAATTTTCATGAAAACACTTTATCAATAATTTTAAGTTCCAAAGTGTGGAAAATGGTAATGTTACATGAAAATTTCATCAATAACTATTGATTTATAAAATTAAAGGGGTTTATTATAATGTTTTCAAATAATTTTTTTAGTGAGAATTTGAGAATAAGAAATCCTGATTAAAATGAGACTCAAACCTAAACAATTACCACATAGAAAACATTTGAATAAAAAAAATTAGATAAATGATGTATATGAATTTTAACATAAAATATAATACTGTAGGAAGTATTAATGATAACATATTTAATGGGGCATTATATACATCATTCAAAAAAATAGGTTTATAAAAATATTGTGTCTCAAAGAAGGAAGTTTGAGATGAAACCCTTACAAAGTTCAAATCATTGAGAAAAGAGTTAATCATTAAAGTGATTATATGTAACAAATTTATATGAATACAAATAAAATTTTAAATACAATATAAATAAATCAATATTCACTTAAAACATAATCAACATAATCATTGGAGTAGTCATATAACCCAATGAATTGAAATTGAGTTAAGAAATATCTTACCTTGCACTTACCGTTAGTTAAAAATTATTTAAAATCACATATAGTGGGTTTAAACATGTTATTAACATATAAAAAACCAAATTAATATTTATAACATCATATATTATCCTTTTAAAACCTCTTACTACCAGTTCATTAATAATCATGCATTATAACTATTTTTCGAGTGTTATTTGCATTATTTTCTCGTGAATGTTTTATACTTAAAGTTGTTGACATAAAAAATAGGATATAGTTATATAATTTATTGAGTGATATATTTTTTATAAATAATTTTGTTAATTATATTTCATTATTTAATTTTTGAAATTGAGAATGAATAACATCACTTTATGGAAACATTAGGTCGTACGTACACTCGAGGGACATTATCATTTCCTTAACGGGTGAATATGTATGAAATTGGATTGTGTATTAATTTTATATATTAAATATCATGTCATATATATAATACATATTCATTAATTTTATCATTTTTGTATTTTCCATCTAATGAGTCAGTGAGAAACGAATCCCATCACTTCATGAGGCGGTAGTGTGTCCTACACACGAACGACGTTATCATTTATTCAATTGATGTTATTGTAAGATAGTGATGATATATTTATTATAAATAATTTTTAATATATAATTAATATCTTATATTAATATAAAATTATTCCTTATTAACTTCAATGTAACATGTAAATAAAGAATGAGTCACATCACATTATGAGGCAGCAGTACGTCGTACACACGAGCGATGTTATCATATTCCCTAATAGAAATTAGGTTCATATAAGTGATTTTATTCTTATAGAGTCTTAATTATATCATAAATATTATATATAAATGTCAAATATATCATTATATCCATCAATGAGAAGAAATTATGTAAAATTAATCACGTCGATTCGCGTGGCGGTAGTCTGCTTTACACACGATCGATGGTTTTGTTTCCCAATTGAAGGAGGAGATGGTTGTACGTAATGAAATTAAAATATAAAAATTTCAGTATTTTTAATATATTTAATTTATTATATAAAATTTCTTTAATAATATTTTAATTATGTGGAAGAATAAATATAATAAAATGTCTATTTAAGGCTATTACCGCTTATTCAAACAAGTAGTTTTGGTCTGCACCAAAATATTTCATTGGTTATAATTTTGAGAAAACAAGGGCTTTTAGGAATAGGGGAAGGAATTATGAAATTTATTTGGGTATTTATTGGCCTAAAATAATGATTTTTAAGTGTGTAATGGAGAGGACTGGGGTGTAATTTTATAAGTGGGGGTGATGACACACTTGATATTTTTTAAAAGAAAGAATTCCATGCACTTTTTTCACATGATACAAGGCACCAAAAAGGATTATTGTTAAAAAATTTAAAGTTTTAATGAATAAATATTTCTATAAAATAAGAATTATATATATATTGTGTCATTTTTTAACATTCTATTTTCAGTTTAACCCCTTTGTTATACCTATTTTTACCTTCATCATGGTAAATAATTCTTTCTCTTTTCATTATTTATTAAATCAAAAATTAAGTTGAATTTATTAGATCATAAAAATTAATATGATTCCAAATATGGAATAAATATTTCATAAATCCAATCTCATGAGTGGAAGAATTTAATATAAAAAACCCACAGACATCTCGAAAAAACAATTTCTCAAGAAGTACTTTTTTAAGGAAATGATTATCTCATATTAACTATAAGACAAGTAATAATAAATAGATGAATTTAAATTCTTATTTATTGATATATATTATATAAATTTAATTAAAATAATTCCTCATTATGGGATATTTTAATTATTTAATATGGGTAGACATTATATTATTTAAAATAGTTTTCAGAAAAAAAGGTGTTGTAATGCCTAAAAATAAACTTATAATAAAATTTATTATAAATATAATTTAAATGTAATTAATTGGATTTAATATTAATAAATAATTATTATTTTAATTTTAAATAAAATAAA
Source organism: Viscum album (assembly GCA_963277665.1). Classification (NCBI taxonomy): domain Eukaryota; kingdom Viridiplantae; phylum Streptophyta; class Magnoliopsida; order Santalales; family Viscaceae; genus Viscum; species Viscum album. The sequence goes on from OY728138.1 coordinate 840,034,396, forward strand.
TCATTTTAAGGGTAAATAGTTTATTAAAAAGAAATGATAATTTTATAAAAATTTCTATTTTCCATTACTCATTAAACAATTAATTTTTTCTGAAAAATTACAAAATGTATGCATAAAATAGTTTTTATATGATGATTTAAAAAATGATTTTAATTTTTTAAAATATTTTTATAAAATTGGTAAAATTTATATTAAATTATTTTAACAATTCATGACTAAACGGCCTTTTAGAAAAATAAATTTTTTGAAGAAATTTTTTTTTCCAATGGTTTTTATTTTGTATTTAATCATTAGATAACCATTGAATTTATATTATACAATTTTAAACCATATAATTTTCATAATTTGGTTAGTCTTATTTTTACCCTCCAAAATAACAGGTATGTTATAATAATAATATTTTTATAGTGTGTCGTATTTTTTTTAAACATGGTGTTGTGTGCATCCTAAGCTATCGAATAGGATAAATTTATTAAAAAACGAATTTATAATGTTGTAATGAGGTATTCCATTATCATATCAACTCAATGTAATATGCTATGTACACCATAAAACCTTATTTTATTCTTTTTTAAATCTCATGATGTCACATTCTACCCCTTAATAAAATTATATCCTCACAATTTAATCTTTATCTTAGTAATAAGGGGTTTGAAATTTGAAAATCGCTTGGTTGGATAACCACATCCTAAGAAGGGTTAATAAAACTTGTTGATGATAAGATAGAAATATATCTATTAAGTTCATCAAAAATATCACAATATCTGGTTTTCATATAGAATAACATTGGTGGGAAATGGAAACATGGAAATGGTAGAGAATACTAATGTTCCATGATTAATAAAAAGTTATAAACATCACTGATCAAAATAAATTGAATGATTTATAGAAAGTTAAGGACATAAAAACCAAAAATATTTGATGATTTTAAATTCCATTTGATTCATTAGAAATGAAGGTACTAGGATAACATTTTTGGTTCGTGGTCCTTTCCTAAGATTTAAGGGATATGTTTACCATACAAAAATAGAAAATAATGAAAAAAAATACTTCCATAAAAAGTATAATTTCATCCATAAATCATTTACACCAAAATATCATATTTTATCTAAATAATGGGAATTTTAGATCTATTTCCCATGCCCGAATCACTATAAAAAACATCTAACGGATCAAATAATTCCCAAAAGAAAAACAAGAATTTCTTATTTTGTCTATTAAAATGAAAAATGGTAGCACAAGTATTTTGATATAATTCAATAAAATATAATACCTCCATAGTAACTCTGAAATATCAACATAATAATCATTAGCATCATCTAAATGTCTGTTAAAAGAGAGGGTGGGAGAAGCCATAAATGATATATCAGAGAAACATGGGTACAAGGGTTTAACATGGTGAAGACTGAGGGAATCCCCTCAGATAATAATAGTTCCCTTCAGAGTCAGACTATAAAGGTCAGGTACAAAAAGAATCTCTGATCCATTAATGTGAATGGATGATAGATAATGTTTCGCCTATTTTGCATCCCTTTAGTTGTGGGATGAATTAATGTTGTTGTTGAGGAGTTTAGGGAATTTAAAAATGACATACACAATGGACTTCAAGATATCACAAAGACTATGGAAGGCATTATGGACAAGAAAAGAATCGGTTTCATCCTCCGCAAGTTCGATCCACCTCTACTGAAAGACTGTGATACCCACAAGCATAGTTTTTTCCTCAACTAAGAGAGATGTTCCATGATCCAACCAGACAGAAAATGCCAAAATGGTCGAGCCATTGGAGTCAGGGTCGAGCCCCCCTCCATGCATGAGCCCTGCAACCCAGGACCCACCAGTGTTGATCTTCAGGCCCTAAGTAGGGTGATTCCACATGACCCATCTGTCGAAGGAGAGGATGGAGATAGGAGCATGGATATGAATAGAATGCAAGAGCAGTTGGAGAGTCGGGTCCTACCTTCCTATGTTAAACACCCTGACTAGATGAATCAAAAGGTTTTTTGTCCTAATCATGATCTCATGGGCAGAGGAAGATGCTACGTCATGAAGAAATCTTTTTATGTCCTTCCACATGCACCAACAGCCAGTATTCTGAACCAGGGTGCATGCTTTGTTCCCCGACCATTGTTCCCCTAAGTTGTGGAACCAGTGAAAAAAAGGAATGATCCGCCATGTTTGGAACTGAAAAACAAAACTATAAAGTCACTGAAACACCTTTAGATTTATTTTTCCCACTCAATCTCAAAAAATAGATGAATTAAACCCTCCTCTTTATGCTCTTTGTAGCAGACACATCAGAATGGCATGTTCACACTGAAACACATGATATTCTCATCATTGGTTAATGCACTGTGAAAAATCTGCCATGTGATGAAGTTTATCTTCATTGGTATAGATTGATCCCACATGACACCATTCCATTCATCCATCTATGCCTATATATTGAAGGCCCAACAATACTCCTTGGATGAGAAGGATCCATATGGGGATGGGGTAAACACACAATGATCAAGGGCCAAGGTCAGAGCAATAAGATGGAATAGGTCTAGTTGGTCCCTCTTAAGCACTACGTTGATGAAGGATGGACAGTTTTTTGGCCTCCCTAATGGATATGCTCATGGTAGGGCATAATGGGTAACTGATAATCCCTCAACACCAGTTGTAATGCCATAAAGAATCCTCCCATGTTTCAATGATCCAATGATAATGGGCATTGAGCAATGTGATGAGGGGAGCGATCTCACAACAAAGGGGGGGGGTTATGATGCTCTTTATCAACCATGTCCCTTAAATATCATGCATGCATGGATCTTCCCCAATGGGTTCGCTTCTCAATCACCTCTCATGCCATTTTTTCATGCATTCATGTCAGGGTGTCATTGAGGCTTTGAACTATGATACCACCATCGTCGATAGGACTCACAAACTTAATACCCTTCAACAAACATCTCCAAAAATGTAATAGTATTATTCCCAAATAACACTTTATGTTAAAAAAGGTTATATATGTTTTAACCTAATAAAAAATCTCTAAAAATATCGTTAGTAACATAAAAATACGTATACTTAAAACCTCAAAAGGGGTGTCTAAGATTTTAAACTTATGATTAAACATATAATCATAAATCGATGATTTTATCCATAATTCTTATCGTAATACCCTGAAACTATTAAATAAGAACAGTATATTAAATAGCATATATGACACACAACATAGATCATATAAGAAATTATAATGCCCTGAGACTTTATGATATTTTTATTTTTAAATAAAATCAATCTCATTAATATCTTTTATTTCATGAAAAAATGATACAATCTTACATTACATGAAATACCAAATTTATCTTTTATTACATACAAATAAATTTTTACCTAGTGTTACATGTTTTACTGAGCTTTTCTTGTGTTACATACGACACCAATTTTAAATAGAATGTGAAATATTATTAAAATAATATTATTCAGCATAATAGATATAAGATAGAAGTAAAATTTTGTGTATGAATAGGACTAAATAACTTAAGAAAATATATAGTTTAGAAAAATTTATTTTTTATATGTTTATTATTAATATAATAATAATCATGTAAAAGAAAAAGATATAATTTCTGAAAAAATATAGTTTTCTAACACAAAGATTAGTCCATATGTGAAAACATAATTTAAAAATAATTTTTACCCCCTTTTGAAAATTAATATTAAAAAATAAACTTAATTTTTGATATCATAATAACAAAATTATCTTAGTTTGAATATTTGGGTGTTTCCTTACATTTTTCATTTTTTTGATTATTAGTGAGAAATACAGAATTTTAATTGAAATCTGTTTTTTCATTTAATTAATTTATAAGGTAAAATTATATTTTGAATTGGATATAAAGTAAAATCAGATAAATTTTATATCATTTAATCCAATTTATGTCTTTTTAATAATTTTCATATAAAATTTACATATAAAATATTTTTTAACTTATGAACATTTTTACATGGAAAACATGTTTTCTCGTCTTGTTTGTAGGATAAATTTTCGATTAATATTTTCAAAATCTATTAATTTAATTTTTTAAAATTTATATTACATATTTTGAATAATCATAATTTATAATTTCTATCATGGTCAAATTATTTTTTACCCAAATGTATAGTGAATGTAGTAAAGAAATTAATTACCGTGATTAAGGTAAAAATTATTTTCTTGGGGGGTTAAAATAGAGGATATGTGTAAAAATAGCCAAAGAACATATATAAGAACTACTTTCATGAAATATTTAAAAAATCCTCTATAATTTGATAATAGTACTTTGGACCCTTTTAACACATGAAAATTGTGGAATCCCTCAATTATTTTAAAAAATACCAAGTTTGTCCTCTACCCCATATATAAGAGGTCGTCGCCTCTCCACTCATCTTCACACCTTTAAAACACTTCGGTTAATAAAATACCTTACCAAATAAATTTCCAAATTTCCTCCCCTCATTCTATAATCATTTTTTTGGGAATAAACTAAACCTATGAAGCCATTATTGCATTACTAAGAAGGATACCTGAAGAAGATAACATGTTCTCTAATGACCATTTTAAGTTATTTCTTTCACCACGTAAATAAATTATTATTATTCCATGTTGTTATAATTAACCCAGTACTTTAATTATATTGGATGGTTTTTATAATAATTCCATGACCTCAAATCATCTACACTTCCATCAAATGGGTTATGAAATCGTCGTTCGTGTGTACGACGGACTGCCGCCTCACGAATGAATTCTATTCTTTTTACCATTTCCTTCTATAAAGTTTTCTTATGATGATAGATATAATGTGTATATACGATATTTATATAATATTTATACCAATTTAGTAACTAAATTTCTTATATATTTTTTGTTTCCATTATATACGAGATACTATAACCTCGCTCGTGTGTAGGATGGACTACCACCTCACGAAGCGATGTAATTCGTCTTTCAGTAACACTTCACATGGAAGGTGATAAATATAAAATTAATGATATATGTGATATAAATGATATGATTATGATATTCATTAAATATTTATTATTATTTAGAAATATTTTATATCATGTTATTTCTTTCCTTTTCACTCACGTAAAATTGATGACATCATTTGTGTATGTGTGGACTACCACCTTCCTGAAACGATGTGTCTCTTTTTTCATCAACACACCACATGGATGATTTATATAAGTATATATTATAGTATATATTATGTTTTTATCCTTATAGATTGATAATTTATTACTTAAAGTATTTCTATAATAATCATTGAAATATGGAAGCATTACTCAAGTGTACGCATGACCTACCATCTCCTTGATAATAATGTAATTCATTTCTCATAACCATATTAAATGATTGTTTTTAAAAGTATAATTAATGTATAATTATGATAATTATATCATAATTAATTTTCTGTATATTATATAACTATATAACATGTGCAAGGATCAGAACATACATAACAAAACACACTTGAGTAAACAAGGCAATTAACACCCGAAATAATGAAAATAATGAACGATTATTAATGAATGGGATATAATATGTTATAAAAGAATCATATATGATATTATAAACATTAATAAACTTTTATTATAAGTTAATAACATTTTTTAAAACCGTATATAGGATCATAAAAAAATCAACCAATAGGAAGCATAAGGTAAGGCATTTTGTCTCAATTTCATTTCATTGTGGTATATTTTAATGTTATGCACCTAGTTTCTTTTATATGGTGTATATAATTCCCCATTAACATATAATTTCACGAATTATTATTTACTTATAGTATTTTTATTTCAATTTGTATTATTTTGTCTAAGGTGATTTGAATAAAAAGTTACCAAGTGGTAAGGAATCTTAAACTCAATTTCATTTCATTGGGTTATACTACTCCTCTACTCCCTTTAATAATATAATATTTTGTGTATAATTTATTTTGATTTTATTATATTGTATTGTAATTTTTTATTTGTATTAATCTTTGTTACACATAATATCTTTATTTATCAATTATCAGTTGGCCGTTAGGATCATTTTATGGGTTTATTCCATAATATCATTGTAATCAAAATTCATATGTTAAACAAGGTAAGGAGGCATTTTTAACATCTTCTTTCCTTCTCCTCTTTCTGCATTATTTTGGAATTTCAGTTTATGGAAATTATTTTACCATTTTTTAATAAACCATTTATTTTTTATCCTTTATTTAATCATGATCTTTTTCATGTTGTTATACAATTTCCTCTCTTTGTTAGTTGAAATTATTGAGAAAAATTATCATAAAATACTACTTCAATTCTATGTTCGGTCAGAAATCTATTTTCATCCAAAAACATATTTTCCCAAATATGTTTTCCATTTTTCTAAATTTTAAAATTTTAATTATTAGAGACATTTTTACCCAATTTTAATTATAATTTGTTTTCAAATAGTTCTTTATTTCATTTTAAAAACAATTCCATGTTGGATTTTTTTGAAAATTTCAAAGTAATATTCTTATTATTTTCTGAACATGGTACGTTCCCTTTATTTTTACATTCTAAAAGGAATATTATTTAAACATTGTAAAACAAGTTATGAATTACTTAAAATCATTTACTTCAATATTTATCTTCAATTTTATAAGGATATTTTGAAAGTAATTTTTTTCTTAATTTTCAAGAAATTCGTTGCTTTTAACTGTGATTAAAAAAATGATTTTCAATGTATTTTGTGTTTTAAAATGTGATTTTCAAAATTAAAAGAGTAATTTCCACTAGAATGTTTTTAAATAATACTTTGGTATTTATATTCAATAATGAAAATAACATTTTATTTTATATATACTCTAATAGAAGATATGTTCTCCAGATACCATCATTATTTTTCCTCTGGATGGGTTATTATCATTTTGACTAAGGAAAGTATTCACAATCACTTCCTTGATTCATTTTTGTAGTAAATAAATTTCACATGAAATTTTCATTTTCCTATAATCATTGAACATTAAATATTCCCAAAATATTCATATTATTTATCATGGATTTGTTTATAATTTAAACTATATATCATTTCTACATATAGTGGTCTACATTGAAAATCATTTTTTAATCTAGAAAAATATTGATAAATCCATATTCTTAACTCAATATAGATATGTTATGATAAGGAACATTTTTTATGAATTGAATTGATTACTCGATATATAAATAATTATTTTTATAGGAATGATATTGGTGGGAACTAGTTATAGATTTCCTCTAAATGCTTCAAAAGTATCATGAGATGAATTAGTAGGATAGCCTGAGTTAAATGAGTTTTCTCCCAATATAATCTAAACTATCTTTTGAATGGTATTTGGGTTAAAGGTATCATATGTTTATGAGACATGACTTTTTATAATTTTGTATTTCATTCATTTTAGTTGATATTATTATCTATGATATTTTCAAAATTATATTATCTCTGGAGGCATTTCATGATCAATTATTGCTCAAAAGGAATGTGTTTCTATTTATTTACATTAACATATTGATTATACCTTACCTAGTAATGATAGTCGTGTTATTTATTAAATAGAACAAGTTTTTATTTATTTACTATAACATATTTTTTATCCAAGTCAAATTATTTAAATATAATTTTTTATAATTTATTTACCTTTCCATATTGATTATCCTAGTACAATCATTAAAATCATATGTGTTCCCAATTATTTACCTTTCCATATTAATAATTCTTATTAATTCATGATATATTCCACTGTACTTATCCCTTATCAATAATTTGGGTTTTTCCCTATACTGTTTCATATCCAATAGATCTAGTGAAGTTAAGTGTGACTAATATTCAGGGATGAACTATATAGAAAAAGTAATTCTCAAAAAAAATATTGTAATTTTTGTATTAAAATACATTATAAGAATCATGTATATATCTAGTTTACTAAGATTAATAAACTATATTATCTTTTGGGATGTGATTTATTATATCTTTTTCTAATGTAATAAAATAGGCACCGACTCTAGGTTCTTAGGGTCGGGGACTCTACTGTTGGTATAAGAGGAAGTTTAGTGGAAACCTTGGAAATTTTATTTATGAAAATCAAATTAGGGAAAATAATCCTATTATAGGATTTTTCATATATTATAGATGTATATCCTATGGTTTTAGTAACGTTGATATTATGAAATATTTACTAGAAATACATCACTTTTCGGATACTATAAGTAAATGTTGTTCTATAATATTTGTTCCTTGGGGTAATGAATTTAAAAATCTATGTCGGGCTAGACTCGAGCATTACCTAGTACATTAAAATAATCCGCACTACACATATGGTTTTATACCCTCGAGGGATATACATAGGATAGCTCACGTTTTCATTGCAAACCATTATAAAAGATTTGAATATATGATGATAGTGAATCACCTAGGTTATACCTAAGGTGCATTATATTGAAAATAAGGTTTCTCAATGGGATATGAAAATTATTTATTAATGGAATGGATGAGAATAAAATAAATAATTTCCACGGATAAATGAAGAGTATGATGGAATGAAATAAATCTCATTCTTGTGATACATTTATAGATAATTATCTTAAATGTGGAAGACCTAGTAAATTCCCAAATCATTTCCCTCTTGTAATGGATAACCCCTAGGCTAAGGAAGAACCCATGTTAAAATAAAATGTATGAAGTATTTGTGTAAAATTATTTTACCAATTGTATATATTTATAAGAATTATGAAAATTATAAAAAAAAATTAAATTATAGAAGAATATGTTTATTCATTATCTTGGGTGTTATGATCAACATCATGGTTATGAGTATAAGTTTGATCATAAGTTAAATGTCCTAAACATCACTCTTAAAAAAAATTCTTGGAATGTCATAAGTTTGAATACATTTTGGGACAAATTTTTAGAAAGAATATAGTATAGTGGAAAAATTATTTGAGGTAAAATTATTTTACATACTTATAAAGGTATTGATAACATTTAATGTTAATAAAATTAATAATGAATTTATAATAATAGGAAAATAATATTATTAGACAGTGTATTAAAATGTGTTGAACTTATAACCCCAATATAATGGTTAGTTAGAGAATAAATTTATTTGAAGAATGTTTAATATATTTTTTAGAAAGATTATAGGAATTGTCTTAATATAGTTTATAAAAAGGACAACTAGAATACATGGTAACAAGAAGTAATATCCAGTAAGGCCACATGGCATAAAAACATTAGGGAAGGAAGATAAGGGTTTTTTTCCTAACATTGGCCCATGAGATGTCCTAATTCACATCTCATTGTTTTTAGTTGAACAACATTAAAAATAAATATTAATGATAAACCAATGGCGTTACTTTTGACATTTTGAGATTAATTTAATATATTAGATAACTTATTCTAACCATATTTGTTTTATGAAAATATTTAGATGAATAAGGAAATACTTTTCACTCTTTTATGGATTTTATGATCCCTTCAAATTTAATTTTAGTTCTTTGGGCGTACAAAATTCATATTTTTTGGATATTCATTTCTTAAAGTAAGGGGTGAATTGGTAGATTATCAATGCAAAACTAAATTATAAAATTTTGATTTTGATGTAAATATATTTCCTTATATTCTTAGGTAGTAAAATCTTTGATCACTATCAAGAAAATGATTTTGAAAAAAAAATTATTCTATTACATTTATATCTAATATATTAAATTGTAATGTCCCAATTCTAGAAGCCGCCTAGAGGTGCCCCGTACCTAGTTTCTCACATAGAATCAAGTGCATTTCCCCTAACTCCCGAGACTGGTGACTAGAAGCGAGGGCCTTGGGTGTGATAATGGGTAAACTATGCCCCCATTGGCAGAGTAACACAATGGAAGAGAAAAAACAACAATAGTTGAAGCAGTGATAATGGAATACAACAGTAAATAGTGGAATACTGAAAGAAATAAATAGTTGGAGCACATATATATTGATGCATGATTCATATGCCTAGGAACGTATCCAAACACATCACAATGCTGAAATACAGTACTATAAAAAAGAAAGAAATAAAACATTAAACAACTCCTCATCATCGCATTCTTTAGCTTGGTCTCATGCTCTCCAACTCCAAACCAGTCATGTACCTAAAGTAGAGGGAGATTTCTCTTATCTATAACTGCATAAATATAATCTTCTTGGGCCCAAAATCATGACCCAAACAGGTTGTGAGACTAAATTCTAGTAGGAAACCACCAAGATATATGTTCCTAATAGTAAGTGAATATATGTTGTAGGTAATATAAAAAAGCATCCATAAACAAGGAAGTACTCAACAGTAAACATTCCTACAGTTTCAAATAATTAAAACACCACATACCATGTAAATAGATAATCACAAACAAGTAACCCTCTAGGATTTGTTCATGGCTTTTCCCCTCTGGTTAAACCTAGAAAACACAAGCAACCCTATGGGAAATACTCACAGTCTAACCCCTCTGGTTTAGCTTTAGTGTAGAATCTATGGTGAAGCACTAGCATTCAATTCCCCCTATATTCTCGTATTGGTAACTGAAGGTGCTATGGGGAAGCAGTTACATCGCATTCCCCCTATGGCTCATGTTGAGGAACTACAGACACTGTGAAGAAGCACATACATCAATTTCCCTCGTGGTCTTGCATTATAATAGTAAAAACTGACACTCTGGAGAAACCCTTACATCCATTCTCCCTATGGTCTACTACACCAGGTTCTCATGGCCCAATGTAAGTCAATCACTCATGGTAATTTGTATCAACCAAAGTAAACCTCAATACCAACATGGAAAATAGTCTACAGCATAACAGCATGGCAGATAAACAAAATCACACCATCCTATAATACTTGGCATCGAAAGAAAACAACAACCTAACAGGAAAACTATACCAAATGGTCATAAAAAATATTCATGGGAAAACACTTCTAAAGCAAAGAAATTAACCCTATTCACATTCAATTAATCTCTACTCCAGAATACAAGCATATCAGGAAATTAACAGGGCAAAAAGTGTAAACATGCAATACCCCATTCAACGGTATTGGGCACTTTTGCATATATTACTCAAATAAATTACACAAAAAGGAACAAACCACATACATTGGTGTTGAAATATTGTTATATGTGAACCTCAAGCCTTGAATCACCCATGAACATCGTATATCTAAAAAAATTCCTAAAACAATCAACTGGGGATAACTTGTGAAAGAGGATGAATCAGGAAATGAAGCTCTAGAAGAAGGATGTGATTATCAAGGAGATACCAACGAAATCGATGACAATTGAATTGGTGAATGGATTCTTGATCAGGGGCTTGGATAAGGATCACATTCATACTCTCCCTCTCAAACTAACCAGATATAGAAGGAGATGGTTCTATCTGTCCGACGCAACCCCGGTTCATTATATGAAAACTAAAAAAAGTACACTACGTGTACTTTATAAGTAAATGGCGTGTACTTGCCTTCACCAGCACCTACATTAGGAGGTCTCTAGGTCACCACACTCGGCAATGTTCTTGGGCGCTATATGGCCAAAACCCAGCTACACGTGGTAACTATGTACACTGCGTGTACTTAATAAATTTCCAGAAACTCCTCTTGTCCTCAAAAACACCAAAAAAAAAAAGAAAACATGCATGAAAAGAAGATCTGAGTTCTTACAAACATCCCCCATTAAAGAAATTATTCCCCAAATTTCCCTAGAAAGGTTTTTTAGAAGAATAATCCTCAAACAGATTCGGACATTGTGATCATACATTGGCCTCCCTCACCCAAGACTTATCATTTACTCGCCCGTGATACCATAGCACTAGTACTAGAGGAACAGACTAACCATGGAGAACATTCAAACTACAAACAAAAATCAAGATCGAATTCTCCTTTAATGAGGCATCAACCTCTAACTCATCCACCTCTAGTTGCATAACATGATATAGGTATGAGAAGTAATGTTGGAGCTGAGTAATGTGGAAGACATCATGCATAGCACGGTACCTCTAAGGTAACTGAAACCGATAGGCAACCAGCCCAACTCTCTCCAAAACCTCAAATGGCCCATATTACCTCGGAAAAAACATACCCTACCTCCTAATCTTCTTGTGCCCCAACCTCAGTGTGCCACGCAGAAAAACCTGATCTTCGACAACGAACTCTAGAGGTCATCTCCGCTGATTATCATAAAACTTCTTTCAAGACTGTGCAGCAGCCATCCTCTTCTAAATCAACTCTATCTACTCTGTGGTCTTCGGGACAAGAAGAGGTCCCAGCATAGCTACCTCCCCTTCCTCCATCCAACATAAGTTTCATCGGCATGGCCTACCATACAAATCCTCGTAAGGTTCCATTTGAATAGTTTCTTGAAAACAATTGTTGTAGGCAAACTTCACAAAAGGTATGTGCTTCTCCCAAGAACCTCTAAAATCCAGGATGCAAGCACGAAGCTTGTCCTAAAGTTCCTAAATCGTACACTCGGACTGGCCATCTATCTGGGGATGGTAAGTTATACTCAGAAGTACCTATGTACCCAAGGCCTTCTACAATCCCAACCAGACCCAAGAAGTAAAACATACATCCCTATCTGACACAATGGAGTGTGGAACTCCATGTAGACATAGGATCTCATGGATGTACAGCCATCCCAACTCATCAACACTAAAATTTTCCTGGATCCTAAATAATTGAGCAACCTTTGTTAGTCTTTTAATGACAACCCAAACAGAATCATTCCCTCAAGGAGACCTCGGCAGACCTATCATGAAATCCATCACGACATCATTTCATTTCCACTTAGGAATGGGTAACTGCTTCAAAAACCATGATGGTCGTTGATGCTCCACCTTCACCTACTGATATTTGGAACACATCATGATGAAACTAGCGACATCTCTCTTCTTAGCTAGCCACCAATACTTGTGGTGTAGATCACGATACATCTTAGTGACGCCAGGATGAACTTCCCAAAATGAAGAGTGAAAGTCCCGCATCAGCTCCTCACGTATATCTGCTAACACCCATATGTTCCCATGAAAATGAAAGATCTCATTCTCACCTATGGTCTACCTAGGAGTAGGTTCCTCTCCTGATCAACTTTACCGTAGGACTAGGCCTTCAGAATATCATAGCTGCATAATTCGCACTTGATCAAGAAGAGTAGAGGTAACAGCTACAGAATAAAGATGCATTTTCCCATGTCTCTCATGAACCCCCAAATTCATCCCATTGAACAGAGCCATAATATTCCACTCACTACTTTCCTCTGGAACTGTTTGTATCTGAGTCCTCCTGCTCAGCGCATCAGCCACCGCATTACCTTTCCCAAGTGTATAGGCAATCTCAAAGTCAAATGACTAAAGGTACTCAACCCACCTTCGCTGTCTCAAATTCATCTCATGTAGAGTGAAGATATACTTGAGACTTTTGTGGCTCGTGAAAAACACTAAATACTCTCCCAAAAGATAATCACTCCAACAGCGTAAGGCATGAACAATGGCAGCCAGCTTGAGATCGTGCATCAGGTAATTCCTCTCATGTGTCCTCAACTGCTGAGACTTGTATGCAATGACAATTTTCCCCTACATAAGCACTTCTCCAAGCCCGTTACCTGATGCGTCATAGTACACAGTATATCTCTTGCATGGCTCTGAAAAAACTAGTATCAGTGCTAAATTGAAAGTCTCACTCACAAGAATCTATCCACAAGAACTTTGCACTATTTTTAGTCAGTCCCGTAAGTGGTGATGCTAAGCGTGAGAAGTCCTCTATGATATCTATGTAGTATCCAGCCAGCCCTAGATAAATTTGTACCTCAAAAAGGTTTTTCAGATTCTCCTAGGAAACTACAGCTCTAACTTTTTCTAGGTCTACTGGTACTCCTTTATTGGAGATAACATGATCCAAGAAGTGAATATGGTCCATCCAAAAGTGGCACTTTGTGAGATTAGCATGTAACTGATGCTCCCTCAGTGTACTCAAAATGATCTCAAGATGGGTAACATGGTCGTGTCGAGTGTGATAGTGCACCAAGATATCTTCCACAAAAACAACCATGAAAGAATCCATGTATGGATGGAACACTCGGTTCATCAGTGTCATGAAGACTGCATGCATGTTCGTGAGACGGAATTGTATAACCACATATTTATATAGACTATAATTGCTTCAGAAAGCTATAAGAGGTATATCAGATGGTCTAACATTCAACTAATGATAACCAAATATCAAGTCAATCAATCAAGAACACCTGGGCTCCTCTAAGCTGATCAAAGAGGTCATTAATCCTCAGAAAAGGATATCAGTTCTTAACTATCAACTGGTTCAGCTTCTGATAATCCACACAAAGTTTGAGGATATTGTCCACCTTCTTCGAAAATAGGACACGAGAACCCCAAGGAGAAGTACTAGGTCGGATAAAACCCTTTGCTTGCAACTCCTCCAACTTCTTCTTGATATCCTGTAACTCTTGGTTACAAATCCTATAAAGAGTAATGCACACTGGTGTTGCTCCAGGCACAAGCTCAATAGAAAAGTCTTCCTCTCGCTCTGGAGGAAAACATTAAAAGTCCTCTAGAAAGATGTACCTGAAATGATCCACCACTGGGGGATATTCTATCTTTGAATTACATTGGTCATCCAGATAAATACTAGCAATCTGGGTTGTAACTCCTACAAAACCATAATGCTTGGGTCCTTCTCTGCTCGCCTGGACATCCCATTCGCCCTTATGAAGAAACGATCTACCCTTTGGTGATGTGAAACTAACCCTACAATGATAGTAATAGACAACTTCCTAGAATATAACTAACCAGTCCATTCTGAGAATGACATCATAGCATGTCATCTCTATTATATAAAGGTCCCAAAAGAAGTTACACCCACCAACCTCAATAGGGCGCTCCTTTCACTAATGTACATTAGTCGTTCTTGTCCCCAATGGAGTTTCCAACATCATGAAATCATCAGAATTAAAGATATAGATCCCATGGATCTCTATAACAATAAAAGATATAAATCTATGGGAATACCTTATATAGAAAAGTGAAGAAGCTAAAACTGAGGCAACTAGGTTCGTACCTCGAACTGTATAGGGTACGGGATCCTGCTCCTGCTAGGTCTTCTCCATTACAAAAGTCTAACCTGCACCGCGGCCCTGTGACCCTACCTAACCACTTTGAGCTGATCCACCCTGTTTTCATTGAAATATCGGTGATTGACTACTATGGACGCGACCTCTACCTTGTCCTGAACGGCCAGAAGAACTCTAGATCTCAGACTGATGAGAAACATGTCACACTTCTCTTGAAGGTGGAGTCATAGAAAAACCCTTGTCATGATCTACTGGTGAGAAGGTCTGACAGAAATGCTAAATATGACCCATCCTACAAAAATATTGGTACTTCTCTAGGACTCTCAAAAAATGTGTCCTCGTATGCCCGCTCATTCCACAATTTTAGCACACCACCTGGCCACTAGATGAAGTGTCTCACCTCCTTGTATCACCACGCAAATACCCCCTTCAGTGCTTCTGACTATCAGTAGGAGGGATACTAAATCCGAATGTCAAACGGCTCTATCACAAAACTCCAAAATCCCTCAAATTTCTCTCCGAGATCAGCACCTAGTTGATGATAGAAGTGATGGAAGTCAACATGAAAATGTTCACCTGAGATCGGATGTCGTGCATCAAACAATCCTCAACCTTCCTTTCCAGGAATAACTCATCCCCTCTTAGAATAGGTGTGAAGTGTTACAACTCATTTAAATGAGAAGAATACTCCTTGAATAAGAGAGTACCCTACTCTAGACTCATGAACTCTAGGTATGGATCGGCTCTCAAGGTCTCCGGATATAAGCAGTCGTAAAAGGTATGTTGGAACTCATCCCAAGCCATAACCTGCTGGCATCCCACCTAGGAGATCACATCCCACCGTCTCTTCACAGAATCCTGAAGAATGTACATAGAGATCTTGAACCTCCTCTATAAAGGAGTATCCATATGCTTGATGATGGAAATCATGGCTTTTAACCATGACTCTATAGCCTGGGGTCCTCCTTCAACAATGAAAGTGGGAGGATGCTTCTTCTGGAAAACCTGAGTCAACTCTGCAAGAGAAGGGGTAGGATGCGGTACTCCTCGGAAGGTCTGTATGAACCTCATGAAGCCCTTTCAGAACTGTGCATCAGCACCTGTGTTCGGAATGATGGCTGGTGCCAAGACTAACACTACAGGAGAATCTGCTGGAAGTCCCTGATCAGTCATGTCGGGTGTCAGATTGTTTCCATGTAACTAGTATACAACCAGAGGACGTCTCGGTGTCATAAATCTGCAAGGTCAAGTGCACACATTAGATCAAAAACTCCCTAGACTGAAAACTAGAAGTGTAAGAAGTGAACAGGGGAAATAAGGCATTCAAGTTCTTCAAAACAAGGATACACAGCATCTATAATTGACAACATGTTGTGTTCATTTAATCCATTCACATGGGTGTGTACTTCTGCAAAAACAGGACATGTAACAACCCCATACAAGGAGTGTTTTCCTTACACACAACTTGTACTTGAATCCTCTTCCCCTACATGAGTTCCATTACACGGATAAGACACACGGTTATCTTATAACAAGACTACATGGCGTGTTAGTGCCATACACAGTGTGTACTAGATGAGCTTCACCGACCCATTTTTTTAGTGACATAGCAGGATACATAGCTCACACTACACGTCGTGTTCTAGATGGACATGGTGTTTACTAAGAAGATTTCATCGACCCGTGTTGTTAGTGACACGGCCGGATTCTTGTGTTACATTGTACAACGTGTTCCAAATGGACATGGAATGTATTAGAAATGGCTTAACTGACCCATTTTTTTAGTGACATGGTCGGCTACATGGTTCTACAACATGGCGTGTACATCTAGTACATGGTGTGTCCAACCAAGGATTCCAAACCTCATGTCCCTACCCACACTGTTTGAGACATGGTTATCAACTACATGGCGTGTACATATAGTACACGGAATGTACTTAAGAAAAACAATTTCATCCTGAACAGAATAATATATGGAATGTATTCATCACTACACGGCGTGTATACAGAGTTTTTCCGGACAGTAAGCCTGAGAAACTACTCTGGAACCTAGAAAACAGTTAAACACACCCTTTGGTGACAAATTCTGATCTGCGAGGACCCATAATCCCCACGAATCAAATCTTGGAACCTTATAAATGTCATAAACAAGGATAACAGGGCAATGATCCACCAATTTATGGTCTGTGAGGGCCTGTAACTCCTCAAGAACCATTTTTTGGAATTAATTCAATCAAAACCTTAAACAAACAATACCCTATAAAACCATAGTTATTTTTTTCAAGGAATCTATCACAATAGAATGCATATCTAGCATAGATCCTATCACAACAACATGCAATCGCTAAGGTACCCTTGTCATGGCAAGAATTCATGACATGTGATCCCTAGAAAGTTCCTATACGATGCATGAGATGGAATACCCTCATCTCATCGGGTCGTAGTCGAAATAGAACCTCAATAACAACAACAATAATAGGAAAAAACATGTGAATCACCCAACGATGAGAATCAAATCAACTGTAAAATTTAAAAACTAGAAAACATGAAATAAATGATGTAGATTGGATTTTCCTTATACACGGGTTAGCTACTCTCAGGCACATATTATTACCATGTACCTATTCCTTCCTATCCCTATCTATATGCTCTAAATAGTAAGTCAAGAGAAATGAATCCTCTAATACCCCATTGTAATATCCTGGTTTTAAAAGCCTCCCATAGGAGCCCCGTACCAGGTTGGTCACATGGCCTCAAGAGCATTTCCCCAAATTTTAGTGGCTATCAACTAGCAGCGAGGCCTTGGGTGTGATAGAGGGGAAACTTTTCCCTCATTGGAAGAAAAACACAGTGGAAGAGAAACAGATAACAATAGCAGAAGTAGTGATAATGGCATACAACAGTAAACAACAGAATACTGAAAGAAATAAACAACTAGAGCACATATATAATGATGCATGGTACATATGTTTTGGAAAGCATCTAAACACATCACAATGCTGAAATACAGTACTAAACCAATGTACAAAAGAAAACAGTAAACATCTCCTCTACATCGCAAGCTTCATCTTGGACCCATGGTCTCTAGATCCAAAGTAATCAAGTACCTGTAGTATAAGGGTGCTGGTCCTTATCTATACTTGTATTAATATAATCTTTTTGGGACCAAAAGCATGACCCAAATAGTGTGTGAGACTAAATCCTAGTAGGGAACCACCAATATATCTGTGCCTAAAAGTTAGTGAATATATATAATAGGTAATAAGAAAAAGTAGTCATAAACTAGGAAGTACTCAACAGAAAACATTCCTACAGTTTCAAAGAATTCAAACACCACATACCATGTAAACAGATAATCACAAATAGGTAACCCTCTAGGATGTACTCACGGCCAATCCCCTATGGTCCTACCAAGAAAACACAAGCAACCCTCTGGGAAGTACCCATAGTTTAACCCCTCTAGTTCAGCTTTAGTATAGACTCTCTGTGGAAGCACTCGTTGTCAGCTCCCCCTATAGTCTTGTATCGGTAACTAATGGTGCTATGGGGAAGTACTTACATCATATTCCACCTGTGGCCCACGTCAAGGAACTACAGACACTCTGAGGAAGCACTTACGTCAATTCCCCTATGGTCTCACATTGTAACAGGAAAAAAACACTCTGGAGAATCCCTTACGTCTATTCTCACTATGGTCAACTGTATCAGGATCTCACAGCCCTGTGTAAGTCAAAAAATCTTGGCAATGTGTATCGGCCAATGTAAAAATCATGAACTACTTGGCTTACATTCTACAGTATAACATTATAGAAGATAAACAAAATCACTCCATCCTACAATAGTAGGCATGGAAATCAAATAGCAGCCTAATAGGAAAACTATACAAAATGGTCATAAAAAATATGGATGGGAAAAAACATCCAAAGAATATCAATTGACCCTTTTCACATTTAATTAATATCTACTCAAGCATAAAATCATAGAAAAAGATTTATAGGTCTAAAACCGTAAACACGCAAAACCCTATTCAAGGGTATTGGGAACATTTTCACATATATCTCAAAGAATATCAACGAAAATGCACAAACCACCTACCTCAGTGTTACATGATAATTATACGTGAAACTCAAGCCTTG
The DNA here is from genome assembly GCA_963277665.1 of Viscum album. Taxonomy (NCBI): domain Eukaryota; kingdom Viridiplantae; phylum Streptophyta; class Magnoliopsida; order Santalales; family Viscaceae; genus Viscum; species Viscum album. The sequence goes on from OY728138.1 coordinate 840,053,655, forward strand.
AATTCCCCAAGAACACCATATATCTATAAAAACATCTAAAATGTTAAGCTGGGCATAACATGAAAAAGATGATGATTTAAGAAATGATGCTCTAGAAGCAGGAAGAGCATAATGAGGCAATCCCAATTAAATCAATGGTGTTCAAATCATATAATGGAGGCTCGATCGGGGAGTTAGAGAAGGATCATGGTCGTACTCTCGCTCTCAGACAATCCAAACCTAGAAGGATATGGTTTTGTCCATAAAATGAAACCCCGATGCATTTAATGAAAAAAAAGGAAAGTGTATATCATGTACTTTATAAGTACACTGTGTGTTCTTGAATTCACCGGTCCCCACATTAGGCAGTCTCTAGGTCACCACACACGATCGTGTGCATGGCCACTTCATGGCCAGCACCTGGCTACCCACGGTAACTGAGTACACGGAGTGTACTCATAAAGTACATGGAGTGTACTTAAGAAACATTCAGAAACTCCTCTTTTCCTCAAAAACATAAGAAAAATGAAAACATGCCTGAAAATAAGATATGAGTTCTTAAATAATTGGATCTTCAATTAATTAAAAATTTATGGTTTTGAAGCCCTTAACATTTCATTGATCACTCACTTTCTTGTAATCATTGACATATATCACTCTATATAATTATTTATGTTTTTTTTCATGTACATATCATCACATTCTACCAAAGTTATTCTAGTTAGAAACTTAGTTATTATTTAGTAAATGTGACCATTGTACTTATATTTCACTCTTATTAAGATAATGTTTCATTAACCCTTCTCCGATGTAGTTTTTTCATCAAAATAATTTTTAAATGGCATACCCTTGATTATCAAGATCATGATTAAATTCAGAGGACACAATTTATTTAATTTGGATAGAATTTTATAGGCCTAAACTTTAAAATAAAAACATTATATTTTATACAATATTAAACACATAAATTCATGCTTATAAGAGACCATAACACACCAAGAATTTATGATATATTTATTTTTAAATTAATTAAACATATTCAATATTTTGAATTAATCAAAAATGATAATTTCTTGATTTACATGAAAGACTAGAATTATTTTTTATTACACACAGAACTAATTTTATCTTGAGTTATATGAAATACTGAGTTTATCTTGTGTTACATGTAACTTTGAATTTAAATGAAATGTTAAATATTATAAAAGCATTATTATTTAATATAATCATAATTACATAGTCGTTAAATGGATGGTATGAATAGGATTAATTACCTTAAGAAAATATATAGTTTATATATATTTATTATGTACCTATTTATTATTAATAAAATAAGAGTCATTTAAAAGGAAAATAAATATTTTCTAAAAAACTGTATTTTTCAAAAAGACCAATTAATCACGCTTTGAAAACATAATTTAAAAATAAATTTTAAACCCCTCTAAAAACATTATATTAAAATATAATATTCATTTTTTAAACCTTAAAAAATTTATCTTATGGTAAATTTTTTTGGTTTTTTGTGAAATGTTTCATTTTTTGATGAATAGTGAAAATAGTGAGTTTTAATTGAAAACTACATTTTCTTCAAAAAAAATTTGATTAAATTTTATATATAGTTTTTTTAATGATAAATTAGTTCAATTTTTTATAAATTTATTTAATTTAGGTTGTTATAATAATTTTCTTGTGAAATTTAGATATAATACATTTTAAACTTCTTCCCATTTGCACTTAAAAACCCACTTTCTCATCATGTCTGTGAGATTAATTTTAAATTAATTTTTCCTACTAATATGAATTGAATTTAGAGAAATGGATTCCATAATTTTAGTCATCTTTTTTTATTGGTAACAAAATGACTTAATTTCATACCGAAATAAATACTGAATATAGTAATAAATTAATTTCAATGGTTAAAGAAAAAAGGATTTATGAGGGGGTTAAACTAAAATGATAAAAGTAAAAATGTCCTATGAACTTTTCTAAAAACAATTTTATATCCATATTTATCCCATTAATCCTCAATGGTTCTATAATGGTCCATTTTGGACCATTCTGAAACATGAAAAATATGGGCACACTCAATTATTTTTAAAAATGCCATGTGTGTCATCTCCCCCACTTATAAATGGCCATTAATTCCCCTCTCTCCTTCAAACATTAAAAAAAAATGATTTGAAAATACCAGACTAAAATTACTTCTTAAATCCTCTAATAATCCTAAAATCCATAGTTTGGGCAGAAATCCAACCTTGGAAGACATTAGTTCAAACAAAAGCAGGATATCCAAAGAAGATGTAACATTCTCCAACTAGCATTTTTATTTTATTCCCTTCTCCACCTCCAACAATTTTTTTTAAACTGTGATGATATAATAAAATAAAAATCGTACATATAATTAGATGTTTTTAAAATAATATCACGATGTAAAAATATATCCAATTCCCTAAAATGGGTTACAAAATCATCTATCTTGTGTACGACAGCCTAATAACTCAAAACCTAATTTCAGTCATTTATCCATTTCCACCTTTCTTGGTTGGTTTTGATGATGGATATAAAGTATATATAAAAAATTTTAACATATTTAAAAATTTGGAGTCACTATATCATATATATATATATATATATTACCTTATATTCCATAGGAGATAAGATAGCATCACTCATGTGTTCAGAAGACTACCGTCTTGCGAAATGAAGTGATTAGTGTTTCACTAACACTTAACCTTGAAGGTAAAGACAAAGTTAATGATTATACATGATATACATGAAATAATTATGTTATTAATTAAATATTTATCATTCTATTAATATAATATATATATTTATTTTTCTATCCTTCCAACTCTTGTAAAGATGATAACTTCATTCATGTACACATGGATTTTCGTATTCAAGAAGTGATGTGGCTATATTTTAATAATTAAACCACTCGGATCGCGATATATATATATATATATATATATATATATATATATATATATATATATTTCCTATATGATGATATAGTAATTCTGGAAATATTATATATTACTTTCCTTTATTCTATAATGATCATTGAAATATGGAAGGGTTCCTCATGTGTACATAAGGCCTACCATTTACATGATCACACCATACATCAATTATCAAAAAAAAATAATTATTTGTTTACAAGTATAAATATTGTACAAATATTATTATTTTGTCATAAATATTATTATTTATTTGATTTAACTATATAATATTTAAAAAAATGGAAACATTCATAACAAAACATGCGTGAAGAAACAAGGTAATTTACAACCAAACCAATGCAAATTATGAATGATTATTAATGAGTGGAGGATAAGATGTTATAAAAGAATCATATATGATATTATAAAAATTAATGTGGTTATGGTATAAATTAATAATATTCTTTAAAACATTATACATCAAATTAAAGCACATTCAATTAAAAGGAAGTATAAAGTAAGGGATTTCATCTAAATTAAAATTCATTGAGGCATATTGGAATGTTATTCACCATGATTATTTTATATAGTGTATATATTTGGAGTTTGAAATATAATATCAGGAATACATAATTATTCATGTAATCGTATGTTTCAATTTTATTATTTAAACTAAGGGTATTTAACTTAAAAGTTAACAAGTGTTTAAAAAATCTCATAACTCAATTTCCTTTGATTGGGTTATATTACCCCATTGTTGTTTTTTATATTCTTATATTAAGTAAATAATGAATTTTAATTATATTTTATTTTATTTTTACATTTTTATGTGGATTTAATGTTAATATAGATAATTATTCATTTATTAATCCTCATTTTTACATTATGATCATTTTAAGTTTTTATTCCACGATCTCGTTATAATTAAGATAGTGTATTCTTGAATTTTAGTTAAAGGAATTTATTTTGTAATTATTTAGTAAACCCTTTAATTTTCTTTTATTTTTATTCATGATATTTTTTATGTGATAGTAACATTTTAACACTCTTTGGAAATTTAAATTATTGAGAAAATTCATTAAAAAAATACAACTACATTTTTCTCTTTGGTCTAAAATATACTTTCTTCCAAAACTATGTTTTCAAAATAAAATTTTCCAAAATGTTTTTTTTACGATTATAAGAATGATTTATGAAAGGTTTTTTACCCATTTTTACTTTTATTATTTTTATAAATTTATCTTATTCTATTTTCAAGAAAATGCCATTTTGGATTTTATCCAAAAAGTGAAAGGAATCTTCTTATTGTGTTCTAAACAAGTCACTTTTCTAACCACATAAATTGTAAAAAATGTTATTTCTTATATTGTAAGACATATATATAATTACATTCTATCATATTCATGATTTATTTTAATATTACATTGCAATATTACAAGGATCTTTTTAAAGAAAATTTTTTCCTAATATTATTGAAATTTATTGTTTTTAAAAGTGATTTAAAAAAGTATTATCAAAATGATTTGGGTTTTAAAAATTAATATTTAAAATGAAAATGTTATTTTCCTGACATTTTTTTAAAGATATTTTAATTTAATTTTTATTCATTAAATACGACAATCCTTTATTTTTCATATTTTTTACTAGGGGTTATGTTGTATTTATACCATCCTTATTCTACCTCTGGATGGTTTATAATCATTTTGACTACAAAAAGTATTTAAATTCACTTCCTTGATTCATTTTTTAGTTAATAATATTCCATTGAAATTTTCACTTTCTTATGATCATTAGACATTAAATTTAATCTAAATATCCATAATATATATTGTGGATATATTTATTATTTAAACCTTATATAATTTTTTTATACATTGTTCTACAATAGAAGTCATTTTTTTTATCTGGGGAAATATTGATAAATTTGTTTTCCTCACTCAATAAAGATACATGGTGTAAAGGCACATTGTTTATAAATTAAATATATTATTTGATATATAAGGAACTTTTTGGATAGGCATTACATGTGTGGGGACCAGTTATAGATAGCCCCTTGATGCAACAACATTCTCCTGGGATGAATTAGTTGGCTACCCTTAGATAAAGGGTTTTTCACATAGTATGTTCTAAACTATCTTTTAAATTGTATTGATGGTAAAGCTATCATGTTTTTGGGAAACACGACATCTAATAATTAAGCATTACCATCATTTTAGTTGTTATAATTAATAATGATATTTTTGTAATGATGTTATCTATGGATGTATTTCATTCTAAATTATTTATTAAATGACATGTTTTTCCAATTATTTTCCATTTCATATTGATTATGAATTATCCATTTTGGAAAATCATGTTATTGATTAAAAAGATTATGTTTTGTGTTATTTACCTTTTCGTATTGATTTTCCTGGTCAAATTATTTAAAAGTATTGTGTTCTAAGTTAGTTACCTTACCAAATTGATTATTCTAGTAAAATTATTTAAATATAATATATTATGAATTATTTAACATTCCATGTTGATTATCCTTATTGATTTATGATAGGTTTTATTGTACATAACACTTATTAGGAATTTGATATGTAGAAAATTAATTTTTTTTATTATCCAAACACTTTTGAGGAAAAAGTTGGAAACCATAAAATACTTCAAAGACTAAAAAACAATCAACCCACTATGATAAAAAGTATAGTGACAAATATCTCATTGCCTACATATAAGGGCCCCTACCCTGTATCATAAATGTAAAAATTAGGTTCCTCCTTCTCATCGGTTCACATCTAGTTTTCTCATGCATGACTACATGGGACGGGTACTGATGGCTAATCCATACCCTCTCAACATCCAAATATGAAAGCAAGGACTAAGAGAAAAACACTACCCTGAACCCCACCTGGAGTAGCTCTATATAAAAAAACAGTTTAATTGACACTCAAAACTCAAACTGCAGGTCCAATGGACCACCACCAAAAGGCATAATACTCAAACAACAAACCAAACTCCATCACCTCATTCCAAACTACTCCCCGAAAATCCACAACAACTCAATACAAATTTCACCTCACACATCGAATCAATCAGCAAGCCAAATCTCAATCTCTTCACCACAATCAACACCATATGATAAACACATCGAAATCAAACCTGTAAGGAAATCCCCATGATTCCAGAATCCAGAATTGAGAATCCCTCCCCCCTCCGCCCAACACCGGGGCCCACTCTGATCCTTAGGTGAATAGATGATCACCCTTATTTTTTTCCTTTACCTAGGATTCCATTACATTTACTATAACTAATATGTCAGGATACACTAGATGTAATAAATTTATTCTTGAAAAAAATTGTGTTTCATATTTTTATTTAAATGAATTTTAAGAATCAAGTGTATATCTAGCATACAGAAACTCCTAAACTATTTGGTCATTCAGGATGTGATTCTTTGTATCTTATACCAATGTAATAAAGAAGGTACCAGCTCTGTTCTACTGGGATTGGGGTCTCTACACATAGGATAATATAACATGAAAGCATATATACTTCCAAAATCGTTATAACCTATAGATGTTTCATGATTCTTATAACCAAAATACCATTGGTAAAAATATTTCTTTTTCCTAATTTTTCAATCCAAATAGATAAATACTTCAACTATTTTACTTATATGATTTGGTATAACATAGATCCTTCTTTGGTCTAGGGGTTCACCCTTACTTGAGGGAATTGTCTTGGATAATGTAAAAGTTCCCCAAGTGTAAGTCATTGAATTCCATGGAAATTAATTTCTATATATACTTAATTACTATATTGATATAATATTCCACTCCATTTTATATATTCTTCTAGGTGCTTATACCCACCTTATTGAAATGTATGAAGCTGAATCTTCTTTCGTCCATGGTATCCACCACCCAAAATATCAGTGAACTATGTACTTCTCTTATTTGGTGTGTTTGAGTGTCGATTAAGGTGAAATATCTAATAAAATATCATGATAAATGATTAGGAATAATTACAATATCATTTACTCTAATTAGAATCCAATTTAGTTTCTCATACACACATTTTAGATTATATTCAATGTTAACCTAGTTCCTTTTGGTTCTCTTCGTTTACTAAAACCCTAAAGAATAGTATGGGAAATAATTATCATAGTTGGAAACCATATAATATTGAAAAATAATCTATTATATGTCTAAATAAGGACACCTTATTTAAAATATATGAAAACTTAGGTTTATTAGAGGTCATTATTGGATATCATCTACTCAAATTATTTTGTATGGTTCATAAAGAGTTTGTGAATTTCCAATGAATATAACCTGATAGTGTCAATCTAGCTGTTTATTAAGGTTTGTTTTCATGTACCAGGTAACATTTGAGTCAATCTCGACATCCGTTTTTAAGAGTTATGACCCCTATGTACAAATGTTCTGGAACCACATCCACATTTAGTACCTAGATTGGGTTTAAATTTCTCAAAAACCACTCTTCCTACACTTCACTGAGATTCTATGATATTTTTCGATACATATAAATATTCTTAGACATATCTCTAAGATTCTCACTAAAGTTTTCTCATCCTAGTTTCCAAAGGTTAACTCAAACATTACTATGATATTGACTATGACAACCCAATCCTTTTACATATATTATTATATGAATATAAAAATAAATATCCATTAATTAAACATAGTCATTGTAATGGCCTGGTGAATTTTGAAGATAGAAATCATGATACAATAAATTTAGAGTAAAAATAAAATTTTAATTTTATTATCTACAATAAGATCATAAATACTGTTAAGAACCTAAACAACATGGGATAACATAGGAAATACATAGAAAAAATGGGTGAGATAAAAATATCAGTAAGGGAATAAACATGATAAGGAAACATAACAAGTGAAACAAAACCATAACATGATATGATAAAGAGAAGGATCATGAGTAATTTTATGGTAGTATAACATAAAGAAAATCATGTCATAGAATCATGGAAGCATAGGAAATGTGGTAACAACAAAAAATTGACATAAAAATGATTCAAGGATAACTACCTAAAAAAATTCACATGATAGAATAGTTTCATTCATTCTAAATATGTAAAAAATAAAAAAATTCCATTCACATTTTGGTAAGAAAAGTAAATAATGAACATTTTTTGAAAATATTTTAGGAACATTCCTTTTAAAAAAATACAATTAATGGTAAAAAAAACGTTAAAAATTTCTGGTAATTTTTTTTTAAATAAGGATTTGGAAGAAAATGGATTTTCGACCGAAGAGTTGAATGACATCAGATTTTCTTAAAAATAATTTCTTAGTAATTTTAAGTGGCAATGAGAATAAAATTTACTGGTAAATGAAAATCTCATGAATAACTATAGGAGAATAAAATGAATAGGGTTTATTAGTTAATGATCAAATAATTTCGGTCAATTTAAAATCAACCATAAGAAATCCCAATTAAAATTAGATTAAAACACAAACCCTTACCATTATGGTAAGCTTTGAATAATAACATCCTATAAGAACCTAGTTTTACTATTTGGTACCTATCCTTTAAAATTTGGTATATGAACTTATCTTTGAACTATTATTTATGAATAATGAGTCCCTAGAGGTTTCAAGGGTTTCTAGGGCTTTTCTGATGCCCAAAACCCCATCTAGTGGAAGAAAGCACTAGGATACACTATTAGTAGAAACCCTACAACCTAGCTCATATTGTTTCTACTAACTATTCGGGGTGTTTAAAATTTAAAATAAGGGAAATATTTTTCATTAACCATGAATCTAGGGCCACATGCCCATGTGCGGAAAAAAATAATTTTTAGTAGAGGCATATAAAATGGTTGGTGCATGGTTTTTTAAACTCTTTGGCCAAATTGTGTATATTTCATCTTAAGCTTGAGCCTATAGCATATTTGGTGCATGGATTGGACAAGCGTGTGGCCAAACTATACAAACCATAAAATTTGGTAATTTTTTTATGGTTCCCTTAATTATATATATGTTGAACAAATTCACTTATTTTATCATTCTAATGGAAAACAATCAAAATCCTCCACGATTGAAAGATTTTCCTCCTCCAACTTTGGTTCATGGATATAAATCCCATATGGAATCTGACTCAATCTATGTTCATATCATTATATTTGTGTCACTAAGTACTATAGTCATCTTGATCCTTTCGTTTATTTCTTTCATATCGATGATTCTTTTTTGTTGCCTGATAATATGCACTATTATCGAGAAACTGATCCATTATTTAGTTTTCCTCTAATCTAAGAAAATCTAAGAGATGATACTAGACATGGATAATGATATTGGCTCAAGGTAGGTGGTCTATAAATCATCTATTAATGTTTTTGGGTTATAAATTTCCATTATTTTGATCATCTCGGTTTCACTAGGAATTTCCCCATAAATTCATATTCCATTATTGTAATCCTTATGATCATTTTATAGATACCTTACTATACTTGTTATTCAAGCCATTGGAGGATTTCACCTCAATTAAATCCACCCTTATTAGGTTTTTACCTTATTATTTCTTCATGACCCTTGTTATAATTACTCGAGACACTATTAAGTAGTGTTACTTGACCCAAATAATGGTAGGTCCTCATCAATTAATATGGTTTATGAATTGACATTGGATCATAAATTTATATAGTATATATATTTCTTGACCATTATAAGGTAGTTGTTTCAATTTAATAAATTAATATAAAATTTTTTAGTGTCATGTATATCTATATATGTCACTTAGCCTAATTAAATTTAGTTGAATGGTAATTGGTTTCATGTACTTTGAAGACCTTGTGATGATTATGAAAGGTAAAAGAATGAACATAATAAATTAATATAAAATCAAAGTAATAAATTATTTCATGTCCATTATTAAACATGTCACATTAATGAAAAGTAATGGAATGAACAAAATCACTTATTAAACGGGATGAGTATTACGTGGCCTAAATTTAATAATAACATATATGTATAATATACCTATTTCATATGGAAATTTTTTTCTTTCGTGTAGTGGTTATACTTTAGATAGCCTTTGATTACAGAATGAATGAATTAAGAACTCAGATGATGTCATTCCAATTCAAGGAAATTCTTTTCAAGGGAGTTACTATCTTTGGAACGTGGTCCTTGTCTACAAATGGATTCCCAACAAGGCATTGTAGGATACTTCCACTATCTCTTCAGATATTTGGATTCCTTAGATACACTCCATAGATCCATATTGATGTCTTCAGACACATAGTGATATGTATTCACCCAATTATATCCAACCATGATTTGCCTAAGATTACTATGGATGAGATCCATGGACTCATTTAAACTTTTTTACCATGGAATACCATGGTAAATCCACTTGGATTACACTAAGACCCTTTTTCCAGACTGCATGAGTGAATATTATGAGTTGGATACCCCTTGTGGTCAAAGAAGCCTTTTTTTCACCCTGGATCCTCTTTATTAATATTATAAACAATTTAAATGTCTTTAACACATTCACTTAATTCATATATATTATATGAACATAGATGAATTAATTAATTTATTTCTTGTTCAGAGACATTACACGCTATGGATGAAGTATATTTTTATTATTTTGGCATTTCTTGACATTTATATATACCTTAACACGATTATTTTATATTCACAAACTAGATTTTTATAGACAAAATTGATGGTGTCCTAATGATATTTATATCACAACCTATCGGGACTTCCATTGGTACTTTATAATATTATATGGTCAGAGGTATGTATAAGGGGAAGTATCCCACCTTGGAAACTGAACATGATTTATTACTTTATGATGGAGCATTGTAGTAGATGGTTGATCCTATTATTAGGATGATTGGATAGTTTTTTGTGTTTTTTTATTTTGTATATATTGTATTATGATGACAACCTTCTTCCATGTATCCATTTATTCTATCATTGTATAGACATGTAATTACATCATCCTTCGGTATATGATTCATTTTCCTGTTATTGATATTTTTATTTGTTATGTGATTGATTGTGCTTATTCAAATGATAATCTTAACCTTTTACAATACTTGCCCTATTTTTGATCATATGTTATTATTTATAATCACTATGATCCACTCTAAAATGAGAGAGTAGTGTCCCCACAAACACGCCCTAGGTCATCGCTTCTTGTCAGGAGCCTTTGGATTATGGGGTGGAGCTCTAGAGGCCATGTGGAAAACTAGGTTCGGGGATCCTTTGAGTGGCACTCGGGTCGGGATGTCACAAAGTGGTATTAGAGAGGGTTTTTTATTGTTTTGGAAATTTTTATATGATATTAGGAACTTGTTGGATGTTGGTTGTAATCCACTCATGGTATTAGCTAACCCATATTCGAGGTAAATACTTAGTTGCCTTGGAATAATAAAATGATATTCTATATTTTGATTATTATAGTTAATTTATTTTCACTATTGGGTAATTCACAATGATTTTGGTTGTTGATATGCCTTATGGATTTTTACGTTGGCCTAGTATATAAATTACAATTGTTACATGCATCATTATAGGCACATGGAATTCACATGCCTTTCATATGCATTTTCATAGAAGTTCCTTTCACTACATTCATTTCTTGTGTTTCCTATGATTGTTGAGTGATCCATGGTTGTTATATATATTCTTGTGATGATAAGATCTTCTACAGGGTAAAAAAGTTTGTTATTTAAAGTGACAAAATCAATCTAAATAATGTTTTTATATATAGTTTTATGGTGGAATATTTAATAGATTATTTACACCATTGTCATCTATGTTCCCCAAGTTACATGAGATACCTTTTGGCCATGGTTGAGTGACTACATGTTTTGATTTATGATTTTAATGGGCTCTTATGAATTGTAATGGTTAATTCACCAAGTCAATCCATCAAAAGTTTTACCCATTAAATTCTGATCCTGAATTGTATGGTGGATGACTCGAATTAAATGGTTTTCTCATTCAGTTGTAAAGTGTATGGGACTTTATTATTTGGGAATTATGATCTATTTAATCAAAACTTGTTATATGTAAATTAAAACATACAGACATTATATTTGTGTTTTGAATTATAAATAAAATAGTTTCTTATAAATAAGGAGGAAAAATATAATTTAAATAGTGTTTTCCTCCTTGTAATGAAATTGTACTTTCCATAAATTATAACCCCAATAAACTAAACATGAACACTTACCAATACCCTGACCTTCGAAGTAGATAGTTGGGGTAGTTCCTTAGGATGTGAGCCCCTATTATTTTGATCTACTCTTGATGGTTTATCTATACACACTAAATATTATTCTATGGTGTGTGATAGGAATTTAATGAACTATTACACTTGGACACCTTTTTTCATGCTCTAGGAGGGTGATGATAACAACACTCCAGAGATGGTGGGCCCAAACCTACCAGTTTTATTTCCATGCGTGCCACTTGAGGCACTGCCTACTATACCTGATCTTATCACTAACAATAATCTTAAACATATATTTATATATCTGATTCAATCTATAAATGTTATTCCATTATTTTTCCCTACTATGGATGATCTAATATGTGAGTTCTAATGGTGGGATCCTTTCATCCTTTTACGAGATGGTGGTCCCCAAGTTTCTAGTTCTTGGTTGGAGGGAACACTTTATATCTTAGATCATCTCAATATTCCTCCAATGAGGAGGGTCAGTATTTCCCCATAAATATTGTGTGATTCCATAAAGTGTTGCTGGGATGTGATCGCATAGGTTAGGAATCATCAGGGCATCATCTATACAGAATTCCAGATTTCATTTTATGATTTTTTTTCCTAAACGTTGAGATCCAACAAATCCTAGGAGTTTAAGTACATAGAGTATGGGTCGATTAATGTTATAGACTAATCTATGGGTTTTACTATGTTTTAGTGATTTTCAATACTTATATGTATTGTTTTGATATCGTTAGTGGTAAATTTTGCGGATGGGATCAACTATGACATCCTCTCCCAAGTGAATATATTTTTTTACATACCTTATCTGAGATCTTATATCGGGCTCTTATCACTTATTAAAACATAAGTGACTCCCATACTACCAGAAATATATGTTCACTACTGAGGCATGATAGTAGTTCTTCCATAGACGGAAGGATATTCTTGAGGGTTGTCATCAGTACAATGGTGGATAGTGTAACTACATTGGAAGCTATGTTATATGCCACCAGTGTGGCTTGATGGGGAATCTGAGGCCTCTGTGTGATAAAGAACCACTTGAGAGCTGTGCTTACAGCCATTTGGTTCATATATGGAAAATATACAAGACCATTTTCACCACATCGAGTGGAAGAGGATTCATGCCCACTCCATCGTCAAGGGAATTATCGGTTATGAAATGTCAGGATGGGTGTTCGAGTAATACCTGTAGGATAAGATAAGGAGGAGTTCGTGTTTGTGGTAGCAATTCTTCGTATTTTCCTCATCAGTAAAAAGATCCTACTTAGGGTAGTCTAGTTGAAGATTTGGTCTATAGAATAGGCATATTTCATGCTTTATATCTGATAAGGTACCATAAAAGTGCTGGAATAAATACTATACAAGGTACTACCTTAGTTGCCTCTACCATCATATCTTATTTATTCGATATAGGTTATTTTTATTCCTTCATGTCTTTATCGACCATGGAAAGTCTCACATCATTAATTTAGTTCTTCTGTTGTGTGATAAACCTTGACACACTGTTGGGAGTGCTTGTAGAGGGAATACACCAATGTAGTGACCTCCCCTTTGATAAAGGTAGTTATCCATTCATATGGAACCTATTTTTACACCAGAATATAATTTTTGATGTCATTATCAGAATCTATTTTTTTGGTTCTATATCACAACTATGTGGACTGCAATTTCTATAAGGTACTGTTTACCTCACCTGAGGGTGGTAGCTATATTCATATGGGTGAGTGCGTTTCTAGGAAAGAAGATCTAGACCATATAGTCATTGTATATGTGGAGTGATTACCTATAATAATATTTTTTTATATACAATCCTATAATACTTTTGAAAGAATTTCATCAATCATTATATCACTTAAGGGATGTCTTTCATGATGAATTTTCTATCTTACCTCTAGAGAGAGAGCTAGAGTTTGTGATCAACCTTGTTCTAAGAGCTTCACCAGTATATATTTCTCTTCACGGGATATAAACTACAAGGCTCTATGAACTCAAAATATATTTGGTTTATTTAGAATCTAATGTTTTTATCTGACCTAACACTTAGTATTGGGTTTCATCCATGATTTTTCACAATAAGACAGGTTGAACCCTTTGTTTATGTGTGGATTTAAAACATTTGACCCAACATATGGTTGCGAAATGCTGTATATTTCCTTGAATTGATGATATCTTCATTCATCTATGAGGGTCTAGGGTGCTTTCAAAGAAAAATCTGAGATCAGGTAATCATCTGGTACAAGTCAGACCTTCTCATACAACACAAAAGTATTTAAAAATTAGTTATGGTTTATATGGGTATCTCTTTATACCATTTGGTTTTATGAATGTTCCCAAAATTTTCATAGACATTATAAATACATTTTTCAATACAACCTGTATTCTATTATCATGGTTTTTGTTGAAAAAATATTGGTGAATTATTGTACTCAGAGTCATCATTTTAAACATCTTGGGATTGGTTTGAATACAATGGGATAACATCAGATTTATGCTAATCATTCAAGGTGATGCTTTAGGATCGTCAACGTTCAATTAGTGGTTCATATTATATCATAATCAATAGTATCAGTTGGCCTGTAGAAGGTGAGTGTTATTTTTTCCTATGAGAATCATTTGAAAGTGTTTGATATCAAATTTTTCTTAGGTTTGGATAGATATTACATGATTTTCATACAATACTTATCACACCATTCTACTTCTCTTACCGGTCTTACAATGAAGGGTGAGATATTATTGTGGTCTAAAACATTCAAGGACCTTCAATAGATTAATTGAATGATTACAATGACAATAATTATGATTATTCCAAAGTATAGTGGAGTCTATACATTATTTTTTAATGTATCAATCATTGAGATTGGTTTAGTGTTAATATTGGATGATAGTGTCATGTGTATGGGTCTTTACAATTCATACCTCATGAGTGTGATTACATGACACAAGACCTTGATCTTGCACCCGTTGTCCATGTATTATTCAAATGGATACATTATTTGATGGGTGAGCGCATTGTGGTGTATATGGACCAAAAGATCGTGAAATATATTTTCACACAAAGTGACATGAATTTCATAAAATGAATATGGGTTGGATTCCTTCATTATTTTGAATTTTATATTTCCTATATTCTGGGAATGTATAATGCGGTGGATACTATGATGGGTTGGAAAATTTATACACAAGTTATTTAGGAATCCATTTATGAATTGAAATTAATGGAAATATTTATTGAGATACATATTAAGTTTTATGAGTTTCATGATTGGCCTTATCTTATGGCCTCATGAGTTCCCTCTTTAATCAATGATTTAGTTAAGGGATGGTATTTCTCAGATCCTGAAGGCTTGGTTCTCTATGAGAGCATTTCTAGTGATGAGACACCTACTAATATAAATATTTATAGAGACAATATCATATGTATACATGGACATATATGGGATACTATAGATATAAAATAGGAACTGATGAGAGAGTACCATGTTTCTTAGTGGTTAGTTTAACTAAGAATCTACAAGATGTATCATGATATACATCACCTGTATTAGTGGCCTGGGATGAATAAAAAGTAATAGTTTTTATCACAGGGTGTTCCACCCATCAAAAGGAGAAGGCTGAGCACTAGTGTCTAAAAATCCTGTTAAATTTTTATTTAGTCTTGTAATGAAAATGAGAAGATGTATTGGTGGATTTTGTAGTGGGATTACCGAGGTCACCTCGCTGTAGTGATTTAGATTGGTAGTCATGGATCAACTGACTAATGTAGCCCACTACCTTCCCATATGGTATAATTTCACAGTTAATGAGATGAGAATAATATATATCTAAAAGATCATATAGCTAAATCGGGTCATTATTGCTATTATTTCAGATAGGGATGCTGGTTTCACATAGAGTATTTGGCGGGGGTTATAGAAGGATATTGGTACACAAGTGCTTCTGAGCATATCCTTTTACCATCATATTGATGCGAAGTAAAAGAAGATGATATAAGTGTTGGAGGAAATTCTCTGAGCATGTTTTCTTCCTATTAGTAGTTCTTGGATGAAGATTATTCCCCCTATAAATTTCATCTATAATAATATCTTTCGGGGGATGATTCAGAAGACTCCATATGAGGCCTTTTATGGAAGGATATTTTGTTCACTCATATTCTATTTAGAGGTAGGAGAGGTATTGATACTAGATCCTTGTCTCATGTAAGAGATTTCAGATCTTGTGTAGACGGTCAGAAAGCATATGTTTGTTTCTCACTCTAGAAAAAAAATATATATTATTTTGATCACTATAAATGTCCTCTGGAGTTCGTGGTGGAGGATTGCGTTTTCATGTGGGTATCACCTAATATTATGAATAGATGGATACATAGGCACGAGAGGATTTTTCCACCTTTTTCTAAGCCTTTTGAGATATTGGATAGAGTTGGCATGGTAGCCTATCAGTTTCAATTACCATATAGGTTATTTTCCAAACATAATATCTTCAATGTTTCACAGATTTTCTGACATTATAACGACCCATCTCATACTTTTGATATTTATGATGTTGAGTTAGATGTTATTTCTTATTGTTTATGTATCCCATTAACATCATTGACTAGATAATGAAGGCTCTCTAAGGCCAATATGTCCCTTTAGTACAGGTGCAATGGAATTATGGCCATGTACAAGATTAGAGTTGGGAGATGGAGGCTAATGTATGTACATAGTGGTGATAGTTATACTCAGCCATTATTATACCACCATTGGAAGGTAAACTAAGGGAAGACTTCATTTATGGGGGGTTGAATGTAAGAACATTGTTTTTTACAAGGTATATATCCTTAAAAAATCTCTAATTCGTTATTCTGGACGTATTATGGATTATTAATGTGGTCAGAGAAGTTTCAAGGGTGTTTGGGGCTCGTTCAAAGCTTAAAAATATACCCGGTGGAAGAAAGTAATTGGTTTTATATTCAGTAGATACCTCTCCACCTAGCCGTAATGGTTTCACATAGACATGTGTGGCATTCTAAAGGGTGAAGTAGGGCACACCGATTTCCCTAACCATGCGCCTTGGGCCACATGCTATTATGGGAAGACCCTAAATTTTTGGCAGAGGAATATATAAAGGTTGGCACATATTCTCTTAAATAGTGTGGAAAACCCATTTGGTTTCCCTATTACGGTATATCTTGGTGCACGATTAGTGCACAGTTTTTCCAACCATGTGGCCAAACCATGCGACATATAAAATTGTGGAAAATCACAATTTTCTATAAGTGACATATATGTTCAAACCCTTAACTTTTTTTCTAATTCTAGTAGAGAAAAACATAAATCCTAATATTTTGAGAGATATTCCTCCTCTAATAGAGGTTCTTAGATAGAACTATGATCTAGAATCTGATTTAATCTCCATTAGTATCATTGGTTGAGCGTTAGTAAGTAGTCTATTCATCTTTCACCTTTCATCATTAGCCTTCATCTTGAAGATTCTATTTTGAACTATTCTTATAAGAATTATTTTTTAGGATTTTAATATATTATTCCTTTTTCATCCAATCCAGGCCAAACTAAGGGGAAATACTGGATAAGGAGAGTGTTATAGGTTTGATGTAGGTGGTCTATGATTCATCCCTTAAAGTCTTAGAAGTTATAAAGTTATATTTTTTTTCACCTACCAATTTTATAGAGAACATCCCATTAAATTCACATGCCTTTATTATGATCATTGTGCTCATATTCCAGATCCCCTACTATAAATTTTCTTTAAGTTGTTGGGGGTTTTTACCGCAACACCATCCACTCCTTGAAGGGTGCTTCCCTTTTTATGCCCCTATGGGCCTTATTATAATTATTTGAGACACCTTTTGGGTGTGTTGGGTTGACACTACTTATGGTAATCCCAATTTAATTAAAACATTTTATGAAGTGACACTTTCTAGAAGAAATATATTGTATATATATCACTTGATCTTCTTATGGTATGTGTTTCAATTTAATTAATGAAAATTAAATTACTTATAAGAAAATATATTTATATATATCACTTATATTAGTTAAAATTAATTTAATGGTAATTGGATGAGAGTCCTTATCGTGAATTTTCATGATTATGAAAGATAAAGGAATGAACATGATAAATTAATATGAAATACAAGTAATAAATAATTGCATGTCTTTGATAGCCCCTTTTCAAGTCGATGAATGGTAATAGAATGAACCAAATGAATTCTTAAAAATATTGATGATGACTATTTATAAATTTAATAATGACATATAATTGTAAGGTTACTATTGTATATGGACCTTTTTGTTTATAAGAATGGTTATATTTGATCCAGACTTGGATTCCCAAGAGAATTCCATGAGAACTCAAAGGAATCCATTTTGATTCAAGTAGTTTGTTTACAAGGGACATACCTACCTTGGAAAAGTTAGTTGTCTACTAGTGGATGCATATCATGATAACATGGGTTCACTCCACTATCTTTACATATATTAAGACTCCTTGGATACATTCCTTCGATCGAGCAATATGTCTTCGGACATGTGGCACAATGAATTCACCACATTGTTCCTAGTCATGATCATCCATAAATTACTATGTATGAGATATATGGACTTATTTATACTCTCTTATTGTAGAATTAATTGGTAAAGGCCCATGTATAACACATATACCCTTTATTTCTAGACTACATGAGTTAATACTATGAGTTCGCCCACCCTTTAGGTCAAGGATTCCTTAGTTTCACCATGGATCCTGATTTATTATTATATCGATCTATTTGAATGCTATTGAAACAATCACTTGATTAATCTATATAAACTAAACATAATTTAATTAATTAAATGTTTAATTATTTATGAACATTTCCAACTGAGGCTGAAATAGGTATGAGTTTTTTTTTGTCATTTCATTATATTCATCTATACATGCACACTCTCATTTTATATTCATAGACCGAAGACATCATTGGTGGTGGCCTTCTAATAATTTTATCCCACCCTATCCCGGAAACTTTTTTTACTCAGGATTATTAAATTATTATAGGTATTGAGAATGGGAAGCATTTTTATTGGGAAACATGACATGATTGTTTGCATTAGAGTAGAGATTTGTAGTAGATGACCAGGAGAGTACTCAATATTCAAAGATTTTCTTTGTTGTTTTTGTTATTTTGTATATATTATATTACATTGATATCCTTATTTCATGTATCCATGTGTTACTACATTATAGAGACCTGATATTACATCAAAATTTGGTATATGATTCAGTTTACCATCATTGAGATGTTTATTTGTTACAAGGTTGATTTTTCTAATTCCGCTGCAAGTTGTATCATTTTATACTACTTATGTAATTCTTATCCATGTATTATTATATAAATTAACTATCATACACTATTAAATGATTGTATAGTACCCCCACATAAATACCCTAGTCCCCCAATACTAGTCATAAGCCTATGGAATATGGAGAATCATGCTTGACGGTTTGGGGGACCATTCAATGGAACACGGGTCAGGAAGTCACAAATCCCATGAATGAAATAAATGAATTATAAATTAATTTCTTTTGATGTTGGAAGAATTAAGGATTTTTTATGTAAAGGGGAATTATATAAACCATTTACAATAAATTAGGTATGTAAAATAACATGCATCTCAAGGAAGGAAGATTGTGTCAAAACCCTTAAAATGTTTATATAATTGAGGGGAGAGTTAAAAAATGATATGATTATTTGGAAAAAATGTATATCCACCAAAATAAATTATTTAATATAACTTAAATTGATGAAAAACCATTTCACACATAAATATGGCATATTATAATGAATAAAGTTGTCATATAAACTAATGAATAGAAATTGAGTTAAGAAACCCCTTACCTTGTGTTTCACTTTAGTTTAGAATTATTTAAAAGCATGTATAGTTTTTCTAAAAATTTTATTTACCTATACCATTACCATATTAATATTTATAATATCATATATGATTCTTTTATAACCTCTTATTATGTGTTCATTAATAATCATTCATTATCACTGTTGTTTAAGGTGTTAATTGACTATTTTTCTCATGTATGTTTTATCATAATTGTTTTGAATTTTGAACATATGTTATAGTTACATTATCTAAATAATTATATTAATGTTGTAAATATAATTTTTTTCAATATATACAACATTATAATATTTATTTAACCTTTAACATGAATAATGAATCCCAATGCTTTGTGAAGATGGTAGGTCGTACATATCCACAATCCAAATTATAATTTCCTTAATGATTAAATGGTAAAGGGAGTGGATTGTGTATTAATATTGAAGAATAAATATCATATATGATATATCACATATTTCATTAAATTTATCCTTTTTTACCTTCCATTTAATGAGTTAGCGAAAAATAATTCACATTACTCACAAGGTAGTTGTCCGCCAAACACTTGAACATTGTTATCATTTATTCAATGGATTATATGTTACGAATTTATATGATATATTTGTTTTCAAAAATTATTAATATTTCATTAATATCATATATAAATTTAAAAGTAATCCTTATTACCTTCCATGTAAATCAAAATTGAAAAACGGATCACATCGTTCCTTATGGTGGTTGTTTGTCTTACATAAGAGATATATTATTCTATTACTTACGAAATGGAATGTAAGAAGGTGTGTGAAATAACATAATTTAATAGCTATAATTATATAATAAATTTCATATATTAACATTATATACATCATTTTATTGATCTTTGATAAGAAGTTAAGGAAAATGAATTATATATGTTCGTAAGGCAGTAATCTTCCATACACACGATCAACTGTTTCATTTACCATTTGAGGGAGGAGGATATTTTTGTAGGTAATAACCTTAAAAACATCAGTAAATTGAAAAGAATTATGTTATTATATAATCATTTTTTCATAATATTTTAATTGTTTTTATGAATAATTAAAATTAAATTCTCGGTTAAGTTTGTTACCTCTTATTCAGAAAACTTCTTTTAGTTTACACAAAAATCCTTCATTGTTTGTATTTATGACCATAAAAGGCATTTAGGATAAAAGAAGAAAATTAGTTAAGTGATTTAGTCTTTTATTGGCCAAATCAAAAAAAAAATTGAATGAGTGGAAAAGAGTGGAGAGGGGGTGATATTTTATAAGTTGGGGAGAGGACACACTTGGAATTTTTGAAAAGAAATAATTCCATATAGATTTTTATCTTGAATCAGGGTTCCAAAATGGGATATTTTCAAAAATTATAAAAACCTAGGTCCAAAGATTACTAGAAAATTGAAATTATACAAATTTTGGTAATTTTTAACATTTATATTTTTAGTTTAACCCACGGTAAACCTATTTTACCTGAACTATGGTATCATTATGGTCTAAAATTTAGTTGGATTTATTATATAACATAGATTTTTTTATTCTAAATATTTAATCTTTTTTTAATTTAAATCACATAGGTGTAAAAATTTCATTTAAATTTAAACCTGCAGGCGTGTCAAAAAAAGGTTTTTCCAAGAAATGTGTTTTTTAATGAAAAGATGACCTCATCTTAAATATATGACAAGTAATAAAAAAATTATGAATTTAAATTAGTATATATATATAATCTATAAATTACATTTCAATAATTCCTCATTATTGGTTACATTAATTATTTAAAATGGGTAAATATTATTAACTTGGAAACAGTTTTTCGAAAAAAACGTATTTTGAAGCCCAAAAAAAATGTACAGTAAAATATAGTATAAAAAAGATTTAAAGATATTTATTTTGATAAAAATAAATTAATAATACTTATATTAATAATAAATAAAATTAAAATAATAATTGGGATTAATTTATTCAAAAGAAATGATAATTTTATAAGGATTAGTATATTCAATATTCATTGAAAAATTAATATTTTCCAAAAAAAATCAAAAATTCACCTTGTGATAATATTGATATAATGATTTCTAAAATGAAGTTAGTTTTTTAATTTTTTTCTAAAAGTGTTTATAATTATTTTTATTCATGCAATTCACGATAAAACCACCTTTTTGAAAAATATAGCTTTTCAGAAAATATTTATTTTTATTTCAAATGGTTATTATTATTTTTTAAAATTTGAAAATAATCATTGAATTTATTTTATATATGTATAAACCATATAATCCTAATAATTTGTTTAGTCTTATTCAAACTCATAAATGGAATATATCATAAGGTATTGTGGTGTTATATTCTCATATATTCTTTGTGAAACATGTCATATATTCTATCTAACCTAGTTTTCTTCTTTTAAAATCTCATAGTGCTAAAAATCCGTCTCAAAAAGGAAATTTCATGGGAGAAGAGAAGGAGATGGTGGGATAAAATAGCCCTCCCCTATCACTTGATCGATCTAAAATCAAACACGGAACAAACATTACATGGATGGTCTTCCCCTGATAATATAATAGGGATACATATTAGACCTAATAAGACCATTAGGGTCACAACAACGAACTACATCATCAATTTTGTGTTATGGTGTGACACTTATGGGTCATGGTGTGACTTCCCTAGATAGAGTATTTGATCCACATACTATACTATTTCACTGTAATATCATTATGGGTTTCATTGTGACTTCACTAGGGTGAGGGATAGGACCACACACGCATTGTGGTGTGCCCTCTATATGTCAAGGTGTGGAACACATTTCAATGTGAGGCCCAATCCCTTGGGAATCATCTCCCATCATTATCGGAATGACACATCAGGCTCCCCACTCTTATATGCCCCTCTGATAGACTATGATATTATGTGTAAAGGGATACAACTAAAGTAGAAACCTATAGTCAAGTCCTATAGAGAGTCACCCTGATCACACTCTGACAATCATGAGAGCACTCAAAATGTTTCCTGCCTATCCATATCCAAAAAAATTCCTTGAGATGTTTTAATGATCAGAATCTTGATTGGAGTCCTAATTCTCAAACCATTCCTTGCCCTAGGTCCAGAAATTCAAATTTGATTTCAATTTCACAACCAATAAAAACATGGAACTTTATTGTGCCTCTATAAGATAAAAAAATAGGAATATTGTCTCATATAATACCTTCTAAAAAACACTATTTATACATAATCTATTCCATGAATGTTGTGTTCTTAGCATCTAATTGACCCCAATCAACTATATGTGATTCATCATGAATATACTCGTGGAGCTATGATATGTGTAAGATATAATGGACTATATCCAAATGATTTGGATGTATCAATATTTATTCAACTTCCAAATAAAATCTAACCCATCAAAAGGTTCAATAAATAGATAAAACATTCCACCTCAACCTCACATCCACAACTCATGATTAGAACAGACCGTCTTGAACGCATGATCACAAAACTCAACCTCTATGTTTTCCCATGTAAAATCTATATAAAATATTTTATGAACCTGAATAACTTTTATTCACTATTTAATCATCCAGACCATATCCATTTTATTCTATATTGAGTTTATCCCAATATATTATTTTCGCACTCACCATAAGCAAATACAATGGTTATATACAAGCTAGTTCATAAAATGCCTTAAATTATTCCATGCCAATGTATGATTGAAAATTATTATTATATTAAAACATAAAAAACGAAATTTATCCATCCTAGATACTCAAAAATTGAAAAAATATAATGCATAATGTCCTCCTATATCTGGATTTATTGCTCTGCCTATTCAGTCTTCAAGGGTTGAAATCTCACGTTTAGAGATAATTGAGTACCTAAATTAGTTTACAATTATTTTCACACTAGCTAATTAATGAAATGATCCACGTTTAATATGATCATCCTTATATCCCATGGATTCTCACCACTTATTCTATATAAGCCCAAACAAGGTGCCTACTTCACTTAACTTACTAATCATGGGAACATGAGTCATATTTTTATGTCAATTTATAAAACATATAGATTCATGTCCTCCTAATAATAATGAAAAAATAATCATTAAATATAGGCATATATCTTCTCACTTAAACTGTGGAATATACATAGGTTTTAATAAACCAATTGGAACTTTATGCATAACATTAATCTACTAACAAACAAGGAATACAGATATGAAATCTACTACCAAACTCTTTATATTGGTCCATCAAATCTGCTCCTTCAAAGAATGATACATCTTGGAATAACTTAAGTGAATTTCATGAGGGGAGATATGGAATTAATATATAAACAAAATCTCACATAGCTTGTGGAATAAATAGGATCCCTCAAAATAAAACATGATGACCATCATATTTTCTTACACTTCATGATCATCTCCATGAATAATTTTATATCTCCACCCCTACACTTATTGAAAAAAAATGTTTCATCATTTTATACCTGAAGAACCCAAAATAAACTCTTCAATGTCCAGATACAAGGTTGTAAGACTCCCCGTCATCCTCTATTCATAACTAGTCTCATGAGAAATATCACAGTATGTATTCTTGCTCACCAAAACAACTACAGTGTTAATATGTAAAATCTAAAAAAAATATTTTCATAAGAAATCCACCCATATCTACTAACAAATAATTAGATCTATCAAATAGTAAATATACCTCAATAAGTTTTTGTTTAGGAAAACCAAAAATCGATCTTTGATAAGACAATGTCTCTAAACATTCTGATAAAACATCATTGCTTAAAGATAATTTAATTTTTGGAAAAGATGCACTAATGGGGACACAATTTCATAGAATTTTAGGATATCAATTCATTCTCTTGTTCAAATAAAAACCCTAGGATAATATGTGACATATCATAATAAACCTAAAACAATTATTCTTTTCATGGAAAGTGAAGGATAAGAGAATCAATCTAATTCCATTTTAAATACTCAAATAAATCCCTGAAATTACACTTCTATATAAATCTCTATGTTTTCATGATCAAACTAGTCAATGGGGATATTATTTATGAGAAATTAGAGATGAACCACATGTAGTAACCTATAAAACCAAGTAGACTATGTACATTTATAACATTATTAAGTTATTACCATGAGACGAACACCTCAATCTTAGATATATCTATGGATATAAATCCCTAATAAATTATATTCACATGAAAATAGATTTTATATGCTAATAAATTTCACTTGGATAGCTTAACAGACAATTAACATCGCCAATGAAGATATAAACTAATCCTCAAATTATTTTCATTCTCTTCTATTGTTCTTGAAAACTATGATTTTATCAATACAAACACAATTAATTGATCCAAGAAATCATGAGACACTGAATTCATCATACCTATAAAAATCTCTAGTTCAATCCGGAATTTGAAGGGCATCAAAAAAACATGAAATTACCATAACAACACTTGGAAAAGTTCTTTCAAATTTCTTCATATTTACTAACATTTTATGGTATCTTGATAACATATCAATATACTTGAACTATATAAAAAATATAATTTATGAAATAAGTCATCAATCCTTGGTAATGGATATCAGTTCTCTATCATCACTTGTTTTAACAACCTATAATTTATATAAATCCACTAGACACCTTGGTTTTTATTTTAAAAAACATCAGAGATATGCAAGGAGATACAATGGTTTGGATGGATCCTTTTTGAAATAAATTTTGAACATAGATGTGAAACTCATGAATATATAAAGGAATCGTTCAATAAAGATACATAAAATTAAGGGAAACACCAAGCTATAACAATGTCCTAAACTTGATCTCCCCTCAAGGGGATAATGTCACAAACTCTTAATGAAAATCATCCAAGAATTCCTTTTCAAATTCAAGATGAACCTCAGTCTATACCCCTACTAAATTCATCATCAATCCACCCAACCCCAATGTAATAGCTTCCATGATTATTCATTCTATCTGGTATTCCCACTCACTAATAAATGTAAAACACTCAGACACATTATCAGTTCATTCCCCTAATATACATCCATATTCTCATCTCACACTCTACATATATCACTATCAATATATAATAACCACAAACAAGTATAGAAAATATCAAGGGTGTGTGAGTCATATATTTTTCTAATCCCAAATCCCCAACAAAAATATGTGTGATAAAGGATTATGAAGATCATATGATAACTAATAAATATCCTAAGGTATAATATAAAGAGATATTATCTACATGGTCCTATGTTCCTCATAGTTTTTTAAACTCCATCACATTCATCTATCACTATTTTATCCACCACATGAAATCCCATAATATCAATCATGACCTTAATCACCCTTAAACCAAGGTCCCTGAGGGTGAGGAATGTCCCTCAATTTTTATCTTCCCACTCTATTAAGCATGATTAGGTCAAACCATGATAATATGTTTATTAGGATTATGAGTATGGTGGGAACATTGGTTGAGGTTGAATTAGAAACTATCAATGTCCGTAAAACAAAATTATATATCTCCATTATGACTTCTAATGAATTTTATACACATATACTTCCATTTTCCCTACCCATCCAAGGAATAAAACATAATTCATAAGTTCCATATGGATATTGATGGACTTATTACATATAGAAATGAAGAGATTTTTTGATTAAGTGGGACCCCTTGTAGGTCATAACCTTGATTGTCTAAATCAATGAAAACTCTTCTATATTGGTCTAATTCATAATATGTTCTTATGTTTATCCTCTTGAAATAAATCCATATTTTCTTGAATTCATATCAATCTCCCCATATTTCATAAACAACTAGGTATTGTAGTGAATAGACTAACCTAGAACTGAATATTTTGATTCATATCTACCATAAATTATTACACCCATATATTCTCATCTATTAAGAGAGTAGATAATAATATAGTTAGTCTGTAAATTTAACCCACAAAGTATTATATTTTTAAATTCCCATACTAATAAGGGGTTCCTCCTACCACATTACTACCTGAAGCATAAAGGATAAAAAAAGTTTCTAAACTTAATCAATAAAATCACCTATATGACCTTTGAAATGTCATATTCACCAAGATTGAGAATCCACCCTTGTTGATCTACTCCTCTTAAAAGAAAACATTATAAGGGAATCTGATGCTCTTACCATGATCAAGTCACCCCAAAAATATATCACGTCCTTTAACCATCACAACATATCATTTTCATAAATTTATTGTTAATACTTTGATAAATTAAATTTTTGAAACTCTCATAGATTCAATGTCTATAAATTATCATCTTTTTGATGGATCTGCATGAAAATTGCCTTAATATATTATAAAACATCTCATAGATAAACTGTTATTGGACTTCATCCAATATAAATATCCATAATGATAAAAAAAACTCCTAAACCCTAGGAGATGGAATTAATTTAAGGGACATTAATTAAATTCATTTTATTTTCAAAAAAACCCACATTAAAACCCATATGAAACAAATGAAGATGTATGTACGACTCCTAAAAATCAAACAATACTAAAATTAATCCCAACAAATTATATTTAGTAGACTTTGTAAGTTCTTTTATTTAGATCATAGGCCCCATTTAATATCCTTTCTAGTACCCCCTATAGTACATCACATAAAATCATTAATGATATTGTTTCCCTACCAAAAAAATTTAATCTTCACCAATTCTTACTCCAAATTCTATCAAATATGTAAAATATTTCTTTGATACCACCGTTTAAAGAAACAACACCATCAACAACCCTATTGGACCCATGATAAGATTAAAAGTGACCCCCCCCCCCCCCACTAAATTCATAGTTCAAATGGTCCATGGGAGGGATACTAGAACCAAAATCATGAAAATATTATTTGGTGACTATTACCTATTTTAGTCTCATGAAAAGAAAAATTACACCAATTATAACCCCAGTATAACTTATTGAAAATACGAAAATGTTCTTAAATAAAAATATTAACTCTAAAATTTAATAGTATAAAACAGGCAAAACCTAAAGAAAACATTAATTTATCTAATGCATTTCATCCAACAAGGAAGGAGATAAAAAATCACATCCCAGTATCTAGAATATTCCTATAAATATGGGGAAATAGTGTATTGCATTTGGGTTTATCATTTGAATATACTTAGAAATTTCTTCTCTAGTAACTCTCATTCTAATGTGAAATAATTATAATAAATCGGTATTGAATAAATAGTGAAAATGTCATGCTATCACATCTCAAGTTATCTTTTTACCTATATCACTTCAACTACACTATGTAATATCTTAGTATAATAAAAATATTTTAAAATATGATAATATATAACCAAAGGATATTGTTTCCTCTAGATTTAATAACACTTATTAAATCTTAGGAAGACATATAGAAACCATAAACTAATATCATCAATGTTTTGAAAATGAAACCATGAATAATACAAAATGAGGAACATACTATGAACTACAGATGGAAAAGTATCTTATCTTTGATTATATATTTTATGAAGATTATTTTCATATAGTTAGATGAATATGTCCTTATAGGTAATTAATTGGATGAATAATTTCTAAATTCTTTAGTGATATTATCCTTTCAACATGGTATGCTAGTACCCCAAGTGTAAAGGAAAAATGATAAGATAGATTCATCTTAGATATATTTAGTGTTATAAAAATACAATAAAATAACATTTTTGGGAATATTGATTCTTTATGTATTCCCAAAACATGTTTCTCAAACATTTATGATTTTTCATAAAAGTTACATAGTGTTAGAGTAATTCTACAACTATAACATTTAACACATCCATTAACTATCCCAAGTATTTCAACAGAGGAATCATAGATAATTATTAATGTCAAAAATGAAACATGTCTTAAAAATTATCATTTAATATTCAAATCCTTTATAAATCATATTATATGGTTGATACTTCATCACACTTTGATATGAACTTATTATAAAAATTTATTTCCTTAAGGAAGCAGAAAAATGTAATTGTATCTCACGAAATTGTATTCCTTACAATTTCTTATGATCCATATTTTTTATATATATTTAATAGAATAAGAGGTATCCAATACCATATAATATGATATAACAAAAAATAAAAATTATTTATATAAATATTTAGAGCATATATTAATCAATTTTCTACTCGTACTAAATCCAAAAGATTTGTGTATCGTTTTACCTAATATTGTATCATATAAAAATAAATTCTAAAACCACATACAAAAATTATTTTTGAAATTTCCAAAAAAAATTGAAATATATGCAGTTTCACCGTATATCACATCATATACAATACAAATTCATTTATACATTATTGAATGGGTTCATTTCACATTAAATTTTAAATCCTTGTTAGTGTAGTAAGGGTGTTGACCATAGATTGAGTCTCAAGGAAGATCACTTCTTATATACTTTAACAATGTTCACTTATTATTACTTAAAAAATAATTTCAAAAATTGAATAATGGTGTGATTTGAGTGGATATATTAAATATTTAATTGAATTATGTAAATTTAATTAGAACACAATGATATTAATATGAAAGAAAGAACCTATGGGTTTGGTATTAATATGTTCCTTCACCGATAAATTATAGTATCTCATCATAACTCAATGTCCACAATTCATCATATTTAAAATATTATCTCACTGATATATTGATTTCATGAATACTTAGTTCACTCAAGGAACCTTGAGTGTACATCACATCTGCATACTACGCAAGGTACCAACAAAACAATCCTCAACTGAGAGAATGTATTATTAGATCCCTTTGATTACTACCACACTCATTCATCGCTCAGTAAATTTTTTCATTGTATACTTATAGTGACCAGACCCCAGAGAGCCCGAAGCTGATGTCTACTATCATTAAACTAACATGATTACAAGGAGTCAAATTCCAAAGGAACAATTATTTATATTTTCTTCCTAAACCAAATACATTCACAAATCTTGGGTTACAAACGAATACACTAATTACAACATAATTTTTTCCTTCGAGGATAATAACTTTATTCCATCGAGAGTATCCTTCAACATATTTCTTTGTACGCATATTGGAATCTAGGTAAAAGGAAACATAATAAGGGTGAGATCGAATACATAGTATGGGTAATGTATGGTGGAGTAAATAATGAATCAATAGGAATAAATCAATATAAAAATGTAAATAACTGAACACACATGGCATGTAATCAACAGGTTGAAAAGGATGTGAATAAACAACGATAAAATTTAAATGAAAACATATTCCATTCAAATAACTAGATAATAAAAGATGAATATGTCAAGGTAAGAGGCTAAAATACATTCCACTTAATCAATGAACTAAAAATGAAATGAATCCAGAAATATATCTACATTAAATCTCATGGATAAATAATAAATTAATAAAAATTATGTAAATTATTAATCTTTGGATAGCATGTCTATGGATTATGAAAACTTATAAAATCAGGACCTTTGATAGGATGGATAAAACTATGGACAGAAACACATTTACATTTCAAAACATATTTATCTCATGAGAAACTATTTATGGATTGATGGGATATATAAACTCTATGATCCACCCATTATTTCCTATCCGAATAATTCCACAAATCGAATATTCTAAGTAAATAACACACCTTATTGAATATCTATATTGAATAAAAAATAAATAATTATCAATATTTCTCCAAATAATAAAATATTTTTAAAATTATACACCATATATAAAATGCTATATGGTTTTTTGAAATAGTTATATCTATGATAAATGAAATGGATAATTTGAGGGAAATTAAATTTTCAATGATCATAATAGATTTAATATTTCAAGGGGACAACCAAATGAATCAAGGATGTGAATTTGAATACTATCCCAAGCCAAATAAATCATAAACCATCCAAAAGATAAATAAAAGAGTTATTAATAAAATATGGAAAAAGTGGAGTAAAATACAAGGTTGTTATCATTGATGAACAATAAATTCTATAAAAATATATTTTAAAAACATTATTGAGGAAAATATCCTTTTGTTTAAAAAACCATTTGAAAAATCATTCTTTTATAATCACTTTTGAAAAAAATTCTTTTAAAATAAACCTTTTAAATATTCAAAGGATGCTTTGAAGAAATTATGTTGATTAAATCCATACTTGTTGTATGAGTTAAAAATAATAATCCTTTTCCATGTTAAAAAGGTTATAAAAAATTCTTTGTTCAGAAAGGGAAAAGATAATTCCATTGATAACTATGGTAAAATACAAAATTTTAAAAAATTATTTAATAAATAATTTTTGAAAGGTTAAAAACATTTTTGAAACCCTTTTTATGAAATGGGTTTTGTAGAAGAAAATAGTTTATTTGAATAAAGAGAGAAATAAATTCTGGTTTTCTTAATAATTATTTATAAAATAATTTGAGTATTAATGAGTGAAAAAATAGTACAGATAGTTGAAACATTTCATTAATAACTAGAGTATTGCAAAATGAAAGGGATTAGAGAACAATGGTCATAGAATTCCCTCTAATGGAAATGGAAGATAATTAAAATTATTTTTGAGGATAATAATTTTTAAACTTTACAAAGTGTGCCATACAAATTTAAATCATTTAATATCTTAATCATCATGAAATAATAACATTAAATGAATTTTTTAAATACCATGATTAGAAAGTGATATTAAAATCCCTTACAACTGTGGTAACATATGATTTAGAAGACCCTAAATAAATAATCATAAAATGAAACATTTAAATACTTTTAATATAAAATAATTCATGATATATTCTATAAAAAGGGGTACTAGGTAGGGCAAACAAAATAACTAAGTGGTGTTAATGGATCATGCCTCACAGAATGAAAAGACAGATGAAAATATCTTATCTTGAGTTTGATATGTTTTGTGTCTCTTCAAATTCCTGAATAATACACTAATGTTTATTATTTATTTACGTCATATTATTTTTCATGTTTATAATTACTTTTATTTAACTTATTACTTTGTTTTATACAATTACTTTAAAATTTATGTTTACATCGGTTCTTTTGACCAAATTAGATTTATGTTTCAAAAAAACATTGGTAGGACAACTATGGTCAAAGGGGTCATTATATAATATATCAAAAATAATTATCATGGAATAATTATCATATATATACATCCATTATACTTTTAAAAATATAATTAAATATGTTTATGAAAAATGATTCAACATTACAATCATCGAGACGGTAGGTTGTATGTACAAATGAGTAATGTTTTCATTTCTTAACGATTCTTAATAGAAGAAGGTAAGTCGAATTATATATTTATATAATGATCATAGTATCATAAATAACATATTATGTAATCATATATTATTATTTATAGAATTATAGTCATGTAAAAGTTATCACATCATGTCGAGGAGACGGTAGTCCACACGTCCATGAAAAATGTCATTACTTTTTATGTGCGTGAAAGGGTAATAAAAAATGTTATATATTATATTAAATGAAATTAAATTATTTCATGAATATAATATATATGTTTTATATGTAACATATGTTTAATAAAAATCATCTTTCTTACATTCCATGTGTCATGTGAATGAATCACATCGCTTTTAGGATACAGTTGTCCACACTTCCACAAACGATGTCATCGTATTTCAAAAAAAATGGAGTGAACAAAGATATTGATATAAAATAATTAAATAATTATCAATAACTTAAAAATATCATATATAAAATATATAAATATCATTTCACTCATAATTCCTATCCTTGGAAGGTTGTAAAGTAAAATGAAGAATCTTTATTTTGTGAGGCTCTAGTTCGTTGTACACATAAATCGTATGTTCGTTACCCATTATCTGAAAATTTGTTGTAGTATAGCTAGAAAATTTATATTAAAACATAATATTATATTATATATACTTTTTGGTTATATAATAATGAAATAATATGTTTTCATGGGGTAGAAAAAGGAAATAAAACTAAAGAGCTTAAAGAAATATATTACCTCTTTATTGGGTAACTCATTTTGGTTTGAACTAAAGAGATACCTTGGATTTATTTCTGACAAAAGAGTGGCCTATAAGATGAGGGTAGGTATTTTAAGGTGTAATTTAGGTAGATATTGGTTGAAGAAAAGCGGCTTGAGATTTATAAGTAAGTGGGAGGAGAGGATGCATTTTTTAGTGTAGGAGGTGTGGCACTCTTCTAAATTTTGTGGATGGGAATTATACCAACATATTATGCATGGAAAGAAGATGAAATAAAGGAAACAATTAGATACAAGGAAATAAATGTTCTAAATATTTCCATAAAATGTTTCATGTACATGTTTCTAGGTCATTTTTCTCTTAATATTTCTGTTTAGTCCCTTATTAAGCTTAATTTTACATTAATCATCATAATTAATTTTAATTATTTTAACAAATATTTAAGTCAAAAAATAAGTTTATTTTTATAAATTATAAATTTTTATTATTTAATATTTTCAAACCTTTTTCTAATTCAAAATAACACTAGTTGTGGAAATTAATTTAAATTTAACCCTGTATACGGGATGACAATACATGTTTTTAAAGTAAAAATGTTTGAAATTTCGCAATGTTTTTATAGTCAATTCCAAATTGAAATTAATTTTAATGAACCATTTTGGGTTAATAGATAAAAATTTAATCTGATTAAATTTTAAAAAAAAAATACAATTTAACCTTATAAATAAATTAGATGATAAAGCAGTTTTGAACTAAAATTCGGTATTCTTCACAATTCATTAAAAAATGAAAATTATAGAACAATACCAAGAAATCACCCGAAACTAATATTTATGTTTCTATTTCAAATACGAAGTTTATTTTGTCATATTAAATTTATAAAATTACAAAAAAAATCGTTTAAAATATGTTCATCATTAGAAGGTGGTAAAAATTATTTAATAAAAATATATGTTTTTATTCGAACTTTTAGGTTTATTCTTATCTTAAGATTATCAATTATGTAGGATGAAAAAAAAATATTTAATAATATATATGATATATTTATTACATTAATATAATTTAATAATTTCAGTTAATTAATTTTATTATGATAAATTTTCTTTGTGACAATAAAAATAGTTTAATATAGAATATTCTCTTTTTTCAATTGGACCTTATATTCATTTATAATTAATTTTTATCCAATTAATTAATTGTTTAAACCATATATTTTAATAATTTTATTAATATTATTCATCACATCTTGTTTATATCTTATTTATTAAATAATAATAATATATTATTTTTCAATAAAACTCAATCTTATGTGTAATGCAGGCCATTGAAGAAAATTGTTATAGCATGGGATGTACTCTAACTTAGTCTCACATTAATTATAAGATATAAAATATATTTAATTTATTTAAAATAGTAAATATATTATAAATTCTCAATATATTATTTTCCCTCACTCGTTTGGAGTTGCATTTCATACACGCTATCCAATAAAATGTTACTATAATAGATTTTCAGGGTGTTAAAATAATAATATACTAAGTGAGGTAATAGAAAATAATGATTCAATTGGAGTAGAAAATTTATGTAAATTAATTTGAGGAAGCACTTTCAAAAACCTCTCATCCCTATAACTTCCCAAATCCTCAAATATTGAACTCAAAAATGGATCTAATCACACAAGGACATAGAAAAATCATAAAACATATCCTATGAAAAACTGTATGTCATCTACCCATGATCATGAAGGTGGATTTTACATTTAAGAAATAGAGAAGTATCTAATACGATGAAGCATTAAAATATTACAAAAAATAAAATATAGATTTAGTAAATATAATTAGAAATAAAAAAAATAATCCTAGGTCTGATGATTAAAAACTCATATTAAAGTGTATATCTCCATATATTTAGTTAAAATACCTTCCCCCATCCACCTTCACTAAGGATTGATAGTTAGGAATTAGTGACCAAATATCTCATTTCATTGGATAATCTCTACAAAAATTTATTAAGGGGTAATTAAATGATTCTGGTAGATAGTAGATATGGGGATACCATATTGTCACCTTGGGTTATACATATCATCCATGTGGATACCCTTATTGATCAAAAACCATGATGGTGTACACTTATTCCATTTTTATAAGGAATTGACAAAAATTATAGAGGTATCGATATTGGGATATTGGTAACCTTCCCATTTATCATGAATTCGATTATAGGTATATGTTATTAATGGAATATAATACCCATATTTTTATTGAGACTATGTTTTAGGGTGAAACGATGATTTTTTGGTATGTGACAATACATTGGATAGTGAAGAAACCTATGTTGGAGGGAAGATAATATTTTACTGAGTGATAATAAACCATTGGATATGAAAGTTTACCTACCCCATAATAGAATATTGCAGTGGGCCTTGTGTCCTTTCAACTTTGGGTCAAGTATGGGCCTTGGTCCTTGGGCCTATGGGTCATTAAAGGGTTCCCCCTCAACCCTTAAAAGGGGGATTATCCAAAAAATCATTAAAAATATAAGGCCTTTGCGATTTCTAAAATGTACTAATGCTAGTTACCCAAGGTTGAGTTCATAACATTGAATTAAATGTTGATATAAAATTGCAATGGTGATGTAATATTATTTGGGGAGGATAAGGTTTCTTTCAATGATATATAGATTATGTATTGGATTATGAGGAATCATTGGCCTTCAGAAATAACTTGGGGTTTTTTTAAAGGTTACCTAGCGTTGTATATATAGTCTCAGCATGTTTCTCTAGGTTGTGTTGGGATACGATGATGTCCTAGAAATTCCATAAAAAATCTGTTGTGTCTTGGTGTATTCCAAGGTTTGATCTTGGTTCAAAAATTGTGTTTTGAGACCTTTCTAATAGGTGGAACGTTGATGGATGAATGATTCCTTCTTATGACCTTTTGATGGATTATATTGGATGATAGATTTATGTTTGGGGCTAACGTAGGGCCTAATGTCTTTTAGAAGTATGCTAAATTAATCTACATGATTCTTATCACCCCATTTCATCTTAAATTAGTTTATATCATATTTCATCCTTCTTTAACTATATATCATAAAAAAATTGAATGTGTGACTATATACATAAAATATATGATGTTAATTTAATCATAAAAATCATGGACTCATTTAATTACACATTAATTCCCAAAAACATCTTTATATAATGAAATGTAATATTGACCCATATATCATGAAAACCATGGTGATATAATCATAAGATAACAATATTAATATATTTGAATTTCAAGTGGAATCACTCCCCACGCTTATTATGGTTTCTCTATTGTAATAAATCGATACCAAAACAAAGTCTAATTCTCAAAATTAATAGAGAAAGTGCATTATCATCATCTTTCCTAATTCTTCATGCCTTTTATATAATTCATTCCAATTTATGTTTTTAATCATTTCATTAATTTCAATATTTTATTACTCTAATGAGTATTATACTACTAGTTTTCTTCAAAAAAATCCATCACATGATGTTAATTATGTATTTAAAAGTTTTAATCATTCTTGAAAACATGTAAACATTTTGTAGTCTTGATATATCTCTCATTCCTCTACTTACATTAGAATAGAAATGTATTGATCAAAATGAATTTTTTTGTGTTTTTCTAGAGCCTAAGGTTAGTAAGTTTATTTTTAAAAATAAATTATCAAAATAGGATGATTACGATTTTATAGAAAAATTCCTAATATTTTTGTGGAAGATTACTAACTTTTTTCCTCTAACTGTCTTCAAATGCCACCAACTTATTACCTTATATATTTTCATCAGTAATTGATTTATCAGTCAAGTTCTGCATATTTCTTTTCTACATTATTTGATTGAGTAGTTTTTCTGGAGACCCTAAGGTAAAAAAGTATATTAAATGCTTTTGTGTCTCTGAAGCCCATGGTAAAATATGTACATTAAAATTATTCTTTTTTATATTTTTTTTAAAGATTCCTTGAAAATAGATTTTCTCCACCACACTTGGCTTCCATATTTTAAATTAATTTCCCAAAATATTAAGGTGGGTTGAGATTATGTTTATAATATGGATCCTAATAAGGAAATTCATGGTCTACAAGTAATTAATTGGGGTTATATGTCAAGGTAGGTATAAAGATAATTTAGAAAGTAATTTTGAAACAAATCTGACTTAATAATTTTGACATCTCCAACACTACAATATTTTTTAAAAATAATCCACATTATTTTCTTCATTCTAAATCATATATCAATATTTCCTCAAGTATAAAAAATAAAAAATAAGTTGAAAAAATGTTATAGAAACCTCTTATGTGTATAACTTGGCATTTTATATTTATTAAATACATGATCATCATATTAGAAAATCATTTAATTCTAAAATTAGTAATCATGGAATTAAATCAAATTACCAATCATTTTCATATTCCAATCATATTCAAATTTTATTTCACTAATGATTCATTTTTTGACCTCATAATTTTGATAAATTAATCTCAATTCTAACTTAAAAATGAAAAAAATAAATAAAATATACATGAAAAATTGAAGGCAATATGCCCCCAAAAACAGACCTTTTGTACTACCTATCATTTGGATTCATTTATGATTTACATTTCAAAAAAATATGTCAGACAGTTCAAATGAGGAAGCATAGAGAGATACAACATTACCTTTTTAGATGATAATCATCTTGAAAGATATTTAATGTCTCCACTATTACTATATTAGGAAAAATACTATAGAAAATTAAATCAAACTATAAAACAATGAAAATTTAAGATAAAAGAGGGTTGGGTTATCTCCTAAGAGTTATTGGGTTTTGACTTCCTATAGTCATATAGTTTTAGTAGAAAATCCCCAAATCAAAAGGGTGGTGACGATTATGTGGTGGGATCAACCACATTACTTTAAATACAATTTCATCACATTTATATGGATATAGAGAACCCCATAGACAAATTACTTATTATTCGTTTCCTTGGATGTAAAATGTGTCTACTTATAGAATTTTGAAGGAGGACATACAATGATTGATGGATCCATCTTCTATTCAGTTCGGGGGAGTGGTCGCCACTGGTTATGAATTATTTATGATAGAATGTGGATTCTCTTATATT
This sequence comes from Viscum album, assembly GCA_963277665.1. NCBI lineage: Eukaryota > Viridiplantae > Streptophyta > Magnoliopsida > Santalales > Viscaceae > Viscum > Viscum album. Next base: position 840,091,870 of record OY728138.1, read on the forward strand.
TTAGGTTCAACAGTTGAATCTAAAGTTATATATAACTTTTTACCACCATTATTAAGTATTCTAGTGAACAACTCTATCGGCTCCTCCATTTTCTCTTCAAAACCAACCACTTAATCTATGGCATCATTATCTTCTTATTCATGGGAAAAAATTAGAATTAAATCACCTATCAAATCATATAATAAGTATTATATTTATAAATAATTTCAAAAAATATAAATACAAGATAATAATAAGTTTTATCATCTCCAAGAATTCTTTCATCTTGTATTTCATATTTCTCCCTGAGTGTCCTAGACATGTATTAGGAATGTTTGGGAAATGTTTAATCTTCAGGTGCATCCTCAACCACTTTGGACTCTTTATTAGATATGAGAGGGATCTATAGTATCTATGTTAATTTTTCTTCCACATGTTGAAATTATGATAAGTGTTTATAAAAATTATTAAATGTTTGAGAAAAGGATTTTATGTAATGAAATTATAGATCCTAAATTATTTTAATAAGGAATTATCTAAATACCTCCTCCATATAGTGGATCTTTGGTATCCCCTAATTTTTATTGAAAATATTTCCACTATATCATCTAGAAAAAAAGGTTGATTCCATTTTATTTTTTTTATTTTTTTATTTTTTATCATTATAATTTTTTTTCGGATTTTTAATATTAAAAATCATGAACATTAAAAACTATTGCTTTGTCCCTAAAAATTGTGCCAAAATATGATGTATTCAAAAAATATCTAAGGTTCTAGTTCTACATTATAATTTACATCCGTATAAATTCTAAATGGGAATTGACCACATGGTTTTATCATGGAGGAACACTTTTAATATATTATACCTTTTTCACTAATTTTTTTTAAACATGGAAACGTAAATTTTGGCACTAAAATTTGGGAAAGAGAAGAATCCAAAAAGGCCCCATTGACTGCCTCACGAAGACACTTCGCGAATTCCCCCCCCCCCCAGCACCGCCTCCACCATGAAGAACCAAGGCAGGCTACTCTGCGAACGCATTTGACGTTCATGAGCCCACCATAAAGCAAGGAGGAAAGAAGTTCTGCAACCACATTTGATGTTCGCAAACCTTCCGCGAATCAACCACATCCCTCTTCACATTTTGTGAGCTCCGTTTCACGTCACCTCTTGCCTATAAATATCGGGATCCCCCTAAGTCCAAAGGATGGAAAATCAGACCATTTGACATCCCAGCTCCCGAATCACAAAGCATCCTTCGGCTCTGTGAACCATGAGTTGTGCGAGGTACTTCTACTTCACGAGGTGCCTCCCCTTTGTCTTGTTTTGATCCCCTATTCTGAGAGGGATGCCTTTTGCGAAGCCTAAGGGCCTTCGTGAAGGAAGGGGATCCCCAAGCGGACCCGTGTCGTCATGGATCGTTTATGCTTCGCAAAACACCTTTCACGTACACATGATACGCATGCTAAGGGAGGGTAACTGTACTTTGTGAAGCACATTGATTCACGACACATTTCTTTGTGAAGCACCATTGCTCTGCGAGGTAGTGCTCCATGAATACCTGTCCACTTCATGAAGCGCATAACATATGCACATCTTCCCTATGCTTGGCATAAGGCACCCCACTTCGCAAATCACACTCCTTCGCAAGTGCCCTCCGCCATGTAGAGAAACAGAGCTTCTCAAGGCCCCTGCCTATGAATCCCTCTACTTAGAAATTCCTTTTCCCATGCGACCCTCCAGGTTTGCACGATGTGACTTTAAAGTCCCTTGGACGATACTACTCATTGTGTTGCTTCATCTTATGCTTCTTCACATATGCACTCTAATGGCTATTGATTCTTCGCATATCCATGATTACATGGGGCCCTCGATGGTTCGCTCTATGACACCCCATCGCTATGAATTTTCCTTTACCCTCCTTGCACTAAGGAGAAGAGGGTACCAGTTATGTAAGTCCTAGGGGTGCAGAGTGAACCCACATCGTCCGAGCTGCAGGTCGTTAAACTACCTCGCACCTTCTTCCTCAACACATGATGTTAAACTGTGACTTTTCCCCATGATTAAAATGTAGGGTACCACCACCTTGGACATTATCCACACCCACTAGTATCCACAGGGGATGATATCCTGCTTATGGGAGTGGCATTTGTCCGCGGGGGAAGGGCGTTCATCTTATTGTAAGCCCCCTAGCTTTCCTTTATGAGGAAGCATCCCTGCTCCTCCTTTCATCTTCGGTCCCCAGGGCTAGCGAAGGGCATGACGGGGAATGGTACTCCTTTATTCGGTCTCGAGTCCCTCTACCGCTAGGATTTTTCTCCATCAGGCCTCCATCCTGGAGTACGTCCCAATCTTTCTCTCCCTAGGTCGCTCCATGCGTAAGCCCCACCCAACATCCCACGGACACACCTTTCATGATGTTATCGTCAAGTCCTTGTTGCCTCTTGTTTCTCACACTGAGAACGACTCACGTGGGCATAGAGTAAGAATCGACTATGAATCCCCACCCTGAACTGGATGGAATTTTATCCCTACTAAGGCAAGGTACGTAGGAAGCATCCTCGAGATTCAAGCCCAACAACCATTGGACCCCAGGTCATCCTTCAAGTCGGTTCCTCGACTCCCACCAGAACTATGTGGACTTTGATCCTTGCCAAGGAATCGTACGTAGAAAGCCTCCCTGAGGTTCAAGACCACCACCCTCGGTCGTTCTGACCATCATCATGTCGGTTCACCCACACCTTGGGAAGCCTAGAGTGTAAGCCCCATGCCCCATCCGAACTAGGTGGACATTGATCCTTACTAAGGCATGGTACGTAGGAAGCCTCCACAAGGTTCAAGCCCACCACCATCCATTGGACCCCAGGTCACCCTCCACGTAAGTTCACCGACACCTTGGGAAGCCTATAGTATGATCCCCACACCATCTAAATTGCGTAGTCTTTGATCCTTTCCAAGCCAGGGTACGTAGGAAGCCTCCACGAGGATCAATCCCAAAAACCATTGGACCCCTAGCCCACCTCCATGACGATACCCCCCCCCCCCCTGAACTATGTAGACTTTGATCCCTAGTAAGGCAAGATACGTAGGAAGCCTCCCCAAGGTTCAATCTCAACAACCACTGGACCCCTGGTCCTCCTCCACATCAGTTCACCGACACCCCGGGCTGCCCCCAGAGGGCGATCCTCAAACATCACACCACCCTAAACTATGTGGACTTTGATCCTTTCCAAGGCAAGGTGCGTATGATGCCTCCCAAAGATTCAAGCCCAACAACCATTGGACCCCAAGCCCTCCTTCACGTCGGTTCTCTAACTCCCAACCAGAACTACATGGTCGTCGGTCCCTGCCAAGGCAAGGTACGTAGGAAGCCTCCCTGAGGTTCAAACCCACCACCCCGGTCATTCCGTCCACCTTCACATCAGTTCACCGACACCCTAGGAATCCTAGATTATGAGCCCCACACCATCTGTACTATGTGTACTTTGATCTTTTCCATAGTAAGGTATGTAGGAAGCCTCCATGAGGTTCAAGCCCAGCACCCCATAGTTCCAACCCCCATCACGTCGGTCCACCCCCGTCCCACACGATGTTAAACTGTGGACCTCTTTCAGTGGTAAGACATTTTCACTTCATCCAGTAGTATGTCGTTGAAACCCCATCCAGCGATAATCTGTTGACAACTTATCCAATGGTAAGCCATTGCAATCTCATCCAGCAGTAAGCTGTTGAAAACCCTAATCGGTGGTAATCTGTCATCAGATGAACCACGTGGACTTTGATTCCCTACCACGGGGATACGTAGGAATCCTCTTCAAGGCTCAAGCCCAAAACCAACTTCATCCTCATGAAGATTCCATCCCATTCACACCCCACTTCATTCAGCCGCTCCATCACCCATCCTGATTCTTACCCAGGCTGCCACCTCCCGGTGGGATCATGCCACCCCATTCCCCGTTCCAACTAACTATATTCGAGAGGCCACCCACACGATGGCACCAATATCGGTGTTCCCTTCAGGGGGTTCCTCCATCTGATCCACTCTAGTCAGTGTTCTGATCAGCCTGATCCGTCTCCGCTAGCCCTTAAACTTGCGGCATACCCTGTGTTAAACATAGAAAGATGAGGAAAACCTGAGATACATGCCCATGGAATATGATTACATGTGTTCCATGTGGGATTCCTCGAGCTTCTGTGCCCTCGAGAAGCCCTCAACTGAGGTACAGAAGACAGACACACCAATCCCCGGCATCCAGACACACCAGTGATGCCCAGTGTGACTACTCCCCTAACCGAAGGTTGCTGCCCTGAACGGATCCCTTTGAATTTCCTGACATAAGAAATGTAATTAACTAGTTTCCATGAAAAAATTGATATTAGTAGTGCTCGGGGCATCAATGGATTGAAGTGTCACCAGATCCAGCTATCTGGCGTCGGTTCTCGCCAAGCAAATAGTGGGCCTGGATTGAAAATCACCAGAAGTTGGGGCAGTAGAATAGTGGAAATCTCATTCTGTGATGTTGTTAGTATAGATCCCTCTTACCAGTCATGGAAGACGAGATGGTGTTGGGGAAATGGTCGTCTATTCCTTTTTCTTTCATCAATGACGAGTTCATCTCCCTACATTTCATGAATCAGGTTGCTGCCTTAGGAACGCAATCACCACCCGCCTGTCTACGCTGGGGTGGGGGAAACGCCAACACAGCCGATCCACATGGATTCACCGCTTCCACGACAGCCTCTACGTCCATGACCATGGGGCACCCATGGCCTATCTCCTCATTAGAAGTTATCCAAAAAAGTGTAATTAACGACCTCGCCCGCCCTTACGAGAAGTAGGGCCTAATCCCAACCCAGGATATGGCCCGCCTGGATCTGGTGGTATCTGTGCCTCGCTGTCAACGCCTCCCCCGAGGGCCACTTAGGGAGCCATTTCTCCCCACCCCGACATAAATTTCTTCGGGAGCCTATCCCCATATCACTTTGACAACTCCTTACCTTATGCTGACGAGGTAGGTGATTTCCGGCCCAGCCTGGTCAGAGTCACAATCCAGGGGCTCCCAGCAAGGGATCCCACCTTGCCGCTTCAGTGCCGCCACCCGGTCTTGCTAGAGGGGGAGCAGGTAAGAAAGAACATGCACCACTAGCCCCGGCTCGTCCGACCCGACGCTAGCATCAGGCACGAGCTGAGGAGGACGCTCGCCCAGGGGCATCAATGTCGACGGCTATTGTGGCTCGAGCTACCATCGAGACATATCATCAGGTCCCTACACACACTAAGCATGGGCACGTATACTCTCAACTGGTATTGAGGCCCCAACCGCCCTACGGGCAGGCTGGGTCGACTCTCCTGGTCACAGGCACAGGCAGTGGTCGCCGCGAACCAACCTGCAGTGATGCCACCTCGTACGGAGGTCCTCCCCATACCACCACCATAGAGAGTGTGGGCCTTTTCCGCTTCGAGGATCAGCACAGAGGTCCACCCTGTGTTACCCCAATCCGATTGAGGGTATGCCCCGCGATAGTGATACTTGGTATGGAATACTCCTTCATTCCCATTACACTAGATATGTAGTCGCTCCTACTACTCTCGATCTCCAATGTAGAGACATTGTGCATCTTGTCTCTCTGCAACATGGGGATCCTCCCAACGTCCTCTCCGTAGTTGTTGAAGGTTATCCTTGTTCTGGCAACTATAGTGGTGAAGGCCAGCCTCGCTCCACTCACACCAAGCATGGAGGTCCTCCCCAGGCTCCTGCCTGTCCCAGCAGATGACTTTCCCACTCAAGCGTTATTCATGGAGGTCCTCCCCATGTCTCCTTCGACATTTTTTCCGGTGCTCCTCGCACCACAGTTTTCTCTGGTTGAAACCCTCTCCGCCCCAGCACCATTGTGGTTGAAGGATCCCTTGTCAAGAATCAGCCCTATCCCGAGGAGCCACCCAGGGGCAGGAAGGCGGGTCGTCGTCGCCACAAGAAGAATCTTGGGAAGGCCCGGATGGAGATCATACCATTCCACTTCTCAAACTCTGAATTAGAGTATGACTCATCTTGGGAACCCTCCCATCACTATTCCGAGTCAAGGGTCGGGTTAGGGATGAGGCTCATGAACCTGGTGCACCCGGAATGCGAGGTCCACATGATTCCTGCCTCCCTCGGCAGGTTTATCTAGGAGGATGAAAATCTGGCGACCCTACAGGTTATGGTCATGAAATCACCACCATCATCGCCGGAAGCACTCTCTACCTCCACAAGAGATCACGGGGAGCTATTCTGCAGACCAATGGTAGGCAAGAAGAAGCACGAACCATCACTAGCATCCCTAGACTCTTATCTAGGAACGACAGCTATCATCCCCTCTTATCGTGACGTATTGGCTGGGTCGCTACACTTTTCAAAGGACAGCCCAAGAATTGGTGTCCAGTCATCCCGTTCACTGTACTCTCCACCGGTTGACCTATCGTCCTAGAAGTCTACCTCAGTACCGCTGCTAGTTCCTCAGCCACCCCCAGTTGGCGAGTGGGTAAATAATGATCCAGACCCTGAATTTGAGCTGAGGAGCTTCTGAAGCTTCCCTGCAGTGGACCACTTCCTCTAGAAGTTCTAGCCCGTGGCAGCGCGGGATTTCCGCATACCAGAGTCCCTCACACCGGAGGAAGTTTATTGTTTCCTCTACAACCTCTGGGAGACACATTTACGTCTTCGTCATCAGTGCATGGTTCGTCCAAGGATGCAAGAAGATTTTGATGACATAAGAGAGAAGTGTCGTCTAGTCGATTTGGTCGTACTCCCTGTGGCACAGCTCCCCTAGTCACCAGGTCGATGTGAGGCCCTCTAGAATCAATGTGTTTAGAGTATCAAGGTACGCTGAAAAATTATCAGGAAGGATACCCCCCAAGTAAAAATTAGTGGCTGGGGGAAGTATGCTACCCTCCTCTTCAGCCCTATCGGGCAGAAGACCGGTTCGCTATGCGATATTTAGGACATGCCCCCCGGAAGGGTCACGGTCCACATGGCTGAAATAGTGGACAAGGAGGACGAGCTGGAGTTTCTCGATGGAGACTTACCGCCTGAGGGTGTGCCACCATTATTAGACTCATAGGGGATGACTACTCGTAAGGAGAGGAACCTTTTAGGTATCCCTACACCCACCGAGGCATTAGTACTCGGCAGGAATGTCGGTAAGGGAAGAGAGCACGTCGGAGATGTCAAGCACTCTGACCCATCCGCCTTAGTACAGAAGATGGAGGAGGACCCAGAGAAAGCCACATTGCACTAAAAACGTTTTGAGCAGAAGAGGTAGCTCGATGAACTCCTGGTTGAACGTGATGTAGAGTGACGAACCAACTATGATGATCTAAGTTCGGGGAAGCAGGGGCAGGAACAACTACCCCTCGGCGAGATGCCCCTAGGAAACCCGGATCATACCCCTCTTGCAGACAAGGCTGAAGTTGGATCTCACAACAACATGGTGCAGTATGTCTCACCAAAATTTCCCAAACGGCATGGAAATCCATGGAATCCGGCCCGGGTTCCCCCAGTTGCCCCGAAAGTCGCTCCATCAGCCGCTCCATGAGCCGCTGAGCCTGTCTAACGTGTTAAAGAACCCTGCAACATGCTCGTGGTTAGGTATACCTATCAAGATAGGGACCCTCACCAAGATGATCTTATAGAGACAATCATATCCCACCTTGAGGCTTAGGAAAGGCAACAGGTGGCACTCCGACCTGATGGAAAGCCATACCAGGCATGGTTGGATGATACGTTGGTGCCTCCGGGTTTTGAGAATACGACATTATACTCCTTTAATAGAACGGGGGATCTGCCGCAGCACCTAGCCCGCTTAAATTCATGGTGTGGGCCCATGTTAGGCACTCCAGTGTTGCAGGAGGCAGCCAAGCTCTGCTGTTTTGTTCAGACACTGGAGGGGCCAGCATTCGTCTGGTACAGCCAGCTCCCCATCAGATCCGTAGCCAGCTGGGAGGACCTTCACACGTAGTTCCTCTACCAGTTCATCTCTACCACCCAGAATACCAGCATCGCAGACCTCTTCAAGAGGGAGTAAAGGCCTGATGAGCGAGTCGTGATCTTTATTGCCCAGCAGAAGGGGCTCACGTACTCCCTTGACATGCCACTAACTCAGGAGAAATTACGAATGATGTGCTTAGGGAACGTAAAGATAGAATTGTTTCCTTCTCTAATCACCCAGAACAACCCAGGAGGGTTTTGAGACTTCTTCGACAATGCCCAGTGCCTTGAGGAAGCCATACAACAGGCCAGTCAAGCACGTCTGTTGCCCCCTGTGATTCCATCAAGGAGAGATTCCAGAGCTGAGCCCATCAACATGGCCCAAATATAAGCCCCCGGGAAACTAGAATTACTACCAGTAGCACTAGCCCCACAACCTCGTAGAGGCCCTCCACCTCAGGTGCAGAGTCCGACTCAGCAGCTTCCTCAGAATCGGCAAGCGCCCCCACGTAATGCACCGCCATCGCCCAGATGGGACAATCAGAGTCCACCTCCTCAATAGGCCCCTCCGGTCCTTAGTTAAGGATAGCCTCCAGGGACCCCCTTTCTAGGAATAAGAAACTATACTTACTCGTTTAATGAGAATCATGTCCCCAATTACTTCTATAGAGCTTTGGAATAAGGGACTGTACGCTTGTCTGAGTGCAGAAGGTAGATTTCCCCAACTACTGCCCCTACAATTAGATTCTGGGGAACACCCTCAAGCAGTGCTATGTGTATAAATTTTTTCTCCAAGACTAGGTTGATAATGACATAGTCAGGCTGGGCCCGGCCCCATCATATGTGGCGGGTGTCTATGTAAGGTTAGACAGCAGTAACGACAGCAAAGGCGAGTGGCAGCAGGTTTCCAACCACAGGTCCTAGAAGTATGATGATTAGATGGCTCGCAAGATGGTTTCTCATGCCAATGGCATCATTATAGAATTCCTAAATCAGTTGGAACCTTCAGAAGCTACGGCCACCACTTCTGCATCGTCATCTCAGCCGACCTCTTCACAGAAGAGAAAGAAACGACGCCGCAAGGAAAAGCAATGCGACCCGCCAATGTTGTCGTCATCCCGCACTCTCATATACATCATGCCCCCTGATATAGGAATCCCTCCCAGAATCCTACCAGTAGTGGATGACTCTTCAAGTGACAGTCAAGGGTATGTTTCGGTTAATTTCGTGGAGTTGGTAAATCCCAATATGACTCCCGACGAGGGGGAGCACCAGGCGAACCTCCCCAACGTCCCCAGCCGACGCCAATGTCAGTAGATCCGTGGACATATGGGTCATATAGGAACATCAGTTGGCACCTCCA